>CM046879.1:121674295-126474295 GCA_025667525.1 Glebionis coronaria | reverse complement strand
GTTTGTGAGATTTGAGGTGTTAAATCTGGCTTGTGTGTCAAATACATCAGCAAAGTGAAATCTGCTAGTGTTTAGTGTTCATAAGTAACATTCATAAGCTTGAATCTTGATTTAGGCTTTAAGCCATTGCATGAAAACTTTTTAAACTTGTTCATTAGAGTTTATAATAGCTTGTGTATGCTTTTGGTTGAATTTGGTTGGCTGATTATTGCTAAAACTGCTTATAAGTGCTCAACTGCTTATTGTTTCATGTCTGTGTTAGATCTGGTACTTTATTGATTAAACTGTATCAATTGGGTGTTTGTGGTTGTGATATTTTGATTGTTCTTGACTCCTTTTGATCCAAAGATCATTTGGGTGCCTTTGTGTAATATGAATCTCCAAAAAAGTCACTAAAGACAAAAAGTCAAACAAGTCAAGCAGTGGAAAAAGTTTCCACTGCTCAACACCCAAAACTAGCCCCTACTAGTGTTAATTTGAACTCAGCTTATCAATAAGCTATTTTAGCTTATCCAGACCTACAACAACTTATTTTTTGTGATAGACCTTCATTATTTGACCCATTTGATTAGACTGGAGCTTATTGGACTTTGACTTTGACTTTTTGATAGAAAACCAACTTGTTTGACTTTTACATAAGTGCTTATTTGCTTTTTCCAGCTTATTGATTCAACTTATTTAAAAACTCTTTGTTGATTTGTCATTTAAAAGCTTTAGAAACTTGAATCAGCTTTTGGGGTGGCCTAGAACTAAAAAACGACTATTTTGTCGTTTTCTATAAATTGCTTATTGCATTTTCAGGCTTATTCCTTGGGCTTATTTCAAATTTCTTTTTACAGAAGTCTTATTTAGGACAAAAGAAGCTTGTGTGTCTAATTTCAGCTTATGGCATTGGCTTATAGCTTAATGGGCCAAAAAACCCATTAAGAATAAGCTGTTTGGTATAAGCTAGCTTATTTCACACTTTCAGCTTTTGGGCCTTTGGAAAAAGTTGTTTAAAATCAAATTTTGAGGCAAGTAGTGCTTTTTGGGCTTATTTGGACCAACTTTTTATATTGGGCCTAATTTAGCCCATTTAGTGATCTGTTTTGGGTTTAGCCCACTTTTTAGGCCCATTAAGGGTATTTAGGTAATTTCACTTTCATTTATGAGTTATTTAGGTTAAATTAAGCTAATTTGCAACTTTTTAGAATTTTTTATGATTTTTGGATTTTTAATAACATTTTAATATTATTTTATTGTTTAAAATTAAAAGTCTGATTTTCTAAGTTTTTATATTTTTTCTAGATTTTAGACACTTAATTAGGAATTTTGCAACTTTCCAAATATTTTTAGAGTCTTTTAATTATTTTTTAGAATTAATTTAAGTTTTAATTGATTTTAATAGTTTTTAATTGTTTAAAAATAGTTTTTAGTGGTTTTAAAATTTTGAAAAATACTTTTTAGCTTAATTAGAGTATTTTTGAGGTTTACAAACTTTAAGATTTTGTTTGGGACTTTTTAATAGTTAATTTTGATTTATAGGGCTTTAATTAGCATTAAAAAGTCATTATTTAATTAATTAAAAGGTTTTGACAAGTTTGGATTTTTTGTAAACTCTTAGAATATTTTTGTGGATTTTTAGTGATTTTTAGGAATTTTTAGGGTAAAATTTTAATTTTAGTGCTTTTTACGGCTTTACGTGTACACCTTTCGTCTTAGTTTAATACAACATCGTAACCGTCATTCTCTTCTTATCCCTTTTCTATTTTTCTTTCTCACAAATATAATCACAAAGATAATTATTTCATTACACACACAATAAGCCTCCTTGAGAACGATTCCCCATTTTAGGGTCATAACTTGTGGTTTTCCAAAACTACTTGTTAACACTTGCCCTAATTACGCTCTTTTTCCTAAAAGACGTAAAAACTCAACTATCATTTACCCTATCTCGGATTCGCCATGGGTTAGTCCCGTCCATTGTGTGCCTAAGAAAGGCGGAATCACCGTTGTTCCCAATGAAAACAACGAGTTGATTCCTACTCGACTCGTAACGGGTTGGCGAGTTTTCATCGACTATCGTAAGCTCAATGATGCCACTCGTAAGGATCATTTCCCTCTTCCTTTCATGGATCAAATGCTCGAGCGTTTAGCGGGTAATGATTTCTATTGCTTCTTAGATGGTTTTTCGGGATATTTTCAAATCCCTATAGATCCAAAAGACCAAGAGAAAACCACATTCACTTGTCCCTATGGAACATTTGCTTACAAAAGAATGCCTTTCGGCTTATGCAATGCTCCCGGGACTTTCCAAAGGTGTATGATGGCTATATTTCATGACATGGTTGAAGAAACTATGGAAGTCTTTATGGACGATTTCTCGGTCTATGGTGATTCTTTCTCTTCTTGCCTTGCTAATTTAGAACGTATGCTTAAACGGTGTAAAGACACTCATCTCGTCTTAATTGGGAAAAATGCCATTTTATGGTAAAAGAAGGCATCGTCCTCGGTCATAAAATTTCCAAAGCCGGTATCGAACTCGACCGTGCTAAAGTTGACGTCATTGCTAAGTTACCTCCACCTACCACCGTCAAAGGAGTTAGAATTTTTTTAGGCCATGCGGGATTTTATCGACGTTTCATCCAAGATTTCTCGAAAATAGCTCGTCCAATGACTCATCTCTTAGAAAAGGATGCTCCTTTCATCTTCTCTCAAGAATGTCTCGACTCTTTCGAAGTTCTTAAAGGTAAATTAACTAAGGCACCGGTCTTAGTCTCTCCAAATTGGGAGTTACCTTTCGAGCTCATGTGCGATGCTAGTGATTTCACGGTAGGAGCGGTTTTAGGTCAACGAGTTAAAAAACATTTCCAACCCATTCATTATGCTAGTAAGACAATGACGGGGGCTCAATTGCATTATACCACTACCGAAAAAGAACTTTTAGCCGTAGTGTATGCTTTTGAGAAATTCCGCCCCTATCTTGTGCTTTCCACCACCATCGTTTACACCGACCATTCCGCCTTGAAATACTTGTTGACCAAGCAAGATGCTAAACCGAGACTCCTTCGTTGGGTTTTGTTCCTACAAGAATTTAAAATCGAAATTCGTGATAAAAAGGGAGCGGAAAACCTAGCCGCGGATCATCTTAGTAGACTTGAGGATCCTTATCAAGGGGAATCCCCAAATCAAGAGATTAATGAATCCTTTCCCCTTGAGACCTTAATGTCTATTAATTCCAATCTTGATGATACCCCATGGTTTGCGGACATTGCAAACTATTTGGCGGGTGGTGTTCTTATCGAAGGGTTATCGTCCCAACAAAAGAAAAAATTCTTCAAGGACGTTAAAACGTACTATTGGGACGACCCTTATCTTTTCAAGCAATGTGCGGATTTAATCATTCGTAGATGTGTTGATGGGCCGACGGCTTTACAAATCCTTGAAGCTTGCCATAAAGGACCCACCGGTGGTCACTTTGGTCCTAATTACACCGCTAAAAAAGTTTTCGACTCCGGATACTATTGGCCCACCATTTATCATAATGCACATGAAATGGTTAAGCATTGTGATGCTTGACAAAGACAAGACAAGATCACACATAAAGATGAGATGCCTCAAAATTTCATCCAAGAGTGTGATATCTTTGACGTTTGGGGTATCGACTTTATGGGGCCATTTCCATCATCCAAAGGAAACAAGTACATCCTCGTAGCCGTTGACTACGTATCAAAATGGGTTGAAGCAAAGGCTTTACCTACTAACGATGCGAGGGTGGTTGTTAACTTCTTGAAACAATTGTTTGCTCGATTCGGTGTGCCTCGTGCTATTATTAGTGATCGCGGGACTTATTTTTGCAATGATCAATTTGCACGAGTCATGGCTAAGTATGGTGTAAATCACCGACTTTCCACCACGTATCATCCACAAACTAATGGTCAAGCCGAGGTTTCTAACCGTGGTCTTAAGAGAATCTTAAAGCGAACCGTGGGAGAGCATCGTGCCTCGTGGGCCGATAAATTAGATGATGCTTTGTGGGCTTTCTGTACCACTTATAAGACACCTATAGGTTGTACCCCTTATCGCCTTGTGTACAGAAAGGCGTGCCACCTCCCCATTGAGTTGGAGCATAAGACTTCTTGGGTCTTGAAATGGGCTAATTTTGAAATAAACAAAGCCGGTGATCATAGGAAAATCCAACTCAATGAACTTAATGAACTTAGGAATGAGGCTTATGAAAATTCATTAATCTACAAGGAGAAGACTAAGCTCATTCATGATTCCAAGATTAAAAACCGAGAGTTCCATGTTGGTGATCAAGTTTTACTCTTTAACTCTCGGTTGAAAATCTTTTTGGGTAAACTTAAGAGCCGTTGGTCCGGTCCATTCACCGTGGCCCAAGTCTTCCCTTATGGCACCATTGAGTTATCCCAACCAAATGGGCCTAACTTTAAGGTGAATGGCCAACGGGTTAAGTTGTACTATGGAGAGGACATCTCTCATGAGATGATTCCATCCCTCTCCACATTTCCCTTGAATTAATTCGGGAAATCGAGTTGAGCTAGAGACTCGTGATAAATAAATCAAGCATCATTTAACTAGGTTATATTTTTACCTTTACCATCCTTTCCACCCTTTTTCACCTTCATCCATTTCCACCAATAAGTGTAGGGGGGAGCCAAGTAGGTTGTTTGTGTGTTGTGATGATTGTGCAGGGACATGTGCTTTGATGATCCACTTTTGGTACTTTTGACGCGATCCGTGATCCCGTGTACCCGGTTCTCTCAAAACTATTGTGATTCATACATGTATATAAATAAAACGAATATATGTAGTCACTTTAGTTGTCCCTTCCTTAGCTCGATTTTAAACAACGTACTCCATGTCCTAAGTGTAGGGGAGTTTATTCTCCCACATGCTTAAACATTGAGGACAATGTTTATATTATGTGTAGGGGGAACTTCTATCGAATTTTAGTGTGCTTTTCCATGAATTTGACCTCATTTAACCGGATAATTTAAAAATTTTTCAACGTTTTTCAAAACTTTTGATCTATTTTGGCCTAGTAGTATTTTTCATTTATGTCTTTCCTTTTATCATCACATCATATTTATATTTTCCATTTCAAGAATAATGTCAAAAATAATAAATAAATAAATAAAATGGTTTTAACAAGTTTAGATATCTTTGATATATTAGGCCCGTCGTGAATATTTTGACTCAACCCGAGTTTACTTATCCAAGTTTACTCTAGCTAGTATCCTTAACCATATGGACCTTAATTGGTTTATTAGGCTAAGCATCCACGAGTCTCATTCCTTGAGATTCTAAATTGTGGAGAACGAGAGATGATAGAGTTGATAATAAGTTTAAAGGTTAATTTTTGCTTATATGAGTTTTTGTGGCTCTTTCTTCCCGCTTGTATATTTAATTGCTTAATAAATGAGGATTCTTGCGGTGTAGATTCGATATCTTAACTCTTAGCCAAATCTTTATTCTCCTTGTAATTAAAGCATGAACACATTAAGGGTGCCAGCGTTGTGGACTTCCGACTAAGGTGGCTCATAACCACTAAGTTGGAGGTATTCAGACCATGGGACCGCGGAATTTGGCCTACTATATATATCATAAATAAAGAAAGAATAAGATTAAAACATGACCTCAAGGAGCCTTAGGGTGTGGGGCATGTAGCACGAACCTTGTCATTAGAGCCTTAGAGTGTATGGCATGGTAAGTGTTGAATAAAATATGATCAAAAAATCAATTCCCTCGTTTATCGTTCAAGGAGCATTAGGGTGTGGACAATAGACGGGAAGCATTTTTACATCTTAAAGAGCCTAAGGGTATATGATGTGAACTTTCTAAACTCCACATAAAGTCAACATGACTTTGGAGGAATAATTAATAAGTAGTACTATTTGGCCAAATTTTGGGTCCGGGAATTTATTCCCCAAATCGTGTTAAATCATCCTTGATGTGGGCTTACTTTAGTGACAACGTTTTTGAGGACGAGGTTAGGTTTTGAGTATCGGGTTTGCACCGTTTGGCCTTCATTTTTGGATTAATAATTATCAAATAAGTCAAATGAGCCTACGGGTGAATGACAACCAATAAAATCTAGAGATACAAAGTAGGAATTGGAGAAAGAGTATTACACAATTATCATATATGAGTGGGATTTAACTTGAGGACTTATGGTAAACAATGATCTCGTTTTTAAGATTGGTATGGGGAACGTGAAACTTGAGGGTGATTTATATTCATGACACCAAAGCCCTGATTCAAGTCTTAGATTTCTTTACAAGTTTCTTCCATCATATAATTCCAAGTTAATAAATTGTTAAAACTTTTGTCTCCTTTTAAGTTTTTATCTTTATCGTAGTAGTAGTAATAGTAATAAAGGCCGAGATGGATTAATTATGAGAAAAATGTAACTTAATTCTTTAAAACTATGCATTGCATGGGGTCATTGCAATGGTCAAGTGTAGAGGATTTAATAAGTGTGTAAACACTTATCCTTTTGCCACTAAAATCAAGGAAAAACAAGACCTAATCATGTGTTTAATATCGTAAAAGTCGAAATTACGCGTGGTTTTGTGTTTTTGTGTTAAAATAGGTACAAATGATCAAAAGGAAAGAAAACATGGGATTTCACGGTCAAATGTTGAAGAAAAGTCCAAGAAAGAGACGAAGACAAAGTCAAAAGACCAAAAGTGTGCCAAAGATCACGAAAACCGACAATTCGACACGGTTTTGAAGAAATGTAAGCTTAAATCGAGCTCGTTTTAGTGGATTAAATTATTTATGAAGATAATTGGGCCAAGTGGGTCCCACATTATGGTTAATGGGCTCAAAAGCCCATTTGGAAGTTTATGTTACTTGATTTAATGAATATAAACCCAAAAATGGCCCAAGTTTCTCTTTGTGGGACAGATTGGAAGCAATTGGGCCTCAAGCCCATTACATAATAAACATGGGACGGATGAAACGAAAGGAGGGAATAAACTTTTCACTTTTGCTAAGTCAAATCCCAGTCAACCCACATCCACTCACCTCACACGTGTTTAACCCACACACGTATCAACCATTTGTTCACCCCACACACACATTAAATAAAACAAATATTTACCCCACACCCCAACCAATTTTTGTTAAAAACTAAGTCCCTCACTGTTTGCCTCCTTCATTCTCTCCCCATTTACACAGCCAATCTCAAAACCCTAATTTTTTTACCATCACAAAATTAACCAACGAAAATTGGGGGTTTTACCCTCAATGGTTAATTCACACCAATTGGGATTAAATCCCCATAGTTTACGGAAGCAGTACTGAGGGTGGTCCAATTCATACGTGGCAAATTCCTCTTTTGTGATTGGCTTTACCACATCACTACAAACCCTCCCACCAATAAGATCAATCCACCTCACCCTCAAACTAGCACAACAAACACAACTTCTGCCATGCTGGCAATCCAAGTGATTCAAGGTGCATTTTCAGCCGTAGATTAAAGAAAATGAAGAGAGAGAAGAAGAAAAGATGGATTCGACGGCTCGGATTGGATGCTTATTCTCGAAGCTTCACCAACAAGCCCTTGGGGGTTGGCTATAAAAACCCCCCTCATATCTGTAATTTGGTGCCTTTTCCTTTATTTTAATTTTTATTTCTGAAAAAATAGAATTAGGGTTAATTGTAATTTCCTTTTTAAAAGTATTGTAATCGAAGTTTTATTATTAATGAAATTATTATTTAGTTAAATTTGTGTCTCGTTTTATTATTATTGCAATTTATTTTGATTTTATTTTGATTAAATAAATATTAAAGTAATATGAGAAGGAAGTGATCTTTCCCCACTGGTAAGATAAAAATTATATAAAAAATATATCTGTTCGTTACTGTTCATGTTCGAGGTGATGATGGTGTTTGGGTAAAAACGGTGGTGTTTGATTCGTTTGTTTCGGTTCACAAGGGGGTTCAGCGCCCACCTTCTACTCAAAGGAAATCATCAAAAGGTTTGTTCTTCTTTTTAATTTATGTTGATGTTTATTTAGTTTAGATTTAATCTGCTTGAGGTTGTTTTGGATCTTCTTAGTTTATTTTAGTCTGTTTAGTATTTGTTTGGTTTTGGTATTGTTTATCTGCTTTTAGATTTGTTTTGTCTGCTTATTTGGTTTTGAAAGTTTATTGGATCTGCTTAGTATTATTTTTGTTAGCATATAAGTTAATTTGTTTTTTTGCTTATTTTGGTGTTCCTAAGCTAGTTTGGAACTGTTCTTGTGATCTGCTTAATCTTCTTACTGTTTTATTTTCGATTCGGTTTGCTTATGTCTGTTAGGTTTTGCTGTTGCGTTTGAATCTGTTTAATTAAGTTTGATTTACTCATAGATCATTTTGCTTATTGCTCGTTTAGCTTATATGATTATTTGGTTGCTATTTGTTTTATTTAGTTAAGTTGTTTTGCTTATTAGTATTTTTTGCTTATTAGCTTAATCTATTTACTGCTTATTTGGCTTATTTGTTTCCTCTACTTATTTGGTTTTTGGTGATTTTGCTTTACTATTTAAAAATCTCAGACTCCATTAGTCTGAGAAGTATAAAATCCAAAAATCCAAAAATATTAATAGCTAAGCGTCCCATTTGGGACTCGAACCCTGGACCTCCTGTCCAGTTACCAAACAACCTTACCAACTCCTCTAGACGTCTTTTTGTGTTTATTTACTTAGAACTTTATTAATATAGGTTTTTATTCAATAGCTGGCAGATTTATTAAATAGTTAAATTCAAGTTTAAGTTTATTTAAATTTAATTAAAAAGTATTTAAATAGTTTTTCCTTTAATCAGTTTTTAAAAATTAAAAAGATAGAAAAAAATATATATTTTATTTAAATTGTTTAAATTTAGTTCTGTTTAAAAATAGTTTTTTTAGATTTCATTTAAAGTTTTTAAAAAATTAAGTTTTTTATTAATTAATATTTCTTTTAAGAAAATAGATTTATTTTTAATTAGCTTAATTAGTTTCAAAGATTTTTCTTAGATTAAATAATTTTTAGTTCCATTTAAAATTTAAATTAGTTTTTAATTAAATAGTTTTAGTTTAAAAAACCATAAAGTTTTAGTCACCAAAAACAAGTAATCTTACGATTAACCGGAAATCAATTTCGAGTCGATTTGTGGAACGAAAATAGATCTAAAAAGAGTTTGCAAAAACCCCAACATTAAACTGCCGGTAGTGGGCAGGAGGTTATGTGAATATGAAATGTAGATCCTGAAGTGCAGGATGGGTAGCGAAGTTATGCCAAGAATTTTCACCTTGGAAAAATGAATTGATGATCTGAAAGATCATGGGAAATAAGTCCCTGTTGTATGGGACCATTGAGATAATGTAAAAGTTGGTTTGAAAGGAATATAAGCTGGATCTACCCTAGGACTTCAAGGGCTGCGTGAATTATGTTTTGTATATCTAACTTGATAAAATGTCTATCAAGTAAAAATCTGAGTACTTCTTGATGAAGTTTAGATCGGCGAAAAGTTGCATTCATCAAAAACCCGTGAACATCGTGGATAGAGAAAGTAAGTCAACATTAAGCCTGATCGTATTCCCGTAGTTTTGTTTGATGAAACTCGCGTATTGTAATGAATTACACTTGAGAGAAAAGACCGAATATGGAGGAAATACCCACATGGCTCTAACTCTATAAGAAGCGAGTAGTAAGATAAATTGATCTTTGAGGACAAAGATCTTGTTTAGGGGTAAATGCTGTGACAATCCGTCAATTTATGGTGGATATTTTATTCTCAAGTATTATTTAAAAACATTATTTTAATGTTATATTATGAACTCACTCATTTTTGGGAAGAAATTTGAGTTTACATCTTAAAGTAGCATCGACTACGTCTAAACCGGAGGACTCTACGTTACGTGCTTACGTTTACATACACCGTTTTTGGTGACAGTCCGACACTTCAGGAAATAAATTTATTCTTGAATATTATTTTGGGAATTTAAATTTGTGTTGATTCATAAACTCACAAATTTACAAGAAGAGATTAGGACTTACGTGCATAATTTAACGTCCTTTACGACTAAACCGGAAACCCTAGGTTTACGTATTTATGTTTTTGAATTCCGTTTTTGATGAGAAAATTTTTATTAGATTCATTTTGTGCCGTTGATTCATAGTTTATAAAAAAGCTTTTCGTAAAACGACCAGAGGGCACGCAAATCGAGGAAACTAGAATCGAGGAGTACCCGTAATTAAGTGGGGATGAGACAAGATAAATCTTGCCTCACCCTCACATGGGACGGCCAAGGCTATACAACACATCAAAGATGTGTCAATTTCTAGTTAACAACTAGGACGCTTGTCCTAGTTTGCTAACCAAAACCATTTTAGATCAAAAACCACTAACCACAAACAACTAACTCATAGTTCAACATGCAAACCACCCAAAATTCTCTCTAGCCCCATTGCCGTCCCATCTTCATCCATAAACACCCCTTTGATCAAAAATTTAACCACAAATCTTATGTTATTCTTGCATAAGATGATGTCCTTTTGAAGCCTTATTAATTGGAGGTGATCATAACATCTACAAAGGAGTTTACTTGGTGTCTAGGGGCTGATTTTCCACAAGGTGTTCATAGAGTTTGGTGATCTTAAAGTTGATTTTGGTTTATCACAAGATTTGTGATCAAAAACCAAGCCTTGATCATAACTTTCACTATCTTGGTTGGTAACAAGATCATTCCTTCCATTTTCTTGTTATTTTGTAAATGTAATTTTGTATTTTCATTCTAAATGTATATGTATATGATGATATATGATGATCAAAAGTATTATGTGGGGATCTTGTGTTGATAAAGTTGGTTAAGATGATTAAAAACTACATGAAAAGATGATGAAATCATGACTAAAATAGTAGGCTGTATAAAACAGTAAAGAACCATATGATAACTTGTTAAAATGACTTGGATAATTTAATATACAGTAAGGTATGTGACTTTTACATATGTGAGAGTTGTCCACTCAATGGAATACATAAAATGAGTGAGATATGATCAAAACATTATTAAGGTTCAAATCTGTATAGTCTTTTTTGAACGAATTATTAGAGACATTTAGAGGATGAATGAGCAGTAGCTAAAGTGAGTTAATTGTAGCACATATTATGTAGTTTGTGCTGCCAAAAAATGAGCTTCTATCTCCTTGTAGAACTCAAGATATGGTAAAAATGGTGAAAGTGAGTTTCATAATCAGATTTGAAAAATAAAAATATATATTATAAAATTAGCACTCAAGTAAAACTAATATAAAATACGTACCTAAAACCCACTAACTTATATAATATGTATAAATAAGTATATACTTTGATAAGTAAATGTGACATTTTATAAAAATTGCAATTTGATATGTTTTATAAGTTATAAAACTATATACATATAAGTTTTACGTCTTTTCGGCTAAAACCGAAAGATTAACGTTTTCGTCAAATAAAACTTCGACGGTCGGACCCGTCTAATGTAAACTTTTTTTAACTCATCTACTGATGTTTTAAGTAAATTTGACAAGTAAAAACTGATAAAACCCGAGCTTTATAACATATGGGCATTAACGGGCCAAAGTAGCCTTATTGGACTATTGACCCAACTAGTTTGGATAAACACTAATGGAATTAGTCATTAGGCTTAACCCACTTGGGCCCAACATATGAGTATAGGCCTGATATTAAAAGTGTAATTGGACTAATATAATGTATTGGGCTTATAATGGGCTTATTGGGCCTTAATATATAAATAAGTGAAACTAGTGTAACTAGTCAAAAATTTGACTAACACATAACACTATAATGTGTATGAAGAGATAAAATCCCACTTGATCATCATCATACTTATAATGCCATCATATATACATAGCCATTGTTTTTATAAAGTCATTGGACAAGAGTCTAAGACGAGTATTATTTGTCTAGGTTTCCGTGATTGAAGCACGTACCGTACATCCATATCGCCGATAACCCGCCTTTCCCAATCAACGTGAGTTCATAGCTTCGCACTCTTAATGTTCTATGAAATGTTTTATAAACCCGTGAGGGAGATAACATGTTAGTTTTAATAAAATAGGACACCAGTTGTCCCGATTATTTGTTTATTAATATGGACCCGAATGATTGTATGACCCTATGAATGATTATATGACCCGATGAATGAAATAAAAGGGATTATTATTAGTTAGGTTATGTCACTAAAAATCCCATTAGCATGAATTGTGAACTACCGAGATTTGGTAGACGCTTATGCATATAATAGTACTCTTTGGGGAAGATCACCCTAGTTCGCGCCTTGACGGTTGATCCACGTCGTGCCACATTGATTCGTAAGCGAATTTATCTATGAGAAGATTTATATAAGAGTGATTATTGTGACGACACGCTATTTTAGATGGGCAAATGAATTTCGGGTTAGCTACCCGTTGTTTGTTGTAGTAAGGAAGCAATGTCATACGGCTTATAATAATCCAATATTGAAACTACTGATGTACGAATTAAATTATAATATATTGCTTGACTAGCAATACGGGGTCTTATTACTGATATTATGTTCGTGATTTGGATTTTGTATAACGATTTTTATTAAACTTTATACAACGTTATAAAACGTATAGTATGATGTTTTTACGACATCGGTTCGTATAATGGTTTTGAAGGCAAAAACCTATATTATGATTTACAACAAAGATTTGTACAAAAATGATTTTTGGTAATAATTATATACCGATGATATATTAATGGTTTTATTAAACTCTATGAATTCACTCGGCATTTTCGTTGACCTTCTCTTTTAACATGTTTTATCTCAGGTACTTGAAGGTAATTCTCGGGAAGACGACAAGAATTTATGGCCCGCATTTAAATAACAATTTCCATTCAAATGTTTTGTAAAATTGTATGAAATACTATGACTTGGGACCTATGTAATTTGATATTTATGAATGGAAAATGCTTTATTATTAAACGACGCGATTTTTAAGCGTTGTCTATGATTTGAGTAATGTGCTATCCCATAACACCAACGACTCTTCCGCTGAACTAAAGTATGAATATTTTGGGGTGTTACAATCATTATGAAATTTAGAAATTTCTTAAAATTTTTATCTACTTGTCTATTTAGGCATTGGTTATATGGGTATACATACAATGCTTTACGAGCATAAATTTTCCAAAATTTTTTAGAAACCCTACCAAATTGTCCTAGGTTTCTTAGGTTATTTATCCTTTATTTAGATTGATACTCTTTTTAACCAAATAGACTTGAGAAGTCCTTTTTAGTTTAAGATAATATCTCTCCTTTGCTATAATTCTTTTAAAGACTTATACTTTTCAAGTATTTCTCATTTCTAGAATAATATGAAAATAAAGGAAAAAGAAACTTTTATTTATTAACAATCTGCTTCGATGATGGACAGATAAGCTTCTTTGTTACATAAAAGTAAAGACTGATAGCTAAAATATTTACAGGGCTTTTTGGGAAACTGAAATATAAAAAAAGCTGGTCTTTTTCTTTTCCTGGGGATTCTTAATTTCTGTTAAGAGAGCTTTGATGTTGTCTTGGTGTCAACCTTGAATATCCTTGATAAGTTTTTCCATTGTTTTCATTCTTACTTTTGCTAAGGTGATTTCCTCTTCATTTATCCTTTGCCTATTTCGTAACTCAAAATTCTCATTGCTTACTCTTACAAATTATTTCTTCATTTCTCTATTTCCTCTTGCATCATTTCTTGTTCACATCTTTTCCTTTCGACTTTATATTCTAAATCCTCAATACGGTTGGGTGGCACTTCACTGAAATAGTTGATCATATTTTCCATTTGTTCTACAAATAGGTTTTGGTTATTTGGGATATTATTGGAAGATTGGGATGAAGGAGTTTGATACTACGGAATAGGTATATTTTCATAATTTGGTTGGGGATTATTTTCTGGTGAAAAAGGGTTAAGGTAATTATTATTGGCAGAAAGAGTTATTACTAAAGGTTCAGGAAAATCTAAAAGGTAAAGGTTTTCTGGTTCCGAATCAGATAATACAATGGGATGAGAATAGGAAGACATATTTCTGATGACATTGGTAAAAATAAAAATTACTTCTATCAGTAGCTAGCACTATATTAATTGCACATACTATCATTTAAACACATAATAACATTACCAGAAATCTTAAATGTCACTTATAACTTTTGTAGCATCATGATTTTTGATGCGGAGACTTTACTTGGAATTTTAAGAAAATCAATTATAGTTAAGATTTTTAAATCTCTTAATTCTCTATAACTATAGCTCTGATACCCCTATGTAACACCCCCATTTTTACCTTGACACAGTGGAATAATATTTTGAGGGGCATTACTTCATGATATGAAAGCAAAGTGATAGAAAACAGCTCAAAAGAGTGTTCAAATAAACTTCATTTATTCATTATAAATTTATCATTCAAAATAAGAAATTTTCAATAAAAACAACTGTACATACGCTGTACATGACAGGTTCCCGAGATCTAGAAAATAGGTTTGAATGAAAAAATCTTCCAAGATTATGTCTCTCCACGTCATTAGTATGCTGCTCCATGCTATCAAGTTCAATACCTGAAATATATGCTTAAAGTCAACACAAAGGTTGAGTGAATTCATAGGTTTTAAAATCAGTTTGAATACAAGATTTCCTTTTTGAGCTACGTTGTTATTTGGTCATAAATTTGAATAAAATGATGATTTAGTTGCACTAAGCTCATGATACCGCGACTAGACATAGGAACCAACAGTTTTCCCTTATGAGGAAGTCTGCCAAACTATCCTTGTTTGCAAAATAAATTATGCCTGTTTAACCACTGAGGTGCTAGCAAGTGCGACTTGCCCAGACAGGATATGTCAGTCTCCAATAGTACTATTTACGATATTAGCGCTCATTCCAAGAAGTGAATAGTGGTTCACAATTAAAAAAGGACTTTCATAGGCAGCAGGAAACATAGTGTCAATGTATCATATCGGGAAAGCATACAAAAAACACTTGTATTCAATTTTTAGCATATATCCCCCTCATGGGTTTTGAAATCATTGAAAGTAGTACACTTTAGTGAGGCTATGAACTCACCTTATGTCTAGTAATATTGTTGGGTTTATGTCACACAGATCAACTGGAGCTAACAAACAAGAACGTAGTCTCACACCAACATGTTTTAACATAATTGGTATGGTATTAAGTTTTTAATCTTTTGATCAATCTCTTTAAGCATTTGGCTATATTTTCAAATTATTATTTGATTTTAATTCTAGCACCATTGTTCGGGCCAACATACTCAGAAGCCATTCTATAAACGTTTGAGGAGTGAGGGCACTTTAAATCGTAAACCCAACCACTCAGCCAGAACGTAATCTCGAGATGGAACATCTTTGTACAAAGCTCCCTACTAACATGATACTTTCATTACTTCCACGTATTCATGATTAATCTTTTTTAGTTTCAAAGTTGACAAAAATAGTCCTTTTGGTTATACTTTGGTATAATTACATTTTTAACCCCTAAAGTATATAGTTTCATAAATTGCAATTTAAACCTTCAATATTTAACCTTTGGGTCTAAAAATTTCCAACATTTATTCTTATAGATTTTAATTTCATAAAATAACACTTTTGACCCAAAATGACTTGTAGTTTCAGAATTGACAGTTTTAGTCCCTGAACTTGTAAAATTCACAGAATAAGCTCAAAAATGGACCAAATGGTCTAGGATTTGAAAACAAAGTTTATAAAAATGTTTATAATCATAATAAAACATTTCTTCAGAATTATAGCTTTGAAATGGGGTTTTGCTTATTATTTCATGTAAATTACAAAACTAGGGTTTTAAGACATCTTTAACTTATAACTTTCATTTAAAATAATGAAATGACTTAGTTTCTTTTGGATTATTTTTCTAACATAATTTTGGCATTATAAAAACTCTAAATAAACACTATAACAAGATCAAAGCTTGGTTAACATAGATTTTACCTAGGTAGCTCCAAAATGGCTCCTTATGGCTTCTTATGAACACAACTTGCTATCAAAGCTTCAAGAGCTTCAATGGCTAGCTTCTAGACTGGGTTTTTGGTCTTGTAGGATGTCCTAAGACGTATATATAGAGGTGGAAATGGAGAATGGGTATGAGATACAAAGGAAACGGGGTGCAAGTTCAAATGAAGCACATATGCCCCTATTTATACTTTAAATGACCCTTAGCCTCCAAGTTATGTATTTAAACGTGTAAGATAGATAGAGGGGTAACTAATGAAGGTTAGTGAAGATCTACACAAGTTTATAGCTTATAGCTTTGTCCTAACCCTTCCTTGTGGCTAGAAATAAGTCACAACATATGTAGGATAAGATAGGTGATGTGTAGCAAGCAAGGAGGTGATCCACCTACTTGTCACACTCCTAAAATATCTTAGGATGGATAAATATCAGGTTTTCAAACTTGTAATGGAGGGAAATGGTTTGAAAATGAATTTTGGAGGGAATTTACAAAACCGGATCCTAAAACTAGGGCTTGTCACTTATGCTTTGTCTTTTTGGTGATTAAGGGCTTAGGAAAGTTATTAGTGAATGATTAGGGCTTAAATAGGGTTTATACATTCTATTTAAGAGATTTGGGTCCTTGGTTTGAAGTTTAACAAAGGTTTGATGTGAAAATAGGAAGTATACATTTGTAGATTAGGGTTTTCTAATGATCTAGGGTTTAATCTTAGTAAAAGGCTTTTTCCTTCAATTGGTTACTTATGTAAACTTAATTTAGGTCCTAGACATTGTGTTTTGAGTGTCCAATGGGTCCACACACTTGTTTTAAGGGTTTAGTTAGGGTAAACATGTCTAAAGAGTAAAAATACCTATTTTGACCTAATTTACAAGTCATGCATTGAAATCTTGTACCTTGTGCATTAGGGTACTTGTAAATTGTCTTAGTATCATCTTATAATCTTAATTAAGTCCTATGAATATTTTTATACTTGTACAAAAGAACTAGGTAGTGATTCCATGTAGATTTCTTAATATTAGGGTTTTTAGGTCATTAATCCTAATGATTTTCTAACTTGGGTAATTAGGGTTTATATCCTTATATATGCTTATTCTAGGGCTTATATGATATGACTATGACTTCTATGGATTCTACATTCTTAGTTTGAGGGTTTATATAGATTGATAATGTTCAAGTGGTTAATTAAGGTAATTTAAGATCCTATGCTTTGATAATTTGTACCTTATGCTTTACCAACTTGTAACTTAACTTGAAATGAATGTATAATCTTAATATGATATTTAGTTGAGTTTTGTAATTTGTGGTAAAATATTAGACTCTAATTCAATGTATAATTAATTTTGTATGCAAATCTTGGTTACTAGGTCTTATCTTGTAATTAGCCTTGGATTAGTGAATATTAGTAATTTGTGACCAATTAACTTTCCTTTAGATGATAGATTGTAATTAGTATATGTTTTTTTGATAATAGTACATGGATTTTATGTAGTTACATTGCTTGAAATATTATTTATCTAAGTTTCTAGGTGGTGATCTAGACTATTATGCACAATTACTTGTACTTAGTTTTGTATGGTTTGTTCTTGCCTTTCTTGTAAGTTTATGGACTATAACTTAATAGTCGTGTGTTAGGATCTAACTCGGGATTACAGGATTTCACACAATATGTAAAGAGTTAATTTATTTAATAAATATATTCATATGTTTATTAAATTATATCGAGCAATAACTTTAACCTCGTTAAATTTAAGAGTTAAGGACTTAACGGTTAAATGTGGAATAAACTAGAAGAGAAAAGAAAAGTCCGAAAACCCCTATGGGTTGGGTTTGGCCGGTGGTGGACAAAAGAAAGAAGGAAAAGGATTTGTTTCCTAGTTAGTGTTAAACTTGGATTACAAGTTTAATCACACTATATAAACAAACCTAACCCTTTATTATTTTTCACTCAATCTTTTTTTTCTCTCTTTCTTTCCTTCGATCAACACCAAAGTAAAAACACCTTTTTTAGGGTTCCTTTTATCCTTTAGTTTTGGTTTAGCAATAATCTAGTCCTAGCCCCTCTCTAGGGTTGTTGGGTAGATTTTCTACAAGGCGTAGTAGCTCGGTTACACGTACTAGACTTACGGTTAGCTCGTTGCATTACGTGTGTACAAGAACGTGATACAATCTCATTATAGATTGAATCTTAGATCGATTAAAAAAACGGTAAGGGGTTAATAATTGATCCTCATAAACCCTAATTTGGTGAATCATTCATGTTCGTTGGAATTGCTTTGCAAAAGGTACGTAACCCTAATTCGATTAATTATGAATGTGTTATTATTATGATCTTGTTAAATCGCTTCCGCTATTACGTGCTTTGATCTTTGCTTATGATTATGTAATTGTTATGAACTTCATAAACCTTCATTTCTTAGGTATTATTATGTCCTTAGAGTATACTTTATAACTTGTTTATGTTCCATAAGTGTTCTCCATTCATGGTTTACTATTCTTGAGTTTATAATTCATGTATAGGATTTCTAGGGTTTCTAAGGGAATATAGGGCAGCATGGTTATGTTTGAGATGTGTTTATTAATATTGAATTTATTAGATCTCTTTTAAAGTTTAGACTTGTGTCTTTCATCATTATAGGAATGTGTGGTTATGATAGTTTATGGTGTGAGAAGTAGTTCATTCTACCAAGCAATACACAAAAAGCAAAAATTTCTAGTGGCTTTTCCACTCCTATTCAAACATAGCACATTATTACACTTGCAAATTTTATGGGTTGTCATAAAGTGCGACTTGCCCAGAATGGTGATGTCAGTCTCCAATAGTACTATTTACGATACTAGCGCTCATTTCGAGAAAGGATTAGCGGTTCACAATTAAAAATGGATTTTCTGTAACACCCCCAAATTTATACAACTCAATACAGCGGAAGACTCGTTGGTGTTACGGGATAGCACATTACTCACATCATAGACAACGCATAAAAATCACGTCGTTTAATAATAAATCATTTCCATTCATAAACATTAAAGTTACATCGGTCCCAAGTCATATTAATTCATATAAAGTTTTACAAAGTGTTTGAATGGAAAATATTGTTTAAGTGCGGGCCATGAATTCTTGTCGTCTTCCCGAGAATTACCTTCAAGTACCTGAGATAAAACATGTTAAAGAAAAGGGTCAGCGATAACGCCGAGTGAATTCATAGAGTTTAATAAATTCCATCAATATAACTTTGGTATAAAATTAGTACCAAAAATCAATTCGTACAAATCATTGTAATAGGCCGTAAAATAGCCAAAATCATTTTATACAATTCTTTGTAATAGGCCATAAAATAGCCAAAGTCGTTTTATATAAATCCTTATCGAAAATCATAATATAGGCATTTGCCTTAAAAATTATTATACGAGCCAATGTCGTAAAACATCATACAATACGTCTTATGACGTTGTATAAAATCAAATAAAAACCGTTATATGAATACGGTTATGAAAACCAAAACACGAACATAATATCAATAGTATGACCCTGTATTGCTAGTCAGGCAATACATCGTAATTCGTTGCGTCTAGTAGTATTTCGTTAGTTTTTGGATTATTATAAGCCGCATGACATTGTTACCTTACTAAACCAAAACGGGTAGCTAACCCGATACCAATTTTGCCCATCTAAAGTAGCGTGTCGTCACAAAGGTCACGCTATGGAAATCTTCTCATACATAAATTCGCTTACCAATCAATGTGGCACGACGGGGATCAACCGTCAAGGCGCGAACTGGGGTGATCGTCCCCAAATAGTACTATTAAATGCATAAGCGTCTACCAAATCCCGGTAGTTCACAATTCATGCTAATGGGACTTCTAGTGACATAACCTAACTTTAATAATCCATTTGATTTCATCTATCGGGTCCTTTCATCATTTATCGGGTCATACAATCGGGTCATTCAATCATTCGGGTCCAAAATCAATAAACAAATAATCGGGACAATTGGTGTCCTATTTAATAAAAACTAACATGTTATCTCCCTCGCGGGTTTATAAAACATTCATAAAAACATTTAAAAGAGTGCGAGGCTATGAACTCACATTGATGTGGGAAGGCGAGTTATCGGCAATTCAGACGTACGGTACGTGCTTCAATCACGGAAACCTATATAAATAATAATCGGTCTTAGACGTTTGTCCAATGACTTTATAAAAATAACAATTATGTATACATATGATGATTTTATATATATGATGATCAAGTGGGTTTACATATTCTCGTTTACTCATTCTAGTGTTATATGTCGATAACTTTTATACTAGTTTACTAGTTTTACTTATTTACACGTTTTAAGTCCAATAAACTTATTATAAGTTATTTAACTTGTTTTAATCCATTTCATACTTATATTATCAGTATTTAAACTTTCAAGTTGGGCCCAAATGGGTTAAGCCCAATAAGTTCTTTTTATGAGTGTTTATCTTATTTAGTCCAATTATTAGCCCAAGTATTAGTCCAATATGTTTACTTAGCTCGTTAATGTCCGTATGCCCTATAGTTCGGGTTTTATCGGTTTTTACTTGTTATACATGTTTATATATCAGTATATAAGTTTCATAAAGTTTTCATTAGACGGGTCCAACCATCTAAGTTTTATTTAACAAAAACGTAAATTTTACGGTATTAGCCGAAAAAGTCGTAAAAATCATGTTTATAGTTTTATAACTTATAAAACTTAGCAAGTTACCATTTTTATAAAATGTCCACTTATTTAAACTTTAACATATTTATATAAATAAAATTCATGAGTTAGTGGGTTTTAACTTTACATTTTATACAATATAATTTTGAGTGCTTATATAATAGTATTATACTTTATTTTCTAAAATCTGATTTTTATCTTCACTTTCACCAAACTGCCATATCTTGAGTTCTATATGGAGATAGAAGCTCAAATTTTTATCACATAAACTACATGATATGTGCTACAATTAACTCTCCTATAGCTACTGGTGAATCATATTCTAAATATTTTCTAAAAATCGTCCAAAACAGTGAACTCAGATTTGTATCTTAAACTTGTTTTGATCATATCTCACTCATTATTTTGATTCCATTGCATGGCCAACTCTCACATGTGTACAAGACCCATAGCTTACTGTAAATCCATTCTACTTCATCATTTTATCAGTTTACCATATGGTTCTTTACTGTTTTTATACAGCCTATCATTTAAACAAGATTTACCCATTTTTACTTATAGTTTTTCATCTTTTTATCCATGATTATCAACACCAAATCCCCACACAATATTTTTATCATCATATAATCATCATATACATATACAATAGGAAATAAAATACATGTTTACATAATAAAAATAACAAGAAGATGAGGAGGACAATCTTTATACCACCAAGTTGATGTAGGTTACGATTTGGACATGGTTTTTGTTGGAGAAACTTGTGAATAATCATGACCATCTTCAAGACCACCATGCTTCATGTACTCCTTGTGGAAAATCAGCCTCAAGACACTATGAAAACTCCTCCATGGATGTTATAATCACCACCATTCAAGAGAGCTTCAAGAGGGTTTCAACATATGTAGAAATAACATAGGATTCCATGGTTAATTTTTGATCAAAATGGTGTTTGTGGGTGAGGATGGGACGGAATTTACAAGAGGGTAGAGAGAAAATATGTGTTGTTTGCATGTTGCAAATGGTGGAAGTGAAACTAGCTAGTGGTTTTGGTGGGTGGAAAGCTTAAACTTTAAGCTTGTGTGACAAGTGTAGCTACTTAGCTTACACTTGACACCAAATATGGTGTAGTGGCTAAGTTAGGCCGGTTTTGATGGGGGTGGGACAAGTGTCCCACTTGTCTCATCCCCATTTATTTACGGGTACTCCTCGATTCTAGTTTCCTCGATTTGCGTGCCCGCGGGTCGTTTTACGAAAAACGTTTTTATAAATTATGAATCAACGTCACAAAACGAATCCAATAAAAATTGTCTCATCAAAAACGAAGTTCGAAAACGTAAATACGTAATCCTAAGGTTTCCGGTTTAGTCGTAAAGGACGTTAAAATAAAATCGTAAGTCCTAATCTCTTCTCGTAAATTTGTGAGTTTATGAACCAACACAAATTTAAAACTCCAAAATAATATTCACAAATAAATTTATTTTCTGAAATGTCGGACTGTCACCAAAGACGGTGTATGTAAACGTAAGCATGTAACGTAGAATCCTCCGGTTTAGACGTAGTCGATGCTACTCCAAGACGTAATTCCAAATTTCTTCCCAAAAATAAGTGAGTTCATATTGTAACATTAAAATAATATTTTCAAATAATATTTGAGAATAAAATATCAATCGTAAATTGACGGATTGTCACAGCATTTACCCCTAAACAGGATCTTTGTCCTCAAAGATCAGCTTACCTTACTACTCGCTTCTTATAGAGTTAAAGCCATGTGGGTATTTCCTCCACATTCGGTCTTTTCTCACAAGTGCAATTACAATACGCGAGTTTTATCAAACATAACTACGGGAATAAGATCAGGCTTAATGTTGACTTACTTTCTCTATCCATGATGTTCACGGGTTTTTGATGAATGCAACTTTTCGCCGATCTAAGCTCTACTAAGAAACAATCAGATTCTCACTTGATAGATATTCCATCAAGTTCGATTTACGAAACATAATTTACGCAGTCCTTGAAGTCCTAGGGTAGATCCAGCTTATATGCCTTTCAAACCAATCTTTCACATCATCTCAATGGTCCCAAACAACGAGGACTTATATCCCATGATTTGTCAGATCATGAATTCATTTTTCCAAGGTTAAAAATTGTGGCATAACTTCGCTACCCATTTGGCACTTCAAGATCTACATTTCATATTCACATAACCTCTTGCCTACTACCGACTGTCAATAATCAAATCCTAATTTCAATAATCATTTCAGATCTCGCGGGTTGGGTATTTTGCAAGGACAGGTTCGCCATCATAGGAAACCTTAAACCTAAGAGACATGTCCAACTCACAGTGGGTGTATGTCGGATGTCTTCATCTCAACTCCTGCTTATAGATGCTCTAATATAGATCCTAACAAGATTCGATCTCAATCCTAACAAGATGATTACCAATGATAATCTCTCCAAAGGAAAACGATTATACGGTCTATTACCAAAGGTCAATCATTCAAACATAAAGCAGCACTTATATTACTTTGTATCGTTACTTTACCTCGTCCCTTCGATTTGGGGTGGTACATAGTACTCTCATCAAGATTCGTTCACAATGACTTCTGAGAAAATCTCAAGAAATTCGATGCGAAGCGAGGATCTTGATATAGATGTTCGATACAGGCACACTATGTTCACATAACTCTTTTGCATTTATCATTAACGGGAATGATATTAGCAGATTTGGTCAGTCTGTCGACGATGACCCAAATCGAATCAAATTCAGATGATGACCTTTGCAATAGCTAGACGTTTACTAATGTATGAGGCGTTATCTGCCTTCATAATTTATCATCAGTACAACTCTTCAGACAAAGATAGTTTTAGTCAAAAAAATGACATACATAGAATACTTATACTTACAAATTCCAACATAGCTATATCTCACAATCTCCATATTTATACAACCACAAGTGGCCTTTAAAATATTTAACACTATCGGCTTCTCAATTCTAATGGTTCACATTAGCCGCGAACCACTTTTATTATCTATATTATCCTTTTTACAAACATCGTTTATTTTTATATTGTTCGGCACTTTATTTTGCATCTTCATTATTAAGGAACATGTCCTAACTGGTTCTTTATCTTTTCTACATAATGCGTCGGTATCTATATTCACTTCTCATGATGATGTAATTATCATGTCCATAATTCATTAAGATATTCTTTCTATATTATGCGTTAGTAATTACGTTCACTTTCTTGATGAAATAAATATCACAACCGTATTTATTCAAAATTCTTTCTTCATATCTTCTATGTTTTAGTTTCTTCGCAACTATCATTTTTATCCGTTTTACTCAATCCGTCGTCTAAAGCGTCGATAATTATTATAATTAATTAAATAATTATTAGTTAATTTTTATGAAACGTAAACGTAAAAATTTTAAATTTCTTAGTTCGACCAATTATATAAAATGTTCAAAATAAATTTGAATTTAATTAACACGATTTTTGTTGATTTATCGAAAATATTTAATAAGATTCGTAAATGTTCGAAAAACCTTTGTTTATACTTTGGTCAAAGTTTTCTTAATTGAAAAGCAAAAATTGTCGTTTTAAGTTTTCAAGTTATGGTATAAATGGTTTTACTCAATCCTTCTTAAGTTATCTTGAGGTATACACAAACATTTACCCCTAAACAGAAGTTTAGTTAAATGGTTTGTGTATAAGGGAATAATCCCTTTAAAAATCCTTTGTTAACACATTTGTCAAAACATATTTCCATTTCTTTTTGGTAAAATCCAAAGTCTTAAAAGGGCTTCTTAATTTTTGAAGAGTCTATATGCATACATCTTACCACTATTAATTCAACGGTCATTTTATGTAAAGAATTAAGTTTTTAATCCCTAAGCGTTAATGGTTCTAATCTTTGAAAAGTCAATATAGCTTCCATTATCTATTAATCACACGGTTAAATCATATAAAGGATTAAGTCCTTAATCATATGTTAAATATTTAAGGTATAGGTTTTCATTGTTTAGCCAATTCAGGGCAATTTATAAATAATTATTAACTCATTATTATTCTTATTTACAAACAAATAAATAGTCCTTAATGATCACGAGCATGAATTTATCAAATTACAACCTACACACGTGATTCACCAAATTTATGAATGCTACATGTGTATTAATCAGTCCAAACGTCATCATGTGAAACTCATAACATTCATTACAAGTACCGGATGTAATGATTGGAATAGATAATCTTTTTCGCAGATGCGAAGTTGATAATAACCATGCCGTGGATCAAATCTTTAAAACATACGCTAGAACCTTGTAAATGATTGAACAAATCTTCCATTTCGAGTTATGTTTTTGATTGTCAATTTACTCAGTCACAGTAATCTATAAATATAAGGAATGATAACACCATAGCTCTTCAGGATGACAGGCTAGGTAGAATAAAATCTTTCTCCGACAACTCTCTCAGTTGTACGGTAATTCCTTAAATTCGGATGGTGCTGACGTACATTGCACAAGCCACAAGTGCAGCACCGGGAATAGAATCAATACCAAATTTCAACTTGCCTTAATAGCAAAGTCTAGGTAATTCACCAACAAATACCTCCTAAAGTTTCAGATAAGATAAACATCTTTTAATAAATACATATTAGGTTCCTTCTATATTATAATATTTATGACTAATTCACAACCATTCACGGTATAATTTCAAGTCTTAATACAGGATATGGTCATCCATCAAGAATTATTTAGATCACTTTTGATAATCAACATCTTATCATTTAGGGGAATTCTACTCGAGTTCCCATCAATTAAGACAATGTCGTCATGTCATAATCAATCAATCCATTCTACTGGCACTATCAACTCTCCAGTTTCATTGCCGTCGATAAGATGTGAACTTCTCAAAAGACTAATAATAATTCATAATCCTTCACAAATTCAAGGATATATGGAGACACAACTACCATTAAAAGAGTAAGGTCAACGCATAATCTACGCGAGAGAATTTCAAATCAGATACAGACGAAAACATTTAATGAATATGGATATATCCCATGTTTTCATAATTTGAGTACGCATTCGAAAGCTCCTCGGATCGTTACCCAGGTCATTCAGATGAAATCAAATCAAAAGAAATGATAGGAACGTCGATACATCCAGTCGGGTATCAACACTCGGTAATCATATACTTTTCCTAAGAATCTCTCTACGGGAGAATTGGACAAGAACGGAATATCAATTTGTCAAATAAGACAAATTCCACAGATGAGTAAATTCGACTTAGAAGAATAGATGCTACAGGCACATATGTAGGTGTCCCTAACATTATGTCCTTATTTTTCACTTCTTGCAGATCTCATTAAAATTTTAATCTTTCACAATCCTCAAAGAAAATGTAGTGTTTATTCGTTAGTTTTATGGTGACTACTAATCAGTCTTGCATGGTCCATTCCAAATTGTATGTAGGCGCGCAACTATATACAATTTCAAGATTAACGATGCAATACTCAGTTCGTCAAAATTTTATCATCATGTTTATAATAAAAACATTTTCATGCTTAATTCTTAAATAAGAATCAAAATATATTTACAAAGATTTCTTTGTTATGAAAACAATTAAGTTTCCAAATCGTCTCTTAAACAACTTCATTTTGATATCAGTCACTTATAAATCTCACTTTGAATAATCCTTATTGTGATGAAAATTAAATTTTCTCAAAGGATACCGTTTTAACTTTATAAAAATAAGGTGTGATCTGCAAAAGAGTGATGAAAGCTTGTTCACCAAGAATTAACTACGATATGATAGGAAATGAGCTTAGCCAATTAATCATGAGGTTCATGATCTCGATGGCACTCAAAAGAATAATCCACAACGTAACTCAATTCGGGATGAGTACTTGTTCAATGGTTGCATCACTAATGCGAGCATTAGGATGAAGCAATAAAGGATAGATAACATCGATACGTGTAGAATTTAGCGATCAAAGGTAGTCTTTTCATTAATCACAAACAAGTCAAAATTGTACCGCAACACATTACGTGTCACTATGTCATACAATTCTCAGAACTCATCCTACCAACTGATATCTCAGTTAAGTTAGGGATTATTTTTAAAAGATACCACAATGAATACTAATCTACAAGAGTCATTAGGTGTCCCATCTGTCCCGGAAGATCCATCGGTCCCAATTCAGAAGAAGATTTCTTCAATTTATTTCTTGGACACTGGGCATCCTCATTAGTGGACAATGGCCTAGGAACAACCTTTAACACGAATCAACAATCAATTAAAACCTTATAATTCAATCACAAAACTTAACGACTTCTATTAATAATCTCATATTCCATATGGGTTAAATTTTACTTTATCCAAGTTTCAACCAATTTTATACTCAATTCGATATCCTACCTCATTCTCCAATACTTACAACCTTATCCTTCAGCCTTGTAAAGGCAATAATAGTTCAATATGAACAACACTTAATTTCCAATCCTATATCTCCATTATCAATAATTATCAAATGAGTCACTAGTATGAAATGACTTGATCATTCAACTAGACTTCTCGGAAAGGTACTAGTGGCATGAGGCTTTTGGTTAATGGTTCCAATGACAGCCTCAAGTGCAACATTCACCCTTTCGATTTCAATTTAAGAATTGGGTGACAACGAATCAGATGACATCTTTCTTGGTGGTAACGTTTTGTCAAACTCCACTCTATAAGGAAAGATCGTCATGACATCGATATCAGATTTAATCTCGCCAATTCTTATTCAATATCACAATCAACTAATATCTACATTTCTACGAATACCAACCATTTGTTGGGATCACAAATATCCATAACTTGGTTTAGATCTAGGATAGCTAGAATTCCTACGAGAATAGCTTCGATTAATTTACTAGGGGAGTTAGGGTTACTTGTGACAATCGACGTCGTATAAATACCTCGTATAAAAATCAAAATAATCATCAAACAATCATGTAATAAAATTACATCATATATATATATATATATAATCCAAGTTATATATATATATTAAAATAACACTTCTCAGTCTTGGCCTTGTCGGTAACTCAGGAATTCTTCGGCACTGTTATAGTCAAAAGATTTTTAGACATTTTTAGAAAAATGTTTATAGTTAAAAGATTTTGAAAAGTTTTATTCAAAACCTTAGTTTTAAAAAATCTTTTGTTCTCTATAACGAGAGCTCTGGTACCAAACTGTAACACCCCCAAATTTATACAACTCAATACAGCGGAAGACTCGTTGGTGTTACGGGATAGCACATTACTCACATCATAGACAACGCATAAAAATTGCGTCGTTTAATAATAAATCATTTCCATTCATAAACATTAAAGTTACATCGGTCCCAAGTCATATTAATTCATACAAAGTTTTACAAAGTGTTTGAATGGAAAATATTGTGTAAGTGCGGGCCATGAATTCTTGTCGTCTTCCCGAGAATTACCTTCAAGTACCTGAGATAAAACATGTTAAAGAAAAGGGTCAGCGATAACGCCGAGTGAATTCATAGAGTTTAATAAATTCCATCAATATAACTTTGGTATAAAATTAGTACCAAAAATCAATTCGTACAAATCATTGTAATAGGCCGTAAAATAGCCAAAATCATTTTATACAATTCTTTGTAATAGGCCATAAAATAGCCAAAGTCATTTTATATAAATCCTTATCGAAAATCATAATATAGGCATTTGCCTTAAAAATTATTATACGAGCCAATGTCGTAAAACATCATACAATACGTCTTATGACGTTGTATAAAATCAAATAAAAACCGTTATATGAATATGGTTATGAAAACCAAAACACGAACATAATATCAATAGTATGACCCTGTATTGCTAGTCAGGCAATACATCGTAATTCGTTGCGTCTAGTAGTATTTCGTTAGTTTTTGGATTATTATAAGCCGCATGACATTGTTACCTTACTAAACCAAAACGGGTAGCTAACCCGATACCAATTTTGCCCATCTAAAGTAGCGTGTCGTCACAAAGGTCACGCTATGCAAATCTTCTCATACATAAATTCGCTTACCAATCAATGTGGCACGACGGGGATCAACCGTCAAGGCGCGAACTGGGGTGATCGTCCCCAAATAGTACTATTAAATGCATAAGCGTCTACCAAATCCCGGTAGTTCACAATTCATGCTAATGGGACTTCTAGTGACATAACCTAACTTTAATAATCCATTTGATTTCATCTATCGGGTCCTTTCATCATTTATCGGGTCATACAATCGGGTCATTCAATCATTCGGGTCCAAAATCAATAAACAAACAATCGGGACAATTGGTGTCCTATTTAATAAAAACTAACATGTTATCTCCCTCGCGGGTTTATAAAACATTTATAAAAACATTTAAAAGAGTGCGAGGCTATGAACTCACATTGATGTGGGAAGGCGAGTTATCGGTAATTCGGACGTACGGTACGTGCTTCAATCACGGAAACCTATATAAATAATAATCGGTCTTAGACGTTTGTCCAATGACTTTATAAAAATAACAATTATGTATACATATGATGATTTTATATATATGATGATCAAGTGGGTTTACATATTCTCGTTTACTCATTCTAGTGTTATATGTCGATAACTTTTATACTAGTTTACTAGTTTTACTTATTTACACGTTTTAAGTCCAATAAACTTATTATAAGTTATTTAACTTGTTTTAATCCATTTCATACTTATATTATCAGTATTTAAACTTTCAAGTTGGACCCAAATGGGTTAAGCCCAATAAGTTCTTTTTATGAGTGTTTATCTTATTTAGTCCAATTATTAGCCCAAGTATTAGTCCAATATGTTTACTTAGCTCGTTAATGTCCGTATGCCCTATAGTTCGGGTTTTATCGGTTTTTACTTGTTATACATGTCTATATATCAGTATATAAGTTTCATAAAGTTTTCATTAGACGGGTCCAACCATCTAAGTTTTATTTAACAAAAACGTAAATTTTACGGTATTAGCTGAAAAAGTCGTAAAAATCATGTTTATAGTTTTATAACTTATAAAACTTAGAAAGTTACCATTTTTATAAAATGTCCACTTATTTAAACTTTAACATATTTATATAAATAAAATTCATGAGTTAGTGGGTTTTAACTTTACATTTTATACAATATAATTTTGAGTGCTTATATAATAGTATTATACTTTATTTTCCAAAATCTGATTTTTATCTTCACTTCCACCAAACTGCCATATCTTGAGTTCTATATGGAGATAGAAGCTCAAATTTTTATCACATAAACTACATGATATGTGCTACAATTAACTCTTCTATAGCTACTGTTGAATCATCTTCTAAATATTTTCTAAAAATCGTCCAAAACAGTGAACTCAGATTTGTATCTTAAACTTGTTTTGATCATATCTCACTCATTATTTTGATTCCATTGCATGGCCAACTCTCACATGTGTACAAGACCCATAGATTACTGTAAATCCATTCTACTTCATCATTTTATCAGTTTACCATATGGTTCTTTAATGTTTTTATACAGCCTATCATTTAAACAAGATTTACCCATTTTTACTTATAGTTTTTCATCTTTTTATCCATGATTATCAACACCAAATCCCCACACAATATTTTTATCATCATATAATCATCATATACATATAAAATAGGAAATAAAATACATGTTTACATAATCAAAATAACAAGAAGATGAGGAGGACAATCTTTATACCACCAAGTTGATGTAGGTTATGATTTGGACATGGTTTTTGTTGGAGAAACTTGTGAATAATCATGACCATCTTCAAGACCACCATGCTTCATGTACTCCTTGTGGAAAATCAGCCTCAAGACACTATGAAAACTCCTACATGGATCTTATAATCACCACCATTCAAAAGAGCTTCAAGAGGGTTTCAACATATGTAGAAATAACATAGGATTCCATGGTTAATTTTTGATCAAAATGGTGTTTGTGGGTGAGGATGGGACGGAATTTACAAGAGGGTAGAGAGAAAATATGTGTTGTTTGCATGTTGCAAATGGTGGAAGTGAAACTAGCTAGTGGTTTTGGTGGGTGAAAGCTTAAACTTTAAGCTTGTGTGACAAGTGTAGCTACTTAGCTTACACTTGACACCAAATATGGTGTAGTGGCTAAGTTAGGCCGGTTTTGATGGGGGTGGGACAAGTGTCCCACTTGTCTCATCCCCATTTATTTACGGGTACTCCTCGATTCTAGTTTCCTCGATTTGCGTGCCCTCAGGTCGTTTTACGAAAAACTTTTTTATAAATTATGAATCAACGTCACAAAACGAATCCAATAAAAATTGTCTCATCAAAAACGGAGTTCGAAAACGTAAATACGTAATCCTAAGGTTTCCGGTTTAGTCGTAAAGGACGTTAAAATAAAATCGTAAGTCCTAATCTCTTCTCGTAAATTTGTGAGTTTATGAACCAACACAAATTTAAAACTCCAAAATAATATTCACAAATAAATTTATTTTCTGAAATGTCGGACTGTCACCAAAGACGGTGTATGTAAACGTAAGCATGTAACGTAGAATCCTCCGGTTTAGACGTAGTCGATGCTACTCCAAGACGTAATTCCAAATTTCTTCCCAAAAATAAGTGAGTTCATATTGTAACATTACAATAATATTTTCAAATAATATTTGAGAATAAAATATCCATCGTAAATTGACAGATTGTCACATTTTCATAGGCAACAGTAAACATTGTGTTAATGAATCATATCTAGAAAGCATACCAAAAACACTTGTATTCCATTTTTAGCATATACCCCCCTCACGGGTTTTGAAATCATTTGAAAGTAGTACACTTAAGTGAGGCTATGAACTCACCTTATGTACATGAATATTGTTGGGTTTATGTCACACAGATCAACTTGAGCTAACAAACAAGAACGTGGTCTCACACCAACCTATTTTAACATAATTTGTATGGTATTAAGTTTTTAATCTTTTGATAAATCTCTTTAAGCATTTGGTTATATTTTCTTTGATTATGATTTGGTTGTAATTCTAGCACCATTGTTCGGGCCATTATACTCAGAAGCCATTCTATAAATGTTTGAGGAGCGAGGGCACTGTAAATCGTAAACCCAACCACTCAGTCAGAACGTAATATCGAGATGGAACATCTTTGTACAAAGCTCCCTACTAACATGATACTTTCATTACTTCCACATATTCATGATTAATATTCTTTAGTTTCAAAGTTGGCAAAAATAGTCCATTTGGTTATACATTGGCATAATTACACTTTTAACCCCTAAAGTATATAGTTTCATAAATTGTAATTTAAACCTTCATTATTTAACCTTAGGGTCTCAAAATTTCCAACATTTATTATTATAGATTATACTTTCATAAAATGACATGTTTGGCCCAAAATGATTTATAGTTTCAAAATTGACAGTTTTAGTCCCTGAACTTGTAAAAATCACATAACAAGCTCAAAAATGATCTAGGATTTGAAAAAACGTTTATGAACACATTTATAATCATAATAACAACAGTTATTAAGAATTATATGAAGGATATGTAAATCTTGCTTATGTTTTAGAGAGAGAAAGAGATAGAAAGATGGTGGATTACACACAATTCTAGAGAGAGAAACTTAATAAGAACTATGTGAAAAATGATTAACCACACACCCTCTCCATCAAAGGAGAGGGTTTATATACCCAAGCCTTGTGATGGGCTTGGGCTTACAATGTTGGGCCGGCCTACAGATGTTGTAGGCTAGGCTTGACTTTGTTTGTTTAATAAAGATATCTAGACTACGAGCTACTACTTAATATATTATCGGAGTGACCGAATCTTCCTAAATATGTAAAAACGTATTTCAAACAATCTCCCCCTAAGGGAGGTCACTCCAAACAAGGGCGTTACCCAAGTTACAATAACCTAGCATACTATGATTGTCTTGAGCTCGTAGTCTTCGTCTTTCTTTTTCTTTTTCTTTTCTGGTGAACATGCTGATGTGATCTTTGATATCAATCTTTGAGCATTAGTCTCTTGCCTTGATCTCGTGCATCCATCACTTGTGATCTTCGCCTCTTCGTGACCTCACGTCCCACATACTTATACCTTAGTAATTCTTGAAAGCTTCAGAGTTCAATACAGCGGAAGACTTAACTTTTAGGCTTTCTTGAATTTGATGAGGTATTAAGTGCATAAAGTATAAGCATGCGGGGACGACTTCTTCTTGGATCCCGCAACGCCACCATCTTCAGATGCCACAACATAAGTAGACACGAACGAAATGGCTTTGAACATTTCATTCTAATTCAGTAGCATTTTACCTCAGGTCGGTGAAGACCGTTGGACGATATTAGATATCGTACCCGTGACGGATAGTTTCAATTAAGTAACTTCCTGACAGGATTTCGCGGGTAAACCCGTTCTCTTTATTCGACCGTCCAAAGCTGACTGCGAACATAAAGAGTGAATCATTTGGATAATAATATCCGCATGATTTGAAGCCGTCAATTCATGTTCCTGGAACAAGTGAAATTCAATTAAGAACCGCACCATCGTTGCTTTCCAGTTGTCACGAGCTTGATTCATATAGAATCTTGCAAGTTACCTACCAAGTGCTGTTTGAGGTTAACACTAGAAGGATTTCCACTCATCACTTTGAACACTAAGGTATCACTCTGAGTGTTCTGGCAAGATCACTAAGATATTGCGTAGAGGCCTGGAACGTGTTTAAATTCAGTTAAGAATTAAACAGCTGTTGCTTTCCAGTTATCACAAGTTTGATTCATAAGGAATCGCACAATTCACCTACCATGAGCTTTTTGATATTCGCTCAAGAAGGATTTCCATCTTCATTGTAAATACTTTCGTATTACTCGGATGTTCAGGCAAGATCATGAAGATTTTGCGTAGGACTCTTAAGGTCTTTCTTAATTTTCACAGTGTATGAAGAAGCAAGGAATTATGAAAGTATGTCCTAATGAGATATTTAATGATCTCAAATGGCTCTAGACTCGATCGTGCACTTTGGATTTTAGTGATCGGAGGCTGGAGAGGAGTGCCACCTTTTCAATACCAATTTATTCGGAGTGAATAAATCAATAGATAATGCGTTGTCTCCGTGTGATTAAAACAAATACCTTTTGAGAGATATCTGAGTTAGCTGGGATGGGTTGTGCATTGCATCACTGGGTCCATGATGTCTGTCTTCAATATCGAGCATCATTAAAATGATTTCAATAGCATGTGTATTGACCCGGTTTCTGCCTAAGGTTGTAAGGAGGGCTTCTTTCTTTACACCCTTTATCTTTACAATTCTTTTTCATTCTTCAACCCCTTCAATGCTTACCAATACGTCATCACTAGCACCTTGTTGTGATTGTTCCAGTGCTAACTTAAGTACTTGGTCGGCATTCAGCTACATTCACAATCTTTCTCCATCTTTCCTAAGGACTACTATTTCTAGCTATGGAATGTCCTTGGGAAGATTCCTCTGGTTCTGGAAGAATCATAGGACTTAACCTATCCTACCATCCTTATGTCACCACAATCTTCATCGTCGTGAAATAAATGGGTTTCGGGTAAGTATAAATCACCATGAGATCCATTTTTGATATGCAAATCCATTTTGCTCCCCCTTAACATATGCCACGATATTCAAAAACATTTCGCACATGTCGGGATGAACCAGCACATTAAGTCAAACCATTTGTGATAATATCCCATATTAAATCACATTTTCTCCCCTATATTAAAAAATATTAACCCAATCGATGTTTTTAATATCAATTGATTTAATGAAGTTTTAACAAAGGTTTTGGGAAGAAAAATGCAAGTCCATTTTATCTTCATGATATCAAACGTATGAGATATGATACATATTTGTAACATTATCACATATTCACCATATTAAAAAAGAATTGAAAAGGTTGGACCTGATAGATGAGAACATCATATGATAAGATCAAATGGTTCTTGTCAGCATATGTTGGTCGCCTCGTCACGTCTGAAGTCATCTCTTGACACCACGTGTACGATTGGTGTTGTTGTCTTGACACCAACTTGTGAACTTGGCACTTTCGGCATCGAAGATTCTGAATGCATGACAATTGCTCCCCCTCAATTGTTGACCCGTGTTCTATTGAAAGAGCTGTAGTCGTCGGTTGAGTAGTCGCATCGTCGAGTATGTAGATACCAATTATAGATTGCTATGGTTATAGAGATGATAACTTCATAAAAACAAGACTTCTCTTGTTTTAACAAATAAATGCACTGAGGCGTACATAGATTTGTGTTAGACCAAGTTATAAAGTAAATTTGATCCCTTACAAGGTTTTAAAGTAAACCTTGCCCGAGAAAATTAATTCCCATTGAGAGCCAAAGCTTTCATAAGAAATACTTGACTTTAATGTGAAAACCGGGTTGTAGTCTGAAATAACTACAAGCCATGTTTTATGAAATATTTACAACTTTTGTACGAACTCTATTTATGGCGCCGTGTCAATATTAATCGACATTTATAAGGCCGTAAATATTATCGTACCAAAAGACATGCCTTTGAAAAATAAAGTAAAAATATTTTTGGATTTTTCTAGATTTTTCAATTTTTATGGTTTTTATATGGTTTTATATTTTTGTATTTTGATTTTGTGGATAAAAATATAAACAATATATACAGATGATCACCAAGGATACGGAGAATAGTTTACCATCACTATTCTTTCGCTTCATCTGCCAATTCCTTTAGAGTCTCAGGCGAGAAGGTTCTCATTCCTAGCTTGTCGGCCAAAAGTTCAATTCGAGCGCGATCTAAAGCCTTCGTGAAAATATCCGCCAATTGATACTCAGATCGGACAAAGTAAAGCTCTATTACTCCATTTTCCACTTGCTCCTTGATGAAATGGTAGCGAATGTCAATATGCTTCGACCGGGAGAATTGAACGTTGTTGCAGCATAAGGCAATTGCACTCTTGTTATCGCAGTACATCGGAATTTTGTTGAAATCTAGACCATAGTCGGTTAATTGCGATCTCATCCAAAGAATTTGAGCACAGCAACCGGACATAGCTATGTATTCTGCTTCTGTACTTGATATTGCAGCACTTTTCTGCCTTTTTGATGCCCAACTGATTAATCGATCTCCTAGTAGTTGCAATGTTCCACTCGTGCTACGCCTTGTATCTTGACAACCCGCGTGATCCGCATCTGCATATGCCATTAGTGCAATAGAAGAGTCCTTCGAATACCAAAGTCCCCGATTAATGGTTCCTTTAAGATATCGAAAGATCCTTTTAACAGTAGCTAAGTGTAACTCAGTAGGTCGAGTTTGATACCTAGCACACATACATATAGCAAACTGAAGATCAGGTCGACTAGCTGTGATATACAGAAGAGTACCTATCATTCCACGATACACTGTCGGATCAACGGCAACTCCATGTGGATCTTCATCAATCTTAGTTCGTTCCACCATTGGAGTATCCACGGGGTCGCAAGATTCCATCTTATATTTCTTAAGCGATTCAAGGGCATACTTGGATTGATTGATAAAGATGCCTCTGGGACTCTGAGATATCTGAAGACCTAAGAAGAATGATACCTTGCCCATCATTGACATCTTAAACTTGGAAGACATGAGTTTCCCAAACTCATCCGATAAGGTTTGGGTCGAGGCTGCAAATATAATATCAACAACATATATTTGTACCATAATCATATCTTTACCTCGTTTCTGAATGAACAACATGGGATCCACCTTGCCTTTAGTGAAGCCTTGCGTAATGAGGAATTGTGACAAAAGATCATACCATGCGAGAGGAGCTTGCTTCAACCCATAGAGAGGCTTCTTAAGCTTGTACACATGATTAGGATAATTAGGATTCACAAAACCATCCGGTTGTTGAACATAGACCTCTTCCTTGAGTTCACCATTAAGAAATGCCGTCTTCACATCCATCTGATAGACGATCATATTCATATGGGCTGCATAAGCGAGGAATAGTCGAATAGCTTCCAAACGGGCAACAGGTGCAAAGGATTCCATAAAGTCGATGCCCAATAATTGCTTGTATCCACGAGCTACTAGTCGAGCTTTGTTTTTCAATATTCTGCCTAACTCATCGAGTTTCACCTTGTAAACCCATTTCAAAGTGAGTAACTGCACTTGATCCGGGCATGGGACAAGTTCCCAAACTTCAAGACGTATGAATTCGTTAATTTCTTCTTGCATAGCTTCTATCCAACAAGATTGAGTAAAAGCTTGTTGCCATGTCTTAGGTTCAACTTCAGTGAGAAAAGCATCAAAGTGAAAAAACATTGCACTTTCTTGTAACTGACTTCGTGTGGATACCGGACGATTAGGGTCACCAATAATAGAATCTATAGGATGATCCTTTGTCCACTTGCTGTCATGTTCACGAATCCGTGGATTGGAGTAAACTGTAGAAGGAGCTTCCTCTGAGGTGGACGACCCGGCTTGATTAGCGTCGGGAATTGGTACACCAAAGAATGGAAGTTCACGCATTTGAGCGAATTCCAAATCGTGATCATCATCATCCTCTTCATCATCAATAGGCATGACATGGGTAGTTGAAACAGGTGTTGGTTGAGAATTACTTGTTGATGGTATATCTAGACCAATTGTAGGTGCAAACGTATCTGATTATGTAACGGGTGCTGGAGCGACAACTTCGGTTAACGGAGCTATTACCTCAGGTTCTGGAGAAACAATACTTGGAGGAGTAAAGAATTCATCAAAGAACGGTTGAAACAACGTATCCCATTCAGTCCTAGAAGGTGGTGTAAATGATGATGAAGTAGGGTTGTTTGGGACAAGACGAGAACTAATGTTGCTGGGTCCCATTTCATGAAGTGCGGGTTCAGAGCTGCTTTACTCAGAAGCTATTGCTGTCAGCTCATCAAAATCAACATTCATAGTTTCGAGGATCTTGCGAGAGTTACGGTTGTAGATTCGGTATGCCTTATTTGCGGGGGTGTAACCAATGAAGATACCAATATCAGCCTTTGGTTGAAGTTTTCCCAAATTGTCACCATCATTATTTGGATAGCAAAGAGAACCAAATACATGAAGATATGATAAATCTGGTACTTTTCCATGGAGAAGCTCATAAGGTGTTTTACCATGGCGTTTACGAATTCGTGACCGGTTTTGGGTGTACACTACTGTAGATACTGCTTCTGCCCATAAAAACAATGGAGCCTTTGCGTAAATTAACATCGTTCGAGCAGATTCCATAAGTGTGCGATTTCGCCTTTCAACGACACCGTTTTGTTGTGGAGTGCGAGCAACAGATGTTTCATGAGAAATGCCAACTTCTTCATAATAATCACGCAAAATTTGATTCACAAATTCGGTTCCATTATCTGTACGAATGCGTCAGACAGTAGTGTTGAGACGCACTTGAATCATCTTGAGAAATCCGATGATGAATTTAGGTGCCTCATTTTTTGCTTTAAGAAATTTCACCCATGTAAACCGAGAGTAATCATCGACAATGACGAGGATGTACTTTTTGCCACTAAGACTTTCAATACGCATTGGCCCACAAAGATCCATATGCAAAAGATAAAGTTTCTCTTGGTTGGTGTCTTCCGTCTTGGGTTTGTAAGATTTCTTAGTGCTTTTCCCCATTGTACGCGCGGAACACAAATGATCCTTGTGAAATGAAAGTTTAGGAAGACCACGAACAAGTTCGTTTTTCGCCAAATGATTAATAGCGTCAAAGTTAAGATGAGATAACCGTCGATGCCATAACCATGACTTAGTCTTCGATGCTTTGGAGAGAAGACATACGGGAGAGGCGACCATCATGTCTTGTAGAGACAAAGTATACAAATTATTCCCTCGAGTACCTTTCAATAAATCAACCCCTTCCAAATTACGAATGAAGCAGGTATGCTCTCGAAAAGCAACTTCTAGGTTTGCATCACAAAATTGTCCCACAGAAAATAAGTTGTGACCGAGACCTTCCACATAATACACTCTTGAAATTATAACATTCCCAATATGATATTCACCGTAACCCATTATCTTTGCAATATGATCATTACCAAATCGAACCGTACCAAGAAACTTGCTGACGAAATTTCTGAGCTGAGAGCGATCTCCGGTCATATGCTTGGAGCAACCAGAGTCCAAATACCAGAGAACAATTTGGACCACCTGTTTTCAATAACAACAGTAGACAATGCATTGGAAACTATTGGTTCCGGAGTGTTAGCAGATACATATATAGAATTATCAGAATTGCTAACATTTTTGAGACCCTTAGATTTCCTGCGTTTTCTAATGTGAGTTTTAGCACTAACAGGTTTTACTGTTCCAACTTTCTTAGGTTTTGGATTATTCGCGGGCACTACAGTGGGAGTAGACCTATTTAAAGGGCACTTGTTTCCTACAGTAGTGTCGGTGTTCCTAGTTAAAGGACACACTTGTGTTTTGGTAGCCTTGGTACTCCTAGTTAAAGGGCACGCTTTCTTCACTTTAGTGGGAGTGATCCTAGTTAAAGGGCACGTATTTCCTACTATAGTGAAAGTTCTACAATGGGGCGCCACATCCAACCAGCTTGGGTTAACACTTTCCCAGTCGGTTTCCATTCTAATCCATTTTTCCGGGCATACATCTCATTCACATGGTCAATAAGGCAAGAATCATGACGACTAGAAAACATACATTCATTGCAATTCCAACATTTCAAATTAGAATTCACATTAGGCTTAGTACGCTGCATAACCGCAGAGCCTTTAGGTTTAGCTACATGATTCTTTTTATTCAAAACAGAAATAACATTCCTAGGATGGGCTTCTACTTTATTCTTCACTTGACTACTAGATTGGGGAAAGATCCTATCATTCTTCTTGTTTCTCTTAAGCTTAGATCTTTGAGCCTTAGTAGTGGTGCTTACTCCTGTAGAAGGCAACACGGGAATATTAGAAGCTGGTTTTGATTCCGCCTTATCTTTAGTGACCAAAGTTTGAGATGATTTAGTCCTAGGGCCCTTGTTAAGTGGTGTGACGGCTATAAGATTCCTTTTGATTGCACTAGAGGACGATGCTGAGACAGTGGCTGCGTTATCCACAACATTCTTACCTTTTAGAGTACGAAGTGTTTCCTTTAACTCAGCCAAGACCAGATTCTTATCACAAATTTGTTACCTCAAATCAGATATTTCCACTGACTTTCGATTCAATTGTTCAATCAAAGATTGATTCTGTGCAGTGGTATTAGCACATGCGGACTTTACTGAATCGAAGAGTCGTGTATCTTTCTGTTTTAAGTTATCAACTTTGGACAAAAGCTTGGAAACTCGATTATCTAGATCAAGTTTAAAATTCTCAGCGGCCTCAAGTACGTTCACACAGTTAAGCTCCTTAGATTTCTCTATGTCTATCGGCAAAGATTGAGCCACCTTGTCACTTGGCTGACGCTGTTTTGATTGTAAATTCAATTGAAAATTCTTTTAAAAGTTTGCATCATCGATATTAACACCTTCGAATGACTTTTCAAAGATTTATTGAATAAATTGTTGCTTGCATTCAAGCGAAATACAATGTGTTTGAATCTTATCAAAACGTTTTGAAAGCGAAGAATATGAATCTTGAAGCTTTAAAAATTTAGCGTCAGATTCGTGACAAGTACTATCTACCACATTATCCATAGATTCAACATTATGCACAATAGAATCATTATCAACACTTGTATTCACACAGACAGAAACCATATCATGAGACATCACTTGCTTCAGAAGCTGATCATTTTGGCGTGAAACCCGTTCTATTTCAAGTAAACTGTTTTCATAAGCACCTTCCATTTTATTGAAAACACGTCTAACTTCTTCTATTTCCAAAAATAAATCTTGATCAAGATTACTAAGACAAGCCTTAACATTGTCTACAAACGGAACAATTTCATTTCGGAACGCAGCTCTAGTGTGCTCAAAGTTCCATTCACCTTCTGTTATGGCCGAAGCCGTCGTACGTTCCAAAATGACCTTGTCAAAATCGGCTAAGTGTTGGTGAACCACATTTAAGTTAACGGACGCCTTGCTTACCGGTGGAATTAACTTTGTTAAATCCGTTTTGACAAGTGTAGGAGACGTACTAGGAAGGTTTTCCTTTGACAAACTTTGGGGCACAAGAACTGTCAATTCTGCTAATTCCTTTTGTAAGCGAATGCGTGTCTTTTTCGAAAATTGATCTTTGTTATGTTGATCATAATCAATTGTATGGAATTTTGAAAGCATTTTAGAATAAGTTTCATCCGCAAGTGACTGTGTCTCCTCAGTACTACGAACAAAAGGTGCTTCTTTCGATTTGCCAATTATGGTCATATCATAAAGACCGGGAATATGTTCCTGAGCTTGTTTTACATAACCGGGATTAGGTGGTAAATCTTGAAGACGCTTAAGTTCGAGTTCTTTAAATGATTTAGTTAAAAGATGAACCTTTTATGTGGAAGCGTATTGTTTTAAAAGCTGTTGTTCCTTGAATTTAAGAAGTTTGGTAGCATTAATTTCTGATTCAACCTTTTTAGACTCGAGAGTTTCAAAATCCATTTTAAGTTTCTGAAAATCATTGACAACCGACTCTTTTGCTTTTAATTCATTGGAAAGATTAGCTTTTAATGATTCTATCTCTTTCAAGTGTTCAATCTTTTCAAAACGAAATTGGTCAAATTCAGAACATGTTATTTTCTCTGCTTGAGGGAGCATTTCAAAAGTTTTGACTTTTTCTATATGCAACGCAAGCTCAGCAGTTAGGGTGGAATTGGTATCTACGAATTGTCTGAGGGCCATATGCATTTGATCAATAATATGTTTAGGTACCATGACCAAATCATGTTGAGCATAAGATTCCATACCCGTCGTAGCATTTGGTTGAGGTTTACTCAAATGTGTAGGATTGGGTACCACTTCATTTAAGCTACTAGTTCCCGAATGCTGTTCAAGGTTGTCATTTTCATGCCCAACTTGATGTTGGTTATCATCAATATTATTAGATGTGATTGGTACCTCACTGACGACATCAGAACTGTAGTGAGAGAGATTAGCAACGAGAGCAACTTGGGCAGAGTGAATGTCATCACAATCCGAATCATAGGCATCAAGATCATCTGCTTGATAAGCTGCATTAGAGGTAGAAACGACTGCAATGCCTTCAGTATCTGCTGCCCCTGGGTCTGCAAGAAATGCTAACTCCTCTGAATCCAAAATCTTCCCCTTAGACTGAGCATCAACCAAATACATCTTCTCACGAAACCATGCATCATCCCTTCTCCTCTTCGGTTGAGTGCATTCCCTAGCCATATGACCTTGTCCTCGGCAATTGTAGCAAGTCACAACCTTTTTAGGACCACTAGGACTTCCATTTCCACTAGCTTGAGAATTCACAGCTTGATTGTTCCCAGTCCTTGTAGGAGGTCCATATGAATTTTGCCTTCCCTGAATAGGTTGCATCGTCACTTGACCATCTTGAACAGTGGCTTGTTGTTGAGGATTTGAAGAGGTGCGGAGCTGATTGTTTGTTGGTGGAAATCCTCTAGTTGCAACAAGTTTTGACAAGTAGGCAGTGAGATGGTTTAGAACATCAGCTGGCATATCATTTGGAGTAAAGACCGGTGCTTGGATTGGTGGAAGTTCATTAGAGTAGAAAGCTTGTGCTGGTTGTGCTTCAATAGGAAAGTATCCTTGCTGAGGGGTATAGCCCATTGGAGAAGTGTTGGCTTGTGATGGTGATGTCTGATATGGTGGTTGCGGGGAAAAGATTGTTGATGAACATTTTGTTGAAATGCTTGATGTGACATCACTAGTGGTGGATAAGATGGTTGATGTGGTTGCTGATAGGTGTGTGGTGGTGGATGATGCAAGTATGATGGTTGTTGATAAGTATAATCCATGTTTTGTTGAGAAGCATACATTACAAGTGGATCATGAACTTGAGGTGTAGACAATCGAGCCTCGATCACATGGCATTCGTGTTGTTGAAGAAAGGCTTGAAGTTGATCCACATTGGTGTTATGCAAGTCCTTAGCCAATTTAACATCCGTCACGTATTTTTTCCTTTCATGAGGAAGAGTGTTCAAATACTTGGTGTTCAATTGAAAGGTAGGAATTTCCATGCCATAGATATTAAGCTCATTCAACAATAGGGTAAATCTCAGATAGTAATCATTGAGAGTCTCCCCTGGCACATAGGCAAACTTATCAAATGTATCATAAAGCTTACACTCTCGTTCTTGTTTAGTTAACGAGGTGCCTTGCATGAGAACACGAATTCTATCCCATAACTCTTTGGCAACTTTATGTTTGCTGACGAGTTTGTAGACATCTGGAGGAAGGGCTTGGAGAATGATGTTTGTAGCGTACTTATCACATTTATCTTGAATCTTCATATCTCCAGTCAATTCACCCGTTGTGCGAGGACGAGTAGTTGTACCTTCCGTCACAGTACCATAATCTAATGGTCCATTGAGCACCGATGCCCAAATAAGATGTCCGTTCTCCTTGTTCAACATGTAAAGTTCCATTCGAGAAGTCCAATCCTCGTACATATACTTCTCCAACATTGGTGGACGATTATCCGTACCCGAGAGGATGGACTTATCCGTAAGAGATGTGTACTCCATTTCGATAAGTTAAGATTTACAAACTTGATCCGTCAATGAAAGAAAGTAAATGTGATTGTTGTAGTGTGTTAAAACCGAGAAATAATGTTAAAATCCCCTAAATTATGTCCTCGATAAACCAAAAAATCCAAGTCAAAATTGCACACAAAAATTTTCAAAAACACGTTTTTGAAAAAATGTTGGATCGTACTCAGATCGCAGTGGTGATCGTTCTCTATGATCGTATTCAGATCGCACTCCTTGATCGTACCCAACGATCGTACTCTGATCGCAACGAGTGATCGCACTCACTATGATTGTACCCAACGATCGTGCTCTGATCGCAACGAGTGATCGCACTCACTATGATCGCACTCAGATCGGACTCCCAGATCGTATTGCGATCGTACTCCCTTATCATAGTCAGTGATCGTAGTCTGATTGAAACCTTGATCGTACTCTACAATCGTGTTGACGGATCGTACTTTGAGCAAAGTGAGCTATCGCACTAAGCAAACTTACCTTGATCGTAGTTAGATCGTACTGATGGATCGTAGTGAGCTAACGAAGTCAAGATCGTAACTTGGATCGTGACTATGGATCGCAAATAGAAACCCCCAGGGTTTATGCAAACACAAAGTCAGATCGAACTGGATACCAACTTACCTTATTTCAAGGACAGTACAATAACACAATCGAATCAAGATTCTAAGCCAAAAAAATGAATCAAACACCCAAAAATTTTGTGTTTTTAACCCAAATCACTATAACAAGTAATAAGATGAAGTAAATCAAGGTTAACTCATAAAAACACAAATTTTTTTTTTGGTTCGTGTGAAAATGGATCAAAAATGGCGAGAGAATCAAGAACACAAACACAAGAACTAAACAATCATTCCATGGCTCTTGATACCATTTGAAGGATATGTAAATCTTGCTTATGTTTTAGAGAGAGAAAGAGATAGAAAGATGGTGGATTACACACAATTCTAGAGAGAGAAACTTAATAAGAACTATGTGAACAATGATTAACCACACACCCTCTCCATCAAAGGAGAGGGTTTATATACCCAAGCCTTGTGATGGGCTTGGGCTTACAATGTTGGGCCGGCCTACACATGTTGTACGCTAGGCTTGACTTTCTTTGTTTAATAAAGATATCTAGACTACGAGCTACTACTTAATATATTGTCGGAGTGACCAAATCTTCCTAAATACGTAAAAACGTATTTCCAACATTATAGATTTTGAAATTTATTTTTGCTCATTATTTGATGTAAATTACAAAACTAGGGTTTTAAGACATCTTTAACATATAACTTTAATTTAACATGATGAAATGACTTAGTTTCTTTTAGACTATCTTTATAACATAATTTTGGCATTATAAAAACTCAAAATATGCATTATAACAAGATCAAAGCTTGGTTAACATAGATTTTACCTAGGTAGCTCCAAAATGGCTCCTTATGGCTTCTTATGAACACAACTTGCTATCAAAGCTTCTAGAGCTTCAATGGATAGCTTCTGGACCTGGTTTTTTTGTTTTTTGCGATGTCCTAAGACGTATATAGAGGTGGAAATGGAGAATGGGTATGAGATACAAAGGAAATGGGGTGCAAGTTTAAATGAAGCACATACGCCCCTATTTATACTTGTTTTTACCCTTAGACTCCAAGTTATGAATCTAAACGTGTAAGATAGATAGAGGGGTAACTAATTAAGGATAGTGAATATCTACACAAGTTTATAGCTTCTAACTTTGTCCTAATCCTTCCTTGTGGTCCAAAATATGTCACGACAACATATAGATAAGAATGGTGATGTGTAACAAGCAAGGAGGTGATCCACCTACTTGTCATACTCCTAAAATATCTTAGGAATGATAAATATCAGGTTTTAAAACTTGGAATGGAGGGAAATGGTTTGAAAATGAGTTTTGGAGGGAAATTACAAAATCGGATTCTATTTTTAGGGCTTGTAACTTATGATTTGTGTTTTTGGTGATTAAGGACTTGGAAAATTTATTAGTGAATGATTAGGGCTTAATTAGGGTTTATAAATTCTATATAAGAGATTTGGGTCCTTGGTTTGAAGTTTAACAAAGGTTTGATGTGAAATGGGAAGTATACATTTGTAGATTAGGGTTTTTTAATGATCTAGGGTTTAATCTTAGTAAAAGGCTTTATCCTTCAATTGGTTACTGATGTAAACTTAATTTAGGTCCTATTCATTGAGTTCTAGTGTCCCGTAGGTTCTCACACTTGGTTTAAGGGTTTAGTTTAGGTAAACATATCTAAAGAGTGAAAATACCTATTTTGACCTAATTTACAAGTCATGCATTGAAATCTTGTACCTTGTGCATTAGGGTACTTGTACATTGTCTTAATATAATCTTATAACCTTAATGAAGTCATATAAATATTTATAGACTTGTATAAAAAGAACTAGGTAGTGATTCCATGTAGATTTCTTAATATTAGGGTTTTTAGGTCATTAATCCTAATGATTTTCTAACTTGGGTAGTTAGGCTTTATATCCTTATGTATTCTTATTCTAGGGCTTATATGATATTTTTACGACTTCTATGGGTTCTACATTCTTTGTTTGAGGGTTTATATAGGTTGATCATATTCTAGGGTTAATTAAGGGAGCTTAAGATCCTACGCTTTGATAACTTGTACCTTATACTTTACCAACTTGTAACTTGACTTGAAATGAATGTATAATCTTAATATGATATGTAGTTGAGTTTTATAATTTATGGTAAAATATTAGACTCTAATTCAATGTATAATGGGTTTTATATGCTAATCTTGGTTACTAGGTCTTAACTTGTAATTATCCTTAGATTAGTGAATATTAGGAATTTGTGATCAATTAACTTTACTTTATATGATAGATTGTAATTAGTACATTGTTTTTGATAATAGTACATGGATTTTATGTAGTTACATTGCTTGAAATATTATTTATCAAAGTTTCTAGGTGGTGATCTATACTATTATGTACAATTTCTTGTACTTAGCTTTGTATGGTTTGTTCTTGCCATTCTTAGGTATTATTATGTCTTTAGAGTATACTTTATAACTTGTTTATGTTCCATAATGACTTATTCATAAGTGTTATCCATTCATGGTTTATCATTCTTGAGTTTATAATTTGTTTATAGGAATTCTAGGGTTTCTAAGGGAATTTAGGGCATCATGGTTATATTTGAGATGTTCTTATTAATATTGAACTTATTAGATCTCGTTTATAGTTTAGACTTGTGTATTTCATCATTATAGGAATGTGTGGTTATAATAGTTTATGGTGTGAGAAGCAATTCATTCTACCAAGTAATACACAAAAAAACAGAAATTTCTAGTAGGTTGTTGTAACACCCCCAAATTTATACAACTCAATACAGCGGAAGACTAGTTGTTACGGGATAGCACATTACTCACATCATAGACAACGCATAAAAATCGCGTCGTTTATTAATAAAGCATTTCCATTCATAAATATCAAAGTTACATAGGTCCCAAGTCATTATATTTCATACAAAGTTTTACAAAGTATTTGAATGGAAAATATTGTTTAAGTGTGGGCCATGAATTCTTGTTGTCTTCCCGAGAATTACCTTCAAGTACCTGAGATAAGACATGTTAAAAGAAAAGGTCAGCGATAACGCCGAGTGAATTCATAGAGTTTAATAAATTCCATCAATATAACTTTGGTATAAAGTTATTACCAAAAATCATTTCGTACAAATCATTGTAATAGGCCATAAAATAGCCAAAGTCATTTTTATACAAATCCTTATCGAAAATCATAATATAGGCATTTGCCTTAAAAATCATTATACGAGCCAATGCCGTAAAAACATCATACAATACGTCTTACGACGTTGTATAAAGTTAAATAAAAACCGTTATATGAATATGGTTATAAAAACCAAAATACGAACATAATATTAATAGTATGACCCTGTATTGCTAGTCAGGCAATACATCGTTATTCGGTGCGTCTAGTAGTATTTCGGTGATTGGATTATTATAAGCCGCATGACATTGTTACCTTACTAAACCAACAACGGGTAGCTAACCCGATTCTCAATTTGCCCATCTAAAGTAGCGTGTCGTCACAAAGGTCACGCTATGGAAATCTTCTCATACATAAATTCGCTTACCAATCAATGTGGCACGACGAGGATCAACCGTCAAGGCGCGAACTGGGGTGATCGTCCCCAAATAGTACTATTATATGCACAAGCGTCTACCAAATCCCGGTAGTTCACAATTCATGCTAATGGGACTTTTAGTGACATAACCTAACTTTAATAATCCATTTAATTTCATCTATCAGGTCCTTTAATCATTTATCGGGTCATACAATCATTCGGGTCCAAATCAATAAACAAACAATCGGGACAAATGGTGTCCTATTTTATAAAAACTAGCATGTTATCTCCCTCGTGGGTTTATAAAACATTTAAAAGAGTGCGAGGCTATGAACTCACGTTGATGTGGGAATGCGGTTATCGGCGATTCGGATGTACGGTACGTGCTTCAATCACGGAAACCTAGACAAATAATACTCATCTTAGACTCATGTACAATGACTTTATAAAAATAACAATTATGTATACATATGATGATTATATATATATGATGATCAAGTGGGTTTACATATTCTCGTTTACTCATTTTGGTGTTATGTGTCGGTAACGTTTATACTAGTTTACTAGTTTTTCCTATTTACGTGTTTTAAGTCCAATAAACTTATTATAAGTTATTTAACTTGTATTAATCCATGTTATACTTATATTATCAGTATCTAGACTTTACAAGTTGGCCTAATTGGGTTAAGTCCAATAAGTTCTTTTTACAAGTGTTTAACTTATTTAGTCCAATTATTAGTCCAATATGTTTACTTAGCTCGTTAATGTCCGTATGTCCTATAGTTCGGGTTTTATCAGTTTTTACTTGTTTTAGATACTTATATATCAGTATATGACTTTTAAAAACTTTACATTAGACGGGTTTCATCGTCTAAGTTTTAATTGGCGAAAAACGTTAATTTTACGGTAATAGCCGAAAAAGTCGTAAAAATCAAGTTTATAGTTTTTATTACTTATAAGTATTATTTCACTACCATTTATATAATTTTTCTATTTAATTAACCTTTTATATATTTATATAAATAAGTTCTATAAGTTAGTGGGTTTTTATTTTACATTTTATACAATAAAATGTGAGTGCTTATATAATAATAATAAACATTAATTCTCAAAATCTGATTTTTATCTTCATCTTCACCAAAACTACCATATATAGAGTTCTGTATGGTTATAGAAGCTCAAATTTTTATCACATAAACTACATGATATGTGCTCCATTTAAGTCTTCTATACTACTGTTGAATCATCTTCTAAGTATTTCCTAAAAATCGTCCAAAACAGTAAACTCGGATTTGTACCCTAAACTTGTTTTGATCATATATCACTCATTATATTGATTCCATTGCATGGCCAACTCTCACATGTGTACAAGACCCATAGATTACTGTATATCAATTTATTCAAGTCATTTTACCAGTTTACCATATGATTCTTTACTGTTTTATACAACCATCTAAATTAAGCAAGATTTTAACCTTGTTTCTTATAGTTTTTCATCTTTTTAAGCATGTTTATCAACACCAAATCCCCACACAATATTTTTAATCATCATTCATCATCATATACATATACATAAGTGAAAGAAATACAAGATTACATAATCAAAAATAACAAGAAGGATAGGAAAAATGATCCGTATACCACCATAGGGATGAAAGATGAGGTTGATGAACAAGGCTTGGACTTTGATCACACAACTTGTGGTAAATCAACACCAATCTTCAAGGCCACCAATACTTGTAATCTTCTTGTAGAAATCAGCCCTTGGACATCACCAAATCTTCTCCTTGGATGTTAAAATCACCACCAATCAATATATCTTCAATGGGTTTCCATCATATGCAAGTTATACATATGATTTTTGGTTAAATTTGATCAAAATGGGTGTTTATGGGTGCATATGGGACGGCAAAATGAAGGAGAGAAGAGACGATTTGATAAACTTTTTAGCTAAGTTTGCATGTTGTGTGTGTGAAAGAGAGATGGGGACTTTTGATGGTTTTGATGCTTAAGCTTGTTTTGAGACAAGTGTCTCTTGCAAGTCCCTAGTATTGAAAACAAAGAGTGGGTTTATGGCTTGTTTTGCCGCCCATGGTGGGGGTGAGACAAGTGTAAACTTGTTTCATCCCCACTAATTTACGGGTACTCCTCGATTCTAGTTTCCTCGATTCGCGTGCCCTCGGGTCGTTTTACGAAAAATGTTTTTATAAATTATGAATCAACGGCACAAAACGAATCTAATAAAAATTTTCTCATCAAAAACGGAGTTCGAAAACGTAAATACGTAATCCTAAGGTTTCCGGTTTAGTCGTAAAGGACGTTAAAATAAAATCGTAAGTCCTAATCTCTTCTCGTAAATTTGTGAGTTTATGAACCAACACTAATTTAAAACTCCAAAATAATATTCACTGATAAATTTATTTTCTGAAATGTCGGACTGTCACCAAAGACGGTGTATGTAAACGTAAGCACGTAACGTTGAATCCTCCGGTGTAGACGTAGTCGACGCTACTTCAAGACGTAAATCCAAATTTCTTCCTAAAAATAAGTGAGTTCATATTGTAACATTAAAATAATGTTTTTAAATAATATTCGAGAATAAAATATCAACCATAAATTGACGGATTGTCACAGCATTTACCCCTAAACAGGATCTTTGTCCTCAAAGATCATCTTACTTTACTACTCGCTTCTTATAGAGTTAAATCCATGTGGGTATTTCCTCCACATTCGGTCCTTTCTCACAAGTGCAATTCATTATAATACGCGAGTTTCATCAAACATAACTACGGGAATAAGATCAGGCTTAATGTTGACTTACTTTTCTATCCATAATGTTCACGGGTTTTTGATGAATGCAACTTTTCGCCGATCTAAGCTCTACTAAGAATAATCAGATTCTCACTTGATAGATATTCCATCAAGTTAGATATACGAAACATAATTCACGCAGTCTTTGAAGTCCTAGGGTAGATCCAGCTTATGTGCCTTTCAATCCCAACTTTTACATCATCTCAATGGTCCCATACAACGGGGACTTATATCCCATGATTTGTCAGATCATGAATTCATTTTTCCAAGGTTAAAAATTGTGGCATAACTTCGCTACCCATTTGGCACTTCAAGATCTACATTTCACATTCACATAACCTCTTGCCCACTACCGGCTGTCAATAATCAAATCCAAATTTCAACAATCATTTCAGGTCTCGCGGGTCGGGTATTTTGCAAGGTTGGGTTCGCCATCATAGGAAACCTTAAACCTAAGAGACATGTCCAACTCACAATGGGTGTATGTCGGGTGTCTTTATCTCAATTCCTGCTTACAAATGCTCTAATATAGATCCTAACAAGATTAGATCTCGATCCTAATACGATAATTATCAATGATAATCTTTTCAAAGGAAAACGATTATACGGTCTATTACCAAAGGTCAATCATTCAAACATAAAACAACACTTATATTACTTTGTATCGTTACTTTACCTCGTCCCTTCGATTAGGGTGGTACATAGTACTCTCATCAAGGTTCGTTCTCAATGATTTCTGAGCAAATCTCTAGAAATTTGTTGCGAAGCAAGGATCTTGATAAAGATGTTCGATACAGGCATACTATGTTTACATAACTCCTTTGCATTTATCATTAATGGGAATGATATTAGCAGATTTGGTCAGTCTGTCGACGATGACCCAAATCGAATCAAATTCAGATGATGACCTTTGCAATAGCTAGACGTTTACTAATGTATGAGGCGATGCCTGCCTTCATAATTTGTCATTAGTACAACTTCTTCAGACAAAGATACTTTTAGTCATAAATGACATAAATAGAATACTTATACTTACAAATTCCAACATAACTATATCTCACAATCCTCCATATTTAGACAATCACATGTGGTCTTTAAAACATTTAACGCTATCGGCTTCTCAACTCTAATGGTTCACATTAGCCGCGAACCCCTTTTATTATCTATATTATCCTTTTTACAAACATCGTTTATCTTTATATTGTTTGGCAATTTATTTTGTACCTTCATTATTAAGGAATACATCCTAATTGGTTCTTTATATTTTCTACATAATGTGTCAGTATTTATATTCATTTTTCCTGATGATATAATTATCATGTCCATATTTATTCAAAAATTATTTCTTCACATTTTCTGAGTTTTAGTTTCTTCTCAACTATCATCTTTATCCGTTTTACTCAATCCGTCGTCTAAAGCGTCGATAATTATTATAATTAATTAAATAATTATTAGTTAATTTTTATGAAGCGTAAACGAAAAAGTTTTAAATTTCTTAGTTCGACCAATTATATAAAATGTTCAAAAATAAATTTGAATTTAATTAACACGATTTTTGTTGATTTATCGAAAGTAATTAATAGGATTCGTAAATGTTCGGAAAAACCTTTGTTTATACTTTGGTCAAAGTTTTCTTAATTGAAAAGTAAAAAGTATCGTTTCAAATTTCAAGTCATAAGTTATATAGTTTCCTCAATCCCTCTTAGGTTATCTTGAGGTATACACAAACATTTACCCCTAAACAGAAGTTTAGTTAAATGGTTTGTGTATAAGGGAATAACCCCTTAAAATCCTTTGTTAAAACATTTGTCAAAATATATTTGCACTTTATTTTTAGTATAACTCAAAGTCTTAAAAGGGATCTAAATTTTTAAAGAGTCAATATAGATTCCTTTATCTTTTAATCACACGGTTAAATCATGTAAAGGATTAAGTCTTAAGTCTTATGTTATATATTCAAAGTGCAGGTTTTAATTGTTCGGCCAGATTAGGGCAGTCTATAACTAATTATTAACTCATTCTTATTCTTATAAACAAACAAATAGTCCTTAATGATCACAAGCATGAATTTATCAAATTACAGCCTACACACGAGATTCACCAAATTTATGAATAGTACATGTGCATTAGTCCATCCAAATGACATCACGTGAAACTCATAATGTTCATTACAAGTACCGGATGTAGTGATTGGAATAGATAATCTTTTTCGCGGATGCGAAATTGATGATAACCATGCGGTGGATCAAATCTTTAAAACATACACTAGAACCTTGTAAATGATCGAACAAATCTTCTATTTCGAGTTATGGATATCGTTTTCGATTGTCAATTTACTCAGTCATAGTAATCTATAAATATAAGGAATGATATCACCATAGCTCTTCATGATGACAGGCTTGGTATAATAAAATCTTTCTCTGACAACTCTCTCAGTTGTACGGTAATTCCTTAAATTCAGATGGTGCTGACGTACGGTGCACAAGCCACAAGTGCCGCACCAGAAATATAATCAATACCAATTTCAAATTGCCTTAAATGGCGAAAGTCTAGGTAATTTACCAACAAATACCTTCTAAAATTTCAAATAATATAAACATCTTTTAATAAATTCGTATTAGGTTCTTTCTAGATTATTATATTTATAACTAGTTCACAATCATTCATGGTAAAATTTTAAGTCTAAATACAGGATATCGTCATCCACCAAGAATTATTTAGATCATTTTTTTGATAATCAACATCTTATCATTTAGGGAATTCTACTCGAGTTCCCATCAATTAAGACAATGTCGTCATGTCATAATCAATCAATCCATTCTACCGGCATTATCAACTTTTCAGTTTCAATGCCGTCGATAAGATGTGAACTTCTCAAAAGTCTAATAATAATTCATAATTCTTCACAAATTCAAGGATATATGGAGACACAACTACCATTAAAAGAGTAAGGTCAACGCATAATCTACACGAGAGAATTTCAAATCAGGTACAGACGAAAACATTTAACGAATATGAATATATCCCATGTTTTCATAATTTGAGTACGCATTCGAAAGCTCTTCGGGTCGTTACCCAGGTCATTCAAATGAAATCAAATCAAAAGAAATGATAGGAACGTCGATACATCCATTCGGGTATCAACACTCGATAATCAAATACTTTTCCTAAGAATCTCACTACGAGAGAATTAGACAAGAAAGAATTGTCAATTGTCAAATAGGACAATTTCCACGGATGAGTAAATTCGACTCAGAAGAATAAATAGTACGGGCACATACGTAGGTGTCCCTATCAATATGTCCCTATTTTTCACTTCTTGCAGATCTCATAAAATTTAATCTTTCACAATCTTCAAAGAAAATGTAGTGTTTATTAATCAGTTTTATGGTGACTACTAATCAGCCTTGCATGGTCCATTCCAAATTGTATGTAGGCGCGCAACTATATACAATTTCAAGATTAACGATGCAATACTCAGTTCGTCAAAATTTTATCATCAAAAACATTTTCATGCTTAATTCTTAAATAAGAATCAAAATAAATTCACAAAGATTTTCTTTGTTATGAAAACAATTAAGTTTCCAAAGCGTCTTATAAAAAACTTCATTTTGATATCAATCACTTATAAATCTTACTTTGAATAATCCTTATTGTGATGAAAATTAAATTTTCTCAAAGGATACCGTTTTAACTTTATAAAAACAATGTGTGATCTGCAAAAGAGTGACGAAGAGTGGTTCACCACGAACTAACTACAATATATCAGGAAATGAGCTTAGCCAAATAATCATGAGGTTCATGATTTTGATGGCACTCAAAAGAATAATCCACAACGTAACTCAAATCGAGATGAGTACTTGTTCAATGGTTGCATCACTAATGCGAACATTAGGATGAAGCAATAAGAGATAGATAACATCGATACATGTAGAATTTAGCAATCAAAGGTAGTCTTTTTCATTAATCACAAACAAGTCAAATTGTACCGTAACACATTACGTGTCACTATGTCATACAATTCTCAGAACTCATCCTACCAACTGATATCTCAGTTAAGTTAGGGATTTTTAAAAGATACCACAATGAATACTAATTTACAAGAGTCATTAGGTGTTCCATATGTCCCGGAAGATCCATTGGTCCCAATTCAGAAGAAGATTTCTTCAATTTATTTCTTAGACACTGGGCATCCTCATTAGTGGACAATGGCCTAGGAACAACCCTTAACGCAAACCTACAATCATTTAAAACCTTATAATTCAATCACAGAACTTAACGACTTCCTCTTAACAATTTCATATTCCATACAAGTTAAATTTTACTTTATTCAAGTTTTCAATCAACTTATACTTAATTCGATATCCTACCTCATTTTCTAATAGTTTCAATCTTATTCTTAGGCCTTAATAGGGCAATAAAAGCTCGATATGATCAACACTTAATTTCAATCCTATAGCTCTTACAACAACAATTATCAAATGAGTCACTAGCATGAGATGGCTCACACATTCAATCAGATTTCTCGGAAAGGTACTATTGGCATGAGGTTTTTGGGTAATGGTTCCAATGACAGCCTCAAGTGCAACATTCACCCTTTCGATTTCAATTTAAGAATTGGATGACAACGAATCAGATGACATCTTTCTAGGTGGTATCATTTTGTCAAACTCCACTCTATAAGGAAAGATCGTCATGACATCGATATCAATCTTAATCTTGCCAATTCTTTTTCAATATCACAATCAACTAATATCTACCTTTCTACGAATATCAACCATTTGTTGGGATCATAAATATCCACAACTTGGTTTAGATCTAGGATAGCTAGAATTCCTACGAGAATAGCTTCGATTAATTTACTAGGGGATTTAGGGTTTCTTGTGACAATCTACGTCGTACAAATACCTCGTATAAATATCAAAATATTCATCAACCAATCATGTAATAAAATTACATCATATATATAAGTTATATATATATATATATATATATATATATATATATATATATATATATATATATATATATATATATATATATATATATATATATATATATTAAAATAACACTTCTCAGTCTGGCCTTGTCGGTAACTCGGGAATTCTTCGGCACCGTTATAGTCAAAAGACTTTTAGACATTTTGGGAAAAATGTTTATAGTTAAAAGATTTTGAAATGTTTTATTCAAAACTTTAGTTTTAAAAATCTTTCGTTCTCTATAACGAGAGCTCTGGTACCAAATTGTAACATCCCCAAATTTATACAACTCAATACAGCGGAAGACTAATTGGTGTTACGGGATAGCACATTTATACAACTCGAGCCAATGCCGTAAAAACATCATACAATACGTCTTACGACGTTGTATAAAGTTAAATAAAAACCGTTATATGAATATGGTTATAAAAACCAAAATATGAACATAATATTAATAGTATGACCCTGTATTGCTAGTCAGGCAATACATCGTTATTCGGTGCGTCTAGTAGTATTTCGGTGATTGGATTATTATAAGCCGCATGACATTGTTACCTTACTAAACCAACAACGGGTAGCTAACCCGATTCTCAATTTTCCCATCTAAAGTAGCGTGTCGTCACAAAGGTCACGCTATGGAAATCTTCTCATACATAAATTTGCTTACCAATCAATGTGGCACGACGGGGATCAACCGTCAAGGCGCGAACTGGGGTGATCGTCCCCAAATAGTACTATTATATGCACAAGCGTCTACCAAATCCCAGTAGTTCACAATTCATGCTAATGGGACTTTTAGTGACATAACCTAACTTTAATAATCCATTTAATTTCATCTATCAGGTCCTTTAATCATTTATCGGGTCATACAATCGGGTCATACAATCATTCGGGTCCAAATCAATAAACAAACAATCGGGACAAATGGTGTCCTATTTTATAAAAACTAGCATGTTATCTCCCTCGCGGGTTTATAAAACATTTAAAAGAGTGCGAGGCTATGAACTCACGTTGATGTGGGGAGGCGGTTATCGGCGATTCGGATGTACGGTACGTGCTTCAATCACGGAAACCTAGACAAATAATACTCGTCTTAGACTCATGTCCAATGAATTTATAAAAATAACAATTATGTATACATATGATGATTATATATATATGATGATCAAGTGGGTTTAGATATTCTCGTTTACTCATTTTGGTGTTATGTGTCGGTAACGTTTATACTAGTTTACTAGTTTTACCTATTTACGTGTTTTAAGTCCAATAAACTTATTATAAGTTATTTAACTTGTATTAATCCATGTTATACTTATATTATCAGTATCTACACTTTACAAGTTGGGCCTAATTGGGTTAAGTCCAATAAGTTCTTTTTACAAGTGTTTAACTTATTTAGTCCAATTATTAGTCCAATATGTTTACTTAGCTCGTTAATGTCCGTATGTCCTATAGTTCGGGTTTTATCGGTTTTTACTTGTTTTAGATACTTATATATCAGTATATGAATTTTAAAAACTTTACATTAGACGGGTTTCATCGTCTAAGTTTTAATTGGCGAAAAACGTTAATTTTACGGTAATAGCCGAAAAAGTCGTAAAAATCAAATTTATAGTTTTTATTACTTATAAGTATTATTTCACTACCATTTATATAATTTTTCCATTTAATTAACCTTTTATATATTTATATAAATAAGTTCTATAAGTTAGTGGGTTTTTAGTTTACATTTTATACAATAAAATGTGAGTGCTTATATAATAATAATAAACATTAATTCTCAAAATCTGATTTTTATCTTCATCTTCACCAAAACTGCCATATCTAGAGTTCTATATGGAGATAGAAGCTCAAATTTTTATCACATAAACTACATGATATGTGCTCCATTTAACTCTACTATAGCTACTGTTGAATCATCTTCTAAGTATTTCCTAAAAATCGTCCAAAACAGTAAACTCAGATTTGTACCCTAAACTTGTTTTGATCATATATCACTCATTATATTGATTCCATTGCATGGCCAACTCTCACATGTGTACAAGACCCATTGCTTACTGTATATCAATTTATTGAAGTCATTTTACCAGTTTACCATATGATTCTTTACTGTTTTATACAACCATCTAAATTAAGCAAGATTTTAACCTTGTTTCTTATAGTTTTTCATCTTTTTAAGCATGTTTATCAACACCAAATCCCCACACAATATTTTTAATCATCATTCATCATCATATACATATACATAAGTGAAAGAAATACAAGATTACATAATCAAAAATAACAAGAAGGATAGGAAAAATGATCCTTATACCACCATAGGGATGAAAAGATGAGGTTGATGAACAAGGCTTGGATTTTGATCACACACCTTGTGATAAATCAACACCAATATTCAAGGCCACCAATACTTTTAATCTTCTTGTAGAAATCAGCCCTTGGACATCACCAAATCTTCTCCTTGGATGTTAAAATCACCACCAATCAATATATCTTCAATGGGTTTCCATCATATGCAAGTTATACATATGATTTGTGGTTAAATTTGATCAAAATGGGTGTTTATGGTTGCATATGGGACGGCCAAATGAAGGAGAGAAGAGAGGATTTGATAAAGTTTTTAGCTAAGTTTGCATGTTGTGTGTGTGTGAAAGAGAGATGGGGACTTTTGATGGTTTTGATGCTTAAGCTTGTTTTGAGACAAGTGTCTCTTGCAAGTCCCTAGTATTGACAACAAAGAGTGGGTTTATGGCTTGTTTTGCCGCCCATGGTGGGGGTGAGACAAGTGTAAACTTGTTTCATCCCCACTAATTTACGGGTACTCCTCGATTCTAGTTTCCTCGATTCGCGTGCCCTCGGGTCGTTTTACGAAAAATGTTTTTATAAATTATGAATCAACGGCACAAAACGAATCTAATAAAAATTGTCTCATCAAAAACAGAGTTCGAAAACGTAAATACGTATTCCTAAGGTTTCTAGTTTAGTCGTAAAGGACGTTAAAATAAAATCGTAAGTCCTAATCTCTTCTCGTAAATTTGTGAGTTTATGAACCAACACAAATTTAAAACTCCAAAATAATATTCACTGATAAACTTATTTTCTGAAATGTCGGACTGTCACCAAAGACGGTGTATGTAAACGTAAGCACGTAACGTTGAATCCTCCGGTTTAGACGTAGTCGACGCTACTTCAAGACGTAAATCCAAATTTCTTCCCAAAAATAAGTGAGTTCATATTGTAACATTAAAATAATGTTTTTAAATAATATTCGAGAATAAAATATCAACCATAAATTGACGGATTGTCACAGTTGTCATAGCCTCTTCCCCTTAAAGAAGTCTCGTGCCGAGATTATAATCGTAGTGTATCAAAAAGGCAAATGTAGTTCTTGTGTTCTACTGTAACATTCTATTCATATTTCAATGAATAAAGTTCTTACTGTTGTTATTTCTTTTGTTTAATCAGTCTCTTCTATTAGAGTTATCACGAAGCATAAGTACTTATGCTATATTGTCCATTTAGGTTGTAATGAAATCTTATAAAGATTACAAGAATATGTGTAAATCGTACCAATTAATCAGGTAAATCCTCTTTAGTTCTATGAATAGGAACGGAATGTGATTATTTATGAGTTTTCTTTGGGTAAAACTCAAGTTAATAGGTCATAGTTTGCCTAAAAATCAGGGATTGATTATTGCATCTCTTAAAATTAATAAGGAAAGCATTTCACCAATGTTAATACTGTTTTACATGGTGTAGTTTCTCATTCTTCTTGAGAAATATTTGTGATTATTCTTGGAAAAGATGTTTCACAAATCATCACTTTAATCCAGTAAACAGTTAACAATTACTTATTATTGCACTACGAAGGCTCTATTACTATAATACCTTGATAGGATAGGTGTTATTCCAGATAATGTAATGCATGCATGGAGTATGAAATTCTAATATCTGGATAGTTCTCTCACTTAAACCTATTGGTATAGAGGGAAATTGTAACACCCCCAAATTTATACAACTCAATACAGCGGAAGACTCGTTGGTGTTACGGGGTAGCACATTACTCACATCATAGACAACGCATAAAAATCGTGTCGTTTATTAATAAGGAATTTCCATTCATAAATATCAAAGTTACATCGGTCCCAAGTCATTACATTTCATACAAAGTTTTACAAAATATTTGAATGGAAAATATTGTTTAAGTGCGGGCCATGAATTCTTGTCGTCTTCCCGAGAATTACCTTCAAGTACCTGAGATAAAACATGTTAAAAGAAAAGGTCAGCGATAACGCCGAGTGAATTCATAGAGTTTAATAAATTCCATTAATATAACTTTGGTATAAAATTAGTACCAAAAATCAATTCGTACAAATCATTATAACAGGCCGTAAAATAGCCAAAATCATTTTATACAAATCTTTGTAATAGGCTATAAAATAGCCAAAGTCGTTTTATACAAATTCTTATCGAAAATCATAATATAGGCATTTGCCTTAAAAATTATTATACGAGCCAATGTCGTAAAAACATCATACAATACGTCTTATGACGTTGTATGAAAATAAAAACCGTTATATGAATATGGTTATGAAAACCAAAACACAAACATAATATCAATAGTATGACCCAGTATTGCTAGTCAGGCAATACATCGTAATTCGGAGCGTCTAGTAGTATTTCGTTAGTCGGATTATTATAAGCCGCATGACATTGTTACCTTACTAAACCAACAACGGGTAGCTAACCCGATACCAATTTTGCCCATCTAAAGTAGCGTGTCGTCACAAAGGTCACGCTATGGAAATCTTCTCATACATAAATTCGCTTACGAATCAATGTGGCACGACGGGGATCAACCGTCAAGGCGCGAACTAGGGTGATCGTCCCCAAATAGTACTATTAAATGCATAAGCGTCTACCAAATCCCGGTAGTTCACAATTCATGCTAATGGGACTTTTAGTGACATAACCTAACTTTAATAATCCATTTAATTTCATCTATCGAGTCCTTTAATCATTTATCGGGTCATACAATCAGGTCATTCAATCATTCGGGTCCAAATCAATAAACAAACAATCGGGACAAATGGTGTCCTATTTTATAAAAACTAACATGTCATCTCCCTCGCGGGTTTATAAAACATTTATAAAACATTTAAAAGAGTGCGAGGCTATGAACTCACGTTGATGTGGGAAGGCGGGTTATCGGCAATTCGGATGTACGGTACGTGCTTCAATCACGGAAACCTAGACAAATAATACTCGTCTTAGACTCATGTCCAATGACTTTATAAAAATAACAATTATGTATACATATGATGATTTTGTACATATGATGATGATCAAGTGGGTTTATACATCCTTGTTTACTCATTTTAGTGTTTACGTTTTGGTAACGTCTTGCTAGTTTGCTAGTTTTACCTACTTACCTATTTTAAGTCCATTAAGCCTTTTATAAGTTCTTTAACTTGTTTTTATCCCTTTTATACCTATATTATCAGTATGTATACCTTCCATGTTGGGCCCAAATGGGTTAAGCCCAATAAATTCTTTTTATAAATATTTATCTCATTAAGCCCAATTATTAGTCCAATATGTTTAGTTAGCTCGTAAATGTCCGTAATTCTTATAGTTCGGGTTTTATCCGTTTTTACTTGTCTTAGTTACCTATACATCAGTATATGACTTTTATAAACTTTACATTAGACGGGTTTGATCGTCTAAGTTTTATTTGGCGAAAAACGTTAATTTTACGGCGATAGCCGAAAAAGTCGTAAAAATCAAGTTTATAGTTTTTACTACTTATAAATATTATTTCACCACCATTTATATAATTTATCCATTTAATTAACCTTTTATACATTTATATAAATAAGTTTTATAAGTTAGTGGGTTTATATTTTTACATTTTATACATTATAATGTGAGTGCTTATATAATAATAATAAACATTATTTCTTAAAAATCTGATTTTTAACTTCATGTTCACCATTTTTAACATATCTAGAGTTCTATAATGATTTAGAAGCTCATTTTTGGGTGACATGTACTTCATATTATGTGCTACATTTAACTTAGTTATAGCTACTGCCCATTTTGAGTTTAACTTGCCTTAACAGTCCCTACAAAACTGCTTATTCAGATTAGACCACCTAACTTGTTTTGATCATATCTCACTCATTATTTTGATTCCATTGCATGGCCAACTCTCACATGTGTACAAGACATATAGCTTACTGTAAATGGATTCTACTTCATCATTTTATCAGTCCATGACCTGTTTCTTTACTGTTTTATACAGCCAACAAATTTAACCAAGATTTTAACCTTGTTTCTTATGGTTTTTCACCTTTTTAATCATGTTTATCAACACCAAATCCCCACATAACATTTTTATAATCATATAATCATCATATACATATACAATAGGAAATAAAATACATGTTTACATAATCAAAACAACAAGAAGATGAGGAGGACAATCTTTATACCACCAAGTTGATGTAGGTTATGATTTGGACATGGTTTTTGATGGAGAAACTTGTGAATAACCATGACCATCTTCAAGACCACCATGCTTCATGTACTCCTTGTGGAAAATCAGCCCTACTACTCCATGAAAACTCCTCCTTGGATGTTATAAGTACCACCAATCAATAGGGTTTCAAAAGGGCTTCATCTTATGCAAGAATAACATAAGATTTGTGGTTAAATTTTGATCAAATGGGTGTTTCTTCTTGATTTTGGGACGGCAAGGAAGAGGGAGATGAGAGAATTTTAGAGTGGTTTTGCATGTTAGGAATGGAAGGAATGGTAATGTTTAATGGTTTTGTTAGTTTAGTGGGTATAATAGCTTACTTTGTAAGCTTAAGTTACATGTGTAACTTAATAAAGTGTAAGGGTGCCACATCTTTGATGTGGTGTCCCTAGTCTTGGCCGTCCCTTTATTAGTGGGGTGGGATAAATTATTTTGTCCCATCCTGCTAATTTACGGGTATTCCTCGATTCTAGTTTCCTCGATTTGCGTGCCCTCGGGTCATTTTACGAAAAACGTTTTTATAGATTATGAATCAACGGCACAAAACGAATCTAATAAAAATTGTCTCATCAAAAACGGAGTTCGAAAACGTAAATACGTAATCCTAGGGTTTCCGGTTTAGTCGTAAAGGACGCTAAAATAAAATCGTAAGTCCTAATCTCTTCTCGTAAATTTGTGAGTTTATGAACCAACACAAATTTAAAACTCCAAAATAATATTCACGGATAAATTTATTTTTCTGAAATGTCGGACTGTCACCAAAGACGGTGTATGTAAACGTAAGCACGTAACGTTGAATCCTCCAGTTTAGACGTAGTCGATGCCACTTCGAGACGTAAATCCAAATTTCTTCCCAAAAATAAGTGAGTTCATATTGTAACATTAAAATAATGTTTTCAAATAAATATTGAGAATAAAATATCAACCATAAATTGACGGATTGTCACAGCATTTACCCCTAAGCAAGATCTTTGTCCTCAAAGATCATCTTACTACTCGCTTCTTATAGAGTTAAAGCCATGTGGGTATTTCCTCCACATTCGGTCTTTTCTCACAAGTGCAATTCATTATAATACGCGAGTTTCATCAAACATAACTACGGGAATAAGATCAGGCTTAATGTTGACTTACATTCTCTATCCATGATGTTCACGGGTTTTTGATGAATGCAACTTTTCACCGATCTAAGCTCTACTAAGAGTAATCAGATTCTCACTTGATAGATATTCCATCAAGTTCGATATACGAAACATAATTCACGCAGTCTTTGAAGTCCTAGGGTAGATCCAGCTTATATGCCTTTCAAACCAATCTTTTTACATCATCTCTATGGTCCCATACAACGGGGACTAATATCCCATGATATGTCAGATCATGAATTCATTTTCCAGGTTTAAAAATTTTGTGGCATAACTTCGCTACCCATTTGGCACTTCAAGATCTACATTTCATATTCACATAACCTCTTGCCCACTACCGGCTGTCAATAATCAGATCCTAATTTCAACAATCATTTCGGATCTCGCGGGTCGGGTATTTTGTAAGGTTAGGTTCGCCATCATATGAAACCTTAAACCTAAAAGACATGTCCAACTCCCCACACAATATGTTTATCAACACCAAATCCCCACACAATATTTTTAATCATCATTCATCATCATATATATATACATAAGTGAAAGAAATACAAGATTACATAATCAAAAATAACAAGAAGGATAGGAAAAATGATCCTTATACCACCATAGGGATGAAAAGATGAGGTTGATGAACAAGGCTTGGATTTTGATCACACAACTTGTGATAAATCAACACCAATCTTCAAGGCCACCAATACTTTTAATCTTCTTGTAGAAATCAGCCCTTGGACATCTCCAAATCTTCTCCTTGGATGTTAAAATCACCACCAATCAATATATCTTCAATGGGTTTCCATCATATGCAAGTTATACATATGATTTGTGGTTAAATTTGATCAAAATGGGTGTTTATGGTTGCATATGGGACGGCCAAATGAAGGAGAGAAGAGAGGATTTAATAAAGTTTTTAGCTAAGTTTGCATGTTGTGTGTGTGTGAAAGAGAGATGGGGACTTTTGATGGTTTTGATGCTTAAGCTTGTTTTGAGACAAGTGTCTCTTGCAAGTCCCTAGTATTGACAACAAAGAGTGGGTTTATGGCTTGTTTTGCCGCCCATGGTGGGGGTGAGACAAGTGTAAACTTGTTTCATCCCCACTAATTTACGGGTACTCCTCGATTCTAGTTTCCTCGATTCGCGTGCCCTCGGGTCGTTTTACGAAAAATGTTTTTATAAATTATGAATCAGCGGCACAAAACGAATCTAATAAAAATTGTCTCATCAAAAACGGAGTTCGAACACGTAAATACGTAATCCTAAGGTTTCCGGTTTAGTCGTAAAGGACGTTAAAATAAAATCGTAAGTCCTAATCTCTTCTCGTAAATTTGTGAGTTTATGAACCAACACAAATTTAAAACTCCAAAATAATATTCACTGATAAATTTATTTTCTGAAATGTCGGACTGTCACCAAAGACGGTGTATGTAAACGTAAGCACGTAACGTTGAATCCTCCGGTTTAGACGTAGTCGACGCTACTTCAAGACGTAAATCCAAATTTCTTCCCAAAAATAAGTGAGTTCATATTGTAACATTAAAATAATGTTTTTAAATAATATTCGAGAATAAAATATCAACCATAAATTGACGGATTGTCACAGTTGTCATAGCCTCTTCCCCTTAAAGAAGTCTCGTGCCGAGATTATAATCGTAGTGTATCAAAAAGGCAGATGTAGTTCTTGTGTTCTACTTTAACATTCTATTCATATTTCAATGAATAAAGTTCTTACTATTGTTATTTCTTTTGTTTAATCAGTCTCTTCTATTAGAGTTATCATGAAGCATAAGTACTTATGCTATATTGTCCATTTAGGTTGTAATGAAATCTTATAAAGATTACAAGAATATGTGTAAATCGTACCAATTAATCAGGTAAATCCTCTTTAGTTCTATGAATAGGAACGGAATGTGATTATTTATGAGTTTTTTTTGGGTAAAACTCAAGTTAATAGGTCATAGTTTGCCTAAAAATCAGGGATTGATTATTGCATCTCTTAAAATTAATAAGGAAAGCATTTCACCAATGTTAATACTGTTTTACATGGTGTAGTTTCTCATTCTTCTTGAGAAATATTTGTGATTATTCTTGGAAAAGATGTTTCACAAATCATCACTTTAATCCAGTAAACAGTTGACAATTACTTATTATTGCACTACGAAGGCTCTATTACTATAATACCTTGATAGGATAGGTGTTATTCCAGATAATGTAATGCATGCATGGAGTATGAAATTCTAATATCTGGATAGTTCTCTCACTTAAACCTATTGGTATAGAGGGAAATTGTAACAACCCCAAATTTATACAACTCAATACAGCGGAAGACTCGTTGGTGTTACGGGGTAGCACATTACTCACATCATAGACAACGCATAAAAATCGCGTCGTTTATTAATAAGGCATTTCCATTCATAAATATCAAAGTTACATCGGTCCCAAGTCATTACATTTCATACAAAGTTTTACAAAATATTTGAATGGAAAATATTGTTTAAGTGCGGGCCATGAATTCTTGTCGTCTTCCCGAGAATTACCTTCAAGTACCTGAGATAAAACATGTTAAAAGAAAAGGTCAGCGATAACGCTGAGTGAATTCATAGAGTTTAATAAATTCCATTAATATAACTTTGGTATAAAATTAGTACCAAAAATCAATTCGTACAAATCATTATAATAGGCCGTAAAATAGCCAAAATCGTTTTATACAAATCTTTGTAATAGGCCATAAAATAGCCAAAGTCGTTTTATACAAATTCTTATCGAAAATCATAATATAGGCATTTGCCTTAAAAATTATTATACGAGCCAATGTCGTAAAAACATCATACAATACGTCTTATGACGTTGTATGAAAATAAAAACCGTTATATGAATATGGTTATGAAAACCAAAACACAAACATAATATCAATAGTATGACCCAATATTGCTAGTCAGGCAATACATCGTAATTCGGAGCGTCTAGTAGTATTTCGTTAGTCGGATTATTATAAGCCGCATGACATTGTTACCTTACTAAACCAACAACGGGTAGCTAACCCGATACCAATTTTGCCCATCTAAAGTAGCGTGTCGTCACAAAGGTCACGCTATGGAAATCTTCTCATACATAAATTCGCTTACGAATCAATGTGGCACGACGGGGATCAACCGTCAAGGCGCGAACTAGGGTGATCGTCCCCAAATAGTACTATTAAATGCATAAGCGTCTACCAAATCCCGGTAGTTCACAATTCATGCTAATGGGACTTTTAGTGACATAACCTAACTTTAATAATCCATTTAATTTCATCTATCGGGTCCTTTAATCATTTATCGGGTCATACAATCAGGTCATTCAATCATTCGGGTCCAAATCAATAAACAAACAATCGGGACAAATGGTGTCCTATTTTATAAAAACTAACATGTCATCTCCCTCGCGGGTTTATAAAACATTTATAAAACATTTAAAAGAGTGCGAGGCTATGAACTCACGTTGATGTGGGAAGGCGGGTTATCGGCAATTCGGATGTACGGTACGTGCTTCAATCACGGAAACCTAGACAAATAATACTCGTCTTAGACTCATGTCCAATGAATTTATAAAATAACAATTATGTATACATATGATGATTTTGTACATATGATGATGATCAAGTGGGTTTATACATCCTTGTTTACTCATTTTAGTGTTTACGTTTTGGTAACGTCTTACTAGTTTGCTAGTTTTACCTACTTACCTATTTTAAGTCCATTAAGCCTTTTATAAGTTCTTTAACTTGTTTTTATCCCTTTTATACCTATATTATCAGTATGTATACCTTCCATGTTGGGCCCAAATGGGTTAAGCCCAATAAATTCTTTTTACAAATATTTATCTCATTAAGCCCAATTATTAGTCCAATATGTTTAGTTAGCTCGTAAATGTCCGTAATTCTTATAGTTCGGGTTTTATCCGTTTTTACTTGTCTTAGTTACCTATACATCAGTATATGACTTTTATAGACTTTACATTAGACGTGTTTGATCGTCTAAGTTTTATTTGGCGAAAAACGTTAATTTTACGGCGATAGCCGAAAAAGTCGTAAAAATCAAGTTTATAGTTTTTACTACTTATAAATATTATTTCACCACCATTTATATAATTTATCCATTTAATTAACCTTTTATACATTTATATAAATAAGTTTTATAAGTTAGTGGGTTTATATTTTTACATTTTATACATTATAATGTGAGTGCTTATATAATAATAATAAACATTATTTCTTAAAAATCTGATTTTTAACTTCATGTTCACCATTTTTAACATATCTAGAGTTCTATAATGAATTAGAAGCTCATTTTTGGGTGACATGTACTTCATATTATGTGCTACATTTAACTTAGTTATAGCTACTGCCCATTTTGAGTTTAACTTGCCTTAACAGTCCCTACAAAACTGCTTATTCAGATTAGACCACCTAACTTGTTTTGATCATATCTCACTCATTATTTTGATTCCATTGCATGGACAACTCTCACATGTGTACAAGACATATAGCTTACTGTAAATAGATTCTACTTCATCATTTTATCAGTCCATGACCTGTTTCTTTACTGTTTTATACAGCCAACAAATTTAACCAAGATTTTAACCTTGTTTCTTATGGTTTTTCACCTTTTTAATCATGTTTATCAACACCAAATCCCCACATAACATTTTTATAATCATATAATCGTCATATACATATACAATAGAAAATAAAATACATGTTTACATAATCAAAACAACAAGAAGTTGAGGAGGACAATCTTTATACCACCAAGTTGATGTAGGTTATGATTTGGACATGGTTTTTGATGGAGAAACTTGTGAATAACCATGACCATCTTCAAGACCACCATGCTTCATGTACTCCTTGTGGAAAATCAGCCCTACTACTCCATGAAAACTCCTCCTTGGATGTTATAAGTACCACCAATCAATAGGGTTTCAAAAGGGCTTCATCTTATGCAAGAATAATGATGAGACTGCTTTTATACATAGTCTCATCATCCAAATCGGTCTTAAAATGCATAAAATATCATAAAATATGCCAAATATATGCTCGTGTTTGTTACTTGTGTATTTTTAGGTACGTATATTGTGGAATTGGCAAAAGAACACAAGAATCAATCAAAAACGAACACGGGAAACGAAGTCGCACAATGAACCGGGCCCAAGTTTGGAATTTTGCAAAAAGACCCTTGAAGAATTGAAGATTGGCAAAAATGGTCCCTCATCTTTGAAGAACTTGTCACATTTGACCCTCAAAATGTCAATTGTACAAGTATTATCCTTAATGTTTGAAGATTGTTCAAGATCAGTCTCTGGAATTTGAAGATAATACAAAAGGAGCCCTTTGGAAAAGTTTTGGAATTGATTGTGCCATTTTTGACAACTTGTCCAAAGTTGTCAAGTGTACTTTGGGCGCTGATAGCTTTTAATTACAACTTGGAAGAATGGTGAAAACTTGGGGACTCAACCTGCCAAACCACCAAAATCACCCACCCAACCAGTTCATGACACGTCAACAAACCCACCCACTAAACCCTTTTGCCCGACCCTACCCAATACCCTATACCCGGTTTAGTTTTTAAACTCGGTCAAAGGGTCAACTAATCCCACTAATCCCCCACCTTCCCTCCTAAACACTAAATTTGAAAACAAATTACACCCAAACCAGATTAAACGCCCCCTAATCTCACTTGAACCCTAATAACACCCCAGATTCAATTAGCTCAAGACCAAAGGGGTTTAAGCCCAAAATGTCCAGATCTCTAATTAACCAAACCCTCACCTAAACCCCACCTTTGTTTTGGTCCCCCCATCACCTCACAGCCTCCACGTGTCCTCCCTAGTCCATCGTTTTCACACAAAACCCAATACCCCGACCAGATAAACGATTGGATGCAACTACTTGGTCCCCAAGATGAATCCTACGTCCAAGATTGAAGATTCCAAGCTGGCATATCACATGGGCAAGTTTTGACCAATTTTGAAGACCAAGAACTCAAGGGCACTTTTGGCAATCCAAGAGCTAGGGTTTTATCATCTAGATAGTTCTATTGTTAGCTATAAAAGGAGGATGAGCCTTTTCATTCTCCTTTGTTCCAGTTTTTAGCCAAAAACCTGGTAATTCCTTTTTTAATTAATAAAGTTTGGTATTTGTGTTTAAACAATTATAATTCCTTTTATTGAGTTAAAAAGTTGTGTGTTGTGTTTATGCTAAAAACTGAGTTCCATTTAAATTTGTGAAAATTTTGAGTGATTCAAGTTTTCAAAAAGGGTTTTAAAAAGGTTAAGATTTTTAGAAAATTCAAGTATTTTTGGGAAGTGAAAGTGGACCATTAATCTTGATTTTCTGAGAGTTAAGAGTGTTTTTAAAACTTGTTTAAGGTTTGAGAGGTTTGTGTAAGATTTTTAAGAAAGGAAAAGAAAACAGGAAGTGAGTATTATATATTGCTTTTTCTCCTTTTCTTCTCTTAGCAGGTTAAAGATTTGTGTTGATTAGAGGATCAGCATACACCCGGGTGTATTTGGAGGTGGATTTACATCCACTAGAGCCTTGGATGTAAGGTTCTAAGGTAAAACTCTTTTACCTTTTGAAATTTTCAGAAAAGAGTAGTTCATGTGATTTGTATGCTTAAGGTGTTATTTGTTAGTATATTGCTTGGATTTGAGTTTTTAAGCATTGTTATGCATGATTTGAAGTTTTAGAATCAGTTTGATGGCTTTTGGAAGTGATTTTGTTTGAAAAATTAGTTTTCAAAAATATTAAGGGGTGTTTGGATTTACACATTGTTTGAGTTTTCTAGGTTGAATTTGTGTTAAAACCTGATTTAAAACACTTCTTTGGTGCTTCTCATATGATATGTGCTCATTGAAATCAGTTTAATAGGGTATTATACACATTTGCATGATCAAAGTTGGTAAAAAGAGCTAAAATCAGAAATCTGCTCATGTCTGCCTGTTTTAATGATTTTGAGTGCTTGGAATTCATAATCTGTTAAGATATAGTTCATTCTAGGGCTTGAGTTTGTTAGTGTACCATTTTGTGAAGTTGTATGCAAAGTTTGGGACTTTGAAATTCATTTGTGTGCCAGTGATAGGCTTAGAACCCCCACAGACCCACATTTTTGTATCAGTAACTTTAAAACGATTTGGTGAGCTTTGGTTTTTGATTTTTGTGTGCAAGGTGTGTATATCTCTATTTGTTGTGACTCCCTACACTCAGAAAGAGTGTAGGGGTGCCCTTGTCTAATAATCAACATCAAACAAATCACACCAAGCTCCTCTTGGTTTGTATGCACATGTGAATGAACACACTTGTTCATCAGTAAACAAACAAGAACTAGGAACGTTCATTTGTTGTAATCTTTGTTGAATCTAGTTTGTGTTTGGTTTTTTGTGTGTTAAAAGTTACTGGAATCAAGTTCTAAAAGAAAAATAAAAAAAAAGAAATTTTGGCAAAAAGGTCACCCGCAACGGGCTCGAACACGCGACCTGCAGCTCAGGAGTAACGTGTTCTACCATTGATCTAGATGCCTTTTTACGTTATCCTTTCATTTCATTAACTATTTAACCACGTTTTCATTTTGAGTTTAAATAATAAGCCGTAGCTTATTTAGGTTTGTTTAGCTTATTTATTAAGCTTTTTCGGTTAGAGTCATTTTTCCTAGGATAATTATAGAGTTTAGGATTTTTCTGTTTTAAAAAAATATTTTTCCCTTTATTTAATTAATTACTAGGATTATTTTTAGTTTTATTTTTAGAAAGTATTTTAAAAATAGTAAACAGTAATCTAAAAATACAAAAAAATAGTTTTTAAGTTTTAATTTAGGCCTTTGAGGTTTACAGCTTATTAGGTTTTCAATTTGGCTTATTTCTAATTTTATAAGATTTTAGGGTTTTTAAGCAACTTTAAAATTCAATATAAAATTATTTAATAGGTTTCAGGAAATTTGGTTTGCATTTTTGTTCTAGTTAGAATATTTAGGATTTTTGAGAATTTTTTAGAATTTATTTGAAAACTTTTTATTTTTTTGAATATTTTAATATTATTTTAATCATAAAAAGTCAAAGTTTTATTTTTATTTCTTTTTCATTTTTCCTAGGTTCTTTATCATTAATTAGGACTTTTCCCATTTGTAGAATAATTTTTAGGCTTTTCAATTAATTTTTAGAATTAATATAAGATTTAATAGATTTTAATAGTTTTTAGGAGTTTAAAAATAGTTTAAATTGATTTTAAAATTTGTAAAAATAGTTTTTAGCTTAATTAGGTCATTTTTGAGGTTTACAAACTATAAAATCTTGTCTAGGGCTTTTTAATATTTAAAAGTGATTTTTAGGGCTTTAATTAGCATTAAAAAGTCATTATTAAATTAATTAAAAGGTTTTGGCAAGTTTGGATTTTTTGTAAACTCTTAGAATTTTATTGTGAATTTTTAGTAATTTTTAGGAATTTTTAGGTCAAAATTTTAAATTTTGCACTTTTTACGTTCTACGTCGTAACTTTCTAGTAGTGTTTTCGCCTTATTTTTCTATTTTTTTTCGTCTTCGTCATTTTCTCTTCTTTTCTTCTCATTAATAATAAAAAACATAATCAATCATTCATTACACAACACACGTGCCTCCTCGAGAGAACGAACTCACTTTTAGGGTCATTCACACACGGTTTTCCTAAATCGTCGTGCACGCTTACCCTATTTTATTGCTCTTTTCCTAAAGGGTAGTAAAAACACTACATCATTTTTTTGGCGCCGCTGCCGGGGAGGCGTGTTGTGTTTTGATTGAACCATTGTTGTTTTTCTATATTAGCCATAATAGTAATTGTATTAATAGCACTCTATTAATACGTATTATCGTTTTTCGGTTTTGTGTGAATATTATTACTATATTGTATACGTAGAACAATAAATACACAAGTACTCCAAATACGTGAGCAATCACAACCTTGATTCGGGATTTCATCACTCGATCATTGTATTCGAATCTCAAACCAAAGAAAAAGGCAAAAATAGATAAATACTTTCGTGAAGCTTAATCTTGATAATACAAACTATAAGGTGGGTATAAGGCGGTTGTATTTCACGACCTAAAGGAAAAAGGCTCTTAAGTGCTTCGCGCCGCCTCGTTTCCTCCGCTTGCTTGTGCGTATTTGATTTTGAGAGTGAATCGAGGGTTTTGCCGCCCAAAGTATTATTACATATCATATATATTTTCTTGGTTTCGTTTGATTAAACCCTCTTGAACGATTTGGTGTTCCACCATCGTTCTAAAGTCATCGAAGGCGTTCACTCCACGTGATCGTTTTCATTCCTTGAGGCCTTTTTAATCAAGAGATTTGATTAGTGAGGAGATTTGTGGACTCATTGTCTACTTAATACATTCACCAATTTCCAAAAAAGTTAATACAATCAAAAACCACAAAAAAAATTGAAAAAACACAAAATACCAAAAAGAATCTTCTTTGCTCGTCTCCACGTTGTACGTGACGTTTATGCTCACTCGTAATCAAGCAAAACGTGCACGTAGACGCAAGAACAAAACTCCTACTAAAACTCATTCTAGTGAGGAGTCTCCAAGTGAGGAACCTATTGTAGAACAAGAAGCTATCATGGCTAATCGTACTATGATGGAGTTGCTTCAAGCACCCACCGAGGCTTTTGGAGAGGCCATTGTGATTCCCGCCATCCTTGCGGAGAACTTTGAGATCAAGACGGGTTTAATGTCTATGCTTCAAGCAAACAAGTTTCGCGGTCACGAAAAAGACAACCCACATTATCACATTAGGCAATTTAATCGTCTCACCGCGACAAGCAAGTTTAAGGATGTACCACACGATGCCATTAAGATGATGTTGTTTCCTTACTCGTTAGATTGACCCGCCAAGATATGGCTTGAGAAAGAACCGCCGAATTCGATTTTGACATGGGCCGATCTCGTGTCTAAATTTGTGAATCAATTTTTTCCACCATCTAAGACAACACATTTGAAAAACGAGATTTCACGTTTTACACAAAGACCTAATGAAAGTTTTTCAATGGCTTGGGAAAGGTTTAAAGAAATGTTACATGAATGTCCACACCATGATTTTTTCCGAATTGCATCAAATTGACACTTTTTATAATGGGCTTAATGAACATGAACGAGATTATTTAAATGCCGCCGCGGGTGGTAATTTTTTGTGCAAAATGACCAATGAGGCTTTGAAAATCATAGAAAATAGGTCTAAGGTCTATAGCCCTCGTAACACACCGAGTGTTGCCAATTTGGGCTCGTCATCATCTCGTTCCATTAATGCCTTGCAAGATGAAGCAAATGAGGAGAATCGGTTTTTCGATAGGTTTTCGACTCTTATGTCTCATTGGAAAGCTCAAGAAGCTTCAAACACCGCTTCGGTTAAAGCGGTTGCTAAGAGTTGTATTTCATGTGGTGGAGCTCATGATTTTTCCGAGTGCATTACCGCGGATGGTAACACTTCGAATGCTTTTGTAGCCACGGGAACTTATAACCAAATCGGTCAAGGTTCCCGCCAAAATCAAGCTCCACAAAATCAAAATGCTAATAACTATCGAAACAACAATCAAGGTGGAAATTACCAAGGAAATCAAAGGAATTATAACAAGGGTAATTATCAAAGTGGTAATGGGCAAATTTCAAACCAAAACCAAAACCGTGATTTTCAAACTCCTACTCAAGGTTTTCAAAATGCTCACACTAAAAATTTGCAAGGAGAATTTTTAGATTATGCTAAGGCTAATGATGCTAAGTTTGACAACATGCAACGTGAGATGATTAGCTTAAGATCCGAGTTGAAAAACGAGCTTAAAAATGAACTTGCTAATGAACTTAAAACTCATGCTAATAAAATGGAAGGAAATGTCACACGACTCCAACAAAATCAACAAAAAATGGAGCAAGGTCAACATGAGATTAAGCAAGAGTTGTTAAAAGCGGATGCTAGGCAATCTAAGTTTGAAGATCGAATGGCTAAAATGTTTGAAGCTATCATGTGTAAGCCCTCTTCTTCGGGTGGTCTTCCTAGTGATACCATCGTAAACCCGAAAGGAGAATTGAAGGTTATTACCACTCGTAGTGGTAAAACTTTCAAAGAACCCATTTCTCGTCCAAGTACTTCTATGGAGAAGGAAAAAGAGAAAGAACCCGAGGTTGTGGTCGAAAAGGAAAAGGAGCACATTGCAAGCCCACGAAGTACCGCTCAAACCACACCTACGGTTGAACCTACACCAATCATGGAACCCGAGATTCCAAGGCCGATGCCTATGCCTAATTTGCCCCAACCCACACCACCTTTACCCTACCCATCAAGACGAGACAAGGAAAAGGCACAAGAACGAAATAATTATCAATTTGAACTCTTTATGAAAATGTTTCGTGACTTTCATTTTAATATAAGTTTTGCCGACGCCTTAGTCATGATGCCTCGATTTGCCGCGAACTTCAAAAGTATGTTGAATAACAAAGAGAAATTGCAAAAATCGTCTAGTTGTTCTTCGGTTTTTCTAAGCCGCATACCTCAAAAAGTCGGTGATCCTGGAAAGTTTTTAATCCCATGTGCTATCCAAGACATGGAAGAATGCTACGCCTTGGCCGATCTTGGTGCTAGTATTAATTTGATGCCTCTTGAGATTTTTAAATCGCTCAATCTTCCAAATCTCACTCCTTCAAGAATGTCAATCGAAATGGCCGATCATTCTACGATTCTAGCTTGTGGAGTTGCCGAGGACGTCTTTGTGAAAGTTGGGAAATTCTATTATCCCGTGGACTTCATTGTTGTTGATATTCCCATCGATCCTAAAGTTCCGTTAATTTTAGGTCGATCTTTTTTGGATACCTCGAGAGCACTTATCGATGTGCATGCAAGAAAAATCACTCTTCGTTTCAATGAGGAGGAACTCGTCATTAATGCAACCCAAAACTCCACTCTTTCTCATGTTTATTCAATCACATCTTTGTACAATGTCAATTCCACCAAAAGCATTTGCAAATAGATTTCCAATAGAGTTTTAGGAGTTGACAAAAATGAAGTTCCGTCCCCTCCGCCGATGGAGGTTAAGAGTGTTAAGCCTATGATTCCAATCTCGAGTGAATCTTCAGATGATGAATACGTTGATCCCGTTGGGGAGGTTTTCTTTGTTGACAAAAGATTTGAAAACTTGCCACCACCTAAGCCAAAAAGATTTCAAAATGTGAGAATTTTTAGTGTGACTAACATTGTTTTAGATACACCAAATATTTTTGACATAATTAAATCGGGTTTTCACAAGGAGAGTTTTAAAGATGAAAAAGGAAAAGATTTTGAATCTAATTTAAAAGATTTTTCTACAATTGTAACTCCGTCATCACCGCGTTTATTGAGTACTACAAGCTCGTCTTCTCCTTTTGACGATGCTTTGTGTGGACTTAGTGTGGGGGAAGCCCCTTATGTTCCCTCCCCTTTCTCCACCGAGGACGAGATATTTGATCCTGGAATTGCTTTTATAGGGAAATCTCGGTCTTCCACCGATGCAATAAATGGAAAATCTTTTCATTTGATTGGTGCGAGTCTACCTCAAGTAGCTCAATGTTTTGACTTACCCATTGTCCCACCCTTCTATTTCTTCTCTCCTATTTTCTTCTATCCCATTGGGATTTGTGTTGGAGTTGTGTTGTCTCGTCTTTCATCCAAAAACGAGGACGCTATCTTTGACCCCGGTATACGTTTATCAGATTTTTAAAGTACTCCACGTACTTTTGGGCCTTGTTTATCATGTAAGCCCCACCAAAAATTGACCATACTATGATTATCCCTAAATGATCACATTTATGGGGATTCGAGTCGAGCTTTTGACTCGGTTATCAAAAACAAGGTGCCTCGTGGGGGAGACCCATGCTTATCCATGTACATATTATTGCTTTCTAATTAGTGTAATGTGAGGGGATTTGTGCCCTTCCAACCTTTGTTCCGTGGTTGTTTGTGCATTGTGTCTTTTAGATCATGATCTTCACGATTGGAGCCTCTCGTGTTCGTTTCATGGGAGCACTCGATCGTTTGCTTTGGAGGCCTTTCCCAATATCCAAATGATATATCCTTTTATGTTCTAACCTTAGGTTTTTAGCACACCTCATAAACGGCTATTACTTATTGGTTACACCCTTTCCATGCTAGATTAGGCATTCGACTACGTCTCTAGTATGGGGGTGTTTGCACCCCTAGACTCGAAACATTGAGGACAATGTTTAACTTTAGTATGGGGGGGTGAATAGATACTTGCCTTGCCAAACCTTCACGCTTTCCAAAGTTTATCGTTTTGTTTATCATTTTGTTGCAAAATAAGGCTAAAAATGGCCAAATTTTAAAATTTTTCTAATATTTTATAAGTGTTTGAAGACACGAATGTAGATTTTCCGATGGCAAGAATAAGAGTAATTTTTGACTCGACCGTGCGTGTTGAGCACTTAGCTTTGATTCCTTAACTACACATTAGGCTAAGTCTCTTAAATGAGGACGAGAAATGATAGAGTTAATTATAAGTTACTATGCTAAACGTAGAGTACTCGTATTCTTTCAAAAACTCATGTGTTCTCGTTGTTTGCTTATTCTCCCTTCGCTTGTAAATATTTTTTGCTTAATAAATATTGACTTAGCGGTTTAGTTTTGATTGTTGGGTTTCTAGTCTTTTCTAGTAGCTTCCGTGTAATTAAATTGGGAAGACATTAAGGTATCGCCAGCGTCACGGTTTTGAAGTATTGGCACCCCAATAATCGAAAGCTTCACCTAATAATAAGATTTCAAGTGCTCACCTAAATCTAGCAAACAATTTGAAGCCCCACAAGGCCTAAAATCTATGCAAAATTGAAAGTGAATCAAGCCTTAATCTTCGAAGCTTTAAAGATCCAAAATTCGCTTTAGCGTGAGGATATACGTCTTTGGCTAATAAAACCACCGATGATGGCGGATAATAAAAGGCAAGGCAAGACCGAAGTCATAATAAAAGCTTCATGGCGAAGTTGAATAAAAGATGGAGGTAAACCAAAGATAATAAGGTCCTTCCGTTAGGGGGCGTATAAAAGTCTTGGTAATAAGTCTCATGTTCAAAACCGTTATAAAACCGTGTTTATCGATTCTTCTTGTTGACTTAATTTTTTAACATTGTTGTCTATTAGGAGGGGTTATTAATTTAATGGTCTTGGTTACACCGTTAGGACTCTATTTTTAGACCTAAATCTCTATTATCGCATAAGTCAACAATGTATCCTCGTGATCATTAAGACATAATAAAATATAAGAGATACAACTTAGGAATAATGGGAGAATAAGTACGTGATTAGGGCATATGAGTAGTGTTAGCATTACTAACTTATAATGACAATGATCTCGTTGCACGCTTGGCATGGAATTAAGGTGAAAATCGAGGACGATGAAATTATTTCTAACGAAGCATTCACGTGTTCTTATTCTATGAACCTAAACGTCCCATTTTGCGATGAAAATCATACATTATGTCTAAAACGCAAGTAGTAGCAATAGTGTAGTGTAGCTAGTTTATCTTTCAATAAAGTGAATAAATTAAATTTTGGAGATGCTTTGATACTTTATTCTAGCATTGCGTGAGGGCACGGCAATGGTTTAGTATGGGGGAGTGATGAGACTGCTTTTATACATAGTCTCATCGTCCAAATCGGTCTTAAAATGCATAAAATATCATAAAATATGCCAAATATATGCTCGTGTTTGTTACTTGTGTATTTTTAGGTACGGATATTGTGGAATTGGCAAAAGAACACAAGAATCAATCAAAAACGAACACGGGAAACGAAGTCGCACAATGAACCGGGCCCAAGTTTGGAATTTTGCAAAAAGACCCTTGAAGAATTGAAGATTGGCAAAAATGGTCCCTCATCTTTGAAGAACTTGTCACATTTGACCCTCAAAATGTCAATTGTACAAGTATTATCCTTAATGTTTGAAGATTGTTCAAGATCAGTCCCTGGAATTTGAAGATAATACAAAAGGAGCCCTTTGGAAAAGTTTTGGAATTGATTGTGCCATTTTTGACAACTTGTCCAAAGTTGTCAAGTGTACTTTGGGCGCTGATAGCTTTTAATTACAACTTGGAAGAATGGTGAAAACTTGGGGACTCAACCTGCCAAACCACCAAAATCACCCACCCAACCAGTTCATGACACGTCAACAAACCCACCCACTAAACCCTTTTGCCCGACCCTACCCAATACCCTATACCCGGTTTAGTTTTTAAACTCGGTCAAAGTGTCAACTAATCCCACTAATCCCCCACCTTCCCTCCTAAACACTAAATTTGAAAACAAATTACACCCAAACCAGATTAAACGCCCCCTAATCTCACTTGAACCCTAATAACACCCCAGATTCAATTAGCTCAAGACCAAAGGGGTTTAAGCCCAAAATGTCCAGATCTCTAATTAACCAAACCCTCACCTAAACCCCACCTTTGTTTTGGTCCCCCCATCACCTCACAGCCTCCACGTGTCCTCCCCTGTCCATCGTTTTCACACAAAACCCAATACCCCGACCAGATAAACGATTGGATGCAACTACTTGGTCCCCAAGATGAATCCTACGTCCAAGATTGAAGATTCGAAGCTGGCATATCACATGGGCAAGTTTTGACCAATTTTGAAGACCAAGAACTCAAGGGCACTTTTGGCAATCCAAGAGCTAGGGTTTTATCATCTAGATAGTTCTATTGTTAGCTATAAAAGGAGGATGAGCCTGTTCATTCTCCTTTGTTCCAGTTTTTAGCCAAAAACCTTGTAATTCCTTTTTTAATTAATAAAGTTTGGTATTTGTGTTTAAACAATTATAATTCCTTTTATTGAGTTAAAAAGTTGTGTGTTGTGTTTATGCTAAAAACTGAGTTCCATTTAAATTTGTGAAAATTTCGAGTGATTCAAGTTTTCAAAAAGGGTTTTAAAAAGGTTAAGATTTTTAGAAAATTCAAGTATTTTTGGGAAGTGAAAGTGGACCATTAATCTTGATTTTTTGAGAGTTAAGAGTGTTTTTAAAACTTGTTTAAGGTTTGAGAGGTTTGTGTAAGATTTTTAAGAAAGGAAAAGAAAACAGGAAGTGAGTATTATATATTGCTTTTTCTCCTTTTCTTCTCTTAGCAGGTTAAAGATTTGTGTTGATTAGAGGATCAGCATACACCCGGGTGTATTTGGAGGTGGATTTACATCCACTAGAGCCTTGGATGTAAGGTTCTAAGGTACAACTCTTTTACCTTTTGAAATTTTCAGAAAAGAGTAGTTCATGTGATTTGTATGCTTAAGGTGTTATTTGTTAGTATATTGCTTGGATTTGAGTTTTTAAGCATTGTTATGCATGATTTGAAGTTTTAGAATCAGTTTGATGGCTTTTGGAAGTGATTTTGTTTGAAAAATTAGTTTTCAAAAATATTAAGGGGTGTTTGGATTTACACATTGTTTGAGTTTTCTAGGTTGAATTTGTGTTAAAACCTGATTTAAAACACTTCTTTGGTGCTTCTCATATGATATGTGCTCATTGAAATCAGTTTAATAGGGTATTATACACATTTGCATGATCAAAGTTGGTAAAAAGAGCTAAAATCAGAAATCTGCTCATGTCTGCCTGTTTTGATGATTTTGAGTGCTTGGAATTCATAATCTGTTAAGATATAGTTCATTCTAGGGCTTGGGTTTGTTAGTGTACCATTTTGTGAAGTTGTATGCAAAGTTTGGGACTTTGAAATTCATTTGTGTGCCAGTGATAGGCTTAGAACCCCCACAGACCCACATTTTTGTATCAGCAACTTTAAAACGATTTGGTGAGCTTTGGTTTTTGATTTTTGTGTGCAAGGTGTGTATATCTCTATTTGTTGTGACTCCCTACACTCAGAAAGAGTGTAGGGGTGCCCTTGTCCAATAATCAACATCAAACAAATCACACCAAGCTCCTCTTGGTTTGTATGCACATGTGAATGAACACACTTGTTCATCAGTAAACAAACAAGAACTGGGAACGTTTTGCTTATCATTTGTTGTAATCTTTGTTGAATCTAGTTTGTGTTTGGTCTTTTGTGTGTTAAAAGTTACTGGAATCAAGTTCTAAAAGAAAAATAAAAAAAAAGAAATTTTGGCAAAAAGGTCACCCGCAACGGGCTCGAACACGCGACCTGCAGCCCAGGAGTAACGTGTTCTACCATTGATCTAGATGCCTTTTTACGTTATCCTTTCATTTCATTAACTATTTAACCACGTTTTCATTTTGAGTTTAAATAATAAGCCGTAGCTTATTTAGGTTTGTTTAGCTTATTTATTAAGCTTTTTCGGTTAGAGTCATTTTTCCTAGGATAATTATAGAGTTTAGGATTTTTCTGTTTTAAAAAAATATTTTTCCCTTTATTTAAATAATTACTAGGATTATTTTTAGTTTTATTTTTAGAAAGTATTTTAAAAATAGTAAAAAGTAATCTAAAAATACAAAAAAATAGTTTTTAAGTTTTAATTTAGGCCTTTGAGGTTTACAGCTTATTAGGTTTTCAATTTGGCTCATTTCTAATTTTATAAGATTTTAGGGTTTTTAAGCAACTTTAAAATTCAATATAAAATTATTTAATAGGTTTCAGGAAATTTGGTTTGCATTTTTGTTCTAGTTAGAATATTTAGGATTTTTGAGAATTTTTTAGAATTTATTTGAAAACTTTTTATTTTTTTGAATATTTTAATATTATTTTAATCATAAAAAGTCAAAGTTTTATTTTTATTTCTTTTTCATTTTTCCTAGGTTCTTTATCATTAATTAGGACTTTTCCCATTTGTAGAATAATTTTTAGGCTTTTCAATTAAGTTTTAGAATTAATTTAAGATTTAATAGATTTTAATAGTTTTTAGGAGTTTAAAAATAGTTTAAATTGATTTTAAAATTTGTAAAAATAATTTTTAGCTTAATTAGGTCATTTTTGAGGTTTACAAACTATAAAATCTTGTCTAGGGCTTTTTAATATTTAAAAGTGATTTTTAGGGCTTTAATTAGCATTAAAAAGTCATTATTAAATTAATTAAAAGGTTTTGGCAAGTTTGGATTTTTTGTAAACTCTTAGATTTTTATTGTGAATTTTTAGTAATTTTTAGGAATTTTTAGGTCAAAATTTTAAATTTTGCACTTTTTACGTTCTACGTCATAACTTTCTAGTAGTGTTTTCGCCTTATTTTTCTATTTTTTTTCGTCTTCGTCATTTTCTCTTCTTTTCTTCTCATTAATAATCAAAAAAATAATCAATCATTCATTACACAACACACGTGCCTCCTCGAGAGAACGAACTCACTTTTAGGGTCATTCACACACGGTTTTCCTAAATCGTCGTGCATGCTTACCCTATTTTATTGCTCTTTTCCTAAAGGGTAGTAAAAACACTACATCAAATAACATAAGATTTGTGGTTAAATTTTGATCAAATGGGTGTTTCTTCTTGATTTTGGGACGACAAGGAAGAGGGAGATGAGAGAATTTTAGAGTGGTTTTGAATGTTAGGAATGGAAGGAATGGTAATGTTTAATGGTTTTGTTAGTTTAGTGGGTAGAATAGCTTACTTTGTAAGCTTAAGTTACATGTGTAACTTAATAAAGTGTAAGGGTGCCACATCTTTGATGTGGTGTCCCTAGTCTTGGCCGTCCCTTTATTAGTGGGGTGGGATAAATTATTTTGTCCCATCCTGCTAATTTACGGGTATTCCTCGATTCTAGTTTCCTCGATTTGCGTGCCCTCGGGTCATTTTACGAAAAACGTTTTTATAGATTATGAATAAACGGCACAAAACGAATCTAATAAAAATTGTCTCATCAAAAACGGAGTTCGAAAACGTAAATACGTAATCCTAGGGTTTCCGGTTTAGTCGTAAAGGACGCTAAAATAAAATCGTAAGTCCTAATCTCTTCTCGTAAATTTGTGAGTTTATGAACCAACACAAATTTAAAACTCCAAAATAATATTCACGGATAAATTTATTTTTCTGAAATGTCGGACTGTCACCAAAGACGGTGTATGTAAACGTAAGCACGTAACGTTGAATCCTCCAGTTTAGACGTAGTCGATGCTACTTCGAGACGTAAATCCAAATTTCTTCCCAAAAATAAGTGAGTTCATATTGTAACATTAAAATAATGTTTTCAAATAAATATTGAGAATAAAATATCAACCATAAATTGACGGATTGTCACAGCATTTACCCCTAAGCAGGATCTTTGTCCTCAAAGATCATCTTACTACTCGCTTCTTATAGAGTTAAAGCCATGTGGGTATTTCCTCCACATTCGGTCTTTTCTCACAAGTGCAATTCATTATAATACGCGAGTTTCATCAAACATAACTACGGGAATAAGATCAGGCTTAATGTTGACTTACATTCTCTATCCATGATGTTCACGGGTTTTTTATGAATGCAACTTTTCGCCGATATAAGCTCTACTAAGAATAATCAGATTCTCAGTTGATAGATATTCCATCAAGTTCGATATACGAAACATAATTCACGCAGTCTTTGAAGTCCTAGGGTAGATCCAGCTTATATGCCTTTCAAACCAATCTTTTTACATCATCTCTATGGTCCCATACAACGGGGACTTATATCCCATGATTTGTCAGATCATGAATTTATTTTCCAGGTTTAAAAATTTTGTGGCATAACTTCGCTACCCATTTGGCACTTCAAGATCTACATTTCATATTCACATAACCTCTTGCCCACTACCAGCTGTCAATAATCAGATCCTAATTTCAACAATCATTTCGGATCTCGCGGGTCGGGTATTTTGTAAGGTTAGGTTCGCCATCATAGGAAACCTTAAACCTAAAAGACATGTCCAACTCCCCACACAATATGTTTATCAACACCAAATCCCTACACAATATTTTTAATCATCATTCATCATCATATATATATACATAAGTGAAAGAAATACAAGATTACATAATCAAAAATAACAAGAAGGATAGGAAAAATGATCCTTATACCACCATAGGGATGAAAAGATGAGGTTGATGAACAAGGCTTGGATTTTGATCACACAACTTGTGATAAATCAACACCAATCTTCAAGGCCACCAATACTTTTAATCTTCTTGTAGAAATCAGCCCTTGGACATCTCTAAATCTTCTCCTTGGATGTTAAAATCACCACCAATCAATATATCTTCAATGGGTTTCCATCATATGCAAGTTATACATATGATTTGTGGTTAAATTTGATCAAAATGGGTGTTTATGGTTGCATATGGGACGGCCAAATGAAGGAGAGAAGAGAGGATTTGATAAAGTTTTTAGCTAAGTTTGCATGTTGTGTGTGTGTGAAAGAGAGATGGGGACTTTTGATGGTTTTGATGCTTAAGCTTGTTTTGAGACAAGTGTCTCTTGCAAGTCCCTAGTATTGACAACAAAGAGTGGGTTTATGGCTTGTTTTGCCGCCCGTGGTGGGGGTGAGACAAGTGTAAACTTGTTTCATCCCCACTAATTTACGGGTACTCCTCGATTCTAGTTTCCTCGATTCGCGTGCCCTCGGGTCGTTTTACGAAAAATGTTTTTATAAATTATGAATCAGCGGCACAAAACGAATCTAATAAAAATTGTCTCATCAAAAACGGAGTTCGAACACGTAAATACGTAATCCTAAGGTTTCCGGTTTAGTCGTAAAGGACGTTAAAATAAAATCGTAAGTCCTAATCTCTTCTCGTAAATTTGTGAGTTTATGAACCAACACAAATTTAAAACTCCAAAATAATATTCACTGATAAATTTATTTTCTGAAATGTCGGACTGTCACCAAAGACGGTGTATGTAAACGTAAGCACGTAACGTTGAATCCTCCGGTTTAGACGTAGTCGACGCTACTTCAAGACGTAAATCCAAATTTCTTCCAAAAATAAGTGAGTTCATATTGTAACATTAAAATAATGTTTTTAAATAATATTCGAGAATAAAATATCAACCATAAATTGACGGATTGTCACAGTTGTCATAGCCTCTTCCCCTTAAAGAAGTCTCGTGCCGAGATTATAATCGTAGTGTATCAAAAAGGCAGATGTAGTTCTTGTGTTCTACTTTAACATTCTATTCATATTTCAATGAATAAAGTTCTTACTGTTGTTATTTCTTTTGTTTAATCAGTCTCTTCTATTAGAGTTATCACGAAGCATAAGTACTTATGCTATATTGTCCATTTAGGTTGTAATGAAATCTTATAAAGATTACAAGAATATGTGTAAATCGTACCAATTAATCAGGTAAATCCTCTTTAGTTCTATGAATAGGAACGGAATGTGATTATTTATGAGTTTTCTTTGGGTAAAACTCAAGTTAATAGGTCATAGTTTGCCTAAAAATCAGGGATTGATTATTTCATCTCTTAAAATTAATAAGGAAAGCAATTCACCAATGTTAATACTGTTTTACATGGTGTAGTTTCTCATTCTTCTTGAGAAATATTTGTGATTATTCTTGGAAAAGATGTTTCACAAATCATCACTTTAATCCAGTAAACAGTTAACAATTACTTATTATTGCACTACGAAGGCTCTATTACTATAATACCTTGATAGGATAGGTGTTATTCCAGATAATGTAATGCATGCATGGAGTATGAAATTCTAATATCTGGATAGTTCTCTCACTTAAACCTATTGGTATAGAGGGAAATTGTAACACCCCCAAATTTATACAACTCAATACAGCGGAAGACTCGTTGGTGTTACGGGGTAGCACATTACTCACATCATAGACAACGCATAAAAATCGCGTCGTTTATTAATAAGGCATTTCCATTCATAAATATCAAAGTTACATCGGTCCCAAGTCATTACATTTCATACAAAGTTTTACAAAATATTTGAATGGAAAATATTGTTTAAGTGCGGGCCATGATTTCTTGTCGTCTTCCCGAGAATTACCTTCAAGTACCTGAGATAAAACATGTTAAAAGAAAAGGTCAGCGATAACGCCGAGTGAATTCATAGAGTTTAATAAATTCCATTAATATAACTTTGGTATAAAATTAGTACCAAAAATCAATTCGTACAAATCATTATAATAGGCCGTAAAATAGCCAAAATCTTTTTATACAAATCTTTGTAATAGGCCATAAAATAGCCAAAGTCGTTTTATACAAATTCTTATCGAAAATCATAATATAGGCATTTGCCTTAAAAATTATTATACGAGCCAATGTCGTAAAAACATCATACAATACGTCTTATGACGTTGTATGAAAATAAAAACCGTTATATGAATATGGTTATGAAAACCAAAACACAAACATAATATCAATAGTATGACCCAGTATTGCTAGTCAGGCAATACATCGTAATTCGGAGCGTCTAGTAGTATTTCGTTAGTCGGATTATTATAAGCCGCATGACATTGTTACCTTACTAAACCAACAACGGGTAGCTAACTCGATACCAATTTTGCCCATCTAAAGTAGCGTGTCGTCACAAAGGTCACACTATGGAAATCTTCTCATACATAAATTCGCTTACGAATCAATGTGGCACGACGGGGATCAACCGTCAAGGCGCGAACTAGGGTGATCGTCCCCAAATAGTACTATTAAATGCATAAGCGTCTACCAAATCCCGGTAGTTCACAATTCATGCTAATGGGACTTTTAGTGACATAACCTAACTTTAATAATCCATTTAATTTCATCTATCGGGTCCTTTAATCATTTATCGGGTCATACAATCAGGTCATTCAATCATTCGGGTCCAAATCAATAAACAAACAATCGGGACAAATGGTGTCCTATTTTATAAAAACTAACATGTCATCTCCCTCGCGGGTTTATAAAACATTTATAAAACATTTAAAAGAGTGCGAGGCTATGAACTCACGTTGATGTGGGAAGGCGGGTTATCGGCAATTCGGATGTACGGTACGTGCTTCAATCACGGAAACCTAGACAAATAATACTCGTCTTAGACTCATGTCCAATGACTTTATAAAAACAACAATTATGTATACATATGATGATTTTGTACATATGATGATGATCAAGTGGGTTTATACATCCTTGTTTACTCATTTTAGTGTTTACGTTTTGGTAACGTCTTACTAGTTTGCTAGTTTTACCTACTTACCTATTTTAAGTCCATTAAGCCTTTTATAAGTTCTTTAACTTGTTTTTATCCCTTTTATACCTATATTATCAGTATGTATACCTTCCATGTTGGGCCCAAATGGGTTAAGCCCAATAAATTCTTTTTACAAATATTTATCTCATTAAGCCCAATTATTAGTCCAATATGTTTAGTTAACTCGTAAATGTCCGTAATTATTATAGTTCGGGTTTTATCCGTTTTTACTTGTCTTAGTTACCTATACATCAGTATATGACTTTTATAAACTTTACATTAGACGGGTTTGATCGTCTAAGTTTTATTTGGCGAAAAACGTTAATTTTACGGCGATAGCCGAAAAAGTCGTAAAAATCAAGTTTATAGTTTTTACTACTTATAAATATTATTTCACCACCATTTATATAATTTATCCATTTAATTAACCTTTTATACATATATATAAATAAGTTTTATAAGTTAGTGGGTTTATATTTTTACATTTTATACATTATAATGTGAGTGCTTATATAATAATAATAAACATTATTTCTTAAAAATCTGATTTTTAACTTCATGTTCACCATTTTTAACATATCTAGAGTTCTATAATGAATTAGAAGCTCATTTTTGGGTGACATGTACTTCATATTATGTGCTACATTTAACTTAGTTATAGCTACTGCCCATTTTGAGTTTAACTTGCCTTAACAGTCCCTACAAAACTTCTTATTCAGATTAGACCACCTAACTTGTTTTGATCATATCTCACTCATTATTTTGATTCCATTGCATGGACAACTCTCACATGTGTACAAGACATATAGCTTACTGTAAATGGATTCTACTTCATCATTTTATCAGTCCATGACCTGTTTCTTTACTGTTTTATACAGTCAACAAATTTAACCAAGATTTTAACCTTGTTTCTTATGGTTTTTCACCTTTTTAATCATGTTTATCAACACCAAATCCCCACATAACATTTTTATAATCATATAATCGTCATATACATATACAATAGGAAATAAAATACATGTTTACATAATCAAAACAACAAGAAGATGAGGATGACAATCTTTATACCACCAAGTTGATGTAGGTTATGATTTGGACATGGTTTTTGATGGAGAAACTTGTGAATAACCATGACCATCTTCAAGACCACCATGCTTCATGTACTCCTTGTGGAAAATCAGCCCTACTACTCCATGAAAACTCCTCCTTGGATGTTATAAGTACCACCAATCAATAGGGTTTCAAAAGGGCTTCATCTTATGCAAGAATAACATAAGATTTGTGGTTAAATTTTGATCAAATGGGTGTTTCTTCTTGATTTTGGGACGGCAAGGAAGAGGGAGATGAGAGAATTTTAGAGTGGTTTTGCATGTTAGGAATGGAAGGAATGGTAATGTTTAATGGTTTTGTTAGTTTAGTGAGTAGAATAGCTTACTTTGTAAGCTTAAGTTACATGTGTAACTTAATAAAGTGTAAGGGTGCCACATCTTTGATGTGGTGTCCCTAGTCTTGGCCGTCCCTTTATTAGTGGGGTGGGATAAATTATTTTGTTCCATCCTGCTAATTTACGGGTATTCCTCGATTTTAGTTTCCTCGATTTGCGTGCCCTCGGGTCATTTTACGAAAAACGTTTTTATAGATTATGAATCAACGACACAAAACGAATCTAATAAAAATTGTCTCATCAAAAACGGAGTTCGAAAACGTAAATACGTAATCCTAGGGTTTCCGGTTTAGTCGTAAAGGACGCTAAAATAAAATCGTAAGTCCTAATCTCTTCTCGTAAATTTGTGAGTTTATGAACCAACACAAATTTAAAACTCCAAAATAATATTCACGGATAAATTTATTTTTCTGAAATGTCGGACTGTCACCAAAGACGGTGTATGTAAACGTAAGCACGTAACGTTGAATCCTCCAGTTTAGACGTAGTCGATGCTACTTCGAGACGTAAATCCAAATTTCTTCCCAAAAATAAATGAGTTCATATTGTAACATTAAAATAATGTTTTCAAATAAATATTAAGAATAAAATATCAACCATAAATTGACGGATTGTCACAGCATTTACCCCTAAGCAGGATCTTTGTCCTCAAAGATCATCTTACTACTCGCTTCTTATAGAGTTAAAGCCATGTGGGTATTTCCTCCACATTCGGTCTTTTCTCACAAGTGCAATTCATTATAATACGCGAGTTTCATCAAACATAACTACGGGAATAAGATCAGGCTTAATGTTGACTTACATTCTCTATCCATGATGTTCACGGGTTTTTGATGAATGCAACTTTTCGCCGATATAAGCTCTACTAAGAATAATCAGATTCTCAGTTGATAGACATTCCATCAAGTTCGATATACGAAACATAATTCACGCAGTCTTTGAAGTCCTAGGGTAGATCCAGCTTATATGCCTTTCAAACCAATCTTTTTACATCATCTCTATGGTCCCATACAACGGGGACTTATATCCCATGATTTGTCAGATCATGAATTCATTTTCCAGGTTTAAAAATTTTGTGGCATAACTTCGCTACCCATTTGGCACTTCAAGATCTACATTTCATATTCACATAACCTCTTGCCCACTACCGGCTGTCAATAATCAGATCCTAATTTCAACAATCATTTCGGATCTCGCGGGTCGGGTATTTTGTAAGGTTAGGTTCGCCATCATAGGAAACCTTAAACCTAAAAGACATGTCCAACTCACAATGGGTGTATGTCGGGCGTCTTTATCTCAACTCCTGCTTACAGATGCTCTAATGTTTAGATCCTAACAAGATTCGATCTCAATCCTAGTACGATAATTATCAATGATAATCCTCCAAAGGAAAACGATTATATGGTCTATTACCAAAGGTCAATCATTCAAACATAAAACAGCACTTATATTACTCTGTATCGTTACTTTACCTCGTCCCTTCGATTTGGGATGGTACATAGTACTCTCATCAAGGTTCGTTCTCAATGATTTCTGAGCAAATCTCTAGAAATTCGATGCAAAGCGAGGATCTTGATTTAGATGTTCGATACAGGCACACTATGTTTACATAACTCTTTTGCATTTTTCATTAACGGGAATGATATTAGCAGATTTAGTCAGTCTGTCGACGATGACCCAAATCGAATCAAATTCAGATGATGACCTTTGCAATAGCTTAGACGTTTACTTATGTATGAGGCGATGTCTGCCTTCATAATTGTCATCAGTACAACTTCTTCAGACAAAGATACTTCTAGTCATAAATGACATAAATATAATACTTATACTTACAAATTCCAACATAACTAGATCTCACAATCTCCATATTTAGACAATCACAAGTGGTCTTTTATACATTTAACGCCATCGGCTCCTCAATTCTAATGGTTCATATTTGTCGCGAACCACTTTTGTTATCTATATTATCCTTCTTACAAGCATTGTTTATTTTAAATTGTTCAACAATATTTTGCACCTTCATTATTAAGGAACATGTCCTAATTGGTTCTTTATCTTTTATACATAATGTGTCAGTAATTACGTTAACTTTCCTGATGAAATAAATATCATAACCGTATTTATTCAAAATTCTTTCTTCATATCTTCTATGTTTTAGTTTCATCTCAACTATTATTTTTATCAGTTTTTCTCAATCCTACGTTTAAAGCGTCGATAATTATTACAACTAATTAAATATTAAATATTCAATTTTTATGAAATGTAAACGTAAAGATTTTAAATTTCTTAGTTCGACCAATTATATAAAATGTTCAAAATAAATTTGAATTTAATTAACAAGATTTTTGTTGATTTATCGAAAATATTTAATAAGATTCGTAAATGTTCGAAAATATTTAATAAGATTCGTAAAGATTTTAAATTTCTTAGTTCGACCAATTATATAAATGGTTTGTGTATAAGGGAATAATCCCTTAAAAATCCTTTGTTAAAACATTTGTCAAAATATATTTGCACTTTCTTTTTAGTATAACTCAAGTCTTAAATGACTTCTAAATTTTAAAGAGTCAATTTATATTCCATTATCTATTAATCACACGGTTAAATCATGTAAAGGATTAAGTCTTTTCTTTAATCACAAACAAGTCAAATTGTACCGTAACACATTGCGTGTCACTATGTCATACAATTCTCAGAACTCATCCTACCAACTGATATCTCAGTTAAGTTAGGGATTTTTAAAAGATACCACAATGAATACTAATCTACAAGAGTCATTAGGTGTTCCACATGTCCCGGAAGATCCATCGGTCCCAATTCAGAAGAAGATTTCTTCAATTTATTTCCTGGACACTGGGCATCCTCATTAGTGGACAACGGCCTAGGAACAACCCTTAACACGAATCAACAATCAATTAAAACCTTATAATTCAATCAAAGAACTTAATGACTTCCTCTTAACAATCTCATATTCCATATGGGTTAAATTTTACTTTATTCAAATTTCAACCACTTTTATACTCAATTCGATATCCTACCTCATTTTCCAATACTTTCAATCTTATTATTAGACCTTCAAAGTGCAATAAAAGCTCGATATGATCAACACTTAATTTCCAATCCTATAGCTCTTACAACAATAATTATCAAATGAGTCACTAGTATGAGATGACTCATACATTCAATTAGACTTCTCGGAAAGGTATTAGTGGCATGAGGCTTTTGGGTAATGGTTCCAATGACAGCCTCAAGTGCAACATTCACCCTTTCGATTTCAATTTAAGAATTGGATGACAACGAGTCATATGACATCTTTCTAGGTGGTAACGTTTTGTAAAACTCCACTCTATAAGGAAAGATCGTCATGACATCGATATCAGATTTAATCTCACCAATTCTTTTTAAACATCACAATCAACTAATATCTATATTTCTACGAATATCAACCATTTGTTGGGATCATAAATATCCACAACTTGGTTTAGATCTAGGATAGCTAGAATTCCTACGAGAATAGCTTCGATTAATTTACTAGGGGAGTTAGGGTTTCTTGTGACAATCTACGTCGTATAAATACCTCGTATAAAAATCAAAATAATCATCAAACAATCATGTAATAAAATTACATCATATATATATATATATAATCCAAGTTATATATATATTAAAATAACACTTCTCATCCTGGCCTTGTCGGTAACTCGGAAATTCTTCGGCACCGTTATAGTCAAAAGATTTTTAGACATTTTTAGAAAAATGTTTATAGTTAAAAGATTTTGAAATGTTTTATTCAAAACCTTGGTTTTAAAAATCTTTCGTTCTCTATAACGAGAGCTCTGATGCCAAACTGTAACACCCCCAAATTTATACAACTCAATACAGCGGAAGACTCGTTGGTGTTACGGGGTAACACATTACTAACATCATAGACAACGCATAAAAATCACGTCGTTTATTAATAAGGCATTTCCATTCATAAATATCAAAGTTACATCGGTCCCAAGTCATTACATTTCATACAAAGTTTTACAAAATATTTGAATGGAAAATATTGTTTAAGTGCGGGCCATGAATTCTTGTCGTCTTCCCGAGAATTACCTTCAAGTACCTGAGATAAAACATGTTAAAAGAAAAGGTCAGCGATAACACCGAGTGAATTCATCGAGTTTAATAAATTCCATTAATATAACTTTGGTATAAAATTAGTACCAAAAATCAATTCGTACAAATCATTATAATAGGCCGTAAAATAGCCAAAATCGTTTTATATAAATCTTTGTAATAGGCCATAAAATAGCCAAAGTCGTTTTATACAAATTCTTATCAAAAATCATAATATAGGCATTTGCCTTAAATATTATTATACGAGCCAATGTCGTAAAAACATCATACAATACGTCTTATGACGTTGTATGAAAATAAAAACCGTTATATGAATATGGTTATGAAAACCAAAACACAAACATAATATCAATAGTATGACCCAGTATTGCTACTCAGGCAATACATCGTAATTCGGAGCGTCTAGTAGTATTTCGTTAGTCGGATTATAATAAGCCGCATGACATTGTTACCTTACTAAACCAACAACGGGTAGCTAACCCGATACCAATTTTGCCCATCTAAAGTAGAGTGTCGTCACAAAGGTCACGCTATGGAAATCTTCTCATACATAAATTCGCTTACCAATCAATGTGGCACGACGGGGATCAACCGTCAAGGCGCGAACTGGGGTGATCGTCCCCAAATAGTACTATTAAATGCATAAGCGTCTACCAAATCCCGGTAGTTCACAATTCATGCTAATGGGACTTTTAGTGACATAACCTAACTTTAATAATCCATTTAATTTCATCTATCGGGTCCTTTAATCATTTATCGGGTCATACAATCAGGTCATTCAATCATTCGGGTCCAAATCAATAAACAAACAATAGGGACAAATGGTGTCCTATTTTATAAAAACTAACATGTCATCTCCCTCGCGGGTTTATAAAACATTTATAAAACATTTAAAAGAGTGCGAGGCTATGAACTCACGTTGATGTGGGAAGGCGGGTTATCGGCAATTCGGATGTTCGGTACGTGCTTCAATCACGGAAACCTAGACAAATAATACTCGTCTTAGACTCATGTCCAATGACTTTATAAAAATAACAATTATGTATACATATGATGATTTTGTACATATGATGATGATCAAGTGGGTTTATACATCCTTGTTTACTCATTTTAGTGTTTACGTTTTGGTAACGTCTTACTAGTTTGCTAGTTTTACCTACTTACCTATTTTAAGTCCATTAAGCCTTTTATAAGTTCTTTAACTTGTTTTATCCCTTTTATACCTATATTATCAGTATGTATACCTTCCATGTTGGGCCCAAATGGGTTAAGCCCAATAAATTCTTTTTACAAATATTTATCTCGTTAAGCCCAATTATTAGTCCAATATGTTTAGTTAGCTCGTAAATGTCCGTAATTCTTATAGTTCGGGTTTTATCGGTTTTTACTTGTCTTAGTTACCTATACATCAGTATATGACTTTTATAAACTTTACATTAGACGGGTTTGATCGTCTAAGTTTTATTTGGCGAAAAACGTTAATTTTACGGCGATACCGAAAAAGTCGTAAAAATCAAGTTTATAGTTTTTACTACTTATAAATATTATTTCACCACCATTTATATAATTTATCCATTTAATTAACCTTTTATACATTTATATAAATAAGTTTTATAAGTTAGTGGGTTTATATTTTTACATTTTATACATTATAATGTGAGTGCTTATATAATAATAATAAACATTATTTCTTAAAAATCTGATTTTTAACTTCATGTTCACCATTTTTAACATATCTAGAGTTCTATAATGAATTAGAAGCTCATTTGTGGGTGACATGTTCTTCATATTATGTGCTACATTTAACTTAGTTATAGCTACTGCCCATTTTGAGTTTAACTTGCCTTAACAGTCCCTACAAAACTGCTTATTCAGATTAGACCACCTAACTTGTTTTGATCATATCTCACTCATTATTTTGATTCCATTGCATGGCCAACTCTCAAATGTGTACAAGACATATAGCTTACTGTAAATAGATTCTACTTCATCATTTTATCAGTCCATGACCTGTTTCTTTACTGTTTTATACAGCCAACAAATTTAACCAAGATTTTAACCTTGTTTCTTATGGTTTTTCACCTTTTTAATCATGTTTATCAACACCAAATCCCCACATAACATTTTTATTATCATATAATCATCATATAAAAATACAATAGGAAATAAAATACATGTTTACATAATCAAAATAACAAGAAGATGAGGAGGACAATCTTTATACCACTAAGTTGATGTAGGTTATGATTTGGACATGGTTTTTGATGGAGAAACTTGTGAATAACCATGACCATCTTCAAGACCACCATGCTTCATGTACTCCTTGTGGAAAATCAGCCCTACTACTCCATGAAAACTCCTCCTTGGATGTTATAAGTACCACCAATCAATAGGGTTTCAAAAGGGCTTCATCTTATGCAAGAATAACATAAGATTTGTGGTTAAATTTTGATCAAATGGGTGTTTCTTCTTGATTTTGGGACGGCAAGGAAGAGGGAGATGAGAGAATTTTAGAGTGGTTTTGCATGTTAGGAATAGAAGGAATGGTAATGTTTAATGGTTTTGTTAGTTTAGTGGGTAGAATAGCTTACTTTGTAAGCTTAAGTTACATGTGTAACTTAATAAAGTGTAAGGGTGCCACATATTTGATGTGGTGTCCCTAGTCTTGGCCGTCCCTTTATTAGTGGGGTGGGATAAATTAATTTGTCCCATCCCGCTAATTTACGGGTATTCCTCGATTCTAGTTTCCTCGATTTGCGTGCCCTCGGGTCATTTTACGAAAAACGTTTTTATAGATTATGAATCAACGGCACAAAACGAATCTAATAAAATTTGTCTCATCAAAAACGGAGTTCGAAAACGTAAATACGTAATCCTAGGGTTTCCGGTTTAGTCGTAAAGGACGCTAAAATAAAATCGTAAGTCCTAATCTCTTCACGTAAATTTGTGAGTTTATGAACCAACACAAATTTAAAACTCCAAAATAATATTCACGGATAAATTTATTTTTCTGAAATGTCGGACTGTCACCAAAGACGGTGTATGTAAACGTAAGCACGTAACGTTGAATCCTCCAGTTTAGACGTAGTCGATGCTACTTCGAGACGTAAATCCAAATTTCTTCCCAAAAATAAGTGAGTTCATATTGTAACATTAAAATAATGTTTTCAAATAAATATTGAGAATAAAATATCAACCATAAATTGACGGATTGTCACAGAAATGTTCTTTCTTAATGTATTCAATATTGCATATATCGGCACTTTATGTCAACATATTAATTTTGGGAATAACCTTGTTAAAGTTTCCATACCATAATAGAAATAAAATTGACAATGATCTAGATGGTGTCATGTCGTATCTTAAGAAATTCTGAAATAAGTTTCTCATTACTTGTTCTTACCTATTTTTCATTAAATTTTTTTAGGTTAAACATTTTGTAATTTAGATTCCGAAATTCCGTTAAGACATAAGTTGAATATTTAGTCTAAATAAAATCAAAAACATATAATTCTAAGTACATGTAACACAAATGAGTTATTCTGCCAGATAGTGAAGTAAAATAACACTTAGCAAATAAAAAACTTCATAGATTTTTATTGATAATACTCACGTATGTTTAACATACTTATTCATTTACTAAGCCCGGAAATCTTAGGAAAAGTCTAAAAAATTCGCCTTGCTCCAACAGTATCGTGTTTGATGACCTATTTTGAAGCAGTTCTGGCACTTTGTTGTGCAGTTTCCAGTGTGATGCAATAGACAATTCATACATTGGGGGAACATGTCTAGCATAGTCGTCGTATTTTATTGGTTAGGAATGGTTAACTAGGTTAGTATTTGGGTAATATAGGTAGGGAAAATAGGGATCATAGGTAAATTTTAAGGGATTGGGTTTAGTTTCAGCAGATTCTTCTTCTTCTTTGATAAATTTATGTTTAAGGGTGCTGGATTCTTGCACATGATTGTGCTTGATTACATGATCCATTAATTTCTGAGAAATCTTAATGGCTTATTCTAAACTATGGGGTTTAGAAATAGTAATCATCCTTCTGAATCTTTTGATAAATCCTTTGATAAAAGCCTTCATCATCCTTTGTGAATCAGTGATAGGATACAATTCTGCTAACTCTTGAAATTTTCTCAAATAGGCTTTGAGATCAATTCCTTGTGTTACTAGGTTGCAAAATTCCTTTTTCACTTTTTCGATTTCTTTTGAAGGATAATATCAGGTTATTAGGAGGCACTTAAAATCTAACCATTTCATCTTATAGGCTTCGTCTAAACCAACAAGTTGAGTATAGTAATTCCACCATGAAAATGCTTCATTAGTTAGGGTACTAATAGCAAGCTTTACTTGGCGATCCTCAACACAACTATTTTGGGAGAAAGTTGTTTCTGTCCTCTTAATCCAATGGGCAATACTAATAACATCTTCACTTCCTTGGAATTTATATAATTGTCTAGTTATATAGTCTTCCGTTCGATTAGCATTCCTTACTATTTTGAAGATTGGTATTTTCAAGGCTGTAGGTACTTCATCGTTAGTTATTCGCTGAAGTCTTTCAGGATTTAGGGTAGAAGATACTGATGTCCTTAAATGTGTCATTCTGAAATTAGATTTTTTTTGAAATTTTGATGTACTTGTGAAAAAAGGAGAAAACACGGGCTATCACGAGTTTTTATCGAAGAAAACAATAAAAGATGAAGTCACGAGTTTTAATACAAGGTTTTCACCAAGTATGAAAGTTCGTTAAACCAGTCTTTTTGAATTGATTACCGTTGAAAGTGCGACTTAGTCGTTCTTGGTAGAAAATAAAATGGTTTGATTATCTATTTTAAACTAAAAGGAAATATGAAAATGTCGTTGTGTAAAAATGAAAGCTTTAAAAGATTAACTAAAAATTACGAGTTAAAAATAAATGAATAAAAACTTAAAAACTTATAGTGAATTTAAAACTTAAAACTTTGTAAAAACAAAACTTTATTCCATCGGAATAACCCATCGGAATCCTGTCGGAATGTTGATCGGCAAACACATCGCAATGAGTCAAAAGAAAGCCTGTCGGAATAATCACAAAAGTATCGGAATAATGCACAGTGAACTCTATCGGAAAACAATTCTGTCGGAATGTAAGAAAAAGAAACTATCGGAATAGTGGAAGTCAACTACTATCGGAATATCAAATAACCCTACCGTCAGAATCGTGATCGGAAAGACGATCGAAATCCAAACCCTTTTCCGATACACAGTATCGGAATTCTGCATCGGAATATAAAACCCTAATCCGATGGCTACGTCAGAATACTGGTCGGAAAGGCTAAACCCTTTTCCGACCGTTTTAAATTCGCAATAAGCCAATTTAATAAGCACCGTTTTGAAAAGTACAAACCAAAACTTAACCAAATTAATAATGAAAGGAGATAATAAGCACGAATAAGAACTTTCAAAACTCTAAATAAGCAATTGCTTAAATCAAACTTTAAAAAGAAGAAACCTTTAAGAAAACTTTAAAGCAAATAAGCTAAATACAAAATAAGCCAATAAGCATGATAAGCTCAAAGCTCAATCGTATGAAAGCTTAGATATGAATGAAAAGATAAACTTTTTAATCAATCAAACATCAAGATGAAACTAGATCAAAAATTATTTCGGATCAAAGATAAACAAAATCAAGAAAGGTAGAAAGAGATTAAATGATGAAAAGCTTAAACTTGAACTTGTAGATTAATGATTCCAAAATACAAGATTAAATCAAAGCTTAAACATGAAAGAAAAGAAAGGATGAAATTCTAGTGAGAGAAAGTTAAACACTTTCTTTCTCTAAAAATTAAAACTACAAAAGAAAAATGAACTAGCTAACACCCTCCTAATGTCTCATTAGGAGGGTATATATAGGAGGTGGGGAGGTGCATGTGTTGCTTCCTTTTTCTTTCTTCTCGTCTCGACTCGATTTAAATTCTTTGTCTTTCTCGACGTCGTCTCGGGATTTGTCGATATAAATTGAACTCGTCTTATAATTTTCTTCTATAATTAGACTTGGTTCTTCGACTTCATTAAACTTCCGTCTTTAGACGTTTTCTTCGATAAATCTTCAAAATAGGCCTTGGACTTCCGTTATTTTTGCGCTCTTGATCTTTTGACTTCGTCTTTTCTCGTGTTCTTCGATAAAAACTCGTGATAGCCCGTGTTTTCTCCCTTTTTCATATTTTTATCCTGAAACACAATAAAAACACAAACCACGCATAATTCCGACTTTTACGACATAAAATACACGTTTTGGTCTTGTTATTATTAGAGATAAGTGGTAAAAGGATAAGTGTTTTCACACTTATTAAATCCCCTACACTTGACCATTTCAATGCCCTCATGCAATGCATTAATGTCAAAGCACGGTTTACATTTTTCATCATAAATAACCCACCTTGGCCTTTATTAAATACTAAACACTAAGGAAACTAAAAGATAGAAATATATACAAAAAAAGTAAAGAAATCAAAGACTTACATTGGGGTTTTGGTTGTCATGAATGTTTATCATCCTCAAGTTTCACGTTCCCCATACCAAGCTTAAAAACGAGATCATTGTTATTATAAGTTAGCAAACTAACAGGAACTCATGTGGCCTAATTATTTACTTAGACTCCCTTATTCCTAGGTGTATCTCTTATATTTTATGATTGTCTTGAATGATCACGAGGATGCATTGTTTGACTTATTTCGATAGTTTATTTAGGCCGAAAATAAAGTGGGACGGTTTAATCAATAGTTAGCTAAAGGACAAAATCTTTTAAAACTGCTTCTCGGGACCTCTTAAAGTTCATATCTTGGCATAACTCGCTTCAAGATTTGAGACCTTTCTCGGACCGATATTTGGCAGCGACTTCATACTTCGAATCTTTGAGAGACGTTCTTGAAATTATGGTCTTCTCTTCATATTAGGAATTTCTTCACTTGAAGTTTTTGAGAGATTCTTCATATTTGGACCACGACTTCTTCATTTTTCTCCAATCTTTATTTTGGACTTTGATATACAACGATCTGCCTCCTTTTAGGACTTGGATCTATTTATCCTCATACCTTGTTAGGGCCTTTTTGGATAGACTTATCCATGATCTTTAGGGGAGTATTTGCTTTTCGTCGTGTGTCTCGATCCTTCATATTGATTTTCGATAAATGATTCTTCACATCACTTGGGATCTTTACCAACAAAATGTAGCCCTCATCCCTTGTTAGGGCCTTTTCGGACACGCCAATCTTCGCATCCCGCTTCAATAAGTTATGCCTTGGATATGAACTCTAATTAATACCGAGCAACTTTTAAACGATCTTGGGCTAGAAGCTAAGTAACTTTTCAAATCGTACAACCTTATTTATTACAAATATATATAACAAGCGATGGGAGAAAAAGCTTATAATCAACTCACATAAATTCATGAAAGAATACCATACTTATAATTGACTCTATCGTCTCTCGTTCTCTACAATTTAAAATCTCAAGGAATGAGACTCTTGGTTGCTTAGCCAATTAAATCAAAGTTTTAGGTTTTCAAGTCATCTATAGGATCTTGCAACTTTTTAGACTTTTTCAAGTTTAGAATTCGCATTTTAAAGTTCCCTTGATAAACGACTTTCTAGGATCAATTATAGGAACTTGCGAAAAGTTCTTGTTCTTAACCCATAAGAGTTAAGACTTTCGCGTTTTAAAGTTCCCTATATAAAAGCCTAGAAAAACTTGACTTGAACACGTTAAGGATACTAGCTAGAGTAGACTTGGATAAGTAAACTTGGGTTGAGTCAAAAGATTCACAACGTTGAAAAATTTAAAACCACTTTATTAAAAATTTATTCTAGCAAAGAAAGTAAATAACGATAGCAAAGGAAAAACTACTAGGCCAAGATAGATTAAAAATTTTGAAAAATGTCGAAAAATCAAATTTTTCGGTTAAAATGAGGACAAATACATGGAAAAGACCACTTACTTCGATAGAAGTCCCCCTACACTTGATATAAACATTGTCCTCAATGTTTAAGCATGTGGGAGTAAACTCCCCTACACTTAGGACATTGTGCACGTTGCTTAAAATCTTGCTAAGGAAAGGACGACTATAGTGATTTCAATGTGAACATATAAGATATGAAATATTGAATCACGACAGTTTAGGATATAACCGGGAAGACGGGTACACGGGATCACGGTCGTCAAATGTCATCAAAAGTGCTCTTAGAAGCTTTAATCCCTGCACATCATAAGAAACAAGACAACAAACACATACGAGGGTCTCCCCCTACACTTATTATGAAAACGGTAAAGGCTAGATCAACGGGTTGCCTCCCGAGAAGCGCTTGTTTTTGTTAACCGAGTCACGAGCCTGACTCGACCCAGAACTAATTCAAGGGAAATGTGGTGAGGGACGGAATCATCTCATGAGAGATGTCCTCACCAAAGTACAGCTTCACACGCTGGCCATTCACTTTAAAATTAGGCCCATTTGGCTGAGAAAGCTCAATGGTGCCATAAGGAAAGACTTTGGAGACGGTGAATGGACCAGACCAACGACTCTTCAGTTTGCCCGAGAAGGTATTCAACCGAGAGTTAAAGAGTAAAACTTGATCACCAACGTGAAACTCTCGGTTCTTAATCCTAGCATGATGAATGATCTTGGTCTTCTCCTTGTAGATCAATGAATTCTCATAAGCTTAATTCCTCAGTTCATTTAGCTCGTTGAGTTGAATCTTCCGAAGATCACCGGCTTTGTTGATATCAAAATTTTCCCACTTCAAGGCCCAGTACGCCTTATGCTCCAATTCAATAGGGAGGTGGCATGCCTTCCCGTACACAAGACGATATGGAGTGCAACCAATCGGAGTCTTATATGTGGTACGAAAAGCCCACAAAGCATCATCTAACTTATCGGCCCACGAGGCACGATGCTCTCCCGCAGTTCTCTCTAAAATTCTCTTCAGTCCACAGTTAGATATCTCGGCTTGACCATTTGTTTGGGGATGATAGGCGGTGGAAAGACGGTGATTGACACCGTACTTAGCCATGACGCGAGCAAATTGATCATTGCAAAAATGAGTCCCGTGGTCACTGATGATAGCACGAGGAACACCGAATCGAGCAAATAACTGCTTCAGAAAGTTCACAACCACCCTCACATCGTTTGTAGGGAGAGCCTTTGCTTCAACCCATTTAGATACGTAGTCAACGGCTACGAGGATGTACTTGTTCCCTTTAGATGATGGAAATGGCCCCATAAAGTTGATACCCCATACGTCAAAGATTTCACATTCTTGTATGAAATGTTGAGGCATCTCATCTTTATGTGTGATCTTGCCTTGTCTTTGGCAAGCATCACAATGTTTCACCATTTCATGAACATCATGATAAATGGAGGGCCAATAGAATCCAGAGTCGAAAACTTTGTTCGCGATGTAATTGGGACCAAAGTGACCATCGGTGGGTCCTTTATGGCAAGCTTCAAGGATTAATAAATCTGTCAGCCCATCAACACACCGACGAATGACAAGATCCGCACATTGTTTGAAAAGGTAAGGGTCGTCCCAAAAATAGTGTTCAATGTCTTTAAAGAACTTTTTCTTTTGTTGGGACGTTAACCCTTCCTTGAGAATTCCACCCGCTAAGTAGTTTGCGATGTCCGCAAACCACGGGGTGTCATCAAGATTGGAATTGATAGACATTAAGGCCTCAAGGGGAAAAGAGTCATTAATTTCTTGATTCGGATGATCCCCAAGGATCCTCAAGTCTACTTAGATGATCCGCGACTAGGTTTTCGGCTCCCTTCTTGTCACGAATTTCAATTTTAAATTCTTAAAGGAGCAAAACCCAACGAAGAAGTCTTGGCTTGGAATCTTGTTTAGTTAACAAGTACTTCAACGCGGAATGATCGGTATACACAATGGTGGTGGAAAGGACAAGATAGGGGCGGAACTTCTGAAAAGCATACACTACAGCTAAAAGCTCTTTTTCGGTGGTGGTATAATGCAATTGAGCCCCCGCCATTGTCTTGCTAGCATAATGGATTGGTTGGAAGTGTTTGTTCACTCTTTGGCCCAAAACCGCTCCAATAGCAAAGTCGCTAGCATCACACATCAATTCAAAAGGTAACTCCCAATTAGGGGTAACCAAGACCGATGCCTTAGTTTATCCTTAAGCAGATTGAAAGATTCAATACACTCTTTAGAAAAGATAAAAGGAGTATATTTTTCCAAGAGGTGGGTCATCGGGCGAGCGATGTTAGAAAAATCTTGAATGAATCGACGATAGAAGCCCGCATGACCAAGTAAACTTCTCACACCCTTCACGGTTGAAGGTGGAGGCAATTTAGCAATAACATCGACTTTAGCACGGTCGACTTCAAGACCGGCTTTGGAGATTTTATGACCAAGCACAATGCCTTCTTTTACCATGAAATGGCATTTTTCCCAATTAAGAACGAGACGAGTGTCTTCACACCGTTTGAGCATACGTTCTAAATTGGCAAGCCACGAAGAGAAAGAATCACCATAGACCGAGAAATAGTCCATAAAGACTTCCATAGTTTCTTTAACCATGTCATGAAATATTGCCATCATACACCTTTGGAAAGTCCCAGGAGCATTGCATAAGCTGAAAGGCATTCTTTTGTAAGCAAATGTTCCATAAGGACAAGTGAATGTGGTTTTCTCTTGGTCTTTGGGATCGATGGGAATTTAAAAATACCCGGAGAAACCGTCTAAGAAGCAATACTAATCATTACCCGCTAAACGCACGAGCATTTGAACAATGAAAGGAAGAGGAAAATGATCCTTGCGAGTGGCATCATTGAGCTTGCGATAGTCTATGTAAACTCGCCAACCCGTGACAAGTCGATTAGGAATCAACTCGTTGTTTTCATTGGGAACAACGGTTATTCCGCCTTTCTTAGGCACACAATGGACGGGACTAACCCATGGCGAATCCGAAATAGTGTAAATCATTCCGGCATCTAGAAGTTTGATAACCTCTTTCTTGATGACGTCATGAATTCTAGGATTAACCCTTCTTTGTCTTTGGATTGCGGGTTTAAACTCATCTTCCATTAGAATATTATGAGTACAAAAGTTAGGATCAATTCTGCGGATATCAGAAATTTTCTAAGCAATTGCCTTCTTATGATTTTTCAGCACATCGATAAGTCGAGATTTTTCTTCTTCTTTCAAGTCCTTTGCGATGATGACGGGTAACTTCTTATTGTCTTCAAGGAACACGTATTCTAGATGAGACGGTAGATCCTTAAGCTCTAAATCCGGAGGATTTTCGATGGAAGGCGTAGTTAAATTTGGTTCATCGATAGAGATTTCCTTAGGAGATGATGGAGAAATATGGTCCTCATTGAGAAGTTTCTCAATGGTACGAATGTCTTCATCCCAATCGGAGGGAGAATCGTCATATTTTAAGTCCACATCCCCCAAAGTTGCTTCAAATTCTTTCAAAAGGAATTCACTTTCTCCAAATGGAGTTAGTGATGGAGCAATAGAGGCAACGGTCTCAACAATGGGTAGAGAAGAAGAACCACTTTGTCTTTGAAATGCTCTTCACAAGCCTCATCAAGTACGTCAATGAAATTAACGCTCTCGTGTTCATAAGGTTTCTTAGAAAGTTTACCCATGTTGAAGACGATTTTATCGTCACCAACTCTCATGACTAATTCGTCCGCGGCTACATCAATGAGAGTGTGACCGGTCCTCAAGAATGGACGTCCAGCGATTAATGAGACACGGGGGTCCATTTCATAGTCCACGACAACAAAATCCGCCGGAAAGGTGAATTTGTCGACACTGACGAAGACATCTTTGGCTATCCCCACCAGATAAGCAACCGTACAGTTAGCTAATTCCAATGTCATTCGTGTGGGGACTAGCTCGGGTAGAGATAATTGTTTCTAAACACTTAATGGCATTAAGTTTATACTAGCACCTAGATCGGCTAGGGCCATACAATTCTCTACCCCGGGGAAGTTGTAAGGAATGAGAAAACGACACGGATCACCAAGTTTTGTTGGTAATTTCCTTAAGAGCACTACGGAGCAATTCTCATTAAGTTGGGTCTGAGCGATATCAAGAAGCTTTTCTTTGTCACTGACAAGATCTTTAAACATTTTAGCATATTTCAGCATGTGAGCGAGATCCTCGGTAAAGGAGATGTTGAAATTCAGTTGTTTAAACATTTTAAGAAAGTTAGAAACCTGAATATCATCCTTGTTCTTCAACTTCTCTTTCCTCAACCTTGAGGGATAAGGTATATTGGGTTGATGAAGGCTTTCGAATGTAATTCTCACTCACATCCTTGGGTAGTGGAGGGGTGGAAGTAGAAGGTGGAGGAATTGGAGAAGGGGACTCGTTTTCCTTTGTCACAATCACTGGTGTAGGTGTAGGAATCTTGGGTTCCTTTAAACCTTTGCCACTTCGGGTGGTGATTGCTTTCATCTCCCCTCTTGGATTAGCAACGGTGTTACTCGGAAGATAACCCAAACCAGAGGCTTGATTACTTTGGAAAAAACTAGCCATCATATCCCTTAAGTCATTCGTTTGACTAGTCAAAGAGTTTCGCATATCGGCTCGAAGATCATTCCCTTGTTTCGCCATATCTCTTTTCAAGTTGATGATTTGTCGCTGAAGATTCTACACCAACGCGTCGTTAGTCCTCATGTAAGTTTCAACCTCGTGGTTAAATGCGTTGGGTTGGGTTGGAGGAAGAGCATGGTAAGCAGGTGGTTGATAAGCGGGTTGTTGGTAAACTTGGTTGTTTCCTTGAGGTGGATATGGGTTTATTTGGGTTTGATATTTATTTGGAGCTCGAGGTTGGTTTAGATTGTTGCAATTGAGGTTGTTTTGGTTTTGAGGAGGGAAACCGGGTGGTGAAAGGAAGTTTTTTGAATGATAAAACCAACTCGATCTTGTCGCCCCTGGCAACAAACATGTGAGCAAATTGCGGTCACCTTGAGGACGTGCTTGATAGCCTCCCGTAGAAAAGTAACCGTTAGCGGCTTACACATTTTCCGGATTGTCATGAGTCGAAGGACAATCGGTGTATGAATGAGAACCCCCGTATATTTCACATGACTGACTTAAAGCATTAACTGGTGCATTGTTGTTTTTGGCATTGTTGGCGGTTTGTAGAGCACGTGCTTCAACAATCGAAGTAAGCTTATCAATTCTCTTATCTGCGTCACTAGTACTAACAGTAGCCACATTAACCCGAACACTCTTAGTTTGCACTCTAGACTTATTCTCAATAATATCCCATGCAACATTAGAAGACTTAACCAAAATATTACCCCCCGAGGCACTATTTAGTGAATCTTGGTCATTCATGCTTAAACCATTGTAAAAGGTATTAATTTGATGTACTTTTGTGAAACCATGTTGTGGACACTTTCTTAAAATTTCCTTAAAACGGTCCCAAGATTCACTAAATGTCTCACCGTACTTTTGTTCAAAGTTAATGATTTCATTCCGCAAAGCGGTAGTAAGTGAGGGTGGGAAAAGTAGTTGATGAATTTGGTCTATAAATCCGACCACGTAAGAATACGTTGTGGCGGTTCCTTATCAAGCCAATGCCGGGCTTTTCCCTCTAAGGAGAAAGGAAAAAGTTGCAAGCGAATCACCTCTTGTGAAACCCCATTATACTTAACAGTATTAGTGAGTTGAAGGAACCTTTTGATATGGTCATGAGGATCATCAAGTGTACGCCCCAAGAATGGTTGAGCAGAGTGTAAAATCCATTATTTTACCTTGAGAATAATGTAATAAAAATCTACTCAATGATCCTAGAGCATTTCTCAACCTAGTAATAGTAGTCGAGTTTCGAGGACGAAACTCAAGGTGGCATGTGGACGGTGTAAAACCCGAGAATTTTTCGTTCATTAAATAATAATGAAGTATGTTTCAAAACCCTTTTTGAACCATACAAAAATAATCGGATTTGAAAAATTTGACAAAAGTCATACAACCCGCATACCGACAATCCAATAATTTAATTTCATAAATTATTGTCGAAAAATACTTGATAAACAATTTGATTAAATTGTTTAATATTACATTTATCTACGGAATGATTAAATGAGAAGTGTTTCTACTAAAACGATACTTACGTTATACAAAAGATAAATGACAAATACATGTCGTTTAAATAAACGAGCACGTTTTTCGTATTTATATGTCATATAAATACTCCATCTTATTGGAAAAATAATTTTTGGATTAATTACGAAATCCTCGTAAGATGAATCAAAAATTCATAAACCTCGAACGTGTCCCGAACCATGTATTAACGAAAGTTGTAATATAAGTTACACTTTAGGCCCACTTGTGTCCTTATAAGCCCAACTACATAAATCTTGGGTACTAGTGGGCTTAATAAGCCCAACAAGAGATTTAAGGAGCCCAACAACCCTTTTGGCCCACTAGACAAGCCACCAACACACCTCACTTTCCCATTGGGCCAATTCTAGGTTGGTGACACATGTCCATCATGTCCACCTACCTTCTTGCTTCTCATTGGACAATGCCTAAGTATGTGACACTTGTCACACTTCCTCCCACCCTATATAAGGGCCTTGTCTACTTGTCTCCTTCACTTTCCTTCACACAAAACACACACACAACAAAAATTCTCTCTCCCTCTTTCTTTCTTTTCCTTATGCCGTGACCCTCCAACATCCTTGATCATCAAAAATTTGATGATCAAGCTTGAATCTTCAAAATCTAATCAAAGACCCATCTTGGAAATCTCGAGATCTACACATTGGTATGTAAATCTCCTACATGCATCAACTTTCAAGATTTTCTTTTATTTCCATGGTGGATCTATACATGTATGATGGTAACATCAAGTAAAACATGTAGATCTACCCCGGATCTATACATGCATCAAGTAAAACGTGTAGATCTACCCCGGATCTATACATGCATCAAGTAAAACGTGTAGATCTACCCCAGATCTATACCTGCATCAGTGAAACTTGTAAATCTATTCCGGATCTATCCATGCATGGTGGTTACATCAAGGGTTGACAAGATCTTGGATGGTTACTTGCTCACTCACTAGTACAACGACTTTAATAAGCCTCGTAAGATCTACATCTCGTTCTTATTTATCATTCCTTTTATTTTCTTGATCTTATATATATTCTGAATATATATATATATATATATATATATATATATATATATATATATATATATATATATATATATATATATATATATATATATATATATATATATATATATACATATATATGTACTAAATGGATTAATGAGTATTGAGACAATGTATATGAGATTTTGAACACTAAAAATCAACCTAAACAAGCTCTAGTAACGATTTGATTCATAACAATTTTTGAACCGTAACAAAAACAGATTGCATGGAAAACTCATTAGGTTTGGGATACTAAAAACTTACATATTAAGATAGATAATTGTTTTGTGGTTAATTTCCCGGGTGGCTCGTCTCGTGACGAATTTTAGATAGTAAGATATGACCAAAATAGTGAAAACTAGTCAGATCTGAACATACTGTTTTGATGGACTGTTTTCTCGTAAAATTTGTATACTGACCTACGAATATGTAACACTAAAAGTTGTAGATAAAATCATGAAGAACTAGAATAAATTAGATGATTTACCAATTCCTTACGGTTTGGAAATGGTGACCAAAATAGTGAAAACTAGTCAGATCTGAACATACTATATTCACGGACTGTTTTCTCATATAAAAACTCTGAATCATTGAAAAAGGTAAAACTGTAGGCTGTAGATAAAATCATGAACAAGTAGAATCAATTTTATGATTTACCAGTTCCTTACGGTTTGGAAATGGCGACCAAAATGGTGAAAACGAGTTTGGCTGCCCAAAAACAGCCAACTCTTCTAAGTTAGGAAATGGGTTAATTAGCTATGAAAAGTATAAATTTGGGGTAATTAGACTTATAATAAGTGTAGTACATGAGTTAATGATGGTTTTGGTAAAAAGAACACACTTAGATGATTTACGGTTCAAGGGGTATGAACAAATTAGCGGGACATGTCGGGAAAATTATAATAAACGGATTATAACTCATTAACGTAAAATGTGATGATTTTTATGTAAACCAACGTGGTAGGATCCACTTGTCGGGGATCTTGGACTTATTTATATACTGATGACTAGATGACCCGAGACTCGACCAACGTGAAATATTAAGTGTATGTGGTTGTGATGTGTTTTAGAACCCAAAAACTATATAAAGTGGACTTGGGCCGTAAAAGCCCAACTTACACTTGTAATGGCTATTGGGCCATTATTGGACCTAAGATTAATAACCAATTTAGAGTAGTATACTGAATTTAAAATGGACTTAAGTCATATACTTGGGTAGTGGACCACTATTGGGCTTAAAATGGGCTAAAAGTGTCAACTTGGATTTTTCACTTAAAATGACTAAGTGTTCACCTAAAAGTTTTATATAGAATCATACAACTTATGCAATGTCCAAGAACTTATTAAAACATACTTATTACATATATGTACGATTTATTTCTTGACTCAAGCCTAAGACGCGCCTCATTATCTTTAGGTCTCGTATGATCATGTATCGATTGTTGACATGTATTCTTGATTGACGTTCGTTCTCTATTAACTATTATGACGATTGTATCAGGTGAGTTTACAGCCCCATTTAAACTCTGATAAAACTTTCCCTTTTGGGAAAGAAAATATGCAAACATATATTGGACATGACTGGATTGTATAAACTGGATTATGATTTCTTACTATTGAAACTGTTAAATTGTTGTAAATCACCCGAATGTTATAAATAGATCTATTAGGGATTGACCATCGCCGTCTGGGTGAGTCATGCTCACTGTGCCTTGGCCGGGACAACAGACGTATACCATGTTGGAACAGGAATGGGTGTCTTTTTGTAAGACACTACGTCCTCATCTGTTGAGGACTATGGGGTTAAGCTTCAGTTTCTAATAATAAACCAATGTTATTTACATTTTAGTAAGAATGCTTTGTGCATTATTACTTCTAGGATTATTGTATGTCCAAACTAATTAATTGCTTAAAATTTGTAAATTCACCAACTTTATGTTGACCCACGTTAGTATGTTTTGCACAGGTTATTTAGCAAGATTATTTGAGCATGGATTGAGCATCATTTAGGAGCATAAAAATGACGGGGGATTATCTTTTACTGGGATATTCATAACAAATGTTATTCAACGATTTAAATGATTGTACCAATTCAATGTATACATCAATTGTATTTCAAAAATCATATAATTATGATATGTGCTTTGTAAGCTATTTGCTCATCGATCCACCACTATGATACCCGCTTTATGGGGGTGTTACAGAGAATGGTATCAAAGTTTTAGTTATAGCGAACCAGATTAATTTTTAAATAAAATAAGAATAAAAATATTTTTTCTTTTATTTAAAACTGGACTATAACTTTATAAAAATCTTTCGGGGATTTTTTTTGGGACATACTTAGAAAGCATATAGCATATAGAGCATGCATAACTATATGATTTAAGTGCGCATTCATTATTCTTTGCATTCGTAATTGTTGATTGTATTATATGCTAACTTGTACGTATTTACATAATATAACTATTTAATATTTATTATAGAAATATTAAATACTCAAGATACTTAATAAAACAAATAAACATGCCTTGTTAGTAGGGAGCTTTATACTAAAGATGTTCCATCTCGATATTACGTTCTGACTGAGTGGTTGGGTTTAAGATTTAAAGTGCCCTCGCTCCTCAAACGTTTAAAGAATGACTTCTGAAGTATGATTGCCCGAACAATGCATTATAACCACGAACAATCTAATACATAACAGACACATGGAAACATTTAAATGAAAATTTAAATAAGAACCTTGTGAATATTGGAAATCTAACAGAATCTCTAGAACCCGTTAGAAAATCTAAGAAGATTTTTAAGTCTCTAAAAATCTAAATAGACCTATCTATTTTACTCAATCTCAGGAAATCTTTAGTAAACTTAAATTAGATTTTATAAATATTGAAAAATCTAATAAAATGTTCGGGGAAATCTAAAATTTGATTTTATAAAATTTTCTTTGGAGATCTTGAATTAACCCTTAAGAACCAATAAGCTTGTAAGGTTTCATAAACTTCACACCTAGATAAATGGTTAACTATCATTAATGGACTAGTTAAGCACAGGTAACAGTAACCCAAAACTTGAATAGGTCCTATAGGCCCAATACCATATAGCCGAACCATTAACTAAGCATATTAGGCCCATTTAATGCCTAGTAAGCCCACTTAGCAAACCTTGAATTATTAATGGACTAAAATATGTTTAGGCCCATTAGGAAGACCATTAGGCCCATTTATTGTCTTATGGACCTATGTAGTAAAACTCTAACATTGATGGATCTAAAACTATAATTAGGCCCATTAAGAAATCCTTAGCTCATAAGAATTGTTAATGGACCTTGTAAGATCAATAAGGGTTTGGGAAGCCCATTAGCTCTTTTGGTGCACTTAATAAGCTCACTTAGTGATTTTATACTTAAGTAAAGTTTTTATACCGAAGATATAACTATAAAAACTTTTAGACTAAGAACATTAGTTTATAAAACTTATGGATTAAAACCATGACTATTGAAACTTGTCTTGATAAAACAGAAACTACAAGGACTAATATTGTAAATATTTGAAAATGTAGGGATTAATAAATGCCATTCGTGACTTATTAGACCTTGAGGACCACTTTTGTAAATCCTTGGAAGTTAGATTGTCATTTTATGACTCTAAGGACTAATGTTGTGATCAGCCGAAGCAATTAGAAGCCCTAAGCTTTAGTTCGCCACTTATTGGAAGTTATAGAACCTAATGTTGAACAGAGGGCCTTGTTTTTCTAATAGCCGAAACTTAGGCAAACCCTAGAACCTTTATTTCATTTAAGGTATTAAAACTTGGGCATACCATCTTTACATAGTTATTCGATGAATAGGAACTGGTTAGTCTATTCTAACCACTAGGATAACAGACAGGCCACTTAATGAAAACGAATTTACAACAAACATACAAATTGGAATATTTAAAAACAGACTAGGAAGCTAGCGAACTACATTTCATTAAATGTTTGAATTTGTTGTTATGTGTATATATACATATATATATACCTTAATAGAAGGAACTATACGAGATAATGCCTTTGCTTATGATTGTAATATATTATTATATATTATATTATACATATGAGCCCCTTGTTTGATGCGTACTCTCGCGCACGTTATCGCGCGTCAACATGTATTTTCTCTCGCTTATGATTTTGTACGTATATCTACGGAACACGACTTATTAACGACTCATATATACGTGCTTTTTATAATATCATGTGGTATTATTTGGATAAATTTGCATCTTTAAATGATGCGGTGGGACCCAAAATCAAGGTACTTATGATCCTATATTTTACATATGGGACCTGAGACTCTTGATCCTAAGTTAATTATGATTACGTCTTTAGATGGAATGGGACGTCTAAAGGTGATATCATGAGCCACCAGACCAGAAGTTTACTTATAAAATTCGTATCACGGTGGAATGGGACGCCCGAAGACAGAAAGTTATAACTAAACGGGCTGTAAAGTATCTTAATAATATCTATTATCTTAGATGTTATATTTATCCTAAATAATAAGACTTGCCGGGAATATTTAGGTAAGCTGGGCTATGAAATCGTTATTGAAACAAGTAAGGACGCTTGTTCGTTTGAATAAATAAAATCATAGGTCACCGAATGAAGTTATAAATTTCACCTTACATGGATAAGGACGCTTATCGATGTAAATAGAAATTTATAATCACATGGGCTTAAATGTATTCGACATAACTTATTATTGATATTATTTTATGTATCCGACTATGTAACATATCCCTCCTTGACACGCGATTTCCTCGAGTAATATCTTATCGTTATTACATCATCATCATCTAGAAACCTAAGGAAGATTAGTATTCATCTCTTTTGGATCATAGCATTGTGCTCTTGATTTTTGGTTTATCCTTAGCCCTAATACCACTTCCGCTGCAGTTGACTCTGTTCGGAGTGTCCACTTTCCGCTACATTCGACCCCTTAGGGGATGTCTATTTCCGTTGCATTTGATTCCTTTAAGAATGTCCATCTTCCGCTGCATTTGAATCTTTTGAGGGTGCCTAATTTCCGCTGCATCTGACCCCTTTCAGGGAGAGTTCTTTTTCCGCTCCTTTTGAACCCTTTTCGGGAGTGCCCACTTCCGTTTCATTTAACCCCTTTGGGGTGTCATAGAAAAGAAAGCTGGTTCATCTGCAATTGAGAAATGAAACTTCGATCATTCAAGGTGATGGTAACGCAGACTGTTTGACACTAGACTTAGTGTCATCTCTCGTACCGAAGACCATAAATACTTGGTAAGAGGATGCCCTATCTTCTTACCCCACATTTCTTAAGTCGACGAGGAAGACAAACCCAAGCATAAAAGACATGGCCAACCCTCAATGGGTATATTTTGTAGGGTTATGTTCGTCATCACCCAAAAAGCGTTATTGGATGTCCAAAACTCTTTTGGACAATCTTTTTCCTCTTCAGATACAATTAGTTCGACAATACCATTGTCCAACTAGCCTTGACATGAATGACTTCCTCCTTTTAGAAGTCGAAAATTGTGCAATTTTTGGAACCACCAACAGTAGATGCATGACCCTTTCAGTATCTCACCAGGGATGCTCACTTCTTTATTCTTGGTATCTTCTTTGATTTCCATCATTTGAAGTACTTCTTCTCCATGCAACTTATGCCCCAGCTCAGTCACAAATGAAGCAGATTCTTTGTAACTTCCTACCCAAGTAACACTGATGAGACTGTATTTATACATAGTCTCATCGTCCAAATCGGGCTTAAAACGCTTAAAATATCGTCAAAATACCCCAATATATGCCTGTGTTTGTTCATTGTGTATTAGGTATGGATATCGTGAATTCACCAAAAGATCAAAGGAATCAAGCAAAAACGAACACGGGAAACGAAGTCGCACAAAGAACCGGGCCCGAATCCTGAATTTCCAAAATAGTCCTTGAAGTTTTGAAGAATGTCAACATTGGTCCCTCATTTTTGAAGATTTGGCAAGAAATGTCCTTGAAGAAATCATATGTGACAAGAAAGGCCCTCCATGTTTGAAGATTATACATGATTGGCCCATGAAGAATGATTAAATTTGCATTTATGGTCCTTGAATCAAGTTTGCAAAGTTATTTGTGGCCAAAGTGGGAAAATACAAAGTTTATTACAAAGGGAAATTTAAGTTTGCTGATTTTATCTTGAAATGAAGACAGAATGGGAGTAGGGGGGCTAATATTGTCAAACATGCAAACCTTCCCCAGCCAATCATGCTTCCACGTCAACCTCATCCTCCAATTACACCCCAACACCTCATCACCCTTACACGTCAGATCCCACCACCCCCTAATCTCTTTTTTTTATTAAGTTAGTTTTTAAAAACGGTTTAATATAATATAAAGGGGAGGGAAACATTCCCTGTTCACCATCTTCCCCCTAAATCCCCATTAAGAACCCTAATCACGTTTACAATCAAAACAAAGGGGAAAACGCTCTAAGCTTCCAGAAAGGCAATTAAGGGTCTCCTAACCTAATCCCAACTCCCAAAACAACATCACTCTCACCATACAACCCCACCCACATGGCCCCTGCTACACAAATGGACATGAAGACAAAGATTGGCAGAGCTATGAACGCCCAAGATTAAAAACATATTCTCCACACCAAACAAACGGCTATGATCACTCCATAACAACTGGCAATCACATGGACACGATTTGACAAGCTTTTCAAGATTCCTTCAGGGCCAAATTCGGATTTTCAAGAGAATTAGGGTTTAGGGTTTTACAACCATTGTATTATTTTATTTAGGTTTCTAGAATTTTCTGTTTACTAGTATATATATGGGTGTCTTGTGTCCATATTCATTGTTCCAGTCTTTTGTACAATTTTTAAAAAAAGTAATGAAAATGAAACTTTTAAATGGTGCAAATACTGAGTTCCTCTTTCTTGCTTTATAGTGTAATGATATGAATATTTACAATTTAGTCTAAAGTTATTGTTCAAAAGTTTTCATCAGAAAAACGTTTTTTTTAGGAATTTCAAAAAATCAAACCTAAGCTAATTGTGGAAGTGAAAGTGGAAGCTATTGGCTTGATTTGTTGTTTGAAATTTATTTATCTCAGTTGAAAATGGTTTTCAAGGATTGGTTTCAAAAGTTTCAGTTTTTAAGATTTTTATCAAAACATTTGTGGTTCCTTTTTCTTTCCTAATCTTCACTGTTTGAACAGCCTATACCAAAAGCTTTGACAAGCTTTTGGCATAGCTGGTTCAAGCTTGCAACTTGTTCTTTGTTGGCTTTGATTGTGCAGGTATAAAGAAGCAAGACTTCTCTTTTCAACCTTGCATTGCCTTTCATCTTTGAAGACATTTGTACCCTGGTTCCATTAGTGAACTCCAACGGGGCTCTCTACTATCTCATAAGCTCAATAAGCCTAAATTCCATTTAAAGAAGGCCTCAGCCCAAGGTGAAAAAGGCTTGAACCCTTTTTATGTAATTTTTTGGTTTTCTATGTGATTTATGTGATTTTGTAAGAAGCTTGTTTTCATGTGTTGAATTTGGTTTGTTCATGCTTATATATGTTTGTTATGCATGTTAGAAGTAGTAGGAGTCAATTATTAAGTTTTGAAAGTTTTTGGTTTGAAAAATCCATTTTCTGAAAATATAGGGGTGTTTGGGATTAGATTATTAAGACAGTATTGGATTGATATTTGCCTTGTAATTTGCTTAGACACTCTCTTTAGGTTAGTTTTAGGAGTATTCGATACTTGGTTTTGACATTGGTTAGGTTTTAGAAGTAGTTGCAGGGTAAAACTTGCATACATATAGCACAAATCAGTTATCTTATTTTCTGTTTTGTTATAGTCGTAATTTCCTCTCAAATCTTGTTAATTGTTAAAGATAGGTGTAATCTAGGTCTAGGTTTATGCTTGCGGTGTTTTTGTGGTAAATTAAGCAAGATTTGGTGAGCCAAAACTCACCAAGCTGCCAACTGCATCAGCAAGGGTGACCATATGCATGTTTCTGATTAACAGTAACTCACTAAGGCATTTTGTGTGTGATTTTTGTTAACTAGTTGTGTGTTTTCTAGCTTTCACAGACTCCCTACACTCCACTGAGTGTAGGGGTGCCCCATTGTCCAAGAAGAATCAAAGCAAGGGCTTACCTAAGCTCAAAACGTGCTCATACCTATTTTTAACACTAGCAGTGGGAACTCCATTACCCCTGCTAGTGTATTTGTTTGTACTGCTTTGCTAAAAAACAAAAATAGTCAACATGTCACTTTCAGTCTTGTTCTTTTTTTGTCTTTAGTGAGCAAAATTAGGAATTAGCACTTCATTTTTGTTTCATTATTTTTCTTATTTAATTCTTCATTTTTCAGTATAATTTATTTTCTAGTTACTGTTCATTAAGTATTTTTTAAGTTTAATAGCTATTTTTAATTACTTTTTATTATTCTGTTTTTGTCTTTTAGTGCAGAAAAGTAATATTTTTCAGTTCTAAAATTTTTCTTAGATTTAGAAAATCATTTTAAGATTTTTAGTATAAAAAGATTTTACTGTTCACTTTTTTAATTATTTTTTATAATTAAATTAGTTTAATTAGGGTTTTAATATTAAACTGTTTTGTCTTTTAGTGAAAAATTTTACATTTTTCAAACTTTTTTAATTTTCTACTGTTCATTAGTGTAATTTAGGATTTTTAAAATTGTTAAATTATTTTTGGCATTATTTTATTATTTTTTATGATTATTTTAGTTTAAAAATAGTTTTAAGTGTTTTAAAAATAGAAAAATAGTTTTAAAAATTTAGGAAAAATAGTTTTTAGTCTTTAAATAATATAAGTTAGTTATTAGTTCAATAAAATTATATTTTGGACATTTTGTTAATTATATTTAATTTTAGGGCTTTAATTAGCATTAAAAATTGAATATTTAATTAATAAAAGGTTTTAAAATATATTTGTTGGATTTTTATTCTTATTTATATTATTTAAGACTTAGTTTAATATTTTAATTAATTTTTAGGTTTAATTTTTAATTTTGTCACGTTTTACATAATTACGTCATCGTTTTACGTCAACGTCGTAGCGTAATCGTAGTCGTAGCTCGTCTTTTATTTTTCTCTCTCTTAAACCAAAAACGTCACTAATCCAAACTTGATTATTTTATATTGGCACATTAATCCACACACCTCCTTCGAGAACGAACCCGCATTTATTCGGTTTCGCGTTTTTCCTAAAGCGTGCAACTTAATACTTGCCACTCACACGCGTTTTTCCTAAAACGTGTACGAAAAACCTACATCAAATTTTTGGCGCCGCTGCCGGGGAGGTGTTTAGTGTGCCATTATTATTAGTATCGTGTTTGTGTGAGTAGTGCGCTTTTGCTTTTCATTTTTTGGAAAGCGTGAATATCGTACATACTCATTTTTGTTATTTTTCATTACTATATTATAGTATCCAAATAAATCGTGTTTAGTTTTCCTAAATTAAACACAAATCAATCTTTTACTATATTGTAGATATATATTGGTTTTCGTTTTTTGTGAATATTATTACTATATTGTATTTACGTAAGAACAATAAATATACAAGTACTCCAAAAGCGTGAAAACGCAACCTTGATTCAGGATTTCATCACTCGATCATTGTATTTGAATCTAAAGCAAAAGTTTAAAGGCAAAATAGATAAATACTTTCGTGAGGCTTAATTTCAATTAACACAAACTATAAGGTGGGTATAAGGCGGTTGTATTTCACGACCTAAGGGAAAAAGGCTCTTAAGTGCTTAGCGCCGCCTCGTTTCCCCCGCTTGCTTGTGCGTGTTTTGAGAAAGAAGGCTAATCGAGGGTTTGCCGCCCAAGTATTATCTACGTATATTATATTTGCTCGTTTTCAAGATTAAACCCTCTTGAACGTTTTGGTGTTCCACCAACGTTCTAAAGTCATCGAGAACGTTCACTCCACGTGATCGTTTTCATTCTTTGAGGCTCCTTTAATCGAGAAAGTCGATTCGAGGGGAGATTTGTAGATTTGTGTCTACGTAATACATCCAAAAATCCAAAAAAATTAAAAAACAATCAAAAACCAAAAAAAATTAAAGAATCGAAAAACCACAAAAAGAATCTTCTTTGCTACCACCCATTCTACGCTTAGTGCATGCGCACTCGATCGAAGGATTATTCCAATTCTAGCGAAGCTTCGAATCGACGCAATCGTAATCAAAGGAATCGACAACGTAGACGAGAATTAGAAACCGACGTTCCTAATATCGTTGTTGAAGAGACCTTAGACGAGATGGCCGACAATCGTTCGATGATGGAATTGCTCCAAGCGCCCACCGAGGGTTATGGAGACACGATCGTAATTCCCTCTATCGAAGCGGAGAATTTTGAGATTAAGAGCGGAATGCTTTCGTTGATTCAAGCTACGAAGTTTCGATGCCGTGAAGCCGATAATCCTCACGACCATATTCGGAATTTTGATCGTCTTTTAGCCACGAGCAAGTTTAAGAACGTCGACACCGATGTCGTCAAGCTTATGCTTTTTCCGTACTCGCTCGATGGTGCCGCCAAGGATTGGTACGAGAAAGAGCCACCTAATTCGATAACTACGTGGAAGGATCTCGTCTCCAAGTTCGTTAATTATTTTTTCCCACCGTCTAAGACGACGTTTTTCAAGAATGAAAATACGAAATTTGAGCAAAAACCGAATGAATCTTTTAGAGACGCGTGGGATCGTTTTAAGGAATTGCTTTGGCAATGTCCTCACCATGGTTTTTCTGAGTTGCACCAAATCGATACGTTTTACAACGGTCTTAATTTTCAAGAGCAAGATTCGTTGAATTCCGCCGCTGGTGGCAACTTTTTGTGTAAAACTCCGAAAGACGCATTGATAATTATCGAAAACCGATCCAAGATTTACCAACTCCGCAAAGCATCGAGTGTTGCCAATGTCGCCAATGTTAGTAGTTCTAATCGCGACATTGAGAGGGTTGATGCAAAAGTCGACAAGCTAACGAATGTGTTTACGTCTTTTCTCGTCGAAATGCAAAAAGAAAGACGCTCCCGCTACGGTGAAAGCGGTTGAGGTTTCATGTACGTTTTGTGGTGGACCTCATAATTATTACGAGTGTGCGGCTACGGATGGCCAAATGTCGAATGTGAGTGCGTTAAATGGAAACAACAATTTTCAAAATCAAAATAACGCGGGTCCATCACAACAAGGCAATTATAACCAAGGCAACAATTTTCAAAATCGAAACAATTTTCAAGGAAACAATCAACAAGGAAATTTTTCGAATCAAAATCAAGGAGGTTATAATCAAGGTCGTAATATAACTTGGCAAAATCGAGACAATAACCAAAACTCGAATTTTTCAAACAACAACAATCAAGGCAACAATTTTTCAAGTGGGAATCAAAACAATTTTCAAAGAAGTAATCAAAACCAAGGGAACTTTAATTCAAATCAAAATAGTTCATCAAACGATTTTCAAAATTACATGAAAACGAATGAGGCTAATATGAGACGATTAGAGGGAGAAATTGGTACTTTGAAAAGCGACTTTTCTAATACATTGAAATTGCAAAACACGAAGATTGAGCAAGGGCAAATTGATATTAAAAAGATGTTTTCGGCCATAATGAACAAGTCCTCGGGTGCGTCATCGAGTTCGTTACCTAGTGACACCGTAGCAAATCCGAAGGAACAATGTAAAGCCGCCTCGTCTCGTGAGAAAGGTCGTGTGATTACCCCTAACCTTGAAGGATTCCGTGTTGTTTATTCCTCTCGACCCTCGACTTCTAAGACGCCTTCTTGTTCTAAAGTCGATGGGGTGAACGTGGCGACCAAGGAAAAGAGTGCACACCCTCGTGTACCTCAAATTCCATCCACGGTTCAAAAAGAGAGCTTTGTCGACCTTACCAAAGTAACCCTTGAAGAAACGTGTGCATCGATCCTTCTTAAAAAACCTAAAAGGCATATGCCGAGAAAGGAAAAGGATCCGGGCCAATTTCTACTACCTTGTGATTTTTCCGAGATTGAGGGATGTTTAGCCCTTGCCGATATAGGTGCTAGCATCAATCTTATGCCTCATTCTCTTTGGAAATTGATGAGATTGCCTTCACTTACCCCCACGAACATGACAATCAAGCTTGCGAATTGTACTCTACTTATACCAATTGGAATAGCCGAGGATGTCTATGTCAAAGTTGGAAAGTTTGTTTTTCCCGCGGATTTCGTTATATCCGATTACGAGTGTGACCCTAAATGTCCCATTATTTTAGGCCGACCATTCTTATCGACGGCTCGAACCGTAATCGACGTTCACGAGGGGAGACTTACTATGAGATATGGGGATGAGAAAATAGACTTTTTCGCTAGAAAATCCGAAGGATTTAATGAGAATGAAAAAACCGAGGTTTCAAAACCTAATGATTCAAATCCTAATGATTTCAAAATGTTCACTTTAGCGGAAAGAATGAAGCTTGATGCATGTTTTGAAAGAATTAAGAAAAACGGTTTTAAAGATGATGATTTTAATGATAAAGAATACGTGTACCTAATTCAAAAGGGTATGAGTAAATTTATGGATGAAAACTCACTTTGGGATGTTTTTAGCGAAACAAGTGAACCACCAATTCCGAAGGGCGACGTTAGTGCCATCACGACAAAGACCAAAATGGGCTCGTCTTCACCACCTTCGAAGGACCACGTCTTTGAGGCTTCAACTTCTAACTCCATCGAAGTGCCTCCTTTGCCTAGCCCAACACCCGTTGAGGCTAAAGGGTTTATCGACATCGATCCTCTCATCTTAGAAAAGGCACCTAAGCATAGTCATTCGACTTGTAAGACCATGGTTGTGAGTGCTCACATCGACTCTTTCTTTGACGATGACGATGGCGATTTTACCGAGCTTGATCACGTACATCGAAATCCACATGCAATTTTTGATTCTCCTAAAAAGAAACATGTGAAGTACGATGATTATGAGTTTGATCCCGAGATTGAGGAAATCATTGAACGAGAGCTAGCTCTTATGCCTTCACTTCCACCTACGAGTGAGGTCGATCTTTCCAAAATCGAGGATGAACTTAATGAGTTGGAACATCTTATTTTCGTTGACGAACCAACTCATGTGACCACCCAAAGTCCAATTCTCGAGGAGTTACCTAATCAACACTCCTCAAATGAGAATTACGTTTACCACATTCGTGAGGATTTAACTTATCAACAATCCCCACAAAAGAATGATGGTTTCGTGCGTGATCGTGATCTTTTCGAGAGAGTTTCTAAGATACTCAAGGAAGGGAATGAAAAACCGTGGTTTGACAAGCCTATCTTTGATGAAGAAATCGACGAGATCGACGTTCATGAGGATGACGAGTATGTTGACCCCGAGGGGGTGGTGTTCTTTATTGACAAACGTTTTGAGAACTTATATAATCCGCCACCCCCTCCCACCAAAGACTTAAATGTGAGGATTTTTAGCGCGACTAATTTTCAATTTGACACGCCAAATATTTTCGACATTATTCAATCGGGTTTTCATAAAGAGTTTTTAAACGATGAAAAAGGAAAAGATTTTAAGAATGTTTTAAAAGATTTTTCTACAAGTTTAACTCCGTCATCACTGCGTTTTATGAGTGCTACCACCTCGTCTACTCCTTTTGACGATGGTGTGTGTGGTCTTAGTATGGGGGAAGCCCCAAATGTTCCCTCACACTTTACCACCGAGGACGAGATTTACGATCCCGGAATTGCTTGTAAAGGGAAATATCGGTCTTCCACCGATGCAATAAATGGAAAATCTTTTCGTTTTCTTGGTGTGAGTCTACCTCGAGTAGCTCATTTTAGTGACTTACCCATTGCCCCACCTTTCTACTTCTCATCTCTTTTCTTCTACCCCATGGGGTTTCATGTTGAAGTAGCGTTGTTTCGTCTTTCATCCGAAAACGAGGACGCTATCTTTGACCCCGGTATACGTATATCGGGTTTTTAAAGTACTCCATATACTTTTGGGCCTTGTCTATCATGTAAGCCCCACCAAAAATGACCAAACCAAGATTATCCCTAAATGATCACATTTATGGGGATCCGAGTCGAGCTTTTGACTCGGTTATCAAAAACAAGGTGCCTCGTGGGGGATTCTCATGCTTATCCTTGTATATATTATTGCTTTCTTAGTTAACGTAACGAGGGGACTTGTGCTCTTCCTACCTTTGTTCCGTGGTTGTTTGTGATTGTGATTTATTAGGTTTATCGTCACCATTGAAGCCTCTCGTGTTCATTTTACGGATCACTCGAGCTTCGATCGTTGCCTTTGGAGATTCCGATATCCGATGATATCCTTTTATGTTCTAACGTTTATCTTAATAGCATAACTCATAAACGGCTTTTAGGTTATTCGTTTTACCCTTTCCATACTCGAGATTAAGAATTTGACTTCGTCTCTAGTATGGGGGTGTTTACACCCCTAGACTCAAAACATTGAGGACAATGTTTAGTTTTAGTATGGGGGGGTGAGTAGATGCTTCACCTTGCTTACGTCAACACGCAATCCAATATTCATCTTTTTGTTATCTTTTTATGCAAAATAAGGCTAAAAATGGCCAAATTTTAATTTTTTTTTAGTTTTTCATAAGTGTTTATGACACGAATGTAGGTTTTCCGATGGTGAGAACAAGAGTAATTTTTGACTCGACCGTGCGTGTTGAGCACTTAGCTTCTCCTTAACTTTTTTAGGCTAAGTCTCTTAAATGAGGACGAGAAATGATAGAGTTATTTATAAGTCTCGTAATCATCACGATCTTATGTGTAGTGATTATTAGCTTATTCTCCCCACGCTTTTGCATAATAAATTGTTAATAAATATTGATTTAGCGGTTTAGTCACTATTGTTGGTTTCTAATTTGTTTTGGTAACTTCCATGTAATTAAATTGGGAAAACATTAAGGTTTCGCCAGCGTCACGATTTTGAAGTATTGGCACCCGAATAATCGAAAGCTTCACCTAATAATAAGATTTCAAGTGCTCACCTAAATTAAGCAAAAATTTGAAGCTCACAAGGCCGAAAAATCTATGCCCAAATTGAAAGTGACTCAAGCCTTAATCTTCGAAGCTTTAAAGATCCAAAATTCGCTTTAGCGTGAGGATATACGTCTTTGGCTAATAAAACCACCGATGAGGCGGATAATAAAAGGCAAGGCAAGACCGAAGTCATAATAAAAGCTTCATGGCGAAGTTGAATAAAAGATGGAGGTAAACCAAAGATAATAAGGCCCTTCCGTTAGGGGGCGTATAAAAGTCTTGGTAATAAGTCTCATGTTCAAAACCGTTATAAAACCGTGTTTATCGATCCTTCTTGTTGACTTAATTTTTTAACATCGTTGTCTATTAGGATAAATTATTAATTTAATGATTTTGGTTACACCGTTAAAACTCTATTTTTAGACTTAATCTCTATTCACGCATAAGTCAATGATGTATCCTCGTGATCATTAAGACAAAATAAAATATAAGAGATACCAAGTAGGAATAAGGGAGTTTAGGTTCGTAATTAACACTCATGAGAAGTGATCGTGTTGCTAACTTATAATAACAATGATCTCGTTACACGCTTAGCATGGAATTGGGTGAAAATCGAGGACGACGAAATTATTTCTAACGAAGCATTCACATGTTCTTGTTCTATGATCCTAAAAGTCACTTTATAGTGATGAAAACAATACATTATGTCTAAAACACGTGTAGTAGTTTATTTAATTTTATGTCTTCAATAAAAGTCATCATAAAATGAACTTTGAAAGTGCTAAGATACTTAATTCTAGCATTGCGTGGGGACACGACAATGGTTTAGTATGGGGAGTGATGAGACTGTATTTATACATAGTCTCATCGTCCAAATCGGGCTTAAAACGCTTAAAATATCGTCAAAATACCCCAATATATGCTTGTGTTTGTTCATTGTGTATTTTAGGTATGGATATCGTGAATTCACCAAAAGATCAAAGGAATCAAGCAAAAACGAAGACGGGAAACAAAGTCGCACAAAGAACCGGGCCCGAATCCTGAATTTCCAAAATAGTCCTTGAAGTTTTGAAGAATGTCAACATTGGTCCCTCATTTTTGAAGATTTGGCAAGAAATGTCCTTGAAGAAATCATATGTGACAAGAAAGGCCCTCCATGTTTGAAGATTATACATGATTGGCCCATGAAGAATGATTAAATTTGCATTTATGGTCCTTGAATCAAGTTTGCAAAGTTATTTGTGGCCAAAGTGGGAAAATACAAAGTTTACTACAAAGGGAAATTTAAGTTTGCTGATTTTATCTTGAAATGAAGACAGAATGGGAGTAGGGGGGCTAATATTGTCAAACATGCAAACCTTCCCCAGCCAATCATGCTTCCACGTCAACCTCATCCTCCAATTACACCTCAACACCTCATCACCCTTACACGTCAGATCCCACCACCCCTAATCTCTTTTTATTTATTAAGTTAGTTTTTAAAAACGGTTTAATATAATATAAAGGGGAGGGAAACATTCCCTGTTTTCCCCCTAAATCCCCATTAAGAACCCTAATCACGTTTACAATCAAAACAAAGGGGAAAACGCTCTAAGCTTCCAGAAAGGCAATTAAGGGTCTCCTAACCTAATCCCAACTCCCAAAACAACGTCACTCTCACCATACAACCCCACCCACATGGCCCCTGGTACACAAATGGTCATGAAGACAAAGATTGGCAGAGCTATGAACGCCTAAGATTAAAAACGTATTCTCCACACCAAACAAACGGCTATGATCACTCCATAACAACTGGCAATCACATGGACACGATTTGACAAGCTTTTCAAGATTCCTTCAGGGGCAAATTCGGATTTTCAAGAGAATTAGGGTTTAGGGTTTTACAACCATTGTATTATTTTATTTAGGTTTCTAGAATTTTCTGTTTACTAGTATATATATGGGTGTCTTGTGCCCATATTCATTGTTCCAGTCTTTTGTACAATTTTTAAAAAAAGTAATGAAAATGAAACTTTTAAATGGTGCAATTACTGAGTTCCTCTTTCTTGCTTTATAGTGTAATGATATGAATATTTACAATTTAGTCTAAAGTTATTGTTCAAAAGTTTTCATCAGAAAAACGTTTTTTTTAGGAATTTCAAAAAATCAAAACTAAGCTAATTGTGGAAGTGAAAGTGGAAGCTATTGGCTTGATTTGTTGTTTGAGATTTATTTATCTCAGTTGAAAAAGGTTTTCAAGGATTGGTTTCAAAAGTTTCAGTTTTTAAGATTTTTATCAAAACATTTGTGGTTCCTTTTTCTTTCCTAATCTTCACTGTTTGAACAACCTATACCAAAAGATTTGACAAGATTTTGGCATAGCTGGTTCAAGCTTGCAACTTGTTCTTTGTTGGCTTTGATTGTGCAGGTATAAAGAAGCAAGACTTCTCTTTTCAACCTTGCATTGCCTTTCATCTTTGAAGACATTTGTACCCTGGTTCCATTAGTGAACTCCAACGGGGCTCTCTACTATCTCATAAGCTCAATAAGCCTAAATTCCATTTAAAGAAGGCCTCAGCCCAAGGTGAAAAAGGTTTGAACCCTTTTTATGTAATTTTTTGGTTTTCTATGTGATTTATGTGATTTTGTAAGAAGCTTGTTTTCATGTGTTGAATTTGGTTTGTTCATGCTTATATATGTTTGTTATGCATGTTAGAAGTAGTAGGAGTCAATTTGATTAAGTTTTGAAAGTTTTTGGTTTGAAAAATCCATTTTCTGAAAATATAGGGGTGTTTGGGATTAGATTATTAAGACAGTATTGGATTGATATTTGCCTTGTAATTTGCTTAGATGCTCTCTTTAGGTTAGTTTTAGGAGTATTCGATACTTGGTTTTGACTTTGGTTAGGTTTTAGAAGTAGTTGCAGGGTAAAACTTGCATACATATAGCACAAATTAGTTATCTTATTTTCTGTTTTGTTATAGTCGTAATTTTCTCTCAAATCTTGTTAATTGTTAAAGATAGGTGTAATCTAGGTCTAGGTTTATGCTTGTGGTGTTTTTATGGTAAATTAAGCAAGATTTGGTGAGCCAAAACTCACCAAGCTGCCAACTGCATCAGCAAGGGTGACCATATGCATGTTTCTGATTAACAGTAACTCACTAAGGCATTTTGTGTGTGATTTTTGTTAACTAGTTGTGTGTTTTCTAGCTTTCACAGACTCCCTACACTCCACTGAGTGTAGGGGTGCCCCATTGTCCAAGAAGAATCAAAGCAAGGGCTTACCTAAGCTCAAAACGTGCTCATACCTATTTTTAACACTAGTAGTGGGAACTCCATTACCCCTGCTAGTGTATTTGTTTGTACTGCTTTGCTAAAAAACAAAAACAGTCAACATGTCACTTTCAGTCTTGTTCTTTTTTTGTCTTTAGTGAGCAAAATTAGGAATTAGCACTTCATTTTTGTTTCATTATTTTTCTTATTTAATTCTTGATTTTTCAGTATAATTTATTTTCCAGTTACTGTTCATTAAGTATTTTTTAAGTTTAATAGCTATTTTTAATTACTTTTTATTATTCTGTTTTTGTCTTTTAGTGTAGAAAAGTAATATTTTTCAGTTTTAAAATTTTTCTTAGATTTAGAAAATCATTTTAAGATTTTTAGTATAAAAAGATTTTACTGTTCACTTTTTTAATTATTTTTTATAATTAAATTAGTTTAATTAGGGTTTTAATATTAAACTATTTTGTCTTTTAGTGAAAAATTTTACATTTTTCAAACTTTTTTAATTATCTACTGTTCATTAGTGTAATTTAGGATTTTTAAAATTATTAAATTATTTTTGGCTGTATTCTATTATTTTTTATGATTATTTTAGTTTAAAAATAGTTTTAAGTGTTTTAAAAATAGAAAAATAGTTTTAAAAATTTAGGAAAAATAGTTTTTAGTCTTTAAATAATATAAGTTAGTTATTAGTTCAATAAAATTATATTTTGGACATTTTGTTAATTATATTTAATTTTAGGGCTTTAATTAGCATTAAAAATTGAATATTTAATTAATAAAAGGTTTTAAAATATATTTGTTGGATTTTTATTCTTATTTATATTATTTAAGACTTAGTTTAATGTTTTAATTAATTTTTAGGTTTAATTTTTAATTTTGTCGCGTTTTACGTAATTACGTCATCGTTTTACGTCAACGTCGTAGCGTAATCGTAGTCGTAGCTCGTCTTTTATTTTTCTCTCTCTTAAACCAAAAACGTCACTAATCCAAACTTGATTATTTTATATTGGCACATTAATCCACACACCTCCTTCAAGAACGAACCCGCATTTATTCGGTTTCGCGTTTTTCCTAAAGCGTGCAACTTAATACTTGCCAAACACCAATAATAGTTTTAGCCTTATCACTAAGAGAAGCTTGGTGTCAAGCTAATGTTGCCTTCCATAGGCTAGAGGTATATCGGGAAGCCCTTCGCGTGAAAATTGTTGACGCAAGAGCGGTACCAGCCAAAGCTATATTTCCAACTTGACATCGCATCAGCCTATTAAAGCTTAATAGACTAAAAATCTCTTGAAGAACTAGTAGTAACATTAATGAACTGTTATCTACGCTCATCAAGACACATTGGGGCCCCGAAGGCACATCCAATGAAAACCAAGACTTAAGACGAATTTGTCCTAGTCAATCCAACCTTGTAAACTTAGAACTCGAGTTCACAAGATTACACGTTTAAGGACTAAGTGCCCCCATTTGTCCCCTGAACAAGTAACTTCATCTTTAGATTCGGGAGCGAAACTAAAATAACGGGGTGGTGTAAAACCCCTAGCAATTTAGGTTTCTACACACGCCACCAACTTCACTAACGTTATCATTTATCGTACTATATTGTAATAAACTACCTTTATAATGTATCATCACAAGACTTACTGTGATTTGACGAATGATTTCTTAAACTTCTAAGTGACTCGTGAATTGTGCATGATAGCTTGAATACAACCCGAAAGCTTATCATGATAAATAAAAGATCTAGTACATCTACTCAAATCCTACCTAGCAGGTCTGCTAGATAGGGCTGGTACAGGTAGGGCTGATAAGGCTGCAGGTGCCGACAAGGTACTCTACAATACCTCTATAAGCCAATCAGGAGTCCTTAAGCAAACTGAGTACAATCAGCAACTAGGACCACAGTCTGCCAACGACTCCTCGAAGGTAGGCGGTCTCTGCTGTCACTCAATCGTGACAAACAGTTGTAAGATCAAAGAAGGTGGACAAGGACTGCCCTTGTGCAGTAAGAGAGATGTGGGTCTTACGCTGAAGAACCCCCCTCCCCTCCAAGGTGTGATTATGCCGATGGAGGAAGTAGTTCTCTTCCAACAACCACTGCAAGGCCTCGTTTCCCAATAACCTCGTGCTATCTAGGTATTTACCCATATGGTCCAAGAGAGAGTCTATGCACTTATGCATGACAGTGTACTCCACCTGGCCTGCTATTAAAAAGCTGTGGATGTCCGTCATGTTCGGCTCCTCGCTCATGGCCAGAGCAACAATCCGAACCTAAATAGGACCAGCATGTCTAACTCCGGAACCCTCTCCAACCTCTAATCCTGGCTTGTAGGTTTTCCAAATGAACAAGCTATCGTCAAGAGATTAACCAACTAATTATAGTTGACACCACATCGACTTTTCCTAGTTGACAACTTCCAAAGTTTGTCCTCTCTTAATTATCATTAATTGATCCGCGAGCTACTATCGCTATATCGGATTAAAGGTCAAACCTTCGGATAATACTATCCATCCATAGTAGTAGCAGCATCCAAATACTGCTCAATCAGATATATAGAGCGACCCGGATAAAGATCTCCTTGCATTGCTTTCTATTCATCCGTAATGGTAGCATCACTCATATACTGCCCAATCGGACTTATAGAGAAATCCAAATAACTATCTCCTTACATTGTTGGCACCATTTGTTTCTGAGCATGTCTAAGACGAACCTTTAGATCTATGACATCTATACCCTAACAGATGACAAAGTTTTTTATAGCTTCGAGGACGAAGCTAAAATAACGGGGTGGTGCTGTAGAATCCATGATTTTACCTTGAGAATAATGTAATAAAAATCTACTCAATGATCCTAGATCATTTATCTACCTAGTAATAGTAGTCGAGTTTCGAGTACGAAACTCAAGGTGGCATGTGGACGGTGTAAAACCCGAGAATTTTTCGTTCATTAAATAATAATGAAGTATGTTTCAAAACCCTTTTTGAACCATACAAAAATTATCGGATTTGTAAAATTTTACAAAAGTCATACAACCCGCATACCGACAATTCAATAATTTAATTTCATAAATTATTGTCCAGAAATACTTGATAAACAATTTGATTAAATTTTTAATATTACATTTATCTACGGAATGATTAAATGAGAAGTATTTCTACTAAAACGATACTTACGTTATACAAAAGATAAATGAAAAATACATGTCGTTTAAATAAACGAGCACGTTTTTCGTATTTATATGTCATATAAATACTCCATCTTATTGGAAAAATGATTTTTGGATCAATTACGAAATCCTCGTAAGATGAATCAAAAATTCATAAAGCTCGAACATGGCCCGAACCATGTATTAACGAAAGTGTTAATGCAAGTAATGCCTAAAAACATTATTAGTGTTAACTAATCTTTCTTAGTTTTGATCACAACAAACCATACAACACATTTAGTGTAGAAACACAAAATGAATTATTTAACTAACACTATCATCAAGGTAATAATCATATCACTAACCTTTCTTAATCATACTTAGTGATCATCAAAATAATTATCCTTAAAACTCACTTTTGCTAATAAGACAAAAGACTTTTTAATAAACTTTCTTTTTTAGAAAATGTTTTATTAAAATGGAAAATGAAAATTTGAAAATGGCATATTCCAAATGCTGTTAGAATATCCTTTGAAGGGTTTAAATACCTCAGATATTCCCACCCCACTAAAAGACAAAAAACGGAGCGGAGTCTAGTGGCGGTACCTTAAGTACCTACGCGGTACCTTAGCGATATGGTACCGCGGGGTGAGATAAGGTACCGCGCACAGTAGCCGTTATAGATCCATTGTAACTTTGTCTCCTTTAAATAGTGGGTCAAATCTCATTTTCCAGCAAGCCTCTTGGACGTTTTTCTCAGCCCTCTTTCTATTTTCTATAGCATAATCATTAGTAAATGATCACTTAAATTGTTAAGGATGTTTACATATGATTATCCTCTTGATCCCCTCCTTTACCATGTCCAATGAGAAGATCACTCACTCACTAGTGTAGTGATAAAGATGAATTTATGAGCTAGTCATATTCATCGTGATACCTTTGTGTTTTAGGTCAATCCAATGTACTTATGGATACTTGGACTAGTTGTGTTCATCCAAGTTATTTGTGAATACTTGGATTTGTTGTGTACATCCATTGCATATGTGTTTGCTTGGATTTGTGTTGTGTAAATCCAAGATACATGTGTGTACTTGGATAAGTCTAGTTGAGTTGTAATAGATTTGATTAGGAGTTCTCACTAAACTATAAAGTGATGTGGTTGTGTCTTGTGAGTTCTCACTAAACGTTAAAGTGATTAGTAGTTGTGTTGTGTGAAGTTATCACTTAGCTTCAAAGTGAAGAGTCGTGAAGATTGGTTCTAGCTTTCGATTAGAACTCGACATCTAGCCTTGTGTCGTAAAATGGTGAAGTAGGCAACGTCGTGAAGATTGGTTCTACCTTAAGATTAGAACTCGACATCTAGCCTTGTGTCGTTAAATTGTGAAGTAGGCAACGTCGTGTAGATTGGTCCTAGCTAAAGATTAGGTCTCAACATTTAGCTTAGTGTCGGAAAATAATGTAAGCAACGATGTAAGGTTTTCTCCGCCGAGAAGGGAGCTTGTGGATATAGTGGAAATCTCGAGTAGGTGTACTCGAGGAGTGGAGTAGAAACGAGGATAGAGACTCGTTGTCGAACCACTATAAATCTTGGTGTCTTCCCACTAGGTTATTTCCTTCCTTGCTCTTTACTTATTTCATTATCATTATACTTGCTTATTATTCTTGCTAGTGCATTTCAATTGAACCTAATCATTATGCAACTTAGGTTTAAGTAAAAGATAGTTTTGATACAAACCAAATTGAAAGAAATTTTAATTTGGTCACCAATCGAAGAGAAACTATTCAACCCCCCCCCCCCCCCCCTTCTAGTTTCTACAATTGGTATCAAAGCGATGGTCACTCAAGATCTTTGAAGTATATTGTACTTTAAAACTTGGATCGATCCATTGTCTCCTCAAATTAGAAGGTCTAGTTGTACTAAAGTTTCTCTTTGGTCAAAACTATGTTTTCTTTGAAAATAGGTATTTTAATTGATAATTTTGCATCCCACTTAAGATTAGTAGCCTTTATGCATTTTAGATATACTTTTGAAATGTATCTACTAGTTTTCATCTTGCTTTGTGTAGGTACTCATGAAGATCAATCAATTTATTGGTTATGGATTGAGTTACTTGCACTTTCAGAAGAATCATCTTCATTGATCTTTAACATCTTTGAATGATGATACCAAGATGATTGGGAATGATACTAGTCCTTGAAAACTTAGTACTCATCATAGTCATTGATTGGGCATAGCACTTATTCCTACATGGATTTCTCTTTGTGGCCAAGGTACGCTTTCGTTCTTCCACACGCCCTTTGATCATTCTTTTGATCATTACTTGACTATGTGCTTGTTCTCGGCATCCTTGCCTTGACATTTATTTGTGGTTTGTGTTTCTTTTCTTTTATCCTCTCAAACCTTCATTGCTTGGATACTTGACTCACTATGGTGATGTAGAGTGAGTTAGTAGAAGCTTAAAGTATCAAGCATGATTTCCATGGTTTGCACCCATACGGTTAGTAGGCCCTTTGTGGGAGAGAAAGTGAATTAATACTTTGCTCATATTTTAGTTTAGACTAAGACTATTATTGAAAGTGATCTTAGTTTAGACTTGAATAATTGCTTTGTGCTTATTCATTACCAAAGCCGTTTATCGTTTCGCCGGAAAGGCACGTCTTAAACCACTATATATGACACAAGCTCTTCGTTTCAACTACTTGAAGATTGTCATTAATTCCTTGAGCATTGATCCTAGTCTTGATTCACTTCTCTTGACTTCTCTCCACTTAGTCGTTTTGCTACGAGTAGTCGTTTGTACGTTTCGGTTCTTTTCGATCTTGATTTAACTCGTAATCCTTCATTAAGGCATATTGCTTAGTGTTATGATGATCCAATGATATTCTAAAAGGCTCATGATTTAATTTTAAGTATTTTAGAAAAACTGGATTTTCAAAATTTGGCGTTTTTCAGAGATAGAAACCTGCCTCTGTAGGCGGTTCCTTATCTCCGCGGCTCAAACCCGCGGTTCCTTATCGATAAGGTATCGCGGGCAGTAACTTTTGTCAGAGCGCCAGTTTGTTTTTTTTATTCTTTTTCAAACCAAACTCTCTCTCTTCCAAAAACACACAGCCGACGGGTTTTACCTTTTCCACCATTGTTGAAGCTTCCAAAACCTTCAATCACTCAAATTAATTGATTCCAAGTTGTGGGTTTCACTCATCCTTCATCTAGCATCAATTAATTGTAAGTATTTTCTTTCAATTTCATCTATTTTGTTCTAGGGTTCATCCTTTCATAATTGGGGATTTTTAAAATTGAAATTGAATTAAAACCTTAATAGGAATGTCGGTTGACATGGTAATCTTACTATGATTCCTTAGGTTGATATTCATTAAGATTTCACTAAAACCCACTTGTAGAACAAATCCCAATTTAGGCTAAATGATTTTGGTTGAATTATGGATTTGAGATGAACCCATGAACAAGTAGGTAATGACATTGTTAATGCTTACCTAAGAACCTTGTTTTGAAAAACCAATGTTCTAATCCATTGTTGATATAACATAGATCATGTGTTCTTGGTCAATGATGGAATAGACACATTGTGAACATGAAAATGATATGGATTCAATCCTATGTTTGTCAAGAAATTGATATAACGCATTTTCATTTTTCGTTTTCCTTTTTGATTTTCATATGAGTGATTGGAGAAATATTGTCTTGTGTTTGTATTTAGGTACTTAATCATGCCTTCTCAATATCACAAAGATCATCAATTCACTATAGATTATATGCCCGACATCTCTCAAACCTTTGTTTCCCCTCAACTACAAAATGATTTTCCATCCCTTTCCTCTCGTTGTTTCCATGAGGGTAGGATTGTAGACTCAAGAATAGCGGGAGATAATTATATCAACTCTATGTTCGAGCTAATTGGGTTTGATTGTTTACTTTACATAGACGAGGTAATTTATCCCTTGTTCCTTCTTGAGTTCTTTAGTACTTACTCCATGCTTGAAATCAACGACCAAATCTTTATCCATTTCTTGTTGAATGGTTAAATCATTCAATATTCCCTCGATGACTTTGGTGATATTCTTGGTGTGCCATTTGAAGGCACTTGTCGGTTCACAGATAAGTGGAGACTAGATGCTCTCTTGGAGTCAAACGACAAACCTCCAAATGACACCACCGAAGTTGATCTAAATTTCATCCTTGAAATCATCACGAAAGAGCGTAGTGGAAACGTTGTGAGAAGCCTTCATACAAATGTGCGAAATGTGAATAGGTATGAAGTGCTCTCAAGCGACCTTAAGGATTATATGCTCCAATGGGCAAACATCCTTAGGGAAAATGTGTTTTGTCTTGGTGGGAACCGGGATCATATCCCGGCTTGCATGGGGCATATGTTGATTTGCCTGTTTACTTCCACCAAGTACAATCTTGCATATTACATCGCTCGACGTATAAATTATGCTCTTTCCAAACCCAAAACAAACCTCCCTTATGCTATGCTTCTTACTCGCCTCTTTAGAAGGGTTGGTAAAGATTTTCCTCAACTCGATCTTTCTCGCTTTCACCCGGTTCAACGGGTTATGTTGCCTATTCAAGAGGCGTATCAACGAAAGCCAAGAAGTGACCGTGGTTCGATAAAATCCGACCATCAAGAGCCGGATGAGGAGGACACCGATATGCCACCAAGTGATGGTGATGGCATTGGTCCTAGTTCTAATTTTGACTCTTCGAGCAACTCCCATCCATCCTCAAATCAATTCGAGGATGATTTTGAAGACTTAGCTCCTCCTCCTCACCCTTCTAGTGATGTTCCTGAAGATCTCAATATGGAGCATCTTTATCGTGAGAATCTTAGAACCCGGGGAGAATTACATGAACACCGAGTGGAGTCAAGAAAAGGGTTCAAGTATTTGGGAAAGATGATCAAGGGTTTAGGAAAGAAAAGGAGGTGAAGACTTTGAAGTTGTGTCAAAGTTTGGATTTGATGGTTTAACATTTGGTTATTAACACTTTGGTTTAGTTGTTTATTAACTTGTGTTGCATGCTTAGATTACCATTTATTTTGATCCTTAATGCTTATTATGCCATCATGTTTGTGTTTTACATAGCTTTGTGCATGCCTTTTGATAGTTAGCTTATTAGATTATGATCTGTAGTTAACTTTGGCTTGTGAAACCTTTTGGAAAAATCTAGGTTTATCAAAAAATGGGATGGGAAATTTTTGAAAACCTTCTGGTCGCGGTTCCATATCGACCCGCGGTTCCTTATCGATAAGGTACCGCCGGGTCCTAGATATGGAACCGCCGGTCACCGTGCACGACAGCATCTTTGCTTTACACTGTTTTCTTAATTTTGTGTAAACCTTGCATGATTTTCAGTAATAAACTGCACATTTCCTAAACTAGGGTATCTAAATTCATTATTCACCTACAATGATTTTAACCCATTACTAGTTTGGATCATCCCCTCAACCATTTAAACCCACCTTGTTTGCCATGTTCTTCACACATCAAACATACTTCCCTAAACCTTAAACCACCCTAATCAACCATGGTGTGTACCAAAACCTCAAACACTTCCAAGACCTCCACCCCAAGAAAAACACTCAAAATAAGGGTTAAGGTAGCTAAGCCTAACTCTTCACCTTTCCTCACACCTAAGAATGAGAATGTTCCTATCCTCATTTCTTCATCACCTTCCCCACCTCTTGCACCATGCAAGACTTCTTCCACCCATGGTACTAACCACTCTATTGGTTCTACCTCCTCTTCATTCAATTCTAGAATGAATGAGCTTTCCTCACCCTTCACTCCAAGTGCACCCTTGGAAGTGACCACACAACCTCAACCAATCCAAAGCATTCCTTTTGGGAATGACTTTGATGACATTTTGGTGACTTCACCATTTACCCCTCACAACTCACCCATTTCACCAACCTTGGAGGATTTACCTCCACACTCACCCATTTCCCCTTTGGGGAACATGCCTCCACTTTCACCCACATCACCCTTGGAGAACTTGCCTCCTCCACCTCCACCCAACTCAAACATCCCAATTTTGGGTGTCCCTCTTTCCCTCCTCTTGGGTGATCCTTACTTTGGGTTTCAACAAACTCATGGTCCTAGATGTCCATGTTGTCTCTACAACCACTTCCTCATCCAAAACCTAAGGATGGATATGTATGGACTACATAGGGGTTTGCAAGATTTCTTGCTTACTTTGTTCTCCATGCCTCCTCCTAGGAGATGAATGATGGAGTTCTTTTAATAAAGATTTTCAACAACAAGCCAAAGAAAACCACCTATCTAGATTTAATGATAAGCTAGCTATGTATTAGTTAGTTTTACTTTTCTTTGTACTTGTTTCCTCATTAATGAATGCTTCTTGTTGTTGTGTTATGGATTTAGCTTTGTGTGATTCTATCCTTTTGTGAACACTAATCAACTTTAATTTGAAATTAAAATTGAACCTAAATCTATCACAACCCCTAAACTTGACTAAAATTGGTTCAAAATGATATCTAAATTATTTTGTCATCCTTTGTCAAGACATTCTTTGTGAATGTGTTGCTTTATGCAACCCTAGCATATTTTGGTTCCAATAGAGGTAAAATTCCAAGATTTGCAACTTTTTGAAAAAGTCTTAGTTTTTCCCAAAACCCAGGAAAAACATTGTTTAAAGTCCACTGGACGCGGTTCCTTAAGGACACGCGGTTCCTTAGTGATATGGAACCGCCGGCCCATATAAGGTACCGCGGCCAGAAAGTGACTTTTGACGAATTTTTGGTCAAAACCTTTAAACCCTATTCCCAGTAAAGATTCATTGTTTACTCAATTTGACTAAACATTCCTTGACAATACACATTTTGTATTCAAATTCTTACCTTGATTACATTTTACTTATACCCCAACCTTGAGATTTCATTCTCACACCTTCCCAACCTTGAGAATTCATTCTCACATAACCTTGAGATATCATTCTCACACTCTCACAATGCTTAACTCCTACATTCCTAACCTTGACATTTCTTTGTCACAACCCCACTCACCCAAAGCTTGCTCATCCAAGCTTTCAAAGAAACCGAAAATCTCGGTTCGACCCGTTTGGGTTAAGAAGAATGAACCATCTTCGTCCAAACCACCCAAAAACCCTACCTTCTCTCCAATCAAGTATTGGAATGAGACTTACACCATAAACCCCATCACCGGAGCAAAAGAACATGTTCCACCACCTCCACAATCCTTCAATACCCCCCAACTCAATAACCTTGCAACCTTCCCAAACCTCACAAGGCATTGTGAAAACACTCCCAAACCCTTTACCCCACCACCACCAAACCCTAAGTTTGATGCCATACCCACATCAAACGATTTTGTGTTGCATCATGGATCCTCGTGTGATTGTTGCCGATTTCAACAAATTGAACTTGCTCATGTGTATGAGAAGTTAAATTTTCTTGAATTCCTCCTCACTCGACCTCCTATTCAAGTTTTCGTTCCGGTGGACAAAACTTCGAATGATGCATCGTCGTCATTTTAGTTTTATTTTATTTTTAGCAATCTTGGAAAATATCACTATTAGACTAGCTTATGTTTAGTGGTTTATTTTCCATATTTATTGCTTTTAGATACTCATATTATGTGTATGACTATCTTCTTTGTTGTATTATTTTTTTTTAACTTTTGTGTTATTTGTGTTCTATCTAATTAGTTCTTATTTTGAGTTGATCTTGGTTAAATTTTTACAATTGCTTATGGGTGATTCCATCAATTCTAAAGCTTTAACCCATTGACAAGCTTATCATCTTCACTTTATTGAAGTTTGATTTTGTCAATTACCTCTTTGGACATACTTAGCAAAATACTTGCTTCTAATTTGAGATTTCTTCTCTTTCTCCCTCTCAAGTTACTTAGTAGGTAGTGATCATATATACATTGGTGTTTCTTTCCTTTCTACTAACCTTTGTGTAGCATGTCACCTTAGCACACAAACTTGGTGCCCCAAGCAAGGGGGAGCAACCACCAAGGGGGAGCTACTAGCAAAGTTCGATGCACTTCAGAGACTTATGCTAACCTTTTTGCTACGACAAAGGGGGAGAAATGATAGTGATAAACTAGTTAATAATTCCATAGTTTGTGTTTATACGTAAATGAGTTTATCGTTTGTCGTAATCAAAAAGGGGGAGATTGTTAATGCAAGTAATGCCTAAAAACATTATTAGTGTTAACTAATCTTTCTTAGTTTTGATCACAACAAACCATACAACACATTTAGTGTAGAAACACAAAATGAATTATTTAACTAACACTATCATCAAGGTAATAATCATATCACTAACCTTTCTTAATCATACTTAGTGATCATCAAAATGATTATCCTTAAAACTCACTTTTGCTAATAAGACAAAAGACTTTTTAATAAACTTTCTTTTTTAGAAAATGTTTTATTAAAATGGAAAATGAAAGTTTGAAAATGGCATATTCCAAATGCTGTTAGAATATCCTTTGAAGGGATTAAATACCTCAGATATTCCCACCCCACTAAAAGACAAAAAACGGAGCGGAGTCTAGTGGCGGTACCTTAAGTACCTACGCGGTACCTTAGCGATATGGTACCACGGGGTGAGATAAGGTACCGCGCACAGTAGCCGTTATAGATCCGTTGTAACTTTGTCTCCTTTAAATAGTGGGTCAAATCTCATTTTCCAGCAAGCCTCTTGGACGTTTTTCTCAGCCCTCTTTCTATTTTCTATAGCATAATCATTTGTAAATGATCACTTAAATTGTTAAGGATGTTTACATATGATTATCCTCTTGATCCCCTCCTTTACCATGTCCAATGAGAAGATCACTCACTCACTAGTGTAGTGATAAAGATGAATTTATGAGCTAGTCATATTCATCATGATACCTTTGTGTTTTAGGTCAATCCAATGTACTTATGAATACTTGGACTAGTTGTGTTCATCCAAGTTATTTGTGAATACTTGGATTTGTTGTGTACATCCATTGCATATGTGTTTGCTTGGATTTGTGTTGTGTAAATCCAAGCTACATGTGTGTACTTGGATAAGTCTAGTTGAGTTGTAATAGATTTGATTAGGAGTTCTCACTAAACTATAAAGTGATGTGGTTCTGTCTTGTGAGTTCTCACTAAACTTTAAAGTGATTAGTAGTTGTATTGTGTGAAGTTCTCACTTAGCTTCAAAGTGAAGAGTCGTGAAGATTGGTTCTACCTTAAGATTAGAACTCGACATCTAGCCTTGTGTCGTTAAATTGTGAAGTAGGCAACGTCGTGTAGATTGGTCCTAGCTAAAGATTAGGTCTCGACATTTAGCTTAGTGTCGGAAAATAATGTAAGCAACGATGTAAGGTTTTCTCCGCCGAGAAGGGAGCTTGTGGATATAGTGGAAATCTCTAGTAGGTGTACTCGAGGAGTGGAGTAGAAACGAGGATAGAGCCTCGTTGTCGAACCACTATAAATCTTGGTGTCTTCCCACTAGGTTGTTTCCTTCCTTGCTTTTACTTATTTCATTATCATTATACTTGCTTATTATTCTTGCTAGTGCATTTCCATTGAACCTAATCATTATGCAACTTAGGTTTAAGTAAAAGATAGTTTTGATACAAACCAAATTGAAAGAAATTTTAATTTGGTCACCAATCGAAGTGAAACTATTCAACCCCCCCTTCTAGTTTCTACAGAAAGTTGTAATATAAGTTACACTTTAGGCCCACTTATGGCCTTATAAGCCCAACTACTCAAATCTTGGGTAGTAGTGGGCTTAATAAGCCCAACAAGAGATTTAAGGAGCCCAACAACCCTTTTGGCCCACTAGACAAGCCACCAAAATACCTCACTTCCCCATTGGGCCAATTCTAGGTTGGTGACACATGTCCATCATGTCCACCCACTTTCTTGCTTCTCATTGGACAATGCCTAAGTATGTGACACTTGTCACACTTCCTCCCACCCTATATAAGGGCCTTGTCTACTTGTCTCCTTCACTTTCCTTCACATAAAACACACACACACCAAAAATTCTCTCTCCCTCTTTCTTTCTTTTCCTTATGCCGTGACCCTCCAACATCCTTGATCATCAAAAAATTTGATGATCAAGCTTGAATCTTCAAAATCTAATCAAAGACCCATATTGGAAATCTCGAGATCTACACATTGGTATGTAAATCTCCTACAAGCATCAACTTTCAAGATTTTCTTTTATTTCCATGGTGGATCTATACATGCATGATGGTAACATCAAGTAAAACATGTAGATCTACCCCGGATCTATACATGCATCAAGTAAAACGTGTAGATCTACCCTGGATCTATACATGCATCAAGTAAAACGTGTAGATCTACCCTGGATCTATACATGCATCAAGTGAAACTTGTAGATCTATTCTGGATCTATCCATGCATGGTGGTCACATCAAGGGTTGACAAGATCTTGGATGGTTACTTGCTCACTCACTAGTACAACGACTTTGATAAGCCTCGTAAGATCTACATCTCGTTCTTATTTATCATTCCTTTTATTTTCTTGATCTTATATATATTCCGAATATATATATATATATATATATATATATATATATATATATATATATATATATATATATATATATATATATATATATATATATATATATATATATATATATATATATATATATATATATATATATATATATATATATATATATATATATATATATATATATATATATGTGCGAAATGGATTAATGAGTATTGGGACATTGTATATGAGATTTTGAACACTAAAAATCAAGCTAAACAAGCTCTAGTAACGATTTGATTCATAACAATTTTTGAACCGTAACAAACACAGACTGCATGGCAAACTTAGTAGGTTTGGGATAATAAAAACCTACATATTAAGATAGATAAATGTTTTGTGGTTAATTCCCCGGGTGGCTCGTCTCGTGACGAATTTTAGATAGTAAGATATGACCAAAACAGTGAAAACTAGTCAGATCTGAATATACTGTTTTGATGGACTGTTTTCTCGTAAAATTTGTATACTGACCTACGAATATGTAAAACTAAAAGTTGTAGATAAAATCATGAAGAACTAGAATCAATTGGTTGGTTTACCAATTCCTTACGGTTTGGAAACGGTGACCAAAATAGTGAAAACTAGTCAGATCTGAACATACTGTCTTCACGGACTGTTTTCTCATATAAAAATTCAGACTCATTGAAAAAGGTAAAACTTTAGACTGTAGATAAAATCATGAACAAGTAGAATCAATTAGATGATTTACCAGTTCCTTACGGTTTGGAAATGGCGACCAAAATGGTGAAAACGAGTTTGGCTGCCCAAAAACAGCCAACTCTTCTAAGTTAGGAAATTGGTTAATTAGCTATGAAAAGTACAAATTTGGGGTAATTAGACTTATAATAAGTGTAGTACATGAGTTAATGATGGTTTTGGTAAAAAGAACACACTTAGATGATTTACGGTTCAAGAGATATGAACAAATTAGCGGGACATGTCGGGAAATTTATAATAAACGGATTATAACTCATTAACGTAAAATGTGATGATTTTTTTATATAAACCAACGTGGTAGGATCCACTTGTCGGGGATCTTGGACTTATTTATATACTGATGACTAGATGACCCGAGACCCGACCAACGTGAAATATTAAGTGTATGTGGTTGTGATGTGTTTTAGAACCCAAAAACTATACAAAGTGGACTTGGGCCGTAAAAGCCCAACTTACACTTGTAATGTCTATTGGGCCATTATTGGACTTAAGATTAATAACCAATTTAGAGTAGTATACTGAATTTAAAATGGACTTAAGTCATATACTTGGGTAGTGGACCACTATTGGGCTTAAAATGGGCTAAAAGTGTTAACTTGGATTTTTCACTTAAAATGACTAAGTGTTCACCTAAAAGTTTTATAAAGAATCATAAAACTTATGCAATGTCCAAGAACTTATTAAAACATACTTATTACATATATGTACGATTTATTTCTTGACTCAAGCCTAAGACGCGCCTCGTTATCTTTAGGTCTCGTATGATCATGTATCGATTGTTGACATGTATTTTTGATTGACATTCGTTCTCTATTAACTATTATGACGATTATATCAGGTGAGTTTACAACCCCATTTAAACTTTGATAAAACTTTCCCTTTTGGGAAAGAAAATATGCAAACATATATTGGACATGACTGGATTGTATAAACTGGATTATGATTGCTTACTATTGAAACTGTTAAATTGTTGTAAATCGCCCGAATGTTATAAATAGATCTATTAGGGATTGACCATCCCCGTCTGGGTGAGTCATGCTCACTGTGCCTTGGCTGGGACAACAGACGTATACCATGTTGGAACAGGAATGGGTGTCTTTTTGTAAGACACTACGTCCTCATCTGTTGAGGACTATGGGGTTAAGGTTTAGTTTCTAATAATAAAAAAATGTTATTTACATTTTAGTAAGAATGCTTTGTGCATTATTACTTCTAGGATTATTGTATGTCCAAACTAATTAATTGATTAAAATCTGTAAATTCACCAACTTTATGTTGACCCCCGTTAGTATGTTTTGCACAGGTTATTTAGAAAGATTATTTGAGCATGGATTGAGCATCATTTAGGAGAATAAAAATGACGGGGGATTATCTTTTACTGGGATATTCATAACAAATGTTATTCAACGATTTAAATGATTGTACCAATTCAATGTATACATCAATTGTATTTCAAAAATCATATAATTATGATATGTGCTTTGTAAGCTATTTGCTCATCGATCCACCACTGTGATACCCGCTTTATGGGGGTGTTACACAGAGACCATTTGAATGAAACCGGATTTGAGTTCAAAGTTGTTAGCTCCAATCTTGGGTATGACAATAGCATCAGTGTTGCCCTCTACTTGCGATTACAAAAGCTCGATCATTGGTCGATTGTCCATGGTGACAATAGGTGGAGTTTCGACTTCGGCTGGAGTTGCTTTCTTCTTACGAGCACGGGTACGCATACACACCTACAAAAAGAAAAGAAAGAAAGACAAGAAATATTTTTGGTTTTTTATGTTTTTCTATTTTTTTGATTTTTTTTGAATTTTTAATTTTTATGAATTTTTGAAAATTTTTGACACAAAAAAATAACGTTCAAAAGTGAACGAATCCCAAAATCCAACGCGTCTCTCACTAAAAACCGTTAATCTTAACGAAAAGAGCCGGCATCGGCGCCATTTAATACAAGGTTTTCACCAAGTATGAAAGTTCGTTAAACGAGTCTTTTCGAATTGATTACCGTTGAAGTGCGAATCAGTCGTTCTTGGTGGAAAATAAAATGGTTTGATTATCTATTTTAAACTAAAAGCAAATATGAAAATGTCGTTGTGTAAAAATGAAAGCTTTAAAAGATTAACTAAAAATTACGAGTTAAAAATAAAAGAATAAAAACTTAAAAACTTAGAAGTGAATTTAAAACTTAAAACTTTGTAAAAGAAAAACTTAATTCCACCGGAATAACCCATCGGAATCCTGTCGGAATGTTGGTCGGAAAACACGTCAGAATGAGTCAAAAGAAAGCCTGTCTGAATAATCACAAAAGTATCGGAATAATGCACAGTACTCTATCGGAATCACCCCTATCGGAAAACAATTCTGTCGGAATTTAAGAAAAAGAGACTATCGGAATAGTGGAAGTCAACTACTATCGGAATATCAAATAACCCTACCATGGGAATCGTGATCGGAAAGACGATCGGAATCCAAACCCTTTTCCAATACACAGTATCGGAATTCTGCGTCGGAATATAAAACCCTAATCCGATGGCTACGTCGGAATACTGGTCGGAAAGGCTAAACCCTTTTCCGACCGTTTTAAATTTGCAATAAGCCAAGTTAATAAGTACCATTTTGAAAAGCACAAACCAAAACTTAACAAAATCAATAATGAAAGGAGATAATAAGCACGAATAAGAACTTTCAAAACTCTAAGTAAGCAACTGCTTAAATCAAACTTTAAAAAGAAGAAACCTTTAAGAAAACTTTAAAGCAAATAAGCTAAATACAAAATAAGCCAATAAGCATGATACGCTCAAAGATCAATCGTGTGAAAGCTTAGATTTGAATAAAAAGATAAACTTTTTAATCAATCAAACATCAAGATTAAACTAGGTCAAAAATTATTTCGGATCAAAGATAAACAAAATCAAGAAAGGTAGAAAGAGATTAAATGATGAAAAGCTTAAACTTGAACTTGTAGATTAATGATTCCAAAATACAAGATTAAATCAAAGCTTAAACATGAAAGAAAAGAAAAGATGAAATTATAGTGAGAGAAAGTTAAACACTTTCTTTCTCTAAAAACTAAAACTACAAAAGAAAAATGAACTAGCTAACACCCTCCTAATGTGTCATTAGGAGGGTATATATAGGAGGTGGGGAGGTGCATGTGTTGCTTCCTTTTTCTTTCTTCTCGTCTCGACTCGATTTAAATTCTTTGTCTTTCTCGACGTCGTCTCGGGATTTGTCGATATAAATTGAACTCGTCTTATAATTTTCTTCTATAATTAGACTTGGTTCTTCGACTTCATTAAACTTCCGTATTTAGACTTTTTCTTCGATAAATCTTCAGAATAGGCCTTAGACTTCCGTTCTTTTTGCGCTCTTGATCTTTTGACTTCGTCTTTTCTCGTTTTCTTTGATAAAAACTCGTGATAGCCCGTGTTTTCTCCCTTTTTCATATTTTTATCCTGAAACACAATAAAAACACAAACCACGCATAATTCCGACTTTTACGACATAAAATACACGTTTTGGTCTTGGTATTATTGGAGATAAGTGGTAAAAGGATAAGCGTTTTCACACTTATTAACTTGTCTATTTAAGAATTTGTCATATGTGTATACATACAACGCTTTACGAGCATAAATTTTCCAAAAATTTAGAAACATAAAAGTTTTTAGGGAATAGGTTTATAGGGCTCACACAACGAACAACTTGTCCTAGGTTTCTTAGGTTATTTATCTTTTATTTAGATTAATACTCTTTTTAACCAAATAGACTTGAGAAGTCCTTTTTAGTTTAATATAATATCTCTTTTGCTATAATTCTTTTAAACACTTATACTTTTCAAGTATTTCTCTTTTCTAGAATAATATGCAAATAAAGGAAAGATGAAAAAGGAACTTTTATTTATTAACAATCTGCTTCACTGATGGATAGATAAGCTTCTTTGTTACATAAAATTAAAGACTGATAGCTAAAATATTTACAAGGCTTTTTGGGAAGCTGAAATATTTAAAAGCTGGTCTATTTCTTTTCCCGGGGATTCTTAATTTCTGCTAAGAGAGCTTTGATGTTGTCTTGGTGTCGAACTTGAATATTCTCGATAAGTTTTTCCATTGTTGTCATTCTTACTTTTTCTAAGGTGATTTCCTCTTCATTTATCCTTTGCCTATTACGTAACTCAAAGTTCTCATTGCTTACTCTTACAAAATTATTCTCTAATTTCTCTATTTCCTCTTGCATCATTTCTTATTCACACCTTCGCCTTTCGACTTCATATTCTAAATCCTCAATACGGTTGGGTGGCACTTCACGGAAATAGTTGATCATATTCTCCATTTGTTCTAAAAATAGGTTTGTTTATTTAGGATATTATTGGAAGCTTGAGATGAAGGAGTTTGATACTACGGAATAGGTATATTTTCATAATTTGGTTGGGGATTATTTTCTGGTGAAAAAGGATTAAGGTGATTATTATTGGCAGAAAGAGCTAGTACTAAAGGTTCAAGAAAAATCCAAAAGGTAAAGATTTTCTAGTTCCGAATCAGATATAACGATGGGATGAGAACAGGCAGACGTATTTCTGATGACGTCGGTAAAAAGAAAAATTAATTTTATCAGTAGCTATCACTATATTATTTACACGTAATATCATTTAAGCACATAATAATATTACTAGAAATCTTAAATGTCACTTACAACTTTTTGTAGTAGCATGATTTTTGATGCGGATACTTCACTTGGAAATTTTATTTAAGAAAACCAGTTATAGTTAAGATTTTTAAATCTCTTAATTCTTTATAACTATAGCTCTGATACCACTCTGTAACATCCTCATTTTTACCTTGACGCAGTGGACTAATATTTTAGGGGTATCACTTCATGATATGGAAGCAAAGTGATAGAAAATAGCTCAAAAGAGTGTTTAAATAAATTTCATTTATTTTTATAAATTTATCATTCAAAATCAGAGATTTTTAATAAAACAACTGTACATACACTGCACATGATAGGTTCCCGAGATCTAAAAAATAGGTTTGAATGACAAAATATTCCAAGATTATATCTCTCCACGTCATTGGTATGCTTCTCCACGCTATCAATTTTAATACCTGAAATATATGCTTAAAGTCAACACAAAGGTTGAGTGAATTCATAGGTTTTAAAATCAGTTTGAATACAAGATCCTTTTCTGAGCTACGTTTTTATTTGCTCGTAAGTTTGAATAAAATGATGATTTAATTGCACTAAGCTTATGATACCGCGACTAGACATAGGAACCAACAGTTTGCCCTTATGAGGAAGTTTGCCAAACTATTCTCATTTACAAAATAAAGTATGTCTGTTTGACCAATGAGGTGCTAGCAAGTGCGATTTGCCCAGACAGGAGATGTTAGTCTCCAATAGTACTATTTATGATATTAGCGCTCATTCCGAGAAATGATTAGCGGTTCACAATTAAAAAAGGGACTTTCATAGGCAGCAATAAACATTATTTCAATGAATCATATCTGGAAAAGCATACCAAAAACACTTGTATTCCATTTTTAGCATATATCCCCTCACGGGTTTTGAAATCATTTGAAAGCAGTACACCTTAGTGAGGCTATGAACTCACCTTATGTCCAGTAATCTTGTTGGGTTTATGTCACACAGATCAACTTGAGCTAACAAACAAGAACGTGGTCTCACACCAACCTGTTTTAACATAATTGGTATGGTATTAAGTTTTTAATCTTTTGATCAATCTCTTTAAGCATTTGGTAATATTTTATTTAATTATGATTTGGTTGTAATTATTGCACCATTGTTCGGGCCATCATACTCAGAAGACATTCTATAAACGTTTGAGGAGCGAGGGCACTTTAAATCGTAAACCCAACCACTCAGTCAGAATGTTAGGGTCTCAAATTTTTAAACATTTATTCTTATATCTTATACTTTCATAAAATGACATTTTTGGCCCAAAATGATTTATAGCTTCAAAATTGACAATTTTATTCCCTGAACTTGTAAAAATCACACAACAATCTAAAAAATGATCCAAATGATCTAGGATTTGAAAACAAAGTTTACGAACACATTTTTAATAATAATAACAAAATTTCTTTAGAATTATATCTTTTGAAATGGGTTTTTGCTCATTATTTTATGTAGATTACAAAACCTTTAAGACATCTTTAACTTATAACTTCCATTTAAAATGATGAAATGACTTAGTTTCTTATAGATTATCTTTCTAACATAGTTTTGGCATTATAACAACTCTAAATAATCATTATAACAAGATCAAAGCTTGGTTAACATAAATTTTACCTAGGTAGCTCCAAAATGGCTCCTTATGGCTTCTTATGAGCACAACTTGCTATCAAAGCTTCAAGAGCTTCAATGGCTAGCTTATAGACCTGGTTTTTGGTCTTATGGGATGTCCTAAGACGTATATAGAGGTGTAAATGGAGAATGGGTATGAGATACAAAGGAAACAGGGTGCAAGTTCAAATGAAGCACATACACCCCTATCTATACTTGTTTTCACCCTTAGCCTTGAAGTTATGTAACTAAACGTGTAAGATAGATAGAGGGATAACTAATGAAGGCTAGTGAAGATCTACACAAGTTTATATCTTATAGCTTTGTCCTAATCCTTCCTTGTGGTCCAAAATGTGTCACGGCAACATATAGATAAGAATGGTGATGTGTAGCAAGCAAGGAGGTGATACACCTACTTGTAACACTCCTAAAATATCTTAGGATTGATAAATATCAGGTTTTCAAACTTTTAATGGAGGGAAATGGTTTGAAAATGAGTTTTGGAGGGAAATTACAAAATCGGATTCTATTTCTAGGGCTTGTAACTTATGATTTGTGTTTTTTGTGATTAAGGACTTGGGAAAGTGATTAGTGAATGATTAGGGCTTAATTATGGTTTAGACATTCTACTTAATAGATTTGGGTCCTTGGTTGGAAGTTTAACAAAGGTTTGATGTGAAAATGGGAAGTATACATTTGTAGATTAGGGTTTTCTAATGATCTAGGGTTTAATCTTATTAAAAGGCTTTATCCTTCAATTGGTTACTGATGTAAACTTAAATTTGGTCCCATACATTGAGTTTTAAGTGTCCAATGAGTTCTCACACTTGGTTTAAGGGTTTATTATAGGTAAACATGTCTAAAGAGTGAAAATACCTATTTTGACCTAATTTACAAGTCATGCATTGAAATCTTGTACCTTGTGCATTAGGGTACTTTTACATTGTCTTAATATAATCTTATAACCTTAATGAAGTCTTATAAATATTTATAGACTTTTCCAAAAAGAACTAGGTAGTGATTCCATGTAGATTTCTTAATATTATGGTTTTTGGGTCATTAATCCTAATGATGTTCTAACTTGGGTAATTAGGGTTTACATCCTTATGTATGCTTACTGTAGGGCTTATATGATATTTTTATGACTTCTATGGGTTCTACATTCTTAGTTTGAGGGTTTATATAGGTTGATCATATTATAGGGTTAATTAAGGGAGCTTAAGATCCTATGCTTTGATAACTTGTACCTTATGCTTTACCAACTTGTAACTTGACTTGAAATGAATGTATAATCTTAATATGATATGTAGGTGATTTTTATAATTTGTGGTAAAAGATTATACTCTAATTCAATGTATAATGGATTTTATATACTAATCTTGGTTACTAGGTCTTAACTTGTAATTAGCCTTGGATTAGTGAATATTAGCAATTTGTGATCAATTAACTTTACTTTATATGATATATTGTAATTAGTAAATTGATTTTTATAATAGTACATGGATTTTATGTAGTTACATTGCTTGAAATATTATTTATCAAAGTTTCTAGGTGGTGATCTAGACTATTATGTACAATTTCTTGTATTTAGCTTTGTATGATTTTTTTCTTGCCATTCTTAGGTATTATTATGTCCTTAGAGTATACTTTATAACTTGTTTATGTTACATAATGACTTATTCATAAGTGTTCTCCATTCGTGGTTACCATTCTTGAGTTTATAATTCATTTATAGGAATTCTAGGGTTTCTAAGGGAATTTAGGGCATCATGGTTATATTTGAGATGTTCTTGTTAATATTGAACTTATTAGATCTCTTTTATAGTTTATACTTGTGTCTTTCATCATTATAGGAATGTGTGGTTATAATAGTTTATGGTGTGAGAAGTAGTTCATTCTACCAAGTAATACACAAAAAACAAAAATTTCTAGTGGCTTTTCCACTCTTATTCAAACATAGCATATATTACACTTGCAAATTTTGTAGGTTGTCATAACTAAGACAACACCAGGATCTTCTCACCATCGCACTCCAACGGGAAGGAAGATCCAATAGAACGAGACTACCTTGATCACAGGAGGAAAGCAAAACCTTCAACAAGAGGGTACTCCAATAAGGCAAAATCTCCAACTAGCAGGTAATCCTGGGGGGTCGAACGCTCGAAACGCTGGAGGGAAGCAACCACAACAGGTCACAACCCCGCTATTTGTAACAACCCAAAACCAGTTGTAGTACTGCAACAAATGACACCACCTCAAAAGGAGGCACAACCTCTATAGGACGAGCAACCAGGTGGCGAGGCATATTCCTTTTTGGTTGAAGTAAATGTTGAAGATTTCGTAGCCCAAAAATACAGTCGACACCCTCCTCCCTTACATGGTGGAAAGAATGAGGAATGAGCAACGAGAGGAAGTTATGACACTACTTCTCTTCGGCCCCAGACTTGCTAAGGGCACGGATTCTGAATAGCCACTACCACTCTCTTTAGAAAAGGATCACCATAGAAATTCTTTTGAACCTAAGAGGAGAGGCAGCGTAAAGGACCGTCTTAAGAGGCCCAGCTTGAAAGATCGCCTTGGGGAACCACGTGTTCCCGATCAAGGTGAAAGGACACATTCCTCAGAGCGCTCGTGTAGGTCTAGAGGCCGATACACCTTAGGAAAACCAAAAGAAGATGATCATCGCAGGAAGGAAAACTCCAACATTTTTGACATGCTAGGAAAAAGGAAGGGAGTCCAACTCCGGACTCACGAAGATCTAGATCCAAAAGAAAGGGATCGGTAGAACAGTCAGGCTCTCACAAGAAGGAAACACATGGCTGATCACATTCTGAGAGGAAGTAACCTCGTAAGTACCCCGAGAGACGTGGTCGCTCTCATAGAAGAGGTACGTCAGCTTCCGAAACGGGGTCCTCCCACTACCGGCATCACAGGAGGGACACATCATCCCCACTCCATACCTTGGACAAAGAGAATAACGACACTATACACAAAAAATATAGGCATAGACGCCACAGACATAAAGACGATGAATTGTCGCACCCATTACGTCGTTAGGAAGTGGGTCCATTCACATCACGAATACGCGAATTCAATGATAAAAAAAGAGAAGGATGTCGTCCCACATCAAGACTTATGATGGCCCAAATGACCACTTAGTACTTTTTAGAGTCGCGACCCATATAAAGAACTAGTTGATGTTTACATGGTGTCACATGCTCAATTCTACCTTGATATGTAATGCACATAGGGGATTTGATGAGCTTCCTAGGCGAAGCATCGATGGCTTCTAGCAACTGCGTAAGACTTTCTTTAGAATTTATACGCAACAAAAAAAGTACATCAAAAATCCAGTGAAACTCCATTGCATCAAACATCGGGAGGATAAATCCTTGACTCTTTCATAGAACGCTTCAAAGATGAGATTGATCATGTTAAAGGGCTCACGAGATCATGTAGATCTCAGGATTTATGCACGGGGTCAACAATCCAGAGATGACCAAACGCCTGAATGACAAAGTGCCTAGAACCCTCGATGAGATGAAGGAGTGTACAAGGGCTTTCATTCGTGGAGAAGCTGCGACCGCAGAAAAGAAAAAGCGTATCCAAATTATAAGGTTCAAGATCAACCCAAAAGCAATCTATGGATTGTAAGATGATTACTATGGCCAAAAGCGGGGGAGGAGGGGAAATGGACCCAATAAGTTCACTAATGATGACCCCAAAGAAAATCCTCACAAGTGAGGGTGCTAACTTCCCAAACCACCACCGATGTCAACTCCGATAAAAAAAGGAGAATTGGTAACAAATACTACGAATATGTGTTCATCTAAAAATGCATGTTAATGCAAAGCAATACTAAAAACATTATTAGTGTTAACTAATCTTTCTTAGTTTTGATCACGACAAATAAAAAAGAAATTTATCGTCAAATACAATCATAAGTCAAATTATTTGACAAACACTATCATCAAGGTAATAATCATTTAAGTATTGTACTAACATATCTTAATCATGATTAGTGATCATAAAAGTGATTAATCCTAAACTTACATTTTGTCAAATGTGAAAAAGGATTTTTAATAAACTTTCTTTTAAGAAAATGTTTTATTAAAATGGAAAATTTAAATTTGATATGGCATATTCCAAATGCTATAAGAATATCCTTTGAAGGTAAAAACTTACCTCAGATATTACTTCCCCACTAAAAGACAAAACGGGAGCGGAGTCTATGAGCACGGTCCCTTAAAGGGCTATGCAGTTCATTAGTGATAAATAACCGTAGGCATATTTAAGGCACCGCGCTCAGAGAGCCGTTGGCCTTTGTCTCCTATAAATAGTGGATCAAACCTGCATTTTCAATAACCCTTTTTGGACACTCTTTCTGCCATCTTTCTCTTTTCTAATTCCTAATCATTTGTGAATGATCACTTAATATGTTAAGTATGTTTACTTATGATTATCTCCTTGATCTCCTTCTTTACCTTGTTCAATGAGAAGATCACTCACACAGTTGTGATGTGATTAAAGATGAAGTCTTGATGAAGATCCTCTCCTAAAGATCTAGTCATGTTCATCAGTTGTTTTTATTTGAGTCTTGTGTAGATCTAATGTATTTGTGAATACATTGATCTAATCTTGTGTAAATCCATTGTATATGTGTATACCTGGATTTGTGTTGTGTAGATTCAAGTTACATGTGTATACTTGGATATGTGTTTTATTGAGTTGTAATAGGAATTAGTTTGAGTTCTCACTAAACTTAAAGTAATGTAGTTGTGTCTTGTGGAGTTCTCACTAAGCTTGAAAGTGAAGAGTTGTGAGTTCTCACTAATCTATAAAGTGATGTGGTTGTGTCTTGTGAGTTCTCACTAAACTATAAAGTGATATAGTTGTGTCTAGTGAAGTTCTCACTTAGCTTCAAAGTGAAGAGTTGTGAAGATTGGTTCTACCTTTCGATTAGAACCCGACATCTAGCCTTGTGTTGTTAAATGGTGAATTAGGCAACATTGTAAAGATTTTTTCTACCTTTAGATTAGAACTCGACATCTAGCCTTGTGTCGTTAAATGGTGAATTAGGAAACGTTGTGAAGATTGGTTCTATCTTTCGATTAGAACTCGAAATCTAGCCTTGTGTCGTTAAATGGTGAAGTGGGCAACGTTGTGTAGATTAGTCCTAGCTAAGATTAGGTCTCGACATTTAGCTTAGTGTCAGAAAATAATGTAAGCGACATTGTAAGGTTTTCTTCGCCAAAAAGGGAGCTTGTGGATATAGTGGAAATCTCGAGTAAGGTGTACTCGAGGAGTGGAGTAGGAACGAAGATAGAGCTTCGTTGCTAAACCACTATAAATCTTGGTGTCTTCCTATTAGGTTGCTTCTTTCCTCACTCTTTACTTATTCTTACTATCATGTCATTCACATATATTACTTGTCATTGTTAATGCATTAGAATTTAACCTAATCATTATGTAACTAGCTTTCAAGTAAGAGGTAGTTTTGAGACAAGCCTAATTGAAAGGAATTTTAATTAGGACTTAAACCCAAGAGAAACTATTCAACCCCCCCTTCTTGTTTCTACAGAAGAGATGGTACGTGAAGGTAAACTCTAGTACCTCATTAAAGAAATCAAGCAAGGAAAAGACAAGCTAAAGCATGCGAAAAAGAAAGACCAACCAAAGAGTAATCCTGCGACCATCTACATGGTGCAATCGTGGCAGTAAATCACTAGGTAAAGGTTAGTAAAAAAATTTCCTAGGAGAAATAGATTTCATTTAACTCCTTGAAAGTGAGCAGCGTAGCAGAGGGGCCCTTGGTAATTGAAGTAGACATTGGTGGCCAAGCTTTCTACCCGATGTACATCAACGGGGGTTCCTCACTTAAAGTCCTATATGAACACTACTTCAAACAGTTGCGACCGGAGGTAAGAAACCAAATGATACCGGCTACGTCGCTGCTAATGGGTTTCAGCATAGAGGTGATATGGCCATTGGGACAGCTACGGATGTTAGTGACTGTTGGAGACATAAAACACTCGACAATGGCCTGGATGAACTTCATGGTAATGCGTTCACCATCACCATACTATGGTATCATAGGAATACCGGGAATACTAACGATCTAAGCCGTACCACCCACAAATCATGGAATGGTGAAATTCCAAGTTGAGGGTGGTATTGTCATGATATGCAATACGTGATACCACAAGCAGAATGAAAAGTGTAACACCTCCATTTTTACCATATAGCAGCGGAAGCTAATCTGGGATATTACTTTCAAGGTATCATAGTCACAATAATAGAAAAATGCTCAAAGAGACATTATATAAAAACTTATATTATCATTCATTTATTCATTAGAGTTTTAATAAAAATAAATGTAAATGAATTGTACATCACGGGTTTCCCAAAGATCTAGTTTTATTTATTAGAATTTTAACCTTTCAAGATACCACCATCCGCAGCCCGCCAATCTTCATTCACCTGAGACATATGCATTAAAGTCAACACAATGGTTGAGTGAGTTCATAGGTTTAAACAATATTTTAATACAAGTATGACTCTAAGGCTACATTGTTATACACCTATCATTTAAACTCATCAATTCTTCATTTATTATTGCAGCTCATGACCCCGCGACTAGACATTATCAGAAAAACCAACAAATTTCCCTTATGCAGGAAGTTTACTAGACTATCCTGAGTTTGCAAAAATAAAGCATATCTGTTTAGCCTAGATAAGAACCTTTAGCTGTTGGAAAGCGTGACTTGCCCAGATGGAGGATGTCAGTCCTCAATAGTACTATTCACAACATTAGCGCTCATTTAAAAATGATTAGCGATCCACGATTAAAAGGGGACTTAATGGCAATAAATAAACGTAGTGTCAATAATCATATCAGGCATCATACAAAATAACTTGTATTCCAGTTTTAGCATATATCCCCCTCACGGGTTTTTAAATAATTTATAAACTTTCAAAAGTGAGGCTATGAACTCACCTTAGCCTATAGAGTCTTGAATTACATTGGATTCACAATTCGTCTAACAAATCTGGGTTGACATACAAATATACATATATATCAGTCGTAATCTCTGAGTTCAGTCTATTTAATTAATAAATATATATATTTTCTTTCATCCATATATTTTGGAGTTATAGCATCATTGTTCGGGCCAATATACTCAGAAGTCATTCTATAAACGTTTGAGGAGCGAGGGCACTTTAAATCGTAAATCCAACCACTCAGTCAGAACGTAATATCGAGATGGAACATCTTTGTACAAAGTTCCCTAATAACATGATACATTGTATATTATCTTATTATTATAATTTATGTTCTTTAGTTTCAAAATTTACAAAACTAGCCCTTTTTGTTATAAGTTTGGTATATTTACACTTTTAACCCCTAAAGTATATAGTTTTAATATTTACGTTTTCAACCTTCAAATCTTAACCTTAGGGTTTCAAACTTTGCAATATTAATCCTTATAGTTTTAACTTTGTGAAAATGACACTTTTGGCCTAAAATGTATATAGTTTCAAAAATGATAGTTTTAGTCCCTAGACTTGTTTAAAATTACATAACAAGCTTAAAATTGTACCAAATGATCTAGGAACTTAAAACAATATTTATGAACACATTTATAATCATAATAACATTACTTTTCTAGAATTATAGTCTTTGAAATAGATCTTAAGTCCTATTTCATGTAAATTACAAAACTAGGATTTTATAACATCTTTAGCTTTTAACTTTCATTTTAAATGATCATATAAACTAATTATTTTTAGGTTATCTTATTAACATATTATTAAAATTATAACAAGAATTATAAAATCATTATGGCAAGATCTTAGCTTACTTAACATAGTGATTACCCAGGTATCTCTAAAATAACTTTTAGGGCTCCTTATGAACTTCTTTTGCTTCTAAAGCTTCAAGAACTTCAATGGAAACTTCTTAGACATGGTTTCTGATCTCAAGGATTCCTTAGGACTTTGTTAGAAGTGTAAAACCAGAATGTATGGGTACTGAGGTAAGAAAGTTGGGGATGAACTAAAATGTATGCATTTCGCCACTATTTATACCCATTTGAAGCCTATGAGTCTTAGTTTTAGCTTATAAATGTGCTAGGGACTTAGAGTGATGATACATGAATCCTAGTCATGATTCATGGAAGCTATAGTTTGAAGTTATCTATGGTTTGTGGTCAAAAAATGTGTCACAACACATTATAGATAGGAATGCTAATTTAGCAACTACAAGTAGGTGATCAAGCAGCTTATAGGCCTTCTAGAAGTCCAAAATATCTTACAAAATATCTATATTAAAACTTATAATGGGAGGGAAAGAGTTTAAACTTGATTTTAGAGGGAAAAAACAAACTAGGTCAAAAATTAGGGCTTGTAAATTTATGGGTTGGAAATTCTTGTAATTAAGGGTCTAGGAATTTGATTAGTGATGGATTAGGGTGTATTTAGTGTTTAAATAATGTATTAGGAGTTTTAGGTCCTTGGTTTAAAGTTTAACAAAGGTTTGAGATAAAATTGGGAAGAAAACCTAGTCGGGTTTAGGTTTCTAATGATCTAGGGTTAAATCCTTGTTAAAGTCATTATTCTTCACTTAGATACTGATGTACACTCAATTTATATCCTATAAATTTTGTGTTAAGTGTCTAAAGAGTTTCCAAACTTGGTTTGATAAGTTATTCTAAGTAAACATGTCTAAAGAGTGAAAATACCTATTTTGACCTAATTTATAAGTCATACATTGAAATGTTGAACCTTGTGCTTTATGGTACTTGTACATTGCACTAAGATAATGTTATAACCTAAACATAATGATATGAGTGTTGGTATACTTGTCGTAAAAGACTAGGTATCGATTTAATGTAAAATGCCTAATATAAGGGTTTTTAGGATATTAAGCCTAAAGACTGTACTTTGGGTAATTAGTATTTATATCATAACGTAAGATTATTCTAGGTATTATATGTTATGTTTATGGCCTCTTATGATTCTACACACATAGTTTAAGGGTTTATATAGGGTAATCATAATCTAGGTGCAATTAGGTTAGCTTATGGTTCTATGCTTCAATAACATGTACATTGTGCTTTAGTATTTTGTTATTTAGCTTGAGATAAATGTATGATCTTAATATGATACTTATTTGAGTTTTATACTTGGTTGCAAAATATTAGACTCTAATTCAATGTCCAATAGATTTAGGTGCTAATCCGGGTTATTAGGTCTTATACTTGTAATTAGCTTTAGATTACTTATACTTAGTATTTTAGAATAAAATATCTCTTCTAAATGATAGATTATAACTCTTACATTTGTATTTGATATTCATATATAGATATTGTGTAGTTATATTGCTTGAAATATAGTTTACAAGGGATTTCTAGGGTTTCTAAGGCTCTTTGATGATTTAGGGCATCTTTATTATATTTGAAATATTCTTGTTCATAATATATCCATATGATTACTTTTAGAACTCAGACTTGATATATAAATATTGTTTACAACATATAGGCATATGTTAAAGTGGCAATTGAGTTTGTGAGAACCCATATATTTCATAATCAGTTATATATCAAAGTATAAGGCAAAAATTTCTTAGTAAATTCACCTCTTTTGTATATTTATAAAATGGGAAATACACATACATTCATATTACATTAGCAAAATATACTGGATGTTATAGTCTCCTCCCTTTATATAAAATCTCGTCCTGAGATTTTGCTAGGTGTAGGGTTAAGGGTAGAAAATAGATGTAGATATTTAGCTCTAATTTGATCTTCACGTTCCCAAGTATACTCAGGTCCTCTTTTGGACAGGCTCTTCCACAAATTTAACTTATCATTGAGTTGAAGTTCTTACATCGGGATGATGAGAGATACATTAGATAAGCATTTCTTCAAATTTGAAACATGAAAAGTATTGTGAACATTACTAAGCTCTTCAGGTTGCTCTAGTTTATATGCTACAGGGCCAATTCTTTTAATTATTTTGAATGGTCCAATATACCTTGTATTCAGTTTCTTTTTCTTTTTGAATCGGATAACTCCTAGACTAGGTGATACTTTTAGCATAACGCGATCTCCAACTTGAAATTACAAAGGTTTACGTCTAGTATTAGCGTAACTTCTTTGTCTATCTTGTGCATCTTGTAAACTCTATCGAATTTGGATGATCTTTTCAGTAGTCTCATGTATTATTTCTGGTCCTGTTAGTTGAACATCTCCAACTTCAGCCCAACAAACAATCGATCGACACTTTCTTCCATAAAGTACTTCGAAAGGCGATGCTTTAATACTAGCATGATAACTATTTCTATAAGAGAATTCTACTAGAGGTGGATGTTTCTCCCATCCTTTTACAAAATCTATTACACCAGCTCTAAGCATATCTTCGAGAGTCTGGATCGTTCTTTCACTTTGTCCATCTGTTTGAGGATGATATGTCGTACTCATGTCTAATTAAGTTCATAAGGCATTTTGCATCGATCTCCAAAATACAGATGTAAAGAGACTGTCACGATCTGAAATGATAGATACAGGCACTCCATGTTGAGAGATTATTTCCTTAATGTACAATCTCATAAGAGTTTCCATAACATCAATTTCTTTAATAGGAAGAATTGAGCGGATTTAGTAAGACGATCGACAATAACCCAGATGGTGTCATGTCCATTTGATGTCTTAGGTAACTTAGATACAAAATCCATCGTTATTCTTTCCCATTTCTGTATTAGGATCTCTGACTGTATCACCAACCCGGATGGTTTTTGATACTCTGCTTTAACTCTTGCACACGTTAGACAATTGCTAACATACTCTGCTATGATTTTCGTTCATGTTAGGCCAGCAATGGAGTTTCTTCAAATTTTGATACATCTGGTCGGAACCAGTATGTATAGAATACTTCGATTTATGAGATTCGTGCATAATTATATCTCGTAAATTACCATAGGTAGGTAACCAACTACGATTCTGAATACAACGAATTCCATCTTGACGAACTTCAAATTCCTTATACATTCCTCTCAACTTCTTAGCTTCTACATTCTCTGCTTTAAGTGCTTCTTCTTGGGCTCTAGAATTTGGGTAGGTAATTTTGGTTAAAGAGTTATCATTAATGATCTAACTCGTAATTGCTTAACACGCTCCTTTCTACTCAAACCATCAACTACTACATTGGCTTTTACTAGATGATAACGAATTTCACAATTATAATCAGAAAGTAATTCTAACCAACGTCGATGTCTCATATTCATTTCCTTCTGATGAAGAATATATTGAAGACTCTTATGATCAGTAAATACTACACGCTTCATACCATAGAGGTAATGTCTCCATATTTTAAGAGCAAATATCACCGCTCTTAATTCTAGATCATGGGTAGTATAATTCTTCTCATTAGAGTTAAGTTGCCTTGATGCATAAGCAATAACTTTATTGCTTTGCATAAGCACTACTCCCATTCCTTGAATGGATGCATCACACTAAATGATAAAGTCATCGTTACCTTCATTTAATGCTAGAATAGGTGCTTCACATAACTTTCGTTTCAATAATTAAAAAGCTACTTCTTGATATTTCCCTAGAAAAACGGTTTGTTCTTTTGAGTCAATTTAGTCAAAGCTTTAGCAATTTTTGGAAAACCTTCGATAAATCTTAGATAATATCCAGTAAGTCCTAAAAATTGTCTTATCTCTATAGGCGTTGTTGGGAATAAATACACAAGAGGAGTTCCCCTTGCTGTGACAAGCAAGTTCCCACTGCTAGTGTTTTTTCCATTGCTGCATTAATGAAGACAGTGGGATCAGTTCCCACTGCTAGAAGTCAAAGACACTGCTGCATGGATAAACTTGGAGAAGATTTCAACGCGTTTCTGTTACAAGTCCAGAATATCTTCCTAGTTTATTTCATATTTATCTTGTACAAGGGTCCTTATGTTATAAAAGGACTCACTAGGGTTTTGTGTTTTATATCTCTCACCTGTCATTTCATTTCACGCTTTAAGGTTGTAAAACCCTAATACCATCTTGGGTATCCATATATTTTTTAATATATTAGAGCTTATAGTTTGGTTCATTACTTGTTCTTGTGCTAAACATTACTTTCCGCATCTTGTTTAGTTACTTTGTGATGAGCAAGGTTTCTCTAAGTGATAGTTTGAGTTTACTCTTGCTATTACTACCTTTAAACAAGCTAAGGTTTAAGTTCCGAGTTTAGGATCAACAAGTGGTATCAGAGCTTATTGAGAAACTTTGATTAAACCAAGAACAACACAAACCTCCCACCTATAATCAATCATGTCCACTGACTCTCTTTCATCCTTAAACAACAATGCCCTCAAACTTCCAATTTTGGATCCTGAAAACTTTGAAATATGGGAATTTAGGATTCAACAATATCTCAAAATAGAACACTGATGAGACTGCTTTTATACATGGTCTCATCGTCCAAATCGGGCTTAAAATGCATAAAATATCTTTAAATATACCAAATATATGCTCGTGTTTGTTACTTGTGTATTTTTAGGTACGGATATTGAGGAAATGGCAAAAGATCACAAGAATCAATCAAAAACGAACACGGGAAACGAAGCCGCACAATGAACCGGGCCTAAGTTTTGAATTTACAAAAATGCCCTTGAAGAATTGAAGATTGTCAAGATTGGTCACTCTATTATTGAAGACTTGGCAATTTATACCCTTGCAAATCTCAATTATTACATTTGGGTCCTTAAATTATCAAGTATTTACAAGATCAGTCCTTGAAGAATGAAGAATTGGCACAAAATGTCCTTGAAACAAGTTTATAAACAATATGTGCCAAAAATGCCAAAAGCTGAAAGTTGAAATCAAAGGAAATGGGAGTTTGCTGATTTATTACAACTTGAAGACAAGAAGAAAGCTTGGGGGGTCATTTTGCCAAGACAGCCAAACTCTCACCACCACTCATGTCCTTACACGTCATCAATACCCACCCAATACCCATTTACCCGACCCTACCCAGTCCATATCCAGCCCAAAACCTTAATAAATAAAACCCGGCTTAAATTAAACTGGTCAAAGACCAGTCAAACCTTCCCACTTATTTCCCACCATAACACTTATTTAAAAACATTTTTTACCCAAAATAGATTAAACCCAAGTCTTAATCCCCTTTGAACCCTAATTAATTCCAGACAAAATTAGCTTCATATCAAAGGGGTTTAAGCTTAATCCTTCCAGATCCTCAATTAAGGTCACTCTCATCCTATCCCACACAAAACCCATGTTCCCACTCAACCCATGTGACCTCCCAGGACCACCCCCTGCCCCGTCTTTTTCACACCAAAACCAAGAGGGGACAACATAAACGGATGGATCACACTCCTTGGTCCCCAAGTTCAAATGGACGACTACGATCAACTTTTCAAGGCTGGCATCTTCACATGACACCAACAAGATCACATGAAGACGAATTTTGACCATTTTCAGTCAAAACAACAAGGGCAACTTTGGCATTTTAGTTGCTAGGGTTTTAGTTCTAGTTAGTTCCATTCACTTGTATAAATAGAGGTGCATGTACCTCTATTCGTTTTGTTCCTGATTTTTCTTCAAAATTTTGTAATCGCTTTTTATGAAATTATAAAGTTGGTATTTTTCTTGGATAAAATATAATTCCTTTTATCATTTTTAAAAGTTGGTGTTAGTTTATGAAGAATAACTGAGTTCCATTTGAATTTGTTCAAAACAATTTGTGTTTTGAATTTTCAGAAATTAAGTTTCTGGAAATTGGTAATTTGTGGTGAAATTGGTTTCATGGTTTGGATTTCCTGGATTTTAAGTTGTTTAGGTTAAGGGTTTTGAAAGATAAACATTGGAGTTATTTGGAAAAGGTTTTAAAAAGGTTTCAAGAAAAATCAGTATATTGCATATTTTGGTTTTTTCTTGTTTTTCTTAGCAGGTCATTGGAGATTGTTGAACAAAGATTCTGCATAGGCCCGGGCCTATAGGGAGGTGGTTTTTCAACCACTAAGGGACCTGGATGTAGGTCCCTTAAGGTAAAAATCTTATTCCATTTTCAGTTTTCAGAAAATTTGGTGCTCATGTGATTTTGCATGTAAACTTGTTATGTGTGGGTTTTAGTGCTTTATATTGCTGATATAAGGTGTTTTATGCATGTTAAATTAGTTTGGGTGTCACTTGATTTGATTTGCTTGTTAAAAATTCAAATCTGAAATTTAAAGGAGTGTTTGGATTTGCAAGTTAATCAAGATTGGTGAAAGATTTTTGGGTTACAATCTGTCTAGAAACACTTCCTAGGTTGTAGGTTTGTGATATATGTGTTTAGGTCTCAGCTTGGTAAGGTTTTAAAGCAATTGGTAAGCTAAAAATTTGGAAAAGAGGTCAAAAACAGTCTAGTGCTTTGTCTGCCTGAATTTTTGATGATTTTGTACCTCAACTTATGCTCATTGCTAGATCATAGGCTTAAGTAGGGTTTTCAATCAGTTATATGCTACTTGGTGGATTTGTGTGCAAATTTTGGAGGTTTGAAACTCGTTTTTGAGCAAGTAAAATAGGGCAACTGTTCATCAGACACATAAGTGATTTATCAGAAACATTTGGTGCTTGTTTAGTGTGATTCTTGCTAAGTGATTGTTGTTTTTTGTGTTTACTCAGACTCCCCACAACCCAATTGGTGTGGGGGTACCTTGTGGTCCAAAGAAAACCAAGCACTAGGGCTTTCCTAAGCTCTTAGGTCAACTGGCCAGCAAAATACACTACCAGTGGGAACACCTTTCCCACTGCTAGTTCATTTGTTTCCCCTGCTAAGCAAAAGGACAAAAGTCAAGCAACAGGTCTCTATCAGATTTTGTTTTTTTTTGTCTTTTGTGGGTGAAAATTAGAGTTAGGACTTGAAACCAGTTTTGTTATTTTTCTAATTTAATTTAGGATTTTTCTGTTTAATCAATTTTTATTTCACTGTTCATTTGCTATTTTTTAGGTTTTATTGCATTTTTAATTAACTTTTAATTTTTTGTTTTTGGCATTTAGTGCCAAAATATCTCTTTTTCAGTTTAAACATTTTTCCTAGGCTTAGAATAATGTTTTAAGATTTTTGGGTAAAAAAATATTTTACTGTTCATCTTTTTATTATTTTTTTTAGAATTAATTTAACTTAATTAGGGTTTTAATTAAACTAGTTTTGTCATTTAGAGAAAAATTTAATATTTTTCAAACTTTTTTCATTTTTCTACTGTTCATTAGAGTAATTTAGGATTTTTAAAATTGGTAGATTATTTTTAGCATTATTTTATTATTTTTTATAATTATATTAGTTTTAAAATAGTTTTTAGTAATTTAAAAATTAGGAAAAATACTTTTTAGTCTTTAGATAATATAAGTAAGTTATTTATTCAATAAAATCATATTTTGGACATTTTGATTAATTATATTTAATTTTAGGGCTTTAATTAGCATTTAAAATTGAATATTTAATTAATAAAAGGTTTTAAAATATTTTTATTGGATTTGATTTCTTATTTATATTATTTTAGACTTGTTTTAGCTTTTAATTAATTTTTAGGTTTTAAAATTTTAATTTTTGTAGTTTTTACGGTTTTACGTGAACGCGTTTTCGTCTTAGCCCGATCCGTCTTCGTAACCGTCCATTCTTTCCTTTCTCATTTCTATTTTCTTTTCTTTTCTTAATAAAATCATCAATCAAATCAATTCAATTCACAACGCACTTGCCTCCTTGGGAAACGAACTTAATTGGTCATTAGTGCTCGGTTTTCCTAAACCGACACTTAACGCTTACCACTACTTTGCCTCTCTTTTCCTAAAGGGTTGCAAAAACACTACATCAATTTTTGGCACCGCTGCCGGGGAGGCGTGTTGTGTTTTGATTTGGCATTGTTGTTTTTATACTAACCATAATTAGTATTTGTATTAGTAGCACTCTACTAATACGTATTATCGTTTTTCGGTTTTTGTGTGAATATTATTACTATATTGTATACGTAGAACAATAAATACACAAGTACTCCAAATACGTGAGCAATCACAACCTTGACTTGGGAGGTCATTACCCAATCATTGTATTCGAATCTCAAACCAAAGAAAAAAGGCAAAAATAGATAAATACTTTCGTGAAGCTTAATCTTGATAATACAAACTATAAGGTGGTTATAAGGCGGTTGTATTTCACGACCTAAAGGAAAAAGGCTCTTAAGTGCTTCGCGGCGCCTCGTTTCCTCCGCTTGCTTGTGCGTATTTGATTTTGAGAGTGAATCGAGGGTTTTGCCGCCCAAAGTATTACCACATATTATATATATTTTCTTGGTTTCTATTGATTAAACCCTCTTGAACGATTTGGTGTTCCACCATCGTTCTAAAGTCATCGAAGGCGTTCACTCCACGTGATCGTTTTCATTCCTTGAGGCTTCTTTAATCGAGAGATTTGATTAAGGAGGAGATTTGTAGATTATTGTCTACTTAATACATTCACCAATTTCCAAAAAGTTAATACCATCAAAAACCACAAAAAATTGAAAAATACAAAACACAAAAAAGAATCTTCTTTGCCCGCCTTCTCGTTGTACGTGACGTTTATGCAAACTCGCTCTAAAGCAAGACGTGCACGTAAACGAAGAAACAAATCAACCACTCCTTCTAGTGAGGAGTCTCCTATTGACGAACCCGTTGTAGTGAAAGAAGCACCCATGGCTAATCGAACTATGATGGAGTTACTTCAAGCACCCACCGAGGGTTATGGAGAAGCTATTGTGATTCCCGCTATCCTTGCGGAGAATTTTGAGGTGAAAACGGGTTTGTTGTCGATGATCCAAAACAACAAATTCCGTGGTGATGAGAAGGACAATCCCCACAACCATATCCGCCAATTTAATCGTCTTACCGCCACTTGCAAATTCAAGGATGTCTCGAATGACTCGATTAAGATGATGCTTTTTCCGTATTCCTTAGCGGGGCCCGCTAAAATTTGGTTAGAGAAAGAGCCACCCAATTCTATATTGACGTGGAAGGATCTCGTTTCGAAATTTGTGAACCAATTTTTTCCGCCCTCTAAGACTATGCATTTGAAAAATGAGATTTCTAATTTTTCACAAGAATCAAATGAAAGTTTTTCAACGGCTTGGAATAGGTTTAAGGAGATGTTACATGAATGTCCTCATCACGGTTTTTCCGACTTGCACCAAATAGACACGTTTTACAATGGACTTAACGATCATGAAAGAGATTATTTAAATGCCGCCGCGGGTGGTAATTTTTTGTGTAAAACGGTTGAAGAAGCTTTGGTCATAATTGAGAATAGGTCTAAGGTTTATAGCCCTCGTCACACAACGAGTGTTGCCAAATTGGGCTCGTCATCATCGTCTCGTAGTATCAATGCTTTACATGATGAAGCAAATGAAGAAAATCGATTTTTTGATAGATTTGCTAACCTTATGAACCATTGGAAAAATCAAGAAGCTTCAAATTCCGCTTCGGTTAAGCGGTTTCTAAAAGTTGTTTGTCGTGTGGTGGAGCTCATGATCTTTCCGAGTGCATTACCGCGGATGGTAACACTTCGAATGCTTTTGTAGCCACGGGAACTTATAACCAAATCGGTCAAGGTTCCCGCCAAAATCAAGCTCCACCAAATCAAAATGCTAATAATTATCGAAACAACAACCAAGGTGGAAATTACCAAGGAAATCAAAGGAATTATAACAAGGGTAATTATCAAAGTGGAAATGGGCAAATTTCTAACCAAAACCAAAACCGTGATTTTCAAACTTCTACTCAAGGTTTTCAAAACGATCACACCAAAAATCTTCAAGGAGAATTTTTGAATTATGCAAAGGCTAATGATGCTAAGTTTGACAATATGCAACGTGTAATGGTTAGCTTAAGGTCCGAGTTGAAAAACGAGCTTAAAAACGAACTTGCTAATGAACTTAAAACTCATGCTAATAAAATGGAAGGAAATGTCACACGTCTCCAACAAAATCAACAAAATATGGAGCAAGGTCAACATGAGATTAAGCAAGAGTTGTTAAAAGCGGATGCTAGGCAATCTAAGTTTGAAGACCGAATGGCTAAAATGTTTGAAGCTATCATGTGTAAGCCCTCTTCTTCGGGTGGTCTTCCTAGTGATACCATCGTAAACCCCAAAGGAGAGTTGAAGGTTGTTGCTACTCGTAGTGGTAAAACTTTCAAAGAACCCATTTCTCGTCCAAGTACTTCTATGGAGAAGGAAAAAAAGAAAGAACCCGAGGTTGTGGTAGAAAAGGAGCAAATTACAAGCCCACGAAGTACCGCTCAAACGACACCTACGGTTGAACCTATACCAATCATGGAACCCGAGATTCCAAGGCCGTTGCCTATGCCTACTTTGCCCCAACCCACACCACCTTTACCCTACCCTTCAAGACGAGACAAGGAAAAGGCACAAGAACGAAATAATTATCAATTTGAACTTTTTATGAAAATGTTCCGTGACTTGCATTTCAATATAAGTTTTGCCGACGCCTTAGTCATGATGCCTCGATTTGCCGCGAACTTCAAAAGTATGTTGAATAACAAAGAAAAATTGCAAAAATCGTCTAGTTGTTCTTCGGTATTTCTAATCCGCATACCTCAAAAAGTCGGTGATCCTGGAAAGTTTTTAATCCCATGTGCTATCCAAGATATGGAAGAATGCTACGCTTTGGCCGATCTTGGTGCTAGTATTAATTTGATGCCTCTTGAGATTTTTAAATCGCTTAATCTTCCCAATCTCACTCCTTCAAGAATGTCAATCGAGATGGCCGATCATTCTACGATTCTAGCTTGTGGAGTTGCCGAGGACGTCTTCGTGAAATTAGGGAAATTCTATTATCCCGTGGACTTCATTGTTGTTGATATTCCCATCGATCCTAAAGTTCCGCTAATTTTAGGTCGATCTTTTTTGGATACCTCGAGAGCACTTATCGATGTGCATGCAAGGAAAATCACTCTTCGTTTCAATGAGGAAGAACTCGTCATTAATGCAACCCAAAACTCCACTCTTTCTCATGTGTATTCCATCACATCTTTGTACAATGTCAATCCCATCAAAAACATTTTCAAAAGAATTTCAAATAGAGTTTTAGGAGTTGTTGATAAAAATGAAGTTCCATCCCCTCCACCGGTGGAGGTTAAGAGTGTTAAGCCTACGATTCCAATCTCGAGTGACTCTTCGGATGATGAATACGTTGATCCTGATGGGGAGGTTTTCTTTGTTGACAAAAGATTTGAAAACTTACCACCACCTAAACCAAAAAGATTTCAAAATGTGAGAATTTTTAATGTGACTAACATTGCTTTAGATACACCAAATATTTTTGACATAATTAAATCGGGTTTTCACAAGGAGAGTGTAAAAGATGAAAAAGGAAAAGACTTTAAATTGAATTTAAAAGATTTTTCTACAATTCTAACTCCGTCATCACCACGTGTTTTGAGTGCTACAAGCTCGTCTTCTCCTTTTGACGATGCTTTGTGTGGACTTAGTGTGGGGGAATCCCCTTATGTTCCCTCCCCTTTCTCCACCGAGGACGAGATATTTGATCCTGGAATTGCTTATAAAGGGAAATCTCGGTCTTCCACCGATGCAATAAATGGAAAATCTTTTCATTTGATTGGTGCGAGTTTACCTCGAGTAACTCATGTTTTTAGAGACTTACCCATTGTCCCACCCTTTTATTCCTTCTCTCCTATTTTCTTGAAACTCTTTGAGTTTTTGTTGACCATTGATGAAGTGGCGTTGATTTGTTTTTCCAATGAAAACGGGAACGCCATCTTCGATCCCGGTATTTTGCACCATCAAAGGACTTAGTCCTTAATACCGGTTGTTTTTGGGCCTTGTTTATTATGTAAGCCCCACCAAAAATTGACCACACCATGATATCCCTAAATGATCACATTTATGGGGATTCGAGTCGAGCTTTTGACTCGGTTATAAAAAACAAGGTGCCTCGTGGGGGAGACCCATGCTTATCCATGTACATATTATTTCTTTCTAATGTAGTTTAATGTGAGGGGATTTGTGCCCTTCCAACCTTTGTTCTGTGGTTGTTTGTGCATTGTGGTTTTTAGATCATGATCTTCACGATCGGAGCCTCTCGTGTTCGTTTTATGGGAGCACTCGATCGTTTGCTTTGGAGACATTTCCCAATATCCAAATGATATATCCTTTTGATGTTCTAACCTTAGGTTTTTAGCACACTTCATAAACGGCTATTAACTTATTGGTTACACCCTTTCCATGCTAGATTAGGCATTCGACTACGTCTCTAGTATGGGGGTGTTTGTACCCCTAGACTCGAAACATTGAGGACAATGTTTAACTTTAGTATGGGGGGGGGGGGGGTGAATAGATACTTGCCTTGCCAAACCTTCACGCTTTCCAAAGTTTATCCTTTTTGTTATCGTTTTGTTGCAAAATAAGGCTAAAAATGGCCAAATTTTAATATTTTTCTCATGTTTTATAATTTTAAAAATTTTCTCATGTTTTATAAGTGTTTGAAGACACTAATGAAGGTTTTCCGATGGCGAGAATAAGAGTAATTTTTGACTCGACCGTGCGTGTTGAGCACTTAGCTTTGATTCCTTAACTTCACATTAGGCTAAGTCTCTTAAATGAGGACGAGAAATGATAGAGTTAATTATAAGTTACTATGCTAAACGTAGAGTACTCGTATTCTTTCAAAAACTCATGTGTTCTCGTTGTTTGCTTATTCTCCCTTCGCATGTAAATATTTTTTGCTTAATAAATATTGACTTAGCGGTTTAGTTAGGATTGTTGGGTTTCTAGTCTTTTCTAGTAGCTTCCGTGTAATTAAATTGGGAAGACATTAAGGTATCGCCAGAGTCACGGTTTTGAAGTATTGGCACCTGAATAATCGAAAGCTTCACCCAATAATAAGATTTCAAGTGCTCACCTAAATCTAGCAAACAATTTGAAGCCCCACAAGGCCAAAAAATCTATGCAAAATTGAAACTGAATCAAGCCTTAATCTTCGAAGCTTTAAAGATCCAAAATTCGCTTTAGCGTGAGGATATACGTCTTTGGCTAATAAAACCACCGATGAGGCGGATAATAAAAGGCAAGGCAAGACCGAAGTCATAATAAAAGCTTCATGGCGAAGTTGAATAAAAGATGGAGGTAAACCAAAGATAATAAGGCCCTTCCGTTAGGGGGCGTATAAAAGTCTTGGTAATAAGTCTCATGTTCAAAACCGTTATAAAACCGTGTTTATCGATTCTTCTTGTCAACTTAATTTTTTAACATCGTTGTCTATTATGAGGGGTTATTGATTTGATGGTCTTAGTTACACCGTTAGGACTCTATTTTTAGACCTAAATCTCTATTATCGCATAAGTCAATGATGTATCCTCGTGATCATCAAGACATCATAAAATATAAGAGATACAACTTAGGAATAATGGGAGGATAAGTACGTGATTAGGGCATATGAGTAGTGTTAGCATTACTAACTTATAATGACAATGATCTCGTTGCACGCTTGGCATGGAATTAGGGTGAAAATCGAGGAAGATGAAATTATTTCTAACGAAGCATTCACGTGTCCTTGTTCTATGAACCTAAACGTCCCATTTTGCGATGAAAATCATAGATTATGTCTAAAACGCAAGTAGTAGTAATAGTATTAGTATAGCTAGTTTACATTTAAATAAAGTGAATAAAATTGAATTTTGGAGGTGCTTTGATACTTTATTCTAGCATTGCGTGAGGGCACGACAATGGTTTAGTATGGGGGAGTGATGAGACTGCTTTTATACATGGTCTCATCGTCTAAATCGGGCTTAAAATGCATAAAATATCATTAAATATACCAAATATATGCTCGTGTTTGTTACTTGTGTATTTTTAGGTACGGATATTGAGGAAATGACAAAAGATCACAAGAATCAATCAAAAACGAACACGGGAAACGAAGCCGCACAATGAACCGGGCCCAAGTTTTGAATTTACAAAAATGCCCTTGAAGAATTGAAGATTGTCAAGATTGGTCCCTCTATTATTGAAGACTTGGCAGTTTATACCCTTGCAAATCTCAATTATTGCATTTGGGTCCTTAAATTATCAAGTATTTACAAGATCAGTCCTTGAAGAATGAAGAATTGGCACAAAATGTCCTTGAAACAAGTTTATAAACAATATGTGCCAAAAATGCCAAAAGCTGAAAGTTGAAATAAAAGGAAATGGGAGTTTGCTGATTTATTACAACTTGAAGACAAGAAGAAAGCTTGGGGGGTCATTTTGCCAAGACAGCCAAACTCTCACCACAACTCATGTCCTTACACGTCATCAATACCCACCCAATACCCATTTACCCGACCCTACCCTGTCCATATCCAGCCCAAACCCTTAATAAATAAAACCCGGCTTAAATTAAACTGGTCAAAGACCAGTCAAACCTTCCCACTTATTTCCCACCATAACACTTATTTAAAAACATTTTTTACCCAAAATAGATTAAACCCAAGTCTTAATCCCCTTTGAACCCTAATTAATTCCAGACCTAATCAGCTTCATATCAAAGGGGTTTAAGCTTAATCCTTCCAGATCCTCAATTAAGGTCACTCTCATCCTATCCCACACGAAACCCATGTTCCCACTCAACCCATGTGACCTCCCAGGACCACCCCCTGCCCCGTCTTTTTCACACCAAAACCAAGACGGGACAAGATAAACGGATGGATCACACTCCTTGGTCCCCAAGTTCAAATGGACGACTATGATCAAGTTTTCAAGGCTGGCATCTTCACATGACACCAACAAGATCACATGAAGACGAATTTTGACCATTTTCAGTCAAAACAACAAGGGCAACTTTGGCATTTTAGTTACTAGGGTTTTAGTTCTAGTTAGTTCCATTCACTTGTATAAATAGAGGTGCATGTACCTCTATTCGTTTTGTTCCAGATTTTTCTTCAAAATTTTGTAATCCCTTTTTATGAAATTATAGAGTTGGTATTTTTCTTGGGTAAAATATAATTCCTTTTATCATTTTTAAAAGTTGGTGTTAGTTTATGAAGAATATCCGAGTTCCATTTGAATTTGTTCAAAAGAATTTGTGTTTTGAATTTTCAGAAATTAAGTTTCTGGAAATTGGTAATTTGTGGTGAAATTGGTTTCATGGTTTGGATTTCCTGGATTTTAAGTTGTTTAGGTTAAGGGTTTTGAAATATAAACATTGGAGTTATTTGGAAAAGGTTTTAAAAAGGTTTCAAGAAAAATCAGTATATTGCATATTTTGGTTTGTTCTTGTTTTTCTTAGCAGGTCATTGGAGATTGTTGATCAAAGATTCTGCATAGGCCCGGGCCTATAGGGAGGTGGTTTTTCAACCACTAAGGGACCTGGATGTAGGTCCCTTAAGGTAAAAATCTTTTTCCATTTTCAGTTTTCAGAAAATTTGGTGCTCATGTGATTTTGCATGTAAACTTGTTATGTGTGGGTTTTAGTGCTTTATATTGCTGATATAAGGTGTTTTATGCATGTTAAATTGGTTTGGGTGTCACTTGATTTGATTTGCTTGTTAAAAATTCAAATCTGAAATTTAAAGGAGTGTTTGGATTTGCAAGTTAATTGAGATTGGTGAAAGATTTTTAGGTTACAATCTGTCTAGAAACACTTCCTAGGTTGTAGGTTTGTGATATATGTGTTTAGGTCTCAGCTTGGTAAGGTTTTAAAGCAATTGGTAAGCTAAAAATTTGGAAAAGAGGTAAAAAACAGTCTAGTGCTTTGTCTGCCTGAATTTTTGATGATTTTGTACCTCAACTTGTGCTCATTGCTAGATCATAGGCTTAAGTAGGGTTTTCAATCAGTTATATGCTACTTGGTGGATTTGTGTGCAAATTTTGGAGGTTTGAAACTCGTTTTTGAGCAAGTAAAATAGGGCAACTGTTCATCAGACACATAAGTGATTTATCAGAAACATTTGGTGCTTGTTTAGTGTGATTCTTGCTAAGTGATTGTTGTTTTTTGTGTTTACTCAGACTCCCCACAACCCAATTGGTGTGGGGGTGCCTTGTGGTCCAAAGAAAACCAAGCACTAGGGCTTTCCTAAGCTCTTAGGTCAACTGGCCAGCAAAATACACTACCAGTGGGAACTCCTTTCCCACTGCTAGTTCATTTGTTTCCCCTGCTAAGCAAAAGGACAAAAGTCAAGCAACATGTCACTATCAAATTTTGTTTTTTTTGTCTTTTGTGGGTGAAAATTAGAGTTAGGACTTGAAACCAATTTTGTTATTTTTCTAATTTAATTTAGGATTTTTCTGTTTAATCAATTTTTATTTCACTGTTCATTTGCTATTTTTTAGGTTTTATTGCATTTTTAATTAACTTTTAATTTTCTATTTTTGGCATTTAGTGCCAAAAATATATCTTTTTCAGTTTAAACATTTTTCCTAGGCTTAGAATAATGTTTTAAGATTTTTGGGTAAAAAAGATTTTACTGTTCATCTTTTTATTATTTTTTAGAATTAATTTAACTTAATTAGGGTTTTAATTAAACTAGTTTTGTCATTTAGTGAAAAATTTAATATTTTTCAAACTTTTTTCATTTTTCTACTGTTCATTAGAGTAATTTAGGATTTTTAAAATTGGTAGATTATTTTTAGCATTATTTTATTATTTTTTATAATTATTTTAGTTTTAAAATAGTTTTTAGTAATTTAAAAATTAGGAAAAATACTTTTTAGTCTTTAGATAATATAAGTAAGTTATTTGTTCAATAAAATCATATTTTGGACATTTTGATTAATTATATTTTATTTTAGGGCTTTAATTAGCATTTAAAATTGAATATTTAATTAATAAAAGGTTTTAAAATATTTTTATTGGATTTGATTTCTTATTTATATTATTCTAGACTTGTTTTAGCTTCTAATTAATTTTTAGGTTTTAAAATTTTAATTTTTGTAGTTTTTACGGTTTTACGTGAACGCGTTTTCGTCTTAGCTCGATCCGTCTTCGTAACCGTCCATTCTTTCCTTTCTCATTTCTATTTTCTTTTCTTTTCTTAATAAAGTCATCAATCAAATCAATTCAATTCACAACGCACTTGCCTCCTTGGGAAACGAACTTTATTGGTCATTAGTGCTCGGTTTTCCTAAACCGACACTTAACGCTTACCACTACTTTGCCTCTCTTTTCCTAAAGGGTTGGAAAAACACTACATCAAACACTATGCTCTATGAGAAATCATAGAGTTTGGTGATCAATTGACCAAGACAATGGAAGTAGTAGATGATGGTAAGAACAAAGAAAAGGAAGATGGTGAAAGTTCCAAGGGTGGTGCAAAGAAGGCCAAATCTACTGCTGTTTCAAACAAAGAGATTCAAGCAAGAAGGTATGATGTAAGAGCTCACAACTCTCTGCTGTTAGCCTTACCTGATAGACATCAGTTAAGGTTCAGGAAGCATAAGATTGCTAAGGAACTTTGGGATGCCATTGGGAAAATGTTTGGAGGAAATGAAGCCACCAAGAAGAAAAAGAAAAATCAAATAATAGACCAATTTGCTTCATTCAAATCAAAAGGAGATGAAACAATTGGTTCGATCTATAACAGGCTTTAAGATCTTGTTGCACAATTGGAGTTCTTTGACATAGAGGCTTTAAGAGAGCAGGTCAATGCTAGATTCCTTAATTGCCTTCAAAAAGAATGGTTTGTTTAAAAATCCATTTGGCAAAACAGGGATGACATTGATGACAAAACATTGATGATATATACAACAACTTGAAGGTTTTTGAGCCAGTTGTCAATGAAATGAAAGCTTTAGGAACCATTCCCACAAATTCAAGTGGACTTTCTGATCCACCTGCTAACATGGCTTTCATTTCACAAAACAGTGGAAACTCCAAAAGCAGTGGGATTGAAGTTTCCCATGCTACACATTCCACTATTTCAAGCTCAGGACAACCAAATGGAGAAGAAAGAACTGCAACATTTAGTCTTGACATTGCATGTGCATTCGTTGCATCACAAAGACCTCATGGATCCACTATGCTGCATGATGATTTAACTGAAATCAGTAAGCAAGGCTGGGAGGAAATAGACATCAAATGGAATATGGATCTGCTTAGTATGAGAGCCAACAGATTCTATAAAAAATATGGGGAAAAGATTTCCATTAATCCTTCTGATGTAGTTGGGTTTGATAAATCAAAGGTGGAATGCTATAACTACGGAAAGAAAGGTCACTTTGCTAGGGAATGCAGATCTCCAAAGAATGGTAGCAGCTATAGGAGGGAGAGCAAGAATGAGGATTCTGAGGCTAAGGCTATGGTAGCCATGCAAGGAATAGATGGAGTTGGATGGGACTAGAGCTCCATGATAGAAAGTGTTGAAAGGAATCAAGCTCTAGTTGCTGACGAGACATAGAAAGAATTTGCTCTTATGGCCATGTCTACTTCTAGCTCAGACAATGAGGTATATGATGACTCTTACTATACAAAAGGATGTAGGAAAATACCGAGTCATGAAATGACCAAATCAGAAAGCTAAATGTTGATTATATAAATTCTGAAAATAATCGAGACAACTTTAAACGTGCTTTAGAACTACTAGAGTCTAGAATTAGAGAATATCAACAAAGAGAAAATCAATATAGGGATCACATTGTAATTCTAGAAAGAGATGCTAGAGAGAAAGACGCCACTGTTCAGGAATTATCTGATGAATTTGAAATATTTAGAGCAAATCAAGAAAAAGACAAGCTAACTATTGAAAGGTTTGGAAAAGATGCTAAGGATTTAACTAAGGCTGTAGAAATAGGACAATCCCCTAAAGACAAAACTGGTTTAGGTGTCAAGAATCAACATGTTGAAATTCCACCACCCCCTGCTAACATACATGGTGATATCCCAATGAAAGACCTTTCATGGACTGGATTTCCTTGTTTTGAAAAACAGGAGGATATGGTGTTTGATCCTAATTGCTATGGGTTAGGTAATAAGAAACAAGAAGAACCATTGGTCAAAACCAGTAAAATAAGGGATTTTAATAAAGAACAGGCAGCTTTGAAATAGTGGAAAATAGATAACCCTGTTCTTTTCTCTAGAGAAGGGTTGTTTAGTAGTGACACTAGTACCCCATACACAGACCATGCTTAATTTGATTTAAAGTAAAGCTGCTGGAAGACCCATAACAACCCAATCCCCACTTCGAGATCCCCATGCTTCCACTTCTGATTCCCCTGCCAATGTTCTTCCCACTATTGACCAACCTTTTAAAAGAAGAACAAAACATAGATATGCTAGGTCTCCCTTGCCTAGAGTATCTTCACCTGTAGCAGAAAGGGAAGTCTCTATGGGTATGGAGCATTCTGGGGGTTTGGATGTCACTACTACTTCATACTCATTGGGTGAGCAGGACAGTGACAACATTGCTAAGTCCTCTCCCCCACTCCATGATACCTTCTTGGGATATAAATCTCCCATTAGGGTTGAGAGCAGTCTGCAACCTTTATTTATCCTAGAATTGACGGCCATGTGCATTAGCTTGCAAAAGCAGAATGCACATTTGGTACAAACACTCAAAAAGCAAGGCCTGGTGGTCTCCAATCTAGAGTTCAGGATTGCTACACTTGAGGGGAGGAGACGCCCTAAATTAATGGTTTCTACTTATGAGGATGCTTCCAAAGGGGATGAAGTGCCTACAGAATCAACTGAGTGGTTTGAATATCCAGGACCACATAATCTTCAAACAAAAATAATGGGAAGTGGTGAGAAGGAAAGTGACAAGGGAAGTGCCACAAAGGATGATATTGCTGAGACTCTACTCCATCTTGGTAAAAGAGATGTTCCCCCTGGTACATATTTTTCCCCTGCTAGTGCAGTTACCCCTGCTAGAGCTGCAATTACTCAAACCTTTACAAGGAAAAGAAGACAACCAGCACAAAAGGGATTGTCATTGGACAAGCTGCACCAAAAGCTTCACCAGTAGTTAATTCAAAGGATAATGTGAAGGGGATTATGGAAGAACAACCAAAGAAGAAACAAAGGTTTAGAACAACTGAGGAGCATAGAGTCATAGCAGAGAGTGATGCTATTCTTGTTCATCAAATGGTAGAGGAAGAACTGAGAGAGGAAATGGAAAGGAAGATAATGAGAGAAAAAGAGGCACATCTTGATGTCTCTAAATTAGGTTTTTCTGATGATGAGGTGAAACTGAATGCTAGGGAGATGGAAAAGGATATTGAAATTATGCATAGGGAACTAGATGACCATGTACCCAAGGTTGCTGAGTTTTTGGAAACATGTAAGAAAGATATTGTGCATGAACCCTTGCATGTAAGGGATGATCTGATGCTGATGACATTCAAGTTCCAAAAGAACTATAAGGAAATCAGGGAGAGACAGATCACAAAGGAGAAGTACTTAAGTTCTAAAGCTGGAAGGAAGGCTCATTACAAAGTTATGTTGAAGAGATTTAAAAAGTACAAAGATTCGGACTTTACAAACATGACATTTGAAGATATTGAAAGAGTAGCCATTCCTTGATTAAGCAAAACAGTGTAGAGAACTTTTAAAAATGGGCTCAGCAGAGGAAGCTGAGTATATAAGAAGGAGAGATGAGATGATGAAGAAAGCCATAGAAGGCAAGAAAAGAAAGGCTGATGATGCAGCAGGTGCAACTACTACAACAGGTGGGTCTCCAACAACTGCGGAAACTTTATCCCCACAAATTGTGTTAGAAAGACAAAGAGTTGTAAAAATAATGAAAAGAATGGAAAGACTTGGGGTATTCACAACAGAAGATCATTGGTTAACAAATACTGAAATAGATAAATGCTTGGTAACGGAAGAGTCAGATGACTTTATGCCAGAACCTTTGAGAATGAAGTTTTGCATTGTGAAGTATGAAGTTTTTGTAGAGAAGGGGATGAGTTGGTAGAAGTTGACCAGAAATGATGGCACTACTCAAACCTTTCAGGAGTTGAGTAGGATGTTCCAGACCTTGGATAGAGAAGATTTGGATGACTTATGGAGGGTTTTGAAAGCTAGGTTTAGAAAGAATCCTCCCACTCCTAACTCTGTTGTTGAAAAAGATTGGGTGATGTGGGAAAGCATGAAGAGGATGTTTGAAACCGAGGAGGGTGATTGGGCATTAAAATTTCAAGGAGGTGCTACCATTAAGCATTGGAGGCTGTTTGCATCCTCTGGTTTTTATGAGTTGGTTATGACAGGCTTTATTGCCTATCTATTTTGTAACAGGTTTTACCCATTAACTCAGGAGACTATGAAGAAGATGACCAAGGCTAAACTGCTAGGGGATTGCAAGAATCATGATGTTCCATATGAGTTTTGTAGATTCATCCACAGTCAAATCATACCCGAGAATTTGTAAGCCTCCTCATCACTAGCAGTATTTATTCAGAAACTTGTATTTTGGTGAAAGCACAAGTTTAGGGGAGGATTGTTAGGAATAAATACACAAGAGGAGTTCCCCCTGCTGTGACAAGCAAGTTCCCACTGCTAGTGTTTTTCCCCTTGTTTCATTAATGAAGACGGTGGGACCAGTTCTGTGATACCAGTGAAAGTACCGTATGATGCTAAGTTATTGTCTCAAGAGTTGTTCAGTATGAGCATCTCTCTTAAGTTGCGACTCACTTGAGGATGTGATATCCCGAGCCCAACGTTATTTATTTAATCCTATTTTACGAATATTTTTGAAATTTTTAAGAAATTTCGTTTGCTATATATTTGACGGTTTAAGTTGAAACCAACGTTTACGGTCGTAATTTTAACATTTGACGATTTAAGAAGAACCGGTGACGACTACGATATAGACGGATGCCCAAAATTTATCTTTTATTATCGATTGATCGATATTTGAGTTTTTTCGAAGTTTTTATTTTTATTACGCTTTAAGTCGAGTCGGAACCATATGTGTATTCGTTTTGTGTGCGTTTGAACCATTTAAAAGTATTTTCAAGTGTTCGAGACGACCCCGACTCCCGTAAATTTTCTAAATCAACTAGTAAGTCATTTCCCGTTACTAAAGTGTGTCGTTTATGAAAGAGGCCAAAAGATAGTTATGTTTTCAAGATTGGTCCTCCCATTCTTACAAAAGGGAACCAAACACACACACTAACCATTTCCATCATTCAAAAAAATGAAAATCTCTCTCCCCTCTCTCTTTGAAACCGACGGCCAAACATCACCCACCACCATCACCATCATTTTCTTGGGTTTTTAGACAAATTAAACAAAGACCCATCCTTCTTTTACCTTTGTAAGTGTTCCTAAATAATCAATTTCAACATGCATTAACACAAACTTTTCAAGAATCAATGATTTTTCAAAAACATGTTTTGATGTAATTAAACTAGTGGGATGTCTAATTAGTGATTGGATAATGGATAATCATCCACAAAATTTGTTAAAAACAGCATGGGTTGGGTGTTTTTAACACAAACACCCCAAGGCTAATGGGGGTGTTTGGGTGTTCATGGTGTTTGATGATTTTGCTTGTGGGTTTGTGTTTAGATTGATGTTTTAGGTGTGTTTAAATGAGTTAAATATGTTGCATGCTTGATTTCGTAAATGGGTTTTAGAGTGGATTTGATATCCTAGGTGTTAGGGACTGATTAAGGTGTTTAGGAATGGTCATGAGTGGTTAAGTTAGGGCTAGGTGTCGTTAGAATGGATTGGAAACAAGTTTTGAAATGATTTTGGAAGGGTGATTTTAGACCAGACTTTTTAGGGCTTATTTTCGTGGGTTTAATTTTGAAAACAGGTCATGAACATAGGATGTAGTTGTAGAGCTTTGTCTTAGCTTCGTTTCGGTATAAAGTAGAGCTTACGACTCCAAACGAGTCAAAAGTTATGTTATTTTGAAAATACGTGTACCGGGAGATGAGAACCAACACAATCCGAATTTGTGTTTGGTTTTGGGTCAAATCCCGGGGACCATAGATAGAGTTTGGTAAATGATTTAAAGTTAATTTTTGGTTTCAAACCTGCATTTGTGAGTCTATTTTTATACTTAGGTGTCGGATTGGTCAATGGTGTATTTTAAATGGGTCAACCAAGTCCAACATGGTCAACGTGCAAAATCAGTCCTAAAAGTGTATGTTTAGAAATGTGATGTGTAACGAGTCATAGAAGTGAAAACTTTTCATGAGAATAAATATGGGTTTTATATTTTTGTGAATTTTCTTGAATTTTATACAAGTGTTTAAGTCGTAGAAAACAGCCCGTACTTTTGGTAAGTACCGACAAATTTATAAATGGAAATCAACTTTAATTACGTAGATAAATGGTATAAGTCTAGTAACAACTACTTGTTTGGTTTTTGGCGTGAGTTTTCATAAGCATTGAGTGCGTTTGCATATGCGTCTGTTTAGTACAATAATGTACACGGAGTATTTATTTGGTTTTCGTACCTTGATTTTAGGTCAAGTGTTAGATTTTTCCGGGCATCCACGTCGTCGGTGACATTTCTCGTTGCGTCTTTGCCAGAACCACTACTACTACGCCAGGTGAGTCTATAGCCTCGCTCTTTACTTATTTCAAATGTTTTTACCCGCGAGGGGGATACATGCTAATTTAAATGAAAATGAACATAAGTCATGAATGATTATTGGACCCGAATGTTGCCTTGAATTGTGTTGAGTACCTAGTTGCAAAAGTCCCTAAAATCGTGAACTATTAACTATTGTCTTGCCCTTGTGTGGGTTGGAGATAGCCGCTTATACAATTGATAATACTATGGGGTTGACGACCCTATCCGAGACGAGAGCTAGTACGTTGAGTACCCTCTGCGGACGGATAACTTGTGATAAGAAATAAGGTATAATTGCAACTGATGCCTTTAGAAGGGGCACTGGTTTCATCTTAATCATGCCGGTAAATGTACGTGGGTGATTGAGTTAACGGATTAGTGTCACGAGCTTAAACACAATTATTAGCTATTGCTAAAGATAATATCCTTGAATAATAGATTGTGAGTATGACAATGCTATTGAATGGTCATGATTGGTTTTAACAACTTATGTTCAACTTATGATTTGATAAACCTATAGATTCGCTCAACCTTTGTGTTGACGGTTTTAAGCATGTGTTTCAGGTAACCAAGATTGATAGCAGCGGAGCATGCGAGGATGGAAGTTGTTGTGGCTTGGCGGTCTACTTTGTTTTCTTCCTCCCTTTTAGCACTTAAATATTTTATATTATGTCATGTGAACGAAAATGTACTTTTGGGTTCAGATTCAATGGGGACCAAAACGCAAACTCTGTTTTGTATTATCTTGGGATTTGGAAAACTGTAGACTTGTATGTTTTTAGTAAAGTTAAATTTATTTTTAAACTTTTACGTCTCTTTGAATCGTTTAATATAGCTTATGTGTGATGATAACTACGTAGCACCCAAACGTTGTAGTTCCGCTGCGCATAACATTTGTTGGGGGTGTTATAAGTTCCCACTGCTAGAAGTCAAAGACCCTACTGCATGGGTAAACTTGGAGAAGATTTCAATGCGTTTCTGTTACAAGTCCAGAATATCTTCCGAGTTTATTTCATAGTTATCTTGTACAAGGGTCCTTATGCTATAAAAGGAATCACTAGGGTTTTGTGTTTCATATCTCTTACCTGCCATTTCATTTCATGCTTTAAGGTTGTAAAACCCTAATACCATCTTGGGTATTCGTATATTGTTTAATATATTTAAGCTTATGGTTTGGTTCATTACTTGTTCTTGTGCTAAACATTACTTTCCGCATCTTGTTTAGTTACTTTGTGATAAGCAAGGTTTCTCTAAGTGACAGTTTGAGTTTACTCTTGCTATTACTACCCTTAAACAAGGTAAGGATTAAGATCTGAGTTTGGGATCAACAAGCGTAGTAGGATTAGTCCAATTCTTCACATCTTTAATCTTTGCATGATCCACACGAATACCTTGGCTATCAATGACATGCCTTAGAAATTGCACCACATTGATCCAAAATTCGCACTTCGAAAACTTAGCATACAACTTATCCTTCTTAAGTAATTCAAGAATTATACCAAGATGCTTGGCAAGTTCTTCTCTATTACAAGAGTAGATATGAATATCTGCGATAAACACGATTACAAATTTATCCAAGTAAGGCTTACACGCTCTGTTCATAAGGTCCATGAACACAGTTGGTGCATTAGTTAAACCAAATGGCATTACTTGAAATTCATAATGTCCGTATCGCGTCCTGAAAGCAGTTTTAGGAATATCGTCTTCCTTAACTCTCAGTTGGTGATATCCTGAACGTAAATCAATCTTCGAATATATGCCGATCCTTGCAGTTGATCAAATAAGACGTCGATTCTGGGTAATGGATAATGATTCTTTATAGTAAGTTTGTTTAACTCAAGATAATCGATACACATTCTAAAAAATCTGTCTTTCTTTTTGAGAAATAAGACTGGAGCTCCCCACGGCGATATACTTGGTCGAATAAAGCCTCGATCAGTTAGTTCTTGAATTTGACTTAGCAAGTCTTGCATTTCCGAAGGTGCCAAACGATAAGGCGCTTTAGTATTCGGTGTCGCTCCTGGTATCAAATCGATTTGGAATTCAACTTGACGCACAAGCGGAAATCCTGGTAATTCCTCGGGAAATATTTCAAGAAATTCTCTAACTGCCGTAATATCTTCTAGTCGCTTCTCGTCTTGCTTCTTCGCCACCACTTGAACTAAGAAAACTTGACCACCTCAAGATACGTACTTATTAGTCATTAGACACGATATGAGATTTAGTCGAGTTTTACTTTGATCACCATGGACAACCAAAACGTCTTCGTTAATAGGAACATGAACAACTTTCTCGTCACATAGGATTTTAGCATGGTATTTAGATAACCAATCCATCCCAATGACAACGTAAAAACAACCGAGCTTAATTTGCATAAGATCGATTTTAAAGGATTGACGTAATAAAGTTGTAACACCCCATTTTTATAAATGGAATATCACAGGATAATTATGGCATGTCATCAAAGCATGCAAGGTAAATGTCTAAACTTTAAATGACCATAAAGGGAAATACCAGAAACAAACATCGGTAGTCCAACATAAGCTCACACACATGAATATAAGTACTGAAAGGAAAGGACTAAACAATGTCCAAAAGAGATAATGTAAGAAATAATGCATAAGGTCCTAAGTGCGTCTCTGAGTACCTTCCGTTTGGGAACATGAAAAGGAAACGGCTGAGCAAAACTCCCAGTGAACGGATATATAAAATTGTATGAATGACATAAGCATAAAAAGACTAATAACACCGGAAATGTATAACTCTTGGAAAACCTGGTACATGTTTATAAAATTGATTTTATAGTTTGAAAAGCTTATGATAAACTTATGAAAAACTGTATTTTAAATTTAGCCAAGAGCCCATATAGGTCATGAGGTATCAACATGCATGAATACTTATAGGGTTGACCTCATCATGCAATTAGAGGGGTTGCCTCTAATTATACTATTTTGGGTAGGAGGGATCAATTCCTTGTGAAGGATGCAAGGCACACACCACATTCACCATAAAAATCATGTAAAACATGTAACTAGGATACACCCATACGCCCCACATGATAAATATAATAATGGCTAAATAACTGAAAGGGACGCCACGAGCAATCACTCTGTTGTGGGGAAGTCATAACACTGGTGCCTCCAGTGTTATGGTTATGGTACCTCCATAACTAGGTGAAACTGGCATGCATGTATATAGCTCAGGCATTTAAAATAAAACATAAGCATTCAAAACATATAAAATAAATGGGGGAAAATAGATGGCTGCAAATGGGGAATCCTAATAAAGGAAGAGAGTATCCATACTGAAGGACGAAATATCCGTACCTTATGTCCAGTAAACGATGAAAGATGAAAAGATGGAAAGTCCTACTCTGACTTCACGAGTACTATATAAATAAGGGACATGTATGAGTTGTCTGATTACTGAGTGTGTTACTAGTTCTATGTGTTTTTAACTTATTTTATATGTTCTTGTCATGTTTTACTGTTTTAAATGTTATCTTGTATTTATTCATGTTTTACATGTATTATGATTATGTATTTCATGTGTTATTGTATTACTATACTTGTAGTGTCATAATAAGTAACTTTCTAAAAATAGCAGGTTTCCAAAAATAGAAAGTTTCCAAAAAGTTTCCAAAGATAGAAAGTTTCTAAAAATAGAAAGTTTCCAAAAATAGTTAATTTCTAAAAATAGAAAGTTTCCAAAAGTAGTAAGTTTCCTGAAATAAAAAGTTTCCATAAACAGAAATAAGCTAGATTAATAAGTCTAAAAATATAAGCTAGTGTTTATTAATCATAAGTTATAAGTCATGATAGTTTATTAGTAAAGTCCATTAAATTAAATACTTAGGCTAAAGTAATTATTAATTAAAAATGATAAAGCATGATTTATTAATTAATAAAACGTCATAGTCAATTTAATAAAGTTTACCTTATACAATTTAATTAAATTAAGTCATGATCTAATTTAATTATGTCTAATAAATACTTAGGTTATATCATGTATTATAGTTTTAATAATATACCTAAGTCATGATTTTTAATTAAATAAATTAATTAGTTCATGTAAATTAATTTAATTAATTAACTAATAAAATAATGGTTAATAAAATGTATCCCGAGCCCCAAAACCCGAGACCACAAAACCGAGCACCAACCACCACCACACAGCCGGCGACTGATGGTGGTGGCCGGCGGCTGCTGCCACTGCTGGGCTTCGGTTCACACCGGCCTAGCAAGTGCTCCCCTTGCCGAGCCAAAACTACCCATCGAGAACTTAAGGTCTCGGTAACCACTGTCCTCACCAAGGTTCCCACTAGGGCCTTGGTTTTTGCTGCTGTCCGAACCAAAAACACCACCGAAACCCCTTGAGGTCTCGGCGAGTGGTCGGAGAGAGGAACAGAGAGCCAATGGCTCTCGGTTGTGTGCGTCGAAACACAAAACCAAACCAAACAAACCCTTTTCTTGTTTTATTCATTAATCATAACATGTTTTAATTATGTTTTAACATTCGTATTTAGGAAATCAAATTAATAATAAAAAGATTAAGGTTTAGGTTATACCAAATGCGTGAATGGAATTAGTTATAGAACACAAACACGTATACGTCAAAAAACAAAGATCAAATCACACAAAATCGTCCTTGTGGTGTTGTGGCTACCGCGACTCCAAGAAGAAGGGGTAGTGTTTGTTTTTATTTTTCTAAAAAAATGGTATAATGAATTCCTCTAGAGATAAATGTTTGGTATACATGAACTTTAAATGGGTCGGGCTAAAAGGCCCTCTCCATTTCCTTTGTTCCTTGTCGGGACCCAACACCAAACCCAACAACATTTGCATACGTTTTTCACATTTAAATATTATTCGTGTATGTTATCGTTTAGTGTTAGTGAATTAAATATTATACATAATATTTAACGTGCATTAATAATATACGTAGTTCTTGTAATTTAACGTTCGGGACATGTTTCGTATATTATAAATGGAATGTTTTAAATTATTCGTGTTTTTATTTAATGTACTGTTCATGGTATTTTATGCGGGTTTACAACTCTTCCCCTCTAAAAAGAATAATTCGTCCACGAATTATAGATAACATAAACTAAAAGAGAAACATACCCGAATCAAAACTGGAAATGAGGGTAAGAAGTCCGGATAGACTCCTCCGTCTCCCAAATGGCTTCCCGCTCAGGATGGTCCCTCCAAAGGATTTTGACGAATGAAATCGTCTTCTTCCTCATGACTCGCTCTTGATGATCAAGAACTCGTTCGGGTTCCTCGACATAAGAAAGATCCTCACGAATCTGCTCGAGTGGATACTGAACCATATGTAGGGGATGATAGTTGTACCCTATGAGTAAGGACACATGGAAAACATTATGGACATGAGATAGCTGCGGAGGTGACGCTAGACGATACGATACCTCACCGACACGTTCGAGGATATCAAACGGTCCGATGAATCGAGGACTGAGTTTTTGCTTGATTCCAAAGCGCTTAACTCCACGTGCCGGTGATACCTTGAGAAAGACATGATCACCCACGTTGAAGTACAAATCTTTACGGTGCTTGTCGGCATAAATCCTTTGTCCTGCATGAGCTTCCTGTAGTTTCGCCTTCGCGACGGAAACCTTCTCATTGGTCACCTCTATCATATCCAGACCCTCAAGAATTCGCTCACCAACCTGATCCCAGCAGATTGAGGCGTGACACTTCCTGCCATACAACATATCAAATGGTGCACACTTAATACTGGCGTGCCAACTATTGTTGTATGCAAACTCTACTAAGCAAATATAGTCGTCCCAACTTCCTGTCCATTCTAAAGCACAAACTCGCAGCACGTCTTCTAGTGTCTGAATGGTATGCTCTGACTGTCCGTTTGTCTGAGGATGAAAAGCCGTGATAAGCTTTAGTCTGGTGCCCCAAGCTTTCTACAGACTCTTCTAGAACCGAGAAGTAAAACGAGGATCTATGTCAGAGAAGATACTGGATGGAGTACCATGTAGTATTTTGATAGATGTCAGCCAATTTGCTAACTGAATCATCCTTGCGGATTGGTAGGAAATGAGCTTATTTGGTCAGTCGATCTACAATAACCCAAATGGCATCGTGTTTCCTCTTGGTCTGCGGAAGATCAATGACAAAGTCTATAGAGATCTTGTCCCAGTTCCACTCAGGATTTTCTAATGGTTGTAGTAAACCACTAGAGCGTTGATGCTCAATCTTAACCTGCTGGCAGGTAGGACATTTGGAGACAAAGGTAGCAACATCCTGCTTCATACCACTCCACCAGAAATGCTGCTTCATTTCATAGTACATCTTGGTGGAACCACGATGAATAGAGAATGGAGAGCTATGAGCTTCAGTCAGCAAAGCCTCCCTGAGTGTAAGATCATCAGGAACACATAGCCCAGTGCCCTGCCATAAGATACCATCATCTTCAATCCGAAACTCCGTCTGCTGGTCAGTGTTTTTGAATAATCGCCCAGATTTCACCATCATCTTTCTGAGCTTCCTTGATCCTGGAGAGCAAGTCAGGCTCAACTCTAAGATTAGCCCATTAGCCATGTTGTCCACATACCATAAACTCGATGTCTAGTCGTTCTAAGTCGCGTATGATTTCCTGTTCTATTTTAATGCCATTGATCATGCCTGACTTCCTGCTGAGAGTGTCTGCCACTACATTCGCCTTGCCAGGATGATACTGAAGATTGATGTCGTAATCCTTCAGCAGCTCTAACCACCTTCTTTGCCTCATGTTCAGTTCACGTTGGGAGAAGATATATTTTAGGCTCTTGTGATATGTGAAGATATCACATGATTCGCCATACAAGTAATGCCTCCAAATCTTTAGTGCAAACACAACTGCTGCAAGTTCCAAGTCATGGGTAGGATAGCTCTCCTAGCAAGGATTAAGCTGTCGTGATGCGTAAGCAATCACTTTCCCATGTTGCATGAGAACACAACCAAGACCCTTCCCTGAAGCATCACTATAGATCTGAAATCCACCTATGACAGATGGGAAAGTAAGAATAGGTGCAGATACCAACTTCTGTTTGAGTTCTTCAAAGCTCTTCTCTCGTTCCTTTGTCTAGAGGAATCTCCCCTTTTTGTATCAGATTAGTCAAGGGCAAGACCAAACGTGAAAAATTCTCCATGAACCTGCGGTAATAACCGGCTAAACCCAGAAAACTACGAATGTCAGTCGCCGACGTCGGTCTTAGACATTTTGTGATAGCCTCAACCTTCGCAGGATCTATGGTTATTCCCTTTGCGGATACGATGTAGCCCAGAAACGCCACTTTGCTCAACTAGAATTCACACTTGGAGAACTTGGCATACAGTTGCTTTTGGCGAAGTATTTGTAATACTGTACGAAGATGCTCTTCGTGTTCCTCCTTGGATTTAGAGAAAATCAGAATATCATCAATGAAGACGATAACAAACTTGTCTAGAAACTCATGGAAGACATGGTTCATTAGATCCATGAAGACTGCTGGAGCATTGGGAAGTCCAAAAGGCATGACTACAAGTTTGTAGTGACCATAGCGTATACGGAAAGCAGTCTTGGAGATATCTTGTTCTTTCACCCGTAGCTGATGGTAGCCAGACATTAGATCAATCTTAGAGAAATGTTTGGCGCCTTGCAGTTGGTCAAACAGATCATCTATGTGTGGCAAAGGATATCGGTTTCTGATTGTGATCTTATTCAGCTCATGATAATCAATGCATAAATGCATGCTGCCATCCTTCTTCTTCACGAACAACACCGGTGTACCCTATGGAGATACACTAGGGTGGATGAAACCTCGCTCTAAAAGTTCCTATAGCTGCTCCTTTAACTCCTTGAGCTCAATGGGAGCCATGCGGTAAGGAGCCTTGTAGATTGGTTCAGCTCCTAGGATGAGCTCAATACCAAACTCTACTTCACGAGCAAGTAGTATGCCCGGAAGTTCTTCAGTAAAAACATCAGTAAATTCTGACACGATAGGCTGATCCTGAATGGATGGAGATTCAGCCTCAATATCATGAACAAGAGCTAAGAAACCCTCGCAACTGTGTGACAGTAAGGCACGTGCCTTCAAAGCCGAAATAATTTGTACAGACTTTCCTGGTATAAAACCATTGTGAATGTACTCTGGTGCGTTGACATCACCAAAATTAACCCGATATGAATGGCAATCTATGGAGGCGCGGTGTTTGGATAACCAGTCCATGCCTAATATCATGTCAAACTCGCACATGTCTAACGGAAGTGCGAATTCTATCGTCAAACTGTAGGGGAAGATCTCTATACCTATGTGTGATGCGCACAAAGTCTCTCAGGGGCATGGATATGTTTAAGACATAATCTAGTGGCATAGGGGATATCCTAACACGATTAGCATAAGCAGTGGATATGACTGAATGAGTCACACCCGTGTCAAATAAAATGCAAGCAGCTTAACCATACATAAACAAGATTCTAGTGATGGTACATGATGACTTGTTTGCTTGATCCCGCGTGGTAGTATACACACGTCCAGTAGTCGGAGGTGGCTTGGTATCAGCATGCCCTGAAGTACCCTCAATCTCACCCTTCTTACAATCCTTCATTAGGTGGCCCTGCTGGCCACATTTGAAACAGGTGCCACTACCATGGCAGTACGGCCCTGGGTGTCTGCGATTGCAAGTGATGCAAAGGGGGTGAGTGTACCCTCCAACAGGTGCTCTAGCTGGCTGGGAGCCCGATTCAGAAGATATGCATGAGAAATGAATATTGGGGTACAACCATGACTACACAGAAAGTTTAGATTGTAATACCAGATGAAGCTTCACGGTTGGGCTGTGAACCTCTACGGTCCTGATCCCGTCCGTTGCTAGTGTTCCTGGTAATAGATGCTGAAGTGTCAGAATTTATGAATCATAAAGCAACATAACATGGAAATGAGAAATTTTAAGGACCCGCTGTTGATGGAGTTGTTGGCGTTGTTACGGTAGTTGTTGTGATAACCCAAAACCGAGGTCATTGCTTAATCTTATTTTACGATTATTTTTGAAATTTTTGGATGAGTTTGAACGATATTTATTTTTGGAGGTTTAAGTTAAAACCGATGTTGGAGGTTTATATTTAATATTTAATAAGTATAAGGAGTATTAGCAAGTGTGATGTCGATGGATGCCAAATATTTTATGTTTTATTGTCGGATGTTCGATGTTTGTCATTTTTGATGTTTTCTTTTAAATGAATTGTTAAGTCGAGTCGGGAGTCGATATTATCATATTTGAGGTACATTTTAAATTTTTAAAAGTATCTTTATAAAACCCGAGCCCCGTAAATATTTTCAAAATTGACTAATAGTTATTTCCCGCTTTTTAGCTAACTATTTTCATTTTTAGCCATAAATATTGCAAAATTACAACATTGTTCCCTCAACCACTATATAAAAGCTAAACTTTTACACACACAAACTCATTTTCCACACACTCAAAAATTGTTTCTCTCTCTCTTTCTTTTTCTTGTGTAGCCGTGACCCTCAACCCACCCAAAACACCACTTCTTTCAATTTTGGCTCCATTTTCATGATGATCTAAGTAAAACTAACACAAGACCCACTCTTATAATTGCAAGAGATCATTTTGGTGTAAGAATTTTGTACATGCAATACTTTTTATTTTTTTCAAGTTGGTAGGTATGAGCTATGCTCATGCATGCCATAATTGGGATGATCAATGATGTTCTTGCTAAAAATCTTGTTAAAAACTTGATTTGGATTTGAAGGTTTTGATTTTTTATGATGATTCTAGTGTTATGATTGATATATGTTAGTGTTAGGGTACTGGGATGAACATATCAATGGTTGGTTTTGGTAAAAAATGTGATTTTGTACAAGATTTTGAAAGGTATTTTATAATAGTAAGTAAACTGTAATTTCTGTATTTTTATATTATAATGGCTTAACTTATAGCCTAGGGTTGTAGATAATTTCGTTAGCTTCGATTTTATATAAAGTAGAGCTTCTAGCTCCAAACGAGTGCGAAGTTATGATGTTTTGATTATTCGTGTACCGGGAGATGAGTATCGACACTACATATAGTTGTTGTCGATATTTGGATCGAATCTCAGAGACTATAATTTGAAGTTTTGAAATGAGTCACCTACTGATAATGAAGTGTAAACCCTAGAGGGTGAGTTTATTTTAAAACTCGAGTGTCGGTTTTGTAAACGGAGTCGTTTAAAGAAGTTAAAACAGTTGTATGAAAAATTAACGTAAATCTGTCCGGATTTTATAGTTTGAAGATGAGTCGGGTAAAGAACTTTAAAAGTAATTTCATTTGATAAACTTGTAGGAGGACTTTCTATATATAGTAAGTTAGTTTATCGAGTCGTTTCATAAACGTTTGACAAGTTTAAAAGGGGTAAATAAGCTAGTACATGTAGTATGTGCCGGCGGACTTTGTTAAAAGTGTAAAATGGTAAAGTAAATGTGTAGTAGAGTATAATGAAGTTATTTATATCGTTTTCTCTTGAGTTTATCGTGATTTTATGAGTTTGAGTTTCATGTTGTTATATATGATTTATTTCTCGAGTCATTATTAATGAACGCGCCTTATTTTATAGGTAGCGGTTCTCGTGTTTGAAAGGCATCCATTATCATCGACGATCATCTCGCTAGATCTCTTATACTAAGGTGAGTCTGTAGCCTCGCTTTTCATGCTAGCTACTAAATATTTTATTACCCGTGAGGGGGATACATGCTATTTGAAAATAAATGAACACAAGTCATGAGTAATTGTTTGACCCGAATGTTGCCTAAGTTTTTTACATTGTATTGAGTACCTTGTTGCTAAAGACTCTAAATTCATGAGCCATTAACTATATTCTGACTTGATGTTGTGAGTCGGGAATAGCCGCTTATTCTAATGATAGTACTATTGGGTTGACCACCCTATCTGAGACCAGGGCATTACGCTGAGTAACCTCTGGGAAGGATAATTTACGGGAATAAGAATGTGGTATTCTAGCAACTGATACCCTAGAGGGGCAATGGTTTTATTCTAGTCATGCTGGCATTTGGTGTGGGTGACTATTTGGTTAAGGGGTCGGTGTCATGAGCTTAAATACAATGTTTTTGCCTTGAATATAGATTGTGTGTACGACAATTCTATAAATGATTATGATTGACTTTCTTCTTGTGTTAAAATGTGATTTGATAAACCTATAGACTCGTTCAACATTATTGTTGACTCGTTTTAGCATGTGTTTCAGGTAATAGGAAGTGATGGAAGGCGGAGCTTTGCTGTGGAGGTTGTGGTTTGGCTATTGAAAGAATGTTGGTCTAAAAACTATTTCTATCCTTTTACTGTTGAACAATTTGTTGTATGTTTGTGTACTGTACTACACTTGTGTTGGTTGTTGGTCGAGATCCAGGGGGACTAAACGCATTACTCTGGTTTCGTTTTAGTACATTATGGGATGAAATTATGTTTTAGGTCTATTATGAAAATCTTGTTTATATATTTTGTGTAAACGTCTCTCTTTTGAGTCGTTCAATATACCTTCTGTGATGATGCTTGTGTCTAGCACCCAATTATGTATTTCCGCTGCGCAATATAAATTGGGGGTGTTAGAGATTGGATGTGACAACCGTGGTTTTGGGTTTGTCACTTGGTCTTGCTTTTAGGTTATTTTATGTGTGCTTACTTGAATTGTGTGTTTACGTGTTTATTTTGTGTGAACGAGGTTGGTGTGGTTATCGTTTATGATTATAGAGTACTCATAAGTAAATCGAGGAACGGTTATTTCATGTTCATGAGCTCACAAGTGGTGACTATGAAATGAAAATGGTGATATTGTGGTGTTTACGTATACGTATAAGTATTATAGTAATAGTATTTTTTAGGATTTACGGTTTAGCATTTAGAGGTTTCGGGTGAGGTAATTATTCATATGAATATTTTTTAGGATGGTTTTAAGTCATTTAGGACTTAGTTATAAAGTTTATTTCAAAATTTGAGATTTTTTTTAAAAGTGTATATTTTACGACTTTTACGGTAAAAAGCGTAAAAATTGACTAGTTTTACGGTTTTGAGGTTTTGGAGGTCTTAGGAGCTGAAATAAATTAAGGTAAATTAAGGTATTGTTAATAACATAATATTAAACAATAAAAAGAAAAAAAACGAAATTTATGGATATGGAATGGTTATAGACGGTTGGAAAAGAAAAAAAAAGGGAAAAAGGGAAAAAGGAAACATTGTATTGGGCTAGGATTAGTATGGTAATTATATAAAGACTTTTATTAACTAAAAACACATCATAATCCCCTGGAGATCAAGATTAGGTCGAATTTAATGGAGAAAATTAGGGTTTTTCATAAAATTTTGGGGTTTTCATAAATCAAAGGTAAATCTTCAAATGCCTTTTCAATTTAATTGTTTTAATGATTTCTTAATCATCTTATGATGGATTTAGGTTAGGGTTTAATTTAAAAACAGTATATTAATGTTATAATAATGATGTTATAGTGATTACATAATCTAGGGCTTGTATTAGAAGGGTTATAGGTGATTAATTAGATCAATTTGTTTAAAACCCGTTTTTAAAAACTGGGCAGAATTTTGAGTCTATTGTTTTGATCATATCTAGAGTTCTAGGAACATTCAAGATGCGATCAAACTATCCCTGGATAGGTAATTGAGTTGGCTTTCTAAATCAAGAATCGAGATCTAAATTGGAGGTCGGGAAGTTGGTCAAAAACAGGTTACAACAGTCGGAGGTCAAAATAGTTTTGAATTCAGCCTGTTTTCTTTTTAAGTTTTGGGTTGTTTGGGGTACTTAGGGTTGCATTGGGATCTTATCACGAACATGAGAGATGATTTATATATTGTAGTAAGGATCTGCACTTGGGCTAAGATTGTGGTTTAGGGTAAGACCCTCTAATGGTAATGAACTTTTCATACGTTTAAAATCAGTGAATTCTGGATAAGTAGCAATATATACACATATATCTGGGCCTTAACAGTAGCTTTAAGGTTAGGGCAGGTGGGAGGTTTTAGCTAACATGTATAAAAGTGTGAATATTCCTTTTACAGAAACCATGGGTATGTTTAAGTGGACGTTTGACTTAAATTTTTGAGACCTAAAACTGAGACTGTTTTGTGTAAAATTATGAACGGGATAGCTATTAAACTTAACCAAGTTAGGGACTTGTTAAGGAAGGGTAATGGGGTTATTAGAGCTTAACAATAAGGTAATTATACGGGAATAGACTATATGTCCATCATAGGTTGATGAGCCATCTTAGTGATTGGTTCGTGTATTGATTTCGTGTTTTTGGTTTGTTAGCTTGTTGCTAGTGCGAGGACTTGTGAAGAAGCTATCAGGTGAGTTTCATAGTTCCATGTTTAATATTGATTTTGACTTCCAGATGGGATGGAAGAGACACTGTGTTGAGTTATTTTCTAAATTGATGTTGTGAATGTGTTAGTGATTTGAGATGGACTTGTGTGTACATTATATGATTAACTGCTATGTGATTTTTTATTGTGTATGATTTGGATCGGGGGACACGTGCCGTCTCAGTTATTGTGGTTTGACAAGGTAGTGGCCTTGTGGTTTGACAAGGTAGTGGCCTTGGGATAGGTACATAGTGTGATCATCTATGATACCATGTTGTTTGGCAAGGTAGAAGCCTTGGATTTTGGTTTGGAATGATTGATCTTGAATGCTAGTTGTTAATACATAATTGTAGCACATTGTCCATATGTTATTGTGTTGATGGTTGTTATTCACAGCTTGTAATTGATTTAGCGTTGGAGTCTAAACCTATGACTCTCACCAACTTTATGTTGACGTGTTTTAGTGTCTCTTTCAGGTGATACTATGGTTAAGCATGAGAACATAAGTGGCTAGGATTGGAGAAGCTTAGGAATGCATATAGAAGGAGAATCACCGTTTCCTTCTTAGTTTTTATTTGTTCTTTTAATAAGTGATACTGTGGCACACATATATTTGTTTGGTTATGTTATTTGTTTGTCTTGGGTAAGCGGTAGGACTGTTACCTACTTACCTAGACTCCTGAGTCTGATGAGATATTGTCATGACTTTGTGTCTCCATTTTATGACATTTCTTATTTCATATAGTTATCTCTATAGACACGCCATGTTGTGATGATATCCATACGTCGCGCCCCATATTCCGCCATGGTAGGGTGTGACAGAATGGTATCAGAGACAATGGTTATAGAGAATTAGGTTGCCTAGTCGTGTAGCCTACTCTATAGCTTAAGGGTCCCTGCATATAGGCGTCATAGGAGTATGTGTGCATTTTATAGTAATTGATGTGTTTGAATATTATTTTCGCAGTATTTGTTAGGTTATGAACTACTATGGTTCATACTTAACTACATGTTATTTTCTTTACGAGTTTTGATTAGTGCGGGTGGAACCATGGTCGTATACGCTAGTCATTGTCGGATTTCGCTTAATTATGTTTTCATGTTCTTTATACATTTTGAATTTTGTCTACGCTGGTTCAGCTTGACTACGAGTTTATGTGTTTCATGCATTGGCTATGTTATTTTAATACAAGGGGTTTTGGATCTTATCTTGTGTGGTTATGTGCTTGTGAGTTGTTGGATTATGTGTTATGTGTAGTATTAATTTCTTATAAGTGTCATCATAGGAGGGAGTACATTGGTGAAAGGGAACATGTATAATTATGGAGGCCTACATAATTATATATGTGCCACAACACCACTGGACTTTCAAGTATGATTGCATGAAAGAGAGCTAATACATGCTTGTATAGTATATGTTGGATGAATTTGAGTGTATGTACGCTTATGCCTATGTATGTAAAATTATTTTCTACTTACCGGTTGTATTCTTGGGATGGTTGCTAGCTCGTTTCTCTTTGAGATGTTCAACTTCTGTAGTAGCGCATTTCTCGGGTCCTCATTTCACGTGTTTGTTTGTACGGTACTTTTGGCGTGAAGGATTTTGAGATGATGGAGATTTCTTTTTGGGGTAACGATGTCTTTTGTTTCGAGTTATACATGGTAAAAAAAATAGAACTTGCAAATTGAAAAAATAATAGTTGTTGGTAGTCGATGAAATAAGGAAGTGTCGGGATCATGTTTCAAATAAGGTGGAATATAAATTCTTTAACATATAAGCATGACTCGGTTATTTTAAAATATTTTGGTTTTGATCACCTAAAGTTATTGTTCTTAAGTTAAAAATTTTGTTCTTATTTAGTGAAATATGTTAAAATCATGTAATTAATAGAGTTTTAATTTTCTGGAATTAAAATAAATTAGGTTCTAGTTTTGGTAATTAATGGGGGGTTTTAGGGTTTAAAAATCGTTTTTTTTTGTATAAATCGGAGTAGGCAGAAACTGTCGCTAAACTGTCAAAATATATCGCTAACTGTCAGAAACTGTCGCTAATGCCTAGGCAGATTTTGAGAAAAATCGTTTTGGTCATAACTTATTCGTTTTTAAAGGTTTTTGGGTGATTCAAACGCCTAAAATTATGTACTCGGAACATACTTTTCAAATATTCAGAAAGTTCCGTAATTGGAAGTCAGTAGCTTGGTCGAATTAATTGTAAAAGTGTTGAGTTCAAGGTTAATTTTCGGACAACATGGTTTAAACTCGTATTTTGGGTATTTTGCGGTAATGAACACTTGGAGGGTTAATATAGAGATGAGTTGGGAAGGAATTTGAGAGTTCTTTAGACCTTATTATACGTGGTTATATTTTGATGAGTTTTGATTTATGGTATTTATGAGTAAGACTGAAATCAGGGTGACAGTTTTAAACCCGTTGAGTTATGTGACGGCTCCTAACTTGGTTTCAAGACAGTTCTTGTTTGATGAGTTGCGAGATTTAGTTAGTTTGGTTACATAACTTTATGGTTTTGATAAGTTTCCTCGCGGACGGTTAAGGCTCATGTGTTGTTGGTTGAGAATAAGTTTGAGTTTGGGAGTGAATCTCGGGACGAGATTTCTATTAGGAGGGAGTGATGTGATAACTGTGGTTTTGGGTTTGTCACTTGGTCTTGCTTTTAGGTTATTTTATATGTGCTTACTTGAATTATGTGTTTACGTGTTTATTTTGTGTGAACGAGGTTGGTGTGGTTATCGTTTATGAGTATAGAGTACTTATAAGTAAATCGAGGAACGGTTATTTCATGTTCATGAGCTCACAAGTGGTGACTATGAAATGAAAATGGTGATATTGTGGTGTTTACGTATACGTATAAGTATTATAGTAATAGTATTTTTTTTAGGATTTACGGTTTAGCATTTAGAGGTCTCGGGTGAGGTAATTATTCATATGAATATTTTTCGGGATGGTTTTAAGTCATTTAATACTTAGTTATAAAGTTTATTTCAAAATTTGAGATTTTTTTTTAAAAGTGTATATTTTACGACTTTTACGGTAAAACGCGTAAAAATTGACTAGTTTTACGGTTTTGAGGTTTTGGAGGTCTTAGGAGCTGAAATAAATTAAGGTAAATTAAGGTATTGTTAATAACATAATATTAAACAATAAAAAGAAAAAAAAACGAAATTTAATGGATATGGAATGGTTATAGACGGTTGGAAAAGAAAAAAAAAAAGGCAAAAAGGAGAAAAAGGAAACATTGTATTGGGCTAGGATTAGTATGGTAATTATATAAAGACTTTTATTAACTAAAAACACATCATAATCCCCTGGAGATCAAGATTAGGTCGAATTTAATGGAGAAAATTAGGGTTCTTCATAAAATTTTGGGGTTTTCATAAATCAAAGGTAAATCTTCAAATCCCTTTTCAATTTAATTGCTTTAATGATTTCTTAATCATCTTATGATGGATTTAGGTTAGGGTTTAATTTAAAAACAGTATATTAATGTTATAATAATGATGTTATAGTGATTACATAATCTAGGGCTTGTATTAGAAGGGTTATAGGTGATTAATTAGATCAATTTGTTTAAAACCCGTTTTTAAAAATTGGGCAGAATTTTGAGTCTATTGTTTTGATCATATCTCGAGTTCTAGGAACATTCAAGATGCGATCAAACTAGCCCTGGATAGGTATTTGAGTTGGCTTTCTAAATCAAAAAACGAGAACTAAATTGGAGGTCGGGAAGTGGGTCAAAAACAGGTTACAACAGTCAGAGGTCAAAGCAGTTTTGAATTCAGCCTGTTTTCTTTTTAAGTTTTGGGTTGTTTGGGGTACTTAGGGTTGCATTGGGATCTTCTCACGAACATGAGAGATGGTTTATATATTGTAGTAAGGATCTGCACTTGGTCTAAGATTGTGGTTTAGGGTAAGACCCTCTAATGGTAATGAACTTTTTATACGTTTAAAATCAGTGAATTCTGGATAGGTAGCAATATATACACATATATCTGGGCCATAACAGTAGCTTTAAGATTAGAGCAGGTGGGAGGTTTTAGCTAGCATGTATAAAAGTGTGAATATTCCTTTTACAGAAACCATGAGTATGTTTAAGTGGACGTTTGACTTAAAGTTTTGAGACTTAAAACTGAGACTGTTTTGTGTAAAAGTATGAACAGGATAGCTATTAAACTTAACCAAGTTAAGGACTTGTTAAGGAAGGGTAATGGGGTGATTAGAGCTTAACAATGAGGTAATTATACGGGAATAGACTAGATGTCCATCATAGGTTGATGAGCCATCTTAGTTATTGGTTCGTGTATTGATTTCGTGTTTTTGGTTTGTTAGCTTGTTGCTAGTGCGAGGACTTGTGAAGAAGCTATCAGGTGAGTTTCATAGTCCCATGTTTAATATTGATTTTGACTTCCAGATGGGATGGAAGAGACATTGTGTTGAGTTATTTTCTAAATTGATGTTGTGAATGTGTTTGTGATTTGAGATGGACTTGTGTGTACATTATGTGATTAACTGCTATGTGATTTTTGATTGTGTATGATTTGGATCGGGGGACACGTGCCGTCTTAGTTATTGTGGTTTGACAAGGTAGTGGCCTTGTGGTTTGACAAGGTAGTGGCCTTGGGATAGGTACATAGTGTGATCATCTATGATACCATGTTGTTTGGCAAGGTTGGAGCCTTGGATTTTGGTTTGGAATGATTGATCTTGAATGCTAGTTGTTAATACATAATTGTAGCACATTGTCCATATGATATTGTGTTGATGGTTGTTATTCACAGCTTGTAATTGATTTAGCGTTGGAGTCTAAACCTATGACTCTCACCAACTTTATGTTCACGTGTTTTAGTGTCTCTTTCAGGTGATACTATGGTTAAGCATGAGAACATAAGTGGCTAGGATTGGAGAAGCTTAGGAATGCATATAGAAGGAGAATCCTCGTTTCCTTCTTAGTTTTTATTTGTTCTTTTAATACGTGATATTGTGACACACATATATTTGTTTGGTTATGTTATTTGTTTGTCTTGGGTAAGCGGTAGGACTGTTACCTACTTACCTAGACTCCTGAGTCTGATGAGATATTGTCATGACTTTGTGTCTCCATTTTATGACATTTCTTATTTCATATAGTTATCTCTATAGACACGCCATGTTGTGATGATATCCATACGTCACGCCCCATATTCCGCCATGGTGGGGTGTGACATTGGTAATCAGAGCTACAAGTTATAGAGAACTGGGTCGATTTTGAACATTGTCCTAAACTATAACTTTGGTGTCGAAAGTATTTATTCTTCAAAAGCATACAACTCCTCTGCAACGCTCCGTTAAGATCACTTTTAGTTTTGTTTTGCATTATAGATGTATCCCTCATAACTGAAATGAATTTCCCGAGTATTTATTAACTAAATACTACGATATTGTATTGGAATTATTGAAAGTACGCTGAGTGCTTGTCAGTATCATATTTATTTTTTTGCGAGCATTGCATAAACATCATTTGCATTGTGTTGCATAGCATGGATTACGTATAACATTGTTATGTATACTATATTTTGTTTTGTTAACAACGACCTTAAGTATCCTTGAACCCTTATAATTGTAGAAAATGGCTGGTTTACCTCGTGAGGATGGATGGATTGATACGACTAATGTATTGGACGGTGAGGAAGTAGATAACTTTGGTGCTAGTGACGATGAGGAGCCTTATGAGAATTTAGATGATGGGATTCCACCTACTGCAGTTGGTCAGACCGAGCCTGAATTGATTCAAGGTAGTTATGTTCCAAGGGTTAATGTTGTGCCACAGACTGTTCCAGACTGTCAGCGACCTGTTGTTCGTTCTACAACGCCTACTTGTGATGCTTATATGAGCAGTTTTCCTGGAATTACATTTGCTAGGGGTGATGTTCCTGTTGAGTCGAGTAGTGCTGCGAGTGCTCGATCTATTCATGATGGAATATCTAAGGTTTATTGTCCAGGTCCTAGGTCTTATGATGATATTTTCTGGTTTCTCAAGAAGTTTGATATGTCCTTGTTTCAAAGGTATTCAGTTGAAACCCGTGTGATTAGAAGGTTTGAGCAGAATGAGAAGAGGTTTGACAGGTTTGTTAGTAGTGTGAGGAGATCAGAGTTTGTTAGAGCAAGGGAAATGGATGAAGTCGTTAGGTTAAGATCTATGGTGATGAATTTAAGTGGGCAAATTGAAAGGTTACATGAGGAGCAAGCAAGGAATGCATTGTTGAGTGCGTGGGATGTACCTATGAGATCTTTTCCTAGTCGAAGTGTGGTGATTCGTGATGTACCAAGTCAGGTTGAAGCTCAGGTGTTGGTGAAGTCAAGTGAAGGAGGAAGTCGAAAGGGAAGGGAAAAAGTGGAGGAAGATTTTGAGGAAGATGATAGCAGCAGTGATGATGAGCTGATGTACAAGAAGCTGCGGGGATCAGATGTTTAGTTCTTTTATGTTGTTTTTATTAGCCTTGTTGTAATAGAACTTATGTAGACTGGTACTGTAGTTTATGATGAAACTTAATGACTTTTAAGTTTACCGTGATGAAGGGTTGTAGTGACATTACTTGTCACAATTTTGTGGAAATTTTCCAACGCAATCCAAATTACCTTCATGACTTATGATTTGTCTTATTAGTTCTTTTGTGAATTGGTTAATGATTCATTGTGAACTGTGTTGTTGGTGCATGTAGTATCCATGTTATATCTTGATAGAGAAATCCTTCTTCTTATCTTCATATGAATACTTACTTGTTCTTTTTCTTTTATGGTGACACAAGAAGGAGTTGGGAGGCATTTTTCTGACTTTACTAAATTGTTGTTTGGTTAGTTTCCTAAAATATGCCGCCCAAATTGACGACTGCTACTGTTAATATCATGATTGAGCAAGCTATCGCTAGAGCACTGGAAGCTGAACGTGTTGCGAGGAACCAAGAGACTGAGAATAAGAATGCTGCTGGTCAGGTTGGAGAGAATGTTGCAAATCTAGTTGTAGGTAATACTGATGAACCAGTGGGAGGAAATGCTGCGGGACAAGTTGAAGGTAATGCTGCTGTTCAACAGATTCAGAAGGAATGTTCTTATGCTAGTTTCATGAAATGTGGACCTACCCAATTTCTTGGTACTGGTGGTGCTTTGTAATTAAGGAGGTGGATTGAGAAGATTGGAAGTACTTTTGAAATCTGTGGATGTTCAGAAGCCAGTAAGGTGAAATTTGTTGCAGCTACTCTTTAGGATGATGAATTAAGCTGGTGGAACAGTCAGGTAGCTATTGTGGGTTTGTTTGAAGCTAATGCTAGAACATGGAGTGTGACCAAGGGACTGTTAACTGCTAAGTTTTGTCCTGATGAAGAGTTAGGTCAGTTAGAGGATGAGTTGAGGCATTTGGTGTTGAGGAAAAATGATATTGTAGCTTATACAACGAGGTTCTCTGATTTATGTTTGTTGTGTCCTGATGCTTTTGTTGACGACCGTAAGAAGATGAAGCAGTATATCAGAGGTTTATCTAGCAATATCAAGGGAGAGACTACTTCGTCGAAACCCATGTCATTTGATGAAGTTGTTCAGATGGCTCATGCTTTAATGGATGTAAAGATGTAGGATTGAAAGGAAAATATTGCTTAGGGGAATAAGAGAAAGTGGGAAGCTGCACACTTAAACCAAGGGCAGAATCATGGTGGTTATTGTAACAACAATAACCAAGGACCGAATAGGAATCAGCAATATAATTTGAGAAGGAATGATGGTGTTCGTGCTGCCACTGGAACTCAAGGTAACAAGGTGAATCCGAAGTGTGGTCGGTGTAATCTGTATCATGTTGGGAATTGTCTACCTGCTTGCAACAAGTGTGGGAAGACCGGACATAAGATGGCAGATTGTAGAAACAAGGGTGTGGCCACTAGAGCCAATGTTGTTAAGGTAGTTAACTGTTCTGGATGTGGAGGCCGTGGACATAAGCAAGGGAACTGTCCGAGGGTTGGCATACGATAGGGAGGCAATGTTGCTGCTGGGATTGCTGCTCCAGCCTATGTCGTGGGAGATGTTGACAAACCTCAAGGGCCAAATGTGGTGACTGGTATGTTCTTACTTGATGCTTGTTATGCTAGGGTGTTATTTGATTCTGGATCCGATAGAAGTTTCGTAGATGTTAGATTTAGTCAGCTATTGGATTGAGAACCAGTGAGATTGACAACTAGTTATAAGGTGGAGTTAGCTGATGGTAAGGTTGTAAGCACTAGTTCTATACTGAAAGGTTGTTCCTTGTAGTTAGGTAATTATGTGTTTAGTATTGATTTGATGCCTATAGAATTAGGATCTTTTGACGTGATTGTTAGAATGGACTGGTTAGTTGGTAATGGTGCAGTAATTGTTTGTAGAAAAAGATTAGTTCAGATACCGCTAAGGAATAGGGTATTGACTGTGAAAGGTGATGAATGTACTTCTCGTTTGAGAGTTGTTTCTTGTTTAAAGATGATGAGGTATATAGAAGGAGGTTGTGATGTGTTTCTTGCATAGATAAGTAATGATGGTGTGAATGAAAGGAAATTTGAGGATGTGCCTGTGATTAGAGAGTATCCTGAGGTTTTCCCTAAAGATTTGCTAGGATTACCGCCGCATCGTGAAGTGGAGTTTCGTATTGATTTAGTGTCGGGAGCTGCGCCTGTTGCTCGTGCACCGTATCGTTTAACTCCATCTGAGATGAAAGAATTATCTGGTCAATTGAAGGAATTGATGGATAAGGGATTTATTAGACCGAGTTTGTCGCCGTGGGGTGCTCCAGTTTTGTTTGTCAGAAAGAAAGGTAGTTCTTTTAGAATGTGTATTGATTATCGAGAGCTTAACAAACTGACTGTCAAGAATCGGTATCCATTGCTGAGGATTAATGATTTGTTTTATCCTTGAAACTGATATGGATCAAGTGTATACTCGAAGATCGATTTGAGATATGGGTATCATCAACTGAGAGTTAGGGAAGAAGATATTCCTATAACAGCTTTCCGTACTCGATATGGACATTTTGAATTTCAAGTGATGCCTTTTGGGTTAACGATTGCGCCTGCAGTATTCATGGATTTGATGAATCGTGTATGCAAGCCATATTTGGATGAGTTCGTTATCGTATTCATTGATGATATTCTAATTTACTCCAAGAGTGAAGAAGAACGTGAGAAGCATTTGAGAATAATTTTAGAATTGTTGAAGAAAGAGAAGCTGTATGCGACATTCTCTAAGTGTGAGTATTGGTTGAAATCAGTGCAATTTCTAGGGCACGTGATTGATAGTGAAGGTGTTCATGTGGATCCTGCTAAGATTGAGGCAATCAAAGATTGGTCAGTGCCGGCGACGCCGACTAAAGTTCGCCAATTTCTTGGTTTAGCTGGGTATTATAGAAGGTTTATCGAGAAGTTTTCACTAATTGCTAAGCCGTTAACCAAGCTTACTGAAAAGAATCGAGTGTTTGAATGGGGATTGGACGAGGAATCTGCATTTAGTATGTTGAACGATAAGTTATGTTCTGCGCTGATATTGTCTTTGCCAGAAGGATCTGAGGATTTTGTAGTGTACTGTGACGCGTCTCATAAAGGATTTGGAGCTGTGTTGATGCAAAGGGAGAAAGTAATAGCATATGTATCGAGACAACTGAGGAAGCATGAAGAGAATTACACTACGCATGATTTAGAACTTGGGGCTGTGATTTTTGCTTTGAAGCTATGGAGACACTAGTTGTATGGAACCAAGGGTGTGGTTTTTACTGATCATAAGAGTTTGCAATATATTTTGGATCAAAAGGAATTGAATATGAGGTAAAGGAGATGGGTTGAGTTACTGAGTGATTATGACTGCGAGATTTGTTACCATCCTGGTAAAGCGAATGTGGTAGCTGATGCACTTAGTAGAAAGGAAAGAGATAAGTCTATAAGAGTTAGAGCTTTGGAAATGATGGAAAGTGTTGATTTGACAGAAGTGATATTGAAAGCCCAAGCTAATGGTTTGAAGGAAGAGATTGTTAAGGCAGAAAATTTGGGTAGAATGTTGAAACCATTGTTTGAAGTAAGGTCAAATGGATTGAGGTATTTTAAGAATAGGATTTGGTTACCATTGTGTTCGTTCAAGAAAGGTTCGTTAGGAGTGCGAGATTTGGTGATGAATGAATCTCATAAGTCGAAGTATTCAATACATCCTGGATCAGACAAGATGTATCAAGATCTTAAGAAAGTTTATTGGTGGCCGAATATGAAGGCAGATATAGCATAGTATGTTAATAAGTGTTTAACTTGTGCTAATGTGAAGGCTGAACATAAGAAACCGTCTGGATTATTAGTGCAACCTGAGATGCCTGAGTGGAAATGGGAGAAGATTACAATGGATTTTGTGACAAGTTTGCCAAGGACTACAAATGGTTGTGATCTGATATGGGTGATTGTAGATAGATTGACTAAGTCTGCTCACTTTTTGCCAATGAAGAAGACGGATAGTATGGAAAGGTTAACAACAGTGTACGTAAAGGAGATTGTTTGTCGACATGGTGTGCCTTTGTCGATAATTTCTGATCGTGATAGTAGGTTTACTTTAGAATTTTGGAAGTCTTTGCAGAAAGCAATGGGAACGGAGTTATGTTTAAGTACAGCATATCATCTGGAAACTGATGGACAAAGTGAGAGAACGATTCAAACGTTAGAGGATATGCTTCGTGCTTGTGTCATTGACTTTGGAAATGGTTGGGATAAGCATTTGCCATTGGTCAAATTTTCGTACAATAACGGTTATCATGCTAGTATTAAAGCTGCTCCATTTAAAGCTCTATATGGACGCAAGTGTAGATCTCCAGTGTGTTGGAGTGAAGTAGGATAAAGTCAATTGACTGGGCCTGAAATGATATTTGAGACGACTGAAAAGATTGTGCAAATTAAGAAGCGTTCGTTATTTGCCAGAAGTAGACAAAAGAGTTATGCTGATAACCGAAGGAAACCGTTGGAATTTGAAGTAGGAGACATGGTGATGTTGAAGGTATCTCCATGGAAAGGAGTGATACGTTTTGGAAAGAGAGGAATGTTGAGTCCGAGATATATTGGACCATTTAAGATTATACAAAGGATTGGATTGGTGGCTTATAAGTTAGAGTTTCCTGATGAGCTTAAGGCTATTCATAATACTTTTCATGTGTCTAATTTGAAGAAGTGTTTAGCTGAAAGGTATGTGGTGATTCCATTGGAGGAAATTCAACTTGATGATAAGTTGCATTTTATAGAGGAACCTGTAGAGATTATGGATAGGGAAGTTAAGAAGTTTAAGCATAGTAGGATTCCTATTGTGAAGGTGAGATGGAACTCTAGACGTGGACCAGAGTTTACCTGGGAACGTGAGGATTTCTTTTAGGATAAGTATCCTCATTTGTTTAGGAAGGATTAAGCGCTGTGGACGTTGCTTCTTTTAAGAAGGGGGGGATGTTATAACCCGAAACCGAGGTCATTGCTTAATCTTATTTTACGATTATTTTTGAAATTTTTGGATGATTTTGAACGATATTTATTTTTGGAGGTTTAAGTTTAAACCGATGTTGGAAGGTTTATATTTAATATTTAATAAGTATAAGGAGTATTAGCAAGCGTGATGAAGTTGTTCAGATGGCTCATGCTTTAATGGATGTAAAGATGTAGGATTGAAAGGATAATATTGCTGAGGGGAATAAGAGAAAGTGGGAAGCTGCACACTTAAACCAAGGGCAGAATCGTGGTGGTTATTGTAACAACAATAACCAAGGACCGAATAGGAATCGGCAATATAATTTGAGAAGGAATGATGGTGTTCGTGCTGCCACTGGAACTCAAGGTAACAAGGTGAATCCGAAGAGTGGTCGGTGTAATCTGTATCATGTTGGGAATTGTCTACCTGCTTGCAACAAGTGTGGGAAGGTCGGACATAAGATGGCAGATTGTAGAAACAAGGGTGTGGCCACTAGAGCCAATGTTGTTAAGGTAGTTAACTGTTCTTGATGTGGAGGCCGTGGACATAAGCAAGGGATCTGTCCGAGGGTTGGCATACGACAGGGAGGCAATGTTGCTGCTGGGATTGCTGCTCCAGCCTATGTCATGGGAGATGTTGACAAACCTCAAGGGCCAAATGTGGTGACTGGTATGTTCTTACTTGATGCTTGTTATGCTAGGGTGTTATTTTATTCTGGATCCGATAGAAGTTTCGTAGATGTTAGATTCAGTCAGCTATTGGATTGAGAACCAGTGAGATTGAAAACTAGTTATAAGGTGGAGTTAGCTGATGGTAAGGTTGTAAGCACTAGTTCTATACTGAAAGGTTGTTCCTTGAAGTTAGGAAATTATGTGTTTAGTATTGATTTGATGCCTATAGAATTAGGATCTTTTGACGTGATTGTTGGAATGGATTGGTTAGTTGGTAATGGTGTAGTAATTGTTTGTGGAGAAAGATTAGTTCAGATACCGCTAAGGAATAGGGTATTGACTGTGAAAGGTGATGAATGTACTTCTTGTTTGAGAGTTGTTTCTTGTTTAAAGATGATGAGGTATATAGAAGGAGGTTGTGATGTGTTTCTTGCATAGATAGGTAATGATGGTGTGAATGAAAGGAAATTGGAGGATGTGCCTGTGATTAGAGAGTATCCTCAGGTTTTCCCTAAAGATTTGCTAGGATTACCGCCGCATCGTGAAGTGGAGTTTCGTATTGATTTAGTGCCGGGAGCTGCGCCTGTTGCTCGTGCACCGTATCGTTTAACTCCATCTGAGATGAAAGAATTATTTGGTCAATTGAAGGAATTGATGGATAAGGGATTTATTAGACCGAGTTTGTCGCCGTCGGGTTCTCCTGTTTTGTTTGTCAGAAAGAAAGGTGGTTCTTTTAGAATGTGTATTGATTATCGAGAGCTTAACAAACTGACTGTCAAGAATCGGTATCCATTGCTGAGGATTAATGATTTGTTTTATCCTTGCAACTGATATGGATCAAGTGTATACTCGAAGATCGATTTGAGGTATGGGTATCATCAACTGAGAGTTAGGGAAGAAGATATTCCTATAACAGCTTTCCGTACTCGATATTGACATTTTGAATTTCAAGTGATGCCTTTTGGGTTAACGATTGCGCCTGCTGTATTCATGGATTTGATGAATCGTGTATGCAAGCCATATTTGGATGAGTTCGTTATCGTATTCATTGATGTTATTCTAATTTACTCCAAGAGTGAAGAAGAACATGAGAAGCATTTGAGAATAATTTTAGAATTGTTGAAGAAAGAGAAGCTGTATGTGAAATCTCTAAGTGTGAATATTGGTTGAAATCAGTGCAATTTCTGGGGCACGTGATTGATAGTGAAGGTGTTCATGTGGATCCTGCTAAGATTGAGGCAATCAAAGATTGGTCAGTGCCGACGACGCCGACTAAAGTTCGCCAATTTCTTGGTTTAGCTGGGTATTATAGAAGGTTTATCGAGAAGTTTTCGCTAATTGCTAAGCCGTTAACCAAGCCTACTGAAAAGAATCGAGTGTTTGAATGGGGATTGGAAGAGGAATCTGCATTTAGTATGTTGAACGATAAGTTGTGTTCTGCGCCGATATTGTCTTTGCCAGAAGGATCTGAGGATTTTGTAGTGTACTGTGACGCGTCTCATAAAGGATTTGGAGCTGTGTTGATGCAAAGGGAGAAAGTAATAGCATATTTATCGAGACAATTGAGGAAGCATGAAGAGAATTACACTACGCATGATTTACAACTTGGGGCTGTGATTTTTGCTTTGAAGCTATGGAGACACTAGTTGTATGGAACCAAGGGTGTGGTTTTTACTGATCATAAGAGTTTGCAATATATTTTGGATCAAAAGGAATTGAATATGAGGTAAAGGAGATGGGTTGAGTTACTGAGTGATTATGACTGCGAGATTCGTTACCATCCTGGTAAAGCGAATGTGGTAGCCGATGCACTTAGTAGAAAGGAAAGAGATAAGTCTATAAGAGTTAGAGCTTTGGTAATGATGGAAAGTGTTGATTTGACAGAAGTGATATTGAAAGCCCAAGCTAATGGTTTGAAGGAAGAGATTGTTAAGGCAGAAAATTTGGGTAGAATGTTGAAACCATTGTTTGAAGTAAGGTCAAATGGATTGAGGTATTTTAAGAATAGGATTTGGTTACCATTGTGTTCGTTCGAGAAAGGTTCGTTAGGAGTGCGAGATTTGGTGATGAATGAATCTCATAAGTCGAAGTATTCAATACATCCTGGATCAGACAAGATGTATCAAGATCTTAAGAAAGTTTATTGGTGGCCGAATATGAAGGCAGATATAGCACAGTATGTTAATAAATGTTTAACTTGTGCGAAAGTGAAGGCTAAACATAAGAAACCGTCTGGATTATTAGTGCAACCTGAGATGCCTGAGTGGAAATGGGAGAAGATTACAATGGATTTTGTGACAGGTTTGCCAAGGACTACAAATGGTTGTGATCTGATATGGGTGATTGTAGATAGATTGACTAAGTCTGCTCACTTTTTGCCAATGAAGAAGACGGATAGTATGGAAAGGTTAACAACAGTGTACGTAAAGGAGATTGTTTGTCGACATGGAGTGCCTTTGTTGATAATTTATGATCGTGATAGTAGGTTTACTTTAGAATTTTGGAAGTCTTTGCAGAAAGCGATGGGAACGGAGTTATGTTTAAGTACAACATATCATCCGGAAACTGATGGACAAAGTGAGAGAACGATTCAAACGTTAGAGGATATCCTTCGTGCTTGTGTCATTGAGTTTGGAAATGGTTGGGATAAGCATTGCCATTGGTCAAATTTTCGTACAATAACAGTTATCATGCTAGTATTAAAGCTGCTCCATTTGAAGCTCTATATGGACGTAAGTGTAGATCTTCAGTGTGTTGGAGTGAAGTAGGAGAAAGTCAATTGACTGGGCCTGAAATGATATTTGAGACGACTGAAAAGATTATGCAAATTAAGAAGCGTTTGTTATCTGCCAGAAGTAGACAAAAGAGTTATGCTGATAACCGAAGGAAACCGTTGGAATTTGAAGTAGGAGACATGGTGATGTTGAAGGTATCTCCATGAAAAGGAGTGATACGTTTTGGAAAGAGATGAAAGTTGAGTCTGAGATATATTTGACCATTTAAGATTATCTAAAGGATTGGATTGGTGGCTTATAAGTTAGAGTTGCCTGATGAGCTTAAGGCTATTCATAATACTTTTCATGTGTCTAATTTGAAGAAGTGTTTAGCTGAAAGGGATGTGGTGATTCCATTGGAGGAAATTCAACTTGATGATAAGTTGCATTTTATAGAGGAACCTGTAGAGATTATGGATAGGAATTTAAGAAGTTGAAGCATAGTAGGATTCCGATTGTGAAGGTGGGATGGAACTCTAGACATGGACCAGAGTTTACCTGGGAACGTGAGGATTTCTTTAAGGATAAGTATCCTCATTTGTTTAGGAAGGATTAAGCGCCGTGGATGTTGCTTCTTTTAAGAAGGGGGGATGTTATAACCTGAAACCGAGGTCATTGCTTAATCTTATTTTACGATTATTTTTGAAATTTTTGGATGAGTTTGAACGATATTTATTTTTGGAGGTTTAAGTTTAAACCGATGTTGGAAGGTTTATATTTAATATTTAATAAGTATAAGGAGTATTAGCAAGCGTGATGTCGATGGATGCGAAATATTTTATGTTTTATTGTCGGATGTTCGATGTTTGTCATTTTTGATGTTTTCTTTTAAATGACGTGTTAAGTCGAGTCGGGAGTCGATATTATTATATTTGAGGTACGTTTTAAATTTTTTAAAAGTATCTTTATAAAACCCGAGGCCCGTAAATATTTTCAAAATTGACTAATAGTTATTTCCCGCTTTTTAGCTAACTATTTTCATTTTTAGCCTTAACTATTGAAAAATTACAACATTGGTCCCTCAACCACTATATAAAAGATAATTTTTTACACACACAAACTCATTTTCCACTCACTCAAAAATTGTTTCTCTCTTTTTCTTTTTCTTTTGTAGCCGTGACCCTCAACCCACCCAAAACACCACTTCTTTCAATTTTTGCTCCATTTTCATGATGATCTAAGTAAAACTAACACAATACCCACTCTTATAATTGCAAGAGGATCATTTTGGTGTAAGAATTTTGTACATGCAAGACTTTTTATTTTTTTCAAGTTGGTAGGTGAGAGCTATGCTCATGCATGCCATTTTTGGGATGTTCAATGATGTTCTTGCTAAAAATCTTGTTAAAAACATGATTTTGATTTAAAGGTTTTGATTTTTATGATGATTCTAGTGTTATGATTGATATATGTTAGTGTTAGGGTATTGGGATGAACATATCCATGGTTGGTTTTGGTTAAAAATGTGATTTTGTACAAGATTTTGAAAGGTATTTTATAACAGTAAGTAAACTGTAATTTCGGGATTTTTATGTTTTGATAATGGCTTAACTTTTAGCCTAGGGTTATAGACAATTTTATTAGCTTCGATTTGATATAAAGTAGAGCTTCTAGCTCCAAACGAGCGCGAAGTTATGATGTTTTGATTATTCGTGTACCGGGAGACGAGTATCGGCACTACATATAGTTGTTGTCGATATGTGGATCGAATCTCGGAGACTATAAATTGGAGTTTTGAAATGTGTCACCTACTGATAATGAAGTGTTAACCCTAGAGGGTGAGTTTATTTTAAAACCCGAGTGTCGGTTTTGTAAACGGAGTCATTTAAAGAAGTTAAACTGGTTGTATGAAAAATTAACGTAAATCTGTCCGGATTTTATAGTTTGAAGATGAGTCGGGTAAAGGACTTTAAAAGTAATTTCATTTGATAAACTTGTAGGAGGACTTTATATATATAGTAATTTAATTTATCGAATCGTTTCATAAACGTTTGACAAGTTTAAAAGGGGTAAATAAGCTAGTACATGTAGTATGTGCCGGTGGACTTTGTTAAAAGTGTAAAATGGTAAAGTAAATGTGTAGTAGAGTATAATGAAGTTATTTATATCGTTTTTTCTCGAGTTTATCGTGATTTTATGAGTTTTAGTTTGATGTTGTTATATATGATTTATTTCTCGAGTCATTATTAATGACCGCGCCTTATTTGATAGGTAGCGATTCTCGTGTTTGAAAGGCATCCATTATCATCGACGATCATCTCGCTAGATCTCTTATACTAAGGTGAGTCTATAGCCTCGCTTTTCATGGTAGCTACTAAATGTTTTATTACCCGCGAGGGGGATACATGCTATTTGAAAATAAATGAACACATGTCATGAGTAATTGTTGGACCCGAATGTTGCCTAAGTTGTTTACATTGTATTGAGTACCTTGTTGCTAAAGACCCTAAATTCATGAGCCGTTAACTATATTCTGACTTGATGTTGTGAGTCAGGAATAGCCGCTTATTCTAATGATAGTACTATTGGGTTGACCACCCTATCTGAGACCAGGGCATTACGCTGAGTAACCTCTGGGAAGGATAATTTACGGGAATAAGAATGTGGTATTCTAGCAACTGATACCCTAGAGGGGCAATGGTTTTATTCTAGTCATGCTGGCATTTGGTGTGGGTGACTATTTGGTTAAGGGGTCGGTGTCATGAGCTTAAAAACAATGTTTTTGCCTTGAATATAGATTGTGTGTACGAAAATTCTTTAAATGATTATGATTGACTTTATTCTTGTGTTCAAATGTGATTTGATAAACCTATAGACTCGCTCAACATTATTGTTGACTCGTTTTAGCATGTGTTTCAGGTAATAGGAAGTGATGGAAGGCGGAGCTTTGCTGTGGAGGTTGTGGTTTGGCTATTGAAAGAATGTTGGTCTAAAAACTATTTCTATCCTTTTACTGTTGAACAATTTGTTGTATGTTTGTGTACTGTACTAAACTTGTGTTGGTTATTGGTCGAGATCCATGGGGACTAAACGCTTTACTCTGGTTTCGTATTAGTACATTATGGGATGTGTTGATACAAAAGTTGGATGATCCTTGCTAGACCCGAATTAGGCTTAATTCGGATTGGCTGGGCTCCAGCTCTTGCACCAAGTGAATTATCTTGCTGAGATCCTGCACACTAAAGCAACACGCGTCAGGCTTACCGTGGGAATGTATCCCACGATTAGACTCCGGCGTGAGAGTAAGTAATCGGTTAGGGTTCAAGAATCGTGTGTGAGTTGGAAGAATGTAATACCATTGTGGAACCCTTGGGGGTTCCTTATATATGCGGTGAAACCCTAATGAGCTGTCACCGATGCTTCGGCCCCAAGCAAAGGATAAGTGCCATAATTAGTTTGATTGTTATCTTCTAATTATGGTGAGTGTATATCCTCTACCTTGGGGTAAACACTATTCGTAAGAAGATTATGATTCTGTCTAGCCCTGCACTGGCCGTGCTGGGCTGTGGGCCGCACGCATGTATGCAGTCACTATTCATCCAAAGCCCATAAGCTCAAATGATATTAATCCAACCCATTAGTAACGGGCCAGATGCGGGTGGTACCCGTGAGCCGGGTTCATGACCTGGTTGGGGACTATACGTCATCATGTCCCCCCAGTCTAGTTGTTACAGCCGTAGGCGTAACCTCTAGACTAATCAATGTCCTATATACCTTGTTGTGGCAAATAGGCCGTACTCTAGAATAATCCGACCGGGACAACTTTAATGAATGCATTAATGGTAGTCATTAGTTGGACGCATGCCTGCAAAAGTGCACCAGAAAGGCCCACCCTTGAGCCATGTAAAACTGCCAATAAGTGACTCGTGGGTCCCTTCTGACGTTTCAAAAGTGTCAGATATCCCATCCGTTAGATGGGCGTAGTGGTTTACATGTGGCGAACATCCATGTTACCTCGTAAATCGAGGCAACCCTATAAAAGAGTTGGTGTGTGCTACTGTGTAAACACATAGTTTATACCCTTTTCCGCCATTGTTATATTTGAGCTCAATCATTCATTCCTTCTCTTCTTATCCCACGGATTTTCACCACTGCATGTTAGATCATCGCGCCTTTCTAATCCTTTTTATAAATCTTGGTGAAAGATAACCCTAAAATCACGGACGTCCTGAATGTGATGCCTGCGAAAAAATACATAGACTTTCTGTCGAAGTATATGTGACAATCCGTCAATTTATGGTTGCTATTTTATTCTCAAGTATTATTTGAAAACATTATTTTGATGTTATATTATGAACTCACTTATCTTGGGAAGAAATTTGGGTTTACGTCTTGAAGTAGCATCGACTACGTTTAAACCGGAGGACTCTACATTACGTGCTTACGCTTACATACGTCGTTTTTGGTGCCAGACCGACATTTCAAGAAATAAATTTATCCGTGAATATTATTTTGGAGTTTTAAATTTGTGTTGGTTCATAAACTCACAAATTTACGAGAAGAGATTAGGACTTACGTGAATAATTTAACGTCCTTTACGACTAAACCGGAAACCGTAGGATTACGTATTTACGTTTTTTAACTCCGTTTTTGATGAGACAATTTTTATTAGATTAGTTTTGTGCCGTTGATTCATAATTTATAAAAACATTTTTCGTAAAACGACCCGAGGGCACGCAAATCAAGAAAACTAGAATCAAGGAATACCCGTAAATTAATGATATGAGACAAAACAAGTTTTTTCTCACCCCACACATGGTATGGCTAACTAGCTAACACCACACCCTTTGAGGTGTCAAGTTGTAGTTAAATACTACTACACTTGTCATGTAAAGCTTAATAAACAAGCTAACCTTACACAAAACCACTCAAACCACTTCACACAAACCATTTACACATTCATACATGCAAAACCACCTATTCTCCCTCTCCTCTCTCTCTAAATTTCGTCCAAGAACCACCCTTAAACACCCTCATTTGATCAAATTTAACCATGAAATCATATGTTATTCACACATATGATGAAGCCCTTTTCAAGCTCTATTGATTGGTGGTGATTTTAACATCCAAGGAGACGATTTGGTGATGTCCAAGGGCTGATTTCTACATGAAGTTTACAAGTATTGGTGACCTTGAAAATTGGTGTTGATCTACCACAAGTTTTGCCATCAAAAATCCAAGCCTTGATCATAAACTACACAACATTGGTGGTATAGAGATTGTTCTTCTATTCTCTTGTTATTTTGATTATGTACTCTTGTATTTTCTTTATTTATGTATATGTATATGATGATGAATGATGATTACAAATATTATGTGGGGATTTGGTGTTGATAGATTTGATAAACATGGGTAAAAAGATGGAAAAACCACATGTAAAAATGGTTAAATCTTGCTTAATAAGATGGCTGTATAAAAATAGTAAGTAACCAAATGATAAACTGATAAAATGGTAAAGTGGAATCAATATATAGTAAGTATTAGGTGTTATACACATGTGAGAGTTGGCCATACAATGGAATCATCAAAATGAGTGAGATATGATCAAAACAAGATGAGTGCACCAATCTGAATAGTCTGTTTTGTAGGGACTGTTATTGATAGTTAAACATGGAATGAGCAGTAGCTATAACTAACTTATTTGTAGCACATAATATTAAGTTTATTCCATCCAAAAATTAGCTTCTATCTCCTTATAGAACTCAAGATATGATAAAAATAGTGAAGATGAAACTAAAAATCAGATTTTGAAGAATTAATGTTTAATAGTATTATATAAGCACTCAAACTAATATAGTATAAAATGTGAATTAAAACCCACTAACTTATAAATTTCATTTATATAAATATGTATAAGGTTAAATAAATGTACACTTTATAAAAATGGTAGTTGAATAAGATTTATAAGTTATAAAAACTATAAACATGATTTTTATGACTTTTTCGGCTATTACCGTAGTTAGACGATCAAACCCGTCTAATGTAAAGTTTTTAAAAGTCATATACTGATATATAGGTACTTAATACAAGTAAAAACCGATAAAAGCCGAACTATATAATATACGGACATTAACGAGCTAAGTTAGCATTATTGGACTAATAATCCAACTAAATGGACTAAACACTTATAAATTTACTTATTGGGCTTAACCCACTTGGGCCCAACATGAAAAGTATAATACTGATAATAAAGGTGTAAAATGGAGTAATATAAGGTATTGGGCTTGTAAAAAGCTTATTGGACGTAAAACATGTAAATAGGTAAAACTAGTAAACTAATATAAAAGTTGTCAACACATAACACTAAGATGAGTAAATGAGAATGTATAAACCTACTTGATCATCATATATATATAATCATCATATGTATACATAATTGTTATTTTTATAAAGTCATTGGACAAAAGTCTAAGACGAGTATTATTTGTCTAGGTTTTCGTGATTGAAGCACGTACCGTACATCCGAATCGCCGATAACCCGCCTTTCCCAATCAACGTGAGTTCATAGCCTTGCACTCTTTTAAATGTTTTTATGAAATGTTTTATAAACCCGCGAGGGAGATAAAATGTTAGTTTTGATAAAATAGGACACCATTTGTCCCGATTGTCTGTTTAATAATTTGGACCCGAATGATTGTATGACCCGATGAATGATTAAATGACCCGATAAATGAAATGAAATGGATTATTAAAGTTAGGTTATGTCACTAATAGTCCCATTAGCATGAATTGTGAACTACCGAGATTTGGTAGACGCTTATGCATATAATAGTACTATTTGGGGACGATCACCCCAGTTCGCGCCTTGACGGTTGATCTCCGTCGTGCCACATTGATTGGTAAGCGAATTTATGTATGAGAAGATTTACACAAGCGTGATTATTGTGATGACACGCTACTTTAGATGGGCAAATTGAGTTTCGGGCTAGCTACCCGTTGTTTATTGTAGTAAGGTAACAATGTCATGCGGCTTATAATAATCCAAATAACGAAATACTGCTATACGCACTGAATTACGATATATTGCCTGACTAGCAATACGGGGTCTTATTATTGATGTTATGTTCGTGTTTTGGTTTTACATAACCATATTCATATAACGGTTTTTATTTAACTTTATACAACGTTATGAAACGTATTGTATGATGTTTTTTTACGACAATGATTCGTATAATAATTTTGAAGGCGAAAGCCTATATTATGATTTTGATAAGGATTTGTATAAAATGACTTTGGCGATTTTATGGCCTATTACAAAGATTTGTACGAAATGGTTTTCGGTAATAATTTTATTCCGATGTTATATTGATGGATTTTATTAAACTCTATGAATTCACTCGGCGTTATCGCTGACCTTTTCTTTTAACATGTTTTATCTCAGGTACTTGAAGGTAATTCTCGGGAAGACAACAAGAATTCATGGCCCGCACTTAAATAACAATTTCCATTCAAATCTTTTGTAAAATTGTATGAAATGACCATGACGTGGGACCTATGTAAACTTGATATCTAGGAATGGAAACGCTTTATTATTAAACGTCGCGATTTTTAAGCGTTGTCTATGATGTGAGTAATGTGCTATCCCGTAACACCAACGAGTCTTCCGCTGTATTAAATTGTGTATATTTGGGGGTGTTACAGTTTGGTACCAGAGCTCTCGTTATAGAGAACGAAAGATTTTTAAAACAAAGGTTTTGAATATAACATTTCAAAATCTTTTAACTATAAACATTTCTCTAAAAATGTCTAAAAATCTTTTGACTATAACGGTGCCGAAGAATTCCCGAGTTACCGACAAGGCCAGACTGAGAAGTGTTATTTTAATATATATATAGCTTGGATTATATATATATATATGATGTAATTTTATTACATGATTGTTTGATGATTATTTTGATATTTATAGGAGGTATTTATACGACGTCGATTGTCACAAGGAACCCTAAATCCCCTAGTAAATTAGTCAAAGCTATTCTCGTAGGAATTCTAGCTATCCTAGATCTAAACCAAGTTGTGGATATTTATGATCCCAACAAATGGTTGATATTCGTAGAAATGTTGATATTAAAGAAGAATTGGCGAGATTAAATCTGATATCGATGTCATGATGATCTTTCCTTATAGAGTGGAGTTTGACAAAACGTTACCACCTGGAAAGGTGTCATTTGATTCGTTGTCACCCAATTCTTAAATTTGAAGTCAAAAGGGTGAGTGTTGCACTTGAGGCTGTCATTGGAACCATTACCCAAAAGCCTCATGCCACAAGTACCTTTCCGAGAAGTCTAATTGGATGATCGAGTCATTTCATACTAGTGACTCATTTGGTAACTATTGATGTAAGAGATTTAGGATTGGAAATTAAGTGTTTATTCATATCGAGCTTTTATTGCCCTATTAAGGTCTAAGAATAAGGATTATAAGTATTGGCGAATGAGGTAGGATATCACATTGAGTATGATTTGGTTGAAACTTGAATAACGTAAAATTTAACTCGTATGGAATAAGAAATTGTTAAGAGGAAGTTGTTGAGTCCTGTGATTGAATTATAAGGTTTTAAATTATCGTTAGTTCATGTTAAGGGTTGTTCCTAGACCATTGTCCAATGATGAGGATGCCCAGTGTCCAATAATTAAATTGAAGAAATCTTCTTCCGAATTGGGACCGATGGATCTTCCCGGACAGGTGGGACACCTAATAACTCTTGTAGATTAGTATTCATTGTGGTATCTTTTAAAAATAATCCCTAACTTAACTTAGACATCAGTTGGTAGGATGAGATCTTGGAATTGTATGACATAGTGACACATAATATGTTACGGTACAATTTGACTTGTTTGTGATTAATGAAAAGACTACCTTTGATTGCTAAATCCTACATGTATCGATGTTATCTATCTTTTATTGCTTCATCCTAATGTTCGCATTAGTGATGCAACCATTGTACAAGTACTCATCTCGATTTGAGTTACGTTGTGAATTATTCTTTTTGAGTGCCATCGAGATCATGAATCTCATGATTATTTGGCTAAGGCTCATTTCCTATCTTATTGTAGTTAGTTCTTGGTGAAGAACTCTTCATCACTCTTTTGCAGATCACTCATTGTTTTTATAAGATAAAACAGTATCCCTTGAGAAAAATTGAATTTTCATCACTATAAGGATTATTCAAAGTGAGATTTATAAGTGATTGTTATCGAAGTGAAGTTGTTTATAAAACACCTTGGAAAACTTATTTGTTTTCATAGCAAAGAAAATCTTTGTAAATTTATTTTTTACTCTTATTAAAGAATTAAGCATGCATATGTTTTTATTATAAACATGATGATAAAATTTTGACGAACTGAGTATTGCAACGTTAATCTTGAAATTATATATAGTTGCGCGCCTACATACAATTTGGAATGAACCATGCAAGGCTGATTAGTAGTCACCATAAAACTAATGAATAAGCACTAAATTTTTTTTGAAGATTGTGAAAGAATAAATTTTATGAGATCTGCAAGAAGTGCAAAATAGGGACATAATGTTAGAGACATCTACATATGTGCCCGTGCCATCTATTCTTCTGAGTCAAATTTAATCATCTGTGGAAATTGTCTTATTTGACAATTGACAATTATTTCTTGTCCAATTCTCCCGTAGTGAAATTCTTAGGAAAAGTATCTAATTATACTTATATATTGCTGGCGGAACAGTGATAAAAAAAGATGACGTGGCATCAACTCTAAACCATCCAATCAAATAAGAAATGAATCCCAGCCCTTTAAAATGAATTTAATCCATGTGTAACTTCTTTACCTAAACATCTGTTAGGCATTAAGCACGTGTTATACATTTATAAATATGGATAAGTTTGAAAACTGATCCTTACTTAGTCAAGGGTGGTTATGAATTTACATTTCAAATTCCTCATTTAAATACTCACAAAGTCACAATACCGTAATTATTGCATTCTTTATTTTGATCAGGTTGATTGTTTCATTATCCCTTCGATGACTTCGTCTCCTCTCCATGCTTTTTTTTGTTATCCTTAAATTTAATTATTGCATTCTTTATTTTTTTTGTAATCGTCTTACTATGCACCAGCTTTTAAGTTTTACGTCTAATCATGTATCTTTCTGAACCATTTTACTAAATCTGATTTGATGGCAAGTATCGGTGATTATGAAAACAGAGTACGAGTATCTACCGCACTCATTATAAATTTTGCCAACAATATGTTTACTGGATATTTCTAGGTAAGTTCTTACCTTTAAATTACAATTATATAAAACGTAGTAATGTAAGTTTCCCAATAAACATTTTCTCTTTGAGTCGATTATATTGTACATGCAAAATAATGATTAGTATGTGTGTTAAGCTCGGGTGATTCCATGGATTATTATAGATATAATCATATATATAATGCATGTTGTTGGTGAGTTGAATACTTATTAAAGACTGACAATGTGAGGTATCCTTTTTGCATTTCTTTTCATGTTTTGTGATATATGCAGGTCACACAAAATTGTAATTATGTGTATTTTCTCTAAGTTGTGCTAAACAAAATTTGATATTGTACATACTTTTAAGTTTTTATATCATTTTTTCAATTCTAACTATCATCGTTGTTTTCACTTTAGATCTATGCATCTTAGATGTGGAGATGCATGCACTTGGAGTCGGATAGTCGGTGCAAGTGTGCTTATTTGTATGTCTCTCACGTCTGATTTAATTTGTATTAGCTTTTACTATACAAGGTATAAATTATATTAGATACATATGTTAACTAATACTTTATAATTTATGGTGCTTTTATATCGAGTGTTAATGTATGACATGTTGTTATGATACAACATTGATTTTCTTATATCATTAATTGTTCTAATTTTTTATATATAAACGTCTTTTAATTCATAGTGGCTTAATCAAAAAAAGTTTACCCATGCACACACATGTGTTCTATTCTACTTATTCACGCCGTTAGTTGAAACTATTAAACATGTTTGCAATAGTTCACAACTGATATTCACGCATCATCATGTAGTGATACTTTAGTTTGACATTCGTGATATAAATTTAGCGATAAAAAAGATTCAACCAGTTTGAGATTATATGACTAAACTTAAAATCACAAAAGGCTTAATGCTAAGAAATCAAACATTCTTTATGAACGGTATCGACTTTTAATAATTTGTACTAAAGTCGCTTAACAAATTGATAAGAGTTCAGCACAACCAGTATAAAAAGAATGTCGTTTCAGCTCATTAAGGGTTTTTTTTAAAGTAGATGTTATAATAATTCTTAACTTACAAATAACCGTCTACCCGTGCAACGCACGGGTATTGTTCTTGTTACCGAGTGTTGATACTCGACTGGATGTATCGACGTTCTTATCATTTCTTTTGTGATTAGATTTCATATTTGAATGACCTGGGTAACGATCCGAGGGGCTTTCGAATATGTACTCAAATTATGAAAACATGGGATATATTCATATTCATTTAATGTTTTCGCCTATATCTGATTTGAAATTCTCTCGCGTAGATCATGCGTTGACCTTACTCTTTTAAGGTTAGTTATGTCTCCATATATCCTTGAATTTGTGAAGGATTATGAATTATTATTAGTCTTTTGAGAAGTTCACATCTTATCGACGGCAATAAAACTGGAAAGTTGATAGTGCCAGTAGAATGGATTGATTGATTATGACATGACGACATTGTCTTAATTGATGAGAACTCGAATAGAATTACCCTAAATGATAAGATGTTGATCATCAAAAGTGATCTAAATAATTCTTGATGGATGACCATATCCTGTATTTAGACTTGAAATTATACCATGAATTGTTGTGAGTTAGTCATAGATCTTGTAATCTAGAAAGAACTTAAAGTAAATGTATGAAAAGATGTTTCCGTTATCTGAAACTTTAGGAGGTATTTGTTGCTAAATTACTTAGACTTTCGCCATTAAGGCAAGTTGAATTTGGTATTGATTGTATTCTCGGTGCTGCACCTGTGGCGTGTGCACTGTACGTCAGCACCATCTGAATTAAAGGAATTACCGTACAACTGAGAGAGTTGTCGGAGAAAGATTTTATTCCACCAAGCTCGTCATCATGAAGAGCTATGGTGTTATCATTCCTTATATTTAGAGATTACTGTGAACTGAGTAAATCGACAATCGAAAACGATATCCATAACTCGAAATGGAAGATTTGTTCGATCATTTACAAAGTTCTTGCCTATGTTTTAGAGATTTGATCCATGGCATTGTTATTATCAACTTCGCGTCCGCGAAGAAGATTATCTATTCCAATCACTACATCCGGTACTTGTAATGAACATTATGAGTTTCACGTGATGTCGTTTGGATTGACTAATACACATGTAGCATCCATAAATTTGGTGAATCTCGTGTGTAGGCTGTAATTTGATAAATTCATGCTCGTGATCATTAAGGACCATTTGTTTGTTTATAAGAATAAGAAGAAGTTAATAATTAAATTATAGATTTCCCTGAATTGGCCGAACAATAAGAACCTGTACCTTGAATTTTTAACATGTGATTTAAGGCTTGATCCTTTACATAAAATGACCGTTTGATTAATGATGGTAAGATATATGTATATTGACTCTTCAAAAATTAGAAGTCATTTAAGACTTTGGGTTTTATCAAAAAGAAAATGGAAATATGTTTTGACAAATGTTTTAACAAAGGATTTTAAGGGATTATTCCCTTATACCCAGAACATTTAACTAAACTCCTGTTTAGGGGTAAATGTTCGTGTATACCTCAAGACAACCTAAGAGGGATTGAGGAAACCGTTTAAAACAAGATTTAAAACAACAATGTTTGCTTTTCAACTAAGAAAATTTTGACCTAAGTATAACCAAAGATTTTTCGAACATTTACGAATCTTATTAATTATTTTCGATAAATCAACAAAAATCTTGTTAATTAAATTCAAATTTATTTTGAATATTTTATATAATTGGTCGAACTAAGAAATTTAAAGATTTACGCTTACATTTCATAAAAATTTAATAATTATTATTTAATTAATTGTAATAATTATCGACGCTTTAGACGCCGGATTGAGTAAAACAGATAAAAATAATAGTTAAGACGAAACTAAAACATAGAAGATATGAAGAAAGAAATTTTGAATTATTACGGTCATGTTATATATATTTCATCAGGAGAAAGTGAATGTAGATACTGACACATTATATAGAAAGGATAAAGAATCAATTAAGATGTATTTCTTAATAATGACTGTGCAAAATAAATTGTCGAACAATATAAAAATAAACGATGTTTGTAAAAAGGATAATATAGATAATAAAAAGGGGGTTCACGGCTAATGTGAACCATTAGAATTGAGAAGCCAATTGCGTTAAATGTTTTAAAGGCCACTTATGGTAGTCTAAATTTAGAGGATTTTGAGATATAGTTATGTTGAAATCTTGTAAGTATAAGTATTCTATTCCTGTCATTTTTTATTAAGTGTATCTTTATCTGGAGAAGTTGTACTAACGAAAAATTATGAAGGCAGACATTGCCTCATACATTAGTAAACGTCTAGCTATCGCAAAGGTCATCATCTGAATTTGATTCGATTTGGGTCATCGTCGACAAACTGACCAAATCTGCTAATATCATTCTCGTTAATGATAAATTCTTGATGAAGAAATTGACTCTTTTGCATTTAAAGGAGTTATGTAAACATGGTGTGCCTGTATCGATCATCTATATCAAGATCCTCGCTTCGCATCGAATTTCTAGAGATTTGCTCAGAAGTCATTAAGAACGAATCTTGATGAGAGTACTGTGTACCATCCCAATCGAAGGGACGAGGTAAAGTAACGATACAAAATGCTATAAGTGCTGTTTTATGCTTGAATGATTGACCTTTGGTAATAAACCGCATAATCGTTTTCCTTTGGAGAGATTATCATTGATAACTATCGTATTAGGATCGGGATCGAATCTTGTTAAGATTTAAAAATTAGAGCATCTGTAAGCAGGAGTTGAGATGAAGACACCCGACATACACCCATTGTGAGTTGGACATGTCTTTTAGGTTTAAGGTTTCCTATGATGGCGAACCTAACCTTACAAAATACTCGACCCGCGAGACCTGAATTAATTGTTGAAATTAGGATCTGATTATTGACTGCCGGTAGTGGGCAGAAGGTTATGTGAATATGAAATGTAGATCTTGAAGTGCCGGATGGGTAGCGAAGTTATGCCAAAAATTTTACTTTGGAAAAACGAATAGATGATCTGAAAGATCATGGGAAATAAGTCCCCGTTGAATGGGATCATTGAGATAATGTAAAAGATGGTTTGAAAGGAATATAAGCTGGATCTACCCTAGGACTTCAAGGGCTTCATGAATTATGATTCGTATATCTAACTTGATGAAATGTCTATCAAGTGAAAATCTGATTACTTCTTGATGAAGTTTAGATCGGCGAAAAGTTGCATTCATCAAAAACCTGTGAACATCATGGATAGAGAAAGTAAGTCAACATTAAGCCTGATCTTATTCCTGTAGTTATGTTTGATGAAACTCGCGTATTGTAATGAATTACACTTGTGAGAAAAGACCGAATGTGGAGGAAATACCCACATGGCTTTAACTCTATAAGTAGCGAGTAGTAAGTTAAAATGATCTTTGAGGACAAAGATCCTGTTTAGGGGTAAATGCTGTGACAATCCGTCAATTTATGGTTGATATTTTATTCTCAAGTATTATTTGAAAACATTATTTTGATGTTATATTGTGAACTCACTTATACTGGGAAGAAATTTGGGTTTACGTCTTGAAATAGCATCGACTACGTTTAAACCGGAGGACTCTACGTTACGTGCTTACGCTTACATACGCCGTTTTTGGTGCCAGACCGACATTTCAAGAAATAAATTTATCCGTGAATATTATTTTGGAGTTTTAAATTTGTGTTGGTTCATAAACTCACAAATTTACGAGAAGAGATTAGGACTTACGTGAATAATTTAACGTCCTTTACGACTAAACCGGAAACCTTTACGTTTTTTAACTCCATTTTTGATGAGACAATTTTTATTAGATTAGTTTTGTGCCGTTGATTCATAATTTATAAAAACGTTTTTCGTAAAACGACCCGAGGGCACGCAAATCAAGGAAACTAGAATCAAGGAATACCCGTAAATTAATGATATGAGACAAAACAAGTTTTGCCTCACCCCACACATGGTATGGCTAACTAGCTAACACCACACCCTTTGAGGTGTCAAGTTGTAGTTAAATACTACTACACTTGTCATGTAAAGCTTAATAAACAAGCTAACCTTACACAAAACCACTCAAACCACTTCACACAAACCATTTACACATTCATACATGCAAAACCACCTATTCTCCCTCTCCTCTCTCTCTAAATTTCGTCCAAGAACCACCCTTAAACACCCTCATTTGATCAAATTTAACCATGAAATCATATGTTATTCACACATATGATGAAGCCCTTTTCAAGCTCTATTAATTGGTGGTGATTTTAACATCCAAGGAGAAAATTTGGTGATGTCCAAGGGCTGATTTCTACATGAAGTTTACAAGTATTGGTGGCCTTGAATCTTGTGTTGATCTACCACAAGTTTTGCCATCAAAAATCCAAGCCTTGATCATAAACTACACAACCTTGGTGGTATAGAGATTGTTCTTCCTATTCTCTTGTTATTTTGATTATGTAATCTTGTATTTTCTTTATTTATGTATATGTATATGATGATGAATGATGATTACAAATATTATGTGGGGATTTGGTGTTGATAGATTTGATAAACATGGGTAAAAAGATGGAAAAACCAAATGTAAAAATGGTTAAATCTTGCTTAATAAGATGGCTGTATAAAAATAGTAAGTAACCAAATGATAAACTGATAAAATAGTAAATTTGAATCAATATACAATATGTATTAGGTGTTATACACATGTGAGAGTTAGCCATACAATGGAATCATCAAAATGAGTGAGATATGATCAAAACAAGATGAGTGCACCAATCTGAATATTCTGTTTTGTAGGGACTGTTATTGATAGTTAAACATAGAATGAGCAGTATCTATAACTAACTTATTTGTAGCACATAATATGAAGTTTATGCCATCCAAAAATGAGCTTCTATCTCCTTATAGAACTTAAGATATGATAAAAATGGTGAAGATGAAACTAAAAATCAGATTTTGAAAAATTAATGTTTAGTAGTATTATATAAGCACTCAAACTAATATAGTATAAAATGTGAATTAAAACCCACTAACTTATAAATTTCATTTATATAAATATGTATAAGGTTAAATAAATGTACACTTAATAAAAATGGTAGTTGAATAAGATTTATAAGTTATAAAAACTATAAACATGATTTTTACGACTTTTTCGGCTATTACCGTAAAATTAATGTTTTTCGCCAATTAAAACTTAGACGATCAAACCCGTCTAATGTAAAGTTTTTAAAAGTCATATACTGATATATAAGTACTTAATACAAGTAAAAACCGATAAAAGCCGAACTATATAATATACGGACATTAACGGGCTAAGTTAGCATTATTAGACTAATAATCCAACTAAATGGACTAAACACTTATAAATTTACTTATTGGGCTTAACCCACTTGGGCCCAACATGAAAAGTATAATACTGATAATAAAGGTGTAAAATGGAGTATAAAGTATTGGGCTTGTAAAAAGCTTATTGGACGTAAAACATGTAAATAGGTGAAACTAGTAAACTAATATAAAAGTTGTCAACACATAACATTAAGATGAGTAAATGAGAATGTATAAACCTACTCGATCATCATATATATAAAATCATCAGATGTATACATAATTGTTATTTTTATAAAGTCATTGGACAAAAGTCTAAGACGAGTATTATTTGTCTTGGTTTCCGTGATTGAAGCACGTACCGTACATCCGAATCGCCGATAACCCGCCTTTCCCAATCAACGTGAGTTCATAGCCGCGCACTCTTTTAAATGTTTTTATGAAATGTTTTATAAACCCGCGAGGGAGATAACATGTTAGTTTTGATAAAATAGGACACCATTTGTCCCGATTGTCTGTTTATTGATTTGGACCCGAATGATTGTATGACCCGATGAATGATAAATGACCCGATAGATGAAATGAAAAGGATTATTAAAGTTAGGTTATGTCACTAAAAGTCCCATTATCATGAATTGTGAACTACCGAGATTTGGTAGACGCTTATGCATATAATAGTACTATTTGGGGACGATCACCCCAGTTCGCGCCTTGACGGTTGATCCCCGTCGTGCCACATTGATTGGTAAGCGAATTTATGTATGAGAAGATTTACACAAGCGTGATTATTGTGACGACACGCTAATTTAGATGTGCAAATTGAGTTTCGGGCTAGCTACCCGTTGTTTATTGTAGTAAGGTAATAATGTCATGCGGCTTATAATAATCCAAATAACGAAATACTGCTATACACACTGAATTACGTTATATTGCCTGACTAGCAATACGGGGTCTTATTATTGAAGTTATGTTCGTATTTTGGTTTTACATAACCATATTCATATAACGGTTTTATTTAACTTTATACAACGTTATGAAACGTATTGTATGATGTTTTTTTTACGACAATGATTCGTATAATAATTTTGAAGGCGAAAGCCTATATTATGATTTTGATAAGGATTTGTATAAAATGACTTTGGCGATTTTATGGCCTATTACAAAGATTTGTACGAAATGATTTTCGGTAATAATTTTATTCCGATGTTATATTGATGGATTTTATTAAACTCTATGAATTCACTCGGCGTTATCGCTGACCTTTTCTTTTAACATGTTTTATCTCAGGTACTTGAAGGTAATTCTCGGGAAGACAACAAGAATTCATGGCCCGCACTTAAATAACAATTTCCATTCAAATCTTTTGTAAAATTGTATGAAATGACCATGACTTGGGACCTATGTAAACTTGATATTTATGAATGGAAATGCTTTATTATTAAACGACGCGATTTTTAAGCGTTGTCTATGATGTGAGTAATGTGCTATCCCGTAACACCAACGAGTCTTCCGCTGTATTAAATTGTGTATATTTGGGGGTGTTACAGTTTGATACCAGAGCTCTCGTTATTTCAAAATCTTTTAACTATAAACATTTTTCTAAAAATGTCTAAAAATCTTTTGACTATAACGATGCCGAAGAATTTCCGAGTTACCGACAAGGCCAGACTGAGAAGTGTTATTTTAATATATATATAACTTGGACTATATATATATATATGATGTAATTTTATTACATGATTGTTTGATGATTATTTTGATATTTATACGAGGTATTTATACGACGTCGATTGTCACAAGGAACCCTAAATCCCCTAGTAAATTAGTCAAAGCTATTCTCGTAGGAATTCTAGCTATCCTAGATCTAAACCAAGTTGTGGATATTTATGATCCCAACAAATGGTTGATATTCGTAGAAATGTTGATATTAAAGAAGAATTGGCGAGATTAAATCTGATATCGATGTCATGATGATCTTTCCTTATAGAGTGGAGTTTGACAAAATGTTACCACCTGGAAAGGTGTCATCTGATTCGTTGTCACCCAATTCTTAAATTTGAAGTCGAAAGGGTGGATGTTGCACTTGAGGCTGTCATTGGAACCATTACCCAAAAGCCTCATGCCACAAGTACCTTTCTGAGAAGTCTTATTAGATGATCGAGTCATTTCATACTAGTGACTCATTTGGTAACTATTGATGTAAGAGATATAGGATTGGAAATTAAGTGTTGATTCATATCGAGCTTTTATTGCCCTATTAAGGTCTAAGAATAAGGATTAAAAGTATTGGCGAATGAGGTAGGATATCGCATTGAGTATGATTTGGTTGAAACTTGAATAACGTAAAATTTAACTCGTATGGAATAAGAAATTGTTAAGAGGAAGTGAGTCCTGTGATTGAATTATAAGGTTTTAAATGATCGTTAGTTTAAGGGTTGTTCCTAGACCATTGTCCAATGATGAGGATGCCCAGTGTCCAATAAATAAATTGAAGAAATCTTCTTCCGAATTGGGACCGATGGATCTTCCCGGATAGGTGGGACACCTAATAACTCTTGTAGATAGGCGTGTATACGCGCCTATTTGACTCGGCTAACTACTGAATCCCCTGTCTAGGTTCCTAGTAGATGTTCTGTTGTACTACGACATCCACATAACCCAACTTCATTGCATAGGGGCGTGTAAGATCAACCAGTTTGAGATTACCTGCTATACATGTGAGGTAACCCCGACCGTGAATCTATTTAGGTTTTTTTACTCCCCCCAAATGGTGAATGGGTGGCTATCGTTTGAGAAACGATCCGCGATCGCCCCCATGACTTATAAGAAACCCTTAGATTCCCTTAAGAGTTGGTACGACCACTATTTATTCGTAGATGAGAAAGTATTCCCAACCCCATTTGTTCGTAAAACCAAATTACGTTTTGACTACCCTCCTTCATCCAAGGACTATAGTAGTAAGGACTTAAAAATTTTAGACACCCACCGCACTGAATTCCATAGGGGCCTGCCGGAGCACTTCCTCTGCCTAGTAGGGATCAACCGCTACTATTATGGGAGGGAGGATAGATATCCATGCTTTCTGATCGAGCATAGACAGGGTAGGTCTTCTATACTGTAGATGCAAACATGTCCTATAGTACCTGTGAAATTACTAACCCGTATGTATGTAAATGTCCGCAGAGATGAAGCTGTTCGGCTCATTACGCCAAGGCGATCCAAGCAAAGTTCCACAAGGATCTCGACCACTGAAAGAAGGTGAACCCCCTTACTAGAGGCCACCATAAACATGACCATCCCACTGGAAGAAACAAATGAGCAGCGGTCGGATGAGGAAGAGCCCGTGATTCAGAAGTCCCCCTAGATTTCCATAATGAAGACGTTGAGGAGCTGCTGTTGGAGAATGCCGTAACGCACCAAGATGAAGAAGAACAACTCACCGATCCATCTATCAATCGTACCGGTGAAGAAGAAACAATACAAGATTCTGGATCCCCCCAGCCATCAAAGCCCAAATCTAGAAAGCGCAAGTCCACCAGGAAGGTAGCGAAAAACTTGGAGGCTGAGGCAGGGCCACACAATGCTCCCCCAAAGAAACTAAGGCAGGACCACCCGTAGTTCCAAGAGGGGAGCAGTACTTCTACGGCCTAAGGCAACCCTTCGCCGAATGTTGATGATCAAGTCTGGAAGGCAACCCCTGTGAATGCTGTGGCGCCTACTACCACGGAACCCATAATTGGCACTATGTAAGTACCAAAAATACTCCATAAGATATAATCCACGAACAAAAACTAATAAGTGTGTTTTAATAACAGGGCAGACTCGTCGATAGTAGCACAGGAGAAGGAGGTGGAAAGGTAACCCTCACCCGTGATATCACTGAGACCTTCATCCCCTCCTTTAACTCATGAAGAGGAGCCACGTTCTGAGGGACCTGACACCAATCTTCGTCCAGCCTGGAACTTGTCCAGCTTAACAAGATTAGAGGCGGAGTCTGAGTGCAGAGAATTTATGGATCACATAAATCCTCCAGCGCTGGCACAAGACTTGGATGAACTCGAGCACGAGACGCTGCTGGAGCAGTATGATGTAGCCACAGCGCACCAGGTGACAGTCGGCGCGGCCCTACGGTGCCGTTTGGAAGGAGCCTTGGCCAACGTGAGCCTTGCTGAGAGGAAGATGGCTCGTAGAGAGGAACTTGTGGAAAAGCATGAGAAGACTATAACGTCCTTGCAGGCAGCTTTGGTTGTAGCGGAATCCATATTCAAGGAACAAGCCAACCACGCCAATGCACGCGAGGAACGCATTGCTGAGCTGGAGGCCCTCCTAGCTGCATACAATGAGAAGGTACGCACTTCTATTGATATTTGTTCACATAAGACCCACATTGTCTTGTAGTAATTCCAAGTATTATTTATAGGTATCCGCAGCCGAAGCCGCCACTAAAGCCGTAACAGTACAAGCCTTCACCATTGCTCAAGAACGCGATACGCTCAAGGACGAACTCACCCATGCGCAGACTATCATGGAAGAGCGAGCTGCGGTAGCGGAGGGAGAACTGAGCAGGATAGCAACGGATTGCGCTGAAGTGCTGTGCCCTCCCTTGCTCACGGCCATAGCTGGGCGTAGATGGATGGTGGGCCATGGGATGCGCCTTGCCGTGACCCAGGTAACGGAGGCTCCTTTCTGGTTGTAGGATTTTGCGAATGTTGTATCGGACGACATTAACCGTGGTAGGCACGAGGGTTTAATCAAAGATGTGGAGCTGATAAGTAAAAATGAAAACATTACTCAACACGCCTACCATAACCCTCTAGCTGAAGATAAGATGACCGCCTCTATGGCCGCCCTTGGGGAAATCCAACACCCATTCCTAGACGATCTTGAGTCACTGAAGGATGCTCCCACCGAGACAGTCATGGCTAAGCTCACAGCCAACCCCATCCAACTGACCCTGCCAACATATGAATCAACCTCGAAAGTGTGAAAGGGTGAGAAACTCTTAACTGAGGCATTGGATGCCAACATGACTAGGGTTTAGGATGGTAAAAATGCTCGCGGCGAGGTCCTCCGTGCCTTGATTGCCGAAGGAAAGAGGGAAATAGGAGAGTTCCTACCACCTCTGTAGCTTATATTTGCAAACATTCATACCTTATTCATCCATGTATGTACACGGCTAGAACTGACAATATTGTTATAACTCGTTATATTTATGTAAGTCCGTGATGACCACGGCTATTTTTGTGTTTTGTATTTGAAACTTGTTTATTTTCTTTTGATATCATGTATCTACATTGCATGACATGTCACGTATTACCCAGAATAAAATCAAGTCTATATTTTACTAGACGTGCGGCGTGCGTCTTTACCATGCGAAGCACTATGTAAGTGCGGCATATGGGAACTTATTACAACGTCTTGTAAATAAGGTGTCTAGTAAGGATACATGATCCGTGTCACTGGGTTTGCATCCCTCTTATGTGACAAGTTGAATTATTAGGTTCACTTAATCCTCTTACCCCGCCTGGGGGCGAATAGTACATGTACGGTTTTGAATGAATGCATATGAAAAAGAGATAGCATACTAAATTTATAAGACAATATTTTGCACAAGGAATCTGAAAAAAATATGACAATAATTTGCACAAGAACGAGCCGTGGAGCTAGCTAGGCACCACGACATTTTATTAAAACGTTTACAATTTTTGTTTTTTTAACAAGAATGAAAATCCTAAAAAACAAATAGATCCTAGAAAGAAATAAAACATAAGAGAATACATGGATCTTCATTGAAGCCAACTATGTAGCGAAGTATCCATGCGGAAGCCGTAGCCTTTCAAAGGTAGCATTTTTAAGGTTGCAAATATTCCATGTGCGTTCCAGGTCACGGCCATCCATGTCATGCAACTTGTACGTGCCCCATCCTAAGGCTTCCGTAACCTCATACGACCCTTCCCACTTGGGGCCCAAATTTCCTGTATTCTCCGCGCGACTTGCCTTGTTAGCACGATAAACAAAATCTCCTGGTCGAAAGGAAACACCTTTAACCTTGGCATCGTAGTAAGCCTTCATGCGTGCCTTGGACTTGGCCTCATTGATGGCCGCTATTTCTATTTTCTCCTCCAACAAGTCCAGATTAATACGTAGTTGCTCATCGTTCGTGACGACATTAACCTCTGCCGTACGGATGGTTGGCATCCCAATTTCTGTTGGTATAACAGCCTCGGTCTCGTAGGCCAGCGCAAATGGAGTGTCCCCATTGGTTGTTTTAATCATAGTCCTATGCGCCCATAGAACATGCGGCAACTCATCTACCCACTTGGCACTTCGTTCATCCAAGCGTGCTTTTATGCCTTCACCTAGGCTTCTATTTGCTCGTTTCACAAGACCATTGGTCTGTGGGTGATTAACAGATGCGAAGCGCCGCGTGATGTTCAACGCCGCGCACCAATCTTTGAATGGATTATCCGCGAACTGCTTCCCGTTATCTGAGATGATTTCTCCTGGCAAGCCAAAATGGCACACGATGTTTTCCCAAACAAACTTTTTAACTTGCTTGCCTGTAATGGATTTAACCGCCTTAGCTTCTATCCATCGTGTAAAGTAGTCCATTGCAACAATAAAAAACTTAACTCCCCCTGCGGCCACAGGAAAAGGTCCTGCAACGTCAATCCCCCACTTATGGAATGGCCATGGGGATGTGATGGGTGTCAGTTCTTGCTGCGGATGTCGCGGTACTGGTCTGTGAACTTGGCAATCACTGCATTTATGAATCATGTCCCGTGCATCCCTATGCATAGTAGGCCAGTAATATCCTATGCGTAGAGCTCGTGCCACTACGGATCGGGGACCTGCGTGCATACCGCATGACCCTTCATGTATCTCATTGATCACATAGGTAGCCTGAAGTGGCCCGACACACCGTAACCACGGCTGTAAGAAGGAGCGTTTATAGAGAATACCTTCTCGGAGCTCAAAGTGCTGCGACTTCCTTCTGATACGTCGTGCCGCCTTCTCATCATCCGGAAGGGTCTCATCAGTTAAATAGCTGATGATCGGGATCATCCATGTAGGTCCATCTTCCTCAACTATAGCTGTGATTTCCCCTTCTGTTATAGACTTTTTCTTTAATATTTCTACCAAGACTTGCTTGGATAAGTGGGCGAAACTTGTAGACGAAATTTTACTGAGAGCATTCGCCTTCTTGTTTTCACCTCTTGGTACATGCTTGATATAAAACTTGCTGAAAGTAGCTATGAGTGACTTGACTTTCTCCAAGTATCGAACCATGTTATCCTCCTTGGCAATGTAACCTCCTAGAATGTGGTTCGCGACAAGCCGTGAGTCCACGTAAGCCTCAAGGTTACGGACTCCCATTCTAGAGGCGATTTTTAACCCTGCAATCAACGGTTCATATTCTGCCTCATTATTAGTGGCTGTGAATTTAAAACGCAGGGCGTAGGTAAACTCCATTCCTTCTGGATTCGTAAGGATGAGGCCAGATCCTGACCCGTCCGTACACGAAGATCCGTCAATAAACAAGACCCATGGTTCTGCTGGAGTTTCCTCTCGTTCTACGACCGGTCCGTCCTCATCTGGCTTCTCTATTAAGAAGTATGCCAAGATTTGGCCCTTGACCACTGTCCTTGGTCTATTGGAGATGTTATGCTCTCCTAACAGAATGCTCCACTTATGTAGCCTACCGGCCACGTCTGGTTTGGAGATGATTTGCTTTATTGGTTGATCAGTAATAACCACAATTGGGTGCGCCTGAAAGTACCGACGTAACCGCTTTGTGGCAAATACTAATGCTAAAACCAACTTCTCCATAGAGGAACAATTCAACTCCGGCGCTTGTAGTGTTCTTCTTATGAAGTAGACCGGAGTCTGGACTGTGTCCCTATCCGTCATAAGTACTGCACTTATTGCTCCGTGTGTAGCCGACAGATACATAATGAGCTCTTCCTTAGGTCGAGGAGCCACTAGCATGGGAAGAGCTGCGAGATGCTGTTTAAGCTGACTAAAAGCTTCCTCAGCTTCCTTTGTCCAACGGAAGTCTCCGTTCTTGATGCACTTCTTGAGTTTTTTGAATAGAGGTAGTGATTTCTCCGCGGACTTCGACAAGAACTTGTTTAGCCCGGCCATCTTTCCATTCAATGATTGCACCTCTTTCTGCGTCAGAGGAGATGGTAACTGTATCACCACGTCTGTCTTTTTTGGGCAAAGCTTGATGTTGGGTCAAAAAGTTGATGTGGTAGAAACTAAAAAACGAAGAAAACATGAAGACATTTGTCTAAGCGTTGACAAGTGTGTTCCAGGCGTTGTCAAGAACAAATCAGGCGTTGACAGAAGCAAGCATTGTCAAGTGCAATCTAAGCATTGTCACATACAATCCAAGCATTGACAGAAACGTAGACAAGAAGCCTTTGGAAGCTTCTATTTGGATATATATGTAGGATATATTCTGTATATGTTTATTTGAATAGAAGATTTACATCTTTATTTGATATTATCTCTTGTAAACCCTAATCCTTACACTATAAAAGGAACCAAGGGTATTAGGTTTATTCATAACTTTCATATACAATGTAAACCTAAAGCGTGTGTCGACTAGGTGTGGGATTCAATGTACACACACCTAGTGATTGTTGATTATTAATATAATTAGCATACCATTAGAGTAATTCATGTGTTTTGTGCCCAGACACCTTGTTAATGGTTATTGTTCTAATTCCGCTTTGATTATGTTAATCATATGAACAATGATCATTCCTAGTAGCTAAAAGATCCGGAATTCTAGGATTCCTCACTTGATTCCGTTTAGATCGATCATGTATCCAAGGAACATCCCTTCAGTTTCCCCAAACGTGCATTTTTTTGGATTCAGTTTCATATTGATTCTCCTCAATGTGTCAAACGTCTCTTGGACGTCACGGAGAAGTGTCTCCTCCGTATGACTTTTGTTGACTAGATTGTCAACATAGACCTCAAGGTTGCGGCCTATCTGTGAGCCGAAGGCTTTATCAACACGTCGCTGATATGTTGCCCCAACGTTCTTTAGTCCGAATGACATTTTTGTGTAACAATATACGCCCTGACTAGTATGAAACATTGTCTTCTCCTCATCTTCTTCCGCCATCTGGATCTGGTGGTACCCTTTGTACGCATCTAAGAAGCACTTGAAAGGATACCTACATAGGGATTCCACCTTCCAGTCGATCTCTGGTAACGGATAGCAGTCCTGCAGACAAGCTTTGTTCAGGTCCGTGAAGTCCACGCACATGCGCCAGCTCCCGTCATGCTTCTTGACCATGACCGAGTTGGATAACCACTCGTGGTAGTATACCTCGCGCATAATTCCTGCGTTTACTAATTTCCGTACTTCATCCAGTATTACTTGGCTGCGTTCTGGTGCTTGACCACGCTTCTTTTGCTTAACAGGAGGATACCCCTGGGTGATTTGAAGTTTATGTTCTGCTATCGCACGTGGTACGCCCGTCATATGCTTGGGATCCCATGTGAATACATCCAGGTTTGATTTTAGGAGAGAGCACATGGCCCTGTTGCCACAATCCGAGAGCCTCCCCCCTATGGACACCTCTTGTTCCGGATAATCGGGATGGATTGCCACCTTCCAATTGGGGGGGTGGTGACCCTTTCTTAACGAGAACATGTAGGGCTGGTGTTGCCACGATGTGGCATTCGATCGCTAGTATGATTAAGTTGTAGATGGTGACAATTCCCCCTTCCATAGGGAATTTAATCATTCCGTGAGCCATGGAGGGTACTGCCCGTATGGCCAAGATGCCTAGTCTTCCTATGATCCCATTGTATGGAGAGTGTGAGCGTATCACCATGAAGTTCATCCATGCCTTGGTGGAATGCTCTTCATTCCCAATGGTCACTAGCAGAGGCAGTTGTCCTATTGTCCAGATTGTGTCTCCACTAAAGCCGATGAGCGACGACGTGGCCGGTACCAACTGGCTTCTTATTTCTGGTCGCAGCTGTACGAAACAGTGTTCGTATAGCACCTCCGTCGATGACCCTCCATCCACATACATACGGCGAACATTGTGTGTCCCAATGCTTACCTTAATCGTGAGAGGTGCATCGGCCACATCACTTGCCGTAATGGGAGGGAATGAGATTTCTCTGCCGCGTGAAATTTTTTGACTAACTTTCTACTTTGTGCGGCGCTGCCAGGACTGGATCATGTATATAGTCGAAGGTTTATCCTTTTGAGGATCCTTCTTATCGTGCTTTTTGTTATCCTTTCCGTCCTTCCAATCCTTGACCAAGTGTTTGAGTTTGCCTGACTTGATCAGTGACTCAATGTGCTTCTTAAGTTGGATGCATTCCTTCGTGTCGTGGCCCTTGTCGTTGTGGAATTCGCAAAAGCGATTTCCTTGACGTCGGTCCACCAGAGTCGTCATTGGGGGAGGTCTTGGGAAGTTCGCCCTTTCTGTCAACAAGATGTCCCGGTAAGTCATCTTTAAGGGGGTGAATTTGTCCTCCGACCGTCCTCCTTTGTTTTGGCTCTTGTAGTCCGAACCCCTTCCACTGCCTTGTTTGTTTTGACCACCCGACTGTCTCCTGGACTAGTCGTTTGATCGATAGTTGTTTCCCTTTGTAGGATAGGCCGCAGCTACCACGGTTTCTCCTTCCTATAAAGTTCATGACCCTTTCCATGAGGTCATCATACCTCTCAGGTCGCTTGTCATTAAGGAACCTAATTAATTCCCTGTCTGTTATGGCATGCATGTAATCGGAAATTTTTAGGAGTTCTGGCATTGTCTTTGTGCACGTGCACTCGTCATTGAAGCGTTCCGTGAAGGCCTCCGTAGACTCTCCAGGCCATTGCTTAACGGTTGCCAATGAGACCGGATCCCTATTATACTTCTTTCGCTGAGTATAATTGTTTTTGAACGCAGTGCGCAGCTCAGTGAAGCTATCAATGCTTCGGGGAGGGAGTCCCTCAAACCAATCACGGGCATTGCCAATCATGGTTGAATTGAACATCTGGCACCATATAGGCATGGGCCATCGTTCAATTTTCGCCTGCGTGTCATATTTTTAGGTGATCATCCGGATCACCAGACCCATCATAAGTCTTGACGCATGCTGGCATGCGACGCTTCTTGTCCTCGGAATAATTCCGTATCCGGAGAGTAAAAGGATCTTCCCTGGGATCACACCATGGGCGGGTGAGATTAGGGTCACACCATGGGCGGGAGAGATCTTCCTCTTCCGCCTCACAATAATAGGGGCCACCGTAGTACCCCTCATCGTCCGATGGCAGTGGAGGAGTACGCCTAGGTCGGCGACGCTTGGGTGGATGGTCATCCGAATCTTCTCCTGAGGGACCGGGGGAAGGGGGCGGTGCCCCACTCCTCGGCTGAGGATCGCTCTTGCGAGAAGAGATAGGAGCCTTCTTCCCGGTATTCACCCTATCCCACACGCTTGTGCGGCGATTAGTTCTGGTTAACTCTAAATCCGACCGTTCGGCTGAATCATTGGATCTATCTCCTTCTTCATGAGACTACAGTAGTTCCTGCATAACATGGTCCCCTATGCGTTCAAACACATTCTGGGGTTGGGAATTCTCCTCAAAGAGGTTTCGTTCCTAGGGTCGTGCCCACTTATTCTTCTGAAGGGAGGTGCCGGATACGGCCCTACCAAAGTTAAGCCTAGATTGGAGGTTCCTACCTAGGTTTAGCCTTGACGCGATACCCGGGACGATTCTCTCAAAGTTCTGCGTGAGAACACGAGCGAGGTCTTCCTCACTAAGTGGTTCGACTTCCACTTCTTCTTCAGTCGATGGCCTACGCGGCTCCTTGTTAGGGGCCTTAGGCGCACTCCTTGGGTCAGGGTTGTCCATGGTCATGGTTGGTGGTGGGGTATTAGCGGACGTGCCTGTCCCACCCGTGGTCAGAAAAACACTTCGGTTATTCGGTCCTCCTGTTTGGTGGCTAGAGGATTGAGTGGGGATGAGTGTCCCATCCCCTGTGGACTTTCGATTCGTAGGATTCGTGTTCCTGGGATTTCCTTGCGGATGTCCTTTCGTCATTGAAAGAGATCGAGAAAAAATTTGCTCTAGCTTAGTGTATTGGTCCTACGGATGGCGCCAACTTGTTGATACAAAAGTTGGATGATCCTTGCTAGACCCTAATTAGGCTTAATTCGGGTTGGCTGGGCTCCGGCTCTTGCACCAAGTGAATTATCTTGCTGAGATCCTACACACTAAAGCAACACGCGTCAAGCTTACCATGGGAATGTATCCCACGATTAGATTCCAGCGTGAGAGTAAGTAATCGGTTAGGGTTTAAGAATTATGTGTGAGTTGGAAGAATGTAATACCTTTGTGGAACCCTTGGGGGTTCCTTATATAGGCGGTGAAACCCTAATGGGCTATCACCGATGCTTCGGCCCCAAGCAAAGGATAAGTGCCATAATTAGTTTGATTGTTATCTTCTAATTATGGTGAGTGTATATCCTCTACCTTGGGGTAAATCCTATTCATAATAAGATTATGATTCTGTCTAACCGTGCACCGGCCGTGGGCCGCACGCATGTATGCGGTCACTGTTCATCAGAGGCCCAGAAGCTCAAATGATATTAATGCAACCCACTAGTAACGGGCCAGATGCGGGTAGTACCCGTGAGCCGGGTTCATGACCCGGTTGGGGACTATACGTCATCAGGATGAAATTATGTTTTAGACCTATTATGAAAATCTTGTTTATATATTTTGTGTAAATGTCTCTCTTTTGAGTCGTTCAATATACCTTGTGTGATGATGCTTGTGTCTAGCACCCAATTATGTATTTCCGCTGCGTAATATAAATTGAGGGTGTTAGAGATTGGTAATCAGAGCTACAAGTTATAGAGAACTGGGTCGATTTTGAAAATTGTCCTAAACTATAACCTTGGTGTCGAAAGTATTTATTCTTCAAAAGCACACAACTCCTCTGCAACGCTCCGGTAAGATCACTTTTAGTTTTGTTTTGCATTATAGATGTATCACTCATAACTAAAATGAATTTCCCGAGTATTTATTAAGTAAATACTACGATATTTTATTGGAATTATTGAAAGTAAGCTGAGTGCTTGTCAGTATCATATTTATTTTTTTACGAGCATTGCATAAACATCATTTGCATTGTGTTGCATAGCATGGATTACGTATAACATTTGCATAAGTATTCCATACTAATTTTTATTTTGTTGACAATGACCTTAAGTATCCTTGAATCCTTATAATTGTAGAAAATGGTTGGTTTACCTCGTGAGGATGGATGGATTGATATGACTAATGTATTGAACGGTGAGGAGGTAGATAACTTTGGTGCTAGTGACGATGATGAGCCTTATGAGTATTTAGATGATGGGATTCCACCTACTGCAGTTGGTCAGACCGAGCCTAAATTGATTCAAGGTAGTTATGTTCCAAGGGTTAATGTTGTACCACAGACTGTTCCGGACTGTCAGCGACCTGTTGTTCGTTCTACAACGCCTACTTGTGATGCTTATATCAGCAGTTTCCCTGGAATTGCATTTGCTAGGGGTGATGTTCTTGTTGAGTCGAGTAGTGCTGCTAGTGCTCGATCTATTCATGATGGCATATCTAAGGTTTATTGTCCAGGTCCTAGGTCTTATGATGATATTTTCTGGTTTCTCAAGAAGTTTGATAGGTCCTTGTTTGATAGGTATTTAGTTGAAACCCGTGTTATTAGATGGTTTGAGCAGAATGAGAAGAGGTTTGACAGGTTTGTTAGTAGTGTGAGGAGATCAGAGTTTGTTAGAGCAAGGAAAATGGATGAAGGGGTTAGGTTAAGATCTATGGTGATGAATTTGAGTGGGCAAATTGAAAGGTTACGTGAGGAGCAAGCAAGGAATGTAAGGTTGAGTGCGTGGGATGTGCCTATGAGATCTTTTCCTAGTCGAGGTGTGGTGATTCGTGATGTACCAAGTCAGGTTGAAGCTCAGGTGTTAGTGAAGTCAAGTGAAGGAGGAAATCGAAAGGGAAGGGAAAAAGTGGAGGAAGATTATGAGGAAGATGATAGCAGCAGTGATGATGAGCCGATGTACAAGAAGCTGTGGGGATTAGATGTTTAGTTCTTTTATGTTGTTTTTATTAGCCTTGTTGTAATAGAACTTATGTAGACTGGTACTGTAGTTTATGATGAAACTTAATGACTTTTAAGTTTACCATGATGAAGGGTTGTAGTGACATTACTTGTCACAATTTTTTGGAATTTTTCCAACGCAATCCAAATTACCTTCATGACTTATGATTTGTCTTATTAGTTCTTTTGTGAATTGGTTAATGATTCATTGTGAACTCTGTTGTTGGTGCATGTAGTATCCATGTTATATTTTGATAGAGAAATCCTTCTTCTTTTCTTGATATGAATACTTACTTGTTCTTTTTCTTTTATGGTGACACAAGAAGGAGTTGCGAGGCATTTTTCTGACTTTACTAAATTGTTGTTTGGTTAGTTTCCTAAATTATTACGCCTAAATTGACGACTACTACTGTTAATACCCTGATTGAGCAAGCTATCGCTAGAGCACTGGAAGCTGAACGTGCTACGAGGAACCAAGAGACTGAGAATAGGAATGTTGTTGGTCAGGTTAGAGGGAATGTTGCAAATCTAATTGTAGGTAATACTGATGAACCAACGGGACAAGTTGGAGGTAATGCTGCTGTTCAGTAGATTCAGAAGGAATGTTCTTATTCTAGTTTCATGAAATGTGGACCTACCCAATTTCTTGGTACTGGTGGTGCTTTGGAATTAAGGAGGTGGATTGAGAAGATTGAAAGTACTTTTGAAATAAGTGGATGTTTAGAAGCCAGTAAGGTGAAATTTGTTGCAACTACTTTTCAGGATGATGCATTAAGCTGGTGGAACAGTCAGGTAGTAATACAACGCTTTTACCTAGTATAAAAATTTATCGTCCGACCTCTTCGAATTGAGAAAGGGAAGAATGTGCGACTCAGTCGTTTTTGGTGTGGAAAAATAAAAGTTTTCGTTGTAGTAAAAGGAAAGTGCAAAAACTTTAAAGTAAAAAGCAGGTGATTAAACCTAAACCTTATTGAAAATAAATGACGGGAAATTAAAACGTGATGAGAAATTAATGACAAGAAATTAAAAGGCAAACTTAAACTTAAACTAAATGCAAGTAAACTAAAAGTGCGACTAAGTAAAAAGCGGGAAAAATAAAGCTTTAAACTTAAAAACATAAACTTAAAATAAACTAAAAATACTCATTCGGAAAAACATCTTCGTTCGGAATAATTACTCGTTCGGAATGTCACCTTCACTCAGAATTATTCTTCTTTACTCATAATATTTACCTCATGCGGAATAAAAGGGTTGATCCAGAATAATGACTCATCCAGAATAAAAAAATGCTGGTTCGGAATAAAAAACTCACTCGGAGTTCATTCGGAATATTCATTCATCCGGAATAACAAATGCTCGTTCGGAATAACAACACTCATGCGGAATAAATTAAACAAGGACCTTCATTCGGAATAATCACTAGAATATGCTGGTTCGGAATATGGGCTCATCCGGAATATGGGTTCATCCGGAATAAAGGACTTGATCCAGAATAACAAGCACTGGTTCGGAATAATCAAAACAAAGTGTTGGTTCGGAAAAATACCTTCATTCGGAATACTGACTTGGTGCGGAATAATCAAAACAAAAGCTTGATTCGGAATAAATATAAGGAAATGTTGGTGCGGAATAATTAAGATGTAATGCTGATACGGAATAAAATGTTTATGCGGAATATAAAACTTGATTCGGAAAAACCTGGGAAACTAAAAATGAAGCGAAGAACAAGGAAAGAAAAAGGTTACGAATTTAATCAAAAATAACCGAATTAAACCAAAAGATTAAACCAAAATAACAAAAAATGATTAACTAGCAATAACCAATTAATCTAAATCAATAAAACTAACAATAATAACCAAAATAATCAAAACCCACTTGATCAATTTAATAAAAACTCAAGAACATAAACATAAAGATGAAGATTAAATCAAAACAAGAAAGGTAGATGAGAGATTTAACTATAGAAATTAAAGATTCAATAAACATAAAAGTAAACTTACTTGAAAATTAAAGTGCAAGACAAGGTAATTAAAGGTGCAATTAATGTAAAGGTGGAAGAAAATTAAAAATGGAAGAACTAGTTTGTCACTCTAGCCAACAAAATGAAAAATAAAACTATGGTTCTATATATAGGGGAGGAGGAGAGGTTGGAAGCTTCCTCCTCTCTTTCTTCTTTCTTTCTTTATCGTTTAGTCCTTCGTCCTCTTAATTCTTCGACTTTTTCGACTTTTGTCTCGGGATCACTTTAAACTCGTCTTGTGATTTCTTCATAAATTAGACTTGAGTTCTTCGGCTTTATTAAACTTCCGTCTTTGGACTTTTTCTTCGATAAATCTTCAGAATAGGCCTTGGACTTCCGTTCCTTTTGCACTCTTGATTTCTTGACTTCATCTTTTGTCTTTTTCTTCGATAAAAGCCCGTGAAAGCCCGTGTTTTCTTCCCTTTTTACATTTTGATCCTAAAATCACAACAAAAACACAAACCACGCATAATTCCGACATTTACGACATAAAATACACGTTATGGTCTTGTTTTCGTTATAATTAAGTGGTAAAAGGATGGGTGTTTTCACACCTATCAAATCCCCTACCCTTGACCATTGCAATGTCCTCATGCAATGCATTAATTACAAAGCAAGATTACACTTTTCATCACAATCAATCCACATTGGCCTTTATTAAAGAGATAGAAAATAACAAAACAAGTAAAGAAATCAAAGACTTACCTTAGGGTTTTGGAATGTCATAATTGATTATCATCCTCAAGTTTCACGTTCCCCATACCAAGCTTAAAAACGAGATCATTGTTATTATAAGTTAGCAAATTAACATGAACTCATGTGGGCCAATTATTTACTTAGACTCCCTTATTCCTAGGTGTATCTCTTATATTTTATTATTGTCTTGAATGATCACGAAGATGCATTGTTGACTTATTTTGATGGTTATTAAGGCTGAAAATAAAGTGGGACGATTTAATCAATAGTTAGCTAAAGGACAAAATCTTTTAAAACTGCTTCTCGGGACCTCATAAAGTTCATATCTTGGCATAACTCGCTTCACGATTTGAGGTCTTTCTCGGACCGATATTTGGCAGTGAAATCATACTTCAAATCTTGAGAGACGTTCATGAAATAAAGGTCTTCTCTTCATAATAGGAATTTCTTCACTTGAAGTTTTGAGAGATTCTTCATACTTGGACCACGACTTCTTCATTTTTCTCCAATCTTTATTTGGGATTTTGATATACAACAATCCGCCTCCTTTTAGGACTTGGATCTATTTATCCTCATACCTTGTTAGGGTCTTCTTGGATAGACTTCTCCATGATCTTTAGGGGAGTATTTGCTTTTCGTCGTGTGTCTCGATCCTTCATATTGCCTTGATAAATGATTCTTCACATCACTTGGGATCTTTAGCAACAAAATGTAGCCCTCATGCCTTGTTAGGGCCTTTTCGGACTCGCCAATCTTCGCGTCCCGCTTCAATAAGTTATGCCTTGGCTATGAACTCTAATTAATACCAAGCAACTTTTAAACGATCTTGGGCTAGAAGCTAAGTAACTTTTTAAATCATACGACCTTACTTATTGCAGATAAATTTATTCACAAGCGATGGGAGAATAGGCTTATAATCAACTCACATAAATTCACGAGAGAATACCAAACTTATAATTGACTCTATCATCTCTCGTTCTCCACAATTTAAAATCTCAAGGATTGAGACTCGTGGATGCTTAGCCAATTAAATCAAAGGGTTTTCGAGTCATCTATAGGATCTTGCAAATTCTTAGACTTTTTCAAGTTTAGAATTCTCATTTTAAAGTTCCCTTGATAAATGACTCTCTAGGATTAATTATAGGAACTTGCGAAAAGTTCTTGTTGTTAACCCGTGAGAGTTAAGACTTTCGTGTTTTAAAGCTCCCCTATATAAAAGCCTAGCAAAACTTGACTTAAACACGTTAAGGATACTAGCTAGAGTAAACTTAGATAAGTAAACTCGGGTTGAGTCAAAAGATTCACAACGTTGAAAATTAAAACCACTTTATTAAAATTTATTCTAGTAAAGAAAGAAAATAACTATACAAAGGTAAAACTACTAGGCCAAAATAGATTAAATTTTTTGAAAAATGTCGAATATCAATTTTCCGGTTAAAATGAGGACAAATACAAGGAAAAGGCCACTTAACTTCGATAGAAGTCCCCCTACACTTGATATAAACATTGTCCTCAATGTTTAAGCATGTGGGAGTAAACTCCCCTACACTTAGGACATTGTGCACGTTGATTAAATCTTGCTAAGAAAGAGAAAACTAAAGAGATTCCTATTTTATTATTGAGAAATATAAAATAGTGAATCGAAAAGAGTTTAGGATAGAACCGGGAAGACGGAAACACGGAATCACGGGTCGTCAAAAATCATCAAGAGTGGATCATTGAACGCTCGAATCCCTGAATATGAGAAGAGAGGAAATAGCAAACACCAACGGGTCTCCCCTACACTTAGGATAGAAATAGATAAAAGATAGATACTTGGGTTGCCTCCCAAGAAGCGCTTGATTTTTGTTCACCGAGTCGTGAGACTGACTCGACCTTGATTAGCATGGAAAGAACCTTGAAGAGCCTCCACCGGGATCAAACACATAGTTTTCGTCTAACAAGTAACAAAAGCTTAAGGTGAACAAGGCAAGCCAAAGAAGAGTAGGCAAGGTTCCCTTAAGCATGGATGGAGCGCGGTGGTAGTAAGGGTGAAGAGGTGCAAGCATATCTCCATGGTTTCCAAAAATATTTCCTTTTATTTCATCAGATGGATACTGAGATGGCTGAAGAATTTCAATACCGGGGTCGAACACCTTTTCCTTTAGGGGAAAATAGCACTCAGGCTCAGCAGAATTTGAAGAACATCCGCTAAGAAAATGCACAACCTCGTCCTCAGAAGGTGGACAAAGAGGTGTCAAACATACGTGTTGCGGATGTTGGTGTCGTCCGGTGTCGTCTCCTTTGAAAGAATTTTCTTCAAATCCGTAGAAGGATAAAGACCATAATCATCAAAGTCTAAAGGAGGAGCATCATTCTCATTCGGGCAGTATGTGTTGAGAAAAGTAGCAAAGTCTTCCTCAATGAGTAGTCATCCAAAGTAGGATCTATCATGGTTGGCGGAGGATCTTCATCATGTGAAGAATCACTCGAGAGAGTATCAGCCCCATCAAAATCATCATAAGTGGGCATGTCTGGATACTCAGAAGTAAAATCATCATAATCATCTCCATCGGAACTAGAATCGTCATAGATTGGTGGAGAATCATATATGGGTGGAGGTTCCAAATTGGAGAGAGAATCATCCACATCATCTTGAAAAAGTGGATTATCATTTAGAGGCTCGACGAGAGGATTGTTGTAGACAAAAAAATCATCAAGCACATTAATCATATTCGCTGATTCTCTTCCATTATATTCGCTTGTAAGCTTCCCCATTACAAAAACTTGTGCATCATCCCCGACTCTTAAGATGAGTTCACCTTTATCCACATCTACTAAAGCTTTACCGGTGCTCAAAAATGGGCGTCCAAGTATTAACAGAATACGAGGTTCCATTTCATAATCAACAACGACGAAGTCGACCGGAAAAGTGAATGTGCCAACTTTAATAAATACATCTTCGGCGATACCAAGGGGGTACGCGAGAGTTCGAGTGCCTAGCTCCAAAGTCATCTTGGTGGGTGTAAGGTCGGGCAATGATAACTTTTTCCAAACGCTGAAAGACATCAAATTTATACTTGCCCCGAGATCGGCTAAGGCAGTAAATTCGTCAGTTTGGTTAAAAGTACAAGGTAGCACAAAACGACCGGGATCTCCAAGTTTTTCCGGAAGTTCCTTAAGAAGGATTGCAGAGCAATTTTCATTCAAGCGAGTATTAACAAACTCGGCCATCTTCTCCTTCTTATTAAGCAATCCTTAAACATCTTGACAAATTGTGGCATTTAGGCAAGAGCTTCAACAAGGGTAAAGGTGACGGTCATGCCGGTAATCTCGTTCAAAAAGTTAGAGACTTGAACGTCATTCTTAGTCAAATTTCTAGCCTTGTTGAGTCGAGAAGGGTAAGGAATGCTGGGTTTATAGATGGAAGGTGGGGTTGGTGAAGGGTTCTTCTTGGGTACTTCTTCATGACAAGGCGGAGACGGTAATGGTGAACTAATACTAGGTGTGGGAGTAGTAGGGATAAATGGTGGTGGAGGAGGTGTAGATGGTGTAACTGTGTGGGATAGATGGTCCTACTAAAGTTGCTCCACTACGGGTAGTAATAGCACTCACATTCGCTCTCGGGTTGGTGACGATGTTTGAAGGTAGAGAGCCCGAAGTAGAGGGTTGAGTGGTTGGTAAGAAACTAGCATCATATTCTTCAAATCATTCGTTTGAGTGCTGAAGGAGGTTTGTATATCATTTCGAAGCTCGGATCTAATGTCATTCCCTTGCTTAGCGATATCCCCTTTCAAATTGATAATTTGGCTTTGTAGATTTTTGATTTGCTCTCTTTGGGTTCTCATTAAAGCTTCAACATCTTAATTAATGGGTGAGGCTTGTTGAGCGGGTGGGTGATAAGGATTAGAAGCTCGAGGTGGGATTTGGTTGCTTCTATTGTAATTGTTGTTGGGGTTGTGGTTTTGAGGAGAAAAACCGGATGAAAGATAGTTGTTCGACCGGTAACTTAGCAAATTTCGACCCCCTTGAGTTCGGGCTTGGTAATTTTCCGGTGAATAGTTACCATAAGCCGCAAACACGTTTTCCGGATTGCCTTGAGTAGAAGGACAATCAGTGTATGAGTGAGGACCACCACATGTCTCACAAGAAATTTCTACAGCTTTAACTTGTTGTTGTTGGTTTGTAGCGACGAGAAAGATATTTTTGTTCATTTCGGCCATCATGCGGGTGAATTCGGTCATATCGGGGTTTGGTGAAGTAGAAGAAACATTGACTCTCGGGTTGTTCCTTGAAGAAGCGGAGGAATCCCAATTTTTGTGATGAGTAGTCATGTTCTCAATAAGCTCTCTACACTCCTCGGGTCTTCTTTTCATAAATGTGCCACCGGCGGCTGCATTAATCGTATCACGATCACGAAAAGTTAAACCATTGTATAAAGTATCAATCAACGTAACGGGGAGCATGTTGTAGTTTAGACATCGATCGATCAAAACATTATATCTTTCCCAAGCATCAAAGAGAGATTCATCGGGTTCTTGCATGAAACCGCTGATTTGATTTCGAAGGCTCGTGACCATGGATGGTGGAAAGTAGCGCGACAAAAATCGTTGAGTCATGTCGTCCCAAGTATGAATGGAATTCTTCGGGAGACGATCAAAACATTTTTCGGCGTGGTGGGATAAAGTATGTGGAAAGAGCTGTAGGCGAAGGACATCCATAGTAACACCGGGCAACTTCATGCTTTGGGTGATGGTAATGAATTTGTCGAGGTGCTTGTTGGCATCATCATCCGGTATTCCGCGAAATGGATTAGTTTGCACTTGTTGGATCATGTGATGCTTCAACGAAAACTCCGGAGCCGTGATTTTCATCAGCGCAATCGGTCCTCCTCGTCCAAACATTGTGGGTTGAAAAAGCTCCTCCATTGTCCGAAGATCGGGCTGCGGAAGAACATTGTTGTTGTTATTGTTGAGGTGCGGTGGGTTATTGTTGTTGTTCACACATGCCATAGCTAAATCTTCACGAGTCTCGGGCTCTGCATAAGTTGAATATCTAATACGCATACACCGGCAAAAGCAAAAGAAAAAGATACCAAACACAAAGAGAATATATGTACACTTAGAAAAATAAAATCTTTTTGGTGCAAAACTTTGAAAAAGAAATGCTTTTTATACGTTTTTTAATCTTTTTGTATTTTTTGAAATTTTTTTTTTATGGATTTTTTGAAAATTTTCGTACACGAAAAATAACGCTCATGAATGAACGGATGCCAAAAAGCAACGCGTCTCTCACAGAAAACCGTTAATCTTTACGAAAAGAGCCGGCAGCGGCGCCATTTAATACAAGGCTTTTACCTAGTATAAAAATTTATCGTCCGACCTCTTCGAATTGAGAAAGGGAAGAATGTGCGACTCAGTCATTTTTGGTGTGGAAAAATAAAAGTTGTCGTTGTAGTAAAAGGAATGTGCAAAAACTTTAAAGTAAAAAGCAGGTAATTAAATCTAAACCTAATTGAAAATAAATGACGAGAAATTAAAACATGACGAGAAATTAATGACAAGAAATTAAAAGGCAAACTTAAACTTAAACTAAAGGCAAGTAAACTAAAAGTGCGACTAAGTAAAAAGGCGGCAAAAATAAAGCTTTAAACTTAAAATAAACTAAAACTACTCAATCGGAAAAAGATCTTCGTTCGGAACAATTACTCGTTCGGAATGTCACCTTCACTCGCAATAATTCTTCTTTACTCGGAATATTTACCTCATGCGGAATAAAAGGGTTGATCCGGAATAATAACTCATCCGGAATAAACAAATGCTGGTTCGGAATAAAAAACTCACTTGGAATAAAATCAGTTCATTCAGAATATTCATTCATCTGGAATAACAAATGCTCGTTCGGAATATCCACTCGTTCGGAATAACAACACTCATGCGGAATAGATTATACAAGGACCTTCATTCCGAATAATCACTAGAATATGCTGGTTCGGAAATTTGGGCTCATCCGGAATATGGGTTCATCCGGAATAAAGGACTTGATCCGGAATAACAAGCACTGGTTCAGAATAATCAAAACAAAGTGTTGGTTCGGAAAAATACCTTCATTCGGAATACTAACTTGGTGCGGAATAATGAAAACAAAAGCTTGATTCGGAATAAATGTAAGGAAATGTTGGTGCGGAATAATTAAGATGTAATGCTGATACGAAATAAAATGTTTATGCGGAATATAAAACTTGATTCGGAAAAACCTGGGAAACTAAAAATGAAGCGAAGAACAAGGAAAGAAAAAGGTTACGAATTTAATCAAAAATAACCAAATTAAACCAAAAGATTAAACCAAAATAACAACAAGTGATTAACAAACAATAACCAATTAATCCAAATCAATAAAACTAACAATAATAACCAAAATAATCAAAACCCACTTGATTAAATCAATAAAACTCAAGAACATAAACATAAAGATGAAGATTAAATCAAAACAAGAAAGGTAGATCAGAGATTTAACAATAGAAATTAAAGATTCAATAAACATGTGACAATCCGTCAATTTACGATTGATATTTTATTCTCAAATATTATCTGAAAATATTATTTTAATGATGCAATATGAACTCACTTATTTTTGGGAAGAAATTTGGATTTACGTCTTGGAGTAGCATCGACTACGTCTAAACCGGAGGATTCAACGTTACGTGCTTACGTTTACATACACCATCCTTGGTGACAGTCCGACATTTCAGAAAAATAAATTTGTCCGTGGATATTATTTTGGAGTTTTAAATTTGTGTTAGTTCATAAACTCACAAATTTACGAGAAGAGATTAGGACTTACGATTTTATTTTAACGTCCTTTACGACTAAACCGGAAACCTTAGGATTACGTATTTACGTTTTCGAACTCCGTTTTTGATGAAACAATTTTTATTGGATTCATTTTGTGACGTTGATTCATAATTTATAAAAATGTTTTTCGTAAAACGACCCGAGGGCACGCAAATCGAGGAAACTAGAATCGAGGAATACCCGTAAATTAGTGGGATGGGACAAACTAATTTATCCCACCCACTACACATGGGGCGGCCTAACATCACCAACACATACCTTATGTGTCAACTTTGCAACAACTTTGCTTAACACATGTCCTAGCTTATAATGTAAGCATTCCACCCACAAAAACCACTAACTAAAACTAGCTAACTCATTTCACCATGCAATCAACACACAAAATCTCTCTCTCACCTATTTTGGCCGTCCACCATAGTACTACCACCACCATGTTCATCAAAATTTAGCCATAACCCAAGGCTATTATCAACATATGTTGAAGCCTAGTTGAAAAGAAGAAGATTGGAGGTGATCTTAACATCCAAAAAGGAGTTTCCATGGAGTTTATGGGCTGATTTTCAAGAAGATAATCATCCATTTAAAGGACTTAAGAAGTTCATTTGCCATGTTGAAGGTTTGGTAACAAGGAACCAAGCCTTGTTCATCAAAAACTCATCTTTTCATCAACTTGGTGGTATAAAAATTGTCCTCCTCATCTTCTTGTTATTTTGATTATGTAAACATGTATTTTATTTCCTATTGTATATATTTATGATGATTATATGATGATAAAAATGTTATGTGGGGATTTGTTGTTGATAAACATGATTAAAAAGGTGAAAAACTATATGAAACAAGGTTAAAATCTTGATTAATTTACATGGCTGTATAAAACAGTAAAGAAACATGTTATGAACTGATGAAATAATGAAGTAGGATCCATTTACAGTAATCTAAATGTCTTGTACACATGTGAGAGTTGGCCATGCAATGGAATCAAAATAATGAGTGAGATATGATCAAAACAAGTTTAGGGTATAAATCTGAAGTTACTGTTTTGGACGATTTTTAGAAAATACTTAAAGGATGATTCAACAGTAGCTATATAAGAGTTAAATGTAGCACATATCATGTAGTTTATGTGATAAAAATTTGAGCTTCTATCTCCATATAGAACTCAAGATATGGCAGTTTTGGTGAAGATGAAGTTAAAAATCAGATTTTTGGAAATTAAAGAATAATACTATTATATAAGCACTCAAAATTTAATTGTATAAAATGTAAAATAAAAACCCACTAACTTATGGATTTTATTTATATAAGTATGTAAAAGGTTAAATAAGTGTACATTTTATAAAAATGGTAACTTGTTAAGTTTTATAAGTTATAAAACTATAACTTGATTTTTACGACTTTTTCGGCTATCGCCGTGAAATTAACGTTTTTCGCCAAATAAAACTTAGACGACCAAACCCGTCTAATGTAAAGTTTATAAAAGCCATATACTGATGTATAGGTAACTAATACAAGTAAAAACCGATAAAACCCTAACTATAAGAAATACGGACATTTACGAGCTAATTAAGCATATTGGACTAATAATTGGACTTAATAAGATAAAAACTTGTAAAAAGAACTTATTGGGCTTAACCCATTTGGGCCCAACATGAAAAGTATATATACTGATAATATAGGTATAAAAGGGATAAAAACAAGTTAAAGAACTTATACAAGGCTTAATGGACTTAAAATAGGTAAAATCGGTAAAACTAGTGGACTAGTAAGACGTTACCAAGATGTAAACGCTAAAATGAGTAAACGAGAGTATGTAAACCCACTTGATCATCATATATATATATACTCATCATATGTATACATAGATGTTATTTTTATAAAGTCATTGGACAAACGTCTAAGACCGAGTATTATTTGTCTAGGTTTCCGTGATTGAAGCACGTATCGTACGTCCGAATTGCCGATAACCCGCCTTCCCATATCAACGTGAGTTCATAGCCTCGCACTCTTTTAAATGTTTTATAAATGCTTTATAAACCCGCGAGGGAGATAACATGTTAGTTTTTATTAAATAGGACACCATTTGTCCCGATTGATTGTTTATTGATTTTGGACCCGAATGATTGAATGACCCGATTGTATGACCCGATAAATGATTAAAGGACCCGATAGATGAAATAAAATGGATTATTAAAGTTAGGTTATGTCACTAAAAGTCCCATTAGCATGAATCGTGAACTACCGGGAGTTGGTAGACGCTTATGCATTTAATAGTACTATTTGGGGACAATCACCCCAGTTCGCGCCTTGACGGTTGATCCCCGTCGTGCCACATTGATTGGTAAGCGAATTTATGTATGAGAAGATTTCAATAGCGTGACCTTTGTGACGACACGCTACTTTAGATGGGCAAAATTGGTATCGGGTTAGCTACCCGTTGTTGGTTTAGTAAGGTAACAATGTCATGCGGCTTATAATAATCCAAATCACCAAAATATTACTGGACGCTCCGGATTACGATGTATTGCCTGACTAGCAATACTGGGTCATACTATTGATATTATGTTTGTATTTTGGTTTTCATAACCATACTCATATAACGGTTTTTATTTTCATACAACGTCATAAGACGTATTGTATGATGTTTTTACGACATTGGCTCGTATAATGATTTTTAAGGCAAATGTCTATATTATGATTTTCGATAAGGATTGATATAAAATGACTTTGGCTATTTCATGGCCTATTACACAGATTTGTATAAAATGATTTTGGCTATTTTACGGCCTATTGCAATGATTTGTACGAATTGATTTTTGGTACTAATTTTATACCAAAGTTATATTGATGGAAATTATTAAACTCTATGAATTCACTCGGCGTTATCGCTGACCTTTTCTTTTAACATGTTTTATCTCAGGTACTTGAAGGTAATTCTCGGGAAGACAACAAGAATTCATGGCCCGCACCTAAATAATATTTTTCCATTCAAATACTTTGTAAAACTTTGTACGAAATATAATGACTTGGGACCGATGTAACTTTGATAATTATGAATGGAAATGATTTATTATTAAACGACGCGATTTTTATGCGTTGTCTATGATGTGAGTAATGTGCTATCCCGTAACACCAACTAGTCTTCCGCTGTACTGAGTTGTATAAATTTGGGGGTGTTACAGTTTGGTACCAGAGCTCTCGTTATAGAGAACGAAAGATTTTTAAAACCAAGGTTTTGAATAAAACATTTCAAAATCTTTTAACTATAAACATTTTTCTAAAAATGTCTAAAAATCTTTTGACTATAACGGTGCCGAAGAATTCCCGAGTTACGGACAAGGCCAAGACTTAGAAGTGTTATGTTAATATATATATAACTTGGATTATATATATATGATGTAATTTTATTACATGATTGTTTGATGATTATTTCGATATTTATACGAGGTATTTATACGACGTAGATTGTCACAAGTAACCCTAAATCCCCTATTAAATTAATCGAAGCTATTCTCGTAGGAATTCTAGCTATCCTAGATCTAAACCAAGTTGTGGATATTTATGATCCCAACAAATGATTGATATTCGTAGAAATGTAGATATTAGTTGATTGTGATATTGAAAAAGAATTGGCAGGATTAAATCTGATATCGATGTCATGACGATCTTTCCTCATAGAGTGGAGTTTGACAAAACATTACCACCTAGAAAGATGTCATCTGATTCGTTGTCATCCAATTCTTAAATTGAAATCGAAAGGGTGAATGTTGCACTTGAGGCTGTTATTGGAACCATTACCCAAAAGCCTCATGCCACTAATACCTTTCCAAGAAGTCTAGTTGAATGATCAAGTCATTTTATATTAATGACTCATTTGATAATTGTTGTTGTAAGAGATATAGGATTAGAATTAAGTGTTGATTCATGTCGAGCTTTTATTGCCCTATTAAGGCCTAAGAATAAGATTGAAAGTATTGGAATATGAGGTAGGATATTAAATTGAGTATAAAATTGGTTGAAACTTGAATAAAGTAAAATTTAACCCATATGAAATATGAGAATGTTAATAGAAGTCATTAAATTCTGTGATTGAATTATAAGATTTTAAGTGATTGTTAGTTTGTGTTAAGGGATGTTCCTAGGCCATTGTCCACTAACGAGGATGCCCAGTGTCCAAGAAATAAATTGAAGAAATCTTCTTCCGAAATTGAGACCGATGGATCTTCTGGGACAGGTGGAACACATAATGACTCTTGTAGATTAGTATTCATTGTGGTATCTTTTAATAATCCCTAACTTAACTGTGACATCAGTTGGTAGGATGAGTTCTGAGAATTGTATGACATAGTGACGCGTAATGTGTTACGATACAATTTTGACTTGTTTGTGATTAATGAAAAAGACTACCTTTGATTGCTAAATTCTACATGTATCGATGTTATCTATCTTTTATTGCTTCGTCCTAATGCTCGCATTAGTGATGCAACCATTGAACAAGTACTCATCTTGATTTGAGTTACATTGTGAATTATTCTCTTTTGAGTGCCATTAAGATCATGAACCTCATGATTATTTGGCTAAGGCTCATTTCCTATCTTATTGTAGTTAGTTCTTGGTGAACGACTCTTCATCACTCTTTTGCAGATCATTCATTGTTTTTATAAAGTTAAAACGGTATCCTTTGAGGAAATTAAATTTTCATCACAATAAGGATTATTTAAAGTGAGATTTATAAGTGATTGATATCAAAATAAAGTTGTTTATGAGACGCTTTGGAAACTTAATTATTCCCATAACAAAGAAAATCTTTGTAAATTTATTTTTGATTCTTATTTAAGAATTAAGCATGTAAATGTTTTTATTATAAACATGATGATAAAATTTTGACGAACTGAGAATTGCATCGTTAATCTTGAAATTGTATATAGTTGCGCGCCTACATACAATTTGGAATGGACCATGCAAGACTGATTAGTAGTCACCATAAAACTAATGAATAAACACTACATTTTCTGTGAGGATTGTGAAAGATTAAAATTTTAATGAGATCTGCAAGAAGTGAAAAATAAGGACATAGTGTTAGGGACACCTACATATGTGCCTGTAGCATCTATTCTTCTGAGTTGAATTTATTCATCTGTGGAAATTGTCTTATTTGACAATTGACAATTCCTTCTTGTCCAATTCCCCCGTAGTGAGATTCTTAGGGAAAGTATCTGATTACCGAATGTTGATACCCGAATGGATGTATTGACGTTCTTATCATTTCTTATGATTTGATTTCATTTGAATGACCTGGGTAACGATCCAAGGAGCTTTCGAATGTGTACTCAAATTATGAAAACATGGGATATATTCATATTCGTTAAATGTTTTCGTCTGAATCTGACTTGAAATTCTCTCGCGTAGATTATGCGTTGACCTTACTCTTTTAAGGTAGTTATGTCTCCAGATATCCTTGAATTTGTGAAGGATTATGAGATATTATTAGACTTTTGAGAAGTTCACATCTTATCGACGGCAATAAAACTGGAAAGTTGATAGTGCCAGTAGAATGGATTGATTGATTATGACGTGACGACATTGTCTTAATTGATGGGAACTCGAGTAGAAATCCCCTAAAAGATAAGATGTTGATTATCAAAAGTAATCTAAATAATTCTCGATGGATGATCATATCCTGTATTTAGACTTGAGATTATACCGTGAATGGTTGTGAACTAGTTATAGATATTATAATCTAGAAAGAACTTAATGTGAATTTATTAAACGATGTTTCTGTTACCTAAAACTTTAGTAAGTATTTGTTGATGAATTACCTATACTTTCGCCATTAAGGCAAGTTGAAATTGGTATTAATTATATTACCGGTGCTGCACTTGTGGCTTGTGCACTGTACGTCAGCACCATCTAAATTAAAGGAATTACCGTACAGCTGAGAAAGTTGTCGGAGAAAGATTTTATTCTACCAAGCCTGTCATCCTGAAGAGCTATGGTGTTATCTTTCCTTATATTTATAGATTACTGTGACTGAGTAAATTGACAATCGAAAACGATATCCATAACTCGAAATGGAAGATTTGTTCGATCATTTACAAGGTTCTAGCATATGTTTTAAAAATTTGATCCACGGCATGGTTATCATCAACTTCGCATCTGCGAAAAAGATTATCTATTCCAATCACTACATCCGGTACTTGTAATGAACTTTATGAGTTTCACGTGATGTCGTTTGGATTGACAATGCACATGTAGTATTCATAAACTTGGTGAATCACGTGTGTAGGCTGTAATTTGATAAATTCATGCTTGCAATCATTAAGAACTATTTGTTTGTTAATACGAATAATAATGAGTTAATAATTAGTTACAAATTGCCTTGAATTGGCTAAACAATGAAGACCTATACCTTAAATATTTAACATGTGATTAAGGACTTAATCCTTTATATGATTTAACCGTGTAATTAATAGACAATGGAAGCTATATTGACTTTTCAAAGATTAGAACCATTAACGCTTAGGGATTAAAAACTTAATCCTTTACATAAAATGACCGTTGGATTAATAATGGTAAGATGTATGCATATAGACTCTTCAAAAATTAAGAGCCCTTTTAAAGACTTTGAGTATTACTAAAAAGAAAATGGAAATATGTTTTGACGAATGTTTTAACAAAGGATTTTAAGGGATTATTCCCTTATACACAAACCATTTAACTAAACTTCTGTTTAGGGGTAAATGTTTGTGTATACCTCAAGATAACTTAAGAAGGACTGAGTAAAACCATTTATACCATAACCTGAAATTTGAAACGATAATTTTTTCTTTTCAAACTAAGAAAACTTTGACCAAAGTATAAACTAAGGTTTTTCGAACATTTACGAATCTTATTAATTATTTCCGATAAATCAACAAAGATCTTGTTAATTAAATTCAAATTTATTTTGAACATTTTATATAATTGGTCGAACTAAGACATTTAAAATTTTTACTTTTACGCTTCTTAAAAATTAACAAATAATTATTTAATTAATTATAATAATTATCGACGCTTTAGACGCCGGATTGAGAAAAACTGATAAAGATAATAGTAAAGACGAAACTGAAACATAGAAGATATGAAGAAAGAATTTTAAATAAATACGGTTATGATATTTATTTCATCAGAAAGGTGAAGGTAATTACTGACGCATAATATAGGAAGAATATCTGAGTGAATTGTGGACATGATAATTATATCATCATGAGAAGTGAATATAGATACCCACACATTATGTAGAAAAAATAAAGAATCCATTAGGACGTGTTCCTTAATAATGAAGGTGCAAAATAAATTGCCAAACAATATAAAAATAAACGATGTTTGTAAAAAGGAATAATATAGATAATAAAAGGGGTTCGCGGCTAATGTGAACCATCAGAATTGAGAAGCCGATAGCGTTAAATATTTTAAAAGGCCGTTTATGGTTGCCTAAATATGGAAAATTGTGAGATATAGTTATGTTGGAATTTATAAGAATAAGTATTATATGTATGTCATTTTTGACTAAAAGTATCTTTGTCTGAAGAAGTTGTACTAATGGCAATTATGAAGGCAGACATCGCCTCATACATTAGTAAACGTCTAGCTATTGCAAAGGTCATCATCTGAATTTGATTCGATTTGGGTCATCGTCGACAGACTGACCAAATCTGCTAATATCATTCCCATTAATGATAAATGCAAAAGAGTTATGTAAACATAGTGTGTCTGTATCGAACATCTTTATCAAGATCCTCGCTTCGCATCGAATTTATGAGATTTGCTCAGAAATCATTGAGAACGAACCTTGATGAGAAGTACTATGTACCACCCCAAATCGAAGGGACGAGGTAAAGTAACGATACAGAGTAATATAAGTGCTGTTTTATGTTTGAATGATTGACCTTTAGTAATAAATCATATAATCGTTTTCCTTTGGAGAGATTATCATTAATAATTATCGTATGAGGATCGAGATTGAATCTTGTTAGGATCTGAATCTTAGAGCATCTGTAAGCAGGAGTTGAGATAAAGACACCCGACATACACCCATTGTGAGTTGGACATATCTTTTAGGTTTAAGGTTTCCTATGATGGCGAACCTAACCTTTCAAAATACCCGACCCGCGAGACCTGAAATGATTATTGAAATTAGGATTTGATTATTGACTGCCGGTAGTGGGCAAGAGGTTATGTGAATGTGAAATGTAGATCTTGAAGTGCCAAATGGGTAGCGAAGTTATGCCACAATTTTTAACCTTGGAAAAATGAATTCATGATCTGACAAATCATGGGATATAAGTCCCCGTTGTATGGGACCATTGAAATGATGTAAAAGTTGGGATTGAAAGGCATATAAGCTGGATCTACCCTAGGACTTCAAGAACCGCGTGAATTATGTTTCGTAAATCGCACTTGATGGAATATCTATCAAGTGAGAATCCGATTATTCTTAGTAGAGCTTAGATCGGCGAAAGGTTGCATTCATCAAAAACCCGTGAACATCATGGATAGAGAAAGTAAGTCAACATTTAGCCTGATCTTATTCCCGTAGTTATTTTTGATGAAACTCGCGTATTATGATGGATTACACTTGTGAGAAAAGATCGGATGTGGAGGAAATACCCACATGGCTTTAACTCTATAAGAAGCGAGTAGTAAGGTAAGATGATCTTTGAGGACAAAGATCCTGTTTAGGGGTAAATGCTGTGACAATCCGTCAATTTACGATTGATATTTTATTCTCAAATATTATCTGAAAATATTATTTTAATGATGCAATATGAACTCACTTATTTTTGGGAAGAAATTTGGATTTACGTCTTGGAGTAGCATCGACTACGTCTAAACCGGAGGATTCAACGTTACGTGCTTACGTTTACATACACCATCCTTGGTGACAGTCCGACATTTCAGAAAAATAAATTTGTCCGTGGATATTATTTTGGAGTTTTAAATTTGTGTTAGTTCATAAACTCACAAATTTACGAGAAGAGATTAGGACTTACGATTTTATTTTAACGTCCTTTACGACTAAACCGGAAACCTTAGGATTACGTATTTACGTTTTCGAACTCCGTTTTTGATGAAACAATTTTTATTGGATTTGTTTTGTGACGTTGATTCATAATTTATAAAAACGTTTTTCGTAAAACGACCCGAGGGCACGCAAATCGAGGAAACTAGAATCGAGGAATACCCGTAAATTAGTGGGATGGGACAAACTAATTTATCCCACCCCACTACACATGGGGCGGCCTAACATCACCAACACATACCTTATGTGTCAACTTTGCAACAACTTTGCTTAACACATGTCCTAGCTTACAATGTAAGCATTCCACCCACAAAAACCACTAACTAAAACTAGCTAACTCATTTCACCATGCAATCAACACACATACTCTTTCTCTCACCTATTTTGGCCATCCACCATAGTACTACCACCACCATGTTCATCAAAATTTAGCCATAACCCAAGGCTATTATCAACATATGTTGAAGCCTAGTTGAAAAGAAGAAGATTAGAGGTGATCATAACATCCAAAAAGGAGTTTCCATGGAGTTTATGGGCTGATTTTCAAGAAGATAATCATCCATTTAAAGGACTCAAGAATTTCATTTGCCATGTTGAAGGTTTGGTAACAAGGAACCAAGCCTTGTTCATCAAAAACTCATCTTTTCATCAACTTGGTGGTATAAAGATTGTCCTCCTCATCTTCTTGTTATTTTGATTATGTAAACATGTATTTTATTTCCTATTGTATATATTTATGATGATTATATGATGATAAAAATGTTATGTGGGGATTTGTTGTTGATAAACATGATTAAAAAGGTGAAAAACTATATGAAACAAGGTTAAAATCTTGATTAATTTACATGGCTGTATAAAACAGTAAAGAAACATGTTATAAACTGATGAAATAATGAAGTAGGATCCATTTACAGTAAGCTAAATGTCTTGTACACATGTGAGAGTTGGTCATGCAATGGAATCAAAATAATGAGTGAGATATGATCAAAACAAGTTTAGGGTATAAATCTGAAGTTACTGTTTTGGACGGTTTTTAGAAAATACTTAAAGGATGATTCAACAGTAGCTATAGAAGAGTTAAATTTATCAAATATCATGTAGTTTATGTGATAAAAATTTGAGCTTCTATCTCCATATAGAACTCAAGATATGGCAGTTTTGGTGAAGATGAAGTTAAAAATCAGATTTTTGGAAATTAAAGAATAATACTATTATATAAGCACTCAAAATTTAATAGTATAAAATGTAAAATAAAAACCCACTAACTTATGGATTTTATTTATATAAGTATGTAAAAGGTTAAATAAGTGGACATTTTATAAAAATGGTAACTTGTTAAGTTTTATAAGTTATAAAACTATAAACTTGATTTTTACGACTTTTTCGGCTATCGCCGTGAAATTAACGTTTTTCGCCAAATAAAACTTAGACGACCAAACCCGTCTAATGTAAAGTTTATAAAAGCCATATACTGATGTATAGGTAACTAATACAAGTAAAAACCGATAAAACCCGAACTATAAGAAATACGGACATTTATGAGCTAATTAAGCATATTGGACTAATAATTGGACTAAATAAGATAAAAACTTGTAAAAAGAACTTATTGGGCTTAACCCATTTGGGCCCAACATGAAAAGTATATATACTGATAATATAGGTATAAAAGGGATAAAAACAAGTTAAAGAACTTATACAAGGCTTAATGGACTTAAAATAGGTAAAATCGGTAAAACTAGTGGACTAGTAAGACGTTACCAAGATGTAAACGCTAAAATGAGTAAACGAGAGTATGTAAACCCACTTGACCATCATATATATATATAATCATCATATGTATACATAGATGTTATTTTTATAAAGTCATTGGACAAACGTCTAAGACCGAGTATTATTTGTCTAGGTTTCCGTGATTGAAGCACGTACCGTACGTCCGAATTGCCGATAACCCGCCTTCCCATATCAACGTGAGTTCATAGCCTCGCACTCTTTTAAATGTTTTATAAATGCTTTATAAACCCGCGAGGGAGATAACATGTTAGTTTTTATTAAATAGGACACCATTTGTCCCGATTGATTGTTTATTGATTTTGTACCCGAATGATTGAATGACCCGATTGTATGACCCGATAAATGATTAAAGGACCCGATAGATGAAATAAAATGGATTATTAAAGTTAGGTTATGTCACTAAAAGTCCCATTAGCATGAATTGTGAACTACCGGGAGTTGGTAGACGCTTATGCATTTAATAGTACTATTTGGGGACGATCACCCCAGTTCGCGCCTTGACGGTTGATCCCCGTCGTGCCACATTGATTGGTAAGCGAATTTATGTATGAGAAGATTTCAATAGCGTGACCTTTGTGACGACACGCTACTTTAGATGGGCAAAATTGGTATCGGGTTAGCTACCCGTTGTTGGTTTAGTAAGGTAACAATGTCATGCGGCTTATAATAATCCAAATCACCAAAATATTACTGGACGCTCCGGATTACGATGTATTGCCTGACTAGCAATACTGGGTCATACTATTGATATTATGTTTGTATTTTGGTTTTCATAACCATACTCATATAACGGTTTTTATTTTCATACAACGTCATAAGACTTATTGTATGATGTTTTTACGACATTGGCTCGTATAATGATTTTTAAGGCAAATGCCTGTATTATGATTTTCGATAAGGATTTATATAAAATGACTTTGGCTATTTCATGGCCTATTACACAGATTTGTATAAAATGATTTTGGCTATTTTACGGCCTATTGTAATGATTTGTACGAATTGATTTTTGGTACTAATTTATACCAAAGTTATATTGATGGAAATTATTAAACTCTATGAATTCACTCGGCGTTATCGCTGACCTTTTCTTTTAACATGTTTTATCTCAGGTACTTGAAGGTAATTCTCGGGAAGACAACAAGAATTCATGGCCCGCACCTAAATAATATTTTTCCATTCAAATACTTTGTAAAACTTTGTACGAAATATAATGACTTGGGACCGATGTAACTTTGATAATTATGAATGGAAATGATTTATTATTAAACGACGCGATTTTTATGCGTTGTCTATGATGTGAGTAATGTGCTATCCCGTAACACCAACTAGTCTTCCGCTGTACTGAGTTGTATAAATTTGGGGGTGTTACAAAACATAAAAGTAAACTTACTTGAAAATTAAAGTGCAAGACAAGGTAATTAAAGGTGCAATTAATGTAAAGGTGCAAGAAAATTAAAAATGGAAGAACTAGTTTGTCACTCTAGCCAACAAAATGAAAAATGAAACTATGGTTCTATATATAGGGGAGGAGGAGAGGTCGGAAGCTTCCTCCGCTCTTTCTTTATCGTTTAGTCCTTCGTTCTCTTAATTCTTCGACTTTTTAGACTTTTGTCTCGGGAACACTTTAAACTCGTCTTGTGATTTCTTCATAAATTAGACTTGAGTTCTTCGGCTTTATTAAACTTTCATCTTTGGACTTTTTCTTCGATAAATCTTCAGAATAGGCCTTGGACTTCCGTTCTTTTTGCACTCTTGATTTCTTGACTTTGTTTTTTGTCTTTTTATTCGTTAAAAGCCCGTGAAAGCCCGTGTTTTCTTCCCTTTTTACATTTTGATCCTAAAATCACAACAAAAACACAAACCACGCATAATTCCAACATTTACGACATAAAATACACGTTATGGTCTTGTTTTCATTATAATTAAGTGGTAAAAGGATGGGTGTTTTCACACCTATCAGGTAGCTACTGTGGGTTTGTTTGAAGCTAATACTAGAACATGGAATGTGACCAAAGGACTATTAACTGCTAAGTTTTGTTCTGAGGAAGAGTTAGGTCAATTAGAGGATGAGTTGAGGCATTTGGTGCTGAGGAACAATGATATTGTAGCTTATACAACGAGGTTCTCTGATTTATGTTTGTCGTGTCCTGATGCTTTTGCTGACGACCGTAAGAAGATGAAGCAGTATATAAGAGGTTTATCTAGAAATATCAAGGGAGAGACTACTTCGTCGAAACCCAAGTCATTTGATGAAGCTGTTCAGATGGCTCATGCTTTAATGGATGTAAAGCTGTAAGATCGAAAGGATAGTATTGCTGAGGGGAATAAGAGAAAGTGGGAAGCTGCACACTTAAACCAAGGGCAGAATCGTGGTGGTTATTATAACAACAATAACCAAGGACCGAATAGGAATCAGCAATATAATTTGAGAAGGAATGATGGTGTTCGTGCTGCCACTAGAACTCAAGGTAACAAGGTGAATCCGAAGTGTGGTCGGTGTAATCTGTATCATGTTGGGAATTGTCCACCTGGTTGCAACAAGTATGGGAAGGACGGACATAAGATGGTAGATTGTAGAAACAAGGGTGTGGCCACTAGAGCCAATGCTGTTAAGGTTGTTAAGTGTTCTGGATGTGGAGGCCGTGGACATAAGCAAGGGAACTGTCTGAGGGTTGGCATACGTCAGGGAGGCAATGTTGCTGCTGTTGCTGTTGGGATTGTTGCTCCAGCCTATGTCATGGGAGATGCTAACAAACCTCAAGTGCCGAATGTGGTGACGGGTACGTTCTTACTTGATGCTTGTTATGATAGGGTGTTATTTGATTCTGGATCCGATAGAAGTTTCGTAGATGTTAGATTTAGTCAGATATTGGATAGAGAACCAGTGAGATTGACAACTAGTTATAAGGTGGAGTTAGCTGATGGTGAGGTTGTAAGCACTAGTTCTATACTGAAAGGTTGTTCCTTGAAGTTAGGTAATTATGTGTTTAGTATTGATTTGATGCCTATAGAATTGGGATCTTTTGACGTGATTGTTGGAATGGACTGGTTAGTTGGTAATGGTGCAGTAATTGTTTGTGGAGAAAGATTAGTTCAGATACCGATAAGGAATAGGGTATTGACTGTGAAAGGTGATGAATGTACTTCTCGTTTGAGAGTTGTTTCTTGTTTAAAGATGATGAGGTATATAGAAGCAGGTTGTGATGTGTTTCTTGCACAGATAAGTAATGATGGTGTGAATGAAAGGAAATTAGAGGATGTGCCTGTGATTAGAGAGTATCCTGAGGTTTTCCCTGAAGATTTACTAGGATTACCGCCGCATCGTGAAGTGGAGTTTCGTATTGATTTAGTGCCGGGAGCTGCGCATGTTGCTCGTGCACCGTATCGTTTAGCTCCATCTGAGATGAAAGAATTATATGGTCATTCGAAGGAATTGATGGATAAGGGATTTATTAGACCGAGTTCGTCGCCGTGGGGTGCTCCTGTTTTGTTTGTCAGAAAGAAAGGTGGTTCTTTTAGAATGTGTATTGATTATCGAGAGCTTAACAAATTTACTGTCAAGAATCGGTATCCATTGCTGAGGATTGATGATTTGTTTTATCCTTGCAACTAATATGGATCAAGTGTATACTCGAAGATCGATTTGAGGTCTGGGTATCATCAACTGAGAGTTAGGGAAGAAGATATTCCTATAACAGCTTTCCGTACTCGATATGGACATTTTGAATTTCAAGTGATGCCTTTTGGGTTAACGAATGCGCCTGTTGTATTCATGGATTTGATGAATCGTGTATGCAAGCCGTATATGGATGAGTTTGTTATCGTATTCATTGATGATATTCTCATTTACTCCAAGAGTGAAGAAGAACATGATAGGCATTTGAGAATAATTTTAGAATTGTTGAAGAAAGAGAAGCTGTATGCGAAATTCTCTAAGTGTGAATTTTGGTTGAAATTAGTGCAATTTTCGGGGCACGTGATTGATAGTGAAGGTGTTCGTGTGGATCCTGCTAAGATTGAGGCAATCAAAGATTGGTCAGTGTCGACGACGCCGACTGAATTTCGTCAATTTCTTGGTTTAGTTGGGTATCATAGAAGGTTTATCGAGAAGTTTACACTAATTGCTAAGCCGTTAACCAAGCTTACTAAAAAGAATCGAGTGTTTGAATGGGGATTGGAAGAGGAATATGCATTTAGTATGTTGAAGGATAAGTTGTGTTCTGCGCCGATATTGTATTTTCCAGAAGGAACTGAGGATTTTGTAGTGTACTTTGACGCGTCTCATAAAGGATTTGGAGCTGTGTTGATGCAAAGGGAAAAAGTAATAGCATATGCATCGAGACAATTGAGAAAGTGTGACAAATCTAATATTTTCAGGTAGTGAAATATTTTCTCGTATAATATTTTGAAAATTATTTTTGTGTTGGTTGACGAACTCACAATTTACGGATTTAAATTTGGGCTTACGTGCATAATTTGGCGTCTTTTACGACTAAACCGGAAACCTTAGGATTACGTATTTACGTTTTTGAACTCCGTTTTTGATGAGACAATTTTTATTGGATTCGTTTTGTGACGGTGATTCATAATTTATAAAAACGTTTTTCGTAAAACGACCGAGGGCACGCAAATCGAGAAATCTGGAATCGAGAAATACCCGTAAACTAGTGAGATGGGACAAAACACTTTGTCCCACCCCACTAGCAAAAGGGGACGGCTAAGCTTGACACCACCACACATATGTGGCATCAAGTTAGCAAGTTTACACAAGTGTAAGCTTGTGCTTACACCTTAAGCTTACCATTACCACTTACAACAAAACTAGCAACTTCTTTCATTCTTACCATTTCCTTCCATGCAAACCACTCTAAAATCCTCTCAACTTTCCTCTCCTTGCCGTCCCAAATAAGCTAACAAACACCATCATTGATCTTTTCTAGCCATAAACCACATGTTTACTAGTCCTATTAAGGTGTTCTCTTGAAGCCTTGATCATTTGGTGGCCATATTAACAACTTTGGAGGTGATTTGCTTGTGTCCTAGGGCTGATTTTCCAACCTATGTTCTTGATATTTGATGGTCTTGGAGATACTTGTTGTGTTCATCAAGTTCTTGCCTTCCTAAAACAAGAAATCCACTTGGATTGGTAAAGAAGATCATCCTCTACATTTTTCTCTTATTATTTTGTAAAGAACAAATGTATTTTCTTTCATTTTGTATATGTATATGATGTATATATGATGATAAAAATGTTGTGTGGGGATCAAGTGTTGATAAACATGCTTAAAAATGATGATAACTATAAGAAATGAAGCTAAAATCTTGACTAATTAGTTGGCTGTATAAAAACAGTAGATAACTAAAAGATGAACTGATAAAAATGCATGGTTTGATCCATTTACAGTAAGTAGATGATGTTATACACATGTGAGAGTTGGCCATGCAATGGAATCAAAATAATGAGTGAGATATGATCAAAACAAGTTAGGTGGTGTAATCTGAATAAGCAGTTTTGTAGGGACTGTTAAGGAAACTTAGACTCAAAATGGGCAGTAGCTATAACTAAGTTATATGTAGCACATATTATGAAGAAGTTGTCATCCAAAAATGAGCTTCTAAGTCATTGTAGAACTCTAGATATGATAAAAATGGTGAATATGAAGTTAAAAATCAGATTTTGGAAATAATGTTTATTATTATTATTATATAAGCACTCACATTATAATTTATAAAATGTAAAAATATAAACCCACTAACTTATAGAACTTATTTATATAAATGTATAAAAGGTTAATCAAATGGGTAAATTAGATAAATGGTGGTAAAAATAATATTTATAAGTAGTAAAAACTATAAACTTGATTTTTACGACTTTTTCGGCTATCGCCGTAAAATTAACGTTTTTCGCCAAATAAAACTTAGACGACCAAACCCGTCTAATGTAAAGTTTATAAAAGTTGTATACTGATGTATAAGTAACTAATACAAGTAAAAACCGATAAAACCCGAACTATAAGAATTACGGACATTTACGAGCTAACTAAACACATTGGACCAATAATTAGACTTAATAAGATAAATATTTTTAAAAAGAATTATTTAGGCTTAACCCATTTGGGCCCAACATGAAAAGTATATATACTGATCATATAGGTATAAAATGGATAAAAACAAGTTAAAGAACTTATACAAGGCTTAATGGACTTAAAATAGGTAAATCGGTAAAACTAGCGAACTAGTAAGACGTTACCAAGACGTAAACGCTAAAATGAGTAAACAAGGATGTATAAACCCACTTGATCATCATCATATGTACCAAATCATAATATGTATATTGTTATTTTGATAAAAGTCATTGGACCGAGTCTAAGACCGGTTATTATTTATATAGGTTTCCGTGACCGAAGCACGCCCGTAGCCGATAATCCGCCTTTCATTAACAACGTGAGTTCATAGCCTCGCACTCTTTTAAATGTTTTATAAAATGATTTGTAAACCCGCGAGGGAGATAACATGCTAGATTTTTATAAAAATAGAACACAAGTATTCCCGATTGTATGCTTAATGATATGGACCCGAATGATGCTATGACCCTATATTCAAGACTAAAAGGATTATTAGTAGTTAGGTTATGTCACTTAAAGTCCCATTAGCATGAATTGTGAACTACCGGGATTTGGTAGACGCTTATGCATTTGATAGTACTATTTGGGGACGATCACCCCAGTTCGCGCCTTGACGGTTGATCCCCGTCGTACCACATTGATTGGTAAGCGAATTTATGTATGAGAAGATTCCATAGCGTGATTTTTTTGACGACACGCTAACTTAGATGGGCAAATTGTTTGTCGGGTTCGCGGCCCGCTGTTTTCACAGTAAGGTAACAATATCATGCGGCTAATAATAATCCTACAACCTATACAATATACAACGTATGCTATAAGACATAAATAATAAACGATAATGACGCTATTACGATGAATGTATTACCTATCATGGTAATATAGAGACTACGGTCTCATGGACGGTTTCAGATGTATGCTTGATTTATATATTGCCTGACTAGCAATATGTGGACTTACTTCCGATATTATACTTGTGTTCTGATTTTAAATGATTGTAAATGATTGTTTTTATATAACGGTTTTCATTAAACTCTATGAATTCACTCGGCATTCGCTGATATGATTTTTGCATGTTTTCTATCTCAGGTGCTTGAAGGTAATCCGGATGGAGATCGACTCTGATGGCCCACACTTAATATTAAAAATGTTCATTCGATCTGTGTTTTGTAAACTTAATGACCTGTATAATTTGGGACCTGTTGTACACTTTTAAACCTTTTTATCGAATGAATGTTTGTTAAACCTTGTACAACCATTTTTATGTGTTGTCTATGATTGGAGTTATTGTGCTATCCCGTAACACTCTTAAAGACCCTTCCGCTGTACCGATATGAAAAATGAGAGTGTTACAGTTTGGTACCAGAGCTCTCGTTATAGAGAACAAAAGATTTTAAAAACCAAGGTTTTGAACAAAACTTTTCAAAATCTTTTGACAATGAACATTTGAGAAAATATTTGAAAAATCTTTTGACTATAACGGTGCCAGAGATCTTCGACGTTACCAACAAGCCCTATTGAGAAGATATATATTTTGATATATATAATATAATTTATATATATGTATATATCGTGGTTTCATTATGTAATTGTTTAACTAGTATGTTATCCTAATACGAGATAAATATATATAAATGCAGATTGTCATGGCTGATCCTAATATTCCTGTAGAAAACCATGCTATTCCCGAACCTAATATAGAAGATGATCCTTATTTAGACTTAGTAGATTTTGATATTGATGACGAGGAGGAACCATTTGAGGATCTCGAGCCCGAGTTAGGACTAGGAGATCAGATTGCCCATCAGGTTGACTTAGTAGAGAATGAGATTAAGAATGTGGGTAATGAGAATGTGGAGATTGAGAATGCTGATATTGAGAATGAGGATGAGATTGGGTTAGATGAGTTAGATGATGAGATTGACGACGAGGATGTCGAGGAGGACGTAGGTATAGATGTTGAGGTTGATGACGATGAGGAAGCTGAGCTTATTTATCCGTATGATGTTCCAGAGGGCGAGCCTTTGCCCCCACCAGTTTGTTTGTCTGATTCTGAGGATGAGTTACCTAGGGATGAAATGTCTGAATCGTCTGAATCTGATTCTGAATCAGAGGAGGATGAGGATGACGATGCACCTGATGGTACTGATGGTATTGCTACTCGTAGACGTGAGATAGGAGAGTCGTATAGCACTCGAGAGGCTACTTATATTGATGGTCTTGCACCATGGGACTTGAGACGTGATCTAGATGCTTCCCGTGTTAAGAGTTGTGTGACAGAGGTTGGATTAGGTGTTGTTCAGACTCAGGTTGCTTATTTGGAGTCGAAGGCTAAGGTTGGCGAGAAAGAGCGAGAATTGCTTAGTTTGGATTTGAGTGATGTAGAACGTGGTTTGAATGAGGCTTTTAGGAGGTTATCGGTGTTGGAAAGTGGTGAGTATGCTGCCATGAAGAGAAAGGTGAATACTATGGAGATTCAGTTGAGTGTAGCTCGTGCGATGCGTGAGAAAGCTGAAAAGGAGTTGAATATATCTATGGGTTGGAACAGTAGATTTTATGCCGACATGGTTGAAAGAGGAGTAATCCGTAAGCGCCCAGCTGAAGATGAGTCTAGTGATCGTCCGGCGAAGATCCAGAAGACGATGGATGATGGACCATCTGGCGGTTCTCAGTAGACCAGTCTGTATTTAGTAGTGACCTTTATATCTTTTGTGCTTGTAGCTTTGACTGAACCGACTTGTTAGTAGTAGACTTGGCACGAATTTTGAGTGTATATAGTGCTAGAACTTTGATATGGATGTACTAAGACAATACTTTTGTTTCAGATCGAATGAAATATGTATCTTGTCTTGAATTCCATATTGTGCCTTATTTGTATCTTGATTATGAATTCGATCCATATTATATAAATCCTTTGTTGGATGAATGCTTAATACTTTGAAATGGTGAAATTATAGAACTATGCCGCCCAAGAAGGCTGTGACTGAGGATGATGTACGTAGGATTATTACGGAGCAAGTTACCGCATCTATGACTGAATTTATGGCAAATGCTAGAAATGAAGCTGGCGGTAGTGGAGCTGGCGGTAGTGGAGCTGGCGGTAGTGGAGCTGGCGGTAGTGGAGCTGGCGGTAGTGGAGCTGGCGGTAGTGGAATTGGCGGTACTAATGTGAATGTGAATGCTAATAATGTGAATGCTAATACTGGAGGAAATGTAGGAGGACTTGGAACGAATGCACCTGAAGTTGGTGGCTGTACTTATGTGACGTTCATGAAGTGTGAACCTCTACCTTTTAATGGAACTGAAGGTGCTGTAGGACTAAGCCAGTGGATTGAAAAGATTGAATCGGTGTTTAGGATTAGTAAATGTAAGGAGGAAGATAAGGTGACTTTTGCTATGGCTACTCTTAAAGGTCGTGCGTTGACTTGGTGGAACGGGAGAATTGCTTTCATGGGTCTTGATGCTGCTAATGCTACTCCTTGGGCTGAAATCAAGAAGTGGATGACTTTGGAGTTTTGTCCTCGTAGTGTGATCATTAGGTTAGAGCAAGAGTTGATTCATCTAAGAATGAAAGGTGTGGACATTGATAGTTACACGAATCGATTCCATGAGTTGGCCTTGCTATGTCCTCGATTGGTTGAACCCGAAGAGATCCGAATTGAGCAATATGTGAAAGGGTTGACCAGGAATATCTGAGGGGACGTAACATCATCTAAACCACTGACCATTGATGATGCTGTTCGAATGGCTTACCAACTCATTGGACAGATAATTCAGGATAAGGAAGATGAAGCCCGTGTTGGTGAGAAAAGAAAGGGAGACGGTGAGCGTGTAGATAGAGGTGATAATAGGAAGAATTTCAATCGCCGTCAGAACAAGAGAAAGGGGAATGCAAATGCTCTTACCAACAATGCACCGCGCAACAATGATAGATGTCCTAAGTGTGGCAACAAGAGGCATGCTGGCGACTGCTGGAAGTGCCGAAATTGCGGAAAGCTTGGACACAAGGTTGAAAGGTGTAAGAAGGAAACCATTTGCTTCAACTGTAATGAAGAAGGTCATAGGAAAATCGGAATGCCCCAAGTTGAAAGCGATTGTACCTAGAAGAAACCCCCAGGGTGGTATCTACCAACTTGGAACAATTGAGGTGAAGAAAGAGGATCCGAATGTCGTTACCGGTACGTTTTTACTCAACAATCATTATGCTGTTGCTTTATTCGATTCGGGTGCCGATAGGAGCTTTGTATCCACTAAATTTAGTGCCCTTATTGATATTGAACCTGTTGAGATAAGTACCAGTTACGAGGTGGAACTGGCTGATGGTAAATTAGTGAAAACTAATAAGCTATTAGAAGGATGCTCTCTAAATCTCTTGAACCATTCCTTTCCGATTGATTTGATGTTGATAGAATTAGGTAGTTTCGATATTATTATTGGTATGGATTGGTTGTCGTTGAATAATGCTACTATTTTATGTGGAGAGAAGAAGGTTAAGATTACTCTTAGGAATAGGACGTTAGTGATTGATGGTAGTCGAGGTGAATCCCGTTTGAAAATCGTTTCATGTATTAAAGTCCAAAAGTACATCAGGAACGGTTGTGAGTTATTCTTAGCTCAAGTGACCGGGAATGAGTCTAGGGAGAAACGATTGGAAGATGTACCTATTATTTGTGAATTTCCTGAGGTATTTCCTAAAGATTTACTAGGACTTCCACCGATAAGGCAAGTAGAGTTTCGAATCGATTTAATTCCTGGTGCTGCACCGGTGGCACGTGCGCCTTACCGATTAGCCCCTTCTGAATTAAAGGAGTTATCTGAGCAACTTAAGGAGTTGTCTGATAAAGGTTTTATTCGACCGAGCTCGTCGCCTTGGGGAGCTCCAGTCTTGTTCGTTAAGAAGAAGGATGGATCTTTTCGTATGTGCATTGATTATAGGGAACTGAATAAGTTGACAATTAAGAATCGATATCCTTTACCTAGGATTGATGATTTGTTTGATCAACTGCAAGGATCTAGTGTGTATTCTAAGATAGATTTGCGGTCAGGATATCACCAACTTCGCGTCCGTGAAGAAGATATTCCTATAACTGCATTTAGAACTCGTTATGGACACTATGAATTTCAAGTAATGCCATTTGGGTTAACTAACGCACCTGCGGTTTTCATGGATTTAATGAATCGAGTGTGCAAGTCCTACTTGGATAAATTTGTGATTGTGTTTATTGACGATATTCTAATCTATTCTAAGAATGAAGATGAGCATAGAGAACATTTGAGGATTGTTTTGAAGTTGTTGAAGGATGAAAGGTTGTATGCTAAGTTTTCGAAGTGTGATTTCTGGTTAGATTCTGTGCAATTTCTTGGTCATGTGATTAACAGAGATGGAATTCATGTTGATCCTGCAAAGGTTGAAGCTATTAAGAATTGGTCTGCACCGACAACGCCAACGGAAGTGCGACAGTTCTTAGGATTAGCTGGCTATTATAGGCGATTCATTAAAGAATTTTCTTTGATAGCTAAACCCTTGACTAAGCTTACTCAGAAGAATAAACCTTTCGTTTGGGGAAGTGATGAAGATGGAGCATTTCAGACATTGAAGCAAAAATTATGTAGTGCGCCAATCTTATCATTACCCGACGGGAGTGAAGATTTTGTAGTGTATTGTGATGCATCTATTAGAGGTTATGGAGTTGTTTTAATGCAGAGAGAGAAAGTGATAGCTTATGCTTCTAGGCAATTAAGGAAGAATGAGGAGAATTATACTACTCATGATCTTGAGTTAGGAGCTATAGTCTTTGCTCTTAGGTTGTGGAGATATTATCTGTATGGCACCAAGTGTACGGTATTCACCGATCACAAAAGCCTACAGTATATTCTCGACCAGAAGGAATTGAACATGAGGCAATGAAGATGGATAGAGTTGTTAAGTGATTATGATTGTGATATAAAATATCACCCAGGAAAAGCCAATGTTGTTGCTGATGCGTTGGGTAGGAAAGATAGAGAGCCTATCAGGGTGCATTCTCTAGTCTTGACCGTGCACAATAATTTGCCTGAGCAAATTAGAAATGCGCAAATAGAAGCTTGTAAGAAGGAGAATTTTGTTAATGAAGGGTTCCGAGGAGAAGGAGATCCTTTAGAGGTTAGAGCTGATGGAGTGAAATGCTTAAGAGGTCGTATGTGGATACCTAAGTTTGGAGGCTTAAGAGATTTGATTATGTTAGAATCCCATAAATCTAAGTATTCCATTCATCTGGGATCTGATAAGATGTACCATGATTTGAAGAAGTTGTATTGGTGGCCGAATATGAAAGCTGACATAGCTATGTATGTTCTCCAATGCTTGACTTGTGCTAGAGTTAAAGCAGAACATCAAAAGCCATCAGGACTACTTCAACTACCAAAGATTCCTGAATGGAAGTGGGAGCGAATTACAATGGACTTTATCACCAAGCTTCCTAGAACATCATCTGGAAACAATTCGATTTGGGTTATTGTCGATAGACTGACCAAATCAGCACACTTCATTCCGGTTAAGGAGCAGTTCTCACTGGAGAAGCTGACTCGAATATACCTTGATAATGTTGTATGCAAGCATGGAGTGCCTGTATCGATCATTTCAGATCGAGATCTTAGATTCGCATCGAATTTTTGGAAATCTCTCCAAAGATCTTTGGGAACGAATCTCGACATGAGCACTGCTTATCACCCCCAGACTGATGGGCAGAGTGAAAGGACGATACAAACACTGGAAGATATGTTGAGAGCTTGTGTGTTAGACTTTGGTAAGAATTGGGATAAACATTTGTCGTTAGCAGAGTTTTCGTATAACAATAGTTACAATTCTAGTATTAAGGCTGCACCGTTTGAAGCTTTGTATGGTAGGAAGTGTAGATCTCCTGTATGTTGGATGAAGTTGGGGATACCCAGCTCACGGGACCGGAATTGATCCGGGAGACTACGGAGATGATAGTTCAGATTAAGAAGAGGTTGTTGACTGCCCGAAGTAGACAGAAAAGTTACGCGGATGTGCGGCGGAAGCCAATGGAGTTTGAAGTGGGTGACCGAGTAATGTTGAAAGTATCGCCATGGAAAGGCGTTATCAGATATGGAAAGCGAGGAAAATTGAATCCCCGTTATATTGGGCCCTTTAAGATTTTATCTAGAGTAGGTCCGGTGGCTTACAAACTAGAGTTACCCCTAGAACTTCATGGTGTTCACAACACATTCCATGTATCTAATCTGAAGAAATGTCTAGCAGTGAGTGATGAGAAAATTCCGTTAGGTAAGGTTCGAATAGATGGGAAGTTGCATTTTATCGAAGAGCCCGTAGAAGTTATGGACCGTGAGGTAAAGCAACTGAAACAAAGTCTGATACCTATTGTCAAGATCCGATGGAATTCAAAGCATGGACCGGAGTATACTTGGGAACGAGAGGATGAAATGTGGAAGAAATATCCGCACCTCTTCGATTTCAATAAGAAACGAACATCCAAATGAAATGGATCACGAGGACGTTGATCCCTTTTAGGAGGAAAAGCTGTGACAAATCTAATATTTTTAGGTAGTGAAATATTTTCTCGTATAATATTTTGAAACTTATTTTTGTGTTGGTTGACGAACTCACAATTTACGGATTTAAATTTGGGCTTACGTGCATAATTTGGCGTCTTTTACGACTAAACCGGAAACCTTAGGATTACGTATTTACGTTTTTGAACTCCGTTTTTGATGAGACAATTTTTATTGGATTCGTTTTGTGACGGTGATTCATAATTTATAAAAACGTTTTTCGTAAAACGACCCGAGGGCACGCAAATCGAGAAAACTGGAATCGAGAAATACCCGTAAACTAGTGAGATGGGACAAAACACTTTGTCCCACCCCACTAGCAAAAGGGGACGGCTATGCTTGACACCACCACACATATGTGGCATCAAGTTAGCAAGTTTACACAAGTGTAAGCTTGTGCTTACACCTTAAGCTAACCATTACCACTTACAACAAAACTAGCAACTTATTTCATTCTTACCATTTCCTTCCATGCAAACCACTCTAAAATCCTCTCAACTTTCCTCTCCTTGCCGTCCCAAATAAGCTAACAAACACCATCATTGATCTTTTCTAGCCATAAACCACATGTTTACTAGTCCTATTAAGGTGTTCTCTTGAAGCCTTGATCATTTGGTGGCCATATTAACAACTTTGGAGGTGATTTGCTTGTGTCCTAGGGCTGATTTTCCAACCTATGTTCTTGATATTTTATGGTCTTGGAGATACTTGTTGTGTTCATCAAGTTCTTGCCTTCCTAAAACAAGAAATCCACTTGGATTGGTAAAGAAGATCATCCTCTACATTTTTCTCTTATTATTTTGTAAAGAACAAATGTATTTTCTTTCATTTTGTATATGTATATGATGTATATATGATGATAAAAATGTTGTGTGGGGATCAAGTGTTGATAAACATGCTTAAAAATGATGATAACTATAAGAAATGAAGCTAAAATCTTGACTAATTAGTTGGATGTATAAAAACAGTAGATAACTAAAAGATGAACTGATAAAAATGCATGGTTTGATCCATTTAAAGTAAGTAGATGATGTTATACACATGTGAGAGTTGGCCATGCAATGGAATCAAAATAATGAGTGAGATATGATCAAAACAAGTTAGGTGGTGTAATCTGAATAAGCAGTTTTGTAGGGACTGTTAAGGCAACTTAGACTCAAAATGGGCAGTAGCTATAACTAAGTTATATGTAGCAATTATTATGAAGAAGTTGTCATCAAAAAATGAGCTTCTAAGTCATTGTAGAACTCTAGATATGATAAAAATGGTGAATATGAAGTTAAAAATCAGATTTTGGAAATAATGTTTATTATTATCATATAAGCACTCACATTATAATTTATAAAATGTAAAAATATAAACCCACTAACTTATAGAACTTATTTATATAAATGTATAAAAGGTTAATCAAATGGGTAAATTAGATAAATGGTGGTAAAAATAATATTTATAAGTAGTAAAAACTATAAACTTGATTTTTACGACTTTTTCGGCTATCGCCGTAAAATTAACGTTTTTCGCCAAATAAAATTTAGACGACCAAACCCGTCTAATGTAAAGTTTATAAAAGTTGTATACTGATGTATAAGTAACTAATACAAGTAAAAACCGATAAAACCCGAGCTATAAGAATTACGGACATTTACGAGCTAACTAAACACATTGGACCAATAATTAGACTTAATAAGATAAATACTTGTAAAAAGAATTATTTGGGCTTAACCCATTTGGGCCCAACATGAAAAGTATATATACTGATCATATAGGTATAAAATGGATAAAAACAAGTTAAAGAACTTATACAAGGCTTAATGGACTTAAAATAGGTAAATCGGTAAAACTAGCGAACTAGTAAGACGTTACCAAGACGTAAACGCTAAAATGAGTAAACAAGGATGTATAAACCCACTTGATCATCATCATATGTACCAAATCATCATATGTATATTGTTATTTTGATAAAAGTCATTGGACCGAGTCTAAGACCGATTATTATTTATATAGGTTTCCGTGACCGAAGCACGCCCGTAGCCGATAATCCGCCTTTCATTAACAACGTGAGTTCATAGCCTCGCACTCTTTTAAATGTTTTATAAAATGATTTCTAAACCCGCGAGGGAGATAACATGCTAGATTTTTATAAAAATAGAACACAAGTAGTCCCGAATTTATGCTTAATGATATGGACCCGAATGATGCTATGACCCTATATTCAAGACTTAAAGGATTATTAGTAGTTAGGTTATGTCACTTAAAGTCACATTAGCATGAATTGTGAACTACCGGGATTTGGTAGACGCTTATGCATTTGATAGTACTATTTGGGGACGATCACCCCAGTTCGCGCCTTGACGGTTGATCCCCGTCGTACCACATTGATTGGTAAGCGAATTTATGTATGAGAAGATTCCATAGCGTGATTTTTGTGACGACACGCTAACTTAGATGGGCAAATTGTTTGTCGGGTTCGCGCCCCGCTGTTTTCGCAGTAAGGTAACAATGTCATGCGGCTAATAATAATCCTACATCCTATACAATATACAACATATGCTATAAGACATAAATAATAAACGATAATGACGCTATTACGATGAATATATTACCTATCATGGTAATATAGAGACTACGGTCTCATGGACGGTTTCAGATGTATGCTTGATTTATATATTGCCTGACTAGCAATATGTGGAGTTACTTCCGATATTATACTTGTGTTCTGATTTTAAATGATTGTAAATGATTGTTTTTATATAACGGTTTTCATTAAACTCTATGAATTCACTCGGCATTCGCTGATATGATTTTTGCATGTTTTCTATCTCAGGTGCTTGAAGGTAATCCGGATGGAGATCGACTCTGATGGCCCACACTTAATATTAAAAATGTTCATTCGATCTGTGTTTTGTAAACTTAATGACCTGTATAATTTGGGACCTGTTGTACACTTTTAAACCTTTTTATCGAATGAATGTTTGTTAAACCTTGTACAACCATTTTTATGTGTTGTCTATGATTGGAGTTATTGTGCTATCCCGTAACACTCTGAAAGACCCTTCCGCTGTACCGATACGAAAAATGAGAGTGTTACAGGAAGCATGAAGAGAATTACACTACGCATGATTTAGAACTTGGGGCTGTGATTTTTTCTTTGAAGTTATGGAGACACTACTTGTATGGAACCAAGTGTGTGGTTTTTACTGATCATAAGAGTTTGCAATATATTTTGGATCAAAAAGAATTTAATATGAGGCAAAGGAGATGGGTTGAGTTACTGAGTGATTATGACTATGAGATTCGTTACCATCCTGGTAAAGCGAATGTGGTAGCTGATGCACTTAGTTGAAGGAAAGAGATAAGTCTATAAGAGTTAGAGCTTTGGTAATGATGGAAAGTGTTGATTTGACAGAAGTGATATTGAAAGCCCAAGCTAATGGTTTGAAGGAAGAGAATGTTAAGGCATAAAATTTGGGTAGAATGTTGAAACAATTGTTTAAAGTAAGGTCAAATGGAATGAGGTATTTTAAGAATAGGATTTGGTTACCATTGTGTTCGTTCGAGAAAGGTTCGTTAGGAGTGCGAGATTTGGTGATGAGTGAATCTCATAAGTCAAAGTATTCAATACATCCTGGATCGGACAAGATGTATCAAGATCTTAAGAAAGTTTATTGGTGGCCGAATATGAAGGCAGATATAGCACAGTATGTTAATAAGTGTTTAACTTGTGCGAAAGTGAAGGCTGAACATAAGAAACCGTCTAGATTATTAGCGCAACCTGAGATTCCTGAGTGGAAATGGGAGAAGATTACAATGGATTTTGTGACAGGTTTGCCAAGGACTGCAAATGTTGTGATATGATATGGGTGATTGTAGATAGATTGACTAAGTCTGCTCACTTTTTGTCAATGAAGAAGACATATAGTATGGAAAGGTTAACAACAGTGTACATAAAGGAGATTGTTTGTCGACATGGTGTGCCTTTGTCGATAATTTCTGATCGTGATAGTAGGTACTTTAGAATTTTGAAAGTCTTTGCAGAAAGCGATGGGAACGGAGTTATGTTTAAGTACAACATATCATCCGGAAACTGATGGAAAAAGTGAGAGAATGATTCAAACGTTAGAGGATATGCTTCGTGCGTGTGTGATTGACTTTGGAAATGGTTGGGATAAGCATTTTCCATTGGTCGAATTTTCGTACAATAACAGTTATCATGCTAGTATTAAAGCCTCTCCATTTGAAGCTCTGTATGGACGTAAGTGTAGATCTCCAGTGTGTTGGAGTGAAGTAGGAGAAAGTCAATTGACTGGGCCTCAAATGATATTTGAGACGACTGAAAAAGATTGTGCAAATTAAGAAGCGTTTGGTATCTGCCAGAAGTAGACAATAGAGTTATGCTGATAACCGAAGGAAACCGTTGGAATTTGAGGTAGGAGACATGGTGATGTTGAAGGTATCTCCATGGAAAGGAGTGATACGTTTTGGAAAGAGAGGAAAGTTGAGTCCAAGATATATTGGACCGTTTATGATTATCCAAAGGATTGGATTGGTGGCTTATAAGTTAGAGTTGCCTGACGAGCTTAAGGCTATTCATAATACTCTTCATGTGTCTAATTTGAAGAAGTGTTTAGCTAAAAGGGATGTGGTGATTCCATTGGAGAAAATTCAACTTGATGATAAGTTGCATTTTATAGAGGAACCTGTAGAGATTATGGATATGGAAGTTAAGAAGTTGAAGCATAGTAGGATTCCAATTGTGAAGGTGAGATGGAACTCTAGACGTGGACCAGAGTTTACCTGGGAACGTGAGGATTTCTTTAAGGATAAGTATCCTCATTTGTTTAGGAAGGATTAAGCGCCGCAGACGTCGCTTCTTTTAAGAAGGGGGGGGGGGGGTGTGATAACCCGAAACCGAGGTCACTGCTTAATCTTATTTTATGATTATTTTTGAAATTTTTGGATGAGTTTGAACGATATTTATTTTTGGAGGTTTAAGTTTAAACTGATGTTGGAAGGTTTATATTTAATATTTAATAAGTATAAGTAGTATTAGCAAGCGTGATGTTTATGGATGCCAAATAATTTATGTTTTATTGTCGAATGTTCGATGTTTGTCATTTTTGATGTTTTCTTTTAAATGACGTGTTAAGTCGTGTCGGGAGTCAATATTATTATATTTGAGGTACGTTTTAAATTTTTAAAAGTATCTTTATAAAACCCGAGCCCCGTAAATATTTTCAAAATTGACTAATAGTTATTTCTCGCTTTTTAGCTAAATATTTTCATTTTTAGCCATAACTATTGCAAAATTACAACATTTGTCCCTTAACCACTATATAAAAGCTAAATTTTTACACACACAAACTCATTTTCCACTCACTCAAAAACTGTTTCTCTCTCTCTCTCTTTCTTTTTCATGTGTAGCCGTGACCCTCAAACCACCCAAAACACCACTTCTTTTAGTTTTTGCTCCATTTTCATGATCTAAGTAAAACTAACACAAGACCCACTCTTATAATTACAATAGGATCATTTTGGTGTAAGAATTTTGTAGATGCAAGACTTATTATTTTTTTCAAGTTGGTAGGTGAGAGCTATGCTCATGCATGCCATTTTTGGGATGATATATGATGTTCTTGCTAAAAATCTTGTTAAAAACTTGATCTTTATTTGAAGGTTTTGATTTTTATGATGATTCTAGTGTTATGATTGATATATGTTAGTGTTAGGGTAGTGGGATGAACATATCCATGGTTGGTTTTGGTCAAACATGTGATTTTGTACAAGATTTTGAAAGGTATTTTATAACAGTAAGTAAACTTTAATTTCGGGATTTTTATGTTTTGATAATGGCTTAACTTATTGCCTAAGGTTGTAGATAGTTTTATTAGCTTCGATTTGATATAAAGTATAGCTTCTACCTCCAAACGAGCGCGAAGTTATGATGTTTAGATTATTCGTGTACCGGGAGACGAGTATCGGCACTACATATAGTTGTTGTCGATACTTGGATCGAATCTCGGAGACGATAAATTGAAGTTTTGAAATGATTCACCTACTGATAATGAAGTGTAAACCCTAGAGGGTGAGTTTATTTTAAAACCCGAGTGTCGGTTTTGTAAACAGAGTCGTTTAAAGAAGTTAAAACGGTTGTATGAAAAATTAACGTAAATCTGTCCGGATTTTGTAGTTTGAAGATGAGTCGGGTAAAGGATTTTAAAAGTAATTTCATTTGATAAACTTGTAGGAGGACTTTCTATATATAGTAAGTTAGTTTATCGAGTCGTTTCATAAACGTTTGACAAGTTTAAAAGGGATAAATAAACTAGTACATGTAGTATGTGCCGGCGGACTTTGTTAAAAGTGTAAAATGGTAAAGTAAATGTGTAGCAGAGTATAATGAAGTTATTTATATCGTTTCCTCTCGAGTTTATCGTGATTTTATGAGTTTGATGTTGTTATATGATATATTTCTCGAGTCATTATTAATGAGCACGCCTTATTTGATAGGTAGCGGTTCTCGTGTTTGAAAGGCATCCATCATCATCAACGATCATCTCGCTAGATTTCTTATACTAAGGTGAGTCTATAGCCTTGCTTTTCATGGTAGCTACTAAATGTTTTATTACCCGTGACGGGGATACATGCTATTTGAAAATAAATGAACACAAGTCATGAGTAATTGTTGGACCCGAATGTTGCCTAAGTTGTTTACATTGTATTGAGTACCTTGTTGCTAAAGACCCTAAATTCATGAGCCGTTAACTATATTCTGACTTGATTTTGTGAGTCAGGAATAGCCGCTTATTCTAATGATAGTACTATTGGGTTGCCTAAGTTGTTTACATTGTATTGAGACCACGGCATTACGCTGAGTAACCTCTGGGAAGGATAATTTACGGGAATAAGAATGTGGTATTCTAGAAACTGATACCCTAGAGGGGCAATGGTTTTATTCTAGTCATGCTGGCATTTGGCGTGGGTGACTATTTGGTTAAGGGGTTTGTGTCATGAGCTTAAATATAATGTTTTTTCCTTGAATATAGATTGTGTGTACGACAATTCTATAAATGATTATGATTGACTTTCTTCTTGTGTTCAAATGTCATTTGATAAACCTATAGACTCGCTCAACATTATTGTTGACTCATTTTAGCATGTGTTTCAGGTAATAGGAAGTGATGGAAGGCGAAGCTTTGCTGTGGAGGTTGTGGTTTGGCTATTGAAAGAATGTTGGTCTAAAAACTATTTCTATCCTTTTACTGTTGAACAATTTGTTGTATGTTTGTGTACTGTACTAAACTTGTGTTGGTTGTTGGTCGAGATCCATGGGGACTAAACGGTTTACTCTGGTTTCGTTTTAGTACATTATGGGATGAAATTATGTTTTATACCTATTATGAAAATCTTTTTTATATATTTTTTGTAAACGTCTCTCTTTTGAGTCATTCAATATACCTTGTGTGATGATGCTTGTGTCTAGCACCCAATTGTGTATTTCCGCTGCGCAATATAAATTGGGGGTGTTAGAGTTGTCACTACCGCCACACCTATCAGATGTAGCACAGTCCTGAGTCTGACCATTTCCCTTAGGCTGGTAATGCTGAGTGGCCGGTTGGGACCGGTCCCCAGTCTTTTGCCTGAAAGATGCAATTGTATAGAGAATGATATAAAATGGAAGGTACTGAATTGAATAAAATGATTAACATTTGATGACTGAGATATACCGCTTCTCAGATCTGTCTGCTTCACGAAACTCGTCTCTCTCTTGCAGCATCTCTAGCTTGCGAGCTGCATCTGCCACCTGCGCCACAGTAGTAAAGCACACACCAAGTTGTTGGTGACAGAAGTACTGTTTTTCCCATAATTATTCACTTCACCATGATAGATTTATTGAAATAAAGAAGAAAAGAGATGATTTCTAGAGAGAGAAAGTAGAGAGAGATTATTAACTATGTGAAATTAGATTAAGAAAAATGAAAGATCCAACCCTCCTAACATGCTAGGAGGGTGCTTATATAGTCCACCCACATGCGGGCTTTCTATTGGACTGTATTTGTTTTGGGTCGGGCTTGAATAAATACTTAGTACCTTGAAAGAGGCCTTTTAAGCTAGCCACCAAGCCCGTAATGTCACGACTATTTTAACTAACTATTACAACATTCTAATAAATGTTACAATATAAACCTATGACCGAACATTCTTGTTTGGCTCAACATTTTGAGGTTAACAATCTCCCCCAATGTGAGTTCATTCCTCTTCGATATTTGGAGATCAATGGAGATTACGAATCTCGTCAAATGAGTCTTGAACATGTAATAGTAGTCTTGTTCCTTCATGCTATGATCTTTTAGCCTTTGTCATTCTCTTTCGACTTTGTCTTTTATCTTGAGATCTTCAAATTATCCTTGACTTGTCTTTGCCATCTTGCGATTTGTGTCTTCATCCACATGCTCATACTTCGCACCACCTTGAAAGCTTGCTAACAATCTCCTTTGAATAGAGGTCATTCCTCTACATTCACTTTTAAGGAAAATTTTGATCATTAGAGTTGCGGAAGTCTTTAGCTTTCTTGATTGTTGAATGTCTTTGGGCATATAATAAGTGTGAAAACACTTATCCTTTTACCACTTATTTCCAATAATAACAAGACCAAAACGTGTATTTTATGTCGTAAATGTCGGAATTATGCGTGGTTTTTGTTTTTATTGTGTTTTAGGACCAAAAGATGAAAAAGGAAGAAAACACGGGCTTTCACGGGCTTTTATCGAATAAAACGAGAAAAGACGAAGTCAAAAGATCAAGAGTGCAAAAAGAACGGAAGTCCAAGGCATATTCTGAAGATTTATCGAAGAAAAAGTCTAAAGACGGAAGTTTAATTAAGTCGAAGAACCAAGTCTAATTAAAGAAGAAAATTATAAGACGAGTTCAAATTATATCGACAAATCCCGAGACGACGTCGAGAAAGACAAAGAATTTAAATCGAGTCGAGACAAGAAGAAAGAAGAAAGAAAGCACCAACATTTTACTCCTCCTATAAATACCCTCCTAATGTGTCATTAGGAGGGGGTTAGTTAGTTTAGATTAGGAGTAGTGTAGTTTTATTTTCTCTCTAGTTTTTCACTTTCTCTCTCTAGTTTTTCTTTAAAGTTTTAAGCTTTTCACTTTAATCTTGTATTTGAATCTTTAATCTTCATCTTATTTCAAGCTTGTTACAATCATTCTCGTTCTACATTTCTTGATCTTTTTAATTATGTTTGATTCGAAATAATCTTTGGTTTTGTTTAATCTTGATGTTTGATTGGCTTATTTTGTGTTTAGCTTATTTACTTTTTAGTTTTCTTAAAAAAGTTTAGTCTTTTTAAAGTTTGTTTTATAAAGTTTGCATATTTAGTATTTCAAAAGTTTTCAAATTTGTGCTTATTGAGTTGGTTAAGTTTTTGTTAACTGTTATTTTTAGAAGTGCTTATTGGTTTATTAGCTTATGCTCATCCATCTGAATATTGTGATTTTTCCATCACAATAGGGTTTCTACATTGTGACGGCTTATTGTGATAGTTTTTCCGATCACTTATTCTGATCGTAGGTTACGATCGCCCCTGGCATCGTACTATGCGATCGGGTATAAGGCTTATTGTGACGAAACGCTGCCCAATTTTTGTTAGCCACATTCAGATAGAAACATTCAGATAGAAACATTCAGATAGAAACATTCAGATAGAAACATTCAGATAGAATAATTCAGATAGAAACATTCAGATAGAAACATTCAGATAGAAACATTCAGATAGAAACATTCAGATAGAAACATTCAGATAGAAACATTCAGATAGAAACATTCAGATAGAAACATTCAGATAGAAACATTCAGATAGAATTATTCAGATAGAAACATTCAGATAGAAACATTCAAATAGAAACATTCAGATAGAAACATTCAGATAGAAACATTCAGATAGAATTATTTAGATTGAATTATTTCGATAAAAGTTTTTTAATTTTTTGTCATTTACTTTTTCGTCATTTACTTTTAAGTATTAATTTTTAGTTTAAAATTTCTAGCTTCCACTTTTACTTAACGACATTTACATTTGTTTTTACATTTTCATTTATATCTACATTTTCATTTTACTTGTAGTTTAAAATAGATAACCTTTTCATTTTACTTGTAGTTTAAAATAGATAACCTTTTCCCTTTATATTCCACCAAGAACGACTGAGTCGCACTTTGAACCGGAAATCAATTCGTTAAGACACCGAGAAAACGAACTTTTTAACCTAGCAAAATCAGTTATTAAATGGAGCCGCTGTCGGCTCTTTTCTTGAAGATTAACGGTTTATTGTGAGAGACGCGTTGGATTTTGGGATCCGTTCACTCGTGAACGTTATTTTTGGTGTCAAAAATTTTTATAAAATCCAAAAAATAAAAAAAATTTCAAAAATCCCAAATACATTTCAAAAGTCATAAAAAGCTTCTCTTTTTCAAAGTTTTGCACCAAAAATATTCCTCTTAACCCTCGATTTTGTTTAATTCTTTTTCTCAACCCCTCTAATTTTTAATTCTTCAAGGATTCTTATGTCCATTGCGTAGGGTGTGTGAGACGATTATATGGGTGCGAATCATGTCAATGGTGTTCTTGCGAGTAATGCGGAAAAGATCTTCCACCCATTTCAACCGATTCACTATTTGGATTTTGTCCATCGTGCAATTCGACTAATTCATCCTTTTTTTCTAATCCACCCACTCCCCTCCCTTGCATATATTGTGGAAGCGATTCTCATTGGCATGTTTCGTGTCCAATTCGATACCCGCCTCATGGAGAGCAAGAACTGGGAACAATTATGCTAATGGTAATAGCTATCTACAAGAAGCACCGGGTTTTCCTCAATACCCGTATTGCAATTATTGTAGGGGCCCTCACGATACTTCTTATTGTCAGCCGATGAATTATTATGAGCCAAACCCGTGTTCTACTTCTTTTCAACCAATGATTTATGATGGACCACATCCGTGATATAATTCTGGTTTTCACAATTTTGAGCCCCCACAATACACCCCCGATCATCAACCTTCTGTTGGAATGTGTGAAGAAGAACGAGCCAATTTTTTGAATACACTTCAATACGTTCAACAAGAATTAGCTAGCATACGCGAAGCAAGGGAGGAGGAAAAGCGACAGCAACAAGAACAAGTATCTAATCTTAGTGATTATACTCCTCCTCTTGTGCGTCCATACTACTATTATGATGATGACGAGGATGATATCTATAATCTCAACCCATCTTCTGAGATTACTACTCCTACTCTTGATATCCCTAATGCGTCTAAGGATAGTGATACATCGAGTGAGATTAGTGATTTTGGTCTAGACAAATTCTTTTATGAGGTTTGTGATGTGCAAACCTTTGAGGAGATTACGGAAGAGGTCGCTCTAAATGATGATGATTTTTCTCCATGCTATGAGAATTTCACTTTTGAAATGTCTCAATCTCCTCCGGGCGATGAAAGCGATGTTGATTTATTCTCTCCGACTTACGAGAAGTTCACCACTGAACTTAGTCTTGTAGATGAGGTGGAAGACGTTATTCTTCGCGACAAATTACTGAAAGTTCATCTTCTTATTGCTAAGATTGAAGCGTTGAATTCTGCTCCTATTTCCGAGTCTTTACCTCCGTCTATTACTTCAGTTGAGAATAATGATACAGCTATATAGGAAATCGACATTCTCTCAATACCTCTGGGTATTGATGATGATGACATGGAGGGGGATATTCTTTTTGATAATTTGCTGCATGAAGATATTGTCCCAAGTCCCCCTCCCGAGCACCTTTCATCCACTCCTTTAGACACCATTACAGAGGATGAGTGCTTTGACCCGGGGGTGACATTGACCATTCCATGATTGACACCTTTACGGCTTTGCCGCTCAGTGATAATCATATGTCTTCTAGGGATGACATTTTGATTACTTTACCCACCCCACCTCCCGTGTATCATGATTTCACTTACCTTTCTTATGTTGAGAGGACTTTTCTACCATTCAAGACTTATCCTCCAGCCTCTCATTTATTAATGTCCTCCGGGAACGAGGACAAGGTCTTTGATCCTGGTATTACATTTGAGGCTTCCCCATGGACCATTTAATTCGGGAACGAGTCAGGCTCGTGACTCGGTTAACAAAAACAAGCGCTTCTCGGAAGGCAACCCGATTATCTATCCTTTTATTCTGTTTTTCTAATAAGTGTAGGGGGAGACCCTAGTATGTGTTTGTTGTTTTCTTTCTTATCATGTGCAGGGATTTGAGCTTTCAAAGATACATTTTTGATGACTTTTGACGACCCGTGATTCCGTATTCCCGTCTTCCCAGTTCTATCCTAAACTCTTTTGATTCTCTATTTTATATTCTTTAATATTAAAATAGGAATCACTTTAGTTGTCCTTTCCTTAGTAAGATTTAAACAACGTGCATAATGTCCTAAGTGTAGGGGAGTTTACTCCCACATGCTTAAACATTGAGGACAATGTTTATATTAAGTGTAGGGGGGACTTCTATCGAAGTTAAGTGGGCTTTTCCTTGTATTTGTCCTCATTTTAACCGGAAAATCGATTTTTCAACATTTTTAAATTTTTTATCAATTTTGGCCTAGTTGTTTTTACCTTTGCATAGTTATTTTCTTTCTTTGCTAGAATAAATTTTAATAAACCGGTTTTAATCTTTCAACGTTGTGAATCTTTTGACTCAACCCGAGTTTACTTATGTAAGTTTACTCTAGCTTGTATCCTTAACGTGTTTAAGTCAAGTTTTGCTAGGCTTTTATATAGGAAACTTTAAAACGCGAAAGTCTTAACTCTTACGGGTTAAGAACAAGAACTTTTCGCAAGTTTCTATAATTGATCTTAGAGAGTCGTTTATCAAGGGAACTTTAAGATGCGAATTTTAAACTTGAAAAAGTCTAAAAGTTTGCAAGATCCTATAGATGACTCGAAAACCCAAAACTTTGATTTAATTGGCTAAGCATCCACAAGTCTCATTCCTTGAGATTTTAAATTGTGGGGAACGAGAGATGATAGAGTCAACTATATGTTTGGTATTCTTTCGTGAATTTATGTGAGTTGATTATAAGCTTTTTCTCCCATCGCTTGTTAATAAATATATTTGCAATAAATAAGGTTGTACGATTTGAAAAGTTACTTAGCTTCTAGCACAAGATCGTTTAAAAGTTGCTCGGTATTAATTAGAGTTCATAGCCAAGGCATAACTTATTGAAGCGGGATGCGAAGATTGGCGAGTCTGAAAAGGCCCTAACAAGGAATGAGGGATACATTTTGTTGCTAAAGATCCAAAAGTGATGTGAAGAATCATTTATCGAAAATCAATATGAAGGATCGAGACACACGACAAAAAGCAAATACTCCCCAAAAGATCATGGAGAAGTCTATCCAAAAAGGCCCTAACAAGGTATGAGGATAAATAGATCCAAGTCCTAAAAGGAGGCGGATCGTTGTATATCAAAGTCCAAAATAAAGATTGGAGAAAAATGAAGAAGTCGTGGTCCAAATTTAAAGAATCTGTCAAAAACTTCAAGTGAAGAAATTCCTATTATGAAGAGAAGACCATAATTTCAAGAACGTCTCTCAAAGATTCGAAGTATGAAGTCACTGCCAAATATCGGTCCGAGAAAGGTCTCAAATCGTGAAGCGAGTTATGCCAAGATATAAACTTTAAGAGGTCCCGAGAAGCAGTTTTAAAAGATTTTGTCCTTTAGGTAACTATTGCTTAAATCGTCCCACTTTATTTTCAGCCTAAATAACTATCGAAATAAGTCAAACAATGCATCCTCGTGATCATTCAAGACAAAATTAAAATATAAGAGATACACCTAGGAATAAGGGAGTCTAAGTGAATAATTGGGCCACATGAGTTCGTGTTAGTTTGCTAACTTATAATAACAATGCTCTCGTTTTTAAGCTTGGTATGTGGAACGTGAAACTTGAGGATGATGAACATTCATGACGGCCAAAACCCCAATGTAAGTCTTTGATTTCTTTACTTGTTTTGTTCTTTTAGTTTCCTTAGTATTTAGTATTTAATAAAGGCCAAGGTGGGTTATTTATGATGGGAAATGTAATATGTGCTTTAAAATTAATGCATTGCATGAGGGCATTACAATGGTCAAGTGTAGGGGATTTAATAAGTGTGAAAACACTTATCCTTTTACCACTTATTTCCAATAATAACAAGACCAAAACGTGTATTTTATGTCGTAAATGTCAAAATTATGCGTGGTTTGTGTTTTTATTGTGTTTTAGGACCAAAAGATGAAAAAGGAAGAAAACACGGGCTTTCACGGGCTTTTATCGAAGAAAACGAGAAAAGACGAAGTCAAAAGATCAAGAGTGCAAAAAGAACGGAAGTTCAAGGCCTATTCTGAAGATTTATCGAAGAAAAAGTCTAAAGACGGAAGTTTAACGAAGTCGAAGAACCAAGTCTAGTCCGCTTGCTGTTAAGTACATGAGGGAGCCGATCATGGAACGATATCTCGTTTGATCTATGACATCTCCCTCCAAATCAGCATCTAGGGATGTGGTTGATAATGGTGTCCCAACGGGGTCACATGAGGTCATACCATGTTTTTTGATTATCTCTTGACAATACTTAGCTTGGTTGACATGGGGATTGGTGAACTTGAATTCCTAGAAAAAATTTTAGTTCACCCATCATTGACATTTCAAATTTGCTGTGCATTACTTTTTCAAACCATTTTGAAAGTTTTAGGTTTGTAGACCCGAAAATAATGTCATCAACAAAAATCTGCACGAGCAAATTGTCATCCCCATATTTATAAGTAAACAAAGTTAGATCAATGGAACCTTTTGAGAAACCTTTGGATACCAGAAATTTCGAGAGCTCGTCATACCACGCCCTTGGAGCTTGCTTGAGTCCATAAAGTGCTTTGTGGAGATGATACACCTTGTCAGGTTAATAAGGATTGACGAATCTTTCCGGTTGTGTGACATAGACTTCTTCCTTCAAAGGACCGTTAAGTACTGTCGTCTTTACGTCCATTTGATAAACAATGAATCCCTTTTGTGACACATAAGCAAGGAAAATCCTGACCGCTTCCATACGAGCAACTGGTGCAAATGATTCTTCAAAATCAATACCCTCTTTCTGGCGATACTTTTAGCCACTAGCTTAGATTTATTCTTGATGATTGTGTTTTCTTCATCCATCTTGTTTTTCCAGATCCATCAAGATTTAATGGTGTTACGTCGTATGGTCTGTCAACAAGTTCCCAGACTTTAAGTCCTTAAAACTGTTGAAGTTCATCCGTTATTGATTTAATCCAAGCATGATATGCCAAGGCTTCTTTGATATTTGTTGGTTCAGCTGTACTCACCGCGAGTGCGAACATACAAACATCACCATCGGTTTCAAGTTGTCGTCTTGTACGAATGAGCTGTGAAGGGTTTCCAATTACTTGAACTAAAGGATGATATCGGGTCTGATGATGTGTTGGAGGATGTCGTTGAAAAAATTTATGCATATTTGACGGATCAACATGGCGAGTAGAAGACTCTCCAGTTTCATGTACCGGTGTACCAAATGGGTAGATAAATTCGTCTTCGTCGTTTAATGCATTGTCTGCTTGATTTGTGTTCTCTGGAGCAATGAAAGTAGTTGTGGATGTTGTAGGAGTGGTTGTGGATGTGATATTCTGAGGAGTTAAATCTGTAGCAACCCGTGTTGTAGTAGATAAAGTTGAATCCTTTTGTTGACGATGATCGGTATCATCATTCTGATCATGAGTAACATCGGAAGACTTCGATACAACATGTTTCTCCCTCGTGAAATATTCATCATACATTGGTCCATATATATAATTTCCAACTCTTGAATTGTCGTGTTGACTGTCATATCTGCTCTTGGAACATTTCCTTGAACCAGCTTTGAACTTGACGGTTCATTGTTGTGGTCTTGCGTTCCGAGTTCCATGCGGTTGTGAACGGAAGTCGTTTGTCATTGTGTATCGGGACTTAAACTGTTTGGTCAAGTGCCATTTCTTGTAATTCATCAAATCTTATATGAATAGTCTCGACTATCAATTTTGTTCTCTTTTTGTAAACTCTATATCCCTTAGACTGAGTTGCATATCCTACTAGAATACATGCATCACCTTTCTCTTTCATCTTATCCAAATTTTCACCATCTCGTATAATTTAACAAGTACATCAAAAAAAGTGAAGTTGTTTGAGTGAAGGTTTTCGATCATGAATTATGTGATATGGTGTCTTTTCGTGTCTTGGGATAATTAAGGATCGGTTTTGTGTGTAGCATGCGGTTGACACGATTTCAGCCCAAAAGAATAGTGGAAGTTTCGAAGCGGATAATAATGTTCGAGCAGCCTTAACTAAAGTACGGTTTCGTCTTTCAACAACGCCGTTTTGTTCGGGTGTTCGAGCAATAGATGTTTCATGTTCAATTCCTTCGGCTTCACAATAATTCCTTAGAGTTGAATTCAAAAATTATGTTCCTCTGTCAGTACGTACCACTTTTACTTGAGCTTGAAGACTACGTTGTATCAGTTTAAGGAAGTTGATGAGAACTTCGGGTGTTTCATCCTTGGACCTTAAGAAGTGAGTCCATGTGTACCTTGAGTAATCATCGACAATTACCATAATGTATTTCTTCCCATTAATACTTTGAACACGCATGAGACCACACAGATCGATATGAAGAAGATCTAACCGTTCTTTAGAGCTTGGTGTAGTCTTTGTCTTGAAGCTACTTCGTTTAGCTTTACAAAGCTCACAGGTTTCTTAACGCTAGGTTCCACAACTTAGCAACGAGTTTCTTCAACTCTGCTATTGCTATGTCTTTTTCTTGTAACTGAGCTTTCAAATCCGAAATATCAAGACTTTTTCCGTTGAGTAATCTACATGACTCAGATAATTTTACTTCCAAAGGTGTATCATTTGGAAAGCTGCCAACTTTGTTTTGCAAAGCAAGTTCAAGTGAATGACAATGTTTTTTAAGATAATCATATCTATGTTGAAGTAACAAAAACTCTTTTTGGTCAACTTTATTCGAAAGCTCAGTTTCAAGACGTTCAAACTCTTTAACTTGATCAAGATATTTGCATGCAACATTAGAATATTCATCAATATCAGCAAAAGATGTAACATAAACACACATAATATCTTTTGAGTGGCATTCTTGCAAGAGTAGATCATATGCTATAGAAAATTCGTCTCTTTCAGGTTGATGATCGTTCGCTTCTTGTTCAAGAGATTCCACATATTTCAAATCATCAAACATTTCTTGCTTAATTAATGTTTCAAATTCCAAAAAATGTTTTTGCGTTCTTTCCGCTTGCGGAATAAAAATACTATTCACAAGCACAGTTATATCATGAGGAATTTCTTTGTCGCCTTTCAAACGTTCACGTTCTTTCCAGTCGTCGTCAACAACCTTTTTGAAATTTTCGATGTTTTGTTTAAGAATACTAAGTGTTTGCTTACTCTTTCTTACAGAAGCTTTATATGGCAAGTACTCATTAAATATTGAAACATTAGTTTTCTTAGTGGCAAAAATTTGTCTCCATTTAATTCTTATTTGTTCACATTCGTAAAATATTTGCTCACAAGACTTTTGTTTTTGTGGTTTGAAAAATTCATAAAGACTATTTTCATAGGCATAATTTAATGGTTTCACAAAGGTTTTATTCAATGATGATCTACTTTCTTCTTCAAAAATTAATGACTCATCACTATCGAGCCTAGCAATTAAACAATCAACGTCGGTCCATTGGGACTCCTCAAGAAATAGGCGCGGGTTATTAGATTGAGCTTGCTCGAGGTACTTAGGACTGGCAAAACTACCGTTAACCTTGAAAAACGAACGAGGTGCCAACTTTCGCATGGTTTGAATAGATTGATTTGTTTTATAAACAATTTTCTTATAAAAATTAATTTGAACTTCAAGTTCCACGACTTTGTCAATGTCTTTAGCATGTTTAATTTTGAAATTCTTTTTCAAGTTAGCAACCTCTTTCATTTTCGTAGTGACTAGTTTAGTTTTATCCTCTTGAAGAAAATCAATCTTTTGAGTTAACTCATTCACTTTGGTGGTAGCAAGATACCTTTTGTGTCGTTCCGTACTTAAAGAGGTGTTATAATTATGTTTCTCTTGTTCCAAAAGCTTAAGAGTTTCGTTGTATTTAGTTTCAAAAACATCATTTACCGTAGTAACAACACCCCCTTTGTACCTTGCAAGATATTTATCTTTTTGAATAAGCTCAGCTCTGCAGCTTGCAAGAAGCTCACTAGATTTTATGACTGCATCTTTGCTTTATTCAAAATTTTGAGTGAGCGTAGCATTTGCCTTCTTTAATTGCTTTTGACTCTTTCTAGTTTCTTTGACATCTTTTTTGTAAAGAAGCAATTAAGTTAGCAAGCGCAATACGCTCCTCATCATCATCATACTCATTTGCATGTTGATCATCCGCAGACTCATTATTGCACATGTCTGATGAATCGGGTGTGGTATTGCTATTAACCGTTTCCATCATACATGTGTCATTAATGGCTTTGGGTAGCTCACAATGCTCATGAATATTACCAAACACATTATATTCCTCTTTAGTGTGTACCTTATCGATTGGCTCAGTATCAAAGATAGGACCATTGTCATCTTCAGTGACGTTGAAAACTTCTTCAACCTTTGCCATGTACGAGTAATGTGCTTCAAGTTCTTGGTAAGAGGCTTCATCATCAGTATCATCAAGCATTTCTCCTTCCTTAGCCGACAATTTAACCCCAGCTTCCATCTTCTTGCATAGCAGCATCTTTTCTTTATGATAACCAGAGTCCCTAACTCGTTTCAGCTTTCTGCATTCATTTCCCATATGCCCATAACCTTGACAATTAAAGCATTGAATCCCACTTTGTTGAACCACTTGAGTGCCAACAGTTTTCCTATTCCCAGCAACAGTAGCAATCCTCTGAGTATCATACTTAGCAGTTTGTCGATCATACCTTGCAGAACCCTCAACATGTGTTGGATTGCATCGATCATACCTAGGAGGACTTTCATCACGTTGATGTGTGTCATACCTTCGAGGACTCTCAATATATTGGTTCCTTGTGTTAGATGATGTTCGAAGATTGTTGTTGGTGGGTTTGAAGATTTTCTTGTAGGTCTTCATAATGAAAGCAATTTGTTGTTTCATCTCCCTATCCTCCTGAGCTAGTTCTTCATCACTGTCCTCTTCAGATGATGGCTCAGATAATGGTGATGGTGCTCTTGGTTCTTTGTCTCGTGATCTTGTGGGATCTGAAGACTTAGATGAAGTGGAGTGTCTTGGTGAGGAGGATGTAGTGGAGTATCTTAGTGAGGAGGATGTAGTGGAGTATGATTTTGGAGCACGAGAGCGATGATCTTGGACATGTTGAGTGGTAGACACCAAAGAAAGTGGATTAGCAGTCTTTGCTACCCGTTCAGCTCGAAGTTCATTTGCCTCATTCTAAAATTGTTTCAAAATGTCAAAGAGCGTGTGATAGTTGACCTCTTCCAACTTATTTTGTTGTTTCACCAAAGTTACAAATCCTGTACACTCTGGTTGAAGTTGTTGTAGAAATTGCACATTGACTTGCATGGTGGAGACTTCCAAGTTGTTTCTTGTCATATCATTCATCATCTTCTAGAATCTTGAGTAATATGAATCAATTGATTCCCCATCCAAAGAAGTAAACTTACCAAAGTTTCAAAACAATTCTGTTTTGACATCTTGTCTGTTTAGTGATTCTCCTTGTTGTAGACGTTCAATGGAAAACCACATCTCTTTCGCAGTAGAACATGCATCAACCGTTGAGTAAATATCATCCCCAATCCCACTTAGAATCAGATAGATTACTTCCTTCCTTGCATCAATCCAAGCACGGTTCTCTTTGGAAGTATTCTCATATGTTTCCTTAATAGTCTGTTCAGCGACACCTGGCGTCGAGTCGGTTGCTGGAGTTGCAGGAATGGTGATTGTAGTGGGAGTATAGGGTCCGTCTGTGATGCAACGGCGAAGAACATCACCATTGGATTTTCTGTCAAGATATCGAATAAATCATGATTGCCATTGTGCATATCGAACGGACATACGCATTGGTGGTCTCTCTTTATTGCCCGCGACCATGATGTTGTTGTTTGTGACACGATACTCTTGAGTAAAATCCATGTCGAGAATCTTTGAAATGTAAATGTGAATTCGGAATATCTGGATTGTAAATGTTATCTTCGCAATCAAAAAATCCACTTCGCAATATACAAAAAAATCCATTTCTCAATATACCAAAAAATCCACTTCTCAATATACCCAAAAACCTACTTCAGAATAATTTGCAAGAATTTACTTCGGAATAAATACCTTAGGATCTTCGGTGTAAAACCCGCATGCTTTTACCATGAACAGTACATATATAAACGTACGTACATAATTAAAACTTTCCTTATATAACATGTTTACGTTTCACGAATGTTAATTACAAGTATTACGTACGTGTTATTACACGATAAGTATTTAAGCGTATTAATACACGATAATTATTATCAACAATAATTATAATCACGAACATGAAAACATGAACATAAATAATCACGAACCTATTATTATGTATTTACGTAATTATTATTACGATTACGTACAAGTATATATTATAACACGAACAATTAAGAATAAAGTCACGTAAAACGAACACGAGAACACGTAACAATTTAGAACACGAAAAACGTCAGGTTTACCCTTGTGGGCCCCACATACCCACTGACAAGACAAGGAAAAGGGCCAAGACGACTTTAATTTTTGCTAAAATAAGAAAAAGGGAAAAACATATTTTCATATAACAGAAGATTTAGAAAATAACAAAACCCTAGCCTCCCTTTTCTTCCCCTTTGGCCGTCGGGTTTAACACACCAAGGAGAGGTGTTTGTTGATCTTGGTTGATTAAATTCAAGTGTGGTGCTCGTGTTATTATCATCCAATTGTTTCACGCATTCGATAATCCTTAAACCTTTTTCTTTTTAATTTTTTATTAATTAAGAACACATGAAATCATGGGAAGTTATGAACAAGATTAAAAACATGTTAATTAAATTATGGGGGTTAATAACATGGTGGTTTTTGGGTGGTCTAGTTCGGCCGACACACAAATACCGAGAGCCGAAGCTCTCGGTGTCTCTCGTGTGACCACAACCGAGACCTTCGAGTCTCGGTGTAGCCTTGCGGTTCGGCAGCAGGGTGAAACAAAGGACCCTGACGTGAGTCACGGTGGCCTTGTGGTTTTGGGGGTCTCGGCTGAAAACAATCAAGCACCACCGGCCCAAGGCGGTGGCTAAATTGACCAAGCAGGGGGACCTCAAGTCGCGGCAGCGGCTAGCCGAGAACCAAGGGAAACCACCAGCTTAAGCCGGTGGCATTATTGTGAAAACAGTGGCAACCGGCCAAGCCGGTTCGCCACTGTTAAGGGGGTGTTTGTTTGATCCGGTTCAAGGGTAAACACGGTCCGGTTCATGAAATGTCTAGATTAAACACACGGGTCCGGTTCACGACTTAACTTTACAAGCCTAATGAATTTTACAAGTTTAACTAATTACAAGATTAATTAAATTAATTTAGCATGTTATATAATTAAAACATGACTTAGGTTTATTATTATTATTAATAATACATGATTTTAACCTAAGTATTTTATTATGAAATTTAGACTAAAGTAATTAATTAATTATTAAAACATGACATATAATTAATTAATTTCCATGACTTAGGTTATATTAATAATAAATATTAATACATGTTTTAACCTAAGTATTATTTATACTTTAATTTAATTAAATCATGCTATATTTAATTAAATCTTATAACATATAGTTTATTTAATTTACATGTATTAATTAATAAACTATACTATTAATCACATGACTTAGAATATTAATTAGTAAAACTTAAGCTTATCTTAGTAGCTTAATAATCCATCTTATTTCTAAATATGGAAACTTTCTATTTTTAGAAACTTATTTATTTTAAGAAGCTAATCTATTTATGGAAACTTTCTATTTTTATAAACTTATCTATTTTAAGCAGTAAATCTATTTTTTGGAAACTTTCTATTTTTGGAAACTTTCTATTTTTTAAAACTTTCTATTTTAGGAAACCTGCTATTTTCTGAAAGTTACTTATTATTACACAACAAGTATAATAATACAAGAAATACAAGTAATACTTAAATAGAATATCCATAATACATGATAAACATATCATAACGTTAAAATCAGTAAAACAAGACATGAACATATAAAACAAGCTAAGACATGATATAGAACCAGTTACGTACACAGTAACCAAGATACTTATACACATATACTATTTATGTAGCATTAGTGAGATCAAAGTATGACTATCTTCCGTTCGTCTTCTTCGTTCACTAGACATAAGGTACGAATTCTCCGTCCTTTCAGTATGGACATTCTTTCCTTATTAGGATTCCATATGCAGCCAACTGTTTTCCCAGTATATGTTTTATATGTTTTGATTTGCTTATGTTTAATTAAATTCCTAAGCCATATACATGCATGACCAGTTTCACCTAGTTATGGAGGTACCATAACCATAACACTAGAGGCACCAGTGTTATGAGTTCACCACGGCGGAGTGATAGCTCGTGGCGTCCCTTTCAGCTTTTGGCCATATTATTATATTATCATGTGGGGCGTATTGGTGCATCCTAGATTACATGTTTTTACAGATTATTCAGGTGAATGTGGTGTGTGCCTTGCATCCTTCACAAGGAGCTGATCACTCCTACCCAAACTAATATTAATTTGAGGCAACCCCTCTAATTGCATGATCAGGTCACCCCTCCAAGTATTCATGCACGTTGATATTTCATGACCTATATTGGCTAATGGTAAACATTTTAAACAGTTTTCATAAGATAACATAAGGCTTTTCAAACTATAAAACGAGTTTTACTAAGTTATACCAAGTTTTCCAAGACTTAATCAATTCCACTGCTATATGTTGTATATGCTAATGTTATCCGTTCTATGCTTGTATATCCGTGCACTGAGCGTTATGCTCAGCCGTTTTCCTTTCATGTTCCCAAAACGGCAGGTACTTAGGGATGCTCGTAGACTCTAATCGTACGTACATATGGATTGGAAGCTTTCTAGCCTTCATTACTTTATGCATTTATTGATAAATTTTGCTACTCATTTCCATGGACATTATTTGGTCCTTTTAATTTGTAGTACTTATGTTTGTGTGTGATGAGCCTTACTTTGGGGTACCGATGTTTGTTTCTGGTATTTCCTTTATGGTCATGTAATGTTTAAGACATTTATCCTTGTATGCTTTGATGACACGCCATAATCACACGTGACATTCCATTTATCAAAATGAGGTGTTACACTTATGGTATCAGAGCCAAGGTTTTGACCTGTAGGCTCTCAAAACACGACCTGTGATTAGTGGGTAGTCACTATGGTCTTCCTAGAACTAACAGTCAGTTTTCATGTATTCATTGTTTTCATGCATTCATATATATGTCATTGTCGCAGGTTTATGACTAAGTAATGGTTGGTACAAGACTGGCCCTATTTAGTCGCATGTGCTTTTATCGAAACTTTTAACTTTGGGACCGACCCATTGGCGTCCCTCCTCGTGTCTTTTGTTTTGAGTGAACTGACCATAGGCATTCACTCTCGCGCATATAAAAGTTTTCATAAAACTGCATCATGCATTCATGTACTAGTCTTCCAGCATAAAATTTTTCTCATGATTTATTGGTATAATTTTTTTTCATGTATATATATTTTATGTTTTGATCAGTTTAATCATGTATTTTTATGTCATACTGTCAGATGGTTCTCACACGCGAGCAGGAACAACTCAATGCAGCAGTCCAAGCTACGATGCAAGCTATGCTTCCTCAGCTGAGGAAGGAAATCAGGACTGAGGTGTAGGCTTCCAACAATCAGCAACAGCACCCAGTACCTCCTCCTCCTCCTCCAGCAACATTGGTCACATGGCTAGAGAGATTCAATAAGCTATGCCCTCGATCCTTCGAGAAAACAGATAGCCCCAGTGAAGCTGAAAGCTGGTAATAAGAAGATCTTCGATGCAATGGGCTGTGACCCCGTCTTCAAGTCGAGGTTGGCCTGTTACAGGTTCGAAGGTGATGTGCTAGCATGGTGGAAGGCATTGAAACAGTCTGAGGGAGGTGATGATTGGGTGGCTGGTTTGACTTGGGCTTAGTTCAGGGAGTTATTGATGGGACAGTTCTTTCCCAAGGTTGAGCAAGACAAGCTGAAGAGGGAGTACCATGTGTTGGGAATTATTTGTTAAGTGTCAAGTACAGTTAGTGTATTCCAAGTACTGTTAGTGTTATGTAAGTACCGTTAGTATTAACGTGGTACATAGTAAGTACTGCTACTTATAAAGTAAGTACTCCTATGATGATTTGGACGGATATATCTTTGTATAAGATATGTCATAGTTATAGTTAGAGTATATCTTATGTGATATACCTAAATAGTTAGAATATTGATAATATATCGTCTGTGATATAGTTATCTTTATAGAATATTCTAAGGTTTCTAGGGTTCCTTACTCTATAAAAGGAACATAGGTACAATGTCTTTCATGTACCTCATTCAAGTCGATTAATAAGAGAATCGAATAGTTAAAAGTGTTTATGTTCTTCTATGCTTTATAAGTTAGATTCTGCATAACTTATTTAGTGTTAGTAAGAGTGCTCAAAGTGTTTTAGTTTGATTACAAACTACTATACTAATTCTTATCAGAATATAGATCCAACCAAAGGGATCAACAAGTGGTATCAGAGCATGTTGAGAAACTCTGAAAAAGAAGAACACAACCCCAAACACTCCACACATCCCAAAACTCAATGTCTCAACCAGATGGTCATAATGCTCACTTGGATGATGTTCAGAACCCTGATCCTTTTCTGCCATAGGGACAACCACAAGTTTTGCATCCTGCACCAGCACAAGGTGTTAAAGCTGTGAATGTTGTAGCTACCTCTACACCAACACCTTCTCATACTCTGTCTGCTGTTAAACTGCCAGTTCTCAAAGGTGACAATTATGAGACACGGGCTATGCAGATGGAACATTACTTGAATCACACAGATCACACTGTGTGGCAAGTTATCAAGAATGGGAATACACCAAAGAAGCTACACTGGTTGCCAGACAATACATGCTATGTTCTACCTGTTGTGACTGCTAAGGAGGTACAAGCAGAGATCACAGAGAGAAAATCCAGAACTACTTTGGCTATGGCTCTTTCAGAAGACATTCTACCAAGCTTTCATCATTATAAGGATGATAAAGCTATGTGGGATGCTATATAACTTAGATTTAGGGGCAATGACAAATCTAAGAAGATTAAGAATATTGTTCTTAAGAAAGAATTTGATAACTTCTCCATTAACAGTATAGAGGGGATACATGGTGGATATGGAAGGTTCAGTAAATTGCTTATTCAATTGGAAGTTTATGGACAAGTAATTCCTAATGAAGAAGCTAATTTAAAATTCTTAAGAAGTGTTCCACCAGAGTGGAAAGCAACGGCTATGCACTTCATCACAAGAGATGATTTGGAAACAATTCCTATTGATCATCTCTACAACAATCTTAGATCATATGAGATGGATGTGAAAGGCATTGAAGTAAAGACAACGACTACTTCAAAGTCTAACTTGGCTTTTGTGTCAGATGGGAACAACGGTACTTACTTTCATAATACCGCTAGTGGATCTAGCAGCGGTACATACTTCACAAATACCGCTGGAGGACTTTCAAGCAGTACTTACCCACAAAGTATTGAAAGCAGTCCAATAGTATCTCAAAATCCACATGGAAGGTCTTCACCATTGTTTAGTGACAATGATGCCTTCTCATTCTTCGCTGGACAAGACAAAGGCCAAGATTAACACTCAATGACTTGTTCCAAATGGATGATGCTGATGTTGAAGAGATGCATCTTAAAAGGCAAGCTGCTATGGTGTCAGTAAGATCTAATAGGTTCTTCAAGAAGACTGGAAGAAAAATGACTGTTGATCCTAATGAGCCATTAGGATATGACAAGTCCAAAGTTGAATGCTATAACTGTGGAAGGAATGGACACTTTGCAAGAGAATGCTCTAGAGATAAAGCTGAGGATAGCGATCAGAAGTCCAAGCACAGCTATAGAACCAGTCCAAGAATAACTGAAAGCTTTCCAAAAGGAAACAGCAGGAGTCCTAAAGGAACCAAAACATTGGTTACTATAGATGGTGTGGTGAACTGGACAGAAGAAGAAGAAGAAGAAGAAGAAGAGCTTGGTTTAATGGCTCTCTCACATGAATACTGAGGTACATCCTTGTTCTAAAGACTGTGTTCTTAAATTTAATAGCTTAAAAGTAGAACTAGAGGAACAGTATCAAAAGGTTAACACATGCACTGTAGAAGTAAAAGCTTTTAAACAGGGTGTTGTTAAATTAGAAGAAATATAGTTTTGTATAAAAAGGCTCAACAAAATTATGAAGAGAAAATAAGGATTTTGACTCTTCAAATGTGGGAAAAAGATGTGGAAATAAAAGATTTTGAAAGACAACTGTTAAAAATATCAACAGAAAATGAAGCTTTAAAAGCCAGTCTTTGTAATGAAAGGGAAATGATTAGTCATTGGCAAAAATCCTCTAAAGGATTGGGAAAATTGATTAATTCACAAATGGGGTATTATGATAAAACATGCTAGGATATATTGAGGACCAACCTGGGATAACCTTAACTAACAAGGACTTATCAAAAGGGATTTTTGATAGTTTTAGTAAGGTAGATGATACACCTGAAAATGATAGATATGCTGAAGGAATGAAGGCAGTTCCTCCACCACTATCAGGAATTTTCATGCCCCCTAGTAATGATACAAGTATAGAGTTATAAGAACCAAAGGTTAATAATACCTTAAACTCTAGTACTTTGTCCCAAGAAAAGACTGTTGTGACCAAAATATTGTTTATCCACCTTTAATGAACAACTTTGTTTCTAAGGAATCTAAGTCTAGTTCTGCTCCCGAGCAGGTAAAAACTCCTAGCAAGATATTGGAAAACAATGTAAAACATAATAAAGTCAAAAGGGGTGGGTTAGGTTTTGAAAAAGTAAAGTCAAAACAACCTTTTGGGTCTTCTTTAAGAAGAAAAGGATGTTATGTTTGTGGTGGTCTAAATTATTTTATCAAAGATTGTACATTATATGAAGATAAAATTGTGAAACAAAAGGCTACACAAAGGGTCATGAAAAACAGAAATGCACAGGTTTATGGGAATCAGAAACTTAAAAATGACAAACCTACGTTTGATCATACAAGGGTAGTTAAACAAGTTAAAAATAACTCTACCAAAAGTTTTGTTCCTAGGGCAGTACTTATGAAACAAGGTCTAGTATCTTTAAAGTCTGGTAAACCAAGTACCGGCAAGTCTAGACCTGCAAGTACTGCTAAACCAAACTTAAGTACTGTTGGTTTAAAGTCTGTAAAACCAAAGTTCTCCAAGACTTCTAAGAAAGTTTTTGAAAAAGTTAAAACACCTAGAAGTAAGGATAAGAACAAACCAGTGCAAATGTGGGTTCTTAAAAGAGATAAATCATGTGTTAAAGCAAGTATCGCTTAAGCAGTACTTAAGTCAAAGAAGTCTGAGCACATAGAGTCACCCTATGACTTTGACTACATAAATGAAACCATGAAGTATAAGAGTAAACGTAGCATTATTAGGAATGCATCTATACAAACTCTTAAATGTGTAGGTCCCACAAGATCCGAGCCAAATGTGGCTTGGGTCCCTGTTAAAAATTAATGAGTTTTATTTGTGTACAGGGGCATCTCATTGATGAATTAAAAGATAAAGGAATAGTAGATAGTGGATGCTCAAGACACATGACAGGAAACAAAGATTTTCTTGCTGAATTTGAAGAATTCAGAGGAGGTCCAGTAGCCTTTGGAGGTAGCAAAGGTAGAATCACTGGCAAAGGGAAAATCAACACAGGAAAGTTGGAATTTGAAGATGTGTTCTTTGTAAAAGACTTGAATGAGTTCAATCTCTTGTCTATATCACAAATGTGTGATAAGAAGAACATGGTGCTATTCACAGACAAAGACTGCTTGGTGTTGTCTAAAGACTTTGAGATACCTAAGGAATCTCAAATACTGCTTAAAGTACCCAGGCAAGAAAATATGTACACCTTTAATCTTCATACTATTACTCCAACAGGTGGTATTACATGTTTGCTAGCTAAGTCTTCTTTAGATGAGTCAAATTTGTGGCATAGAAGGTTAGGTCATGTGAATTTCAAGAATCTTAATAGATTGGTGAATAGGAATTTGGTTAGAGGTCTACCTAAAAAATCTTTTCAAAATGATTTCACATGTGCTGCTTGTCAAAAAGGAAAACAACATAGAGCCTCTTGTAAGACAAGACTGTTAACACTGTGACAAAACCTTTGCAGGTTTTGCATATGGATTTGTTTGGTCCAGTTTCTATCAGAAGCATTAGTCATAAGACCTTTTGTCTAGTCATAACTGATGATTATACTAGATTCAGTTGGGTTTTCTTTTTAGCTCTTAAAAGTGAAACAAGTGAATTACTTAAGGATTTTATCATTTTAGTTGAAAAGCAGTTCACTAAACAGGTTTTAATCATTAGGACTGATAATGGAAAAGAATTTAAGAATGCTGAATTTGATGAATTCTGTAGGTCTAAAGGAATTAATAGACAATTTAGTAATCCTAGAACTCCACAACAAAATGGAGTAGCTAAAAGGAAGAATAGGACACTAATTGAGGCTGCTAGAACTATGCTGGCTGATTCACTTGCCAAATACCTTTTGGGCAGAAGAAATCAATATTGCATGTTATGTGTTAAATAGAGTCCTAGTAACCAAGCCTCAAAACAAAACACCTTATGAACTCTTGACTGATGTAAAGCCTAACATAAGTCATTTAAGACCTTTTGGGTGTCATGTGTCTATACTAAATACTCTTGATTATTTGAGAAAGTTTGATGGAAAGTCTGATCCAGGATATCTTGTAGGATATTCATTGCAAAGTAAAGCATATAGGGTTTATAATTTGGCAACTAAGAAAGTTGAAGAAAATGCTCATGTCAATTTCTTAGAAAATAAACCCAATGTCCCAGTGTGGATTTGCTAATTTACTAGATCCGGTGGTCTAGGTGAGTGGTGGAAAAGGGTGGCTGCCATTGTTGAGCTTAGAGAGAGAGAGTGGTTGAATGTGAAAGATAAAATGTATTGAAAATAATCAAAATGACAAGAAACACCCCTCCTTGGAAGCTAAGGAGGGGTATATATAGTCACACACACAACCTAAACTTTACAACGAACCTAGTCTAGTCTAAATGTGTGTGACTATGATAACTAATGGGAATTCTTAAATGTCGTCACATAAAGTGAGTTTCCAACAATCTTCCCCCATGGGACGACGTGTTGAATTCCTTACAATATTCTTCCTAACAAGTACAAAATAATTAAGAACAAGGTATTTCATGAAGCATCCAATGCTGATGAAGTCTTCTGAGGCCTTTGACTTCAAAACGACTCATCTTTAACTTGTAGTAGAAATACTGTAACGGCACGAGCTAAGTAACCCATACACTTCTAGTTATGGAGAAGCTTCTGAATTAGCTTCCCCCTAATTCATGCCACAAAAAAACTTGATGTAGAAGCTTTTTAACTAGCTTCCCCCTAAATCGACAATCCTCGTAAGCAACTTCAAAGCTTTCAATAAAGCTTAGAATAATTAAGCGCACAGCGGAATCTAACTAGCAAATCCCATCATATAACATGATAATGTTGCTAAGAGGGATTGAAAGTTTGGGGCACACCAAGTAGATCAACAACTTTTCTTCTCACGCTTGAATAATTCTTCTGAATTTTTCTTCCCCCTGAGAGTTCAAGTTATGCATACCAGAAAGAATCAAGACACTTCTTCCCCCACATAGTTGAAGAAGGTAAATCAATCCCAATTATGAAGCTCAAATACTGAAGTGGACACTTTATCCCATTCATGAAGTTGACATCGTAACACCAGAGTCAATTAAGTCCCGGAAATGCACATATCTTCTTCCGGAGATGCACCAGAGTCAATTAAGTCCCGGGAATGCATATAGGATAATGATGATGTTTAATTGCAACAATCAAACAATTAAACCTCGAATCAGTAGTGTACCGTTTGGAGATTGATAACGACGCGAGTTAAAACACTGATTTTCTCTACGGCTATGACAAATGTCATCCCGAAATATCTTCAAATCAAAAGAAGGTATGAAGTTCATCACATGTACTCGTTGTGCGTTCAATGTGTCTTCTTCTTCCCCCTTGATGCTTTCGAAACTCGGAACCATCAATAAACTGTACGCACATGAACCTGAAATCTCGTGAGAATAATAAATAAGCTGAATTATATACTTTGTGAGAATCAGCTGTTGATCGAAAATCTCTTCTCATAAACTCTCCATGGCCACCTTTACCATCCCACGTGAAAGCAATTTGAAGTGACCACTGAAAGAATGAACCGGATACATCAAACGTGAAGCTGAATAAAAATCCTTCGATCTTGTGACTTAAGCTTGCACTATTGTTGAATGAAGAACGGTGGAGAAATCTCTAAGTACTCAATGCATCACTGAAGAAGTCTATAAGCACAACACCTCTTGAAATTATCCACGTCGACTAAGCGCGTGACACTGAGTACAACAATGTAACCCCTTTAAGTGATAGTTATCCGAGTCATCAACCATCCACCCCGAACCCGGAAACCAGATAACCAAGTCTTCATTCTAGGATTAAGCACGAGCAAGTTATCTATGAAAGATAAAATAAGTACACGCCTTCAAAAAATCCGTCTTCAACGTCACGTCATTAATACCCGATCAAACGAAATCCGTACTCACTAAAAATATACCCAAATTTTTCTCGGTCTCATCAAATAAATTTCGTCAATTTGTCACGTCTTTTTATCTCGTCACTTTGTCACTTTGTCACCTTTAAATCCTGGATTATAACCATTAATCCAAAATATATACCAAAACTTTGTTCAAGCCATCCAAATTAATGGCAGTGAACGAGTTAGTATACATTTTTGCCCAAAAGTTGGTTAATTGTCACGAGTAGTATGCATCTTTTGTCCGGCCAATCATAGCAATGGAATGTAAACCCATGTTATAACTAGGCCCACCAAATTGTATTTATACTCCTACACGTTTGGCATTAGTCATAGACTAAAGAAATGTCATTGGCCCATTCACATTTCTCTTGGCCCATCATACCTGTTTAGAACCCGGTCAAAGAGTAATGGTATAAAACAGTAAAACCCTAGACTAACACACACAATTAACTTAATACTCCATCTCAACCCCAGCCGCAACTTTCATAGCCACCAAACTCATATCATCCTGTTTCTTTCTTTCCACCGTCTCTCCCTCCACCTCAAATAAACAGATCCAAAAATCACACTCTCTTACAAAACCAAAAACGAATCTTATCACAAGAATCATCACTAATCTCGTAACCCAATCACAACAATATCAGTTAAGACAAATCCAAAATCACGACATCAAGATCAGTTGAAGGATCTCAGGTAGGTAATTGTTTGTGATTTCATGTTGAATTTGAGCCATAAATCGAAACCAGTATAAGTTATAACATAGTTGTTATAAACTTTTCATTGATATTCGAATAGTAAGAACAAATCTAGGATGATTCAATTAAAAAATGAAACCAAGTTCGAATCTAACATGGTTGTTATGGTTCATTCTTATTTTTCGTAAATTAATGAAGGTGTAGGCCTTGTCAGATCCGTGATGATGTAAGATTCGTGTATTTAGATCTTTAATAGATCTCGGCATGCATGTGCGAACACGAATATAACTCTGAGATCAATTAATTTTCTGTTTTTAATTCGAGTCTAGTTAGGATATGAGACGGAGGGATTGTATAAATTGTCGGGTTTTGATTGTGGTGAAATGAGATGTTGTTGGTTCGGTCGGTATGTTTTACTTTGGCATGATTCCGCAACCTGCTGGTGTACTTGATTTCGCAACTTGAAATCTTAATGATTTCGCAACTTGCAAGACTACAAGATTTCGCAACCCTAATATCAATATGATTTCGCAACTGTCAAAATTACAAGATTTCGCAACCATTAAAGGTTACAATTTCGCAGCTTTGAAACACACATGATTTCTTATTATCAAACTGTTCCAAGATTTCGCAACACCTATGGATATGATTTCGCAACTCGAAATCTTTCGATTTCGCAACTCGAAATCTTTCGATTTCGCAACTCTGAAAATTTTATCCAAAAAGTACGATTTCCGTGATTTTTGTGGATCTGGGTTTTTTGAAATCTGATTTTCTGGGCAGATCTTCATCTTCATCCAGATTTGACCAGAAGAAACATAGCTTAAACATGAAATCAGATCTGAATGCGTTGACCAGAAAACCAATAAGAGAAAATACTGATAGAGACCAGCAAAAACCGTGACAGTATCAGATGTCATAGAAAGTTGTGACTGAATGTGTTGAGACTGCTTACAGATGACAGTTTGGACAAGTGAAACAAAGGTATACAGTGATAAAACAAAAGAACATCAAAAAAAATTTAAACAGATGAGACTAAAAAAAAAATATGTTAGACCACCAAATCAGTAACGAGAAACACGAACGATCCAAGAACGATACCATGGCTCTAATACCAATTGTGGACTTGCTAATTTACTAGATCTGGTGGTCTAGGTGGGTGGTGGAAAAGGGTGGCTGCCATTGTTGAGCTTAGAGAGAGAGAGTGGTTGAATGTGAAAGATAAAATGTATTGAAAATAATCAAAATGACAAGCAACACCCCTCCTTGGAAGCTAAGGAGGGGTATATATAGTCACACACACAACCTAAACTTTACAACGAACCTAGTCTAGTCTAAATGTGTGTGACTATGATAACTAATGGGAATTCTTAAATGTCGTCACATAAAGTGAGTTTCCAACACCCAGGAATAGGTTACGCTTGGATGTTTGATTTAGATTATCTAACTAACTCCATGGATTACTATTCTTTGCAAAAGGATTGTCAAACTAACAATGCAGGTGAGGAGTCAAGTCCAACTAATGCAGGTACTCAAGAAGATGTTTCTTCATCAGATGATGATATTCATGTCTATGTGCCCAACATGCCTACTGCTACTCCCATGTCTGCAACTCCCAAGAATCAAACCATGCCATCAAATGATGATCAAGCCTCCCAGGAGCTTCAGTAGCTTCAAGATCAAGAAAAGAATGCAACATCTGCTAATCAGCATTCAGGAGGAGAATCTTTTGAGTCACAACACTCAGCAGTACATACTACACCTAGCGGTACTTCATCTGCAAGTACTGCTAAGTCAAAATCTGCAAAATCTGTTGACTCACTAGAAGAGATTTTACAAGCCTTGGACGATGAAGACTTATATGCTAGTCCAGCTGAAGGAATCTTCTCTAAAGCTTCCTATGATGAGCAGGGTGCAGTAACTGATTTCAACAATTTGGAAACAGAAATTCTAGTTAGTTCTATTCCCACTCATAAAGTCAACAACAACCATCGTACTACACAGATTATTGGAGATCCCAAATCTGCTGTACAAACTAGAAGACAACTGCAAACCAATATTGAAACTCATGCTCTTGTGAGTTATGTCAAACGACAGCAGAGAACAAATCATAAAGATACTCAACATTGTTTATTTGCCTGTTTCTTATCTCAAGTAGAGCCCAAAAACATCTCTCAGGATCTTGATGAAGAAAGTTGGGTAGATGCCATGCAAGAAGAATTAACACAATTTGAGCTACAAAGGGTTTGGATACTTGTGGATCTTCCCTCAAGTAAAAGAGTAATTGGTACTAGATGGGTCTTCAGGAACAAGAAGGATGAAAGAGGGGTTGTTGTGAGGAACAAGGCAAGACTTGTTGCTCAAGGCTATAGACAGGAAGAAGGGATAGACTATGATGAGGTTTTTGAACCAGTGGCAAGGATAGAAGCAATTAGGTTATTTTTGGCATTTGCATCATATATGGGATTTATAGTCTATCATATGGATGTGAAAAGTGCCTTTCTATATGGTACTATTTCAGAGGAGGTATATGTCTCACAACCTCCAGGTTTTGTAGATCCTAAATTCTCCAATAGAGTCTACAAGGTTATCAAAGCACTTTATGGTCTGCATCAAGCTCCAAGAGCCTGGTATGCAACCTTATCTAATTTTCTGCTAGAACATGGATATAGGAGGGGAACCATTGACAAAACTTTTTTCATCAAGAAGAATGCTAAGGACATCATTCTAGTTCAAGTTTATGTTGATGACATCATTTTTGGTTCTACCAAGAAGACATGGTGTGAAGAGTTTAAAGCTTTGATGAAAGGAAGATTTCAAATGAGTTCTATGGGAGAACTAACTTTCTTTTTAGGACTACAAGTCAAACAAAGGAAAGATGGAATATTTATCAGCCAAGATAAATATGTTGCTAAAATCTTGAAGAAATTTTCATGTATGGATATAAGGAGTACAAGCACACCTTTTGAAGCCAAGAAGTCTTTATCAAAAGATGAACATGGAGAAGATGTTGACATTCATCTATACAGGTCAATGATTGGTTCATTGATGTATCTTACTGCTTCAAGGCCAGATATAATGTTTGCTGTGTGTGCCTGTTCAAGGTTCCAAGTTCATCCAAAGGTGTCACATCTACATGTGTGAAGAAGATTTTTAAATATCTTAAAAGTCAACCCATTTTAGGATTATGGTATCCTAGAGATTCAAACTTTAAATTGGAAGCTTACTCAGATAGTGATTATGCTGGAGCTAATCATGATAGGAAATCCACAACAGGAGGTTGTCAATCCCTAGGCAGAAGACTCATATCATGCCAGTGTAAGAAGCAAACCATTGTTGCTACTTCTACAACTGAAGCTGAATATGTAACTGCTGCTCATTGATGTGGACAAGTACTTTGGATTCAAAATCAATTGTTGGACTGTGGGTTTAACTTCATGAACACCAAGATTTACATTGATAATGAAAGTACTATATGCATTGTCCAGAATCCAGTATTTCACTCCAAGACCAAGAATATTGAAATAATACATCACTTTATAAGAGATGCTTATGACAAAAAGCTTATTCAAGTATTAAAGATTCATACAGACAACAATGTAGCTGATTTGTTGACCAAGGCATTTGATGCAAAGAGATTCGAATTCTTGGTGACACATATTGGTATGCTCAATCAATAACATGCTGCATATGTTGAGGGGAGGTAATAGTTGTTCAAATTTTTATAATTTTTATTATATAGTCTATGTTTTGTGTTTTTGATGTTATTGCAGGTTAATAGAAAAAGATAAAAGAGGTTACATTGTTAGTGGAAAGCATGAACTTGTCAATATTGTGAGGTACCTTTGTCACTCCAAGTACCGCTAGCACAAATTAAAGTACCGCTTATGTTCCATGTACCGCTACATGTCCGTTGTACCGTTAAGGGTCTCTTTTATAAATTTGGCGGTTTCTTCGCGCTTGGGTTTGTTATTTACTTAAATACTTACTCCAATCACACAATTGATTCACCTAATCTTTTATTTTATCTCTTGATTCTATAACCTTCTCTCTTATTTTACGATCATCAAAAATACTAATGGCTGCTTTACAAGTAATCTCTAAGCATAATTTGGTTGCGAATCTTGCTACGAATGATTACTCTCTTAGTTTCCATGAGATGCTTGGTTTCCTATCTCAAAGTCATCTTCGCTTTGCACTCACTGTAAGTCCAGTTGTCTCTATATCCATTGTTGAACAATTTTGGGATACTACTGTATTAGGTACTCGGTTTGGTCAACCTTGCATTAAGGCTAGGGTGAATCATAGAAATATATATGTAACTGAGGTACTGCTACGAGCAAGTTTGAGATTAAATGATAAAAATGGACTTAGTATGCTTAGTAATACAGAGATTCATGATGGCTTTGCAGCCATGGGATATGGAGGTGGTAGGGAAAGTCTTACTTTCTTTAAAGCTTTATTTTCACCACAATGGAAATTGCTTTTTCGTGTTATTATTCACTGTTTAAGTTCTAAAAGTACATCTTTTGATCAAATACCTGCTGCATTGGCATCAGCTGGTGTTTGTCTAGCAAATAACAGGGTCTTTAATTTTTCAAAATTAATTTTTGAAGGCATGACTAGGAACTTGGAAGGGCACGACGGGGATCTTCTCATACATAAATTCGCTTACCAATCAATGTGGCACGACGGGGATCAACCGTCAAGGCGCGAACTGGGGTGATCGTCCCCAAATAGTACTATTATATGCATAAGCGTCTACCAAATCCCGGTAGTTTACAATTCATGCTAATGAGACTTTTAGTGACATAACCTAACTTTAATAATCCATTTGATTTCATCTATCGGGTCCTTTAATCATTTATCGGGTCATACAATGGGGTCATACAATCGGGTCATTCAATCATTCGGGTCCAAATCAATATAAAAACAATCGGGAAAAATGGTGTCCTATTTTATAAAAACTAACATGTTATCTCCCTCGCGGGTTTATAAAACATTTATAAAAACATTTACAAGAGTGCGAGGCTATGAACTCACGTTGATGTGGGAAGGCGGGTTATCGGCAATTCGGACGTACGGTACGTGCTTCAATCACGGAAACCTAGACAAATAATAATCGGTCTTAGACGTTTGTCCAATGACTTTATAAAAATAACAATTATGTATACATATGATGATTTTATATATATATGATGATCAAGTGGGTTTACATATCCTCATTTACTCATTTTCGTGTTATGTGTCGATAACTTTTATACTAGTTTTCTCGTTTTACCTATTTACGCGTTTTAAGTCCAATAAACTTATTATAAGTTCTTTAACTTGTATCAATCTATGTTGTACTTATATTATCAGTATCTACACATTACAAGTTGGGCCTAAATGGATTAAGCCCAATAAATAAGTTTACAAGTGTTTTAGTCCATTTTGTTGTTTTATTAGTCCAATAACGTTAATTTAGTCCGTTAACGTCCGTATGTCCTATAGTTCGGGTTTTATTAGTTTTTACTTGTTATACATGCCTATATATCAGTATATGAGTTTATAAAAGTTTACATTAGACGTGTCCAACCGTCTAAGTTTTATTTAGCAAAAACGTTAATTTTACGGTAATAGCCGAAAAAGTTGTAAAAATCAAGTTTATAGTTTTTATTACTTATAAGTATTATTCCACTACCATTTTTATAATTTATACACTTAGTTAACCTTTTACATATTTATATAAAATGTATTATATAAGTTAGTGGGTTTTAATTTATATTTTATACTATTAAACTTTTGAGTGCTTATATAATAGTATTATTTATTTGATTTCCAAAATCTGATTTTTATCTTCACTTTCACCAAAACTGCCATATCTTGAGTTCTATATGGAGATAGAAGCTCAAATTTTTATCACATAAACTACATAATATGTGCTACATTTAACACCACTATAGCTACTGTTGAATCATCTTCTAAGTATTTTCTAAAAATCGTCCAAAACAGTGAACTCAGATTTGTACCTTAAACTTGTTTTGATCATATCTAACTCATTACAATGATTCCATTGCATGGCCAACTCTCACATGTGTACAAGACATATAGCTTACTGTAAATGGATTCTACTTCATCATTTTATCAGTCCATGACCTGTTTCTTTACTGTTTTATACAGCCAACACTTTTAAGCAAGATTTTAGCCTTGTTCTTTATAGTTTTTCACCTTTTTAATCATGTTTATCAACACCAAATCCCCACATAACATTTTTTTATCATAATATAATCATCATATACATATACAATAGGAAATAAAATACATGTTTACATAATCAAAATAACAAGAAGATGAGGAGGACAATCTTTATACCACCAAGTTGATGTAGGTTATGATTTGGACATGGTTTTTGATGGAGAAACTTGTGAATAACCATGACCATATTCAAGACCACCATTCTTCAAGAACTCCTTGATGATAATCAGCCCTTGACTCCATAGAAACTCCTCCTTGGATGTTATAACTTGCACCAATCAATAGGGCTTCAAAAGTGCATCAACATATATGTAAATAACATAGGATTTGTGGTTGAATTTTGTATGAATGGGGTGTTTATGGTGGTAAAGTAGACGGCCAAAATGGGAGAATAGAGAGGAAATTATGTTGTTTGCATGAGTGGTAAGTGAACAAATGGTTTTGGTTTGTGGTTTTGAGGTTTGGTTAGCTTACCTTGTAAGCTTACTTACATGTGTAAGTTTTAGCTAATATTTTGACACCTCAATGGTGTGTTGGTGAGTTTTTGGCCGGTTTTGATGGGGGTGGGGCAAGTGTCCCACTTGTCTCATCCCCATTTATTTACGGGTACTCCTCGATTCTAGGTTCCTCGATTTGCGTGCCCTCGGGTCGTTTTACGAAAAACGTTTTTATAAATTATGAGTCAACGTCACAAAACGAATCCAATAAAAATTGTCTCATCAAAAACAGAGTTCAAAAACGTAAATACGTAATCCTAGGGTTTCCGGTTTAGTCGTAAAGGACGTTAAAATAAAATCGTAAGTCCTAATCTCTTCTCGTAAATTTATGAGTTTATGAACCAACACAAATTTAAAACTCCAAAATAATATTCACGGATAAATTTATTTTCTGAAATGTCGGACTGTCACCAATGACGGTGTATGTAAACATAAGCACGTAACGTTGAATCCTCCGGTTTAGACGTAGTCGATGCTACTCCAAGACGTAAATCCAAATTTCTTCCCAAAAATATGTGAGTTCATATTGTAACATTAAAATAATGTTTTTAAATAATATTCAAGAATAAAATATCAACCATAAATTGACGGATTGTCACAGCATTTACCCCTAAAGAGGATCTTTGTCCTCAAAGATCATCTTACCTTACTACTCGCTCCTTATAGAGTTAAAGCCATGTTGGTATTTCCTCTATATTCGGTCTTTTCTCACAAGTGTAATCCATTATAATACGCGAGTTTCATCAAACATAACTACGGGAATAAGATCAGGCTAAATGTTGACTTACTTTCTCTATCCATGATGTTCACGGGTTTTTGATGAATCCAACTTTTCGCCGATCTAAGCTTACTAAGAACAATCAGATTTTCACTTGATAGATATTTCATCAAGTTCGATTTACGAAACATAATTCACGCAGTTCTTGAAGTCCTAGGGTAGATCCAGCTTATATGCCTTTCAATCCCAACTTTTACATCATCTCAATGGTCCCATACAACGGGGACTTGTATCCCATGATTTGTCAGATCATGAATTCATTTTTTCCAAGTTTAAAATTTTTGGCATAACTTCGCTACCCATTTGGCACTTCAAGATCTACATTTCACATTCACATAACCTCTTGCCCACTACCGGCAGTCAATAATCAAATCCTAATTTCACCAATCATTTCAGGTCTCGCGGGTCGGGTATTTTGTAAGGTTAGGTTCGCCATCATAGGTAACCTTAAACCTAAAAGACATGTCCAACTCACAATGGGTGTATGTCGGGTGTCTTCATCTGAACTCTTGCTTACAGATGCTCTAACATAGATCCTAACAAGATTCAATCTCAATCCTAATACGATGATTATCAATGCTAATCTCTTCAAAGGAAAACGATTATACGGTTTATTACCAAAGGTCAATTATTCAAGCATAAAACAACACTTCTAGTGTTTTGTATCATTACTTTACCTCGTCCCTTCGATTTGGGGTGGTACATAGTACTCTCATCAAGGTTCGTTCTCAATGATTTCTGAGCAAATCTCTAGAAATTTGATGCGAAGCGAGGATCTTGATAAAGATGTTCGATACAGGCACACTATGTTTACATAACTCTTTTGCATTTATCATTAACGGGAATGATATTAGCAGATTTGGTCAGTCTGTCGACGATGACCCAAATCGAATCAAATTCAGATGATGACCTTTGCAATAGCTAAACGTTTACTAATGTACGAGGCGATGTCTGCCTTCATAATTGCCATCAGTACAACTTCTTCTAATAAAGATACTTTTAGTCATAAATCACATAAATAGAATACTTATACTTACAAATTCCAACCTAACTATATCTCACAATCCTCCATATTTAGACAATCACAAGTGGCCTTTAAAACATTTACTGCCATCGGATTCTTATTTCTAATGGTTCACATTAGCCGCGAACTCCTTCTTATAATCTATATTATCCTTTTCACAAACATTGTTTTATTTTATATCGTTTTGCAATTTATTTTGCACCTTCATTATTAAGGAACATGTCCTAACTGGTTCTTTATCTTTTCTACATAATGCGTCGGTATCTATATTCACTTCTCATGATGATATAATTATCATGTCCACAATTCACTCAGATATTCTTTCTATATTATGTGTCAGTAATTACGTTCACTTTCTCCTGATGAAATAAATATCATAACTGTATTTATTCAAAATTCTTTCTTTATATCTTTTATGTTTCAGTTTCGTCTCAACTATCATTTTTATCAGTTTTTCTCAATCCAACGTCTAAAGCGTTGATAATTATTATATGTAAATTAACAATAATTATTTAATTTTTATGAAACGTAAACGTTAAAAGTTTAAATTTCTTAGTTCGACCAATTATATAAAATGTTCAAAATAAATTTGGATTTAATTAACAAGATTTTTGTTGATTTATCGAAAATATTTAATAAGATTCGTAAATGTTCGAAAAACCTTTGTTTATACTTTGGTCAAAGTTTTCTTAGTTTGAAAAGCAAAAATTGTCGTTTTAAGTTTTCAGGTTATGGTATAAATGGTTTTACTCAGTCCTTCTTAAGTTATCTTGAGGTATACACAAACATTTACCCCTAAACAGAAGTTTAGTTAAATGGTTTGTGTATAAGGGAATAATCCCTTTAAAAATTCTTTGTTAAAACATTTGTCAAAACATATTTCCATTTCTTTTTGGTAAAATCCAAAGTCTTAAAAGGGCTCTTAATTTTTGAAGAGTCTATATGCATACATCTTACAATTATTAATCCAACGGTCATTTTATTGTAAAGGATTGAGTTTTTAATCCCTAAGCGTTAATGGTTCTAATCTTTGAAAAGTCAATATAGCTTCCATTATCTATTAATCACATGGTTAAATCATATAAAGGATTAAATCCTTAATCACATGTTAAATATTTAAGGTATAGGTTTTCATTGTTTAGCCAATTCAGGGCAATTTATAACTAATTATTAACTCATTATTATTCTTATATACAAACAATTGGTCCTTAATGATCTTAAGCATGAATTTATCAATTTACAGCCTACACACGTGATTCACCAAATTTATGAATGCCACATGTTCATTGATCAATCCAAACGACACCACATGAAACTCATAATGTTCATTACAAGTACCAGAGTAGTGATTGGAATACATAATCTTTTTCGCAGATGCGAAGTTGATGATAACCATGGTGTGGATCAAATCTTATAAACAAACGCTAGAACCTTGTAAATGATCGAACAAATCTTCCATTTCGAGTTATGGATATCGTTTTCGATTGTCAATTTACTCAGTTTATAGTAACCTATAAATATAAGGAATGATAACACCATAGCTCTTCATGATGACAGGCTTGGTAGAATAAAATCTTTCTCCGACAACTCTCTCAGTTGTATGGTAATTCCTTTAATTTAGATGGTGCTGACGTACAGTGCACAAGCCACAGGTGCAGCACCGGGAATGTAATCAATACCAAATTCAACTTTCCTAAATGGCAAAAGTCTAGGTAACTCATCAACAAATACTTCCTAAGGTTTCAGATAACAGAAACATCTTTTAGTAAATCATATTAGGTTCTTTCTAGATTACAATATCTATGACTAATTCACAACCACTCATGGTAATATTTCAAATCTTAATACAGGATATGGTCATCCATCAAGAATTATTTAGATCACTTTTGATAATCAACATCTTATCATTTAGGGGAATTCTACTCGAGTTCCCATCAATTAAGACAATGTCTTCATGTCATAATCAATCAATCCATTCTACTGGCACTATCAACTTTTTAGTTTTATTGCCGTCGATAAGATGTGAACTTCTCAAAAGACTAATAATAACTCATAATCCTTCATAAGTTCAAGGATATATGGAGACACAACTACTATTAAAAGAGCAAGGTCAACGCATAATCTACGCGATAGAATTTCAAGTCAGATACAGACGAAAACATTTAACGAATATGAATATATCCCATGTTTTCATGAATTTGAGTACGCATTCGAAAGCTCCTCGGATCGTTACCCAGGTCATTCAAATGAAATCAAATCAAAAGAAATGATAGGAACGTCGATACATCCAGTCGGGTATCAACACTCGGTAATCAAATACTTTTCCTAAGAATCTCACTACGGGAAAATTGGACAAGAAGGGAATATCAATTGTCAAATAAGACAAATTCCACAGATGAGTAAATTTAACTCAGAAGAATAAATAGTATGGGCACATATGTAGGTGTCCCTAATAATATGTCCCTATTTTTCACTTCTTGCAGATCTCGTAAAATTTTAATCTTTCACAATCTTCAAAGAAAATGTAGTGTTTATTCATTAGTTTTATGGTGACTACTAATCAGTCTTGCATGGTCCATTCCAAATTGTATGTAGGCGCGCAACTATATACAATTTCAAGATTAACGATGCAATACTCAGTTCGTCAAAATTTTGTCATCATGTTTATAATAAAAACATTTTCATGCTTAATTCTTAGATAAGAATCAAGAATAAATTTACAAAGATTTTTTTTTTATTATGAAAACAATTAAGTTTTCCAAGATGTTTTATAAACAACTTCATTTCGATAACAATCACTTATAAATCTTACTTTGAGTAATCCTTTTAGTGACGAAAATTCAATTTTTCTCAAGGAATACTGTTTTATCTTTATAAAAACAATGAGTGATCTGCAAAAGACTGATGAAGAGTTGTTCATCAAGAACTTAACTACAATATGATAGGAAATGAGCTTTAGCCAAATAATCATGAGGTTCATGACCTCGATGGCACTCAGAAGAGAATAATTCACAACGTAACTCAAATCAAGATGAGTACTTGTTCAATGGTTGCATCACTAATGCGAGCATTAGGAAGAAGCAAGAAAAGATAGATAACATCGATATATGTAGAATTTAGTAATCAAAGGTAGTCTTTTCATTAATCACAAACAAGTCAAAATTGTACCGTAACATATTACGTGTCACTATGTCATACAATTCTCAGAACTCATCCTACCAACTGATATCTCAGTTAAGTAAGGGATTTTTAGAAGATACCACAATGAATACTAATCTACAAGAGTCATTAGGTGTTCCACATGTCCCAGAAGATCCATCGGTCTCAATTCAGAAGAAGATTTCTTCAATTTATTTCTTGGACACTAGGCATCCTCGTTAGTGGACAATGGCCTAGGAACATCCCTTAACAAAACTAACAATCATTTAAAACCTTATAATTCAATCACAGAACTTAATGACTTCTTTTTAACAATCTCATATTCCATACGGGTTAAATTTTACTTTATTCAAGTTTCAACCAATTTTATACTCAATTCGATATCCTACCTCATATTTCAAATACTTACAACCTTATTCATAAACCTTAATGGAGCAATAAAAGCTCGATATGAATCAACACTTAATTTCCAATCCTATATGTTACAACAACAATTATCAAATGAGTCACTTAGCATGAGATGACTCACACATTCAATTAGACTTCTCGGAAAGGTGTTAGTGGCATGAGGCTTTTGGGTACTGGTTCCAATGACAGCCTCAAGTGCAACATTCACCCTTTCGATTTCAATTTAAGAATTGGATGACAACGAGTCAGATGACATCTTTCTAGGTGGTAACGTTTTGTCAAACTCCACTTCTATAAGGAAAGATCATCATGACATCGATATCAGATTTAATCTCGCCAATTCTTCTTCAATATCACAATCAACTAATGTCTACATTTCTACGAATATCAACCATTTGTTGGGATCATAAATATCCACAACTTGGTTTAGATCTAGGATTGCTAGAATTCCTACGAGAATAGCTTCGATCAATTTACTAGGGGATTTAGGGTTACTTGTGACAATCTACGTCGTATAAATACCTCGTATAAAAATCAAAATAATCATCATACAATCATGTAATAAAATTATATCATATATATATATATATATAATCCAAGTTATATATATATTAAAATAACACTTCTCAGTCTTGGCCTTGTCGGTAACTCGGTAATTCTTCGGCACCGTTATAGTCAAAAGATTTTTAGACATTTTGTGAAAAAATTTTATAGTTAAAAGATTTTGAAAAGTTTTATTCAAAACCTTAGTTTTAACAATCTTTCGTTCTCTATAACGAGAGCTCTGGTACCAAACTGTAACACCCCCAAATTTATACAACTCAATACAGCGGAAGACTAGTTGGTGTTACGGGTTAGCACATTACTCACATCATAGACAACGCATAAAAATCGCGTCGTTTATTAAATAAGCATTTCCATTCATAAATATCAAAGTTACATCGGTCCCAAGTAAACTGTAACACCCCAAATTTATACAACACAGTACAGCGGAAGACTAGTTGGTGTTACGGGATAGCACATTACTCACATCATAGACAACGCATAAAAATCGCGTCGTTTATTAATAAATCATTTCCATTCATAATTATCAAAGTTACATCGGTCCCAAGTCATATTATTTCATACAAAGTTTTACAAAGTTTGTGAATGGAAATTATTGTTTAAGTGCGGGCCATGAATTCTTGTTGTCTTCCCGAGAATTACCTTCAAGTACCTGAGATAAAACATGTTAAAAGAAAAGGTCAGCGATAACGCCGAGTGAATTCATAGAGTTTAATAAATTACATCAATATAACTTTGGTATAAAATTATTACCAAAAATCATTTCGTACAAAGAGTTTAATAAACCATCAATATAATATTGGTATAAAGTTTTTACCAAAAATCATTTTTGTACAAATCATTGTAATAGGTCATAAAATAGCCAAAATCATTTTTATACAAATCTTTATCAAAATCATAGTATAGGCATTTGCCTTAAAAGTCATTATACGAGCCAATGTCGTAAAAACGTCATACAATACGTCTTATAACGTTGTATGAAAATAAAAACCGTTATATGAATATGGTTATGAAAACCAAAATACAAACATAATATCAATAGTATGACCCTTTATTGCTAGTCAGGCAATACATCGTAACTCGGAGCGTCTAGTAGTATTTCGTTATTTTTGGATTATTATAAGCCGCATGACATTGTTACCTTACTAAACCAACAACGGGTAGCTAACCCGATACCAATTTTGCCCATCTAAAGTAGCGTGTCGTCACAAAGGTCACGCTATGTAAATCTTCTCATACATAAATTCGCTTACCAATCAATGTGGCACGACGGGGATCAATCGTCAAGGCGCGAACTGGGGTGATCGTCCCCAAATAGTACTATTAAATGCATAAGCGTCTACCAAATCCCGGTAGTTCACAGTTCATGCTAATGGGACTTTTAGTGACATAACCTAACTTTAATAATCCATTTTATTTCATCTATCGGGTCCTTTAATCATTTATCGGGTCATACAATCGGGTCATTCAATCATTCGGGTCCAAATCAATAAACAAATAATCGGGACAAATGGTGTCCTATTTTATAAAAACTAACATGTCATCTCCCTCGCGGGTTCATAAAACATTTATAAAAACATTTAAAAGAGTGCGAGGCTATGAACTCACGTTGATGTGGGAAAGCGGGTTATCGGCAATTTGGACGTACGGTACGTGCTTCAATCACGGAAACCTAGACAAATAATATTCGTCTTAGACTCATGTCCAATAACTTTATAAAAATAACAATTATGTATACATATGATGATTATATATATATATGATGATCAAGTGGGTTTACATATTCTCGTTTACTCATTTTAGTGTTATATGTCGATAACTTTTATACTAGTTTACTAGTTTTACCCATTTACGTGTTTTAAGTCCAATAAACTTATTATAAGTTCCTTAACTTGTTTTAATCCTTGTTATACTTATTTTATCAGTATGTATACTTTCCATGTTGGGCCCAAATGGGTTAAGCCCAATAAGTTCTTTTTACAAGTTTTTATGTTATTTAGTCCAATTATTAGTCCAAGTATTAGTCCAATATGTTTACTTAGCTTGTTAATGTCCGTATGCCCTAAAGTTCGGGTTTTATCGGTTTTTACTTGTTATACATGTCTATATATCAGTATATAAGTTTTATAAAGTTTTCATTAGACGGGTCCAACCATCTAAGTTATTTAACAAAAACGTTAATTTTACGGTATTAGCCGAAAAAGTCGTAAAAATCATGTTTATAGTTTTATAACTTATAAAACTTAACAAATTACCATTTTTATAAAATGTCCACTTATTTAACCTTTAACATATTTATATAAATAAAATTCATGAGTTAGTGGGTTTTAACTTTACATTTTATACAATATAATTTTGAGTGCTTATATAATAGTATTATACTTTATTTTTCAAAAATCTGATTTTTATCTTCACTTTCACCAAAACTGCCATATCTTGAGTTCTATATGGAGATAGAAGCTCAAATTTTTATCACGTAAACTAAAATAATATGTGCTACATTTAACTCCTCTATAGATACTGTTGAATCATCTTCTACGTATTTTCTAAAAATCGTCCAAAACAGTGAACTCAGATTTGTATCTTAAACTTGTTTTGATCATATCTCACTCATTACAATGATTCCATTGCATGGCCAACTCTCACATGTGTACAAGACTCATAGCTTACTGTATATCAATTATACTTCATCAGTTTATCAGTTCATGACATATTTCTTTACTGTTTTATACAGCCAACACTTTTAAGCAAGATTTTAGCCTTGTTCTTTATAGTTTTTCACCTTTTTAATCATGTTTATCAACACCAAATCCCCACATAACATTTTTATCATCATATAATCATCATATACATATACAATAGGAAATAAAATACATGATTACATAATAAAAATAACAAGAGGATGAGGAGGACAATCTTTATACCACCATGATGATGTAGGTTGTGATCAAAACATGGATTTTGATGGAGAAACTTGTGCATAGCCAAGACCATCTTCAAAACCACCATTCTTCATATACTCCTTGTGGAATATCAGCCTCAAGACTCCATGGAAACTCCTCCTTGGATGTTATAACTTGCACCAATCAATAGGGCTTCAAAAGGGCATCAACATGTATATGAATAACATGAGATTTTGTGGTTGATTTTGATCAAATGAGGGTTTTGAGTGGGATGAGGGACGGCATTTTTAGAGAGAAAGGGAGGATGAAAGTTGTTTTGCATGTGTGAAATGAGAGTGAGTGGTTTTGGTAGCTTGTTTTGATGTGTATGTAGCTTACAATGTAAGCTTAAGATGACAAGTGTGTTTAACTTGTTAAAAAGTTGACACATAATGGAGGTGGTGGCATTAGTTGGGCCGTCCCATGTGTGGGGTGAGACAAAACTTGTTTTTGTCTCATCCCACTAATTTACGGGTACTCCTCGATTCTAGTTTCCTCGATTTGCGTGCCCTCGGGTCGTTTTACGAAAAACGTTTTTATAAATTATGAATCAACGTCACAAAACGAATCCAATAAAAATTGTTATCAAAAACGGAGTTCGAAAACGTAAATACGTAATCCTAAGGTTTCCGGTTTAGTCGTAAAGGACGTTAAATTAAAATTGTAAGTCCTAATCTCTTCTCGTAAATTTGTGAGTTTATGAACCAACACAAATTTAAAACTCCAAAATAATATTCACGGATAAATTTATTTTCTGAAATGTCAGACTGTCACCAAAGACGGTGTATGTAAACGTAAGCACGTAACGTTGAATCCTCCGGTTTAGACGTAGTCGATGCTACTTCAAGACGTAAATCCAAACTTCTTCCCAAAAGTAAGTGAGTTCATAAAATAGTATATTTTCAAATAAATATTGAGAATAAAATATCAATTGTAAATTGACGGATTGTCACAGCATTTACCCCTAAACAGGATCTTTGTCCTCAAAGATCATCTTACTACTCGCTTCTTATAAAGTTAAAGCCATGTGGGTATTTCCTCCACATTCGGTCTTTTCTCACAAGTGCAATCCATTATAATACGCGAGTTTCATCAAACATAACTACGGGAATAAGATCAGGCTTAATGTTGACTTACTTTCTCTATCCATGATGTTCACGGGTTTTTGATGAATGCAACTTTTCGCCGATCTAAGCTTTACTAAGAACAATCAGATTTTTCACTTGATAGATATTCCATAAAGTTTGATTTACGAAACATAATTCACGCATCTCTTGAAGTCCTTGGGTAGATCCAGCTTATATGCCTTTCAAACCAAATCTTTTACATCATCTCAATGGTCCCATACAACGGGGACTTATATCCCATGATTTGTCCGATCATGAATTCATTTTTCCAAGGTTAAAAATTATGGCATAACTCCGCTACCCATTTTGCACTTCAAGATCTATATAAGTTATAAAATTATAAACATGATTTTTACGACTTTTTCGGCTATTACCATAAAATTAACGTTTTTGCTAAATAAAACTTAGATGGTTGGACCCGTCTAATGAAAAATTTATAAAACTTATATACTGATATATAAACATGTATAACAAGTAAAAACCGATAAAACCCGAACTATAGGACATACGGACGTTAACGGACTAAATTAACGTTATTGGACTAACAATACAACAAAAATGGACTTAAAAACACGTAAATAGGAAAAACGAGAAAACTAGTATAAAAGTTATCGACACATAACACAAAAATGAGTAAATAAGAATATGTAAACCCACTTGATCATCATATATAAATTATCATCATATGTATACATAATTGTTATTTTTATAAAGTCATTGGACATGAGTCTAAGACAAATATTATTTGTCTAGGTTTCCGTGATTGAAGCACGTACCGTACGTCCGAATTGCCGATAACCCGCCTTCCCACATCAACGTGAGTTCATAGCCTCGCACTCTTTTAAATGTTTTTATAAATGTTTTATAAACCCGCGAGGGAGATAACATGTTAGTTTTTATAAAATAGGACACCATTTGTCCCGATTGTTTGTTTATTGATTTTGGACCCGAATGATTGAATGACCCGATTGTATGACCCGATAAATGATTAAAGGACCCGATAGATGAAATTAAATGGATTATTAAAGTTAGGTTATGTCACTAAAAGTCCCATTAGCATGAATTGTGAACTACCGGGATTTGGTAGACGCTTATGCATTTAATAGTACTATTTGGGGACGATCACCCGAGTTCGCGCCTTGACGGTTGATCCCCGTCGTGCCACATTGATTGGTAAGAGAATTTATGTATGAGAAGATTTCCATAGCGTGACCTTTGTGACGACACGCTACTTTAGATGGGCAAAATTTGTAACATTCTCATTTTTCGTATCGGTACAGCGGAAGGGTCTTTCAGAGTGTTACGGGATAGCACAATAACTCCAATCATAGACAACACATAAAAATGGTTGTACAAGGTTTAACAAACATTCATTCGATAAAAAGGTTTAAAAGTGTACAACAGGTCCCAAATTATACAGGTCATTAAGTTTACAAAACACAGATCGAATGAACATTTTTAATATTAAGTGTGGGCCATCAGAGTCGATCTCCATCCGGATTACCTTCAAGCACCTGAGATAGAAAACATGCAAAAATCATATCAGCGAATGCCGAGTGAATTCATAGAGTTTAATGAAAACCGTTATATAAAACAATCATTTACATTCAAAAATCAGAACACAAGTATAATATCGGAAGTAAGTCCACATATTACTAGTCAGGCAATATATAAATCAAGCATACATCTGAAACCGTCCATGAGACCGTAGTCTCTATATTACCATGATAGGTAATATATTCATCGTTAATAGCGTCGTATCATATCGGATATTTAGATTATACAGGTCGTATAGATTGTAGGATTATTATTAGCCGCATGACATTGTTACCTTACTGTGAAAACAGCGGGCCGCGAACCCGACAAACAATTTGCCCATCTAAGTTAGCGTGTCGTCACAAAAATCACGCTATGGAATCTTCTCATACATAAATTCGCTTACCAATCAATGTGGTACGACGGGGATCAACCGTCAAGGCGCGAACTGGGGTGATTGTCCCCAAATAGTACTATCAAATGCATAAGCGTCTACCAAATCCCGGTAGTTCACAATTCATGCTAATGGGACTTTAAGTGACATAACCTAACTACTAATAATCCTTTTAGTCTTGAATATAGGGTCATAGCATCATTCGGGTCCATCTCATTTAGCATACAATCGGGACTACTTGTGTTCTATTTTTATAAAAATCTATCATGTTATCTCCCTCGCGGGTTTACAAATCATTTTATAAAACATTTAAAAGAGTGCGAGGCTATGAACTCACGTTGTTAATGAAAGGCGGATTATCGGCTACGGGCGTGCTTCGGTCACGGAAACCTATATAAATAATAATCGGTCTTAGACTCGGTCCAATGACTTTTATCAAAATAACAATATACATATGATGATTTTGTACATATGATGATGATCAAGTGGGTTTATAAATCCTCATTTACTCATTTTAGCGTTTACGTTTTAGTATCGTCTTACTAGTTCACTAGTTTTACCGATTTTACCTATTTTAAGTTCATTAATTCCTTTATAAGTTCTTTAACTTGTTTTTACCCATTTTATACCTATATGATCAGTATATATATTTTTCATGTTGGGCCCTAATGGGTTAAGCCCAAATAATTCTTTTTACAAGTTTTTATCTTATTAAGTTCAATTATTAGTCCAATACGTTTATTTAGCTCGTAAATGTCCGTAATTCTTATAGTTCGGGTTTTATCGGTTTTTACTTGTATTAGTTACTTATACATCAGTATACAAATTTTATAAACTTTACATTAGACGGGTTTGGTCGTCTAAGTTTTATTTGGTGAAAAACGTTAATTTTACGGCGATAGCCGAAAAAGTCGTAAAAATCAAGTTTATAGTTTTTATTACTTATAAATATTATTTTTACCACCATTTATATAATTTACCCATTTAATTAACCTTTTATACATTTATATAAATAAGTTCTATAAGTTAGTGGGTTTATATTTTACATTTTATACATTATAAAGTGAGTGCTTATATAATAATAATAAACATTATTTCCAAAATCTGATTTTTAACTTCATATTCACCATTTTTATAATATCTAGAGTTCTACAATGACTTAGAAGCTCATTTTTGGATGACAACTTCTTCATAATATGTGCTACATATAACTTAGCTATAGCTACAGCCCATTTTGAGTCTAATTTGCCTTAACAGTCCCTACAAAACTGCTTATTCAGATTACACCACCTAACTTGTTTTTATCATATCTCACTCATTATTTTAATTCCATTGCATGGCCAACTCTCACATGTGTATAACATCATATACTTACTGTAAATAGATCAAACTATGCATTTTTATCAGTTCATCATTTAGTTATCTACTGTTTTTATACAGCCAACTAATTAGTCATGATTTTAGCTTCATTTCTTATGGTTATCATCATTTTTAAGCATGTTTATCAACACTTGATCCCCACACAACATTTTTATCATCATATATACATCATATACATATACAAAATGAAAGAAAATACATTTGTTCTTTACAAAATAATAAGAGAAAAATGTAGAGGATGATCTTCTTTACCAATCCAAGTGGATTTCTTGTTTTAGGAAGGCAAGAACTTGATGAACACAACAAGTATCTCCAAGACCATCAAATATCAAGAACATATGTTGGAAAATCAGCCCTAGGACACAAGCAAATCACCTCCAAAGATGTTTATGTGGCCACCAAATGATCAAGGCTTCAAGGAAACACCTTAATAGGACTAGTAAACATGTGGTTTGTGGTTAGAAAAGATCAATGATGGGGTTTGTTAGCTTATAGTGGACGGCAAGGAGGGGTAAGTTGAAAAAGTTTTAGAGTGGATTGCATGGAAGGAAATGGTATGAATGAAACTACATGCTAGTTTTGTTTAGTGGTAAAATAAGTTGGCTTAAAGTGTAAGCACAAGCTTACACTCGTGTAACTAGCTAAGACTTGATGCCACCTATGTGTGGTGGTGTCATTTTGCCGTCCCATATAAGCTAGTGGGGTGGGGCAAAGTGTTTTGTCCCATCTCACTAGTTTACGGGTATTTCTCGATTCTAGTTTTCTCGATTTGCGTGCCCTCGGGTCGTTTTACGAAAAACGTTTTTATAAATTATGAATCACCGTCACAAAACGAATCCAATAAAAATTGTCTCATCAAAAACGGAGTTCAAAAACGTAAATACGTGATCCTAAGGTTTCCGGTTTAGTCGTAAAAGACGCCAAATTATGCACGTAAGCCCAAATTTAAATCCGTAAATTGTGAGTTCGTCAACCAACACAAAAATAAGTTTCAAAATATTATACGAGAAAATATTTCACTACCTGAAAATGTTAGATTTGTCACAGCTTTTCCTCCTAAAAGGGATCAACGTCCTCGTGATCCATTTCATTTGGATGTCCGCTTCTTATTGAAATCGAAGAGGTGCGGATATTTCTTCCACATTTCATCCTCTCGTTCCCAAGTATACTCCGGTCCATGCTTTGAATTCCATCGGATCTTGACAATAGGTATCCGACTTTGTTTCAATTGCTTTACCTCACGGTCCATAACTTCTACGGGCTCTTCGATAAAATGCAACTTCCCATCTATTCGAACCTTACCTAACGGAATTTTCTCATCACTCACTGCTAGACATTTCTTCAGATTAGATACATGGAATGTGTTGTGAACACCATGAAGTTCTGGGGGTAACTCTAGTTTGTAAGCCACCGGACCTACTCTAGATAAAATCTTAAAGGGTCCAATATAACGGGGATTCAATTTTCCTCGTTTTCCAAATCTTATAACGCCTTTCCATGGCGATACTTTCAACATTACTCGGTCACCCACTTCAAACTCCATTGGCTTCCGCCGCACATGCGCGTAACTTTTCTGTCTACTACGGGCAGTCAACAACCTCTTCTTAATCTGAACTATCATCTCCGTAGTCTCCCAGATCAATTCCGGTCCCGTGAGCTGGGTATCCCCAACTTCACTCCAACATACAGGAGATCTACACTTCCTACCATACAAAGCTTCAAACGGTGCAGCCTTAATACTAGAATGGTAACTATTGTTATACGAAAACTCTGCTAACGACAAATGTTTATCCCAATTCTTACCAAAGTCTAACACACAAGCTCTCAACATATCTTCCAGTGTTTGTATCGTCCTTTCACTCTGCCCATCAGTCTGGGGGTGATAAGCAGTGCTCATATCGAGATTCGTTCCAAAAAGATCTTTGGAGAGATTTCCAAAAATTCGATGCGAATCTAGGATCTTGATCTGAAATGATCGATACAGGCACTCCATGCTTGCATACAACATTATCAAGGTATATTCGAGTCAGCTTCTCCAGTGAGAACTGCTCCTTAACCGGAATGAAGTGTGCTGATTTGGTCAGTCTATCGACAATAACCCAAATCGAATTGTTTCCAGATGATGTTCTAGGAAGCTTGGTGATAAAGTCCATTGTAATTCGCTCCCACTTCCATTCAGGAATCTTTGGTTGTTGAAGTAGTCCTGATGGCTTTTGATGTTCCGCTTTAACTCTAGCACAAGTCAAGCATTGAACAACATACATAGCTATGTCAGCTTTCATATTCGGCCACCAGTACAACTTCTTCAAATCATGGTACATCTTATCAGATCCCCGATGAATGGAATACTTAGATTTATGGGATTATAACATAATCAAGTCTCTTAAGCCTCCAAACTTAGGTATCCACATACGACCTCTTAAACATTTCACTCCATCAGCTCTAACCTCTAAAGGATCTCCTTCTCCTCGGAACCCTTCATTAACAAAATTCTCCTTCTTACAAGCTTCTATTTGTGCATTTCTAATTTGCTCAGGCAAATTATTGTGCACAGTCAAGACTAGAGAACGCACCCTGATAGGCTCTCTATCTTTCCTACTCAACGCATCAGCAACAACATTGGCTTTTCCTGGGTGATATTTTATATCACAATCATAATCACTTAACAACTCTATCCATCTTCGTTGCCTCATGTTCAATTCCTTCTGGTCGAGAATATACTGTAGGCTTTTGTGATCGGTGAATACCGTACACTTGGTGCCATACAGATAATGTCTCCATAACCTAAGAGCAAAGACTACAGCTCCTAGCTCAAGATCATGAGTAGTATAATTCTCCTCATTCTTCCTTAATTGCCTAAAAGCATAAGCTATCACTTTCTCTCTCTGCATCAAAACAGCTCCATAACCTCTAAGAGATGCATCACAATACACTACAAAATCTTCACTTCCGTTGGGTAATGATAAGATTGGCGCACTACATAGTTTTTGCTTCAATATCTGAAATGCTCCATCTTCATCACTTCCCCAAACGAAAGGTTTATTCTTCTGAGTAAGCTTAGTCAAGGGTTTGGCTATCAAAGAAAATTCTTTAATGAATCGCCTATAATAGCCAGCCAATCCTAAGAACTGTCGCACTTCCGTTGGCGTTGTCGGTGCAGACCAATTCTTAATAGCTTCAACCTTTGCAGGATCAACATGAATTCCATCTCTGTTAATCACATGACCAAGAAATTGCACAGAATCCAACCAGAAATCACACTTCGAAAACTTAGCATACAACCTTTCATCCTTCAACAACTTCAAAACAATCCTCAAATGTTCTCTATGCTCATCTTCATTCTTAGAATAGATTAGAATATCGTCAATAAACACAATCACAAATTTATCCAAGTAGGGCTTGCACACTCGATTCATTAAATCCATGAAAACCGCAGGTGCGTTAGTTAACCCAAATGGCATTACTTGAAATTCATAGTGTCCATAACGAGTTCTAAATGCAGTTATAGGAATATCTTCTTCACGGACGCGAAGTTGGTGATATCCTGACCGCAAATCTATCTTAGAATACACACTAGATCCTTGCAGTTGATCAAACAAATCGTCAATCCTAGGTAAAGGATATCGATTTTTAATTGTCAACTTATTCAGTTCCCTATAATCAATGCACATACGAAAAGATCCATCCTTCTTCTTAACGAACAAGACTGGAGCTCCCCAAGGCGACGAGCTCGGTCGAATAAAACCTTTATCAGGCAACTCCTTAAGTTGCTCAGATAACTCCTTTAATTCAGAAGGGGCTAATCGGTAAGGCGCACGTGCCACCGGTGCAACACCAGGAATTAAATCGATTCGAAACTCTACTTGCCTTATCGGTGGAAGTCCGGGTAAATCTTTAGGAAATACCTCAGGAAATTCACAAATAATAGGTACATCTTCCAATCGTTTCTCCCTAGACTCATTCCCGGTCACTTGAGCTAAGAATAACTCACAACCGTTCCTGATGTACTTTTGGACTTTAATACATGAAACAATTTTCAAACGAGATTCACCTCGACTACCATCAATTACTAACGTTCTATTCCTAAGAGGAATCTTAACCTTCTTCTCTCCACATAAATTAGTAGCATTATTCAACGACAACCAATCCATACCAATAATAATATCAAAACTTCCTAATTCTATCAACATCAAATCAATCGGAAAGGAATGGTTCAAGAGATTTAGAGAGCATCCTTCTAATAGCTTATTAGTTTTCACTAATTTACCATCAGCCAATTCCACCTCGTAACTGGTACTTATCTCAACAGGTTCAATATCGATAAGGGCACTAAATTTAGTGGATACAAAGCTCCTATCGGCACCCGAATCGAATAAAGCAACAGCATAATGATTGTTGAGTAAAAACGTACCGGTAACGACATTCGGATCCTCTTTCTTCACCTCAATTGTTCCAAGTTGGTAGATACCACCCTGGGGTTTTCTTCCAGGTACAATCGCTTTCAACTTGGGGCATTCCGATTTCCTATGACCTTCTTCATTACAATTGAAGCAAATCGTTCCCTTCTTACACCTTTCAACCTTGTGTCCAAGCTTTCCGCAATTTCGGCACTTCCAGCAGTTGCCAGGATGCCTCTTGTTGCCACACTTAGGACATCTATCATCGTTGCGCGGTGCATTGTTGGTAAGAGCATTTGCATTCCCCTTTCTCTTGTTCTGACGGCGATTGAAATTCTTCCTATAATCACCTCTATCTACACGCTCACCATCTCCCTTTCTTTTCTCACCTACACGGGCTTCATCTTCCTTATCTTGAATTATCTGTCCAATGAGTTGGTAAGCCATTCGAACAGCATCATCAATGGTCAGTGGTTTAGATGATGTTACGTCCCCCCGGATATTCCTGGTTAACCCTTTCACATATTGCTCAATTCAGATCTCTTCGGGTTCAACCAATCGAGGACATAACAAGGCCAACTCATGGAATCGATTCGTGTAACTATCAATGTCCACACCTCTCATTCTCAGATGAATCAACTCTTGTTCTAACCTAATAATCACACTACGAGGACAAAACTCCAAAGTCATCCACTTCTTGATTTCAGCCCAAGGAGTAGCATTAGCAGCATCAAGACCCATGAAAGCAATTCTCCCGTTCCACCAAGTCAACGCACGACCTTTAAGAGTAGCCATAGCAAAAGTCACCTTATCTTCCTCCTTACACTTACTAATCCTAAACACCGATTCAATCTTCTCGATCCACTGGCTTAGTCCTACAGCACCTTCAGTTCTATTAAAAGGTAGAGGTTCACACTTCATGAACGTCACATAAGTACAGCCACCAACTTCAGGTGCATTCGTTCCAAGTCCTCCTACATTTCCTCCAGCATTAGCATTCACATTATTAGCATTCACATTCACATTGGTACCGCCAATTCCACTACCGCCAGCTCCACTACCGCCAGCTCGACTACCGCCAGCTCCACTACCGCCAGCTCCACTACCGCCAGCTTCATTACCGCCAGCTCCACTACCGCCAGCTTCATTTCTAGCATTTGCCATAAATTCAGTCATAGATGCGGTAACTTGCTCCGTAATAATCCTACGTACATCATCCTCAGTCACAGCCTTCTTGGGCGGCATAGTTCTATAATTCCACAATTTCAAAGTATTAAGCATTCATCCAACAAAGGATTCATATAATATGGACTGAGTTCATAATCAAGATACAAATAAGGCACAATATGGAATTCAAGACAAGATACATATTTCATTCGATCTGAAACAAAAGTATTGTCTTAGTACATCCATATCAAAGTTCTGACACTATATACACTCAAAATTCGTGCCAAGTCTACTACTAACAAGTTGGTTCAGTCAAAGCTACAAGCACAAAAGATATAAAGGTCACTACTAAACACAGACTGGTCTACTGAGAACCGCCAGATGGTCCATCATCCATCGTCTTCTGGATCTTCGCTGGACGATCACTAGACACATCTTCAGCTGGGCGCTTACGGATTACTCCTCTTTCAACCATGTCGGCATAAAATCTACTGTTCCAACCCACAGATATATTCAACTCCTTTTCAGCTTTCTCACGCATCGCACGAGCCACACTCAACTGAATCTCCATAGAATTCACCTTTCTCTTCATGGCAGCATACTCACCACTTTCCAACACCGATAACCTCCTAAATGCCTCATTCAATCCACGTTCTACATCACTCAAATCCAGACTAAGCAATTCTCGCTCTTTCTCGCCAACCTTAGTCTTCGACTCCAAATAAGCAACCTGAGTCTGAACAACACCTAATCCAACCTCTGTCACACAACTCTTAACACGGGAAGCATCTAGATCACGTCTCAAGGCCCATGGTGCAAGACCATCAATATGAGTAGCCTCTCGAGTACTAGACGACTCTCCTATCTCACGTCTACGAGTAGCAATACCATCAGTACCGTCAGGTGCATCGTCATCCTCATCCTCCTCTGATTCAGAATCAGATTCAGACGATTCAGACATTTCATCCCTAGGTAACTCATCCTCAGAATCAGACAAACAAACTGGTGGGGGCAAAGGCTCGCCCTCTGGAACATCATACGGATAAATAAGCTCAGCTTCCTCATCTTCATCAACCTCAACATCTATACCTACGTCTTCCTCGACATCCTCGTCGTCAATCTCATCATCTAACTCATCTAACCCAATCTCATCCTCATTCTCAATATCATCATTCTCAATCTCCACATTCTCATTACCCACGTTCTCAATATCCACATTCTCAATCTCCACATTCTCATTACCCACATTCTCAATTTCATTCTCTACTAAGTCAACCTGAGGGGCAATCTGATCTCCTAGTCCTAACTCGGGCTCGGGATCCTCAAATGGTTCCTCCTCATCATCGATATCAAAATCTACTAAGTCTAAATAAGGATCATCTTCTATATTAGGTTCGGGAATAGCATGGTTTTCTACAGGAATATTAGGGTCAGCCATGACAATCTGGATTTATATATATTTATCTCGTATTAGGATAACATAATAGTTAAACAATTACATAATGAAATCACGATATATACATATATATAAATTAAATTGTATATATCAAAATATATATCTTCTCAATAGGGCTTGTTGGTAACGTCGGAGATCTCTGGCACCGTTATAGTCAAAAGATTTTTCAAATATTTTCTTAAATGTTCATTGTCAAAAGATTTTGATAAGTTTGTTCAAAACCTTGGTTTTTAAAATCTTTTGTTCTCTACAACGAGAGCTCTGGTACCAAACTGTAACACTCTCATTTTTCGTATCGGTACAGCGGAAGGGTCTTTCAGAGTGTTACGGGATAGCACAATAACTCCAATCATAGACAACACATAAAAATGGTTGTACAAGGTTTAACAAACATTCATTCGATAAAAAGGTTTAAAAGTGTACAACAGGTCCCAAATTATACAGGTCATTAAGTTTACAAAACACAGATCGAATGAACATTTTTAATATTAAGTGTAGGCCATCAGAGTCGATCTCCATCCGGATTACCTTCAAGCACCTGAGATAGAAAACATGCAAAAATCATATCAGCGAATGCCGAGTGAATTCATAGAGTTTAATGAAAACCGTTATATAAAACAATCATTTACATTCAAAAATCAGAACACAAGTATAATATCGGAAGTAAGTCCACATATTGCTAGTCAGGCAATATATAAATCAAGCATACATCTGAAACCGTCCATGAGACCGTAGTCTCTATATTACCATGATAGGTAATATATTCATCGTTAATAGCGTCGTATCATATCAGATATTTAGATTATACAGGTCGTATAGATTGTAGGATTATTATTAGCCGCATGACATTGTTACCTTACTGTGAAAACAGCGGGCCGCGAACCCGACAAACAATTTGCCCATCTAAGTTAGCGTGTCGTCACAAAAATCACGCTATGGAATCTTCTCATACATAAATTCGCTTACCAATCAATGTGGTACGACGGGGATCAACCGTCAAGGCGCGAACTGGGGTGATCGTCCCCAAATAGTACTATCAAATGCATAAGCGTCTACCAAATCCCGGTAGTTCACAATTCATGCTAATGGGACTTTAAGTGACATAACCTAACTACTAATAATCCTTTTAGTCTTGAATATAGGGTCATACAATCATTCGGGTCCATCTCATTTAGCATACAATCAGGACTACTTGTGTTCTATTTTTATAAAAATCTAGCATGTTATCTCCCTCGCGGGTTTACAAATCATTTTATAAAACATTTAAAAGAGTGCGAGGCTATGAACTCACGTTGTTAATGAATGGCGGATTATCGGCTACGGGCGTGCTTCGGTCACGGAAACCTATATAAATAATAATCGGTCTTAGACTCGGTCCAATGACTTTTATCAAAATAAAAATATACATATGATGATTTTGTACATATGATGATGATCAAGTGGGTTTATAAATCCTCATTTACTCATTTTAGCGTTTACGTTTTAGTATCGTCTTACTAGTTCACTAGTTTTACCGATTTTACCTATTTTAAGTTCATTAATTCCTTTATAAGTTCTTTAACTTGTTTTTACCCATTTTATACCTATATGATCAGTATATATATTTTTCATGTTGGGCCTAATGGGTTAAGCCCAAATAATTCTTTTTACAAGTTTTTTTCTTATTAAGTCCAATTATTAGTCCAATACGTTTATTTAGCTCGTAAATGTCCGTAATTCTTATAGTTCGGGTTTTATCGGTTTTTACTTGTATTAGTTACTTATACATCAGTATAAAACTTTTATAAACTTTACATTAGATGGGTTTGGTCGTCTAAGTTTTATTTGGTGAAAAACGTTAATTTTACGGCGATAGCCGAAAAAGTCGTAAAAATCAAGTTTATAGTTTTTATTACTTATAAATATTATTTTTACCACCATTTATATAATTTACCCATTTAATAACCTTTTATACATTTATATAAATAAGTTCTATAAGTTAGTGGGTTTATATTTTACATTTTATACATTATAAAGTGAGTGCTTATATAATAATAATAAACATTATTTCCAAAATCTGATTTTTAACTTCATATTCACCATTTTTATCATATCTAGAGTTCTACAATGACTTAGAAGCTCATTTTTGGATGACAACTTCTTCATAATATTTGCTACATATAACTTAGTTATAGCTACTGCCCATTTTGAGTCTAAGTTGCCTTAACAGTCCCTACAAAACTGCTTATTCAGATTACACCACCTAACTTGTTTTTATCATATCTCACTCATTATTTTGATTCCATTGCATGGCCAACTCTCACATGTGTATAACATCATCTACTTACTGTAAATAGATCAAACCATGCATTTTTGTCAGTTCATCATTTAGTTATCTACTGTTTTTATACAGCCAACTAATTAGTCATGATTTTAGCTTCATTTCTTATGGTTATCATCATTTTTAAGCATGTTTATCAACACTTGATCCCCACACAACATTTTTATCATCATATATACATCATATACATATACAAAATGAAATAAAATACATTTGTTCTTTACAAAATAATAAGAGAAAAATGTAGAGGATGATCTTCTTTACCAATCCAAGTGGATTTCTTGTTTTAGGAAGGCAAGAACTTGATGAACACAACAAGTATCTCCAAGACCATCAAATATCAAGAACATATGTTGGAAAATAAGCCCTAGGACACAAGCAAATCACCTCCAAAGATGTTTATGTGGCCACCAAATGATCAAGGCTTCAAGGAAACACCTTAATAGGACTAGTAAACATGTGGTTTGTGGTTAGAAAAGATCAATGATGGGGTTTGTTAGCTTATAGTGGACGGCAAGGAGGGGTAAGTTGAGAGAGTTTTAGAGTGGATTGCATGGAAGGAAATGGTATGAATGAAACTACTTGCTAGTTTTGTTTAGTGGTAAAATGAGTTGGCTTAAAGTGTAAGCACAAGCTTACACTTGTGTAACTAGCTAAGACTTGATGCCACCTATGTGTGGTGGTGTCATTTTGCCGTCCCATATAAGCTAGTGGGGTGGGGCAAAGTGTTTTGTCCCATCTCACTAGTTTACGGGTATTTCTCGATTCTAGTTTTCTCGATTTGCGTGCCCTCTGGTCGCTTTACGAAAAACGTTTTTATAAATTATGAATCACCGTCACAAAACGAATCCAATAAAAATTGTCTCATAAAAAACGGAGTTAAAAAACGTAAATACGTAATCCTAAGGTTTCCGGTTTAGTCGTAAAAGACGCCAAATTATGCACGTAAGCCCAAATTTAAATCCGTAAATTGTGAGTTCGTCAACCAACACAAAAATAAGTTTCAAAATATTATACGAGAAAATATTTCACTACCTGAAAATGTTAGATTTGTCACAAAATTGGTATCGGGTTAGCTACCCGTTGTTGGTTTAGTAAGGTAACAATGTCATGCGGCTTATAATAATCCAAATTATCGAAATACTAATAGACGCTCCGAAATACGATGTATTGCCTGACTAGCAATACAGGGTCATACTATTGATATTATGTTCGTGTTTTGGTTTTTATAACCATATTCATATAACGGTTTTTATTTACATACAACGTCATAAGACGTATTGTATGACGTTTTTACGACATTGGCTCGTATAATGATTTTTAAGGCTTTTTGTAACCATATTCATATAATGGTTTTATTTAATCTATACAACGTTGCAAAATGTATTGTATGGTGTATTCATAAATATCAAAGTTACATCGGTCCCAAGTCATATTATTTCATACAAAGTTTTACAAGATATTTGAATGGAAAATATTGTTTAAGTGCGGGCCATGAATTCTTGTCGTCTTCCCGAGAATTACCTTCAAGTACCTGAGATAAAACATGTTAAAAGAAAAGGTCAGCGATAACGCCGAGTGAATTCATAGAGTTTAATAAATTCAATCAATATAACTTTGGTATAAAATTATTACCAAAAATCATTTCGTACAAATCATTGTAAAAGGCCATAGAATAGCCAAAATCATTTTATACAGCATACTAGTTTTAACTATTTTCACGTTTTAACTAGTTTCAGTTTCATTATCTTGTCTCATCCCACTAATTTACGGGTACTCCTCGATTCTAGTTTCCTCGATTTGCGTGCCCTCGGGTCGTTTTACAAAAAACGTTTTTATAAATTATGAATCAACGTCACAAAACGAATCTAATAAAAATTGTTTCATCAAAAACGGAGTTCGAAAACGTAAATACGTAATCCTAAGGTCTCCGGTTTAGTCGTAAAGGACGTTAAAATAAAATCGAAAGTCCTAATCTCTTCTCGTAAATTTGTGAGTTTATGAACTAACACAAATTTAAAACTCCAAAATAATATTCACGGATAAATTTATTTTCTGAAATGTCGGACTGTCACCAAAGACGGTGTATGTAAACGTAAGCACGTAACGTTGAATCCTCCGGTTTAGACGTAGTCGATGCTACTCCAAGACGTAAATCCAAATTTCTTCCCAAAAATATGTGAGTTCATATTATATAGTAACACCCCCAAATTAATACAACTCAATACAGCGGAAGACTAGTTGGTGTTACGGGATAGCACATTACTCACATCATAGACAACGCTTAAAAATCGCGTCGTTTAATAATAAATCATTTCCATTCATAAATATAAAAATTACATCGGTCCCAAGTCATTATATTTCATACAAAGTTTTACAAAGTATTTGAATGGAAAATATTGTTTAAGTGCGGGCCATGAATTCTTGTCGTCTTCCCGAGAATTACCTTCAAGTACCTGAGATAAAACATGTTAAAAGAAAAGGTCAGCGATAACGCCGAGTGAATTCATAGAGTTTAATAAAATCCATCAATATAATGTCAGTATAAGATTATTACTTAAAATCATTTTGTACAAATCATTTTAATAGGCCATAAAATAGCCAATGTCATTTTATACAAATCCTTATCGAAAATCATAATATTGGCATTTGCCTTAAAATCATTATACGAATCATTGTCGTTAAAAACACCATACAATACGTTTTGCAACGTTGTATAAATTAAATAAAAACCGTTATATGAATATAGTTATAAAAACCAAAACACGAACATAATATCAATAGTATGACCCTGTATTGCTAGTCAGGCAATACTTCGTAATTCGAAGCGTCTAGTAGTATTTCGTTAGTTTTTGGATTATTATAAGCCGCATGACATTGTTACCTTACTAAACCAACAACGGGTAGCTAACCCGATACCAATTTTGCCCATCTAAAGTAGCGTGTCGTCACAAAGGTCACGCTATGGAAATCTTCTCATACATAAATTCACTTACCAATCAATGTGGCACGACGGGGATCAGCCGTCAAGGCGCGAACTGGGGTGACCGTCCCCAAATAGTACTATTATATGCATAAGCGTCTACCAAATCCCGGTAGTTCACAATTCATGCTAATGGGACTTTTAGTGACATAACCTAACTTTAATAATCCATTTAATTTCATCTATCGGGTCCTTTAATCATTTATCGGGTCATACAATCGGGTCATTCAATCATTCGAGTCCAAATCAAGAAACAAACAATCGGGACAAATGGTGTCCTATTTTATAAAAACTAACATGTTATCTCCCTCGCGGGTTTATGAAACATTTATAAAAACATTTAAAAGAGTGCGAGGCTATGAACTCACGTTGATGTGGGAAGGCGGGTTATCGGCAATTCGGTCGTACGGTACGTGCTTCAATCACGGAAACCTATATAAATAATAATCGGTCTTAGACGTTTGTCCAATGACTTTATGAAAATAACAATTATGTACACATATGATGATTATATATATATGATGATCAAGTGGGTTTACATATTCTCGTTTACTCATTTTTGTATTATATGTCGATAACTTTTATACTAGTTTACTAGTTTTACTTATTTACACGTTTTAAGTCCTATAAGCTTATTATAAGTTCTTTAGCTTGTTTTAATCCTTGTTATACTTATTTTATCAGTATGTATACTTTCCATGTTGGGCCCAAATGGGTTAAGCCCAATAAGTTCTTTTTACAAGTTTTTATCTTATTTAGTCCAATTATTAGTCCAATATGCTTAATTAGCTCGTAAATGTCCGTATTTCTTATAGTTCGGGTTTTATCGGTTTTTACTTGTATTAGATACTTATATATCAGTATATGACTTTTATAAACTTTACATTAGACGGGTTTGGTCGTCTAAGTTTTATTTGGCGAAAAACGTTAATTTTACGGCGATAGCCGAAAAAGTCGTAAAAATCAAGTTTGTAGTTTTTATTACTTATAAATATTATTTCACCACCATTTATATAATTTACCCATTTAATTAACCTTTTATATATTTATATAAATAAGTTTTATAAGTTAGTGGGTTTATATTTTTACATTTTATACATTATAATGTGAGTGCTTATATAATATTAATAAACATTATTTCCAAAAATCTGATTTTTAACTTCACGTTTACCAAAACTGCCATATCTTGAGTTCTATATGGAGATAGAAGCTCAAATTTTTATCACATGAACTACATAATATGTTCTTCATTTAACTCTTCTATAGCTACTGTTGAATCATCCTTTAAGTATTTTCTAAAAATCGTCCAAAACAGTAACCTCAGATTTATACCTTAAACTTGTTTTGATCATATCTCACTCTTTACAATGATTCCATTGCATGACCAACTCTCACATGTGTACAAGACTCATATATTACTGTATATCAATTCTACTTCATCATTTTATCAGTTCATAACATGTTTCATTACTGTTTTATACAGCCATGTAAATTGATCAAGATTTTAAGCTTGTTTCTTATAGTTTTTCACCTTTTTAATCATATTTATCAACAACAAATCCCCACATAACATTTTTATCATCATATAATCATCATATACATATACAATAGGAAATAAAATACATGTTTACATAATCAAAATAACAAAAAGATGAGGAGGACAATCTTTATACCACCATGATGATGTAGGTTGATCAAAACATGGATTTTTGATGGAGAAACTTGTGATGCACCAAGACCATCTTCATGACCACCAATCTTCCTAATATCCTTGTGGAAAATCAGCCCCAAGACACCATGAATACTCCTCCATGGATGTTATAATCACCACTAATCAATAAGTCTTTAAAAGGACATCATCTTATGCAAGAATAACATAAGGTTTGTGGTTAAATTTGGATCAAATGGGTGATTTAGGGTTGTTTTTGGACGGCAAGAATAAGAGAGGAGGAGAGAGTTGTAGCTAGTTTTGCATGGTGAAATGATGGTATGTGTTTTGGTTAGTGGTTTTTGTTGGTTTTGTGTAAGTGCTTAGCTTACAAGCTAAGCTTGTATGACATGTGTAAGTTTTAGCTAGAAACTTGCCACCAAATTGGTGTGGTGGATTTTTTAGGCCGGTTTGAATGGGGGTGGGGCAAGTGTCCCACTTGTCTCATCCCCATTTATTTACGGGTACTCCTCGATTCTTGTTTCCTCTATTTGCGTGCCCTCGGGTCGTTTTACGAAAAACGTTTTTATAAATTATGAATCAATGTCACAAAACGAATCCAATAAAAATTGTCTCATCAATAACGGAGTTCGAAAACGTAAATACGTAATCCTATGGTTTCCGTTCTAGTCGTAAAGGACGTTAAAATAAAATCGTAAGTCCTAATCTCTTCTCGTAAATTTGTGAGTTTATGAACCAACACAAATTTAAAACTCCAAAATAATATTCACGGATAAATTTATTTTCTGAAATGTCGGACTGTCACCAAAGACGGTGTATGTAAACGTAAGCATGTAACGTTGAATCCTCCGGTTTAAACATAGTCGATGCTACTTCAAGACGTAAATCCAAATTTCTTCCCAAAAATAAGTGAGTTCATATTGTATCATTAAAATAATATTTTCAAATAATATTTGAGAATAAAATATCAACCATAAATTGACGGATTGTCACAGCATTTACCCCTAAACAAGATCTTTGTCCTCAAAGATCATCTTACCTTACTACTCGCTTCTTATAGAGTTAAAGCCATGTGGGTAATTCCTCCACACTCGGTCTTTTCTCACAAGTGTAATTCATTATAATATGCGAGTTTCATCAGACATAACTACGGGAATAAGATCAGGCTTAATGTTGACTTACTTTCTCTATCCATGATGTTCACGGGTTTTTGATGAATGCAACTTTTCGCCGATCTAAGCTTTACTAAGAACAATCAGATTTTCACTTGATAGATATTCCATCAAGTTCGATTTACGAAACATAATTCACGCAGTCTTTGAAGTCCTAGGGTAGATCCAGCTTGTATGCCTTTCAATCCCAACTTTTACATCATCTCAATGGTCCCATACCACGGGGACTTATATCCCATGATTTGTCAGATCATGAATTCATTTTTCCAAGGTTAAAATTTTTGGCATAACTTCGCTACCCATCTGGCACTTCAAAATCTACATTTCATATTCACATAACCTATTGCCCACTACCGGCAGTCAATAATCAGATCCTAATTTCAACAACCATTTCAGGTCTCGCGGGTCGGGTATTTTGCAAGGATAGGTTCGCCATCATAGGAAACCTTAAACCTAAAAGACATGTCCAACACACAATGGGTGTATGTCGGGTGTCTTTATCTCAACTCCTGCTTACAGATGCTCTAATATTTAGATCCTAACAAGATTAGATCTCGATCCTAATACGATAATTATCAATGGTAATCCTTCCAAAGGAAAGCGATTATACGGTCTTTTATCAAAGGTCAATCATTCAAACACAAAACAGCACTTATATTACCTTGTATCGTTACTTTACCTCGTCCCTTCGATTTGGGGTGGTACATAGTACTCTCATCAAGGTTCGTTCTCAATGATTTCTGAGTAAATCTCTAGAAATTCGATGCGAAGCGAGGATCTTGATATAGATGATCGATACAGGCACGCTATGTTTACATAACTCTTTTGCGTTTATCATTAACGAGAATGATATTAGCAGATTTGGTCAGTCTGTCGACGATGACCCAAATCGAATCAAATTCAGATGATGACCTTTTCAATAGCTAGACGTTAACTAATGTATGAGGTGATGTCTGCCTTCATAATTGTCATTAGTACAACTTATTCAGACAAGGATACTTTTAGTCAAAAATGACATACATATAATACTTATACTTACAAATTCCAACATAACTATATCTCAAAATCTCCATATTTAGGCAACCTCAAGTGGCCTTTTATATATGTACCGCCATCGGCTTCTTAATTCTAATGATTCATATTAACTGCGAACCCCTTTTTATTATCTATATTATCCTTTTTTCAAACATTGTTCATATTTAAATTGTTCGGCAATTTATTTTGCACCTTCATTATTAAGGAACACGTCTTAATGGATTCTTTATCCTTATAATATGTCAGTATCTATATTCACTTCTCATGATGATGTGATTATCATATCCACACTTCACTCAGATATTCTTTCTATATTAGGCGTCAGTAATTACGTTCACCTTTCTTCATATTTTCTAAGTTTCAGTTTTGTCTCATCTATCATTTTTATCCGTTTTACTCAATCCGTCGTCTAAAACGTCGATAATTATTATAATTAATTAAATAATTATTAGTTAATTTTTATGAAGCGTAAAAGTTTTAAATTTCTTAGTTCGACCAATTATATAAAATGTTCAAAATAAATTTGAATTTAATTAACAAGATTTTTGCTGATTTATCGAAAATAATTAATAAGATTCGTAAACGTTTGAAAAATCTTTGGTTATATTTTGGTCAAAGTTTTCTTAGTTGAAAAGCAAAAATTGTCATTTCAAATTTTAAGTAATAAGTTATATAATTTCCTCAATTCTTCTTAGGTTGTCCAGAAGTATACACGAACATTTACCCCTAAACAGAAGTTTAGTTAAATGGTTTGTGTATAAGCGAATAATCCCTTTAAAAATCCTTTGTTAAAACATTTGTTAAAACATTTGTCAAAACATATTTCCATTTCTTTTTGGTAAAATCCAAAGTCTTAAAAGGGCTCTTAATTTTTGAAGAGTCCATATGCATACATCTTACCATTATTAATCCAACGGTCATTTTATGTAAAGGATTAAGTTTTTAATCCCTAAGCGTTAATGGTTCTAATCTTTGAAAAGTCAATATAACTTCCATTATCTATTAATCACACGGTTAAATCATATAAAGAATTAAGTCTTTAATCACATATCAATTATTCAAGGTACAGTTCTCATTGTTCGGCCAATTCAGGGAAATCTATAACTAATTATTAACTCATTCTTATACTTGTAAACAAACAAATGGTCCTTAATGATCACACGCATGAATTTATCAAATTACAGCCTACACACGTGATTCACCAATTTTATGAATGCTACATGTGCATCGGTCAATCCAAACGACATCACGTGAAACTCATAATGTTCATTACAAGTACAGGATGTAGTGATTGGAATAGATAATCTTTTTCGCAGATGCGAAGTTGATGATAACCATGCCGTGGATCAAATCTTTAAAACATACACTAAAACCTTGTAAATGATCGAACAAATCTTCCATTTCGAGTTATGGATATCGTTTTCGATTGTCAATTTACTCAGCCACAGTAATCTATAAATATAAGGAATGATATCACCATAGCTCTTCATGATGACAGGCTTGGTATAATAAAATGTTTCTCCGACAACTCTCAGTTGTACGGTAATTCCTTTAATTTAGATGGTGCTGACATACAGTGCACAAGCCATAGGTGCAGCACCGGGAATATAATCAATACCAATTGCAACTTGCCTTAATGGCGAAAGTCTAGGTAATTCACCAACAAATACCTCCTAAAGTTTCAGATAAGATAAACATCTTTTAATAAATTCATATTAGGTTCTTCTAGATTACAATATCTATGACTAATTCACAACCATTTACGGTATAATTTCAAGTCTTAATACAGGATATGGTCATCCATCAAGAATTATTTAGATCACTTTTGATAATCAACATCTTATCTTTTAAGGGAATTCTACTTGATTTCCCATCAATTAAGACAATTTCGTCATGTCATACTCAATCAATCCATTCTACTGGCATTACTAACTTTCCAGTTTTATTGCCGTCGATAAGATGTGAACTTCTCAAAAGACTAATAATAGTTCATAATCCCTCACAAATTCAAGGATATCAGGAGACATAATTACTATTAAAAGAGTAAGGTTAACGCATAATCTACGCGATTAGGATTTCAAATCAGATACATACGAAAACATTTAACGAATATGAGTATATTCCATGTTTTCATAATTTGAGTACGCATTCGAAAGCTCCTCAGATCGTTACCCAGGTCATTCAAATGAAATTAATTCAAAAGAAATGATAGGAACGTCGATACATCCAGTCGGGTATCAACATTCGACAATCAAATACTTTTCCTAAGAATCTCACTACGGGAGAATTGGACAAGAAAGAATTGTCAATTGTCAAATAAGACAAATTCCACCGATGAGTAAATTCAACTCAAAAGAATAGATGCTACAGGCACATATGTAGATGTCTCTAACATTATGTCCCTATTTTTCACTTTTTGCAGATCTCATAAAATTTAATCTTTCAAAATTTTCAAAGAAAATGTAGTGTTTATTAATCAGTTTTATGGTGACTACTAATCAGTCTTGCATAGTCCATTCCAAATTGTATGTAGGCGCGCAACTATATACAATTTCAAGATTAACGATGCAATACTCAGTTCGTCAAAATTTTATCATCCTGTTTATAATAAAAACATTTTCATGCTTAATTCTTAAATAAGAATCAAAAATAAATTTACAAAGATTTTCCTTTGTTATGAAAACAATAAGGTTTTCTAAAGTGTTTTATAAACAACTTCATTCAAATAACAATCACTTATAAATCTCACTATGAATAATCCTTATAGTGATGAAAATTCAATTTTTCTCAAAGGATACCGTTTCAACTTTATAAAAACAAGGTGTGATCTGCAAAAGAGTGATGAAAGCTTGTTCACCAAAAGTTAACTACGATATGATAGGAAATGAGCTTAGCCAATTAATCATGAGGTTCATGACCTCGATGGCACTCACGAAGAATGATTCACAACGTTACTCAAATCAAGATGAGTACTTGTTCAATAGTTGCATCACTAATGCGAATATTAGGATGAAGCAATAAAGGATAGATAACATCGATACATGTAGAATTTAGCAATCAAAGGTAGTCTTTTCATTAATCGCAAACAAGTCAAATTGTACCGTAACACATTACGTGTCACTATGTCATACAATTCTCAGAACTCATCCTACCAACTGATGTCTCTGTTAAGTTAGGGATTATTTTCAAAGATACCTCAATGAATACTAATCTACAAGACTCATTAGGTGTTCCACATGTCCCAGAAGATCCATTGGTCCCAATTTAGAAGAAGATTTCTTCAATTTATTTATTGGACACTGGGCATCCTCGTTAGTGGACAATGGCTTAGGAACAGCCCTTAACACAAACTAACAATCATTTAAAACCTTATAATTCAATCACAAGACTTAACGACTTCCTCTTAACAATCTCATATTCCATACAGGTTAAATTTTACTTTATTCAAGTTTCAACCACTTTTATACTCAATTCGATATCCTACCTCGTTATCCAATACTTACAACCTTATTCTTCGGCCTTGTAAAGGCAATACAATCTCAATATGAATCAACACTTAATGTCCAATCCTATTAGCTCTTACAACAACAATTATCAAATGAGTCATTAATATGAAATGACTTGATCATTCAACTAAACTTCTCGGAAAGGTATTAGTGGCATGAGGCTTTTGGGTAATGGTTCCAATAACAGCCTCAAGTGCAACATTCACCCTTTCGATTTCAATTTAAGAATTGGATGACAACGAATCAGGTGACATCTTTCTAGGTGATAACGTTTTGTCAAACTCCACTCTATAAGGAAAGATCGTCATAACATCGATATCAGATGTAATCTCGCCAATTCTTTTTCAATATCACAATCAACTAATATCTACATTTCTACGATTATCAACCATTTGTCGGGATTATGAACATCCACAACTTGGTTTAGATCTAGGATAGCTAGAATTCCTACGAGAATAGCTTCGATTAATTTACTAGGGGATTTAGGGTTCCTTGTGACAATCTACGTCGTATAAATACCTCGTATAAAAATCAAAATAATCATCAAACAATCATGTAATAAAATTACATCATATATATATATATATATATATATATATATATATATATATATATATATATATATATATATATATATATATATATATATATATATATATATATATATATATATATATATATATATATATATATATATATATATATATATAATCCAAGTTATATATATATTAAAATAACACTTCTCAGTCTTGGCCTTGTCGGTAACTCGAGAATTCTTCGGCACCGTTATAGTCAAAAGATTTTTAGACATTTTTAGAAAAATGTTTTTAGTAAAAAGATTTTGAAATGTTTTATTCAAAACCTTAGTTTTAAAAATCTTTCGTTCTCTATAACGAGAGCTCTGGTACCAAACTGTAACACCCCCAAATTTATACAACTCAATACAGCGGAAGACTAGTTGGTGTTACGGGATAGCACATTACTCACATCATAGACAACGCTTAAAAATCGCGTCGTTTAATAATAAATCATTTCCATTCATAAATATCAAAATTACATCGGTCCCAAGTCATTATATTTCATACAAAGTTTTACAAAGTATTTGAATGGAAAATATTGTTTAAGTGCGGGCCATGAATTCTTGTCGCCTTCCCGAGAATTACCTTCAAGTACCTGAGATAAAACATGTTAAAAGAAAAGGTCAGCGATAACGCCGAGTGAATTCATAGAGTTTAATAAAATCCATCAATATAATGTCAGTATAAGATTATTACTGAAAATCATTTTATAAAATCATTTTAATAGGCCATAAAATAGCCAATGTCATTTTATACAAATCCTTATCGAAAATCATAATATAGGCATTTGCCTTAAAAATCATTATACGAATCATTGTCGTTAAAAAGACCATACAATACGTTTTGCAACGTTGTATAGATTAAATAAAAACCGTTATATGAATATGGTTATAAAAACCAAAACACGAACATAATATCAATAGTATGACCCTGTATTGCTAGTCAGGCAATACTTCGTAATTCGAAGCGTCTAGTAGTATTTCGTTAGTTTTTGGATTATTATAAGCCGCATGACATTGTTACCTTACTAAACCAACAACGGGTAGCTAACCCGATACCAATTTTGCCCATCTAAAGTAGCGTGTCGTCACAAAGGTCACGCTATGGAAATCTTCTCATACATAAATTCGCTTACCAATCAATGTGGCACGACGGGGATCAGCCGTCAAGGCGCGAACTGGGGTGATCGTCCCCAAATAGTACTATTATATGCATAAGCGTCTACCAAATCCCGGTAGTTCACAATTCATGCTAATGGGACTTTTAGTGACATAACCTAACTTTAATAATCCATTTAATTTCATCTATCGGGTCCTTTAATCATTTATCGGGTCATACAATCGGGTCATTCAATCATTCGGGTCCAAATCAATAAACAAACAATCGGGACAAATGGTGTCCTATTTTATAAAAACTAACATGTTATCTCCCTCGCGGGTTTATGAAACATTTATAAAAACATTTAAAAGAGTGCGAGGCTATGAACTCACGTTGATGTGGGAAGGCGGGTTATCGGCAATTCGGTCGTACTGTACGTGCTTCAATCACGGAAACCTATATAAATAATAATTGGTCTTAGACGTTTGTCCAATGACTTTATGAAAATAACAATTATGTATACATATGATGATTATATATATATGATGATCAAGTGGGTTTACATATTCTCGTTTACTCATTTTTGTGTTATATGTCGATAACTTTTATACTAGTTTACTAGTTTTACTTATTTACACGTTTTAAGTCCTATAAGCTTATTATAAGTTCTTTAGCTTGTTTTAATCCTTGTTATACTTATTTTATCAGTATGTATACTTTCCATATTGGGCCCAAATGGGTTAAGCCCAATAAGTTCTTTTTACAAGTTTTTATCTTATTTAGTCCAATTATTAGTCCAATATGCTTAATTAGCTCGTAAATGTCCGTATTTCTTATAGTTCGGGTTTTATCGGTTTTTACTTGTATTAGATACTTATATATCATTATATGAATTTTATAAACTTTACATTAGACGGGTTTGGTCGTCTAAGTTTTCTTTGGCGAAAAACGTTAATTTTACGGCGATAGCCGAAAAAGTCGTAAAAATCAAGTTTGTAGTTTTTATTACTTATAAATATTATTTCACCACCATTTATATAATTTACCCATTTAATTAACCTTTTATATATTTATATAAATAATTTTTATAAGTTAGTGGGTTTATATTTTACATTTTATACATTATAATGTGAGTGCTTATATAATATTAATAAACATTATTTCCAAAAATCTGATTTTTAACTTCACTTTCACCAAAACTGACATATCTTGAGTTCTATATGGAGATAGAAGCTCAAATTTTTATCACATGAACTACATAATATGTGATCCATTTAACTCTTCTATAGCTACTGTTGACTCATCCTTTAAGTATTTTCTAAAAATCGTCCAAAACAGTAACCTCAGATTTATACCTTAAACTTGTTTTGATCATATCTCACTCATTACAATGATTCCATTGCATGTCCAACTCTCACATGTGTACAAGACTCATAGCTTACTGTATATAAATTCTACTTCATCATTTTATCAGTTCATAACATGTTTCTTTACTGTTTTATACAGCCATGTAAATTGATCAAGATTTTAAGCTTGTTTCTTATAGTTTTTCACCTTTTTAATCATATTTATCAACAACAAATCCCCACATAACATTTTTATCATCATATAATCATCATATACATATACAACAGGAAATAAAATACATGTTTACATAATCAAAATAACAAAAAGATGAGGAGGACAATCTTTATACCACCATGATGATGTTGGTTGATCAAAACATAGATTTTTGATGGAGAAACTTGTGATGCACCAAGACCATCTTCATGACCACCAATATTCCTAATCTCCTTGTGGAAAATCAGCCTCAAGCCACCATGAATACTCCTCCATGGATGTTATAATCACCACTAATCAATAAGTCTTCAAAAGGATATCATCTTATGCAAGAATAACATAAGGTTTGTGGTTAAATTGGATCAAATGGGTGATTTGGGGTTGTTTTTGGACGGCAAGAATAAGAGAGGAGGAGAGAGTTGTAGCTAGTTTTTCATGGTGAAATGATGGATGTGTTTTGGTTAGTGGTTTTTGTTGGTTTTGTGTAAGTGCTTAGCTTACAAGCTAAGCTTGTATGACATGTGTAAGTTTTAGCTACAAACTTGCCACCAAATTGGTGTGGTGGCTTCTTTAGGCCGGTTTGAATGGGGGTGGGGAAAGTGTCCCACTTGTCTCATCCCCATTTATTTACGGGTACTCCTCGATTCTTGTTTCCTCGATTTGCGTGCCCTCAGGTTGTTTTACGAAAAACGTTTTTATAAATTATGAATCAATGTCACAAAACGAATCCAATAAAAATTTTCTCATCAAAAACGGAGTTCGAAAACGTAAATACGTAATCCTAGGGTTTCCGTTTTAGTCGTGTTGATCCCAAACTTAGATCGATTAAGCTTTGTGTAGACGAGATTAGATCAAGTACTACACGTAGAGAAACCTTTGCTTATGAGTAAAGTAACAAAGTGTTATGCGGAATTAACACTTGATCTAAAACACAAAGATGTTAAACAAACTTTCACTTGTATTAGAATAAATGAACTTGATTACAATGAAAGGTTTAACTTGCGAATACTTATGAAAACTGATATATGACTTTAACCTAAAACACCTTCTTTTATAGAACAAGAAGTCTTGTACAATAAGCTACGAATCAACTATTCTAGGTAAAGATAATAATAGAAAATACAATGTTGTGCTTATCTTTACCATACATAAATAAAGAAACAAATAAACAAAAGATATTCCATCAGTGTCAATCTTCAAGGCTGTCAGCGTTGACTTCTTCAATGTCAACGCTTGGCTGTCAGCGTCCAATGTCTTCTTATCAGCGTTGACATTCTTCTTATCAGTGTCTAGTGAACTGACCCATATTTTATTCCCAACAATCCTCCCCTAAACTTGATATCCATTCCAATGATCAAGTTTCTGAATAAAAACTAAAGGCTTAGGAGGAATCTTGCAAAAACTTCCTATGTTGGTGATAAACATATCTGATCAAGTCCTTGGCCACGTCACTAGTATAATCAATCTCCAAGGGTGTCTCTAGCATCTTCTCCAATACTTCTTTGGACAAGAAATAGTCAGCATCCACAAGTAAATATTCTGAAAACTTTGTAGAGCTCATATGAAATACACCACAAGTAGAATATAGCCTCCAATGAAGATTACTGAGATCATCTTCAAGATCCTTCCAAATGGCAGGATCTGCTTCTTTTGGACCACACAAAGTCATAAATGTGTTCCAAAGTCTTATTCCATTAGCTGAAGTAGGTGCTTCAGCTGTATACTTGGCCTCTATTAACCTCCATAGATGCACCAAGTCTTCCCTGTCTATGCTTGCAAAAATAGAAATAACTGAAGTGAAAGTATGTACCTCCTTTCCAAATCGTCCAATCTTCCAAAATCCACACTCATCTTCATCAAAACTGATGATTGGATTTCTGTCATCTAGAGGTACTACATTTACCAAATCTGAAGCTTCCAATGGAGAAAGCTTGAGATGCTTACTTATTACACCTTCAGTTGGAAAATACACATCCATGTCTTTAGGAAATTGGAAAGGATCTCCTTTCTTCACTGGTCTTTGAGCAATCCTTATTTCCTTTTGAATCTGCATTTCCTCTGCAAGCTCTTGTTTTCTTTCTTCTGAAAGAAACTGGTAGACATTCTGTTCTTGCACCTTCCTCCAAATAGGATGTGCCCTATACTCTAGCTCCTCAAAAGATAGGCCAGCAACTTCTTGTATGTCCATCTGGGCTGATGGCATCTAAGCAACTTATAGTATAACTGCCTTCTATCCCTTTTGAGCCAGGTCTTGACCTCTTGTGCATTAAACCTCATAATCACCTTTATGTCATCTTGTACCCTAAGCAGAACTTCCAATCCCCAAATTTGATCTGATAAGCTCATTCCTGGGTTGTCCATAACCTTGTCTTCCCAAGCATGGTACATTCTGGTGATTTCTGGTAGGTCCCAATCAATCTGATTCTTTAACTCACTCAACCTTTCCTTTGCTAGCTCATCCCCATATTCAAGCCTTTCTGGATCTTCAATAATTTGAACACTTGAATCTGAGCTATCACCTTCTTTTCCATCACCACTTTCTTCCTCACTCTCAGAAACAACAAATGGTGATCTTCTACTCCTCTTCAAATCTCTTTCCACAAGTTGTGCAGCCAACTGTTCATCAAAAGCAATTTGTGCTGCATCTTTCTTTGGAACATCTTCTTCAATCAGGATCCCTTTACCTTTGTCTTTTGCATCAATAATTGGTAAAGTAGAAGAAGAAACCTGTGTGGACACATCTTTGATGATTGTTAATGGCTGGAATACATCAACACCACCTGCAACTTTGTCAGCGTTCAAGTTGCTCCTATCAGCGCCACGATTACCTTTATCAGCGCTGGATGTGTCAGCGTCCAAACCTGTATCAGCGCCCAATGTTTCTTTGAAAGATCCTTCCAAGTTCTTTGGTGTCACCTTGGATGTATCAACAACTGGGTGCTTCTTCAAGTTGGTGAGTGCTTCAGCAACCTACAAAGATTCACTAAATTGTGAACTCTTTTCTGAACTCTTCTCACTAGCTGTGTGAATCAGCTCATCCTCCTCATCCTCTTCATCCTCCCCTTTGGAAGATTCCTCCATTAGACTCCTGCTACTTGGATTCTCCAAAACAGTTACTCTCTCCCTCAAAACTTGGAGTTCACGTCCCTGTTTGTTGACAGTTTGTACAAGACTGACATTTTGCTTTTGCAAGCTAATGACAGCCGCCGTCAATTCAGTCATAGTCATAGGTTCCAATCTGCCCTCAGCTAGAATGGGGATTTGACCTCCCAAAGTAGAATCATAGGGCATGGATGAGGTCTTAATGATGTTGGGACTGTCTTGACCAGCTTCTAAGCCTGTGTCAATAGCCCCAGCCTCACCCATTCCACCAGCCACACTTGTGGAGGTGGTTCTCTCTGCTACAAGGCTAGGATCACTAGAGGAGAACACTCCAGTAACCCTTTGGCGTTTAGTCAACCTAGATTGTAATGGGGTGGAAGATGAAGTAGAGTGTGTGGGTGTTGGTTGATTAAGGGGTGTTTGGGATTGTTCAGGGATTGTATCAGTGTTGGGATTGGCGGTGTCAGCGCCCACATTGTGAGTGTCAGCGCTGGGTTGGTCAATGTCCATGTTGTCTGGTGAAGGTGATGGTTCATGAATAGGCTCAAGTTGGGGTTCAGGATCTGGTTGTGGTTGTGGTTGTGGTTGTGCAGCCTGAATTACTTCAAGCATGGGTTGAGTAAGAGGTATGGATTCATTTGTGGAGCTCATTTTAGCAAAAATGGTTTTCTGTTGTTTAGGGATCTCATAAAAAGTGTCATGATCCCTAGAACAATACTCTTGTAAATCAAAGACCATTTGCAAAAATCTAGGGTAAGCCAAAGTCATTTTACTTCCCTTGTTTTTACACATCCCTTCAAAAATCATTTTTGAAAAATTATACTTAAGCCCACGTGTTAGACAAACCAAAGCACTTGCTATTGACCTGTTTATTTCATTAAAAGAAGTACATTTTGGACTTAAGCATTGTAAAAGGACATGTATCAAATATTTCCAGTCAGAGGGAAATTCCTGCTTATGATATTTATTTAAAGTGACATCAGCAGGAATAGGATAACCCAATTCCCTAAGACCCTGTTCTATTGTTGCAATGGCAAGAGTAGTCACACCATCAGCGTCATCAAGACGCAAAGCTTGGCGAACCAAGGCTTCAGTGACCACCCATGTTCTTCCATGAACAGTAGATGTTAATGTGGTCACTCCATTAGTTGTTGTGGAACTTACATTGTTCCAAAACTGTCTAATGTGTGCGACAGGGACTAATGGTGTATGAGAAAGTGCATACCTCAATGAAGATGCATTTAAAAATGCCACCATCTGTGAATACTGAGGAAACAAATCATCATCAGCAGTCAAGTAAGCTACCATATTGTGTTGGCTCTTGAACTCCAATGTTAAATTCTTTGAGTTGAATTTGGGTGCCATGATTGAAAGCTGTTTAGGTTATGTGATATGGGAAAAATCTAGGAGAAAAAGTGTTAGACAAGAAAATATGAATACCCAGAATAAAAAGATTAACCAAATTTATAGGAGAGTTGCATGATTTTGATTGGTCAAAAATGAGGCGGTTATATTCAAAGAGCAATCATGAAAATATTGAATCAAATATAACTTATCTCATGCATTAATTAAAAATAACAACTCCCCAAAATTACGGCCAAAGATTAGTCAAAAATAACAACTGGGTAGGGCCCACTAGGTGTCAACGGTCAAAAATAGCCCATTAGCGCCCAACGGCTATATTTTCTTGTCAGCGTTTGCCTAAAGCCTTGTCAGCGTCACGATTGGACGTAACAGCGTTTGGAGAAAAACTTGTCAGCGTCTAAAAAAAAATATTTAAAAAGAAAAAGACCTTAACAAAGTAATTTATCCTAAGGGAAATATCTTACAAGTTGATAATAATTACTGGGCGGCAAGCACTGTCCATTTATGCACACTTGCTTAAGCAAGATAGACACAAATGACCTCTAGTGTCCCTTGCTAACCAAAATAGTTACCAACAAAGTTAATTCATAAAATTCTTTGTAACTCCCTGATAAACCCAGAACCAAAGTATTCCCAAGTCTCCCATCAGACCACAACCAATTCTAGGCCAAAAATGTCTTGGCAGCATGCATAGTTTATCAACTTTGCATGCTACAGTGCCTCATGGTTTAGTAAAACTAACCCATACTCACCTGTGGACACAATCTAGAATTGTGATAAGAGTATTATAAGAATACCCAAGAGTCCTAAAGGTTCCTTAATCCTCCCCTTAAACTATGATACATGAGTTTTTCAAAATATATATGAACATTAAAAAAAAATTTATGTCAAGATAGGAATATAAATATTCCAACCATCATCCATAAACAAAACATGTTCAAATAGCTCTTCAAAGATCCATAAGCAACTCTGTATCCAATGGCATAAAGCTATCACCACCTACACAGTTAGATGAAAACCACAAAACTAACATTTGTTGCTGACAGCGTCCCAACAACACTTGTCAGCGTTGAAGGAACTTTTGTCAGCGTTAGACAATAATATCTCTAACAACGGCAAAATAACACTTGGCAGCGTTACAATTACCTTTGTCAGTGTTAGAAAAATAATGTGGAAAATCTAAATCATCACAAAGACCAATAACAATGCATTATCCTGTACATACTTTTACAAAAAGATTCCAAAACACATATTAAGTGAGATTAACCATTCCAATATTTGTTACCAAATATTGAAATCTTCCAGCATCAAAAGGTTTAGTTAATAAATCAGCCACATTATCTTCTGTGTCTACCCTATCTGGTTGTATTAAACCTTTCTCAAAGCAATCTCTTATAAAATGATGTCTAATTTCTATGTGTTTGGTTTTAGAATGATGTACAGGATTTTTAATAATGCATAAAGTACTGTTATTGTCTACAAAAATCTTGGTATGCATAAAATTATACCCATAATCCAACAACTGGTTCTGAATCCATAAGACTTGTCCACAACAAGCAGCTGCTGCAACATATTCTGCTTCAGTTGTAGAGTTTGCCACCACTGTTTGTTTCTTGCATTGCCAAGATATCAATCTGCTCCCAAGAAATTGGCATCCACCAGTTGTGGATTTCCTATCAAACTTGTCACCACCATAATCACTGTCTGAATATGCAATAAGATCCAATGGAGAATCTTTTGGATACCACAATCCAAGATCAGGATAACATCTTAGGTACCTAAAAATTCTCTTCACAGCAAAAAGGTGACATTCTTTGGGAGTCACTTGATGGCGTGCACATGCACACACAGCAAACATGATGTCAGGTCTTGAGGCTGTAAGATACATCAATGATCCAATCATTGATCTATAGTGCCTAACATCCACATCCTTTCCAGCTTCAATTTTTCCCCAAGGGTTTTGCCTATCCATAGGAGTGGAAGCCTCCTTCTCATGTGGAGAAAAACCATATTTCTTCAAGATTTCAGCTACATACTTGTCTTGGGAGATGAAGATACCATCTTCTTTCTGCTGAACTTGTAAACCTAGAAAGAAGTTCATCTCACCCATTGCACTCATCTTGAATTTATCTGTCATGAGCTTGGAAAAGTCCTCACTCATTTTTGGATCAGTAGACCCAAAAATGATGTCATCAACATAGACCTGCACAAGCAACACATGTTTTCCTTTCTTCTTTGTAAACAATGTCTGATCTATGGTGCCCCTTTTGAAACCATTTTCCACCAAGTAGGTGGACAATGTACCATACCATGCTCTTGGGGCTTGATGAAGTCCATACATGGCTTTCTTCACTCTATAAACCTTGTCTGGATTCTCAGGATCTTCAAAACCAGGAGGTTGCATGACATATACTTCCTCAACAATTGTCCCATAGAGGAAAGCACTCTTCACATCCATTTGATAAACAGTGAAGTTCATACAAGAGGCATAAGCTAGAAAAATTCTTATAGCTTCAATTCTTGCAACTGGTGCAAAAACTTCTTCATAATCAATTCCTTCCTCTTGTGTATAACCCTGAGCTACCAAACGTGCCTTGTTTCTGACCACAATGCCTCTTTCATCTTTCTTGTTCCTTAGAACCCATCTTGTCCCAATTGGTCTCACATATCTAGGACAATCAACCAGCTCCCAAACATCCTGTATAGCAAATTGATGAAGCTCATCCTGCATTGCTTCCACCCAGCTAGGTTCTTTGAGAGCATCAAAAATCTTCTTGGGTTCTTCCTGTGACAGAAAACAGGCAAACAAACATGCTTGTACAAGAGGGGTATCAACCTTCTTGTGTATATTGGCAATAAATCCACCAAGACCTTGATGGGATCTTCTTGTCTGAACTGGAGCCATAACATCACCAATGATCTGAGATGTGGGGTGATCCTTTGCTGTGGAAGTGAGAACTCCTCCTTCAAAGAGTCTGGTGTCCTCAAGTTCACGCTCCATGTTGCCAATATCTTCTTCATCTGACTCTGTTTGATCAACATGAATCTCTTCATGGACATTAGAAGGTCCACCTTGTTCAAAATGTGAAGAGAAAAGATGTGCAAAGGTGTTGTCGAAGTCTGATCCTTGTTTGTCAGCGTTAGGGCTAACAACGCTTGAACTGCTTGTGTCAGCGTCTGATCCATCAGCGTCTGAATTGCTCTTGTAAGCGGTTGATTTTCCTTTGTCAGCGCCTGAAGAAGTATGCACGTTTGTATTTGGTGGTATTTGAAAACCACCATTATCCTTTCTAGCAGCAGCAGCAGCAGCATAATACTCATCTGTCCATATAGGAAGTGTAACATATTCTTGTGTGGGAGATGATATAACTGCTGGTGGTCCATCCTCCTTAGCAACCTGTATACCTGAAACATTACCAATTCTCTTTTCCAAAGCACTTGAAGTTACCTTCACAATGTCTGGATCAGTAACAGGCATATAATTTAAAGCTCTAGATAAAGGTTCTAAGTCAAACAACCAATTTGGACCATTTTCAGGATCACTAGGTTTACTTTCTAAAAACCTAACATGTACTTTTTCAAGTATACGTTTTTCCTTTTTAATGTAAACCCTATATCCTTTGCTCTGCACTGAATAACCCATGAAGTAGCCTTCATCACCTTTTGAATCAAATTTACCTAGGGCCTCACTAGTTTCTAAAACAACTACATGACAACCAAAAGGCTTGAGAAAGCCAATATTTGGCTTCCTTCCCCAAAGTAATTCATAAGGTGTCTTATTATGTATTTTGTTGACCAATGCCCTATTTTGAACATAACAAGCTGTGTTAACAGCTTCAGCCCAAAAGGCTATAGGAAAGTGGGCATCAGCCAACATGGTTCTGGCTGCTTCAATAAGGGTCCTATTCTTCCTTTCAGCAACCCCATTTTGCTGTGGGGTTCTAGCTATGCTAAACTGCCTAGTAATCCCTTTCTTGGCACAAAAATCATCTAACAACTGATTTCTAAACTCACCCCCATTGTCACTTCTAATAATCTTGACCTCATTACCATTCTTCTTTTCAATTTGGGTAATGAAATTAATCAGACTTTGGGCAGTTTCACTTTTCTTGGCTAAAAAGAAAGTCCATGTAAACCTGGAATAATCATCAGTGATAACAAAACAATATGATTTACCCTTCAAACTTTCTATATTAGTTGGACCAAAGAGGTCCATATGCAATAAGTGAAGAGGTTTAGAACAAGAGTGCACCTGTTTAGACCTGAATGAGACCTTGTGTTGCTTGCCTTTAAGACATGCAACACAAGAGTGGTCATTGTGGAAAGCCTTTTCAGGCAAACCATCAACTAAACCAAGCCTCACAAGTCTATTGATATTCTTAAAGTTTATGTGCCCTAATCTCCTGTGCCAAAGATTACTTTCATCTACTGAGGCTTTAGCATACAGACATGACATTTTATTATTTACCTTAATTCCATTAAGATTCACATTATATATGTCTTTATGCCTTGGTGTTCTAAAATCTATGTATTTTTCCTCAGGAAGCTTATAATCTTTGCTTAACACCAAGCACTCAGTATCTGTGAAAAGAACCTTATTTTTGTTATCACACACTTGTGATACACTAAACAAATTATAATCCAGTTCTTTTACCAAGAAGACATTCTCAAACCGTAGATTGTTGGTGACAAGGGTTCCTTTTCCTGTGATTGTTCCATAGCCCCCTCCAAAGTATACCTTATCACCATCTTGAATAGGAGAGAAATTGGTCAGATAGTCTTCCTTTCCTGTCATGTGCCTTGAGCATCCACTATCCCAGTATCCATAATCATTGATCTTCTTCTGAATGCCCTGCACATAAAGAAAACACATTAGTTTTCTTTGGGAACCCAAGCCTTGGAAGACTTGGATTCATTTGGTTGTTCAACAAGAACAGACTTGGTTCTCATAACAACCCCATTTTCATCCCTGTTTGAATGAAATTCCCAGTTAACCCCAATTGGTGTTGACAATGCCTTAGAAATATAATGAAACATGTTGCATGTCATAGAAATACCAGTAGAATTAGGGTTTTGGTCTTGTTTTGGTCTCCATGTTAAGCTAGTAGAAGCTTTAGACCTATTTCCCTGTGGTTGCAAATACCTAGGTTTGGCGGTGTCTCTATCAGCGCTAAAATTGTTCTTGTCAGCGCCCCGATTGCCTTTATCAGCGTTGTACCTAGGGTTTGCTACAGGAACCCATTGCCTATTAGACCAAGTGTTTGACTTTTGAAAAGGTCTTAGGCCTTGTGTGTTAGACCCTCTAGAAAAGAATGGGGCTGGTCTAACAACTTGTGAACTTTTGTTCACAAAGGTATTGGGTCTGACAGTGTTTGACCTATGTTGACTTTTGTCAGCGCTGAAATGGTTCCTATCAGCGTTGACATTGGAAGCGTTGACACATCTGTAAGCCAAATGTGAGAAGCTACCACATGTGTAACAAGCTTTTCTAGACATAGTCTTTGGTCTAGAAGCAAAGAAGCCTGTTCCATGATCACTAACTTGGCTTTTTGGTGACCTAGTATTCCTATACATCTCTGCATACTTAACACTTGGTTTTCTAACAGTTTGTGGGCCAAGGTCAACAGCTTTGCCAGTGGTAGGGTGTGTGATCTTAATAGGTTTAGGATCATAGGACTCCACAATTGGTATCATATTTGGTGTGGGCTCATTTGGACTTTCACACAACAACCCTCCCTTAACAAACAAGGTGTGGTTAGCTTTCTTCCACTCATCTAGGTCAGTCAGTTTTTGCTGGTATTCCTCAACTGGGGAAATCACTCTAGGTGGAGGACTGAATTCCTCCTCTTGGCATTCTGGCAAGCCAGTCCAAGATAAGTCCTTTGATTGGACACCATAGAAATCCCCAGCTGGTGGTGGAACAACAGTATAATTATTCATCCCAATCCCACTCATATCCTTAGAGTCTCTTTGTTTACTAACACACTCTCCTAGGGATTGTGTGGCCTTATCAAATCTCTGGATTTTAAGACTCACATTATCTTTATTTTTGTTAGCCTCTTCTAACTGAGCTATCAAATCAAGATTAACCCTATTTACTATATCTTGAACATCTTTACTCTGATATAACTCATGTTTTAAGATATTTATTTGATCCTTTAAATCAAACTCCATTTTCTTATACTCAGCTACTGTCTTTTCTGTTTGGGTAAGAGCAATTTGATAATTTGATACTTTGCATCTTTCAGTACTTGCCTCATCTAATAATTTAACTATCTCTTGTTTTAATTTTTCAGTATTTAAACGACAACCCTTCAAACAGAAAGCATCATCATATACCTCATTATCTGATGAAGAGGAGGAGTGTGCCATGAGAGCATATTCAGCATGCTCTTCTTTAACCTCAGCAACCAAAGCTCTGTCCTCTCCCTCATTCTTAGCCATCCAGCTCCAGTCCCATTCTCCAACTCCATCAATTTGTTGAACAGCAACCATGGCCTTGGGATCTGGGCTCTTAATCATTTGGCTAGAAGGCTTCCCAGCATCAGATCTTCTTGGAGATCTACATTCCCTCATAAAGTGCCCCATCCTATGACAGTTGTAGCACTCAACCTTGGACTTGTCAAATCCAGCAACATCCTTAGCATTAAAGGTCATCTTCTTCTTGAACCTTTTATTGAACCTGTTTGCTCTTAAGCTTACAAGAGCCATAGTCCACTTGATGTCCATCTCTTCCAATTGTTCATCACTTATCTGCTCAAGATCTTCATAAGTAATCCTTGAATCACTGGGCAAAGAAGCAATGAATGCACACACAATATCTAGATCAAAACCAGCAGGTTTAATTCTATCAGCGCCATGATTGTGTGTGTCAGCGCTTGAGTACAAAGCGTTGACAGGATATGATCCAGCGCTGACAGACTGACATCCAGCGCTGACACCTTGAGATCCAGTGGCTGGATGTCCATAGAAGTTCATGGAATCGAATTGACCTTCACTTTGTGAGAAGAAGGCCATGTTGCTACTGGAAGATTTATTATCACTATCCAATTGCCATTCATTCTCCAACAGTCTTAGTTTGTTGAAGATGTCATCAAACCTGGAAGTCTTGTAGGTATTATTGACAAGAATGGATCTTGTCTCAATCTTCCATACATCACCAAGGCTTTTGAGAAAAGTAGCATTCAATTCAGGATCATCAATCTGTGTTCCCATGAAGGAAAGTTGACTTGTGATGTCAAGAAGTCTACTTCTCACACTGCTGAGATTTTCATTGGGTTGAGCTTTAAAGACAGCATACTCATGCAAGAGTTGCTTCTTCTTTTCTTCTTTTGTGTCAGCATTGCCACCATATGCTACTTCAAGAGCTTCCCAAAGCTCTTTTGCAGACTCAAAGCGTTTGTACTTGTGCTGATTCTCATGACCTAGGGCGTGTTTCATGATGTTCAAGATTTTCATGTCCACCCTCTTCTTGGCTATATCTTCAACAGCTACAGCTCTCCCATCTCCAGGCTTTTCCACCTTATCAGCTTCAGGACAATTAGGAACAGCTGTCCTTGTGGCAATTGCAGCAGTAATCTTTGCTGCTTTGTCGAATGTGTTCCCATATTCGACAATCTCCCAAAGAGTATAGTCATAAATAGATATATACTGCTCAAAGTTAGACTTCCAAAGCTCAAAGTTCCTGGCATCAAACATGGGGATTTTGATACTAGGATTTGAGGAGTTGTTTTGCAGCAAAGCAGCAGCTTGATCTGTGCCAGACATGATGTTTTAAGGGTTTTGAAAATATTAGGGTTTTTAGGGTTTTTGGTGTTTTAGGGTTCTTGCGTTACTTAAAGATCAAAAGTTTCTCAACAAGCTCTGATACCACTTGTTGATCCCAAACTTAGATCGATTAAGCTTTGTGTAGACGAGATTAGATCAAGTACTACACGTAGAGAAACCTTTGCTTATGAGTAAAGTAACAAAGTGTTATGCGGAATTAACACTTGATCTAAAACACAAAGATGTTAAACAAACTTTCACTTGTATTAGAATAAATGAACTTGATTACAATGAAAGGTTTAACTTGCGAATACTTATGAAAACTGATATATGACTTTAACCTAAAAGACCTTCTTTTATAGAACAAGAAGTCTTGTACAATAAGCTACGAATCAACTATTCTAGGTAAAGATAATAATAGAAAATACAATGTTGTGCTTATCTTTACCATACATAAATAAAGAAACAAATAAACAAAAGATATTCCATCAGTGTCAATCTTCAAGGCTGTCAGCGTTGACTTCTTCAATGTCAACGCTTGGCTGTCAGCGTCCAATGTCTTCTTATCAGCGTTGACATTCTTCTTATCAGTGTCTAGTGAACTGACCCATATTTTATTCCCAACAAGTCGTAAAGGACGTTAAAATAAAATCGTAAGTCCTAATCTCTTCTCGTAAATTTGTGAGTTTATGAACCAACACAAATTTAAAACTCCAAAATAATATTCACGGATAAATATATTTTTTGAAATGTCGGACTGTCACCAAAGACGGTGTATGTAAACGTAAGCATGTAACGTTGAATCCTCCGGTTTAAACGTAGTCGATGCTACTTCTAGACGTAAATCCAAATTTCTTCCCAAAAATAAGTGAGTTCATATTGTATCATTAAAATAATATTTTCAAATAATATTTGAGAATAAAATATCAACCATAAATTGACGGATTGTCACACCCAAGTCATATTATTTCATACAAAGTTTTACAAAGTATTTGAATGGAAAATATAGTTTAAGTGCGGGCCATGAATTCTTGTTGTCTTCCCGAGAATTACCTTCAAGTACCTGAGATAAAACATGTTAAAGGAAAAGGTCAGCGATAACGCCGAGTGAATTCATAGAGTATAAATTCCATCAATATAATATCAGTATAAAATATTACTGAAAATCATCTTATACAAATCTTTGTAATAGGCCATAAAATAACCAAAGTCATTTTTATACAAATCCTTATCGAAAATCATAATATAGGCATTTGCCTTAAAAATCATTATACGAGCCAATGTCGTAAAAACATCATACAATACGTCTTAGGACGTTGTATGAAAATAAAAACCGTTATATGAATATGGTTATGAAAACCAAAACACAAATATAATATCAATAGTATGACCCTGTATTGCTAGTCAGGCAATACGTCGTAATTCTGAGCGTCTAGTAGTATTTCGTTAGTCGGATTATTATAAGCCGCATGACATTGTTACCTTACTAAACCAACAACTGTAGCTAACCCGATACCAATTTTGCCCATCTAAAGTAGCGTGTCATCACAAAGGTCACGCTATGGAAATCTTCTCATACATAAATTCGCTTACCAATCAATGTGGCACGACGGGGATCACCGTCAAGGCGCGAACTGGGGTGATCGTCCCCAAATAGTACTATTATATGCATAAGCGTCTACCAAATCCCGGTAGTTCACAATTCATGCTAATGGGACTTTTAGTGACATAACCTAACTTTAATAATCCATTTGATTTCATCTATCGGGTCCTTTAATCATTTATCGGGTCATACAATCGGGTCATACCATCGGGTCATTCAATCATTCGGGTCCAAATCAATAAAAAAACAATCGGGAAAAATGGTGTCCTATTTTATAAAAACTAACATGTTATCTCCCTCGCGGGTTTATAAAACATTTATAAAAACATCTAAAAGAGTGCGAGGCTATGAACTCACGTTGATGTGGGAAGGCGGGTTATCGGCAGTTCGGACGTACGGTACGTGCTTCAATCACGAAGACCTAGACAAATAATAATCGGTCTTAGACGTTTGTCCAATGACTTTATAAAAATAACAATTATTTATACATATGATGATTATATATATATATATATATATGATGATCAAGTGGGTTTACATATCCTCATTTACTCATTTTCGTGTTATGTGTCGATAACTTTTATACTAGTTTTCTCGTTTTACCTATTTACGCGTTTTAAGTCCAATAAACTTATTATAAGTTCTTTAACTTGTATCAATCCATGTTGTACTTATATTATCAGTATCTACACTTTACAAGTTGGGCCTAAATGGGTTAAGCCCAATAAATAAGTTTACAAGTGTTTTAGTCCATTTTGTTGTTTTATTAGTCCAATAACGTTAATTTAGTCCGTTAACGTCCGTATGTCTTATAGTTCGGGTTTTATCGGTTTTTACTTGTTATACATGTCTATATATCAGTATATGAGTTTATAAAAGTTTACATTAGACGGGTCCAACCGTCTAAGTTTTATTTAGCAAAAACGTTAATTTTACGGTAATAGCGGAAAAAGTCGTAAAAATCAAGTTTATAGTTTTTATTACTTATAAGTATTATTCCACTACCATTTTTATAATTTATACACTTAGTTAACCTTTTAAATATTTATATAAAATGTATTATATAAGTTAGTGGGTTTTAATTTATATTTTATACTATTAAATTTTTGAGTGCTTATATATTAGTATTATTCTTTAATTTCCAAAATCTGATTTTTATCTTCACTTTCACCAAAACTGCCATATCTAGAGTTCTATATGGAGATAGAAGCTCAAATTTTTATCACATAAACTAAATGATATGTGCTACATTTAACTCTTCTATAGCTACTGTTGAATCATCTTCTAAGTATTTTCTAAAAATCGTCCAAAATAGTGAACTCAGATTTGTACCTTAAACTTGTTTTGATCATATCTAACTCATTACAATGATTCCATTGCATGGCCAACTCTCACATGTGTACAAGACATATAGCTTACTTTAAATGGATTCTACTTCATCATTTTATCAGTCCATGACCTGTTTCTTTACTGTTTTAAACAGCCAACACTTTTAAGCAAGATTTTAGCCTTGTTCTTTATAGTTTTTCACCTTTTTAATCATGTTTATCAACACCAAATCCCCACATAACATTTTTTTATCATCATATAATCATCATATACATATACAATAGGAAATAAAATACATGTTTACATAATCAAAATAACAAGAGATGAGGAGGACAATCTTTATACCACCAAGTTGATGTAGGTTATGATTTGGACATGGTTTTTTATGGAGAAACTTGTGAATAACCATGACCATCTTCAAGACCACCATTCTTCAAGAACTCCTTGATGATAATCAGCCCTTGACTCCATAGAAACTCCTCCTTGGATGTTATAACTTGCACCAATCAATAGGGATTCAAAAGGGCATCAACATATATGTAAATAACATAGGATTTGTGGTTGAATTTTGTATAAATGGGGTGTTTATGGTGGTAAAGTGGATGGCCAAAATGGGAGAATAGAGAGGAAATTATGTTGTTTGCATGAGTGGTAAGTGAACAAATGGTTTTGGTTTGTGGTTTTGAGGTTTGGTTAGCTTACCTTGTAAGCTTACTTACATGTGTAAGTTTTAGCTAATATTTTGACACCGCAATGGTGTGTTGGTGAGTTTTTGGCCGGTTTTGATGGGGGTGGGGCAAGTGTCCCACTTGTCTCATCCCCATTTATTTACGGGTACTCCTCGATTCTATTTTCCTCGATTTGCATGCACTCGGGTCGTTTTACGAAAAACGTTTTTATAAATTATTAATCAACGTCACAAAACGAATCCAATAAAAATTGTCTCATCAAAAACGGAGTTCAAAAACGTAAATACGTAATCCTAGGGTTTTCGGTTTAGTCGTAAAGGACGTTAAAATAAAATCGTAAGTCCTAATCTCTTCTCGTAAATTTGTGAGTTTATGAACCAACACAAATTTAGAACTCCAAAATAATATTCACGGATAAATTTATTTTTTGAAATGTTGGAATGTCACCAAAGACGGTGTATGTAAACGTAAGCACGTAACGTTGAATCCTCCGGTTTAGACGTAGTCGATGCTACTCCAAGACGTAAATCCAAATTTCTTCCCAAAAATATGTGAGTTCATATTGTAACATTAAAATAATATTTTTAAATAATATTCAAGAATAAAATATCAACCATAAATTGAGGGATTGTCACACAAGTTTAGGAACAAAGTGTCACCTTGGATGAGACAACATAGATCTATTCAGAAGTCTGAAATTAAGAAGAAAAGATTCAAGAATCATAAGAAAAGGCAACTGAATGCAACCAAACAGGGGAGGAATTATGAAGGACAACCACCTTCTTCTTATAATCAGACAAGGATCTCCAGAAATGACATCAATTTTGAATTGGATGAAGATGTCATAGGGACTTATGAAGATGGAACTGGTTTAGAGACTGGTGTGGATGGACCTTCAAATATGGAGATTCAGCATGAAGAACCACAACCTACTCATGAGGAGCCACAAGTTGAAGAAATTTTGGTAACTCAGCCAGCACCACCACCTCAATCATCACTTCAAAAAAATTAGAGTGCTTTCTATGAGAAGTTGGAGGAAATTACTATTCAATTTCCTGTATATTCAACTCCATCACCACAAAGACAAGTATGGTTTCAAAGGAAACAGACTTTGCAAGTACTGTCTAGATCAAGAATGAGCAATGAATCAGACAAGACTGAAGAGGTGCAAGTTGAAATGATGACTTTAATGGAAGAAAGAGTATCTAGGGATACACAAGTGATTGAAGAAACAAGTGTGTCTAATACTGGTGAAATCAACTTTGTTGAAGATCCATGTACTGCTAAGCCAACTAAGCCGACTGCAAGTACTACTGACATTGTTGAAGACCCAAGTACTACTAAGCCAACTAAGCCGATTGCAAGTACCGCTGGTGATCAACCTTCACTACAAAGTCAAACTCCTTTTGGAGAAGATGAGAATTTAGCCCAATTGCTGCTTGATTTAAGAAAGAAGAATTTAGTTGAGAAGACTAAACAAGCAGAGGCAGAGAAAAAGACACAACAAGAAGTTCTTGCCAAAAACAATCAAATTCAAGGTAAGAAAGTTCAAGCTTCACGCCGTACTAAAGGTATAGTTATTCAACAGCAAGCTAATGAGGAAAGATCTACCAAGCTGAAGAAGAAGCTACCTAAGATTGATCCAAAGGATAAGGGGAAGAAGCAATTATTATCAGAATCTGAAGATGAAAGTAATTCAGATGATGATATAAACAAAGTCATGTACAAATTTAATCAAATAGACCATGATGAGGAATTTGCTTATAGAATTCTAGCACAAATTCATAAAAATGAATTACAGGAAGAACTTGCAGCAAAGCAAGATTTGCTAGAAGCTAAAAGAATACAGCAAGAATGGAACATACAAGAGTATGACAGGATTCAAGCTGAATTACATGCAAGTGAGCTTCTTGCAGACTCATTGATAGCTTTAGAAAGATATGTATATGATGAAGAAGAGAAATCAAAATTGATTGATGATCTGGTAAGGGAGCAACAACGATTCTTTGTTGAAAAGAGAAGTAAAGAAAAGATTAAGCCTCCAACTACTATGCAGATTAGAAATCAGATGATGAACTTTCTTAAGAAAGTTAAAGGATTTACTCATATTCAGTTGGTCAAGAAGAATTTTTAAGAAATCAAGACTTTGTATGAGAAAAATAAGAGGACTGAATTGAATTTTTGTTGAGATTGGATCTGAAGCGGATAGAAAAACTGTTGAAGAGTTTTAGAGACATCTGCATCAACAAAGGGAATTTGGTAGTACTCCTAGAATTGAGCCAAGTACTGCTGAACCTACAAACACATCTCCACCTATCAAGACCACTTATGTGAGGAAGAATAGAAAGGGGAAGGTAAGTTTAAGGGAGGAAGAGACTGCTCAAAGAATGAATACAGGAGTTGAAACTCAAGATATTGCTCAGACTGAAAATGTACAAGCAGTACATACACAGTCAACATTACATACAACAGTACATACTGAGGAGACGGTACATACAAACTTGGAAGAGGGTTCAACAGAACTTGAGGGAATTTCCAAGGGTGTTAAAAGGAAAAGGTCAACAAAGACAAAGAAGAAAGCCAAGAGAGCTAAATCAACAGCAAAGGATAGTGATGATGATGAGAGCTTAAAGAAGTACTTGAAGATTGTGAAATTTGAAGATAAATGTATTGATATAGAGATTTTTGGAAATAGAGCATCCATTGCTAAATGGATTTACTCTACAGATCAAGGACTTGAAGCTTATGGAATTCAAAGAACTGATGGCACAACAAGGGTATTAAGACATTTGGAGGATATTCTTCACATTTTTGACAGAAAAGATATTCAAGATCTTTCAAGGTTAGTTCAAGAAGCCAGTGCAGGTAAAACTAAAGTATCACTATTATACTAGGAATTTCTCTTTATGTATGAGCCACACAATTATGATCCAGAAATGTTGAAGGAATTAGAGAATCAGGTTCCTAGTTACTGGAGATATTACAGGTCATGTGGATTGCATATTTTGGATGTAGATGATGTTACATACTATATGCTGCAAGAGAAAACTTACCCTTTCAAGAGAAAATTGTTGGAAAGGATGTTAGAACAACAATTAGAAGTTATAGAAGAATCTGCTGATGCTTTGGAGTTGATCAGAATGGTTAAACAACAAATCAAGGATTTGAAATATGAGGAAGAAGCTGAGAAAGAGCCTTAAGTGTTTGACTTTCAGTCACACTTCACAAATGGTTCTCATTTCACCATGTCTAACACACATAAGAACTGGCTAGTCCATAAGCAAACGGTTTGTGGTAAAGACTTATCAAATCCGTTGAAAGCTGATAGTTTGCTAAAAACTAAATGTTTCTAACTCACCTTGTTTCGAGACAAAGAGTTGGCTAGTCCTAGACAAATGGTACTAGGTAAAGACTTCATCAAATCCATTGATGGCTGACAATTTACCAAAAATTATAAGGTTTTCATTACACCTTATTCTTTGTGAATAAAGTATTGGCTATTCCAGAGTGTACGGCTTGTTGGAAATACGTTTTTACGTATTTAGAAAGGATCGGTCACTCCAATGATATTGGGCTCGTGATCTAATATAGCCCATATAGCCCACATGTAGGGTGGGCTATATATACCCCCTCCTAGCATGTTAGGAGGGGTTGGTCATTCACTTTTCACACACTTAATCTAATCTTTCATTATTTCTATCCAACCTCTCTCTACTTTCTCTCTCTACATCTTTATCTCTCTATCTCTTTAGATCATTCCAACACAAGGATAATCCAAGGATTACGAGGACCTACACGGCTAACTAGTAAAGAATTTATCAACTCTGTTGATAGCTGGTGATTTGCTAAAAATCATGAAGCCAATACAGATTGGTGTTTGTTGTTAACTGTTTTATTTCAGGTATGAAGATTGCAAGCAAAGAAGTATTCAAAGAAAAATACTTAGAATGTTTTGTTATCGTCAAATCAAGACAAAGGTTCATGATTAAGAGTTCAAAGATTAAACTCAAGAAGACAATAACTGATGCTACAAAGATAAGTGAATGTTTAGAAGACACAAGAAGATCATAGTTTGAAGACAAAGATGATACATATGATGTTTGAGGATTATCTTATCAGAAGAAGATCTACATTTGAAGTGTTTGGCTACATTCAGTTGGATACAAATACAAATTACCAAGTTCAATCCAAGGATGAAGGAAAGACTAAAGACATGTATTTTAATACATCCAGTACAAGAGAAACAAGAAGACAACAAGTTATCATTTCTTGTTTAGGGGAGGATTGTTGGGAATTATGTGTTAAGTGTCAAGTACCGTTAGTGTATTCCAAGTACTGTTAGTGTTATGTAAGTACCGTTAGTATTAACGCGGTACATAGTAAGTACTGATACTTATAAAGTAAGTACTGCTATGATGATTAGGACGAATATATCTTTGTATAAGATATGTCATATCTATAGTTAGAGTATATCTTATGTGATATACCTAAATAGTTAAAATATTGATAATATATCGTCTGTGATATAGTTATCTTTATAGAATATTATAAGGTTTCTAGGGTTCCTTACTCTATAAAAGGAACATAGGTACAATGTCTTTCATGTACCTCATTCAAGTCGATTAATAAGAGAATCGAATAGTTAAAAGTGTTTCTGTTCTGTTGTGCTTTATAAGTTAGATTCCGCATAACTTATTTAGTGTTAGTAAGAATGCTCAAAGTGTTTTAGTTTGATTACAAACTACTATACTAATTCTTAACAGAATATAGATCCAACCAAAGGGATCAACACCATGGGATCAGACAGAGAGTCGGGGAGAACTTCAACGATTTCATGCAGCGCTTTCTTCGTTTGGCTGGTTTTCTTGGCGCATCAGTAGGTACTGCCGAAGAGCAAGCATACCATTCCGGTGGGCTCTTCGTACATCGGTCACCAACAACTTGGTTTGTGCTACGTTCAACACGGTGGCACAAGTGGCCGATGCAGCACGTAAGATGGAGATGCTGCAAGAAAGAGAAGAGTTCGGGGAAGCAGAGAGACCCGAGAAGAGGTAAACATTCGTTATTCAGCGGTGACCAAACCGTATTCTTTCAGTATATGTCAATATTTATATCTCTTTTAAACTGTATCTTCCAGGCAGAAGACTGGGGACCGGTCTCAGACGGCTACTCAGCAACAGCCTACTCAGCCCAAGGGAAACGGTCAGACTCACGACCGTTCTTCTACGGATAGGCGTGGCGGTAATGATACCATAACAACGCTGGAAACTCCAACAGCAACAGGTCCTTACACTTACTCATTTTCTTATGTTACATGCAAAGCTCATAATTCTGACACATTAGCAATCTTCTACTAGGAATCATGGTAACGAGAGGGACCAGAACCAAAGAGGTTCACAGCCTAACCGTCCAGCTATCACTAGTATTAAATCTTATGAATTTCTTTCATTGTCCTTTGTACCTATTACCATGTCTCATGTATATTGTTCTTAACAGGCTCCCAGCCAGCAAGGGCACCTACTGGAGGGTATACTCATCCTCTTTGCACTACATGCAACCGTAGGCACTCAGGGCCATGTCGCCGCGACAGCGACACATGCTACGAGTGTGGCCTTACTGGTCATCGCATGAAGGACTGCCGCAAGGGTGAGATGGAGGGCACATCTGGACATGCTGATACTAAGCCGCCTCCTACTAGTGGACGCGTTTACACGACTCCTTGTGATCAGGCTAACAAGTCTATAGGTACCATCACTGGAATCTTGTATATGTATGGTCAAGTTGCATGTATTCTATTTGACACGGGTGCTACTTACGGTCATTGCTACTGCTTATGCTAAAAATGTTAGGATATCCCCTATGCCATTAGAGAATATATTGAACATTTCCACACCTTTAAGAGACTCTGTACGCATAACACATTTATACAAGAGCCGAGTTTGACAACAAGATTCGTCTTGTTGACACACTTCCGCTGGACATGAATGATTTTGACATGATATTGGGCATGGACTGGCTATCCAAACATCATGCTACCATAGACTGCCATTCATATCGAGTCATATTCGGTGATCTTAATGCACCAGAGTACATTCACAACGGGTTCGTACCCGGAAGGTCTGTACAAATCATATCAACCCTGCAAGCACGTGCATTACTTTCACATGGTTGCGAGGGCTATCTAGCTACTGTTCATGACATGGATGCTGAATCTCCATCAATTCAGAATCAGCCGATAGTGTCAGAATTTCCAGATGTATTTCCAGAAGAACTTCCGGGCATACCACCTACACGTGAAGTAGAGTTTAACATCGAGCTCATCCCAAGAGCTGAGCCGATTTCCAAGGCTCCTTATCGTATGGCTCCCATAAAGTTGAAGGAGCTGAAGGATCAATTGCAAGAACTTCTGGAATGAGGCTTCATTCGACCGAGCGCATCTCCATTGGGCGCACCGGTCTTATTCGTGAAGAAGAAGGACAGAAATTGTAACACTCTCATTTTTCGTATCGGTACAGCGGAAGGGTCTTTCAGAGTGTTACGGGATAGCACAATAACTCCAATCATAGACAACACATAAAAATGGTTGTACAAGGTTTAACAAACATTCATTCGATAAAAAGGTTTAAAAGCGTACAACAGGTCCCAAATTATACAGGTCATTAAGTTTACAAAACACAGATCGAATGAACATTTTTAATATTAACTGTGGGCCATCAGAGTCGATCTCCATCCGGATTACCTTCAAGCACCTGAGATAGAAAACATGCAAAAATCATATCAGCGAATGCCGAGTGAATTCATATAGTTTAATGAAAACCGTTATATAAAACAATCATTTACATTCATTTAAAATCAGAACACAAGTATAATATCGGAAGTAAGTCCACATATTGCTAGTCAGGCAATATATAAATCAAGCATACATCTGAAACCGTCCATGAGACCGTAGTCTCTATATTACCATGATAGGTAATATATTCATCGTTAATAGCGTCGTATCATATCGGATATTTAGATTATACAGGTCGTATAGATTGTAGGATTATTATTAGCCTCATGACATTGTTACCTTACTGTGAAAACAGCGGGCCGCGAACCCGACAAACAATTTGCCCATCTAAGTTAGCGTGTCGTCACAAAAATCACGCTATGGAATCTTCTCATACATAAATTCGCTTACCAATCAATGTGGTACGACGGGGATCAACCGTCAATGCGCGAACTGGGGTGATCGTCCCCAAATAGTACTATCAAATGCATAAGCGTCTACCAAAACCCGGTAGTTCACAATTCATGCTAATGGGACTTCAAGTGACATAACCTAACTACTAATAATCCTTTTAGTCTCGAATATAGGGTCATAGCATCATTCGGGTCCATATCATTTAGCATACAATCGGGACTACTTGTGTTCTATTTTTATAAAAATCTAGCATGTTATCTCCCTCGCGGGTTTACAAATCATTTTATAAAACATTTAAAAGAGTGCGAGGCTATGAACTCACGTTGTTAATGAAAGGCGGATTATCGGCTACGGGCGTGCTTCGGTCATGGAAACCTATATAAATAATAATCGTTCTTAGACTCGGTCCAATGACCTTTATCAAAATAACAATATACATATGATGATTTTGTACATATGATGATGATCAAGTGGGTTTATAAATCCTTGTTTACTCATTTTAGTGTTTACGTCTTGGTAACGTCTTACTAGTTCATTAGTTTTATCGATTTTACCTATTTTAAGTCCATTAATTCTTTTATAAGTTCTTTAACTTGTTTTTACCCATTTTATACCTATATGATCAGTATATATATCTTTCATGTTGGGCCCAAATGGGTTAAGCCCAAATAATTCTTTTTACAAGTTTTTATCTTATTAAGTCCAATTATTAGTCCAATAGGTTTATTTAGCTCGTAAATGTCCGTAATTCTTATAGTTCGGGTTTTATCGGTTTTTACTTGTATTAGTTACTTATACATCAGTATATAACTTTTATAAACTTTACATTAGACGGGTTTGGTCGTCTAAGTTTTATTTGGTGAAAAACGTTAATTTTACGGCGATAGCCGAAAAAGTCGTAAAAATCAAGTTTATAGTTTTTATTACTTATAAATATTATTTTTACCACCATTTATCTAATTTACCCATTTGATTAACCTTTTATACATTTATATAAATAAGTTCTATAAGTTAGTGGGTTTGTATTTTTACATTTTATACATTATAATGTGAGTGCTTATATAATAATAATAAACATTATTTCCAAAAATCTGATTTTTAACTTCATATTCACCATTTTTACCATATCTAGAGTTATATAATGACTTAGAAGCTCATTTTTGGATGACATGTTCTTCATAAAATGTGCTACATATAACTTAGTTATAGCTACTGCCCATTTTGAGTTTAAGTTGCCTTAACAGTCCCTAGAAAACTGCTTATTCAGATTACACCACCTAACTTGTTTTGATCATATCTCACTCATTATTTTGATTCCATTGCATGGCCAACTCTCACATGTGTATAACATTATCTACTTACTGTAAATGGATCAAACCATGTAATTTTATCAGTTCATATTTTAGTAATCTACTGTTTTTATACAGCCAACTAAATAGTCAAGATTTTAGCTTCATTTCTTATAGTTATCATCATTTTTAAGCATATTTATCAACACTTGATCCCCACACAACATTTTTATCATCATATATACATCACATACATATACAAAATGAAAGAAAATACATTTGTTCTTTACAAAATAATAAGAGAAAAATGTAGAGGATGATCTTCTTTACCAATTCAAGTGGATTTCGTGTTTTAGGAAGACAAGAACTTGATGAACACAACAAGTATCTCCAAGACCATCAAATATCAAGAACATATGTTGGAAAATCAGCCCTAGGACACAAGCAAATCACCTCCAAAGATGTTTATGTGGCCACCAAATGATCAAGGCTTCAAGGAAACACCTTAATAGGACTAGTAAACATGTGGTTTGTGGTTAGAAAAGATCAAATGGGATGTTTGTTAGCTTATAGTGGACGGCAAGGAGGGTGAGATTGAGAGAGTTTTAGAGTGGATTGCATGGAAGGAAATGGTATGAATGAAACTACTTGCTAGTTTTGTTTAGTGGTAAAATGAGTTGGCTTAAAGTGTAAGCACAAGCTTACACTTGTGAAAACTTGTTAACTTGATGCCACCTATGTGTGGTGGTGTCAACATTGCCGTCCCATATAAGCTAGTGGGGTGGGGCAAAGTGTTTTGTCCCATCTCACTAGTTTACGGGTATTTCTCGATTCTAGTTTTCTCGATTTGCGTGCCCTCGGGTCGTTTTACGAAAAACGTTTTTATAAATTATGAATCACCGTCACAAAACGAATTCAATAAAAATTGTCTCATCAAAAACGGAGTTCAAAAACGTAAATACGTAATCCTAAGGTTTCCGGTTTAGTCGTAAAAGACGCCAAATTATGCACGTAAGCCCAAATTTAAATCCGTAAATTGTGAGTTCGTCAACCAACACAAAAATAAGTTTCAAAATATTATACGAGAAAATACTTCACTACCTGAAAATGTTAGATTTGTCACAGCTTTTCCTCCTAAAAGGGATCAACGTCCTCGTGATCCATTTCATTTGAATGTCCGTTTCTTATTGAAATCGAAGAGGTGCGGATATTTCTTCCACATTTCATCCTCTCGTTCCCAAGTATACTCCGGTCCATGCTTTGAATTCCATCGGATCTTGACAATAGGTATCCGACTTTGTTTCAGTTGCTTTACCTCACGGTCCATAACTTCTACGGGCTCTTCGATAAAATGCAACTTCCCATCTATTCGAACCTTACCTAACGGAATTTTCTCATCACTCACTGCTAGACATTTCTTCAGATTAGATACATGGAATGTGTTGTGAACACCATGAAGTTCTGGGGGTAACTCTAGTTTGTAAGCCACCGGACCTACTCTAGATAAAATCTTAAAGGGTCCAATATAACGGGGATTCAATTTTCCTCGCTTTCCAAATCTGATAACGCCTTTCCATGGCGATACTTTCAACATTACTCGGTCACCCACTTCAAACTCCATTGGCTTCCGCCGCACATCCGCGTAACTTTTCTGTCTACTTCGGGCAGTCAACAACCTCTTCTTAATCTGAACTATCATCTCCGTAGTCTCCCGGATCAATTCCGGTCCCGTGAGCTGGGTATCCCCAACTTCACTCCAACATACAGGAGATCTACACTTCCTACCATACAAAGCTTCAAACGGTGCAGCCTTAATACTAGAATGGTAACTATTGTTATACGAAAACTCTGCTAACGACAAATGTTTATCCCAATTCTTACCAAAGTCTAACACACAAGCTCTCAACATATCTTCTAGTGTTTGTATCGTCCTTTCACTCTGCCCATCAGTCTAGGGGTGATAAGCAGTGCTCATATCGAGATTCGTTCCCAAAGATCTTTGGAGAGATTTCCAAAAATTCGATGCGAATCTAGGATCTCGATCTGAAATGATCGATACAGGCACTCCATGCTTGCATACAACATTATCAAGGTATATTCGAGTCAGCTTTTCCAGTGAGAACTGCTCCTTAACCGGAATGAAGTGTGCTGATTTGGTCAGTCTATCGACAATAACCCAAATCGAATTGTTTCCAGATGATGTTCTAGGAAGCTTGGTGATAAAGTCCATTGTAATTCGCTCCCACTTCCGTTCAGGAATCTTTGGTTGTTGAAGTAGTCCTGATGGCTTTTGATGTTCCGCTTTAACTCTAGCACAAGTCAAGCATTGAAGAACATACATAGCTATGTCAGCTTTCATATTCGGCCACCAATACAACTTCTTCAAATCATGGTACATCTTATCAGATCCCGGATGAATGGAATACTTAGATTTATGGGATTCTAACATAATCAAGTCTCTTAAGCCTCCAAACTTAGGTATCCACATACGACCTCTTAAACATTTCACTCCATCAGCTCTAACCTCTAAAGGATCTCCTTCTCCTCGGAACCCTTTATTAACAAAATTCTCCTTCTTACAAGCTTCTATTTGCGCATTTCTAATTTGCTCAGGCAAATTATTATGCACGGTCAAGACTAGAGAACGCACCCTGATAGGCTCTCTATCTTTCCTACTCAACGCATCAGCAACAACATTGGCTTTTCCTGGGTGATATTTTATATCACAATCATAATCACTTAACAACTCTATCCATCTTCGTTGCCTCATGTTCAATTCCTTCTGATCGAGAATATACTGTAGGCTTTTGTGATCGGTGAATACCGTACACTTGGTGCCATACAGATAATGTCTCCACAACCTAAGAGCAAAGACTACAGCTCCTAACTCAAGATCATGAGTAGTATAATTCTCCTCATTCTTCCTTAATTGCCTAGAAGCATAAGCTATCCCTTTCTCTCTCTGCATCAAAACAGCTCCATAACCTCTAAGAGATGCATCACAATACACTACAAAATCTTCACTCCCGTCGGGTAATGATAAGATTGGCGCACTACATAATTTTTGCTTCAATGTCTGAAATGCTCCATCTTCATCACTTCCCCAAACGAAAGGTTTATTCTTCTGAGTAAGCTTAGTCAAGGGTTTAGCTATCAAAGAAAATTCTTTAATGAATCGCCTATAATAGCCAGCTAATCCTAAGAACTGTCGCACTTCCGTTGGCGTTGTCGGTGCAGACCAATTCTTAATAGCTTCAACCTTTGCAGGATCAACATGAATTCCATCTCTGTTAATCACATGACCAAGAAATTGCACAGAATCCAACCAGAAATCACACTTCGAAAACTTAGCATACAACCTTTCATCCTTCAAAAACTTCAAAACAATCCTCAAATGTTCTCTATGTTCATCTTCATTCTTAGAATAGATTAGAATATCGTCAATAAACACAATCACAAATTTATCCAAGTAGGGCTTGCACACTCGATTCATTAAATCCATGAAAAACACAGGTGTGTTAGTTAACCCAAATGGCATTACTTGAAATTCATAGTGTCCATAACGAGTTCTAAATGCAGTTATAGGAATATCTTCTTCAGGGACGCGAAGTTGGTGATATCCTGACCGCAAATCTATCTTAGAATACACACTAGATCCTTGCAGTTGATCAAACAAATCGTCAATCCTAGGTAAAGGATATCGATTCTTAATTGTCAACTTATTCAGTTCCCTATAATCAATGCACATACGAAAAGATCCATCCTTCTTCTTAACGAACAAGACTGGAGCTCCCCAAGGCGACGAGCTCGGTCGAATAAAACCTTTATCAGACAACTCCTTAAGTTGCTCAGATAACTCCTTTAATTCAGAAGGGGCTAATCGGTAAGGCGCACGTGCCACCGGTGCAGCACCCGGAATTAAATCGATTCGAAACTCTACTTGCCTTATCGGTGGAAGTCCCGGTAAATCTTTAGGAAATACCTCAGGAAATTCACAAATAATAGGTACATCTTCCAATCGTTTCTCCCTAGACTCATTCCCGGCCACTTGAGCTAAGAATAACTCACAACCGTTCCTGATGTACTTTTGGACTTTAATACATGAAACGATTTTCAAACGGGATTCACCTCGACTACCATCAAGTACTAACGTCCTATTCCTAAGAGGAATCTTAACCTTCTTCTCTCCACATAAAATAGTAGCATTATTCAACGACAACCAATCCATACCAATGATAATATCAAAACTACCTAATTCTATCAACATCAAATCAATCGGAAAGGAATGGTTCAAGAGATTTAGAGAGCATCCTTCTAATAGCTTATTAGTTTTCACTAATTTACCATCAGCCAATTCCACCTCGTAACTGGTACTTATCTCAACAGGTTCAATATCAATAAGGGCACTAAATTTAGTGGATACAAAGCTCCTATCGGCACCCGAATCGAATAAAGCAACAGCATAATGATTGTTGAGTAAAAACGTACAGGTAACGACATTCGAATCCTCTTTCTTCACCTCAATTGTTCCAAGTTGGTAGATACCACCCTGGGGGTTTCTTCCAGGTACAATCGCTTTCAACTTGGGGCATTCCGATTTCCTATGACCTTCTTCATTACAGTTGAAGCAAATCGTTCCCTTCTTACACCTTTCAACCTTGTGTCCAAGCTTTCCGCAATTTCGGCACTTCCAGCAGTCGCCAGGATGCCTCTTGTTGCCACACTTAGGACATCTATCATCGTTGCGCGGTGCATTGTTGGTAAGAGCATTTGCATTCCCCTTTCTCTTGTTCTGACGGCGATTGAAATTCTTCCTATTATCACCTCTATCTACACGCTCACCATCTCCCTTTCTTTTCTCACCTACACGGGCTTCATCTTCCTTATCCTGAATTATCTGTCCAATGAGTTGGTAAGCCATTCGAACAGCATCATCAATGGTCAGTGGTTTCGATGATGTCACGTCCCCCCGGATATTCTTGGTCAACCCTTTCACATATTGCTCAATTCGGATCTCTTCGGGTTCAACCAATCGAGGACATAGCAAGGCCAACTCATGGAATCGATTCGTGTAACTATCAATGTCCACACCTTTCATTCTCAAATGAATCAACTCCTGTTCTAACCTAATAATCACACTACGAGGACAAAACTCCAAAGTCATCCACTTCTTGATTTCAGCCCAAGGAGTAGCATTAGCAGCATCAAGACCCATGAAAGCAATTCTCCCGTTCCACCAAGTCAACGCACGACCTTTAAGAGTAGCCATAGCAAAAGTCACCTTATCTTCCTCCTTACACTTACTAATCCTAAACACCGATTCAATCTTCTCAATCCACTGGCTTAGTCCTACAGCACCTTCAGTTCCATTAAAAGGTAGAGGTTCACACTTCATGAACGTCACATAAGTACAGCCACCAACTTCAGGTGCATTCATTCCAAGTCCTCCTACATTTCCTCCAGCATTTGCATTCACATTATTAGCATTCACATTCACATTAGTACCGCCAATTCCACTACCGCCAGCTCCACTACCGCCAGCTCCACTACCGCCAGCTTCATTTCTAGCATTTGCCATAAATTCAGTCATAGATGCGGTAACTTGCTCCGTAATAATCCTACGTACATCATCCTCAGTCACAGCCTTCTTGGGCGGCATAGTTCTATAATTCCACAATTTCAAAGTATTAAGCATTCATCCAACAAAGGATTCATATAATACGGATCGAATTCATAATCAAGATACAAATAAGGCACAATATGGAATTCAAGACAAGATACATATTTCATTTGATCTGAAACAAAAGTATTGTCTTAGTACATCCATATCAAAGTTCTAACACTATATACACTCAAAATTCGTGCCAAGTCTACTACTAACAAGTCGATTCAGTCAAAGCTACAAGCACAAAAGATATAAAGGTCACTACTAAATACAGACTGGTCTACTGAGAACCGCCAGATGGTCCATCATCCATCGTCTTCTGGATCTTCGCCGGACGATCACTAGACACATCTTCAGCTGGGCGCTTACGGATTACTCCTCTTTCAACCATGTCGGCATAAAATCTACTATTCCAACCCACAGATATATTCAACTCCTTTTCAGCTTTCTCACGCATCGCACGAGCCACACTCAACTGAATCTCCATAGAATTCACCTTTCTCTTCATAGCAGCATACTCACCACTTTCCAACACCGATAACCTCCTAAAAGCCTCATTCAAACCACGTTCTACATCACTAAAATCCAAACTAAGCAATTCTCGCTCTTTCTCGCCAATCTTTGTCTTCGACTCCAAATAAGCAACCTGAGTCTGAACAACACCTAATCCAACCTCTGTCACACAACTCTTAACACGGGAAGCATCTAGATCACGTCTCAAGGCCCATGGTGCAAGACCATTAATATGAGTAGCCTCTCGAGTACTAGACGACTCTCCTATCTCACGTCTACGAGTAGCAATACCATCAGTACCGTCAGGTGCATCGTCATCCTCATCCTCCTCTGATTCAGAATCAGATTCAGACGATTCAGACATCTCATCCCTAGGTAACTCATCCTCAGAATCAGACAAACAAACTGGTGGGGGCAAAGGCTCGCCCTCTGGAACATCATACGGATAAATAAGCTCAGCTTCCTCATCGTCATCAACCTCAACATCTATACCTACGTCTTCCTCGACATCCTCGTCGTCAATCTCATCATCTAACCCAATCTCATCCTCATTCTCAATATCCACATTCTCATTACCCACATTCTCAATATCCACATTCTCATTACCCACATTCTAAATATCATTCTCAATATCATAATCTACTAAGTCTAAATAAGGATCATCTTCTATATTAGGTTCGGGAATAGCATGGTTTTCTACAGGAATATTAGGGTCAGCCATGACAATCTGCATTAATATATATATCTCGTATTAGGATAACATACTAGTTAAACAATTACATAATGAAATCACGATATATACATATATATAAATTAAATTATATATATCAAAATATATATCTTCTCAATAGGGCTTGTTGGTAACGTCGGAGATCTCTGGCACCGTTATAGTCAAAAGATTTTTCAAATATTTTCTCAAATGTTCATTGTCAAAAGATTTTGAAAAGTTTTGTTCAAAACCTTGGTTTTTAAAATCTTTTGTTCTCTACAACGAGAGCTCTGGTACCAAACTGTAACACTCTCAATTTTCGTATCGGTACAGCGGAAGGGTCTTTCAGAGTGTTACGGGATAGCACAATAACTCCAATCATAGACAACACATAAAAATGGTTGTACAAGGTTTAACAAACATTCATTCGATAAAAAGGTTTAAAAGCGTACAACAGGTCCCATATTATACAGGTCATTAAGTTTACAAAACACAGATCGAATGAACATTTTTAATATTAAGTGTGGGCCATCAGAGTCGATCTCCATCCGGATTACCTTCAAGCACCTGAGATAGAAAACATGCAAAAATCATATCAGCGAATGCCGAGTGAATTCATAGAGTTTAATGAAAACCGTTATATAAAACAATCATTTATATTCATTTAAAATCAGAACACGAGTATAATATCGGAAGTAAGTCCACATATTCCTAGTCAGGCAATATATAAATCAAGCATACATCTGAAACCGTCCATGAGACCGTAGTCTCTATATTAGCATGATAGGTAATATATTCATCGTTAATAGCGTCGTATCATATCGGATATTTAGATTATACAGGTCGTATAGATTGTAGGATTATTATTAGCCGCATGACATTGTTACCTTACTGTGAAAACAGCGGGCCGCGAACCCGACAAACAATTTGCCCATCTAAGTTAGCGTGTCGTCACAAAAATCACGTTATGGAATCTTCTCATACATAAATTAGCTTACCAATTAATGTGGTACGACGGGGATCAACCGTCAAGGCGCGAACTGGGTTGATCGTCCCCAAATAGTACTATCAAATGCATAAGCGTCTACCAAAACCCGGTAGTTCACAATTCATGCTAATGGGACTTCAAGTGACATAACCTAACTACTAATAATCCTTTTAGTCTCCAATATAGGGTCATAGCATCATTCGGGTCCATATCATTTAGCATACAATCGGGACTACTTGTGTTCTATTTTTATAAAAATCTAGCATGTTATCTCCCTCGCGGGTTTACAAATCATTTTATAAAACATTTAAAAGAGTGCGAGGCTATGAACTCACGTTGTTAATGAAAGGCGGATTATCGGCTACGGGCGTGCTTCGGTCACGGAAACCTATATAAATAATAATCGGTCTTAGACTCGGTCCAATGACTTTTATCAAAATAACAATATACATATGATGATTTTGTACATATGATGATGATCAAGTGGGTTTATAAATCCTTGTTTACTCATTTTAGTGTTTACGTCTTGGTAACGTCTTACTAGTTCATTAGTTTTATCTATTTTACCTATTTTAAGTCCATTAATTCTTTTATAAGTTCTTTAACTTGTTTTTACCCATTTTATACCTATATGATCAGTATATATATCTTTCATGTTGGGCCCAAATGGGTTAAGCCCAAATAATTCTTTTTACAAGTTTTTATCTTATTAAGTCCAATTATTAGTCCAATAGGTTTATTTAGCTCGTAAATGTCCGTAATTCTTATAGTTCGGGTTTTATCGGTTTTTACTTGTATTAGTTACTTATACGTCAGTATACAACTTTTATAAACTTTACATTAGACGGGTTTGGTCGTCTAAGTTTTATTTGGTGAAAAACGTTAATTTTACGGCGATAGCCGAAAAAGTCGTAAAAATCAAGTTTATAGTTTTTTTTACTTATAAATATTATTTTTACCACCATTTATCTAATTTACCCATTTGACTAACCTTTTATACATTTATATAAATAAGTTCTATAAGTTAGTGGGTTTGTATTTTTACATTTTATACATTATAATATGAGTGCTTATATAATAATAATAAACATTATTTCCAAAAATCTGATTTTTAACTTCATATTCACCATTTTTACCATATCTAGAGTTATATAATGACTTAGAAGCTCATTTTTGGATGACATGTTCTTCATAATATGTGCTACATATAACTTAGTTATAGCTACTGCCCATTTTGAGTTTAAGTTGCCTTCACAGTCCCTACAAAACTGCTTATTCAGATTACACCACCTAACTTGTTTTGATCATATCTCACTCATTATTTTGATTCCATTGCATGGCCAACTCTCACATGTGTATAACATTATCTACTTACTGTAAATGGATCAAACCATGCAATTTTATCAGTTCATCTTTTAGTTATCTACTGTTTTTATACAGCCAACTAAATAGTCAAGATTTTAGCTTCATTTCTTATAGTTATCATCATTTTTAAGCATATTTATCAACACTTGATCCCCACACAACATTTTTATCATCATATATACATCACATACATATACAAAATGAAAGAAAATACATTTGTTCTTTACAAAATAATAAGAGAAAAATGTAGAGGATGATATTCTTTACCAATCCAAGTGGATTTCTTGTTTTAGGAAGACAAGAACTTGATGAACACAACAAGTATCTCCAAGACCATCAAATATCAAGAACATATGTTGGAAAATCAGCCCTAGGACACAAGCAAATCACCTCCAAAGATGTTTATGTGGCCACCAAATGATCAAGGCTTCAAGGAAACACCTTAATAGGACTAGTAAACATGTGGTTTATGGTTAGAAAAGATCAAATGGGATGTTTGTTAGCTTATAGTGGACGGCAAGGAGGGTGAGATTGAGAGAGTTTTAGAGTGGATTGTATGGAAGGAAATGGTATGAATGAAACTACTTGCTAGTTTTGTTTAGTGGTAAAATGAGTTGGCTTAAAGTGTAAGCACAAGCTTACACTTGTGAAAACTTGTTAACTTGATGCCACCTATGTGTGGTGGTGTCAACATTGCCGTCCCATATAAGCTAGTGGGGTGAAGCAAAGTGTTTTGTCCCATCTCACTAGTTTACGGGTATTTCTCGATTCTAGTTTTCTCGATTTGCGTGCCCTCGGGTCGTTTTACGAAAAACGTTTTTATAAATTACGAATCACCGTCACAAAACGAATCCAATAAAAATTGTCTCATCAAAAACGGAGTTCAAAAACGTAAATACGTAATCCTAAGGTTTCCGGTTTAGTCGTAAAAGACGCCAAATTATGCACGTAAGCCCAAATTTAAATCCGTAAATTGTGAGTTCGTCAACCAACACAAAAATAAGTTTCAAAATATTATACGAGAAAATATTTCACTACCTGAAAATGTTAGATTTGTCACAGAAATATGCGTCTTTGCATAGATTATCGTGAGCTCAACAAGATCACCATCAGGAATAGGTATCCTCTACCACACATTGACGATTTGTTTGACCAACTCCAAGGGGCCAAACATTTCTCCAAAATTGATCCGAGGTCGGGCTATCATCAGCTACGTGTTACAGAGCAGGACATCGCCATGACTTCTTTCCGTACATGCTATGGCTACTACAAATTTGTAGTCATGCCATTTGGCCTTACCAATGATCCAGTAGTGTTCATGGATTTGATGAACAGAATCTTCCATGAATTTGCAATGAATCAGACAAGACTGAAGAGGTGCAAGTTGAAATGATGACTTTAATGGAACAAAGAGTATCTAGGGATACACAAGTGATTGAAGAAACAAGTGTGTCTAATACTGGTGAAATCAACTTTGTTGAAGATCCAAGTACTGCTAAGCCAACTAAGCCGACTGCAAGTACTGCTGACATTGTTGAAGACCCAAGTACTACTAAGCTAACTAAGCCGATTGCAAGTACCGTTGGTGATCAACCTTCACTACAAAGTCAAACTCCTTTTGGAGAAGATGAGAATTTAGCCCAATTGCTGCTTGATTTAAGAAAGAAGAATTTAGTTGAGAAGACTAAACAAGCAGAGGCAGAGAAAAAGACACAACAAGAAGTTCTTGCCAAAAACAATCAAATTCAAGGTAAGAAAGTTCAAGCTTCACGCCGTACTAAAGGTATAGTTATTCAACAGCAAGCTAATGAGGAAAGATCTACCAAGCTGAAGAAGAAGCTACCTAAGATTGATCCAAAGGATAAGGGGAAGAAGCAATTGGCCTTTCAAAAAAAAAAGGGAAGAAGCAATTATTATCAGAATCTGAAGATAAAAGTAATTCAGATGATGATATAAACAAAGTCATGTACAGATTTAATCAAATAGACCATGATGAGGAATTTGCTTATAGAATGCAAGCACAAACTCGTAAAAATGAATACAGGAAGAACTTGCAGCAAATCAAGATTTGCTAGAAGCTAAAAGAATACAACAAGAATGGAACATACAAGAGTATGACAGGATTCAAGCTGAATTACATGCAAGTGAGCTTCTTGCAGACTCATTGATAGCTTAAGAAAGATATGTATATGATGAAGAAGAGAAATCAAAATTGATTGATGATCTGGTAAGGGAGCAACAACGATTCTTTGCTGAAAAGAGAAGGAAAGAAAAGATTAAGCCTCTAACTACTATGCAGATTAGAAATCAGATGATGAACTTTGTTAAGAAAGTTAAGGGATTTACTCATATTCAGTTGGTCAAGAAGAATTTTGAAGAAATCAAGACTTTGTATGAGAAAAATAAGAGGAATGAATTGAATTTTGTTGAGATTGGATCTAAAGCGGATAGAAAAGCTGTTGAAGAGTTTAAGAGACATCTGCATCAACAAAGGGAATTTGGTAGTACTCCTAGAATTGAGCCAAGTACTGCTGAACCTACAAACACATCTCCACCTATCAAGACCACTTATGTGAGGAAGAATAGAAAGGGGAAGGTAAGTTCAAGGGAGGAAGAGACTGCTCAAAGAATGAATACAGGAGTTGAAACTCAAGATATTGCTCAGATTGAAAATGTACAAGCAGTACATACACAGCCAACATTACATACAATAGTACATACTGAGGAGACGGTACATACAAAATTGGAAGAGGGTTCAACAGAACTTGAGGGAATTTCCAAGGGTGTTAAAAGGAAAAGGTCAACAAAGACAAAGAAGAAAGCCAAGAGAGCTAAATCAACAGCAGAGGATAGTGATGATGATGAGAGCTTAAAGAATTACTTGAAGATTGTGAAATTTGAAGATAAATGTATTGATACAGAGATTTTTGGAAATAGAGCATCCATTGATAAATGGATTTACTCTACATATCAAGGACTTGAAGCTTATGGAATTCAAAGAACTGATGGCACAACAAGGGTATTAAGACTTTTGGAGGATATTCTTCACATTTTTGACAGAAAAGATATTCAAGATCTTTCAAGGTTAGTTCAAGAAGCCAGTGCAGGTAAAACTAAAGTATCACTATTATACTGGGAATTTCTCTTTATGTATGAGCCACACAATTATGATCAAGAAATGTTGAAGGAATTAGAGAATCAGGTTCCTAGTTACTGGAGATATTACAGGTCATGTGGATTGCATATTTTGGATGTAGATGATGTTACATACTATATGCTGCAAGAGAAAACTTACCCTTTCAAAAGAAAATTGTTGGAAAGGATGTTAGAACAACAATTAGAAGTTATAGAAGAATCTACTGATGCTTTGGAGTTGATCATAATGGTTAAACAACAAATCAAGGATTTGAAATATGAGGAAGAAGCTGAGAAAGAGCCTTAAGTGTTTGACTTTCAGTCACACTTCACAAATGGTTCTCATTTCACCATGTCTAACACACATAAGAACTGGCTAGTCCATAAGCAAACGGTTTGTGGTAAAGACTTATCAAATCCGTTGAAAGCTGATAGTTTGCTAAAAACTAAATGTTTCTAACTCACCTTGTTTCGAGACAAAGAGTTGGCTAGTCCTAGACAAATGGTACTAGGTAAAGACTTCATCAAATCCATTGATGGTTGACAATTTACCAAAAATTGTAAGGTTTTCATTACACCTTATTCTTTGTGAATAAAGTATTGGCTATTCCAGAGTGTACGACTTGTTGGAAATACGTTTTTACGTATTTAGAAAGGATCGGTCACTCCAATGATATTGGGCTCGTGATCTAATATAGCCCATATAGCCCACATGTAAGGTGGGCTATATATACCCCCTCCTAGCATGTTAGGAGGGGTTGGTCATTCACTTTTCACACACTTAATCTAATCTTTCATTATTTCTCTCCAACCTCTCTCTACTTTCTCTCTCTACATCTTTATCTCTCTATCTCTTTAGATCATTCCAACACAAGGATAATCCAAGGATTACGAGGACCTACACGGCTAACTGGTAAAGAATTTATCAACTCCGTTGATAGCAGGTGATTTGCTAAAAATCATGAAGCCAATACAGATTGGTGTTTGTTGTTAACTGTTTTATTTCAGGTATGAAGATTGCAAGCAAAGAAGTATTCAAAGAAAAATACTTAGAATGTTTTGTTATCGTCAAATCAAGACAAAGGTTCATGATTAAGAGTTCAAAGATTAAACTCAAGAAGACAATAACTGATGCTGCAAAGATAAGTGAATGTTTAGAAGACACAAGAAGATCATAGTTTGAAGACAAAGATGATACATATGATGTTTGAAGATTATCTTATCAGAAGAAGATCTACATTTGAAATGTTTGGCTACATTCAGTTGGATACAAATACAAATTACCAAGTTCAATCCAAGGATGAAGGAAAGACTAAAGACATGTATTTTAATACATCCAGAACAAGAGAAACAAGAAGACAACAAGTTATCAAATCTTGTTTAGGGGAGGATTGTTGGGAATTATGTGTTAAGTGTCAAGTACCGTTAGTGTATTCCAAGTACTGTTAGTGTTATGTAAGTACCGTTAGTATTAACGCGGTACATAGTAAGTACTGATACTTATAAAGTAAGTACTGCTATGATGATTAGGACGAATATATCTTTGTATAAGATATGTCATAGCTATAGTTAGAGTATATCTTATGTGATATACCTAAATAGTTAGAATATTGATAATATATCGTCTGTGATATAGTTATCTTTATAGAATATTATAAGGTTTCTAGGGTTCCTTACTCTATAAAAGGAACATAGGTACAATGTCTTTCATGTACCTCATTCAAGTCGATTAATAAGAGAATCGAATAGTTAAAAGTGTTTCTGTTCTGCTGTGCTTTATAAGTTAGATTCCGCATAACTTATTTAGTCTTAGTAAGAGTGCTCAAAGTGTTTTAGTTTGATTACAAACTACTATACTAATTCTTAACAGAATATAGATCCAACGAAAGGGATCAACACCATGGGATCAGACAGAGAGCCGGGGAGAACAGCAACGATTTCATGCAGCGCTTTCTTCGTTTGGCTGGTTTTCTTGGCGCATCAGTAGGTACTGCCGAAGAGCAAGCATACCATTCCGGTGGGCTCTTCGTACATCGGTCGCCAACAACTTGGCTTGTGCTACGTTCAACACGGTGGCACAAGTGGCCGATGCAGCACGTAAGATGGAGATGCTACAAGAAAGAGAAGAGTTCAGGGAAGCAGAGAGACCCGAGAAGTGGTAAACATTCATTATTCAGCGGTGACCAAACCGTATTCTTTCAGTATATGTCAATATTTATATCTCTTTTAAACTGTATCTTCCAGGCAGAAGACTGGGGACCGGTCTCAGACGGCTACTGAGCAACAACCTACTCAGCCCAAGGGAAACGGTCGGACTCACGACCGTTCTGCTACGGATAGGCGTGGCGGTAATGATACCATAACAACGATGGAAACTCCAACAGCAACAGGTCCTTACACTTACTCATTTTCTTATGTTACATGCAATAGCTCATAATTCTGACACATTACCAATCTTCTACCAGGAATCATGGTAACGGGAGGGACCAGAACCAAAGAGGTTCATAGCCTAACCGTCCAGCTATCACTAGTATTAAATCTTATGAATTTTCCGCATTGTCCTTTGTACCTATTACCATGTCTCATGTATATTGTTCTTAACAGGCTCCCAGCCAGCAAGGGCACCTGCTGGAGGGTATACTCATCCTCTTTGCACTACCTGCAACCGTAGGCACCCAGGGCCATGTCGTCGCGACAGCGACACATGCTACGAGTGTGGCCTTACTGGTCATCGCATGAAGGACTGTCGCAAGGGTGAGATGGAGGGCACATCTGGACATGCTGATACTAAGCCGCCTCCTACTAGTGGACGCGTTTACACGACTCCTCGTGATCAGGCCAACAAGTCTACAGGTACCATCACTGGAATCTTGTATATGTATGGTCAAGTTGCATGTGTTCTATTTGACAGGGGTGATACTTATGGTCATTGCTACTGCTTATGCTAAAAATGTTAGGATATCCCCTATGCCATTAGAGAATATATTGAACATTTCCACACCTTTAAGAGACTCTGTACGCATAACACATTTGTACAAGAGCCGAGTTTGACAACAAGATTCGTCTTGTTGACACACTTCCGCTGGACATGAATGATTTTGACATGATATTGGGCATGGACTTGCTATCCAAACATCATGCTACCATAGACTGCCATTCATATCGAGTCATATTCGGTGATCTTAATGCACCAGAGTACATTCACAACGGGTTCGTACCCGGAAGGTCTGTACAAATCATATCAACCCTGCAAGCACGTGCATTACTTTCACATGGTTGCGAGGGCTATCTAGCTACTGTTCATGACATGGATGCTGAATCTCCATCAATTCAGAATCATCCGATAGTGTCAGAATTTCCAGATGTATTTCCAGAAGAACTTCCGGGCATACCACCTACACATGAAGTAGAGTTTAACATCGAGCTCATCCCAGGAGCTGAGCCGATTTCCAAGGCTCCTTATCGTATGGCTCCCATAAAGTTGAAGGAGCTGAAGGATCAATTGCAAGAACTTCTGGAATGAGGCTTCAATCGACCCAGCGCATCTCCAATGGGCGCACCGGTCTTACTCGTGAAGAAGAAGGACGGAAATATGCGTCTTTGCATAGATTATCGTGAGCTCAACAAGATCACCATCAAGAATAGGTATCCTCTACCACACATTGACGATTTGTTTGACCAACTCCAAGGGGCCAAACATTTCTCCAAAATTGATCCGAGGTCGGGCTATCATGAGCTACTACGAATTTGTAGTCATGCCATTTGGCCTTACCAATGATCCAGCAGTGTTCATGGATTTGATGAACAGAATCTTCCATGAATTTTTAGGTAAGTTCGTCATTCTCTTCATTGACGACATTATGATATTCTCTAAGTCCAAGGAGGAACACGAAGACCATCTTCGTACAGTATTACAGATTCTTCGCCAGAAGCAGATGTATGCTAAATTCTCCAAGTGTGAGTTCTGGTTAGACAAGGTGGCGTTCTTAGGTCACATTGTATCAACAGAAGGAATCACTATGGATCTAACAAAGGTTGAGGCTATTACCAAGTGGCCAAGACCAACATCAGTAACTGAAGTTCGCAGTTTCCTAGGCTTAGCTGGTTACTATCGTAGGTTCGTGGAAAACTTTTCCCGCTTAGCACTACCATTGACCAAAGTGATGTGGAAAGGGGAGAAATTCATCTGGACTGAAGAACAAGAGAAGAGCTTTGAAGACCTAAAGCAGAAGTTAGTATCTGCACCGATTCTTACTCTCCCATCTGGTACAGGTGGATTTCAAATCTATAGTGATGCATCAGGGAAGGGACTTGGCTGTGTTCTCATGCAACATGGGATAGTGATCGCGTACGCTTCACAACAGCTTAAGCCTTATGAGGAAAATTACCCTACGCATGACTTGGAACTTGCAGCAGTCGTGTTTACATTGAAAATATGGAAGCACTACTTGTATGGAGAATCATGTGACATTTTCACGGACCACAAGAGCTTGAACTACATCATCACTCAACGTGAGTTAAACATGAGACAGAGGAGATGGTTAGAGCTGTTGAAGGATTATGACATTAATCTACAGTATCATCCCGGCAAGGCGAATGTAGTGGCAGATGCACTTAGCAGGAAGTCCAGAAAGATAAACGACATTAAAATTGAGGAGGAAATTATAAGAGACTTTGAGAGACTAGACATTGAGATCATAGTACGTGGGCAGCACGGTTATTAGGCTAATCTTAGAGTGGAACTAGAGTTACTCTCTAGGATCAAGGAAGCTCAGAAGGATGATGATGAAATCCGGGCGATAATTCAGAAATTGGAGAAGCAAAAAGAATTTTGAGTAGACACAAATGGTATCTTATGGCAGGGCACGAGACTTTGTGTTCCTGATGATCAAGAACTCTAGGAAACATTGTTAGTTGAGGCTCATAGCTCCCCATTCTCTATTCATATTGGATCGACCAAGATGTACCATGACATCAAGAAATACTTTTGGTGGAGTGGTATGAAACATGATGTTGCAACTTATGTCTCCAAATGTCTTACCTGCCAGCAGGTTAAGATCGAGCATCAGCAATCTGGCGGTCTTCTACAACCATTAGATATTCCAGAGTGGAAGTGGGACAAGATCACCATGGATTTTGTTACTGATCTTCTACAGACAAAGAAGAGGCATGATGCAATTTGGGTTATCGTTGATTGACTTACTAAGTCAGCTCATTTCTTACCAATCCGCAAGGAAGATTCGGTCAGTAGACTCGTCGATACTTACAAGAAGGAGTTCATGAGACTTCTTGGTGCTCCATCCAGCATCGTCTCAGACAGAGATCTTCGTTTCATTTCGCGATTTTGGAGAAGTCTACAGAAAGCTTGGGGGACAAAACGTAAGCTTAGCACGACTTTTCATCCTCAAACAGCCAGACAATCGGAGCGAACTATTCAGACATTAGAAGACATGTTGAGGTCATGTGCGTTGGAATGGACGGGAGATTGGGACGATTACATCTGTCTGGTAAAGTTTGCATACAACAACAGTTGGCACGCAAGTATTAAGTGTGCTCCATTCGAGATGTTGTATGGAAGAAAGTGTCGCGCCCCAATCTGCTGGGATCAGGTTGGTGAGCGAACACTTGAAGGAACATAAATGATAGAGTTGACCAACGAGAAGGTCGCAGTAGTTAAGCAGAAATTGAAAGAAGCGCGGCCACATCAGAAGAGTTATGCCGACAAGCATCGTAGGGACTTACATTTTTAACATAGGAGATCACGTCTTCCTTAAGGTATCACCGGCACATGGTTTTAGACGTTTTGGAATCAAAGGGAAGCTCAGTCCTCGATTCATCAGACTGTTTGATGTCATTGAGCAAGTTGGGGAAGTATCTTATCGTTTAGCGTTACCTCCACAACTTTCTCATGGTTACGATGTTTTCCATATGTCCTTACTCAGAGGGTATAAGTATCATCCCCTTCACATGGTTCAGTATCCACTAGAACAGATTCGTGAAGATCTCACATTCATAGAGGAACCCGAACGTGTTCTGACAGGCAAGAACGAGTCATGAGGAGGAAGACGATTCAATTCATCAAAATCCTTTTGAGGGATCATACCGATCGGGAAGCCACTTGGGAAACCGAGGAGTCTATCCGGGCTTCTTACCCTCATTTCATATTTTGAATTCAGGTATGTTCCTCTTTACCAGCTTACGTTATCTATAATTCGGGGACGAATTATTCTTTTTAGGGGGGAAGAGTTGTAAAACCCGCATGCTTTTACCATGAACAGTACATATATAATCGTACGTACATGATTAAAACTTTCCTTATATAACATGTTTACGTTTCACGAATGTTAATTACAAGTATTACGTACGTGTTATTACACGATAAGTATTTAAGCGTATTAATACACGATAATTATTATCAACAATAATTATAATCACGAACATGAAAATATGAACGTAAATAATCACGAACCTATTATTATGTATTTACGTAATTATTATTACGATTACGTACAAGTATATATTATAACACGAACAATTAAGAATAAAGTCACGTAAAAACGAACACGAGAACACGTAACAATTTAGAACACGAAAAACGTCGGGTTTCCCCTTGTGGGACCCATATACTCGCGAACAAGACAAGGAAAAGGGCCAAGCCCACTTTAATTTTTGCTAAAATAAGAAAAAGGGAAAAAACATATTTTCATATTACAAAAGTTTTAGAAAATAACAAAACCCTAGCCTCCCTTTTCTTCCCCTTTGGCCGCCGGGTATAACACACCAAGGAGAGGTGTTTGTTGATCTTGGTTGATTAATTTCAAGTGTGGTGTTTGTGTTATTGTCATCCAATTGTTTCATGCATTCGGTAATCCTTAAACCTTTTTCTTTTTAATTCTTTTATTAATTAAGAACACATGAAATCATGGGAAGTTATGAACAAGATTAAAAACATGTTAATTAAATTATAGGGGTTAATAACATGGTGGTTTTTGGGTGGTTTGGTTCGGCCGACACACACAAACCGAGAGCTGAAGCTCTCGGTGTCTCTCGGGTGACCACTGCCGAGACCTTCGGGTCTCGGTGTAGCCTTGTGGTTCAGCAGCAGGTGATGTGATCGTGATAGTATATGTGATAATTAGATACGTTATAGGGCAAATTAGTAAATTACATTTAGGAAAAAGTAATAGACTAAAATTACCAAAGACGAATTAAGTTAAACACGTGGATGAACCAAGTTCGTTGTACACGAAGATCTTATGAATTTGAGACGTTTTTCTTTGATTTGGACAATTGATTCTAATTGGTTTCAGGTTTTAAACTAAAATTAAATTCAACAAATTTAAAACTATTTAATTTTATCCTAAAGTGCATGAATCGTTACCCATTTAATCTAAAAACAATTCTTCAAAAATCAATATAAAAATTAAACTATTGAAAAATTAATCTCTTTAATTAAAATCACAAATTTAAATACTTATTTAAGAATCTAAACTAATTAATCCATTAAAATTAACTATTACTTTTTATAAAACAAAATCTATTTTAAAAGCTAAATTTATTAAAACTAATGTAACTAAAACCTAATTTTAAAATCAATTAAAATTTCTAAAAAAATAGTAAAATATATTTTTTTAATTTGTTTTATTTATTTTAATTTGTTATTTGAAAACTAAAATAAGAAAATTAAAATGATTTAAATAAAAGTAAATTAAAGTAAAAGAGAGTATTTAAATAAAACTAAATCTGCCAGCTAAATAAATGCTATATTAATTATTAAAACCATCTTATAACAAAAACATAGAACTAGCACAGATGGTAGGAGTGTTGGCTGTGAACCGTGAGGTCACGAGTTCAAATCCCATTGAGGACAATATTTTTGGATAATTTTTTGTACTGTGAAAATCAAACACCAAAGTCACAGGAGTGACTATATATACTGAATCAGTGAACAAACTGATAAGTTTATCTGCTTTGAGCTATCAGATCAGTGAAATCTGATAGCTTATAAATATATAAGACAAACCAATATTATAAGCCAAGACAAAAGCTATAACCAAACACTAAAAACGAATAGCAGCTCAGAAATTAGTTATATAGCAACTAGAAACAGCAATATAAATCGAATCAGACAACTAATAAACATAAAACAGATTATACCAAATCAGCTATAACCATTAATGACCAAGAAATTGAGTTACAGGAAGCTAAGATTAACAACAAGAGTTTAGTAGTTACAAAACTAACTATCAGTAATAATAAGATGAGAAATCAGCTAAAATCAGATTAACAGATATAACAAATACTCCCTCGTAACACTTAAACAGCCATCAATCTCACATATCCAGTTAACTTAAAAACTATTAAACAAATAAGCTATATGCCAGATCCAATTCCATGAACAGATATCCAAATCGCAGAACAAAGATCAAATACCCAAATGCTCAGATCAGAATATCAATCCAATTATTAAAAATCTATTTAATTGATGCAAAAAAAACTGAACTCAAAACAAAACAGTAACATCCTTATCAGCTAATCATCTAAGCAGATCCAAACGATTCAATTCAACAGTCATATGTGTTCTTAACCTTATTAGCTTATCAGATTTAAACAAAACTCCTATATAAAACAGATTCATTAACTATTTAAACTGGAACAGATTAACTCATACTCAAATTAAACTATCACAAATAATACTTAATCAAATATTAGAGCATCATAGAGTTACCAAAACAAGTAAAATAATCAGGAAATGAAAAGAACTTAAAACCTATTCGATGAAATCCTTTGGGACGAAGTGCAGCGCTGAGCTGACTTAAGAACCTAGATCGACACCAATAGGACCACCATTAAGCATTCACGAACCATTAATACCTCGAATCCAATAATCATATACGATCCAACAGCTTTTATTGTTTAACCAGTAGGGTTAAACATTCATCCCTAATCCTCTCTATTATTCACTTAAGCTAATTATTGAGCTTAAACAAACAATATCTCATTCATAACATCAATATATAAAATTAGATTGCACTAATCAATTAGAAAAGTAAAATCACGAGACAAATATATTGAAACTGAAACTTTGATTTTATTAAATCCAGAAAAGCATTACACACTTTTTAAAAGGAAAAATACAACTCTAACTATATTTTAACATTATAACAATAAGAAAAATAGGGATACAATTACTGAATAAATGGGGGGTATTTATAGCTGAAGAGAGGTGTTGGGTTGTTGATGAAGAACAATTTGTAGCCCTTGGATCTTTTTTACCCTTTCTCTTTCTTGTCAGTTAAGCATCCAACGGTTGTAAATGGATCTTGATCACACAGATCGCCAACGTGGCGATCTATTGTGTTTCTTGTGCTTTCTCCAAGCTGAGTTGTCCATTCCTTATTGGTGGATTTGTGAGAGTGAGATGTTACAACCAATCAGGAGAGGATAAATTGCCACGTCACTACTAGTACCTCTATCTTCAAGGTCCGAAAATAGTGAGGATTTAATTCTCATTGTGTGAATCACACGTGCCAACCAAAACCCCTAATTTTTACTAAACAATTTATTAAATTATGGTCGACTAGAGTTTGGATGAAAAGTTTGGGTCTGGTTATTTGGTGAGGTGGGAGAAAAGAAACATTGGATGTATCTAAGGTGAGTGAATTTAAGTTTGACCAAATGTGAAAAGAAAAGAATTTATCTTTTCACTTTACCGTTTCTAGTTGAAACCTAATGGGTTTTGAGGCCCATTTATATCCCACGTCTCAAAAATTTTCACGTTTGTAAAATTGTTTATTGAACTTGGGCCTAAGCCCAAGTAATTCCATCCGTTTTATTTTTATTATTGGGCTTGGATTGGTCTTTATTCAAAACATGACTTAAATAAACCGTAAATGGGCTTTCAAGCCCATTAAGCAAATGTGGGACCCACTTGTCCTAAAATCCTTCATATTTTTAATCCGCTAAAAACGAGCTTGAAATTTGGCTTCCTTGATCTTTTTATCAAACTTGTGTCGGTTTTGCCGGTTTTCACGAACTTGGTACCTACACACACGAAACAAGAAAATATGCACATACAAGGATATATTCATGTGTTTTATGCAATTTAAGCTCGTTTTAAGATACAAATGATATGAGTAAAGTCACTCATATCAAACTCCCCCTTGCTAAGCAATTGTCGTGTCCTCACGCAATGATAAAATAAAACACTAACTACACCATTATTCAACTTTTGACACTTTATTTTTCAAAGACATAATGTATTGCTTTCATTATTTGAAAAATAACTTTTAGGATCATAAAACTCAAATAGATTCATCGTCCCCGACTTTTTACTTTTCCATGCCAAGTGCAAAAACAAGATCATTGTCAATCATAAGCCCCAAAATTAAACTAACTCATACAAGTAATTTGTGTTAAACTCAATCTCATATTATTCCTAATTGTATCTCTAGATTTTATTTGTCATTCACCCAAAGGCTCATTTGACTTTATTTGATATTTATTAGTCCAAAAATGAAGGCAAGAACGATGTAAACTCAAAACTCAAAACCTAACCTCGACTTCAAAAACCGTTGTTACTAAAGAAAGCCCACATCAAGGATAACTTAACACGATTTAAGGGATAAATCCCCGGACCCGAAATTTGGCTAATAGGACTACTTAAAAGCAACAATAAAAACCTCCAAAGTCAATTATGACCTTATTAATGGAGTTAGCAACAACTACACCATATCACCTTGTGGCTCTTTACGATGCAATTGTGGTCCTTATTTAAAATCCACACCCGAAGGCTCCTTGGACAAAAATAAGGGACTTGACATCACCATCCCACCTTATGGATCATAATGATGAAGAAATTTTTATTCAACACGTCCCCTAGCCATACACCCTAAGGCTCTAATGACAAGGTTAGTGCTACATGACTCCCACCCGAAGGCTCCTAGAGAACATGTTTTTATTTATTCTTCTTTATTAATATGATATATATAGTAAGCCAAATTTCCGCAATCCCATGATCAAAAGTCCATGACGCTGACACCCTTATGTGTTCTCACTTTAATTACAAGGGAAGAAAAAGAAGGAGTTACGAGTTAAGATATCAAGCCTAAACCGCTAAAAACTTCATTTATTAAGCAAATATTATTCAAGCGTGGAAAATAAATACGAGGAGATTAAATCAAACACAAAAATACTTGCACAAAGAAGAATTAATCTTAGAAACTTATGATTGAACTCTATCATCTCTTGTTATCCATATTGTAAAATTTCAAAAATGTAAAATCAATGGATACTTAGCCTATTAAATCAAAGTTTTGGGTTTTCAAGTAATCTATAGGATCTTGCATCTTCTTATACTTTTTCAAGTTTTAGAATTTGCGTTTTAAAGTTCCCTTGATAAACGACTTTCTAGGATCAGTTATAGGAACTTGCGAAAAGTTCTTGTTCTTAATCCGTATGAATTAAGACTTTCGCGTTTTAAAGCTCCCTATATAAAAGCCTAGCAAAACTTAATTCAAATACGTTAAGGAAAATCTAAGGTAAAAAACCGAGTCGAGTCAAAAACTATTTTTATTTTCACCAACGGAAAGCCTACATTTGTGTCAAAAACACTTATTTCCTTTATTAAAAACTTAAAATAACACTAAAAATTTAAATTTTTTATGAAAAATGAGAAAAACAATTACGTTTGTACACGACAAAAGCAATTGAAAGCGATTATATCGATTGACTCCCCCATGCTAAAACCAAACATTGTCCTCAATGTTTCTTAGCTCAAGAGTTACACCCCCTTGCTAAAACACGAAGAGTCTAATGCAAAATCCTAACATGGAAAGAGCACGCACATCTATAAGCCGTTTATTAATTATGCCTCAAGATAAAACGTTAGTCGATAAAAATCAAATGATAGAGAGTGTGCCCCTTTTGGCATTCAAAGAATGAAAGATCAAGTGGACCGGCAAAAACCGAACACGAGAGTCTTCAATGATTAGGGTCATACCTAAGATTCACAACACAACAAAACACGAGCACGAGCTTGAAAGATCAAGCCTTATTAGTGTTAGAAAATAAAAAGAAGATAGAATGTATGGGACTCCCCCACAAGGCACCTCGTTTTTGTTAAACGAGTCATGATCTCGGCTCGATCCCCGCATTCATTGGTCCTTAGGGAAAGTTTGAAGAGCCGGGACAACCTCCGTAGGTATGTCCCCTCCAAAGTAGTGTTTCACACGATGACCATTCACCTTAAAGTTAGGCCCGTCTTTTTGAGCTAGCTCAACGGTGCCATAAGGAAAAACGTGTACAATGGTGAATGGTCCGGACCAACGGGATTTAAGCTTGCCCGAGAAAATCTTAAGTCTAGTGTTGAATAAGAGGACTTGATCACCAACATTGAAAATGCGGTTTTTGATCTTAGAGTCATGAATCCTCTTAGTCTTCTCTTTATAGATCAAACAATTTTCATAAGCTTGATCCCTTAATTCACTTAGTTCATTCAATTGAACCTTGTGATGATCACCCGCGGTCCTCAAATCAAAGTTATAATGCATAAGAGCCCAATACGCCTTATGTTCGAGTTCAATTGGCAAGTGGCATGCTTTTCCGTAGACCACCCTAAATGGTGTACAACCAATTGGCGTCTTGTAAGCCGTACGGAAAGCCCACAATGCATCGTCCAATTTATCCGACCATGAACTGAGATTTTCTCCAATAGAACGCTCCAAAATCCTTTTAAGAGCACGGTTTGAAACCTCCACTTGACCACTCGTTTGAGGGTGATAAGCCATCGAAAGTCGATGAGTGACACCATATTTCTTTAGAACTTTTTCAAGTTGTTTGATGAGATGGCATTTATACATGATCTCATCGTTCTTTTCGGGCTTTAAATGCATTAAAATGTCATAAAATACCATATATATGCTTGTGTTTGTTTACTTGTGTATTTTAGGTATGGATATCGTGAAAAAGACAAAAGATCACAAGATACAAGGAAAAACGGACACGAGAAACGAAGCCGTACAAAGAACCGGGCCCTAATCATGGAATTTTCATCAAATACCCTTGAAGACTTGAAGACAAGCAAGATTGATCATCATTTATTGAAGAAATGACACTTAAAACCCTTGTATATTCATAATTACAAGTTTGGTCCCTTAAGTTTGTCAAAATTGCAAAAAGGTCCTTAAAGATTGAAGAAATGGCAAGATTAGTCCCTCAACAATTTCAAATTGCCAATAATGGTCCCTCATAAAGTGGAAGACTCATTGAAGACCTTTGAAGATCAACATTGTCCAAGATTAGTCCTTGAAAAATCACCAAATGACAAAAATCGCCTTTGAAACATCTTTATGGAAAGTTTGTGCCAAAATTGTCAAGTGATGAAACTTAAATACAAAGGGGATGCAAGTTTTAGGCTGGAAATCTTTAAAGGCCAAAAAAACCAAAAACCAAGGACCAAAAGTGACAAAACTGAAACATTTAAAAAAAAGAGGCGCCTAACACCCACACCACCCCCAAAAAACGGATCAAAGGAGCACTATTCACCTTCTTACCACCCCAGATTTTACCTTCACTTTTCCTTGGGTAAAACTCAATTAAACCTTCACACACTTAATTCACACACTCAAAAACCCTTCCCACTCCTAAAAACCTGCATCCCACTCATGTGCACCAAACCCCCAATTCCCCAATCCACCAATCACATCATTCCTTAGCCCCTAAGCATCATGACGTGGCTTAAATCAATGGCCAAGATTATTTGCTTCCTCCCAAAGCAAAATAAACGTCCAAGATCAAATGAGAGGACAAAATGCACTCAAAATCATTCAAGGGCACATTTGGGATTTTCTATGTATTAGGGTTTAGTTTTTTATGCTTCTAGGATGTTCTATAGACTCTATAAAAGGAGACCCAAGTTGTGGTGATCCCTTTGTTCCAGTTTCTAGTCTCTCACATGTAATTCCTTTTTAAAGAAATAAAAAGTTTGGTTTTTGAAATATTCAAGTGTAATTCCTTTTTTATTGTTTTTAAAAGTTTGTGTGTTGTGAGGAGATTGATTCTGAGTTCCACTTTGTTTATTGGTTAAGCAACTTTGATTTTCAAAGTTGTTTAAGGTTTTGAGATTTTGAGAGATTTTGGTAAAATCTTCTCAAAGGTATTTTGGTGTTTATGGTTCATGTTATTGGTTGTTTAGGATTTAGAAAACGTATTTGGAAGGTTTGAAAAGGTTTTGAAAGTATTTTGGAAAGAAGAAAAAGGAAACATAAAAAAATATATATTGTTATATTATTTTGTTGTTTTCTTTGATTTGTGTTCAAATAGGTTGAAGGCTTGTTGATTTAGTTCAGCTCCAACCCGGGTTGGATTGGAGGAGGATTTTCATCCTCTAGGTTCTTGGATGTAAGAACCTAAGGTATCTTCCTTTTACCTTGAAAAAGCTCAAAAATAGCTAGTTGTATGATCTTAAGTGATTTGGTGATTAAGTGTGTTTATATTGCATGATTTGTGTTCTAGTGTGTATGTTTACATGTTAGATGCACTTGGAATCAATTTGGTAGCGTTTGTAAGCATGTTGGTATGTTAAAAGTTGGTTTTTAGATTTTAAAAGGGTGTTTGGCAACAGGTTTAAGCAGGACATCTAGATTTGTTTTGATAATTAAAAGGTGTTAGATTGCTTGTTTAAGGTTGATTAAGGTTATTAGTAAGTAGTTAATTAGTTTGGAACAAGATTTGAACAAGTTTGTTGAGTTTAAAAAGTAAAAAGGGTGTTAAAAATCTGCATATTGCTAATTTGCTTGATTTGTGATGAACTTTGTGCATGATCTTTGATTGTTGATCTTTGATTCTTGTTGTTATTTGTGTGTTACTTGACTCCTTGAGCTTCAATAAGCTCAAGGGTGCCCTTATTGTCCAAATAATCACCAAACAAAGCACATTGCCAAGTCCTCTTGGCTTGTATCATACTTGGAGAAAGCAAAACAGCACAAGCAGTACCAGGCACGTCACACGAATTGCGCCGCAAGTCCTAAGCGTTGCGGCGCAACACAAGGAGCTGCAGATTTTGGTTTTCCCGTTTCACAAGTTGCGGCGCAAGACAGAAGCATTGCGGCGCAACTGAAGGTGCTGCTGATCTTGGTGATCTCGCAACACTAGTTGCGGCGCAAGACCCCACTAGTTGCGGCGCAACTAGTGACTTTTATTTTTTTTGGAGTGTTTTAATATTATTTTATTAATTAATTTTCAAAATTTTATTTTTCTTTCTTTTTCATTTTTCCTAGGTTCTTTGTCATTGATTAGGACTATTTCCATTTTTAGATTATTTTTATAACTTTTAGATTTATTTTTATAATTATTTTAAGTTTAATTAATTTTTAATTATTTTAAATCATTTTTTGAGTTTTAAAAATTGCTTTAATAGGTTTTAATTTTTAGAAAATTACTTTTTAGTCTTCTAATAATATAAGTTAAGTAATTGTTCAATAAAATCATATTTTTGACATTTGAATTAGTTAAATTTAATTTTAGGGCTTTAATTAGCATTTAAAATTAATTATTTAATTAATAAAAGGTTTTAAAATATCTTTGTTGGATTTTTATCTTTGTTTATATTATTTGAGACTTGTTTTTAGCCTTTTTGATATTTAGTTTTTAGTTTTAATAAATTTTTAATTTTAGTGATTTTTCTACGGTTTTACGTTTTCGTTTTTTACGTTATAGTGTAATTTCCAAGAAACCGTCATTCCATCTTCTCAATATTAATCTCAAAGAAATACAAGTTAATTCACGACACCATACCTCCTTGGGAAACGAACTTTTACACTTTCATCTCATTTTATTTGATTGTGGGTCATTAGTGCACGGTTTTCCTAAACCGTCGTACTCGATACTTACCGCTATTTACGCTCTTTTCCTAAAGGGTAGTAAAACACTACAACCAATTTTGGCGCCGCTGCCGGGGAGGTGTGTCGTGTCTTAATTTGGAAAATTTTGTTTTTGATATTATCCATAATAGTATTTGTGTTAAGTGGAACTCCCTTAACACGTATTATCGGTTTTCTCGGTTTTTCTTTGTGAATATTATTAATATATTGTATTAAGTATCACAACCAAAATACAATATCTCCAAAAGTGTGAAAACACAACCTTGATTCGGGATTTCATCACTCGATCATTGTATTCGAATCTCAAACAAAAAGAAAAGGCAAAAATAGATAAATACTTTCGAGAAGCTCGATTTTGAAAGATACGAACTATAAGGTGGGTATAAGGCGGGTATTATAAAATATACCCTAAGGAAAAAGGCTCTTAAGTGCTTCGCGCCGCCTCGTTTCCCCGCTTGCTTGTAAGTATTTTGAGATTGAAGGCTAATCGAGGGTTTTGCCGCCCAAAGTATTAATACGTATACTATATTTGCTTGGTTTTCTTTGTGATTAAACCCTCGTGAACAATTTGGTTTTCACCAAAGTTCTAAAGTCATTCGAAGGCGTTCACTCCACGTGATCGTTTTCATTCCTTTGAGGCTTCTTTAATCAAGAGTTTGATTCGAGGAGAGATTTTGTAGATTGTTGTCTACGTAATACACCAAAATCCAAAAAAATTAAATATCATCAAAAACAAAAAAAAAAATTGAAAATCCACAAAATACCAAAAAAGAATCTTCTTTGCTTTCCCTCTATTTTCATAATTCTCTTCTTTCACCCTCTAAACGTTTAATTCTCGTAACACCGTTTATGTTGCATCATGTCTAATGATGAGGGATATTTTTCGTGTCCATATTGTGGAGGCCCACCCGATGGGGCTAATTGTTTTAATTGTGAAGTTTATGGAGGTCGAGAGGGTTATATCTATAACTCTCCTCCACGTGGTGATGGTGACAATTTTCAATCTAACGACCAAGGTCACCAACCACATTCGTCATTTGATTCGTCTTTTAATTGTGGTGAAAATCAAAATGAGGAAATGAATCTTAATGAATCTTTTTGTGATTATATGAGCCGTCATAACAAACTTATAGAGTCACTTCAAGAACACGTGGTAGATCTCGATAAGTATTACAAAGAGAAATTGGCAACCCAAGGGGAAACTTTCAAAAAAATGGAAAACGATTATGATACCCTTTTTGAAGAGCAACAACGAGTGTATGACCAAAGTCAAGTGATGTGGAGAGAATACGTAGATAAAATTAAGGATGATCACGCCAATGAGAAAGATAAAATTCTTTTAATGTTCGAGGGCTTAGTGGGGAAATTTAATTCATTGTCAAATGTGACCAATCCCAATCCCGTGGGAGAGGTTCAAGTTACTTCGACTCCTAAGACTCGTACGTCTCGTATTGATCCATATCTCTCTAATTTTAGAGTCGTGCAACCATCGTCATCAAGTAAGAACGTAGAGGCAACGAAACCGTCATCCAACGAAGTTTTGAAAAATGTTTGTGAAAATAAACCTAAGGAAAAACTCGTAGGATATTTGGGAGTTTTAAATCTTGTACCTTGTAAACCTAATTTTTCTAATGAAGATGAAATTATTGAGGATTTTCTAAATCAATATACACTTAATTTTGAAGAAATTCCAATAAATGATTTTAAAGAAGAAAAATGTGAAAAGGTTTTAAAGGAAATCATGAAACCCTCGTTTTTACAAGATGAACGAAAATTAATTCCGAAGGGACGTGTTAGTAGTTTTGCTAAAATGTTCGAGAGCCCACGTTCAATCCCTTCGAAGGACAAACTTGAAACCGTCAAGGCAAAATCGTCACGAGACGAGCCTTTTTCTCCTATTCCCACACCGTGTGAGATTTTGGATTTATCGTGTGAGAAGTCCGCCGATGGCCTTGCTCACATCGATACGTTTTTCGATATCGAGGTCGACACGACAAAGGCAAAATCTTCAATCGAAGAGCCTTCTATTCCTAGTTTCACGACGGTTGAAGCTAGTGACTCGATTATCGACGATCTTATTGCTCAACCTCTTCCACGAGGAAGAGAAGACGTTTTTGATCCCGATGGAGATTTTTCCGAGATCAAACGTATTCTTGACGACCCGCCTTCGATTTTCGAGTTTGATGAAGACCATTACGTTAGCCCGGAGGGGGATATTCTTCTAATCGATTCATGTTTTAAAAAGTCAAATCCTCCTCCCACCTTCAAGATAAATGTGAAAAGTTTAAGTGTGCCTAGATTTATTTTAGAAACACCAAAAATTTTCAATTTAATCGACTTGGGTTTTCGTAATAATGAGTTAAAAATTGACAAAGGAAAAGATTTTACAAATGATTTGAAAATTTTTCCAAATCTAACTCCGTCATCACCGCGTGATTTGAGTACTACAAACTCGTCTACTCCTTTTGACGATGTTTTGTGTGGTCCTAGTATGGGGGAAGCCCCTTATGTTCCCTCATCCTTGTCCACCGAGGACGAGATATTCGACCCCGGAATTTCATGTAAAGGGAAATCTCGGTCTTCCACCGATGCAATAAATGGAAACTATATCTATTTGCTTGGTGCGAGTCTACCTCGAGTAGCTCAAACGTTTGTCTTACCAATTGTCTCACCCTTCTACTTCTTATCTATTTTCTTCAAACTCTTTGAGTTTATGGCACATGTTCAAGTGGTGTTGATTTGTTTTTTCCATGAAAACGAGAACGCCATCTTCGACCCCGGTATTTTGCATCATCTAAGGACTTAGTCCTTTATACCGGTTGCTTTTTGGGCCTTGTTTATCATGTAAGCCCCATCAAAAATTTGACCACACCATGATATCCCTAAATGTTCACATTTTAAGGGGATCGAGTCGAGCTCATGACTCGGTAATCAAAAACGAGGTGCCTCGTGGGGGAGATCCCATGCTTATCTTTATGCTTTATGTTCACTAATAAGGGGACTTGTACCCTTCCAACTCGTTGTCTCGTGGTTGTTTGTGATTGTGTTATCTAGATCATCATCATCGTCTACGATTGAAGACTCTCGTGTTCGTTTACGTGAGCCTCCATCGTTCGTTTGAAGAAGTTTTTCACGAATCCATGACATATCCTTTATTGTTCTAACAATTATCTTTTAGCATAATTAATAAACGGCTTTAGATATATTGTTGATCACCCTTTCCATGCTAGATCCTAAGCATTCGACTCTTCGTCTCTAGTATGGGGGTGCTCCACCTTTAGACTCGAAACATTGAGGACAATGTTTACTTTTAGTATGGGGGGGTGAATAGGTACTTGCTTTGCTACGCCCTCGCGTTTTCCAATTTTCAATGTTTTGTTTTGCTAATAAGGCTAAAAATGGCCAAATTTTAAAATTTTTCTTAGTTTTCATAAGTGTTTTTAAGACACGAATGTATATTTTCCGATGGGTAGAATAAGAGTTAATTTTTGACTTGATGGGCATTTGGAGCCATTTACATTCCTTAACCCGCTCAATTCAAGTTTTGCTAGACTTTTATATAGGGAGCTTTAAAACGCGAAAGTCTTAATTCATTCGGGTTAAGAACAAGAACTTTTCGCAAGTTCCTATAATTGATTCTAGAAAGTCACTTATCAAGGGAACTATAAAACGCATTCTCTAAACTTGAAAAAGTCCAAGAAAGTGCAAGATCCTATAGGTGGCTTGAAAACCCAAAACTTTGATTTGATATAGTCTTAATGAAAGCTAATCCAAATTTGGCTTAATTTTGACTTGCACGGCTAAGTATTCACGAGTCTCTTTAATTAGAGGTCTTTAAATAGTGAAGAACGAGAAATGATAGAGTTAGACAAGTGATCATGCTAAACGTAGAACATGAAAATGTTCTTTCAAAAACTCATATGTTTTTAATTGTGGCTTTTTCTTCCCATAAGATCAATGCATTAGGAATAAAACATAATTGCAATAAGTAAGGTCGTACGATTTGAAAGGTTACTTAGCCTCTAGCGCAAGATCGTTTAAAAGTTGCTCGGGGTTGAATAGAGTTCATAGCCAAGGCATAACTTATTGAAGCGGGACGCGAAGATTGGCGATCATCCAAAAAGGCCCTAACAAGGCATGAGGAGCTCTATTTTTGCTAAAGATCCAAAGATGATGTGAAGTATCATTGTTCCAAAATCAATATGAAGGATCGAGACACACGACGAGAAGCTATTACTCCCCTAAAGAATGGAGAAAGTCTATCCAAAAAGACCCTAACAAGGTATGAGGATAAATATATCCAAGTCCGAAAAGGAGGCGGATCGTTGTATATCAAAATCCAAAGTAAAGATTGAAGAAAAATGATGAAGTCGTGGTCCTATATGAAGAATCTCTCAAAAACGTCAAGTGAAGAAATTCCAAATATATGAAGAGAAGACCATAATTTCGAGAACGTCTTCCCAAGATTTGAAGTATGAAGTACATGCCAAATATCGGTCCGAGAAAGGTCTCAAATCGTGAAACAAGTTATGCCAAGATATGAACTTAAGGAGATACACGAGAAGCCGTTTTAAAAGATTTTGTCCTTCGGCTAACTATTGATCAAATCGTGCTACTTTGCTTTCGGACTAATAACTACTCAAATAAGTCAATATGAATCACTTGTGATCCATGACAAATAGATAAAAAATGCTAGTAACCCATTTCCTTTTATAATAACTAGGATTGCGGGGAGAAAAAGTATTACACAATTTGGACGTATGAGTAGTGTTAGCATTGTGACTTGTACCAACAATGATCTTGTTTTTGCACTTAGCATGGAATGTATGACAATCAAGGATGACGAAATTTACTCTAAGGGACATTAACTTGTTTCTATTCTTTGACCCTAAAAGTCACATTTTGGTGATGAAAATCATACATTATGTCTTTACACATCATCGTAGTATGTTGCAAGTCTTTTACTCTTCAATAAAGGTTAATAAAATTGAACTTTGGTGATGCTTAGATACTTTATTCTAGCATTGCGTGAGGGCACGGCAATGGCTTAGTATGGGGGAGTGATGAGATGGCATTTATACATGATCTCATCGTTCTTTTCGGGCTTTAAATGCATTAAAATGTCATAAAATACCATATATATGCTTGTGTTTGTTTACTTGTGTATTTTAGGTATGGATATCGTGAAAAAGACAAAAGATCACAAGATACAAGGAAAAACGGACACGAGAAACGAAGCCGTACAAAGAACCGGGCCCTAATCATGGAATTTTCATCAAATACCCTTGAAGACTTGAAGACAAGCAAGATTGATCATCATTTATTGAAGAAATGACACTTAAAACCCTTGTATATTCATAATTACAAGTTTGGTCCCTTAAGTTTGTCAAAATTGCAAAAAGGTCCTTAAAGATTGAAGAAATGGCAAGATTAGTCCCTCAACAATTTCAAATTGCCAATAATGGTCCCTCATAAAGTGGAAGACTCATTGAAGACCTTTGAAGATCAACATTGTCCAAGATTAGTCCTTGAAAAATCACCAAATGACAAAAATCGCCTTTGAAACATCTTTATGGAAAGTTTGTGCCAAAATTGTCAAGTGATGAAACTTAAATACAAAGGGGATGCAAGTTTTAGGCTGGAAATCTTTAAAGGCCAAAAAAACCAAAAACCAAGGACCAAAAGTGACAAAACTGAAACATTTAAAAAAAAGAGGCGCCTAACACCCACACCACCCCCAAAAAACGGATCAAAGGAGCACTATTCACCTTCTTACCACCCCAGATTTTACCTTCACTTTTCCTTGGGTAAAACTCAATTAAACCTTCACACACTTAATTCACACACTCAAAAACCCTTCCCACTCCTAAAAACCTGCATCCCACTCATGTGCACCAAACCCCCAATTCCCCAATCCACCAATCACATCATTCCTTAGCCCCCAAGCATCATGACGTGGCTTAAATCAATGGCCAAGATTATTTGCTTCCTCCCAAAGCAAAATAAACGTCCAAGATCAAATGAGAGGACAAAATGCACTCAAAATCATTCAAGGGCACATTTGGGATTTTCTATGTATTAGGGTTTAGTTTTTTATGCTTCTAGGATGTTCTATAGACTCTATAAAAGGAGACCCAAGTTGTGGTGATCCCTTTGTTCCAGTTTCTAGTCTCTCACATGTAATTCCTTTTTAAAGAAATAAAAAGTTTGGTTTTTGAAATATTCAAGTGTAATTCCTTTTTTATTGTTTTTAAAAGTTTGTGTGTTGTGAGGAGATTGATTCTGAGTTCCACTTTGTTTATTGGTTAAGCAACTTTGATTTTCAAAGTTGTTTAAGGTTTTGAGATTTTGAGAGATTTTGGTAAAATCTTCTCAAAGGTATTTTGGTGTTTATGGTTCATGTTATTGGTTGTTTAGGATTTAGAAAACGTATTTGGAAGGTTTGAAAAGGTTTTGAAAGTATTTTGGAAAGAAGAAAAAGGAAACATAAAAAAATATATATTGTTATATTATTTTGTTGTTTTCTTTGATTTGTGTTCAAATAGGTTGAAGGCTTGTTGATTTAGTTCAGCTCCAACCCGGGTTGGATTGGAGGAGGATTTTCATCCTCTAGGTTCTTGGATGTAAGAACCTAAGGTATCTTCCTTTTACCTTGAAAAAGCTCAAAAATAGCTAGTTGTATGATCTTAAGTGATTTGGTGATTAAGTGTGTTTATATTGCATGATTTGTGTTCTAGTGTGTATGTTTACATGTTAGATGCACTTGGAATCAATTTGGTAGCGTTTGTAAGCATGTTGGTATGTTAAAAGTTGATTTTTAGATTTTAAAAGGGTGTTTGGCAACAGGTTTAAGCAGGACATCTAGATTTGTTTTGATAATTAAAAGGTGTTAGATTGCTTGTTTAAGGTTGATTAAGGTTATTAGTAAGTAGTTAATTAGTTTGGAACAAGATTTGAACAAGTTTGTTGAGTTTAAAAAGTAAAAAGGGTGTTAAAAATCTGCATATTGCTAATTTGCTTGATTTGTGATGAACTTTGTGCATGATCTTTGATTGTTGATCTTTGATTCTTGTTGTTATTTGTGTGTTACTTGACTCCTTGAGCTTCAATAAGCTCAAGGGTGCCCTTATTGTCCAAATAATCACCAAACAAAGCACATTGCCAAGTCCTCTTGGCTTGTATCATACTTGGAGAAAGCAAAACAGCACAAGCAGTACCAGGCACGTCACACGAATTGCGCCGCAAGTCCTAAGCGTTGCGGCGCAACACAAGGAGCTGCAGATTTTGGTTTTCCCGTTTCACAAGTTGCGGCGCAAGACAGAAGCATTGCGGCGCAACTGAAGGTGCTGCTGATCTTGGTGATCTCGCAACACTAGTTGCGGCGCAAGACCCCACTAGTTGCGGCGCAACTAGTGACTTTTATTTTTTTTGGAGTGTTTTAATATTATTTTATTAATTAATTTTCAAAATTTTATTTTTCTTTCTTTTTCATTTTTCCTAGGTTCTTTGTCATTGATTAGGACTATTTCCATTTTTAGATTATTTTTATAACTTTTAGATTTATTTTTATAATTATTTTAAGTTTAATTAATTTTTAATTATTTTAAATCATTTTTTGAGTTTTAAAAATTGCTTTAATAGGTTTTAATTTTTAGAAAATTACTTTTTAGTCTTCTAATAATATAAGTTAAGTAATTGTTCAATAAAATCATATTTTTGACATTTGAATTAGTTAAATTTAATTTTAGGGCTTTAATTAGCATTTAAAATTAATTATTTAATTAATAAAAGGTTTTAAAATATCTTTGTTGGATTTTTATCTTTGTTTATATTATTTGAGACTTGTTTTTAGCCTTTTTGATATTTAGTTTTTAGTTTTAATAAATTTTTAATTTTAGTGATTTTTCTACGGTTTTACGTTTTCGTTTTTTACGTTATAGTGTAATTTCCAAGAAACCGTCATTCCATCTTCTCAATATTAATCTCAAAGAAATACAAGTTAATTCACGACACCATACCTCCTTGGGAAACGAACTTTTACACTTTCATCTCATTTTATTTGATTGTGGGTCATTAGTGCACGGTTTTCCTAAACCGTCGTACTCGATACTTACCGCTATTTACGCTCTTTTCCTAAAGGGTAGTAAAACACTACAATCATTGTTCATTACAAAAATGGGTCCCACGATCACTTAAGTAGCCCGCGGAGTTCTAAACCTAGCAAAGAGTTGTTTCAAAAAGTTCACCACAACTCGAGCATCATTCGTGGGCAAAGCCTTAGCTTCAACCCGTTTAGACAAATAGTCCAGGGCTACGAGAATGTATTTATTCCCTTTCGAAGATGGAAATGGCCCCATAAAATCGATCCCCCACATGTCAAAGATTTCACAAACTTGAATGATGTTTTGAGGCATTTCATCCCTTTGTGAGTTCTTTCCTTGACGTTGACAAGCATCACAAGTCTTGATAAAGTCTTGGGCATCACGATATATGGAAGGCCAAAAGAAGCTGGCATCAAAGACTTTCTTCGCGGTGGCGTTGGCACCATGATGTCCCCCGGTGGGTCCCTCATGACAAGATTTAAGGATATCTTGAGCTTCTTTGCCAAACACGCACCTACGAATCACTTGATCCGCGCACACACAAAACAAATAGGGGTCGTCCCAAAAGTAATAGGATATATCCTTGAAAAACTTTCGTTTTTGTTGGAACGACATACCCTTGATCACAAACTTCCCCGCATGGTAATTTGCGATGTCCGCAAACCATGGGGTACTATCATCACCACGAAAAGCAATCATACCAAGTGTCTCGAGAGGAAATATTTCATTGATTTCCTTGTTCTCTCGATCGCTTTGGTGAGGATTCTCAAGTCGAGATAAATCATCGGCCGCGAGATTCTCGGCTCCTTTTTTGTCTAGAATTTTGACATTAAATTCTTGAAGGAGGAGAATCCACCGGAGCAACCTCGGCTTAGCATCTTGTTTATTAAGAAGATATTTGATAGCCGAGTGGTCCGTATACACTATGGTTTGAGACAAGACGAGATATGGTCTAAACTTTTCAAAAGCATACACAACGGCAAGTAACTCCTTTTCCGTTGTAGTGTACTTTGTTTGAGCATCCGTCATAGTCTTACTTGCATAGTGTATAGGCAAGAAGTGTTTTGACTTACGTTTCCCCAAAACCGCACCTACCGCATAATCACTAGCATCACACCTAATTTCGAAAGGTAGGTCCCAATCCGGAGCAACCAAGATTGGAGATTCGGTTAATTTCTTCTTAAGCATCTCAAAGGCTTGAATACACTCATCCGAAAAGATGAAAGGAGTCTCTTTTTCCAAAAGATGGGTCATAGGCCGAGCTATCTTAGAGAAGTCTTGTATAAAACGTCTATAGAAGCTGGCATGGTTGAGAAAACTCCTAACTCCCTTAACGGTGGTGGGTGGAGGTAATTTGGCAATCATGTCGATTTTAGCCCTATCAACCTCAATACCGGCCTTAGAGATCTTATGTCCTAACACAATTCCCTCTTTGCACATGAAGTGACATTTTTCATAATTAAGCACAAGATTCGTTTCCTCACAACGTTGCAACATTCTTTCAAGGTTAGAGAGACATGAAGTGAAAGATTCCCCAAAAACCAAAAAGTCATCCATGAAGACTTCCATGGTTTTCTCGATCATATCATTGAAAATGGCCATCATACACCTTTGGAATGTCCCCGGAGCATTTCATAGTCTAAAAGGCATTCGACGATAAGCAAATGTTCCATAGGGACAAGTGAATGTGGTTTTTTCTTGATCACGAGTGTCAATGGGGATTTGGAAATAGCCGGAAAATCCATCCAAAAAGCAATAGAATTCATTCCCAGCTAGTCTCGCTAACATTTGATCCATAAAAGGTAATGGAAAATGATCCTTCCTAGTGGCATCATTAAGTTTCCTATAGTCAATACAAACACGCCAACCGGTCACAATTCTAGTAGGAATAAATTCATAATCCTCATTAGTAACAACCGTCATTCCTCCTTTCTTTGGAACACAATGCACGGGCCTAACCCATGGACTACCCGAGATAGGGTAGATCATTCCGGCGTCTAGCAGTTTAGTGACTTCCTTTTTGATCACCTCATTAATCTTTGGATTGACCCTTCTTTGATTTTGGATAGCGGGTTTATAATCATCCTCCATTAGAATTTTATGAGTACAAAATTTTGGATCTATACCCTTAATGTCGGAGATTTTCCATGCAATGGCCCGTTTATGTTTCTTAAGCACTTTGATAAGTTCATCCTTTTCATTTTCCTTTAATCCCTTAGCAATAATCACCGGTAACTTATCCAATCCTTCAAGAAAAGCATACTCCAAATGAGTGGGAAGTTCCTTAAGTTCTAATTCGGGTGCTTCCTCAATAGATGTTTTCACTTTAGTTTCATTTTCACTCACAACTTTTAATTCCATAGGTGGTGATTCAAAAGGATCCATATTCAACAATTTTTCAATTAAAGCAATATCTCCCTCGGGATCAAAATTCTCACAATCAAACTCACTAGGATCAAATGGTGTGCTAAGGTAATCATCAATCTTCTTATCGATTTTTGAATAACCATTATTCTCAAGCTCTTCAAGAACGAAGTCACCTCCCTCAAACGGAGTGAGTGGAGGTTTAGCCAAAGAGATAATAGGATTCGACGAAGTGGGATTGCCACTTTTAGAAGAAGCCGAGAATCCAAGCACTTCTTGTATCGATTTGATTAATTGATTCCTCGTAATACTTGGAAGAATATTTAGAGATTTTACCAATATCAAACGTGATATTTTCATCATCAACTCTTAAAGTCAATTTCCCCGCTTTCATGTCAACTAAAGCACTAGACGTCATCAAAAACGGTCTTCCCAAAATAAGTGGTACACGAGAATCTTCGGGATAATCGCAAACTACAATGTCCTTTGGAAAGACGAGTTTCCCTACCTTGACAAACACGTCCTCGGTTATACCTTTTGGAAAGGCGGTCGATCGATCCGCTAGCTCGAGAGTCATCTTAGTAGGTGTAAGCTCGGGAAGTGATAACATTTTCCACATGGAAAGAGGCATCAAATTAATGCTAGCACCAAGATCGGCTAATGCTAAGCATTCTTCCATATTAGGGAAATCACATGGTATTAAAAACTTGTCCGGGTTTCCAATCTTTTTGGGAAGCTTTTGTGTAAGAACCGAGAACAATTAGCATCTAAATATGTAGACACTTCAACCAATTTCCCTTTATCATTCATCAATTTCTTAATAGTTGAAGCAAACTTAGGCATATAAAGCAATGCATCCGCGAAACTAACATTAATATAAAGATTCTTAAACATCTCTAAAAAAGTAGTCATTTGAGCATTCGACTTTTCGCGGAGCTTCTCTTGATTAAGTCTCGAAGGGTAGGGTAGTGTGGGTTTATTCTTCGGAAGCTCGGTTTCCGGAATAAGCAATTGGTCAACCTTTGGTGGAATAGGAATTTCCTTTTATTTAACCACTTCGGGTTCTTGCTCCACTTCCCTCACCGGAGAGGTACTCACATGTGGAAGGAAAGGTTCGTCTAAAGCTTTCCCACTACGTGTGGTTATAGCTTTCATCTCACCCTTCGGGTTTGGAATGGTGTTGCTAGGTAAGCCACCCGAAGAAGAGGAAGGTTTGGTCATAAAAGATTCAAACATCGAAAGCAATTTATTTTGACCTTGTTCCAAACTTTTTTGCATACGATTTTGACTTTGCTCTAATCTTTGCTCAAAACGGTTTTGGTTTTGTTCAAGTCTTTGTTGATTAAGCTCAATCTTATTGTTTTGCCCTTTAATCGTATTTTGAAACTCATTTTTCAAATTTTCCATTTGTCCTTGAATGTTATTTTGAAAAGCTTTCAAATTTGCCTCATTCGTTTTAATGTAGCTTTACAAATCATTTTGGTTATTGCTTTGAAAACCTTGATTGTTTTGATTAGCATTAAACCCATTTCCTTGTTTGTAATTCCCTTGGTTACCACTGTTAAAATTATTCCCATTTTTTCCATTGTTGTACCTATTTTGAACCGGTGGAGCAACATGATTTTGACGAGGAACTTGACCATTGGAGCCATAAGTTCACGTCGCGGCAAAAGCACTAGCTTGATCAAACCCCGTGGTTGAACAAGCATAATTAGGATTTTCTCCACCACATGATACACAAACATTCTCAACTATATTAATCGATCCATGAGGATTCTTCCTAAGCTCATTCAAAATCGTGTCAATCTTAGAGTCCAATATAGCAATCTCGGGATTAAATGAATTCACATTGGAAACACCCGGTGTGTTTTGTGAATATTGTGCTCTAGAATTATTCTCAATTATACCCCACGCGTCTCTCGGAGTTTTTCTTAAAAGATTACCACCCGCGGTAGCATTTAAAGAATCTTGTTCAATCATATTAAGCCCATTATAAAACGTATTGATTTGGTGCAATTCCGAGAAACCGTGGTTTGGACATTGTCTCAACAAATATTTAAATCTTTCCCAAGCAACCCCAAACGATTCATGCACTTTTTGTTCAAATCTAGTGATCTCGTTCTTAAAGTGTGTTGTTTTAGATGGTGGAAAGAAATAATTCATGAACTTAGACACTACATCATCCCATGTTAAGATTGAACCCGGTGGTTCTTTTTCATACCAAATCTTAGCATTACCCTCGAGCGAGTACGGAAAAAGCATGAGCTTAATCGCGTCATTCGGCACATCTCTAAACTTGAGAGTCGAGGTAATTCAAAGAAAATTCCGAATGTGAGAATGTGGGTTATCGGTCTCATTGCCACGAAATTGGTCGGCACGAATGAGCGATAAAATACCCGTCTTAATCTCATAATGATCCGCCAAAATAGCCGGCACAACGATTGCTTCCCCATACCCTTCGGTGGGTGCACGGAGCAATTCCTCCATTGTTCGGTTATCGGCCATCTCTACAACAATAGGTGGAAGCTCGGGTTCCACTATTCATTGTTGACGATTTCTATTTCTACGAGGAATATTTTCAAGCCTATTAAAATCAATCACAAGTCGAGAAGAACGTAATTGCATACACTACAATGACGAGAATTCAGAGGTTTGAAGAAAAGAAATTAGACAAGAAGAAGATTTTTTTTGTTATTTTATTTGGTATTGCTCAATAAAAAATGATCGATAAAAAACAATGAATAAGGATAACTACTATGGAAGTAAATTACCCTCGATCGACTTTGAAACGATAGGTGAAAACCTAAACGTCTCGAGGTTCAATAAGTAAACTACAAAAATAAGATTTAATACTACTTGAGTTGGCAAACCAATAATAGGTCGTCCCTCTCAATATACGCACAAGCAAGCGGAGAAACTAGGTGGCACAAAGCACTTAAAAACCTTTTTCCTTAGACGGCCTTTTATAGCACGTCGCCTTATACCCACCTTATAGTTTGTATAAATCGAGTTCAAACTTCTTATTAGTATTTATCTATTTTGCCTTTTATTTTTGTTTTGGATTCGAATACAATAGCTAGGTGATGAAATCCCAACTAAGGTCTTATTTGAAAAGTAGGTGAATTTATTGTTCTACGTAATAAAATATATTAATCACAAAAAAATGAAAAACGATACATACTATATAATAGAAAAAATAACAAAACTTTCTAAGGACGGAAAGGGTCTTCAAATCAACGATCAACAAATCTCAACGAAACGAATCGTACACAAGATCCCCGGCAGCGGCGCTAAAATTTTTGATGTGATCGTGATAGTATATGTGATAATTAGATACGTTATAGGGAAAATTAGTAAATTACCTTTAGGAAAAAGTAATAGACTAAAATTACCAAAGACGAATTCAATTAAACACGTGGCTGAACCAAGTTCGTTGTACACGAAGATCTTATGAATTTGAGACGATTTGCTTTGATTTGGACAATTGATTCGAATTGGTTTCGGTTTTTAAACTAAAATTAAATTAACAAATTTAAAACTATTTAATTTTATCCTAAAGTGCATGAATCGTTACCCATTTAATCTAAAACAATTCTTCAAAAATCAATATAAACATTAAACTATTTAAAAATTAATCTATTTAATTAAAATCACAAATTTAAATACTTATTTAAGAATCTAAACTAATTAATCCATTAAAATTAACTATTACTTTTTATAAAACAAAATCTATTTTAAAAGCTAAATTTATTAAAACTAATTTTATTAAAACTAATGTAACTAAAAGATAATTTTAAAATCAATTTAAATTTCTAAAAAAAATAGTAAAATATATTTTTTTAATTTGTTTTATTTATTTTAATTTGTTATTTGAAAACTAAAATAAGAAAATTAAAATGATTTAAATAAAAGTAAATTAAAGTAAAAGAGATTATTTAAATAAAACTAAATCTGCCAGCTAAATAAATGCTATATTAATTATTAAAACCATCTTATAACAAAAACATAGAACTAGCACAGATGGTAGGAGTGTAGGCTGTGAACCGTGAGGTCACGAGTTCAAATCCCATTGAGGACAATATTTTTGGATAATTTTTTGGATTGTGCAATTTAAATCGAATCAGGCAACTAATAAACATAAAATAGATTATACCAAATCAACTATAACCATTAATGACCAAGAAATTGAGTTATAGGAAGATAAGATTAACAACAAGAGTTCAGCAGTTACAAAACTATCTATCAGCAATAATAAGATGAGAAATCAGCTAAAATCAGATTAACAGATATAACGAATACTCCCTCGTAACACTTAAACAACCCTCAATCTCACATATCCAGTTAGCTTAAAAACTCTTAAACAGATAAGCTATATGCCAGATCCAATTCCATGAACAGATATCCAAATCGCAGAACAAAGATCAAATACCCAAATGCTCAGATCAGAATATCAATCCAATTATTAAAAATCTATTTAACTCATGCAAAAAAAACTGAACTCAAAACAAAACAGCAACATCCTTATCAACTAATCATCTAAGCAGATCCAAACAATTCAATTCAACAGTCATATGTGTTATTAACCTTATTAGCTTATCAGTTTTAAACAAAACTCCTATATAAAACAGATTCATTAACTATTTAAACTGGAACAGATTAACTCATACTCAAATTAAACTATCACAGATAATACTTAATCAAATATCAGAGCATCACAGAGTTACCAAAACAAGTAAAATAAACATGAAATGAAAAGAACTTAAAACCAATTCGACGAAATACGTTGGGACGAAGTGCAGCGCTGAGCTGACTTAAGAACCTATATCGACACCACTAGGACCACCATTAAACATTCACGAACCATTAATACCTCGAATCCAGTAATCATATACGATCCAACAGCTTTTATTGCTTTACCAGTAGGGTTAAAAATTCATCCATAATCCTCTCTATTATTCACTTAAGCTAATTATTGAGCTTAAACAAACAATATCTCATTCATAACATCAATATATAAAATTAGATTGCACTAATCAATTAGAAAAGTAAAATCACGAGACAAAGATATTAAAACTGAAACATTGATTTTATTAAATCCAGAAAAGCATTACAAACTTTTTAAAAGGAAAAATACAACTCTAACTATATTTTAACATTATAACAATAAGAAAAAGAGGGATACAATTACTGAATAAATGGGGGGTATTTATAGCTGAAGAGAGGTGTTCGGTTGTTGATGAAGAATAATTTGTAGCCCTTGGATATTTTTTACCCTTTCTCTTTCTTGTCAGTTAAGAATCCAACGGTTGTAAATGGACCTTGATCACACAGATCGCCAATGTGGCGATCTATTGTGTTTCTTGTGCTTTCTCCAAGCTGAGTTGTCCATTCCTTATTGGTGGATTTGTGAGAGTGAGCTGTTACAACCAATCAGGAGAGGATAAATTGCCACGTCACTGCTAGTACCTCCATCTTCAAGGTCCGAAAATAGTGGGGATTTAATTCTCATCGTGTGAATCACACGTGCCAACCAAAACCCCTAATTTTTACTGAACAATTTATTAAATTATGGTCGATTAGGGTTTGGATGAAAAGTTTGGGTCTGGTTATTTGGTGAGGTGGGAGAAAAGAAACATTGGATGTATCGAAGGTGAGTGAATTTAAGTTTGACTAAATGTGAAAAGAAAAGAATTTATTTTTTTACTTTACCGTTTCTAGTTGAAACCTAATGGGTTTTGAGTCCCATTTATATCCCACGTCTCAAAATTTGTCACGTTTGTAAAATTGTTTATTGAACTTGGGCCTAAGCCCAAGTAATTCCATCCGTTTTCTTTTTATTATTGGGCTTGGTGTGACAATCCGTCAATTTATGGTTGATATTTTATTCTCAATATTTATTTTAAAACATTATTTTAATGTTACATTATGAACTCACTTATTTTTGGGAAGAAATTTGCATTTACGTCTTGAAGTAGCATCGACTACGTCTAAACCGGAGGATTTTACGTTACGTGCTTACCTTTACATACACAGTTTTGGTGACAGTCCGACATTTTAGAAAATAAATTTGTCCGTGAATATTATTTTAGATTTTTAATTTGTGTTGGTTCATAAACTCACAAATTTACGAGAAGAGATTAGGACTTACTATTTTAATTTAATGTCCTTTACAACTAAACCGGAAACCTTAGGATTACGTATTTACGTTTTCGAACACCATTTTTGATGAGACAATTTTTATTAGGTTCGTTTTGTGTTGTTGATTAATAATTTATAAAAACGTTTTTCGTAAAACGACCCGAGGGCACGCAAATCGAGGAAACTAGAATCGAGGAGTACCCGTAATTAGATGGGGATGAGACAAGTGGGACACTTGCCCCACCCCCACAAACCCACGGCTACACTAGACACCACATCACAAGATATGGCAAACATATAGCTTAAAACTTACACATGTAAGTTAAGCTTACAAAATAAGCTTTCATTACACCAAAAATAGCACCTCAAACCACTCTTCTCATTCACAACATGCAAAAACAACTCTCATCTCTCTCTCTACTCCATGTTTACCATCCCATCTCACCCATCAAACACCATCATTGATCAAAATCAACCATAAAATTTATGTTATTTACACACATGTTGAAGCCCTTTTGAAACCCTATTGATTGGTGGTGATCATAACATCCAAGGAGGAGTTTCCATGGAGTCTTGGGGCTGATTTTCCACAAGGTGTTCATGAAGAATGTTGGTCTTGAAGATGGGCTTGGTTATTCACAATTTTCTCCATCAAAATCCATGTTTTGATCACAACCTACATCATCATGGTGGTATAAAGATAGTTCTTCTCATCATCTTGTTATTTTTGATTATGTAATCTTGTATTTCTTTTACTTATGTATATGTATATGATGATGAATGATGACTAAAAATATTGTGTGGGGATTTGGTGTTGATAAACATGCTTAAAAAGATGAAAAACTATAAGAAACAAGGCTAAAATCTTGTTTAGATTGTTGGCTGTATAAAATAATAAAGAACCACATGTTAGACTGATAAAATGGAAAAGTAGAAGCAATATACAGTAATTAATATGTCTTGTACACATGTGAGAGTTGGCCATGCAATGGAATCATTGTAATGAGTGAGATATGATCAAAACAAGTTTAAAGTACAAATCTGAGTTCACTGTTTTGGACGATTTTTAGAAAATACTTAGATGCTGATTCAACAGTAGCTATAGAAGAGTTAAATGGATCACATATCATCTAGTTTATGTCATCAAATTTTGAGCTTCTATCTCCATATAGAACTCAAGATATGGCAGTTTTGGTGAACATGAAAGTAAAAATCAGATTTTGGAAATTAAAGTATAATAGTATTATATAAGCACTCAAATAAAAATAGTATAAAATGTGAATTAAAACCCACTAACTTATATAATAGATTTATATAAATATGTATAGGATAAATAAATGTAAATTTTATAAAAATGGTAATTTGATAATTTGTATAAGTTATAAAACTATAAACATGATTTTTATGACTTTTTCGGCTATTACCGTAAAATTAACGTTTTTTGTTAAATAAAACTTAGACGGTTGGACCCGTCTAATGTAAACTTTTATAAACACATATACTGATATATAAGCATATATAACAAGTAAAAACCGATAAAACCCGAACTATATAACATACGGACATTAACGGGCTAAGTTAGCGTTATTGGACTAATAATACAACAAAATGGGCTAAAACACTTATGAACTTATTTATTGGGCTTAACCCATATGGGCCCAACATGTAAAGTGTAAATACTGATAATACAAGTATAAAGTGGAATAATACAAGTTAAAGAACTTATAATAAGTTTATTGGACCTAAAACACGTAAATAGGTGAAACTAGTAAACTAGTATAAAAGTTATCGACACATAACACTAAAATGAGTAAACGAGAATATGTAAACCCACTTTATCATCATATATATATAATCATCATATGTATACATGATTGTTATTTTTATAAAGTCATTGGACATGAGTCTAAGACGAGTATTATTTGTCTAGGTTTCCGTGATTGAAGCACGTACCGTACGTCCGAATTGCCGATAACCCGCCTTCCCGCATAAACGTGAGTTCATAGCCTCGCACTCTTTTAAATGTTTTTATGAAATGTTTTATAAACCCGCGAGGGAGATAACATGTTAGTTTTTATAAAATAGGACACCATTTGTCCCGATTGTTTGTTTATTTATTTGGACCCGAATGATTGTATGACCCGATTGTATGACACGATAAATGATTAAATGACCCAATAGATGAAAGTTATTAAAGTTAGGTTATGTCACTAAAGGTCCCATTAGCATGAATTGTGAACTACCGGGATTTGGTAGACGCTTATGCATATAATAGTACTATTTGGGGACGATCACCCCAGTTCGCGCCTTGACGGTTGATCTCCGTCGTGCCACGTTGATTGGTAAGCGAATTTATGTATGAGAAGATTTACATAGCGTGACCTTTGTGACGACACGCTAGTTTAGATAGGCAAATGAGTTTCGGTCTAGCTACCCGTTGTTTGTTGTAGTAAGGTAACAATGTCACGCGGCTTATAATAATCCAAGTTAACGAAATACTACTAGACGCACCGAATTACGATGTATTGCCTGACTAGCAATACGAGGTCATACTATTAATATTATGTTCGTGTTTTGGTTTTATATAAACATATTCATATAACGGTTTTTATTCAATCTATACAACGTTATAAAACGTATTGTATGATGTTTTTACGACATTGGCTCGTATAATGATTTTTTTAAGGCAAGTGCCTATATTATGATTTTCGATAAGGATTTGTATAAAAATGACTTTGGCTATTTTATGGCCTATTACAATGATTTGTACGAAATGATTTTTGGTAATAATTTTATACCAAAGTTATATTGATGGAATTTATTAAACTCTATGAATTCACTCGGCGTTATCGCTGCCCCTTTTCTTTTAACATGTTTTATCTCAGGTACTTGAAGGTAATTCTTGGGAAGACGACAAGAATTCATGGCCCGCACTCAAACAATATTTTCCATTCAAATGCTTTGTAAAACCTGTATTAAATACAATGACTTGGGACCTATGTAACTTTGATATTTATGAATGGAAATGCTTTATTATTAAAACGACGCGACTCTTAAGAGTTGTCTATGATGTGAGTAATGTGTTATCCCGTAAGACCAACTAGTCTTCCGCTGTACTGAGTTGTATAATTTGGGGGTGTTACAGTTTTGGTACCAGAGCTCTCGTTATAGAGAACGAAAGATTTTTAAAAATCAAGGTTTTGAATAAAACATTTCAAAATCTTTTAACTATAAACATTTTTCTAAAAATGTCTAAAAATCTTTTGACTATAACGGTGCCGAAGAATTCCTGAGTTACCGACAAGGCCAGACTGAGAAGTGTTATTTTAATATATATATATAACTTGGATTATATATATATATATATATATGATGTAATTTTATTACATGATTGTTTGATGATTATTTTGATATTTATACGAGGTATTTATACGACGTAGATTGTCACAAGGAACCCTAAATCCCCTAGTAAACTAGTCGAAGCTATTCTCGTAGGAATTCTAGCTATCCAATATCTAAACCAAGTTGTGGATATATTCGTAGAAATGTGGATATTAGTTGATTGTGATATTGAAAAAGAATTGGCGAGATTAAATCTGATATCGATGTCATGACGATCTTTCCTTATAGAGTGGAGTTTGACAAAACGTTACCACCTAGAAAGATGTCATATGGTTCGTTGTCATCCAATTCTTAAATTGAAATCGAAAGGGTGAATGTTGCACTTGAGGCTGTCATTGGAATCATTACCCAAAAGCCTCATGCCACTAGTACCTTTCCGAGAAGTCTAATTAAATGTATGAGTCATCTCATACTAGTGACTTATTTGATAATTGTTGTTGTAAGAGCTATAGGATTGGAAATTAAGTATTGATTCATATCGAGCTTTTATTGCCCTTTTAAGGTTTATAAATAAGGCTGAAAGTATTGGAAAATGAGGTAGGATATTGCATTGAGTATAAGTTGATTGAAACTTGAATAAAGTAAAATTTAACCCGTATGGAATATGAGATTGTTAAGAGGAAGTCGTTAAGTCCTGTGATTGAATTATAAGATTTTAAATGATTGTTGATTCGTGTTAAATGTTTTTCCTAGGCCATTGTCCACTAACGAGGATGCTCAGTGTCCAAGAAATAAATTGAAGAAATCTTCTTCTGAATTGGGACCGATGGATCTTCCAGGACATATGGAACACTTAATGACTCTTGTAGATTAGTATTCATTGTGGTATCTTTTAAAAATCCCTAACTTAACTGAGACATCAGTTGGTAGGATGAGTTCTGAGAATTGTATGACATAGTGACACGTAATGTGTTACAGTACAATTTTGACTTGTTTGTGATTAATGAAAAGACTACCTTTGATTGCTAAATTCTACATGTATCGATGATATCTATCTTTTATTGCTTCATCATAATGTTCGCATTACTGATGCAACCATTGAACAAGTACTCATCTCGAATTGAGTTACGTTGTGGATTATTCTTGTTGAGTGCCATCGAGATCATGAACCTCATGATTATTTGGCTAAAGCTCATTTCCTATCATATTATAGTTAGTTCTTGGTGAACAAGCTTTCATCACTGTTTTGTAGATCACTCATTGTTTTTATAAGATAAAACAGTATCCCTTGAGAAAAATTGAATTTTCATCACTATAAGGATTATTCAAAATAAGATTTATAAGTGATTGTTATCGAAATAAAGTTGTTTATAAAACACCTTGGAAAACTTAATTGTTTTCATAACAAAGAAAATCTTTGTAAATTTATTCTTGATTCTTATTTAAGAATTAAGCATGAAAATGTTTTTATTATAAACATGATGATAAGATTTTGACAAACTGAGTATTGCATCGTTAATCTTGAAATTTTATATAGTTGCGCGCCTACATACAATTTGGAATGGACCATGCAAGACTGATTAGTAGTCACCATAAAACTAATGAATAAACACTACATTTTCTTTGAAGATTGTGAAAGATTAAATTTTATGAGATCTGCAAGAAGCGAAAAATAGGGACATAATGTTAGGGACACCTACATATGTGCCTGTAGCATCTATTCTTCTGAATCAAATTTACTCATCTGTGGAAATTGTCTTCATTGACAATTGATATTCCGTTCTTATCCAATTCTCCCGTAGTGAGATTCTTAGGAAAAGTATCTGATTACCGAGTATTGATACCCGACTGGATGTATCGACGTCCCTATCATTTCTTTCGATTAGATTTCATTTGAATGACCCGGGTAACGATCCGAGGAGCTTTCGAATGCATACTCAAATTATGAAAACATGGGATATATTCATATTCGTTAAATGTTTTCGTCTGTATCTGATTTGAAATTCTCCCGCATAAATTATGCGTTGACATTACTCTTTGGATGATAGTTGTGTCTCCATATATCCTTGAATTTGCGAAGGATTATGAGTTATTACTAGTCTTTTGAGAAGTTCACATCTTATCGACGGTGTGACAATCCGTCAATTTATGATTGATATTTTTATTCTCAATATTTAACTGAAAATATTATTTTAATGTTATATAATGAACTCACTTATTTTTGGGAAGTAATTTGGATTTACGTCTTGAAGTAGCGTCGACTACGTCTAAACCGGAGGATTCAACGTTACGTGCTTACGTTTACATACACCATCTTTGGTGACAGTCCGACATTTCAGAAAATAAATTTATCCGTGAATATTATTTTGGAAGTTTAAATTTGTGTTGGTTCATAAACTCACAAATTTACGAGAAGAGATTAGGACTTACGATTTTAATTTAACGTCCTTTACGACTAAAACCGGAAACCTTAGGATTACGTATTTACGTTTTCGAACTCCATTTTTTATGAGACAATTTTTATTAGATTCGTTTTGTGCCGTTGATTCATAATTCATAAAAACGTTTTTCGTAAAACGACCCGAGGGCACGCAAATCGAGGAAACTAGAATCGAGGAGTACCCGTAATTAATGGGGATGAGACAAGTGGGACACTTTCCCCACCCCCATATAACCGGCAACAACTTGCCAACACATCAAAGATGTGTCAACACTTACACTTATTAAGTTTACAAGTGTAAACTTAGCTTCATCTTGAAGCCACTTTCCATCGAAACCACTAGCACCTTAAACTACTCTCATTTCCTCCATGCAAAACAACTTACAACTATCTCATCTCTCTCTCATTATGTCGTCCTATATCACTCACAAACATCCACTTTTGATCAAAAATTACCATGAAATCATGTGTTATTTACACACATGTTGAAGCCCTTTTGAAACCCTATTGATTGGTGGTGATTATAACATCCAAGGAGGAATTTCCATGGAGTCTTTGGGCTGATTTTCCACAAATTGTTCATGAAGAATGGTGGTCTTGAAGATGGTCTTGGTTATTCATAAGTTTCTCCATCAAAATCCATGTCCAAATCACAACCTACATCAACTTGGTGGTATAAAGATTGTCCTCCTCATCCTCTTGTTATTTTTGATTATGTAATCTTGTACTTCTTTTAATTATGTATATGTATATGATGATGAATGATGATAAAAAATATTGTGTGGGGATTTGGTGTTGATAAACATGCTTAAAAAGATGAAAAACTATATGTAAAAAGGTTAAAATCTTCCTTAATTTAGATGGCTGTATAAAACAGTAAAGAACCATGTGATGAACTGATAAAATGGCATGAAAAAATTAATATACAGTAAGTATAAGATGTTATACACATATGAGAGTTGGCCATGCAATGGATTCATTAGGATGAGTGAGATATGATCAAAACAAGTTTAAAGTACAAATCTGAGTTCACTGTTTTGGACGATTTTTAGAAAATACTTAGAGGATGATTCAACAGTAGCTATAGAAGAGTTACATGGAGCACATATCATGTAGTTTATGTCATAAACATTTGAGCTTCTATCTCCATATAGAACTCTAGATATGGCAGTTTTGGTGAACATGAAAATAAAAATAAGATTTTGGAAATTAAAGTATAATAGTATTATATAAGCACTCAAGTAAATATAGTATAAAATGTGAATTAAAACCCACTAACTTATATAATACATTTATATAAACATGTATAAGGATAAATAAATGGACATTTTATAGAAATAGTAGTTTGATAAGTTTTATAAGTTATAAAACTATAAACATGATTTTTACGACTTTTTCGGCTAATACCGTAAAATTAACGTTTTTGTTAAATAAAAATTAGACGGTGGGACCCGTCTAATGTAAAATTTTTAAAACACATATACTGATATATAAACATATATAACAAGTAAAAACCGATAAAACCCGAACTATAACACATACGGACATTAACGGGCTAAGTTAACGTTATTGGATTAATATTACAACAAAATGGACTAAAACACTTATAAACTTATTTATGGGGCTTAACCCATTTGGGCCCAAATGTAAACTATAAATACTGATAATACAAGTATGAAATGTATTAATACAAGTTAATAAACTTATAATAGGCTTATTGGACCTAAAACACGTAAATAGGTAAAACTAGTAAACTAGTAAGAAGTTACCAATACAAAAACACTAAAATGAGTAAACGATAATATGTAAACCCACTTGATCATCATATATATATAATCATCATATGTATACATAATTGTTATTTTTATAAAGTCATTGGACAAGAGTCTAAGACGAGTATTGTTTGTCTAGGTTTCCGTGATTGAAGCACGTACCGTACATCCAAATCGCCGATAACTCGCCTTCCCACATCAACGTGAGTTCATAGCCTCGCATTCTTTTAAATGTTTTTATGAAATATTTTATAAACCCGCGAGGGAGATAACATGTTAGTTTTTATAAAATAGGACACCATTTGTCCCGATTGTTTGTTTATTGATTTGGACCCGACTGATTGTATGACCCGATTGTATGACCCGATAAATGATTAAATGACCCGATTGATGAAATTAAATGGATTATTAAAGTTAGGTTATGTCACTAAAAGTCCCATTAGCATGAATTGTGAACTACCGGGATTTGGTAGACGCTTATGCATATAATAGTACTATTTGGGGACGATCACCCCAGTTCGCGCCTTGACAGTTGATCCCCGTCGTGCCACATTGATTGGTAAGCAAATTTATGTATGAGAAGATTTCCATAGCGTGACCTTTGTGACGACACGCTAATTTAGATGGGCAAATTGAGTATCGGGCTAGCTACCCGTTGTTTGTTTTAGTAAGGTAACAATGTCATGCGGCTTATAATAATCCAAATTAACGAAATACTACTAGACGCACCGAATTACGATGTATTGCCTGACTAGCAATACGTGGTCATACTATTGATATTATGTTCGTATTTTGGTTTTCATAACCATATTCATATAACGGTTTTTATTTTCATACAACGTCATAAGACGTATTGTATGATGTTTTTACGACATTGGCTCGTATAATGATTTTTAAGGCAAACGCCTATATTATGATTTTGATAAAGATTTGTATAAAATGACTTTGGCTATTTTATGGCCTATTACAATGATTTGCACAAAATGATTTCCGGTAATAATTTTATACCGATGTTATATTGATGGATTTTATTAAACTCTATGAATTCACTCGGCGTTATCGCTGACCTTTTCTTTTAACATGTTTTGTCTCAGGTACTTGAAGGTAATTCTCGGGAAGACATCAAGAATTCATGGCCCGAACTTAAATATTAATTTCCATTCAAATGTTTGTATAACCTGTATAAAATACAATGACTTGGGACCTATGTAACTTTGATATTTATGAATGGAAATGCTTTAATATTAAAACGACGCGACTTTTTAGCGTTGTCTATGATGTGAGTAATGTGCTATCCCGTAACACCAACTAGTCTTCCGCTGTATTGAGTTGTATGGGGGTGTTACAGTTTGGTACCAGAGCTCTCGTTATAGAGAACGAAAGATTTTTAAAACTAAGGTTTTGAATAAAACATTTCAAAATCTTTTAACTATAAACATTTTTCTAAAAAAATCTAAAAATCTTTTGACTATAACGGTGCCGAAGAATTCCCGAGTTACCGACAAGGCCAGACTGAGAAGTGTTATTTTAATATATATATAACTTGGATTATATATACGATGTAATTTGATTACATGATTGTTTGATGATTATTTTGATATTTATACGAGGTATTTATATGACGTCGATTGTCACAAGGAACCCTAAATCCCCTAGTAATTTAATCGAAGCTATTCTCGTAGGAATTCTAGCTATCCTAAATCTAAACCAAGTTGTGGATATTTATGATCCCAACAAATGGTTGATACTCGTAGAAATGTAGATATTAGTTGATTGTGATATTGAAGAAGAATTGGCGAGATTAAATCTGATATCGATGTCATGACGATCTTTCCATATAGAGTGGAGTTTGACAAAACGTTACCACCTAAAAAGATGTCATCTGATTCGTTGTCATCAAATTCTTAAATCGAAATCGAAAGGGCGAATGTTGCACTTGAGGCTGTAATTCGAACCATTACCCAAAAGCCTCATGCCACTAGTACCTTTCCGATAAGTCTAGTTGAATGATCGAGTCATCTCATGCTAGTGACTCATTTGATAATTGTTGTTGTAAAAGATATAGGATTGGAAATTAAGTGTTGTTCATATCGAGCTTTTATTGCCCTATTAAGGTCTGAAAATATTGGAAAATGAGGTAGGATATCGCCTTGAGTATAAGTTGATTGAAACTTGAATAAAGTAAAATTTAACTCGTATGGAATATGAGATTGATAAGAGGAAGTCGTTAAGTCCTGTGATTGAATTATAAGGTTTTAAATGATTGTAGGTTCGTGTTAAGGGTTGTTCCTAGGCCATTGTCCAATGACGAGGATGCCCAGTGTCCAATAAATAAATTGAAGAAATCTTCTTCTGAATTGGGACCGATGGATCTTCCGGGACAGGTGGGACACCTAATGACTCTTGTAGGTTAGTATTCATTGTGGTATCTTTTAAAAATAATCCCTAACTTAACTGAGACATCAGTTGGTAGGATGAGTTCATGAAATTGTATGACATAGTGACACGTAATGTGTTACGGTACAATTTGACTTGTTTGTGATTAATAAAAAGACTACTTTTGATTGCTAAATCCTACATGTATCATGTTATCTATCCTTTATTGCTTCATCCTAATGTTCACATTAGAGATGCAACCATTGAACAAGTACTCATCTTGATTTGAGTTACGTTGTGAATTATTCTCTTTTGAGTTCCATCGAGGTCATGAACCTCATGATTAATTGGCTAAGCTCATTTCCTATCATATTGTAGTTAATTCTTGGTGAACAAGCTTTCATCACTCTTCTGCAGATCACTCAATGTTTTTATAAGATAAAATAGTATCCTTTAAGAAAATTGAATTTTCATCACTATAAGGATTATTCAAAGTGAGATTTATAAGTGATTTTTATCAAAATGAAGTTGTTTATAAAACACATTGGAAAACTTAATTGTTTTCATAACAAAGAAAATATTTGTAAATTTATTTTTTATTCTTATTTAAGAATTAAGCATGAAAATGTTTTTATTATAAACATGATGATAAAATTTTGACGAACTGAGTATTGCATCGTTAATCTTGAAATTGTATATAGTTGCGCGCCTACATACAATTTAGAATGGACCATGCAAGGCTGATTAGTAGTCACTATAAAACTGATTAATAAACACTAAATTTTCTTTGAAGATTGTGAAAGATTAAAATTTTATGAGATCTGCAAGAAGTGCAAAATAGGGACATAATGTTAGAGACATCTACATATGTGCCTGTAGCATCTATTCTTCTGAGTTGAATTTACTCATCTGTGGAATTTGTCTTATTTGACAATTGATATTCCCTTCTTGTCGAATTCTCCCGTAGTGAGATTCTTAGGAAAAGTATCTGATTACCGAGTGTTGATACCCGACTGGATGTATTGACGTTCTTATCATTTCTTTTGATTTGATTTCATTTGAATGACCTAGGTAACGATCCGAGGAGCTTTCGAATGCGTACTCAAATTATGAAAACATGGGATATATTCATATTCGTTAAATGTTTTCGTCTGTATCTGATTTAAAATTCTCTCGCGTAAATTATGCGTTGACCTTACTCTTTTAGGGATTAGTTATGTCTCCAGATATCCTTGAATTTGTGGAAGGATTATGAATTATTATTAGACTTTTGAGAAGTTCACATCTTATCAATGGCAATGAAACTGGAAAGTTGATAGTGCCAGTAGAATGAATTGATTGTTTATGACATGACGACATTGTCTTAATTGATGTGAACTCGAGTAGAATTCCCCTAAATGATAAGATGTTGATTATCAAAAGTGATCTAAATAATTCTTGATGGATGACTTGAAATTATAACATGAATGGTTGTGAACTAGTTATAGATATTGTAATCTAGAAGAACCTAATATGAATTTAATAAAAAGATGTTTCCGTTATCTGAAACTTTAGGAGGTATTTGCTGGTGAATTACCTAGATTTTCACCATTAAGGCAAGTTGAATTTGGTATTTGATTATATTCTCGGTGCTGCACCTGTGGCATGTGCACTGTACGACAGCACCATCTAAATGAAAGGAATTACCGTACAACTGAGAGAGTTGTCGGAGAAAGATTTTATTCTACCAAGCTCGTCATCATGAAGAGCTATGGTGTTATCATTCCTTATATTTATAGATTACCGTGAACTGAGTAAATTGAAAATCGAAAACGATATCCATAACTCGAAATGGAAGATTTGTTCGATCATTTACAAGGTTCTAGCGTATGTTTTAAAGATTTGATCCATGGCATGGTTATCATCAACTTCGCATCTGCGAAAAAGATTATGTATTCCAATCACTACATCCGGTACTTGTAATGAACATTATGAGTTTCACGTGATGTCGTTTGGATTGACTAATACACATGTAGCATTCATAAATTTAGTGAATCACGTGTGTAGGCTGTAATTTGATAAATTCATGCTTGTGATCATTTAGGACCATTTGTTTGTTCATAAGTATAAGAAGGAGTTCGTAATTATTTATAGATTGCCTTGAAATGGCTGAACATTTAAAACATGTACCTTGAATAATTAACATGTGATTTAAGACTTAATCATTTACATTAATTGACCGTGTGATTAAAAGATAATGGATTATATTGACTCTTCAAAAATTAGAAGTAATTTAAGACTTTGAGTTATACTAAAGAGAAAAGTGAAAATATATTTTGACAAATGTTTTAACAAAAGATTTTTAAGGGATCATTCCCTTATAACCAAAACATTTAACTAAACTCCTGTTTAGGGGTAAATGTTTTTGCATATATTAAGACAACTTAAGAAGGATTGAGTAAAACCGTTAAACCATGACTTAAAATTTGAAACGACAATTTTTTCTTTTCAACTAAGAAAATTTTGACCAAAGTATAAACAAAGATTTTTCGAACATTTACGGATCTTACTAATTATTTTAATTATTTTCGATAAATCAACAAAAATCTTGTTAATTAAATTCAAATTTATTTTGAACAGTTTTATAAAATTGGTCGAACAAAGAAATTTAAAATCTTTACGTTTACGTTTCATAAAAATTGAATGTTTAATATTTAATTAGTTGTAATAATTATCGACGCTTTAGACGTCGGATTGAGTAAAACGGATAAAAATGATAGTTGAGAAGAAACTAAAACTTAGAAGAAAGAAATTCTTAATGAATTGTGGTCATAATAATTATTTTATAAGGAAAGGTGAATGTAGATACCGACGCATTATGTAGAAAAGATGAAGAATCACATAGGATATGTTCCTTAATAATGAACGTGCAAAATAAATTGTCGAACAATTTAAAAATAACTAATGCTTGTAAGAAGGATAATGTAGATAATAAAAAGTGGTTCGCGGCTAATGTGAACCATTAAGATTGAGAAGCCGATAGCGTTAAATGTTTTAAAGGCCACTTGTGGTTGCCTAAATATGGAGATTTTGAGATGTAGTTATGTTGGAATCTTGTAAGTATAAGTATTCTATTCTTGTCATTTCTGATTTAACGTATCTTTGTCTAAAGAAGTTGTACTAATGAAAAATTATGAAGGCAGACATTGCCTCATACATTAGTGAACGTCTAGCTATTGCAAAGGTCATCATCTGAATTTGGGTCGATTTGGGTCATCGTCGACAGACTGACCAAATCAGCTAATATCATTCTCGTTAATGATAAATTCTTGATGAAGAAATTGACTCTTTTGTATTTAAAAGAGTTGTGTAAACATGGTGTGCCTGTATCGATCACCTCTATCAAGATCCTCGCTTCGCATCGAATTTCTAGAGATTTGCTTAGAAGTTGTTGAGAACGAATCTTGATGAGAGTACTGTGTACCACCCCAATCGAAAGGACGAGGTAAAGTAACGATACAAAATACTATAAGTACTGTTTTATGCTTGCATGATTGACCCTTGGCAATAAACCGCATAATTTTTTTCCTTTAGAGAGATTATCATTGATAATTATCGTATTAGGATCGAGATCGAATCTTGTTATGATCTAATTATTAGAGCCTCTGTAAGCAGGAGTTGGGATGAAGACACCCGACATACACCCACTGTGAGTTGGACATGTCTTTTAGGTTTAAGGTTTCCTATGATGGCGAACCTAACCTTACAAAATACTCTACCCGCGAGACCTGGAATGATTGTTGAAATTAGGATCTGATTATTGACTGCCGGTAGTGGGCAGAAAGTTATGAAACGTAGATCTTGAAGTGCCAGATGGGTAGCGAAGTTATGCCAAAAATTTTAACCATGGAAAAATGAATTGATGATCTGAAAGATCATGGGATATATAAGTCCCCATTGTATGGGACCATAGAGATGATGTAAAAAGATTGGTTTGAAAGGCATACAAGATGGATCTACCCTAGGACTTCAAGAGCTGCGTGAATTATGATTCGTAGATCTAACTTGATAAAATGTCTATCAAGTGAAAATCTGACTATTCCTTAATGAAGTTAGATCGGCGAAAAGTTGCATTCATCAAAAACCCGTGAACATCATGGATAGAGAAAGTAAGTCAACATTAAGCCTGATCTTATTCCCGTAGTTATGTTTGATGAAACTCGCGTATTGTAATGAATTACACTTGTGAGAAAAGACCGAATGTGGAGGAAATACCCACATGGCTTTAACTCTATAAGAAGCGAGTAGTAAGATGATCTTTGAGGACAAAGATCCTGTTTAGGGGTAAATGCTGTGACAATCCATCAATTTATGATTGATATTTTTATTCTCAATATTTAATTGAAAATATTATTTTAATGTTATATTATGAACTCACTTATTTTTGGGAAGTAATTTAGATTTACGTCTTGAAGTAGCGTCGACTACGTCTAAACCGGAGGATTCAACGTTACGTGCTTACGTTTACATACACCGTCTTTGGTGACAGTCCGACATTTCAGAAAATAAATTTATCCGTGAATATTATTTTGGAAGTTTAAATTTGTGTTGGTTCATAAACTCACAAATTTACGAGAAGAGATTAGGACTTACGATTTTAATTTAACGTCCTTTACGACTAAAACCGGAAACCTTAGGATTACGTATTTACGTTTTCGAACTCCGTTTTTGATGCGACAACTTTTATTAGATTCGTTTTGTGCCGTTGATTCATAATTCATAAAAACGTTTTTCGTAAAATGACCCGAGGGCATGCAAATCGAGGAAACTAGAATCGAGGAGTACCCGTAATTTAATGGGGATGAGACAAGTGGGACACTTGCCCCACCCCCATATAACCGGCCACAACTTGCCAACACATCAAAGATGTGTCAACACTTACACTTATTAAGTTTACAAGTGTAAACTTAGCTTCATCTTGAAGCCACTTTCCATCAAAACCACTAGCACCTTAAACTACTCTCATTTCCTCCATGCAAAACAACTTACAACTCTCTCATCTCTCTCTCATTATGCCGTCCCATATCACTCACAAACATCCACTTTTGATCAAAATTTACCATGAAATCATGTGTTATTTACACACATGTTGAAGCCCTTTTGAAACCCTATTGATTTGTGGTGATTATAACATCCAAGGAGGAATTTCCATGGAGTCTTGGGGCTGATTTTCCACAAGGTGTTCATGAAGTATGGTGGTCTTGAAGATGGTCTTGGTTATTCATAATTTTCTGCATGAAAATCCATGTCCAAATCACAACCTACATCAACTTGGTGGTATAAAGATTGTCCTCCTCATCCTCTTGTTATTTTTGATTATGTAATCTTGTATTTATTTTACTTATGTATATGTATATGATGATGAATGATGATAAAAAATATTGTGTGGGGATTTGGTGTTGATAAACATGCTTAAAAAGATGAAAAACTATATGTAAAAAGGTTAAAATCTTGCTTAATTTAGATGACTGTATAAAACAGTAAAGAACCATGTGATGAACTGATAAAATGGTATGAACAAATTAATATACAGTAAGTATAAGATGTTATACACATGTGAGAGTTGGCCATGCAATGGAATCATTAGGATGAGTGAGATATGATCAAAACAAGTTTAAAGTACAAATCTGAGTTCACTGTTTTGGACGATTTTTAGAAAATAGTTAGACGATGATTCAACAGTAGCTATACGAGAGTTAAATGGAGCACATATCATGTAGTTTATGTCATAAAAATTTGAGCTTCTATCTCCATATAGAAATCTAGATATGGCAGTTTTGGTGAACATGAAAATAAAAATCAGATTCTGGAAATTAAAGTATAATAGTATTATATAAGCACTCAAGTAAATATAATATAAAATGTGAATTAAAACCCACTAACTTATATAATACATTTATATAACATGTATAAGGATAAATAAATGGACATTTTATAAAAATGGTAGTTTGATAAGTTTTATAAGTTATAAAACTATAAACATGATTTTTACGACTTTTTCGGCTAATACCGTAAAATTAACGTTTTTGTAAATAAAACTTAGACGGTTGGACCCGTCTAATGTAAACTTTTTAAAACGCATACACTGATATATAAACATATATGACAAGTAAAAACCGATAAAACCCGAAATATAACACATACAGACATTAACGGGCTAAGTTAACGTTATTGGATTAATAATACAACAAAATGGACTAAAACACTTATAAACTTATTTATTAGGCTTAACCCATTTGGGCCCAACATGTAAACTATAAATACTGATAATACAAGTATGAAATGGATTAATACAAGTTAATAAACTTATAATAGGCTTATTGGACCTAAAACACGTAAATTGGTAAAACTAGTAAACTAGTAAGAAGTTACCAATACAAAAACACTAAAATGAGTAAACGAGAATATGTAAACCCACTTGATCATCATATATATAATCATCATATGTATACATAATTGTTATTTTTATAAAGTCATTGGACAAGAGTCTAAGACGAGTAATATTTGTCTAGGTTTCCGTGATTGAAGCACGTACCGTACATCCAAATCGCCGATAACCCGCCTTCCCACATCAACGTGAGTTCATAGCCTCGCACTCTTTTAAATGTTTTTATGAAATATTTTATAAACCCGCGAGGGAGATAACATGTAAGTTTTTATAAAATAGGACACCATTTGTCCCGATTGTTTGTTTATTGATTTAGACCCGACTGATTGTATGACCTGATTGTATGACCCGATAAATGATTAAATGACCCGATAGGTGACATTAAAGGGATTATTAAAGTTAGGTTATGTCACTAAAAGTCCCATTAGCATGAACTGTGAACTACCGGGATTTGGTAGACGCTTATGCATATAATAGTACTATTTGGGGACGATCACCCCAGTTCGCGCCTTGACGGTTGATCCCCGTCGTGCCACATTGATTGGTAAGCGAATATATGTATGAGAAGATTTCCATAGCGTGACCTTTGTGACGACACGCTAATTTAGATGGGAAAATTGAGTATCGGGCTAGCTACCCGTTGTTTGTTTTAGTAAGGTAACAATGTCATGCGGCTTATAATAATCCAAATTAACAAAATACTACTAGACACACCGAATTACGGTGTATTGCCTGACTAGCAATACGGGGTCATACTATTGATATTATGTTCGTGTTTTGGTTTTCATAACCATATTCGTATAACGGTTTTTATTTTCATACAACGTCATAAGACGTATTGTATGATGTTTTTACGACATTGGCTCGTATAATGATTTTTAAGGCAAACGCCTATATTATGATTTTGATAAAGATTTGTATAAAATGACTTTGGCTATTTTATGGCCTATTACAATGATTTGCACAAAATGATTTTCGGTAATAATTTTATACCGATGTTATATTGATGGATTTTATTAAACTCTATGAATTCACTCGGCGTTATCGCTGACCTTTTCTTTTAACATGTTTTGTCTCAGGTACTTGAAGGTAATTCTGGGGAAGACATCAAGAATTCATGGCCCGCACTTAAATATTAATTTCCATTCAAATGCTTGTAAAACCTGTATAAAATACAATGACTTGGGACCTATGTAACTTTGATATTTATGAATGGAAATGCTTTATTATTAAAACGACGCGACTTTTAAGCGTTGTCTATGATGTGAGTAATGTGCTATCCCGTAACACCAACTAGTCTTCCGCTGTATTGAGTTGTGAAAAATCTAACATTTTCAGGTAGTGAAATATTTTCTCGTATAATATTTTGAAACTTATTTTTGTGTTGGTTGACGAACTCACAATTTACGGATTTAAATTTGGGCTTACGTGCATAATTTGGCGTCTTTTACGACTAAACCGGAAACCTTAGGATTACGTATTTACGTTTTTGAACTCCGTTTTTGATGAGACAATTTTTATTGGATTCGTTTTGTGACGGTGATTCATAATTTATAAAAAAGTTTTTCGTAAAACAACCCGAGGGCACGCAAATCGAGAAAACTAGAATCGAGAAATACCCGTAAACTAGTGAGATGGGACAAAACACTTTGCCCCACCCCACTAGCTTATATGGGACGGCAATGTTGACACCACCACACATAGGTGGCATCAAGTCTTAGCTAGTTACACAAGTGTAAGCTTGTGCTTACACTTTAAGCCAACTCATTTACCACTAAACAAAAACTAGCAAGTAGTTTCATTCTTACCATTTCCTACATGCAATCCACTCTAAAACTCTCTCAACTCCTCCCTCCTTGTCGTCCCAAATAAAGCAACAAACACCATCATTGATCTTTTCTAACCACAAACCACATGTTTACTAGTCCTATTAAGGTGTTACCTTGAAGCCTTGATCATTTGGTGGCCATATAAACAACTTTGGAGGTGATTTTCTTGTGTCCTAGGGCTGATTTTCCAACATATGATCTTGATATTTGATGGTCTTGGAGATACTTGTTGTGTTCATCAAGTTCTTGTCTTCCTAAAACAAGAAATCCACTTGGATTGGTAAAGAAGATCATCCTCTACATTTTTCTCTTATTATTTTGTAAAGAACAAATGTATTTTCTTTCATTTTGTATATGTATATGATGTATATATGATGATAAAAATGTTGTGTGGGGATCAAGTGTTGATAAACATACTTAAAAATGATGATAACCATAAGAAATGAAGCTAAAATCATGACTAATTAGTTGGCTGTATAAAAACAGTAGATAACTAAAAGATGAACTGATAAAAATGCATGGTTTGATCTATTTACAGTAAGTAGATGATGTTATACACATGTGAGAGTTTGCCATGCAATGGAATCAAAATAATGAGTGAGATATGATCAAAACAAGTTAGGTGGTGTAATCTGAATGAGCAGTTTTGTAGGGACTGTTAAGGCAACTTAAACAAAAAATGGGCAGTAGCTATAACTAAGTTATATGTAGCACATATTATGAAGAACTTGTCATCCAAAAATGAGCTTCTAAGTCATTATATAACTCTAGATATGGTAAAAATGGTGAACATGAAGTTAAAAATCAGATTTTGGAAATATTGTTTATTATTATTATATAAGCACTCACATTATAATGTATAAAATGTAAAAATATAAACCCACTAACTTATAAAACTTATTTATATAAATGTATAAAAGGTTAATTAAATGGGTAAATTATATAAATGGTGGTAAAATAATATTTATAAGTAATAAAAACTATAAACTTGATATTTACGACTTTTTCGTCTATCGCCGTAAAATTAACGTTTTTCGCCAAATAAAACTTAGACGACCAAACCCGTCTAATGTAAAGTTTATAAAAGTCATATACTGATGTATAAGTAACTAAGACAAGTAAAAACCGATAAAACCCGAACTATAAGAAATACGTACATTTACGAGCTAACTAAACATATTGGACTAATAATTGGACTTAATAAGATAAAAACTTGTAAAAAGAACTTATTGGGCTTAACCCATTTGGGCCCAACATGAAAAGTATATATACTGATAATATAGGTATAAAATGGGTAAAAACAAGTTAAAGAACTTATAAAAGACTTAATGGACTTAAAATAGGTAAAATCGGTAAAACTAGTGAACTAGTAAGACGATACTAAAACGTAAACGCTAAAATGAGTAAATGAGGATTTATAAACCCACTTGATCATCATCATATGTACAAAATCATCATATGTATATTGTTATTTTGATAAAAGTCATTGGACCGAGTCTAAGACCGATTATTATTTATATAGGTTTCCGTGACCGAAGCACGCCCGTAGCCGATAATCCGCCTTTCATTAACAACGTGAGTTCATAGCCTCGCACTCTTTTAAATGTTTTATAAAATGATTTGTAAACCCGCGAGGGAGATAACATGCTAGATTTTTATAAAAATAGAACACAAGTAGTCTCGATTGTATGCTAAATGATATGGACCCGAATGATGCTATGACCCTATATTCAAGACTAAAAGGATTATTAGTAGTTAGGTTATGTCACTTAAAGTCCCATTAGCATGAATTGTGAACTACCGGGATTTGGTAGACGCTTATGCATTTGATAGTACTATTTGGGGACGATCACCCCAGTTCGCGCCTTGACGGTTGATCCTCGTCGTACCACATTGATTGGTAAGCGAATTTATGTATGAGAAGATTCCATAGCATGATTTTTGTGACGACACGCTAACTTAGATGGGCAAATTGTTTGTCGGGTTCCCGGCCCGCTGTTTTCACAGTAAGGTAACAATGTCATGCGGCTAATAATAATCCTATAATCTATACAATCTATACGACCTGTATAATCTAAATATCCGATATGATACGACGCTATTAACGATGAATATATTACCTAACATGGTAATATAGAGACTACGGTCTCATGGACGGTTTCAGATGTATGCTTGATTTATATATTGCCTGACTAGCAATATGTGGACTTACTTCCGATATTATACTTGTGTTCTGATTTTAAATGAATGTAAATTATTGTTTTATATAACGGTTTTCATTAAACTCTATGAATTCACTCGGCATTCGCTGATATGATTTTTGCATGTTTTCTATCTCAGGTGCTTGAAGGTAATCCGGATGGAGATCGACTCTGATGACCCACACTTAATATTAAAAATGTTCATTCGATCTGTGTTTTGTAAACTTAATGACCTGTATAATTTGGGACCTGTTGTACACTTTTGAAACTTTTTATCGAATGAATGTTTGTTAAACCTTGTACAACCATTTTTATGTGTTGTCTATGATTGGAGTTATTGTGCTATCACGTAACACTCTGAAAGACCCTTCCTCTGTACCGATACGAAAAATGAGAGTGTTACAGTTTGGTACCAGAGCTCTCATTGTAGAGAACAAAAGATTTTAAAAACCAAGGTTTTGAACAAAACTTTTCAAAATCTTTTGACAATGAACATTTAAGAAAATATTTGAAAAATCTTTTGACTATAACGGTGCCAGAGATCTCCGACGTTACCAACAAGCCCTATTGAGAAGATATATATTTTGATATATATAATTTAATTTATATATATGTATATATCGTGATTTCATTATGTAATTGTTTAACTAGTATGTTATCCTAATACGAGGTAAATATATATAAATGCAGATTGTCATGGCTGACCCTAATATTCCTGTAGAAAACCATGTTATTCCCGAACCTAATATAGAAGATGATCCTTATTTAGACTTAGTAGATTATGATATGGATGATGAGGAGGAACCATTTGAGGATCCCGAGCCCGAGTTAGGACTAGGAGATCAGATTGCCCCTCAGGTTGACTTGGTAGAGAATGAGATTGAGAATGTTGATATAGAGAATGATGAGGAGATTGGGTTAGATAATTTAGATGACGAGATTGACGACGAGGATGTCGAGGAGGATGTAGGCATAGATGTTGAGGTCGATGATGATGAGGAAGCCGAGCTTATTTATCCTTATGATGTTCCAGAGGGCGAGCCTTTGCCCCTACCAGTTTGTTTGTCTGATTCTAAGGATGAGTTACCTAGGGACGAAATGTCTGAATCGTCTGAATCTGATTCTGAATCAGAGGAGGATGAGGATGACGATGCACCTGACGGTACTGATGGTATTGCTACTCGTAGACGTGAGATAGGAGAGTCGTCTAGTGCTCGAGAGGCTACTCATATTGATGGTCTTGCACCATGGGCCTTGAGACGTGATCTAGATGCTTCCCGTGTTAAGAGTTGTGTGACAGAGGTTGGATTAGGTATTGTTCAGACTCAGGTTGCTTATTTGGAGTCGAAGACAAAGGTTGGCGAGAAAGAGCGAGAATTGCTTAGTTTGGATTTGAGTGATGTAGAAAGTGGTTTGAATGAGGCTTTTAGGAGGTTATCGGTGTTGGAAAGCCGTGAGTATGTTGCTATTAAGAGAAAGGTGAATACTATGGAGATTCAGTTGAGTGTAGCTCGTGCGATGCGTGAGAAAGCTGAAAAGGAGTTGAATATATCCGTGGGTTGGAATAGTAGATTTTATGCCGACATGGTTGAAAGAGGAGTAATCCGTAAGCGCCCAGCTGAAGATGTGTCTAGTGATCGTCCGACGAAGATCCAGAAGACGATGGATGATGGACCATCTGGCGGTTCTCAGTAGACCAGTCTGTGTTTAGTAGTGACCTTTATATCTTTTGTGCTTGTAGCTTTGACTGAACCGACTTGTTAGTAGTAGACTTGGCACGAATTTTGAGTGTATATAGTGTTAGAACTTTGATATGGATGTACTAAGACAATACTTTTGTTTCAGATCGAATGAAATATGTATCTTGTCTTGAATTCCATATTGTGCCTTATTTGTATTTTGATTATGAATTCGATCCATATTATATGAATCCTTTGTTGGATGAATGCTTAATACTTTGAAATTGTGGAATTATAGAACTATGCCGCCCAAGAAGGCTGTGACTGAGGATGATGTACGTAGGATTATTACGGAGCAAGTTACCGCATCTATGACTGAATTTATGGCAAATGCTAGAAATGAAGCTGGCGGTAGTGGAGCTGGCGGTAGTGGAGTTGGCGGTAGTGGAGCTGGCGGTAGTGGAGCTGGCGGTAGTGGAGCTGGCGGTAGTGGAGCTGACGGTAGTGGAATTGGCGGTACTAATGTGAATGTGAATGCTAATAATGTGAATGCTAATGCTGGAGGAAATATAGGAGGACTTGGAACGAATGCACCTGAAGTTGGTGGCTGTACTTATGTAATGTTCATGAAGTGTGAACCTCTACCTTTAAATAGAACTGAAGGTGCTGTAGGATTAAGCCAATGGATTGAGAAGATTGAATCGGTGTTTAGGATTAGTAAGTGTAAGGAGGAAGATAAAGTGACTTTTGCTATGGCTACTCTTAAAGGTCGTGCGTTGACTTGGTGGAACGGGAGAATTGCTTTCATGGGTCTTGATGCTGCTAATGCTACTCCTTGGGCTGAAATCAAGAAGTGGATGACTTTGGAGTTTTGTCCTCGTAGTGTGATTATTAGGTTAGAACAGGAGTTGATTCATTTGAGAATGAAAGGTGTGGACATTGATAGTTACACGAATCGATTCCATGAGTTGGCCTTGCTATGTCCTCGATTGGTTGAACCCGAAGAGATCCGAATTGAGCAATATGTGAAAGGGTTGACCAGGAATATCCGGGGGGACGTGACATCATCGAAACCACTGACCATTGATGATGCTGTTCGAATGGCTTACCAACTCATTGGACAGATAATTCAGGATAAGGAAGATGAAGCCCGTGTTGGTGAGAAAAGGAAGGGAGACGGTGAGCGTGTAGATAGAGGTGATAATAGGAAGAATTTCAATCGCCGTCAGAACAAGAGAAAGGGGAATGCAAATGCTCTTACCAGCAATGCACCGCGCAACGATGATAGATGTCCTAAGTGTGGCAACAAGAGGCATCCTGGCGACTGCTGGAAGTGCCGAAATTGCGGAAAGCTTGGACACAAGGTTGAAAGGTGTAAGAAGGGAACCATTTGCTTCAACTGTAATGAAGAAGGTCATAGGAAATCGGAATGCCCCAAGTTGAAAGCGATTGTACCTGGAAGAAACCCCCAGGGTGGTATCTACCAACTTGGAATAATTGAGGTGAAGAAAGAGGATCCGAATGTCGTTACCGGTACGTTTTTACTCAACAATCATTATGCTGTTGCTTTATTCGATTCGGGTGCCGATAGGAGCTTTGTATCCACTAAATTTAGTGCCCTTATTGATATTGAACCTGTTGAGATAAGTACCAGTTACGAGGTGGAATTGGCTGATGGTAAATTAGTGAAAACTAATAAGCTATTAGAAGGATGCTCTCTAAATCTCTTGAACCATTCCTTTCCGATTGATTTGATGTTGATAGAATTAGGTAGTTTTGATATTATTATTGGTATGGATTGGTTGTCGTTGAACAATGCTACTATTTTATGTGGAGAGAAGAAGGTTAAGATTCCTCTTAGGAATAGAACGCTAGTAATTGATGGTAATCGAGGTGAATCCCGTTTGAAAATCGTTTCATGTATTAAAGTCCAAAAGTACATCAGGAACGGTTGTGAGTTATTCTTAGCTCAAGTGACCGGGAATCAGTCTAGGGAGAAACGATTGGAAGATGTACCTATTATTTGTGAATTTCCTGATGTATTTCCTAAAGATTTACCGGGACTTCCACTGATAAGGCAAGTAGAGTTTCGAATCGATTTACTTCCTGGTGCTGCACCGGTGGCACGTGCGCCTTACCGATTAGCCCCTTCTGAATTAAAGGAGTTATCTGAGCAACTTAAGGAGTTGTCTGATAAAGGTTTTATTCGACCGAGCTCGTCGCCTCGGGGAGCTCCAGTCTTGTTCGTTAAGAAGAAGGATGGATATTTTCGTATGTGCATTGATTATAGGGAACTGAATAAGTTGACAATTAAAAATCGATATCCTTTACCTAGGATTGATGATTTGTTTGATCAACTGCAAGGATCTAGTGTGTATTCTAAGATAGATTTGCGGTCAGGATATCACCAACTTCGCGTCCGTGAAGAAGATATTCCTATAACTGCATTTAGAACTCGTTATGGACACTATGAATTTCAAGTAATGCCATTTGGGTTAACTAACGCACCTACGGTTTTCATGGATTTAATGAATCGAGTGGGCAAGCCCTACTTGGATAAATTTGTAATTGTGTTTATTGACGATATTCTAATCTATTCTAAGAATGAAGATGAGCATAGAGAACATTTGAGGATTGTTTTGAAGTTGTTGAAGGATGAAAGGTTGTATGCTAAGTTTTCGAAGTGTGATTTCTGGTTGGATTCTGTGCAATTTCTTGGTCATGTGATTAACAGAGATGGAATTCATGTTGATCCTGCAAAGGTTGAAGCTATTAAGAATTGGTCTGCACCGACAACGCCAACGGAAGTGCGACAGTTCTTAGGATTAGCTGGCTATTATAGGCGATTCATTAAAGAATTTTCTTTGATAGCTAAACCCTTGACTAAGCTTACTCAGAAGAATAAACCTTTCGTTTGGGGAAGTGATGAAGATGGAGCATTTCATACATTGAAGCAAAAATTATGTAGTGCGCCAATCTTATCATTACCCGAAGGGAGTGAAGATTTTGTAGTGTATTGTGATGCATCTCTTAGAGGTTATGGAGCTGTTTTGATGCAGAGAGAGAAAGTGATAGCCTATGCTTCTAGGCAATTAAGGAAGAATGAGGAGAATTATACTACTCATGATCTTGAGTTAGGAGCTGTAGTCTTTGCTCTTAGGTTATGGAGACATTATCTGTATGGCACCAAGTGTACGGTATTCATCGATCACAAAAGCCTACAGTATATTCTCGACCAGAAGGAATTGAACATGAGGCAACGAAGATGGATAGAGTTGTTAAGTGATTATGACTGTGATATAAAATATCACCCAGGAAAAGCCAATGTTGTTGCTGATGCGTTGAGTAGGAAAGATAGAGAGCCTATCAGGGTGCGTTCTCTAGTCTTGATCGTGCACAATAATTTGCCTGAGCAAATTAGAAATGCGCAAATAGAAGCTTGTAAGAAGGAGAATTTTGTTAATGAAGGGTTCCGAGGAGAAGGAGATCCTTTAGAGGTTAGAGCTGATGGAGTGAAATGCTTAAGAGGTCGTATGTGGATACCTAAGTTTGGAGGCTTAAGAGATTTGATTATGTTAGAATCCCATAAATCTAAGTATTCCATTCATCCGGGATCTGATAAGATGTACCATGATTTGAAGAAGTTGTATTGGTGGCCGAATATGAAAGCTAACATAGCTATGTATGTTCTCCAATGCTTGACTTGTGCTAGAGTTAAAGCGGAACATCAAAAGCCATCAGGACTACTTCAACAACCAAATATTCCTGAATGGAAGTGGGAGCGAATTACGATGGACTTTATCACCAAGCTTCCTAGAACATCATCTGGAAACAATTTGATTTGGGTTATTCTTGATAGACTGACCAAATCAGCACACTTCATTCCGGTTAAGGAGAAGTTCTCACTGGAGAAGCTGACTCGTATATACCTTGATAATGTTGTATGCAAGCATGGAGTGCCTGTATCGATCATTTCAGATCGAGATCCTAGATTCGCATCGAATTTTTGGAAATCTCTCCAAAGATCATTGGGAACGAATCTCGACATGAGCACTGCTTATCACCCCCAGACTGATGGGCAGAGTGAAAGGACGATACAAACACTGGAAGATATGTTGAGAGCTTGTGTGTTAGACTTTGGTAAGAATTGGGATAAACATTTGTCATTAGCAGAGTTTTCGTATAACAATAGTTACCATTCTAGTATTAAGGCTGCACCGTTTGAAACTTTGTATGGTAGGAAGTGTAGATCTCCTGTATGTTGGAGTGAAGTTGGGGATACCCAGCTCACGGGACCGGAATTGATCCGGGAGACTACGGAGATGATAGTTCAGATTAAGAAGAGGTTGTTGACTGCCCGTAGTAGACAGAAAAGTTACGCGGATGTGCGGCGGAAGCCAATGGAGTTTGAAGTGGGTGACCGAGTAATGTTGAAAGTATCGCCATGGAAAGGCGTTATAAGATTTGGAAAACGAGGAAAATTGAATCCCCGTTATATTGGACCCTTTAAGATTTTATCTAGAGTAGGTTCGGTGGCTTACAAACTAGAGTTACCCCCAGAACTTCATGGTGTTCACAACACATTCCATGTATCTAATCTGAAGAAATGTCTAGCAGTGAGTGATGAGAAAATCCCGTTAGGTAAGGTTCGAATAGATGGGAAGTTGCATTTTATCGAAGAGCCCGTAGAAGTTATGGACCGTGAGGTAAAGCAACTGAAACAAAGTCGGATACCTATTGTCAAGATTCGATGGAACTCAAAGCATGGGCCGGAGTATACTTGGGAACGAGAGGATGAAATGTGGAAGAAATATCCGCACCTCTTCGATTTCAATAAGAAACGGACATCCAAATGAAATGGATCACGAGGACGTTGATCCCTTTTAGGAGGAAAAGCTGTGACAAATCAAACATTTTCAGGTAGTGAAATATTTTCTCGTATAATATTTTGAAACTTATTTTTGTGTTGGTTGACGAACTCACAATTTACGGATTTAAATTTGGGCTTACGTGCATAATTTGGCGTCTTTTACGACTAAACCGGAAACCTTAGGATTACGTATTTACGTTTTTGAACTCCGTTTTTGATGAGACAATTTTTATTGGATTCATTTTGTGACGGTGATTCATAATTTATAAAAACGTTTTTCGTAAAACGACCCGAGGGCACGCAAATCGAGAAAACTAGAATCGAGAAATACCCGTAAACTAGTGAGATGGGACAAAACACTTTGCCCCACCCTACTAGCTTATATGGGACGGCAATGTTGACACCACCACACATAGGTGGCATCAAGTCTTAGCTAGTTACACAAGTGTAAGCTTGTGCTTACACTTTAAGCCAACTCATTTACCACTAAACAAAAACTAGCAAGTAGTTTCATTCTTACCATTTCCTACATGCAATCCACTCTAAAACTCTCTCAACTCCTCCCTCCTTGCCGTCCCAAATAAAGCAACAAACACCATCATTGATCTTTTCTAACCACAAACCACATGTTTACTAGTCCTATTAAGGTGTTTCCTTGAAGCCTTGATCATTTGGTGGCCATATAAACAACTTTGGAGGTGATTTGCTTGTGTCCTAGGGCTGATTTTCCAACATATGATCTTGATATTTGATGGTCTTGGAGATACTTGTTGTGTTCATCAAGTTCTTGTCTTCCTAAAACAAGAAATCCACTTGGATTGGTAAAGAAGATCATCCTCTACATTTTTCTCTTATTATTTTGTAAAGAACAAATGTATTTTCTTTCATTTTGTATATGTATATGATGTATATATGATGATAAAAATGTTGTGTGGGGATCAAGTGTTGATAAACATGCTTAAAAATGATGATAACCATAAGAAATGAAGCTAAAATCATGACTAATTAGTTGGCTGTATAAAAACAGTAGATAACTAAAAGATGAACTGATAAAAATTCATGGTTTGATCTATTTACAGTAAGTAGATGATGTTATACACATGTGAGAGTTGGCTATGCAATGGAATCAAAATAATGAGTGAGATATGATCAAAACAAGTTAGGTGGTGTAATCTGAATGAGCAGTTTTGTAGGGACTGTTAAGGCAACTTAAACACAAAATGGGCAGTAGCTATAACTAAGTTATATGTAGCACATATTATGAAGAACTTGTCATCCAAGAATGAGCTTCTAAGTCATTATAGAACTCTAGATATGGTAAAAATGGTGAACATGAAGTTAAAAAACAGATTTTGGAAATAATGTTTATTATTATTATATAAGCACTCACATTATAATGTATAAAATGTAAAAATATAAACCCACTAACTTATAAAACTTATTTATATAAATGTATAAAAGGTTAAATAAATGGGTAAATTATATAAATGGTGGTAAAATAATATTTATAAGTAATAAAAACTATAAACTTGATTTTTACGACTTTTTCGGCTATCGCCGTAAAATTAACGTTTTTCGCCAAATAAAACTTAGACGACCAAACCCGTCTAATGTAAAGTTTATAAAAGTCATATAATGATGTATAAGTAACTAAGACAAGTAAAAACCGATAAAACCCGAACTATAAGAAATACGTACATTTACGAGCTAACTAAACATATTGGACTAATAATTGGACTTAATAAGATAAAAACTTGTAAAAAGAACTTATTGGGCTTAACCCATTTGGGCCCAACATGAAAAGTATATATACTGATAATATAGGTATAAAATGGGTAAAAACAAGTTAAAGAACTTATAAAAGACTTAATGGACTTAAAATAGGTAAAATCGGTAAAACTAGTGAACTAGTAAGACGATACTAAAACGTAAACGCTAAAATGAGTAAATGAGGATTTATAAACCCACTTGATCATCATCATATGTACAAAATCATCATATGTATATTGTTATTTTGATAAAAGTCATTGGACCGAGTCTAAGACCGATTATTATCTATATAGGTTTCCGTGACCGAAGCACGCCCGTAGCCGATAATCCGCCTTTCATTAACAACGTGAGTTCATAGCCTCGCACTCTTTTAAATGTTTTATAAAATGATTTGTAAACCCGCGAGGGAGATAACATGCTATATTTTTATAAAAATAGAACACAAGTAGTCCCGATTGTATGCTAAATGATATGGACCCGAATGATGCTATGACCCTATATTCAAGACTAAAAGGATTATTAGTAGTTAGGTTATGTCACTTAAAGTCCCATTAGCATGAATTGTGAACTACCGGGATTTGGTAGACGCTTATGCATTTGCTAGTACTATTTTGGGACGATCACCCCAGTTCGCGCCTTGACGGTTGATCCCCGTCGTACCACATTGATTGGTAAGCGAATTTATGTATGAGAAGATTCCATAGCGTGATTTTTGTGACGACACGCTAACTTAGATGGGCAAATTGTTTGTCGGGTTCGCGGCCCGCTGTTTTCACAGTAAGGTAACAATGTCATGCGGCTAATAATAATCCTATAATCTATACAATCTATACGACCTGTATAATCTAAATATCCGATATGATACGACGCTATTAACGATGAATATATTACCTAACATGGTAATATAGAGACTACGGTCTCATGGACGGTTTTAGATGTATGCTTGATTTATATATTGCCTGACTAGCAATATGTGGACTTACTTCCGATATTATACTTGTGTTCTGATTTTAAATGAATGTAAATGATTGTTTTATATAACGGTTTTCATTAAACTCTATGAATTCACTCGGCATTCGCTGATATGATTTTTGCATGTTTTCTATCTCAGGTGCTTGAAGGTTATCCGGATGGAGATCGACTCTGATGGCCCACACTTAATATTAAAATGTTCATTCGATCTGTGTTTTGTAAACTTAATGACCTGTATAATTTGGGACCTGTTGTACACTTTTGAAACTTTTTATCGAATGAATGTTTGTTAAACCTTGTACAACCATTTTTATGTGTTGTCTATGATTGGAGTTATTGTGCTATCCCGTAACACTCTGAAAGACCCTTCCGCTGTACCGATACGAAAAATGAGAGTGTTACATGAGTTGCATAAATTTTGGGGTGTTACAGACGGTAATAAAACTGAAAAGTTGATAGTACCAGTAGAATGGACTGATCAATTATGACATGACGACATTGTCTTAATTGATGGGAACTCGAGTAGAATTCCCCTAAAAGATAAGATGTTGATTATCAAAAGTGATCTAAATGATTCTTGATGGATGACCATATCCTGCATTTAGACTTGAAATTATACCGTGAATGGTTGTGAATTAGTCATAGATATTATAATCTTGAAAGAACCTAATATGAATTTATTAAAAGATGTTTCCGTTAACTGAAATTTTAGAAGGTATTTGTTGGTGAATTACCTAGACTTTCGCCATTAAGGCAGATTGAAATTGGTATTGATTATATTTCTGGTGCTGCACATGTGGCTTGTGCTCTGTACGTCAGCACAATCTGGATTAAAAGTATTACCGTACAACTGAGAGAGTTGTCGGAGAAAGATTTTATTCTACCAAGCTCGTCATCATGAAGAGCTATGGTGTTATTATTTCTTATATTTATAGATTACTGTGAACTGAGTGAATTGACAATCGAAAACGATATCCATGACTCGAAATGGAAGATTTGTTCGATCATTTACAAGGTTCTAGCGTATGTTTTAAAGATTTGATCCATGGCATGGTTATCATCAACTTCGCGTCAGCGAAAAAGATTATCTATTCCAATCACTACATCCGGTACTTGTAATGAACATTATGAGTTTCACGTGATGACGTTTGGATTGACTAATACACATGTCGCATTCATAAATTGGGTGAATCACGTGTGTAGGCTGTAATTTGATAAATTCATGCTCGTGATCATTAATGACTATTTGTTTGTTTATAAGAATAAGAATGATTTAATAATTATTTATAGATTGCCCTGAATTGGCCAAACAATAAAAACTTGTACCTTGAGTATTTAACATGTGATTAAAAACTTAATCCTTTACATTATTGACCATGTGATTAATAAGATAATGGAATCTATATTGACTCCCCAAAAATTAAGAGCCCTTTTAGGACTTTGAGTATTACTAAAAAGAAAAGTGCAAATATGTTTTGACAAATGTTTCAACAAAGGATTTTTAAGGGATTATTCCCTTATACACAAATCATTTAACTAAACTCCTGTTTAAGGGTAAACGTTTGTGTATACCTCAAGCCAACCTAAGAGGGATTGAGGAAACCTTTTAAACCATGACTTAAAATTTGAAATGACAATTTTTACTTTTCAACTATGAAAATTTTGACCAAAATATAAACAAATATTTTTCAAACATTTAACGAATCCTATTAATTATTTTTGATAAATCAACAAAAATTGTGTTAATTAAATTAAAAATTATTTTGAAAATTTTCATAAAATTGGACGGACTAAGAAATTTAAAATCTTTACGTTTACGTATCATAAAAATTGAATATTTATTATTTAATTAGTCGTAATAATTATCGACGCTTTAGACGTCGGATTGAGCAAAACGGATAAAAATGATAGTTGAAGAAGAAACTAAAACTTAGAAAATGTGAAGAAAGAAATTTTTAATGAATGTAAATACTAACACGTTATGTGGAAAAGGATAAAGAACCAATCAGGATGTGTTCCTTAGTAATGAAGGTGCAAAATAAAATTGTCGAACAATATAAAAATAAACAATGCTTGTAAGAAGGATAATATAGATAATAAAAGGGGTTCACGGCTAATGTGAACCATTAAGAATTGAGAAGCCGATAGCGTTAAATGTTTTAAAGACCACTTGCGATTGTCTAAATATGGAGGATTGTGAGATATAGTTATGTTGGAATCTTGTAAGTATAAGTATTTTATTCATGACATTTCTGATTTAATGTATCATTATCAGAAGAAGTTGTACTGATGGCAAATTATGAAGGCAGAAACCGCCTCATACATTAGTAAAGGTCTAGCTATTGCCAAGGTCATCATCTGAATTTGATTCGATTTGGGTCATCGTCGACAGACTGACCAAATCTACTAATATCATTCCTGTTAATGATAGATTCTTGATGAAGAAATTGACTCTTTTGTATTTAAAGGAGTTATGTAAACATGGTGTGCATGTATCGATCATCTCTATCAAGATCCTCGCTTCGCATCGAATTTCTAGAGATTTGCTCAGAAGTCATTAAGAACGAATCTTGACGAGAGTACTGTTTACCACCCAAATCGAAGGGACGAGGTAAAGTAATGATACAAAACACTAGAAGTCTTGTTTTATGTTTGAATGATTGACCTTTGGTAATGAACCGCATAATCGTTTTCCTTTGGAAAGATTATCATTGATAATTATCGTATTAGGATCAGGATGGAATCTTGTTAAGGTTTATATATTAGAGCATCTGTAAGCAGGAGTTGGGATGAAGAAACCCGACATACACCCATTGTGAGTTGGACATGTCTTTTAGGTTTAAGGTTTCATATGATGGCGAACCTAACCTTACAAAATACTCAACCCGCGAGACCTGAAATGATTATGGAAATTAGGATCTGATTATTGACCGCCGGTAGTGGGCAGAAAGTTATGAAATGTAGATCTTGAAGTGCCAGATGGGTAGCGAAGTTATGCCAAAAATTTTAACCATGGAAAATGAATTGATGATCTGGAAGATCATGGGATATAAGTCCCCGTTGTATGGGACCATTGAGATGATGTAAAATATTGGTTAGAAAGGCATATAAGCTGGATCTACCCTAGGATTTCAAGAGCTGCGTGAATTATGTTTCGTATATCGAACTTGATAAAATGTCTATCAAGTGAGAATCTGATTGTTTCTTAGTAAAGCTTAGATCCGCGAAAAGTTGCATTCATCAGAAACCCGTGAACATCATGGATAGAGAAAGTAAGTCAACATTTAGCCTGATCTTATTCCCGTAGTTATGTTTGATGAAACTCGCGTATTGTAATGGATTACACTTGTGAGAAAAGACCGAATGTGGAGGAAATACCCACATGGCTTTAACTCTATAAGAAGCGAGTAGTAAGATGATCTTTGAGGACAAAGATCCTGTTTAGGGGTAAATGCTGTGACAATCCGTCAATTTATGGTTGATATTTTATTCTCAATATTTATTTGAAAACATTATTTTAATGTTACATTATGAACTCACTTATTTCTGGGAAGAAATTTGGATTTACGTCTTGAAGTAGCATCGACTACGTCTAAACCGGAGGATTTTACGTTACGTGCTTACGTTTACATACACCGTTTTTTGTGGCAGTCCGACATTTCAGAAAATAAATTTGTCCGTGAATATTATTTTGAGATTTTAAATTTGTGTTGGTTCATAAACTCACAAATTTACGAGAAGAGATTAGGACTTACGATTTTAATTTAACGTCCTTTACGACTAAACCGGAAACCTTAGGATTGCATATTTATATTTTCGAACTCCGTTTTTGATGAGACAATTTTTATTAGGTTCGTTTTGTGCCGTTGATTCATAATTTATAAAAACATTTTTCGTAATACGACCCGAGGGCACGCAAATCGAGGAAACTAGAATCGAGGAGTACCCGTAATTAAATGGGGATGAGACAAGTGGGACACTTGCCCCACCCCCACAAACCCACGGCTACACTAGACACCACATCACAAGATGTGGCAAACATATAGCTTAAAACTTACACATGTAAGTTAAGCTTACAAAGTAAGCTTTCACTACACCAAAACTAGCACCTCAAACCACTCTTCTCATTTACAACATGCAAAAACAACTCTCATCTCTCTCTCTACTCCATGTTTGCCGTCCCATCTCACCCATCAAACACCATCATTGATCAAAATCAACCATAAAATCTTATGTTATTTACACACATGTTGAAGCCCTTTTAAAACCCTATTGATTGGTGGTGATCATAACATCCAAGGACGAGTTTCCATGGAGTCTTGGGGCTGATTTTCCACAAGGTGTTCATGAAGAATGGTGGTCTTGAAGATGGTCTTGGTTATTCACAAGTTTCTCCATCAAAATCTATGTTTTGATCACAACCTACATCATCATGGTGGTATAAAGATAGTTCTTCTCATCCTCTTGTTATTTTTGATTATGTAATCTTGTATTTCTTTTACTTATGTATATGTATATGATGATGAATGATGATTAAAAATATTGTGTGGGGATTTGGTGTTGATAAACATGCTTAAAAAGATGAAAAATTATAAGAAACAAGGCTAAAATCTTGTTTAGATTGTTGGCTGTATAAAAAAGTAAAGAACCACATGTTAGACTGATAAAATGGCAAAGTAGAAGCAATATACAGTAAGTAATATGTCTTGTACACATGTGAGAGTTGGACATGCAATGGAATCATTGTAATGAGTGAGATATGATCAAAACAAGTTTAAAGTACAAATCTGAGTTCACTGTATTGGACGATTTTTAGAAAATACTTAGATGCTGTTTCAACAGTAGCTATACGAGAGGTAAATGGAGCACATATCATGTAGTTTATGTCATAAAAATTTGAGCTTCTATCTCCATATAGAACTCTAGATATGGCAGTTTTGGTGAACATGAAAGTAAGAATCAGATTTTGGAAATTAAAGTATAATAGTATTATATAAGCACTCAAATAAAAATAGTATAAAATGTGAATTAAAACCCACTAACTTATATAATACATTTATATAAATATGTATAAGGATAAATAAATGGACATTTTATAAAAATGGTAATTTGATAAGTTATATAAGTTATAAAACTATAAACATGATATTTACGACTTTTTCGGCTATTACCGTAAAATTAACGTTTTTGTTAAATAAAACTTAGACGGTTGGACCCGTCTAATGTAAACTTTTATAAACTCATATACTGATATATAAGCATATATAACAAGTAAAAACCGATAAAACCCGAACTATATAACATACGGACATTAACGGGCTAAGTTAACGTTATAGGACTAATAATACAACAAAATGGGCTAAAACACTTATAAACTTATTTATTGGGCTTAACCCATTTGGGCCCAACATGTAAAGTGTAAATACTGATAATACAAGTATAAAGTGGAATAATACAAGTTAAAGAACTTATAATAAGTTTATTGGACCTAAAACACGTAAATAGGTAAAACTAGTAAACTAGTATAAAAGTTATCGACACATAACACTAAAATGAGTAAACGAGAATATGTAAACCCACTTGATCATCATATATATAATCATCATATGTATACATAATTGTTATTTTTATAAAGTCATTGGACATGAGTCTAAGACGAGTATTATTTGTCTAGGTTTCCGTGATTGAAGCACGTACAGTACGTCCGAATTGCCGATAACCCGCCTTCCCGCATCAACGTGAGTTCATAGCTTCGCACTCTTTTAAATGTTTTTATGAAATGTTTTATAAACCCGCGAGGGAGATAACATGTTAGTTTTTATAAAATAGGACACCATTTGTCCCGATTGTTTGTTTATTGATTTGGACCCGAATGATTGTATGACCCGATTGTATGACCCGATAAATGATTAAATGACCCGATAGATGAAATTAAATGGATTATTAAAGTTAGGTTATGTCACTAAAAGTCCCATTAGCATGAATTGTGAACTCTCGGGATTTGGTAGACGCTTATGCATATAATAGTACTATTTGGGGACGATCACCCCAGTTCGCGCCTTGATGGTTGATCCCCGTCGTGCCACATTGATTGGTAAGCAGATTTATGTATGAGAAGATTTACATAGCATGACCTTTGTGACGACACGCTAGTTTATATGGGCAAATGAGTTTCGGGCTAGCTACCCGTTGTTTGTTGTAGTAAGGTAACAATGTCATGCGGCTTATAAAAATCCAAGTTAACGAAATACTACTAGACGAACCGAATTACGATGTATTGCCTGACTAGCAATACGAGGTCATACTATTGATATTATGTTCGTGTTTTGGTTTTATATAACCATATTCATATAACGGTTTTTATTCAATCTATACAACGTTATAAAACGTATTGTATGATGTTTTTACGACATTGGCTCGTATAATGATTTTTTTAAGGCAAGTGCCTATATTATGATTTTCGATAAGGATTTGTATAAAAATTACTTTGGCTATTTTATGGCCTATTACAATGATTTGTACGAAATGATTTTTGGTAATAATTTTATACCAAAGTTATATTGATGGAATTTATTAAACTCTATGAATTCACTCGGCGTTATCGCTGACCCTTTTCTTTTAACATGTTTTATCTCAGGTACTTGAAGGTAATTCTCGGGAAGACGACAAGAATTCATGGCCCGCACTCAAACAATATTTTCCATTCAAATGCTTTGTAAAACCTGTATTAAATACAATGACTTGGGACCTATGTAACTTTGATATTTATGAATGGAAATGCTTTATTATTAAAACGACGCGACTTTTAAGCGTTGTCTATGATGTGAGTAATGTGCTATCCCGTAACACCAACTAGTCTTCCGCTGTACTGAGTTGTATAAATTTGGGGGTGTTACACTTGGATTGGTCTTTATTCAAAACATGACTTAAATAACCCGTAAATGGGCTTTTAAGCCCATTAAGCAAATGTGGGACCCATTTGTCCTAAAATCCTTCATAATTTAAATCCGCTAAAAATGAGCTTGACATTTGGCTTCCTTGATATTTTCATCAAACTTGTGTCGGTTTTGCCGGTTTCGCGAACTTGGTACCTACACACACGAAACAAGAAAATATGCACATACAAGGATATATTCATGTGTTTTGTTCAATTTAAGCTCGTTTTAAGATACAAATGATATGAGTAAAATCACTCATATCAGCAGGGTGAAACAAGGGACCCTGACGTGAGTCGGGGTGGCCTTGTGGTTTTGGTGGTCTCGGCTGAAAATAAACAAGAACCACCGGCCCAAGCTGGTGGCTAAATTGACCAAGCAGGGGGAACTCAAGCTGCGGCAGCGGCTAGCCAGGAACCAAGGGAAACCTTCAGCTTAAGCCGGTGGCATTATTGTGAAGACAGTGGCAACCGGCCAAGATGGTTCGCCACTGTTAAGGGGTTGTTTGTTTGATCCGGTTCAAGGGTAACCATGTTCTGGTTCACGACATGTCTAGATTAAACACACGGGTCCTGTTCACGACTTAATTTTACAAGCCTAATTAATTTTACAAGTTTAATTATTTACAAGATTAATTAAATTAATTTAACATGTCATATAATTAATTTATTTAAAACATGACTTAGTTTTATTATTATTATTAATAATACATGATTTTAACCTAAGTATTTTATTATGAAATTTAGACTAAATTAATTAAATAATTATTAAAACATGACATATAATTAATTAATTTCCATGACTTAGGTTATATTAATAATAAATATTAATAGATGTTTTAACCTAAGTATTATTTACACTTTAATTTAATTAAATCATGCTATATTTAATTAAATCTTATAACATATAGTTTATTTAATTTACATGTATTAATTAATAAACTCTATTAATCACATGACTTAGAATATTAATCAGTAAAACTTAAGCTTATCTTAGTAGCTTAATAATCCAGCTTATTGCTAAATATGGAAACTTTCTATTTTTAGAAACTTATTTATTTTAAGCATCTAATCTATTTATGGAAACTTTCTATTTTTAGAAACTTATCTATTTTAAGCAGTAAATATATTTTTTGGAAACTTTCAATTTTTGGAAACTTTCTATTTTAGGAAACCTGCTATTTTTAGAAAGTTACTTATTATTACACAACAAGTATAATAATACAAGAAATACAAGTAATACTTAAATAGAATATCCAGAATACATGATAAACACAACATAACGTTAAAATCAGTAAGACAAGACATGAACATATAAAACAAGCTAAGACATGATATAGAACAAGTTACGTACAGAGTAATCAACATACTTATACACGTATACACTTTATGTAGCATTAGTGAGATCGAAGTAGGTCTCTCTTCCGTTCGTCTTCTTCGTTCACTGGACATAAGGTACGGATTCTCCGTCCTTTCAGTATGGACATTCTTTCCTTATTAGGATTCCCCGTATGCAGCCAACTGTTTTCCCAGTATATGTTTTATATGTTTTGATTTGCATATGTTTAATTAAATGCCTAAGCCATATACATGCATGATCAGTTTCACCTAGTTATGGAGGTACCATAACCATAACACTAGAGGCACTAGTGTTATGACTTCACCACGGCGGAGTGATAGCTCGTGACGTCCCTTTCAGCTTTTGGCCATATTATTATATTATCATGTGGGGCGTATGGGTGCATCCTAGATTACATGTTTTTACAGATTATTTAAGTGAATGTGGTGTGTGCCTTGCATCCTTCACAAGGAGCTAATCCCTCCTACCCAAACTAATATTAATTAGAGGCAACCCCTCTCATTGCATGATGAGGTCACCCCTCCAAGTATTCATGCACGTTGATACATCATGACCTATATTGGCTAATGGTAAACATGTTAAACAGTTTTCATAAAATAAACATAAGGCTTTTCAAACTACAAAACCAGTTTTACTAAGTTATACCAGGTTTTCCAGGACTTAATCAATTCCGCTGCTATATGTTGTATATGCTTATGTTATTCATTCTATGCTTGTATATCCGTGCACTGAGCGTTATGCTCAGCCGTTTTCCTTTCATGTTCCCAAAATGGCAGGTACTCAGGGACGCTCGTAGACTCTAAGCGTACGTGCATATGGATTGGAAGCTATCTAGCCTTCATTACTTTATGCATTTATTCATACATTTTGCTACTCATTTCCATGGACATGGTTTAGTCCTTTTCATTTGCAGTACTTATGTTTGTGTGTGATGAGCTTTACTTTGGGGTACCGATGTTTGTTTCCGGTATTTTCTTTATGGTCATGTAATGTTTAAGACATTTATCCTTGTATGCTTTGATGACACGCCATAATCACGCGTGACATTCCATTTATCAAAATGGGGTGTTACATTCGGAATATTGCAAAAACCCACTTCGGAATATTACAAATTCCACTTCGGAATAACAACATAAAATCCACTTCGCAAAAATTTCCTGAAAAATGAACTTCGGTGTAAAACCCGCATGCTTCTATCATGAATAGTACCCTTAAGATCATACGTACTAGATTAAAACTTTCCTATTATAGCATGATTACGATTACGTGTTAGGATTTTACGTATTACGTACGTGTTAGAACACGATAACTATTTACTACGCACGAGCACACAATAATTATTTGACAATAATTAATCACGAGCATGTGATCATGAAATCATGAACGTAATTAAATCACGAACTATTATTAATTACATATATATATTTATTACGAGCGTAAATAAATATATTAGGTCACGATAATTATTTAACGAGAACACATTAAACGCGAACACAAATAAACATGAACGAACAATTAAACATCGAGACACTGAAAATGGTACGGGTACCCCATGTGGGGCCCCTACTCGCGGCAACAAGGAAGAGATGGGCCAAGCCCATATCAAATTTCACTAAAGAGGGGTTAAGGGAAAAGTTACTACTCATTTTCACTTTACAGAAGATTTAACAAAAAACCTAGAAAAGTTTCTCCTTCTCCTTATTTTTCTTTTTTGGCCGCCACACATAAACACACCAAGGAGGGTGTTTATTTGATTTTTGATCTTGGTTTTGGTGCGAGTGTTCGTGTTTGTTCATCCTCGTTTAGATCCACGCATTCGGTATATTATTTTTATCCCTTTTCTTTTGATTTTGATCTAATAATAAATTAAGAACAAGATGTTTTTAAAACCTAATTAAAAACATAGATCTAACATGAAAATGGTTTTGGAATAAATCAAAAAGGGTGTTTTAGGGGTGTTTGTTTTGGCCGGCGCCTAAACCGAACCCCAAGGGGGTCTTGGTTTGGCTACTCGACCACCACCGAGACCATATGGTCCCGGTTGGTTGGTGTGGGTCCCACGGCAGCAGCAAGACAAGGGGAACCCAGAAGTGGTTCGGGGTATGGTGTCGATTTCATGTCCGGTTCATGGTTTCTAGTCAAGATCCGGTTCATGGTGTATGCTAAGATTATTATTTTTATAATCATATGTTAAAATTAAATTAATAAACATGACATGATTAATTTAATAACATGACTTAGGTTATATTAATTATTAAAATCATGAAATTATTAACCTAAGTATTTTATATTTTTTAGACTTATAATTAATTAATTATTTAAAAACCATGGTTATAATTAATTAATTAACATGACTTAGGTTATATTATTAATAAATAATAATACATGTTTTAACCTAAGTATTTAACTTATTTAATTAAAAACATGATATATATTAATTAAATATTTTAACCTATAGTTTATTTTAATTACATGAAATAATTAATAAACTATACATTATATCATTATGACTTAGAAAATAATCATGAAAACACTTAGGCTTATATAATTAGCTTATTTAACCAGCTTATATCTAATTATGGAAACTTTCTGTTTTTAGAAAGTTATTTAAATAAGGCAACTAATCTATTTATGAAAACTTTCTATTTTTAGAAACTTATTTAATTCAGGCAGCTAATCTGTTTATGGAAACTTATTTAATTAAGGCAGCTGATCTATTTATGGAAACTTTCTACTTTTGGAAACTTTCTATTTTTGGAAACTTTCTATTTTTAGTAAATTTCTATTTTTGGAAACTTTCTATTTTTGGAAACTTTCTATTTTAAGAAACCTGCTATTTTTGGAATGTTACTTATTACTACACAGTAAGTATAATAATACATGAAATACCATAAATATTTAATCAGAATAGACAGAATATAAGATAAACACAGTTTAAGGCTTTAAACAGTAAAACATGATATGAACATATAAAATAAGCTAAGACATAACATAAAACCAGTTACGTATTTAGTAAGCAGATACTTATTCATGTATGTATTTATGTAGCATTAGTGATACGGAAGTAGGATTCCTCTGAGTTCATCTTCTTCGTTCACTGGACATAAGGTACGGATTCCCGTCCTTTCAGTATGAACATTCTTTCCTCATTAGGATTTCCCCGTATGCAGCTAAATGTTTTCCCGTAGTATAAGTTATGTGTTTGATTTGCTTATGTTTAATTTAGAATACCTATAGCCATATACATGCATGACCAGTTTCACCTAGTTATGGAGGTACCATAACCATAACATTAGAGGCACTGATGTTATGACTTCACCACGGCGGAGTGATTGCTCGTGGCGTCCCTTCAGCTTTTGGCCATTCATATAATATTTATCATGTGGCGCGTATGGGTGCATCCTCGTTACATGTTTTCAGTCAGGATTTCATGGTGAATATTGTGTGTGCATTTGCATCCTTCACAAGGAGCTGATCCCTCCTACCCAAACCAGTATATTAAATTAGGGGCATCCCCTCTAATTTGCATGATGAGTTCACCCCTCCAAGTATTCATGCACGGTGGATTTTCATGACCTAGCTAATGGTAAAATATGTTAAACAATTTTTACAAGATAAACATAAGGCTTTTCAAACTATAAAACCAGTTTTATCAAGACTTAACCAGGTTACTCGGGACTTAGTTTCTTCCGATGTTATATGTTATATGCTTATCCTATTCATGCTTTATTGTACATCCGTGCACTGAGCGTATTGCTCAGCCGTTTTCCTTTTCTATGTTCCCAAAACGGCAGGTACTCAGGGACGCTCGTAGACTTTAAGCGTACGTGCATATGGACTGGAAGCTTTCTAGCCTTTCTTTACTTTATGCATTACCTTTCTTTTGATACATTTTCTATGGACATTGTTTAGTCCTTTCCTTTACTATACTTATGTTTGTGTGTGATGAGCTTACTTTTGGACTACCGATGTTTGATTCCGGTATTTTCCTTTTATGGTCATGTAATGTTTAGACATTTCTCCTTGTATGCTTTGATGACACGCCATAATTACGTGTGACATTTCCATTATCAAAATGGGGTGTTACAATTATGGTATCAGAGCCAAGGCTTTGACATGTAGGCTCTCAAAATATGACCTGTGATTAGTGGGTAGTCACTACAGTCTTACTAGAACTGACAGTCGTTTTCATGCATTCATCATTTTTATGCATACATATATATGTCATTGTCGCAGATTTATGACTAAGTAATGGTTGGTGTATGACTGGCCTTATTTAGTCGCATGTGTTTTATCGAAACTTTTAAATTTGTGACCGACCCATAGGCGTCCCCTCGCCATGTCTTTTGTTTTGGGTGAACTGACCATTGGCGTTCACTCTCGAGCATACAAAAGTTTTCATAAAACTGCATCATGCATTCATACACAAAATTTTCTTGCATAAAATTTTTCTCTTGAAATTTTGGTATAAATTTTTTTCATGTATATATATTTTATGTTTTGATCTGTTTAATCATATGTTTTATGTTATACTGTCAGATGGCAAACACAGACAATCTCTGGGCGATGTTTGCAGCTGCTGATGTAGAAATGCAAGACATCCTTCATCAGAACGACGACTATCCTCCCCCGCCTAACATTTTCCCCATGGAAGGAAGGAATTGGCTCATGAGGGAATACTATACCATTAGACAGCGACCTGACGAAGACAGCAATGACTTCATGCAGCGCTTTCTTCGTTACGATGGTGTCCTGAGAACAACTGCAGGCACCACTAAAGAGCAGGCACTACACTTTCGTTGGGCTCTTAATCCAAGGATCGCCAATAACTTATCAGGTGCTCCGTTGGATACGGTAGCACAAGTGGCTGATGCAGCACGTAGACTGGAGATGCTGTAGCAGAGAGATGAGTTCGGGGAAGCTGAGAGACCCGACAAGAGGTAAACATTCGTATTCAAGCGGTGATCAATCCGTATTCTTTCCATATATGTCAATTATTCATCTCTTTAAATGTATCTTCCAGGCAGAAAACTGGGGACCGGTCTCAGCCGGCTACTCAGCAGCAGCCTCATCAGCCCAAGGGAAACGGTCAGACTAACGACCGTTCTGCTACGGATAGGCGTGGTGGTAATGATAATTACCATAACAACGTTGGACACTCAAACAACAGCAGGTCCTAATACTTACGCATTTCCTTATGATTTCATGTTATAACTCATATTCTGACACTTTAGCAAAACTTCTACCAGGAACCATGGAAACGGTAGGGACCAGAACCAGAGAGGTTCACAACCTAGCCGTCCAGCTATCACTGGTATTCAATCTTACGATTATCCGCATTGTCCTTTGTACCCAATTATCATGTCTTATGTAAAATGTTTTATCAGGTTCCCAGCCAGCCAGAGCACCTGCTGGAGGATTTACTCATCCTCTTTGCTCTACATGCCACCGTAGGCACCCAGGGCCATGTCACCGTAACACTGACGCATGCTTCAAGTGTGGTCTTCCTGGCCATATCATGAAGGATTGCCATAAGGGCGAGATGGAGGGTACATCGGGACATGCTGATTCCAAGCCGCCTCCTACCACCGGGCGTGTCTACACGACATCTCGAGACCAGGCCAACAAGTCTACAGGTACCATCACTGGAATCTTGTATATGTATGGTCAAGCTGCATGTGTTCTTTTCGATACGGGTGCTACTCACTCGGTTATTTCTACTGCTTATGCTATGAATATTAGGATGCTCCCCATGCCACTAGAAAATAGGCTTACTATTTCCACGCCTTTGAGGGACTTTGTATTAATCACCCATGTATACAAGAGTCTTCCCCTAGAATTTGACGATAAGGTTCGACCTGTTGACGCACTTCCGCTGGACATGAATGACTTCGACATGATTTTGGGCATGGATTGGCTATCCAAGCATCATGCTACCATAGACTGCCATTCATATCGAGTTATCTTCGGTGATGTTAATGCACCAGAGTATATTCATAACGGGTTCATACCCGGACGGTCTGTACAAATCATATCTACCCTGCAAGCGCGTGCACTACTGTCACATGGTTGCGAGGGTTATCTAGCTACGGTTCACAACATGGATGCTGAATCCCCATCAATTCAGGATCAACCTATAGTGTCGGAATTCCAAGATGTTTTTCCAGCAGAACATCCGGGCATACTACCTGCACGAGAAGTGTAATTCAGTATCGAGCTTATCCCAGGAGCTGAACCAATCTCCAAGGCTCCTTATCGCATGGCTTCAATAGAGCTGAAGGATCAACTGCAAGAACTTCTTGAACGTGGTTTCATTCGACCGAGCGCATCCCATGGGGCGCACCAGTCTTATTTGTTAAGAAGAAGGACGGCAGTATGCGTCTTTGCATAGACTATCGCGAGCTTAACAAGATTACTATCCGGAATAGGTATACACTGCCACGTATAGACGATCTGTTTGACCAACTTCAAGGGGCCAAACACTTCTCCAAGATTGATCTTAGGTCAGGCTACCATCAGCTACGGGTTAAGGAGCAGGATATCGCCAAGACTGCTTTTCGTACCCGTTATGGCCACTACGAGTTTGTAGTTATGCCATTTGGTCTGACAAATGCTCCAGCAGTGTTCATGGATTTGATGAACAAAATATTCCATGAATTTCTGGAAAAGTTCGTCATTGTCTTCATCGATGACATCTTGATTTTCTCAAAGTCCAAGGAGGAACACGAAGACCATCTTCGTACAGTACTACAGATTCTTCGCCAGAAGCAGCTGTATGCTAAATTCTCCAAGTGTGAGTTCTAGTTAGACAAGGTGGCATTCTTAGGTCACATTACATCAACAGAAAGAATCACTATGGATCCAGCGAAGGTTGAGGCCATTACTAAGTGGCCAAGGCCGACATCAGCGACAGAAGTCCGCGGTTTCTTAGGCTTAGCTGGCTATTACTGTAGGTTCGTGGAGAACTTTTACCGCTTAGCACTACCATTGACCAAACTGATGCAGAAAGGGTAGAATTTCGTCTGGACTGAAGAACGAGAGAAGAGCTTTGAAGACCTGAAGTAGAAGCTAGTATCTACACCTATTCTTACTCTCCCATCTGGTACGGGTGGATTTCAAATCTACAGAGATGCATCGGGGAAGGGACTTGGCTGTGTTCTCATGCAACATGGGAAAGTGATCGCGTACGCTTCACGGCAGCTTAAGCCTTATAAAGAAAATTACCCCACGCATGACTTGGAACTTGCTGCAGTCGTGTTTGCATTGAAGATATGGAGGCACTACTTATATGGAGAATCATGTGACATTTTCACGGACCACAAGAGCTTGAAGTATATCTTCACTCAACGTGAATTGAACATGAGGCAGAGGAGATGGTTAGAGCTGTTGAAGGATTATGACATTAATCTACAGTATCATCCCGGAAAGGCAAATGTAGTGGCAGATGCTCTTAGCAGGAAGTCCGGAATGATCAACGGCATTAAAATCAAAGAGGAAATCATAAGAGACTTGGAGCGACTAGACATCGAGATCATGGTACGTGGACATCACGGTTACTGGGCTAATCTTAGAGTAGAACCCGAGTTACTCTCTAAGATCAAGGAAGCTCAGAAAGATGATGGAGAAATCTGGGCGATAGTACAGAATTTTGAGAAACAGACAGAATTCAGAGTAGATGCAGATGGTATCGTATGGCAGGGCACGAGACTTTGTGTTCCTGATGATCAAGAACTCCGGGAAGCCGTGTTAGCTGAAGCTCATAGCTCCCCATTCTATATACATCCTGGTTCGACTAAGATGTACCATGACATAAAGCAGTATTTTTGGTGGAGTGGTATGAAACAGGATGTGGCCACTTACCTCTCCAAATGTCTTACCTGCTAGCAGGTTAAGATCGAGCATCAGCGATCTGGCGGTCTCCTTCAACCGTTAGATATTCCAGAGTGGAAGTGGGACAAAATCACCATGAATTTTGTTACTGGTCTTCCGCCTACCAAGAGGAAGCACAATCCAATTTGGGTTATCGTAGATCGACTTACCAAATCAGCTCATTTCTTATCGATCCGCAAGGAAGATCCGGTAAGCAAACACGCCGATACGTACAGAAGAGAGATCATGAGACTCCACGGTGCACCATCCAGCATCGTCTCAGACAGAGATCCTCGTTTCACTTCGCGATTTTGGAAGAGTCTGCAGAAAGCTTGGGGTACACAACTTAAGCTTCGTACGGCTGTTCATCCTCAAACAGACGGACAGTCGGAGCAAACGATTCAAACATTGGAAGACATGTTGAGGTCATGCGCGTTGGAATGGACGGTCGATTGGGACGATTACATCTGTTTGGTGGAGTTTGCATACAACAACAGTTGGCACGCAAGTATCAAGTGTGCTCCTTTCGAGATGTTGTATGGCAAGAAGTGCCGCGCCCCAATCTGCTGGGATCAGGTTGGCGAGCGAACACTTGAAGGACCAGAAATCATAGAGATGACCAATGAAAAGATCGCAGTAGCTAAGCAGAAACTTCAGGAAGCACGGTCACGTCAGAAGAGTTACACCGATAAGCATCGTAGGGACATACATTTTAACGTAGGAGATCACGTCTTCCTTAAGGTTTCGCCGGCACGTGGTGTTAGACGCTTCGGGATTAAAGGGGAGCTTAGTCCTCGTTTCATCGGACCGTTTGATATCATTGATCGAGTAGGTGAAGTTTACCGATTGGCGTTACCTCCGCAGCTTTCGCATGTGCAAAATGTGTTTCATGTGTCCTTACTCAGAGGGTACCAGTATCACCCCCTTCACATGGTTCAGTATCCACTGGAACAGATACGTGAAGATCTCACTTTTATAGAAGAACCCGAACGAGTTCTTGACAGACAAGAACGAGTCATGAGAAGGAAGACGATTCCATTCGTCAAAATCCTATGGAGGGATCATACCGAGTGGGAAGCCACTTGGGAAACAGAGGAGTCTATCCGGGCTTCTTACCCTCATTTCATATTTTGAATTTTGGTATGTTCTTATTTTAAATTTACTTTATCTATAATTCGGGGACGAATTATTCTTTTTAGGGGGGAAGAGTTGTAAAACACGCAAGCTTCTATCATGAATAGTACCCTTAAGATCGTACGTACTAGATTAAAACTTTCCTATTATAGCATGATTACGATTAAGTGTTAGGATTTTACGTATTACGTACGTGCTAGAACACGATAAGTATTTACTACGCATGAGCACGCAATAGTTATTTGACAATTAATCACGAGCATGCGATCATGAAATCATAAACGTAATTAAATCACGAACTATTATTAATTACGTATATATATTTATTACGAGCGTAAATAAATATATTAGGTCACGATAACTATTTAACGAGAACACATTAAACGCGAACACAAATAAACATGAACGAACAATTAAACATCGAGACACGGAAAATGGTACGGGTAACCCATGTGGGGCCCCTACCCGCGGCAACAAGGAAGAGATGGGCCAAGCCCATATCAAATTTCACTAAAGAGGGGTTAAGGGAAAAGTTACTACTCACTTTCACTTTACAGAAGATTTAACAAAAAACCTAGAAAAGTTTCTCCTTCTCCTTCTTTTTCTTTTTTGGCTGCCACACATAAACACACCAAGGAGGGTGTTTATTTAATTTTTAATCTTGGTTTTGGTGCAAGTGTTTGTGTTTGTTCATCCTCGTTTAGATCCACGCATTCGGTATATTATTTTTATCCCTTTTCTTTTGATTTTGATCTAATAATAAATTAAGAACAAGATGTTTTTAAAACCTAATTAAAAACATAGATCTAACATGAAAATGGTTTTAGAATAAATCAAAAAGGGTGTTTTAGGGGTGTTTGTTTTGGCCGGCGCCTAAACCGAACCCCAAGGGGGTCTCGGTTTGGCTACTCGACCACCACCGAGACCATATGGTCCCGGTTGGTTGGTGTGGGTCCCACGACAACAGCAAGACAAGGGGAACCCCGAAGTGGTTCGGGGTATGGTGTCGATTTCATGTCCGGTTCATGGTTTCTAGTCAAGATCCGGTTTACGGTGTATGTTAAGATTATTATTTTTATAATCATATGTTAAAATTAAATTAACAAACATGACATGATTAATTTAATAACATGACTTAGGTTATATTAATTATTAAAATCATGAAATTATTAACCTAAGTATTTTATATTTTTTTACTTATAATTAATTAATTATTTAAAAACCATGGTTATAATTAATTAATTAACATGACTTAGGTTATATTATTAATAAATAATAATACATGTTTTAACCTAAGTATTTAAATTATTTAATTAAAAACATGATATACTTTAATTAAATATTTTAACCTATAGTTTATTTTAATTACATGAAATAATTAATAAACTATACATTATATCATTATGACTTAGAAAATAATCATGAAAACACTTAGGCTTATATACTTAGCTTATTTAACCAGCTTATATCTAATTATGGAAACTTTCTATTATTAGAAATTTATTTAAATAAGGCAGCTAATCTATTTATGGAAACTTTCTATTTTTAAAAATTTATTTATTTTAGGCAGCTAATCTGTTTATGGAAACTTATTTAGTTAAGGCAGCTGATCTATTTATGGAAACTTTCTATTTTTAGAAACTTATCTATTTTAAGCAGTAATTCTATTTTTGGAAACTTTCTATTTTTGGAAACTTTATATTTTTGATAACTTTCTATTTTTGGTAACTTTCTATTTTTGGAAACATTCTATTTTTGGAAACTTTCTATTTTAGGAAACCTGCTATTTTTGGAAAGTTACTTATTACTACACAGTAAGTATAATAATACATGAAATACCATAAATACTTAATTAGAATAGACAGAATATAAGATAAACACAGTTTAAGGCTTTAAACAGTAAAACATGATATGAACATATAAAATAAGCTAAGACATGACATAAAACCAGTTACGTATTTAGTAAGAAGATACTTATTCATGTATGTATTTATGTAGAATTAGTGATACGGAAGTAGGATTCCTCTTAGTTCATCTTCTTCGTTCACTGGACATAAGGTACGGATTCCCGTCCTTTCAGTATGGACATACTTTCCTCATTAGGATTTCCCCGTATGCAGCCAAATGTTTTCCCGTAGTATAAGTTATGTGTTTGATTTGCTTATGTTTAATTTAGAATACCTATAGCCATATACATGCATGACCAGTTTCACCTAGTTATGGAGGTACCATAACCATGACATTAGAGGCACTGATGTTATGACTTCACCACGGCGGAGTGATTGCTCGTGGCGTCCCTTCAGCTTTTGGCCATTTATATTATATTTATCATGTGGGGCGTATGGGTGCATCCAAGTTACATGTTTTTAGTCAGGATTTCATGGTGAATATGGTGTGTGCCTTGCATCCTTCACAAGGAGCTGATCCCTCCTACCCAAACCAGTATATTAAATTAGGTGCAGCCCCTCTAATTTGCATGATGAGGTCAGCCCTCCAAGTATTCATGCACGGTGGATTTTTATGACCTATATTGGCTAATGGTGAAATATGTTAAACAGTTTTTACAAGATAAACATAAGGCTTTTCAAACTATAAAACCAGTTTTATCAAGACTTAACCAGGTTACTCGGGACTTAGTTTCTTCCGCTGTTATATGTTATATGCTTATCCTATTCATGCTTTATTGTACATCCGTGCACTGAGCGTATTGCTCAGCCATTTTCCTTTTCTATGTTCCCAAAACGGCAGGTACTTAGGGACGCACGTAGACTTTAAGCGTACGTGCATATGGATTGGAAGCTTTCTAGCCTTTCTTTACTTTATGCATTACCTTTCTTTTGATACATTTGCTATGGACATTGTTTAGTCCTTTCCTTTACTATACTTATGTTTGTGTGTGATGAGCTTACTTTTGGACTACCGATGTTTGATACCGGTATTTTCCTTTTATGGTCATGTAATGTTTAGACATTTTTACTTGTATGCTTTGATGACACGCCATAATTACGTGTGACATTTCCATTATCAAAATGGGGTGTTACATTCTGAATACGAATTGCACTTCGGAAAAATCACTTCGGAAAAATCACTTCGGAATAAGTGAGAAATCAACTTCGGAATTGACTTCAGAATATCTTGCACTTCGGAATAATCTGTTTGTGGACTTCGGAATAAATTTTGAAATGCACTTCGGAGTCTTTGAGAAAGCTATCTTCGGAATCACCAAGGAAAACTATCTTTGGAATCGCCAAAAAGCTATCTTCGGAATCCCCAAAAACTAAATAACTTCGCAATCTTTAAATTTCACAACTTCGGAATATTTGATTTTTTAATTTCGGAATTATTTCATTTTTCAATCAAACCTTTATTTTACTTCGGAATAATAACAAACCTAGGGAGAACTTCGGAATTACAGAAACCCTCTTCACTACTTCGCAATATCCCAAATATTCCAAAGATAAGCAATCTGTTGGCCAACTTTCCATGTTCTTCGTATCAAATAAACCCAATTCGTGATTTTAAACCAAAAATCGATCCCAACACAAAAAAACTTTGTGTTTTTAACCACAATAACTAACCCAAATCCCTACCACTACTATGTAGGAGATTTATAGCAAGATTTAGAGCTCAAAGAACACTAAAACATTTCGATCCGAGATGATTTTGATTAAATCAATCGAACCAAATCAAACCAAACAATAAACCAACAACCAATCACTAATATACCCCGTGGAGATTGATACCAATTGTTGTTCCCATAATTATTCACTTCACCATGATAGATTTATTGAAATAAAGAAGAAAAGAGATGATTGCTAGAGAGAGAAAGTAGAGAGAGAAAGTAGAGAGAGAGATGATTAACTATGTGAAACTAGATTAAGAAAAATGAAAGATCCAACCCTTCTAACATGCTAGGAGGGTGCTTATATAGTCCACCCACCATACGGGCTTTCTATTGGACTATATTTGTATTGGGCCGGGATTGAATAAATACTTAGTACCTTGAAAGAGGCCTTTTAAGCTAGCCATCAAGCCCGTAACGTCACGAATATTTTAAATAACTATTACAACATTCTAATAAATATTACAATATAAACCTATGACCGAACATTCTTGTTTGACTCAACATTTTGAGGCTAACAAGTATGAAGAGCCCAACGAAAGTGATATGCCAGCTCTTTCGCTGTCCCAGTTGCTGCGCCAAGGAAACCAGCAAGTCTAAGGAATCTTTGCATAAACTCCGTACTATTCTATCCAACTCTTTGTTGAATGCCATGATACTCCTTCTTGAGCCTATCCTGCTCAGCTTTCGGAAAGAACTGATCCAGAACCAACTCCTTAAACTGCGCCCAAGTCAAGCCAGTAACCCAGTCATCACCTCCATTCGACTACTTGAGTGATTCCACCATGCAAGCACGTCTCCCTCAAATTTGTAACAAGCAAGCTTCGCCTTAAATACAGGATCACATCCCATGGCATTGAAAATCTTCTAAACATGTGCAATCTAACTCTCAACCTCAGATAGACTGTTAGTCTGCTCGAAGGATTTAGGTCGCTGCTTACTGAACCTTTCCAGCCATGGGATGAGAGTTGCTGGTGGAGAAGGAGGAGGGTTGTTCTAATTCTGTTGCTAATTATGAGTCTCTTGAACCTCAACACGAATCTCATTTCTGAGTTGGGGAAGCAAAGCCTGCAAAGCAGCTTGAATAACTGCCTGCATATCTTGCTCGCGTGTGTTAACCATCTGACAGTTTAAAAGAAAATGCAATGATTAATCTGATTAGAACATAAGATAAATATAAGAAAATGATGCATGAAACAGTGTATGAAGGCATAGCCAACAAAAATGAGATGGGTTTGGGTGAACGCCTATGGGTCGGTTTAACAAAACAAAATTTACATGACGAGAGTGAACGCCTATGGGTCGGTTCACTAAAACAAAATTGACATGGCGAGGGTGAACGCCTATGGGTCGGTTCACCAAAACAAAATAATTCGAATAAAAGCACATGTGACTAAATATGGCTAGTGTTGTACCAACCATTACTTAGTCAAAATACCTGCAACAATGATACATGAAACAAATGCATGAAAACAAACTGTCAGTTTTAGGAAAACAGTGATGACTACCCACTAGTCACAGGTCAAGTTTTTAGAGCCTACAGGTCGAAACCTTTGCTCTGATACCATAATTGTAACACCTTATTTTAATAAATGGAATATCACAAGATAATTATGGCGTGTCATGAAAGCATGCAAGGTAAATGTCTAACATTAAATGACCATAAAGGGAAATATCGGAAACAAACATCGGTAGTCCAACATAAGCTCACACACATAAATATAAGTACTGAAAGGAAAGGACTAAACAATGTCCAAAAGAATTAATTTAAGAAATAACTCATAAGGTAAAGGAGGCTGGATAGCTTCCATGCAGATGCACATACTCTCAAGGTCCTAACTGCGTCCCTGAGTACTTGCCGTTTGAGATCATGAAAAGGAAACGACTGAGCAAAATTCCCAGTGAACGGATATATAACACAGTATGAATGACATAAGCATAAAAATACTAATAACAACGGAAATGTATAAGTCCTAGAACATGTTTATAAAACTAGTTTTATAGTTTGAAAAGCTTATGATTAACTTATGAAAAATTGTATTTTAAATTTAGCCAAGAGCCCATATAGGTCATGAGGTATCAACGTGCATGAATACTTAGAGGGGTGACCTCATCATGAAATTAGAGGGGTTGCCTCTAATTATATACTGGTCTTGGTAGGAGGGATCAACTCCTTGTGAAGCATGCAAGACACACACCACATTCACCATAAAAATCCTGTAAAACGTGTAACTAGGATGCACCCATACGCCCTACATGATAAAGATAATAATGGCCAAATAACTGAAAGGGACGCCACGAGCAATCACTCTGTCGTTGGGAAGTCATAACACTTGTCACGTAGTGTTATAGTTATTGTACCTCCATAACTAGGTGGAACTGGCATGCATGTATATAGCTCAGGCATTTAAAATAAAACATAAGTATTCAAAACATATAAAATAACAAGGGGAAAACAGATGGCTGCAAACGGAGAATCCTAATAAAGGAAGAGAGTGTCCATATTGAAGGACGGAATATACGTGTCCATACGAGTACTACATAAATAAGGGACATGTATGAGTTGTCTGATTACTGAGTGTGTTACTAGTTATGTGTGTTCTTAACTTATTTTATATGTTCTTGTCATGTTTTACTGTTTTAAATGTTATCTTGTATTATATGTATTCTGATTATGTATTTCATGTGTTATTGTATTGCTATACTTGTAGTGTCATAATAAGTAACTTTCTAAAAATAGCAAGTTTCCAAAAATAGAAAGTTTCCAAAAATAGAAAGTTTCCAAAAATTAGAAAGTTCCCAAAAAAAGTAAGTTTCTAAAATTAGAAATTTTCCAAAAATAGTAAGTTTCCTGAAATAGAAAGTTTCAATAAATAGAAGTAAGCTGGATTAATAAGTCTAAAAATATAAGTTAGTGCTTATTAATAATAAGGTGTAAGTCATGATAGTTTAATAGTGAAGTCCATTAAATTAAATACTTAGGCTAAAGTAATTATTAATTAATAATGATAAAGCATGGTTTATTCATTAATAAAATGACATGGTCAATTTAATAAACTTCACCTTATACAATTTAATTAAATTAGTCATGGTCTAATTTAATTAAGTCTAATAAATACTTAGGTTATATCATGTATTATTAGTTTGAATAATAAACCTAAGTCATGGTTTTTAATTAAATAAATTACTTAGTTCATGTAAATTACTTTAATTAATTAACTAATAAAATAATGGTTAATAAAATGTATCCCGAGCCCCGAAACCCAAGACCACAAAACCGAGCACCAACCACCACCACACAACCGGCGGCTAATGGTGGTGGCCGACGACTGCTCCCACTGCTGGGCTTCGGTTCACACCGGCCTAGCTGGTGCTCCGCTCGCCGAGCCAAAACTACCCACCGAGACCTTAAGGTCTGGTTACCCACTGTCCTCACCAAGGTTCCCACTGGGGCCTTGGTTTTTGTTGCTGTCCGAACCAAAAACACCTCCGAAGCCCCTTAGGGTCTCGGCGGGTGGTCAAAGAGAGGCACTGAGAGCCAATGGCTCTCGGTTGTGTGCGTCGAAACCCAAGACCAAACCAAACAAACCCTTTTCTTGTTTTATTCATTTATCATAACACGTTTTAATTGTGTTTTAACATTCGTGTTCAAGAAATCAAAAATAATAATAAAAAGATTAAGGTTTAGGTTATACCAAACGCGTGAATGGAATCAGTATTTGAACACGAACACGTATACGTCAAAACTAAAGATCAAATCACACAAAATCTTCCTTGTGGTGTTGTGGATGTCGTGGCTCTAAGAAAGAAGGGGGTAGGGTTTGTTTTTATTTTTCTTAAAAATTGGTATAATGAATTCCTCTGGAGATAAATGTTTGGTATACATGGAATTTAAATGGGCCGGGCGAAAAGGCCCTCTCCCTTTCCTTTGTTCCTTGCCACGACCCAACACCAAGCCCAACACCATTTGCGTACGTTTTTCACGTTTAAATATTATTCGTGTATGTTCGCGTTTAGTGTTCGTGAATTAAATATTATACGTAATATTTAACGTGCATTAATAATATACGTAGTTCTTGTAATTTAACGTTCGTGACACGTGTCGTATATTATAAATGGAAAGTTTTAAATTATTCGTTTTTTTATGTAATGTACTGTTCATGGTATTTTATGCGGGTTTTACAAAAGTAATGATACATCCTCGGATAAGGGTATTAGTGCTAACTATTTTTCCATTGGCCATTTCTATATCATACTTAGTCTTCATGGAAATAGTCGGAACATCTTACTTAGCAGCAAGTTTAACAGATTTGAAACTTCTATCAGCTCCTAAGTCAAATATTACGTTAACCAGACGTTGATTTAGATGAAACATACCCGTAACATTGTTCTGATCTTGTTGAGAATCGTTTAGCAAATAGGCCTTTCCTCGGCTATTGCTCTCTTTACAACACTCATTCTTAACATGCCCCTTCTCTCTGTAGTTATGGCAAATCTTAGTTACTGTTATTTGATTACTTCTAATAGTCGGTCCTTTACCTCTGTAGTTTCTTGTCTGATGTCCTATTTTTCAACAGTTCTGACACTTGATAGTGCAATATCCTGTGTGATGTAGAGAACATCTCTGACATATGGGAAGTCTTCCATTATAACCACTACTTGAGGTTACAACATAAACTTTTGAAATATCAGCTCTTTTAATCTGTTGTTGCCGATTATTGGCTTAGTTATAATTGCGATAGTTATTCTTATGGAAATTACGATTAGTAGGAAAGATCCTCCTATCATCAAATTTCCTTTTATTATTAACTGTCGCTTGCATGGGAGTATACCTTATCACTTGATCCATTAACCTTTGAGTAATGGTGATAACTTCCTCTAAAGTTTGAGGTTTAGAGGTGCTGACATACCCTTCAATGCTTTTAGGCAATCCTCTGATAAAAGCTTCCATATGTTTTTCAGTATTAGGCACCATATTAGGACATAATAATGCCAATTCTTGAAATATTCAGATATAAGCTTTAAGATAATTCTTCTTTACTGCCGGACTATAGAATTATTCCTCTATCATGTTAATCTCATTGCGAGGTATACTTCTTAATCAGTAGATTCTTAAATTCACTCCAGGGAGTATGATAAGCTTGTTCTATTCTGATGGCTTGAGCATAAGCATTCCACCAAGACAAAGCTTCCTCTATCAGAGTACCCGTAGCAAACTTCACTTTACAATCTTCAGCGCACTCACTGCGAACAAATACTGATTTAGTTCTCTTGAACCAGTGAATAAGTCCATCTGCTCCTTCAAATCCTTTGTAGTTAAAAGGCTGACAGTTCATGAAATCCTTGTAAGTACCCTTCTTTACCACATGAACATCTCATTGTGCACCATTTCCATTACTTGAACAAGCTATATTGGTGGCTTGTGCTTGCAAAGCTACAGTCACACTCTCAGAAACCAATTGTCTTATTTCTTCTGGTGTCATATTTAAAGTAGCAGATGTTGTTGATCTCGTATGAGCCATTCTATCAACATTTACAAAATAACACTAGATAAGAATGATATTGTTGTTTAGATATTCATACATTCAAGTATGGAATTAATTTAACATATCATAAGACGATGAAAACTTCTAATTCTTTTGACAAATTTCTATATGAAGATAAAACCAAAAATAACAAGAATTTTGAGAACAAAAAGCACACTTCTTTATTTATTAACAACTCGTTGTTCATATCTATACCACAAGCTTCTCTGTTACATAAAGAAAACTGCAAATATCTTATAGACTGAAACCAGATTCCCAAGCTTAACTTCCTATCTTAATCTCCTCAATCCTATCCAAGATATATCCTGAATCAGATTGTTGAATCGTTTTAAGATCGTCGATGAGAGTCTCTAGATTAAGCCCAGTACTCATCAATCCTTGGAGTTATCATGATCTAATCTTGCCATACTGATTTCACATCGGTGCATCCTCTTACTCACTTTAATATTATGACGTTGGGTAACGTTAAATTTATATTCCAACTGACTAAGATGCTCTTAGGTTTCATCATTCCCTTTATAAGATTCGTCACACTCCTTTCTATCTTTCTAAAAGCTTATAGGGATATCTCGTTGAGATGACTTGCAATTGCGAATAATTGTTTGTCATGTTTCTCCATAATCTGTTCTCTAGAAATTTATTTAGCTTCGTATGGCTCTTCACGACTTCGGTTGGGAGATGAATAAAGATTCTCTGGAAGAAGAAAATGTAACGTAGGTGAAGACGTACTATTCATAATTTCATTTTGACGCGCAAAATATTTCATTTTGACGCGCAAAATATTCTTGCACCTTGGGGTCATCATAAAATGATAAGGTAGGAACACGTACATCTGTGGGAGATGGTGTGAACATAGGGATTTCACGCTCATCATCATCGGAGACGATAATATACGTAGAGGTAGACATCCTTGTAGTTTTTATAATATATTAACATAAGATATTGTAACACCCCCAAATATTCATACTTTAGTTCGGCGGAAGAGTCGTTGGTGTTACGGGATAACACATTACTCAAATCATAGACAACGCTTAAAAATCGCGTCGTTTAATAATAAAGCATTTTCCATTCATAAACATCAAATTACATAGGTCCCAAGTCATATTATTTCATATAATTTTACAAATCATTTGAATGGAAATTGTTATTTAAGTGCGGGCCATAAATTCTTGTCGTCTTCCCAAGAATTATCTTCAAGTACCTGAGATAAAACATGTTAAATAGGTCAGCACAAACGCCGAGTGAATTCATAGAGTTTAATAAAAACCATTAATATATCATCGGTATAAATTTATTACCGAAAATAATTTTGTACAAATCTTTGTAGTAGGCCATGAAATAGGCCAAAGACATTTTATACAACTCTTAGTCGTAAATCATAATATAGGCTTCAGCCTTAAAATCCATTATACGAACCATTGTCGTAAAAACATCATACAATACGTTTTATAACATTGTATAGAGTTTAATGAAAACCGTTAAAAGAAAAAGGTTATGTAAACTAAAACACGAACATAATATCAATAATAAGACCCCGTATTGCTAGTCAGGCAATATATCATGATTCAATGCGTATAGCAGTATTTTCGTTATTGGATTATTATAAGCCACATGGCATTGCTACCTTACTATAACAAACAACGGGTAGCTAACCCGAAACTCATTTGCCCATCTAAAACAGCGTGTCATCGCAATAATCATGCTTATATAAATCTTCTTATACATAAATTCGCTTACCAATCAATGTGGCACGACGGGGATCAACCGTCAAGGCGTAAACTGTGGTGATCTTCCCCAAATAGTACTATTATATGCATAAGCGTCTACCAAATCCTGGTAGTTCACAATTCATGCTAATGGGAGTTTTAGTGACATAACCTAACTAATAATAATCCATTTCTTTTCATTCATCGGGTCATATAATCATTCATCGGGTCATTTAATCATTCGGGTCCATATCAATAAGCAAACAATCGGGACAACTGGTGTCCTATTTTGTTAAAACGAACATGTTATCTCCCTATCGGGTTTATAAAACATTTCATAAAACATTTAAAATAGTGCGAGGCTATGAACTCACGTTGATTAGGAAAGGCGGTTATCAGTGATTTGGATGTACGGTACGTGCTTCAATCACGAAAACCTAGACAAATAATACTCGTCTTAGACTCTTGTCCAATGAATTTATAAAAACAATGGCTATGTATATATGATGATATCATAAGTATGATGATGATCAAGTGGGTTTTTATATCTTCATTCAACATTATAGTGTTATGTGTTAGTCAAATTTTTTACTAGTTACACTAGTTTCAATCCAATTCCATATTGAGGCCCAATAAGCCCATTAAGAGTTCAACTCTTTATATTAGTCCATTAATACTTTTAATATCAGGCCTTTACTCATATGTTGGACCCAAGTGGGTTAAGCCCAATGTGTAAGTCCATTAGTGTTTAGCCAATCTAGTTGGGCTAATAGTCCAATAAGGCTACTTTGGCCCGTTAATGTCCATAAGTTATAAAGCTCGGGCTTTATTGGTTTTCACATGTCAAATGTACTTACATATCAGTAGATGAGTTATAAAAAGTTTACATTATACGGGTCCGACCGTCTAAGTTTTAATTGACGAAAACGTTAATCTTTCAGTTTTAGCCGAAAAGACGTAAAACTTATATGTATAGTTTTATAACTTATAAAACATATTAATTTGAAATTTTATAAAACATCACACTTATTTATCAAAGTATATAACTTATTTTTATAATTATTATCATAAGTTAGTTGGTTTTAGGTATGTATTATATATTAGTATTACTTTAGTGCTTATATTATAATATATACTTTTATTTTCCAAATCTGATTATGAAACTCACTTTCACCATTTTTACCATATCTTGAGTTCTACAAGAAGATAGAAGCTCAATTTTGGGCAGCACAAACTAAATAATATGTTTTACAAATAACTCAATTTTAGCTACTGCTCAATCATCCTCTAAGTATCCCTAATAATTCGTCCAAAACAGACTATACAGATTTGAACCTTAATAGTATTTTGATCATATCTTGCTCATTTTATTGATTCCATTGAGTGGCCAACTCTCCACACATGTAAAAATCATATATCTAACTTTATATTCAATAGTTCAAGTCATTTTACCAAGTGTTCATATGGTTACTTACTATTTTATACAGCCCATAAATATAATCAAGATTTTAACATTTTAACTTGTAGATTTTAATCTTTTTAACCCAATCTATTAACACAAAATCCCCATATAATATTTTGATCATTATTCATAATCGTATACATATACATTTATAAAGAAAAAGCATGATTACATTTACAAAATAACAAGAGGATAGGAAGAAACAATCTCTATACCACCAAAGTTGATAGAAAGGGTGAGATTTTGGATGAACAAGGCTTGGAACTTGTCACCAAATCTTTAATCTTGGCAAGATAGCTTTTTAGAAACCTCCAAGTAGATGAACATACTCTTGAAATCAGCCCTAAAATCCAATGAAAACTTCTTTTTAGATGTTAAGATCACCTCAAATCAACAAGTCTTCAAAGGGTTATCATCTTGTGCAAGTTAAACACAAGATTTAGGGTGTAAATTTTTGATCAATGGTGGTGTTTGTGGTGTATATGGGACGTTTAAGGAGAGGAGGGAGAGAGTTTTGGGTGGTTTTGCATGTAAGGAAATGAGAGAAATGGTTTAACTTAGCTAGTTTTATGGTTTGATGGTTTTTGTAAGATATTAAGGACAAGTGTCCTTTGTGTCTTTGTTAGCTTGCCACCATATGTGGTGTGTTGGCTAAGTCTTGGCCACCCATAGTGGGGGTGAGGCAAGTGTAAAATTGTCTCATCTCCACTAATTTACGTGTACTCCTCGATTCTAGTTTCCTCGGTTTGCGTTCCCTCGGATCATTTTACGAAAAACGTTTTTTATAAATTATGAATCTACGGCACAAAACGATTCTAATAAAAATTGTCTCATCAAAAACGGAGTTCAAAAGCGTAAATACGTAAACCTAGGGTTTCCGGTTTAATCGTAAAAGGACGCTAAATTATTCACGTAAGCCCTAATTTCTTCTCGTAAATTTGTGAGTTTATAAACCAGCAAAAAATAAAATTCCAAAATAATATTCAAGGATAAATTTATTTCTGAAATGTTGGACTGTCACAAAAATGGTGTATGTAAACGTAAGCACGTAACGTAGAGTTCTCCGGTTTAGACGTAGTCGATGCTACTTTAAGACGTAAACCCTTATTTCTTCCCAAAAGTGAGTGAGTTCATAAACTAATAATAATATAATGATTTTAAATAATACTTGAGAATAAAATATCGACCTTAAATTGATGGATTGTCACAGATATGTTACTAAAGGGATAAAAATCTTAAGTTGGCGTTGATGGTGGCTGATGATCTTGAAATTTAAAAATTCTCAGTTATAGTTTCAGAAAATCTTTATTCTCTATAATCGTAGGCGCTAATGCCAAACTATAACACCCCCATTTTTATCTTATAGTAGCGGATGATAATTTGGAGTATTACTTTCAAGGTATCATAGTCACAATAATAGAAAAATGCTCAAAGAGACATTTTATAAAAACTTACGTTATCATCCGTTTATTCGTTAGAGTTTTAATAAAAACAACTGTACATACATTGTACATCACAGGTTTTCCAAAGATCTAGTTTTGTTTATTAGAATGATAACCTTTCAAGATACCACCATCCGCAGCCCGCCCGTCTTCATTCACTTGAGACATATGCTTTAAAGGCAACACAATGATTGAGTGAATTCAAAGATTTAAACAATAATTGAATACAAGTATGACTCTAGGGCTAAATTGTCATACACCCATCAATTAAATTCATCAATTCTTCATTTATTATTGTACTAGATCGAGACCCCCACGACTAGACATTATCAGAAAAACCAACAAATTACCCTTATGCAGGACGTTTTCAGGACTATCCTAAGTTTTCAAAATAAAGCATATCTGTTTAGCCTAGGTAGGAACCTTTAGCTGCTGGAAAGCGTGACTTGCCCGGATAGAGGATGTCAGTCCTTAATAGTACTATTCACGATATTAGGGCTCATTTAAAAATGATTAGCGGTCCATGATTAAAAAGGGACTTAATGGCAATAGTGAACGTAATGTCAATAATCATATCATGCAACAAACAAAAAACTTGTATTTCAGTTTTAGCATATATCCCCTTCACGAGTTTCCAAATCATTTATAAAATTTCAATAGTGAGGCTATAAACTCACCTTAGCCTATAGAGTCTTGAATTTCTATGGATTCACAATTCCTCACAAATCTGGGTTGCCATACAAATATGTATATATATCAAGTCATAATCTCTGAGTTCAGTCTCTCTAAGTAATAACTATATATTTTCTTTGATTCATATATTTCAGAGTTATAGAATGTGACAATTCGTCAATTTATGGTTGACATTTTACTCTCAAGTATTATTTAAAAACATTATTTTAATGTTATATTATGAACTCACCCATTTCTGGGAAGAAATTTGGATTTACGTCTTGAAGTATCATCGACTACGTCTAAACCGGAGGATTCCACGTTACGTGCTTACGTTTACATACACCGTTTTGGTGACAGTCCGACATTTCAGGAAATAAATTTAACCGTGAATATTATTTTGAAATTTTAAATTTGTGTTGGTTCATAAACTCACAAATTTACGAGAAGATATTAGGACTTACGATTATGATTTAACGTCCTTTACGACTAAACCGGAAACCTTAGGATTACGTATTTATGTTTTCAAACTCCGTTTTTGATGAGACAATTTTTATTAGATTCGTTTTGTGCCGTTGATTCATAATTTATAAATTTTTTTTCGTAAAACGGCCCGAGGGCACGCAAATCGAGGAAACTAGAATCGAGGAATACCCGTAAATTAGTGGGATGAGACAAAAACAAGTTTTGCCTCACCCCACACATGGGACGGCCAAAGTATCTCCACCACACCCATGAGGTGTCAACTTGTGGTTACAAGTTGCTACACATGTTAACTTAAGCTTACAATGTAAGCTAAACTTACACAAAACCATTCAAACCATCCAACACCAAAACCATTTCTCATTTACAACATGCAAAACCACTATAATCTCTCTCTCTCTCTACTCCTCCTAGCCGTCCCATCTCAACCAAAAACACCCTCATTTGATCAATTTTAACCATGAAATCATGTGTTATTCACACATATGATGAAGCCCTTTTGAAGCTTTATAGATTGGTGGTGATTTTAACATCAAGAGAAGTTTGCAAGATGAAGTAGGGCTGATTTTCAAAGACCAACATCTCCCTTGGTGATCTTGAAGATTTCATACAAGAGTTCATAAGATTTGGTGACCCAAAACCAAGTCTTGATCCTTCCAACTACTTAATCTTTGTAGTATAAAGATTGTTCTTCCTATCCTCTTGTTAGATTGATTATGTAATCTTGTAATTTCTTTATTTATGTATATGTACATGATGATGAATAATGATTAAAAATATTATGTGGGGATTTGGTGTTGATAGATTTGATAAACATGGTTAAAAAGATAGAAAACCATAAGTAAGAAGGTTAAAATATTGCTAAATATGATGGCTCTATAAAACAGTAAGTAACCAAATGTTAAACTGATAAAATGGTGAAGTGGAATCAATATACAGTAAGTATTAGGTGTTACAGATATGTGAGAGTTGGCCATGCAATGGAATCATCAAAATGAGTGAGATATGATCAAAACAAGTTTAGAGTACAAATCTGCCTACACTGTTTTGGACGAATTTATTAAACTATTTAGAGGTTGATTCATCAGTAGCTATACAGGAATAAAATGAAGCACATATCATGTAGTTTCTGTGATAAAAATTTGAGGTCCTATCTCCATATAGAACTCTAGATATGGACATTTTAGTGAACTTAAATTTTAGGACTGATTTTGTGAAATTAAAGTTTAATATTATTATATAAGCACTCAAATAAATATAGTATAAAATGTGAATTAAAACCCACTAACTTATATATTACATTTATATAAATATGTATAAGGATAAATAAATGGTCATTTTATAAAAATGGTAGTTTGGTAAGTTTTATAAGTTATAAAAACTATAAACATGATTTTTACGTCTTTTCGGCTAAAACCGAAAGATTAACGTTTTTGTTAAATAAAACTTAGACGGTTGGACCCGTCTAATGTAAACTTTTATAAACTCACATACTGATGTATAAACATATATAACAAGTAAAAACCGATAAAACCCGAGCTTTACAACGTATAGACATTAACGGGCCAAAGTAGCCTTAATGGACAATAAACCTGACTAATTTGGTAAAACACTTATAAACTTACTTATTGGGCTTAACCCACTTGGGCCCAACATGAAAAGTATAATACTGATAATAAAAGTGTAAAATGAACTAATATAAAGTATTGGGCTTGTAATAGGCTTATTGGGCCTAGAACATGTAAATAAGTAAAACTAGTAAAACTAGTATAAAAATGTTACCAACACATAAACACTATAATGAATGAGTAAAAATGTATAAACCCACTTGATCATCATCATATATATAAAATCATCATATGTATACATAATTGTTATTTTTATAAAGTCTTTGGACAAGAGTCTAAGACAAGTATTATTTGTCTAGGTTTCCGTGATTGAAGCACGTACCGTACATCCGAATTGCCGATAACCCTCTTTCCCACATCAACGTGAGTTCATAGCCTCGCACTCTTTTAAATGTTTTTATAAAACGTTTTATAAATCCGCGAGGGAGATAACATGTTAGTTTTTATGAAATAGGATACTAGTTGTCCCGATTGTTTGTGTATTGATTTGGACCCGAATGATTGTATGACCCGATGAATGATTAAATGACCCGATAGATGAAATGAAATGGATTATTAAAGTTAGGTTATGTCACTAAAAGTCCCATTAGACGCTTATGCATATAATAGCACTATTTGGGGACGATCACCCTAGTTCGCGCCTTGACGGTTGATCCCCGTCGTGCCACATTGATTGGTAAGCGAATTTATGTATGAGAAGATTTCCATAGCGTGATCTTTGTGACGACACGCTAATTTAGATGGGCCAATTTGAGTTTCGGGCTAGCTACCCGTTGTTTGTTGTAGTAAGGTAACAATATCACGTGGCTTATAATAACTCAACTAACGAAATACTGCTATACGCACTGAATTACGATATATTGCCTGACTAGCAGTACGAGGTCTTACTATTGATATTATGTTCGTGTTTTGTTTTTCATAACCATATTCATATAACGGTTTTTATTTAACTCTATACAACGTTATAAAACGTATTGTATGAAGTTTTTAACGACAATGGTTCGTATAATGATTTTGAAGGCGAGAGCCTATATTATGATTTTTATAAGGATTTGCATAAAATGACTTTGACTATTTTATGGCCTATTATAAAGATTTGTACAAAATGATTTTCGGTAATAATTATATAACGATGATATATTGACGGTTTATTAAACTCTATGAATTTACTCGGCGTTATCGCTGACCTTTTCTTTTAACGTGTTATATCTCAGGTACTTAAAGGTAATTCGCGGGAAGACAACAAGAATTCATGGCCCGCACTTAATTAAAATTTTTTCATTCAAATGCTTTTTAAAACTTGTATAAAATACAATGACTTGGGACCTATGTAAATTTGATATTTATGAATGGAAATGCTTTATTATTAAACGACGCGATTTTTAAGCGTTGTCTATGATGTGAGTAATGTGCTATCCCGTAACACCAACGAGTCTTTCGCTGTATTGAATTGTGTAAATTTGGGGGTGTTACAGTTTGGTACCAGAGCTCTCGTTATAGAGAACGCAAGTTTTTAAAAACCAAGGTTTTGAATAAAACATTTCAAAATCTTTCAACTATAAACATTTTTTACAAAATGTCTAAAAATATTTTGACTTAAACGGTGCAGAAGAATTCCCGAGTTACCGACAAGGCCAGACTGAGAAGTGTTATTTTAATATATATATATATATATATATATATATATATATATATATATATATATATATATATATATATATATATATATATATATATATAACTTGGATTATATATATATATATATATATATATATATATATATATATATATATATATATATAACTTGGATTATATATATATATATATATATATATATATATATATATATATATATATATATATATATATATATATATATATATATATAGGGGGACTTTATTTACAGAACCCATCTTAGTGACAGAACTTGCAGAACTCTTGTTTTTGAAGGCAAACATGTATGTCTGAAGGAGTACATGTATGTTTTTGAAAATGTACATTTATGTTTTTTGATCGATGCACATACATGCATGCGCGCTTTAAAAAATGTATGTTTTTAAATTCGTGCACATATATGCATGCACGCCCTCAAACATGTATGTTTTTGGATATCTTTTCATTAATTTTATTAAATTTTGATAAAAAGAACTTCAAATATGCTTCGTGAATAAAAATATTATCTAAAACATACATGTACTTCTTGAAACATACATGTTTGCCTTCAAAAACAAGAGTTCTGCAAGTTCTGTCACTAAAATGGGTTCTATATAAAGTCACACTATATATATATATATATATATATATATATATATATATATATATATATATATATATATATATATATATATATATATATATATATATATATATATATATATATATATATATATATATATATATATATATATATATATATATATATATATATATATATATATATATATATATATATATATATATATATATATATATATATATATATATATATATATATATATATATATATATATATATATATATATATATGATGTAATTTTGTTACATGATTGTTTGATGATTATTTTGATATTTATACGAGGTATTTATACGACGTAGATTGTCACAAGGAACCCTAAATCCCCTAGTAAATTAATCGAAGCTATTCTCGTAGGAATTCTAGCTATCCTAGATCTAAACCAAGTTGTGGATATTTATGATCCCAACAAATGGTTGATATTCGTAGAAATGTTGATATTAGTTGATTATGATATTGAAGAAGAATTGGCGAGATTAAATCTGATATCGATGTCATGACGATCTTTCCTTATAGAGTGGAGTTTGACAAAACGTTACCACCTAGAAAGATGTCATCTGATTCGTTGTCACCCAATTCTTAAATTTGAAATCGAAAGGGTGAATGTTGCACTTGAGGCTGTCAATGGAACCATTACCCAAAAGCCTCATGCCACTAGTACCTTTCTGAGAAGTCTAATTGAATGATCGAGTCATTTCATACTAGTGACTCATTTGATAATTATTGTTGGAAAGAGCTATAGGATTGGAAATTAAGTGTTGATCATATCGAGCTTTTATTTCCTTATTAAGGTTTATAAATAAGGTTGAAAGTATTGGAAAATGAGGTAGGATACTGCCTTGAGTATAAGTTGATCAAAACTTGAATAAAGTAAAATTTAACTTGTATGGAATAAGAAATTGTTAAGAGGAAGTCGTTAAGTTCTTTGATTGAATTATGAGGTTTTAAATGATTGTAGGTTCGTGTTAAGGGTTGTTCCTAGGCCATTGTCCACTAATGAGGATGCCCAGTGTCCAATAATAAATTGAAGAAATCTTCTTCAGAATTGGGACCGCTGGATCTTCCGGGACAGGTGGAACCCCCATGACTCTTGTAGATTATTATTCATTATGGTATCTTTTAAAAATAATCCCTAACTTAACTGAGACATCAGTTGGTAGGATGAGTTCTTGGAATTGTATGACATAGTGACACATAATGTGTTACGGTACAATTTTGACTTGTTTGTGATTAATGAAAAGACTACATATGATTGCTAAATTTTATATGTATCGATGTTATCTATCTTTTCTTGCTTCATCCTAATGTTCGCATTAGTGATGCAACCATTGAACAAGTACTCATATCGAATTGAGTTACATTGTGGATTATTCTCATTGTATTCATGAGTGCCATCGAGGTCATGAACCTCATGATTATTTGGCTAAGCTCATTTCCTATTATATTGTAGTTAGTTCTTGGTGAACAACTTTTCATCACTCTTTTGCAGATCACTCATTGTTTTTATAAGATAAAACAGTATCCTTTGAGAAAATTGAATTTTCATCACTATATGGATTATTTAAAGTGAGACTTATAAATAATCATTATTGAAATAAAGTTGATTATGAAATACCTTGGAAAACTTATTTGTTTTCATAACAAAGAAAATCTTTGTAAATTTATTTTTGATTCTTATTTAAAAATTAAGCATGAAAATTTTTTTATTATAAACATGATGATAAAATTTTGACGAACTGAGTATTGCATCGTTAATCTTGAAATTGTATATAGTTGCGCGCATACATACAATTTGGAATGGACCATGCAAGGCTGATTAGTAGTCACCATAAAACTGATTATAAACACTACATTTTCTTTAAAGATTGTGAAAGATTAAATTTTATGAGATCTGCAAGAAGTGAAAAATAGGGACATAGTGTTAGGGACACCTACATATGTGCCTGTAGCATCTATTCTTCTGAGTCGAATTTACTCATCTGTGGAAATTGTCTTATTTTACAATTGACAATTCTTTCTTGTCCAATTCTCCCGTAGTGAGATTCTTAGGAAAAGTATCTGATTACCGAGTATTGATACCCGACTGGATGTATCGACGTTCCTATCATTTCTTATGATTTGATTCCATTTGAATGACCTGGGAAACGATCCGAGGAGATTTCGAATGCGTACTCAAATTATGAAAACACGGGATATATTCATATTCGTTAAATGTTTTCGTCTGTATCTGATTTGAAATTCTCTCGCGCAGATTATGCGTTGACCTTACTCTTTTAATGGAAGTTGTGTCTCCATATATCCTTGAATTTGTGAAGGATTATGAGTTATTATTAGTCTTTTGAGAAGTTCACATCTTATCAACGGTAATGAAACTGGAAAGTTGATAGTGCCAGTAGAATGGTTTGATTGATTATGACATGACGACATTGTCTTAATTGATGGGAACTCGAGTAGAATTCCCCTAAATGATAAGATGTTGATTATCAAAAGTGATCTAAATAATTCTTGATGGATCACCATATCCTGCATTTAGACTTGAAATGATACCGTGAATGATTGTGAATTAGTCGTAGATATTATAATCTAGAAAGAACTTAAAATAAATGTATTAAAAGATGTTTATGTTATCTGAAACCTTAGGAGGTATTTGCTGGTGAATTACCTATACTTTCGCCATTAAGGCAAGTTGAATTTGGTATTGATTATATTCCCGGTGTTGCACCTGTGGCATGTGTACTGTACGTCAGCACCATCTGCATTAAAAGATTTACCCTACAACTGAGAGAGTTGAATGAGAAGACTTTTATTCTACCAAGCTCGTCATGAAGAGCTATGGTGTTATTATCCCTTATATCTATTGATTACCGTGAACTAAGTAAATTGACGATTAAAATCTAATCCACTACCCAAGATGACAGATTGTTCGATCATTTACAAGGTTCTAGCGTATGTTCTAAAGGTTTGATCCATGGCATGGTTATCATCTATTTAGCGTCCGCGAAAAAGAGATTATCTATTCCAATCACTACAATCAGAACTTGTAATGAACATTATGAGTTTCATGTGATGTCGCTTGGATTGACCAATGCACATGTATTCATAAATCTGGTGAATCATGTGTGTAGGCTGTAATTTGATAAATTCATGCTCGTGATCATTAAGGACCATCTGTTTATTTTTTAAGAATAGGAAGGAGTTAATAATTATTTATAGATTGCCATGAATTGTGTAACACCCTCATTTTTCGTATCGGTATAGCGGAAGTGTCTTTCAGAGTGTTACGGGATAGCACAATAACTCCAATCATAGACAACACATAAAAATGGTTGTACAAGGTTTAACAAACATTCATTCGATAAAAAGGTTTAAAAGTGTACAACAGGTCCCAAATTATACAGGTCATTAAGTTTACAAAACACAGATCGAATGAACATTTTTAATATTAAGTGTGGGCCATCAGAGTCGATCTCCATCCGAATTACCTTCAAGCACCTGAGATAGAAAACATGCAAAAATCATATCAGCGAATGCCGAGTGAATTCATAGAGTTTAATGAAAACCGTTATATAAAACAATCATTTACATTCATTTAAAATCAGAACACAAGTATAATATCGGAAGTAAGTCCACACATTGCTAGTCAGGCAATATATAAATCAAGCATACATCTGAAACCGTCCATGAGACCGTAGTCTTTATATTACCATGAGAGGTAATATATTCATCGTAATAGTGTCATTATCGTTTATTATTTATGTCTTATATTGTATTAGGTAGGATTATTATTAGTCGCATGACATTGTTACCTTACTATGAAAACAGCGGGCCGCGAACCCGACAAACAATTTGCCCATCTAAGTTAGCGTGTCGTCACAAAAATCACGCTATGGAATCTTCTCATACATAAATTCGCTTACCAATCAATGTGGTACGACGGGGATCAACCGTCAAGGCGCGAACTGGGGTGATCGTCCCCAAATAGTACTATCAAATGCATAAGCGTCTACCAAATCCCGGTAGTTCACAATTCATGCTAATGGGACTTTAAGTGACATAACCTAACTACTAATAATCCTTTTAGTCTCGAATATAGGGTCATAGCATCATTCGGGTCCATATCATTTAGCATACAATCGGGACTACTTGTGTTCTATTTTTATAAAAATCTAGCATGTTATCTCCCTCGCGGGTTTACAAATCATTTTATAAAACATTTAAAAGAGTGCGAGGCTATGAACTCACGTTGTTAATGAAAGGCGGATTATCGGCTACGGGCGTGCTTCGGTCACGGAAACCTATATAAATAATAATCGGTCTTAGACTCGGTCCAATGACTTTTATCAAAATAACAATATACATATGATGATTTTGTACATATGATGATGATCAAGTGGGTTTATAAATCCTTGTTTACTCATTTTAGTGTTTACGTCTTGATAACGTCTTACTAGTTTGCTAGTTTTATCGATTTTACCTATTTTAAGTCCATTAATTCTTTTATAAGTTCTTTTACTTGTTTTTACCCATTTTATACCTATATGATCAGTATATATACTTTTCATGTTGGGCCCTATTGGGTTAAGCCCAAATAATTCTTTTTACAAGTATTTATCTTATTAAGTCTAATTATTAGTCCAATAGGTTTAGTTAGCTCGTAAATGTCCGTAATTCTTATAGTTCGGGTTTTATCGGTTTTTACTTGTATTAGTTACTTATAAATCAGTATACAACTTTTATAAACTTTACATTAGACGGGTTTGGTCGTCTAAGTTTTATTTGGCGAAAAACGTTAATTTTACGGCGATAGCCGAAAAAGTCGTAAAAATCAAGTTTATAGTTTTTTTATTACTTATAAATATTATTTTACCACCATTTATATAATTTACCCATTTGATTAACCTTTTATACATTTATATAAATAAGTTCTATAAGTTAGTGGGTTTATATTTTACAGTTTATACATTATAAAGTGAGTGCTTATATAATAATAATAAACATTATTTCCAAAATCTTATTTTTAACTTCATATTCATCATTTTTATCATATCTAGAGTTCTACAATGACTTAGAAGCTCATTTTTGGATGACAAATTATTCATAATATGTGCTACATATAACTTAGTTATAGCTACTGCCCATTTTGAGTCTAAGTTGCCTTAACAGTCCCTACAATACTGCTTATTCAGATTACACCACCTAACTTGTTTTTATCATATCTCACTCATTATTTTGATTCCATTGCATGGCAAACTCTCACATGTGTATAACATCATCTACTTACTGTAAATAGATCAAACCATGCATTTTTATCAGTTCATCTTTTAGTTATCTACTGTTTTTATACAGCCAACTAATTAGTCATGATTTTAGCTTCATTTCTTATGGTTATCATCATTTTTAAGCATGTTTATCAACACTTGATCCCCACACAACATTTTTATCATCATATATACATCATATACATATACAAAATGAAAGAAAATACATTTGTTCTTTACAAAATAATAAGAGAAAAATGTAGAGGATGATCTTCTTTACCAATCCAAGTGGATTTCTTGTTTTAGGAAGGCAAGAACTTGATGAACACAACAAGTATCTCCAAGACCATCAAATATCAAGAACATAAGTTGGAAAATCAGCCCTAGGACACAAGCAAATCACCTCCAAAGTTGTTAATATGGCCACCAAATGATCAAGGCTTCAAGAGAACACCTTAATAGGACTAGTAAACATGTGGTTTGTGGCTAGAAAAGATCAATGATGGTGTTGGTTAGCTTAATTGGGACGGCAAGGAGAGGAAAGTTGAGAGGATTTTAGAGTGGTTTGCATGGAAGGAAATGGTAAGAATGAAAGAAGTTGCTAGTTTTGTTGTAAGTGGTAATGGTTAGCTTAAGGTGTAAGCACAAGCTTACACTTGTGTAAACTTGCTAACTTGATGCCACCTATGTGTGGTGGTGTCAATATTGCCGTCCTATATTGCTAGTGGGGTGGGATAAAGTGTTTTGTCCCATCTCACTAGTTTACGGGTATTTCTCGATTCTAGTTTTCTCGATTTGCGTGCCCTAGGGTCGTTTTACGAAAAACGTTTTTATAAATTATGAATCACCGTCACAAAACGAATCCAATAAAAATTGTCTCATCAAAAACGGAGTTCAAAAACGTAAATACGTAATCCTAAGGTTTCCGGTTTAGTCGTAAAAGACGCCAAATTATGCACGTAAGCCCAAATTTAAATCTGTAAATTGTGAGTTCGTCAACCAATACAAAAATAAGTTTCAAAATATTATACGAGAAAATATTTCACTACCTGAAAATGTTAGATTTGTCACAGCTTTTCCTCCTAAAAGGGATCAACGTCCTCGTGATCCATTTCATTTGGATGTCCGTTTCTTATTGAAATCGAAGAGGTGCAGATATTTCTTCCACATTTCATCCTCTCGTTCCCAAGTATACTCCGATCCATGCTTTGAATTCCATCAGATCTTGACAATGGGTATCCGACTTTGTTTCAGTTGCTTTACCTCACGGTCCATAACTTCTACGGGCTCTTCGATAAAATGCAACTTCCCATCTATTCGAACCTTACCTAACAGAATTTTCTCATCACTCACTGCTAGACATTTCTTCAGATTAGATACATGTAATGTGTTGTGAACACCATGAAGTTCTGGGGGTAACTCTAGTTTGTAAGCCACCGGACCTACTCTAGATAAAATCTTAAAGGGTCCAATATAACGGGGATTCAATTTTCCTCGCTTTCCAAATCTGATAACGCCTTTCCATGGTGATACTTTCAACATTACTCGGTCACCCACTTCAAACTCCATTGGCTTCCGCCGCATATCCGCGTAACTTTTCTGTCTACTACGGGCAGTCAACAACCTCTTCTTAATCTGAACTATCATCTCCGTAGTCTCCCGGATCAATTCCGGTCCCGTGAGCTGGGTATCTCCAACTTCACTCCAACATACATGAGATCTACACTTCCTACCATACAAAGCTTCAAACGGTGCAGCCTTAATACTAGAATGGTAACTATTATTATACGAAAACTCTGCTAACGACAAATGTTTATCCCAATTCTTACCAAAGTCTAACACACAAGCTCTCAACATATCTTCCAGTGTTTGTATCGTCCTTTCACTCTGCCCATCAGTCTGGGGGTGATAAGCAGTGCTCATATCGAGATTCGTTCCCAAAGATCTTTGGAGAGATTTCCAAAAATTCGATGCGAATCTAGGATCTCGATCTGAAATGATCGATACAGGCACTCCATGTTTGCATACAACATTATCAAGGTATATTCGAGTCAGCTTCTCTAGTGAGAACTGCTCCTTAACCGGAATGAAGTGTGCTGATTTGGTCAGTCTATCGACAATAACCCAAATCGAATTGTTTCGAGATGATGTTCTAGGAAGCTTGGTGATAAAGTCCATTCTAATTCGCTCCCACTTCCATTCAGGAATCTTTGGCTGTTGAAATAGTCCTGATGGCTTTTGATGTTCGGCTTTAACTCTAGCACAAGTCAAGCATTAAAGAACATACATAGCTATGTCAGCTTTCATATTCGGCCACCAGTACAACTTCTTCAAATCATGGTACATCTTATCAGATCCCGGATGAATGGAATACTTGGATTTATGGGATTCTAACATAACCAAATCTCTTAAGCCTCCAAACTTAGGTATCCACATACGACCTCTTAAGCATTTCACTCCATCAGCTCTAACCTCTAAAGGATCTCCTTCTCCTCGGAACCCTTCATTAACAAAATTCTCCTTCTTACAAGCTTCTATTTGTGCATTTCTAATTTGCTCAGGCAAATTATTGTGCACGGTCAAGACTAGAGAACGCACCCTGATAGGCTCTCTATCTTTCCTACTCAACGCATCAGCAACAACATTGGCTTTTCCTGGGTGATATTTTATATCACAATCATAATCACTTAACAACTCTATCCATCTTCGTTGCCTCATGTTCAATTCCTTCTGGTCGAGAATATACTGTAGGCTTCTGTGATCGGTGAATACCGTACACTTGGTGCCATACAGATAATGTCTCCATAACCTAAGAGCAAAGACCACAACTCCTAACTCAAGATCATGAGTAGTATAATTCTCCTCATTCTTCCTTAATTGCCTAGAAGCATAAGCTATCACTTTCTCTCTCTGCATCAAAATAGCTCCATAACCTCTAAGAGATGCATCACAATACACTACAAAATCTTCACTTCCGTCAGGTAATGATAAGATTGGCGCACTACATAGTTTTTGCTTCAATATCTGAAATGCTCCATCTTCATCACTTCCCCAAATGAAAGGTTTATTCTTCTGAGTAAGCTTAGTCAAGGGTTTAGCTATCAAAGAAAATTCTTTAATGAATCGCCTATAATAGCCAGCCAATCCTAAGAACTGTCGCACTTCCGTTGGCGTTGTCGGTGCAGACCAATTCTTAATAGCTTCAACCTTTGCAGGATCAACATGAATTCCATCTCTGTTAATCACATGACCAAGAAATTGCACAGAATCTAACCAGAAATCACACTTCGAAAACTTAGCATACAACCTTTCATCCTTCAACAACTTCAAAACAATCCTCAAATGTTCTCTATGCTCATCTTCATTCTTAGAATAGATTAGAATATCCTCAATAAACACAATCACAAATTTATCCAAGTAGGGCTTGCAAACTCGATTCATTAAATCCATGAAAACCGCAGGTGCGTTAGTTAACCCAAATGGCATTACTTGAAATTCATAGTGTCCATAACGAGTTCTAAATGCAGTTATAGGAATATCTTCTTCACGGACGCGAAGTTGGTGATATCCTGACCGAAAATCTATCTTAGAATACACACTAGATCCTTGCAGTTGATCAAACAAATCATCAATCCTAGGTAAAGGATATCGATTTTTAATTGTCAACTTATTCAGTTCCCTATAATCAATGCACATACGAAAAGATCCATCCTTCCTCTTAACGAACAAGACTGGAGCTCCCCAAGGCGACGAGCTCGGTCGAATAAAACCTTTATCAGACAACTCCTTAAGTTGCTCAGATAACTCCTTTAATTCAGAAGGGGCTAATCGGTAAGGCGCACGTGCCACCGGTGCAGCACCAGGAATTAAATCGATTCGAAACTCTACTTGCCTTATCGGTGGAAGTCCGGGTAAATCTTTAGGAAATACCTCAGGAAATTCACAAATAATAGGTACATCTTCCAATCGTTTCTCCCTAGACTCATTCCCGGTCACTTGAGCTAAGAATAACTCACAACCGTTCCTGATGTACTTTTGGACTTTAATACATGAAACGATTTTCAAACGGGATTCACCTCGACTACCATCAATTACTAACGTCCTATTCCTAAGAGGAATCTTAACCTTCTTCTCTCCACATAAAATAGTAGCGTTGTTCAATGACAACCAATCCATACCAATAATAATATCAAAACTTCCTAATTCTATCAACATCAAATCAATCGGAAAGGAATGGTTCAAGAGATTTAGAGAGCATCCTTCTAATAGCTTATTAGTTTTCACTAATTTACCATCAACCAATTCCACCTCGTAACTGGTACTTATCTCAACAGGTTCAATATCAATAAGGGCACTGAATTTAGTGGATACGAAGCTCCTATCAGCACCCGAATCGAATAAAGCAACAGCATAATGATTGTTGAGTAAAAACGTACCGGTAACGACATTCGGATCCTCTTTCTTCACCTCAATTGTTCCAAGTTGGTAGATACCACCCTGGGGGTTTCTTCCAGGTACAATCGCTTTCAACTTGGGGCATTCCGATTTCCTATGACCTTCTTCATTACAGTTGAAGCAAATCGTTCCCTTCTTACACCTTTCAACCTTGTGTCCAAGCTTTCCGCAATTTCAGCACTTCCAGCAGTCGCCAGGATGCCTCTTGTTGCCACACTTAGGACATCTATCATCGTTGCGCGGTGCATTGTTGGTAAGAGCATTTGCATTCCCCTTTCTCTTGTTCTGACGGCGATTGAAATTCTTCCTATAATCACCTCTATCTACACGCTCACCGTCTCCCTTTCTTTTCTCACCTACACGAGCTTCATCTTCCTTATCCTGAATTATCTGTCCAATGAGTTGGTAAGCCATTCGAACAGCATCATCAATGGTCAGTGTTTTCGATGATGTTACGTCCCCCCGGATATTCCTGGTCAACCCTTTCACATATTGCTCAATTCGGATCTCTTCGGGTTCAACCAATCGAGGACATAGCAAGGCCAACTCATGGAATCGATTCGTGTAACTATCAATGTCCACACCTTTCATTCTCAAATGAATCAACTCTTGTTCTAACCTAATTATCACACTACGAGGACAAAACTCCAAAGTCATCCACTTCTTGATTTCAGCCCAAGGAGTAGCATTAGCAGCATCAAGACCCATGAAAGCAATTCTCCCGTTCCACCAAGTCAACGCATGACCTTTAAGAGTAGCCATAGAAAAAGTCACCTTATCTTCCTCCTTACACTTACTAATCCTAAACACCGATTCAATCTTTTCAATCCACTGGCTTAGTCCTACAGCACCTTCAGTTCCATTAAAAGGTAGAGGTTCACACTTTATGAACGTCACATAAGTACAACCACCAACTTCAGGTGCATTCGTTCCAAGTCCTCCTATATTTCCTCCAGCATTAGCATTCACATTATTAGCATTCACATTCACATTGGTGCCGCCAATTCCACTACCGCCAGCTCCACTACCGCCAGCTCCACTACCGCCAGCTCCACTACCGCCAGCTCCACTACCGCCAGCTTCATTACCGCCAGCTCCACTACCGCCAGCTTCATTTCTAGCATTTGCCATAAATTCAGTCATAGATGCGGTAACTTGCTCCGTAATAATCCTACGTACATCATCCTCAGTCACAGCCTTCTTGGGCGGCATAGTTCTATAATTCCACAATTTCAAAGTATTAAGCATTCATCCAACAAAGGATTCATATAATATGGATCGAATTCATAATCAAGGTACAAATAAGGCACAATATGGAATTCAAGACAAGATACATATTTCATTCGATCTGAAACAAAAGTATTGTCTTAGTACATCCATATCAAAGTTCTAACACTATATACACTCAAAATTCGTGCCAAGTCTACTACTAACAAGTCGGTTCAGTCAAAGCTACAAGCACAAAAGATATAAAGGTCACTACTAAACACAGACTGGTCTACTGAGAACCGCCAGATGGTCCATCATCCATCGTCTTCTGGATCTTCGCCGGACGATCACTAGACACATCTTCAGCTGGGCGCTTACGGATTACTCCTCTTTCAACCATATCAGCATAAAATCTACTGTTCCAACCCACAGATATATTCAGCTCCTTTTCAGCTTTCTCACGCATCGCACGAGCCACACTCAACTGAATCTCCATAGAATTCACCTTTCTCTTCATGGCAGCATACTCACCACTTTCCAACACCGATAACCTCCTAAATGCCTCATTCAATCCACGTTCTACATCACTCAAATCCAGACTAAGCAATTCTCGCTCTTTCTCGCCAACCTTAGTCTTCGACTCCAAATAAGCAACCTGAGTCTGAACAACACCTAATCCAACCTCTGTCACACAACTCTTAACACGGGAAGCATCTAGATCACGTCTCAAGGCCCATGGTGCAAGACCATCAATATGAGTAGCCTCTCGAGTACTAGGCGACTCTCCTATCTCACGTCTACGAGTAGCAATACCATCAGTACCGTCAGGTGCATCGTCATCCTCATCCTCCTTTGATTCAGAATCAGATTCAGACGATTCAGACATTTCATCCCTAGGTAACTCATCCTCAGAATCAGACAAACAAACTGGTGGGGGCAAAGGCTCGCCCTCTGGAACATCATACGGATAAATAAGCTCAGCTTCCTCATCGTCATCAACCTCAACATCTATACCTACATCCTCCTCGACATCCTCGTCGTCAATCTCGTCATCTAAATTATCTAATCCAATCTCATCATCGTTCTCAATATCAGCATTCTCAATCTCCACATTCTCAATCTCCACATTCTCATTACCTACATTCTCAATATCCACATTCTCAATCTCATTCTCTACTAAGTCAACCTGAGGGGTAATCTGGTCTCCTAGTCCTAACTCGGGCTCGGGATCCTCAAATGGTTCCTCCTCATCATCGATATCATAATCTACTAAGTCTAAATAAGGATCATCTTCTATATTAGGTTCGGGAATAGCATGGTTTTCTACAGGAATATTAGGGTCAGCCATGACAATCTGCATTTATATATATTTATCTCGTATTAGGATAACATACTAGTTAAACAATTACATAATGAAATCACGATATATATATATATATATATATATAAATTATATTATATATATCAAAATATATATCTTCTCAATAGGGCTTGTTGGTAACGTCGGAGATCTCTGGCACCGTTATAGTCAAAAGATTTTTCAAATATTTTTCTTAAATGTTCATTGTCAAATGATTTTGAAAAGTTTCGTTCAAAACCTTGGTTTTTAAAATCTTTTGTTCTCTATAACGAGAGCTCTGGTACCAAACTGTAACACCCTCATTTTTCGTATCGGTACAGCGGAAGGGTCTTTCAGAGTGTTACGGGATAGCACAATAACTCCAATCATAGACAACACATAAAAATAGTTGTACAAGGTTTAACAAACATTCATTCGATAAAAAGGTTTAAAAGTGTACAACAGGTCCCAAATTATACAGGTCATTAAGTTTACAAAACACAGATCGAATGAATATTTTTAATATTAAGTGTGGGCCATCAGAGTCGATCTACATCCGGATTACCTTCAAGCACCTGAGATAGAAAACATGCAAAAATCATATCAGCGAATGCCGAGTGAATTCATAGAGTTTAATGAAAACCGTTATATAAAACAATCATTTACATTCATTTAAAATTAGAACACAAGTATAATATCGGAAGTAAGTCCACACATTGCTAGTCAGGTAATATATAAATCAAGCATACATCTGAAACCATCCATGAGATCGTAGTCTCTATATTACCATGATAGGTAATATATTCATCGTAATAGCGTCATTATCGTTTATTATTTATGTCTTATATTGTATTAGGTAGGATTATTATTAGCCGCATGACATTGTTACCTTACTATGAAAACAGCGGGCCGCGAACCCGACAAACAATTTGCCCATCTAAGTTAGCGTGTCGTCACAAAAATCACGCTATGGAATCTTCTCATACATAAATTCGCTTACCAATCAATGTGGTACGACGGGGATCAACCGTCAAGGCGCGAACTGGGGTGATCGTCCCCAAATAGTACTATCAAATGCATAAGCGTCTACCAAATCCCGGTAGTTCACAATTCATGCTAATGGGACTTTAAGTGACATAACCTAACTACTAATAATCCTTTTAGTCTCGAATATAGGGTCATAGCATCATTCGGGTCCATATCATTTAGCATACAATCGGGACTACTTGTGTTCTATTTTTATAAAAATCTAGCATGTTATCTCCCTCGCGGGTTTACAAATCATTTTATAAAACATTTAAAAGAGTGCGAGGCTATGAACTCACGTTGTTAATGAAAGGCGGATTATCGGCTACGGGCGTGCTTCGGTCACGGAAACCTATATAAATAATAATCGGTCTTAGACTCGGTCCAATGACTTTTATCAAAATAACAATATACATATGATGATTTTGTACATATGATGATGATCAAGTGGGTTTATAAATGTCACACCCCCCACAATTGCTATGCGCAGCGGAACTACAACAATGGGTGCTACACAGTATTCATTGCACACAAGATATATCAAACGACGCTAAAAAGACGTCGACTTAAAATTCGACATTTAAAATTTTTTAGATGATACATGTCCACGGTTTTTCCAACCCCAAATAGTACACAGAGTTTAGCGTTTTTGGTCCCCATGAATCTCAACCCAAAAACTTCAGTTTTACAACCACATGACATTAAACATAAAAATTGTTTGAGTAGAAAAGGAGGGAAAAACAAGCGGACACCAAGCCGTACACACAACATCCATCCCATGCATGCTCCATCCTACTTCTCAGCGGTTTCCTGAAACACATGCCAAAAATTTGGTCAACGAAAACGTTGAGTGGAATTCATAGGTTTTTCAATCCATTTGAACGTATATATAATAAAAACCATTCGTGATCATTTATAGTCTTGTCGATCAAACAAACTATAATCAGGATACTGACAATTGTGTTTAAGCTCATGACACTAATCCGTTAACTCAATCACCCGCGTAAATATACCGGCATGATTCAGATGAAACCAGTGCCCCTTCTAAAGGCATCAGTTGCAATTATACCTTATTTCTCATACAAAATAATCTACCGCAGAACTTACTATAAGTACAGCTTCTCGGCTAGCATTGGGCCGTTAACCCCGTAGTACTACAAATTGCATAAGCGGCTATTTCCCCCTACTCGAGGGCAGGACAATAGTTAATAGTTCATGATTTTAGGGACTTTTGCAACTTTGGTACTCAACACAATTTCTAAGGCAACTTTCGGGTCTAACAATCATTCATGATATACGTTCCTTTTAAAAACTAGCATGCATTTCCCTCGCGGGTAAAACAATTTGAAATAATATAAGAGAGGCTATAAATTCACACCTTAGATATTAAGTAGTCGGTAGTTCGAGGGATGATCACTGACGACGAAACGGATGCCCGGTTAAATCAACACCTATCACAAATAACGCGTAATGAGTAATCTCATCTTAATACTTACGGTACTGTATAAAATACATATATACTAGTCACTTAGGACAAGTATAACTCACGCCAAAAACAAAAACAACAAGTATCACTCATTTTATTCCATTCGTTCTTATTAGTTACGTTATCCATTTTTATCCATTCTCGCCGGTACTCGACTAAAGTACGGGCTGTTTTACCTTATTAAACCACACTTATAAAATTTGACAAAATTTCCAAAAATCCTATATGACCTGTAGATAACATGTTTTTAAGCCCAACAAAAGTTTTTACTTTTACGACCCGTTACGCAACTCATTTCCACGACTACATTTTTCGGGCTGAAATTGCGCTTCGACCAATTTTGACATCTTTGACCTATATGAGAAATACCTTTGACTTCCTTGACACCTAAGTCAACATATAGACCCATTTGTACAGGTTAGGGACCAAATTTTGACCCTTGACCATTTACCAATTTATACTTGTGACCCTCGGGATTTGACTAAAACTTTGCACAAATTCGGATTATGAAAGTCCTCGTCTCCCGGTACCCGATCTTTAAAATGTCATAACTTTTAGCTCGTTTTGAGTCACGGGCTCTACCTTATACCAAATTAAAGCTAGGAAAACCCTCTATCACTACATTTAGTTTTCAAGACCTGGAAACAAAATAATTTTTATAAAATGGACCAAATGTTTCTGCCCAAAAATGACCATACCAAAAACATGCTTAGACTCGATTCCAAGACTTCTAACCACCACTAAACATCATCCCTAGCCTTCCCAAACATATCCTAACATCAAACTTTAATCCTACCCCTATTGATCAACCAATCTCAATATCAAGAATCAAAGAAAATGAACATGCAAGTAATAAAACCTATGTGAATCATCCTAAAACAACAAACCAAACACAATAATAACATGCAAAATCAACAACCACCATGGCTCCCCAAACACCCCCTTTGCCGTGGGGTTTGGGTGACCCAATCACCACAACCAAATTAATTTTGGTGGGTTTTCATGGTGTTTATACTTCCATACACTTAAAATCAACATGCATTAGCTCTTTTAGCCATAAAAACGAATTTGGATCATATGGAAAAATCTTGAAAATTTTTTTTATCAATGCATGTTGGATTTGAGCACATGAATATGTGGGGAATGACCAAACTAAGTGTGGTCTTACCTTAGATTTTTGAAAAATCAAGTGGAAAAAGATTTTTGGTGGATTTTGGTGGTGTCTAGGGGTGTCCGTCGGTTTGAGAGGGAGAGGAGAGAGTGAGTTTGATTTTTTTGGTGCAAGTGTTGTGTGTGTTTGTGTTTTTATCAATTTTGGCCTTTTTGGTGGGTTGGGAGGGGCTTTTGTGCAATTTCTTGCTTCTTTTGTCCTTAAATAGAAAACGTCCTCAAAACTTTGCGGGTTTGACCCATTTGTCAATTTTAAAAATTTTACGGGAGTCGGAAATCTTCCCGAACGCTCCAAAATATTTTTGGGATACTTTAAATGTACTCGGAAGGCTATAAAACTCACCCGACTCAACTTAACACGAACCGTAAATAAAATTCTCGAAAAATTACATTATCGATAAATCGTCAAAAATTATATAAAATTGGGCATCCCTCGGGATCGTAATCATCATCGTCCTTCTTAAAACGTCAAACGTAAAAATTATAACCTCGAACATCGGCTTTAACCAAAATACTTATAAGTATAGAAATTAAAATTTATTAAAAATTTCAAAAATTAGCGTAATTTAGGGTATCGTTAATGACCTCGATTCTAGGGTGTCACATCCACCCCTCCTTAAAGAGAGCGACGTCCCGGCGCTCGCCTCTTCTTGTACTCACATTTCGTGCTACTGGAACAGATGAGGATACCTTTCCTTGAAAAAGTCCTCACGTTCCCAGGTGTATTCCGGTCCACGCTTAGAATTCCATCGGACCTTCACAATAGGAATCCTACTACGCTTCAACCGCTTGACCTCCCGGTCCATAATTTCCACAGGTTCTTCCACAAAGTGCATTTTGTCGTCTAGTCGAATCTCGTCCAAGGGAATCACCAATTCCTTGTCCGCCAAACTCTTCTTCAGGTTCGATACGTGAAACGTGTCATGAATAGCACTAAGTTCGGTCGGCAATTCTAACTTGTACGCTACTGGTCCAATTCGTTCAACGATCTTAAACGGTCCAATATACCTCGGACTCAACTTTCCTTTCTTCCCAAAACGAATTACACCCTTCCATGGCGATACCTTGAGCATAACCATATCTCCAACTTCAAACTCCAACGGTTTCCTTCGGTTATCGGCATAACTCTTCTGTCGGCTTCTCGCAGCAAGTAGTCGGTTCTTGATCTGCACAATCTTCTCTGTCGTTTCTAAAACCATTTCGGGTCCAGTCAATTGACTTTCCCCCACTTCACTCCAACACACAGGCGATCTACACTTCCTTCCATACAATGCTTCGAACGGTGCCGCTTTGATACTCGCATGATAACTATTATTGTACGAAAATTCCACCAGAGGCAAGTGGCGTTCCCAACTTCCTCCAAAATCAATCACGCACGCTCGGAGCATGTCCTCCATCGTTTGAATCGTTCGTTCACTCTGGCCGTCAGTTTCCGGGTGATAAGCCGTGCTTAAACTCAGTTCAGTGCCCATCGCACGTTGAAGCGATTTCCAAAATTCCGACGTAAACCTACTGTCGCGATCCGAAATGATCGATAACGGCACTCCATGTCTACAGACGATCTCCTTCACGTACACGCTGGCGAGTCTTTCCATGCTGTCCGTCTTCTTCATAGGTAAGAAATGAGCAGATTTCGTCAACCTATCCACAATTACCCATATCATATCGCTTCCACTAGGAGTCCTAGGTAAACCCGTCACGAAATCCATTGCGATTTTCTCCCATTTCCATTCTGGGATTTCCGGTTGTACCAACAATCCAGATGGTTTCTTATGTTCTGCCTGAACCTTCGCGCAAGTCAAACACTTACTAACGTAACGAGCAATATCTGCCTTCATATTCGGCCACCAATAAACTTTCTTCAGGTCGTGGTACATCTTATTCGATCCAGGATGTATCGAATACTTCGACTTATGCGACTCATTCATAACTAACTCTCGAACTCCAGGCTTTCCTTCCTCAGATGAACACAGTGGCAACCAAATCCGATTATCAAAACATCTTAGTCCGTCAGACCTAATCACGAAAATAGGTTTCAACATTCGTCCCAAATTCTCGGCTTCAACATTCCCTTTCATCAATCCTCTCTCCTGAGCCTTCAGTATGGTTTCGGTTAAGTCAACGCTCTCACTCATCACTAAAGCTCTAACCCTCAAAGGTTTCTCCCGTTCCTTCCTACTCAATGCATCCGCTACAACATTCGCCTTCCCAGGGTGGTAGCGAATTTCGCAGTCATAATCACTCAGTAGTTCAACCCATCGTCTTTGTCGCATATTCAACTCCTTTTGATCTAAAATGTGCTGCAAACTCTTGTGATCAGTGAATACAACACACTTTGTCCCATACAGATAGTGTCTCCACAGCTTCAACGCAAAAACTACCGCTCCTAATTCCAAATCGTGCGTCGTGTAGTTCTCCTCATTCTTCCTTAATTGCCTCGACGCGTAAGCTATCACCTTTTCACGTTGCATTAATACCGCTCCATAACCTTTACGAGACGCATCACAATACACCACGAAGCCTTCGGTTCCTTCAGGCAATGATAAAATCGGCGCGGAACATAACTTATCCTTGAGCGTTTCGAAAGCAAGCTCTTCCTCAATTCCCCATTCATACACCCTATTCTTTTCGGTAAGCCGCGTCAATGGTTTTGCAATCAAAGAAAATCCTTCAATAAACCTTCGATAATACCCAGCTAAACCCAAAAATTGTCGAACTTCAGTCGGCGTCGTCGGTGCTGACCATTCCCTGATTGCTTCGATCTTAGCAGTATCTACACGAACTCCCTCACTATCAATCACATGACCTATAAACTGCACTGATTCCAACCAAAACTCACACTTAGAGAATTTTGCATACAGCTTCTCCTTCCTTAACAACTCCAAAATCTTTCTTAGGTGCTTCTCGTGCTCCTCCTTACTCTTAGAGTAAATAAGTATGTCGTCGATGAAAACAATAACAAACTTATCTAGATACGGCTTGCACACGCGATTCATAAGATCCATGAATACAGCAGGCGCGTTCGTCAACCCAAACGGCATCACTCGAAATTCAAAGTGTCCATACCGCGTACGAAAGGCAGTTACAGGAATATCCTCCTCTCTTACACGAAGTTGATGATACCCTGATCTTAAATTGATCTTATAGTATACACTGGAACCTTGCAATTGATCGAACAAATCATCAATCCTCGGCAATGGGTACCGATTCTTAACCGTCAGCTTATTGAGTTCTCTATAGTCGATACACATCCTAAACGAACCATCCTTCTTCTTTACGAACAACACTGGCGCTCCCCAAGGTGATGAGCTCGGCCTAATAAATCCTTTGTCCATCAATTCCTTCAATTGATCCGCTAACTCCTTTAACTCCGATGGTGCTAAGCGATAAGGTGCACGTGCAACCGGCGCAGCTCCTGGCACTAAATCAATTCGAAACTCGACCTCACGGTTAGGCGGTAAACCTGGCAACTCGTCTGGAAAAACGTCCGGATACTCGCAAATAACTGGTACCTCTTCAATCCTCGCCTCTACATCACCATCGCTCGAAACTTGTGCCAAAAACACATCGCATCCGCTCTCTACGTACTTCATCATTTTCAAACACGAAATCACCTTCAAACGAGAAGTGCATTCGTCTCCTTTAACCGTCAAAACCCTATTCCTCAACGGAATCTGAACCAATCTCTCACCACAGACGATCGTAGCACTATGCGCCATTAGCCAATCCATTCCCACAATCACGTCAAACGATCCTAGTTCTATAGGCATCAAGTCGATTTTAAAAGCGTAATTTCCTAACTTCAAGGTACACCCTTTCAGTATAGAATTTGTGCTAACAATTTTTCCATCGGCTAATTCAACATTATAACTAGTCGTTAACAACACCGGTTCTCTATCGATATGACGACTAAATCTAACGTCTACAAAACTCTTGTCGGAGCCAGAATCAAATAAAATACTAGCATAACAAGCGTCTAGCAAAAACGTACCGGTAACCACATTTGGACCCTGTGGTTTATCAGCCGTTCCCACTTGATACACAGCAGCCGCATTATTACCTCCCCGCCTGTTTCCTGCCTTCGGGCAATTCGCTTGCACATGCCCTCTTTCTCCACAACCATAACATCCTCTCATCCTGATAGCATTAGCCCCAGTGGCTACTCCTCCCGTTCGACAACTAGCGGTCCTATGACCTGCCTTTCCACACTTGCCGCATGCCGGCGGGCAATTTCCAACATGATACAAGTTGCACTTGCCACAATGGGGATTCACTTTCACACTTCTAGGGTTCGTCACTGCCCTCATCCCTTCGTTCCTTCTCTGATTAAACTGCTGATTACGGTTCGGCCCATGGTTGTTTCGATTTCCACCTCGGTTCTGGCCTTGGGATTGATTGCCTTGTGCCGCTTCCCATTTCCTTTTGTTACCCTCAGCAATGTAGTTCTGCTTGTCCTGAAGCTTAACGTCCATCAAAGCGTGAGCCATTTGAACCGCTTCGTCAAACGTTCCAGGTTTCGACGAAGTTGTTTCACCTTTGATATTGCTAGATAAACCCTTTATATACTGCTTCATCTTCTTGGCATCATTGGCAAATATGTCCGGACACAAAAGACTTAACTCATTGAATCTCCTGGTGTAAGCAGCTATATCGTTGTTCTTCAAGGTCAAATGCCTCAATTCGTCCTCCAATTGCCCCAATTCCTCCTCTGGGCAAAACTTCTTTGTCAACAAAGCTTTGGTCGCATTCCACGTCCTTGCATTCGCTACAGCTAATCCAACCGTAGCTACCTGGGTATTCCACCAACTTAACGCATCATCGAGAAACGTAGCAGCTGCAAACTTTACTTTATCCGCTTTTGCACAACCACTGATTTCAAACGTACTTTCAACTTTTTCCAACCACCGTCTAAGTTCTAAGGCTCCACCCGTTCCACGGAACTGCGTGGGACCGCACTTCATAAAGCTAGAATAGGTACACATCCTCGGGGCTTGCTGTCTCCCCGCGTTCCTTCCTGGATCCTGATTTCTCCCAGCTCGGTCCGCTTCCAACGCATTTGCTATAGCTTCCTGAATCATGGTGTTAACACGATCGGCAGTCAACTTTGGAGGCATTGTGTTATCGAATATCTCTTTCTGCAAGACAAGGAAAATAGAAAAACAATGTAAGTATTCATATCAAGTTTCCCAGACATAAAATACATACAACGACACATCACTACGGAGTTACTAATATTCATCAATTCACACCACAAAAGATCAAATTTAAGACATATCACAGATCATGAAAGGTAACATAGATTGTATTGATAATTAACCAAAATCGTGACAAGTATTGCCACTACAATCGTTCACCACAAAACATCAAGTACTTGAGTTTCTCGTCATAATACCATCATACAAAGGTCTAAAATAGTTCAATTACAATGATCAAAGAAAATACAACACAAGTAACTAGGCATGTGGTGATCCACACGGCCTCTTGGATGGCGGCTCGTCGTCGTCTTCCACGGTTTCCTCATCACTAATGTCCTCATCCACATCATCCACTTTTCCCTTTCATTTCTCATCTGGCCCACATTCTGTTTCCTTTTTCGTCCCTGATGTGGATCCATACTCAATCGCTACCTGACTTCCCACCGAAATACAAGCACCTCCAGTAGGCGGCTGAACCATGAAGTCGTTCGCCTCCATCTCCAAATCGTCCACGAATCTCCAATCCGGGGGCAATGAATCCCTCACACGATGCTCCCAACTCTGCATCCTCGACAACTTCATCTGATCTTCCCTCACACGGTCAAGACTAGCACTTAAATTTGCAACCATTGATTTCAAACTGTTGATGGCACTTGTGTTCACATTCCCGTCATACTCAATCCTTGCCGTCCTTTCCAACAGTCTTTGGTGTTCCCTTTCAGTCTTATCAAACTTCTTAATCACCCTAGTCTCAACTACAAACCGCTCATACATCAACCTCTCCATCCTCCCCAAACGACCTGCGGGATCCCAGTAGTGTCTCGGTCTCGGAAAGTAGACCCTTGCAATATTCTCATGAATCGAAGGCGACTTGGATGACTTGCTGGACTCTCCACTGCTCCCATTACTTTCTCGAACAAATCATGGCACGGTTCTCAAATAATCCTTACAATTGTCCATCGGGCGATCAAAGGGTTGCTGCTCATAACGACCGGTCGGTGGTACCTCATAACCCTTCGGCGAATTCGGGGATTGAAACAAATCGGGTTCGGTCTGGCCTACGGCATCCTCGGGAATGCCATCATCCAATAGCTCCTCGGGCTCTTCTTCGGAATCCTCATTGTCGTCACTACTCATGCTGAAATTATCCACCTCACTTTCGCCATTGTCGTTTTCCGGCCCTATTTCGTCTTCTGGAGCGATCCATCCATTATTATTGTCCGGCGGGTTCGGAGGAAACGGTCCCCCTTCGTGACCTACGACGTAATCGTTTCCGTTATCGTTGGGCGGTACCTCGGCCATTCCTGCAATAACAGCGAATTTCGGAGGGTACATAAGTAATTATACGATAATTATAAATATATGCATGCAAATGCAATGCAAAGGTGGTACATATGCCCGAAATGTAATAATATGATGCCCATGCATGATTAATACAAAAATTACGATGTCGGATATTTCACGTAAAATTCAACGTCTACATATAGTAATTCCATACTTATATAATAATTACCCACTTATATATACTTTACTTAAAAGTATACGTCAAATGCCATAAATACAACAATAAATCTTACCGGAGCCATGCAGGATAGTTGTGTGTGCTTGGACCCTTTCTTACGACACCAAAAGTTATAGTTTAGGATTTTCAAAAACGACCTAGTTCTCTATAACTCGTGGCTCTGATTACCAATCTGTCACACCCCCACAATTGCTATGCGCAGCGGAACTACAACAATGGGTGCTACACAGTATTCATTGCACACAAGATATATCAAACGACGCTAAAAAGACGTCGACTTAAAATTCGACATTTAAAATTTTTTAGATGATACATGTCCACGGTTTTTCCAACCCCAAATAGTACACAGAGTTTAGCGTTTTCGGTCCCCATGAATCTCAACCCAAAAACTTCAGTTTTACAACCACATGACATTAAACATAAAAATTGTTTGAGTAGAAAAGGAGGGAAAAACAAGCGGACACCAAGCCGTACACACAACATCCATCCCATGCATGCTCCATCCTACTTCTCAGCGGTTTCCTGAAACACATGCCAAAAATTTGGTCAACGAAAACGTTGAGTGGAATTCATAGGTTTTTCAATCCATTTGAACGTATATATAATAAAAACCATTCGTGATCATTTATAGTCTTGTCGATCAAACAAACTATAATCAGGATACTGACAATTGTGTTTAAGCTCATGACACTAATCCGTTAACTCAATCACCCGCGTAAATATACCGGCATGATTCAGATGAAACCAGTGCCCCTTCTAAAGGCATCAGTTGCAATTATACCTTATTTCTCATACAAAATAATCTACCGCAGAACTTACTATAAGTACAGCTTCTCGGCTAGCATTGGGTCGTTAACCCCGTAGTACTACAAATTGCATAAGCGGCTATTTCCCCCTACTCGAGGGCAGGACAATAGTTAATAGTTCATGATTTTAGGGACTTTTGCAACTTTGGTACTCAACACAATTTCTAAGGCAACTTTCGGGTCTAACAATCATTCATGATATACGTTCCTTTTAAAAACTAGCATGCATTTCCCTCGCGGGTAAAACAATTTGAAATAATATAAGCGAGGCTATAAATTCACACCTTAGATATTAAGTAGTCGGTAGTTCGAGGGATGATCACTGACGACGAAACGGATGCCCGGTTAAATCAACACCTATCACAAATAACGCGTAATGAGTAATCTCATCTTAATACTTACGGTACTGTATAAAATACATATATACTAGTCACTTAGGACAAGTATAACTCACGCCAAAAACAAAAACAACAAGTATCACTCATTTTATTCCATTCGTTCTTATTAGTTACGTTATCCATTTTTATCCATTCTCGCCGGTACTCGACTAAAGTACGGGCTGTTTTACCTTATTAAACCACACTTATAAAATTTGACAAAATTTCCAAAAATCCTATATGACCTGTAGATAACATGTTTTTAAGCCCAACAAAAGTTTTTACTTTTACGACCCATTACGCAACTCATTTCCACGACTACATTTTTCGGGCTGAAATTGCGCTTCGACCAATTTTGACCTCTTTGACCTATATGAGAAATACCTTTGACTTCCTTGACACCTAAGTCAACATATAGACCCATTTGTACAGGTTAGGGACCAAATTTTGACCCTTGACCATTTACCAATTTATACTTGTGACCCTCGGGATTTGACTAAAACTTTGCACAAATTCGGATTATGAAAGTCCTCGTCTCCCGGTACCCGATCTTTAAAATGTCATAACTTTTAGCTCGTTTTGAGTCACGGGCTCAACCTTATACCAAATTAAAGCTAGGAAAACCCTCTATCACTACATTTAGTTTTCAAGAGCTGGAAACAAAATAATTTTTATAAAATGGACCAAATGTTTCTGCCCAAAAATGACCATACCAAAAACATGCTTAGACTCGATTCCAAGACTTCTAACCACCACTAAACATCATCCCTAGCCTTCCCAAACATATCCTAACATCAAACTTCAATCCTACCCCTATTTATCAACCAATCTCAATATCAAGAATCAAAGAAAATGAACATGCAAGTAATAAAACCTATGTGAATCATCCTAAAACAACAAACCAAACACAATAATAACATGCAAAATCAACAACCACCATGGCTCCCCAAACACCCCCTTTGCCGTGGGGTTTGGGTGACCCAATCACCACAACCAAATTAATTTTGGTGGGTTTTCATGGTGTTTATACTTCCATAACACTTAAAATCAACATGCATTAGCTCTTTTAGCCATAAAAACGAATTTGGATCATATGGAAAAATCTTAAAAATTTTTTTTATCAATGCATGTTGGATTTGAGCACATGAATATGTGGGGAATGACCAAACTAAGTATGGTCTTACCTTAGATTTTTGAAAAATCAAGTGGAAAAAGATTTTTGGTGGATTTTGGTGGTTTCTAGGGGTGTCCGTCGGTTTGAGAGGGAGAGGAGAGAGTGAGTTTGATTTTTTTGGTGCAAGTGTTGTGTGTGTTTGTGTTTTTATCAATTTTGGCCTTTTTGGTGGGTTGGGAGGGGCTTTTGTGCAATTTCTTGCTTCTTTTGTCCTTAAATAGAAAACGTCCTCAAAACTTTGCGGGTTTGACCCATTTGTCAATTTTGAAAATTTTACGGGAGTCGGAAATCTTCCCGAACGCTCCAAAATATTTTTGGGATACTTTAAATGTACTCGGAAGGCTATAAAACTCACCCGACTCAACTTAACACGAACCGTAAATAAAATTCTCGAAAAATTACATTATCGATAAATCGTCAAAAATTATATAAAATTGGGCATCCCTCGGGATCGTAATCGTCATCGTCCTTCTTAAAACGTCAAACGTAAAAATTATAACCTCGAACATCGGCTTTAACCAAAATACTTATAAGTATAGAAATTAAAATTTATTAAAAATTTCAAAAATTAGCGTAATTTAGGGTATCGTTAATGACCTCGATTCTAGGGTGTCACAATAAATCCTTGTTTACTCATTTTAGTGTTTACGTCTTGATAACGTCTTACTAGTTTGCTAGTTTTATCGATTTTACCTATTTTAAGTCCATTAATTCTTTTATAAGTTCTTTTACTTGTTTTTACCCATTTTATACCTATATGATCAGTATATATACTTTTCATGTTGGGCCCTATTGGGTTAAGCCCAAATAATTCTTTTTACAAGTATTTATCTTATTAAGTCTAATTATTAGTCCAATAGGTTTAGTTAGCTCGTAAATGTCCGTAATTCTTATAGTTCGGGTTTTATCGGTTTTTACTTGTATTAGTTACTTATACATCAGTATACAACTTTTATAAACTTTACATTAGACGGTTTTGGTCGTCTAAGTTTTATTTGGCGAAAAACGTTAATTTTACGGCGATAGCTGAAAAAGTCGTAAAAATCAAGTTTATAGTTTTTTTATTACTTATAAATATTATTTTACCACCATTTATATAATTTACCCATTTGATTAACCTTTTATACATTTATATAAATAAGTTCTATAAGTTAGTGGGTTTATATTTTACATTTTATACATTATAAAGTGAGTGCTTATATAATAATAATAAACATTATTTCCAAAATCTGATTTTTAACTTCATATTCACCATTTTTATCATATCTAGAGTTCTACAATGACTTAGAAGCTCATTTTTGGATGAAAAATTCTTCATAATATGTGCTACATATAACTTAGTTATAGCTACTGCCCATTTTGAGTCTAAGTTGGCTTAACAGTCCCTACAATACTGCTTATTCAGATTACACCACCTAACTTGTTTTTATCATATCTCACTCATTATTTTGATTTCATTGCATGGCCAACTCTCACATGTGTATAACATAATCTACTTACTGTAAATAGATCAAACCATGCATTTTTATCAGTTCATCTTTTAGTTATCTACTGTTTTTATACAGCCAACTAATTAGTCATGATTTTAGCTTCATTTCTTATGGTTATCATCATTTTTAAGCATGTTTATCAACACTTGATCCCCACACAACATTTTTATCATCATATATACATCATATACATATACAAAATGAAAGAAAATACATTTGTTCTTTACAAAATAATAAGAGAAAAATGTAGAGGATGATCTTCTTTACCAATCCAAGTGGATTTCTTGTTTTAGGAAGGCAAGAACTTGATGAACACAACAAGTATCTCCAAGACCATCAAATATCAAGAACATAAGTTGGAAAATCAGCCCTAGGACACAAGCAAATCACCTCCATAGTTGTTAATATGGCCACCAAATGATCAAGGCTTCAAGAGAACACCTTAATAGGACTAGTAAACATGTGGTTTGTGGCTAGAAAAGATCAATGATGGTGTTTGTTAGCTTAATTGGGACGGCAAGGAGAGGAAAGTTGAGAGGATTTTAGAGTGGTTTGCATGGAAGGAAATGGTAAGAATGAAAGAAGTTGCTAGTTTTGTTGTAAGTGGTAATGGTTAGCTTAAGGTGTAAGCACAAGCTTACACTTGTGTAAACTTGCTAACTTGATGCCACCTATGTGTGGTGGTGTCAATATTGCCGTCCCATATTGCTAGGGGGTGGGACAAAGTGTTTTGTCCCATCTCACTAGTTTACGGGTATTTCTCGATTCTAGTTTTCTCGATTTGCGTGCCCTCGGGTCGTTTTACGAAAAACGTTTTTATAAATTATGAATCACCGTCACAAAACGAATCCAATAAAAATTGTCTCATCAAAAACGGAGTTCAAAAACGTAAATACGTAATCCTAAGGTTTCTGGTTTAGTCGTAAAAGACGCCAAATTATGCACGTAAGCCCAAATTTAAATCCGTAAATTGTGAGTTCGTCAACCAACACAAAAATAAGTTTCAAAATATTATACGAGAAAATATTTCACTACCTAAAAATGTTAGATTTGTCACAAATTGGTCGAACAATGAAAACTTGTACCTTGAATAATTAACAATTGATTAAAGACTTAATCCTTTATATTATTTGACCGTGTAATTAATAGATAATGGAATATATTGACTCTTCAAAAATTAGAGCCCTTTTAAGACTTTGGGTTTTACGAATAAGAAAGTGCAAATGTGTTTTAACAAATGTTTTATCAAAAAGAACTTTTGAGGGATTATTCCCTTATACCCAAAACATTTAACTAAACTTCTGTTTAGGGGTAAATGTTTGTGTATACCTCAAGACAACCTAAGAGGGATTGAGGAAACTGTTAAACCATGACTTAAAATTTGAAACGACAATTTTTTTCTTTTCAACTAAGAAATTTTTTACCAAAGAATAAACGAAGGTTTTTCGAACATTTACGGATCTTACTAATTATTTCCGATAAATCAACAAAAATTGTGTTAATTAAGTTCAAATTTATTTTGAACATTTTTATATAATTGGACAAACTGAGAAAATTTAAAAACTTTTTACGTTTACGTTTCATAAAGATTAAAAATTTATTATTTAATTACTTGTAGTAATTATCGACGCTTTAAACGTCGGATTGAGCAAAACTGATAAAAACAATGGTTAAGACGAAACTAAAACGTAGAAAATATGAAGAAAGAATTTCTGAATGAATTGTGGTTATGATAATTATTTCACGAGGAAAGGTGAATGTAAATACTGACATATTATATAGAAAAGATAAAGAATCAATTAGGACGTGTTCCTTAATAATGACTGTGCAAAATAAATTGTCGAACAATTTAAAATAGCCGATGCTTGTAAAAAGGATAATATAGATAATAAAAGGGGTTCGCGGCTAATGTGAACCATTTAGAATTGAGAAGCCGATGGCGTTGAATGTTTAAAAGGCCACTTGTGATTGTCTAAATATGGAGGATTGTGATATATAGTTATGTTGGAATCTCGTAGGATTAAGTATTCTATTCATGTCATTTCTGATTAAATGTATGTTTATCTGAAGAAGTTGTGCTGATGGCAAATTATGAAGGCACACATCGCCTCATATATTAGTAAACGTCTAACTATTGCAAACGTCATCATCTGAATTTGATTCGATTTGGGTCATCGTCGACAGACTGACCAAATCTACTAATATCGTTCCTGTTAATGATAGATTCTTGATGAAGAAATTGACTCTTTGTATTTAAAGGAGTTGTGTAAACATAGTGTGCCCGTATCGATCATCTCTAACAAGATCCTCGCTTCACATTGAATTTCTAGAGATTTGCTCAGAAGTCATTGAGAACGAATCTTGATTAGAGTACTGTGTACCACCCCAATAGAAGGGACGAGGTAAAGTAACGATACAAAATACTAGAAGTCTTGTTTTATGTTTGAATGATTGACCTTTGGTAATAAACCGTATAATCGCTTTCCTTTGGAGAGATTATCATTGATAATTATCGTATTAGGATCAAGATCGAATCTTGTGAGGATCTAAGTATAAGAACATCTGTAAGCAAGAGTCGGGATTAAGACACCCGACATACACCCATTGTGAGTTTGGACATGTCTTTTAGGTTTAAGGTTTCCTATGATGGCGAACTTAACCTTACAAAATACTCGACCCGCGAGACCTGAAATGATTATTGAAATTAGGATCTGATTATTGACTGCCGGTATTGGGCAGGAGGTTATGTGAATATGAAATGTAGATCTTGAAGTGCCAGATGGGTAGCGAAGTTATGCCAAAAATTTTAATTATGGAAAAATGAATTGATGATCTGAAAGATCATGGGATATAAGTCCCTGTTGTATGGGGCCATGGAGATGATGTAAAAGATTGGTTTGAAAGGCATATAAGTTGGATCTACCCTAGGACTTCAAGAGCTGCGTGAATTATGTTTCGTATATCGAACTTGATAAAATGCCTATCAAGTGAAAATCTAACTATTCCTTAATGAAGTTTAGATCGGCGAAAAGTTGCATTCATCAAAAACCCGTTAACATCATGGATAGAGAAAGTAAGTCAACATTAAGCCTGATCTTATTCCCGTAGTTATGTTTGATGAAATTCGTGTATTGGAATGGATTACACTTGTGAGGAAAGACCGAATGTGGAGGAAATACCCAATGGCTTTAACTCTATATGAAGCGAGTAGTAAGACAAGATGATCTTTGAGGACAAAGATCCTGTTTAGGGGTAAATGCTGTGACAATCCGTCAATTTATGGTTGATATTTTACTCTCAAGTATTATTTAAAAACATTATTTTAATGTTATATTATGAACTCACCCATTTCTGGGAAGAAATTTGGATTTACGTCTTGAAGTATCATCGACTACGTCTAAACTGGAGGATTCCACGTTACGTGCTTACGTTTACATACACCGTTTTGGTGACAGTCCGACATTTCATGAAATAAATTTACCCGTGAATATTATTTTGGAATTTTAAATTTGTGGTGGTTCATAAACTCACAAATTTACGAGAAGAGATTAGGACTTACGATTATGATTTAACGTCCTTTACGACTAAACCAGAAACCTTAGGATTACGTATTTACGTTTTCGAACTCCGTTTTTGATGAGATAATTTTTATTAGACTCGTTTTGTGCCGTTGATTCATAATTTATAAAAACGTTTTTCGTAAAACGACCCGAGGGCACGCCAATCGAAGAAACTAGAATCGAGGAATACCCGTAAATTAGTGGGATGAGACAAAAACAAGTTTTGTCTCACCCCACACATGGGACGGCCAAAGTATCTCCACCACACCAATGAGGTGTCAACTTGTGGTTACAAGTTGCTACACATGTTAACTTAAGCTTACAATGTAAGCTAAACTTACACAAAACCATTCAAACCATCCAACACCAAAACAATTTCTCATTTACAACATGCAAAACCACTATAATGTCTCTCTCTCTAGTCCTCCTAGCCGTCCCATCTCAACCAAAAACACCCTCATTTGATCACTTTTAACCATGAAATCATGTGTTATTCACACATATGATGAAGCCCTTTTGAAGCTCTATAGATTGGTGGTGATTTTAACATCCAAAGAGAAGTTTTCAAGATGAAGTAGGGCTTATTTTCAAAGACCAACATCTCCCTTGGTGATCTTGAAGATTTCATACAAGAGTTCATAAGATTTGGTGACCCAAAACCAAGTCTTGATCCTTCCAACTACTTAATCTTGGTGGTATAAAGATTGTTCTTCCTATCCTCTTGTTATTTTGATTATGTAATCTTGTAATTTCTTTATTTATGTATATGTACATGATGATGAATGATGATTAAAAATATTATGTGGGGATTTGGTGTTGATAGATTTGATAAACATGGTTAAAAAGATGGAAAACCATAAGTAACAAGGTTAAAATCTTGCTAAATATGATGGCTGTATAAAAGCAGTAAGTAACCAAATGTTAAACTGATAAAATGGTGAAGTGGAATCAATATACAATAAGTATTAGGTGTTACACACATGTGAGAGTTGGCCATGCAATGAAATCGTCAAAATGAGTGAGATATGATCAAAACAAGTTTAGAGTACAAATCTGCCTACACTGTTTTGGACGAATTTATTAAAATATTTAGAGGTTGATTCATCAGTAGCTATAAAGGAATAAAATGAAGCACATATCATATAGTTTCTGTGATAAACATTTGAGGTCCTATCTCCATATAGAACTCTAGATATGGACATGTTAGTGAACTTAAAATTTAGGACTGATTTTGTGAAATTAAAGTTTAATATTATTATATAAGCACTCAAATAAATATAGTATAAAATGTGAATTAAAACCCACTAACTTATATATTACATTTTCATAAATATGTATAAGGATAAATAAATGGACATTTTATAAAATGGTAGTTTGGTAAGTGTTATAAGTTATAAAAACAATAAACATGATTTTTACGTCTTTTCGTCTAAAACCGAAAGATTAACGTTTTTGTTAAATAAAACTTAGACGGTTGGACCCGTCTAATGTAAACTTTTATAAACTCACATACTGATGTATAAACGTATATAACAAGTAAAAACCGATAAAACGCGAGCTTTACAACATATAGACATTAACGGGCCAAAGTAGCCTTAATGGACAATAAACCCGACTAATTTGGTAAAACAATTATAAACTTACTTATTGGGCTTAACCCACTTGGGCCTAACATGAAAAGTATAATACTGATAATGAAAGTGTAAAATAGACTAATATAAAGTATTGGGCTTGTAATATGCTTATTCGGCCTAAAACATGTAAATAAGTAAAACTAGTAAAACTAGTATAAAAATGTTACCAACACATAAACACTATAATGAATGAGTAAAAATGTATAAACCCACTTGATCATCATCATATATATAAAATCATCATATGTATACATAACTGTTATTTTTATAAAGTTATTGGACAAGAGTCTAAGACAAGTATTATTTGTCTAGGTTTCCGTGATTGAAGCACGTACCGTACATCCGAATTGCCGATAACCCGCTTTCCCACATCAACGTGAGTTCATAGCCTCGCACTCTTTTAAATGTTTTTATAAAAATTTTTATAAACCCGCGAGGGAGATAACATGTTAGTTTTTATGAAATAGGATACTAGTTGTCCCGATTGTTTGTGTATTGATTTGGACCCGAATGATTGTATGACCCGATGAATGATTAAATGACCCGATAGATGAAATGAAATGGATTATTAAAGTTAGGTTATGTCACTAAAAGTCCCATTAGCATGAATTGTGAACTACCGGGATTTGGTAGACGCTTATGCATATAATAGTACTATTTGGGGACGATCACCCTAGTTCGCGCCTTGACGGTTGATTCCCGTCGTGCCACATTGATTGGTAAGCGATATTATGTATGAGAAGATTTCCATAGCATGATCTTTGTGACGACACGCTAATTTAGATGGCCAGATTGAGTTTCGGGCTAGCTACCCTTTGTTTGTTGTAGTAAGGTAACAATGTCATGCGGCTTATATTAATCCAAGTAACGAAATACTGCTATACGCACTGAATTATGATATATTGCCTGACTAGCAATACGGGGTCTTACTATTGATATTTTGTTCGTGTTTTGGTTTTCATAACCATATTCATATAAGGTTTTTATTTAACTCTATACAACGTTATAAAACGTATTGTATGATGTTTTTAACGACAATGGTTCGTATAATGATTCTGGAGGCGAAAGCCTATATTATGATTTTTGATAAGGATTTGCATAAAATGACTTTGGCTATTTTATGGCCTATTATAAAGATTTGTACAAAATGATTTTCGGTAATAATTATATACCGATGATATATTGACGTTTTATTAAACTCTATGAATTCACTCGGCGTTATCGCTGACCTTTTCTTTTAACAGGTTTTATCTCAGGTACTTGAAGGTAATTCTCGGGAAGACAACAAGAATTCATGGCCCGCACTTAAGTAACAAATTTCCATTGAAATGCTTTGTAAAACTTGTATGAAATACAATGACATGAGACCTATGTAAATTTGATATTTATGAATGGAAATGCTTTATTATTAAACGACGCGATTTTTAAGCGTTGTCTATGATGTGAGTAATGTGCTATCCCGTAACACCAACGAGTCTTCCGCTGTATTGAATTGTGTAAACTTGGGGGTGTTACACAGAATCATAGTTCGGGCCATTATACTCATAAGCCATTCTATAAACATTTGAGAAGCGAGGACAGTTTAAATCGTAAACCCAACCACTTAGTCAGAACGTAATATCGAGATAGAACATCTTTGTACAAAACTTCCTACTAACATGATACATTGTATATTATCTTATTATTACACTATATGTTCTTTAGTTTCAAAATTTACAAAACTAGCCCATTTTGTTATAAGTTTGGTATATTTACACTTTTAACCCTAAAGTATATAGTTTTAATATTTACATTTTCAACCTTCAAATATTAACCTTAGGGTTTCAAAATTTTCAAAATTAATCCTTATAGTTTTATCTTTGGTAAAATGACACTTTTGGCCCAAAATGTTTATTGTTTAAAAATGACAGTTTTAGTCCCTAGACTTGTTTAAAATTACATAACAAGCTCAAAATTATACCAAATGATCTAGGAACTTAAAACAAAGTTTACGAACACATCTATAATCATAATAAAATTGAATTTCTAGAATTATAGCCTTTGAAATGGATTTTAAGTCATTAATACATGTAAATTATAAAACTATGGTTTTATAACATCTTTAGCTTATAACTTTCATTTTAAATGATAATATGAACTAATTCTTTGTAGGTTAGCTTATTAACATCTTATTAACATTATAGTAAGTATTAGAAAATCATTATAACAAGATCTAAGCTTAGTTAACATAGTGATTATCTAGGTAGGTCCAAAATATCTTTTAGGGCTCCTTATGAACTTCTTTTTCTTCTAAAGCTTCAATAACTTCAATGGAAACTTATTAGACCTAATTTCTAGTCTCAAGGATTCCTTATGAGTTTGGTAGAAGTGGAAAATCAAAATGTATGGGTATTAAGGTAAGAAAGTTGGGGACTTAGAGTGATGATTCATGAAGATGATTGATGATTCATGGAAGCTATAGTTGAAGTTATATATGGTTTGTGGCTAAGAATGTGCCACGACACATTATATATAGGAATGTTGATTTAGCAAATACATGTAGGTGACCAAGCTGTTTATAGGCCATCTAGAAGTACAACATATCTAATTTTAAACTTAAAATGGGAGGGAAAGAGTTTAAACTTGATTTTGGATGGAAAAACCATACCGGTTCAAAAATTAGAGCTTGTAACTTTCTAGTTTGGAAATTCTTGTAGTTAAGGGTTTAGGAATGTGATTAGTGATGGATTATGAAGTATTTAGGGTTTAAATAATGTAATTAGGAGTTTTGGCTCCTTGGTTTGAAGTTTAACAAAAGTTTGAAGTGAATTGGGAAGAAAACCTAGTCGGGTTAGGGTTTCTAAATGATCTAGGGTTAAATCCTGGTTAAAGTTATTATTGCTAGTGATGTACACTCAATTTATATCCTATACAATGGCTTTAAGTGTCCAAAGAGTTTCCACACTTGGTTTGATAAGTTAATCTAAGTAAACATGTCTAAAGAGTGAAAATACCTATTTTGACCTAATTTATAAGTCATGCATTGAAATGTTGTATCTTGTGCTTTAGGGTACATCTAAATTGCTCTAAGATAATGTTATAACCTAAACGTAATGAGATGAGTGTTGGTAGACTTTTCCTAAAATACTAGGTATTGATTCTAAGTAAAATGCCTAATATAAGGGTTTTTAGGTCATTAAGCCTAATGACTTTGTACTTTGGGTAATTAGTTTTTATATCATCATGTAAACTTATTCTAGGTTTTATATGTTATTTTTATGTCCTCTTATGATTCTACACACTTAGTTTAAGGGTTTGTGTAGGGTAATCATAATCTTGGTGCAATTAGGTTAACTTATGGTTCTATGCTTCAATAACTTGTACATTGTGCTTTAGTATTTCGTTACTTGACTTGAGATAAATGTATGATCTTAATATGATATTTAGTTGAGTTTTATACTTGGTTTCGAAAGATTAGACTCTAATTCAATGTGAAATGGATTTTAGGTGCTAATACAGGTTACTAGGTCTTATACTAGTAATTAGCTTTAGATTACTTATACTTAGTATTTTAGAATCAAATATATCTTCTAAATGATAGATTATAACTTGTATGTTTGTATTTTTTATTCATATATAGATATTGAGTATGTATATTGCTTGAAATATTAGTTTACAAGGGATTTCTAGGGTTTTTAAGGATCTTTGATGATTTAGGGCATCTTTGTTATATTTGAAATATTCTTTTTTCATAATATATCCATATGATTACTTTTAGAACTGTTAGCCTCAAAATATTCAATCAAACAAGAATGTACGGTCATAGGTTATTATTGTAATATTAGTTAGAACGTTGTAATAGGTAGTTAATTAGTCGTGGTTTACGGGCTTGGATTTAAACTAATTAACGTCCAAAAGACAAGCCCGGCCCAATATATAGTCCATTAAAGCCCGCATGTGGGTGGACTATATATACTACCCTCCTAGCATGTTAGGAGGGTTGGTTGTTCATTTTTCTCACTTCTAATATAATATTCAAAAAGTTAATCCTCTCCTCCTCTCTACTTTCTCTCACTACTTTCTCTCTCTAGGAATTCATCTCTTCTTCATCTATTTTCTTTCTTTCTTCTTTGCTTAATCATCACAAATATATGGGACAACAATTGGTATCAATCGCCATGGGGTAGTTTTGTGATTCGTTGTTCATTTTACTTGGTTCGTGTGATTTTCTCTTATAATCATCTCGAATTCAAGATTTTTTTTGTGTTTTCTATGCTCTAAATCTTGATATAAATCTTCTACATAGCTGTGGTAGGGATTTGGTCGCATTTGGTTGGTTTAAATCACGGATTTCTTGTCGAAAATATCATTTTTTTACCTCAAAATCTAGTAACAGGGCTATTATTCCGATCAGTGCAATCGGAAAAGGGATTAGTGATTCCGATCACTCGCATCGGAAAAGCGTTTAATCATTCCAACCAGCTTTTTCGATCATCATCCCGACAAGGCATTCCGATTTGGTATTCCGACAAGGTCTTTCCGACATCATTCCGACAAGGCATTCCGATTTGGTATTCCGATAAGGTCTTTCCGACATCATTCCGACAAGGCATTCGGATTTGGTATTCCGACAAGGTCTTTCCGACATCATTCCAACAAGGTATTCCGATTACATTCCGATTAGGTCATTCCGACATCATTCCGACAAGGGATTCCGATTGATATTCCGATAAGTGATTCTGACGAAGGGATTCCGATTGATTTTCCGATAAGTGATTCCGACGACATTCCGATGATGTGTTTTGCTAAATTTTGTTTGAGTATTTTTTAGACTTAGCCACCATCTAGACTAGTTTCGGAATATCGTTTTCACGAAGATCAAAAAAAAAAAAGAGTTAAAATTTTTCCGTCAAGTTAATTCAAATTTTTTCCATACTAGTTTTAGGACATTTCTAGCTCAATTTCAAAATTTGGCGATACAAAATTTTTTGGTCTACCGTTTTTGTCGGACTGGAGAATTTATTGTCGGACTGGAAAAAAATTGCAATTTTCGGAATTTAAACCACAACAATCACAACAAATCTACTTAAGATCCATATTCACTTCATCATTTCAGAGAATATTGAGATGGATTCTACTGCCGAATATCGTGTGACGAACAACAACATAATGGTGGCGGGTAACAAAGAGAGACCATCAATGCTTGTATCTGGTCGGTATGCTCAATGGCAATCACGTTTCATACGATACCTTGACACAAGACCTAATGGTGATGCCTTGAGGAAATGTATTACTCATGGACCATATATATTCAAGAAGATATCAATTCCTCCAAGAGCAGCCACAGATACTACTGATCCAGTACCTGCAAGTGAACGTGATGAAACAAGAGCTGATCTCACACCTGAAAAATGTGCTTGGCATGATGCGGAGAAATAAGCCATCTATATGGTTTTAAGTGGGATTGGAGATGATATTTACTCCACGATTGATGCATGCCCGACAGCACATGAAATGTGGACTGCTATTGAACGCTTGCAACAAGGAGAATCACTCAACAAACAAGATGTCAAAACAAACTTGTTTTGGAATTTTGGCAAGTTTACTTCAAGGGATGGAGAATCAATTGACTCTTACTACTCCAGGTTTTATAAGATGATGAATTACATGACAAGAAATAATCTGCAAGTCTCCACCATGCAAGTCAATGTTCAATTTCTTCAACAACTTCAACCCGAGTGGACACGGTTCGTCACTTTGGTGAAACAACAAGAAAAGCTAGACGAGGTCTCATATCATCGACTCTTTGTTATCTTGAAGCAATTTCAGAATGAAGCAAATGAGATTCGAGCTGAACGTAGTGCTAAGACGGCTAATCCACTTGCTTTAGTGACTACAACTCAACATGTTCAAGGTCATAACTCTCGTGCTCCTAAGTCATATTCCACTACATCATCTTCACCATGATCTTCCACATCATCTAAGTCTTCATCATCCACAAGATCTCGAGGTAAAGTGCCAAGAGCACCATCACCACCATCTAAGTCATCATCTGAAGAAGATAGTGATGAAGACCAAGCTCAAAAGAATCGAGAGATGAAACAACAAATTGCTTTCATAATGAAGACTTACAAGAAAATCTACAAACCCACCAACAACAATCTTCACACATCATCTAACACCAAGAACCGATATGTTGAGAGTCCTCCAAGGTATCACACACGTCGACATGGTGAAAGTCCTTCTAGGTATGATCGACATAACCCAACGCATGTTGAGGGTTCTGCAAGGTATCATCGACAAACTGCCAAGTATGATACTCAGAGGATTGCTGCTGCTACTGGGAATAGGGAAACGGTTGGAAGTCATGTGGTTCAGCAGAGTGGGATTCAATGTTTTAATTGCCAAGGTTATGGGCATATGGCAAAGGAATGCAGGAAGCCGAAAAGGGTTAGAGACTCCAGTTATCACAAGGAAAAGATGCTGCTATGCAAGAAAATGGAAGCAGGGGTTAAATTGTTAGCTAAGGAAGGAGCAATGCTTGATGATACTGATGATGAAGATTTTGATCAAGAGCTTGATACACATTACTCGTACATGGAAAAGGTTGAAGAAGTTCTCAAAGTTAATGAAGATGACAATGGCCCTATCTTTGACATTGAGCCAATCGATAAGGTACACACTACTGATGAATATAATGTGTTTGGTGATATTCTTGAGCATAGTGATCTACCCAATGACATTAATGACACGTGTATGATGGAAACGGTTGATAGTAATACCACACCCGATTCATCAGACATGTGCAATAATGAGTCTGAGGATGATCAACATGCAAATGAATATGATGAAGAGGAACGTATTGCGCGTGCTAATTTAATTGCTACTTTACAAAAAAGATGTCACTGAAAATAAAAAGAGTCAAAAGTAATTAAAGAAGGAAAACGCTACGCTCACTCAAAGTTTTGAAGAATGCAAAGCTGCTCTTATCAAATCTACTGAGATGACTGAAAGTTATAGAGATGAGCTCCTTCAGAAAACCAAAGAGCTTGAGGGGTACAAGGGAAGTGCGTTAAAAAGTCAAAAGGACGATTTTGAAAACAAATATAATACAACTCTTGAGTTATTAGCTAAAGAGAAGCGTCAATATAATGTTTTCTTAATGGATCAATGTCAAAAAACGTACCTTGCCAATACCAAAGTTAATGAACTTGAACAAAAGCTCTCTATGACCACTACAGATTCTGCTAAAATTCTTGAGGATAAGAAACAAGAGGTAGATGCGTTAAAACAAGACTTCAAAAGTAGATATGATAAGGAAACCGAAAAAGTAACGAACCTAGAAGCACAAGTCGAATTTTTGAAGAACGTTGTTTATAAAATGCATGATTCTATTCAATCTGTAAGAATGCTGGCACCTCCTTTGATGTTTAAGGGTCAAGCTAGCTTTGCAAGTCCTGAGTACTTTGCCAAAGCTCAAGCTGCGAACCCGCATCTTTATCTTGATGAGACTGAAAGGACAGATCTTGATTGCATGCCTATTAGTGCCGATAGTGAAGAGACTGCCCTTTGGGATGCTGATAGTCAACCACTTGTTAATAAGAAGTTTGTGAAACCATATAATTATGCTTATGAGAATAGTCTTTATGGCCTGTTCAACAAACAAACTCAGAAAACTCGTGAGGAAGTGTTCCTAGAATGCAAACAAAAGAGAATTCAATGGAAGAAAGCATTTTCCCCTAAGAAATCTAATGTTTACAACTACATAAACTACCTCCCTCTAGATGAATCTAAAAGCAAGAGTAGGAAAACATTAGGTATTCTTAAACACCACATAGATAATGTTAAATCTATTGTTGAAAGAGACTGGGCAAAACGTGAAAATGTTGAGTGGACATGTCCGATTCCTCAAGATATTACCTTGCTTGTGAAAGAACTCTTAATTCCTAACACGGCGTTGATTAAAGAAACTGTTCTTCAACTTGAGGAGTTCATTCGAACTGAAATGTATGATGATTTAAAATATGTTGAATCTCTTGAGAAACACATTGAAGATCTTCAAATGGAGAAGACTGACTTCTCAGATGAATATGATTTACTATTGCAAGAATGTGTTTCTAACGATGTTATGTGTGCTTATTTTACATCTTGTGCTGATATTGATGAATATTCTGAAGTTGCATGCCAATATCTTGATAAAAGCAAAGAATGTGAACGTCTTGAAATTGAGCTTTTGAAACGTAAAGAAAATGTTGACAAAAAGGCTTTTGAGTTACTTCAACACAAAAATAATTTCCTTCAAAAACATTTTCATTCACTTGAACTTGCTTTGCAAAAAGACGTTGGTAGTTTTCCACACGATAATAAATTGCAAGAAAAACTTTCCCAAACATTTCGAGAATTGAATGAACATAATTTGGAAATTAAAGGGGTGAAAGCTCAGTTACAAGACAGGGACAGAGCGATAGCAGAGTTGCAGAAACTCACTACTAAAATGGGTGGGAAAATTGTGGAACCTAGCATTAAGAAAAATGTTGTTAGACAACCCAATGCCTCTAAAGAGAATAGATCCTCTATATTGGGAAAACCATCTGCTTTATCTAATTCCTCGTTTGCAAAACCTGTGTTTGCCTCCAAGATGGATGGAAAGGAAAGGTTACCACAAGCTCAACCCATATAGAATCCTATAGCACCAAGCGTTAAGCACAATAATGTGATTAAACCAGGAATGTATAGAATGACCACTAAGCCCACAAACAAAGTTATTCAATCGCCTCAGACTTCTAGAAACACTAAAATTCGTGTGTCTTCTACTACAAGAATAGTCTCCACTACTAGTGTTAGCCGGCATCAGCTTAAGAACACTCAAGTGAATGATAAGGTCTGGAAACATAAGAATCAAGGGAAGATGAAGGAAGTAGAAGCACACCCTAGGAATTTGAATGTTTTTAAGAATAAAAAGTCTGTAATCGCATGTAATGAAGATTTGAATGCTGTGAACGATTTGAATGCTGTGAATGATTTGAATGCTACGAGTGTGAAATTTGTTTGTGTCAAATGTGGCAAGTGTGCTAATGCTAATCATTCTATGTGTGCTATGAATAAAGTCAAAGGCGTAGATACTAGAACTAAGAAGCAAGTTGCGATGCCTATTAGAGCTAGTAAACCCAAACGCAAGATGAACCATTCTGGTGCCACCCCCACTAAGAAGAGTATTGCATCAGACTCCACCACTAAGAATCCTAGAAGCAAAATTAAGGAATTATATGAGTCTGCTAGCAAGTCTTGGAAATGATGGTTTGCTAATCAATGTCCTCCCGGATATAAATGGATGCCGAAAGCTAGGACATAAAATGTGAAAACGAGTGTTAGTTTTCCTTTAAATGTTGATAAGGACACTAATGATTCTATTATCACAACTACTGTGGTATCCAATTTAGAAAATGCTCCATCGTGTTCTAACTCTTCTGCAGGTGATACAAATCATTCTCTTCATACTGGACTCCGGATGCACGAAGCACATGACGGGGAATCTCAAGCTTCTAATTAACTTCCTGGAGAAATTCCTGGGTACGGTCCGATTCGGAAATGATCAATTTGCACCGATCCTAGGATATGGAGATTTGGTTCAGGGGAATATCACGATTAAAAGGGTATACTACGTCGAAGGGCTCAATCACAATCTTTTCTCGGTTGGTCAATTCTGTGATGCGGATTTGGAGGTTGCTTTCAGAAAGAAGACATGTTTTGTTCGTGATTATGATGGGAATGACTTACTTACTGGTACACGGGGTACTGATCTTTATACTATTTCACTTCAAGACACATCTTCATCAACTCCAATTTACTTCATGGCTAAAGCTTCATCGACTCAGGCATGGTTATGGCATCAACGTCTTTCTCATCTCAACTTTGATACCATTAACTTGCTTTCCAAGAAAGATATTGTGAGAGGCCTTCCAAGTTTGAAATTCATCAAAGATCATCTTTGTTCTTCTTGTGAACTTTGTAAAGCTAAACGAAGTAGCTTCAAAACAAAGACCACACCAAGCTCTAAAGGACGGTTAGATCTTCCTCACATGGATCTGTGTGGTCCAATGCGTGTTCAGAGTATCAATGGAAAGAAATATATTCTGGTAATTGTCGATGATTACTCAAGGTACACATGGACTCACTTCTTGAGGTCCAAGGATGAAACACCCGAAGTTCTCATCAGCTTTCTTAAACTGATACAACGTGGTCTTCAAGCTCAAGTTAAAGTGGTTCATACTGACAGAGGTACAAAATTTTTGAATTCAAATCTGAGAAAGAATTTTGAAGCCGAAGGGATTGAACATGAAACATCTATTGCTCGAACTCCCGAACAAAACGGCGTTGTTGAAAGACGAAACCATACTTTGGTTGAAGCTGCTCGAATATTATTATCCGCTTCAAAACTTCCACTATATTTTTGGGCCAAAGCCGTGTCAACCGCATGCTACACACAAAACCGATCCTTAATTATCCCAAGACACGAAAAGACACCATATCACATAATTCATGATCGAAAACCTTCACTCAAACACCTTCATGTTTTTGGATGTACTTGTTACATCATTCGAGATGGTGAAAATTTGGATAAGATGAAAAAAAAAGTGATGCATGTATTCTTGTGGGATATGCAACTCAGTCTAAGGGATATAGAGTGTACAACAAGAGAACAAAATTGATAGTCGAGACTATTCGCATCCGATTTGATAAATTACAAGAAATGGCACTTGAACAAAAGAGTTTAAGTCCCGACCCACAACGACAAATGACTTCCGTTCACAACCGCACGGAACTCGAAGCTCAAGACCACAACAATGAACCGTCAAGTCCAATGCTGGTTCCAGAAAATGTTCCTAGAGCTGATATGACAATCGACACGACAATTGAAGAGTTGGAAATGTTATATGGACCAATGTATGATGAATATTTCACGGGGGAGAAAAAAGCTGTATCGAAGTCTTCCGCTGACACTCATGATAAGACTGATGATACCGATCATCGTCAACAACCGGATACAACTTCATCTACTTCAACACAGGTTGCTGCAGATTTACCTCCTCAGAATATCACTTCAACAATCGATCCTACAACATCCACAACTACTGTCATTGCTCCAGAGAACACAAATCAAGCAGACAATGCATTATCTGACGAAGACGAATTTATCAACCCATTCGGTACACAGGTACACGAAACTGGAGAGTCTTCTACTCGCCATGTTGATCCGTCAAATATGCATACGTTTTACTAACGACATCCTTCAACAAATCATTGGACCCGAGATCATCCTTTGGTTCATGTAATTGGAAACCCTTCACAGCCCGTTCGTACAAGACGACAGCTTCACACCGATGGCGATGTTTGTATGTTCGCACTCGCCGTGAGTTCAGCCGAACAGAAAAACATCAAAGAAGCCTTGGCTGATCATGCTTGGATTGAATCGATGACGGATGAACTTCAACAATTTGAAAGACTTAAAGTTTGGGAACTTTTTGACAGACCATACGATGTAACAACATTAAATCTTCGATGGATCTGGAAAAACAAGATGGATGAAGAAAACACGATCATCAAGAATAAATCAGGCTAGTGGCTAGAGGGTATGGACAGAAAGATGGTATTGATTTTGAAGAATCATTTTCACCAGTAGCTCGAATGGAAGCGGTCAGGATTTTCCTTGCTTATGCTGCACATAAGGGATTCATCGTTTATCAAATGGACGTAAAGACGGCGTTTCTTAACGATCGTTTGAAGGAATAAGTTTATGTCACGCAGCCGGAAGGATTCGTCAATCCTCATTATCCTGACAAGGTGTATCGTCTCCACAAAGCACTATATGGACTCAAGCAAGCTCCAAGGGCGTGGTACGACGAGCTCTCGAAATTTCTGGTCTCCAAAGGTTTCTCAAAAGGTTCCATTGATTTAACTTTGTTCACTTATAAATATGGGGATGACATTTTGCTTGTGCAGATTTATGTTGATGACATTATTTTCAGGTCTACAAACTCAAAACATTCAAAATGGTTTGAAAAAGTAATGCACAGCAGATTTGAAATGTCTATGATGAGCGAACTAAAATTCTTTCTAGGAATTCAAGTTCACCAATCCCCAAGTGGTATCTTCATTAACCAAGCTAAGTATTGTCAAGAGATAATCAAAAAGCATGGTATGACATCATGTGACCCCGCTGGGACACCATTATCAACCACATCCCTAGATGCTGATTTGGAGGGATTACCCATAGATCAAACGAGATATCGTTCCATGATCGGGTCCCTCATGTACTTGACTGCAAGCAGACCTGATATTCATCATGCTATGTGTTATTGTGCACGATATCAAGCACGACCCACTGAAAAGCAACTCAAGGAGGTTAAACGGATCTTTCGGTACCTTATAAATACCATTCACATGGGACTCTCGTATCCAAGGGGAACCGGTTTCTTTCTAACGGCCTATTCAGATTCTGATCATGCATGATGTCTTGATACACGTAAAAGTACTTCTGGTGGTGCACAATTTCTAGGACAAGATAAGCTTGTGGGATGGTCTTCCAAGATGCAGGATTGCACGTCACTGTCATCAGCTGAAGCGGAGTATGTGTCTCTCTCTGCTTGTTGTGCTCAAGTTCTTTGGATGCGAACACAACTCACGGATTATGGCTTGCACTTTGATAAAGTACCTATGTACTGTGACTCAAAGTCAGCCATAGCCATCTCCTGCAACCCGATACAGCATTCCCGCACGAAGCACATCGATGTCAGATATCACTTCATTAAGGAACAAGTTGAAAAGGGTATTGTTGAATTATCCTTTGTTGGAACTGATTACCAATTAGCTGACTTGTTTACAAAAGCTCTTTCGAAAGAGAGGTTTGCGTATCTAGTTAGGCAAATTGGTATGAGATGTTTGACTCCAGCAGAACTGGAGGTTCTGGCAAAGAAGCCTGCTTGATTCATCTATCAAACATCTATCTTGTAAATATTAATAAAAAAAATAAAAATACAAAATTAAAAAATCTTTGATAATCAAAAAATATTCTTCTCGACATGTCTTTCAGTATCGATAATATGGACGTATCTAGAAATGTCGCTCAATAACGACACGGGTGTGTACATAAAGCTCGAATGAAAGTTGTAAAATTTTTTCAAAACATGTCATTTCTATCTTTTCAAAAGGAAATTGTCTATTTTGGACAATATTTCCAACAACGGGTAGAAAAATCTATCTTGGGTTGAGCTTGTCACAAAATATTCAACGTTTTGAGCTCAACACAATGGCTTGTAATGACTTTCAGATTGCAACCCGGATCTAAATTCACGGGGGAGTGTACGCTTTTGTACTCTTACCCTTAGCAAAAGAAGTTAAATCTTCTTACACTTGAGTGGATTCGTCAAGACATTCAAATTCTATGAACTCAAGTTTATGCTTTAGAAAAACCTTTTCGTCAAAAAGAATTGATTTTTCAAAAAGCGTTGAACACAATTTTTTTCAAGAATTTCTCAATGATTTTCAAAATCTTTCAAAAATTGTGTGTTCAACAACTCCTATCCTCAAAAGTTTAATGTGGATCAAATCCTCGTAATGACAATTCCATTGTATCAATTTTTGAGGGGGAGCAATTCAACTTCATGCAAAAGATTAACACATCTTTCTGCCGAAGATTTTCAAGACTATTTTTCAAAATATATTTTAATCAAATTTTGTATCTCTAATATCAAAGATTTTATATATTAGAGATAGGGGAGAAAACGTGATTAAAATGTGATCTTATATAAGACTCAAGCACTTTAACTCTTACCTACATGTGCGAAACACTTTCGATTATCGATGCACATGTGAAGGGGGAGCATTTCTGAAACGACAAAACTAGCAAGGTGTTAAATGTTTTTCAAACACTTTGTTAGAATTTAAAGTGGTTTTCATGGTTACGATCAAATACCCACAACATCTTTAATTCACAACGTTATTGGTGTCAAAAGGGTGGTTAGGTTTAACTCCTATGATCCAACCACAACCGGAGGGATCTTCCCGGGGATAATCCAATAGATTATTAGAAGTCCTTAGGAAAGATGGACTAGAATGTGAACGAAGCTGAATGCCGACTAAGTACTGATGATAGCACTGGAACAATCACAACAAGGTGCTATTAATGATGTCTTGGTAAGCATTGAAGCGGTTGAAGAATGAAAAAGAAATGTAAGGATAAAGGGTCTAAAGAAAGAAGCCCTCCATACAACTTAGGCAGAAACCGGGTCAACCCATCATGAAGACAAACTCATCATGGACCCAGTGATATGAAGCACAACCCTTTCCTAGCTACTAAAGCTTCTCTCAAAAGAAGTTTGTTTTATTGTCACGGAGATCAACACGACTTCTATTGACTTTCTCACTCCGAGATAGTTGATATTGAATAGGTGGCATCTGCTCCAGCCTCCGATCACTAAAAGTGCACAAGTCGAGTCTAGAGCCAAGAGATCAATCAAATCTCGTTATGACACATAGATGAAGATAAAGAGAGTCCTACGCTATATCCTTGCGATATTGCTAGAACACTCAGAGTGATACTACTCAGTATTCACAATGATGAGTGGAAATCCTTCCAGTGTTAACATCAAACAGCACTGCGGTAGGTCATATGCAAGATTCTTTATGAATTAAACATATGTAAAACTGAAAAGCAACAGTGGTTTGATTCTGAATTGATTCAAACTCGTTTCAGGTTTCTACGCAATATCTTTATGGTCTTGCCAGAATATTCAGAGTGATATTCATTAATATTCACGGTGACGAATGGAAATCCTTCTAGCGTCAACATCAAACAGCGCTACGGTAGGTGACTTGTGAGATTTTTATGAATCAAACTTGTGTCAACTGGAAAGCAACATTGGTAAGATTCTTAATGAATCAAACTTGTTCCAGGAATTTGAATTGACGACTTTAATCAAGCGGATATTTATCCAATTGATTCACTCTTTATGTTCGCAGTCTTGCTTTGAGACGGTCGAGTAAAGAGAATGGCTAGTACAACCGCGAAACCCTGTCAAGGAGATTCTTAATTGAATCTACCTAATCACAGGTACGGTATTTGATATCGTATAACGGTCTTCACCGACTAGAGGTAAAACGCTACCGATTTAGGACGAATGTCAAAGCCATTAAGTCCGTGTCCATGTTTTGTCTCAAGAAGGTGGCGTCACGGTGTGCTCAGCAAAGTCAAAGATTCAAAACCACATATTCATGCCCAAAGACCTATTCAACATTTAATAGTGTGAGCATGTGGATAAAGACACAAGATCGCGAGATGGCAAAGACAAGTCAAGAATGATTTCAAGATCTCAAGACTAAAAGACAAAGTCGAAAGACAACGACAAAGGCTCAAAGATCACAGCATGAAGAAACAAAACTACTGTTACACGTTCAAGGCTCATTTATGACGAGATTCGTAATCTCCATTGATCTCCAAATATCAAATGGGTATGACCTCACATTGGGGGAGATTGTTAGCCTCAAAATATTGAGTCAAACAAGAATGCTCGGTCATAGGTTATTATTGTAATATTAGTTAGAACGTTGTAATAGGTAGTTAATAGTCGTGGTTTACGGGCTTGGATTTAAACTAATTAAAGTCCAAAAGACAAGCCCGACCCAATATATAGTCCATTAAAGCCCGCATGTGGGTGGACTATATATACTACCCTCCTAGCATGTTAGGAGGGTTGGTTGTTCATTTTTCTCACTTATAATCTAATATTTAAGAAGTTAATCCTCTCCTCCTCTCTACTTTATGTCACTACTTTCTCTCTCTAGGAATTCATCTCTTTTTCATCTATTTTCTTTCTTTCTTCTTTGCTTAATCATCACACATATATGGGACAACAAGAACTCATACTTGATATATACATATTGTTTACAACATATAGGCATGTGTTAAAGTGGCAACTGAGTTTGTGAGAACCCATACATTTCATAAATCATTCATATATCATAGCATTAGGCAAAAATTTCTTAGTAAATTTACCTCTTTTATTTATCAAATGGGAAATACACAGATTTCGATATTACATTAGCAAAATATACTGGATGTTATAAAAAGCCATGACAAAAACCCCAAAGATAGCGGCAACGTAACCGAAGTGACCCTCGATAAATTTGAACGTAGCAATCCACCTAGATTTCTTGAATCAGGAGATAATTATTGGGGAACATTATCAGATAAAGGGAGGGTCGGCGTGTGTGGTCTCCTATAAGAAGATTTTGATGTCGTTGCTTGTCAGCCAAAGGATATGATCGGAGTACCACGGTTCATTTCGAAACATTTATTGAAGATCCGCGAGGGACACCCTTCGGTAAGGTAAAAGATGTGAGGACAAATACCCCAGAACGTAGCAAGGCTATACTGGAAGAGGTTTAAAAGTTGGTAAAGGAAGGCATCATGCAAAGTGTATTAACATGATTGGTTATCAAATACAGTCATGGTCAGAAAATACGAGGCAATTGGAGGATGTGCGTGGAATTCACGGATCTAAACAAAGCCTGCCCTCAATAGCGTCACCTGCTTCTAGAGATCAATTGGAAGGTTAAATTCTTGTGTGGGTATCCCTTTAAATGTTTTATGGATGCTTACAAAGGTTATCACCAAATCTGGATGTCGGAGCCAGACGAGAAAAAAAACGACATTCCATACAAGTCAGGGCTTGTATTATTACACAACGATGTCGTTTGGTTTAAGGAATGCAGGGGCTACCTATCAACGACTCGTGGATAAAGCTTTTGACAGCCAAATAAGAAATAACCTTGAGGTGTACGTCAGTGATGTGATTTCCGATTGACAATTAAAGCGGAAGAAGCATTTGATGAACTCAAAAATCATTTGACGGTGCTCCCTATATTAGTCGCACCACGACCGAAGAAGGAGTTGATTATGTTTATGTCTGCCACATGGGGTGCGATCAACATAGTATTGATGATTGATTGCAACACACTTCAAACGTCGGTCTACTTTGTTAGACCCTCATTACAAGGCACATAAATGAATTACAACTCGATGGAAAAACTGGTTTTGGCATTAGTATACCATGCGAAAATGTTGCGTCGGTACTTCCAGGCGTACCCAATAGTGGTAATCACAGATCAACCCGTCAAGCAAATAATATCAAAGTCGGACTTGGTCGTACGGCTGCGGAAGTGAAACGTGTTGCTAGGTGAACACAACATATCATACATGCCGTGAATCGTGGTGAAGGGGAAAATGTTGGCCGATTTTATCGTGGAAAATATGGACGAATCTGAACCAGTTACCCGTGAGGAAGGGACACCCCATGAGCCGTTTTGTTAGCAGACGGATCCTAGTGGATTGATAGATCAGGCGGTGGTCTAATCCTCAAAAAAATGAAAGTGGTGGAGTTCAAATACGCTTTGCGTTTTGAGTTTGTAACCACAAACAATGAGGCTGAGTACGTAGCACTGATCCCCGGACTCCAGATTGCGACACAAATGGTAGTCTGAATCCTTCAAGCGCATGTAGGTTCATGACTAGTAGCAAATCAAGTGCTGGAAGAATATGTGGTCGAGAATGATAATATGATCCGTTATTTGGAGAAGACCAAGTCACTAATTAAATGTTTCGGAATGTTCTCCATAGAGCAAGTTCCTAGGGGCAAAAACAAGAAAGCAGACGCTTTTAGCAAAACTGCATCTACTAGCTTCGTACATTTATCGAAGTAGGTGCTGGTGGAAATTCTAAAGAAAGTTCTATCTTAGAAAAAGAGGTACATATGGTTGTGGAGGAAGAAGGAAGCACTTTGAGGGATGGAACGCTCCCAACTGATGACAAGGAAGCAAGACACGTTTGCAAAAAATTACAATAGTTTGAAGTCAGGAACGGGGTACTGTACAGGCGATCCTTCTTACAACCATTTCTCAGATGTAGAGGTGTCAAAAAAGTCGACCCGACCCTGAACCCGAGTAAGCCTATTCGAGTCAGGTCACTCGGGTCAAAAAACTTTTTCAACCCGAATTGACCTGACTTTTAAATAGGTCTGGTTCGGTTTTATATTTTTTAGTATTGACCAAAATTGACCCGACCTGACTTGACCTAAACCCGACCAACTCATCGACTTGAGTAACACTTTTTACAATGAAAAATACTTAAATATACAACTTTTTAAATTTTTATTTATATTCGGGTTCACCCAAACCCGAATTGACCCGATCGAATTAACCCGACGCGAATTGACCAAAACCCGAGTGACCCGAGTTCTAACTAGGCTCAGGTTTGGGTATGATATTTTTAGTTTCAACCCGAGTTGACCTGAACCCCACCGGGTAAACCCAAATCACACCCCTACTCAGATGTGCTAGACCCCTTTAGGCAGATTACGTGATGAGGGAGATTCACAAGGGTTCCTACAGCATGCGTGATAGAACAAGGTCGGTCATGGAAAAAGCTCCGCAGTCTGGTTACTATTGGCCGACTATGCACCGCAATGAGCAGGATCTTTTCAAAATGTGCAATGATTGCCAGGTGCACTGGCTGGTACCAAGGAATCAGCAGCAGCCACAAACTGCTATCACGTCCCCATGGTCGTTTTATAAGTGGGGCATTGACATAACCAACCCCTTCCTCAAAGCAACGGGGGGGGGGGGGGGGATCAAATTCCTTATCGTGGCTGTGGATTACCTCACAAAATAGATAGAAGCCAAGGAGGTGGCAACAGTAACCGACAATCATGTTAAGAAATTCGTTTAGATAACATAGTGTGCCGCTTCGGCTTGCCGGGAGAGATTGTTTCAGATAATAGGAAGCAGTTTTACAATAATCCCTTCAAGTATTGGAATGCTGAACATCACACAAAGGTTCGCTTTTGTGAAACATCCACATATCAATGGCTTGGTGGAACAGGCTAATCGGAGTTTAGGAGAAGGGATTAAGGCGCGCCTAGATAAAGGAAGCAAGAAGTTCGTTGACGTACTTCCCCACGTCTCTAGGCAAATCGTACGATGATCAAAACTAGTATTATGGACACCCCGTTCTCCCTAACTTATGAAACTGAAGCAGTCATACCAACCGAAATTAGGATGCTAACTTTTCGCACGACGGAAGTTGATGTCGTAACAAACAACGAGGAGCTAAGGGTGAACTTGGACCTACTGGAAAAAGACGCTAGTGGGTGGCAATCCGTGAAGCCAAGTCTAAGTCCAAGATAAGGTTACTATGATGATAAGGTTCGAGGAGTTTCTTCTAAATCTGGAGACTTTGTATATTGTTCCAATGATGCGAGTCATGCGGAGGACGGAGAAAAGCTCGGACCAAAGTGAGAAAGACCGTATTAAGTCACTGAAGCTATAGGTCAAGGCGCGTACAGGTTATGCATCATTTATGGGCGTGACCTTCCTCGGACGTGGAACATATGCAACCTTAATAGGTGTTATCTTAAGGCTACAACCCGAGCATGGATCCTCCTGTATTGTATTCAGCACCCCAATAATTATCCATGTATCCATTTTTTAAAATCTTGCAAGAATTAATAAAACATCATGGTCCCTAGCTAGTTCTACAACTCACTTTCTCTTTTAAATTATTTTATTAATTCCTTTTTTAATTTTTTTCAACATTATGTGCTTACGGGCATATATATATTTACGTATCTACACGAGGCCGAAAGGCTGAGCAAACCTACTAATTAGCTCTTCGTATAAGAGGGACGACCGTGGATCATAAATCCCTGTTAAACACTTTATACCTAAGACGTTAGATATAAATCACTACTAATCTCACGATCGATAATAGTAAAGACACATTTTTGAAATGTTTAATTAAATTTATCCAAGAGATACTAAGACGCAAACGAACGTGCGGCATATAAGTTATTCTAAGAATAACGATCACTAAACGATAAGGTATAATTCGTGGACATCATCATGGATAACGTATTCTCAGTATGGAACTAGTGATTTGGCCAAACCAAGCAAGCAAATGTTGCTCATATAAATATGATATTAGTCGACGAACATACATAATTATTTATTCATAACCAAATCTTTTTTTTAAAACTATACATGATCTAAATCTTTATGTTGTTTTTATCATTTACGTAACAAAGACTTGACTAATAACTCAGTGGGTTACAACTTAACGAAAGGAATTTTTAATTGAGAAATGATCATTTTATGACCTTTATTTTGTCAATGGATAAAGTATTCTCAGTATGAAACTAGTATTTTGGCCAAACCAAACAAGCAAATGTTGCTCATATTAATATGATATTAGTCTAAGAACATACATAATTATTTATTCATAACCAAATCTTTTTTTAAAACTATACGTGATCTAAATCTTGATGTTGTTTTTATCTTTTACATAACAGATACTTGACTAATAACTCAGTGGGCTACAACTTAACAAAAGGAACTTTTAATAGAGAAATAATCATTTTATGACCTTTATTTTATCAATGATACTTGCATTGTTTTACCTAAGGCTGGCCGAAGTGATATAGAAGTCACGAGTGAATTGCCTAACTCATGTGTTTCTTTCACCCTGACGTCCAAACTCATGTATGACTATCCTGCAAACCGGTATATTCTTCTCTTTACGGTTGTCACATTTAATGCGGCCCATTTCTTAACTTACCGTTATATTTAAAAAAACTTTTTTATTACCATATTTACTCTCTATTAATACCTCTTAACTTTTAAAGTTTTCAAACACAATTCAAAAATCATTATCTAATGCTTTTCTTAACAACTTCAAAATTAATGACGTGCTCCGTTTCACATACCGTTGATGAAATCAAAGCTATAGTTCAGAAACAAATTGATGAACATAGACGTTGTCAACTAACGCTTACATTAGCCTATGAACTCGATTACGCAAGTGATGTTAAAGATTAACTGCGCAGAGCATATGAGATTTGTTATGATATTTTCCAAAAGAAACATGTTTAATTGACATTTTCTAAAACAAGAATATAAAACGATTTCGAGATGTAGATCGCCTTGTATAGAAAGACAAAAAAATTGGAACTTCAGACTCAAAATAAAATTTAATGGATGGATAGCATCACTCTCGACAAGTATGAAGAATTTTTGTCTCAAGCTCATATAGGTGGTTCGTTATCACAACAACATACACACCAATATGTTTTTTCTATTCCGTCCTATCTAACGGTAAACGAATCAATGGATATCTTACTCACACAGAGTTAAAATAAGTACACTTAGATAAGCAGGTATTGAGAGTGTTGTCACAGTATTTACTGACCCTGAAGCATCTATATGATTTGAACATATAATCCACCAAGTGTTAGTGCTCAGCAGAAAGGTGGTTCTACTAAAGCAAGCCCAGAAGAATGAATATTCCTACTGAAGAAAGTCTAGCTAAAGACAACGTTCAACACTAACTCTTCCAAAGAACTTTGAGGATAAAAATTATATACTTCAGCAACTAAGGCGGTTAAGTTGCTGAAGACAAGTCCTGAAGAAGAGTTTTAGTTTAGCATGGTTTAACAATGCTAGACTGAATGATGTTTATCTACTCTTGGATACTAAAGATACTTTAGTCAGTTGAAGGTTTACAAAGGCGGAAAAAAGATCCGCTTTAAGTCAAAGTCTAAAGCAGATCTCATTGGGAATACGGTTGCTTGTTAAGTTAGATAAAAGTACAAGCTTTATTCACTGTCTTACTTTATATACAATACTATGTATGGTTTATCGCATGGGTTTTCAACCACCCATTGGATGTACTACACATGTAAAGTAAGAACCTTTGTAAACCGTAATATGTTGCCTATAAAAGGAACTTCTCAAGGAGTGAAAACATATCTCTTGTAATAGAAAGTTTTAGTATTGCCAAGAGCGTTCTTTACTCCCATCTTTAAACAAAAACAAATCACTCACTAATGAACGTTAGTTTGATACTTCAACTCATAAGCTAGGTTTGTAGTGTAAGTAAGACGAGATCACCCACATACTGTCATTCAACCACTTTGTTGTTCTGAAAGTCCCTAAACTTGAATGAAACAATTATAGAAGGATTAATAACACATGAATTACTTTTCAAACGTAAGACTTAATTATTTTATGACAAGTATTACAATATGTTATGGATCACAAAGTTTGATTGACAATGTGTGGTATACCCTTTGGACTAGTAAACTTGATCGAAGTGACAATTTTACAAGAAAACTTAAGAACACAGGCAAAACTGATTCTTCAACCAGTTTGAAAGAGTTAATTCACTAATACTTAACAAAGCGAACAATATTAACTCTATGCTACATTCTCTATTCATAGTGGTACGAGGTTGACATTGATGGGCTGAGTTGATAACGACTTAACAAGACATAAGGGGTCAGACATCTGTCACAAGATGCTCTTCTATTCTTCGTAAGCCGCTATAACACTTTAGGAAAACAGAACTGACACCATTTCCCTTTTCTTCATAACCTTGTACTTTAGGCTGCTTTAATTCAAAGCAACTATTTGTACCACTCAAATAGTTCCCGCCTAAACATTTAGATATCCAAAGGGTACAGAGTGTTAACAGGGTATTTTCACCCCTATTAACACTCAACCATTGGGAGTCCCCGATACAACTTGGTTGTTATCCATCACATCCAATGAGTATGTCTTCAAGTAATCTTCGACTTCCTTGACAATTTCTCTGACATGGACATCTATGTGGATGCTCACAGAGCCTATAACCTTTGCGAGTCTTGTGATACTTGCCTATCTCCTTGGTACAGGAAAGTTTGTTATTCACATTGTATTTATGTTTAAATCTATGACTAAGGGAAAACTAAAAGACTTAGTTTCCCAACAATATCCCCCTATTTAAACATAAATAAAGCTAGATCTAAATAAGTTATAGTAAGTGAGATGACAACTTCTTCTTACATATAACAGATCTAACAAAACATAGTTCATAATTTATTAATACTTAAGAAAAATTACTAGTATAAAGATGTAAGCAAAATATAATTAACTTCTATGTGGCTGTGTTCTCTTCAATAGTCATCATTCTTGATTTTTTCAACAGCTTCTGCTACGTCATTCCTTGATTCAAGAACTGCCTAATGTTCATTGTAAAATATTTAGGATTAGTCTGTGTTGATGTTTAGGCAGTTCTTCAAGCACAACAGTTGGATAGTTGATGCAAGACCAAGTTCATTTTCTCTTTGAAAGAAGTATTGGCATCCTCTGCTAAGATACATCATCCCTTTCTCAGGCTCTGTATAGGTCTGTCCATCAGCAGGACTTATGATCTCTTTGGGTAGTACACAATTCATGTGCATGCCATCGACTTGGTTATCTTCAGTCACAAATTGCTCTTCGAGAAATCTGTTGATTCTTTATCTTTTCCTTTCACCCTTTATCATTTCCTTTTCAAACAACTGTGGTGGGGGATCAATTTTAAGTTTAGCAGTTGTTTCCTTTACCCAAGTAAATTTAGCTTGCAGGGTTTTAATAATTCCAAAGTTGGCATGTCCAGTCTTCTTTTAAGCCAATCTTTCTAGTTCAAAAACCATTCTGATAACCCCAACATCTTTAATTTGAATTCATCATATAGGTGCATGTTGGCTTGTTGATTGTTTCTCCAAATAACCATCTGAGCTTTCTTTGTCATTTTGTGAATGGTGTATATAAACTTTGTGATTTCATCAGGATGAAGTCTCTTGTTAACACATGCATCATAATAAGCTTTAATCTTCATTTAGACCTCTGTGCGTTTGATAACTGGATTTTTCCTAGTATAAAAATTAAGTTCGTTGTGTGTCTAATCGAATTGATTACTGGTTGAACGTGTGCGACTCAGTCGTCTTTTGGTGGAAAACAAATGATTGGTCGTTGTAGTAAAATAAATGTGCAAGACGTTAAAATAAATGACGGTTAATTAAAACTAAAACTAATTAAAAAGTAAATGTGAAACGTAATTAAAATAGGCTAAAAGTAAATCTAGAAAAACTGTCACTTTTTCTCTCTAAAATTAGAAAAACACTTGGTAAAAACAGAGATTTCGGGAAGCGTGCAATTTTTGGAAATTAAAACGTAATGAATTTAAAACTTGAAAACTTTGTAAAAACGAGAAATTAAACCCGTCGGAATAATCCTGATCGGAATACACCGTCGGAATATGGTCACGGTCGGAATGCAATCGGAATACGATTGGAAAGCTTCTGTCGGAATACTAATCGGAATCCAGATCGGAAAGCTTCTGTCGGAATGAAGGACTCAAACACCTATCAGAATGTCAAAAAGGAAGGTATCGAAATAATGCAAAAAAAGAAGACCTTCTTCGGCATGCAGATTAGAATCCAGATCGGAATCCAGAAACCCTATTCCGATGGTTGATCGGAATGCTGGTCGGAAAGGCAAAACCCATTTCCGATGGCGTAGATCGGAATACAGTAAAAGAAAAACGTAATAAGCAAAACTAAATAAGCTACGACTTATAAGAACTAATTTAGACTTTATCAAATCGAAAATAAACGAGACTAAACAAGAACATATAAGAACTTTTTCAAAACACTAAACAAGCAACTTTTTAAATCAAATTTAAAAAAATACAAAACCTTTAATAAAACTTTAAAACAAATAAGCTAAATACAAAATAAGCCAATAAGCATGTCAAGCTCAAAGCTTAAATCATATAAAGACTAGATATGAACAAAAAGATAAGATTTTTTTTATCACATAACATAAAGATTAAGCAAAACAAGAAAGGAAGAATGAGAGATTAATAAAAACTTGATTAAAAATAAGATTCAATAACAAAATTAAAAGACTTACTTGAAATTAAAGACAAGAAATTAAGATGACAATATGAAAGTGCTTGGATAATAAAATGGAAAGACTAATGTGTTAAATTAGCTAACAAAACTAAATGAGGTGAAATGCCTTCTATTTATAGGAGATTAGGGAGGTTAGCATGTGTTTCTCCTTTCTTTCATCTCTCGTCTTTTCGTCTTCTAAATTCTTCGACTTTTTCGACTTTGTCTCGGGATTATTTGAACTCGTCTTTTAATTTCTTCATTTATTAGACTTGAGTTCTTTGACTTCATTAAACTTCAGTCTTTAGACTTTTTCTTCGATAAATCTTCATAATAGGCCTTGGACTTCCGTTCTTTTTGCACTCTTGATCTTTTGACTTCGTCTTTTGTCTTTTTCTTCGATAAAAGCCAGTGAATGCCCGTGTTTTCTTCCCTTTTCACATTTTGGTCCTAAATCACAACAAAAACACAAACCACGCATAATTCCAACATTTACGACATTAAATACACGTTTTGGCTTGTTATTATTATAATTAAGTGGTAAAAGGATAAGTGTTTTCACACATATTAAATCCCCTACACTTGACCATTGCAATGTCCTCATGCAATGCATTAGTTACAAAGCAGGTTTTACATTTTCTATCATAATCAATCCACCTTGGCCTTTATTAAACACAGGATATAAAAGAGATAGAAAATTATAAAATATTCAAAAGAAGAAAACAAGTAAAAAGATCAAACTTACCTTAGAGTTTTGGAATGTCATGAATGATTATCATCCTCAAGTTTCACGTTCCCCATACCAAGCTTAAAAACGAGATCATTGTTATAATAAGTTAGCAAGTTATCACAAATTCATGTGGGCCAACTATTTACTAAGACTCCCTTATTCCTAGGTGTATCTCTTATATTTTATTGTTGTCTTGAATGATCACGAAGATGCATTGTTGACTTATTTCGATAGTTATTAGGCTGAAAATAAAGTAGGACGATTTAATCAATAGTTAGCTTAAAGGACAAAATATTTTAAAACTGCTTCTCGGGACCTCATAAAGTTCATATCTTGGCATAACTCGCTTTATGATTTGAGACCTTTCTCGGATCGATATTTGGCAGTGACTTCATACTTCAAATCTTGAGAGACGTTCATGAAATAATGGTCTTCTCTTCATAATAGGAATTTCTTCACTTGAACTTCTTGAGAGATTCTTCATATTTGAACCACGACTTCTTCATTTTACTCCAATCTTTATTTGGGATTTTGATATACAACGATCCGCCTCCTTTTAGGACTTGGATCTATTTATCCTCATACCTTGTTTGGGCCTTTTTGGATAGACTTCTCCATGATCTTTAGGGGAGTATTTGCTTTTCGTCGTGTGTCTCGATCCTTCATATTGATTTTTGATAAATGATTCTTCACATCACTTGGGATCTTTAGCAACAAAATGTAGCCCTCGTGCCCTGTTAGGGCCTTTTCGGACTCGCCAATCTTCGCATCCCGCTTCAATAAGTTATGCCTTGGCTATGAACTCTAATTAATACCGAGCAAATTTTAAACGACCTTGGGGTAGAAGCTAAGTAACTTTTCAAATCGTACGACCTTATTTATTACAAATATATTTATTAACAAGTGATGGGAGAAAAACCTCATAATCAACTCACATAAATTCATGAAAGAATACCAAACTTATAATTGACTCTATCATCTCTCGTTCTCCACAATTTAAAATCTCAAGGAATGAGACTTGTGGATGCTTAGCCAATTAAATCAAAGTTTTGGGTTTTCAAGTCATCTATAGGATCTTGCAATTTCTTAGACTTTTTCAAGTTTAGAATTTGCATTTTAAAGTTCCCTTGATAAACGACTTTCTAGGATCAATTATAGGAACTTGCAAAAAGTTCCTGTTCTTAACCCGTAAGAGTTAAGACTTTCGCGTTTTAAAGCTCCCTATATAAAAGCCTAGCAAAACTTGACTTAAACACGTTAAGGATACTAGCTAGAGTAAACTTAGATAAGTAAACTCGGGTTGAGTCAAAAGATTCACAAGGTTTAAAAACTAAAACCACTTTACTAAAATTTATTCTAACAAAGAAGAAAATAACTATAACAAAAGAAAAACTACTAGGCCAAAATAGATCAAAAAATTTGAACAATGTCGAAAAATCAATTTTCCGGTAATATGAGGACAAATGCATGGAAAAGTCCACTTAACTTCGATAGAAGTCCCCCTACACTTAATATAAACATTGTCCTCAATGTTTAAGTATGTGGAAATAAACTCCCCTACACTTAAGACATTGTGCACTTTGTTTAAATCTTGCTAAGGATGAGACAACCAAAGTGATTCCTAATTTAATATTGAATAATATAAAATAGTGAATCAAAAGAGTTTAGGATAAAACCGGGAAGACGGGAACACGGAATCACGGGTCGTCAAAAGTCATCAAGAATCTATCTTTGAAAGCTCGTATTCCTGCACATGATAAGAAAGAAAACAACAAACACATACTAGGGTCTCCCCCTACACTTATTATAAAAACAAATAAAAAAGGATAGATACTGCGGGTTGCCTCCCGAGAAGTGCTTGTTTTTGTTAGCCGAGTCGTGAGCCTGACTCGACCTTGATTATAATGGTAGGAAGAATGAAGAACATCCACCGGGATCAAATACATGGTTTTTGTCCATCAAATAGCACAAGCTTAAGGCGAACAAGGCAAGCCAAAGAAGAGTAGGAAAGGTTCCCTTAACCAATTGTTGAGCATGGTGGTAGCAAGTGTGATGAGGTGCAAGCATATCTCCAAAAGTTCCAAAAATCTTTCCTTTTATTTCATCAGATGGATACTGAGATGGCTTAAAAAGTGCAATACCGGGATCGAACACCTTTTCCTTTAGGGGAAAATAACACTCCGGCTCAGTAGACCTTGAAGAGGATCCGCTCATAAATCTCACAATCTCATCCTCAGAAGGTGGATAGAGAGGTGTCAAGACATAGGTACTGCGGATATCGGTGTCTGCCGGTTTCTTCTCCTTTGAAATGGGTTTCTTCATATCCAAAGGAGGATAAAGACCATAATCATCAAAGTCCAAAGGAGGAGCGTCATTCTCATTTCAGAAGTAGGTGTTGAGAAAAGTAGCAAAATATTCCTCAAATGAGTAATTGTTCAAAGTATCAAGTGTGTTTGGTGGAGGATCTTCATCAAAAGTAGGAGTAAGGTCATCATGAGAAGAATCACTCGGGAGAGTATCAACATCATCAAAATCATCATAAGTAGGCATGTCTGGATACTCTGAAACAAAATTATGATAATCATCCCCATCGGAACTAGAATCTTTATCATAATCATCATATATTGGTGGAGAGTCATAAATTGGTGGGGGATCCACATTGGGGAGAGAATCATCATAATCATCCACATCGTCTTGGAAAAGTGGATTATCATGGGAAGAATCGAAAAGAGGATTGTTGTAGACGACAAAATCATCAAGCACATTAATCATATTCGCTGATTCTCTTCCATGGGATTTGGTTGTGATCTTCCCCATTTTAAAAACTTATGCATCATTCCCGACTCTTAAGATTAACTCTCTTTCGGCAACATCGACTAAAGCTTTTCCGGTTCTCAAGAATGGCCGACCAAGTATTAACGGAATACGAGGGTCCATTTCATAATCAACAACAACAAAGTCGACCGGAAAAGTGAAGGGCCAACTTTAATGAACACATCTTCGGCAATACCAACAGGGTAAGCGAGAGTGCAATTTGCAAGCTCAAGAGTCATCTTTGTTGGTGTAAGGTCGGGTAATGATAACTTTTTCCAAACACTTAAAGGCATCAAATTTATACTTGCCCCGAGATCAGCTAAGGCAGTAAATTCTTCGGTTGGGTTAAAAGTACATGGTAGCACAAAACGACCGGGATCTCCAAGTTTCTCCGGAAATTCTTTAAGAAGGACGGCAGAACAATTTTCATTCAATTGAGTATTAACAAACTCGGCCATCTTCTCCTTCTTATTAAGCAATTCCTTAAACATCTTAACAAATTTAGGCATTTGGGCTAGAGCTTCAACAAGGCTAAAGGTGATGGTCAGACCCGAAATCTTCTTCAAATACTTCGACACTTGAATGTCATCCTTGGTGAGCAATTTGCCCTTGTCTAAGAGAGAAGGATAAGGGATATTAGGTTTATAGGTGGAAGGTGTAGCAGGTAAAGGTTGAGATGTTGAAGGTTTAAAGGTGGAAGGTGGGGTTGGTGAAGGGTTCTTCTTGGGTACTTCAGTAAGAGGTGGAGACGGTAATGGAGAACTAATACTAGGTGTGGGAGTAGGAGGGATAAAGGTGGTGGAGGAGGTGTAGATGGAGTAACTAGGGGAGGGATAGATGGTCCTACTAAGGTTGCTCCACTGCGTGTAGTAATAGAACTTACATTCGCTCTTGGGTTGGTGACGGTGTTTGAAGGAAGAGAGCCCGAAGTAGAGGGTTGAGTAGTTGGTAAGAAACTAGCCAACATATTCTTCAAATCATTTGTTTGAGTGCTAAAGGAGGTTTGTATATCATGTCGAAGCTTAGATCTAATATCATTACCTTGCTTAGTGATATCTCCTTTCAAGTTGATAATTTGGCTTTGTAGATTCTTGATTTGCTCTCCTTGGGTCCTTATGAAAGTTTCTACATCTTGATTAATGGGTGGTGCTGGTTGAGCGGGTGGGTGATAAGGATTAGAAGCTCGACGTGGGTTTGGGTTGCTTCTATTGTAGTTGTTGGGGTTGTGGTTTTGAGGAGAAAAACCGGGTGAAAGAAAGTTGTTAGAACGGTAACTTAGCAAGTTACGATCACCTTGAGGTCGAGCTTAATGGCTATTCGTTGAATAGTTACCATAAGCCGCATACACGTTTTTCTGATTGTCATGAGTAGAAGGATAATCAGTGTATGAATGAGGACCGCCGTAGATCTCACAAGAAGTTGCTACAGCTTTAACTTGTCGTTGTTGATTTGTAGCTAAAAGTTGCATGTTTTTGCTCATTTCGACCATTGCGCGGGTCAATTCGGTGATATCAGGGTTTGAAGAGGTAGAAGAAACATTGACTCTCGGGTTTGATCTTGAAGATGCGGATGAATCCCAATTTTTGTGATGAGTAGTCATGTTCTCGATAAGCTCTCTACACTCCTCAGGTCTTCTTTTCATAAATGTGCCACCGGCGGCTGCATTAATCGTATCCCGATCACGAAAAGTTAAACCGTTGTAGAAAGTATCAATTGTAAAATCCATGATTTTACCATGATTTTTATGTCATGAAGTTTCACCCATTAATCCTAGAACACATACTCACATGTGTATTCATATAGGTTGAGTGTGAACTTGTTCATTTAGGTACTTATACCTTTACATTCACACTTGTTGTAAATAAGTTACATAGCTCAAACCTTGTACTTAAGACTAGGAGAACAAATGATAAAAATGTATAATCAATACTTGGCTATACACACAACACTAAATCAAAGTTAGAAAAACATGCTACATAGTGTATGTAGCCGTGTATGTGTGCAAGGGTGTATACCACAAACATGTTCTTAACCTCCTTGGACTAGCCCAAGACCTTACACTTTATGTACTAGCCCGACATGAGCCCAAGCCAAAGCCCATTACCCTCCTTTTTGGCTAGCTAGACACGGCACCCCATACGTGGAAGAAGAGGGGTTGTCTTGGTTTTGGAAAAGCCAACACATGGCACAATGATTCTTACCAAGGCAATCATGCCTTTTTGCCTTCACCCTTTTCTCTCCCTTTAAGCCGAAACACACACACATACATTCTCTCAACCTCTCATACAACCAAATCTCATTCTCTCTTCATCTTTCTCTCTCAAATCATTCGGCATTAAGCCACAATAATCCAAAGTTTTTCATAAATCCACCAAGATCTTTGTCTCATCTTTACTACAAATCATTAGTAGTATCATTCCCTTGGATTCACTATAAACAAGCCCTAGCTAAGCCATCTAGGCCACATCTTGATTTATACATAGGGTTTTCTTCATCATTTTGAGTAGATCTCAAACCACCTTGTTCACCTAGATCATTTGTGGTACTTTTAAGCAAGAAAGGTATACATTACTTGTTCTTTCATTTCCTCATGCATGCATCATCATACATCTATAAACACAAGTAGGATAACATGTTAAAAATCAAGATTTGATGAAGCTATGACCATTATAGGTCACGACCTATTTTATAAAAAAATCATGTTCATGACTTAAAAACCTTTTGATAAGGAACTTATGATTGGTATGTTATGTTTTAAACTTGATTTAAAAACCATATGAAACATTTTGTAAACCAAAAAGTTCCATGAGTTACAAATCTTGTTTTATGGGACTATGGTTAAACCAATAGTCATAGATCTCATAAAATGGATGTGTGTAACTTAAAAGTCTTGAAGACCATGACCTTAAAGGTCACGACATATATGGTTAATGTTTATGTGAATCATGTGTTAAGTTTAAAGGATGGAATATGAAATGATACATATTAAAATGACTATTAAAAATCACAAAATACAACTTATGTGTATAAATGTAGCTGTGGGTTACATATGATTAAATGGATAAAACGTACATACATGTCATCATAAACCATAGATCTAATGGAAAAGGCTAACTTGAATATGTTAAACATAAAACAATATTATGGGAACCTTGGGAAGAGGCAATATAGCCGTGAGCTATATGTGGTCTCCTTGGAAAAATAGTAACCTTTGAAACATGCATGTAAACTGGATAATCATGATTGTATTTTCAAATAATTACAAGACTTATAAACTAGATATAGTGTTCATCTTGGAAGTACCAAGATCTAAAATATAGCGGTAAGCTATACAAGAATGTACATGGATTTATGTTTGATTTTTAGGTCTAGACATAGTTTAGATCTTATTATGAACTTGTGATTTATTTTCTTGATGTGTATATAGTAAGATATAATTTTGTAACACATATAAACTACATGCAACCTTAATATGGGACTTGATCTATCCTAAAATGCTATAACTAATGTAGGCCGTGAGTTATAAGCTCCTAATAAGGCTTATGACTTACTTGTAACCTTATGACACACCTAGATCTAATTTGGTATAACCCATAAAATGAATTTTTAAGATTATTCATCTATTTAGATTGAAAACTAAATAGTAATAAGCTTAGTAAGCTTATATTAATATTCTAAGTAAAAACTTATATAAAATGAAAAGTAGTGTTAATGGACTATTTAAGCCCATGAAAAGTTAAACTAAAACTTAAATGGACCTAATAAGCCCATTTCATAAATTATAGTAATTTAAATGGACTTAAGATCACAATTAGGCCCATTTAACAAATTAAAGGACTTAAAAATGTATTTAGGCCCAATAAATGATTTGATGACCCATTTAAATAAATTAGTGGACTTGAGATATATTTAATCCCACTAAAATATCCCATTAGATGTTTAGCCCATTTAATGAGCCCATATAAAGTTTGAATGTTAAAACAAAAGTTTTTATAATAAAATATAACTTATAAAAACCTTTTGGATGAAAATGACAATTTATAAAACATAAGGACTAAAACGTTACTTATGAAACTTGTTTTGATAAACTAATAAACACACGGACTGAAAATATAAATATTCAAAAGACTAGGGTTTAATAAATATTATCCGTGGCAAATTAAACCTTAGGGACCATTTTGGGAAGTTTCTAAAAGTTATTTTGTCATTTTATAACCCTAAGGACTATTCTTGTAAATTGCGGAAACTTAAAGAAGCCCTAGGGGCTGTTTTGTAATTTTAGTAATGTGACAATCCGTCAATTTATGGTTGATATTTTATTCTCAATATTTATTTGAAAACATTATTTTAATGTTACAATATGAACTCATTTATTTTTGGGAAGAAATTTGGATTTACGTCTTAAAGTAGCATCGACTACGTCTAAAGCGGAGGATTCAACGTTACGTGCTTACGTTTACATACACCGTCTTTGGTGACAGTCCGACATTTCAGAAAATAAATTTATCCGTGAATATTATTTTGGAGTTTTAAATTTGTGTTAGTTCATAAACTCACAAATTTACGAGAAGAGATTAGGACTTACGATTTTATTTTAACGTCCTTTACGACTAAACCGGAAACCTTAGGATTACGTATTTACGTTTTCGAACTCCGTTTTTGATGAAACAATTTTTATTGGATTCGTTTTGTGACGTTGATTCATAATTTATAAAAACGTTTTTCGTAAAACGACCCGAGGGCACGCAAATCGAGGAAACTAGAATCGAGAAGTACCCGTAAATAAATGGGGATGAGACAAGTGGGACACTTGTCCCACCCCCATCAAAACCGGCCAACATTAGCTACATAAACCATGAGGTGTTACAACCTCATGAACAAGTACACACTTGTCCACTTTAGCTTACAAGTTAAGCATACACTCCACAAAACCATCAAACCATTACCATTTTCTCACAAACAACATGAAAACCACCAAAAACTCACAACTCTCTCTCTCTCTCACATGTCTATGCCGTCCCATTTTACACCCTAAATCACCATCACTTGATCAAATTTTAACCACAAACCTATGTTATAATTAACATATGTTAATCTCCATTCAAAAAGATGAAGATTGGTGCAAGTTATAACATCCAAGGAGGAGTTTTAATGGATTAGTAGGGCTGATTTTCCAGAAGGTATTCATGAAGATTGGTGATCTTGAAGATGGTCTTGGCTATGCACAAGTTTCTCCATCAAAACCCATGTTTTGATCACAACCTACATCATCATGGTGGTATAAAGATTGTCCTCCTCATCTTCTTGTTATTTTGATTATGTAAACATGTATTTTATTTCCTACTGTATATGTATATGATGATTATATGATGATAAAAATGTTATGTGGGGATTTGGTGTTGATAAACATGATTAAAAAGGTAGAAAAGTATAAAGAACAAAGCTAAAATCTTGCTTAATTTACATGGCTGTATAAAACAGTAAAGAAACATGTTATTAACTAATAAAATGATGAAGTAGAATGGATTTACAGTATGCTATGGGTCTTGTACACATGTGAGAGTTTGCCATGCAATGGAATCAAAGTAATGAGTGAGATATGATCAAAACAAGTTTAGGGTATAAATCTGAGGTTATTGTTTTGGACGATTTTTAGAAAATACTTAAAGGATGATTCAACAGTAGCTATAGAAGAGTTAAATGTAGCAAATATCATGTAGTTTATGTGATAAAAATTTGAGCTTCTATCCCCATGTAGAACTCAAGATATGGCAGTTTTGGTGAAAGTGAAGATAAAAATCAGATTTTTGGAAATTAAAGAATAATACTATTATATAAGCACTCAAATTTTAATAGTATAAATTATAATTAAAACCCACTAACTCATGAATTTTATTTATAAAATATGTACAATGATAAATAAGTGGACATTTTATAAAAATGGTAACTTGTTATGTTTTATAAAATATAAAACTATAAACATGATTTTTACGACTTTTTCGGCTATTGCCGTAAAATTAACGTTTTTGTTAAATAAAACTTAGATGGTTGGACCCGTCTAATGAAAACTTTATAAAACTTATATACTGATATATAGACATGTATAACAAGTAAAAACCGATAAAAACCCGAACTATAGGACATACGGACGTTAACGGACTAAATTAACGTTATTGGACTAACAATACAACAAAAATGGACAAAAACACTTATAAACTTATTTTTGGGCTTAACCCATTTGGGCCCAACATGGAAAGTTTAAATAATGATAATATAAGTATAAAAATGGATTAAAACAAGTTAAGTAACTTATAATAAGTTTATTGGACTTAAAACGTGTAAATAGGTAAAACTAGTAAACTAGTATAAAAGTTATCGACATATAACACTAGAATGAGTAAACGAGAATATGTAAACCCACTTGATCATCATATATATAAATAATCATCATATGTATACATAATTGTTATTTTTATAAAGTCATTGGACAAGAGTCTAAGACGAGTATTATTTGTCTAGGTTTCCGTGATTGAAGCACGTACCGTACGTCCGAATTGCCGATAACCCGCCTTCCCACATCAACGTGAGTTCATAGCCTCGCACTCTTTTAAATGTTTTTATAAATGTTTTATAAACCCGCGAGGGAGATAACATGTTAGTTTTTATAAAATAGGACACCATTTGTCCCGATTGTTTGTTTATTGATTTTGGACCCGAATGATTGAATGACCCGATTGTATGACCCGATAAATGATTAAAGGACCCGATAGATGAAATTAAATGGATTATTAAAGTTAGGTTATGTCACTAAAAGTCCCATTAGCATGAATTGTGAACTACCGGGATTTGGTAGACGCTTATGCATTTAATAGTACTATTTGGGGACGATCACCCCAGTTCGCGCCTTGACGGTTGATCCCCGTCGTGCCACATTGATTGGTAAGCGAATTTATGTATGATAAGATTTCCATAGCGTGACCTTTGTGACGACACGCTAATTTAGATGGGCAAAATTGGTATCGGGTTAGCTACCCGTTTTGGTTTAGTAAGGTAACAATGTCATGCGGCTTATAATAATCCAAATCACCGAAATACTATTAGACGCTTCGAATTACGATGTATTGCCTGACTAGCAATACAGGGTCATACTATTGATATTATGTTTGTAATTTCGTTTTCATAACCATACTCATATAACGGTTTTTATTTTCATACAACGTCATAAGACGTATTGTATGATGTTTTTACGACATTGGCTCGTATAATGATTTTTAAGGCGAATGCCTATATTATGATTTTCGATAAGGAATTGTATAAAATGATTTTGGCTATTTTATGGCCTATTACAAAGATTTGTATAAAATGATTTTGTCTATTTTACGGCCTATTACAATGATTTGTACGAAATGATTTTTGGTACTAATTTTATACCAAAGTTTTATTGATGGAATTTATTAAACTCTATGAATTCACTCGGCGTTATCGCTGACCTTTTCTTTTAACATGTTTTATCTCAGGTACTTGAAGGTAATTCTCGGGAAGACAACAAGAATTCATGGCCCGCACTTAAACGATATTTTCCATTCAAATACTTTGTAAAACTTTGTATGAAATATAATGACTTGGGACCGATGTAACTTTGATGTTTATGAATGGAAATGATTTATTATTAAACGACGCGATTTTTATGTGTTGTCTATGATGTGAGTAATGTGCTATCCCGTAACACCAACGAGTCTTCCGCTGTATTGAGTTGTATAAATTTGGGGGTGTTACAGTTTGGTACCAGAGCTCTCGTTATAGAGAACGAAAGATTTTTAAAACTAAGGTTTTGAATAAAACTTTTCAAAATCTTTTAACTATAAACATTTTCTAAAAATGTCTAAAAATCTTTTGACTATAACGGTGCTGAAGAATTCCCGAGTTACCGACAAGGCCAGACTGAGAAGTGTTATTTTAATATATATATAACTTGGATTATATATATATAGGATGTAATTTTATTACATGATTGTTTGATGATTATTTTGATATTTACGTAGATTGTCACAAGAAACCCTAAATCCCCTAGTAAATTAATCGAAGCTATTCTCGTAGGAATTCTAGCTATCCTAGATCTAAACCAAGTTGTGGATATTTATGATCCCAACAAATGGTTGATATTCGTAGAAACGTAGATATTAGTTGATTGCGATATTGAAAAAAGAATTGGCGAGATTAAATCTGATATCGATGTCATGACGATCTTTCCTTTTAGAGTGGAGTTTGACAAAACGTTATCACCTGGAAAGATGTCATCTGATTCGTTGTCATCCAATTCTTAAATTGGAATCGAAAGGGTGAATGTTGCACCTGAGGCCGTTATTGGAACCATTACCCAAAAGCCTCATGCCACTAATACCTTTCCGAGAAGTCTAGTTGAATGATCAAGTCATTTCATATTAATGACTCATTTGATAATTGTTGTTGTAAGAGCTAATAGGATTGGAAATCAAGTGTTGATTCATATCGAACTTATGTTGCCCTTTTAAAGGTGTAAGAATAAGGTTGAAAGTATTGGAAAATGAGATTGTTAAGAGGAAATTATCAAGTCATGTGATTGAATTATAAGGTTTTAAATGATTGTTAGTTTGTGTTAAGGGTTGTTCCTAGGCCATTGTCCACTAATGAGGATGCCCAGTGTCCAATAAATAAATTGAAGAAATCTTCTTCTGAATTGAGACCGATGGATCTTTCAGGACATGTGGAACACCTAATGACTCTTGTAGATTAGTATTCATTGAGGTATCTTTTAACAATCCCTAACTTAACTGTGACATCAGTTGGTAGGATGAGTTCTGAGAATTGTATGACATAGTGACACGTAATGTGTTACGATACAATTTTGACTTGTTTATGGTTAATGAAAAAGACTACCTTTGATTGCTAAATTCTACGTGTATCGATGTTATCTATCCTTTATTGCTTCATTCTAATGCTCGCATTAGTGATGCAACCATTGAACAAGTACTCATCTTGATTTGAGTTACGTTTTGAATTATTCTTTCTGAGTGCCATCAAGGTCATGAATCTCATGATTAATTGGCTAAGCTCATTTCCTATCATATCGTAGTTAATTTTTGGTGAACAAAATTTCATCACTCTTTTGCAGATCACTCATTGTTTTTATAAAGTTAAAACGGTATCCTTTGAGAAAATTTAATTTTCATCACAATAAGGATTATTCAAAGTGAGATTTATAAGTGATTGTTATCGAAATGAAGTTGTTTATAAAACACCTTGGAAAACTTAATTGTTTTCATAACAAGGAAAATCTTTGTAAATTTATTTTGATTCTTATTTAAGAATTAAGCATGAAAATGTTTTTATTATAAACATGATGATAAAATTTTGACGAACTGAGTATTGCATCGTTAATCTTGAAATTGTATATAGTTGCGCGCCTACATACAATTTGGAATGGACTATGCAAGGCTGATTAGTAGTCACCATAAAACTAATGAATAAACACTGAATTTTCTTTGAAGATTGTGAAAGAATAAATTTTATGAGATCTGCAAGAAGTGAAAAATAAGGACATAGTGTTAGGGACACCTACATATGTGCCTGTAACATCTATTCTTTTGAGTCGAATTTACTCATCTGTGGAAATTGTCTTATTTGACAATTGACAATTCTTTCTTGTCTAATTCTCCCGTAGTGAGATTCTTAGGAAAAGTATCTGATTACCGAGTGTTGATACCCGACTGGATGTATCGACGTTCCTATCATTTCTTTTGACTTGATTTCATTTGAATGACCTGGGTAACGATCCGAGGAGCTTTCGAATGCGTACTCAAATTATGAAAACATGGGATATATTCATATTCGTTAAATGTTTTCGTCTGTATCTGATTTGAAATTCTCTCGCATAGATTATGCGTTGACCTTACTCTTTTAAGGTTAGTTATGTCTCCTAATATCCTTGAATTTGTGAAGGATTGTGAGTTATTATTAGAATTTTGAGAAGTTCACATCTTATCGACGACAATAAAACTGGAAAGTTGACAGTGCCAGTAGAATGGATTGATTGATTATGACATGATGACATTGTCTTAATTGATGGGAACTCGAGTAGAAGTCCCTAAAAGATAAGATGTTAATTATCAAAAGTAATCCAAATAATTCTTGATGGATGACCATATCCTGCATTTAGACTTAAAATTATACCATGAATGGTTGTGAACTAGTTATAGATATTGTAATCTAGAAGAACTTAAAATAAATGTATTAAAAGGTGTTTATGTTATCTAAAACTTTGGGAGGTATTTGTTAATGAATTACTTAGACTTTCGCCATTAAGGCAAGTCGAATTTGGTATTGATTATATAACCGGTGCTGCACCCGTGGCATGTGCACTGTACGACAGCACCATCTGAATTTAAGGAATTACCGTACAACTGAGAAAGTTGTCGGAGAAAGATTTTATTATACCAAGCCTGTCATCCTGAAGAGCTATGGTGTTATCATTCCTTATATTTATAGATTACTATGACTGAGTAAATTGACAATCGAAAACGATATCCATAACTCGAAATGGAAGATTTGTTCGATCATTTACAAGGTTCTAGCGTATGTTTTAAAGATTTGATCCATAGCATGGTTATCATCAACTTCGCATCTGCGAAAGAGATTATCTATTCCAATCACTACATCCGGTACTTGTAATGAACATTATGAGTTTCACGTAATGTCGTTTGGATTGACCAATACACATGTAGCATTCATAAAATGGGTGAATCACGTGTGTAGGCTGTAAATTGATAAATTCATGCTTGCGATCATTAAGGACCATTTGTTTGTTTATAAGAATAAGAATGAGATTAATAATTAATTATAGATTGTCCTGAATTGGCCAAACAATAAAAACATGTACCTTAAATATTTAACATGTGATTAAGGACTTAATCCTTTATATGATTTAACCGTGTGATTAATAGATAATGAAAGCTATATTGACTTTACAAAGATTAGAACCATTAACGCTTAGGGATTTAAAACTTAATCCTTTACATAAAATGACCATTGGATTAATAATGGTAAGATGTAAGCATATAGACTCTTCAAAAATTAAGAGCCCTTTTAAGACTTTGGATTTTACCAAAAAGAAATGGAAATATGCTTTGACAAATGTTTTAACAAAGGATTTTAAAGGGATTATTCTCTTATACACTAAACATTTAACTAAACTTCTGTTTAGGGGTAAATGTTTGTGTATACCTCAAGATAACTTAAGAAGGAATGAGTAAAACCATATATACCATAACCTGAAAACTTAAAACGACAATTTTTGCTTTTCAAACTAAGAAAACTTTGACCAAAGTATAAATAAAGGTTTTTCGAACATTTACGAATCTTATTAAATATATTCGATAAATCAACAAAAATCTTGTTAATTAAATTCAAATTTATTTTGAACATTTTATATAATTGGTCGAACTAAGAAATTTAAACTTTTAACGTTTACGTTTCATAAAAATTAAATAATTTTTGTTAATTTACATATAATAATTATCGACGCTTTAGACGCCGGATTGAGAAAAACTGATAAAAATGATAGTTGAGACGAAACTGATACAGTTATGATATTTATTTCATCAGGAGAAAGTGAACGTAATTACTGACGCATAATATAGAAAGAATATTTGAGTAAATTGTGGACATTATAATTATATCATCATGAGAAGTGAATATAGATACCGATGCATTATGTAGAAAAGATAAAGAACCAGTTAGGACATGTTCCTTATTAATGAAGGTGCAAAATAAATTGCCAAATGATATAAAAATAAACAATGTTTGTAAAAAGAATAATATAGATAATAAAAAGGGGTTCACGGCTAATGTGAACCATTAGAATTAAGAAGCCGATAGCATTAAATGTATAAAAGGCCACTTATGGTTGCCTAAATATGGAGGATTGTGAGATATAGTTATGTTGGAATTTGTAAGTATAAGTATTATATGTATGTCATTTTTGACTAAAAGTATCTTTGTCTGAAGAAGTTGTACTGATGACAAATTATGAAGGCAGACATCGCCTCATACATTAGTAAACGTCTAAGCTATTGCAAAGGTCATCATCTGAATTTGATTCGATTTGGGTCATCGTCGACAGACTGACCAAATCTGCTAATATCATTCTCGTTAATGATAAATGCAAAAGAGTTATGTAAACATAGTGTGCCTGTATCGAACATCTATATCAAGATCCTCGCTTCGCATCAAATTTCTAGAGATTTGCTCAGAAATCATTGAGAACGAACCTTGATGAGAGTACTATGTACCACCCCAATCGAAGGGACGAGGTAAAGTAACGATACAGAATACTATAAGCGATGTTCTATGTTTGAATGATTGACCTTTGGTAATAGACCGTATAATCGTTTTCCTTTGGAGAGATTATCATTGATAATTATCGTGTTAGGATTGAGATCGAATCTTGTTAGGATCTAAATCTTAGAGCATCTATAAGCAAGAGTTGAAATGAAGACATCCGACATACACCCATTGTGAGTTGGACATGTCTTTTAGGTTTAAGGTTTCCTATGATGGCGAACCTATTCTTGCAAAATACCCGACCCGCGAGATCTGAATTGATTGTTGAAATTAGGATTTGATTATTGACAGCCGGTAGTGGGCAAGAGGTTATGTGAATGTGAAATGTAGATCTTGAAGTGCCAAATGGGTAGCAAAGTTATGCCACAATTTTTAAACTTGGAAAAATGAATTCATGATCTGACAAATCATGGGATATAAGTCCCCGTTGTATGGGACCATTGAGATGGTATAAAAGATTGGTTTGAAAGGCATATAAGCTGGATCTACCCTAGGACTTCAAATACTGCGTGAATTATGTTTCGTATATCGAACTTGATGGAATATCTATCAAGTGAAATTCTTATTATTCTTAGTAGAGCTTGGATCGGCGAAAAGTTGCATTCATCAGAAACCCGTGAACATCATGGATAGAGAAAGTAAGTCAACATTTAGCCCGATCTTATTCCCGTAGTTATGTTTGATGAAACTCGCGTATTGTAATGAATTGCACTTGTGAGAAAAGACCGAATGTGGAGTAAATACCTACATGGCTTTAACTCTATAAGAAGCGAGTAGTAAGGTAAGATGATCTTTAAGGACAAAGATCCTGTTTAGGGGTAAATGCTGTGACAATCCATCAATTTATGGTTGATAGTTTATTCTCAATATTTATTTGAAAACATTATTTTAATGTTACAATATGAACTCATTTATTTTTGGGAAGAAATTTGGATTTACGTCTTGAAGTAGCATCGACTACATCTAAACCGGAGGATTCAACGTTACGTGCTTACGTTTACATACACCGTCTTTGGTGACAGTCCGACATTTCAGAAAATAAATTTATCCGTGAATATTATTTTGGAGTTTTAAATTTGTGTTAGTTCATAAACTCACAAATTTACGAGAAGAGATTAGGACTTACGATTTTATTTTAACGTCCTTTACAACTAAACCGGAAACCTTAGGATTACGTATTTACGTTTTCGAACTCCGTTTTTGATGAAACAATTTTTATTGGATTCGTTTTGTGACGTTGATTCATAATTTATAAAAATGTTTTTCGTAAAACGACCCGAGGGCACGCAAATCGAGGAAACTAGAATCGAGAAGTACCCGTAAATAAATGGGGATGATACAAGTGGGACACTTGTCCCACCCCCATCAAAACAGGCCAACATTAGCTACATAAACCATGAGGTGTTACAACCTCATGAACAGGTACACACTTGTCCACTTTAGCTTACAAGTTAAGCATACACTCCACAAAACCATCAAACCATTACCATTTTCTCACACACAACATGCAAACCACCAAAAACTCACAACTCTCTCTCTCTCACATGTCTATGCCGTCCCATTTTACACCCTAAATCACCATCACTTGATCAAATTTTAACCACAAACCTATGTTATAATTAACATATGTTAATCTCCATTCAAAAAGATGAAGATTGGTGCAAGTTATAACATCCAAGGAGGAGTTTTCATGGAGTAGTAGGGCTGATTTTCCACAAGGTATTCATGAAGATTGGTGATCTTGAAGATGGTCTTGGCTATGCACAAGTTTCTCCATCAAAATCCATGTTTTGATCACAACCTACATCATCATGGTGGTATAAAGATTGTCCTCCTCATCTTCTTGTTATTTTGATTATGTAAACATGTATTTTATTTCCTATTGTATATGTATATGATGATTATATGATGATAAAAATGTTATGTGGGGATTTGGTGTTGATAAACATGATTAAAAAGGTAGAAAACTATAAAGAACAAAGCTAAAATCTTGCTTAATTTACATGGCTGTATAAAACAGTAAAGAAACATGTTATTAACTGATAAAATGATGAAGTAGAATGGATTTCCAGTAAGCTATGGGTCTTGTACACATGTGAGAGTTGGCCATGCAATGGAATCAAAGTAATGAGTGAGATATGATCAAAACAAGTTTAGGGTATAAATCTGAGGTTACTGTTTTGGACGATTTTTAGAAAATACTTAAAGGATGATTCAACAGTAGCTATAGAAGAGTTAAATGTAGCAAATATCATTTAGTTTATGTGATAAAAAATTTGAGCTTCTATCTCCATGTAGAACTCAAGATATGGCAGTTTTGGTGAAAGTGAAGATAAAAATCAGATTTTTGGAAATTAAAGAATAATACTATTATATAAGCACTCAAATTTTAATAGTATAAATTATAATTAAAACCCACTAACTCATGAATTTTATTTATAAAATATGTACAATGATAAATAAGTGGACATTTTATAAAAATGGTAACTTGTTATGTTTTATAAAATATAAAACTATAAACATGATTTTTACGACTTTTTCGGCTATTGCCGTAAAATTAACGTTTTTGTTAAATAAAACTTAGATGGTTGGACCCGTCTAATGAAAACTTTATAAAACTTATATACTGATATATAGACATGTATAACAAGTAAAAACCGATAAAAACCCGAACTATAGGACATACGGACGTTAACGGACTAAATTAACGTTATTGGACTAACAATACAACAAAAATGGACAAAAACACTTATAAACTTATTTTTGGGCTTAACCCATTTGGGCCCAACATGGAAAGTTTAAATACTGATAATATAAGTAAAAAAATGGATTAAAACAAGTTAAATAACTTATAATAAGTTTATTGGACTTAAAACGTGTAAATAGGTAAAACTAGTAAACTAGTATAAAAGTTATCGACATATAACACTAGAATGAGTAAACGAGAATATGTAAACCACTTGATCATCATATATATAAATAATCATCATATGTATAAATAATTGTTATTTTTATAAAGTCATTGGACAAGAGTCTAAGACGAGTATTATTTGTCTAGGTTTCCGTGATTGAAGCACGTACCGTACGTCCGAATTGCCGATAACCCGCCTTCCCACATCAACGTGAGTTCATAGCCTCGCACTCTTTTAAATGTTTTTATAAATGTTTTATAAACTCGCGAGGGAGATAACATGTTAGTTTTTATAAAATAGGACACCGTTTGTCCCGATTGTTTGTTTATTGATTTTGGACCCGAATGATTGAATGACCCGATTGTATGACTCGATAAATGATTAAAGGACCCGATAGATGAAATTAAATGGATTATTAAAGTTAGGTTATGTCACTAAAAGTCCCATTAGCATGAATTGTGAACTACCGGGATTTGGTAGACGCTTATGCATTTAATAGTACTATTTGGGGACGATCACCCCAGTTCGCGCCTTGACGGTTGATCCCCGTCGTGCCACATTGATTGGTAAGCGAATTTATGTATGAGAAGATTTCCATAGCGTGACCTTTGTGACGACACGCTACTTTAGATGGGCAAAATTGGTATCGGTTTAGCTACCCGTTTTGGTTTAGTAAGGTAACAATGTCATGCGGCTTATAATAATCCAAATCACCGAAATACTATTAGACGCTTCGAATTACGATGTATTGCCTGACTAGCAATACAGGGTCATACTATTGATATTATGTTTGTAATTTGGTTTTCATAACCATACTCATATAACGGTTTTTATTTTCATACAACGTCATAAGACGTATTGTATGATGTTTTTACGACATTGGCTCGTATAATGATTTTTAAGGCGAATGCCTATATTATGATTTTCGATAAGGAATTGTATAAAATGATTTTGGCTATTTTATGGCCTATTACAAAGATTTGTATAAAATGATTTTGGCTATTTTACGGCCTATTACAATGATTTGTACGAAATGATTTTTGGTACTAATTTTATACCAAAGTTTTATTGATGGAATTTATTAAACTCTATGAATTCACTCGGCGTTATCGCTGACCTTTTCTTTTAACATGTTTTATCTCAGGTACTTGAAGGTAATTCTCAGGAAGACAACAAGAATTCATGGCCCGCACTTAAACGATATTTTCCATTCAAATACTTTGTAAAACTTTGTATGAAATATAATGACTTGGGACCGATGTAACTTTGATGTTTATGAATGGAAATGATTTATTATTAAACGACGCGATTTTTATGCGTTGTCTATGATGTGAGTAATGTGCTATCCCGTAACACCAACGAGTCTTCCGCTGTATTGAGTTGTATAAATTTGGGGGTGTTACAAGTAAAGTTACAAAACTTAGATCTATCTAGGGGGACCAAATCTGCCATAAACCGAAACTATAACAAGCCCTAGGTACTAAACATGTAAAATCCGAAAGTTATACTTATTTAAAAATATAAAAGGACTAGTTTTGCCACATTCCAAAACATTTCCAAGCCCTAACCCTAAAATCTATTTTAATTATAATAAAACATAATTAAAATACTTAGACCATAAGAATTAAGGTATAAAATCTTAAGTTAAATTATTTTAAAATAATTCATGGGAACTTTAAAGTTAAACAAAATATTTTGTATATAAGATATTTATATTTACTTTAGAAAATAATTGTATAAACATTTATGAATATGTATTGTTAATACATGTACTTATACACTTTTAGGAAATAAAATTTTGAGAATGTTAATTAAATTAAATATTGCTACGTAAATATGTTATAAGTAAAACTCGTTATGTTTACTTAAATATAGAACATGGTTATGAAATTTAACGGGATTTTATTAATACAAGTACTATAAACACATATTAATATTTTTAAGTAAAACATTTTCTTTTATGTTTACTTAGATGTAGAACTTAATTGTAAAATTGGATGATTACTATAAATACATGTATGCTAACTAATAGTAATAGTTAAACATGCGATGTGAGCTTAGAAATGAAACTTATATAAATAAGTTAAATGGATATTGATGCTATGGTCATTTAGATAAATACCATAGTATGAATGAACTGAATAAAATCCGTATAAGCATACCTATATGTTCTTTGTACTATCTATTAAGACTGTACTATCTGATTAGGCATAACCTTGGTGTGAGCTTAATTTGGATACCTTGTTAAACAAGCAATTGCCTACTCCCAGGTGAGTTTACAACCCCATTTAAACTTTGGTAAAAATTTCCCGTTTGGGAAAGAAAATATGCACACATATATTGGACATGTCTGGATTGTATAAACTGGCTTATGGTTGCTTACTATTGAAACTGTAAAATTGTTGTAAATCGCCCGAATGTTATAAATAGATCTATTAGGGATTTACCATCCCCGTCTAGGTGAGTCATGCTCACTGTGCCTTGGCCAGGACAACAGACGTATACCATGTTGGAACAGGAATGGGTGTCTTTTTATAAGACACTACGTCCTCATCTGTTGAGGACTATGGGGTTAAGCTTCAGTTTCTAATAATAAACAAATGTTATTTACATTTTAGTAAGAATGCTTTGTGCATTATTACTTCTATGATTATTGTATGTCCAAACTAATTAATTGTTAAAATCTATAAATTCACCAACTTTATGTTGACCCCGTTAGTATGTTTTGCACAGGAATATGAAGTTAGTATGTGGTGTGTGCATGGTCTCCATCATCTTAGAAGTCTGCATCATAGGACTCGTCAGGGGTTCTATTTGGGAAACAAAAACAATTACCTACTGTCTTATTTAAAACAATTTTTATTTATTTGTTTGAATAAACATGTAATTTGATTTGACTAACTGTTATCTTATGCTCTATGGACTATATGCTATCGATCCACCCTTGTGACGTCTCCGGGGATATTTTCCGCATATTTTGACCCTACACGGGGTGTCACAGAGAATGGTATCAGAGCATTAGTTATAGAGAACCAGATAATTTTTTTAAATAAAATAAAAATAAAATGATTTTTCTTTTATTTAAAACTGGACTATAACTTATAAAACTCTTTATAGGATTTTATTTTGGGACCGTCTTAGTTAAGCATATAGATCTTAGGGCATTTTACGCTATGTGAACTAATTGTATATATATATGTTTACTACACTTGATTATAGATACTGTTTAGTAAGGTATTGCTATATGTTAGACGTACTGAACTTGAAAAATTTTACACTACATAGTAAAATACTGAAATGCGAATATGAGTAATATTAAACTAAAACTTTACACTTACTAACTGATAAATGAACTACTTACATGATAGTACATATATATGTATAAGTATAAATATTGGTAACCTTAAAACATTCTTATAATTGTTTAAGAGGGGATATATTTCATAAAGCATGTAATCTAAATAATATTGTTATTTGTTTGTAAGCTTATACTCACTTCAAACTTAAAATGATATTATTTCAGAGCATCATGACTTCGCCTACTGAATCTACGACTCTTCTACCCAGAGTAGCTCCTACACAGTTGTTTGTTCATCCCCACGATCGACGCAGTATGGATGGTTGTCATCCTCGGATTCAGAGGATGACCCATCCACCAAAGCTATACTCCCAGAGGACCCATTTTCTATCTCAGCATCAGCCACACTGGCCCCAACCTCTATGGAAGAGGACCGGGTCCCTTCTAGCATACCATCTTCCATGCCTCTGTCCTTCTCATCAGGTAATTTCTCCGGACCCGCACCCGTCTCAACTTATGAGACCGGGGAAGGCTCCGGGGCAGGACATGTCGATCCCATCCAGGCCCAGATCTCCGCATTGGCTGCACGCCATGAGCGAGAGATATCCGATCTCCGCAGCCAGTTGACAGTCAGTCAACAGAGCCATGCCGTTATCTATGAGCGTATCGACACTCTTTTCCGCACTAGGAGGGAAGACTTCCAGACTGCTAAGGGCATACAGGCTAGGACGGACGAGGCACTGAAATGGTTATTGGATGAGAACTACCTCCTCTGCCAGCGCATTCAGGTCATGGAAGGTCTACAGCATCAGACCCATGCTGCTCTTGCTACTCAGGAGCAATCCTTGTCCATCTTCTTTGATCTCGCCACTGTCCGGCATGATGGGGTTACTGGGGAGATGGCCTATCTCCGAGGGGTCGTCGATAGGCTCCGGAACCAGCTACTGTCTGCACTTCGTACGCTCAAGGAGACCCGAACGACAGTTCGGACTTTGTGGAACACCAGGGGGAATTCTGCAGCCCTACCAGCTCCATCTGCACCATCAGCCCCGGCATCATCTAGTGGACCATCCAGGTAGGATTAGCATAGACGTACTAGACTTCTTGTACGTCATGATAAGCTCACCGGTTGCATCCCGGCTATCATGACATAGGGCCTTTTTACTTTTATCTCATGTTCAGCTTTTGTGATGTAATCCCGTACTTTAACTTTTCTTTCTTTTGGGACATGTAACTTTGGGATATGATGTTTTTAAAGACTGTGTGTATCATTACATTGGATTAGGCTCAACCGGCCTATGATTTATATTGTGTTATGCTAAGATGACTGTTAAATTTCTCATGGAAATAACATGTAATCACTCTATTTATTATATCTGCTGTGCAATGTATTATATTATAAGATCTTAACAGGTTGTCCAAATTTGTTATGAAATTAGTGCATAAGTTTCTTTGTGCAAATAATATAAAAGTTGTACTAATGTTTGAACTAATAATCACATTTTGTGTATGATTATAGACAAATGGTGATTACGAGGTCAAATCCCAATAATGCAACCACTTCCAATGCCGACAATGCTGAATCCCCAGGAGCTACACGAAATGTCACTGCCGCGCAACTGCGAGAAATGCTAAGTGAAGGCATCACAACAGCTATGGCAGCCAGAGTATCTAACCCAAATACAAACAATGATCCAAACTCCGACGCCCGCAGAAACAACACCACAGTGGTTGCTCTTACCCTGACTTCTTGAAATGTAAACCCTCATACTACCGAGGTAAATAAGGAGTTGTTGAATTGTTGCAGTGGTTTGAAAGACTAGAGACAGTCTTCCGCATCAGTGGTTGTGCTGACGAGAACAGAGTTAAGTTTGCCACGTGCACCCTACTTGAGAGTGCCCTTACTTGGTGGAACTCTGTGGTCGCTATCCTCGGACATGACGCCGCTTATACTCTCACTTGGGCCAACCTCAAGGAAAGAATGACTGAAAAGTATTGTCCCAGAGGAGAAATGAAGAAGTTGGAAGTCGAGTTGTAGGACCTCAAGTGTAAGAACAATGATATCATTTGGTACAACCAAAGATTTCAAGAGTTAAGCTTGATGTGCACCAGAATGTTTCCTCTAAGGAGTGACAAGATTGGAAAGTATGTCAGTCGACTTCCTGACAACATTCATGACAGTGTGCTAGCTTCACGACCCACCACTGTTGAAGGTTCCATGGAATTTGCGACTGAGCTGATCAACAAGCGAGCTCGCAATCTGTCCGAGAGGCAAACGGACAACAAGAGGAAATCCGATGAAAACTCTCGTAGCCAGCACCAACAGCCTTCCAAAAAGCAAAACGTTGAGCAAGCAGATGACACTACCTCCACAACCCGCACCAAGAGCTACATAGGGACAAAACCCAAATGTCCAAAATGCAACTACCATCATGTTGCTGGAGGACAATGTCAAGGATGCTACAAATGCGGCCAACAAGGCCACTTTGCTCGCGAGTGTCCAACCAATGTTGCTACCCCAGGTCGACCCAACACCACTCCTGGAAACAGGAACAGGGGCAAGTCCAACGCACGAGGGAGTGGAAGTGGCCAACAAGGAAACCGAAACCCTACTGGCGGGAGCAGTGGCGGGAAAAAGAAAGCTGTGGTATGATACGAATGTGGAACCCCTGGGCACATGAGACCTGATTGTCCCAAGAGGGCCAACCAGAAGAAGGATGACAAGGGAGCTCTTTTGCAAGTGTATATGGCTGGCAATTCCCCAACAAACCTAGGCTCCAACATCGCACCTGGTACGTTTTTACTAAACCAATGATGTACATCTATCTTGTCTGATACATGTGTAGACCAAAGCACTACAATTGCTAAATTTAGTAAGGTAATGGGAATCCCTCCGACAGTTCTAGGCTCCTATTATATTATGGAATAGTCGACGAAAAAGTTATGATGGTTAAACACCCTCATCTGAGGTTGTTCCTTAGAAACTTTCCGAATCAGCCGTCTTACACCAATTAGATCCTGGAAAGCCTTGATAACTTTAATGTCGTTCTTAGCACAAATTGACTGGCAAGTATCATGCGATTATCCCTTATAGCCAAAAAAAAGGGGTTTGTGCACCTTGCTGAGATGAAACCTTGATTATACTAGGGAGCCATAACCCCGGTATAGTTAACACTAGATAACTCTAGATTTAGTGTCATCTCTAGCACCAACGGGCTAAAGAATATTTGGTCCGAGTGTGACCCGTTTCCCTAACTCGTTTCTTCCCTGTCTAACCCTGAAGGACACACCCAACCCACAATGGGTGTATTTTGTAGGGTTACTTCCGCCACCTAGACAACCCTAAACTCGACAGGCACATCCAACTCACAATGGGTGTACTTTGTAGGGCTACGTTAGGCATCCCTCATAAGGAGATGATGAATGTACTATGTTTTTGAACATTCCTCCTTCCTCTTCGGGTTCAATTAGTTCGACAATACCATCACCCACTAGACGCTAGGAGATTAGAATTCCACTCTTTAGAAGTCAAAATTTTATACAAAATTTTGAACCAGAAATTATGAATGCATGACCCTTGTTATGACACCCTGCAAGGCGCGCACTTCTCTATTCTTGGTATCTTCTTTTATTTCCACTACTTGAGGTACTCCTTTTCTGCGCCCCTCTCACTCTGCCTCACGGAAAAGGAAACAGATTCCTTGCAAATTCTTACACAAACGCCATCGACAACAATCTTAACCTCATTGTTGGGTTGAAACTTTAGTACCATTGACTAATGTTTGTACCCCGCTGCTTTGAGGTAAAGGATTGTAAGTCTTTTCTTAAAAGATGCTAATATAGGAGGGGTTAAAGTTAAACATGTTTGTTTTACCTTCAACGCCCAGTTCTTCATCCGCGATTATGGGAATATAACTTGTATCTAACCCATGAAAAGGAGGTAAAAATAGTGCATCCCCAGATTCCCCAACGTATGAAATATGTTGGCGTGCCCTCCTCATATCAGAAACCATTTGCAATGGATTTGTCCTCTTGACCAAATCCACCACGCCAATGGTCCCCTCCAAGATCCGGGACAAGTACGACTACAACCCCCATTGAGAAGCTCCTCGCCTCCTTTACTGCTCAATCGGATGTATAGTGTGATCCGGATAAAGATCTCTTTGCATTCCTCGCCTACCCATCTACAGTAGCAATCTCCTTTACTTCTCAATCAGATGTATAGTGCGATCCGGATAAAGATCTCTTTGCATTCCTCGCCTACCCATCTACAGCAGCAGCCTCCTTTACTGCTCAATTGGATGTACAGTGTGATCCGGATAAAGATCTCTTTGCACTCCTCGCCTACCCATCTACAACAGAAGCCTCCTTTACTGCTCAATTGGATGTATAGTGCGATCTGGATAAAGATCTCTTTGCTTTCCTCGCCTACCCATCTACAGCAGCAGTCTCCTTTACTGCTCAATTGGATGTATAGTGCGATCAGGATAAAGATCTCTTTGCATTCCTCGCCTACCCATCTACAGCAGCAGCCTCCATTACTGCTCAATCAGATGTATAGTGTGATACGGATAAAGATCTCTTTGCATTCCTCGCCTACCAATCTATAGCAGCAGTCTCCTTTACTGCTCAATCGGATGTATAGTGCGATCCGGCTAAAGATCTCTTTACATTCCTCGCTTACCCATCTACAACAACAGCCTCCTTTACTGCTCAATCGGATGTATAGTGCAATCCGGGTAAAGACCTCTTTACATTCTCTTCTGTTCACCTATAATGACGGAAGCTTCCATAAATGCCAGATTAGGCGTATAAGAATAACCTAGGTGTAGACCACTTCGCGTTGTGACGCCATCCGTACCTAAGAGAGAACCTGAAACAAATCATGTACTTGGAACATCTCTTACTTAGAAGATAACTAGTTTTTTTTAGTAGCTTTGAGGACAAAGCTAAAATAACGGTGTGGTGTTGTAAAATCCATGATTTTACCATGATTTTTATGTAATGAGGTTTCACCCATTAATCCTAGAACACATACTCACATGTGTATTCCTATATGTTGAGTGTGAACTTGTTCATTTAGGTACTTATACCTTTACATTCACACTTGTTGTAAATAAGTTACATAGCTGAAACCTTGTACTTAAGACTAGGAGAACAAATGATAAAAATGTATAATCAATACTTGGCTATACACACAACACTAAATCAAAGTTGGAAAAACATCCTACATAGTATTGATGACTGATTGCAACACACTTCAAACGTTGGTCTGTTGGGAATAAAATTAACCAAGTCCCTAGACGCTGACAAGAGGAACTTGGACGCTGACAAGAGTAAACAGGGCGTTGACAGATGAGACGCTGATAAGAATTATCAAGACGCTGACGAGAAGAATCTTAACATAAAGACAAGGACTAAATCTGTCAATGATGAATTCTTCAAGCTGGTGGACAAAATATGAAGATAAGAATTCATAATATATTCTTAATGTTTAAAAAGATTTAGTCAATATTTTATTTGAGTATGTTTATCTTGTGTCTCTTCCTGAAATAGTTGATCTTAGCTTTTTATACAAGGCTCCTTAAACCTATAAAAGGAGGCCTTAGGGTTAGACATAAGACACATCTCACATATATCTTTTTCACACATCTCTTCCACATATCTCATAACACTTTCATTGTAATCATTCATTGATATTATTAATCAAAGTGAAAGTTTGGTTTACTTTGTTTTGTTCTTTGTTCTAAGTGTTAAATTCTGCATAACACATAGTTTGTTCAATACAAAAAAGTTTCTCTACGTGTTAAACTTGATTTAATCTCGTTAACACAAAGCTAAATCGATCTAAGTTTGGGATCAACAAGTGGTATCAGAGCTTGTTGAGAAACTTTGATTTGAAGAACGAGATCTAATATCGTGAGGTGAACCAGGCTAAGGAAGAAGATGAAAAAGAATCTGATGATGTTTTCAGTCAAGGCGAAATCTACTTCAAGTTCCAACTCATCTTCGTCATCTGATAATGAGGTATGTGATGACTCTTCTTGTAGGATAAATACTGAAAAACTTATCAAAGAGATTTTAAAATTAAAATCAGATCTTTCAGACGTAAGATGCACGTTATCTAATTATCAAGTGGCACTTGTTCAAACTGAAAAGACTGTTTCTGAGTATAAGAAAATGGAGTTTGATTTAAAAGATAAAATAAATATCTTAAAAGATGAGTTAAATCAAAGTAATGATATTAACGATATCGTGAATAGGGTTAATGTTGATTTAATAGCTAAGTTAGATGAGGCTAATAAGAATAAAGACAATGTGAGTCTTAAAATTCAGAGATTTGATAAGGCTTCACAAACCCTAGGAGAATGTGTTAATAAACAAAGGGATTCTAAAGACATGAGTGGGATTGGGATGAAAGATTATACTGTGGTTCCACCACCAGCTGGGGATTTCTATGGTGTCCAAAGAAAGGACTTATCTTGGACCGGTTTACCAGAACTCCAAGAGAAGGAATTTATTCCTCCACCAAGAGTCACTTCCCCAGTTGAAGAGTATAAACAAAAATTGACTAACCTAAATGAATGGAAGAAAGCTAATCCTACCTTGTTTGTTAAGGGAGGTTTGTTGTGTGAAAGTCCTATTGAGCCCACACCTATCACAACCCACGAGCCTACCCCTATCAAGATAACAAACCCAACCACTGGCAAGACTGTTGACCTTGGCTCAAACACTGTTAAGAAACCTAGTGTTAAATATGCAGAAATGTATAGGAATACTAAGTCACCAAAAAGCCAAATTAGTAATCATGGAACAGGTTTCTTTTCTTCTAGACCTAAAGTTATGTCTAGAAAAGCCTGTTACACTTGTGGTAGCTTTTCACATTTAGCCTATAAGTGTGTCAACGCTGCCAATGTCAACGCTGATAGGAACACATTCAGCGCTAACAAAAGTCAACATAGGTCAAACGTTGTCAGACCCAAAACTTTTGTGAACCAAAATTCACAAGTTGTTAGACCAGCTCCTTTCTTCTCTAAGGCAGCTAATACCCATGGACAAAGGCCCTTTCAAAAGACCAACACTTGGTCAAACAGACAGTATGTTCCTGTAGCAAACCCTAATTTGGGCAAATTCAGCGCTGACAAGAAAAAATTCAGCGCTGACAGGAACAAATTCAGCGCTGACAGCAATAAATTCAGCGCTGACAGGAACAAATGCAACGCTGACAGCTCCAAATTTGGTATGAGAACTTATTTTAGACCATATAAACAAAGATACTTGGTTAGTAAGGGTCAAGGGTCTAGGGCATCATCCCACATAACTTGGAAACCTAAACAAGAGCAAAACTCTAGTTTTAATGGTATTTCAATGACTTGTAATAGATTTGAATATCTTGAGAAGGTCATTACTAGTCTCATTGGAACAAATTGGGTGCTTAGGTCACAAAAGGGATGAACAGGCATTTATGGTAAAGAATAATACCACTCTAGTTGAACAACTAGACAGATCCAAGTCTGATAAAGCTTGGATCTCCAAAGAAAACTAATTTGTTTTCTTTTTGAGCAGCCTATCCAAAAGCAGGTTAATGATCAAGGATATTGGGATAGTGGATGCTCAAGGAACATGCATTGTTGGTCTTTCCACTAATATTATTTTTATCCACTGACATGTTATCTCTACCCATTATCATGGGATATGGTAGCCTCTGTTGGTGTGTGTTTTTGTGGTTTTTGTCTAACTATGCAGGAAAGTGGAGCTACATTTGGATGGATACAGAGTTGCAAACTTTTATTTATGATGGTTGGAATGTTTACATTCTTATCTTGAGATAAAATTTTGCTTCTTCACATATAATGATTTGTATGCTTCTGTTAAGGGGAGGTAAACCTCTAGGTTTTTGGGTATTCTTAGAATGCTCTTATCACAAATCTAGATTGTGTCCACTGGTGAGTGGGGGTTAGAAATATGAAGACTTTTCCTTATGGATTGTTGGAATTTCTAAACCTCGAGGCACTGTAGCATTCACGTTTTTATTTAAACATGCGTGCTACCAACACTTTTGACCTAGAATTGGGTGTGGTCGTATGGGTGCCTTGGGTTAGATATATTTTTGGGCTTACTTGGGGAGTTGCAAAGGTTTTATATGAGTTAACTTTCTCTTTGGGGCATTTGTGAACAAAGGACTCTAGAGTTCATGTGTGTCTATCATGCTTTTGCATGAGTGTATGCATGAACAGTGTTTGTCACTCTTGCTTATTAGAGTCTAGTTAATTTCCTTATGATTATTACCTTTGTCTATGTTCTAACTAAAGTTTTCTACATTCTCAAGTCTATTTTATGCTATTTCATCTCAGTTGGTGTCATTTCTAAACTGATTTATAGACCCAAAACATTTCATCACCCTTACATTTTTCAATTTTTTGGATATCTAGAAGCCTAATGATCATTGAGATGTTTTTCCTAGTGATTGATATCTAGTAGCAGCAGAGATCACTTTCACAAGGGTGTATAGTGTTATGGAGATGGCTGAGACTATTGGCACTAGCTTTAATGCAGGTCAAGTCAGTCTTATCATCAGTAAGTCCATCCCCATGTCCTATGAATCAACATTGAGGATTCATTTCCCGAATGTGGATGAGGACAGTATGAAACCTTTGACATTAATGGAATTGACGAAAATCTGTATTAGCTTGTAAAAGCATAATACAGAAATGGTACAAATTGTCAAGGATCACAGTTTTGAACTGATAGACTTGTTGTTTTGGAAGCTGATGCAAGGAGGATGTTCTTGGTTCTGTCCTTGTATATTGATCTTGGAGAGGAGTCTTAAAAAGGGGAGGAGCAATCGAATTTGAGTGACAAAAGTAATAAAGAAAGCTCCAAAGACTCTACAGGTGTTGAAGATGATTAAGACCAAGTGAAGGCTGACTATACAAGTGATTTGAGTGATTGACTTTTCGAGATTTATTATTACTCAAATTCAGGGATAAGTATGTTTGTAAGAATCCTCTCTGTATGTTTTATTTTATTCAGAAAATTGATTACTAGAGTAGATATCAAGTTTAGGGGAGGATTGTTGGGAATAAAATTGACCAAGTCCCTAGACGCTGACAAGAGGAACTTGGACGCTGACAAGAGTAAACAGGGCGTTGACAGATGAGACGCTGATAAGAATTATCAAGACGCTGACGAGAAGAATCTTAACATAAAGACAAGGACTAAATCTGTCAATGATGAATTCTTCAAGCTGGTGGACAAAATATGAAGATAAGAATTCAGAATATATTCTTAATGTTTAAAAAGATTTAGTCAATATTTTATTTGAGTATGTTTATCTTGTGTCTCTTCCTAAAATAGTTGATCTTAGCTTTTTATACAAGGCTCCTTAAACCTATAAAAGGAGGCCTTAGGGTTAGACATAAGACACATCTCACATATATCTTTTTCACACATCTCTTCCACATATCTCATAACACTTTCATTGTAATCATTCATTGATATTATTAATCAAAGTGAAAGTTTGGTTTACTTTGTTTTGTTCTTTGTTCTAAGTGTTAAATTCCGCATAACACTTAGTTTGTTCAATACAACAAAGTTTCTCTACGTGTTAAACTTGATTTAATCTCGTTAACACAAAGCTAAATCGATCTAAGTTTGGGATCAACACGGTCTACTTTGTTAGCCCCGCATTACAAGGCACATAAATGAATTACACCTCGATGGAAAAACTGGTTTTGGCATTAGTATACGATGCGAAAAGGTTGCGTCGGTACTTCCAGGCGTACCCAATAGTGGTAATCACAGATCAACCCGTCAAGCAAATAATATCAAAGTCGGACTTGGTCGTACGGCTGCGGAAGTGAAACGTGTTGCTAGGTGAACACAACATATCATACATGCCGTGAATCGTGGTGAAGGGGAAAATGTTGGCCGTTTTTATCGTGGAAAATCTGGACGAATCTGAACCTGTTACCCGTGAGGAAGGGACACCCCATGAGCCGTAGATTTTGTTAGCAGACGGATCCTCGTGGATTGATAGATCTGGCGGTGGTCTAATCCTCAAAAAAATTAAAGTGGTGGAGTTCAAATACGCTTTGCGTTTTGAGTTTGCAACCACAAACAATGAGGCTGAGTACGTAGCACTGATCCCCGGACTCCGGATTGCGACACAAATGGTAGTCTAAAACCATCAAGCGCATGTAGGTTCAGGACTGGTAGCAAATCAAGTGCTGGAAGAATATGTGGTCGAGGATGATAATATGATCCGTTATTTGGAGAAGATCAAGTCACTAATTAAATGTTTCGGAATTTTCTCCATAGAGCAAGTTCCTAGGGGCAAAAACAAGAAAGCAGACGCTTTCAGCAAAACTGCATCTACTAGCTTCGTACATTTATCGAAGTAGGTGCTGGTGGAAATTCTAAAGAAAGTTCTATCTTAGAAAAAGAGGTACATATGGTTGTGGAGGAAGAAGGAACCACTTTGAGGGATGGAACGCTCCCAACTGATGACAAGGAAGCAGGACACGTTTGCAGAAAATTGCAACAGTTTGAAGTCAGGAACGGGGTACTGTACAGGCGATCCTTCTTACAACCATTTCTCAGATGTAGAGGTGTCAAAAAAGTCGACCCGACCCAGAACCCGAATAAGCCTATTCGAGTCAGGTCACTCGGGTCAAAAAACTTTTTCAACCCGAATTGACCTGAGTTTTAAATAGGTCGGGTTCGGTTTTATATTTTTTAGTCTTGACCCAAATTGACCCGACCCGACTTGACCTAAACCCGACCAACTCCTCGACTTGAGTAACACTTTTTACAATGAAAAATACTTAAATATACAACTTTTTAAATTTTTATTTATATTCGGGTTCACCCAAACCCGAATTGACCCGATCGAATTAACCCGACGTGAATTGACCAAAACCCGAGTGACCCGAGTTCTAATTAGGCTCAGGTTCGGGTATGATATTTTTAGTTTCAACCCGAGTTGACCTGAACCCACCGGGTAAACCCAAATCACACCCCTACTCAAATGTGCTAGACCCCTTTAGGCAGATTACGTGATGAGGGAGATTCACAAGGGTTCCTACAGCATGCGTGATAGAACAAGGTCGGTCATGGCAAAAGCTTCGCAGTCTGGTTACTATTGGTCGACTATGCACCGCAATGAGCAGGAGCTTATCAAAATGTGCAATGAATGCCAGGTGCACTGGCTGGTACCAAGGAATCAACAGCAGCCACAAACTGCTATCACGTCCCCATGGTCGTTTTATAAGTGGGGCATTGACATAACCAACCCCTTCCTCAAAGCAACGGGGGGGGGGGGGGGGGGGGATCAAATTCCTTATCGTGGCTGTGGATTACCTCACAAAATAGAGAGAAGCCAAGGAGGTGGCAACAGTAACCGACAATCATGTTAAGAAATTCGTTTGGATAACATAGTGTGCCGCTTCGGCTTGCCAGGAGAGATTGTTTCAGATAATAGGAAGCAGTTTTACAATAATTCCTTCAAGGATTGGAATGCTGAACATCACACAATGGTTCGCTTTTGTGAAACATCCACATATCAATGGCTTGGTGGAACAGGCTAATCGTAGTTTAGGAGAAGGGATTAAGGCGCGCATAGATAAAGGAAGCAAGAAGTTCGTTGACTTACTTCCCCACGTCTCTAGGAAAATCGTACGATGATCAAAACTAGTATTGTGGACACCCCGTTCTCCCTAACTTATGAAACTGAAGCAGTCATACCAACTGAAATTAGGATGCTAACTTTTCGCACGACGGAAGTTGATGTCGTAACAAACAACGAGGAGCTAAGGGTGAACTTGGACCTACTGGAAAAAGACGCTAGTGGGTGGAAATCCGTGAAGCCAAGTCTAAGTCCAAGATAAGGTTACTATGATGATAAGGTTCGAGGAGTTTCTTCTAAATCTGGAGACTTTGTATATTGTTCCAATGATGCGAGTCATGCGGAGGACGGAGAAAAGCTCGAAACAAAGTGAGAAGGACCGTATTAAGTCATTGAAGCTCTAGGTCAAGGCACGTACAGGTTATGCATCATTTATGGGCGTGACCTTCCCCGGACGTGGAACATATGCAACCTTAATAGGTGTTATCTTAAGGCTACAGCCCGAGCATGGATCCTCCTGTATTGTATTCAGCACCCCAATAATTATCAATGTATCCATTTTTTTAATTCTTGCAAGAATTAATAAAACGTCGTGGTCCCTAGCTAGTTCTACAACTCACTTTCTCTTTTAAATTATTTTATTAATTCCTTTTTTAATTTTTTTCAACATTATGTGCTTACGGGCATATATATTTACGTATCTACACGAGGCCGAAAGGCTGAGCAAACCTACTAATTAGCTCTTCGTATAAGAGGGACGACCGTGGATCATAAATCCCTGTTAAACACTTTATACCTAAGACGTTAGATATAAATCACTACTAATCTCACGATCGATAATAGTAAAGACACATTTTTGAAATGTTTAATTAAATTTATCCAAGAGATACTAAGACGTAAACGAACGTGCGGCATATAAGTTATTCTAAGTATAACGATCACTAAACGATAAGGTATAATTCATGGACATCATCATGGATAACGTATTCTCAGTATGGAACTAGTGATTTGGCCAAACCAAGCAAGCAAATGTTGCTCATATAAATATGATATGAACATACATAATTATTTATTCATAACCAAATCTTTTTTTTAAAACTATACATGATCTAAATCTTGATGTTGTTTTTATCATTTATGTAACAAAGACTTGACTAATAACTCAGTGGGCTACAACTTAACGGAAGGAACTTTTAATTGAGAAATGATCATTTTATGACCTTTATTTTGTCAATGGATAAAGTATTCTTAGTTTGAAACTAGTATTTTGGCCAAACCAAACAAGCAAATGTTGCTCATATTAATATGATATTAGTCGAAGAACATACATAATTATTTATTCATAACCAAATCTTTTTTTAAAACTATACGTGATCTAAATCTTGATGTTGTTTTTATCTTTTACATAACAGATACTTGACTAATAACTCAGTGGGCTACAACTTAACAAAAGGAACTTTTAATAGAGAAATAATCATTTTATGACCTTTATTTTATCAATGATACTTGCATTGTTTTACCTAAGGCTGACCGAAGTGATATAGAAGTCACGAGTGAATTGCCTAACTTATGTGTTTCTTCCACCCTGACGTCCAAACTCATGTATGACTATCCGGCAAACCGGTGTATTCTTCTCTTTATGGTTGTCACATTTAATGCGACCCATTTCTTAACTTACCGTTATATTAAAAAAAAACTTTTTTATTACCATATTTACTCTCTGTTAATACCTCTTAACTTTTAAAATTTTCAAACACAATTCAAAAATCATTATCTAATGCTTTTCTTAACAACTTCAAAATTAATGACGTGCTCCGTTTCACATACCGTTGATGAAATCAAAGCTATAGTTCAGAAACAAATTGATGAACATAGACGTTGTCAACTAACGCTTACATTAGCCTATGAACTCGATTACGCAAGTGATGTTAAAGATAAACTGCGCAGAGCATATGAGATTTGTTATGATATTTTCCAAAAGAAACATGTTTAATTGACATTTTTCTAAAACAAGAATATAAAACGATTTCGAGATGTAGATCGCCTTGTATAGAAAGAAAAAAAATTGGAACTTCAGACTCAAAATAAAATTTAATGGATGGATAGCATCACTCTCGACAACTATGAAGAATTTTAGTCTCAAGCTCATATAGGTGGTTCGTTATCACAACCACATACACACCAATATGTTTCTTCTATTCCGTCCTATCCAACGGTAAACGAATCAATGGATATCTTACTCACACAGAGTTAAAATAAGTACACTTAGATAAGCAGGTATTGAGAGTGTTGTCTCAGGATTTGAACATAGAATCCACCAAGTGTTAGTGCTTAGCAGAAAGGTGGTTCTACTAAAGCAAGCCCAGAAGAATGAATATTCCTACTGAAGAAAGTCTAGCTAAAGACAACGTTCAGCACTAACTCTTCCAAAGAACTTTGAGGATAAAAATTATATACTTCAGCAACTAAGGCGGTTAAGTTGCTAAAGACAAGTCCTGATGAAGAATTTCAGTTTAGCATGGTTTAAAAATGCTAGACTGAATGATGTTTATCTACTCTTGGATACTAAAGATACTTTAGTCAGTTGAAGGTTTACAAAGGCGGAAAAAAGATCCGCTTTAAGTCAAAGTCTAAAGCAGATCTCATTGGGAATACGGTTGCTTGTTAAGTTAGATAAAAGTACAAGCTTTATTCACTGTCTTACTTTATATACAATACTATGTATGGTTTATCGTATGGGTTTTCAACCACCCATTGGATGTACTACACTTGTAAAGTAAGAACCTTTGTAAACCGTAATATGTTGCCTATAAAAAGAACTTCTCAAGGAGTGAAAACACATCTCTTGTAATAGAAAGTTTTAGTATTGCCAAGAGCGTTCTTTACTCCCATCTTTAAACAAAACAAATCACTCACTAATGAACGTTAGTTTGATACTTCAACTCATAACCTAGGTTTGTAGTGTAAGTAAGACGAGATCACCCACATATTGTCATTCAACCACTTTGTTGTTCTGAAAGTCCCTAAACTTGAATGAAACAATAATAGAAGGATTAATAACACATGAATTACTTTTCAAACGTAAGACTTAATTATTTTATAACAAGTATTACAATATGTTATGGATCACAAAGTTTGATTGACAATGTGTGGTATACCCTTTGGACTAGTAAACTTGATCGAAGTGACAATTTTACAAGCAAACTTAAGAACATAGGCAAAACTGATTCTTCAACCAGTTTGAAAGAGTTAATTCACTAATACTTAACAAAGTGAATAATATTAACTCTATGCTACATTCTCTATTCATAGTGGTACGAGGTTGACATTGATGGGTTGAGTTGATAACGACTTAACAAGACATAAGGGGTCAGACATCTATCACAAGATGCTCTTCTATTCTTCGTAAGCTGCTATAACACTTTAGGAAAACAGAACTGACACCATTTCCCTTTTCTTCATAACCTTGTACTTTAGGCTGCTTTAATCCAAAGCAACTATTTGTACCACTCAAATAGTTCCCGCCTAAACATTTAGAGATATCCAAAGGGTACAGAGTGTTAACAGGGTATTGTCACCCATATTAACACTCAACCATTGGGAGTCCCCAATACAACTTGGTTGTTATCCATCACAGCCAATGAGTATGTCTTCAAGTAATCTTCGACTTCCTTGACAATGTCTCTGACATGGACATCTATGTGGATGCTCACAGAGCCTATAACCTTTGCGAGTCTTGTGATACTTGCCTATCTCCTTGGTACAGGCAAGTTTGTTGTTCACATTGTATTTATGTTTAAATCTATGACTAAGGGAAAACTAAAAGACTTAGTTTCCCAACAATATCCCCCTATTTAAACATAAATAAAGCTAGATCTAAAGAAGTTATAGTAAGTGAGATGACAGCTTCTTCTTACATATAACATATCTAACAAAACATAGTTCATAATTTATTAATACTTAAGAAAAATTACTAGTACAAAGATGTAAGCAAAATAAAATTAACTTCTATGTGGCTGTGTTCTCTTCAATAGTCATCATTCTTGATTTTTTCAACAGCTTCTGCTACGTCATTCCTTGATTCAAGAACTGCCTAAAGTTCATTGTAAAATATTTAGGATTAGTCTGTGTTGATGTTTAGGCAGTTCTTCAAGCACAACAGTTGGATAGTTGATGCAAGACCAAGTTCATTTTCTCTTTGAAAGCAGTATTGGCATCCTCTGCTAAGATACATCATCCCTTTCTCCGGCTCTGTATAGGTCTGTCCATCAGCAGGACTTATGATCTCTTTGGGTAGTACAAGATTCATGTGCATGCCATCGACTTGGTTATCTTCAGTCACAAATTGCTCTTCGAGAAATCTGTTGAATCTTTATCTTTTCCTTTCACCCTTTATCATTTCCTTTTCAAACAACTATTGTGGGGGATCAATTTTAAGTTTAGCTGTTTTTTCCTTTACCCAAGTAAATTTAGCTTGCAGGGTTTTAATAATTCCAAAGTTGGCATGTCCAGTCTTCTTTTAAGCCAATCTTTCTAGTTCAAAAACCATTCTGATAACCCCAACATCTTTAATTTAAATTCATCATATAGGTGCATGTTGGCTTGTTGATTGTTTCTCCAAATAACCATCTGAGCTTTCTTTGTCATTTTGTGAATGGTGTATATAAACTTTGTGATTTCATCGGGATGAAGTGTCTTGTTGACACATGCATCATAATAAGCTTTAATATTCATTTAGACCTCTGTGCGTTTGATATCTGGATTTTTCCTAGTATAAAAATTAAGTTCGTTGTGTGTCTAATCGAATTGATTACTGGTTGAACGTGTGCGACTCAGTCGTCTTTTGGTGGAAAACAAATGATTGGTCGTTGTAGTAAAATAAATGTGCAAGACGTTAAAATAAATGACGGTTAATTAAAACTAAAACTAATTAAAAAGTAAATGCGAAACGTAATTAAAATAGGCTAAAAGTAAATCTAGAAAAACTGTCACTTTATCTCTCTAAAATTAGAAAAACACTTGGTAAAAACAGAGATTTTGGGAAGCGTGCAATTTTTGGAAATTAAAACGTAATAAATTTAAAACTTGAAAACTTTGTAAAAACGAGAAATTAAACCCGTCGGAATAATCATGATCGGAATACACCGTCGGAATATGGTCACGGTCGGAATCCAATCGGAATACGATTGGAAAGCTTATGTCGGAATACTAATCGGAATCCAGATCGGAAAGCTTCTGTCGGAATGAAGGACTCAAACACCAATCAGAATGTCAAAAAGGAAGGTATCGGAATAATGCAAAAAAGAAGACCTTCTTTGGCATGCAGATCAGAATCCAGATCGGAATCCAGAAACCCTATTCCGATGGTTTATCAGAATCCTGGTCGGAAAGGCAAAACCAATTTCCGATGGCGTAGATCGGAATACAGTAAAAGAAAAACGTAATAAGCAAAACTAAATAAGCTACGACTTATAAGCACTAATTTAGACTTTATCAGATCGAAAATAAACGAGACTAAATAAGAACAAATAAGAACTTTTTCAAAACGCTAAACAAGCAACTTTTTAAATCAAACTTAAAAAAATACAAAACCTTTAATAAAACTTTAAAACAAATAAGCTAAATACAAAATAAGCCAATAACCATGTCAAGCTCAAAGCTTAAATCATATAAAGACTATATATGAACAAAAAGATAAGATTTTTGATCACATAACATAAAGATTAAGCAAAACAAGAAAGGAAGAATGCGAGATTAATAAAAACTTGATTAAAAATAAGATTCAATAAAAAAATTAAAAGACTTAGTTGAAATTAAAGACAAGAAATTAAGATGACAATATGAAAGTGCTTGGATAATAAAATGGAAAGACTAATGTGTCAAATTAGCTAACAAAACTAAATGAGGTGAAATGCCTTATATTTATAGGAGATTAGGGAGGTTAGCATGTGTTTCTCCTTTCTTTCATCTCTCGTCTTTTCGTCTTCTAAATTCTTCGACTTTTTCGACTTTGTCTCGGGATTATTTGAACTCGTCTTTTAATTTCTTCATTTATTAGACTTGAGTTCTTCGACTTCGTCAAACTTCCGTCTTTAGACTTTTTCTTCGATAAATCTTCATAATAGGCCTTGGACTTCCGTTCTTTTTGCAGTCTTGATCTTTTGACTTCGTCTTTTGTCATTTTCTTCGATAAAAGCCCGTGAATGCCCGTGTTTTATTCCCTTTTCACATTTTGCTCCTAAATCACAACAAAAACACAAACCACGCATAATTCCGACATTTACGACATAAAATACACGTTTTGGCTTGGTTATTATTATAATTAAGTGGTAAAAGGATAAGTGTTTTCACACTTATTAAATCCCCTACACTTGACCATTGCAATGTCCTCATGCAATGCATTAGTTACAAAGCAGGTTTTACATTTTCCATCATAATCAATCTACCTTGGCCTTTATTAAACACATGATATAAAAGAGATAGAAAATTATAAAATATTCAAAAGAAGAAAACAAGTAAAAAGATCAAAAACTTACCTTAGAGTTTTGGAATGTCATGAATGATTATCATCGTCAAGTTTCACGTTCCCCATACCAAGCTTAAAAACGAGATCATTGTTATCATAAGTTAGCAAATTATCACAAATTCATGTGGGCCAATTATTTACTAAGACTCCTTTATTCCTAGGGGTATCTCTTATATTTTATTGTTGTCTTGAATGATCACGAAGATGCATTTTTGACTTATTTCGATAGTTATTAGGCTGAAAATAATGTAGGACGATTTAATCAATAGTTAGATAAATGACAAAATATTTTAAAATTGCTTCTCGGGACCTCATAAAGTTCATATCTTGGTATAACTCGCTTTAAGATTTGAGACCTTTCTCGGATCGATATTTGGCAGTGACTTCATGTTGGGAATAAATTAAGGCCAGATCACTTGAGCGCTGACAAGAACAATTCAAGCGTTGACAAGAACAAAGCAAGCGCTGACAGCTCAAGCGTTGACAAGTTAAAGTCAAGCGTTGACACATTGAAGACAAGCACTGATGGAAGATATAATCTACACGTTTATTATATTCTAGAATACTTCTAGTAAGGATAGAAACGACAATGTATTTTCTATATTTATCTTTACCTAGAATAGAAGATACGTAGCTTATTGTACAAGGCTTCTTGTGTCTATAAAAGAAGGCTTTAGGTTAATGTTTAATATCAAGTTTTCATATAAGTTTTCGTTCGTAAACATCTTTCATTGTAAGCAAGTTCGACATTCATAATTAAAGTGAAAGTTTTGTTTACATCTTGTGTTCTTGTTTAAGTGTTAAATTCCGCATAACACTTAGATTCATAAAGCATATACAAAGGTTTCTCTACGTGTATTACTTGATCTAATCTCGTATACACAAAGCTAATCGATCTAAGTTTGGGATCAACAAGTGGTATTAGAGCTTGTTGAGGAACTTTTGATCTTTGAAGAACACCAGAACCCTAAAAACACTGAAACCCTAATTTTCTCAGAAACCCTAAAACCACCATGTCTGAAGAAATAACCACCTCCTCCTCACCCTTACCAAACATCAGGATTCCCATGCTTGATGCCACCAACTTTGACTTATGGAAGTTCAACTTTGAACAATATCTGGGGATCTATGACTACACACTCTGGGAGATTATTGAATATGGAAACTCATTCAATAAGGCTCAAAGGATTCTTGATGCCATTAGTCAAAGAACAGCTGTTGAAGGATGCCCTGAAGAAGATAAGAGAGAAAAACCTGGAGATGGTAGAGCTGTAGGTGCTGAAGATATTGCAAAGAAAAGGGTTGACATGAAAGCCCTAAATATTCTGAAAGTCTCGTTGGGACAAGAAAACCAGCACAAATATAGAGGCTATGAATCTGCTAAGGATCTTTGGGAAGCACTTGAAGTTGCATATGGTGGCAATGTAGACACTAAGGAAGAAAAGAAAAAGCAACTTCTGCATGATTATGCTGTCTTCAAAGCTCAACCCAATGAGAAACTGAGTAGTGTAAGAAGCAGATTGCTTGACATCACAAGCAAGTTGTCCTTCATGGGGACACAAGTTGGTGATGTTGACACCAATGCTACCTTTCTTAAAAGTCTTGGTGAGGCATGAAAGATTGAGGCAAGATCTATTCTTGCCAACAATACTTACAAGAGCTCCTCGTTTGATGACATCTACAACAAACTAAGACTGTTGGAAGATGAAACTCTTTCAGAGCATGGAAGCAAATCTAGCACCAGCAACATGGCCTTCTTCTGTCATAGTGAAGGTCAATTCAATCAGAAGGACTCTAATATGCATCCAGTTACTGGATCATCATATGTCAGCGCTGGAACAAGTCCTGTCAACGTCTCCTACTCAGACGCTGACACATTCATGAATGACTCCCCAAGAGTTAAACCTGCTGGTTTGGATTTGGATACTGTTTGTGCTTATATTGCTTCTTTGCCCAATGGTTCAGTGATTACATATGAGGACCTTGAGCAGATAAGTGATGAGCACTTTGAAGAGATGGACATCAAGTGGAACATGGCTCTTGCTAGTATAAGAGCAAATAGGTGGAACAGAAGGTTCAAGAAGAAAATGATCTTCAATGCTAAAGACACAGCTGGATTTGATAAATCCAAAGTTGAATGCTACAACTGTCATCGTATGGGGCACTTCATGAGGGAATGCAGATCTCCTAGAAGGTCTGATGTTGGTAAACCCTTAAGTCAGGTTGTTAAAGCTCAGGATTCCAAAGCTATGGTTGCAGTTCAAGGAATTGATGGTACTGGATGGGATTGGAGCTATCTGGCTAAGAATGCTGAAGAGGATAAAGCTTTGGTTGCTGATATTAAAGAAGAAGAGCATGTTGAATATGCTCTCATGGCTCACTCCTCCTCTTCATCTGATAATGAGGTATATGATGATGCTTTTTGTAGCAAAGGTTGTAGGTTAAACACTGAAAGACTTAACAAAGAAGTGTTAAAATTAAAAGATGATATGAGTACTGAAAGGTGTAAATTGTCTAATTACCAACTAGCTCTAACTGAAACTGAGAAAACCGTTTCTGAATACAAGAAAATGGAATTTGACTTAAAAGATAAGATTAATATCTTAAAACATGAGCTAGAGGGTAGTATGGATGTTAGAAACATCATGACAAAGGTTAATAGAGATCTTCAGGCTAAGTTAGATGAGGCCATTAAGAATAAAGATAATGTTGACCTAAAGATTCAAAGATTTGATAGAGCCACCCAATCTCTAGGAGACTGTGTGGCTAAACAAAGGGATTCTAAGGATATGACTGGGATTGGGATGAATGATTACTCTCTGGTTCCACCACCAGCTGGTGACTTCTATGGTGTCCAGAGAAAGGACTTGTCTTGGACTGGTATACCAGAATGCCAAGAAGAGGAATTCATTCCTCCACCAAGAGTTGTCACTCCAGCGGAAGAGTATCAACAAAAATTGACTGACCTAAATGAGTGGAAGAAAGCTAACCCTACTTTATTTGTTAAGGGAGGTTTGCTATGTGAAAGTCCCAATGAATCACTACCCATTAAGGTTACTAACCCAATCACTGGTAAACCTGTTGACCTAGGCTCAAACACTGTTAGAAGACCTACCATTAAATATGCAGAGATGTATAGGAATAATAGGTCACCCAAGAGCCAAGTTAACAATCGTGGAACAGGTTTCTTCTCTACTAGACCTAAGGTTGTGTCTAAGAAAGCCTGTTACACTTGTGGTAGCTTTTCACATTTGGCATACAAGTGTGTCAACGCTCCCAAAGCCAGCGCTGACAGGAACAATTTCAGCGCTGCTAGGAAGAAAGTCAACGTTGTTAGGAAGTCAAACGTTGTCAGACCCAAACCTTGTGTGCAGCAACGTCCACAAGTGATTAGACCTGCCCCATTCTTTACTAGAAGGTCTAACACTCATGGACAAAGACCATTCCAAAAGACAAACACCTGGGCAAATAGGCAATGGGTTTCTGTAGTAAACCCTAGGTTCAACGCTGACAAGGGTAATTTCAGCGTTGACAGGACAAAATCTAACGCTGACAGAAACGTAACCAGACCTAAATATTTGCAGCCACAAGGTAAGGGGTCAAAAGCTTCTTCAAGCTTAACATGGAGACCCAAGAAAGATCAAAACCCTAATGATAATGGGATTTCAATGACTTGCAATAGATTTAATTACATTTCAAAGGTCATTACAAAACCTATTGGGGTTAACTGGGTTTTTCATCCTAAAAAGGATTAGAATGGGGTTGTTGTGAGAACTAAGTCTGTTCTTATTGAACAACCAGATGAATCCAAGTCTTCTGAGACTTGGGTTCCCAAAGAAAACTAATTTGTTTTCTTTATGTGCAGGGCATTCAAAGACAGATCAATGATTATGGATATTGGGATAGTGGATGCTCAAGGCACATGACAGGGAAGGAAGACTATCTGACGAATTTCACCCCTATTAAAGATGGTGACAAGGTATACTTTGGAGGTGGTTACGGCACAATCACAGGCAAAGGAACCCTTCTCACCAATAATCTGCGTTTTGAGGACGTCTTCCTGGTAAAAGAACTGGATTATAATCTGTTTAGTGTATCACAAGTTTGTGATAACAAAAATAAGGTTCTGTTCACTGACACTGAGTGCTTGGTGTTAAGCAAGGATTTTAAGATACCTGATGAGAAATACATTGAGTATAGAACACCTAGGCATAAGGACATATACAATGTGAATTTAAATGGAATTAAAATGAATACAAATATGTTTTGTTTTTATGCTAAGGCCTCAGTAGATGAGAGTAATTTGTGGCACAGGAGACTAGGGCACATAAACTTTAAAAATATAAATAGACTTGTGAGGACTTGTGAGGCTTGGTTTAGTTGATGGTTTGCCTGAGAAGGCCTTCCACAATGACCACTCTTGTGTTGCATGTCTTAAAGGCAAGCAGCACAAGGTCTCATTCAAGTCTAAACAGGTGCATACTAGTTCCAGACCTCTTCATATGCTTCACATGGACCTCTTTGGTCCAACAAACATAGAAAGTTTTAATGGTAAGTCTTATTGCTTTGTTATCACAAATGATTTTCTAGATTTACTTGGACATTCTTTCTAGCTATGAAGAGTCACACATCTGATGTTCTTATTGATTTTATCACTCAGATTGAAAAGAGGTCTGGTAATGAGGTTAAAATGCTTAGGAGTGATAATGGTGGAGAATTTAGGAACAAGAAGCTAGATGATTTCTGTGCCAGGAAAGGAATTACTAGGCAGTTTAGTATTGATAGAACCCCACAACAAAATGGGGTTGCTGAAAGGAAAAATAGAACCCTAATTGAAGCAGCCAGAACAATGTTGGCTGATGCTCACTTTCCTATAGCCTTTTGGGCTGAGGCTGTTAATACAACATGCTATGTGAAAAATAGAGCATTGGTCAACAAAATTCAGAACAAAACACCTTATGAGTTACTTTGGGGAAGAAAACCTAATATTGGTTTTCTTAGACCTTTTGGTTGTCATGTAGTATTATTAGACACTAGTGATGCCTTAGGGAAATTTAGTGCAAAAGGTGATGAGGGCTATTTCATGGGGTATTCTGTCCAGAGCAAGGGTTATAGGGTTTATCTTAAAGAGGACAAACGTATTGTTGAGAGAGTACATGTTAGGTTCTTAGAGAATAAACCTAGTGATCCTGAAAGTGGTCCTAATTGGTTGTTTGATTTGGAACCCTTATCTAGAACTTTAAATTATATGCCTGTCACTAATCCAGACATTGTGAAGGTAACTTCAAATGTTGTGGAGGAACAAGTTGTTAATGTTTCAGGTACACAGGTTCATGAGAAGGTTGGATCACAAGCAGAAAAGGCATCTCCTACATTTGAATATGTCATAATTCCCATTTGGACAGATGCTTTTGCTGCTGCTGGACAAGATAATGGTGGTGTCCAAATACCACCAGATACAAACATGCATGGTCCCTCAGACGCTGACAAAGGCAAATCTAGCGCTGACAAGGCCAAATCAGACGTTGATAGCTCAGACGTTGACAACAACATTTCAAGCGTTGTTAGCCCAAGCGCTGACAAACAAGGTTCAGACGTTGACAACACCTTTGCACATCTTTTCTCTTCCACTTTTGAACAAGGTGAACCTTCCAATTCTTATGAAGAAGGTCATCCTTATGTTGATGTAAGAGAGTCTGATGAAGAAGTATTGGCAATATGGAGCATGAGGTTGAGGACACCAGACTTTTTGAAGGAGGGGTTCTCACTTCCACAATGAAGAATCACCCCACATCTCAGATCATTGGTGATATTATGACTCCAGTTCAGACTAGAAGATCTCATCAAGGTCTTGGTGGGTTTAGTGCCAATATACACAAGAAGGTTGATACCCCTCTTGTGCAAGCATGTTTGTTTGCATGTTTTCTGTCACAAGAAGAACCCAAGAAGATATTTGATGCTCTCAAAGAACCAAGTTGGGTGGAAGGAATGCAGGATAAGCTTCACCAATTTGCAATTCAGGATGTTTGGGAGCTGGTTGATTGTCCTAGATATGTCAGACCTATAGGGACAAGATGGGTTCTCAGGAACAAAAGAGATGAAAGAGGAATTGTGGTCAGAAACAAGGCAAGGTTAGTGGCTCAAGGTTTTACACAAGAGGAGGGGATAGACTATGAGGAGGTCTTTGCACCAGTTGCAAGGATTGAAGCTATTAGGATTTTTCTAGCCTATGCTTCTTGCATGGGCTTTACAGTCTATCAAATGGATGTCAAGAGTGCCTTTCTGTATGGTACTATTGCTGAAGAAGTATATGTAATGCAACCTCCTGGTTTTGAGGATCCAGAGCATCCAAATAAAGTGTATAGAGTCAAAAAGGCTATGTATGGCCTTCATCAAGCCCCTAGAGCATGGTATGGTACCTTGTCTACCTATTTGGTGGACAATGGATTCAAAAGGGGCACCATAGATCAGACACTATTTACAAAGAAGAAAGGAAAACATGTGTTGCTTGTGTAGGTCTATGTTGATGATATCATTTTTGGGTCTACTGATCCAAAGATGAGTGAGGATTTCTCCAAGCTTATGATAGACAAATTCAAGATGAGTGCTATGGGGGAGATGAACTTCTTTCTAGGTTTACAAGTTCAGCAGAAAGAGGATGGTATCTTCATCTCCCAGGACAAATATGTTGCTGAGATCTTGAAGAAGTTTGGCTTTTCTCCTCATGAAAAGAGGGCTACTACTCCTATGGATAGAGAACACCCTTGGGGAAAGATTAGAGATTGGAAAGATGTTGATGTCAGGCATTATAGATCCATGATTGGATCCTTGATGTATCTTACTGCTTCCAGACCTGATATCATGTTTGCTGTGTGTGTTTGTGCACGCCATCAAGTGAATCCCAAAGAATGTCACCTTTATGCTGTGAAGAGGATCTTTAGGTACCTAAGATGCTACCCCAGTCTTGGTTTGTGGTACCCAAAGGATTCACCATTAGAGCTGATTGCATATTCAGATAGTGATTATGGAGGTGATAAGTTTGATAGGAAATCCACAACTGGTGGATGTCAGTTTCTTGGGAGCAGATTGATATCTTGGCAATGCAAGAAACAAACAGTGGTGGCTAACTCTACAACTGAATCAGAGTATGTGGCTGCAGCAGCATGTTGTGGTCAAGTGTTGTGGATTTAGAACCAGCTGTTAGACTATGGGTATAATTTTATGCATACTAAGATATTTGTTGACAATAATAGTACTTTATGCATTATTAAGAATCATGTACATCATTCTAAAACTAAACACATAGAAATTAGACACCATTTTATAAGAGATTGCTTTGAAAAGGGTTTAATACAACCAGATAGGGTTGACACTGAGGAAAATGTGTCAGATTTATTAACTAAACCTTTTGATGCTGGGAGATTTCATTACTTGGTAACAAGTATTGGAATGGTTAATCTCACTTAATATGTGTTTTGGATTCTTTTTGTAAAAGTATGTACAGGATGATGCATTATTATTGGCCTTATTGATGATTTAGATTTTCCACTATATTTTTCTAACACTGACAAAGGTTGCTTGAACGCTGATAAGTGTTTTAGCAACGTTGTCAGCAATATAATTGTCTAACGCTGACAAAGCTTCCCTCAACGCTGTCATGTGTTATCGGGGCGTTGTCAGCAACAATGTTAGTTTTGTGGTTTTTCAATCTAAATGTGCAGATGGTGTTAGCAGTATACTATTGGATACAGAGTTGCTTATGGATCAATGGAGAAGCATTTGGACAAGTTTTTATTTATGGATGATGGTTGGAATGTTTCATTCCTATCTTGACATAAATTTTTTATGTTCATGCATGATTTTAGCAAACTTTTTGTATCATAGTTTAAGGGGAGGTTTTAGGAACCTTTAGGATGTTTGGGTATCCATATGATACTCTTATCACAATTCTAGATTGTGTCCACAGGTGAGTATGGGTTAGTTTTACTAAACCATAAGGCACTGTAGCATGCATTGTATATCAACTTTGCATGCTGCCAAGACATTTATGGCCTAGAATTGGTTGTGGTCTGTTGGGAGACTTGGGAATGATTTTGATATGGGATTTACCTGGGAGTAACAAGGATTTTATAAAGTAACTTGGTTGTTAAGAGTTTTGGTTAGCAAGGGACACTAGAGGACTGTTATGTCTATCTTGCTTATGCAAGTGTGCATAAGTGGACAGTGCTTGCCGCCCTATAATAATTATCAGCTTTTGGTTATTTTCTCTAGGATAAATTACTTGTTAAGGTCATTTTTCACTTTTTAAAATATTTTTATTTTTGGACGCTGACAAGATTTTTCCAAGCGTTGTTGTGACCAAATTGGACGCTGACATGGCTTTAGGCAAACGTTGACAAGATTATAGCCGTTGGGCGTTGATGGGTTATTTTTGAACGTTGACACTCAATGGGACCTACCCAGTTGTTACTTTTTGACATATTTTCAAGCCGTAATTTTAGGAGTTGTTACTTTCATTAAATGCATGAGATAACTTATAACTTTTTCAATATTTTCATGATTGATTTTTGAAAATATTTGCCTATTTTTGGGCCAATCACATGCATTCTTTCTCTCCTATAAAATTGGCTCCTATTTTAAAACAGGGTATCTATAATTCTTGTCTAACACTTTTCTCTTATCAACCTCATCTTCTACACTCCAAATTAACAGCTTTCATCAATGGCACCAAAGTTTAACTCAGCAGAATTGGCATTGAGGTTCAGATCACAACACAACATGATTGCTTATCTTGAAGCTGATAATGATCTGTTTCCTCAATACACACAAATGGTGGCGTATTTGAACGCATCCCCACTAAGGTATGCTCTTTCTCATGCACCACTCATTCCAGTCACACACATTAAGTAGTTTTGGAACACTGTCAGTGTAACACCCCCAAATTTATACAACTCGATACAGCGAAAGACTAGTTGGTGTTACGGGATAGCACATTACTCACATCATAGACAACGCATAAAAATCGCGTCGTTTATTAATAAAGCATTTCCATTCATAAATAACAAAGTTACATCGGTCCCAAGTCATTATATTTAATACATGTTTTACAAAGCATTTGAATGGAAATAAGTATTTAGGTGCGGGCCATGAATTCTTGTTGTCTTCCCGAGAATTACCTTCAAGTACCTGAGATAAGACATGTCAAAAGAAAAGGTCAGCGATAACGCCGAGTGAATTCATAGAGTTTGATAAAATCCATCAATATAATATCCGTATAAAATTATTACTGAAATCATTTTGTACAAATCATTTTAATAGGCCATAAAATAGCCAAAGTCATTTTATACAAATCCTTATCGAAAATCATAATATAGGCATTTGCCTTAAAAATCATTATACGAATCATTGTCGTTAAAAACACCATACAATACGTTTTGCAACGTTGTATAGATTAAATAAAACCGTTATATGAATATGGTTATAAAAAGCCTTAAAAATCATTATACGAGCCAATGTCGTAAAAACGTCATACAATACGTCTTACGAAGTTGTATGAAAATAAAAACTGTTATATGAATATGGTTACGAAAACCAAAACACAAACATAATATCAATAGTATGACCCTGTATTGCTAGTTAGGCAATACATCGTAATTCGGAGCGTCTAGTAGTATTTCGTTAGTTTTGATTATTATAAGCCGCATGACATTGTTACCTTACTAAACCAACAACGGGTAGCTAACCCGATACCAATTTTGCCCATCTATAGTAGCGTGTCGTCACAAAGGTCACGCTATGGAAATCTTCTCATACATAAATTCGCTTACCAATCAATGTGGCACGACGGGGATCAACCGTCAAGGCGCGAACTGGAGTGATCGTCCCCAAATAGTACTATTAAATGCATAAGCGTCTACCAAATCCCGGTAGTTCACAATTCATGCTAATGGGACTTTTAGGGACATAACCTAACTTTAATAATCCATTTAATTTCATCTATCGGGTCCTTTAATCATTTATCGGGTCATACAATCGAGTCATTCAATCATTCGGGTCCAAAATCAATAAACAAACAATCGGTACAAATGGTGTCCTAATTTTATAAAAACTAACATGTTGTCTCCCTCGCGGGTTTATAAAACATTTCATAAAAACATTTAAAAGAGTGCGAGGCTATGAACTCACATTGATGTGGGAAGGCGGGTTATCGGCAATTCGGACGTACGGCACGTGCTTCAATCACGGAAACCTAGACAAATAATACTCGGTCTTAGACTCTTGTCCAAAGACTTTATAAAAATAACAATTATGTATACATATGATGATTATATATATATGATGATCAAGTGGGTTTACATATTCTCATTAACTCGTTTTAGTGTTTGCGTATTGGTATCATTGTACTAGTTTACTAGTTTTACCTATTTACGCGTTTTAAGTCCAATAAACTTATTATAAGTTCTTTAACTTGTATCAATCCATGTTATACTTATATTATCAGTATCTACACTTTACAAGTTGGGCCTAAATGGGTTAAGCCCAATAATAAGTTTATAAGTGTCTTAGTCCATTTTTTGTTGTATTATTAGTCCAATAACGTTAATTTAGTCCGTTAACGTCCGTATGTCCTATAGTTCGGGTCTTATCGGTTTTTACTTGTTATACATGTTTATATATCAGTATATAAGTTTTATAAAGTTTACATTAGATGGGTCCAACCATCTAAGTTTTATTTAACAAAAACGTTAATTTTACGGTATTAGCCGAAAAAGTCGTAAAAATCATGTTTATAGTTTTATAATTTATAAAACTTAACAAGTTACCATTTTTATAAAATGTACACTTATTTAACCTTTTACATACTTATATAAATAAAATCCATAAGTTAGTGGGTTTTTATTTTATATTTTATACTATTAAATTTTGATTGCTTATATAATAGTATTATTATTTAATTTCCAAAAATCTTATTTTTATCTTCACTTTAACCAAAACTGCCATATCTAGAGTTCTATATAGAGATAGAAGCTCAAATTTTTATCACATAAACTACATGATATGTGCTCCATTTAACTAGCCTATAGCTACTGTTGAATCATCTTCTAAGTATTTTCTAAAAATCGTCCAAAACAGTGAACTCAGATTTGTACCTTAAACTTGTTTTGATCATATCTCACTCATACAATGATTCCATTGCATGGCCAACTCTCACATGTGTACAAGACCCATAGCTTACTTTAAATACATTCTACTTCATCAATTTATCAGTCCATGACCTGTTTCTTTACTGTTTTATACAGCCATCACTTTTAAGCAAGATTTTAGCCTTGTTCTTTATAGTTTTTCACCTTTTTAATCATGTTTATCAACACCAAATCCCCACATAACATTTTTATCATCATATAATCATCATATACATATACAATAGGAAATAAAATACATGTTTACATAATCAAAATAACAAGAAGATGAGGAGGACAATCTTTATACCACCATGTTGATGTAGGTTATGATTTGGACATGGATTTTGATGGAGAAACTTGTGATGCACCAAGACCATCTTCAAGACCACCATTATTCATAGACTCCTTGTGGAAAATCAGCCCTAACACTTCATGGAAACTCTTCCTTGGATGTTATAACTTGCACTAATCAATAGGGCTTCAAAAGGGCATCAACATGTATATGAATAACATGAGATTTTGTGGTTGATTTTGATCAAATGAGGGTTTTGAGTGGGGTGAGGGACGGCACATTTGAGAGATTGAGAGAGAGGATGAGTTGTTTGCATGAGTTTCAAATGAGAAGTGGTTTGGGGTAGTGGTTTTGTGATGTTTATGGCTTAACTTGTAAGCTAATGGACATGTCTTGCTACTTAGCTTACACTTGACACCAAATGTGGTGTGGTGGCTAAGTTAGATCGGTTTGAGTGGGGGTGGGACAAGTGTCCCACTTGTCTCATCCCCATTTATTTACGGGTACTCCTCGATTCTAGTTTCCTCGATTTGCGTGCCCTCGGGTCGTTTTACGAAAAGCGTTTTTATAAATTATGAATCAACGGCACAAAACGAATCTAATAAAAATTGTCTCATCAAAAACGGAGTTAGAAAACGTAAATACGTAATCCTAAGGTTTCCGGTTTAGTCGTAAAGGACGTTCAAAATAAAATCGTAAGTCCTAATCTCTTCTCGTAAATTTGTGAGTTTATGAACCAACACAAATTTAAAACTCCAAAATAATATTCACGTATAAATTTATTTTCTGAAATGTCGGACTGTCACCAAAGACGGTGTATGTAAACGTAAGCACGTAACGTTGAATCCTCTGGTTTAGACGTAGTCGACGCTACTTCAAGACGTAAATTCAAATTACTTCCCAAAAATAAGTGAATTCATATTGTAACATTAAAAATAATGTTTTCAAATAAATATTGAGAATAAAATATCAACCATAAATTGACGGATTGTCACAGCATTTACCCCTAAACAGGACCTTTGTCCTGAAAGATCATCTTACCTTACTACTCGCTTCTTATAGAGTTAAAGCCATGTGGGTATTTCCTCCACATTCGGTCTTTTCTCACAAGTGCAATTCATTACAATACGCGAGTTCTATCAAACATAACTACGGGAATAAGATCAGGCTAATTGTTGACTTACTTTCTTTATCCATGATGTTCATGGGTTTCTAATGAATGCAACTTTTTGCCGATCTAAGCTTTACTAAGAACAATCAGATTTTCACTTGATAGATATTCCATCAAGTTCGATATACGAAACATAATTCACGCATCTCTTGAAGTCCTTGGGTAGATCCAGCTTATATGCCTTTCAAACCAAATCTTTTACATCATCTCAATGGTCCCATACAACGGGGACTTGTATCCCATGATTTGTCAGATCATGAAGTCATTTTTACAAGGTTAAAATTTTTGGCATAACTTCGCTACCCATCTGGCACTTCAAAATCTACATTTCATATTCACATAACCTCTTGCCAATTACTGGCAGTCAATAATCAGATCCTACTTTCAACAATCATTTCAGATCTCGCGGGTCGGGTATTTTGTAAGGTTAGGTTCACCATCATAGGAAAACTTAAACCTAAAAGACATGTCCAACTCACAATGGGTGTTTGTCGGGTGTCTTCATCTCAACTCTTGCTTACAGATGCTCTAGTATAAATCCTAACAAGATTAGATCTTGATCCTAATACGATAATTATCAATGATAATCTCTCCAAGGGAAAACGATTATACGGTCTATTACCAAAGGTCAATCATTCAAACATAAAACAACACTTATATTACTTTGTATCGTTACTTTACCTCGTCCCTTCGATTTGAGGTGGTATACAATACTCTCATCAAGGTTCGTTCTCAATGATTTCTGAGCAAATCTCTAGAAATTCGATGCGAAGCGAGGATCTTGATATAGATGATCGATACAGGCACACTATGTTTTCATAACTCTTTTGCATTTATCATTAACGGGAATGATATTTAGCAGATTTGGTCAGTCTGTCGACGATGACCCAAATCGAATCAAATTCAGATGATGACCTTTGCAATAGCTAGACGTTTACTAATGTATGAGGCGATGTCTGCCTTCATAATTGCCATCAGTACAACTTCTTCAGACAAAGATACTTTTTGTCATAAATGACATATATAGAATACTTATACTTACAAATTCCAACATAACTATATCTCACAATCCTCCATATTTAGACAATCACAAGTGGCCTTTAAAACATTTAACGCTATCGGCTTCTCAATTCTAATGGTTCATGTTAGCCGTGAAACATTTCAATATTTATATTATCCTTTTTACAAACATTGTTTACTTTTATATCGTTCGGCAATTTATTTTGCACCTTCATTATTAAGGAACATGTCCTAACTGGTTCTTTATCTTTTCTACATAATGCGTCGGTATCTATATTCACTTCTCATGATGATATAATTATCATGTCCACAATTCACTAAGATATTCTTTCTATATTATGTGTCAGTGTCTATATTTACTTTCTCCTTGTGAAATAAATATCATAACCGTATTTATTCAAAATTCTTTCTTCATATCTTCTATGTTTCAGTTTCATCTCAACTATTATTTTTATCCGTTTTGCTCAATCCGTCGTCTAAAGCGTCGATAATTATTACAATTAATTGAATAGTAATTGTTATAACTAATTAAATAATTATTAGTTAATTTTTATGAAGCGTAAACGTAAAGTTTTAAATTTCTTAGTTCGACCAATTATATAAAATGTTCAAAATAATTTTGAATTTAATTAACAATATTTTTGCTGATCTATCGAAAATAATTAATAAGATTCGTAAATGTTTGAAAAATTGTTGATTATACTTTTGGTCAAAATTTTCTTAGTTGAAAAGCAAAAATTGTCGTTTCAAATTTTAAGTTATGGTTTAATGGTTTCCTCAATCCCTCTTAAGATGTCTAGAAGTATGCACAAACATTTACCCCTAAACAGAAGTTTAGTTAAATGGTTTGTGTATAAGGTAATAATTCCTTAAAATCCTTTGTTAAAACATTTGTCAAAATATATTTGCACTTTCTTTTTAGTAATAATCCAAAGTCTTAAAAGGGCTCTTAATTTTGAAGAGTCAATTTATATTCCATTATCAATTAAACACATAGTCAAATAATGTAAGGGTTTAAGCCTTTAATCACATATCAATTATTCAAGGTTTAGGTTTTCACTGTTCGGCCAATTCAGGGCAGTCTATAAATAATTATTAACTCATTCTTATTCTTATAAACAAACATATAGTCCTTAATGATCACGAGCATGAATTTATCAAATTTCAGCCTACACACGTGATCCACCAAATTCATGAATACTACATGTGCATTGGTCAATCCAAACGACATCACGTGAAACTCATAATGTTCATTACAAGTACCGGATGTAGTGGTTGGAATAGATAATCTCTTTCGCAGATGCGAAGTTTGATGATAACCATGTTGAGGATCAAAAACCTTCTAAATGATCGAACAAATCTTCCATTTCGAGTTATGGATATCGTTTTCGATTGTCAATTTACTCAGTTCACAGTAATCTATAAATATAAGGAATGATAACACCATAGCTCTTCAGGATGACATGCTTGGTATATTAAAATCTTTCTCCGACAACTCTCTCAGTTGTACGGTAATTCCTTAAATTCAGATGGTGCTGACATACAGTGCACATGCCATAGGTGCAGCACCAGGAATACAATCAATACCAATTTCAACTTGCCTTAATAGCAAATGTCTAGGTAATTCATTAACAAATACTTACTAAAGTTTCAGATAACATAAACATCTTTTAATAGATTCATTTTAGGTACTTTCTAGATTATAATATCTATAACTAGTTCACAACCATTCATAGTATAATTTCAAGTCTAAATGCAGGATATAGTCATCCGTCAAGAATTATTTAGATCACTCTTGATAATCAACATCTTATCTTTTAAGGGAATTCTACTCGAGTTCCTATCAATTAAGACAATGTCGTCATGTCATAATCAATCGATCCATTCTACTGGCACTATCAACTTTTCAGTTTTATTGCCGTCGATAAGATGTGAACTTCTCAAAAGTCTAATAATAACTCATAATCTTTCACAAATTCAAGGATATATGAAGACACAACTATCATCTAAAGAGTAAGGTCAACACATAATTTACGCGAGAAAATTTCAAATCAGATACAGACGAAAACATTTAACGAATATGAATATATCCCATGTTTTCATAATTTGAGTACGCATTCGAAAGCTCCTCGGATCGTTACCCAGGTCATTCAAATGAAATCAAATCAAAAGAAATGATAGGAACGTCAATACATCGAGTCGGGTATCAACACTCGATAATCAGATACTTTTCCTAAGAATCTCACTACGGGAGAATTGGACAAGAAATAATTGTCAATTGTCAAATAAGACAATTTCCACAGATGAGTAAATTTGACTCAGAAGAATAGATGCTACAGGCACATATGTAGGTGTCCCTAACATTATGTCCTTATTTTTCACTTCTTGCAGATCTCATAAAATTTATTCTTTCACAATCTTCAAAGAAAATGTAGCGTTTATTAATCAGTTTTATGGTGACTACTAATCAGCCTTGCATGGTCCATTCCAAATTGTATGTAGGCGCGCAACTATATACAATTTCATGATTAACGATGCAATACTCAGTTCGTCAAAAAATTTTATCATCATGTTTATAATAAAAACATTTTCATGTTTAATTCTTAAATAAGAATCAAGAATAAATTTACAAAGATTTTCTTTGTTATGGAAATAATTAAGTTTCCAAATCGTCTCTTAAACAACTTCATTTTGATATCAGTCACTTATAAATCTCACTTTGAATAATCCTTATTGTGATGAAAATTAAATTTTCTCAAAGGATACCGTTTTAACTTTATAAAAATAAGGTGTGATCTGCAAAAGAGTGATGAAGAGTTGCTCACCGAGAACTAACTAAAATATGATAAGAAATGAGCTTAGCCAAATAATCATGAGGTTCATGACCTCGATGGCACTCACGAAGAATGATTCACAACGTAACTCAAATCAAGATGAGTACTTGTTCAATGGTTGCATCACTAATGCGAACATTAGGATGAAGCAATAAAAGATAGATAACATCGATACATGTAGGATTTAGCAATCAAATGTAGTCTTTTCATTAATCACAAACAAGTCAAAATTGTACCGTAACACATTACGCGTCACTACGTCATACAATTCTAAGAACTCATCCTACCAACTGATGTCTCAGTTAAGTTAGGGACTTTTAAAAGATACCACAATGAATACTAATATACAAGAGTCATTAGGTGTTCCATATGTCCCAGAAGATCCATCGGTCTCAATTCAGAAGAAGATTTCTTCAATTTATTTCTTGGACACTGGGCATCCTCGCCAGTGGACAATGGCCTAGGAACAGCCCTTAACACAAACTAACAATCAATTAAAACCTTATAATTCAATCACAGGACTTAACGACTTCCTCATATTCCATACAATTTAAGTTTTACTTTATTCAAATTTTCAATCAACTTATACTCAATTCGATATCCTACCTCATATTCCAACACTTTCAATCTTATTCTTACACCTTTAAAAGGGCAACATAAGTTCAATATTATCAATAATTAATTTCCAATCCTATAGCTCTTACAACAACAATTATCAAATGAGTCACTAGTATGAAATGACTCGATCAGTCAATTAGACTTCTTGGAAAGGTATTAGTGGCATGAGACTTTTGGGTAATGGTTCCAATTACAGCCTCAAGTGCAACATTCACCCTTTCGATTTTAATTTCAGAATTGGATGACAACGAATCAGATGACATCTTTCTAGGTGGTAACGTTTTGTCAAACTCCACTCTATAAGAAAAGATCGTCATGACATCGATATCAGTTTTAATCTCGCCAATTCTTCTTCAATATTACAATCAACTAATATCTACATTTCTACGAATATCAACCATTTGTTGGGATCATAAATATCCACAACTTGGTTTAGATCTAGGATAGCTAGAATTCATACGAGAATAGCTTCGTCTAATTTACTAGGGGATTTAGGGTTCCTTGTGACAATCTACGTCGTATAAATACCTCGTATAAATATCAAAATAATCATCAAACAATCATGTAATAATATTACATCATATATTTAATCAAAGTTATATATATATTAAAATAACACTTCTCAGTCTGGCCTTGTCGGTAACTCGGGAATTCTTCGGCACCGTTATAGTCAAAAGATTTTTAGACATTTTTAGAAAAATGTGTATGGTTAAAAGATTTTGAAATGTTTTATTCAAAACCTTGGTTTTAAAAATCTTTCGTTCTCTATAACGAGAGCTCTAGTACCAAACTGTAACACCCCCAAATTTATACAACTCGATACAGTGGAAGACTAGTTGGTGTTACGGGATAGCACATTACTCACATCATAGACAACGCATAAAAATCGCGTCGTTTATTAATAAAGCATTTCCATTCATAAATAACAAAGTTACATCGGTCCCAAGTCATTATATTTAATACAGGTTTTACAAAGCATTTGAATGGAAATAAGTATTTAGGTGCGGGCCATGAATTCTTGTTGTCTTCCCGAGAATTACCTTCAAGTACCTGAGATAAGACATGTCAAAAGAAAAGGTCAGCGATAACGCCGAGTGAATTCATAGAGTTTGGTAAAATCCATCAATATAATATCCGTATAAAATTATTACTGAAATCATTTTGTACAAATCATTTTAATAGGCCATAAAATAGCCAAAGTTGTTTTATACAAATCCTTATCGAAAATCATAATATAGTCATTTGCCTTAAAAATCATTATACGAATCATTGTCGTTAAAAACACCATACAATACGTTTTGCAACGTTGTATAGATTAAATAAAACCGTTATATGAATATGGTTATAAAAAGCCTTAAAAATCATTATACGAGCCAATGTCGTAAAAACGTCATACAATACGTCTTACGACGTTGTATGAAAATAAAAACCGTTATATGAATATGGTTACGAAAACCAAAACACAAACATAATATCAATAGTATGACCCTGTATTGCTAGTTAGGCAATACATCGTAATTCGGAGCGTCAAGTAGTATTTCGTTAGTTTTGATTATTATAAGCCGCATGACATTGTTACCTTACTAAACCAACAACGGGTAGCTAACCCGATACCAATTTTGCCCATCTAAAGTAGCGTGTCGTCACAAAGGTCACGCTATGGAAATCTTCTCATACATAAATTCGCTTACCAATCAATGTGGCACGACGGGGATCAACCGTCAAGGCGCGAACTGGGGTGATCGTCCCCAAATAGTACTATTAAATGCATAAGCGTCTACCAAACCCCGATAGTTCACAATTCATGCTAATGGGACTTTTAGTGACATAACCTAACTTTAATAATCCATTTAATTTCATCTATCGGGTCCTTTAATCATTTATCAGGTCATACAATCGGGTCATTCAATCATTCGGGTCCAAAATCAATAAACAAATAATCGGGACAAATGGTGTCCTAATTTTATAAAAACTAACATGTTATCTCCCTCGCGGGTTTATAAAACATTTCATAAAAACATTTAAAAGAGTGCGAGGCTATGAACTCACATTGATGTGGGAAGGCGGGTTATCGACAATTCGGACGTACGGCACGTGCTTCAATCACGGAAACCTAGACAAATAATACTCGGTCTTAGACTCTTGTCCAATGACTTTATAAAAATAACAATTATGTATACATATGATGATTATATACATATGATGATCAAGTGGGTTTACATATTCTCATTAACTCGTTTTAGTGTTTGCGTATTGGTATCTTTGTACTAGTTTACTAGTTTTACCTATTTACGCGTTTTAAGTCCAATAAACTTATTATAAGTTCTTTAACTTGTATCAATCCATGTTATACTTATATTATCAGTATCTACACTTTACAAGTTGGGCCTAAATGGGTTAAGCCCAATAATAAGTTTATAAGTGTCTTAGTCCATTTTTGTTGTATTATTAGTCTAATAACGTTAATTTAGTCCGTTAACGTCCGTATGTCCTATAGTTCGGGTCTTATCGGTTTTTACTTGTTATACATGTTTATATATCAGTATATAAGTTTTATAAAGTTTACATTAGACGGGTCCAACCATCTAAGTTTTATTTAACAAAAACGTTAATTTTACGGTATTAGCCGAAAAAGTCGTAAAAATCATGTTTATAGTTTTATAATTTATAAAACTTAACAAGTTACCATTTTTATAAAATGTACACTTATTTAACCTTTTACATACTTATATAAATAAAATCCATAAGTTAGTGGGTTTTTATTTTATATTTTATACTATTAAATTTTGAGTGCTTATATAATAGTATTATTATTTAATTTCCAAAAATCTGATTTTTATCTTCACTTTAACCAAAACTGCCATATCTAGAGTTCTATATGGAGATAGAAGCTCAAATTTTTATCACATAAACTACATGATATGCGCTCCATTTAACTCGGCTATAGCTACTGTTGAATCATCTTCTAAGTATTTTCTAAAAATCGTCCAAAACAGTGAACTCAGATTTGTACCTTAAACTTGTTTTGATCATATCTCACTCATTACAATGATTCCATTGCATGGACAACTCTCACATGTGTACAAGACCCATAGCTTACTGTAAATACATTCTACTTCATCAATTTATCAGTCCATGACCTGTTTCTTTACTGTGTTATACAGCCATCACTTTTAAGCAAGATTTTAGCCTTGTTCTTTATAGTTTTTCACATTTTTAATCATGTTTATCAACACCAAATCCCCACATAACATTTTTATCATCATATAATCATCATATACATATACAATAGGAAATAAAATACATGTTTACATAATAAAAATAACAAGAAGATGAGGAGGACAATCTTTATACCACCATGTTGATGTAGGTTATGATTTGGACATGGATTTTGATGGAGAAACTTGTGATGCACCAAGACCATCTTCAAGACAACCATTATTCATAGACTCCTTGTGGAAAATCAGCCCTAACACTTCATGGAAACTCTTCCTTGGATGTTATAACTTGCACCAATCAATAGGGCTTCAAAAGGGCATCAACATGTATATGAATAACATGAGATTTTGTGGTTGATTTTGATCAAATGAGGGTTTTGAGTGGGGTGAGGGACGGCACATTTGAGAGAGTGAGAGAGAGGATGAGTTTTTTGCATGAGTTGCAAATGAGAAGTGGTTTGGGGTAGTGGTTTTGTGATGTTTATGGCTTAACTTGTAAGCTAATGGACATGTGTTGCTACTTAGCTTACACTTGACACCATGTGGTGGCTAAGTTAGGCCAGTTTGAGTGGGGGTGGGACAAGTGTCCCACTTGTCTCATCCCCATTTATTTACGGGTACTCCTCGATTCTAGTTTCCTCGATTTGCGTGCCCTCGGGACGTTTTACAAAAAACGTTTTTATAAATTATGAATCAACGGCACAAAACGAATCTAATAAAAATTGTCTCATCAAAAACGGAGTTAGAAAACGTAAATACGTAATCCTAAGGTTTCCGGTTTAGTCGTAAAGGACGTTAAAAATAAAATCGTAAGTCCTAATCTCTTCTCGTAAATTTGTGAGTTTATGAACCAACACAAATTTAAAACTCCAAAATAATATTCACGGATAAATTTATTTTCTGAAATGTCGGACTGTCACCAAAGACGGTGTATGTAAACGTAAGCACGTAACGTTGAATCCTCCGGTTTAGACGTAGTCGACGCTACTTCAAGACGTAAATCCAAATTACTTCCCAAAAATAAGTGAGTTCATATTGTAACATTAAAAATAATGTTTTCAAATAAATATTGAGAATAAAATATCAACCATAAATTGACGGATTGTCACAGTCAGTTCCTCAACAGTTAATGGAGTGACCACATTAACTTCTATTGTTCATGGGAGGTCTTGGGTGGTTACTGAGGCTTTGGTACGCCAAGCCTTGCATCTTGATGATGCTGATGGTATAGTCACCCTTCCTGTAAATGAAATAGAACAAGGGCTTAGGGATTTGGGATATCCCTTTCCTGATGAAGGTAATCTCAACAAGTACCATAAGCAGGAATTTCCCCTAGCCTGGAAGTACCTCATACACGTCCTCCTTCAATGTTTGAGTCCCAAATGTACTGCACACAATGAGATCAATAGATCCATTGCTAGTGCTATTGTGTGCATTGCAACAGGGCAAAAATATAACTATTCTAAAATGATTTTTGAGGGGATGTGTAAAAACAAGGGGACAAAAATGACTTTAGCTTATCCCCGTTTTCTGCAAATGGTTTTTGATGATCAAGGTTACTGCTCAAGGGATCACAATGATTTTTATAAGATCCTTGAGCAAAAGAAAGCTATTTTTATGAAGATGGATTCACCACCCTATAGAGACTTACCTTTAACCCAAGCCATGCTTGCTGTTATTGCAGCAGCACAACCTCAACCTGACCCTCAACCTCAAATTGACCCTCAACCACAACTTGAACCCATTCCTGAACCTTTACCTTCACCTGAACACATGCACCTTGACCAAGAACCCTTCAACGTTGATACATTAAATGTTGGCGTTGATGTGCCTATTTCCAACACTGACACACAACCTTCACAATCCCAAACACCCCTTAACCAACCCACATCTACCCATTCTTCTTCACTATCTTCCACACCTCCTGAATATAGGTTGATAAAACGCCAAAGGACTACTGGAGTGTTCTCCTCTGGTGGTCCTAGCCATGAAGAAGAGAGAACCACCACCACAAGTGTGGATGGTGACCTGGATGAGGCTGGGACTATTGGTTCTGGCTTAGAAGCTGGCCAAGGCAGTCCCACCATCATTAAGTCCTCATCCATGCCCAATGAATCTGACTTGGGAGGTCAAATCCCCATTTTAGAAGAGGGCAGTCTGGAACCAATGACTCTTATGGAATTGACGGCAGTCTGCATTAGCTTGCAAAAGCAAAATGCAGACTTAGTACAAATTGTCAGCTCACAAGGCCTTGAACTCAAGGAATTGAGGGAGAGGATTGTTGTTTTGGAAAGTGATCGTGTTAGAAGAAGTGTGGAGGAGTCTTCCAAAGGGGAGGAAGATCAAATAAATCTGAGTGATAAGGGCAGCCAGGATGGTCAATCAATGGATGTCGCTGAAGCCCTTACAACTTTGAAGAAACAAACAGGTTTTGATACGTCCTTAGTCTCTCCCACCAATTTAAATTTATCATTTACAGAAATGTTAAGATAGGTTACACAAGGCGCTGAGGGAAAATATTTGAGCGTTGACAAGGCAAATTTGGACGCTGATAGAAGTATTTTGGGCGCTGATAGGATAAATTTGGGCGTTGACAGACCTGCACATGAAGGTGATGTATCCCAGTCATCATCTATCATCAAGGAAGTTTCTACTCAGGTATTACCATCTACCTTACCAACCATTGCACCATCAGATAAGGGTAAGGGTAAAATGGTAGAAGAATATGTTCCAAAAGATGCAGCTCAAATTGAATTTGATAGAAGATTGGCTGAACAAATCATGGAACAAGAAAAACAGGAGTCACCATTTGTTGTGACTTCAGAAGAAGAAAGTGATGGAGCTAGCTCAGAGTCAAGTGTAATGATTATAGAACCAGAAAGGCTTGAGTATGGAGATGAGTTGGCCAAAGAGAAGCTGAGAGAGTTGAAATTGCAGGTTGACTTTGACATGTAAGAAGTGGTTCAAATGTACAATGCTTGGGAAGAAAGTTGCATGGATAATCCAGACTTGACCATTTCAGATCAAATATGGGGTTTGGAGCTTCTTCTTAGAGTTCAGAAGGATTGTAAGGTAATTTTGAAACACAAGGCAAGCAATATTCTCTCAGAGTTAAAAAGGGATACAAGGGAGCTCTACTTTATGTTGCTCTGATGTCATGGAGTTGGATGGACACATCAGAAGTTAAAGGCTTTGACATTTGATGAGTTGGAACACAGGGCTTATCCCATTTGGGTGAGAGTGCAGGAAGCAAACACTCTCAGACTTCTTTCAGATGAAAGAAAGGAGCAACTTGCAGAAGAAATGGAAATCAAGAAAGCTATGATGATTCTCAGGCCAGTAAAGAAGGGAATTAAATTTGAGTTTCCAAAAGATATGGATCCACTATATCCAAGTGAAGCAGTTATAAGAAAGAGCCTCAAGCTCTCCCCATTAGAAGCTTCAGATATGGTGCAAGTGTTACCATTAGATTCCAGGAATCCAATTGTTAGCTATGAAGAAGATGAATGTGGATTCTGGAAGATTGGCAGATTTGGCAAGGAGGTACACACTTTTACCACTCTCATATCTTTATTTGCAAGTATTGATAGAGAAGACTTGGTGGACCTTTGGAGGTTATTGGAGACCAAGTATGAGGCTGAAGCACCAACTTCAGCTATGGAATAAAACTTTGGACCACATTCAAAAGAATGTGTGGACCAAAAGATGAAGATCCTGCAATTTGGAAGGATCTTGAAGATGACCTCAGTGGTCTTCAATGGAGGTTATATTCAGCTGCTGGTGTATACTATTTGAGCTCTACAAAGTTTGCTGAGTATCTACTTGTGGATGCTCAGTATTTCATGTCCAAAGCTATTTTGGAGAAGATGATGGACACTCAGCTGGAAATAGATTATTCAAGTGACGTGGAAAAAGATTTGATCAGATTTATTCATTACCAATATGAGAAGGTTGGTAAGACTCCTCCTAGTCCTTAATGCTTATTCAGAAACTTGATCATAAGAGTGGATATCAAGTTTAGGGGAGGATTGTTGGGAATAAATTAAGGCCAGATCACTTGAGCGCTGACAAGAACAATTCAAGTGTTGACAAGAACAAAGCAAGCGCTGACAGCTCAAGCGTTGACAAGTTAAAGTCAAGCGTTGACACATTGAAGACAAGCACTGATGGAAGATATAATCTACACGTTTATTATATTCTAGAATACTTCTAGTAAGGATAGAAACGACAATGTATTTTCTATATTTATCTTTACCTAGAATAGAAGATACGTAGCTTATTGTACAAGGCTTCTTGTGTCTATAAAAGAAGGCCTTTAGGTTAATGTTTAATATCAAGTTTTCATATAAGTTTTCGTTCGTAAACATCTTTCATTGTAAGCAAGTTCGACATTCATAATTAAAGTGAAAGTTTTGTTTACATCTTGTGTTCTTGTTTAAGTGTTAAATTCCGCATAACACTTAGATTCATAAAGCATATACAAAGGTTTCTCTACGTGTATTACTTGATCTAATCTCGTATACACAAAGCTAATCGATCTAAGTTTGGGATCAACACTTCATACTTCAAATCTTGAGAGACGTTCATGAAATAATGGTCTTCTCTTCATAATAGGAATTTCTTCACTTGAACTTCTTGAGAGATTCTTCATATTTGGACCACGACTTCTTCATTTTACTCCAATCTCTATTTGGGATATTGATATACAACGATCCGCCTCCTTTTAGGACTTGGATCTATTTATCCTCATACCTTGTTAGGGCCTTTTTGGATAGACTTCTCCATGATCTTTAGGGGAGTATTTGCTTTTCGTCGTGTGTCTCGATCCTTCGTATTGATTTTTGATAAATGATTCTTCACATCACTTGGGATCTTTTGCAACAAAATGTATCCCTCGTGCCTTGTTAGGCCCTTTTCGGACTCGCCAATCTTCGCATCCCGCTTCAATAAGTTATGCCTTGGCTATGAACTCTAATTAATACCGAGCAAATTTTAAACGACCTTGGGGTAGAAGCTAAGTAACTTTTCAAATCGTACGACCTTATTTATTGCAAATATATTTATTAACAAGTGATGGGAGAAAAAGCTCATAATCAACTCACATAAATTCATGAAAGAATACCAAACTTATAATTGACTCTATCATCTCTCGTTCTCCACAATTTAAAATCTCAAAGAATGAGACTCGTGGATGCTTAGCCAATTAAATCAAAGTTTTGGGTTTTCAAGTCATCTATAGGATCTTGCAATTTCTTAGACTTTTTCAAGTTTAGAATTTGCATTTTAAAGTTCCCTTGATAAATGACTTTCTAGGATCAATTATAGGAACTTGCGAAAAGTTCTTGTTCTTAACCCGTAAGAGTTAAGACTTTCGCGTTTTAAAGCTCCCTATATAAAAGCCTAGCAAAACTTGACTTAAACACGTTAAGGATACTAGCTAGAGTAAACTTAGATAAGTAAACTCGGGTTGAGTCAACAGATTCACAACGTTTAAAAACTAAAACCACTTTATTAAAATTTATTCTAACAAAGAAAGAAAATAACTATAACAAAAGAAAAACTACTAGGCCAAAATAGATCAAAAAATTTGAACAATGTCGAAAAATCAATTTTCCGGTAATATGAGGACAAATGCATGGAAAAGACCACTTAACTTCGATAGAAGTCCCCCTACACTTAATATAAACATTGTCCTTAATGTTTAAGTATGTGGAAATAAACTCCCCTACACTTAGGACATTGTGCACTTTGTTTAAATCTTGCTAAGGATGAGACAACTAAAGTGATTCCTATTTTAATATTGAAGAATATAAAATAGTGAATCAAAAGTGTTTAGGATAGAACCGGGAAGACGGGAACACGGAATCACGGGTCGTCAAAAGTCATCAAGAATCTATCTTTGAAAGCTCGTATTCCTGCACATGATAAGAAAGAAAACAACAAACACATACTAGGGTCTCCCCCTACACTTATTATAAAAACAAATAAAAAAGGATAGATACTGCGGGTTGCCTCCCGAGAAGCGCTTGTTTTTGTTAGCCGAGTCGTGAGCCTGACTCGACCTTGATTATAATGGTACGAAGAATGAAGAACATCCACCGGGATCAAATACATGGTTTTCGTCCATCAAATAGCACAAGCTTAAGGCGAACAAGGCAAGCCAAAGAAGAGTAGGAAAGGTTCCCTTAAGAAATTGTTGAGCACGGTGGTAGCAAGTGTGGTGAGGTGCAAGCATATCTCCAAAAGTTCCAAAAATCTTTCCTTTTATTTCATCAGATGGATACTGAGATGGCTTAAAAAGTGCAATACCAAGATCGAACACCTTTTCCTTCAGGGGAAAATAACACTCAGGCTCAGTAGACCTTGAAGAGGATCCACTCATAAATCTCACAATCTCATCCTCAGAAGGTGGATAGAGAGGTGTCAAGACATAGGTACAGCGGATATCGGTGTCTGCCGGTTTCTTCTCCTTTGAAATGTGTTTCTTCATATCCAAAGGAGGATAAAGACCATAATCATCAAAGTCCAAAGGAGGAGCGTCATTCTCATTTGGGAAGTAAGTGTTGAGAAAAGTAGCAAAATATTCCTCAAATGAGTAATTGTTCAAAGTATCAAGTGTGTTTGGTGGAGGATCTTCATCAAAAGTAGGAGTAAGGTCATCATGAGAAGAATCACTCGAGAGAGTATCAACATCATCAAAATCATCATAAGTAGGCATGTCTGGATACTCTGAAACAAAATTATGATAATCATCCCCATCGGAACTAGAATCTTTATCATAATCATCATAGATTGGTGGAGAGTCATAAATTGGTGGGGGATCCACATTGGGGAGAGAATCATCAAAATCATCCACATCGTCTTGGAAAAGTGGATTACCATGGGAAGAATCGAAAAAAGGATTGTTGTAGACGACAAAATCATCAAGCACATTAATCATATTCGCTGATTCTCTTCCATGGGATTTGGTTGTGATCTTCCCCATTTTAAAAACTTATGCATCATTCCCGACTCTTAATATTAACTCTCCTTCGGCAACATCGACTAAAGCTTTTCCGGTTCTCAAGAATGGCCGACCAAGTATTAACGGAATACGAGGGTCCATTTCATAATCAACAATAACAAAGTCGACCGGAAAAGTGAAGGGCCAACTTTAATGAACACATCTTCGGCAATACCAACGGGGTAAGCAAGAGTGCAATTTGCAAGCTCAAGAGTCATCTTTGTTGGTGTAAGGTCGGGTAATGATAACTTTTTCCAAACACTTAAAGGCATCAGATTTATACTTGCCCCGAGATCAGCTAAGTAGTAAATTCTTCGGTTTTGTTAAAAGTACATGGTAGCACAAAACGACCGGGATCTCCAAGTTTCTCTGGAAGTTCTTTAAGAAGGACGTCAGAACAATTTTCATTCAATTGAGTATTAACAAACTCCGCCATCTTCTCCTTCTTATTAAGCAATTCCTTAAACATCTTAACAAATTTAGGCATTTGGGCTAGAGCTTCAACAAGGCTAAAGGTGATGGTCAGACCCAAAATCTTCTTCAAATACTTCGACACTTGAATGTCATCCTTGGTGAGAAATTTGCCCTTGTCTAAGCGAGAAGGATAAGGGATATTAGGTTTATAGGTGGAAGGTGTAGCAGGTAAAGGTTGAGATGTTGAAGGTTTAAAGGTGGAAGGTGGGGTTGGTGAAGAGTTCTTCTTGGGTACTTCAGTAAGAGGTGGAGACGGTAATGGAGAACTAATACTAGGTGTGGGAGTAGGAGGGATAAAGGTGGTGGAGGAGGTGTATATGGAGTAACTGGGTGAGGGATAGATGGTCCTACTAAGGTTGCTCTACTGCGTGTAGTAATAGCACTCACATTCGCTCTTGGAGTTGGTGACGGTGTTTGAAGGAAGAGAGCCCGAAGTAGAGGGTTGAGTAGTTGGTAAGAAACTAGCCAACAATTCTTCAAATCATTTGTTTGAGTGCTAAAGGAGGTTTGTATATCATGTCGAAGCTTAGATCTAATATCATTACCTTGCTTAGTGATATCTCCTTTCAAGTTGATTATTTGGCTTTGTAGATTCTTGATTTGCTCTCCTTGGGTCCTTATGAAAGTTTCTACATCTTGATTAATGGGTGGTGCTGGTTGAGCGGGTGGGTGATAAGGATTACAAGCTCGAGGTGGGTTTGGGTTGCTTCTATTGTAGTTGTTGGGGTTGTGGTTTTGAGGAGAAAAACCGGGTGAATGAAAGTTGTTAGAACGGTAACTTAGCAAGTTACGATCACCTTGAGGTCGAGCTTAATGGCTATCCGTTGAATAGTTACCATAAGCCGCATACACGTTTTCCGGATTGTCATGAGTAGAAGGATAATCAGTGTATGAATGAGGACCGCCGCAGATCTCACAAGAAGTTGCTACAGCTTTAACTTGTTGTTGTTGATTTGTAGCTAAAAGTTGCATGTTTTTGCTCATTTCGACCATTGCGCGGGTCAATTCGGTGATATCAGGGTTTGAAGAGGTAGAAGAAACATTGACTCTCGGGTTTGATCTTGAAGATGCGGATGAATCCCAATTCTTGTGATGAGTAGTCATGTTCTCGATAAGCTCTCTACACTCCTCAGGTCTTCTTTTCATAAATGTGCCACCGGCGGCTGCATTAATCGTATCACGATCATGAAAAGTTAAACCGTTGTAGAAAGTATCAATTGTAAAATCCATGATTTTACCATGATTTTTATGTCATGAAGTTTCACCCATTAATCCTAGAACACATACTCACATGTGTATTCCTATAGGTTGAGTGTGACCTTGTTCATTTAGGTACTTATACCTTTACATTCACACTTGTTCTAAATAAGTTACATAGCTCAAACCTTGTACTTAAGACTAGGAGAACAAATGATGAAAATGTATAATCAATACTTGGCTATACACACAACACTAAATCAAAGTTGGAAAAACATGCTACATAGTGTATGTAGCCGTGTATGAGTGCAAGGGTGTATACCACAAACATGTTCTTAACCTCCTTGGACTAGCCCAAGACCTTACTCTTTATGTACTAGTGATACAAGGATTTTGCTTGGGTTCAATTATTCTCTCGATATCCTCTCGAATGATCTCGGTTCTTAGTGGAATGATTGTTCTTGGTTACTAAAAAAAGGTTTGGTTTTCTAATCTACTAAATGTTAAAATGTACTTAAAATGAAAACTTAAATCAAAGACAATTAATTTAATGACAATTAATTTAATGACAATTAATAAAAACTTGAATTAAAATTAAAATTAAAATTAAGATTAAAATTAAAATTAAAATCACAGTTAAAATGTAAAGGATGAGATAAAAATGAAGAAACAGAAATACTAAAGAAACAGTAACAATTAAAGATGCTAAAAAAAACTGATTTGGAAGTTTGACCTTGATTCGGAACTTTTCACCCGGAAGTTGGTTCAGAAGTATTGATTCGGAAGTTCATCCGGAACTTTCAAGGAAAATTGATTCGGAACTTTCTAAAAATCCTTCACTCGGAAGTTAATTCGGAAGATTGATCCGGAACTTTCTTCGGAACCTTCACTCAGAATTTAGTTCGGAACTTCCTTTGGAAGTTGATTCGGAAGTTTTGGAAAAGAAATCTATTCGGAACTTTTGAAACTCATTCGGAAGTTGGTGTTCATCCGGAACTTTCAGTTCATTCGGAAGATTGTACTCATCCGGAACTTTTGGTTCATTCGGAAGTTTAAAAGATAAAGACTGATTCGGAACTTAAAGACTGATTCGGAACTTTTTGTTCACTCGGAACTATTGGTTCACCCGAAACTTTGTGTTCATTCGGAAGATGCAGTTCATCCGGAACATTTGGTTCATTCGGAACCTGGGGAACTCAAAAACAGAAACTTACCCGAAGAACAAGGAAAAACGTTTTGATCCAAAATCAAACTAAATACTCAAAAAGGTTTTACCAAATTAACCACAAATCATCTAATAACCATAAGTAACAAATCCCAACAGTAAAAGCACAAATTCAACAACTTTTTAAAGATCAAATCAATCAAATGAGAACTTAAGAACTTGAAATAAAAGATGATGATGAACAAGATGAAATGGAAAGATTAAACAAGAACTTGTATTGATGATTAATGTTGAACAAAATAAAATAAGGATTAAACTTACAAGATTTGAAAAACAAAGATCAAAAATCACCAAACACCCTAGTGGTGTTGGTGATGCTACGAACAAGAAGAGATAAAAAAGTGGGGAAAAGAAAAACTAAAAACTAACTGCACTAAGTGTGTGAGGGGAACCCTTTATATAGGTGTTCCCTTTGGTTGGTGAGTGGGCTTTCTCTCGTTCTTCTTGTCTTCTCGTCTTTTCAGAAAAGTTGACGTTTTCGATTCTGATTCGGGATTTGTCGTGGATTAAATTTAACTCGTCTTTTAATTTCTTCGTTTAATAGACTTGAGTTTCTTCGACTTATGTAAATCTTCCATCCTTGGTCCTTTTCTTCGATAAATCTTCGAATAGGCCCAGTGACTTCAAATCTTTTGCATCTCTTGGACAATAGACTTCGTCTTGAGTCTTTTTCTTCCATAAAACCCGTGCAATCCCATGTTTTCTTCAATATTCATCCGGTAAGCTCTGAAAACACAATAAACACAAAAACCACGCATAATTCCAAACAAATGATATTAAACACGTGTTTTGGTCTTGTTTTAGCCAGAATTAAGTGGTAAAAGGATGGATGTTTACACACCTATAAAATCCCCTACACTTAACCATTGCCATGCCCTCATGCAATGCTTAGTGATAAAACAATTTTACACTTTTCTTATAATTAATCAACCTTGGCCTAATTAAAATACTACTGAACAAAAATTTAAGTACTAAGAGAAATTAAAATCTTTACAGGAAACAAAAGGATAGAAAACCATTTTCACTTGAAAATAGCTACATGGAAATAACTTGCAAAGAGATCAATGACTTACATTAGGGCTTTGGTGCTGCGAAGATTTATCACCCTCAAGTTTCACGTTCCCCAAACTAAGCTTAAAAACGAGATCATTGTTATTATAAGTTAGCAAATCAAACACTTACACACATGGCTTAATTAAATGCTTAAACTCCCTTATTCCTAGGTGTATCTCTTATATTTTATTTTTGTCTTAGAATGATCATGAAGATGCATTTTTGGACTTATTTCGATAGTTTATTTAGGCTGAAAGCAAAGTAGGACGATTTGATCAATAGTTAGCTAAAGGACAAAATCTCTTAAAACTGCTTCTCGGGATATCAAAAAGTTCATATCTTGGCATAACTCGGTTCACGATTTGAGACCTTTCTCGGGCCGATATTTGGCATGTACTTCATACTTCATATCTTGAGAGACGTGCTTGAGATAATGGTCTTCTCATCGTAATAGAGTTTCTTCACTTGGAGACTTTTGAGGGGTACTCCAACTATGTTGACCACGACTTCATGATTATTCTTCAATCTCTAATTGGGATTTCGAGATACAACGATCCGCCTCCTTTTCGGACTTGGATCTATTTATCCTCATACCTTGTTAGGGTCTTTTCGGATAGACTTCTTCATGATCTTTATGGGAGTTGATTGCTTTTCGTCGTGAGTCTTGATCCTTCATATTGACTTTGGGAATAATGTTTTTCACATCACCTTGGATCTTTAGCAATAAAATGGAATCCTCATGCCTTGTTAGGGCCTTTCGGACTCGCCAATCTTCGTGCCCCGCTTCATAAGTTATGCCTTGGCTATGAACTCTTATCATTACCGAGCAACTTTTAAACGATCTTGGGCTAGAAGCTAAGTAACTTTTCAAATCGTACGACCTTACTTATTGCAGATAAATTATTAGCAAGTGATGGGAGAATAGGCAAATAATTACACCAAGTGAGCTTGTGCAAGAATACCGACTTATAATTGACTCTATCATTTCTCGTCCTCCACAATTTAAAATCTCAAGTAATGAGACTCGTGGACACTTAGCCTAATAAACGAATTAAGGTCTACATGGTTAAGGATACTAGCTAGAATAAACTTGGATAAGTCTATTCGGGTTGAGTCAAAATGAACGCAACGGGCCTAATATGTCAAAGACTTTTAAACTAGCTACACCACTTTATTAATATTTTTGACTTTATTGCGGGATATATACATATGAAAGCAACGATAAAAATTTAAAAATTACGACTAAATGGCCAAAGTTAATAAAAAATTTGAAAAATGTTGAAAAATAGGATTTTCCGGTTAAATGAAGGCATTTTCATGGAAAAGTCCACTTAAAACTTCGATAGAAGTCCCCCCTACACTTAAGATAAACATTGTCCTTAATGTTTAAGCATGTGGGAAAAATCTCCCCTACACTTATGACATTGTGCACGTTGGTTAACTCGAGTTAAGGAAGAGACGACTAAAGTGATCAATTTCAAATGTGAGAATGAAGAAATTTGAATCACGATGGTTGAGAGATAGAACCGGATTTCGGATAACACGGGAGCACGGTTCTTCAAAGATTCCAAGAGTGCACTTATCCCTGTAATCACATCACCACACAAAAACAAAGAACCTATAGAGGTCCCCCTACACTTAGGAGGTTAAAACATAAAAGGATAGTTACTCGGGCTGCCTCCCGAGGAGCGCTTGTTTTTGATAACCAAGTCACGAGCCTGACTCGACCCAAAATTAGTTCATGGGAAACGTGGTGAGGGATGGAATCACCTCCTGAGAGGTATCCTCACCAAAGTACAACTTCACTCGTTGGCCATTCACCTTAAAATTCGGTCCATCAGGTTGAGCGAGCTCGAGAGTACCATATGGAAAAATTTGGGCAATGGTGAATGGGCCGGACCAACGAGATTTGAGCTTGCCCGAAAAGATTTTCAACCGAGAGTTAAAGAGTAAAACTTTATCTCCAACATGGAACTCTCGGTTTTTGATCTTGGAGTCGTGAATGAGCTTAGTTCTTTCCTTATAGATCAAAGAATTTTCATAAGCCTCATTACGGAGTTCGTTCAGCTCATTGAGTTGGATCTTGCGTAGGTCACCGGCTTTGTTGATATCAAAATTAGCCCACTTCAAGGCCCAATAAGCCTTGTACTCCAACTCAATGGGGAGGTGGCATGCTTTCCCGTACACGAGACGATATGGCGTACAACCAATCGGAGTCTTGTATGCGGTACGGAAAGCCCACAAAGCATCATCAAGTTTATCAGTCCATGAGGCACGATGCTCTCCCACGGTTCTTTCCAAAATTCGCTTTAATCCTCGGTTGGATATTTCAGCCTGGCCATTAGTTTGTGGGTGGTAGGCTGTGGAAAGACGATGATTTACACCATACTTAGCCATGACTCTTGCGAATTGGTCATTGCAAAAATGAGTCCCACGATCACTAATAATGGCACGAGGCACACCGAATCTAGCGAATAGAGCTTTCAAAAAGTTACAAACCACCCTTGCGTCATTAGTAGGTAAAGCTTTAGCTTCAACCCACTTAGAAACGTAGTCAACGGCTACAAGGATGTATTTGTTTCCATTAGAAGAAGGGAATGGCCCCATAAAGTCGATACCCCAAACATCAAAGATTTCACATTCTTGTATGAAATTCTGAGGCATCTCGTCTTTATGTGTGATGTTGCCTTGTTTTTGGCAAACATCACATCGTATAACCATGTTGTGAGCGTCACGATATATGGAGGGCCAATAAAATCCCGAATCAAACACTTTTTTGGCGGTGTAGTTGGGACCAAAGTGACCACCGGTGGGTCCTTTGTGGCAAGCATCAAGGATTTCCGAAGCTGCCGGTCCATCAACACATCGGCGGATAATCAGGTCGGCACATTGTTTGAATAGGTAAGGGTCATCCCAAAAGTAAGTCTTAATGTCGTTGAATAACTTTTTCTTTTGTTGGGATGTTAACCCTTCCTTAAGAATTCCACCCGCTAAGTAGTTTGCAAAGTCCGCAAACCACGGGGTTTCATCAGACTTCGAATTTATAGACATCAAGGTCTCCAAGGGAAAAGAATCATTGATTTCTTTGTTCGGATGATCCCCTTGGTAAGGATCCTCAAGTCTGCTGAGATGATCCGCGGCTAGGTTTTCAGCTCCTTTTTTATCGCGAATTTCAATTTTAAATTCTTGGAGAAGCAAAACCCAGCGAAGAAGTCTTGGTTTGGAATCTTGCTTTGTCAACGGTACTTCAACGCGGAATGATCGGTGTAAACGATTGTGGTGGAAAGGACAAGATAGGGGCGGAATTTTTCAAAGGCATAGACAACAGCTAAAAGCTCTTTTTCGGTTGTCGTATTATGAAATTGTGCCCCCGTCATTGTCTTGCTAGCGTAATTGATTGGTTGGAAGTGTTTGTTCACTCTTTGTCCAAGAACCGCACCAATAGCAAAGTCGCTAGCATCACACATCAACTCAAAGGGAAGCTCCCAATTAGGGGTAACCAAGAGCGGTGCCTTCGTTAGCGTATCCTTAAGCAAGTTGAAGGCTTCAAGGCACTCTTTGGAAAAGATAAAAGGAGTATCTTTTTCCAAGAGGTGGGTCATCGGGCGAGCGATTTGAGAAAAATCTTTGATGAATCGACGATAGAAGCCCGCATGACCCAGGAAACTTCTCACACCCTTCACGGTGGAAGGTGGAGGTAACTTAGCGATAACATCGACTTTAGCACGGTCTACAAGACCGGCTTTGGAAATTTTGTGTCCTAGAACGATGCCTTCTTTTACCATAAAATGGCATTTTTCCCAATTTAGAACAAGGCGAGTGTCTTCGCACCGCTTAAGCATACGTTCCAAATTGGCAAGGCAAGAAGAGAAGGAATCCCCGAAGACCGAGAAATCATCCATGAAGACTTCCATGGTTTGTTCAACCATGTCATGGAAGATTGCTAACATGCACCTTTGGAAAGTCCCGGGGGCATTGCATAAGCCAAAAGGCATTCTTTTGTAAGCAAATGTGCCATAGGGACAAGTGAATGTTGTCTTCTCTTGATCTTGGGGATCGATGGGTATTTGGAAATAACCCGAGAAACCATCAAGAAAGCAGTAATATTCATTACCCGCTAAACGTTCAAGCATTTGGTCCATAAAAGGTAGAGGGAAATGATCCTTTCTCGTGGCATCATTGAGTTTGCGGTAGTCTATACAAACTCTCCACCCAGTAACGAGACGAGTGGAAATCAACTCGTTGTGTTCATTGGGAACAACGGTTATTCCGCCTTTCTTAGGCACATAATGGATTGTACTAACCCATGGTGAATCCGAAATAGGGTAAATCATACCCGCATCAAGAAGTTTGATAACCTCTGTTTTGATGACTTCATGGATTTTTGGATTCACCCGTCGTTGGTTTTGAATTGTGGGCTTAAATTCGTCCTCCATGAGAATTTTGTGTGTGCAGAAGTGAGGATCAATTCCACGAATGTCGGAGATTTTCCAAGCGATAGCCTTCTTATGATCTTTCAACACGGCGACAAGTCGGGCTTTTTCTTCATCTTTTAGGTCCTGTTGGGAATAAATTAAGGCCAGATCACTTGAACGCTGACAAGAACAACTCAAGCGTTGACAAGAGCAAAGTGAGCGCTGACAGCTTAAGCGTTGACAAGTTAAAGTCAAGCGTTGACAGATTGAAGACAAGCACTGATAGAAGATGTGAGCTACACGTTTATTATGTTCTAGAATACTTCTAGTAAGGATAGAAACGACAATGTATTTTCTATGTTTATCTTTACCTAGAATAGTTGATACGTAGCTTATTGTACAAGGCTTCTTAGTCTATAAAAGAAGGCCTTTAGGTTAATGTTTAATATAAAAAGTTTTCATTAAGTTTTTCATTCGTAAACATCTTTCATTATAAGCAAGTTCGACATTCATAATCAAAATGAAAGTTTTGTTTACATCTTGTGTTCTTGTTTAAGTATTAAATTCCGCATAATACTTAGATTCACAAAGCATATAACAAAGGTTTCTCTACGTGTTATACTTGATCTAATCTCGTATACACAAAGCTAATCGATCTAAGTTTGGGATCAACAAGTGGTATCAGAGCTTGTTGAGGAACTTTTGATCTTTGAAGAACACCAGAACGATATACGAACACCAAAACCCTAATTTTCTCAAAACCCTAAAAACATCATGTCTGAAGCTATAACCTCCTCCTCCGCATCCTTACCAAACATCAAGATTCCCATGCTTGATGCAACCAACTTTGACTTATGGAGGTTCAACTTTGAACAATATCTGGGGATCTTTGACTACACACTCTGGGACATTATTGAATATGGAAACTCATTCAATAAAGCTCAAAAGATTCTGAATGCCATTGCGACAAGAACAGCTGTTGAAGGATGTCCTGATGAAGATAAGAAAGAAAAACCTGGAGATGGTAGAGCTGTAAGTGCTGAAGATATTGCAAAGAAAAGGGCTGACATGAAAGCCCTAAATATTCTGAAAGTGTCTTTGGGACAAGAAAATCAGCACAAATATAGAAGCTATGAATCTGCTAAGGATCTTTGGGAAGCAATTGAAGTTGCATATGGTGGTAATGCAGAAACTAAGGAAGAAAAGAAAAAGCAACTTCTGCATGATTATGCTATCTTCAAAGCTCAGCCCAATGAGAAACTGAGCAGTGTGAGAAGCAGATTGCTTGACATCACAAGCAAATTGTCCTTCATGGGGACACAAGTTGGTGATATTGACACCAATGCTACTTTTCTGAAAAGTCTTGGTGAGACATGGAAGATTGAGGCAAGATCTATTCTTGCCAATAATACTCACAAGAGCTCTTCGTTTGATGACATCTACAACAAACTAAGACTGTTGGAAGATGAAACTCTTTCAAGCAAAGCTAGCACCAGCAACATGGCCTTCTTCTCTCATAGTGAAGGTCAATTCAATCAGAAGGACTCTTTTATGCATCTAGTTACTGGATCATCATTTGTCAGCGCTGGAACAAGTCCTGTCAACGTCTCCTTTTCAGACGCTGACACATTCATGAATGACTCACCAAGAGTTAAACCTGCTGGTTTGGATTTGGATACTATTTGTGCTTACATTGCTTCTTTGCCCAATGGTTCAGTGATTACATATGAGGACCTTGAGCAGATAAGTGATGAACACTTAGAAGAGATGGACATCAAGTGGAACATGGCTCTTGCTAGAATAAGAGCAAATAGGTGGAATAGAAGGTTCAAGAAGAAGATGACCTTCAATGCTAAAGACACTGCTGGATTTGATAAATCCAAAGTTGAGTGCTACAACTGTCATCGCATGGGGCACTTCATGAGGGAATGCAGATCTCCTAGAAGATCTGATGCTGGTAAACCCTCAAGTCAGGTTGTTAAAGCTCAAGACTCCAAAGCCATGGTTGCAGTTCAAGGAATTGATGGTACTGGATGGGATTGGAGCTATCTGGCTAAGGAGGTTGAAGAGGACAAAGCTTTCATTGATGATATTGAAGAAGAAGAGCATGTTGAATATGCTCTCATGGCACACTCCTCCTCTTCATCTGATAATGAGGTATATGATGATGCTTTTTGTAGCAAAGGTTGTAGGTTAAACACTGACAGACTTAACAAAGAAGTGTTAAAACTAAAAGAGGATATGAGCACTGAAAGGTGTAAATTATCCAATTACCAACTAGCTCTTACTGAAAATGAGAAAACCGTTTCTGAATACAAGAAAATGGAATTTGATTTAAAAGATAAGATAAATATCTTAAAACATGAGCTAGAGGGTAGTATGGATATTAGAAATATCATGTCAAAGGTCAATAAAGACCTACAGGCTAAGTTAGATGAGGCCATTAAGAATAAAGATAATGTTGACCTCAAGATTCAAAGATTTGATAGAGCCACCCAAGCCCTAGGAGACTGTGTAGCTAAACAAAGAGATCCTAAGGATATGACTGGGCTTGGGATGAATGAGAATGATTACTCTCTGGTTCCACCACCAGCTGGTGACTTCTATGGTGTCCTTAGAAAGGATTTATCTTGGACTGGTATTCCAGAATGCCAAGAAGAGGAATTTATTCCTCCACCAAGAGTTGTCACCCCAGTAGAAGAGTATCAACAAAAATTGACTGACCTAAATGAGTGGAAGAAAGCTAACCCTACTTTATTTGTTAAGGGAGGTTTGCTGTGTGAAAGTCCCATTGAATCCCCACCCATTAAGGTTACTCACCCAGTTACTGATGAAGCTGTTGACCTAGGCTCCAACACTGTTAGAAGACCTACAATTAAATATGCAGAGATGTATAGAAATAATAGGTCACCCAAGAGCCAAGTTAACAATCATGGAACAGGTTTCTTTGCTTCTAGACCTAAGAATGTGTCTAAGAAAGCCTGTTATACTTGTGGTAGCTTTTCACATTTGGCATACAAGTGTGTCAACGCTCCCAAAGCCAGCGCTGATAGGAACAATTTCAGCGCTGATAGGAAGAAAGTCACTGTTGTTAGGAAGTCAAACGTTGTCAGACCCAGACCTTGTGTGCAGCAAAGTCCACAAGTGATTAGACCAGCCCCATTCTTTACTAGAAGGTCTAACACTCATGGACAAAGAACTTTTCAAAAGACAGATACCTGGTCAAATAGGCAATGGGTTCCTGTAGCAAACCCTAGGTTCAACGCTGACAAGGGTAATTTCAGCGTTGACAGGACAAAATCCAACGCTAACAGAAACGTGACCAGACCTAAGTATTTGCAGTCACAAGGTAAGGGGTCTAAAGCTTCTTCAAGCTTAACATGGAGACCCAAGAAAGATCAAAACCCTAATAATAATGGAATTTCAATGACTTGCAACAGGTTTAATTATATTTCAAAAGTCATTACAAAACCAATTGGGGTTAACTGGGTATTTCATCCTAAAAGGGATGAAAATGGGGTTGTTGTGAGAACTAAGTCTGTTCTTATTGAACAACCAGATGAATCCAAGTCTTCTGAGACTTGGGTTCCCAAAGAAAACTAATTTGTTTTCTTTATGTGCAGGGCATTCAAAAGCAGATCAATGATTATGGATATTGGGATAGTGGATGCTCAAGGCACATGACAGGAAAGGAAGACTATCTGACGAACTTCACTCCTATTCAAGATGGTGATAAGGTATACTTTGGAGGGGGCTACGGCACCATCACAGGAAAAGGAACCCTTATCACCAATAATCTACGTTTTGAGAATGTCTTCCTGGTAAAAGAACTGGATTATAATTTGTTTAGTGTATCACAAGTGTGTGATAACAAAAATAAGGTTCTTTTCACTGATACTGAGTGTTTGGTGTTAAGCAAGGATTTTAAGATCCCTGATGAGAAGTATATTGAGTATAGAACACCTAGGCATAAGGACATATACAATGTGAATTTAAATGGGATTAAAGTGAATGCAAATATGTCTTGTTTTTATGTTAAGGCCTCAGTAGATGAAAGTATTTTGTGGCACAGGAGACTAGGGCACATAAACTTTAAAAATATAAATAGACTTGTGAGGCTTGGTTTAGTTGATGGTTTGCCTGAGAAGGCCTTCCACAATGACCACTCTTGTGTTGCATGTCTTAAAGGCAAGCAGCACAAGGTCTCATTCAAGTCCAAGCAGGTGCATACTAGTTCCAGACCTCTTCATATGCTTCACATGGACCTCTTTGGTCCAACTAATATAGAAAGTTTGAATGGCAAGTCATATTGTTTTGTTGTCACTGATGACTTTTCTAGGTTTACTTGGACATTCTTTTTAGCTATGAAGAGTGACACAGCTGATGTTCTTATTGAATTTATCACTCAAATTGAGAAACGGTCTGGCAATGAGGTTAAGATGCTTAGGAGTGATAATGGTGGAGAATTTAGGAACAAGAAGCTAGATGATTTTTGTGCCAGGAAGGGAATTACTAGGCAGTTTAGTATTGCTAGAACCCCACAACAAAATGGGGTTGCTGAAAGGAAGAATAGAACCCTAATTGAAGCAGCCAGAACAATGTTGGCTGATGCTCACTTTCCCATAGCCTTTTGGGCTGAGGCTGTTAATACAGCATGCTATGTGCAAAATAGAGCATTGGTTAACAAAATTCAGAACAAGACACCTTATGAGTTACTTTGGGGAAGAAAACCTAATATTGATTTCTCAGACCTTTTGGATGTCATGTAGTAGTCTTAGACACTAGTGATGCCTTAGGGAAATTTAGTGCAAAAGGTGATGAAGGTTACTTCATGGGGTATTCAGTGCAGAGCAAGGGTTATAGAGTTTATCTTAAGGAGGACAAACGTATTGTTGAAAGAGTACATGTTAGGTTCTTAGAGAATAAACCTAGTGATCCTGAAAGTGGTCCTAATTGGTTGTTTGATTTGGAACCCTTATCTAGAACTTTAAATTATATGCCTGTCACTAATCCAGACATTATGAAGGTAACTTCAAATGCTATGGAGGAACAAGTTGTTCATGTTTCAGGTACACAGGTTGATGAAAGGGTTGGATCACAAGCAGAAAAGGCATCTCCTACATTTGAATATGTTACTATTCCCATTTGGACTGATGCTTTTGCTGCTGCTGCTGCTGCTGGACAAGATAATGGTGGTCTCCAAATACCACCAAATACAAACATGCATGGTTCTTCAGGCGCTGACAAAGGAAAATCCAGCGCTGACAAGACCAATTCAGACGTTGACAACAACATTTCAGGCGCTGTCAGCCCTGACGCTGACAACCAAGATTCAAACGTTGACAACACTTATGGGCATCTTTTCTCTTCCAGTTTTGAACAAGGTGGACCTTCCAATGTCCATGAAGAGATTCCTGTTGCTCAAAGAGAGTCTGATGAAGAAGATATTGGCAACATGGAGCGTGAAGTTGAGGACACCAGACTTTTTGAAGGAGGAGTTCTCACTTCCACAATGAAGAATCACCCCCCATCTCAGATCATTGGTGATGTTATGACTCCAGTTTTGACAAGAAGATCCCATCAAAGTCTTGGTGGATTTATTGCCAATATACACAAGAAGGTTGATACCCCTCTTGTACAAGCATGTTTGTTTGCATGTTTTATGTCACAAGAAGAACCCAAGAAGATATTTGATGCTCTCAAAGAACCAAGTTGGGTGGAAGCAATGTAGGATGAGCTTCACCAATTTGCTATTCAGGATGTTTGGGAGCTGGTTGATTGTCCTAGATATGTCAGACCAATTGGGACAAGATGGGTTCTCAGGAACAAAAGAGATGAAAGAGGTATTGTGGTCAGAAACAAGGCAAGGTTAGTGGCTCAAGGTTATACACAAGAGGAGGGGATAGACTATGAAGAAGTCTTTGCACCAGTTGCAAGGATTGAAGCTATTAGGATTTTTCTAGCCTATGCATCTTGCATGGGCTTTACAGTCTATCAAATGGATGTAAAGAGTGCATTCTTGTATGGCACCATTGTTGAAGAAGTTTATGTCATGAAACCTCCTAGTTTTGAGGATCCTAAGCATCCAAACAAATTGTATAGAGTCAAAAAGGCTATGTATGGCCTTCATCAAGCCCCTAGAGCATGGTATGGTACTTTGTCTACCTATTTGGTGGACAATGGATTCAAGAGGGGCACCATAGATCAGACACTATTTACAAAGAAGAAAGGCAAAGATGTGTTGCTTGTGCAGGTCTATGTTGATGATATCATTTTTGGGTCTACTGATCCAAAGATGAGTGAGGATTTCTCCAAGCTCATGACAGAAAAATTCAAGATGAGTGCTATGGGGGAGATGAACTTCTTTCTTGGTTTACAAGTTCAGCAGAAAGAAGATGGTATCTTCATCTCCCAAGACAAATATGTTGCTGAAATCTTGAAGAAGTTTGGCTTTTCTCCACATGAAAAGAGGGCTTCTACTCCTATGGATAGAGAACACCCTTGGGGAAAGATTGGAGATGGGAAAGAGGTTGATGTCAGGCATTATAGATCCATGATTGGATCCTTGATGTATCTTACTGCTTCCAGACCTGATATCATGTTTGCTGTGTGTGCATGTGCACGGCATCAAGTGACTCCCAAAGAATGTCACCTTTATGCTGTGAAGAGGATCTTTAGGTACCTAAGATGTTTCCCTACTCTTGGTTTGTGGTACCCAAAGGATTCACCATTGGAGCTGATTGCATATTCAGATAGTGATTATGGCGGTGACAAGTTTGATAGGAAATCCACAACTGGTGGATGTCAATTTCTTGGGAGCAGATTAATATCTTGGCAATGCAAGAAACAAACAGTGGTGGCTAACTCTACAACTGAAGCAGAATATGTGGCTGCAGCAGCATGTTGTGGTCAAGTGTTGTGGATTCAGAACCAGCTGTTGGATTATGGGTATAACTTCATGCATACTAAGATATTTGTTGACAATAATATTACTTTATGCATCATTAAGAATCCTGTGCATCAATCTAAAACTAAACACATAGAAATTAGACACCATTTTATAAGAGATTGCTTTGAGAAAGGTTTAATACAACCAGATAGGGTTGACACTGAGGAAAATGTGTCAGATTTATTAACTAAACCTTTTGATACTGGAAGATTTCAGTACTTGGTAACAAGTATTGGAATGGTTAATCTCACTTAAGTATGTGTTTTGGATTCTTTTTGTAAAAGTATGTACAGGATGATGCATTATTATTATTGGTCTTATTGATAATTTAGATTTTCCACTATATTTTTCTAACACTGACAAAGGTTGTTTGAACACTGATAAGTGTTTTTGCAACGTTGTCAGCAATATAGTTGTCTAACGCTGACAAAGCTTCCTTCAACGCTGTTATGTGTTATCGGGGCGTTGTCAGCAACAATGTTAGTTTTGTGGTTTTCAATCTAAATGTGCAGATGGTGTTAGTAGTATACCATTGGATACAGAGTTGCTTATGGATCAAAGGAGAAGCATTTGGACATGTTTTTGTTTATGGATGATGGTTGGAATGTTTCATTCCTATCTTGACATAAATTTTTTATGTTCATGCATATTTTTAGCAAATTCTTTGTATCTTTGTTTAAGGGGAGGTTTTAGGAACCTTTTGGATTTTTGGGTATCCATATGATACTCTTATCACAATTCTAGATTGTGTCCACAGGTGAGTATGGGTTAGTTTTACTAAACCATGAGGCACTGTAGCATGCATAGTATATCAACTTTGCATGCTGCCAAGACAATTTTTGGCCTAGAATTGGTTGTGGTCTGTTGGGAGACTTGGGAATCATTTTGATATGGGATTTACCTGGGAGTAACAAGGATTTTATAAGGTAACTTGGTTGTTAAGAATTTTGGTTAGCAAGGGACACTAGAGGACTGTTATGTCTATCTTGCTTATGCAAGTGTACATAATTGGACAGTGCTTGCCGCCCTATAATAATTATCAGCTTTTGGTTATTTTCTCTAGGATAAATTACTTGTTAAGGTCATTTTTCACTTTTTAAAACAATTTTATTTTTGGACGCTGATAAGATTTTTCCAAGCGTTGTTGTGACCAAATTGGATGCTGACATGGCTTTAGGCGAACGTTGACAAGATTATAGCCGTTAGGCGTTGATGGGTTATATTTGACCGTTGACAATCAATGGGACCTACCCAGTTGTTACTTTTTGACATATTTTCAAGCCGTAATTTTAGGAGTTGTTACTTTCATTAAATGCATGAGATAACTTATAAACTTTTTCAATATTTTCATGATTAGTTTTTGAAAATCTTTGCCTATTTTTGGGCCAATCACATGCATTCATCCACTCCTATAAATTTGGCTCCTATTTTTAAACAGGGTATCTATAATTCTTGTCTAACACTTTTTTCTTATCAACCTTCATCTTTTATACTTCAAATTAACAGCTTTCATCAATGGCACCAAGATTTAACTCAGCAGAATTGGATTTGGGGTTCAAGTCTCAACACAACATGATTGCTTATCTTGTTGCTGATAATACTTTGTTCCCTCAATACACACAAATGGTGGCGTATTTGAACGCATCCCCATTAAGGTATGCTCTTTCTCATGCACCACTCATTCCAGTCACACACATTAAACAGTTTTGGAACACTGTTAGTTCCTCAACAGTTAATGGAGTGACCACATTAACTTCTATTGTTCATGGGAGATCTTGGGTGGTTACTGAGGCCTTGGTACGCCAGGCCTTGCATCTTGATGATGTTGATGGTATAACCATTCTTCCCATAACTGAAATAGAACAAGGGCTTAGGGCTTTGGGATACCCTATTCCTGATGAAGGTACTCTTAATAAGTACCATAAGCAGGAATTTCCCCCAGCCTGGAAGTACCTCATTCACATTCTCCTTCAATGTTTGAGTCCCAAATGTACTGCACACAATGAGATCAATAGACCCATTGCAACTGCTATTGTGTGTATTGCAACAGGGCAAAAATATAACTGGTCTAAAATGATTTTTGAAGGAATGTGTAAAAACAAGGGGACAAAAATGACTTTAGCTTATCCCTGTTTTCTGCAAATGATTTTTGATGATCAAAGATATTGTTCAAGGGATCACAATGACTTTTATAAAATCCCTGAACAAAAGAAAGCTATTTTTACCAAGATGAATTCACCACCTCATAGAGACCTACCTTTAACCCCAGCCATGCTTGCTGTTATTGCAGCAGCACAACCCCAACCAGACCCCCAACCTCATATTGACCCTCACCCACAACTTGGACCTATCCCTGAACCTTTACCCTCACCTGACCAAATGCAAATAGACCAAGAACCCTTTGACGCTGACACATCTAATGTGGGCGTTGATGTGCCTATTTCCAACGCTGACACCCAACCATCACAATCCCAAACACCCCTTAACCAACCCACATCTACCCATTCTTCCACACCATCTTCCACACCACCTGATTATAGGTTGATCAAACGCCAAAGGACTGCTGGAGAGTTCTCCTCTGGTGGTCCTAGCCATGAAGCAGAGAGAACCACCACCACAAGTGTGGCTGGTGACCTGGATGAGGCTGGGACTATTGGTTCTGGCTTAGAAGCTGGCCAAGGCAGTCCCACCATAATTAAGTCCTCATCCATGCCCAATGAATCTGACTTGGGAGGTCAAATCCCCATTTTAGAAGAGGGCAGACTGGAACCAATGACTCTTTTGGAATTGACGGCTGTCTGCATTTGCTTGCAAAAGTAGAATGCAGACTTAGTACAAATTGTCAACAACCAAGGTCTTGAACTCAAGGAATTGAGGGGGAGGATTGTTGTTTTGGAGAGTGCTCATGCAAAGGGAGGTATGGAGGAGTCTTCCAAAGGGGAGGAAGATCAAAGAAATCTGAGTGATAAGAGCAGTCAAGATGGTCAATCATTGGATGTTGTTGAAGCTCTTACTACTTTGAAGGAACAAACAGGTTTTGATACGTCCTTAATCTCTCCAACCAATCTAAATTTATCATTTACAGCAATGTTGAGAGAGGTTACACAAGGCGCTGAGGGAAAATATTTGAGCGTTGACAAGACAAATTTGGACGCTGATAGAAGTATTTTGGGCGCTGATAGAGGAAATTTGGGCGTTGACAGATCTGTATATGGAGGTGATGTATTCCAGTCATCATCTATCATCAAGGATGTTCCTACTCAGGTATTATCATCTACCTTACCAACAATTGCACCATCAGATAAGGGTAAGGGTAAGTTGGTAGAAGAAATTGTTCCAAAGAATGCAGCTCAGGTTGAATTTGATAGAAGATTGGCTGAGCAAATGATGGAACAAGGTGAAAAGGAAAAGTCACCATTTGTTGTGACTTCTGAAGAAGAAAGTGATGGGGCTAGCTCAGATTCAAGTGTGATGATTATTGAACCAGAAAGACTTGAGTATGGTGATGAGCTTGCTAGAGAAAAGCTGAGAGATTTAAAGTTGCAGATTGATTTTGATATGCCAGAGGTGGTTCAGATGTACAATTCTTGGGAAGAAAGCTGTATGGATAATCCAGACTTGACCATTTCAGATCAGATATGGGGTTTGGAAATTCTTCTTAGAGTTCAGAAGGATTGTAAGGTGATTTTGAAGAACAAGGCAAGCAACATTCTCTCTGAGTTGAAAAGGGATAGAAGGAAGCTCTACTTTATGTTGCTCAAATGTCATGGAGTTGGATGGACACATCAGAAGTTGAAGGCTTTGACATTTGATGAGTTGGAACATAGGGCTTATCCCATTTGGGTGAAAGTGCAGGAAGAAAACACTTTCAGACTTCTTTCAGATGAAAGAAAGGAGCAACTTGCAGAAGAGATGGAAATCAAGAAAGCTATGATAGTTCCCAGACCAGTGAAGAAGGGATTTACACTTGAGTTTCCAAAAGATATGAATCAACTATATCCAAGTGAAGCAGTTATTAGAAAGAGCCTCAAGCTCTCCCCATTAGAAGCTTCAGATATGGTGCATGTGTTACCACTAGATTCCAGGAATCCAATTGTGAGTTATGATGAAGATGAATGTGGATTCTGGAAGATTGGAAGATATGGCAAGGAGGTACACACTTTTACCACTCTCATATCTTTATTTGCAAGTTGTGATAGAGAAGACTTGGTGGACCTTTGGAGGTTGCTAGAAACCAAGTATGAGGCTGAAGCACCAACTTCAGCTAATGGAATAAAACTTTGGACCACATTCAAAAGAATGTGTGGGACAAATGAGGAAGATCCTGAAATATGGAAGGATCTTGAAGATGATCTCAGTGGTCTTCAATGGAGGTTATATTCAGCTGCTGGTGTATACCATTTGAGTTCTACAAAGTTTGCTGAGTATTTACTTGTAGATGCTCAGTATTTCATATCCAAGGCTGTTTTGGAAAAGATGAAGGACACCTAGTTGGAGATAGATTATACAAGTGACGTGGCAAAGAATTTGATCAGATTTATTTATTACCAATATGATAAGGTTTGTCAGACTCCTCCAAGTTCTTAATGTTTATTCAGAAACTTGATCATAAGAGTGGATATCAAGTTTAGGGGAGGATTGTTGGGAATAAATTAAGGCCAGATCACTTAAACGCTGACAAGAACAACTCAAGCGTTGACAAGAGCAAAGTGAGCGCTGACAGCTTAAGCGTTGACAAGTTAAAGTCAAGCGTTGACAGATTGAAGACAAGCACTGATAGAAGATGTGAGCTACACGTTTATTATGTTCTAGAATACTTCTAGTAAGGATAGAAACGACAATGTATTTTCTATGTTTATCTTTACCTAGAATAGTTGATACGTAGCTTATTGTACAAGGCTTCTTAGTCTATAAAAGAAGGCCTTTAGGTTAATGTTTAATATAAAAAGTTTTCATTAAGTTTTTCGTTCGTAAACATCTTTCATTATAAGCAAGTTCGACATTCATAATCAAAGTGAAAGTTTTGTTTACATCTTGTGTTCTTGTTTAAGTATTAAATTCCGCATAATACTTAGATTCACAAAGCATATAACAAAGGTTTCTCTACGTGTTATACTTGATCTAATCTCGTATACACAAAGCTAATCGATCTAAGTTTGGGATCAACAAGTCCTTTGCAATGATGACGGGCGACTTCTCGTTGTCTTCAAGGAAAAGGTACTCAAGATGAGGAGGCAACTCCTTAAGCTCTAAATCCGGAGGATTTTCGATGGGAGGCGTTTTCAAAGTCGGCGTATCGATAGCAATAACCGTGGGAGATGGTGGAGAAGGATTGTCTTCGTTGAGAAGGTTTTCAAAGAAATGCATGTCGTCATCCCCATCGATGGGAGAATCATCATTAGCGAAGTTCACATCTCCCATGGTAGCTTCAAGATCGTTCCAAAACAAGTCACTTTCTCCAAATAGAGACAACGATGAATCAATAGAGGAAACGGTTTCAACATTGGGAAGAGAGGTAGGAATACTTTTACAAGCATCATTAAAGTGTTCTTCACAAGCCTCATCCAGAACGTCAATACAATTAACACTCTCGTATGAATAAGGTTGTTTAGACAACTTTCCCATGTTGAAGACGATTTTATCGTCATCCACTCTCATGATAAGCTCACCGGCTTCAACATCGATGAGAGTGCGACCGGTCCTCAGGAATGGACGACCCACGATCAAGGGAACACGAGGGTCCATCTCGTAGTCGACGACGACGAAATCGGCAGGAAAAGTGAATTTGTCGTCTCCTACAAAGACGTTTTCGGCTATCCCTACTGGATAAGCAACCGTACGGTTAGCTAATTCCAAAGTCATTTTGGTGGGGACTAGCTCGGGGAGAGATAATTGCTTCCAAACGCTTAGAGGAATTAGATTAATGCTGGCACCTAGATCGGCTAGGGCCATGCAATTCTCTACTCCCGGGAAATTGCAAGGGATTAAGAAACGACCTGGATCACCAAGCTTGGTTGGCAATTTCCTTAAGAGCACTGCAGAGCAATTCTCATTAAGTTGGGTGTTAGAAATATCAAGAAGCTTCTCCTTGTCGTTTAGAAGATCTTTAAACATCTTAGCGTATTTGGGCATGTGAGCGAGAGCCTCGACAAAGGAGATGTTAAAATTCAATTGTTTAAACATTTTGAGAAAGTTTGAAACTTGAATATCATCCTTGCTCTTTTGCTTCTCTTTCCTCAACCTTGAAGGATAAGGTATATTGGATGAAGAAGAAGGCTTTAGGGGAATAGGATCACTCACAACCACGGGTGGTGGGGAAATGGGGGTAGAAGGTGAAGGAGGCGGAGGAATTGGGGAAGTAGAAGGATGAGGAATAGTAGCAGGTGACTCGTTCTCCTTAGTCACAACCACCGGTGGAGGTATAGGAAGCTCGGGTTCATTGGTACCTTTGCCACTGCGAGTGGTGATTGCTTTCATCTCCCCTCTTGGATTCGCAACGGTGTTACTCGGAAGAGTGCCCGAAGAAGAGGGTTGATTACCTTGGAAGAAACTAACCATCATGTTCTTCAAGTCATTCGTTTGGCTATCCAACGTGTTTCTCATATCAGCTCTCATATCGTTCCCTTGTTTGACCAGGTCTGCTTTCAAGTTGAGCACTTCCCGCTGAAGATTTCTCACGATCACATCATTGGTCCGCATGTAGGTTTCCATTTCTTGGTGTAAAGCTGTGGGTTGGTTGGGAGGAGCATTGTATGCGGGTGGTTGATAAGCAGGTTGTTGGTAAACTTGATTGTTACGTTGAGGTGGTTGTTGCTGTTTATGAGGTGGTATGTATGGTGTACGAGGTTGTTGTTGTTGTTGTTGAGGAGGGCGATTGAGGTTTTGTTGTTGGTTTGGGTTGGTAGAAGGAAAATCGGATGGTGAGAGATAGTTGTTGGAGCGGTAGCTAAGCAAGTTACGGTCACCTTGTGGTCGAGCTTGATAAGCAGGTTGAGGATAGGTGTCGTATGTTGCATTCACGTTTTCAGAAGGGTAGTCTTGGGTGGCAGTACAAGTTGTGTAAGAGTGAGGACCCCGCATATCTCACATGGTTGGCTAACAGCATTGACTTGAGCGTTTTTAGCGTTGCTGCTATTGGTGTTGTTGACGGTGTGGGTGACAAGCGATTCAAGAAGCGTAGTGATTTTGTCAAGTCGCTTGTCGCTGTCACTAGTACTAGCACTAGCGACATTGGTCCGAACACTCTTGGTTTGCACACGAGACTTATTCTCAATGATATCCCAAGCAGCATTGGAAGTCTTAGCCAAAAGATTACCCCCCGAGGCACTGTTTAGTGAATCTTGGTCACTCATGCTTAAACCATTGTAAAAAGTGTTAATTTGGTGCACTTTGGTAAAACCATGTTGTGGGCATTTTCTTAAAAGATCTTTGAAACGGTCCCAAGATTCACTAAACGACTCATCGTACTTTTGTTCAAAATTTATGATTTCATTCCGCAAAGCGGTAGTACGAGAGGGTGGGAAAAAGTAATTGATAAACTTGGTCTCCAAATCCGTCCACGAGAGAATACTCTGTGGCGGTTACTTAGCAAGCCAATGCCGGGCTTGTCCCTCTAAAGAAAAGGGAAAAAGTTGTAGACGGATTACCTCTTGTGGAACACCATTGAACTTGACCGTATTAGTTAATTGCAAGAATCTCTTGATGTGGTCGTGTGGATCATCAATGGTACGCCCAAGAATGGGTGAGCGGAGACCATCTGGATAAAGTCGGACTTGAGCTTAAAATTGTTGGCGGCAATTGGAGGTATGACAATTGGATCATTGTTGCCGTCTACATGAGCTTGAAGAAGTTCAATCATCGGGCGATTATCCGGAAGAGGCTCATTGTTGTTGTTATTATTCATGTTGTTGAGAGGTAGGTTGTTGTTATTATTATTGTTTGGAGGTGGTATGTTGTTGTTGTTTTGTACACCGGCCATGTCTAAGTGATCGAGAGGCTCGGGCTCTTGATAAGACGTGGATCGAGTGCGCATACACCTGCAAAAGAACTAACAAGAGCAAAACAAAGCAAAATATTTTTGGTTTTTTATGTTTTTTTTACTTTTTAGGATTTTCGAAAATTTTATATTTTTTAGTGTTTTTGAAAATTTTTATGAAAAAGTAACGTTCACGGGGAACGGATCCCAAAATCCAAGTTCTCACAAAAACTTTTGATCTTAACGAGAAGAGCCGGCAGCGGCGCCATTTGATACAAGGATTTTGCTTGGGTTCAATTATTCTCTCGATATCCTCTCGAATTGATCTCGGTTCTAAGTGGAATGATTGTTCTTGGTTACTAAAAAAAAGGTTTAGTTTTCTAATCTACTAAATGTTAAAATGTACTTAAAATGAAAACTTAAATCAAAGACAATTAATTTAATGACAATTAATAAAAACTTGAATTAAAATTAAAATTAAAATTAAGATTAAAATTAAAATTAAAATCACAATTAAAATATAATGGATGAGATAAAAATGAAGAAACAGAAATACTAAAGAAACAGTAACAATTAAAGATGCTCAAAAGAAAACTGATTCGGAAGTTTGACCTTGATTCGGAACTTTTCACCCGGAAGTTGGTTCGGAAGTATTGATTCGGAAGTTCATCCGGAACTTTCAAGGAAAATTGATTCGGAACTTTCTAAAAATCCTTCACTCGGAACTTTACTCGGAAGTTAATTCGGAAGATTGATCCGGAACTTTCTTCGGAACCTTCACTCGGAACTTAGTTCGGAACTTCCTTCGGAAGTTGATTCGGAAGTTTTGGAAAAGAAATCTATTCGGAACTTTTGAAACTCATTCGGAAGTTGGTGTTCATCCGGAACTTTCAGTTCATTCGGAAGATTGTACTCATCCGGAACTTTTGGTTCATTCGGAAGTTTAAAAGATAAAGACTGATTCGGAACTTAAAGACTGATTCAGAACTTTTTGTTCACTCGGAACTATTGGTTCACCGGAACTTTGTGTTCATTCGGAAGATGCAGTTCATCCGGAACATTTGGTTCATTCGGAACCTGGGGAACTCAAAAACAGAAACTTACCCGAAGAACAAGGAAAAACGTTTTGATCCAAAATCAAACTAAATACTCAAAAAGGTTTTACCAAATTAACCACAAATCATCTAATAACCATAAGTAACAAATCCCAACAGTAAAAACACAAATTCAACAACTTTTTAAAGATCAAATCAATCAAATGAGAACTTAAGAACTTGAAATAAAAGATGATGATGAACAAGATGAAATGGAAAGATTAAACAAGAACTTGTATTGATGATTAATGTTGAACAAAATAAAACAAGGATTAAACTTACAAGATTTGAAAAACAAAGATCAAAAATCGCCAAACACCCTAGTGGTGTTGGTGATGCTACGAACAAGAAGAGAGAAAAAAGTGGGGAAAAGAGAAACTAAAAACTAACTGCACTAAGTGTGTGAGGGGAACCCTTTATATAGGTGTTCCCTTTGGTTGGTGAGTGGGCTTTCTCCCGTTCTTCTTGTCTTCTCGTCTTTTCAGAAAAGTTGACGTTTTCGATTCTGATTCGGGATTTGTCATCGATTAAATTTAACTCGTCTTTTAATTTCTTCGTTTAATAGACTTGAGTTTCTTCTACTTATGTAAATCTTCCATCCTTGGTCCTTTTCTTCGATAAATCTTCGAATAGGCCCAGTGACTTCAAATCTTTTGCATCTCTTGGACAATAGACTTCGTCTTGAGTCTTTTTCTTCCATAAAACCCGTGCAATCCCATGTTTTCTTCAATATTCATCCAATAAGCTCTGAAAACACAATAAACACAAAAACCACGCATAATTCCAAACAAATGATATTAAACACGTGTTTTGGTCTTGTTTTAGCCAGAATTAAGTGGTAAAAGGATGGGTGTTTACACACCTATCAACTAGCCCGACATGAGCCAAAGCCAAAGCCCATTACCCTCCTTTTTGTCTAGCTAGACACGGCACCCCATATGTGGAAGAAGAGGAGTTGTCTTGGTTTTGGAAAATCCAACACATGGCACAATGGTTCTTACCAAGGCAATCATGCCTTTTTGCCTTCACCCTTCTCTCTGCCTTTAAGCCGAAACACACACACATACATTCTCTCAACCTCTCATACAACCAAATTTCATTCTCTCTTCATCTTTTTCTCACAAATCATTCGGCATTAAGCCACAATAATCCAAAGTTTTTCATTAAATCCACCAAGATCTTTGTCTCGTCTTTACTACAAATCATTAGTAGTATCATTCCCTTGGATTCACTATAAACAAGCCCTAGCTAAGCCATCTAGGCCATGGATTGATTTATACATAGGGTTTTCTTCATCATTTTGAGTAGATCTCAAACCACCTTGTTCACCTAGATCATTTGTGGTACATTTAGGCAAGAAAGGTATACATTACTTGTTCTTTCATTTCCTCATGCATGTATCATCAGACATCTTTAAACACAAGTAGGATAACATGTTAAAAATCAAGATTTGATGAAGCTATGACCATTATAGGTCACGGATTATTTTATAAGAAAATCATGTTCATGACTTAAAAACCTTTTGATAAGGAACTTATAATTGGTATGTTATGTTTTAAACTTGATTTAAAAACCATATGAAACATTTTGTAAACCAAAAAGTTGCATGAGTTACAATTCTTGTTTTATGGGAATATGGTTAAACCAATAGTCATAGATCTCATAAAATGGATGTGTGTAACTTAAAAGTCTTGAAGACCATGACCTTAAAGGTCACGACATATATGGTTAATGTTTATGTGAATCATGTGTTAAGTTTAAAGGATGGAATATGAAATGATACATATTAAAATGACTATTAAAAATCACAAAATACAACTTATGTGTATAAATGTAGCCGTGGGTTACATAAGATTAAATGGATAAAACATACATACATGTCATCATAAACCATAGATCTAATGACAAAGGCTAACTTGAATATGTTAAACATAAAACAAGATTATGGGAACCTTGGGAAGAGGCAATATAGCCGTGAGCTATATGTGGTCTCCTTGGAAAAATAGTAACCTTGGAAATATGCATGTAAACTAGATAATCATGATTTTATTTTCAAATAATTACAAGACTTATAAACTAGATATAGTGTTCATCTTGGAAGTACCAAGATCTAAAATATAGCGGTAAGCTATACAAGAATGTACATGGATTTATGTTTGATTTTTAGGTCTAGACATAGTTTAGATCTTATTATGAACTTGTGATTTATTTTCTTGATGTGTACATAGTAAGATCTAATTTTGTAACACATATAAACTACATGCAACCTTAATATGGGACTTGATATATCCTAAAATGCTATAACTAATGTAGGCCGTGAGTTATAAGCTCCTAATAAGGCTTATGACTTACTTGTAACCTTATGACACACCTAGATCTAATTTGGTATAACCCATAAAATGAATTTTTAAGATTATTCATCTATTTAGATTGAAAACTAAATAGTAATAAGCTTAGTAAGCTTATATTAATATTCTAAGTAAAAACTTATATAAAATGAAAAGTAGTGTTAATGGACTATTTAAGCCCATGAAAAGTTAACCTAAAACTTAAATGGACCTAATAAGCCCATTTCATAAATTATAGTAATTTAAATGGACTTAAGATCACAATTAGGCCCATTTAACTAATTAAAGGACTTAAAAATGTATTTAGGCCCAATAAATGATTTAATGACCCATTTAAATAAATTAGTGGACTTGAGATATATTTAAGCCCATTAGAATAGCCCATTAGATGTTTAGCCCATTTAATGAGCCCATATAAAGTCTGAATGTTAAAATAAAAGTTTTTATAATAAAATATAACTTATAAAAACTTTTTGGATGAAAATGACAATTTATAAAACCTAAGGACTAAAACCGTAACTTATGAAACTTGTTTTGATAAACTAATAAACACAAGGACTGAAAATGTAAATATTCAAAAGACTAGGGTTTAATAAATATTATCCGTGGCAAATTAAACCTTAGGGACCATTTTGGGAAGTTTCTAAAAGTTATTTTGTCATTTTATAACCCTAAGGACTATTCTTGTAAATTGCTGAAACTTAAAGAAGCCCTAGGGGTTGTTTTGTAATTTTAGTAAAGTTACAAAACTTAGATCTATCTAGGGGGACCAAATCTGCCATAAGCCGAAACTATAACAAGCCTAGGTACTAAACATGTGAAATCCGAAAGTTATACTTGTTTAAAAATATAAAAGGACTAGTTTTGCCACATTCTGAAACATTTCCAAGCCCTAACCCTAAAATCTATTTTAATTATAATAAAACATAATTAAAATACTTAGACCATAAGAATTAAGGTATAAATTCTTAAGTTATATTATTTTAAAATAATTCATGGGAACTTTAAAGTTAAACAAAATATTTTGTATATAAGATATTTATATTTACTTTAGAAAATAATTGTATAAACAATTATGAATATGTATTGTTAATACATGTACTTATACACTTTTAGGAAATAAAATTTTGAGAACGTTAATTAAATTAAATATTGCTACGTAAATATGTTATAAGTAAAACTCCTTATGTTTACTTAAATATAGAACATGGTTATGAAATTTAACGGGATGTTATTAATACAAGTACTATAAACACAGATTAATATTTTTAAGTAAAACATTTTCTTTTATGTTTACTTAGATGTAGAACTTAATTATAAAATTAGATGATTACTATAAATACATGTATGCTAACTAATAGTAATAGTTAAACATGCGATGTGAGCTTAGAAATGAAACTTATATAAATAAGTTAAATGGATATTGATGCTACTTGAACTATGGTCATTTAGATAAATACCATAGTATGAATGAACTGAATAAAATCCGTATAAGCATACCTATATGTTCTTAGTACTATCTATTAAGACTGTACTATCTGATTAGGCATAACCTTGGTGTGAGCTTTATTTGGATACCGTGTTAAACAAGCAATTGCCTACTCCCAGGTGAGTTTACAGCCCCATTTAAACTTTGGTAAAAAATTTCCTTTTGGGAAAGAAAATATGCACACATATATTGGACATGTCTGGATTGTATAAACTGGATTATGATTGCTTACTATTGAAACTGTTAAATTGTAAATCACCCGAATGTTATAAATAGATCTATTAGGGATTGACCATCCCCGTCTGGGTGAGTCATGCTCACTGTGCCTTGGCCAGGACAACAGACGTATACCATGTTGGAACAGGAATGGGTGTCTTTTTGTAAGACACTACGTCCTCATCTGTTGAGGACTATGGGGTTAAGCTTCAGTTTCTAATAATAAACAAATGTTATTTACATTTTAGTAAGAATGCTTTGTGCATTATTACTTCTATGATTATTGTATGTCCAAACTAATTAGTTGTTAAAATCTGTAAATTCACCAACTTTATGTTGACCCCGTTAGTATGTTTTGCACAAGAATATGAAGTTAGTACGTGGTGTGTGCATGGTCTCCATCATCTTAGAAGTCTGCATCATAGGACTCGTCAGGGGTTCTATTTGGGAAACAAAAACAATCACCTACTGTCTTGTTTAAAACAATTTTTATTTATTTGTTTGAATAAACATGTAATTTGATTTGACTAACTTTTATCTTATGCTCTATGGACTATATGCTATCGATCCACCCTTGTGACGTCTCCGAGGATATTTTCCGCATATTTTGACCCTACCCGGGGTGTCACAGAGAATGGTATCAGAGCATTAGTTATAGAGAACCAGATAATTTTTTTTAAATAAAATAAAAATAAAATGATTTTTCTTTTATTTAAAACTGGACTATAACTTATAAAACTCTTTATAGGATTTTATTTTGGGACCGTCTTAGTTAAGCATATAGATCTTAGGGCATTTTACGCTATGTGAACTAATTGTATATATATATATATATGTTTACTACACTTGATTATAGATACTATTTAGTAAGGTATTGCTATATGTTAGACGTACTAAACTTGAAAAATTTAACACTACATAGTAAAATACTGAAATGCGAATATGAGTAATATTAAACTAAAACTTTACACTTACTAACTGATAAATGAACTACTTACATGATAGTACATATATATGTATAAGTACAAATATTGGTAACCTTAAAACATTCTTATAATTGTTTAAGAGGGGATATATTTCATAAAGCATGTAATCTAAATAATATTGTTATTTGTTTGTAAGCTTATACTCACTTCAAACTTAAAATGATATTATTTCAGAGCATCATGACTCCGCCTACTGCATCTACGACTCTTCTACCCAGAGTAGCTCCTACTCCAGTTGTTTGTTCATCCCCACGATCGACGCAGTATGGATGGTTGTCATCCTTGGATTCAGAGGATGACCCAACCACCGAAGCTGTACTCCCAGAGGACCCATTTTCTGTCTCAGCATCAGCCACACCGGCCCCAACCTCTATGGAAGAGGACCGGGTCCCTTCTAGCATACCATCTTCCATGCCTCTATCTTTCTCATCAGGTAATTTCTCCGGACCCACACCCGTCTCTACTTATGAGACCGGGGAAGGCTCCGGGGCAGGACATGTCGATCCCATCCAGGCCCAGATCTCCGGATTGGCTGCACGCCATGAGCGAGCGATATCCAATCTCCACAGCCAGTTGACAGTCAGTCAACAGAGCCATGTCGTTATCTATGAGCGTATCGACACTCTTTTCCGCACTAGGAGGGAAGACTTTCATACTGCTAAGGGCATACAGGCTAGGACGGACGAGGCACTGAAATGGTTATTGGATGAGAACTACCGCCTCCACCAGCGCATTCAGGTCATGGAAGGTCTACAACATCAGACCCATGCTGTTCTTGCTACTCAGGAGCAATCCTTGTCCATCTTCTTTGATCTCGCCACTGTCCGGCATGATGGGGTTACTGGGGAGATGGCCTATTTCCGAGGGGTCGTCGATAGGCTCTGGAACCAGCTATTGTCTGCACTTTGTACGCTCAAAGAGACCCGAACGACATTTCGGACTTTGTGGAACACCAGGGGGAATTCTGCAGCCCTACCAGCTCCATCTGCACCATCATCCCCGGCATCATCTAGTGGACCATCCAGGCAGGATTAGCATAGACGTACTAGACTTCTTGTACGTCATGATAAGCTCACGGGTTGCATCCCGGCTATCATGACATAGGGCCTTTGTACTTTTATCTCATGTTCAGCTTTTGTGATGTAATCCCGTACTTTATCTTTTCTTTCTTTTGGGACATGTAACTTTGGGATATGATGTTTTTAAAGACTGTGTGTATCATTACTTTGGATTAGGCTCAACCGGCCTATGACTTAGATTGTGTTATGCTAAGATGACTGTTAAATTTCTCATGGAAATAACATGTAGTCACTCTCTTTATTATATCTACTGTGCAATGTATTATATTATGAGATCTTAACAGGTTGTCCAAATTTGTTATGAAATTAGTGCATAAGTTTCTTTGTGCAAATAATATAAAAACTGTACTAATGTTTGAACTAATAATCACATTTTGTGTATGATTATAGACAAATGGTGATTACGAGGTCAAATCCCAATAATGCAACCACTTCCAATGCCGACAATGCGGAATCCCCAGAAGCTACACGAAATGTCACTGCCGTGCAACTGCGGGAAATGCTAAGTGAAGGCATCACAGCAGCTATGGCAACCAGAGTAGCTAACCCAAATACAAACAATGATCCAAACTCCGACGCCCGCAGAAACAACACCAACAGTGGTTGCTCTTACCCCGACTTCTTGAAATGTAAACCCTCATACTACCGAGGTAAAGAAGGAGTTGTTGAATTGATGCAGTGTTTTGAAAGACTAGAGATAGGCTTCCGCATCAGTGGTTGTGCTGACAAGAACAGAGTTAAGTTTGCCACGTGCACCCTACTTGAGATTGCCCTTACTTGGTGGAACTCTGTGGTCACTATCCTCGGACATGACGCCGCTTATACTCTCACTTGGGCCAACCTCAAGGAAAGAATGACTGAAAAGTACTGTTCCAGAGGAGAAATGAAGAAGTTGGAAATCGAGTTGTGGGATCTCAAGTGTAAGAACAATGATATCATTTGGTACAACCAAAGATTTCAAGAGTTAAGCTTGATGTGCACCAGAATGTTTCCTCTAAGGAGTGACAAGATTGGAAAGTATGTCAGCGGACTTCCTGAAAACATTCATGACAGTGTGCTAGCTTCACGACCCACCACTGTTGAAGGTGCCATGGAATTTGCGACTGAGCTGATCAACAAACGAGCTCGCAATATGTCCGAGAGGCAAACGGACAACAAGAGGAAATTCGATGAAAACTCTCGTAGCCAGCACCAACAGCCTTCCAAAAAGCAAAACGTTGGGCAAGCAGATGACACTACCTCCACAACCCGGACCAAGAGCTACATAGGGACAAAACCCAAGTGTCCAAAATGCAACTACCATCATGTTGCTAGAGGACAATGTAAAGGATGCTACAAATGCGGCCAACAAGGCCACTTTGCTCGCGAGTGTCCAACCAATGTTGCTACCCCAGGTCGACCCAACACCACTCCTGGAAACAGCAACAGGGGCAAGTCCAACGCACGAGGGAGTGGAAGTGGGCAACAAGGAAACCGAAACCCCACTAGCGGGAGTGGTGGCGGGACAAAGAAAGTTGTGGTATGTTACGAATGTGGAACCCCTGGGCACATGAGACCTGATTGTCCCAAGAGGGACAACCCGAAGAAGGATGACAAGGGAGCTCCTTCACTAGTGTATATGCCTGGCAATGCCCCAACAAACCTAGGCTCCAACATCGCACCTGGTACGTTTTTACTAAACCAATGATGTACATCTATCTTGTCTGATACATGTGTAGACCAAAGCACTACAATTGCTAAATTTAGTAAGGTAATGGGAATCCCTCCAACAGTTCTAGGCTCCTATTATATTATGGAATAGTCGACGAAAAAGTAATGATGGTTAAACACCCTCATCCGAGGTTGTTCCTTAGAAACTTTCTGAATCAGCCGTCTTACACCAATCAGATCCTAGAAAGCCTTGATAACTTTAATGTCGTTCTTAGCACAAATTGACTGGCAAGTATCATGCGATTATCCCTTATAGCAAAAAAAAGGGTTTGTGCACCTTGGTGAGATGAAACCTTGATTATACTAGGGAGCCATAACCCCAGTATAGTTAACACTAGATAACACTAGATTTAGTGTCATCTCTAGCACCAACGGGCTAAAGAATATTTGGTCCGAGTGTGACCCGTTTCCCTAACTCGTTTCTTCCCTGCCTAACCCTGAAGGACACACCCAACCTACAATGGGTGTATTTTGTAGGGTTACTTCCGCCACCTAGACAACCCTAAACTCGAAAGGCACATCCAACTTACAATGGGTGTACTTTGTAGGGCTACGTTAGGCATCCCTCATAAGGAGATGATGAATGTCCTATGTTTTTGAACATTCCTCCTTCCTCTTCGGGTTCAATTAGTTCGAATATACCATCACCCACTAGACGTTGGGAGATTAGAATTCCACTCTTTAGAAGTCAAAAGTTTATACAAAATTTTGAACCAGAAATTATGAATGCATGACCCTTGTTACGACACCCTGCAAGGCGCGCACTTCTATATTCTTGGTATCTTCTTTTATTTCCACTACTTGAGGTACTCCTTTTCTGCGCCCCTCTCACTCCGCCTCACGGCAAAGGAAACAGATTCCTTGCAACTTCTTACGCAAACGCCATCGACAACAATCTTAACCTCATTGTTGGGTAGAAACTTTAGTACCATTGACTAATGTTTGTACCCCGCTGCTTTTAGGTAAAGGATTGTAAGTCTTTTCTTAAAAGATGCTAATATAGGAGGGGTTAAAGTTAAACATGTTTGTTTTACCTTCAACGCCCAGTTCTTCATCCGCGAGTATGGGGATATAACTTGTATCTCACCCATGAAAAGGATGTAAAAATAGTGCATCCCTAGATTCCCCAGCGTATGAAATATGTTGGCGTGTCCTCCTCATATCAGAAACCATTTGCAATGGATTTTTCCTCTTGACCAAATCCACCACGCCAATGGTCCCCTCCCAGATCCGGGACAAGTACCCTATTGAGAAGCTCCTCGCCTACCCATCTGCTGCAGCAGCCTCCTTTACTACTCAATCGGATGTATAGTGTGATCCGGATAAAGATCTCTTTGCATTCCTCGCCTACCCATCTACAGCAGCAGTCTCCTTTACTGCTCAATCGGATGTATAGTGTGATCCGGATAAAGATCTCTTTGCATTCCTCGCCTACCCATCTACAGCAGCAGCGTCCTTTACTGCTCAATTGGATGTATAGTGCGATCCGGATAAAGATCTCTTTGCACTCCTCGCCTACCCATCTACAGCAGCAGCCTCCTTTACTACTCAATCAGATGTATAGTGCGATCTGGATAAAGATCTCTTTGCATTCCTCGCCTACCCATCTACAGCAGCAGTCTCCTTTACTGCTCAATCGGATGTATAGTGCAATCCGGATAAAGATCTCTTTGCATTCCTCGCCTACCCATCTACAGCAGCAGCCTCCTTTACTGCTCAATCAGATGTATAATGCGATCCGGATAAAGATCTCTTTGCATTCCTCGCCTACCCATCTATAGCAGCAGTCTCCTTTACTGCTTAATCGGAGGTATAGTGTGATCCGGATAAAGATCTCTTTACATTCCTCGCCTACCCATCTACAACAACAGCCTCCTTTACTGCTCAATCGGATGTATAGTGCAATCCGGGTAAAGACCTCTTTACATTCTCTTCTGTTCACCAATAATGACGGAAGCTTCCATAAATGCTAGATTAGGTGTATAAGAATAACCTAGGTGTAGACCACTTCGCGTTGTGACGCCATCCGTACCTGAGAGAGAACCTGAAACAAAGCATGTACTTGGAACATCTATTACTTAGAAGATAACTAGTTTTTTTAGTAGCTTTGAGGGCAAAGCTAAAATAACGGTGTGGTGCTGTAAAATCCATAATTTTACCATGATTTTTATGTAATGAAGTTTCACCCATTAATCCTAGAACACATACTCACATGTGTATTCCTATAGGTTGAGTGTGAACTTGTTCATTTAGGTACTTATACCTTTACATTCACACTTGTTGTAAATAAGTTACATAGATGATACCTTGTACTTAAGACTAGGAGAACAAATGATAAAAATGTATAATCAATACATGGCTATACACATAACACTAAATCAAAGTTGGAAAAACATGCTACATAGTGTATGTAGCCGTGTATGTGTGCAAGGGTGTATACCACAAACATGTTCTTAACCTCCTTGGAATAGCCCAAGACCTTACACTTTATGTACTAGCCCAACATGAGCCCAAGCCAAAGCCCATTACCCTCCTTTTTGGCTAGCTAGACACGGCACCCCATATGTGGAAGAAGAGGGGTTGTCTTGGTTTTGGAAAAGCCAACACATGGCACAATGGTTCTTACCAAGGCAATCATGCCTTTTTGCCTTCACCCTTCTCTCTCCCTTTAAGCTAAAACACACACACATACATTCTCTCAACCTCTCATGCAACCAAATCTCATTCTCTCTTCATCTTTCTCTCTCAAATCATTCGACATTAAGCCACAATAATCCAAAGTTGTTCATTAAATCCACCAATATCTTTGTCTCATCTTTAATACAAATCATTATTAGTATCATTCCCTTGGATTCACTATAAACAAGCCCTAGCTAAGCCATCTAGGCCACGACTTGATTTATACATAGGGTTTTCTTCATCTTTTTTAGTAGATCTCAAACCACCTTGTTCACCTAGATCATTTGTGGTACTTTTAGGCAAGAAAGGTATACATTACTTATTCTTTCATTTCCTCATGCATGCATCATCATACATCTATAAACACAAGTAGGATAACATGTTAAAAATCAAGATTTGATGAAGCTATGACCATTATAGGTCATGGATTATTTTATAAAAAAATCATGTTCATGACTTAAAAACCTTTTGATAAGGAACTTATGATTGGAATGTTATGTTTTAAACTTGATTTAAAAACCATATGAAACATTTTGTAAACCAAAAAGTTGCATGAGTTACAAATCTTGTTTTATGGGACTATGGTTAAACCAATAGTCATAGATCTCATAAAATGGATGTGTGTAACTTAAAAGTCTTGAAGACCATGACCTTAAAGGTCACGACATATATGGTTAATGTTTATGTGAATCATGTGTTAAGTTTAAAGGATGGAATATGAAATGATACATATTAAAATGACTATTGAAAATCACAAAATACAACTTATGTGTATAAATGTAGCCGTGGGTTACATAAGATTAAATGGGTAAAACGTACATGCATGTCATTATAAACCATAGATATAATGGCAAAGGCTAACTTGAATATGTTAAACATAAAACAAGATTATGGGAACCTTGGGAAGAGGCAATATAGCCATGAGCTATATGTGGTCTCCTTGGAAAAATAGTAACCTTAGAAGACATAGAAACTAGATATAGTGTTCATCTTGGAAGTACTAAGATCTAAAATATAGCCGTAAGCTATATAAGAATGTACATGGATTTATGTTTGATTTTTAGGTCTAGACATAGTTTAGATCTTATTATGAACTTGTGATTTATTTTCTTGATGTGTACATAGGGAGATCTAATTTTGTAACACATATAAACTACATGTAACCTTAATATGGGACTTAATCTATCCTAAAATACTATAACTAATGTAGGACGTGAGTTATAAGCTCCTAATAAGGCTTATGACTTACTTGTAACCTTATGACACACCTAGATCTAATTTGGTATAACCCATAAAATGAATTTTTAAGATTATTCATCTATATAGATTGAAAACTAAATAGTAATAAGCTTAGTAAGCTTATATTAATATTCTATGTAGAAATTGATAACCTATGAATCTATGAAGTGGGTTGATGTTTTCTAGTGAGAGAAACTAGAGATAGAAAGTGAGAGAATATGTGAAAGGTTTTATTAATATGAAATGTAAAATGGAACAACAACCAACCCCTTTCCTTAGTGGAAAGGGGTATTTATAGTACCAAGCTAAACATGGGCTTGGGCCGGTCCATGACAAGCCCATGGACCGGTTCTTACTTAAGTTAATAAGTAACTAACAACTATTATCTAACTACGAGCTATTACAACATGAATATTATTGTGGAGTGACCGAAACTTCTAATATACGTAAAAACGTATTTCTAACAATCTCCCCCTAAGGGAGGTCACTCCACGTTACAAAGTTCTAAACCTAGCATACTATACTAAGTCTTCGTTCTTTAGCTCGTAGTCTTTTCTTCTTTTCTTTCTTTTGTTGTGAATATGTTGATTTGATCTTTTTGGCTTTGACTTGAGAGCATTGTTCTTTGGCCTTTCACGTGCGATCTTTGCCTTTCTTGTGAACTTTGCCTCCTCGTGACTTCATGTTCCACACACTTACGTCTTTTTGTTGAATTCTTGAAAGCTTCAGAGTTTGGTACAGCGGAAGACTTCATCTTGTACTTTCTTGAATTTTTGTTGCAAAAGACATAAGCATGTGGGAACGACTTTTACAGGAACACCGCAACACCACCGTCTTCACTGGTACACAACAACGCCACCGTCTTCAACAGGTACACAGCAATGCCACCGTCTTTAGCAGGTACACAACAACGACACGAATAAAATGGCTTTGAACATTTTATTCTAATTCGGTAGCATTTTACCTCCGGTCGGTGAAGACCGTTGGACGATATTAGATATCGTACCCGTGACGGATAGTTTCAATTAAGTAACTTCCTGATAGGATTTCGCGGGTGAACCCGTTCTCTTTATTCGACCGTCCAAAGCTGACTGCGAACATAAAGAGTGAATCACTTGGATAAAATATCCTTGTGATTAAAAGCCGTCAATTCATGAAACCTGGAACAAGTGAATTTCAATTAAGATTTTCACCATCGTTGCTTTCCAGTTGTCACGAGCTCAATTCATAAAGAATCTTGCACGTCACCTACCAAGTGCTGTTTGATGTTGACACTAGAAGGATTTCCACTCGTCACTGTGGTCAATAAAGAGTCACTCTGAGTGTTCTGGCAAGATCATATGATAATGCGAAGAGGCCTGGAACGAGTTTAAGTTCAATTAAGAATTAAACCACTGTTACCTTCCAGTTTTTCACAAGATTGGTTCTAAAAGAACCGCACGTGTAACCTACCATGAGCTTGTTTGATGTTGGCTCAAGCAGGATTTCCATCTTCATTGTAATACTTGCGTATTACTCGGATGTTCTGGCAATATTACAGTAATACTGCGTAGGACTCATAAAAAATCTCTTACTTTTCACAGTGTGTGAGAAAGCAAGGAATAAATGGAACGTGTCCTAATGAGACTTTTGATGGTCTCTTGGCTCTAGACTCGATTGTGCGTTTTGATTTAGTGAGCGATGGCTGGAGAGGAGTGCCACCTTTTCAATACCAGTCTATTCGGAATGAATAAACCAATAGATAACGTGTTGATCTCCGTGTGATTAAAACAAATACCTTTTGAGAGATATTTGAGTTAGCTGGGGAAGGGTCGTGCATTGCATCACTGGGTCCATGATGTCTTTCTTCAATACCGAGAATCATTAACAAAAATGACCTCAATAGCATATGTATTGACCCGGTTTCTGCCTAAAGTTGTAAGGAGGGCTTCTTTCTTTACACCCTTTATCTTTACATTTCTTTTTCATTCTTCAACCCCTTCAATGCTTACCAATACGTCATCACTAGCACCTTGTTGTGATTGTTCCAGTGCTAGCTTAAGTACTTGGTCGGCATTCAGCTACGTTCACATTCTTTCTCCATCTTTCCTAGGACTTCTAATTCTAACTAGGGAATTGTCCTTGGGAAGATTCCATCGGCTCTGATGAATCATTGGACTAAACCTATTCCTACCACCCTTTTGTCACCACATCCGTCGTGAATTAAGCGTGTTTTGGGAAGGAATTGCCACCATGAAAAATCATTGAAAATCACATAAGGTACTTGTGATATTAAAATCAAAAGTTTTGTACCTTAGGTGTTTTGTTCATCAAAAACGCTCCCCCTTAACACGTGCTTTACACATATTAAGTTGGATAATCTTTAAGTCTTTTTCATTTTAGCCAAGTATCATTTAAATCTCCTTAATCCCATTTTCTCCCCTTATCCAAAATGTTAACCATTAATATTTGGGATATTGAATGGATTAACCGGTCTTTGGGTAAAAATGAAATTGATGTTTGGCCATAGAACAAATGATTGCTCCCCCTTAAGTTAATAAGGGGTAGTTGTAGTGCTTTAGTATGATATATTTTGAAAGATTTAGAATCTCGTGAGAAATTCTTGAAAAATTATCATACCTTAACACTACAACAAGCCATTAAAGCACATTATTCACAAATATACATATTCACAAATAAGACCAATATAGAGTGACCTGAAATGTACGACCCATTAGATGGATCGTTGCAGTGTCCTGTAGTGCACTCCATATGGTCTACCACCCACGAATCTTTCCAAGCTCCTCATCAATCTACGTTCACGGAGCTTTTGATCGATCTTCTTGATCACGTACTTCGCCATCTGCCGGTAACCTGGATGCCAATCCTCCGTCATTTCTGGCAAAGTCCCACCCGAGTTCAGATGCTCCAACTTTCCTCTAACTTGTAGAAGAGTACCATCACTATACTTGTGGAGCTCCCCCACCCTCATAAACTTCATCAAACCTCGACTGTTCAAGTAGAAGATGCCGGAATTCGGAACAGAAAGGCCGGTATAAGGACATCTTGCTACATGTTGAGGTAACACTTGATTCACAGGACGGGTTAAATTGAGCTTCCTCTGATAGCTTTCAACTCCCAACTGAAGATCTTCAACTCGTGTCTTGATGACAACGCTTCGTGTAAACATACGAAGTGTTGTATTCAAAGCAATGAGGTCTTCACGAGGAATATGTGTGAGTTGATCTCTGGTCATCAGAAGCAGCATATCTTCGATATCCTCAAGGCGAATGATGGAAAAATCTCCCTGCTGGATTTTGTATTCCCTGTCATCCTCCCTTTTCAAACGAATCTCCGTCACATGATAGTAGCCATTCTTGGCTTCTGTTTTCATCCCTAAAATGCTGGAGATGCGGATATCGGATCTAACTGAGCTTCCAGAATTGACTAAGCAGCAACCCCTGTACGCCCTTCTGACTCGTTCGTCCCAATGAGATGCACCTATGACAGCATACATATCATAATTACGATTTATCTTAGGGACCCAGAGTCGGTTTACCTTTTCCTCGATAAAGGGTATTGTCCCCCAGTTGGCAGCTTTCAGCAAGGTCAGGGATGTTGCGTACTTTGATGACCCCTTCAGTAGATACACCAAATCATTGGTGACAAAGAAGTCAAGAGCAATCTGATTATCTTGATCCATTGGAGGTGGAGCTCTTTCTGATTCATGAAGACCTGCCCGTTGAACGGTATTCAAAGCCTTCAGGATCTCCTCGGCATAATATTCGAACTCCATTTGGGTCAACCGGGTTTTGGCGCGAAGTCTTGTATCCTTCAGTACTTTCTTCACCAAAGATGGAGTAACCGAAGTCTTATACTCATGAGCAAGAAATGCACATAAGTCAATCGGACTTCGGATACGAAGATACAAGACCTCTTTGTCGGCGTCGGTGATCGGATCATACTGCGCCGCTGCCGTGATCCAAGCCTGTGGTGGAGCAGTCTCGTCGATTTCCAACGTGTCCTCCCAGTTCCTTGTGCTTGGTTCAGGTATAGTAGATTGTGGGTTTTGTTGCTGAGGAGTGGAGACGTGAACATCTGCTTGTTCAGATTCAGGCATTTCAGCAGTGTCATGGACGGGTGAGTGTTGTGCAGCTTCTGGTTCGGTTACCGATTCTGCAATCACAGGGGTAACAACACAAGAACTAACGGGGTTAGTGGTAACAGGTATTGATGCATGGATAAATATACCAGGAATAGATGACCCGGTAGTGGCATTCACATCATGGCGCCACTTCGATCGTCTGGATTCCGTGGATGTAGATTTCTCCTTTGGTGCTGCATCTTTCTTTGACTTGGTGCCAGACTTAACCACTTTCTTCGAGCTGGCACCCTTATCCCCTTTCTCACGTTGTTCACCTTTATCCGCATTGCTCCCCTTAACACTCTCCTGGTGACCATCACCACCATCATTACCATCATTATCATCATTATCTGCATCCTCATCATCATCATCCTCATCCTCATCCTCATTCTCATCATCATTTTCATCTTCATCATCATCATTCTCATCATCGTCATTCTGATCCTCATCATCCTCATCATTCTCATCCTCATCATCCTCCTCATTCTTATCTTCTTCTTCTTCTTCTTCCTCCTCTCCACCAGTACCCTCTTCTTCGTCGCTCTCTTCCCTTTCTTCTTCAGGGAGAATGTGGTAGGGTACCACACTTCCAAACGTCTTGAACAACCTATCATCCTCCATGATAGCGTCATTCAGGGATTTGAAGAGAGCCCGTTGTTTCCTTGATTTATCAAACGATCCAAGTTCCTTCATTCGAGCTTTGAGGATCTTCTTCAGTTCAAAATCCGTCAAGTCATAAGCGATCTTGTAGGCGGCTTCTGAAGGATTGGATGATTTGATCATTAAGTTGTCAGCAGCAAGCGTCTTCAAATCATCACGCAGTTTAGGCATTAAGGATTCAATGGAGTCTTTTACTCTCTGCTCAATAGTAGCTTCAAGAGCTTCTTTTTGCTCTTTAAAGTCATCCTTAATAGCTTTAAGTCTTGCAATTCGTGCTTTATGCCTAGCAGCTTCATCCTTTTTAACCTGAGCAAGTTCTTCTGCATGAGCTTTACGTGTAACTTCCATGTCAGCAGCGAACTTGGCAATCAACTCTTCTTGAGCTTTCCTTGATGCTTCTTCACTTTGAGCTCTTCTATTTAGCTCTTGGCGAAGTTCATTCATTTCTCTCTTTTGATGATCCACGTGTTTATCCAACATCTCGGCCATCACTATTGCTGCCATTGCAGATGTTGCAGAGCTGCTCTGGGTTGAGGGAATAGGCTCGGTTGTGACTGCGGTGCTAAGGATGGGCTTTGGTGGTGGTGGAGGAAGTGGTGTAGAAACCTGTTTGGTTGGTAAGGGTTGAGTTGGTGGAGGTTGAGTTGTTAAAGGTTGAGTAGATGCCTTTTCAATACCAGCTGAAACAGGGATTGATGGCTCCTTCGAAGTGGAATAATGTTCAGGTGACCCAAACTCATCAACATCATCAGGTTCCATGTATTCATCCTCAACGTCTACCCTTACACCTGAACCGCTACCGCCAGTATCTTTCCTACTCCTTTTAATGGCTATCTTCATCATTTGTTGCTCAGCTTTATCAAGAGTAGGATCAACAATGTTTTCTTCGTCACGCAGACGCATCTCATCAGCCTTACCCTTTCCTTTCTTACCCTCTGTCTTCTTCTTCTTGGTTTTGGGTTCAGGTAAATCTGTTTGCTTCCTTTTACCTTTGCTTTTAACCGTGGTAGATGAGTCTTCACCTGCTAGAAGGCTTTCTCGTTGTTTCTCAATTTCTGTCAGCAAGTTCTTGTACTCATCGGATGCAATAATCTCATCGGTCAGAAGATGACTGGGAATGGGACCAGGAATAACCGTGTTCGAATGAGTCTCCTGCCTTAAGTCTACCAAATCATCATCATCTATCATGTGGTGACGACTACCTGCACGCTTGTTAATGGATGCATCGTTTTCCATAAAGTAATGGATGATCAACTTAATAAACCTAGGGTACTGGTAAGTTTTAACTTTACCCTTTGTGTTAGTGAAGAGTTGAAAAGTAAACTCCTCCCACAGCAGTGATGCATAATCAATACCCATACCTTTGAACATACCATAAAACATCTTGATGATTGGTGGACGAACAGCATCATACCCAGTTGTTTTGGGTGTTAAACAGCGGCTTAGAATCCCAAAGATAGCTTTCCATGGTTGACCAATTTTGGCAGTCGTAAACTCAGACGGGGTTCGTATGTCGAGACATCCAATAGCGGTGAACATCTCCATGATCTGGTCCTTAGTTGGGTTGGGTGAGTATGATGGTAGACCTTTGAGTATCGGTCTAAAGCCAAAGATCTTCCTGAAGTCTGATACAATAAGCGTCTGCTGCTTGTTGTCCAAAGAAAAAGTGATCTTGTTCGACGTCCTCTCTTTGGTAGCCCAGAACTCGTAAAGATATTCATATGGCACTGAAGCACTTCTCCTTAGCGCATGCTTGAAGTGAGATTTATCAAGCATGGCTGTGGCTACCTTAAAGCCATTATGGGTAGAGTGAGATACCTCCTTCAGACGGAAGTTGTTTGGAATAAACTTTAGAGTCTTGGCTTCAGCAATGGCGGCGGCTCTGTTGTCTTGTAGTTGTTGTACGGTAGGGTTAGTCATCGTTTCTGCTTAAGATAAAACACAAAGGTTGATACAAACAAGTATGAATATCATTATGACTTTAAACCTAAGCATTGTACATATGACATCATCCCTTAAGCATGGAAATCATTCAAACATCTTCTATTCGGAATAATTAGCCTATGTGGAATAAAATCCCTATTCTGAATAAAGGCCTATTCGGAACATTTGGCTATGCGGAATAAAATCTCTATTCGGAACATTAAGACTATGCGGAATAAACACTCTATTCGGAACATTTTGTCTATGCGGAATAAAGACTCTATTCGGAACATTTTGTCTATGCGGAATAAAGACTCTATTCGGAACATTGATCCTATGCGGAATAAATTCCTATTCGGAACATTTGCCCTATTCGGAACATTTGCCCTATTCGGAACATTTGCCCTATTCGGAACATTTGCCCTATTCGGAACATTTGCCCTATTCGGAACATTTGCCCTATTCGGAACATTTGTCCTATTCGGAACATTTGCCCTATTCGGAACATTTGTCCTATTCGGAACATTTGCCCTATTCGGAACATTTGTCCTATTCGGAACATTTTTCCTATTCGGAACATTTGCCTTATTCGGAACTTTTGCCCTATGCGGAACTTTTGCCCTATGCGGAATTTTTTCCCTATGCGGAATTTTTTGCCCTATGCGGAAAAACTGTTCTATTCGGAAAACACTGCTTCTATGCGGAAAGTTTTCAACAGTTGCGATTTTTCTAATTTAGGCACTTAATCCGTTTGATTCAATTGATCTAAAGGCCAAAATAGTGCAATTAAACCTATTCCGAATACAACCCAAGCAAAACCCCCAAATTAATTAACCCTAATTAGACAGTAATTGAGTCCGATTGTTTTTCATTTAAACAGTTTAATTAACTTGATGTTTATGAGAAATAAATCCGATTTAATACCTTTTTGTGAAGATCTGATCAAGAGAATAACTGATTTGAGTCGAGTTTGATTGATTTCGTGAGTTTGTGTGTGTTAGATTATCAATGGCGGCAAGGAGATAAAGGGGAACAGTGAAAGAAGAATGGGAACGGGGGGGAAGGTTTTGACTAGGTCAACTTTTCCATAAGTTAGACATATTGTCAACTTTGCCCCCTCAAATTTGCTTTTTACTTCATTCAATATTCTTTTGTTTACCAAGTTTTAACACTTGTCACTTTGACCCTATCTTATGTTAACTATTCGAGCCTTAGTGATTCACTTAACTTAACACAAGCACAAAACAATCCAGACACACTTATAAGTAACAACAAGACATATTCCAAAGCAATCCAACCATAAACTATTAAGCATTGTGAGTTTCCTTGAAAACTTTTGAAGATCTTTTTGATGTGAAAGATGATGAAACATTTTCTCCCCCTTAAACGATGACCCGTTTTCTATTTAAAGAGCTGTAGTCATTGTTTAACGAGGCACATGATGATGAAAAACATTTCCCAATTGATAACTTGAAAAAGTTTGATTCGTGGTGACAATAAGATTTCTCTTATTTTAACAAATTAATGCACTGAAACGTACACAAATTTGTGTTAGACCAAGTTGTAAAGTAAACTTGATCCCTTTGCATGATTTGGCTTGTAAATCACGCCCGAGAAAATTAATTCCCGTTCTGAGCCAACGTTTTCCAAGGAAATACGTGACTTTAATATGAAAACCGGGTTGCAGTCAGAAATAACTACAAGCCATAATGGGCATGTTTTAAAACATTACAACTTTTATACGGACTCTATTTATGGCACCGTGTCAATATTGATCGACATTTCTAAGGCCGTAAATATTACCGTACTAAAAGACATGCCCGTTTAAAACAAAAAATATTTTTGGTTTTTCTTGATTTTATAATTTTTATGGTTTTTCTTGGTTTTATATTTTTTATGGTTTTTCTTGGTTTTATATTTTTTATGGTTTTTTCTTGGTTTTATATTTTTGTATTTTCTTTTGTGGTTTATATATTTACTATAATATACATGATCACGAACAAAGGATACTCTGAATAGTTTACCACGACTATTCAGCTGATTCTTCTGCCAACTCTTTGAGAGTCGCTGGAGTGAATGATTTCATACCAAGCTTGTCGATCAAAAACTTGATTCGTCCTCGATCTAAGGCTTTGGTGAACATATCCGCCAGCTGATACTCAGTAGTGACAAAATACAGCTCGATCACTCCGTTCTCCACCTGCTCCTTGATGAAATGGTAGCGAATGTCCATGTGCTTGGCCCGGGAGTGTTGAACATAGTTGCAGCAAAGGGCAATGGCGCTCTTGTTGTCACAATACATCGGGATTTTGTTAAATCCAAGACCGTAGTCAGTTAATTGTGATCTCATCCAAAGGACTTGAGCACAACAACCGGACATGGCGATGTATTCAGCCTCCGTGCTTGATATTGCAGCGCTTTTCTGCCTTTTTGAAGACCAACTGATCAATCTATCTCCAAGGAGTTGCACAGATCCAGAAGTGCTACGCCTCGTATCTTGACATCCAGCATGATCGGCATCTGCGTATGATATTAAAGCAATAGAGGAATCTTTCGGATACCATAGACCACGATGAAGTGTTCCTTTTAGATACCGAAAGATCCTTTTCACAACATGTAGGTGCTTTTCGGTAGGCCGAGCCTGATACCGGGCACACATGCATACAGCAAATTGCAAATCAGGCCTGCTAGCAGTCAGATATAGAAGGGTGCCGATCATCCCACGGTAAAGTTTTGGATCGACAATAGTCCCATTCCTATCTTCATCTAACTTGGATTTCTCCACCATTGGAGTGTCTACGGGGTCACAATTCTCAAAGTTATATTTCTTAAGATATTCTAAAGCATATTTAGATTGATTTATAAAGATGCCTCTGGGATTCTGAGAAATCTGTAATCCTAAGAAAAAAGAGATTTTTCCCATCATCGACATCTGAAAGCGTGTGGACATTATCTTCTCAAATTGTTTAGACAATTCTATGTTAGTGGCAGCAAAAATTATATCATCAACATAAATTTGTACCAGAAGCATGTCGTTGCCGTCTTTGAGAGTGAATAGAGTAGGGTCCACTTTGCCTTTGGAGAAGCCTTCCGACATGAGATATGTTGACAGGAGATCATACCACGCGCGTGGAGCTTGTTTCAACCCATAGAGAGCCTTCTTAAGCTTGTACACATGATTAGGAGAATCCGTACTGACGAACCCATCCGGTTGACTAACATAAACTTCTTCCCTTAGTTCACCGTTCAAAAATGCCGTCTTTACATCCATTTGATAGACGATCATGTTCATATGAGCAGCAAACGCAAGGAATAGTCTAATCGCCTCCAATCTAGCCACAGGAGCAAAAGATTCCTCAAAGTCTATACCCAAGGCTTGTTTATATCCTCTAGCGACCAATCTTGCTTTATTCTTCAATACCGCACCTATCTCATCAAGTTTAACCTTATAAACCCATAACAAAGTAAGGATGTTAACCTTGTCAGGGCGAGGAACCAATTCCCATACTTCAAGTCGTTTGAATTCATTGAGTTCCTCCTGCATAGCTTCGATCCAAGATGATTGGGTCATAGCCTGTTGCCAATTTTTGGGTTCAACTTCAGAGAGAAATGCATCAAAGTAACAATAAAGTGCACTCTCTTGTAATTGATGGCGTGTAGAGACTGGTCGATCTAGATCTCCAATAACATTCCTTATTGGGTGATCTTTTGTCCATTTAGTGCTATGGTTTTCAATCCTAGGTGGTCTGGAGTGAACAATAGAAGGAGCTTCTTCTGAGGTAGACGCGGCTGAAGGGTTTTCAGGGATCGCTACACCAAAGAAAGGAAGCTCTTGCAAGTGAGCATATTCCAAGTCGTGATCAGTAGAGTCCTCTTCTACATCATTAGGCACAAGTAGGGGTGATGATTCAGGTGTGGTTTGAGAATCACTTGGTGAAGGTGCATCCGGTTCAATGTGAATTGTAGATGCATTAGATAAAGGTTCATTAACTTGAGCAATCACTTCAGGTATTGGAGCAATTACTACAGGTGCTGGAACTTCATCAGTCAGGGGATCGAAGAATTCATCAAACAATGGTTGAAACAGTTTATCCCACTCGGGCCTTGATGGTGGTAAAAATGATGTAGAAGTAGGATTGTTGGGAACTAATCCGGAACTTATAGCACCGGGTCCCATCTCATGAAGCGCGGGTTCAGAGCTGTGTTGCTCAGAAGCCATCGCTGTCAGCTCGTCGAAATCTGCGTCCATAGTTTCTACAATCTTGCCAAGACGACGGTTATAGATTCGGTATGCTCTTTTGGACGGTGAGTAACCAATGAAAATACCTATATCGGCTTTTGGTTGAAGCTTACCCAAGTTCTCACTATTGATGTTTGGATAACACAGAGCACCAAACACATGGAAAAATGAAACATCGGGTTTGCGGTCATGTAGAAGCTCATAAGGTGTTTTTCCATGGCGTTTCCGAATGATATAACGGTTTTGGGTAAAACATGCAGTAGAAATAGCCTCTGCCCACAAGAACAATGGAGCGTTCGCATAAATAAGCATGGTCCTAGCAGCTTCCATAAGTGTACGATTCCGTCTTTCAACGACACCGTTTTGTTGTGGAGTGCGTGCAGCGGATGTTTCATGTGATATACCAACTCCTTCATAATAATCACGAAGAGTCTGGTTGACGAACTCTGTACCATTGTCTGTACGAATACGGCGGACAGTGGTATTCAAACGTACCTGGATGAACTTCAGAAAAGTAATGATAGCCTTCGGTGCTTCATCCTTTGTACGTAAAAATCTAACCCATGTAAACCTTGAGAAATCATCCACAATAACCAGAATGAATTTCTTACCGCTCACACTTTCAGTTCTCATCGGCCCACAAAGATCCATATGCAAAAGATGAAGTTTTTCTTGATTGGTGTCTTCAACTTTGGGCTTGTAAGATTTCTTGGTACTTTTCCCCCTTGAACACGCGGAACATAAATGGTCCTTGTGAAATTTAAGCTTTGGAAGACCACGAACTAACTCGTTTTTAGCCAGATGGTTGATAGTATCAAAATTAAGATGAGATAATCTGCGATGCCATAACCATGACTTGGTCTTAGAAGCTTTAGAGAGAAGACATACTGGAGAAGCGACCATCATGTCTTGTAAGGACAAAGTATAAAGATTTGCACCACGAGATCCCTTCAACAAATCTTTTCCTTCCAAGTTGCGGATGAAACAAGTGTGTTGTCGAAAAGCAACCTCAAGGTTGGAATCACAAAACTGTCCTACTGAGAATAAGTTATGACCAAGACCTTCTACATAGTATACCCTAGAAATCGTCACGTTTCCAATCTGATATTCACCATACCCCATAATCTTTGCTATATGATCATTCCCAAATTTAACCGTACCAAGAAACTTGCTGACGAAATTTCGGAGCATCGAGCGATTTCCGGTCATATGTTTTGAACAACCGGAGTCCAAATACCACAGGATGATTTGGACCACCTGAAAATATCACCACACAAAGACAATGTAGAGGTATCGGAATCTGAGTGTTCCTTGTTATTAGCAGGTACAGATTTAATAATCTTGGATTTGCTAACTCTAGGTTTCTTAGATTTCCTAGCCTTCTTCTTCTTAATTGGTGGTGTAGATTCTAATTGGCTCAAATCCTGAGGTATTTCTTCACTGATAGGCACTATAGTGGGGGCTGACCTAATTAAAGGGCGCTGTTTCCATACTTGAGTGCGAGTGTTCCTAACTAAAGGACGCTCAGACCTAACCTCAATGGATGCATTCCTAGTTAAAGGGCACATTTTACCATCTAGTGTAAAGGTCCTACCAGTGGGACGCCATTGCCAGCCAACTTGGGCACGAGTTCTACCCGTTGGCTTCCATTCAAGACCATTCTTAATAGCATTCATTTCATTAACGTGATCAATCAGACACAAATCATGACGCTGGGAAAACATACATTCATTACAATTCCAACAATTTAAATCAGAATTCACGAATGGTTTAGGCTGCTGCACAGGCGCAGAGCTTTTAGTCTTAACATGATTCATTTTATTTAAAACTGAACTAGCATTCCTATTGTGGACTTCTACTTTCTTCTTTGTGGCACTACTAGTGGAGGGCTTGATCTTAGCTTTCTTGAGTGGCGATCCTTTAGCCTTAGTAGTCTCTTTTAATCCTGTAGAAGGCAAATTGGGAACATTAGCAGCAGATTTTAAAGGTGTCTTACTTGATTGTGCCAATGACGGTTTCGCTCCTGGAGTCTTATTAAATGGAGTGACATCAATGGGCCTATTATTAAGTAGTGCAGAACCTGGTGTACCTATGTATTGCAAATAAGCCAAGCAATATTGAACTCGCTTAACATATTCATGAGCCGAATAATAGTCGCTACTTGAGGGATCTAAGGCATAAAGATCGTCTAAAATATCCCTAAGAAGATCGACATGCTTAATGGCATTCCTCTTATAATCATCATAGGTAACCTGGTTTCTCTTATGAAGCGGATTCTTATAAAGCACTACTTTCTTGGTTGTTGGAGCACTAGTGGACGGTGCAGAGTCGGTAGCTAAGTTATCAACAACTTCTTGTCGGGTGAGAAGAAGTGTCTCCTTTAACTCAGCCAAAACCATATTTTTGTCTATGAGCAGGATGTTCAAGTCAGAGATTTCTTCGCACTTTTGGTTCAGTTGTTCAATATAATATTGTTGTTGTGCCGCATTAAAAGCGAAGCGTTCTTCTAGTGAACCATAAAGAGCGGATAGTCCCTGCCTTGTCCGATCCATCTCCCCTAGAACAGTTGATAGTCTAATTTCTAAGACCTGGTTTTTAGACTCTGCAGCCTCTAGTTCCATTCTTAATGTTTCCTTTGATGATACCTCTCTCTTCAATCTCATGATTTCTTCCTCTAATGTCTTAACAATTGCAATCATCTTGTCACTATTCTCAACACCGTTTTCACAAACATTTGATATCAAAAGATTTTCATTTTGATTTTGTTGTTTTAATTCTAAAGATATACAATGTTGTTCTAGTTGATTAAAGCGTTGTGAAAGTAAATTGTAAGAATCTTGTAGCTTTAAAAACTCAGCGTTAGATTCGTGACAAGAATGATTTTCTACCTCATTTACAGTATCAGCAACATTTATAGAAAGATTACAAACATCATCACAAATATCCTCACAAATATTCACAGCATCACAATTAATCATAGTGGATGTAAGCTCATTCGAATAATTAACATTTACAGTAGTAAGCACATCACACGAGATTACTTCAGACAAGAATCGGTCATATTCGGTTAAAATCATTTCTTTTTCAATTAGTTGCAGTTCGTAAGCGGTGTCCATTTCATAAAACACTTTTTGAACTTCACCAATTTCAAACTGAAGATTTTCCTTAAGAGATGCAAAACTTCCTTTTAGACTTTCGACAAACGGATTGATCTGAGTTTTAAACACCTCGTTCATGTGTTCGAAAGCCCATTCTCCGGCGTTTAAGCCATTTGAAGTCGTACATTCCAAAATGACCTTGTCAAAGTTAGTAAAGTATCGGTTAATCTCTTTCAAGTTTAACCATACAGTGCTAACAGGTGGAAGATTCTTTGGAATTTCCTTAGGACCTTCCATGTTGACAAGTGTAGGAAATGTACTAGGGCGTTCTTCCTCTAACATGTAGGTTGGTGCTGTAATGAGATCTTTATCCATATGGAATCGAACTCTAAAATCAGTTTTAGCAAGCTCCTTATTCATTTTAAAATAATCACAATCGGGATATTTTGCTGAATTGTATGACCGATCCTCATCAACTAGATCCTTACTTGTTTGATCATTGGGAAAAACAATCGGGTCTAACGCCAATCCTAATTGAGTTGCATTATAAAGTCTAGGACTATGTCTTAAAGCTTGTTTTGCATACCGTGGATTAGGGGGAAGGCCTTTTAGACGTGATAAGTTAAATTCTCTAAATGAAGCATCAAATAAGTGAACTAGTTGTGAAGCAGCGTATTGTCTTAACAGCAAGTAATCTAGACTTCTAATCTTATTAGTGGCATTAATCTCCATTTCATTCTTCTTGGATTCTAGTGATTCAAAATCCCTTTGAAGTTTTTGAAAATTAGTGACCACTAACTCCTTTTCTCTAAGTTCATTAGACAGATTTGCTCTTAAGTTTTCGATCTCTTGCAAGTGGCTCATTTGTTTGTTTCTAAAATGATCATATTCGAGATTTGTGAGAACACTAGACGAAGGCACTAATTCCAAAGTTTGTACTTTCTCATTGCTTAAGGCAAGCTCATCAGACAAATTCTTATTCTTAGCTAAGGTTTCTAAGAGAGCAGCATTCATTTGACTAAGTAATGTAGCAGGAACCATGACCAAATCTCGTTGAGCAGGAGTAGGCGTATGCGAAATAGATCCCGGTTGTGATTCACTCAAAGTCTGGGGACTCACATTGATATTGCTATCATTGTTTGTCTCTTCATTTGAAAGACTCACTACCGAAGATTCATTCGAATTAGCACTCTCTTGCACAACTTGATGTGGTTGAATACTAGCATTAGTGGCATTATCGGTGTTATTAATAAGTACCTCAGATCTCTTATCTGGCCCTAAGCTGGAGAAAGTTGCCATGAAAGCAGCCTTTGCAGTTTGAAAGTCATCACAGTCGGAGTCATACGCATCAAGATCATCGGCTTGATAAGCTGCATTTTGCGTGGTGACAACGTCTTGTTCAGCGATCCCTGGATCAGCAAGAAATGCAAGCTCCTCTTCATCAAGTTCCCTTCCTTGCGTCTGAGCATTTACCAGATAGATCTTTTCTGCAAACCACTGTCCATCCCTTCTCCTCTTGGGTTTCTTACAATCCCTGGACATATGACCCTCTTCCTTGCAGTTGTAGCATGTAATCATTCTCAACTTGCCTGTATTAGCCCGAGGAGGATTGTTGACCATTGGAGCAGGAGCAGGAGTAATCGTGCGAGCATTGGTTGAAGTGGAAGATCTCCCCTGATACGGTTGAATTGGCTGAACCATGACCCTGCCATTCTCAATTGTAGCTTGTTGGCGAGAATTGGATGAGTTCCTCAACTGATTGTTGGTAGGAGCTGATCCTCTATATCCTCGTTTGCTTAAAGTTCTTGTGAGATATGCAGACATAGTAGTTAGCACTTCAACTGGGTCAGCTCCTTGTTGGAATACAGGAACGGGGACTTCCTCATCATCACAATACAGTGCTTGATCTGGTTGAGATGCATGATCAGTAGAAGGAATACTCATTTGATCAGGGTAGCTTGTTGGATATGCTGCATTCTCTTGATAAGAAGAATATGATGGCTGAGCATAAGGTGCAACATTTGCTGGATAAAGTTGTGAAGCATACTGTGGTGAAGGTGCATTGAACCGATATTGTTGCTGATGTGAGGTGGGTGGTTGCGGTAGAATCGAGTATTGTGGGAAGGTTGGTGTCATATAAGGTGATGGATGATAGGCTTGATGTCCCAAGATATAAGGTGTGTTGTTGTGTGACAAGCTTGGTTGATTCACCATCAAAGCTAAGGAATCTGGATGCATACCGCGAGGAGAACGGTGCATAATCACATGCTTCTCATGTTGCTGAAGAAAAGCATAGATTTGATCTAAGTTGCACTTGTGCAAATCCCGGGTTAACTTCACATCGGTAATATACTCACCCCATTCAGCTTGAGGTAAAGTATTCAAGAACTTGGTGTTAACCTGGAATGGAGCAATTACAAGATTGTATACATTCAGATCATTCATTAAAGTGGTGAATCTGAAGTAATAATCGTGTAGTGTTTCCCCTGGGCTGTACGTGAATCTATCAAACAAATCATACAGCTGACACTCCCTTTCTTGTTTTGTGAGAGACGTGCCTTGTAACAACACCTTTAGACGTTCCCACAAATCTTTGGCAACCGTATATTGACTAACCATACGATAAATATCATGCGGAAGGGCTTGAAGAAGTGTCTGTAGAGCCTTTTCATCAGCATCAGCAATGAGTTGTTGTGCCGGTGTGAGTTCTTCATACTCTCTTGGTCTAGTCACGTCGTCAACCACAATGGTACCATAGTCGAGTGGACCATTCAAAATCGATTTGACCATAAGCCTTCCGTATGTTGGTTTGCCCTTCAAGTATTGCATCATACGACCCTGCCATGCCTCAAACACCTCTTTAATAAGCATCGGTGGACGACTATCAGTCCCCGTTATGATCGAGATATCCGTAAGAGATGTCATCTGAGGCATTAATGAACTTGGATTCATTGCGATCACTTAACAGACTCAAAGATTATCGTTTGATCGAGCAGTGAAGAAAGGTTGAGAATTTGTGTTGTGTTGGTTGAACTCAAGATTAAATCCACTAAAGATCGTCGAAAAAACTCAAATACCCCTTGAACTTGCTTATACTGAATAACCCAAACTCAGAATAAACCCTTATTCGGAATAATGCCTATTCAGAATAATCCTATGCTGAAAATACCCTATTCGGAATAAACTCTATGCAGAATAACCCTTATGCGGAAAAACCCCTATGCGGAATGTTTTCTTCAATTCGGAATATCTTGGCAATTTGGCTTATTCGGAAAAACTGGTCTATTCGGAATGATGGCAATTCGGAATATTTCCTAATTTTGGCTATTCGGAAAATTGGTGTCTATTCGGAAAAGTTGGCTATTCGGAAAATTGGTGTCTATTCGGAAAAATTGGCTATTCGGAAAAAATCTTCTATTCGGAAAAAATCTTCTATTCGGAAAAATTTCTTCTATTCGGAAACTCTCCTATTCGGAATCCTATTCGGAATAAACTTTCTATGCTGAAAATCCACCTATTCGGAATCCTATTCGGAAAATTCTGGAAAAAATTGTTTCCGAGACTTAAAAAGAAGCTTTTAACCCCGATTTTTGATCCAAAACCACAAAAAGTTTTATGATTTTTACCAAAATAAGCTAAACCCAATCCTTATCAATCAATCCCAATAACAAAAACACCAAAAATAACAAGATTCAAGATTGATTTTTCCTAAAGATCACTAATAGATTCAAAAACTAAAAAAGCAACACAATCCTTACCTTAAATCACCCCATAGCTCTTGATACCAAATGTAGAAATTGATAACCTATGAATCTATGAAGTGGGTTGATGTTTTCTAGTGAGAGAAACTAGAGAGAGAAAGTGAGAGAATATGTGAAAGGTTTTATTAATATGAAATGTAAAATGGAACAACAACCAACCCCTTTCCTTAGTGGAAAGGGGTATTTATAGTACCAAGCTAAACATGGGCTTGGGCCGGTCCATGACAAGCCCATGGACCGGTTCTTACTTAAGTTAATAAGTAACTAACAACTATTATCTAACTACGAGCTATTACAACATGAATATTATTGTGGAGTGACCGAAACTTCTAATATACGTAAAAACGTATTTCTAACATTCTAAGTAAAAACTTATATAAAATGAAAAGTAGTGTTAATGGACTATTTAAGCCCATGAAAAGTTAACCTAAAACTTAAATGGACCTAATAAGCCCATTTCATAAATTATAGTAATTTAAATGGACTTAAGATCACAATTAGGCCCATTTAACTAATTAAAGGACTTAAAAATGTATTTAGGCCCAATAAATGATTTAAAGACCCATTTAAATAAATTAGTGGACTTGAGATATATTTAAGCCCACTAAAATAGCCCATTAGATGTTTAGCCCATTTAATGAGCACATATAAAGTTTGAATGTTAAAATAAAAGTTTTTATAATAAAATATAACTTATAAAAACTTTTTGGATGAAAATGACAATTTATAAAACTTAAGGACTAAAACCGTAACTTTTGAAACTTGTTTTGATAAACTAATAAACACAAGGACTGAAAATGAAAATATTCAAAAGTCTAGGGTTTAATTGTGGAAACCATTATTCACGGATCGATTAAGCTTACTAGGATAATCAACGTTCATATGATAAACATAGCGGAATTAGAACATTGATTACGAACAAGGTGTTTCTTTTCCAACGTTTACTTGTATTAAACTTCAAACGATTACAAGTAACAAACCTAGACGTGTTTACAAGGTTAGACACGTCTAGAACACACGACTCAACTTTAAGACTACATTGTGAATGATTGAATGAATAAACCTATGTAGGGTGTGTGTTTATATACTACACATAACCCTCTTTACAAGAAATCTAATTACACTAGAAGTCCCTTCATCTTTTGCTAATAAGTCCTCCTTGTTGTATGAAAGGGCTCCATATTCTTGTAAATCTTGATAATTGCATATAAGTCCTTCTTGTTTCATTATTTTTGATTTCTCATCAAATTAACTCCCAACAATCTTCCCCTATTTGATGATGACAAAACCAATCTTCAAATCTTGATCTTTCACGAATGAAACAAGCTTCCCCTTAAAGTAACATTTCTTGTAAAACATATCACCACATAAAAATAAGTGGTATATCTTGATCTTTGAATCTTTCTCCCCTTTTTGTCTCATCCAATAGGGGTCTTCTAAAGATAAACAACTAATAAACGCTTCCCCTTAAGTGGTGCATGTAAATGAATCACGAACCATGTAGACTCTAATTGTAGATTACGAATGAAGAAAAACGAATATAACCTATTTGTTCAAGAAGTGGAATCTCCCAAGCTTGTACCTTATATCTTGCACTATTCATGTGACGTCGAAGCAACTAGGAATTAGAACCTATTTGTCGAAGCAATTGTGGAAACCTTGGTTTCCGGATCTTTGAAGCAACTAGGAATGATCATTGTTCATATGATTATACAATCAAAGCGGAATTAGAACAACAACCATTAACAAGGTGTTTAGGCACAAAACATGTATTAAAACACAATTGGATTGTTCATTATATTAATAACAAACAATCACTAGGTGTGTGTACATTGAATCCCACACCTAGTCGACACACACTTTAGGTTTACATTGTATATGAAAGTTATGAATAAAACCTAAGACCCTTGTTCCTTTTATAGTGGAAGGAACAGAATCTACAAGAGATAAAATCAAATAAACATCTAAATCTTCTATTTAGATAAACTATATATTGTGTATATCATAAATAATATACTCAATATATTCCCTAAATAGATTTCTCCATCAATCTTTAAACATCCATCAGCGTTTGACCTTGTTGACTGCGTTCGACTTCTGTCAACGCTTAAGTTACTCTTGTCAACGTCGGATTTACTCTTGACAACGCTTGAACAAATTTCTTCATGTTTTCTTTGATTTTGAGTTTCTGCCACATCAACTTTTTGACCCAACAATCTTCCCCTAGTTGATAGTGGCAAAACTCTATGTGTATCTCTTGTAAGTTGTACATGATCTTCAGATTGCTTCCCCTCAAGTATAGCATGTATTTCTTCCCCTTTTTGTCACATCAACAAGGAAGTAAACAATGTATGCAATCTTTGAAGATTCTCCAAATGTAGGCTCTGTGTAATGATCTTGAAGAAAAATAACTATAATATTTTTGATGTAGAAGTAGAATAACCCAACCTTGTGTTCCATGTCTTGTACTATCCACGTGACTAAGAACTTATAGGGAGATATAAGTAGACCTCGATCCCTTGTCAATATTCTCATCCTTTGTGAGACATTGAGCACGATAATGTAACTCCTTCAAGTGTTATGACAAGTCTTCATCACCAATCATGTAAAGCACGAACAAGTTACCTTTAAAGTCTATGACTGGGAGTGCACGACTTTAAGATATGATAGAACACAAACTCGCGAAAATCTTCTTCAATCATCAAACTTACCATAAGAACTCTTCCCCTTAAGCCAACACCTCTTCATGACAAGTCAATATCTTCATACGTAAAAGCTGTCAACGAATAACTCTTTCACAAGGCTATTCCGATTACATACTCCAATAAATTACTTCATGAATCGTTGCTAACTTACTTAAAAACCATTAATCCCTTTCAAAAATATCCGAGCCATAAATATCAACATGATATTCTATATTAAAACAGAGATTCCATATACCTTCGTGTGTAATTCCCACCTTTTTGTGTGCTCAAAACGTACCAATTTTCTCAAACAGCAGCCTTCTCTGTGTTGTCCAATATCCTCTTCTGTCCAATATTTCTATCAGTTGTATTGTCCGATATCGGACAATACCTATCAGCGTTGAAATTCATATATCGGACAACACTGTCAACCTATCAGCGTTGACTTATTCTGTCAGCGTCAAAATCCTCTTTGTCAGCGTTAAAACTAACCTTGTCAGCGTCTCTTTTCTGATGACGTCACTTTAGGGCAACAAATCACATCCCATCATTCTTGATAACTACTTTATATTTTCACATTTGTATCCCTTAAAAACAACAATGAATCCCGTTTAAATAAGTAAAGAAAATAAAGTAATATCTCCAAATGATCAGTAATCCCCACGTTCTCATCCTTAATTCACGTAGTCAAAATTTACCTCCATAAAATCAGGTCTACTTCCATAAAGTCAAATGCAATTCCTGAAAATATGCTAACCGAATCTCATACTTTCCAAAAGTTGATAACTTATTCTTCATCGTTTTAAAGCACTATGCAAACCTGTTTTATGATTTCCTCGATCCAGAAACATAACACGCAATCCTCCTATTGCTGTTCATATACACAGTCAACAAGGCTGTGAAAATTATTCATTTAGTCGCAAAAACATGATCTTGAAACACCTGCTATGTTTCATAAAATACGGATCTAGGGTTTTGGTAGAACCCTTTGCTTCCTGTTAACATGATCTGCTAACAATCACCACACAATACTACGTTTTTCTGACATCATAGAACCATAACCTATGCTTCAATTAACTTACTGCTAGAATGAATCTAGGGTTTATACTGAAACCCTAATATCGTAACAGATTTGAATCCCTCAATCCATCATAATATCGAAACCCTAACTAGGGTTTTGAGAATAAACGAATTCAAATCATTATGCATGATAACAGCCTTAAAACCACCAATTTTTCTGCCTTAAGTCGATTTAGGATGTATAAAAACCCTAATCATGATTTTATGTAAAAGCAGAAAATTGATTACCTCATTATACAGCCAACTTCGACCTCAAATAACTTCATCATTAAGACTCAGATCGAAAATCCCTTTGGTGAGATTCTAGACACTAGTGTCAAGAATCTATAGTCCAAAAATCACGAAGATCCAACGGTTAACGAAGGAGAGATCGCGTTTTGAACATGGCTGTTCACAGAAACTTGCATATACCCACTGCTGACTTTGACGCTTAATAACTTTTTCCTGGGGATAAAACTCGACAATCCCTCCGGTGGATGTTTAGATATATGTATGTAGAATACACATATAAAATTTCGTAACGATTCAACGGTTCAATCAAAAGTTATGACCTTCTGAATACTGCTGCGCACACAAAAACGTCCAGAAAAACCCTAGACGGATTTTTCTTCTTTTCACCATAAACGAACACCTTGTTGGTCCTAGTATCACAAGCCACGAGGCTCTGATACCAATTGTGGAAACCTTGGTTTCCGGATCTTTGAAGCTACTAGGAATGCATTATGTTCATATGATTATACAGTCAAAGCAGAATTAGAACATAACACATTAACAAGGTGTTTAGGCACGAATATGAATTAAAAACACAATTGGATTGCTAACTATATTAATAATTAACAATCACTAGACGTGTATACATTGAATCCCACGTCTAGTTGACACACGCTTTAGGTTTACATTGTGAATATGAATGATGATTAAAACCTAAGACCCTTGTTCCTTTTATAGTGGAAGGAACAGAATCTATAAGAGATAAAATCAAATAAACATCTAAATCTTCTATTTAGATAAACTATATATTGTGTATATCATAAATAATATACTCAATGTATTCCCTAAATAGATTTCTCCATCAATCTTTAAACATCCATCAGCGTTTGACCTTGTTGACTGCGTTTGACTTCTGTCAACGCTTAAGTTACTCTTGTCAACGTCTGATTTACTCTTGACAACGCTTGAACAAATGTCTTCATGTTTTCTTTGATATTGAGTTTCTTCCACATCAACTTTTTGACCCAACATTAATAAATATTAGCTGTGTCAAATTAAACCTTAGGGACCATTTTGGGAAGTTTCTAAAAGTTATTTTGTCATTTTATAACCCTAAGGACTATTCTTGTAAATTGCCGAAACTTAAAGAAGCCCTAGGGGCTGTTTTGTAATTTTAGTAAAGTTACAAAACCTAGATCTATCTAGGGGGACCAAATCTGCCATAAGCCGAAACTATAACAAGCCCTAGGTACTAAACATGTAAAATCCGAAAGTTATACTTGTTTAAAAATATAAAAGGACTAGTTTTGCCACATTCCGCAACATTTCCAAGCCCTAACCCTAAAATCTATTTTAATTATAATAAAACATAATTAAAATACTTAGACCATAAGAATTAAGGTATAAATTCTTAAGTTAAATTATTTTAAAATAATTCATAGGAACTTTAAAGTTAAACAAAATATTTTGTATATAAGATATTTATATTTACATTAGGAAATAATTGTATAAACAATTATGAATATGTATTGTTAATACATGTACTTATACACTTTTAGGAAATAAAATTTTGAGAACGTTAATTAAATTAAATATTGCTACGTAAATATGTTATAAGTAAAACTCCTTATGTTTACTTAAATATAGAACATGGTTATGAAATTTAACGGGATGTTATTGATACAAGTACTATAAACACAGATTAATATTATTAAGTAAAACATTTTCTTTTATGTTTACTTAGATGTAGAACTTAATTGTAAAATTGGATGATTACTATAAATACATGTATGCTAACTAATAGTAATAGTTAAACATGCGATGTGAGCTTAGAAATGAAACTTGTATAAATAAGTTAAATGGATATTGATGCTACTTGAACTATGGTCATTTAGATAAATACCATAGTATGAATGAACTGAATAAAATCCGTATAAGCATACCAATATGTTCTTTGTACTATCTATTAAGATTGTACTATCTGATTAGGCATAACCTTGGTGTGTGCTTTATTTGGATACCGTGTTAAACAAGCAATTGCCTACTCCCAGGTGAGTTTACAGTCCCATTTAAACTTTGGTAAAAATTTCCCTTTTGGGAAAGAAAATATGCACACATATATTGGACATATCTGGATTGTATAAACTGGATTATGATTGCTTACTATTGAAACTGTTAAATTGTTGTAAATCGCCTGCATGTTATAAATAGATCCTTTAGGGATTGACCATCCCCGTCTGGGTGAGTCATGCTCACTGTGCCTTAGCCGGGACAACAGACGTATACCATGTTGGAACAGGAATGGGTGTCTTTTTGTAAGACACTACGTCCTCATCTGTTGAGGACTATGGGGTTATGCTTCAGTTTCTAATAATAAACAAATGTTATTTACATTTTAGTAAGAATGCTTTGTGCATTATTACTTCTATGATTATTGTATGTCCAAACTAATTAATTGTTAAAATCTGTAAATTCACCAACTTTATGTTGACCCCGTTAGTATGTCTTGCACAGGAATATGAAGTTAATATGTGGTGTGTGCATGGTCTCCATCATCTTAGAAGTCTGCATCATAGGACTCGTCAGGGGTTCTATTTGGAAAACAAAAACAATCACCTACTGTCTTGTTTAAAACAATTTTTATTTAATTGTTTGAATAAACAAGTAATCTGATTTGACTAACTTTTATCTTATGCTCTATGGACTATATGCTATCGATCTACCCTTGTGACGTCTCCGGGGATATTTTCCGCATATTTTGACCCTACCCGGGGTGTCACATCAATTAAGGTGACATGGAGCATGTTGTGGTTTGGACATCGATCGATCAAAACATTATGTCGTTCCCCAGCATCAAAAAGTGATTCATTAGGTTCTTGTGTAAATCCACTAATTTGATTCCGAAGGCTCGTGACCATGGATGGTGGAAAGTAGCGCGACAAAAAGCGTTGAGTCATCTCATCCCAAGTATGAATTAAATTCTTCGGAAGACGATCAAACCATTTTTCGGCATGGTGGGATAAGGTATGTGGAAATAGGTGAAGGCGAAGAATATCCATAGTAACCCCGGGCAACTTCATGCTTTGAGTAACGGTAATGAATTTGTCGAGGTGTTTGTTGGCATCATCATCCGGTGATCCGCGAAATGGACAAGTGTTTTGAACTTGTTGGATCATGTGATGCTTCAATGAAAACTATGGAGCCGTGATTTGCATCGGCGTAATCGGTCCTCCTCGTCCATTCATGGTTGGTTGATAAAGCTCCTCCATCGTTCTAAGATCGGGTGGGGGAACATTGTTGTTATTATTATTGTTGAGGTGCGGTGGGTTATTGTTGTTGTTCACACCAGCCATATCCAAATCTTCACGAGTCTCGGGCTCAGAATAAGTTGAAGATCTAGTACGCATACACCTACAAAAACAAAATAAAAAGATACCAAAGAAATAGAGAATATATATGTACGTGTAAAAATAAAAATAAAATCTTTTTGGATTTTTGAAAATTTTTAATTTTTATAGATTTTTAACAATTTTTAATTTTTACGGATTTTTGAAAATTTTTGAGCAAGAAAAATAACGTTCACGAGTGAACGGATCCCAAAATTCAACGCGTCTCTCACAGAAAACCGTTAATCTTTACGAAAAGAGCCAGCAGCGGCGCCATTTGATAACTGGATTTTTCCTAGTATAAAAATTAAGTTCGTTGTGTGTCTAATTGAATTTATTACTAGTTGAACGTGTACGACTCAGTCGTCTTTTGGTGGAAAACGAATGATTGGTCGTTGCAGTAAAATAAATGTGCAAGACGTTAAAATAAATGACGGTTAATTAAAACTAAAACTAATTAAAAAGTAAATGTGAAACGTAATTAAAATAGGCTAAAAGTAAATCTAGAAAAACTGTCACTTTTTCTCTCTAAAATTAGAAAAACCCTTGGTAAAAACAGAGATTTCGGGAAGCGTGCAATTTTTGGAAATTAAAACGTAATGAATTTAAAACTTGAAAACTTTGTAAAAACGAGAAATTAAACCCGTCGGAATAATCCTGATCGGAATACACCGTCGGAATATGGTCACGGTCGGAATGCAATCGAAATACGATCGGAAAGCTTCTGTCGGAATACTAATCGGAATCCAGATCGGAAAGCTTCTGTCGGAATGAGGGACTCAAACACCAATCAGAATGTCAAAAAGGAAGGTATCGGAATAATGCAAAAAAGAACACCTTCTTCGGAATGCAGATCAGAATCCAGATCGGAATCCAGAAACCCTATTCCGATGGTTGATCGGAATGCTGGTCGGAAAGGCAAAACCCCTTTCCGATGGCGTAGATCGGAATACAGTAAAAGAAAAACGTAATAAGCAAAACTAAATAAGCTACGACTTATAAGCACTAATCTAGACTTTATCAAATCGAAAATAAACGAGACTAAATAAGAACTTTTTCAAAACACTAAACAAGCAACTTTTTAAATCAAACTTTAAAAAAAATACAAAACCTTTAATAAAACTTTAAAACAAATAAGCTAAATACAAAATAAGCCAATAAGCATGTCAAGCTCAAACCTTAAATCATATAAAGACTAGATATGAACAAAAATATAAGCTTTTTGATCACATAAACATAAAGATTAAGCAAAACAAGAAAGGAAGAATGAGAGATTAATAAAAACTTGATTAAAAATAAGATTCAAGAACAAAATTAAAAGACTTACTTGAAAATAAAGACAAGAAATTACGATGACAATATGAAAGTGCTTGGAAAATAAAATGGAAAGACTAATGTGTCAAATTAGCTAACAAAACTAAATGAGGTGAAATGCCTTCTATTTATAGGAGATTAGGCAGGTTAGCATGTGTTTCTCCTTTCTTTCATCTCTCGTCTTTTCGTCTTCTAAATTCTTCGACTTTTTCGACTTTGTCTCGGGATTATTTGAACTCGTCTTTGAATTTCTTCATTTATTAGACTTGAGTTCTTCGACTTCATTAAAATTCCGTCTTTAGACTTTTTCTTCGATAAATCTTCAGAATAGGCCTTGGACTTCTGTTCTTTTTGCACTCTTGATCTTTTGACTTCGTGTAACACCCCATTTTGGAAATGGAAATATCACAGTAATTATGGCGTGTCATCAAAGCATACAAGGTAAAATGTCTAAACATTACTTGACCATAAAAAGGAAAATACCGGAATCAAACATCGGCAGTCCAAAAGTAAAGCTCATCACACACAAACATAGTATAATAAAGGAAAGGACTAAACAATGTCCGAAGCGTAAGTATCAAAAGAAAAGAAATGCATAATGTAAAGAAGGCTAGACAGCTTCCAGTCCATATGCACGTACTCTTAGTGTCTACGAGCGTCCCTGAGTACCTGCCGTTTTGGGAACATATAAAAGGAAAATGGCTGAGCAATACGCTCAGTGCACGGATGTAAAATAAAGCATGAATAGGATAAGCATATAACATAATAACAGCGGAAGAAAACTAAGTCCCGAATAACCTGGTTAAGTCTTAATAAAACTGGTTTTATAGTTTGAAAGTCTTAAGTCTATCTTATAAAAACTGTTTGTCATATTTTACCATTAGCCAATATAGGTCATGAAAATCCACCGTGCATGAATAATTGGAGGGGTGACATCATAATGCAAATTAGAGGGGCTGCCTCTAATTAATATACTGGTTTTTGGGTAGGAGGGATCAACTCCTTGTGAAGGATGCAAGGCACACACCACATTCACCATGTAATCCTGAATAAAAACATGTAACTAGGATGCACCCATACGCCCCACATGATAAATATAAATAAATGGCCAAAAGCTGAAGGGACGCTACGAGCAATCACTTCACCATGGTGAAGTCATAACATCAGTAACTCTAATGTTATGGTTATGGTACCTCCATAACTAGGTGAAACTGTTCATGCATGTATATGGCTATAGGTAATCTTAATTAAACATAAGCAATCAAACTCATAACTTAAAATACGGGAAAACAGTTGGCCGCATACGGGGAATCCTAATAAGGAAAGAATGTCCATACTGAAAAGACGGGAATCCGTACCTTATGTCCAGTGAACGAGAAAGACGAACTGCGAGAATCCTACTTCCGAATCACTAGTGCTACATAAATACGTACATGTATAAGTATCTGCTTACTAAATACATAGCTGATTTTATGTCATGTCTTAGCTTATTTTTTGTGTTCTTACTATGTTTTACTGTTTTAAAGCCTTAAACTGTGTTAAATCTTATATTCTGTTTAATCTGATTAAGTATTTCTTGTATTTCATGTGTTATTATACTTACTGTGTAATAATAAGTAACTTTCCAAAAATAGCAGGTTTCCTAAAATAGAAAGTTTCCAAAAATAGAAAGTTTCTAAAAATAGAAAGTTACCAAAAATAGAATGTTTCCAAAAATAGAAAGTTTCCAAAAATAGAAAGTTTCCAAAAATAGATATACTACTTAAAATAGATAAGTTTCTAAAAATAGAAAGTTTCCATAAACAGATTAGCTGTCTTAATTAAATAAGTTTCCATAAATAGATTAGATGCCTTAAATAAATAAGTTTCTAAAAATAGCTGGTTTCCTTAAATAGATTAGCTGCCTTATTTAATTAAGTTTCTAAAAATAGAAAGTTTCCATAACTAGAAATAAGCTGGTTAAATAAGCTAAGTATATAAGCCTAAGTGTTTTCATGATTATTTTCTAAGTCATATGATATATTGTATAGTTTAATAATTATTTCTTGTAATTTAATTAAACTATAGGTTATAATATTTAATTAAAGTATAACATGTTTTTAATTAAATAAGTTAAATACTTAGGTTAAAATATGTATTATTATATATTAATAATATAACCTAAGTCATGATAATTAATTAATTATATCCATGGTTTTAAAATAATTAATTAATTATAAGTCTTAATATATTAATACTTAGGTTAAAATAATCTCATGATCATTAATAATTAAATAACCTAAGTCATGTTATTAAATTAATTACATCATTTTATTAATTTAATTTTAACATAAGTTCATAAACATAAAAAAAAACTAACATACACCATGAACCGGATCTAAGCTTAAAAACATGAACCGGACATGAATCGACACCGTACCCCGAACCAACTCGGGGTACCCCGTGTTTCCCCTTGCTTCCGTGGGACCTACACGCACCAACCAAGACCATATGGTCTTGGTGGTGGTCGGCTTGGCAAACCGAAACCCCCTCGGGTTCGGTTGCAGCCTGCGGCCAAAACAAAACACCCCTTAAAACAACCCTTTGATTTAATTAATCACCAAAACATGTTAGATCTATGATTAATTAATATGTTTTTATAAAAACATCACATGTTCATAATTAATAAAAATATTAAATTAAAAGAAGAGGTTTAAAAAGGTTTTACCGAATTCGCGGATCAAGAGAACGAAGAACAAACACGATCAGTCACCAACTCTTCAAGATCAAAGATCAACAAATCACCTTGTATGGTGATTTATGGGTGGCGGCACAAAGAACAAGGGAAAAGAGGGTTTTAGGTTTTTCTTAAAATCTTCTGTAAGTTATTTTTGAGTAGTAAAAATAAACATAACCCCCTTTAGTAAATTTGACAAATGGGCTTGGCCCATTTGCCCTTGTTTGGCCGTGGGTAGGGACCCCCACATGGGGTTCCCGTACCTTTTTCTGTATCTCGTTATTTAGTTACTCGTTTGTGTTTATTTATGTTCGTGTTTTAATTGTTCTCGTTACGTAAATACCGTGATCCAATATATTTAATTACGCTCGTAATAAATATATATACGTAATTAATAATAGTTCGTGTTTTATTTACGTTCATGATTTCATGATCGCATGTTCGTGATTAATTATTGTTAAATAATTATTACGTGATCGTGCATATAAAATACTTATCGTGTTCTAACACGTACGTAATACGTAAACTCCTAACACGTAGTCGTAATCATGCTATATTAGGAAAGTTTTAACTAGTACGTACGATCCTAAGGGTACTATGCATGGTAAAAGCATGCGGGTTTTACAACTCTTCCCCCCCTAAAAAGAATAATTCGTCCCCGAATTATAGATAAAGTAAACTGGAAAAGAAGAACATACCCGAATTCAAAATATGAAATGAGGGTAAGAAGCCCGGATAGACTCCTTCGTTTCCCAAGTGGCTTCCCGCTCGGTATGATCCCTCCATAGAATTTTGACGAATGGAATCGTCTTCTTTCTCATGACTCGTTCTTGTCTGTCCAGAACTCGTTCGGGTTCTTCTATAAAAGTGAGATCTTCACGTATCTGTTCCAGTGGATACTGAACCATGTGAAGGGGATGATATTGGTACCCTCTGAGTAAGGACACCTGAAACACATTGTGTACATGCGAAAGCTGCGGAGGTAACGCCAATCGGTAAGATACTTCACCGACTCGTTCAATGATATCAAACGATCCGATGAAACGAGGACTGAGCTTCCCTTTAATCCCGAAGCGTCTAACACCACGTGCCGGCGAAACCTTAAGGAAGACGTGATCTCCTATGTTAAAGTGTATATCCCTACGATACTTATCGGCGTAACTCTTCTGACGTGACTATGCCTCCTGAATATTCTGCTTAGCTACTGCGATCTTCTCGTTTGTCATCTCTATGATTTCTGGTCCTTCGAGTGTTCGCTCGCCAACCTGATCCCAGTAGATTGGGGCGCGACACTTTCTGCCATACAACATCTCAAATGGAGCACATTTGATGCTTGCGTTCCAGCTGTTGTTGTATGCAAACTCCACCAAACAGATGTATTCGTCCCAATCACCCGTCCATTCCAACTGTTGATCCCAAACTTAGATCGATTTAGCTTTATGTATACGAGATTAGATCAAGTAATACACTTAGAGAAACCTTTGTATATGCTTATGAATCTAAGTGTTATGCGGAATTTAACACTTAAACAAGAACACACAATGATATAAACAAACTTTCACTTTGATTAACAATATCAAACTTGCTTACAATGAAAGTAGTTTACGAATGAAAACTTATATCAAACATTAACCTAAAGGTCTTCTTTGATAGACATAAGAAGCCTTGTACAATAATCTACGTATCAGCTATTCTAGGTAAAGATAAATATAGAAAATACATTGTTGTTCCTATCTTTACTAGAAGTAATCTAGAATACAATAAACGCGTAGAGTATATCTTCCCATCAGTGCTTGTCTTCAATGTGTCAACGCTTGACTTTATCTTGTCAACGCTTGAGCTGTCAGCGCTTGTTTTGTTCTTGTCAACGCTTGTTTTACTCTTGTCAGCGCTCAAGTGATCTGGCCTTAATTTATTCCCAACAATCCTCCCCTAAACTTGATATCCACTCTTATGATCAAGTTTCTGAATAAGCATTAAGGACTAGGAGGAATCTTACAAACCTTATCATACTGATAATGAATAAATCTGATCAAATCTTTTTCCACGTCACTTGAATAATCAATCTCCAGCTGAGTGTCCTTCATCTTCTCCAAAATAGCCTTGGATATGAAATACTGACCATCTACAAGTAGATACTCAGCAAACTTTTTAGAACTCAAATGGTAAACACCAGCAGCTGAATATAATCTCCATTGAAGACCACTGAGGTCTTCTTCAAGATCCTTCCAAATAGTAGGATCCTCATCTCTTGGTCCACACATTCTTTTGAATGTGGACCACAGTTTTATTCCATTAGCTGAAGTTGGTGCTTCAGCCTCATACTTGGTTTCTAGCAACCTCCATAGATCAACCAAGTCTTCTCTATCACAACTTGCAAATAAAGATATGAGAGTGGTAAAAGTGCGTACCTCTTTACCATATCTGCCAATATTCCAAAACCCACATTCATCTTCTTCATAGCTCACAATTGGGTTCCTAGAATCTAATGGTAACACTTGCACCATATCTGAAGCTTCTAATGGTGAGAGCTTGAGGCTCTTTCTTATGACAGCTTCACTTGGATATAGTGGATCCATATCTTTCGGAAACTCAAGAGAAATTACCTTTTTCACTGGCCTGGGAACAAGCATAGCTTTCTTGAGCTCCATTTCTTCAACAAGTTCTCCCCTTCTTTCATCAGAAAGAAGTCTGAGAGTGTTTGCTTCCTGTACTCTCACCCAAATGGGATAAGCCTTGCATTCCAACTCATCAAATGTCAATGCCTTCAACTTCTGATAAGTCCATCCTACTCCATGACATCTGAGCAACATGCAGTATAGCTCCCTTCTATCCCTTTTCAACTCTGAGAGAATATTGCTTGCCTTGTGTTTCAAAATTACCTGGCAATCCTTCTGAACTCTGAGAAGAATCTCCAAACCCCATATTTGATCTGAAATGGTCAAGTCTGGATTCTCCATACATCTTTCTTCCCAAGCATGATACATTTGAACCACCCCTGGCATATCAAAGTCAACCTGCAATTTCAATTCTCTCAATTTCTCCTTGGCCAACTCATCACCATTATCACTCCTAAGCATTTTAACTTCATTGCCAGACCTTTTCTCAATCTGAGTGATAAAATCAATTAGAATATCAGCTGTGTCACTCTTCATAGCTAGAAAGAATGTCCAAGTAAACCTAGAAAAGTCATCTGTGATGACAAAACAATATGTCTTACCATTCAAACTTTCTATATTGGTTGGACCAAAGAGGTCCATGTGAAGCATATGAAGAGGTCTAGAACTAGTATGCACCTGTTTGGACTTGAATGAGACCTTGTGCTGCTTGCCTTTAAGACATGCAACACAAGAGTGGTCATTGTGGAAGGCCTTCTCAGGCAAACCATCAACCAAAACAAGTCTCACAAGCCTATTTATATTTTTAAAATTTATGTGCCCTAGTATCCTGTGCCACTAATTACTCTCATCTACTGAGGCTTTAGCATAAAAACAAGACATATTATTATTCATTTTAATCCCATTCAGATTTACATTGTATATGTCTTTATGCCTAGGTGTTAAATACTCAATATATTTCTCATCAGGGATCTTAAAATCCTTGCTTAACACCAAACACTCAGTATCAGTAAACAGAACTTTATTTTTGTTATCACAAACTTGTGATACACTAAAAAGGTTGTAATCAAGTTCTTTTACCAGAAAGACGTTCTCAAAACGCAAATTCTTGGTGAGAAGGGTTCCTTTGCCTGTGATAGTCCCATATCCGCCTCTAAAGTAAACCTTGTCACCATCCTTAATGCGAGTGAAGTTAGTAAGGTAGTCTTCCTTCCCTGTCATGTGCCTTGAGCATCCACTATCCCAATATCTATAATCATTGACCTGTTTTTGAATGCCCTGCACATAAAGAAAAAAAATTAGTTTTCTTTGGGAACCCAAGTCTTAAAAGACTTGGTTTCATCTGGTTGTTCAATAAGAACAGACTTAGTTCTCACAACAACCCCATTCTCATCCTTTTTAGGATGAAATACCCAGTTAACCCCAATAGGTTTTGTAATGACCTTTGAAATGTAATTAAATCTATTGCAAGTCATTGAAATCCCATTATCATTAGGGTTTTGATCTTTCTTGGGTCTCCATGTTAAGCTTGAAGAAGCTTTAGACCCCTTACCCTGTGGTTGCAAATATTTAGGTCTGGTTACGTTTCTGTCAGCGTTAGAATTGGTCTTGTCAACGCTGAAATTACCCTTGTCAGCGTTGAACCTAGGGTTTGCTACAGAAACCCATTGCCTATTAGACCAGGTGTTTGTCTTTTGAAATGGTCTTTGTCCATGAGTGTTAGACCCTCTAGTAAAGAATGGGGCAGGTCTAATCACTTGTGGACTTTGCTGCACACAAGGTTTGGGTCTGACAACGTTTGACTTTCTAACAACGTTGACTTTGTTCCTGTCAGCGCTGAAATTGTTCCTGTCAGCGCTGGCTTTGGGAGCGTTGACACACTTGTATGCCAAGTGTGAAAAGCTACCACAAGTGTAACAAGCTTTTCTAGATACAACCTTAGGTCAAGATGAGAAGAAGCCTGTTCCATTATTGCTAACCTGACTCTTGGGTGACCTAGTATTCCTATACATCTCTGCATATTTAATGCTAGGTTTTCTACCAGTGTTTGAGCCTAGGTCAACAGCTTTACCAGTTACTGGGTTTGTAACCTTAATGGGAGTTGACTCATTGGGACTTTCACATAACAAGCCACCCTTAACAAACAATGTAGGGTTAGCTTTCTTCCATTCATTCAGGTCAGCCAACTTTTGTTGATACTCTTCAACTGGGGTGACAACTCTTGGTGGAGGAATAAATTCCTTCTCTTGGAGCTCTGGCAAACCAGTCCAAGATAGGTCCTTTTGTTGGACACCATAGAAGTCACCAGCTGGTGGTGGAACCACAGAGTAATCATTCATCCCAATCCCAGTCATGTCCTTAGGATCTCTTTGTTTACTCACACAGTCTCCTAGGGTTTGTGTGGCTCTATCAAATTTTTGAATTTTAAGGCCAACATTATCTTTGTTTTTAATGGCTTCATCTAATTTAGCTTGTAGCTCACCATTAACCCTTTCCATGATGTTTCTAATATCCATACTAGCATTTAACTCATGTTTTAAGATATTTATTTTATCTTTTAAATCAAATTCCATTTTCTTGTATTCAGAAACAGTTTTCTCAATTTCAGTGAGAGCTAGTTGGTAATTAGATAGTATGCATCTTTCAGTACTCATATCATCTAATAATCTTAACACCTCTTTGTTAAGTTTTTCTGTATTTAACCTACAACCTTTACTACAAAAAGCGTCATCATATACCTCATTATCAGATGAAGAGGAGGAGTGTGCCATGAGAGCATATTCAACATGCTCTTCTTCTTCAATTTCAGCAACAAAAGCTTTATCCTCTTCAACATTCTTAGCCAGATAGCTCCAATCCCATCCCATACCATCAATTCCTTGAACTGCAACCATGGCTTTGGAATCCTGAGCTTTAACAACTTGACTTTAGGGTTTACCAGCATCAGATCTTCTAGGAGATCTGCATTCCCTCATGAAGTGCCCCATACGATGACAGTTGTAGCATTCAACTTTGGATTTATCAAATCCAGCTGTATCCTTTGCATTGAAGGTCATCTTCTTTTTAAACCTTCTGTTCCACCTATTTGCTCTTATACTAGCAAGAGCCATCTTCCACTTAATGTCCATCTCTTCCAAGTTCTCATCACTTATCTCCTCAAGGTCCTCATATGTAATCACTAAACCATTGGGCAAAGAAGCAATATAAGCACATATAGTATCCAAATCTAAACCAGCAGGTTTAACTCTTGGGGAGTTACTCTTGAATGTGTCAGCGTCTGAATAGGAGACGTTGACAGGACTTGTTCCAGCGCTGACATATGATGATCCAGTAACTGGATGCATATAAGAGTCCTTCTGATTGAATTGACCTTCACTATGAGAGAAGAAGGCCATATTACTGGTGGTAGACTTGCTTCCATGCTCTAAAAGAGTTTCATCTTCCAACAGCCTTAGTTTGCTGTAGATGTCATCAAACGAGGAACTCTTGTAGGTATTGTTGGCAAGAATAGATCTTGCCTCAATCTTCCAAGCCTCACCAAGACTTTTAAGAAAGGTAGCATTAATGTCAACATCACCAAGCTGTGTTCCCATGAAGGACAGCTTGTAATATAAAGCAGTCTGCTTCTCACACTACTGAGCTTTTTATTAGGTTGAGCTTTGAAGACAGCATAATCATGCATGAGTTGCTTCTTCTTCTCTTCCTTAGTATCTTCATTACCACCATATGCAACTTCAAGAGCTGCCCAAAGGTCTTTAGCAGATTCATAACCTCTGTATTTATGCTGGTTCTCTTGTCCCAAAGAGAGTTTCAGAATATTTAGGGTTTTCATGTCAACCCTTTTCTTTGCTATGTCTTCAGCAGACACCGCTCTACCATCATCAGGTTTTTCCTTCTTGTCTGCTTCTGAACATCCAGCAACAGCTGTTCTTGCAGCAATGGCATTAGCAATCTTTTGAGCCTTATTGAATGTGTTTCCATATTCAATAATCTCCCAGAGTGTGTAGTCATAGATTCCTAGATATTGCTCAAAGTTGAATTTCCACAATTCAAAGTTGGTTGCATCAAGCATAGGAATCTTGATGTTTGGTAAGGGTGAGGAGGAAGAGGTGGTTATTTCTGGAGTAGACATGATGTTGTTAGGGTTTTTGAGAAAATTAGGGTTTTGGTGATTTCTAGGGTTCTTGTGTTCTTTAAGATCAAAAGTTTCTCAACCAGTCTCTGATACCACTTGTTGATCCCAAACTTAGATCGATTTAGCTTTATGTATACGAGATTAGATCAAGTAATACACTTAGAGAAACCTTTGTATATGCTTATGAATCTAAGTGTTATGCGGAATTTAACACTTAAACAAGAACACACAATGATATAAACAAACTTTCACTTTGATTAACAATATCAAACTTTCTTACAATGAAAGTAGTTTACGAATGAAAACTTACATCAAACATTAACCTAAAGGTCTTCTTTTATAGACATATGAAGCCTTGTACAATAATCTACGTATCAGCTATTATAGGTAAAGATAAATATAGAAAATACATTGTTGTTCCTATCTTTACTATAAGTAATCTAGAATACAATAAACGCGTAGAGTATATCTTCCCATCAGTGCTTGTCTTCAATGTGTCAATGCTTGACTTTATCTTGTCAATGCTTGAGCTGTCAGCGCTTGTTTTGTTCTTGTCAACGCTTGTTTTACTCTTGTCAGCGCTCAAATGATCTGGCCTTAATTTATTCCCAACACCAACGCACATGACCTAACCATATCCTCCAATGTCTGAATGGTTCGCTCCGACTGTCCGTCCGTTTGAGGATGAAAAGCCGTGCTAAGCTTAAGTTGTGTACCCCAAGCTTTCTGCAGACTTTTCCAAAAGCGCGAAGTGAATCGAGGATCTCTGTCTGAGACGATGCTGGATGGTGCACCGTGGAGTCTCATGATCTCTCGTCTATACGTATCTGCGAGTTTACTTACCGGATCTTCCTTGCGGATCGGTAAGAAATGAGCTGATTTGGTAAGTCGATCAACGATAACCCAAATTCCATCGTGCTTCCTGTTGGTAGGCGGAAGACCGGTAACAAAATCCATTGTGATTTTGTCCCACTTCCACTCTGGAATATCTAACGGTTGAAGGAGACCGCCAGATCGCTGATGCTCGATCTTAACCTGCTGGCAGGTAAGACATTTGGAGACGTAAGTGGCCACATCCTGTTTCATACCACTCCACCAAAAGTACTGCTTGATGTCATGGTACATCTTAGTCGAACCATGATGTATCGAGAATGGGGAGCTATGAGCTTCAGCTAACAAAGCTTCTCGGAGTTCTTGGTCATCAGGAACACAAAGTCTAGTGCCCTGCCATACGATACCATCTGCATCTACTCTGAATTCTGTCTGCTTCTCCAAATTCTTTACTATCGCCCAGATTTCTCCGTCATCCTTCTGAGCTTCCTTGATCTTAGATTGTAACTTGGGTTCTACTCTAAGATTAGCCCAGTAACTGTGCTGTCCACGTACCATGATCTTGATGTCTAGTCGCTCCAAGTCTCTAATGATTTCCTCTTCGATTTTAATGCCGTTGATCATTTCGGACTTCCTGCTAAGAGCATCTGCTACTACATTTGCCTTTCCGGGATGATACTGTAGATTAATGTCATAATCCTTCAACAGCTCTAACCATCTCCTCTGCCTCATGTTTAATTCACGCTGAGTGAAGATATACTTCAAGCTCTTGTGGTCCGTGAAAATGTCACATGATTCTCCATATAAGTAGTGTCTCCATATCTTCAATGCAAACACGACTGCAGCAAGTTCCAGATCGTGCATCGGGTAATTTCTTCATAAGGCTTAAGATGCCGTGAAGCGTACGCGATCACTTTCCCATGTTGCATGAGAACACAGCCAAGTCCCTTCCCCGATGCATCGCTGTAGATTTGAAATCCACCCGTACTAGATGGTAGAGTAAGAATAGGTGAAGATAATAGCTTCTGATTCAGGTCTTCAAAGCTCTTCTCTTGATCTTCAGTACAGACGAATTTCTCCCCTTTCCGCATCAGTTTGGTCAATGGTAGTGTTAGGCGGGAAAGGTTCTCTGTGAACCTACGGTAATAGCCAGCTAAGCCTAAGAAACTGCGGACTTTCGTCGTTGATGTCGGCCTTGGCCACTTAGTAATGGCCTCAACCTTCGCTGGATCCATAGTGATTCCTTCTGCTGATACAATGTGACCTAAGAATGCCACCTTGTCTAACCAGAACTCACACTTGGAGAATTTAGCATACAGCTGCTTCTGGCGAAGAATCTGTAGTACTGTACGAAGATGGTCTTCGTGTTCCTCCTTGGACTTTGAGAAAATTAGAATGTCATCGATAAAGACAATGACGAACTGATATGAGCTAAAACTCATATCAATTTATCAACAAATAACCCTAAAACATGAAGCAAAATACCAATTTATATTGTAAAAACAGTATTATGTGGTATGTTTGTGTTTGTGTACACTTGTGTAGGTAAAAGGATGCATTTTCAAGCAAACAAGGAATAATCAAGCTTAATTTGATGAAAAAGACAAAGAAGGATCAAAAGTGACAAGACTTTAAAGTGCAAGGACCTATCTTGACAATCAGCTAAAGATGAAGGACCAAAGTGTAAAAGTCAAGATCATAGTCAAATTTGGTCAACTCTCAAGTCAACTCAGTCAAAGGACCAATTTTGTTCAAGAATGAAGTTTGAAGGACCAAATATGCCAAAGAAATGAAGTGGATAGCTCAAATATTTAATCTGCCAAAGTCAAGGGATCAATTCTGCCATTTTTGGAAAGTTAATACAAGTGTGATCCGTGTTTTAAGCTAAAGACCAATAAGAAGCCAGGAAAAGGAAACACTGGATTGCCACATCATGGCAATTAAAACCCACTAGCGCCGCCAACCATAAATGAACAAATCACAACAGTGCAATCCGTGTGCACCCTTTTCAACCAATGAAGACTTGACACGTGGCATCTTCAAACAAACAAAATTTCCAGGATCGTTTTGGAGCTAGAGGCAATTTCATGGAATGATATAAACATCAAACTTGCTCAAAATCAAGAGACGAATTCATTGGTCATAACCAATTAACTTGAAATCAACTCCACAAAGAATCCCCAATTTGAGTTCATACCTGCAAAATCAATTAAGTAGATTTATGACACGTGGAAGTCTGGGATTGGCTCCAACACGTCACCAACCCCAACTGCTCTTCCTCTGAAGTCTATAAATAGCATGATTAGTCCTCATTTCTTGTAGAGTAGAAAAGTGTGAAAACACACACACTTTTAGATTTCTTTCACCATTTCTAGTTTTTAGCTAACAACTCAAGAGTCTGACACACTCTTGAGTTAGTTAGTTAGTTTGTAACCACGTAACACCTTTGTAACCACTTTTCCATTAATAAAATTCAAATTCTTACTTTCCCGCCAAATCTCAATTCCTTCTATACTTTTCATCTCCTATTACCTTGATACTCTTGTTGCTGTTTTGAGTTTGTTATGATCATACCTTGATCATAACTGACTTTGTATGAAGATTGTAGCTGTTTGTTGATTTCATTCCAAGTTCATAGCAGATTTGATGATTTCAAGCCATTTAGCCATGTTGATGATTTGTAGCAGTTGAGTAGATTGTTGATTAGTGTTTCTCTAGTGCTAAGGTGGTGGTTAGCACTAGAATAGAGAGCTCAATGCTCCTCTACTTCTCAAAGGTTACTTCACAAGGTGAAAACGCTTCTTATTTTGGTTCCACTCAATTGTCAAAATGCATGCTCAATTCTAGTTAATGCTTGTTTGATTGTACGATAAAACTTGTTTAGCCTATTCTTGATTTGATTCTATTCATTTTGTAGCTTAAGTGTTGCCTTTTCTGCTTTTTGATTTGATACTTGTCTTAGTTCTTAGCTATATTCAGTCATTTTAGCTTTGTGATCCTAATTGAGTCCTAGTAGTTCCTATTACTTGCAACTAGCTTTCACTTACTTCATTTTGATCACTGAATTTGGTTAGCTATAGCTTTTTACTCAGCTTAGACTTGTACTTAAAAAGTCTTTACAAATTTCAAAAAAAATCAGTTTAAGTAGTGTTTGGCATTAGCTTGTATTAGAAGTTCAAGTTTTAGATTTTGGCAAGTTCTTATTCATTTTCAGTTACAAAGTCATAGCAAGTAGTTTTAAACCATTTTCAAGTCAATTGTTAAGTCAAAAAGGTAAATGGCAATATAAAAAGTTTGGGTCATTTTCAGTCAGATTTGTTTAGAAAAGTTGTCACTTTGATTTTCCTAGCATTTACTTGTTTCTTGATGAAATTCCATCAAACCAATTCTCAAATCTAGGTCATAATATGAAGTTTCATTGTTCATAAGCATTTTGTACAGTATTCAGTAAGCAAGTGGGAATAAGCAAAAATCTAAACTGATAAGCAAATGAATGTTTCTATAACTTGAATTCTGCTTTTTCATATCTCTCAATCCTATTCATAAACTAGTCAATTTTCTTTTAAAAATTCATTTAGTTAGTGCTTGTGGTTGATTTTTGAGATTTTGAGCTTTTTGAAAAAAGCTTGGTCAACGCTGGTCAACATAAGCCAAATTTTAGCTTATTTCAGATTCTGAGCTTATTACTGGATGATTTTGAACAAGACTTGATTTCCCATTCATATTTTGAGATCATTAATCAGTTTCATTAAAAAAATCCAGTTATGCTTGTCTAGATTTCTTTAGAGCGTATTTTGTGCTTATTGGAAAGTGCTTATCAGAGTTTTAGCCATTGTTAGCTTATCTCCTCTTACAAGTCTAGCTTATTTTTGATTCTAAGCATTTTGCAAGTGGTTTGAACAATTTTGGTTGAGAAATAAGCTCAAACGAGCTTATTTGTGTTTGGAACCCGTTTTTGATTAATATTTTCCAAAAATTGCATTTCAGTCCTTCATGAATTAAACTGGTTTTAAACTTGGCTAAACTTGAAAATTTTTAGGGTTTTCATTAATCAGGTCCTTAAACTTTGAATTTTGTTAAAATTCAGTTAAGTAGTTTTGGATTTGTTGAGAATTGGTTAGTTTGTTGCATAGTTTTCAATTTCAGTCCTTATAGTTTACTGATTTTACAATTTCAGTCCTTGTACTTGTTATTTTTACATTTTGAGCATTTACTTTTCATAGAATTTACATTTTCAGTCCTTTTAGTTGTAAAATTTACATTTTGAATTTACTTGAATAAATACTTGGTATTTGCACGATGTTTTACATATAAGTAGATAATATTTTTCAGTTTTGCAAGGCATTGTTTGAATTAGCAAATAGAATATCCAAAAAATATTAACAACCCAAAACAGTTAAAAACCCGATATTGTTAGTACTTTCAATTAGACAAGAACTGAGAAAAACGAACTTCATTATACACAATTTCAAATGGCGTCGCTGCCGGTTCTTTGACTTTACGAGAGACTATCGATTGACGGTTTTCATTGGCTTTTGGGATCCGTTCACCTTGTGAACGTTATTTTTACGTATCATAAATAAAAAACAAATAAAAAAATCAAAAATATAAAAATATATAAAAACTAAAAAATTAACAAAACAATTCTTTTCCTAAAGAATTGACCAAACAAATTAAAAAATCCAAAAAGCAATCTTTTTCCTAAGAGATTGCACCCAAAAATATATATTATTGGATTCTCTCGGTTTTTATGTACATATAGTATTTTCTCTTAAAAACTCATAAATAAAAAATATTTTCCATATATTATTATAAGTAAATACGTATACGTATAAGAACAACCAATCTACATATTCTCCATAAGTATTGCCCAGGCAATACACTGTGTTGAGGGGCGTTCCGGTCCTTGACACGTGTATCGATCAAACAAAATAAATCAAGAATAGATAAATACTCTCAATAAGCAACAATTCGAAGAATACGAACATTTAAGTGAATAGAAAGGCGATGTGCTATAAAATGCCATCTAAGGGTCAATAGGTACTTAAGTGCTTCGCGCCACCTAACCCCACGTTCACTTGTGAGTATTCTAAGAAGGAAGGCTTCATTGGGGGTCTTGCACCCAAGTAGTACATAAATATATATTATTTTCTTGTGGATATTTCATATTGAAACTAGAAGAGGATAATCCTTTTCTCTTCAAAGTCACACGAGAGCTTCTCTCTCATTCCTCGTATTGAGTTGCATGCTCACTCGTGGGCGTGCACAAATACCGATTGGTGTACAACCACTTCCTCCGAAAAGGAAGAAAAAGAGAAAGAGTAAGACTACCATCGTCCATCAAGCCGATCACGAGAATCGTGCTTTGATTCATCCACAACAAGAAGCCATGGCTGTTGATAATCGTTCTTTGATGGAACGTTTGTAAACCAATGTTCATGGATATGCTAGTGCTATTAGGATTCCCGACATTCCCGCAAATACATTTGAGCTAAAAACGGCTATGATTACTATGGTTTCACAAACACCTTTCTATGGTAACAAGAATGATGATCCTCATGATCACCTTAAGAGATTCCTTTCTCTTTGCAATACCATTAAGCACAATGGAGTTCCACATGATGCTATTAAGTTGATGTTAGTGCCATTTTCACTAGAGAGACAAGCTAAGCATTGGTTAGACACCCAACCACCCGATAGTATCACCACATGGGATGGTTTCACCACTAAGTTTTTGAACAAGTTCTTTCCTCCATCTAAGACCATGGCCTTGAGGAACTTAATTATAGGCTTTCAACAAAAACCTAGTCAATCCTTTAGTGATGCTTGGGAAGAGTCTAGAGAGTTATTGAGATGATTCCCTAACCATAGATTGGATGACGTTTACCAAATCAATACTTTCTATACCGGCCTTAAATCTCACCACCAAGATTCACTCAATGCTTCCGCGGGAGGGAATATTCTTCTTAAATCCATGCAAAAGGCCGTGGACATCATTGAGACTAAAGCAATGGTTCAAACAAACTCTCAATTTGAAGAAAGGGTTCATGTTATCCAAAATACTTCTCAAACACCTTGTGATAACTAATTCCTCAAATTTCACCAAGAGATCATTCAACAAGTCAAAAAGGTCAACAAGAAATGATTCAAGAGATAGTTCAAGCCATTAAGACTGTTTCATTGAACAATTCTTCAAATGATGTGAATGCCATTACTCTTTCTTGTGTAACTTGTGGAGGTCCCCATTCTTATGAACAATGTGATAAGGTGCAAGTTTATCAAGGGGAATGCTATGCTTACCAAGAGGAACATCGTGAATACTTCAAGCCAAATATCAATCCAAATAACCTTTCTTACAAGTCCCAAAACTCCTTAATCCACTGGGATTTCCACCTCAACCACCCACCCAAATTCAACAAAATCCTCCTTAAATTTTACCAAGGAATCAAGGGCAAAGACCACCTTACCAAGGAAATAACTACAAGGCACCCAATCATTTTCAACCTCAAGGAAATAACTTCTATCCACCAAACAAAGGATTTAATCCACCACCTCCATCTTTTCCACAACAAGGTTTTTATCAAGGAAATGTGCAACCTAACCCCATGGATTTGATGCTTCAAAAGTTTACTTATTTTGAGAAACAATTGAAAGATAATCAAGAGGAAAATAACAAGAAATTTGCTCTTCTTCAAAACCAAATTATGTATAATCAAAGACCACAAGGGGCTTTACCTTCCAACACACAAACAAATCCAAGGGCAAATGTCAGTGCTATTACAACAAGAAGTGGAAAGATAACAAAGGATCCTTCACCTCCTAAACCTCCTATTTTTCCATCCACTTGTGCTCCTACTTGTGACAAGCCTTCTACCTCTACTTCACCACCTCAAAATGCTCCCATTCACTCAAACACACCTTCTCAACCCATTCTTACTTCTCCTTTACCTTCCACACTTCTCAATGAAGAAGCTAACAAAGACAAATCTTCCACTACAAAACCTATTTCACCTACACCAAAACCTACTCTTCCATATCCTTCAAGGTTGAAAAAGGACAAGTTAAAGAACAAGGATGACATCCAAGTCTCCAATTTCTTAAGGATGTTCAAGCAACTCAACATCAATATATCCTTTGCGGAAGCTCTTGCTTATATGCCAAAGTTTGCTAAGATGTTTAAGGATTTACTCTCCAACAAAGAAAAATTGGTTGATTTGCCTAACACATCCCTTAATGAAAATTGTTCCGTCGTGTTACTTAAAACCTTACCAACAAAACTTGGAGATCCGGGGCGCTTCTTGATACCTTGTAATTTTCCCGCTATTGAAAACTGCATGGCTTTGGCGGATTTAGGGGCAAGCATTAACCTCATGCCTTTATCGGTTTGGAAAAAACTCTCTCTTCCCGAGCTCACTCCCACTAGGATGACTCTTGAATTAGCCAACCGAACCATAGCTTACCCCGTAGGTATAGCAGAGGATGTGTTTGTAGGTGTGGATAAGTTTACATTTCCGGCCGACTTTGTAGTGGTTGATTATGACATGGATCCTAGAGTGCCTTTGATTGTTGGTAGACCGTTTTTGAGAACGGGTCGTACTTTGATAGACGTGGCGGAAGGAGAACTAATTATGAGAGTAGAAGATGAGAGAGTGGTGTTTAAGTTAGGGAAAGTTTGTGATAGGAAAGAGGCTAAAGAGTCTAGTTCTTGTGAAACGATTAACATTGTTGATGTGTTAGATGAGGTGTGTGATGAACACTTTCATGATGCTTGTAAGAGTACTAGTGATGAGATGCCCCATGTTGAAACCGTGGCCTCAATTGCTCCCTCTTTAACACCTTTTGGAGAGAGTGATTTCCTCTTGGAGGAATTTGAGTCAAACTTTCTTGGTGATGATGATTCTCCCATTAATTGGGAAGAAGATATTCTTACGATCCAAAAGTTGCTCAATGAGGAACCTATTCCTTCTCCTATTCCACAACAAGTTACCATTGAGGATCCTTCCATAGTAAAACCTTCCATAGAGAGTCCACCTCCTATTGAACTTAAGGACCTTCCATCCCATTTAGAGTATGCTTTCTTAGAGGGCAAAGACCAATTACCTGTGATCATTACTAAAGAGTTGAAAGAGGATGAGAAGGAGCAACTTATTGAAGTCCTTAAGAAACACAAGAAAGCCTTAGCATGGAAAATATTCGACATAAGGGGAATTGATCCACATTTTGTACACACAAAATCCTTATGGAGGATGACTATAAACCCGCCATTCAAAGTCAAAGGAGAGTTAACCCAAAAATCCATGAGGTTATTAAGAAGGAAGTGATTAAACTCTTAGATGCGGGTATGATTTACCCCATTTCCGACTCTCCATGGGTTAGCCCGGTTCATTGTGTTCCAAAGAAGGGTGGTATCACCGTGGTGCCTAATGAGAACAATGAGCTTATTCCTACGAGACTTGTCACCGATTGGAGAGTTTGTATTGATTATAGAAAACTCAATGAGGCAACTAGGAAAGACTATTTCCCATTACCTTTTATGGATCAAATGCTTGAACGCTTAGCGGGAAATGAGTACTATTGCTTTCTTGATGGCTTTTAGGGTTATTTCCAAATACCCATTGACCCTAAGGATCAAGAAAAGACCACATTCACTTGTCCCTACGGTACATTTGCTTACAAGAGGATGCCTTTTGGCTTATGTAATGCACCGAGGACGTTTCAAAGGTGCATGATGGTGATTTTCCATGACATGATAGAGCAAACTATGGAGGTTTTTATGGATGACTTTTCCGTATTTGGAAGTTCATTTACCTCATGTCTCACCAATCTTGAGAGAATGCTTAAGCGTTGTGAGGAAACACGTTTAGTGCTAAATTGGGAGAAATGTCACTTTATGGTAAAAGAGGGGATTGTTTTAGGACATAAAATATCCAACAAGGGATTAGAAGTGAATCTAGCTAAAATTGATGTGATTGCTAAGCTTCCCCCACCCACCTCGGTTAAAGGTGTGAGGAGTTTCTTAGGTCATGCGGGATTTTATAGGCTCTTTATACAAGATTTTTCTAAGATAGCTAGACCGATGACTCACCTCTTGAAGAAAGAGGCTCCTTTCAATTTTAACCAAGATTGTTTGGACTCTTTTGAGACTCTTAAGGAGAAATTGACTAAGGCTCCCGTTTTGGTTTCTCCAAATTGGGAATTACCTTTTGAGCTTATGTGTGACGCTAGTGATTATGCGGTGGGGACCGTCTTAGGACAAAGAGTTAATAAGCATTTTCAACCTATACACTATGCGAGTAAAACCATGACCGGTGCACAACTTCATTACACTACCACGGAAAAAGAGTTGCTTGCTATAGTATATGCTTTTGAGAAATTTAGACCATACCTTGTGCTTTCCAAAACCATAGTGTATACGGATCATTCCGCTCTCTAGTATCTTATGACAAAACAAGATGCTAAGCCTAGGCTTTTGAGATGGGTTTTGTTGCTTCAAGAGTTTAAGATAGAAATTCGTGATAAGAAAGGGGCCGAAAATTTAGCGGCGGATCACTTGAGTAGACTTGAGCATCCTTTTCAAGGAGATTTGCCACATCAAGAAATCAATGAATCCTTTACATTAGAGGAGCTCATGTATATCTCTTCCCAAGAGGATGCCACTCCTTGGTTTGCGGATATCGCAAACTATCTTGTGGGCAATGTGCTTATTGAGGGTCTTACTTATCAACAAAAGAAGAAATTTCTTAAGGAAGTTAAGTACTACTTTTGGGATGATCCTTATCTTTTTAGGCAATGTGCGGACCAAATCATTAGACGGTGTGTAGATGGGCCCGAGGCATTTAAGATCTTAGAAGCGTGTCATAAAGGACCTACGGGTGGACATTTTGGGCCTAACTATACCGCCAAGAAAGTCTTTGATTCGGGTTACTATTGGCCTTCCATTTACAAAGATGCCCATGAAATGGTGAAATTTTGTGATGTGTGTCAAAGACAAGGCAAAATTACACAACTTGATGAGATGCCACAAAATTTTATCCAAGAGTGTGAGATATTTGATGTGTGGTGCATAGACATCATGGGACCTTTTCCATCCTCTAAGGGAAACAAGTATATACTTGTAGCGGTGGATTATGTGTCCAAATGGGTGGAGGCTAAAGCCTTACCTACCAATGATGCTAGAGTTGTTGTGAAGTTTTTGAAGCAATTGTTTGCTAGATTTGGTGTACCTCAGGCCATCATAAGTGACCGTGGTACGCACTTTTGTAATGATCAATTCACAAGAGTTATGAAGAAATATGGAGTTAATCATAGACTTTCTACCGCGTATCACCCTCAAACAAATGGTCAAACCGAGGTCACAAATCGTGGTTTAAAGAGAATTTTAGAGAGAACGGTGGGAGAGCATCAAGCTTCTTGGTCGGATAAGCTTGATGATGCTTTGTGGGCGTTTAGGACGGCTTTTAAAACACCAATTGGTTGTACTCCTTATAGGCTTGTCTATGGAAAAGCGTGCCACCTCCCATTCGAGTTAGAACACAAGGCATCTTGGGCTCTCAAGTGGGCTAACTTTGATTTAAACCAAGCCAGTTCCCATAGGAAAGATCAACTCAATGAGATGGATGAATTGAGAGCCAATGCCTATGAAAATTATTTGCTTTACAAGGAAAAGACTAAGAAATTGCATGATGCTAAGATCAAGAATCGTGAGTTCAAAGTTGGAGAGCCGGTTCTCCTCTTTAACTCAAGGTTGAAACTTTTTGCGGGCAAGCTTAAGTTGAGATGGTCCGGTCCATTCACTATTGCTCAAGTGTTTCCATATGGAACTCTTGAGTTGTCACAACCCGATGGTCCAAATTTTAAAGTGAATGGTCACCGTGTGAAACATTATTTTGGGGAGGACATTTCCGTTGAAATGGTCCAAGAGATCCCCATATTCCCCATGAATTAGTTCATTGAGGGACGAGTCGAGCTAGAGACTCATTAACTCAAGCATCGTATAACTAGGTTTAGAGTGTTGTAGGTTAGCAATAAAGGTATAGACTTCGAGATAAGTGTAGGGGAGACCTTCTTTTGTCTTCATGATTGTTTGTAGGGTTGCTCACTCATCTCATGCTTTTGGAGCTTATGGAGGAGGCCCTTGTATCCGATTTACTTCGTTACTATTGTGATCTTTCATTGACACCTTGTGCTTTAACATGATTTCACTAATAGTTGTCCTTTCCTTAAATTGGGTTAAGCAAAGTCTATTCATTGTCATAAGTGTAGGGGAAGTTTTTATACTTCCATGCTCTTAAACATTGAGGACAATGTTTAGCTTAAGTGTAGGGGGGCCTTTTATCGAAGTGACCTTACCTAGAACTTGTCATTGTCTTTCATGATAATTGGGAAATTAATTTTTCAAACATTTTTCAAATTTTTGATCTACTTTGGCCACCAAAAATATGCATTCATAATTTTTGCATCAATCATTTTTCATTTGCATAACACATTTGCATTGTATATATTTTTCTTTTACTTTTCATCAAAAATATATAAAAAGGAAAAAAAAATATAATAAAAACATGGTTTAACAAATTTAGATTTCTTTGACATATTAGGCCCACCATGGATATTTTGACTCAACCCGAGTTTGCTTATCTTAGCATTCTCTAGCTAGTATCCTTAACCATGTAGTCCTTCATTGGTATATTAGGCTAAGCATCCACCAGTCTCATTATTTGAGATTTTAAATTTGTGGAGAATGGGAAATGATAGAGTTGAAGCAAGTATAAAAGGGCTAGATAAACTTCATGATAATTACTTGTGGCTAAACCCTTCTCTTCTTTACCTCTATTTTCTTCGCATGTATATAATTGTTAATAAATAATCAAGAACGGTTTTAATTGGTTTGTAAACTCTTATGCATTTTTGTCCAATCATTCATGGTTGATATAAGTACGTCTTATGATTCTAAGTTAGAACGTTTTATGTGTACTAGACTTATGTCATGCTCAATATTTAGCGGGTGTTTTTCCTTTTGTTATTTTCAACTTTCTTTGTGAGGAATAAAGAAAAATAAGAGCGGCTAATGAAAAAAATGAGTGGCTAGAAAAAAGAAAAAGAAAATAAATAAATATACAAGACTCCCAAGAGGGACAGTGTGGTGTTAATTATAGTGACTATTGAGTTCCAATATTACCTTGACGGGTTGCGGGGATTCAATAGATTGCTCCAATCCAATATTACCTTGACGGGTTGCGGGGTTGAAGATCCAAAGTCTCAAAAAGATGGCGGATGTAAATTATTGCGTGAGTTTTATTTTTCTTTCCTTAGCGAGTGTGTAGCTACTTATGAAAGCATGACATGAGGATTTTACACATAAGGCGAATGACTTATTACTCTTGAAACGGACTTTTATTAATTGTGAGCGGTTTTTCAAGTAATGGATGAGAGGATTACTTAGGATTAAAACCGTGCTTCCTTATTTTTGGATTTTACACTTCTTATACTTCACACTTTAAATAATGACAAATTTGCCCACAAGCAATTTGCTAAAATAATAACCGGTTCCACATTTAATTGTCATGAATAAGTTGATGCACTTTTTACTTGTGAATACAATGATCCCGTTTTTAAGCTTGGTATGGGGAAAGTGAAACTTGAGGGTGATAAATGTCCATGGTACCCAAGCCCTAATCAAAGTCATTGAATTCTTTATGAGTTATTTCCATCAAAACTATTTCAAGAAAAATCAAAAAGACATAGATAGAATTGTATTTTTGTTCATTGCATTGTTTAAAATCAAAATCATGCATCATGTAGTTTAGAGTAGTGTAGATGCATTCCATACGGCCAAGGTGGGTTAATTATGATGAGAATGTAAATTTGTGTTTTAAAATACATAGCATTGCATGAGGACATGACAATGTTCAAGTGTAGGGGATTTGATATGAGCTAAAACTCATATCAATTTATCAACAAATAACCCTAAAACATGAAGCAAAATACCAATTTATCTTGTAAAAACAGTATTATGTGGCATGTTTGTGTTTGTGTACACTTGTGTAGGTAAAAGGATGCATTTTCAAGCAAACAAGGAATAATCAAGCTTAATTTGATGAAAAAGGCAAAGAAGGATCAAAAGTGACAAGACTTTGAAGTGCAAGGACCTATCTTGACAATCTACCAAATATGAAGGACCAAAGTGTAAAAGTCAAGATCATAGTCAAATTTGGTCAACTCTCAAGTCAACTCTGTCAAAGGACCAATTTTGTTCAAGAATAAAGTTTGGAGGACCAAATATGCCAAATAAATGAAGTGGATAACTCAAATATATAATCTGCCAAAGTCAAGGGATCAATTCTGCCACTTTTGGAAAGTTAATACAAGTGTGATCCGTGTTTTAAGCTAAGGACCAATAAGAAGCCAGGAAAAGGAAACACTGGATTGCCACATCATGGCAATTAATACCCACTAGCGCCGCCAGCCATAAATGAACAAATCACAACAGTGCAATCCGTGTGCACCCTTTTCAACCAATGAAGACTTGACACGTGGCATCTTCAAACAAACAAAATTTACAGGATCGTTTTGGAGCTAGAGGCAATTTCATGGAATGATATAAACATCAAACTTGCTCAAAATCAAGAGAAGAATTCATTGGTCATAACCAATTAACTTGAAATCAACTCCACAAAGAATCCCCAATTTGAGTTCATACCTGCAAAATCAATTAAGCAGATTTATGACACGTGGAAGTCTGGGATTGGCTCCAACACGTCACCAACCCCAACTTCTCTTCCTCTGAAGTCTATAATAGCATGATTATTCCTCATTTCTTGTAGAGTAGAAAAGTGTTAAAACACACACACTTTTAGATTTCTTTCACCATTTCTAGTTTTTAGCTAACAACTCAAGAGTCTGACACACTCTTGAGTTAGTTAGTTAGTTTGTAACCATTTAACAGCTTTGTAACCACTTTTCCATTAATAAAATTCAAATTCTTACTTTCCCGCCAAATCTCAATTCCTTCTATACTGTTCATCTCCTATTACCTTGATACTCTTGTTGCTGTTTTGAGTTTGTTATGATCATACCTTGATCATAACTGACTTTGTATGAAGATTGTAGCTGTTTGTTGATTTCAGTCCAAGTTCATAGCAGATTTGATGATTTTAAGCCATTTAGCCATGTTGATGATTTGTAGCAGTTGAGTAGATTGTTGATTAGTGTTTCTCTAGTGCTAAGGTGGTGGTTAGCACTAGAATAGAGAGCTCAGCGCTCCTCTACTTCTCAAAGGTTACTTCACAAGGTGAAAACGCTTCTTATTTTGGTTCCACTCAATTGTCAAAATGCATGCTCAATTCTAGTTAATGCTTGTTTGATTGTATGATAAAACTTGTTTAGCCTATTCTTGATTTGATTCTATTCATTTTGTAGCTTAAGTGTTGCCTTTTCTGCTTTTTGATTTGATACTTGTCTTAGTTCTTAGCTATATTCAGTCATTTTAGCTTTGTGATCCTAATTGAGTCCTAGTAGTTCCTATTACTTGCAACTAGCTTTCACTTACTTCATTTTGATCACTAAATTTGGTTTGCTATAGCTTTTTACTCAGCTTAGACTTGTACTTAAAAAGTCTTTACAAATTTCAAAAAAAATCAGTTTAAGTAGTGTTTGGCATTAGCTTGTATTGGAAGTTCAAGTTTTAGATTTTGGCAAGTTCTTATTCATTTTCAAATACAAAGTCATAGCAAGTAGTTTTAAACCATTTTCAAGTCAATTGTTAAGTCAAAAAGGTAAATGGCAATATAAAAAGTTTGGGTCATTTTCAGTCAGATTTGTTTAGAAAAGTTGTCACTTTGATTTGCCTAGCATTTACTTGTTTCTTGATGAAATTCCATCAAACCAGTTCTCAAATCTAGGTCATAATATGAAGTTTCATTGTCCATAAGCATTTTGTACAGTATTCAGTAAGCAAGTGGGAATAAGCAAAAATCTAAACTGATAAGCAAATGAATGTTTTTGTAACTTGAATTCTGCTTTTTCATATCTCTCAATCCTATTCATAAACTAGTCAATTTTCTTTTACAAATTCATTTGGTTAGTGCTTGTGGTTGATTTTTGAGATTTTGAGATTTTTGAAAAAAGCTTGGTCAATGCTGGTCAACATAAGCCAAATTTTAGCTTATTTCAGATTCTGAGCTTATTACTGGATGATTTTGAACAAGACTTTATTTCCCATTCATATTTTGAGCTCATTAATCAGTTTCATTACAAAAATCCAGTTGTACATGTCTAGATTTCTTTAGATCTTATTTTGTGCTTATTGGAAAGTGCTTATCAGAGTTTTAGCAATTGTTAGCTTATCTCCTCTTACAGGTCTAGCTTATTTTTTATTCTAAGCATTTTGCAAGTGGTTTGAACAACTTTGGTTGAGAAATAAGCTCAAACGAGCTTATTTGTGTTTGGAACCCGTTTTTGATTAATATTTTCCAAAAATTGCATTCCGGTCCTTCATGAATTAAACTGGTTTTAAACTTGGCTAAACTTGAAAATTTTTAGGGTTTTCATTAATCAGGTCCTTAAACTTTGAATTTTGTTAAAATTCAGTTAAGTAGTTTTGGATTTGTTGAGAATTGGTTAGTTTGTTGCATAGTTTTCAATTTCAGTCCTTATAGTTTACTGATTTTACACTTTCAGTCCTTGTACTTGTTATTTTTACATTTTGAGTATTTACTTTTCATAGAATTTACATTTTCAGTCCTTTTAGTTGTAAAATTTACATTTTGAATTTACTTGAATAAATACTTGGTATTTGCACGATGTTTTACATATAAGTAGATAATATTTTTCAGTTTTGCAAGGCATTGTTTGAATTAGCAAATAGAATATCCAAAAAATATTAACAACCAAAAACAGTTAAAAACCCGATATTGTTAGGACTTTCAATTAGACAAGAACTGACAAAAACGAACTTCATTATACACAATTTCACGAACTTGTCCAGAAATTCATGGAAGATTCTGTTCATCAAATCCATGAACACCGCTGGAGCATTTGTCAGGCCAAATGGCATAACTACAAACTCGTAGTGGCCATAACGAGTACGAAAGGCAGTCTTAGCTATATCCTGCTCCTTGACCCGTAGCTGATGATAGCCTGACCTAGGATCAATCTTGGAGAAGTGTTTGGCCCCTTGGAGTTGGTCAAACAGATCATCAATGCGTGGCAGTGGATACCTATTCCGAATGGTAATCTTGTTGAGCTCGCGATAGTCTATGCAAAGACGCATACTGCCGTCCTTCTTCTTAACAACCAAAACTTGTGCGCCCCATGGAGATGTGCTCGGTTGAATGAAACCTCATTCAAGAAGTTCTTGCAGTTGATCCTTCAGCTACTTCAGCTCTATGGGAGCCATGCGATAAGGAGCCTTGGAGATTGGTTCAGCTCCTGGAACCAACTCGATACTGAATTCCACTTCTCGTGCAGGTGGTATGCCTGGATGTTCTACTGGAAACACGTCTTGGAATTCCGACACTATTGGTTGATCCTGAATCGATGGAGACTCAGCATCCATGTCGTGAACCGTAGCTAGGTAACCCTCGCAGCCATGTGACAGTAGTGCACGCGCTTGCACGGTGGATATGACTTGTACAGACCGTCCGGGTATGAACCCATTATGAATGTACTCTGGTGCATTGACATCACCGAAGATAACTCGATATGAATGGCAGTCTATGGTAGCATGATACTTGGATAGCTAATCCATGCCCAAAATCATGTCGAAGTCATTCATGTCCAGTGGAAGTGCGTCGACAAGTCGAACCTTATCATCAAATTCTAGGGGAAGACTCTTGTATACATGTCTGATTAATACAGAGTCCCTCAAAGGCGTGGAAATAGTAAGCCTATTTTCTAGTGGCAAGGGAGGCATCCTAATGTTCTTAGCATAAGCAGTAGAAATAACCGAGTGAGTAGCACCCGTATCGAAAAGAACACATGCAGCGCGACCACACATATAAAAGATTCCAGTGATAGTACATGTAGACTTGTTGGCGTGGTCTCGAGATGTCGTGTAGACACGCCCGACAGTAGGAGGTGGCTTGGTATCAGCATGTCCCGATGTACCCTCCATCTCGCCCTTACGGCAATCCTTCATAATATGGCCAGGAAGACCACACTTGAAGCACGCATCAGTATTACGGCGACATGGTCCTGGGTGCCTACGGTGGCAAGTAGAGCAAAGAGGATGAGTGTATCCTCCAGCAGGTGCTCTGGATGGCTGAGGACCTGATAAAACATTTTACATAAGACATGATAGTTGGGTACAAAGGACGAAGCGGATAATCGTAAGATTGAATACTAGTGATAGCTGGACGGCTAGGCTGCGAACCTCTCTGGTTCTGGTCCCTACCGTTTCCATGATTCCTGGTAGAAGTTTGATAAAGTGTCAGAATATGAGTTATAATCATAAAACATAAGGAATTTCGTAAGTATTAGGACCTGCTGTTATTGGAGTGCCCGGTGTTGTTACGGTAATTGTCATTACCGCCACGCCTATCCGTAGCAGAACGGTCGTTAGTCTGACCGTTTCCCTTGGGCTGATGAGGCTGCTGTTGAGTAGCCGGCTGAGACCGGTCCCCAGTTTTCTGCCTGGAAGATATAGTTAAAGAGATGAATAATTGACATATGGAAAGTATACGGATTGGTCACCGCTTGAATACGAATTTTTACCTCTTGTCAGGTCTTTCAGCTTCCCCAAACTCATCCCTCTCTTGTAGCATCTCTAGTCTACGTGTTGCATATGCTACTTGTGCTACCGTATCCAACGGAGCACCTGATAATTTATTTGCAATCCTTGGATTAAGAGCCCAACGAAAATGTATTGCTTGTTCTTCAGTGGTGCCCACAGCTGTTCTCAGGACACCAGTATAGCGAAGGAAACGCTGCATGAAGTCATTGCTGTCTTCGTCAGGTCGCTGTCGGAGGCTATAGTATTCCCTCATGAGCCAATTCCTTCCTTCAATGGGAAAGATGTTAGGCGGGGGAGGATAACCGTCGTTATGAAGAAGGGCGTCTTGCATCTCTGCATCAGCAGCTGCAAATATTGCCCAGATATTGTTTGCGTTTGCCATCTGACAGTATGACATAAAACGTATGATTAAACAGTTCAAAACATAAAATATAATTATATACATGAAAAAAAAAATTTATACGAAAATTTCACGAGAAAAATTTTATGCAAGAATTTTTTTTGTATGAATGCATGATGCAGTTTTATGAAAACTTTTGTATGCTCGAGAGTGAACGCCTCTGGTCAGTTCACCCAAAACAAAAGACATAGCGAGGGGACGCCTATGGGTCGGTCCCAAATCTAAAAGTTTCGATAAAACACATGCGACTAAATAGGGCCAGTCCTGTACCAACCATTACTTAGTCAAAAACCCTGCAACAATGACATTATATGTATGCTTAAAAATGATGAATGCATGAAAACAACTGTCAGTTCTAGGAAGACCGTAGTGACTACCCACTAATCACAGGTCATTTTTGAGAGCCTACATGTCGAAGCCTTGGCTCTGATACCATAATTGTAACACCCCATTTTGGAAATGGAAATATCACAGTAATTATGGCGTGTCATCAAAGCATACAAGGTAAAATGTCTAAACATTACTTGACAATAAAAGGGAAAATACCGGAATCAAACATCGGCAGTCCAAAAGTAAAGCTCATTACACACAAACATAGTATAATAAAGGAAAGGACTAAACAATGTCCGAAGCGTAAGTATCAAATGAAAAGAAATGCATAATGTAAAGAAGGCTAGACAGCTTCCAGTCCATATGCACGTACTCTTAGTGTCTACGAGCGTCCCTGAGTACCTGCCGTTTTGGGAACATAGAAAAGGAAAACGGCTGAGCAATACGCTCAGTGCACGGATGTACAATAAAGCATGAATATGATAAGCATATAACATAATAACAGCGGAAGAAAACTAAGTCCCGAGTAACCCGGTTAAGTCTTAATAAAACTGGTTTTATATTTTGAAAGTCTTATGTCTATCTTATAAAAACTGTTTGTCATATTTTACCATTAGCCAATATAGGTCATGAAAATCCACCGTGCATGAATAATTGGAGGGGTGACCTCATCATTCAAATTAGAGGGGCTGCCTCTAATTAATATACTGGTTTTTGGGTAGGAGGGATCAGCTCCTTGTGAAGGATGCAAGGCACACACCACATTCACCATGTAATCCTGAATAAAAACATGTAACTAGGATGCACCCATACGCCCCACATGATAAATATAAATAAATGGCCAAAAGCTGAAGGGACGCCACGAGCAATCACTCCGCCGTGGTGAAGTCATAACATCAGTGCCTCTAATGTTATGGTTATGGTACCTCCATAACTAGGTGAAACTGGTCATGCATGTATATGGCTATAGGTAATCTTAATTAAACATAAGCAATCAAACTCATAACTTATACTACGGTAAAACAGTTGGCTGCATACTGGGAATCCTAATAAGGAAAGAATGTCCATACTGAAAGGACGGGAATCCGTACCTTATGTCCAGTGAACGAGAAAGATGAACTGCGAGAATCCTACTTCCGAATCACTAGTGCTACATAAATACGTACATGTATAAGTATCTGCTTACTAAATACATATCTGATTTTATGTCATGTCTTAGCTTATTTTATGTGTTCTTACTATGTTTTACTGTTTTAAAGCCTTAAACTGTGTTAAATCTTATATTCTGTTTAATCTGATTAAGTATTTCTGGTATTTCATGTGTTATTATACTTACTGTGTAATAATAAGTAACTTTCCAAAAATAACAGGTTTCCTAAAATAGAAAGTTTCCAAAAATAGAAAGTTTCCAAAAAAAGAAAGTTACCAAAAATAGAAAGTTTCCAAAAATAGAAAGTTTCCAAAAATAGAAAGTTTCCAAAAATAGATTTACTGCTTAAAATAGATAAGTTTCTAAAAATAGAAAGTTTCCATAAATAGATTAGTAGCCTTAATTAAATAAGTTTCCATAAATAGATTAGCTGCCTTAAATAAATAAGTTTCTAAAAATAGCTGGTTTCCTTAAATAGATTAGCTGCCTTATTTAATTAAGTTTTAAAAATAGAAAGTTTCCATAATTAGAAATAAGCTGGTTAAATAAGCTAGGTATATAAGCCTAAGTGTTTTCATGATTATTTTCTAAGTCATATGATATATTGTATAGTTTAATAATTATTTCATGTAATTTAATTAAACTATAGGTTATAATATTTAATTAAAGTATAACATGTTTTTAATTAAATAAGTTAAATACTTAGGTTAAAATATGTATTATTATATATTAATAATATAACCTAAGTCATGTTAATTAATTAATTATATCCATGGTTTTAAAATAATTAATTAATTATAAGTCTTAATATATAAATACTTAGGTTAAAATAATCTCATGATCATTAATAATTAAATAACCTAAGTCATGTTATTAAATTAATTACATCATTTTATTAATTTAATTTTAACATAAGTTCATAAACATAAAAAAAACTAACATACACCATGAACCGGATCTAAGCTTAAAAACATGAACCGGACATGAATTGACACCGTACCCCGAACCAACTCGGGGTACCCCGTGTTTCCTCTTGCTGCCGTGGGACCCACACGCACCAACCAAGACCATATGGTCTTGGTGGTGGCCGGCTTAGCAAACCGAAACCCCTTCGGGTTCGGTTGCAGCCTGCGGCTAAAACAAAACACCCCTTAAAACAACCCTTTGATTTAATTAATCACCAAAACATGTTAGATCTATGATTAATTAATATGTTTTTATAAAAACATCACATGTTCATAATTAAAAAAAATATTAAATTAAAAGAAAAGGTTTAAAAAGGTTTTATCGAATTCGTGGATCAAGAGAACAAAGAACAAACACGATCAATCACCAATTCTTCAAGATCAAAGATCCACAAATCACCTTGTATGGTGATTTATGGGTGGCGGCACAAAGAACAAGGGAAAAGAAGGGTTTAGGTTTTTCTTAAAATATTCTGTAAGTTATTTTTGAGTAGTAAAAATAAACATAACCCCCTTTAGTAAATTTGACAAATGGGCTTGGCCCATTTGCCCTTGTTTGGCCGCGGGTAGGGACCCCCACATGGGGTTCCCGTACCTTTTCCCGTATCTCGTTATTTAGTTACTCGTTTGTGTTTATTTATGTTCGTGTTTTAATTGTTCTCGTTACATAAATACCGTGATCCAATATATTTAATTACGCTCGTAATAAATATATATACGTAATTAATAATAGTTCGTGTTTTAATTACGTTCATGATTTCATGATCGCATGTTCGTGATTAATAATTGTTAAATAATTATTACGTGATCGTGCATATAAAATACTTATCGTGTTCTAACACGTACGTAATACGTAAACTCCTAACACGTAGTCGTAATCATGCTATATTAGGAAAGTTTTAACTAGTACGTACGATCCTAAGGGTACTATGCATGGTAAAAGCATGCGGGTTTTACACTTCATCTTTTGTCTTTTTCTTTGATAAAAGCCCGTGAAAGCCCGTGTTTTCTTCCCTTTTAACATTTTGGTCCTAAATCACAACAAAAACACAAACCACGCATAATTCCGACATTTACGACATAAAATACACGTTTTGGCTTGGTTATTATTATAATTAAGTGGTAAAAGGGTAAGTGTTTTCACACTTATTAGCGTTCAAGTTCCATTTTCTTCAGGGTTCTCCTCTGTTCTTCTCTTGTTGAGGAGTCATTTTCCTAATTTTGGCCTCATTCAGTTCTTTTGCTTGTTTGATGTCTTTTAGCCTTTTCATTTCCATTAGCTGAGTTTCAATCTCTTCAGCTGTTAAAGGATTTTCACTATCAGCCTTAAAAGTTGAGAATTGTGATATCTTGGATGTGGATTCACCTGTCTTTAACATAACATCTACTTTCTTTTGCTTTGTTTTGTACCAACCACTGATATTTCTTTTCCTTTGCTTGATGTGGCTGTAGAGACAAAGAAAGGTGAACTTGTTATCCCTGTAGATAACCCTTCTGCAAACTTGATAAATGCTAGCTAAGCTTTGTACTGAATTGCTTTGGGCAGAGTATCAACCATAAACTTGAGTTTCTTGGCTGGGGGTTGATTAGAGTCTTCAGGTTCATTGGTGTTAACCAAGGTTAGAGTTCCTAAACTATCAAAATTCCCTATCATATTCTGCTCCCCCTGAGTGTTTACATTATCAGATAGAGAAGTTGGTATGATAATTTGTGGTGGAGATGCTGTAAGTATGTTGGTTTTAGCTATACCACCCTCTGTGTTGACAAGCTTAGCGTTCACTAGTAATTTATCCCCATCACGTTTAGCTTTTCTTAAGGACTTAGAAGCTGAGCGTGACTAAACTCGCCTGACAACATTAGCTATAGTGACCTCCATTTTCTTTTGTGTTTATCTAGATTTTCGAGAGATCTTCAACGGTCTGTTGCAGTTTCTATTGACATATCAACTAACATTTCCTACCATGAGACTGAGGTGCTTGCTACTTAGTTTTCGAAGATCATCAAACTCTTTGTGTACATCAATCTCATGTGCCTGAAACATATGACAAACCTTAGTAGATATAGCCTCCTTAACATAAGATGACATGTGTCTTAGTCCCCGTCTCACCCTTTTCTTTGCCCCTTTGTTTATTGGTTCATCAATAGTATCATTGGTGACTTTGGCAAGAATAAAGGGAAAACTGTTTGTAAAGGTCTTGATTTCAGACCCAAACCTATCTAGTTTCCTAGAAATTTGTTCCAAGTCAGATTGATGATAAGATGGACATTCAATACCTGAAGTTGATAGTCATTTTCCCTATGAATTACATCAAAGGAAAGCTGTTGTGGCTGATCAAAATGAAGAAACTCTGCACTTGGGTCATATGCAGGCTTTTTAGCAGTAGAAGTCTCATGTGCCTTTGGAGATTCGACTGTCTTTGATTGAAAATGTGAATCACCACACCCTATGTTAGGTACCCGAGTGTTATCATTTGTACATGTGTTGTTGTTGTTAGCTGCTAAAGAGTCATCCATAGAGTCTTTGAGAGGAGATAGAGGTGTTTGGAATACATCATCATCAGTTGCTTGCTCATGCTCTTCCTCTTCTATCTCATCATCAGGCATAGACTCTGGCTCAGACATGTCATTAACTAGCTCCAAAATGTCATCATTAGTCTCTTGGATGGCTGTGTCACACCCCCAAATTCACTATAACGGAAGACTAACTGTGGGGGTTGTGACTTCATGAGCAATCGAGAGCTTGATCCAAGAAACGACCTCTATATTTGAAAACCATAATGTAGAGTCCAAATAACCCATATAGTCAAGTACCTGAGAATACATGCTTAAAATGTTAATATAAAGTTAGTGAGTTCATAAGTTTTTTAGTTTAAAACGTTTAAGACTTTCCATAGATATTAACGTTAAGTACTAAAAGCAATTTCGTAAAATAGTCTAGAATAATTAAAGTTTCTCAGTAAAGTAACATTTACCACAAAATTCAGTTATATATCAGTGTCTTAGCAAAAGTATTACAGTTCACCAAATGATTCAGTTACATTTCTCACTCATATTCGTACTTATTAGGAGTTACACTTGTGTTCATAATTATTAGGAGTTACACATGTGTTTATAATTATAAGAGAATTGCTCCCGTGTTCGTAGTTATAAAGGAGTTGCACCTGTGTTTTCTCATGACACCGAAACTTTAACAGAGTTTCATTGTTTCCGTTGTTTCATGGTTTATAGAATTTCAAATGCATCTGATTGCCATATGACCCGCCAATCCCGGATGTGGGCGTCACCCCAAAATAGGTCTATCCACTACGCATACATCAGTAATTAACGGTGTATCTTAGTTTCCGTTTCTATTATATTTCACCCGGTTCTGGGATATTTTACCCGTTTCTGGGATATTTCACCCGTTTTCAATGATTCAATTTTCGTTTCCAATTTCACTTATGTTTAACAGTTTAAATCAAGCTATAGTTTTCGTTTACATAGGTTACTTAGTTTTGTTTTCAGTTTATGTTTAACAATTTATATCAAGCAATAACGTTCGTTTACATAGATTATTTAGTTCATGAATAAGTTTCTAAGCAAATAGATCATAAGTTTAAACCAAGTTTGTCAATAGCAATAAAGTAGCATGCATCTCCTCAATAACAGTTATAAAACACTTAAAAATAAGTAAAAGTGGGGTATGAACTTACCTCAACATGATATCAACTAATAGCGAGTAACTGTAACAAAGTAGCATGGAAAACGATACAAGACGCTTTATCGACAACCTATGAAAATATTACTCGACTCAAGATACACCATATAAAACAAGAACATTAATACGAACATCTAGTCTTGTGTCACCATTTACCATACTCGGGTTTTAAGTTTTTGTAAGTCAAAAGTGATTTATAAACAAGTTTTATATCAAAACTAACTTTTTTATAATTGTTGAAAAATGCATGTCGGGCCTACTTTGAGAGTCTGTAACTATCGCATTCGATAGAGTTATGACTGAAATCAAGTTCCTATATAGCCCACATGGTAGGCTACAATAATGGTCTTTCTGAGATAGGAAAGATTCAGACTCTAAATGGGTCAAAAACAATTTACAAAATTGTGGTTTCGGACAGTTTTACACTAGACGGGTTGGTTATTCAAAAAGTATGTGGGCCTGTAACTTACTGAATGTTTACATTCAGGATATGAGGCTTAGCATTTTAGAAACTACGACACGAGGGAAATAAAAATGTTTATGTGGGTAATTTACCCATTTGAACTTTAACTGACTTAAAAACGTGATCAAACACAGCTTATCACTCACGTTTTTACCCAGATTTGGCTTATTTTTCCGTTTTGACAGATTATTATGATTTTATGTGAAATCTTGTTTACACCATATCTTATTCATTTTAACTCTGTTTTAAGTTATTCAAGCGGCTAAGGATTCTCATTTATGTATGGTTTATCATTCAGATGTCATTTCTAACAGATTCGAAGTTGGTTTTTCTTAGAAATCGTGTAAAGGGTCTGGAGTATACGAATAATAGGTTTAGCAATTTTATATTCCTACCACAATACACTAGTTCATTTCAAGCCTTAGTATCAGGATAAACGGCTCCTACACTGTATGTAATCAGTGGTTAAAGGCATAATACATGTATGCTCATGAGACAAAATACGTGAAGTAATTTATATAAATTATTTGTTTGATTTACGAGTGTATGCGAATATGTGGTGACATTAGCTAGAATATGCATGTAACAAGGAAGAGAAAACAAAAGTTCGTCGTGTTCTTATAGAGAGTGTGTCGCGAGCATGATGTATCTGAGACAAATAGATACTCGAAGCTAGCTCGTGTCTTTCACAACAACCGGCTTGTCCAAACCAAACGAATGATAAACCAAACTCCAACTAAAGGACAGCGACTTGCTTGAGCATTTCTACTCACACACAAGTCTCTTACTATAAAATCCTCTTTAAAATACCTTAGAACATTAAATGCATGAAAATACGTATAAATTAAAACTTTATGATTAATTAATATACGACACGAATCATGAACATTTAAAGTAAATATTATGTATATTAATTAATTACGACAACTATTACGTATATTAATATTATTATTAATACATGATAAGTATTTACGTATAATACTTAAAACTTAACAAGAATAAAACACGACATGTAAAACACGAACACACTCGATAAATATTAAAGCATGAAAAACGAAAATGAAATGTGTATAAGTGTGTGTGTGTGGCGTCCAAAAAGAAAGAAGGAAGGGCTTGGCCCGGCCCATTAGCTATCCTAATTGGTAAATAACAAAACACAAAGGAAATCATTCATTAATAATGTTACATGAAAATAACAAAAACCCTAACTCTCTTTTTCTCCTTCTCTTGGTCACGGCATACAACACACACACAAGGGGGATTTTTGGCGTTTGATCTTAATTAAAATATGGGTTCATGTTCGTGATCATAAACCTTTAATAATCATGCGTTTGGTATCTCTTAATCTCTAATCTTTTTAATTGTTTTTCTTATGTTCATGAATCCTTTAAAATCAAACATTAAAACATGTTATTAAAAAAAATCATGGGGATCGGGTTGTATTTGCTTGGTTTGTCAGCATGCAAACCGAGAGTCTCACGACTCTCGGTGGTGACTTTAACCACACAACCGCACCCTTGTAAGGGTTGGCATATGTTTTGTGCTACCAGCCGCAACCCCAACTGCCCAACAGTGGGGTGCGTGTGGTGATCAGTGGCAAACCGAGAGCTATATGCTCTCGGTGGGTAATATATACGCAACAGGGGAACCCGGCTAGGCCGCGGGGTACCTTGGGCCAGTAGTGGCACCGGCTAGGCTGTCGGTGGCTGCTGGTGGTGGTCGGACAACAACCACAGCCGCACGGCTATGGTGAGTTGTGTGTTTTTCGAGGCAAACCGAGACCTCCATGGTCTCGGTGGGTCCTTGTTGGGGCTCGGGTATAACCAAACACACCAAGGGGTGTGTTTGGTTAAACTTTTTGCAAAATAAACTATAGGTTATGTTATTAATTAATTTCATGAAATAAAACATGATTAACTTAATTAAATAATAAACACGACTTATGTTATAATTTTATTTAAATAAATGTCATGATATAATATATGTCCATTTTATTTAAATTAACGTTAGGATAAAATAATTATTAATATAATTATTCTTGTTACATTTAATTATTTAAGAAACTTAGCTTAATTAATTTATATTCATATTAACCAAGGTTTAATTAAATTAATAACATGATTTAATTTAATTATATAATAAGTCATTTAATGTAAAGTTTAATTATAATAATCATGTAATATTATTAATTAATAATACTTATAATATCATATATTATATTATTAATTAATAATCGTATGTAAGACTAAGTAATCAATATTAATAAACTTTAGTATAAAATAATCATGGCTTATAATATACTTATTAAAACTATAGCTTATATCATTTACTTATTTAATAAGCTTAGTACTATTTACGGAAACATGCTAATTATGAAAACTTTCTATTTTTGGAAACCTACTATTTATGGAAACTTTCTATTTTGGAAACTTACTATTTATGGAAACTTGCTATTTTTGGAAAGTTACTATATATAGAAACATGTTATTTTTAGGAAGTTACTTATTATGTTATAAAAAGTACTATAACACATAAAACTTGAAATACACTAATCAATAACACATGAAATACTAAGAATCACATGATAAAACAAGAACAAGTAAAACAAGTAAAGGACACGTCAAGTAAACTAATAACCAGTAAGTATAAGTTAAACAGACAACTCATTCATGTCCTTTTTATTATGTAGCTATTGTAAAGTCGGAGTGATCTTCCACTTTCGTTTTCATCTTCATTACTGGACATAAGGTACGGATATTCCATCCTTCAGTAAGGACACTCTCTTCCTATACTTAGGATTTTCCGTTTACAACCATCTATTTTCCCCAGTAGTAACTTTAAACTAAACAGTAGTTTATATGATTAATATTTTAGATTGCCTAAGCTATATACATGCATGCCAGTTCCACCTAGTTATGGAGGTACCATAACCATAACACTGGAGGCACCTATATTATGACTCTTTCACGGTGAGAGTCATTCCTCGCAGCGTCCCTTTCAGTTATTTGACCTATGATATTATTATCATGTGGAGCGAATGGGTGCATCCTATGACAAGTTTAGCAAGATTACATGGTAACTGTGGTGTGTGCCTTACATCCGTTACATGGAGTTGATCCCTCCACCTAGACTATTTTAATTAGAGGCAACCCCTGTAGTTGCATGATGAGGTCACCCCTCTAAGTATTCATGCACGTTGATACTTCATGACTAGAGGTGGCAAATCTTGCCCATTTGGATACATATGGACACTTTTTGCCCATTTTCAAAAAAGGATGGGGCACTTTTTGCCCATTCTTTATAATATATGCCCTAAACCGGCGCATATGTAAGAAACTAAATGGGCATAACGGGCGCACTTGTAAAATACAAATTAGTATACTCGACGAATATTTTTTATTAAAATTTTTATCCCCGGCTTTAAAACAAGTATTTTTATTTTTTAATTGTAGGTTTTTATATGTTTTTTCCCTTTTTTAGCTTGCGCCCGTTTAGCCCACCCATTTTGCCCGCCCGTTTCGCCCGTGCCCATTTAGCCTGTGCCCGTTTAGCCCGCCGCCTATTTAGCCCGTTGCCCGTTTAGCCCGCCCGCCCGTGCCCGCCCGTTTTGCCACCTCTATTCATGACCTATATGGGCTCCAAGCATATTTAAAATACAGTTTTCAGTATAAAATAAACATAAGTCTTTTCAGAATATAAACCAGTTTATAAACACACACCAGGTTTTCCAGGACTTACACTTATTCCTCTCTACTCATTTCATTCTTTGCTTATGTTTATTGCTATTCATTTCATTGTCATATATCCGCACACTGAGCGTATTGCTCAGTCGTATTTTATTTTCATGTCCTAATACGGCAGGTACTAAAGGGAAAAGCTAGGAATCAAGAGTATGTGCATTTGCATGGAGGCTCCCTTGTCTTCACTTCTTTTAATGCATTTACATACTTTGCTTTGCTGGACATTGTTTAGACCTTACTCTACATTTCTTTACTTATGCATTGTGTGTGGAACTTATGTTTGGAACTGATATTTGTTTCTGGTTTCCTTTATGGTCATTAATGTTTTAGACATTTATATTTACATTGCATGCTTTGATGACACACAATAATTACTAAGTAACGCTCCAATTATCCAAGTGGGGTGTTACAATTATGGTATCAGAGCCAAGGTTTCGACCTGTAGGCTCTTAGAATTGACCTATAACTAGTGGTTAGTCACCAGAGTCTTCCTAAACTGACAGTAAATTTCATTTCATGCATCATTGTTTTTTTTTAAGTTTTTGACTAAGTAATTGTTGGTACAGGATTGGCCATATTTAGTTGCATGTACTTTTCTATGAATTTTGTTTTGTGGACCGACCCGTAGGCGTCCACCATTGCCAATGGCTGTTTTTGTTGGCTATGCCTTCATACACTCTTCATGCACCTCTTACGTTTATCCTAAGTTCTAATCAGATTAATCATTTTATTTCCTCTTTGTAAATGTCAGATGGTCAATACACAAAATGATCAAGAACTGGCTGCAGCTGTCCGAGCAACTCTGCAGACCATGCTCCCTCAGATCCAATCAGAGGCTCGGGCTGAATTATAAGCTGGACCGAGTCATCAGAACAATCCTCCTCCTCCTCCACCTGTTACTCTACACACCTGGTTGGAGAGATTCAACAAGCAAAAGCTTCGGGCATTTGAGAAAGTTGAGGTCCCATCTGATGTTGAAAACTGGGTCTCGCACATAGAAAAGATCTTCGATGCCATGGGATGTGATGGAGTGTACAAGGCACGTTTGGCTTGCTACAAGTTCGAAAGCGATTCACTTGCTTGGTGGAGAGCGTACAAGCTGACAAATGGAGGCGATGCATGGTTTGTTGTATTGACTTGGAATCAGTTCACTGATCTATTCTATAATCAGTTCATTCCAAGGGCTGAACAGGAGCGACTAAAGAGGTACTACCATGCTATTCGTTAGAGAATTAGTGAGAACAGCACCGAGTTTATGCAAAGATTCCTCAGGTAAGCTGGATTTCTCGGTGCTGTTGCAGGTACAACTAAAGAGCAAGCGAAGCACTTTCATTGGGCTCTTCACTCCTCGACTGCTGTTCGGCTACTTAGTGCCACTTTCACCAATGTGTCAAAAGTGACAGACGCAGCACGTATCTTGGGAATGCTCCATGAGAGAGATGACTATAAGGAGCCAGCTCGTCCAGAGAAGAGGTATAAATTTCAGTCATCATGCTTTACCATCTTATTCAAATCAGTACGTTCATTTATATATCTTGTCCTATCCAATTGTATCTTTCAGGTAGAAAGGTGGAGATCGGTCCCAACCGGCCACTCAACAGACGAAAAACAAGGGGCACGGTCAAACTAATGACCGATACGGATCAGACAGGTGTAACAGTAATGACAATTATCATAACAATGCCAGTTACTCCAACAATGTCACACCCCCAAATTTCACTGCAGCGGAAGACTGGATTTGGGTTGCGAATTCATGGTGTGATGAGGACTTGATGAGAGAGAACGACCTCTACATGCCAAAACAACAATGCAGACTCCACAAAATCCACATAGTAGCATACCCGAGAAAAACATTGCTAAAGTGTCAACACAAAGTTGGTGAGTTCCTAGGTTTGAGTTTAAGAAAACAATGAAAATCATATTAGTGAACCACAAGATTCGTATCCACCTGTGATAATGTAACACATACAAAGTCACATAGTTTATCTTTACTACTATCTAAGCTCATGACACTGATGCGTTAACGAGTCTAACTGACTTCGTGTGTGCTCGTGAAGGTGACTAACCCAAATCACCCATTGTCTTCAACTGAAACTGTGTTTACTTGAACGGACTGATTCAAAGTAAATAGGAGTGTCAACTCCGATAGATCTATCCATAACATTCGCGCTCACTTCACTGTAACCCAGCTAGGTGACTAACGGTTCATGATTCGTGGGTAGTTTCATTTGGGTTGTTTCAAGACCTCGATCAACTTGTAAAGAATAGTTCACTTGTGTTCACGCGTTATACATCAAGCAATGTTCTCACCCCCAAAAGATGATAAAATAGTTTTAGAGAGAGGGGCCAGGAAAACTCACCTTGTTGATAGTTACTTGTCGCGGGACAAAGTAGAATTTTTACTGGTAACCTAATAACAATAATTTTTATTTAAACCATGTGCGATATAAATATAATATAAATGTATAAACCCTTTCTTAGTTGGTGCTTTTGGTTGGAATAATAACGGCTAAAGTTTTTTAAAACATTTTTGGCAGTTAATTTAATTTTTTTAGGGTCGGGTTTTATCTTTTTAAACTAGGGTTTCATCAATTATTATCATTTTATATTTTCATGTATATGCATTATAAAATCATTGATAGGTTGATATGAATTCAAGTAAAAGTAATTTAAATTTATTAATTTTTGCTAATAAACTAATAGTTAAATTTACGCAGGTTTTACGGTTTTAGCTTTCGTATTCATTTCTTAATCATTTTTAAGTATTATAAAGCCATGTAACTATTTACTAAATTAATATGAAATGTAAAATTTATAAGTTTAACATGAAATTTCATTTAACAATTTCATAAGTTATAAAATATTATTAGATTTTCTTAAAACGTCATATTTACGTCTAGTAATTATTTATTAGTTATAAGCTCGTTTTTAATCCTTCTACCATGATTCTTTTTGTAGAGATTAAATCATATTATGATCTTACAATTTATTTAAGTAACTAATATTAGTGACATTCTAAGTGTTCTAAATTTTACTATTTCACATGCATACGATTTCATTAATTTCGCATAAAATCATAAAATTAAAAGTGTGATAATATTTAGAGAAAAAATTCGTGCCTAATAAGTGTGAAAACACTCATCTTTTTACCAGTTAATTACAATAATAACCAAGCCAAAACGTGTATTTTATGTCGTAAATGTTGGAATTATGTGTGGTTTGTGTTTTTGTTTTGATTTAGGACCAAAAGATGAAAAAGGAAGAAAACACGGGGTTTCACGGGCTTTTATCGAAGTAAAGAGAAAAGACGAAGTCAAAAGATCAAGAGTACAAAAAGAACGGAAGTCCAAGGCCTATTCTGAAGATTTATCGAAGAAAACGTCTAAAGAGAGAAGTTTAATGAAGTCGAAGAACTCAAGTCGAATTATTGAAGAAATTATAAGACAAGTTCAATTTATATCCCGAGACGATGTCGAGAAAGACAAAGAATTAAAAGACGAGAACGAGAAAGAGAAAGAAAGAAGGAAACAACACATGCACTCCCCACTTCCTATATATACCCTCCTAATGACACATTAGGAGGGTGTTAGTCATTTAGGTTAGTTAGTTTATTTTTAGGAGTAGTGTAGTTTTATTTTTCTCTCTCTAGTTTTTCACTTTCTCTCTCTAGTTTTTCTTTAAAGTTTTAAGCTTTTCACTTTAATCTTGTATTTGAATCTTTAATCTTCATCTTTAATTTCAAGTTTTTCATATTCAATCTCTTTAGACCTTTCTTGATTTTTACTTGTTTGATCTGAAAGTTATCTTTGATTTTGCTTAATCTTATTGCTTATTTGATTAAAAAGTTTATGTTTTTATATCTATCTAAGCTTTTGTACGAATTAAGCTATAAGTTTGACAATCTTATTGGCTTATTTTGTATTTAGCTTATTTGTTTTTAAATTTTCTTAAAAGTTTTATCTTTCTTAAAGTTTGCTTATTTTGCTTGCTTATTTTGTGTTTCGAAAAGGTTTTAAATTCGTGCTTGTTTAATTTTACGTGTTCTTGTTTTAATTAAATTTTTGGTATTTGCTTATTGTCGAAGTGCTTAATTGGTTTTTGCTTATTGCAAATTTCATTCTATCGGAAAAAGGTATTTGGATTCCCACAGCTTGTTACGATCGCAAAACCACAAGGGTTTCTACATTGCGATCGGTATTGTGATACGCCCCTTATTCCGATCAAGATTCCGATCGCTAATTGCGATCGCGGATTGCGACGGGGCTTAAGGCTTTATTGCGACGGAATGCTGCCAAATTTTTGACGGCCATATTCCGACAGCTTACACATTCCGATGGGATTCCGATACATTATTTCAATGGATTCATTTGTTCTATATTCCGATGGTTTCCTTTTTAAACATTCTGATAGATTTTCTTTTTAGCCATATTCCGATAGTTTTGTTCCTATATTCCGATACCTACATTCCGATAAGTATTCCGACGGCTTGTGGTGACAGCATTCCGATGGGATTCCGATGGATTGGGTTTTATTTTAATATTTTGTCTTAGTTTAATTTTTTTAGTTTGCATTATTTTAAGTTTTCAAATTTTTCACGCTTCCCGAAATGTCTGTTTTTACCAAGTGTTTTTCTAGTAGTTTTTAGTTTAATTTTTAAAGCTTTTATTTTACTCAACGACATTTTCATATTTACTTTTAGTTTAAAAATAGATCATCAAACAACCCATTTTATTTTCCACCAAGAACGACTGAGTCACATAATTAACTAGTAATCAATTCGAAAAGATCGGACGATAACTTTTATACTTGGTAAAACCATGTATCAAATGGCGCCGATGCCGGCTCTTTTCGTGAAGATTAACGGTTTATTGTGAGAGACGCGTTGGATTTTGGGATCCGGTCATTTTTGAACGTTATTTTTCTTGTCAAAAGTTTCAAAATTTTTCCAAAAAAAATCCTAAAAATCAAAAATTTCAAAATACAAAAACATTTGAAAAATCATAAAAAACATTTCTTTTTCGAAAGTTTTGCACCAAAAATATTCTTCTTGCTTATCTATTGTGTTTAATGGATTCGTTTATTGACTGTGTAGGGTGTGGAAGACCGTCTTCTGGTAGTCAATCCTGTCAATGGTGTTCATGCGAACGGTGTGGAATGGATATCCCTAATTACAAATTTGGCCGTTGTCTATCGTGCAATTTGATCAATTCATACTTCAATTCATTCTCTTCTAATGACACTATTTCACCCTCTCCCATATAAGAAGATCCATATCAACAAAATGCACCGGGTTTCTCTCAATACCCGTGTTGCAACAATTGTGGGGGTCCTCACGATAATTCTTATTGTCAGCCGATGATTTATTACGAGCCAAACCCGTGTTCTACTTCTTTTCAACCAATGATTTATGATGGACCACATCCGTGCTATAATTCTGGTTTTCACAATTTTGAGCCCCCACAATACACCCTCGATCATCAACCTTCTGTTAGAATGTGTGAAGAAGAACGAGCCAATTTTTTGAATACACTTCAATACGTTCAACAAGAATTAGCTAGCATACGCGAAGCAATGGAGGAGGAAAAATCGACAACAACAAGAACAAGTATCTAATCTTAGTGATTATACTCCTCCTCTTGTGCGTTCATACTACTATTATGATGATGACGAGGATGATATCTATAATTTCAACCCATCTTCTGAGATTACTCTCCTACTCTTAATATCCCTAATGCGTCTAAGGATAGTGATACATCGAGTGAGATTAGTGATTTTGATCTTGATAAATTCTTTGATGAGGTTTGTGATGTCCCTACTTTTGCTGAGCTTACGGACGAGGTCGCCCTTAATGATGATGATTTTTCTCCATGCTATGAGAATGTCACCTTTGAAATTTCTCAATCTCCTCCGAGAGATGAGGGTGATGTTGATTTATTCTCTCCAACTTACGAGAAGTTCACCACTGAACTTGATCTTGTAGATGAGGTGGAAGACGTTATTCTTCGCGACAAATTACTGAAAGTTCATCTTCTTATTCCTAAGATTGAAGCATTGAATTCTGCTCCTATTTCGGAGTCTTTACCTCCGTCTATTACTTCAGTTAAGAATAATGATACAGCTATGGAGGAAATCGACATTCTCTCAATAACTCTAGGTATTGATGATGATGACACGGAGGGGATATTATTTTTGATAATTTGCTGCATGAAGGTATTGTCCCAAGTCCCCCTCCCGAGCACCTTTCATCCACTCCTTTAGACACCATTAAGGAGGATGAGTGCTTTGACCCGAGAGGTGACATTGACCATTCCATGATTGACACCTTTACGGCTTTGCCGCTCAGTGATAGTCATATGTCTTTTGGGGATGACATTTTGATTCCTTTACCCACCCCACCTCCCGTGGATCATGATTTCACATACTTTTCTTATGTTGAGATGACTTTTCTACCCTTCAAAACTTATCTTCCTGCCTCTCATTTATTATGTTCCTTTGGGACCGAGGACAAGGTCTTTGATCCGGGTATTACATTCGAGGCTTCCCCAGGGACCATTTAATTCAGGGACGAGTCAGGCTCGTGACTCGGTTAACAAAAACAAGCGCTTCTCGGGAGGCAACCCTATTATCTATCCTTTTATTCTGTTTTTCCAATAAGTGTAGGGGGAGACCCTAGTATGTGTTTGTTGTTTTCTTTCTTATCATGTGCAGGGATTTGAGCTTTCAAAGATACATTCTTGATGACTTTTGACGACCCGTGATTCCGTGTTCCCGGTTTTATCCTAAACTCTTTTGATTCTCTATTTTATATTTTTCAATATTAAAATAGGAATCACTTTAGTTGTCTCTTCATTAGCAAGATTAAACAACGTGCACAATGTCCTAAGTGTAGGGGAGTTTACTCCCACATGCTTAAACATTGAGGACAATGTTTATATTAAGTGTAGGGGGACTTCTATCGAAGTTAAGTGGGCTTTTCCTTGTATTTGTCCTCATTTTAACCGGAAAATTTGATTTTTTGACATTTTCAAAAAATTTAATCTATTTTGGCCTAGTTGTATAGTAGTATTTTCCTTTGTTATAGTTATTTTCTTTCTTTGCTAGAATAAATTTTAATAAAGTGGTTTTAATTTTTCAACGTTGTGAATCTTTTGACTCAACCCGAGTTTACTTATCTAAGTTTACTCTAGCTAGTATCCTTAACGTGTTTAAGTCAAGTTTTGCTAGGCTTTTATATAGGGAACTTTAAAACGCGAAAGTCTTAACTCTTACGGGTTAAGAACAAGAACTTTTCGCAAGTTCCTATAATTGATCCTAGAAAGTCGTTTATCAAGGGAACTTTAAAATGCGAATTCAAAACTTGAAAGAGTCTAAGAATTTGCAAGATCTTATAGATGACTTGAAAACCCAAACTTTGATTTAATTGGCTAAGCATCCACGAGGCTCATTCTTTGAGATTTTAAATTGTGGAGAACGAGAGATGATAGAGTCAATTATAATTTTGGTATTCCTTCATGAATTTATGTGAGTTGATTATAAGCTTTTTCTCCCATCACTTGTTAATAAATATAATTGCAATAAGTAAGGTCGTACGATTTGAAAATTTATATAGCTTCTAGCCCAAGATCGTTTAAAAGTTGCTCGGTATTAATTAGAGTTCATAGCCAAGGCATAACTTATTGAAGCGGGATGCGAAGATTGGCGAGTCCGAAAATGCCCTAACAAGGCATGAGGGCTACTTTTTGTTGCTAAAGATCCCAAGTGATGTGAAGAATCATTTATCAAAAATCAATATGAAGGATCGAGACACACAACGAAAAGCAAATACTCCCGTAAGTATCATGGAGAAGTCTATCCAAAAAGGCCCTAACAAGGTATGAGGATAAATAGATCCAAGTCCTAAAAGGAGGCGGATCGTTGTATATCAAAATCCCAAATAAAGATTGGAGGAAAATGAAGAAGCCGTGGTCCAAATATGAAGAATCTCTCAAAAAGTTCAAGTGAAGAAATTCCTATTATGAAGAGAATACCATTATTTCATGAACGTCTCTCAAGATTTGAAGTATGAAGTCGCTGCCAAATACCGGTCCGAGAAAGGTCTCAAATCGTGAAGCGAGTTATGCCAAGATATGAACTTTAATAGGTCCCGAGAAGCAGTTTTAAAAGATTTTTTCCTTTAGCTAACTATTGATTAAATCGTCCTACTTTATTTTCAGCATAAATAACTATCGAAATAAGTCAACAACGCATCCTCGTGATCATTAAAGACAACAATAAAATATAAGAGATACACCTAGGAATAAGGGAGTCCAAGTGAATAATTGGCCCACATGAGTTTGTGTTAGTTTGCTAACTTATAATAACAATGATCTTGTTTTTAAGCTTGGTATGGGGAACGTGAAGCTTGAGGATGATAATCATTCACGATATTCCAAAACCCTAAGGTAAGTTTTTGATCGTTTTACTAGTTTTATTTCTTTAAATATTTTGTCTCTTTAATAAAGGCCAAGATGGATTGATTATGATGAAAAATGTAAAACTTGCTTTGTAACTAATGCATTGCATGAGGACATTGCAATGGTCAAGTGTAGGGGATTCAATAAGTGTGAAAACACTTATCTTTTTACCACTTAATTACAATAATAACCAAGCCAACACGTGTATTTTATGTCGTAAATGTCAGAATTATGCGTGGTTTGTGTTTTTGTTGTGATTTAGGACCAAAAGATGAAAAAGGAAGAAAACACGGGGTTTCACGGGCTTCTATCGACGTAAACGAGAAAAGACGAAGTCAAAAGATCAAGAGTGCAAAAAGAACGGAAGTCCAAGGCGTATTCTGAAGATTTATCGAAAAAAAGTCTAAAGACGGAAGTTTAATGAAGTCAAAGAACTCAAGTCTAATTATTAAAGAAATTATAAGACAAGTTCAATTTATATCGACAAATCCTGAGACGACGTCGAGAAAGACAAAGAATTAAAAGACGAGAAAGAGAAAGAGAAAGAAAGAAGGAAGCAACACATGCACTCCCCACTTCCTATATATATCCTCCTAATGACACATTAGGAGGGTGTTAGTGATTTAGGTTAGTTAGTTTAGTTTTAGGAGTAGTGTAGTTTTATTTTTCTCTCTCTATGATGAGACTGCTTTTATACATAGTCTCATCGTCCAAAAAGGGCTTTAAATGCATAAAATATCATGAAAATACCCAAATATATGCTTGTATTTGTTGTTTGTGTATTTTAGGTACGGATATTGATAAAATGACAAAAGATCACAAGAATCATACAAAAACGAACACGGGAAACGAAGCCGCACATTGAACCAAGCCTTAATGACGATTTTCCAAAGAAAACCCTTGAAGATTTGAAGATTTATGAAGAAGGTTCCTCCAATATTGAAGAATTGACACTTTATACCCTTGTATCTTCATAATTACAAGATTGGTCCTTAAAGTTTGTCAAAATTACCAAAAGGGCCCTCCACTTTGAAGAATTTGCAATTTTAGTCCCTCAACAAAACTAAAATGTCAATATTAATCCTCCTCAAAGTCAAACATATCATGAAGGACTTCAAGTTACAAGAAATTACAACTTTGGTCCTTTAAAAATGTCAAAATTACCAAAAGGACCCCTTTTCTTTGAAGACTTGGCAAGAATGGTCCCTAAAAAATGAAGACTTGTCATTTTCAGTCCTCCAAAATGTCAATCATACAAGTCAAGACCATAATCCTTGAAGAAAATACCAAATCTGTCCTTCAAGAATCAAGAATTGGCAAGAAATACCCCTGAATTCACTTTACAAAACTTTTTGGGGCAAAAGTGTGAAAACCAAAACTTCTACAACAAAGGAAATCCGGATTTAGCTTGTTTATATGCAAGTGAAAGGAGTTTGAAAGATAAGGGACCAAAAGGGGCAGACAACATTTCTTACCTAGACCACTTGGGGCTTGACACGTGCCCTACTTACTCCTTACAACCAATCAGAGTTCACCAAGGCGCCACATCACTTCCCACCTATAACTGATTTAAACTAATCTTTATTAGTTTAATAATGTGGCGCCAGACACATTTTTAAACTCTAATCCGGATCCAACACACAACTATTCACCAAGAACACAATTTGGGGTTTTGTTATTTACTTATAATTGAACCTGAATATTGTGCAGATTAGTGATTAATGATCCTTTAAACATATCCCAACCTTAATATCTTGTGCCACGTCACCCAAGAGTGCACATGAAAGGTGCCCTGCTACACCTTTGAACAAGAAGACAAAACAGTGACAGAAAATCAACCACCCACATTCTAGCTTACTCCTTAAGCATGTTTTGGACCATTGGATGCTATCACACCTTGCCAGCTACAACAAAACGCCAAGCAAAGTCACATGATTCTCAAAATTATTCAAACCCTCAAGGGCATTTTTGGGACTTTACCACCAATTAGGGTTACGTTTTTATGCTTTGTAGTAGTCACTTGTAGCCTATATAAAGGCATTTAGGCTTTCATTTACAATTTGCTCTTGAATTTTCCTTTGTTCAAAATTCTGTAAATCATATATTCAGTTTAATGAAATGTGTTTGAATCTTTGAAGAAAACTCAAGTGCCAATCATATTATCTGCTTGTTATTGTTCTTTGTTTGTTAATCTTGAATCCTAAACTTGTTTTCAAAAGGAGTGTGCAAAAGTTTGCACATTTTCCACTTTTCTTGATATTTTGCTAAGTCTTGTTCAAACCTTGGAATTCTTGGGCTATAAAGTTGTGGTGAATCCTATAACTTGGGGATAATCAAGTGTGGGGAATCATAGCAGGATTCTAACCTTGTTGAATCATAGCAGGCTTTATTGTGGAAGCTTGTGCTTGTTCTTGCTAGCACATAAGCTCAAAATTTGTGGGTGTGGATGTACATCCATGAGGTACACACCATTCTACTCAAAATCTGTTAAAAAGTTGGATTTTTGGTGAATTTGTGTGCTACTTGTGTTCTTGCTGATTTTGTGGCTTAATCTTGTTTGAATCTACATATTACATCTGTTAATGTGTTTGATTTGGGCTTGGGTGGTCTTGAAATACACTTATACTTGTTTTAAATTGATTTGAAAAAGATAAGGGGAGTTTGGGATTATTTGTTTAGAATCATAAGTTGCTATTGTGTTGTTGAAAGTTTGTGTTATTGCTTTGTATTTGCTATATACTTGTTTGAGTGCTATTTGCTGCAAGTTTTCAGGTTTAAAACCTTGAATCAAAGATTGTGCTATAAATTGCTTGTTTTGACTGTTTTTGACCTAAGACTTTGGGAAAACCTAGAGTGTATGCATGCTTACGGCTAAAAAGTGTTTAAACATAGTTATTATAACCTGTTAATAAGATTTGGGGGTTTGAATTTGGCTTGGTGGTCAAATACATCAGCAAGTGTTCATAACTGCATGTTCATAGTTCATCAGTAACTTATTGTGCTTAAATCTTGACTTAGACTTTGAATCACTGCATGAAACCTATTTAAAATTGTTCATTTGAATTAATTGTAGCTTGTGTATTCATTTGGTGAAGTTTGGCTGGCTGAATTGTGATATAAGTGCTTATTGAACCATAACTGTTTATTGTTCTAAGTCTGGTGCATGTCTTATGCTTAATTGAATTAACTGTACTAATTGGTTGTTAGTGATTGTGATTTCCTTGTTGTTATTGACTCCTTATGATCCACTGATCATTTGGGTGCCTTTATGTAACTTGAATCTCCAAAAAAAGTCACTAAAGACAAAAAGTCAAACAAGTCAAGCAGTGGAAACTTTTCCCACTGCTCAGACACTAAAACTAGCCCCTGCTAGTGTTAATTTTCAGTTAGCTTATTAATAAGCCATATTGGCTTATCCAGACCTACAACAACTTATTTTTTGTGATTAATCTTCCTCATTTGACCCATTTATTTGAACTGGAGCTTATTAGACTTTGACTTTGACTTTTTGCTAGAAAACTCTTAAAGTTGACTTTGAAAGAAGTGCTTTGATAGGTGTGTAAACACCCATCCTTTTACCACTTAATTCTGGCTAAAACGAGACCAAAACACGTATTTAATATCATTTGTTTGGAATTATGCGTGGTTTTTGTGTTTATTGTGTTTTCAGAGCCAACCGGATGAATATTGAAGAAAACATGGGATTGCACGGGTTTTACTGAAGAAAAGGACTCAAGATAAAGTCTATTGTCCAAGAGATGCAAAAGATTTGAAGTCACTGGGTCTATTTGACGATTTATCGAAGAAAGGGACCAAAGATGGAAGATTTACATAAGTCGAAGAAACTCAAGTCTATTAAACGAAGAAATTAAAAGACGAGTTGAATTTAATCGACGACAAATCCCGAATCAGAATCGAAAACGTCAACTTTTCTGAAAAGACGAGAAGACAAGAAGATCGGGAGAAAGCCCACTCACCAACCAAAAGAAAAGCCTATAAATAGTCCACCCTCACACATTTTAGCCAGTTAGTTTTAGTTTTTCTTCTTCCACCTTTTTCTCCCTTTTAGTTCGTTTCATCACCATCACCACTAGGGTGATTGGTGATTTTAATCTTTGTTTTTCTAATCTTGTAATTTTAATCTTTGTTTGATCTTGTTAAAACATTAATCATTCAATACAAGTTCTTTGTTTAATCTTTCCATTTCATCTTGTTCATCGTCATCTTTATCTTCAAGTTCTTAAGTTCTTATTTTATTGAGTTTGATCTTCAAAAGTTGTTGGGATTTGTGTTTTTGTTGATGGGATTTGTAGTTTATGGTTAGTAGATGCTTTGTGATTAGTTTATTTAAGTTTTTGGTGAAAAACTTGGTGATTTTTGGATCAAAGTAGTTTTGCCTTGTTCTTCGGGTATTGTTACTGTTCTTGAGTTCCCAGACTTCCGGATGAACACCAGACTTCCGGATGAACACTTAAGTTCCGGATGAACCAAGAACTTCCGAATGAGCATTAAGTTCCGAATGAATTAAAATCTTCCGAATGAGTTTTTGTTTAAAAAGTTCCGAACGAATTGAAAGTTCCGAATGAGTGAAAGTTCCGAATGAATTAAAAAGTCCGGATGAATGTTTATTTTCCAAAGTTCCGAATGAAGGTTTCCTTTCCAAAAAGTTCCGAATCAGCCCAAAGTTCCGGATGAACCTAAATCTTCCGAATGAAGCAAAACTTCCGGATGAGCACCTAAATCTTCCGAATGAGTTTATGTTAAGAAAAGTTCCGGGTGAAACCAATCTTCCGAGTAAAAAGTTCCGGATGAGCAAAGTTCCGAATCAAGGTTAAAAAGGTCCGAATCAATTTTCTTCTAGTGTTACTGTTTTACTATTTTACTGTTTCTTTACTTTAATTTCACCATTCATATTTTAACTGTAATTGTAATTTTAATTTCAGTTTTCATTTTAATTTTAATTTCAAGTTTTTATTAATTGTTATCAAAGTCACTGTTTTTGATTTGAGTTTTCATTTTAGTACATTTAAATTTTTTTTTATTAGATTAGAAAACCAAACCCTTTTATTTAGTAACCAAGAACAATCATTCCACTTAAAGCCGAGATCAATTCGAGAGGACTGTGAGAGAAATTAGAACCCAAGCAAAATGCATGTATCAAATGGCGCCGCTGCCGGCTCTTCTCGTTAAGATCAAAAGTTTTTTGTGAGAACTTGGATTTTGGGATCCGTTCCCTGTGAACGTTACTTTTTCACAAAAATTTTCACAAACAACTAAAAAATATAAAATTTTCAAAAATACAAAAAAATTAAAAAACAATAAAAACCAAAAATATTTTTGCTTTGTTTTTCTTTGTTCGTTCTTTTGTAGGTGTATGCGCACTCGATCCACGTCTTATCAAGAGCCCGAGCCTCTCGATCACTTAGACATGGCCGGTGTACCACCTCCAAACAATAATAACAACAACAATGAGCCCCTTCCGGATAATCGCCCGATGATTGAATTGCTGGAAGCTCATGTAGATGGCAACACGGATCTAATTGTCATACCTCCAATTGCCGCCAACAACTTTGAGCTAAAATCAGGCTTTATCCAGATGGTCTCCGCTCAACCATTCTTGGGACGTACCATTGATGACCCACACGACCACATAAAGAGATTCTTGCAACTCACCAACACGGTCAAGTTCAATGGTGTTCCACAAGAGGTTATAAGGTTACAACTTTTTCCCTTTTCTTTAGAGGGACAAGCCCGGCATTGGCTTGCTAAGGAACCGCCACAGAGTATTCTCTCATGGACGGATTTGGAAACAAAGTTTATCAATTACTTTTTACCACCCTCTCGTACTACCGCTTTGCGGAATGAGATCATAAATTTTGAACAAAAGTACGATGAGTCGTTCAGTGAATCTTGGGATCGTTTTAAAGATCTTTTAAGAAAATGCCCACAACATGGTTTTACCAAAGTACATCAAATTAATACTTTTTACAATGGTTTAAGCATGAGTGACCAAGATTCACTGAACAGTGCCTCGGGGGGTAATCTTTTCGCTAAGACTTCCAATGCTGCTTGGGATATCATTGAGAACAAGTCTCGTGTGCAAACCAAGTGTGTTAGGACCAATGTCGCTAGTGCTAGCACTAGTGACAGCGACAAGCGACTTGACAAAATCACCATGCTTCTTGAATCGCTTGTCACCCACACTGTCAGCAACAACAACAGCAACAACGCTAAAAACGCTCAAGTTAACGCTGTCACCCAACCTTGTGAGATATGCGGTGGTCCTCATTCTTACACCACTTGTACCGCCACCCAAGACTACCCTGCTGAGAATGTGAATGCAGCATATGGTACCTATCCTCAACCTACTTATCAAGCTAGACCTCAAGGTGACCGTAATTTGCTTAGCTATCGCTCCAACAACTACCTCTCACCACCCGGTTTTCCCCCAAACAACCCAAACCAACAACCACACCTTAATCGCCCTCCTCAACAACAACAACCTCGTACACCATACATCCCTCCTCACAAGCAGCAACAACCACCTCAACGTAATAACCAAGTTTACCAACAACCTGCTTATCAACCACCCGCATACAATGCTCCTCCCAACCAATTCACCGCTCTACACCAAGAAGTGCAGACCTACATGAGGACAAACGATGTGATCGTGGAAAATGTTCAACGTGAAGTGATCAATTTGAAAGCAGACTTGGTCAAGCAAGGAAACGATTTGAGAGCAGACATGAGAAACACGTTGGATAGCCAAACAAATGACTTGCGGAACATGATGGCTAGTTTCTTCCAAAGTAATCAACCCTCTTCTTCGGGTACTCTTCCGAGTAACACCGTTGCGAATCCAAGAGGGGAGATGAAAGCAATCACTACTCGAAGTGGTAAATGTAACAAGGAACCCGAGCTTCCTATACCTCCACCGGTGGTTGTGACTAAGGAGAACGAGTCACCTGCTCCTATTCCTCATCCTTCTCCTTCCCCAAATTCTCCACCTCTTCCTTCTACCCCTCCTCCACCCAAGGATGTGAGTGATCCTATTCTTCCAAAGCCTTCCTCTTCTTCCAATATACCTTATCCATCTAGGTTGAGGAAAGAGAAGCTCAAAAGCAAGGATGATATTCAGGTTTCCAACTTTCTTAAGATGTTTAAACAACTGAATTTCAATATCTCCTTCGCTGAGGCTCTCGCTCACATTCCTAAGTATGCGAAAATGTTTAAAGATCTTTTAAATGACAAGGAAAAGCTTCTCGATATTTCCAACACCCAACTTAATGAGAATTGCTCTGCAGTGCTCTTAAGGAAATTGCCAACCAAGCTTGGTGATCCGGGTCGTTTCTTAATCCCTTGCAATTTCCCGGGAGTAGAGAATTGCATGGCCCTAGCCGATCTAGGTGCCAGTATTAATCTTATGCCTCTAAGTGTTTGGAAGCAATTATCTCTCCCAGAGCTAGTCCCCACTAAAATGACTTTGGAATTAGCTAACCGTACGGTTGCTTATCCAGTGGGGATAGCCGAAGACGTCATTGTAGGAGTCGACAAATTCACCTTTCCTGCTGATTTTGTTATCGTCGACTATGAGATGGACCCTCGTGTGCCACTAATTGTTGGTCGTCCATTCTTGAGGACCGGTCGCACTCTCATCGATGTTGAAGCCGGTGAGCTTATCATGAGAGTGGGTGACGATAAAGTAGTCTTCAACATGGGAAAGTTATCTAAACAACCTTATTCATATGAGAGTGTTAATTGTATTGACGTTCTTGATGAGGCTTGTGAAGAACACTTTAATTATGCTTGCAAAAGTATTCCTACCTCTCTTCCCAATGTTGAGACCGTGTCCTCTATTGATTCATCATTGTCTCTATTTGGAGATAGTGATTTGTTTTGGAAAGATCTTGAAGACACCATGGGAGATGTGAACTTATCTACTGATGATTCTCCTACCGATGGGGACGAAGACATGCATTTCTTTGAAAGCCTTCTCAACGAAGACAATCCGTCTCCTCCATCTCCCACGGTCATTGTTGGGAATAAAATATGGGCCAGTTCACTAGACGCTGATAGGAAGAATGTCAACGCTGATCAGAAGACATTGGACGCTGACAGCCAAGCGTTGACATTGAAGAAGTCAACGCTGACAGCCTTGAAGATTGACACTGATGGAATATCTTCATACGTATCTTTTGTTTATTTGTTTCTTTATTTATGTATGGTAAAGATAAGCACAACATTGTATTTTCTATTATTATCTTTACCTAGAATAGTTGATTCGTAGCTTATTGTACAAGACTTCTTGTTCTATAAAAGAAGGTCTTTTAGGTTAAAGTCATATATCAGTTTTCATAGTATTCGCAAGTTAAACTCTTTCATTGTAATCAACAAGAATCATTCTAATACAAGTGAAAGTTTGTTTAACATCTTTGTGTTTTAGATCAAGTGTTAATTCCGCATAACACTTTGTTACTTTACTCATAAGCAAAGGTTTCTCTACGTGTAGTACTTGATCTAATCTCGTATACACAAAGCTTAATCGATCTAAGTTTGGGATCAACAAGTGGTATCAGAGCTTGTTGAGAAACTTTTGATCTTTAAGTAACGCAAGAACCCTAAACACCAAAAACCCTAAAAACCCTAAAAACCCTAAAATTTCCAAAACCCTAAAAACATCATGTCTGGCACAGATCAACCTGCTTCTTTGCTACAAAACAACTTCTCAAACCCTAGTATCAAAATTCCCATGTTTGATGCCAGGAACTTTGAGCTTTGGAAGTCCAATTTTGAGCAATACATAGCTATTCATGACTATACTCTTTGGGAGATTATCGAATATGGGAACACATTCGACAAAGCAGCAAAGATTACTGCTGCAATCGCCACAAGGACAGCTGTTCCTAATTGTCCAGAAGCTGATAAGGTGGAAAAGCCTGGAGATGGGAGAGCTGTAGCTGTTGAAGATATAGCCAAGAAAAGGGTAGACATGAAAATCTTGAACATCTTGAAACATGCCCTAGGTCATGAGAATCAGCACAAGTACAAACGCTTTGAGTCTGCAAAAGAGCTTTGGGAAGCTCTTGAAGTAGCACATGGTGGCAATGCTGACACAAAAGAAGAGAAGAAAAAGCAACTCTTGCATGAGTACGCTGTCTTTAAAGCTCAACCTAATGAGAATCTCAGCAGTGTGAGAAGTAGACTTCTTGACATCACAAGTCAACTTTCCTTCATGGGAAAACAGATTGATGATCCTGAATTAAATGCTACTTTTCTCAAAAGCCTTGGTGATGTATGGAAGATTGAGACAAGATCCATTCTTGTCAATAATACCCACAAGACCTCCAGGTTTGATGACATCTTCAACAAACTAAGACTGTTGGAGAATGAATGGCAATTGGAGAGTGATAACAAATCTTCCAGCAGCAACATGGCCTTCTTCTCACAAAGTGAAGGCCAATTTGATTCCATGAACTTCTATGGACATTCAGCCCCTGGATCTCAATCTGTCAGCGCTGGATCATATCCTGTCAACGCTTTGTACTCAAGCGCTGACACACACAATCATGGCGCTGATAGAATAAAACCTGCTGGTTTTGATCTAGATACTGTGTGTGCGTTCATTGCTTCTTTGCCCAGTGATTCAAGAATTACATATGAAGATCTTGAGCAGATAAGTGATGAACAATTGGAAGAGATGGACATCAAGTGGACTATGGCTCTTGTAAGTTTAAGAGCAAACATGTTCAATAAAAGGTTCAAGAAGAAGATGACCTTTAATGTTAAGGATGTTGCTGGATTTGACAAGTCCAAGGTTGAGTGCTACAACTGTCATAGGATGGGACACTTTATGAGAGAATGTAGATCTCCAAGAAGATCTGATGCTGGGAAGCCTTCAAGCCAAATGATTAAGAGCCCAGACCCCAAGGCCATGGTTGCTGTTCAACAAATTGATGGAGTTGGTGAATGGGACTGGAGCTGGATGGCTAAGAATGAGGAAGAGGACAGAGCTTTGGTTGCTGAAGTTAAAGAAGAGCATGCTGAATATGCTCTCATGGCACACTCCTCCTCTTCATCAGATAATGAGGTATATGATGATGCTTTCTGTTCTAAGGGTTGTCGTTTAAATACTGAAAAACTAAAACAAGAGATAGTTAAATTATTAGATGAGGCAAGTACTGAAAGATGCAAAGTATCTAATTATCAAATTGCTCTTACCCAAACAGAAAAGACAGTAGCTGAGTATAAGAAAATGGAGTTTGATTTAAAGGATCAAATAAATATCTTAAAACATGAGTTACATCAGAGTAAGGATGTTCAAGATATAGTAAATAGGGTTAATCTTGATTTGATAGCTCAGTTAGAGGAGGCTAACAAAAATAAAGATAATGTGAGTCTTAAAATCCAGAGATTTGATAAGGCCACACAATCCCTAGGAGAGTGTGTTAGTAAACAAAGAGACTCTAAGGATATGAGTGGGATTGGGATGAATAACTATACTGGTGTTCCACCACCAGCTGGGGATTTTTATGGTGTCCAATCAAAGGACTTATCTTGGACTGGCTTGCCAGAATGCCAAGAGGAGGAATTCATTCCTCCACCTAGAGTGACTTCCCCAGTTGAGGAATACAAGCAAAAGCTGACTGACCTAGATGAGTGGAAGAAAGTTAACCACACCTTGTTTGTTAAGGGAGGGTTGCTGTGTGAAAGTCCAAATGAGCCCACACCAAACATGATACCAATTGTGGAGTCCTATGATCCTAAACCTATTAAGATCACACACCCTACCACTGGCAAAGCTGTTGACCTTGGCCCACAAACTGTTAGAAAACCTAGTGTTAAGTATACAGAGATGTATAGGAATACTAGGTCACCAAAAAGCCAAGTAAGTAATCATGGAACAGGCTTCTTTGCTTCTAGACCTAAGACTATGTCTAGAAAAGCTTGTTACACATGTGGTAGCTTCTCACATTTGGCATACAAATGTGTCAACGCTTCCAATGTCAGTGCTGATAGGAACCATTTCAACACTGACAAAAGTCAACATAGGTCAAACACTGACAGACCCAATACCTTTGTGAACAAAAGTTCACAAGTTGTTAGACCAGCACCATTCTTTTCTAGAGGGTCTAACACACAAGGCCTAAGACCTTTTCAAAAGTCAAACACTTGGTCAAATAGGCAATGGGTTCCTGTAGCAAACCCTAGGTTCAACGCTGATAAGAACAATCGGGGCGCTGACAAGAGAAATTTCAGCGCTGACAGACACACTGCTAAACTTAGGTATTTGCAACCTCAGGGAAATAGGTCTAAAGCTTCTACTAGCTTAACAAGGAGACCAAAACAAGACCAAAACCCTAATTCTACTGGTATTTCTATGACATGCAACAGGTTTCATTATATTTCAAAGGCATTGTCAACACCAATTGGGGTTAACTGGGAATTTCATTCAAACAGGGATGAAAATGGGGTTGTTATGAGAACCAAGTCTGTTCTTGTTGAACAACCAAATGAATCCAAGTCTTCCAAGGCTTGGGTTCCCAAAGAAAACTAATGTGTTTTCTTTATGTGCAGGGCATTCAGAAGAAGATCAATGATTATGGATACTGGGATAGTGGATGCTCAAGGCACATGACAGGAAAGGAAGACTATCTGACCAATTTCTCTCCTATTCAAGATGGTGATAAGGTATACTTTGGAGGGGGCTATGGAACAATCACAGGAAAAGGAACCCTTGTCACTAACAATCTACGGTTTGAGAATGTCTTCTTGGTAAAAGAACTGGATTGTAATTTGTTTAGTGTATCACAAGTGTGTGATAACAAAAATAAGGTTCTTTTCACAGATACTGAGTGCTTGGTGTTAAGCAAAGATTATAAGCTCCCTGAGGAGAAATACATAGATTTTAGAACACCAAGGCATAAAGACATATATAATGTGAATCTTAATGGAATTAAGATAAATAATAAAATGTCATGTCTATATGCTAAAGCCTCAGTAGATGAAAGTAATCTTTGGCACAGGAGATTAGGGCACATAAACTTTAAGAATATTAATAGACTTGTGAGGCTTGGTTTAGTTGATGGTTTGCCTGAAAAGGCTTTCCACAATGACCACTCTTGTGTTGCATGTCTTAAGGGCAAGCAGCACAAGGTCTCATTCAGGTCTAAACAGGTGCATTCTAGTTCTAAACCACTTCACTTATTGCATATGGACCTCTTTGGTCCAACTAATATAGAAAGTTTGAAGGGTAAATCATATTGTTTTGTTATCACTGATGATTATTCCAGGTTTACATGGACTTTCTTTTTAGCCAAGAAAAGTGAAACTGCCCAAAGTCTGATTAATTTCATTACCCAAATTTAAAAGAAGAATGGTAATGAGGTCAAAATTATTAGAAGTGACAATGGGGGTGAGTTTAGAAATCAGTTGTTAGATGATTTTTGTGCCAAGAAAGGGATTACTAGGCAGTTTAGCATAGCTAGAACCCCACAGCAAAATGGGGTTGCTGAAAGGAAGAATAGGACCCTTATAGAAGCAGTCAGAACCATGTTGGCTGATGCCCACTTTCCTATAGCCTTTTGGGCTGAAGCTGTTAACACAGCTTGTTATGTTTAAAATAGGGCATTGGTCAACAAGATACATAATAAGACACCTTATGAATTACTTTGGGGAAGGAAGCCCAATATTGGCTTTCTCAAGCCTTTTGGATGTCATGTAGTTGTTCTAGAAACTAGTGAGGCCCTAGGTAAATTTGATTCAAAAGGTGATGAAGGCTACTTCATGGGTTATTCAGTGCAGAGTAAAGGATATAGGGTTTACATTAAAAAGGAAAAACGTATACTTGAAAAAGTACATGTTAGGTTTTTAGAGAGTAAACCTAGTGATCCTGAGAGTGGTCCAAATTGGTTGTTTGACTTAGAACCCTTATCTAGAGCTTTAAATTATATGCCTGTTACTGATCCAGACATTGTGAAGGTAACTTCAAGTGCTTTGGAAAAGAGAATTGGTAATGTTTCAGGTATACAGGTTGCTAAGGAGGATGGACCACCAGCAGTTGAATCATCTCCCACACAAGAATATGTTACACTTCCTATATGGACAGATGAGTATTATGCTGCTGCTGCTGCTGCTAGAAAAGATAATGGTGGTTTTCAGATACCACCAAATACAAACATGCATACTTCTTTAGGCACTGACAAAGGGAAATCAAGCGCTGACAAGAGCAATTCAGACGCTGATGGATCAGACGCTGACAACAATAGTTCAAGCACTGTTAGCCCAAACGCTGACAAGCAAGGTTCAGAGTTTGATGACACCTTTGCACATCTTTTCTCTTCCCATTTTGAACAGGGTGGACCTTCTAATGTCCATGAAGAGATTTCTGTTGATCAAGAAGAATCTGAAGAATATATTGGCAACATGGAGCGTGAAATTGAGGACACCAGACTTTTTGAAGGAGGAGTTCTCACTTCCACAGCTAAGGATCACCCCACATCTCAAATCATTGGTGATGTTATGGCTCCAGTTCAGACAAGAAGATCCCATCAAGGTCTTGGTGGATTTATTGCCAATATACACAAGAAGGTTGATACCCCTCTTGTACAAGCATGTTTGTTTGCCTGTTTTCTGTCACAGGAAGAACCCAAGAAAATTTTTGATGCTCTCAAGGAACCAAGTTGGGTGGAAGCAATGCAGGATGAGCTTCACCAATTTGCTATACAGGATGTTTGGGAGCTGGTTGATTGTCCTAGATATGTGAGACCAATTGGGACAAGATGGGTTCTAAGGAACAAGAAAGATGAAAGAGGCATTGTGGTCAGAAACAAGGCACGTTTGGTAGCTCAGGGATATACACAAGAGGAAGGAATTGATTATGAAGAAGTTTTTGCACCAGTTGCAAGAATAGAAGCCATAAGAATTTTTCTAGCTTATGCCTCTTGTATGAATTTTACTGTTTACCAAATGGATGTGAAGAGTGCTTTCCTCTATGGGACAATTGTTGAGGAAGTATATGTCATGCAACCTCCTGGTTTTGAAGATCCTGAGAATCCAGACAAGGTTTATAGAGTGAAGAAAGCAATGTATGGACTTCATCAAGCCCCAAGAGCATGGTATGGTACATTGTCCACCTACTTGGTGGAAAATGGTTTCAAGAGGGGCACCATAGATCAGACACTATTTACAAAGAAGAAAGGAAAACATGTGTTGCTTGTGCAGGTCTATGTTGATGACATCATTTTTGGGTCTACTGATCCAAAAATGAGTGAGGAATTTTCCAAGCTCATGACAGATAAATTCAAGATGAGTGCAATGGGTGAGATGAACTTCTTTCTAGGTTTGCAAGTTCAGCAGAAAGAAGATGGTATCTTCATCTCCCAAGACAAGTATGTAGCTGAAATCTTGAAGAAATATGGTTTTTCTCCACATGAGAAGGAGGCTTCCACTCCTATGGATAGGCAACACCCTTGGGGAAAAATTGGAGCTGGAAAGGATGTGGATGTTAGGCACTATAGATCAATGATTGGATCATTGATGTATCTTACAGCCTCAAGACCTGACATCATGTTTGCTGTGTGTGCATGTGCACGCCATCAAGTGACTCCCAAAGAATGTCACCTTTTTGCTGTGAAGAGAATTTTTAGGTACCTAAGGTGTTATCCAGATCTTGGATTATGGTACCCAAAAGATTCTCCATTGGACCTTATTGCATATTCAGACAGTGATTATGGTGGTGACAAGTTTGATAGAAAATCCACAACTGGTGGATGCCAATTTCTTGGGAGCAGATTGATATCTTGGCAATGCAAGAAACAAACAGTGGTGGCAAACTCTACAACTGAAGCAGAATATGTTGCAGCAGCTGCTTGTTGTGGACAAGTCTTATGGATTCAGAACCAGCTGTTGGATTATGGGTATAATTTTATGCATACCAAGATTTTTGTAGACAATAACAGTACTTTATGCATTATTAAAAATCCTGTACATCATTCTAAAACCAAACACATAGAAATTAGACATCATTTTATAAGAGATTGCTTTGAGAAAGGTTTAATACAACCAGATAGGGTAGATACAGAAGATAATGTGGCTGATTTATTAACTAAACCTTTTGATGCTGGAAGATTTCAATATTTGGTAACAAATATTGGGATGGTTAATCTCACTTAATATGTGTTTTGGAACCTTTTTGTAAAAGTATGTACAGGATAATGCATTGTTATTGGTCTTTGTGATGATTTAGATTTCCACTTTATTTTTCTAACACTGACAAAGGTAAATGTAACGCTGTCAAGTGTTATTTTGCCGTTGTTGGAGATATTATTGTCTAACGCTGACAAGAGTCCTTTCAACGCTGACAAGTGTTGTCAGGGCGCTGTCAGCAACAAATGTTAGTTTTGTGGTTTTCATCTAAATGTGTAGGTAGGTGGTAGCTTTCTGCCATTGGATACAGAGTTGCTTATGGATCTTTGAAGAGCTATTTGGACATGTTTTGTTTATGGATGATGGTTGGAATATTTATATTCCTATCTTGACATAAATTTTTAATGTTCATATATATATTTTGAGAACTCATGTATCATAGTTTAAGGGGAGGTTTAAGGAACCTTTAGGACTCTTGGGTATTCTTATAATACTCTTATCACAATTCTAGATTGTGTCCACAGGTGAGTATGGGTTAGTTTTACTAAACCATGAGGCACTGTAGCATGCAAAGTTGATAAACTATGCATGCTGCCAAGACATCTTTGGCCTAGAATTGGTTATGGTCTGATGGGAGCCTTGGGAATACTTTGGTTATGGGTTTACCTGGGAGTTACAAAGAATTTTATGAAATAACTTTGTTGGTAAGTATTTTGGTTAGCAAGGGACTCTAGAGGACATTTGTGTCTATCTTGCTTATGCAAGTGTGCATAAATGGACAGTGCTTGCCGCCCAGTAATTATTATCAACTTGTAAGATATTTCCCTTAGGATAAATTACTTTGTTAAGGTCTTTTTCTTTTTAAATATTTTTATTTTTAGACGCTGACAAGTTTTTCTCCAAACGCTGTTACGTCCAATCGTGACGCTGACAAGGCTTTAGGCAAACGCTGACAAGAAAATATAGTCGTTGGGCGCTGATGGGCTATTTTTGACCGTTGACACCTAGTGGGCCCTACCTAGTTGTTATTTTTGACTAATCTTTCGCCATAATTTTGGGGAGAAGTTACTTTTAATTAATGCATGAGATAAGTTATATTTGATTCAATATTTTCATCATTATTCTTTGAATATAACTGCCTCATTTTTGACCAATCAAAATCATGTATCTCTCCTATAAATTTGGCTAATCTTTTTATTTTGGGTATTCATATTTCTTGTCTAACATTTTTCTCCTAGATTTTTCCCATCTCACATAACCTAAACAGCTTTCAAACATGGCACCCAAATTCAACTCAAAGAATTTAACATTGGAGTTCAAGAGTCAACACAATATGGTAGCTTACTTGACTGCTGATGATGATTTGTTTCCTCAGTATTCACAAATGGTGGCATTTTTAAATGCATATTCATTGAGGTATGCACTTTCTCATACACCATTAGTCCCTGTCGCACACATTAGACAGTTTTGGAACAATGTAAGTTCCACAACAACTAATGGAGTGACCACATTAACATCTATTGTTCATGGAAGAACATGGGTGGTCACTGAAGCTTTGGTTCGCCAAGCTTTGCGTCTTGATGACGCTGATGGTGTGACTTCCCTTGCCATTGCAACAATAGAACAAGGTCTTAGGGAATTGGGTTATCCTATTCCTGCTGATGTCACTTTAAATAAATATCATAAGCAGGAATTTCCCTCTGACTGGAAATATTTGATACATGTCCTTTTACAATGCTTAAGTCCAAAATGTACTTCTTTTAATGAAATAAACAGGTCAATTGCAAGTGCTTTGGTTTGTATAACACGTGGGCTTAAGTATAATTTTTCAAAAATGATTTTTGAAGGGATGTGTAAAAACAAGGGAAGTAAAATGACTTTGGCTTACCCTAGATTTTTGCAAATGGTATTTGATTTACAAGAATATTGTTCTAGGGATCATGACACTTTTTATGAGATCCCTAAACAACAGAAAACCATTTTTGCTAAAATGAGCTCCACAAACGACCCCATACCTCTTACCCAACCCATGCTTGAAGTACTTCAGGCTGCACAACCACAACCACAACCACAACCAGAACCTGAACCCCAACTTGAGCCTATTGATGAACCATTACCTTCCCCAGACCACATGGACATTGACCAACCCAGCGCTGACATTCACAATGTGGGCGCTGACACAGCCAATCCCAACACTGATACAATCCCTGAACAATCCCAAACACCCCTTAACCAACCCACACCCACACAATCTACTTCATCTTCCACCCCATTACAATCTAGGTTGAATAAACGCCAAAGGGTTACTGGAGTGTTCTCCTCTAGTGATCCTAGCCTTGTAGCAGAGAGAACCACCTCCACAAGTGTGGCTGGTGACATGGGTGAGGCTGGGACTATTGATACAGGCTTAGAAGCTGGTCAAGACAGTCCCAACATCATTAAGACCTCATCCATGCCCTATGATTCTACTTTGGGAGGTCAAATCCCCATTCTAGCTGAGGGCAGATTGGAACCTATGACAATAATTGAATTGACGGCGGCTGTCATTAGCTTGCAAAGGCAAAATGTCAGCCTTGTACAAATTGTCAACAAACAGGGACGTGAACTCCAAGTTTTGAGAGAAAGAGTAACTGTTTTAGAGAATCCAAGTAGCAGGAGTCTAATGGAGGAATCTTCCAAAGGGGAGGATGAAGAGGATGAGGAGGATGAGCTGATTCACACAGCTAGTGAGAAGAGTTCAGAAAAGAGTTCACAATTTAGTGAATCTTTGCAGGTTGCTGAAGCACTCACCAACTTGAAGAAGCACCCAGTTGTTGATATATCCAAGGTGACACCAAAGAACTTGGAAGGATCTTTCAAAGAAACATTGGGCGCTGATACAGGTTTGGACGCTGACAAAGGTAATCGTGGCGCTGATAGGAGCAACTTGAACGCTGACAAAGTTGCAGGTGGTGTTGATGTATTCCAGCCATCAACAATCATCAAAGATGTGTCCACACAGGTTTCTTCTTTCATTTTACCAATCATTGATCCAAAAGACAAAGGTAAAGGCAAATTGGTTGAAGAAGATGTTCCAAAGAAAGATGCAGCACAAATAGCTTTTGATGAACAGTTGGCTGCACAACTTGTGGAAAGAGATTTGAAGAGAAGTAGAAGATCACCATTTGTTGTTTCTGAAAGTGAGGAAGAAAGTGGTGATGATAAAGAAGGTGATAGCTCAGATTCAAGTATTCAAATTATTGAAGATCCAGAAAGGCTTGAATATAGGGATGAGCTTGCAAAGGAAAGGTTGAGTGAGTTGAAGAATCAGATTGATTGGGACCTACCAGAAATCACCAGAATGTACCATGCTTGGGAAGACAAGGTGATGGACAATCCAGGTATGAGTTTATCAGATCAAATTTGGGGGTTGGAAGTTCTTCTTAGGGTACAAGAAGACATAAAGGTGATTATGAGGTTTAATGCACAAGAGGTCAAGACCTGGCTCAAAAGAGATAGAAGGCAGTTGTACTATAAGTTGCTTAGATGTCATCAGCCTAATTGGACATCAAAGAAGTTGCTGGCCTTATCTTTTGAGGAGCTAGAGTATAGGGCACATCCTATTTGGAGGAAGGTGCAAGAACAGAATGTCTACAAGTTTCTTTCAGAAGAAAGGAAACAAGAGCTTGCTGAGGAAATGCAGATTCAAAAGGAAATGAGGATTGCTCAAAGACCAGTGAAGAAAGGAGATCCTTTCCAATTTCCTAAAGACATGGATGTGTATTTTCCAACTGAAGGTGTTATAAGGAAGCATCTCAAGCTTTCTCCATTGGAAGCTTCAGATTTGGTAAATGTAGTACCTCTAGATGACAGAAATCCAATCATCAGTTTTGATGAAGATGAGTGTGGATTTTGGAAGATTGGCAGATTTGGAAAGGAGGTACATACTTTCACTTCAGTTATTTCTATATTTGCAAGCCTAGACAGGGAAGACTTGGTGCATCTATGGAGATTAATAGAATCCAAGTATACTGCTGAAGCACCTACTTCAGCAAATGGAATAAGACTTTGGAACACATTTATGACTTTGTGTGGTCCAAAAGAAGCAGATCCTGCCATATGGAAGGATCTTGAAGAAGATCTCAGTAATCTTCATTGGAGGCTATATTCTACTTGTGGTGTATTTCATATGAGCTCTACAAAGTTTTCAGAGTATTTACTTGTGGATGCTGACTATTTCTTGTCCAAAGAAGTGTTGGAGAAGATGCTAGAGACACCCTTGGAGATTGACTATACTAGTGACGTGGCCAAGGACTTGATCAGATATGTTTATCACCAACATAAGAAGTTTTTGCAAGATTCCTCCTAAGTCTTAAGTTTTTATTCAGAAACTTGATCATTGGAATGGATATCAAGTTTAGGGGAGGATTGTTGGGAATAAAATATGGGCCAGTTCACTAGACGCTGATAGGAAGAATGTCAACGCTGATAAGAAGACATTGGACGCTGACAGCCAAGCGTTGACATTGAAGAAGTCAACGCTGACAGCCTTGAAGATTGACACTGATGGAATATCTTCATACGTATCTTTTGTTTATTTGTTTCTTTATTTATGTATGGTAAAGATAAGCACAACATTGTATTTTCTATTATTATCTTTACCTAGAATAGTTGATTCGTAGCTTATTGTACAAGACTTCTTGTTCTATAAAAGAAGGTCTTTTAGGTTAAAGTCATATATCAGTTTTCATAGTATTCGCAAGTTAAACTCTTTCATTGTAATCAACAAGAATCATTCTAATACAAGTGAAAGTTTGTTTAACATCTTTGGGTTTTAGATCAAGTGTTAATTCCGCATAACACTTTGTTACTTTACTCATAAGCAAAGGTTTCTCTACGTGTAGTACTTGATCTAATCTCGTATACACAAAGCTTAATCGATCTAAGTTTGGGATCAACAGTCATTGCTATCGATACTCCGACTTCGAATACGCCTCCCGTCGAAAATCCTCCAGATTTAGAACTTAAGGAGTTGCCGCCCCATCTCGAGTATGTATTCCTTGAGGAAGACAAGAAGTCGCCAGTCATCATTGCTAAGGACCTAAAGGAAGAAGAAAAAGCCCGACTTATCACCGTGTTGAAAGATCATAAGAAGGCTATTTCTTGGAAAATTTCGGATATTCGTGGAACTGATCCTCACTTCTGCACACATAAAATTCTCATGGAGGACGACTTTAAGCCCACAATTCAAAGCCAACGAAGGGTGAACCCAAAAATACATGAAGTCATCAAAACAGAGGTTATCAAACTTCTTGATGCGGGTATGATTTACCCTATTTCGGATTCACCATGGGTTAGTCCAATCCATTGTGTGCCCAAGAAGGGCGGAATAACCGTTGTTCCCAATGAACATAACGAGTTGATTTCCACTCGTCTCGTTACTGGGTGGAGAGTTTGTATAGACTACCGCAAACTCAATGATGCCACGAGAAAGGATCATTTCCCTCTACCTTTTATGGACCAAATGCTTGAACGTTTATCGGGTAATTAATATTACTGCTTTCTTGATGGTTTCTCGGGTTATTTCCAAATACCCATCGATCACCAAGATCAAGAGAAGACAACATTCACTTGTCCCTATGGCACTTTTGCTTACAAAAGAATGCCTTTTGGCTTATGTAATGCGCCCGGGACTTTCCAAAGGTGCATGTTAGCTATCTTCCATGACATGGTTGAACAAACCATGGAAGTCTTCATGGATGATTTCTCGGTCTTCGGGGATTCATTCTCTTCTTGCCTTGCCAATTTGGAACGTATGCTTAAGCGGTGCGAAGACACTCGCCTTGTTCTAAATTGGAAAAAATGCCATTTTATGGTAAAAGAAGGCATCGTGCTGGGACACAAGATTTCCAAAGCCGGTCTTGAAGTAGACCGTGCTAAAGTCGATGTTATCGCCAAGTTGCCTCCACCTTCAACCGTGAAGGGTGTGAGAAGTTTTCTGGGTCATGCGGGCTTCTACCGTCGATTCATCAAAGATTTTTCTCAAATCGCTCGCCCGATGACCCACCTCTTGGAAAAAGATACTCCTTTTATCTTTTCTAAAGAGTGCCTTGAAGCCTTCAACTCGCTTAAGGATAAGCTAACTAAGGCACCCGTCTTGGTTACCCCTAATTGGGAGCTTCCCTTTGAGTTGATGTGCGATGCTAGTGATTTTGCTATTGGTGCGGTTCTGGGACAAAGAGTGAACAAACACTTCCAACCAATCCATTACGCTAGCAAGACAATGACAGGGGCACAATTGCATTACCCGACAACCGAAAAAGAGCTTTTAGCTGTTGTCTATGCCTTTGAAAAATTTCGCCCCTATCTTGTCCTTTCTACAACAATTGTGTATACCGATCATTCCGCGCTGAAGTACTTGTTGACAAAGCAAGATTCCAAACCAAGACTTCTTCGCTGGGTTTTGCTGCTCCAGGAATTTAAAATCGAAATCCGCGATAAAAAAGGAGCTGAAAACCTAGCCGCGGATCATCTCAGCAGACATAAGGATCCTTACCAAGGGGATCATCCTAACAAAGAAATCAATGATTCTTTTCCCTTGGAGACCTTAATGTCTATAAATTCGAAATCTGATGAAACCCCGTGGTTTGCGGACTTTGCAAACTACTTGGCGGGTGGAATTCTAAAGGAAGGGTTGACTTCCGAACAAAAGAAAAAGTTCTTCACCGACATTAAGACTTACTTTTGGGACGACCCTTACCTATTCAAACAATGTGCCGATCTGATTATCCGCCGATGTGTTGATGGACCGGCAGCGTCAGAAATCCTTGATGTTTGCCATAAAGGACCCACCGGTGGTCACTTTGGTCCCAACTACACAGCCAAAAAAGTGTTTGATTCGGGATTTTATTGGCCCTCCATATATCGTGACGCTCACGATATGGTTAAACGATGTGATGTTTGCCAAAAACAAGGCACGATCACACATAAAGACGAGATGCCTCAGAATTTCATTCAAGAATGTGAAATCTTTGATGTTTGGGGTATCGACTTTATGGGGCCATTCCCTTCTTCTAAAGGAAACAAATACATCCTTGTAGCCGTTGACTACGTTTCAAAGTGGGTTGAAGCCAAAGCTTTACCCACTAATGACGCAAGGGTGGTTTGTAACTTTTTGAAAGCTCTTTTCGCTAGATTCGGTGTGCCTCGTGCCATTATTAGTGATCGTGGGACTCATTTTTACAATGACCAATTCGCAAGAGTCATGGCTAAGTATGGTGTAAATCATCGTCTTTCCACAGCCTACCACCCAAAAACTAATGGCCAGGTTGAAATATCCAACCGAGGACTTAAGCGAATTCTGGAAAGAACCGTGGGAGAGCATCGTGCCTCATGGGCTGATAAACTTGATGATGCTTTGTGGGCTTTCCGTACTGCTTACAAGACCCCGATCGGCTGTACGCCTTATCGTCTTGTGTACGGGAAAGCGTGCCACCTCCCCATTGAGTTGGAGCACAAGGCTTACTGGGCCTTGAAGTGGGCTAATTTTGATATAAACAAAGCCGGTGACCTACGCAAGATCCAACTCAATGAGCTCAATGAACTTCGGAATGAGGCTTATGAAAATTCTTTGATCTATAAGGAAAGGACTAAGCTCATTCACGACTCCAAGATCAAAAACCGAGAGTTCCATGTTGGCGACAAAGTCTTACTTTTTAACTCTCGGTTGAAAATCTTCTCGGGAAAGCTCAAATCTCGTTGGTCCGGCCCATTCACCATTACCCAAATTTTTCCATATGGTACTCTCGAGCTCGCTCAACCTAATGGACCTAATTTTAAGGTGAATGGCCAACGAGTGAAGTTGTACTTTGGTGAGGACACCTCTCAGGAGGTGATTCCATCCCTCACCACGTTCCACATGAACTAATTTTGGGTCGAGTCAGGCTCGTGACTCGGTTATCAAAAACAAGCGCTCCTCGGGAGGCAGCCCGAGTATCTATCCTTTATGTTTTAACCTCCTAAGTGTAGGGGGACTTCTATACGTGTTTGTCTTTGCGTGGTGATGTGATTACAGGGATAAGTGCACTCTTGGAATCTCTGAATAACCGTGCTCCCGTGTTATCCGAAATCCGGTTCTATCTCTCAACTATCGTGATTCAATTTTCTTCATACTCACATTTGAAATTGATCACTTTAGTCGTCTCTTCCTTAGCTTGAGTTAACCAACGTGCACAATGTCATAAGTGTAGGGGAGACTTTTCCCACATGCTTAAACATTGAGGACAATGTTTATCTTAAGTGTAGGGGGGACTTCTATCGAAGTTTTAAGTGGACTTTTCCATGAAAATGCCTTCATTTAACCGGAAAATCCTATTTTTCAACATTTTTCAAATTTTTTATTAACTTTGGCCATTTAGTCGCAATTTTTAAATTTTTATCTTTGCTTTCATATGTATATATCCCGCAATAAAGTCAAAAATATTAATAAAGTGGTGTAGCTAGTTTAGAAGTCTTTGACATATTAGGCCCGTTGCGTTTATTTTGACTCAACCCGAATAGACTTATCCATGTTTATTCTAGCTAGTATCCTTAACCATGTAGACCTTAAGTAGTTTATTAGGCTAAGTGTCCACGAGTCTCATTATTTGAGATTTTAAATTGTGGAGAACAGTCAATTATAAGTCGGTATTCTTGCACAAGCTCACTTGGTATAATTATTTGCCTATTCTCCCATCACTTGCTAATAATTTATCTGCAATAAGTAAGGTCGTACGATTTGAAAAGTTACTTAGCTTCTAGCCCAAGATCGTTTAAAAGTTGCTCGGTAATGATAAGAGTTCATAGCCAAGGCATAACTTATGAAGCGGGGCGCGAAGATTGGCGAGTCTGAAAAGGCCCTAACAAGGCATGATGATTCCATTTTATTGCTGAAGATCCAAAGTGATGTGAAAAGCATTATTTCCAAAATCAATATGAAGGATCAAGACTCACGACGAAAAGCAATCAACTCCCATACAGATCATGGAGAAGTCTATCCGAAAATACCCTAACAAGGTATGAGGATAAATAGATCCAAGTCCGAAAAGGAGGCGGATCGTTGTATCTCAAAATCCCAATTAGAGATTGAAGAAATAATCATGAAGTCGTGGTCAACAAAGTTGGAGTACCCCTCAAAAGTCTCCAAGTGAAGAAACTCTATTACGATGAGAAGACCATTATCTCAAGAACGTCTCTCAAGATATGAAGTATGAAGTACATGCCAAATATCGGCCCGAGAAAGGTCTCAAATCGTGAACCGAGTTATGCCAAGATATGAACTTTTTGATATCCCGAGAAGCAGTTTTAAGAGATTTTGTCCTTTAGCTAACTATTGATCAAATCGTCCTACTTTGCTTTCAGCCTAAATAAACTATCGAAATAAGTCCAAAAATGCATCTTCATGATCATTCTAAGACAAAAATAAAATATAAGAGATACACCTAGGAATAAGGGAGTTTAAGCATATAATTAAGCCATGTGTGTAAGTGTTTGATTTGCTAACTTATAATAACAATGATCTCGTTTTAAGCTTAGTTTGGGGAACGTGAAACTTGAGGGTGATAAATCTTCGCAGCACCAAAGCCCTAATGTAAGTCCTTGATCTCTTTGCAAGTTATTTCCATGTAGCTATTTTCGAGTGAAAATGGTTTTCTATCTTTTTGTTTCCTTTAAAGTTTAATTTCTTTTAGTACTTTAGTTTTTGTTTGGTAGTATTTTAATAAGGCCAAGGTTGATTAATTATGAGAAAAGTGTAAATTTTGCTTTATCACTAAGCATTGCATGAGGGCATGGCAATGGTTAAGTGTAGGGGATTTGATAGGTGTGTAAACACCCATCCTTTTACCACTTAATTCTGGCTAAAACGAGACCAAAACACGTATTTAATATCATTTGTTTGGAATTATGCGTGGTTTTTGTGTTTATTGTGTTTTCAGAGCCAACCGGATGAATATTGAAGAAAACATGGGATTGCACGGGTTTTACTGAAGAAAAGGACTCAAGATAAAGTCTATTGTCCAAGAGATGCAAAAGATTTGAAGTCACTGGGCCTATTTGACGATTTATCGAAGAAAGGGACCAAAGATGGAAGATTTACATAAGTCGAAGAAACTCAAGTCTATTAAACGAAGAAATTAAAAGACGAGTTGAATTTAATCGACGACAAATCCCGAATCAGAATCGAAAACGTCAACTTTTCTGAAAAGACGAGAAGACAAGAAGATCGGGAGAAAGCCCACTAACCAACCAAAAGAAAATCCTATAAATAGTCCACCATCACACATTTTAGCCAGTTAGTTTTAGTTTTTCTTGTTCCACCTTTTTCTCCCTTTTAGTTCGTTTCATCACCATCACCACTAGGGTGATTGGTGATTTTAATATTTGTTTTTCTAATCTTGTAATTTTAATCTTTGTTTGATCTTGTTAAAACATTAATCATTCAATACAAGTTCTTTGTTTAATCTTTCCATTTCATCTTGTTCATCATCATCTTTATCTTCAAGTTCTTAAGTTCTTATTTTATTGAGTTTGATCTTCAAAAGTTGTTGGGATTTGTGTTTTTGTTGATGGGATTTGTAGTTTATGGTTAGTAGATGCTTTGTGATTAGTTTATTCAAGTTTTTGGTGAAAAACTTGGTGATTTTGGGAACAAAGTCGTTTTGCCTTGTTCTTCGGGTATTGTTACTGTTCTTGAGTTCCCAGACTTCCGGATGAACACAAGACTTCCGGATGAACACTTAAGTTCCGGATGAACCAAGAACTTTCGAATGAGCATTAAGTTCCGAATGAATTAAAATCTTCCGAATGAGTTTTTGTTTAAAAAGTTCCGAACGAATTGAAAGTTCCGAATGAGTGAAAGTTCCGAATGAATTAAAAAGTTCCGGATGAATGTTTATTTTCCAAAGTTCCGAATGAAGGTTTCCTTTCCAAAAAGTTCCGAATCAGCCCAAAGTTCCGGATGAACCTAAATCTTCCGAATGAAGCAAAACTTCCGGATGAGCACCTAAATCTTTCGAATGAGTTTATGTTAAGAAAAGTTCCGGGTGAAACCAATCTTCCGAGTAAAAAGTTCCGGATGAGAAAAGTTCCGAATCATGGTTAAAAAGTTCCGAATCAATTTTCTTCTAGTGTTACTGTTTTACTATTTTACTGTTTCTTTACTTTAATTTCACCATTCATATTTTAACTGTAATTGTAATTTTAATTTCAGTTTTCATTTTAATTTTAATTTCAAGTTTTTATTAATTGTTATCAAAGTCACTGTTTTTATTTGAGTTTTCATTTTAGTACATTTAATTTTTTTTTTATTAGATTAGAAAACCAAACCCTTTTATTTAGTAACCAAGAACAATCATTCCACTTAAAGCTGAGATCAATTCGAGAGGACTGTGAGAGAAATTAGAACCCAAGCAAAATGCATGTATCATGCTTATTTTCTTATTCCAGCTTATTGAGTGAACTTACTTGAAAAATTTTTGTTGATTAAGCTTAGTTAAGTCATTTATAAGCTTTTGAAACTTGAATCAGCTCTTGGGGTGGCCTAGAACTCGAAAACGACTATTTTGTCGTTTTGAAGATTGCTTATTGCATTTTCAGGCTTATTCCTTGGACTTTTTTCAAATTTATTTTTACTGAAGTCTTAAGTAACCCAAAAGAAGCTTGTGTGTCTAATTTGAGCTTATGGCATCAGCTTATAGCTTAATGGGCCAAAAAGCCCATTAAGAATAAACTGTTTGAAATAAGTCAGTTTATATCACATTTTCAGCTTTTGGGCCTTTGAAAAATTGTGTTCAGAATCAAATTTTAGGTCAGATAGGAGCTTTTGGGCCATTTTTATAAACATTTTTCTTACTGGGCTTATTTTGGCCCAATAAGGGTATGTTTTGGATTTGTGCCCATTTGGAGGCCCATTAGGGGTATTTTTGGTATTTCAACTTCATTTTCTGTTTATTTAGGTTAAATTAAGCTAGTTTGCAAGTTTTTAGATTTTTTTATAAATTTTGGATTCTTAATATTATTTTATTATTATTTTATTATTAAAAATTAAAATTTAGATTTTTCAAGTTTTTACATTTTTCTTAGGTTAAATACATTAAGTTAGGAATTTTACAATTTTTAGAATATTTTTATTGTCCTTAGATTAATTTTTATAATTATTTTAAGTTTAAATAGTTTTTAATTGTTTTTAAATAGTTATAATTAATTTTAAAATTTTCAAAAATAGTTTTAAATTAAGTTAGGACAGTTTAGAAGTTTACAATTGAAAAAATCTCATTTTGGGTTTTTTATTAATTAAATTGATTTTTTGGGCTTTAATTAGCATTAAGAAATTATTAATTAATTAAATAAAAGGTTTGAGTGAATTTTGATTTTTTGTAAACTCTAATTACATTATTTAGGATTTATTGCAATTTTCTAAGAATTTTTAGGGTAAATTTTTAATTTTGCTACTTTTTACGGTTTTACGTGTACGACTAATCGCCTTAGTGAAATACGTCATCATAGCCGTCATTCTCTTCTTATCTCATTTCTATTTTCTTTTCTTATAACCAATATAATCACAAATTTAATCATCTCTCTACACAACACACTATCCTCCTTGGGAAACGAACTTTGAACCACATTGGTCATTAGTGCTTGGTTTTCCTAAACCGACACTTAATACTTTCCTTATTTTTCTCTCTTTTTCTAAAGAGGTGTGAAAACCACTACATCAATTTTGGCGCCGCTGCCGGGAAGGCGTGTTGTGTTTCGATTTGGCAATTGTTGTTTTTATATATAGCCATAATATCTATTGTATTAGTAGCACTCTACTAATACGTATTATCAGTTTTTCGTTTTTTGTGTGAATACTATTAATATATTGTATACGTAGAACAATAAATTCACAAGTACTCCAAAAGTGTGAAAACACAACTTTGACTTGGGAGGTCATTACCCAATCATTGTATTCGAATCTCAAACCAAAAGAAAAAGGCAAAAATAGATAAATACTTTCGCGAAGCTCGATTTTGAAAAATACAAACTATAAGGTGGGTATAAGGCGGGTATTATAAAATATACCCTAAGGAAAAAGGCTCTTAAGTGCTTCGCGCCGCCTCGTTTCCCCGCTTGCTTGAGAGTATTTGATTTTGAAAGCTAATCGAGGGCTTTGCCACCTAAAGTATTACTAAGTATCATATATACTTTCTTGGTTTCATTTGATTAAACCCTCTTGAACGTTTTGGTGTTCCACCAACGTTCTAAAGTCATCGAAGGCGTTCACTTCACGTGGTCGTTTTCATTCCTTGAGGCTTCTTTAATCAAGAGATTTGATTAAGGAGGAGATTTGTAGATTTTGGTCTACTTAATACAATCACAAAATCCAAAAAAAGTAAAAACAATCAAAAACCACAAAAAAATTGGAAAAATACAAAACACCAAAAAGGATCTTCTTTGCTCATCCCCTCGTTGTACGTGGCGTTTATGCAAACCCGCAACCAAGCAAGACGTGCACGTAAACGAAGAAACCGAAAGGAGTCAACACCTACTCCTAATCTTTCTAGTGAGGAGTCTCCTATTGACGAACCCATTGTAAGAGAGGAACCAACCATGGCGAATCATACTATGATGGAGTTACTTCAAGCACCCACCGAGGGTTATGGAGAGGCTATTGTAATTCCCGCTATCCTTGCGGATAATTTTGAAGTGAAAACGGGTTTTTTGTCGATGATCCAAAACAACAAATTCCGTGGTGATGAGAAGGACAACCCGCACAACCATATCCGCCAATTCAATCGTCTTACCACCACTTGCAAATTTAAGGATGTTGCAAATGACTCGCTTAAGATGATGCTTTTTCCGTATTCCTTAGCGGTTAGCGGGGCCTGCTAAAATTTGGTTAGAGAAAGAGCCACCCAATTCTATATTGACCTGGAAGGATCTCGTTAATAAGTTTGTGAACCAATTTTTTCCACCCTCTAAGACTACGCACTTGAAAAACGAGATTTCAAAATTTTCACAAGAATTTAATGAGAGTTTTTCAACGGCTTGGAATAGGTTTAAGGAAATCTTACATGAGTGTCCTCATCACGGTTTTTCCGATTTGCATCAAATTGACACGTTTTACAATGGACTTAATGATCATGAAAGGGATTATCTTAATGCCGCCGCGGGTGGTAATTTTTTGTGTAAAACGGTTGAGGAAGCTTTGGTGACAATTGAGAATAGATCTAAGGTTTATAGTCCTCGTAGCACGTCTAGTGTTCGTAATCCTTCGTCTTCGGCTTCACCTTCTTTGTCTAATACCATCGATTCTTGCCAAATTGAGGCGAACTTGGAAAACAAAATCTTTGATAAGCTTAAAGGACTTTTAATTGAATTCAAAGTTGGAGAACCAAATGCTCCCGCTACGGCTAAAGCGGTTGAGGCTTCATGTATGTATTGTGGTGGAGGTCATGATTCCTCCGAGTGCATTACCAACGGTGGTAACACTTCGAGTGCCTACGCGGCCACGGGAACTTACAACCAAAACGGTCAAGTTACCCGCTCTAATCAATTGACTTCACCGGGTTTGCTTCAAATCTAAATTCTAACAACAACTATCGAAACAATCAAGTTGGTTTCAAAAACAATTACAACAAAGGAAACTATGGGAATCAAGGTGCTAATAATCAAGTTTCAAACAAAAGTCAAAGTGATATTCAAAACAACAACAAGAGTTTGCAAACTTTGAAAGATCTTCCAGATGAATTTGTTGAATACGCTAATGGAAACGATGCTAGGTTTGACAACATTCAAAGAGAAATCATTAGCCTAAGATCCGAGTTTAAGACCGACATGAAGAAAGAGTTGAAAAATGAGTTAGCAAATGAGCTTAAAATCCATACAAAAAAAATGGAAGGAAATGTAACTAGGTTACAACAAAACCAACAAAAAATAGAACAAGGAAAACATGAAATTAAGCAAGAAATGATTAAGGCCGAGAAGAGGCAATCCATGTTTGAGGACAAAATTTCATCTATGTTTGAGGCAATTATGTGCAAACCGTCTTCGAGTAGTCTTCCTAGTAACACCATATCAAACCCTAAGGGTGAGATGAAAGTGATTACTACACGTAGTGGTAAGACACTTAAGGAACCGACTCCTCAAACAATTGCTCCTACGAAGGATGCAATTGAGGAAGAACCCGAGGTGGTGGTTGAAAAGGAGCATGTCCCAATCCCACGAAGTACCGCTCATGCCACACCTACGGTTGACCCATTACCAACATTGGAACCCGAGATTCCAAAGGCTATGCCTATGCCTCAACCCACACCAACTTTGCCCTATCCATCGAGACTTAGAAAGGAGAAACGTCAAGAGCGCGACAATTACCAATTTGAGCTTTTTATGAAAATGTTTCGTGATTTGCACTTTAATGTGAGTTTCTCCGATGCTTTGGTCATGATGCCTCGATTTGCCGCTAACTTTAAGAGTATGTTGAACAACAAGGAGAAATTTCTTCAATTGTCTAGTTGTTCATCGGTTTATCTTAATCGCATACCTCAAAAAGTCGGTGATCCCGGTAAATTCTTGATCCCTTGTGTAATCCAAGATATGGAAGAATGCTATGCCTTTGCCGATCTTGGTGCTAGCATTAACTTGATGCCACTTGCAATCTTCAAGTCACTCAATCTTCCGAATCTTACTCCTTCACTAATGTCTATCGAGTTGGCCGACCATTCCACGATTCCCGCATGTGGATTGGCGGAAGACGTTTTTGTGAAAGTGGGAAAGTTCTATTATCCGGTAGACTTTATCGTTGTCGATATTCCCACGGATCCTCAAGTTCCTCTCATTTTAGGTCGTTCGTTTTTAGATACGTCTATGGCTTTGATCGATGTGCATGCTAGAAAGATCACCTTACGTTTCAACGACGACGAACTTGTTATAAACGCAACTCAAAACTGTCAAATTTATCATGTTTATTCTGTTGCAACGATAAACCTTTTTGATATGATTGACGTTGTATGCGAGGAATTTTCACAAGAAGTTCTAGGATTTGGTGATGATGAAAATAGTGACAATCCCACTATGTTAGATCCTATTCTTGATAACTCGACACCAACCTTCACTCCATTTGAAGGTGGTGGTTTTACGTTGGAAGAATTTGATGTTCCACGTACTTGTAACGAAGACCTCGACAATGATGAGGACTTCTCGATTATCAAGGATTTTCTTAACGATTTCCCATTTCCTCCACCCGAGGAGGTTATGAGTATCGAGCCCAAATCTTCAATTGAGGAACCACCTATCCTCGAGTTGAAAGATTTACCTCCTCATCTTGAATATGTCTTTTTGGAGGAGGACGACAAGTTGCCGGTTATTATTGCGAAAGAACTTTCGGATGATGAAAAAACCGCACTTGTCGATGTTCTAAAGGATCACAAAGGGGCAATTGCGTGGAAGTTATCCGACATTAAGGGGATCGATCCCAAATTTTGTACTCACAAAATCTTAATGGAGGAGGATTACAAGCCCACAATCCAATGTCAAAGGAGGGTGAACCCCAAAATTCACGACGTCATCAAAAAGGAAGTCCTAAAACTCCTTGACGCCAGAATGATTTACCCTATTTCCGATATCCCTTGGGTGAGTCCTATTCATTGTGCCCCTAAGATGGAAGGAATGACCGTTGTGCCAAACGATACCAACGAGTTAATTCCCACTAGACTCGTGACCGGATGGAGAGTATGCATTGACTATCGTAAGTTGAATGACGCCACTCGTAAAGACCATTTTCCCTTGCCCTTCATGGACCAAATGTTGTAGCGTCTTGCGGGAAACGATTTTTATTGCTTTTTAGATGGTTTTTCCAGTTACTTCCAAATCCCCGTTGATCCTCGTGATCAAGAAAAAACTACGTTTACGTGTCCATATGGAACGTTTGCCTATCGTAGAATGCCATTCGGACTTTGCAATGCACCGGGAACCTTTCAAAGGTGCATGATGGCTATTTTTCATGATATGATCGAGAAGACGATGGAAGTATTCATGGATGACTTTTCCGTTTTTGGTTGTTCGTTCACTTTGTGTTTGTCGAATCTTGAGAGAATGTTGAAGCGTTGTAGGAAACCAACCTTGTGCTTAATTGGGAAAAATGTCATTTTATGGTTAAAAGTGGAATCTTCTTAGGGCACAAGATTTCGAAAGCGGGGATTGAAGTAGATCAAGCTAAGGTAGACGTCATCGCCAAATTACCTCATCCCAAAACCGTTAAGGGAGTTAGGAGTTTCCTAGGCCACGCGGGCTTTTATCGTCGATTCAACAAGGATTTTTCAAAGATCTCTCGACCTATTACACATCTCCTTGAAAAAGATGCACGTTTTGTCTTTGACGAAGATTGTGTACGAGCCTTTGAAATCCTTAAGAAGAAACTTACCGAAGCTCCCACTCTTGTTGCTCCCAATTGGAACCTCCCCTTTGAGCTCATGTGTGATGCTAGTGATTACGCTATTGGGGCCGTATTGGGGCAACGTCATGAAAAGCACTTCTTGCCTATTCACTATGCTAACAAGACGATGACTGAGGCTCAACTTAAATACACTACAACGGAAAAGGAGTTCCTTGCCGTGGTGTATGCATTTGAGAAATTTCGACCTTATCTCGTCTTGACGATATGCATAGTGTATACGGATCATTCGGCTATCAAGTATCTTATGGCTAAACAAGATGCTAAGCCGATATTACTTCGTTGGATTCTCCTCCTTCAAGAATTTGATCACAAAATCGTTGACAAAAAAGGAGCCAAGAATCTAGCGGCCGATCATCTTTCTCGTTTGGAAGATCCTCACCAAAGTGTTTATGAGCCCAAGGAAATCACCGAAACATTTCCGCTCGAGACACTTGGTGTAGTGAATTCTAAGCTTGATTCTTCCACCCCATGGTTTGCGGACATCGCAAATTACCATGCGGGCAACTTCATCATCAAGGGTATGACGACTCAAGAAAAACGAAAATTCTTTCGTGATGTCAAGTTCTACTTTTGGAACGACCCTTACTTGTTTCGAACTTGTGCGGATTAAATTATTCAACGTTGTGTCTTTGGTACCGAAGATTCTAACATCCTTAGAGCTTGTCACGAGGGACCCACGGGTGGTCACCATGGTGCTAATCTCACGGCTAAGAAGGTCTTTGATGCCGGTTTCTTTTGGCCTACTATTTACCGAGATGCACATGAACTTGTGAAGTCATGTGACTCATGCCAACGTTAAGGAAAATCCTCACTGTAACACCCCATTTTGATAATGGAAATGTCACACGTAATTATGGCGTGTCATCAAAGCATACAAGGAAAAATGTCTAAACATTACATGACCATAAAAGGAAAATACCGGAATCAAACATCGGTAGTCCAAATGTAAAGCTCATCACACACAAACATAGTATAGTAAAGGAAAGGACTAAACAATGTCCATAGCAATGTATCAAAAGAAAGGAAATGCATAAAGTAAAGAAAGGCTAGAAAGCTTCCAGTCCATATGCACGTATTCTTAAAGTCTACGAGCATCCCTGAGTACCTGCCGTTTTGGGAACATAGAAAAGGAAAACAGTTGAGCAATACGCTCAGTGCACGGATGTATAATAAATCATGAATAGGATAAGCATATAAGATATAACAGCGGAATAAACTAAGTCCGAGTAATCTGGTTAAGTCTTGATAAAACTGGTTTTATAGTTTGAAAAGCCTTATGTTTATCTCGTAAAAACTATTTATCATATTTTACCATTAGCCAATATAGGTCATGAAAATCCACCGTGCATGAATACTTGGAGGGGTGACCTCATCATGCAAATTAGAGGGGCTGCCTCTAATTTAATATACTGGTTTTTGTGTAGGAGGGATCAGCTCCTTGTGAAGGATGCAAGGCACACACCACATTCACCATGAAATCCTGACTGAAACATGTAACTAGGATGCACCCATACGCCCCACATGATAAATAAAATATAAATGCCCAAAAGCTGAAGGGACGCCACGAGCAATCACTCCGCCGTGGTGAAGTCATAACATCAGTGCCTCTAATGTTATGGTTATGGTACCTCTATAACTAGGTGAAACTGGTCATGCATGTATATGGCTATAGGTATTCTAAATTAATCATAAGCAATTCAAACCCATACTTATACTACGGGAAAACATTTGGCTGCATACGGGGAAATCCTAATAAGGAAAGAATGTCCATACTGAAAGAACGGGAATCCGTACCTTGTGTCCAGTGAACGAAGAAGATGAATTGAGAGGAATCCTACTTCTGAATCACTAACGCTACATAAATACATACATGAATAAGTATCTGCTTACTAATACGTAACTGGTTTTATGTCATGTCTTAGCTTATTTTATATGTTCTTATCATGTTTTACTGTTTAAAGCCTTAAACTGTGTTTATCTTACATTCTGTTTACTCTGATTAAGTATTTCTGGTATTTCATGTGTTATTATACTTACTGTGTAATAATAAGTAACTTTCCAAAAATAGCAGGTTTCCTAAAATAGAAAGTTTCCAAAAATAGAAAGTTTCCAAAAATAGAAAGTTACCAAAAATAGAAAGTTTCCAAAAATAGAAAGTTTCCAAAAATAGAAAGTTTCCAAAAATAGAAAGTTTCCAAAAATAGAAAGTTTCCAAAAATAGAAAGTTTCCAAAAATAGAAAGTTTCTAAAAATAGAATTACTGCTTAAAATAGATAAGTTTCTAATAATAGAAAGTTTCCATAAATAGATTAGCTGCCTTAATTAAATAAGTTTCCATAAATAGATTAGCTGCCTGAAATAAATAAGTTTCTAAAAATAGAAATTTTCTATAAATAGATTAGATGCCTTATGTAATTAAGTTTCTAAAAATAGAAAGTTTCCATAATTAGAAATAAGCTGGTTAAATAAGCTAAGTATATAAGCCTAAGTGTTTTCATGATTATTTTCTAAGTCATATGATATAATGCATAGTTTATTAACTATTTCATGTAATTAAAATAAACTATAGGTTAAAATATTTAATTAAAGTATATCATGTTTTTAATTAAATAAAGTTAAATACTTAGGTTAAAACATGTATTAATATTTATTAATAATATAACCTAAGTCATGTTAATTAATTAATTATAACCATGGTTTTTAAATAATTAATTAATTATAAGTCTTAAAAATATAAGAATAATTAGGTTAATAATTTCATGATTTTAATAATTAAAATAACCTAAGTCATGTTATTAAATTAATCATGTCATGTTATTAATTTAATTTTAACATAAGATCATAAAAAATAAAAATCTTAGCATACACCGTGAACCGGATCTTGACTAAGAACCATGAACCGGACATGAAATCGACACCATACCCCGAACCAACTCGGGGTTACCCTTGTCTTGATGCTGTCGTGGGACCCACACCAACCAACCGGGACAATATGGTCTCGGTGGTGGTCAAATGGCCAAACCGAGACCCTCTCGGGTTTGGTTTAGGCGCGGCCAAGAACAAACACCCCTAAAACATCACTTTTGATTTATTCCAAACCCAAATTCATGTTATATCTATGATTTAATTAGGTTTTATAAAAAAACATAACATGTTCTTAATTATTTAAAAGATTAAATCAAAAGAAAAAGGGTTAAAGGATTTACCGAATGCGTGGATCTAAAGAACGATGAACAAACACGAACACTAGCAAAATTTCCAAGATCAAAGATCAACAAACACCCCTTTTGGTGTGTTTGAAGGTGGCGGCCAAAAAGAGAAAAAGAAGGAGGAGGAGACTTTTAGGTTTCTGTAAAATTCTTCTGTAAAGAAAATATGAGTAGTGTTTTTCCCCTTAACCCCCCTTTTAGTGAAAATTGAAATGGGCTTGGCCCATTTCTCCCTTTTTGCCGCGGGTAGGGGGCCCACATGGGGTACCCGTACCGTTTTCCGTGTCTCGATGTTTAGTTACTCGTTCGTGATTATTTGTGTTCGCGTTTAATGTATTCTCGTTAATTAATTACCGTGACCTAATATATTTATTTACGCTCGTAATAAATATATATACGTAATTAATAATAGTTCGTGATTTAGTTACGTTAATGATTTCATGATCGCATGTTCGTGATTAATTATTGTCAAATAATTATTACGTGCTCGTGCGTAGTAAATACTTATCGTGTTCTAATGTAAAACCCGCATGCTTTTACCATGAATAGTGCCCTTAAGATCGTACGTTCTAGATTAAAACTTACCTCATGTAGTATTGATCACATTCATGTGCTAATAATCAAGCAAGTGCATACGTGTATGTCATGACAAGTATCGATTACGTACGAACCCATGATAAACAGTTAATAATATATCACGTGAACATAATTAAATCATGAACACCATTTAAAATACTAACTAAAATAATTACGTAAATACTTATAATATATTTACGAGCGTTAAGTTTACGATAAACGACACGTTAAAAGAAATAGAAACACGTTAAACACGAGCACGTTTAACCACGAACGAACACGAAACATCGGGACACGAGAAAGGTACGGGTACCCCATGTGGGGCCCCCATACCCACGGCACACATGCATGAAATGGGCTTAGCCCATGGACTTTTCAAGTTAAGGGGGGTAAAGTGTTAAACATGTTTTCACTTTCATTTTTCAAGGAAATAAACAAAAACCCTAAAAAGAGTTTTCTCCTCTCCTTTTTCTCCTTATTGTGCCGCCACCTTCACACCACCATAAGGGGGTGTTTGATTGATTTTGATCTTAAAAACAAGTGTTAGAATACGTGTTTGTTCATCCTTTTTCCAAGCTACATAGTGGTATACCTTTCTAACCCTTCTTTTTAATTCTTTTTAATTCTTTTGATCTTTGATTATTTTCATGAACATGTTATTATTTTTCTTATGAAAACAAGATAATTAATCATTGATCTAACATGTTTTGGTATTAAATAAAATCAAGGAATGATTTAAAGGGGTGTTTGTTTCTAGCCGCCTAGCAAAACAAACCCGAGGGGGGGTTTGGTTTGCTATTGCCGCCACCACCAAGACCACAATTGGTCTTGGTTGGCTCATGTGGGACCCACGGCAGCAAGGGGACACGTGTGCCCCGGGTTTGGCCCGGGGTACGATGTCGAATTCATACCCGATTCATGGTTCGTTGGTTAAAATCATGATCTATGTTACATGTAATTTTTATGAATCATGAACTTAGGATATAATTAATTAATAACATGAAATATTAATTAAATCATGACTTAGGTTATTTTAATTATTAGTTTATCATGACATTAATTTAACCTAACTATTTTATGTTATAAGTTATAATTAATTAATTATTAAAAACATGCCTATAATTAATTAATTTAGACATGACTTAGGTTATATTATTATCAATAATAATACACATTTTAACCTAAGTATTTTCATTTCATTTTAATTAATACATGTTACACTTTAATTAAAATGCTTAACCTATAGTTTAATTAAAATACATGAAATAATAATTAAACTATACACTATATCATATGACTTAAGAAGTAAGCTTATAACACTTAGACTTACATGTTAGCTTATGAAATCAGCTTAATTCTAATTATGGAAACTTCTATTTATAGAAACTTAATTAAATAAGGCAACTAATCTAATTATGGAAACCTTCTATATATGGAAATCAATCTATTTCAGGCAGCTAATCTAATCATGGAAACTTTCTATATATGGAAACTTATTTAATTAAGGCAGCTGATCTATTTTTGGAAACTTTCTATTTTTAGAAACTAATCTATTTTAGGCAGTAAATTCTATTTTTGGAAACTTTCTATTTTTGGAAACTTTCTATTTTTGGAAACTTTCTATTTTTGGAAACTTTCTATTTTTGGAAACTTTCTATTTTTGGTAACTTTCTATTTTTGGAAACTTTCTATTTTTGGAAACTTTCTATTTTTGGAAACTTTCTATTTTTGGAAACCTGCTATTTTTGGAAAGTTACTTATTATTATACAGTAAGTATATTAATACATGAAACAACAGTAATATTTAATCAGATAAACCAGAAATACAAGATAAACACAGTTTAAGGCTTTAAACAGTGAACCATGACCTAAAACATACCAAATCAGCTATAATGAGACACAAAACCCAGTACGTAATCAGTGAATCGATACTTATACACGTGTGTATTCATGTAGCGTTAGTGATCCAGAAGTAGGAGTCTTTCTTCCGTTCATTTCACTGGACTTGAGGTACGGATTCCCGTCCTTTCAGTATGGACATTCCTTCCTTATTAGGATTTCCCCGTATGCAGCCAACTGTTTTCCCCAGCATTTGTTTTATTGTTTTGAACTGCTTATGTTAATTTAGCATAAACTATAGCCATATACAAGCATGACCAGTTTCACCTAGTTATGGAGGTACCATAACCATAGCATTGGAGGCACCGATGTTATGACTTCCCCACGGCGGAGTGATTGCTCGTGGCGTCCCTTTTCAGTTTGGCCATATTATTATATCAGTCGGGGCGTATGGGTGCATCCTAGTTACATGTTTTATTCAGTTTATCATGGTGAATGTGGTGTGTGCCTTGCACCCTTCACAAGGAGCTGATCCCTCCTACCCAAAACAGTATATTGATTAGAGGCATCCCCTCTAATCAGCATGATGAGGTCACCCCTCCAAGTATTCATGCACGTGACCTTTTTCATGACCTATATGGGCTATGGTATATATATGTTAAAACAGTTTTCACAGGTTAAACATAAGGCTTTTCAAACTATAAAACCAGTTTTCATGATACTTAACCAGTTTACTCAGTACTTAGTCTTCTGCTGTTATATGTTACATGCTTATCCTATATCATGCTTTATTGTACATCCGTGCACTGAGCGTCTTGCTCAGCCGTTTTCCTTTTCATGTTCCCAAAACGGCAGGTACTCAGGGACGCTCGTAGATCTCAAACGTAGGTGCATATGGATTGGAAGCTTTACTGTCTTTCTTTACTTTATGCATTTCCTTTACTTTGATACAGTTGCTTTGGACATTGTTTCGTCCTTCCTTTTTCAGTATTTATGTTTGTGTGTGATGAGCTTTACTTTGGGATACCGATGTTTGATTCCGGTATTTCCTTTTATGGTTGAATAATGCTTAGACATTTATCCTTGTATGCTTTGATGACACGCCATGATATGCGTAATATTCCATTTCCAAAATGGGGTGTTACAATTATGGTATCAGAGCCAAGGCTTCGACCTGTAGGCTCTCAAATATGACCTGTGATTAGTGGGTAGTCACTACGGTCTTCCTAGAACTGACAGTTGTTTTCATGCATTCATCATTTTTAAGCATACATATACATGTCATTGTTACAGGGTTTTTGACTAAGTAATGGTTGGTACAGGACTGGCCCTATTTAGTCGCATGTGTTTTATCGAAACTTTTAGATTTGGGACCGACCCATAGGCGTCCCCTCGATATGTCTTTTATTTTGAGTGAACTGACCGAAGGCGTTCACTCTCGAGCATCAAAAGTTTTCATAAAACTGCATCATGCATTCATACAAAGATTTTCTTGCATAAAATTTTTCTCGTGAAATTTTGGCATAAAATTTTTCTTTTATATATTTTATGTTTGAACTGTTAATCATATGTTTTATGTTATACCGTCAGATGGTTCTCACACGCGAGCAAGAGCAGCTCAATGCTGCGATTCAGGCTGCCATGCAAGCCCTACTTCCTCAACTGAGGAATGACATTCGTGCTGAAGTCCAAGCTGCGAATAATCAGCAGCCGCAGAATCAGGCACCTCCTCCTCCTCCTCCCCCAGTGACTCTAGCGGTATGGTTGGAACGATTTAACAAGCTCCGTCCGAGAGCTTTTGAAAAGACTGATAGCCCCAGCGATGCTGAAAGCTGGCTGACTCACATTGAGAAAATCTTCAATGCTATGGGATGTGACCCCGCCTTCAAGGCAAGATTGGCGTGCTACAGGTTTGAAGGCGATGTACTCAACTGGTGGCTAGCTTTGACACAGTCAGAAGGAGGTGATGAATGGGTCGCTGGTTTGACATGGGCCCAATTCAAGGAGAGAGTGATGGAACAGTTCTTTCCTAAAGCAGAGCAGGACAAACTCAAGCGTGAATACCACGGGATACGTCAGAGGCAGGGCGAGAATAGCAATGAATTCATGCAGCGCTTTCTTCGCCTTGCTGGTTTTCTAGGAGCAGCGGCTGGTACTCCTGAGGAGCAGGCACACCATTTTAGGTGGGCACTTCGCACCTCGGTTGCGAACAATCTAGTATGTGCTACGTTCAATACGGTAGCACAAGTGGCTGACGCAGCAAGAAAGCTTGAGATGTTGCAGGAACGTGATGAGTTCGGGGAAGCAGAAAGACCCGACAAGAGGTAAAACATTTCATGTTCTAGCGTTAACCAGACCGCATCCTATCGTTATATGTTCTATAATCATCTCTTAAACTGTATCTTCCAGGCAGAAAACTGGGGACCGGTCTCAGCCGGCTACTCAGCAGCAGCCCAATCAGCCCAAAGGAAACGGTCACTCTAACGACCGTTCTGTTGTGGAAAGGCGCAGCGGTAATGACAGTTACCGTAACAATGCGGGACAGTCCAACAACAGCAGGTCCTACCATTTACGCATCTTCTTAAGATTTCATGTTATATTTCCCATGCTGACACTATGTTAATCTCTACCAGGAACCACGGTAACGGAAGGGACCAGAACCACAGGGGTTCTCAGCCCAACCGTTCAGCTAACACTGGTAAGCATCCTACGACGTTTACGTCTTATACTCGTGCATATACCTTATTCTTAACACGTTCTGTCATCAGCAGGCCCTCAGCAAGCAAGGACTCCTGCGGGAGGATTCACTCATCCTCTTTGCAGCACCTGCCATCGCAGACACCCTGGCCCATGTCGTCGTGACTCCGACGCGTGCTACAAGTGCGGCCTCCCTGGCCATCGTATGAGAGATTGCCGTAAGGTTGAAATGGAAGGTACTTTGGGTCATGCTGATACTAAACCGCCTCCTACCACTGGGCGTGTCTACACGACATCGCGCGATCAGGCAAACAAATCTACAGGTACCATTACTGGAATTTTGTATATGTACGGCCAGGCTGCATGTGTTCTTTTCGACACGGGTGCCACTCATTCAGTTGTTTCCACTACTTATGCTAAGAACATCAGGACACTTCCCTTGCCATTAGAAACTAAGCTTACCATTTCCACGCCTCTGAGGGACTCTGTATTAATAACTCATGTATACAAGAGTCTTCCTCTAGAGTTTGACGATAAAGTTCGTGCAGTAGATGCACTTCCTCTAGACATGATGGAGTTCGATATGATTCTCGGCATGGATTAGCTATCCAAGCACCATGCTACCATAGACTTCCACTCTTATCGAGTGATCTTCGGCGACATTAATGCACCAGAGTACATCCATAACGGGTTCATACCCGGACGGTCTATACAAGTCATATCTACCTTGCAAGCACGTGCATTACTGTCACATGGCTGCGAAGGTTATCTCGCTACGGTTCATGACATGGATGCTGAATCCTCATCGATTCAGGATCAACCAGTAGATTCAGAATTTCAAGACGTCTTCCCAGATGAACTTCCAGGCATACCACCTGCAAGAGAAGTGGAGTTCAACATCGACCTTGTTCCAGGAGCTGAGCCAATCTCTAAGGCTCCGTATCGTATGGCTCCCATAGAGCTAAAAGAACTAAAGGACCAACTGCAGGAACTTCTTGAACGAGGGTTCATTAGACCGAGCGCATCTCCATGGGGCGCACCGGTCTTGTTCGTTAAGAAGAAGGACGGTAGCATGCGACTTTGCATTGACTACCGTGAACTTAATAAGATTACCATCCGCAACAGATATCCACTGCCACATATAGACGATCTGTTTGACCAACTTCAAGGAGCCAAACACTTCTCAAAGATCGATCTAAGGTCAGGCTACCATCAGCTAAGGGTTAAAGAGCAGGATATTGCCAAGACTGCTTTTCGTACCCGCTATGGCCATTATGAGTTTGTAGTCATGCCATTCGGCCTGACTAACGCTCCAGCAGTATTCATGGATTTAATGAACAGAATCTTTCATGAATTCCTTGATAAATTTGTCATTGTATTCATCGATGACATCTTGATATTCTCAAAGTCCACGGAGGAACACGAAGATCATCTCCGTACTGTACTACAGATTCTTCGTCAGAAGCAGCTGTATGCGAAATTCTCCAAGTGTGAGTTCTGGTTAAACAAGGTGGCATTCGTAGGTCACATTGTATCAGCAGAAGGGATCACTATGGACCCAGCGAAGGTTGAGGCTATCACTAAATGGCCAAGACCAACATCAGCGACAGAAGTCCGCAGTTTCTTAGGCTTAGCTGGATATTATCGAAGATTCGTGGAGAACTTTTCTCGGCTGGCATTGCCTCTCACCAAACTGATGCGAAAAGGAGAGAAATTCGTCTGGACGGAAGATCGAGAGAAGAGCTTCGAAGACCTAAAGCAGAAGTTAGTATCTGCACCTATTCTTACTCTCCCATCTGGTACAGGTGGATTTCAGATCTATAGCGATGCATCGGGGAAGGGACTGGGCTGTGTTCTCATGCAACATGGGAAAGTGATCGCGTATGCTTCACGGCAGCTTAAGCCCTATGAAGAAAACTACCCTACGCATGACCTGGAACTTGCTGCAGTGGTGTTCGCATTGAAGATATGGAGGCATTACTTATACGGAGAATCATGCGACATTTTCACGGATCACAAGAGCTTGAAGTATATCTTCACACAACGAGAATTGAACATGAGACAAAGGAGATGGTTGGAACTATTGAAGGATTATGATATTAACCTACAGTATCATCCCGGGAAAGCTAATGTAGTAGCAGATGCACTCAGCAGAAAGTCCGGAATGATAAACGGCATTGAGATCAAGGAGCAAAACATAAGGGACTTGGAGCGGCTTGACATTGAAATCATGGTAGGTGGGCAGCACGGATACTGGGCGAATCTTACAGTAGAACCTGAGTTACTGACTAGGATCAAGGAAGCGCAGAAGGATGATGGAGAGATTTGGGCGATAATTCAGAATTTGGAGAAGCAGACAGAATTCAGAATGGACGCAGACGGTATCATTTGGCAGGGCACGAGACTGTGTGTTCCTGACAATCCAGAACTCCGGGAAGCATTGTTAGCTGAAGCTCACAGCTCCCCATTTTCTATACATCCTGGGTCGACAAAAATGTACCATGACATCAGACAGCACTTTTGGTGGAGTGGTATGAAACAGGATGTAGCCACGTATGTCTCCAAATGTCTTACCTGTCAGCAGGTTAAGATTGAACATCAGCGATCTGGCGGTCTCCTTCAACCGTTGGATATTCCAGAGTGGAAGTGGGACAAAATCACCATGGATTTTGTTACCGGTCTTCCGCCTACCAAGAAGAAGCACGATGCTATTTGGGTCATCGTTGATCGACTCACCAAATCAGCTCATTTCTTACCGATACGCAAGGAAGATCCGGTAAGTAAACTCGCAGATACGTACAGAAGGGAGATCATGAGACTCCACGGCACTCCCTCCAGCATCGTCTCAGACAGAGATCCTCGTTTCACGTCGCGATTCTGGAAATGTCTGCAAAAAGCTTGGGGTACACAACTTAAGCTGAGCACAGCCTTTCATCCTCAAACGGACGGACAGTCGGAGCGAACTATTCAGACATTGGAAGATATGTTAAGGTCGTGTGCGTTGGAATGGACAGGTGATTGGGACGATTACATCTGTTTAGTTGAGTTTGCATACAACAACAGCTGGCACGCAAGTATCAAATGTGCTCCTTTCGAAATGTTGTATGGCAGAAAGTGTCGCGCTCCAACTTGCTGGGATCAAGTGGGAGAGCGAACACTTGAAGGACCAGAGATTATAGAAATGACCAACCAGAAGATTGAGGTAGCTAAACAGAAACTACAGGAAGCACGGTCACGTCAGAAGAGTTACGCCGATAAGCATCGTAGGGACATACATTTTAATGTGGGAGATCATGTCTTCCTCAAGGTTTCGCCGGCACGTGGTGTTAAACGCTTCGGGATCAAAGGAAAACTCAGTCCTCGGTTCATCGGACCATTTGATATCGTTGAACGAATCGGTGAAGTATCTTACCGATTGGCGTTACCTCCTCAGCTTTCACACGTGCATAACGTGTTCCATGTGTCCTTACTCAGAGGGTACAATTATCATCCCCTTCACATGGTTCAGTATCCACTGGAACAGATACGTGAAGATCTCACGTTTATAGAAGAACCCGAACGAGTACTCGACAGACAAGAACGAGTCATGAGAAGGAAGACGATTCCTTTCGTCAAAATCATTTGGAGGGACCATACCGAGCGGGAAGCCACTTGGGAAACAGAGGAGTCTATCCGGGCTTCTTACCCTCACTTCATATTTTGAGTTCGGGTATGTCACTTCTTTTCAGCTTACTTTATCTATAATTCGGGGACGAATTATTCTTTTTAGGGGGGAAGAATTGTAAAACCCGCATGCTTTTACCATGAATAGTGCCCTTAAGATCGTACGTTCTAGATTAAAACTTACCTCATGTAGTATTGATCACATTCATGTGCTAATAATCAAGCAAGTGCATACGTGTATGTCATGACAAGTATCGATTACGTACGAACCCATGATAAACAGTTAATAATATATCACGTGAACATAATTAAATCATGAACACCATTTAAAATACTAACTAAAATAATTACGTAAATACTTATAATATATTTACGAGCGTTAAGTTTACGATAAACGACACGTTAAAAGAAACAGAAACACGTTAAACACGAGCACGTTTAACCACGAACGAACACGAAACATCGGGACACGAGAAAGGTACGGGTACCCCATGTGGGGCCCCCATACCCACGGCACACATGCATGAAATGGGCTTAGCCCATGGACTTTTCAAGTTAAGGGGGGTAAAGTGTTAAACATGTTTTCACTTTCATTTTTCAAGGAAATAAACAAAAACCCTAAAAAGAGTTTTCTCCTCTCCTTTTTCTCCTTATTGTGCCGCCACCTTCACACCACCATAAGGGGGTGTTTGATTGATTTTGATCTTAAAAACAAGTGTTAGAATACGTGTTTGTTCATCCTTTTTCCAAGCTACATAGTGGTATACCTTTCTAACCCTTCTTTTTAATTCTTTTTAATTCTTTTGATCTTTGATTATTTTCATGAACATGTTATTATTTTTCTTATGAAAACAAGATAATTAATCATTGATCTAACATGTTTTGGTATTAAATAAAATCAAGGAATGATGTAAAGGGGTGTTTGTTTCTAGCCGCCTAGCAAAACAAACCCGAGGGGGGTTTGGTTTGCTATTGCCGCCACCACCAAGACCACAATTGGTCTTGGTTGGCTCATGTGGGACCCACGGCAGCAAGGGGACACGTGTGCCCCGGGTTTGGCCCGGGGTACGGTGTCGAATTCATACCCGATTCATGGTTCGTTGGTTAAAATCATGATCTATGTTACATGTAATTTTTATGAATCATGAACTTAGGATATAATTAATTAATAACATGAAATATTAATTAAATCATGACTTAGGTTATTTTAATTATTAGTTTATCATGACATTAATTTAACCTAAGTATTTTATGTTATAAGTTATAATTAATTAATTATTAAAAACATGCCTATAATTAATTAATTTAGACATGACTTAGGTTATATTATTATCAATAATAATACACATTTTAACCTAAGTATTTTCATTTCATTTTAATTAATACATGTTACACTTTAATTAAAATGCTTAACCTATAGTTTAATTAAAATACATGAAATAATAATTAAACTATACACTATATCATATGACTTAAGAAGTAAGCTTATAACACTTAGACTTACATGTTAGCTTATGAAATCAGCTTAATTCTAATTATGGAAACTTCTATTCATAGAAACTTAATTAAATAAGGCAACTAATCTAATTATGGAAACCTTCTATATATGGAAATCAATCTATTTCAGGCAGCTAATCTAATCATGGAAACTTTCTATATATGGAAACTTATTTAATTAAGGCAGCTGATCTATTTTTGGAAACTTTCTATTTTTAGAAACTAATCTATTTTAGGCAGTAAATTCTATTTTTGGAAACTTTCTATTTTTGGAAACTTTCTATTTTTGGAAACTTTCTATTTTTGGAAACTTTCTATTTTTGGAAACTTTCTATTTTTGGTAACTTTCTATTTTTGGAAACTTTCTATTTTTGGAAACTTTCTATTTTTGGAAACTTTCTATTTTTGGAAACCTGCTATTTTTGGAAAGTTACTTATTATTATACAGTAAGTATATTAATACATGAAACAACAGTAATATTTAATCAGATAAACCAGAAATACAAGATAAACACAGTTTAAGGCTTTAAACAGTGAACCATGACCTAAAACATACCAAATCAGCTATAATGAGACACAAAACCCAGTACGTAATCAGTGAATCGATACTTATACACGTGTGTATTCATGTAGCGTTAGTGATCCAGAAGTAGGAGTCTTTCTTTCGTTCATTTCACTGGACTTGAGGTACGGATTCCCGTCCTTTCAGTATGGACATTCCTTCCTTATTAGGATTTCCCCGTATGCAGCCAACTGTTTTCCTCAGCATTTGTTTTATTATTTTGAACTGCTTATGTTAATTTAGCATAAACTATAGCCATATACAAGCATGACCAGTTTCACCTAGTTATGGAGGTACCATAACCATAGCATTGGAGGCACCGATGTTATGACTTCCCCACGGCGGAGTGATTGCTCGTGGCGTCCCTTTTCAGTTTGGCCATATTATTATATCAGTCGGGGCGTATGGGTGCATCCTAGTTACATGTTTTATTCAGTTTATCATGGTGAATGTGGTGTGTGCCTTGCACCCTTCACAAGGAGCTGATCCCTCCTACCCAAAACAGTATATTGATTAGAGGCATCCCCTCTAATCAGCATGATGAGGTCACCCCTCCAAGTATTCATGCACGTGACCTTTTCATGACCTATATGGGCTATGGTATATATATGTTAAAACAGTTTTCACAGGTTAAACATAAGGCTTTTCAAACTATAAAACCAGTTTTCATGATACTTAACCAGTTTACTCAGTACTTAGTCTTCCGCTGTTATATGTTACATGCTTATCCTATATCATGCTTTATTGTACATCCGTGCACTGAGCGTCTTGCTCAGCCGTTTTCCTTTTCATGTTCCCAAAACGGCAGGTACTCAGGGACGCTCGTAGATCTCAAACGTAGGTGCATATGGATTGGAAGCTTTACTGTCTTTCTTTACTTTATGCATTTCCTTTACTTTGATACAGTTGCTTTGGACATTGTTTCGTCCTTCCTTTTTCAGTATTTATGTTTGTGTGTGATGAGCTTTACTTTGGGATACCGATGTTTGATTCCGGTATTTCCTTTTATGGTTGAATAATGCTTAGACATTTATCCTTGTATGCTTTGATGACACGCCATGATATGCGTAATATTCCATTTCCAAAATGGGGTGTTACATCTAACACGTTCGTAATACGTAAAATCCTAACACGTAATCGTAATCATGCTATAATAGGAAAGTTTTAATCTAGTACGTACGATCTTAATGGTACTATTCATTGTAAAAGCATGCGGGTTTTACAACATTTCCCCCCTAAAAAGAATAATTCGTCCCCGAATTATAGATAAAGTAAACTGGAAAAGAAGAACATACCCGAATTCAAAATATGAAATGAGGGTAAGAAGCCCGGATAGACTCCTCTGTTTCCCAAGTGGCTTCCCGCTCGGTATGATCCTTCCATAGGATTTTGACGAATGGAATCGTCTTCCTTCTCATGACTCATTCTTGTCTGTCAAGAACTCGTTCGGGTTCTTCTATAAAAGTGAGATCTTCACGTATCTGTTCTAGTGTATACTGAACCATGTGAAGGGGATGATACTGGTACCCTCTGAGTAAGGACACATGAAACACGTTGTGCACATGCGAAAGCTACGGAGGTAACGCCAATCAGTAAGATACTTCACCGACTCGTTTAATGATATCAAACGGTCCGATGAAACGAGGACTGAGCTTCCCTTTAATCCCGAAGAGTCTAACACCACGTGTCGGCGAAACCTTAAGGAAGAAGTGATCTCCTACGTTAAAATGTATGTCCCTACGATGCTTATCGGCGTAACTTTTCTGACGTGACCGCGCTTCCTGAATTTTCTGCTTAGCTACTGCGATCTTTTCATTGGTCATCTCTATGATTTCTGGTCCTTCAAGTGTTCGCTTACCAACCTGATCCCAGCAGATTGGAGCGCGACACTTTCTGCCATACAACATCTCGAAAGGAGCACACTTGATACTTGCGTGCCAACTGTTGTTGTATGCAAACTCCACCAACAGATGTAATCGTCCCAATCACCCGTCTATTCCAACACACACGACATCAACATATCTTCCAATGTCTGAATGGTTCATTCCGACTGTCCGTCTGTTTGAGGGTGAAAAGCCGTGATAAGCTTAACTTGTGTACCCCAAGCTTTCTACAGACTCTTCCAAAAGCGCGAAGTGAATCAAGGATCTCTGTCTGAGACGATGCTGGATGGTGCACCGTGGAGTCTCATGATCTTTCTTCTGTATGTATCGGCGAGTTTACTTACCGGATCCTCCTTGCGGATCCGTAAGAAATGAGTTGATTTGGTAAGTCGATCTACGATAACCCAAATTCCATCGTGCTTCCTCTTGATAGGCGGAAGACCAGTAACAAAATCCATGGTGATTTTGTCCCACTTCCACTCTGGAATATCTAACAGTTGAAGGAGACCGCCAGATCGCTGATGCTCAATCTTAACCTGCTGGCAGGTAAGACATTTGGAGACGTAAGTGGCCACATCCTGTTTCATACCATTCCACCAAAAATACTGCTTGATGTCATGGTACATCTTAGTCGAACCAGGATGTATAGAGAATTGGGAGCTATGAGCTTCAGCTAACAAGGCTTCCCAGAGTTCTTGGTTATCAGGAACATAAAGTCTCGTGCCCTGCCATACGATACCATCTGCATCTACTCTGAATTCTGTCTGTTTCTCCAAATTCTGTACTATCACCCAGATTTCTCCGTCATCCTTCTGAGCTTCCTTGATCTTAGAGAGTAACTCGGGTTCTACTCTAAGATTAGCCCAGTAACCATGCTGTCCACGTACCATGATTTCAATGTCATGTCGCTCCAAGTCTCTTATGATTTCCTCTTCGATTTTAGTGTCGTTGATCATTCCGGACTTCCTGCTAAGAGCATCTGCTACTACATTTGCCTTTCCAGTATGATACTGTAGATTAATGTCATAATCCTTCAACAGCTCTAACCATCTCCTCTATCTCATGTTCAATTCACGTTGAGTGAAGATATACTTCAAGCTCTTGTGGTCCGTGAAAATATCACATGATTCTCCATACAAGTAGTGCCTCCATATCTTCAATGCAAACACCACTGCTGTAAGTTCCAAGTCATGCGTAAGATAATTTTCTTCATAAGGCTTAAGCTGCCGTGAAGCGTACGCGATCACTTTCCCATGTTGCATGAGAACACAGCCAAGTCTCTTCCCTGATGCATCGTTGTAGATTTGAAATCCACCCGTACTAGATGGGAGAGTAAGAACAGGTGCAGATACTAGCTTCTGCTTTAGGTCTTCAAAGATCTTCTCTCGTTCTTCAATCCAGACGAATTTCTCCCCTTTCCGCATCAGTTTGGACAATGGTAGTGCTAAGCGGGAAAAGTTCTCCACGAACCTACGGTAATAGCCAGCTAAGCCTAAGAAACTGTGGACTTCCGTCGCTGATGTTGGCCTTGGCCACATAGTAATGGCCTCAACCTTCGCTGGATCCATAGTGATTCCTTCTGCTGATACAATGTGACCTAAGAATGCCACCTTGTCTAACCAGAACTCACACTTGAAGAATTTAGCATACAGCTGCTTCTGGCAAAGAATCTGTAGTACTGTACGAAGATGGTCTTCGTGTTCCTCCTTGGACTTTATGAAAATCAGGATGTCATCGATGAAGACAATGACGAACTTGTCCAGAAAATCATGGAAGATTCTGTTCATCAAGTCCATGAACACTTCTGTAGCATTTGTCAGGCCAAATGGCATAACTACAAACTCGTAGTGACCATAGCGGGTACGAAAGGCAGTCTTAGCGATGTCCTGCTCCTTGACCCGTAGCTGATGATAGCCTGACCTAAGATCAATCTTGGAGAAGTGTTTGGCCCCTTGGAGTTGGTCAAACAGATCGTCAATACGTGGTAGTGGATATCTATTCCGGATAGTAATCTTGTTGAGCTCGCGATAGTCTATGCAAAGAGGCATAATGTCGTCCTTTTTCTTAACGAACAAGACCGGTGCGCCCCATGGAGATGCGCTCGGCCGAATGAAACCTCGTTCAAGAAGTTCTTGCAGTTGATCCTTCAGCTCCTTTATCTCTATGGGAGCCATGCGATAAGGAGCCTTGGAGATTGGTTCAGCTCCTGGAATAAGCTCGATACTGAATTCCACATTTCGTGCAGGTGGTATGTAATACAAGGCTTTTGACACCTCGTATGAAAATTCGTAGTCCCAAGTCTTTTCGAATTGAAAACCGGTCTAAAGTGCGACTCAATCGTCTTTTGGTGAATCAAGAGAATGGTTTGGTTTGTTTGTTTTAAACTATTAGCAATTAATTAAAGTGTCGTTGAGTAAAATGGAAGAATAAAGATTAACGCTAAAAATGACGAGTAAACATAAAAGCTTGAAAACTTAAAGGTAACAATGGGAAAGTACTAGCACACTAAATAAAACTAACACTTAGAAAATTTTCTGAAAATAAAAACTTAGTTAAAAAGTACTATAAGAAAGTAAGAACGGAAGAAACCAAAAACTAGCCAAAAGAAGCCCCGATCGGAATGTTTTCCGATCGGTGGATCGGAATATGGGAATGGAGGTTGTCGGAATATGAGAAAATAAGGGGTGTAATCGGAATATCAATGAAGCTACAATCGGAATGAGCAAAGATTATCCAAATCGGAATGTGTAGAAAATGCACTCAATCGGAATAATACAAGTGGGAGTGATCGGAAAACGTTGGCTGCAAATCGGAACCGCCAAAACCCTTTTCCGATTTGATCAATCGGAAAGAGGGGAATGTTACTACTCGGAAAAGGGACCAATCGGAAAGGGGTTTTAAACCCTTTCCTAAAATGAAGGAAATCGGTTAGGGTGGTGTACTCGGTCGGAAAAAAGCCAATCGGAAAGGGGTTTTATAACCCTTTCCGAGAATAGTGGGATTTGAGCAAGCTAGGTAATAAGCTAACTTTAATAAGCTAATACCCGAAACTTATCAATCCAAATACTCAACCGAATCAAATAAGTACTTAACTCAACTTATTCGACTCGAAAATAAGCAACTTTTTAGATCAAACAATAAAAACATAAACTTTTTAAGGAAGATTTTTAAAAACAAATAAGCTAATCATAAAATAAGCCAATAAGCACAAAAGTCTTAAAGCTTAACCAAATGAATTCTTATGTAATGATCAAAAGATTAACTTTTTAAGCACGAAATCATTAAGAACAACACGGATCTATTGATAATCGCACCAAAATCAATCTTAAATCAAAGAAAAGTAGAATGAGATTAAGGATACAAAGCTTAAAATGAACTTGATTAATAAAAATAAGCAATACAAAGATGTTTAATCTTGAATGATTAAAAGAAAAGATGAAGTTTAGTGAGAGAAAGTTTAAGACTTTCTCTCTCTAAAACTAGAGAAAACTAAAAAAAGTGAAAATTAACTAAAAACTCTAACTACCCTCCTAATGACTATTAGGAGGGTATTTATAGGGAAGGTGGAAGGAGTGCATGTGTTGCATCTTCTTTCTTGCTTTCTTCACGTTTTATCGACTCGACTTTAATTCTTTATCTTTGTCGTCTCGGGATTTGAACTTTTTCTTTTAATTTTCTTCTTCTATTAGACTTAAGTTCTTCGACTTCGTTCAAACTTTCGTCTCTAGACTTTTTCTTCGATAAATCTTCAGAATAGGCCTTGGACTTCCGTTCTTTCTGCACTCTGGATCTTTTGACTTCGTCTTTTCCCGTTTTCTTCGATAAAAGCCCGTGAAAACCCGTGTTTTCTTCCTTTTTCATATTTTGGTCCTAAAACACAATAAAAACACAAACCACGCATAATTCTGACTTTTACGACATAAATCACACGTTTTGGTCTTGTTATTATTGGAAATAAGTGGTAAAAGGATAAGTGTTTTCACACTTATTCAATCTTCTACACTTGACCATTGCAATGCCCTCATGCAATGCATTAATTTTAAAGCACGGTTTACATTCTCCATCATAAATAACCCACCTTGGCCTTTATTAAATACTAAACATAAAAGATAGAAATAAGTGAAGAAATTAAAAACTTACATTGGGTTTTGGCGGACATGAACATTTATCATCCTCAAGTTTCACGTTCCCCATACCAAGCTTAAAAACGAGATCATTGTTATTATAAGTTAGCAAACTATCACGAACTCATGTGGGCCAATTATTCACTTAGACTCCCTTATTCCTAGGTGTATCTCTTATATTTTATTTTTTTCTTGAATGATCACGAGGATGCATTGCTTGACTTATTTCGATAGTTATTTAGTCCGAAAATAAGGTGAACGATTTAATCAATAGTTAGCTAAAGGACCAAATCTTTTAAAACTGCTTCTCGGGACCTCATAAAGTTCATATCTTGGCATAACTCGCTTCACGATTTGAGACCTTTCTCGGACCAATATTTGGCAGGGACTTCATACTTCGAATCTTGAGAGACGTTCTTGAAATAATGGTCTTCTCTTCATAATAGGAATTTCTTCACTTGAAGTTTTGAGAGATTCTTCATCTTTGGACCACGACTTCTTCATTTTTCTCCAATCTTTATTTTGGACTTTGATATACAATGATCCGCCTCCTTTTAGGACTTGGATCTATTTATCCTCATGCCTTGTTAGGGTCTTTTCGGATAGACTTCTCCATGACTTTAGGGGAGTTCTTGCTTTTCGTCGTGTGTCTCGATCCTTCATATTGATTTTCGATAAATGATTCTTCACATCACTTTGGATCTTTAGCAACAAAATGTAGCCCTCATGCCTTGTTAGGGCCTTTTCGGACTCGCCAATCTTCGCATCCCGCTTCAATAAGTTATGCCTTGGCTATGAACTCTAATCCGTACCGAGCAACTTTTAAACGATCTGGGGCTAGAAGCTAGGTAACCTTTTAAATCGCACAACCTTATTTATTGCAGATAAATTTATTAACAAGCGGAGGGAGAATAGGCTTATAATTAACTCACATAAATTCACGAAAGAATACCGAACTTATAATTGTCTCTATCATCTCTCGTTCTCCACAGTTTAAAATCTCAAGGAATGAGACTCGTGGATGCTTAGCCTATTAAATCAAAGTTTTGGGTTTTCGAGTCGCCTATAGGATCTTGCAAATTCTTATACTTTTTCAAGTTTAGAAATCGCATTTTAAAGTTCCCTTGATAAACGACTCTCTAGGATCAATTATAGGAACTTGCGAAAAGTTCTTTTTCTTAACCCGTGAGAGTTAAGACTTTCGCGTTTTATAGCTCCCTATATAAAAGCCTAGCAAAACTTGACTTAAACACGTTAAGGATACTAGCTAGAGTAAACTTAGGTAAGTAAACTCGGGTTGAGTCAAAATGTTCACGTCTAAGAAAAATCTAAAACCACTTTATTGAAAATTTATTCTAACAAAGGAAACATAACAAAGGCAAATACAACTATACAACTAGGCCAAAATAGATTAAAAATTTTGAAAAATGTCGAAAAATCAAATTTTCCGGTTAAAATGAGGGCAAATTCATGGAAAAGACCACTTACTTCGATAGAAGTCCCCCCTACACTTGAGATAAACATTGTCCTCAATGTTGAAGCATGTGGGAGTAAACTCCCCTACACTTATGACATTGTGCACTTTGTTTAAATCTTGCTAAGGAAGGGATAACTAAAGTGAATTCAATGTGAACATATAAAATATGAAATAATGAATCACAAGAGTTTAGGATAGAACCGGGAAGATGGGAACACGGTATCACAGTTCGTCAAAAATCATCAAGATGCTCTCTAAAGCTTTAATCCCTGCACAGCACAAGAAACAAGACAACAAACATATGCGGGGCTCCCCCTACACTTATTATGAAAGCAATAAAGGATAGATCACGGGTTGCCTCCCGAGAAGCGCTTGTTTTTGTTCACCGAGTCGTGAGCCTGACTCGACCCAATTTTAGTTCATGGGGAACGTGGTGAGGGATGGAATCATCTCATGGGAGATGTCCTCACCAAAGTACAGCTTCAGACGCTGGCCATTCACCTTGAAATTGGGCCCATTCGGCTGAGAAAGCTCAATGGTCCCATAAGGAAAGACCTTGTCGACGGTGAATGGACCAGACCAGCGGCTCTTCAACTTGCCAGAGAAGATCTTCAACCGAGAGTTAAAGAGTAAGACTTGATCACCAACATTGAACTCTCGGTTCTTGATTTTAGCGTCATGAATAAGCTTGGTCTTCTCCTTGTAGATCAGTGAGTTCTCATAAGCTTCATTCCTTAGTTCGTTGAGCTCGTTGAGTTGAACCTTGCGATGATCACCGGCTTTGTTGATGTCGAAGTTAGCCCACTTCAAGGCCCAGTGCGCCTTATGCTCCAGCTCGATGGGTAGGTGGCAGGCTTTCCCGTACACAAGACGTTAAGGTGTACAACCGATCGGGGTCTTGAAAGCAGTACGGAAAGCCCACAGAGCATCATCTAACTTATCGGCCCACGCGGCGCGATGCTCTCCCACAGTACGCTCCAAAATTCTCTTCAAGCCACGGTTGGAAATCTCGGCTTGCCCATTGGTTTGGGGATGATAGGCGGTGGAAAGACGATGATTAACACAATACTTAGCCATGACTCTTGCAAATTGATCGTTGCAAAAATGAGTCCCGCGGTCACTGATAATAGCACGATGAACGCCAAATCGAGCGAAAAGCTTCTTCAAAAAGTTCACAACCACCCTCGCATCATTCGTAGGTAGAGCCTTAGCTTCAACCCATTTAGAAACGTAGTCGACGGCGACGAGGATGTACTTGTTCCCTTTGGAGGATGGAAATGGCCCCATAAAGTCGATGCCCCATACATCAAAGATTTCACATTCCTGTATGAAATTTTGAGGCATCTCATCCTTATGTGTGATCTTGCTTTGTCGTTGGCAAGCATCACAATGCTTAACCATTTCGTGAGCATCACGATAAATGGTGGGCCAATAGAATCCAGAATCAAACACTTTCTTAGCGGTGTAGTTGGGACCAAAGTGACCACCGGTGGGTCCTTTGTGGCAAGCTTGGAGAATGTCAAAAGCTGCCGGTCCGTCAACACATCAACGAATGATCAGATCAGCACACTGTTTGAATAGATAAGGGTCATCCCAAAAGTAAGTCTTAACATCGTTCAAGAACTTCTTCTTTTGTTGGGATGTTAACCCTTTGATGAGAATACCACCCGCTAAGTAGTTTGCAATGTCCGCAAACCACGGGGTGCCATCAAGATTGAGATTTATAGACATTAAGGTCTCAAGGGGGAAAGAGTCATTGATCTCTTTATTCGGATGATTCCCTTGATATGGATCCTCAAGTCTGCTCAGATGATCCGCGGCCAGGTTTTCGTCTCCCTTCTTATCACGAATTTCAATGTTGAATTCTTGAAGGAGTAAAACCCAGCGAAGAAGTCTTGGCTTAGCATCTTGCTTTGTCATCAAGTACTTCAACGCGGAATGGTCCGTGTATACGATGGTGGGGGATAAAACAAGATAGGGGCGAAATTTCTCAAAAGCATAGACAACAGCTAAAAGCTCTTTTTCGGTTGTCGTATAATGCAATTGAGCCCCTGTCATTGTTTTGCTAGCGTAGTGGATTGGTTGGAAGTGTTTATTCAGTCTTTGACCCAAAACCGCACCAATAGCAAAGTCGCTAGCATCGCACATCAATTCAAAAGGCAGCTCCCAATTAGGGGTAACCAAGACCGGTGCCTTATTTAGCTTATCCTTAAGAAGATTGAAGGCTTCGAGACACTCTTTAGAAAAGATAAAAGGAGTATCTTTTTCCAAGAGGTGGGTCATCGGGCGAGCGATTTTAGAGAAATCCTGAATTAATCGACGATAGAAGCCCGCATGACCCAGAAAGCTTCTCACACCCTTCACGGTTGAAGGTGGAGGTAATTTGGCTATGACATCAACTTTAGAACGGTCAACTTCAAGACCGGCTTTTGAAATTTTGTGTCCTAGCACAATGCCTTCTTTTACCATAAAATGGCATTTTTCCCAATTCAGAACAAGGCGAGTGTCTTCGCACCGCTTAAGCATACGTTCCAAATTGGCAAGGCAAGAAGAGAAGGAATCCCCGAAGACCGAGAAATCATCCATGAAGACTTCCATGGTTTACTCAACCATGTCATGGAAGATAGCCAACATGCACCTTTGGAAAGTCCCAGGGGCATTGCATAAGCCAAAAGGCATTCTTTTGTAAGCAAATGTGCCATAGGGACAAGTGAATGTCGTCTTCTCTTGATCTTGGGGATCGATGGGTATTTGGAAATAACCCGAGAAACCATCAAGAAAGCAGTAATATTCATTACCCGCTAAACGTTCAAGCATTTGGTCCATAAAAGGTAGAGGGAAGTGATCCTTTCTCGTGGCATCATTGAGTTTGCGGTAGTCTATACAAACTCTCCACCCAGTAACGAGACGGGTAGGAATCAACTCGTTGTTTGCATTGGGCACAACGGTGATTCCGCCTTTCTTAGGCACACAATGGACTGGACTAACCCATGGTGAATCCGAAATAGAGTAAATCATACCTGCGTCAAGAAGTTTGATAACCTCTTTTTTGATGACTTCATGGATTTTAGGATTCACCCTTCGTTGACTTTGAATTGTGTGCTTAAAGTCGTCCTCCATGAGAATTTTATGTGTGCATAAGTGAGGATCAATTCCACGGATGTCGGAGATTTTCCAAGCGATAGCGCGTTTATGCTTCTTCAACACAGCGACAAGTCGGGCTTTTTCGTCTTCTGTCAGATCCTTTGCGATGATGACCGGTAGCTTCTCGTCGTCTTCCAAAAAAACGTACTCAAGATGAGGAGGTAGGTCCTTAAGCTCGAGAGTGGGAGGATCCTCAATAGATGGTGAAACTAACGATGGATCATCATTAGTCACCTCTTTAGGAGAAGGAGGAAACAACGGGTCCTCATTGAGAAGTCTCTCAATAGTACGAATGTCTTCATCCCAATTGGTGGACAAATTATCATACTTAATATCGAGAGGACCCAAGCTAGCTTCGAAGTCATCCAAGTCACTTTCTCCAAAAGGAGTCAATGCTGGAGCAATTGAGGCAACGGTCTCAACATTGGGTAGAGAAGAAAGAGTACTTTTGCAAGCATCATGAAAGTGTTCTTCACAAGCTTCATCGAGAACATCAATAGCATTAACACTCTCATATGCATAAGGTTGCTTAGAAATATTACCCATGTTGAAGACAATTTTATCGTCACCAACTCTCATGATTATTTCGCCTGCGGCTACATCAATGAGAGTGCGACCGGTCCTCAGGAATGGACGTCCAACGATTAATGGAACACGAGGATCCATCTCGTAGTCAACGACAACAAAATCCGCCGGGAAGGTGAATTTGTCAACGCCAACAAAGACATCTTCGGCTATCCCCACTGGATAAGCAACCGTACGGTTGGCTAATTCCCAAGTCATTTTGGTGGGGACTAGCTCGGGGAGATATAATTGCTTCCAAACACTTAAAGGCATTAAGTTTATACTGGCACCTAGATCGGCTAGGGCCATGCAATTCTCTACTCCCGGGAAGTTGCAAGGAATCAAGAAGCGACCCGGATCACCAAGTTTGGTGGGCAATTGCCTTAAGAGAACGGCGGAGCAATTCTCATTAAGGTGGGTCTGAGCAATGTCAAGAAGCTTTTCCTTATCACTTAAAAGATCTTTAAACATCTTAGCGTATTTAGGCATGTGAGCGAGAGCCTCGGCAAAGGAGATATTAAAATTCAATTGTTTAAACATTTTGAGAAAGTTTGAAACCTGAATATCATCCTTGCTCTTTTTCTTCTCTTTCCTCAACCTTGAAGGGTAAGGTATATTGGATGAAGAAGAAGGCTTTAATGGAATAGGATCATTCACAGCCACGGGTGGTGGGGAAATGGGGATAGAAGGTGAAGGAGGTGAGGAAAGTTGCTCTTTTTCCTTGTTCACAATTACCGGTGGAGGTGTAGGAAGCTCGGGTTCCATATAACATTTTCCACTTCGAGTGGTGATTGCTTTCATCTCCCCTCTTGGATTCGCAACGGTATTACTCGGAAGAGTACCCGAAGCAGAGGGTTGATTACTTTGGATGAGCGAACCAATCATATCACGAAGGTGAAGAGCTTGATTGTTAAAAGAGTTTTTCATGTTCGCATTAATCTCATTGTTGTGTTTTGCCATATCATTCCTTAGCTCTGCTCGAATATCGCTCCCTTGTTTTGCCATTTCGCCCTTCAAGTTGATGACTTGACTCTGAAGATTCGTCACCAGCTCCCGATTAGTCTTCATGAATGTCTCGACGTCTGGACTCACTGCCATCGGTTGATTGAGAGGTGGAGCTTGGTAAGCTTGAGAATTTCCTTGAGTTGGGTATGGGTTTCTTTGGGATTGATATTGATTGTTAGCACGAGGTTGAGATTGATTGCTTCGGTTATAGCTTTGTTGTTGGTTTTGGTTTGTAGGAGGGAAACCGGGAGGAGCAAGATAATTGTTGGAACGATAACTTAACAAGCCACGGTCTCCTTGAGGGCGGGCTTGATAGCCTCCCGTGGGATAAGTGCCGTAAGCTGCGTTAACGTTTTCAGAAAAATTCCCTTGGGTAGCAGGACAATCATTGTAAGAATGAGGACCACCACATGTGTCACAAGAAATAGCAACGGCTTTAGCTTGTTGAAAGTTGTTTGTGGCTATGGACATGAAATCTTTGTGCATCATTGCGATTTGTCAGGTAAGTTCGGATATCTCAGGATTGGAAGTAGTAGAAGAAACATTGACTCTCGAGTTAGATCTTGAGGATGCGGATGAATCCCAATTCTTGTGGTGAGTAGTCATGTTTTCGATCAACTCTCGGCACTCCTCCGGTCTCCTTTTCATAAAAGTACCACCGGCGGCGGCATTGATCGTGTCACGATCAAGAAAAGTGAGACCATTGTAGAAGGTGTCAATGAGAGTGACGGGGAGCATATTGTGATTTGGACAGCGGTCAATCAAATCATTGTATCGTTCCCAAGCATCGAAAAGTGATTCATCATTCTCTTGCATGAATCCGCTGATTTGGTTACGAAGGCTAGTGACCATGGATGGGGGAAAGTAGCGCGATAAAAAGCGTTGAGTCATGTCATTCCACGTATGAATAGAATTCTTAGGAAGACGGTCAAACCATTTTTCGGCATGGTGAGAAAGCGAGTGTGGAAAAAGTTGGAGGCGAAGGTCATCCATAGAAACACCGGAGCACTTCATGCTTTGGGTCATGGTAATGAATTTGTCGAGGTGTTTGTTGGCATCATCATCCGGAATTCCACGAAATGGGTTCATTTGCACTTGCTGGATCATGTGATGCTTCAACGAAAACTCCTGTGCCGTGACGTGCATCGGCGCAATCGCGCCTCCGCGTCCGTTCATGGTGGGTTGGCACAATTCCTCCATGGTTCGTAAATCAGGTAAAAGAACATTGTTATTGTTGTTGTTGTTATTCAAATTGGGTAGAGGTGGGTGATTATTGTTGTTATTAACACCAGCCATATCTAAATCTTCACGAGTCTCGGGCTCAGAATAGTTCGAAGATCTAGTACGCATACACCTGCAAAAGAAAAATATACACAAAGAGAATATCTATATAATCTTTTTGGTACAAAACCTTTTGAAAAGAATTGCTTTTATGATTTTTTAATGTTTTTGTATTTTTGAAGAGTTTTATATTTTTTATGGATTTTTGAAAATTTTAAAGCAAGGAAAATAACGTTCAAAGAACGGATCCCAAAATTCAGTGCGTCTCTCACTAAAAACCGTTTATCTTAACGAAAAGAGCCGGCAGCGGCGCCATTTAATACAAGGCTTTTGACACCTCGTATGAAAATCCGTAGTCCCAAGTCTTTTCGAATTGAAAACCGGTCTAAAGTGCGACTCAATCGTCTTTTGGTGAATCAAGAGAATGGTTTGGTTTGTTTGTTTTAAACTATTAGCAATTAATTAAAGTGTCGTTGAGTAAAATGGAAGAATAAAGATTAACGCTAAAAATGACGAGTAAACATAAAAGCTTGAAAACTTAAAGGTAACAATGGGAAAGTACTAGCACACTAAATAAAACTAACACTTAGAAAATTTTCTGAAAATAAAAACTTAGTTAAAAAGTACTATAAGAAAGTAAGAACGGAAGAAACCAAAAACTAGCCAAAAGAAGCCCCGATCGGAATGTTTTCCGATCGGTGGATCGGAATATGGGAATGGAGGTTGTCGGAATATGAGAAAATAAGGGGTGTAATCGGAATATCAATGAAGCTACAATCGGAATGAGCAAAGATTATCCAAATCGGAATGTGTAGAAAATGCACTCAATCGGAATAATACAAGTGGGAGTGATCGGAAAACGTTGGCTGCAAATCGGAACCGCCAAAACCCTTTTCCGATTTGATCAATCGGAAAGAGGGGAATGTTACTGCTCGGAAAAGGGACCAATCGGAAAGGGGTTTTAAACCCTTTCCTAAAATGAAGGAAATCGGTTAGGGTGGTGTACTCGGTCAGAAAAAAGCCAATCGGAAAGGGGTTTTATAACCCTTTCCGAGAATAGTGGGATTTGAGCAAGCTAGGTAATAAGCTAACTTTAATAAGCTAATACCCGAAACTTATCAATCCAAATACTCAACCGAATCAAATAAGCACTTAACTCAACTTATTCGACTCGAAAATAAGCAACTTTTTAGATCAAACAATAAAAACATAAACTTTTTAAGGAAGATTTTTATAAACAAATAAGCTAATCATAAAATAAGCCAATAAGCACAAAAGTCTTAAAGCTTAACCAAATGAATTCTTATGTAATGATCAAAAGATTAACTTTTTAAGCACGAAATCATTAAGAACAACACGGATCTATTGATAATCGCACCAAAATCAATCTTAAATCAAAGAAAAGTAGAATGAGATTAAGGATACAAAGCTTAAAATGAACTTGATTAATAAAAATAAGCAATACAAAGATGTTTAATCTTGAAAGATTAAAAGAAAAGATGAATTTTAGTGAGAGAAAGTTTAAGACTTTCTCTCTCTAAAACTAGAGAAAACTAAAAAAAGTGAAAATTAACTAAAAACTCTAACTACCCTCCTAATGACTATTAGGAGGGTATTTATAGGGAAGGTGGAAGGAGTGCATGTGTTGCATCTTCTTTCTTGCTTTCTTCACGTTTTATCGACTCGACTTTAATTCTTTATCTTTGTCGTCTCGGGATTTGAACTTTGTCTTTTAATTTTCTTCTTCTATTAGACTTAAGTTCTTCGACTTCGTTTAAACTTTCGTCTCTAGACTTTTTCTTCGATAAATCTTCAGAATAGGCCTTGGACTTCCGTTCTTTCTGCACTCTGGATCTTTTGACTTCGTCTTTTCCCGTTTTCTTCGATAAAAGCCCGTGAAAACCCGTGTTTTCTTCCTTTTTCATATTTTGGTCCTAAAACACAATAAAAACACAAACCACGCATAATTCTGACTTTTACGACATAAATCACATGTTTTGGTCTTGTTATTATTGGAAATAAGTGGTAAAAGGATAAGTGTTTTCACACTTATTAGTATGCCCGGAAGTTCTGCTGGAAAAACATCTTGGAATTCCGACACTATAGGTTGATCCTGAATTAATGGGGATTCAGCATCCATGTCATGAACCGTAGCTAGATAACCCTCGCAGCCATGTGACAGTAGTGCACGCGCTTGCAGGGTAGATATGATTTGTACAGACCGTCCGGGTATAAACCCGTTATGAATGTACTTTGGTGCATTAACATCACCGAAGATGACTCGATATGAATGGCAATCTATGGTAGCATGATGCTTGGATAGCCAATCCATGCCCAAAATCATGTCGAAGTCATTCATGTCCAGCGGAAGTGCGTCAATAGGTCGAACCTTATCGTCAAATTCTAGGGGAAGACTCTTGTATACATGAGTGATTAATACAGAGTCCCTCAAAGGCGTAGAAATAGTAAGCCTATTTTCTAGTGGCATGGGGAGCATCCTAATGTTCTTTGCATAAGCAGTAGAAATAACCGAGTGAGTAGCACTGATGAGACTGTAATTATACATAGTCTCATCGTCCAAATCGGGCTTAAAACGCTTAAAATATCATCAAAATACCCAAAAATATGCCTGTGTTTGTTCATTGTGTATTTTAGGTACAGATATCGTGAATTCACCAAAAGATTACAAGAATGAAGCAAAAACGAACACGGGAAACGAAGCCACACAAAGAACCAGACCCGAATCCTGAATTTCCAAAATGGTCCTTGAAGTTTTGAAGATTGACAACTTTGGTCCCTCATCTTTGAAGAGTTGTCACAAATGACCCTCCACTATTCATTTGTACAAGATACATCCTTGAAGATTCAGGTTTTGTCATCTAATGCCCTTGAAGAATGAAGATATTGCATTTATGGTCCTTGTAGAAAGTTCGCAATATATTGGTGCCTTAAATGACAACTTGTGCAAACTTGTTTACAAAGAAAAGGAAAGATTATGGCTAGAAATTTGATGTGTACATTTCCATAAAGTTCAGGGGGCAAACTTGTTGAAACCAAAACCAAATCCATAACAAACCCGGCTGGAGCCCAAACACACAAACCCCAAGCCCATACCACCCTTTGACCCGGTCCAAGTCAACACCCCAGTCAACATCTTACACCACATCACCTCCATCCACCAACCCAGTCCTCCCACGTCACCACCCCTCCCACGTAACCATTGACTTAATATTAACTCAGTTTAAACTGAGTTTAATATTACTTAAAAAAATGAGGGAAACCATCTTCACCCCTAAATCTGCTTCCCCTTAATCACAAGAACCCTAATCCCCAACTTTCAATTAACCAAACAATAAAACCCAATACCTTCCAGAAACTTAATTGGTACCTACCTAAAACCGAACCAACTCCTAAAACATTCATATGTGACCTCTGAGACCCCACCCGTACCTCCCCTGCACACATGAATGAGACGTTTTTGAAGGAAGCAACAAGATGAATGGTGGGATTTCACTCCCTGGACCCAAAGCAACTTTTAACAGCCAAGATTGATCAACACAAGCTTCCAAACAGCCTGGCTCATCACATGGCACCATTTTTTGACCAAGATTCGATTTTTCAAAGGGCAAAAAAGGGAAAATCAGTAGCTAGGGTTTCACTCCTTGTATTATTTTATTGGAATTCTTGAATAGTCTTTTCTTCTGTATAAATAGGGTGCCTGTACCCTATTTGCATTTTGTTCCAGTTTTTTGTATACTTTTTAAATTATTAATGATAATGAAAGTTTAAACCTTGTGCAAAAATATTGAGTTCCTCATTTATCAGTTTTCTTAGTTTAATCTTTTTCATTCACTTGCAAAAAAAATAGTTTAAGTTTAAAAAGGAGTTACTTTTTCACAAAACATTTTCAAAAAATATATTTTCTTGAAGATTTTTGGACCCAATGTGAAATCTTATGGGAGTTGTTGACGTGACAACCAATACAAATCCCATTGATTGAACTTTGTTATGTTTTGGTTAAATAGTTAGTTTTAAATCATTGGTTTGAATTTTGGTTTTCCAAGATTTTTCAAGATTTTCTAAAAACCTGTTTTCATCTGTTTATCTTAACAGTCACTGTAGCATAAGCTCATCACAAGCCTGATAAGCTTGTAATAAGCCTATACTACCTGTTCTCTTTTCTTGTTGTGTGTGCAGGAAACAAGAATCCTCAAGTCCTCGTTTCCATTTTTTTCTTTGGCCACTTAGAAGATATATTTTTTAGCCCTAGGCCCCTTGTGGATTCTACCAGCAGGGTACTCTCTACATATTGTCAATAGCACACAACAGCTCTAAAAAGGTCAAGTAGAAGGCATCAGCAGGTAGCTATTGGCTTGAACCCTGCTTGCTCTTTTTTTGTGTGAATTTGTGCATTATTGATAAAGTATTGATATACCTGTTCTTGTTACTTGTTTATGATTGTTGAAGTTTGGGATGCATGTTAGATTAGGTTGTGATGTGATTCAAGTTGATATGCAAGTATTTGGTTTGAGAATTTTAAGATTCTAACATTTAAGGGGTGTTTGGATCTGCATACTAGTTTAAATAAGTGCCAGATTTTGGCTTGTAATCAGTCCAATCCCACTTTTTTAAGTTGTTATAGTATCATTAGTACTTTGTTCTTTTAGTTTGGTAGGTAAATTCACATTTGGTATGCTCTAAATTAGTCAAATCTGCTAGAAAACAGTAGGAGGCTCAATCTGCCTTGTTTTTGTTGTTTTTGATTGTGAAATCTTGTAGACTGTTGGATAATAGGTCCATCTAGGGTTGTGTTCTGTATATTGTGATTTGGTATGCATTTGGGATAGATTGGATAGCTTGAAATTCGTCTTGAAGGCCAATTGCACCAGCAAAACAACCCAGACCCTTTTTCTGATGAACAGTGACTGATTAGGGCATTTGTGAGTGATTTTTGTGTGTAACTTGTGCAGTTTCTTGTTTATCTTGACTCCCCACAACCCAACTGGTTGTGGGGGTGCCTTATTGTCCAAGAGAAAGCCACCAAAAGAGCTTTCCTAAGCTCAAAACCTCCCAGACCTTGTTTTTGCACTAGCAGTGGGAACTCAATTACCCCTGCTAGTGTATTGGTTGGTACTGCTTTGCTAGAAAACAAAACAAGTCAACATGTTACTATCAGAATCATGTTTTTTTTTGTCTTTAGTGGAGTAATTTAGGAATTAGGACTTCAAACCAGTTTCATAATTTTTCTTATTTTCTTTTTGATTTTTCTGTTTAATTAATTTTTCAGTTACTGTTCGCTTAGTATTTTTAAGATTAAATTGCATTTTTAATTAACTTTTTAATATTCTGTTTTTGTCTTTTAGTGGTAAAAATTTATATTTTTCAGTTTAAAAATTTTCTTAGATTTAGAAAAACATTTTAAGATTTTTAGTCTAAAAAGTTTTTACTGTTCACTTTTTAAATAATTTTTAGAATTAAATTTAGTTTAATTAGGGTTTAATTAATATCAATTTTGTCTTTTAGTGATAAATTTTACATTTTTCAAACTTTTTCATTTTTCTACTGTTCTTTAGTATAATTTAGGATTTTTAAAATTGTCAAATTATTTTTAGCATTATTTTATTTTTTATGATTATTTTAGTTTAAAAATAGTTTTTAGTGATTTAAAAATAGAAAAATAGTTTTGGAAATTTAGGAAAAATACTTTTTAGTCTTTAAATAATATAAGTGAGTTATTTGTTCAATAAAATAATATTTTGGGTTTTTTCTTAATTATATTTAATTTTAGGGCTTTAATTAGCATTTAAAATTGAATATTTAATTAATAAAAGGTTTTAAAATATATTTGTTGGATTTTTATTCTTATTTATATTATTTTAGACTTAGTTTAAACTTTTAATTAATTTTTAGGTTTTGTTTTTAATTTCATCGCGTCTTACGTAATTACGTCATCGTTTTACGTCAACGTCGTAGTTTAATCGTAGTCGTAGCTCGTCTTTACTTTTTCTCTTCTAAACCAAAAAAGTAACTAATCCAAACATGATTTTACATATTGGCACATTAATCCACACACCTCCTTTGAGAACGAACCCGCATTTATTCGGTTTTATGTTTTTCCTAAAGCGTAAGACTTAATACTTGCCGCATTTATACGTTGTTTTCCTAAACTTGTATTTCTACACCTATCATTTTGGCGCCGCTGCCGGGGAGGTGTTATTAGTGTGACATTATTAGTATCGTGTTTGTGTGAGTAGTGCGTTTTTGCTTTTAAATTTTTGGAAAGCGTGAATATCGTACATACTCATTTTTGTTATTTTTCCTTATTATATTATAGTATCCAAATAAAACGTTTTTAGTTTTCCTAAACTAAACACAAACCAATCTTTTTACTATATTGTAGATATCCATTATCATTTTCGTTTTTCTTGTGAATATTATTAATATATTGTACTTACGTAGAACAATAAATATACAAGTACTCCAAAAGCGTGAAAACGCAAGCTTGATTCGGGATTTCATCACTCGATCATTGTATTCGAATCCAATGCAAAAGTTTAAAGGCAAAATAGATAAATACTTTCGTGAGGCTTAATTTCAATTAACACAAACTATAAGGTGGGTATAAGGCGGTTGTATTTCACGACCTAAGGGAAAAAGACGCTTAAGTGCTTAGCGCCGCCTCGTTTCCCCCACTTGCTTGTGTGTGTTTTGAGAAAGAGGGCCAATCGAGGGTTTGCCGCCCAAGTATTATGTACGTATATTATATTTGCTTGTTTTCAAGATTAAACCCTCTTGAACGTTTTGGTGTTCCACCAACGTTCTAAAGTCATCGAGAACGTTCACTCCACGTGATCGTTTTCATTCCTTGAGGCTCCTTTAATCGAGAAGATCGATTCGAGGGGAGATTTGTAGATTTGTGTCTACGTAATACAAGAAAAATCCAAAAAAATTTAAAAACAATCAAAAACCAAAAAAAAATCTGAAAAATCGAAAAACCGCAAAAAGAATCTTCTTTGCTACCACCCATTCTACGCTTAGTGCATGCGCACTCGATCGAAGGATTATTCTAATTCTAGAGACGCTTCGAATCGACGCAATCGTAATAGAAGGAATCGACGACGTAGACGAGAATTAGAAACCGACGTTCCTAATATCGTTGTTGAAGAAACCTTAGACGAGATGGCCGACAATCGTTCGATGATGGAATTGCTCCAAGCACCCACCGAGGGTTATGGAGACGCGATCGTAATTCCCGCTATCGAAGGGGAGAATTTTGAGTTAAGAGCGGAATGCTTTCGTTAATCCAAGCTAAGAAGTTTCGAGGTCGTGAAGCCGATAATCCTCACGACCATATTCGGAATCTTGATCGTCTTTTGGCCACGAGCAAGTTTAAGAACGTCGACACCGATGTCGTCAAGCTTATGCTTTTTCCGTACTCGCTCGATGGTGCCGCCAAGGATTGGTACGAGAAAGTGCCACCTAATTCGATAACTACATGGAAGGATCTCGTTTCCATGTTCGTTAATTATTTTTCCCACCGTCTAAGACGACGTTTTTCAAAAATGAAATTACGAAATTTGAGCAAAAACCGAATGAATCTTTTAGAGAGGCGTGGGATCGCTTTAAGGAATTGCTTAGGCAATGTCCTCACCATGGTTTTTCCGAGTTGCACCAAATTGATACGTTTTACAACGGTCTTAATTTTCAAGAACAAGATTCGTTGAATTCCGCCGCCGGTGGCAACTTTTTGTGTAAAACTCCGAAAGATGCATTGATAATTATCGAAAACCGATCCAACGTTTACCAACTCCGCAACGCACCGAGTGTTGCCAATGTCGCCAATGTTATTAGTTCTAATCGCGACATTGAGAGGGTTGATGCGAAAGTCGACAAGTTGACGAATGTGTTCACGTCTTTTCTCGTTGAGATGCAAAAGAAGGACGCTCCCGCTACGGTGAAAGCGGTGGAGGTTTCGTGTACGTTTTGTGGTGGACCTCATAACTATTACGAGTGTGCGGCTACGGATGGCCAAACGTCGAATGTGAGTGCATTAAATGGAAACAACAATTTTCAAAATCAAAATAACGCGGGTCCATCACAACTAGGTAATTATAACCAAGGCAACAATTTTTCGAATCAAAACCGTAACAATTTTTTGAATCAAAATCAAGGTTATAATCAAGGTCGGAATTTGAATTGGCAAAATCGAGACAATAATCAAAACTCGAATTTTTCAAACAACAACAATCAAGGAAACAATTTTTCAAGTGGGAATCAAAACAATTTTCAAAGAAGTAATAAAAACCAAGGAAACTTTAATTCAAATCAAAATAGTTCGTCAAACGATTTTCAAAATTACATGAAAACGAATGAGGCTAATATGAGATGATTAGAGGGAGAAATTGGTACTTTGAAAAATGACTTTTCTAATACTTTGAAATTGCAAAACACGAAGATTGAGCAAGGTCAAATCGACATTAAAAAGATGTTTTCGGCCATTATGAACAAGTCCTCGGGTGCTTCATCGAGTTCGTTACCTAGTGACACCGTTGCAAATCCGAAGGAACAATGTAAAGCCACCTCGTCTCGTGAGAAAGGTCGTGTGATTACCCCTAACCTTGAAGGATTTCGAGTTGTTCCTTATTCTCAACCCTCGACTTCTAAGACGTCTTATTGTTCTAAAGTCGATGGGGTGAACGTGGCGACCAAGGAAAAGAGTGCACACCCTCGTGTACCTCAAATTCCATCCACGGTTCAAAAAGAGAGTTTAATCGACCTTACCAAAGTAACCATTGAAGAAACTTGTGCTTCGATCCTTCTTAAAAAACCCAAAAGGCGTGTGCCAAGAAAGGAAGAGGATCCGGGCCAATTTCTACTACCTTGTGATTTTTCCGAGATTGAGGGATGTTTAGCCCTTGCCGATTTAGGTGCTAGCATCAATCTCATGCCTCATTCTCTTTGGAAATTGATGAGATTGCCTTCACTTACCCCCATGAACATGACAATCGAGCTTGCAAATTGTACTCCACTTATAACAATTGGAATAGCCGAGGATGTCTATGTCAAAGTTGGAAAGTTTGTTTTTCCCGCGGATTTTGTTATATCCGATTACGAGTGTGACCCTAAATGTCCCATTATTTTAGGACGACCATTCTTATCGACGGATCGAACCGTAATCGCCGTTCACGAGGGGAGACTTACTATGAGATATGGGGATGACAAAATGGACTTTTTCGATAGAAAATCCCAAGTGTTTAATGATAATGAAAAAACCAAGGTTTCAAAACCTAATGATTCAAATCCTAATGATTTCAAAATGTTCACTTTAGCGGAAAGAATGAGGCTTAATGCATGTTTTGAAAGAATTAAGAAAAACGGTTTTAAAGATGATTATTTTAATGATAAAGAGTACGTGTACCTAATTCAAAAGGGTATGTGTAAATTTATGGATGAAAACTCACTTTGGGATGTATTTAGCAAAACAAGTGAGGTCGACGTTAGTGCCATCACGACAATGACCAAAATGGGCTCGTCTTCACCACCTTCGAAGGACCACGTCTTTGAGGCTTCAACTTCTAACTCCATCGAAGTGCCTCCTTTGCCTAGCCCAAAACCCGTTGAGGCTAAAGGGTTTATCGACATCGATCCTCTCGTCTTAGAAAAGTCACCTAAGCATAGTCATTCGACTTGTAAGACCATGGTTGTGAGTGCTCACATCGACTCTTTCTTTGACGATGACGATGGCGATTTTGCCGAGATTGATCACGTACTTCGACATCCACATGCAATTTTTGATTCTCCTAAAAAGAAACATGTGAAGTACGATGATTATGAGTTTGATCCTGAGATTGAGGAAATCATTAAACGAAAGCTAGCTCTTATGCCTTCACTTCCACCTACAAGTGAGGTCGATCTTTCCAAAATCGAGGATGAACTAAATGAGTTGGAACGTCTTATTTTCGATGACGAACCAACTCATGTGACCACCCAAAATCCAAGTCTCGAGGAGTTACCTAATCAACACTCCTCAAATGAGAATTACGTTTACCACATTCGTGAGGATTTAACTTATCAACAATCCCCACAAATAGATGATGGTTTCGTGCTTGATCGTGATCTTTTTGAGAGAGTTTCTAAGATACTCAAGGAGGGGAATGACAAACCGTGGTTTGACAAGCCTATCTTTGATGAAGATATCGATGAGATCGACGTTCATGAGGATGACAAGTATGTTGACCCCGAGGGGGCGGTGTTCTTTATTGATAAAAGTTTTGAGAACTTATATAATCCGCCACCCCCTCCCACCAAAGACTTAAATGTGAGGATTTTTAGCGCGACTAATTTTGAATTTGACACGCCAAATATTTTCGACATTATACAATCGGGTTTTCATAAAGAGTTTTTAAACGATGAAAAAGGAAAAGATTTTAAAAATGTTTTAAAAGATTTTTCTACAAGTATAACTTCGTCATCACCGCGTTATATGAGTGCTACCACCTCGTCTACTCCTTTTGACGGAGGTGTGTGTGGTTTTAATGTGGGGGAAGCCCCAAATGTTCCCTCGCATTTCTCCACCGAGGACGAGATTTACGATCCCGGAATTGCTTGTAAAGGGAAATCTCGGTCTTCCACCGATGCAATAAATGGAAAATCTGTTCGTTTGCTTGGTGTGAGTCTACCTCGAGTAGCTCATTATGTTGACTTACCCATTGCCCCACCTTTCTACTTCTCATCTATTTTCTTCTACCCCATTGGGGTTCATGTTGGAGTGGCGTTGTTTCGTCTTTCATCCGAAAACGAAGACGCTATCTTTGACCCCGGTATACGTTTATCGGGTTTTTAAAGTACTCCATGTACTTTTGGGCATTGTTTATCATGTAAGCCCTACCGAAAATGACCAAACCATGATTATCCCTAAATGATCACATTTATGGGGATTCGAGTCGAGCTTTTGACTCGGTTATTAAAAAAGGTGCATCGTGGGGGATTCTCATGCTTATCCTTGTAAATATTATCACTTTCTTAGTTTAACGTAACGAGGGGACTTGTGCTCTTCCAACCTTTGTTTCGTGGTTGTTTGTGATTGTGATTCATTAGGTTCATCGTCATCATTGAAGCCTCTCGTGTTCGTTTTATGGATCACTCGAGCTTCGATCGTTGTCTTTGGAGATTCCGATATCCGATGATATCCTTTTATGTTCTAACGTTTATCTTATTAGCATAATCCATAAACGGCTTTTAGGTTATTCGTTTTACCCTTTCCATGCTCGAGATTAAGCATTCGACTTCGTCTCTAGTATGGGGGTGTTTTCACCCCTAGACTCGAAACATTAAGGACAATGTTTAGTTTTAGTATGGGGGGGTGAGTAGATACTTCACCTTGCTCACGTCACCACGCAATCCAATATTCATCTTTTTGTTATCGTTTTATGCAAAATAAGGCTAAAAATGGCCAAATTTTAAAATTTTTCGTATTTTTCATAAGTGTTTAAGACACGAATGTAGGTTTTCTGATGGTGAGAATAAGAGTAATTTTTGACTTGACCGTGCGTGTTGAGCACTTAGCTTCGACTCCTTAACTTCTTAGGCTAAGTCTCTTAAATGAGGACGAGAAATGATAGAGTTATTTATAAGTCTCGTAATCGTCACGATCTCATGTGTAGTAATTATTAGCTTATTCTCCCCACGCTTTTGATAATAAATTGTTAATAAATATTGATTTGGCGGTTTAGTCACTATTGTTGGTTTCTAATTTGTTTTAGTAGCTTCCATGTAATTAAATTGGGAAAACATTTAGGTATCGCCAGTGTCACGGTTTTGAAGTATTGGCAACCCGAATAATCAAAAGCTTCACCTAATAATAAGATTTCAAGTGCTGACCTAAATTAGGCAAAAATTTGAAGCTCACAAGGCCGAAAAATCTATGCCCAAATTGAAAGTGAATCAAGCCTTAATCTTTGAAGCTTTAAAGATCCAAAATTCGCTTTAGCGTGAGGATATATGTCTTTGGCTAATAAAACCACCGATGAGGCGGATAATAAAAGGCAAGGCAAGACAGAAGTCATAATAAAAGCTTCATGGCCAAGTTGAATAAAAGATGGAGGTAAACCAAAGATAATAAGGCCCTTCCGTTAGGGGGCGTATAAAAGTCTTGGTAATAAGTCTCATGTTCAAAACTGTTATAAAACCGTGTTTATCGATCCTTCTTGTTGACTTAGTTTTTTGACATCGTTGTCTATTAAGGTGAATTATTAATTTAATGATTTTGGTTACACCGTTAAAACTCTATTTTTAGACTTAATCTCTATTCACGCATAAGTCAATGATGTATCCTCGTGATCATTAAGAAAAAATAAAATATAAGAGATACCAAGTAGGAATAAGGGAGTTTAGGTTCGTAATTAACACTCATGAGATATGATCGTGTTGCTAAGTTATAATAACAATGATCTCGTTACACGCTTAGCATGGAATTGGGTGAAACTCGAGGACGACGAAATTATTTCTAACGAAGCATTCACGTGTTCTTGTTCTATGATCCCAAAAGTCACTTTATCGTGATGAAAACAATACATTATGTCTAAAACGCGTGTAGTAGTTTATTTAAATTTATGTCTTCAATAAATGTCATCATAAAATGAATTTTGGAAGTGCTATGATACTTAATTCTAGCATTGCGTGGGGACACAGCAATGGTTTAGTATGGGGGAGTGATGAGACTGTAATTATGCATAGTCTCATCGTCCAAATCGGGCTTAAAACGCTTAAAATATCATCAAAATACCCAAAAATATGCCTGTGTTTGTTCATTGTGTATTTTAGGTACGGATATCGTGAATTCACCAAAATATTACAAGAATGAAGCAAAAACGAACATGGGAAACGAAGCCGCACAAAGAACCGGACCCGAATCCTGAATTTCCAAAATGGTCCTTGATGTTTTGAAGATTAACAACTTTGGTCCCTCATCTTTGAAGACTTGTCACAAATGACCCTCCACTATTAATTTGTACAAGATACATCCTTGAAGATTCATGTTTTGTCATCTAATACCCTTGAAGAATGAAGATAATGCATTTATGGTCCTTGTAGAAAGTTTGCAATATATTGGTGCCTTAAATGACAACTTGTGCAAACTTGTTTACAAAGAAAAGGAAAGATTATGGCTGGAAATTTGATGTGCACATTTCCATAAAGTTCAGGGGTCAATCTTGTTGAAACCAAACCCAAATCCATAACAAACTAGGCTGGAGCCCAAACACACACACCCCAAGCCCATACCACCCTTTGACCCGGTCTAAGTCAACAACCCAGTCAACATCTTACGCCACATCACCTCCATCCACCAACCCAGTCCTCCCACGTCACCACCCCTCCTACGTAACCCTTGACTTCATATTAAATCAGTTTAAACTGAGTTTAATATTACTTAAAAAAGGAGGGAAACCATCTTCATCCCTAAATTTGCTTCCCCTTAATCACAAGAACCCTAATCCCCAACTTTCAACTAACCAAACAATAAAACCCAATACCTACCAGAAACTTAATTGGTACCCACCTAAACCCGACCCAACTCCTAAAACATTCACATGTGTCCTCTGAGACCCCACCCGTACCTCCCCTTGACACATGAATGAGACGTTTTTGAAGGAAGCAACAAGATGAATGGTGGGATTTCACTCCTTGGACCCAAAGCAACTTTTAACAGCCAAGATTGATCAACACAAGCTTCCAAACAGCCTGGCTCATCACATGGCACCATTTTTTGACCAAGATTCGATTTTTCAAAGGGCAAAAAAGGGAAAATCAGTAGCTAGGGTTTCACTCCTTGTATTATTTTATTGGAATTCTATAATAGTCTTTTCTTCTTTATAAATAGGGTGCCTGTACCCTATTTGCATTTTGTTCCATTGTATACTTTTTAAATTATTAATGATAATGAAAGTTTAAACCTTGTGCAAAAATACTAAGTTCCGCATTTATCAGTTTTCTTAGTTTAATCTTTTTCATTCACTTGAAAAAAATAGTTTAAGTTTAAAAAGGAGTTACTTTTACACAAAACATTTTCAGAAAATATATTTTCTTAAAGATTTTTGGACCCAAGGTGAAATCTTATGGGAGTTGTTGACGTGACAACCAATACAAATCCCATTGATTGAACTTTGTTATGTTTTTGTTAAATAGTTAGTTTTAAATCATTGGTTTGAATTTTGGTTTTCCAAGATTTTTCAAGATTTTCTAAAAGCCTGTTTTCATCTGTTTATCTTAATAGTCACTGTAGCATTAGCTCATCACAAGCCTGATAAGCTTGTGATAAGCCTATACTACCTGTTCTCTTTTCTTGTTGTATGTGCAGGAAACAACAATCCTCAAGTCCTCATTTCCATTTTTTTCTTTGGCCACTTAGAAGATATATTTTTTTAGCCCTAGGTCCCTTGTGGATTCTACCAGCAGGGTACTCTCTACATATTGTCAATAGCACACAACAGCTCTAAAAAGGTCAAGTAGAAGGCATCAGCAGGTAGCTATTGGCTTGAACCCTGCTTGCTCTTTTTTTTGTGAATCTGTGCATTATTGATAAAGTATTGATATACCTGTTCTTGTTACTTGTTTATGATTGTTGAAGTTTGTGATGCTTGTTAGATTAGGTTGTGATGTGATTCAAGTTGATATGCAAGTATTTGGTTTGAGAATTTTAAGTTTCTGAAATTTAAAGGGTGTTTGGATCTGCATACTAGTTCAAATAGGTGCCAGATTTTGGCTTGTAATCAGTCCAATCACACTTTGTTAAGTTGTTATAGTATCATTAGTACTTTGTTCTTTTAGTTTGGTAGGTAAATTCACATTTGGTATGCTCTAAATTGGTCAAATCTGCTAGAAAACAGTAGGAGACTGAATCTGCCTTGTTTTTGTTGTTTTTGATTATGAAATCTTGTAGACTATTGGATAATAGGTCCATCTAGGGTTGTGTTCTGTATATTGTGATTTGGTATGCATTTGGGATAGATTGGATAGCTTGAAATTCGTCTTGAAGGCCAATTGCACCAGCAAAACAACCCAGACCCTTTTTCTGATGAATAGTGACTGATTAGGGGCATTTGTGAGTGATTTTTGTGTGCAACTTGTGCAGTTTCTTGTTTATCTTGACTCCCCACAACCCAACTGGTTGTGGGGGTGCTTTATTGTCCAAGAGAAAGCCACCAAAAGAGCTTTCCTAAGATCAAAACCTCCCAGACCTTGTTCTTGCACTAGCAGTGGGAACTCAATTACCCCTGCTAGTGTATTGGTTGGTACTGCTTTGCTAGAAAACAAAACAAGTCAACATGTCACTATCAGAATCATGTTTTTTGTCTTTAGTGGAGTAATTTAGGAATTAGGACTTCAAACCAGATTCATAATTTTTCTTATTTTATTTTTGATTTTTCTGTTTAATTAATTTTTCAGTTACTGTTCACTTAGTATTTTTAGATTAATTTGCATTTTAAATTAACTTTTTAATATTCTGTTTTTGTTTTTTAGTGATAAAAATTTATATTTTTCAGTTTTAAAAATTTTCTTAGATTTAGAAAAACATTTTAAGATTTTTAGTCTAAAAAGTTTTTACTGTTAACTTTTTAAATAATTTTTAAAATTAAATTTAGTTTAATTAGGGTTTAATTAATATCAGTTTTGTCTTTTAGTGAAAAATTTTACATTTTTCAAACTTTTTCATTTTTCTACTGTTCTTTAGTATAATTTAGGATTTTTAAAATTGTCAAATTATTTTTAGCATTATTTTATTTTTTTATGATTATTTTAGTTTAAAAATAGTTTTTAGTGATTTAAAAATAGAAAAATAGTTTTGAAAATTTAGGAAAAATACTTTTTAGTCTTTAAATAATATAAGTGAGTTATTTGTCCAATAAAATAATATTTTGGGTTTTTTCTTAATTATATTTAATTTTAGGGCTTTAATTTAGCATTTAAAATTGAATATTTAATTAATAAAAGGTTTTAAAATATATTTGTTGGATTTTTATTCTTATTTATATTATTTTAGACTTAGTTAAACTTTTAATTAATTTTTAGGTTTTGTTTTTAATTTCGTCGCGTCTTACGTAATTACGTCATCGTTTTACGTCAACGTCGTAGTTTAATCGTAGTCGTAACTCGTCTTTACTTTTTCTCTTCTAAACCAAAAATGTCACTAATCCAAACTTGATTTTACATATTGGCACATTAATCCACACACCTCCTTCGAGAACGAACCCGCATTTATTCGGTTTTATGTTTTTCCTAAAGCGTAAGACTTAATACTTGCCGCATTTATATGTTGTTTTCCTAAACGCGTATTTCTACACCTATCAAGCACCCGTATCGAAAAGAACACATGCAGCTTAACCATACATATACAAGATTCCAGTGATGGAACCTGTAGACTTGTTGGCCTGGTCTCGAGATGTCGTGTAAACACGCCCGGTAGTAGGAGGCGGCTTGGAATCAGCATGTCCCGATGTACCCTCCATCTTGCCCTTACAGCAATCCTTCATGATATGGCCAAGGAGACCACACTTGAAGCACGCGTCAGTATTACGGTGACATGGCCCTGGGTGCTTACGATGGCAAGTAGAGCAAAGAGGATGAGTGAATCCTCCAGCAGGTGCTTTGGCTGGCTGGGAACCTGATAAAACATTTTACATAAGACATGATAATAGGGTACAAAGGACAATGCGGAAAATCGGAAGATTGAATACCAGTGATAGCTGGACGGCTAGGCTGTGAACCTCTCTGCTTCTGGTCCCTATCGTTTCCATGGTTCCTGGTAGAAGTTTTGCTAAAGTGTCAGAATATGAGTTATAACATGAATCATAAGGAAATGCGTAATTATTAGGACCTGCTGCTGTTGGAGTGTCCAGCGTTGTTACGGTAATTATCATTATCGCCATGCTTATCCGTAGTAGAACGGTCGTTAGTCTGACCGTTTTCCTTGGGCTGATGAGGCTGCTGTTAAGTAGTCGGCTAAGACCGGTCCCCAGTTTTCTGCCTGGAAGATACATTTAAAGAGATGAATAATTGACATAAATGGAAAGTATACGGATTGATCACCGCTTGAATACGAATGTTTTACCTCTTGTCGGGTCTCTCAGCTTCCCCGAACTCATCTCTCTCCTGCAGCATCTCCAGCTTACGTGCTACATAGGGCACTTGTGCTACAGTGTTGAACGTAGCACACACCAGATTGTTTGCGACCGATGTGCGAAGAGCCCACCTAAAGTGGTGTGCCTGCTCTTCAGGAGTACCTGCTGCCGCACCAAGGAGACCAGCTAAGCGAAGAAAGCGCTGCATAAACTCGTTGCTATTCTCCCCAGCTCTCTATCGGATCCCATGGTACTCTCTCTTGAGCTTGTTCTGCTCAGCCTTGGGAAAGAACTGCTCCATCACCCTGTCCTTGAACTGGGCCCAAGTCAAACCAGCAACCCACTCATCACCACCTTCAGACTGCATCAATGCTAACCACCAATTTAGCACATCGCCTTCGAACCGATAGCATGCCAACCTCGCCTTGTACGCGGGGTTACAACTCATAGCATTGAAAATCTTCTCGATGTGAGCCAACCAGCTTTCAACATCATTGGGGCTATCTGTCTTCTCAAAAGCTCGAGGGTGGAGCTTGTTGAATCTCTCCAGCCATACTGCTAATGTCACTGGAGGAGGAGGGGGAGGTGACTGATTATGCTGATGATTGTTGGCAGCTTGAACTTCAGCCCTGATGTCATTCCTCAGTTGAGGAAGCAAAGCTTGCATAGCAGCTTGAATTGCAACATTGAGTTGTTCCTGTTCGCGTGTGAGAACCATCTGACAGTATAACATAAAACATATGATTAAACAGATCAAAACATAAAATATATATATATATATATACATGAAAAAAAATTATACCAAAATTTCACGAGAAAAAATTTATTCAAGAAAATTTTGTGTATGAATGCATGATGCAGTTTTATGAAAACTTTTGTATGCTCGAGAGTGAACGCCTCTGGTCAGTTCACCCAAAACAAAAGACATAGCGAGGGGATGCCTATGGGTCGCTCCCAAATTTAAAAGTTTCGATAAAACACATGCGACGAAATAGGGTCAGTCCTGTACCAACCATTACTTAGTCAAAAATCTGCGACAATGACATATATACGTATGCTTAAAATGATGAATGCATGAAAACAACTGTCAGTTCTAGGAAGACCGTAGGGACTACCCTCTAATCACAGGTCATATTTGAGAGCCTACAGGTCGAAGCCTTGGCTCTAATACCATAATTGTAACACCCCATTTTGATAATGGAAATGTCACACGTAATTATGGCGTGTCATCAAAGCATACAAGGAAAAATGTCTAAACATTACATGACCATAAAAGGAAAATACCAGAATCAAACATCGGTAGTCCAAATGTAAAGCTCATCACACACAAACATAGTATAGTAAAGGAAAGGACTAAACAATGTCCATAGCAATGTATCAAAAGAAAGGAAATGCATAAAGTAAAGCAAGGCTAGAAAGCTTCCAGTCCATATGTACGTACTCTTAAAGTCTACGAGCGTCCCTGAGTACCTGCCATTTTGGGAACATAGAAAAGGAAAACGGTTGAGCAATGCGCTCGGTGCACGGATGTACAATAAAGCATGAATAGGATAAGCATATAACATATAACAACGGAAGAAACTAAGTCCCGAATAATCTGGTTAAGTCTTGGTAAAACTGGTTTTATAGTTTGAAAAGCCTTATGTTTATCTCGTAAAAACTGTTTATCATATTTTACCATTAGCCAATATAGGTCATGAAAATCCACCGTGCATGAATACTTGGAGGGGTGACCTCATCATGCAAATTAGAGGGGCTGCCTCTAATTTAATATACTGGTTTTTGGGTAGGAGGGATCAGCTCCTTGTGAAGGATGCAAGGCACATACCACATTCACCATGAAATCCTGACTGAAACATGTAACTAGGATGCACCCATACGCCCCACATGATAAATAAAATATAAATGGCCAAAAGCTGAAGGGACACCACGAGCAATCACTCCGCCGTGGTGAAGTCATAACATCAATGCCTCTAATGTTATTGTTATGGTACCTCCATAACTAGGTGAAACTGGTCATGCATGTATATGGCTATAGGTATTCTAAATTAAACATAAGCAATTCAAACCCATACTTATACTACGGGAAAACATTTGGCTGCATACGGGGAAATCCTAATAAGGAAAGAATGTTCGTACTGAAAGGACGGGAATCCGTACCTTGTGTCCATTGAACGAAGAAGATGAACTGAGAGGAATCCTACTTCCAAATCACTAACGCTACATAAATACATACATGAATAACTATCTGCTTACTAATACGTAACTGATTTTATGTCATGTCTTAGCTTATTTTATATGTTCTTGTCATGTTTTACTGTTTAAAGCCTTAAACTGTGTTTATCTTACATTCTGTTTACTCTGATTAAGTATTTCTGGTATTTCATGTGTTATTATACTTACTGTGTAATAATAAGTAACTTTCCAAAAATAACAGGTTTCCTAAAATAGAAAGTTTCCAAAAATAGAAAGTTTCCAAAAATAGAAAGTTACCAAAAATAGAAAGTTTCCAAAAATAGAAAGTTTCCAAAATTAGAAAGTTTCCAAAAATAGAAAGTTTCCAATAGTAGAAAGTTTCCAAAAATAGAATTACTGCTTAAAATAGATAAGTTTCTAAAAATAGAAAGTTTCCATAAATAGATTAGCTACCTTAATTAAATAAGTTTCTATAAATAGATTAGCTGCCTGAAATAAATAAGTTTCTAAAAATAGAAAGTTTCCATAAATAGATTAGCTGCCTTATTTAATTAAGTTTCTAAAAATAGAAAGTTTCCATAATTAGAAATAAGCTGGTTAAGTAAGCTAAGTATATAAGCCTAAGTGTTTTCATGATTATTTTCTAAGTCATATGATATAATGTATAGTTTATTAATTATTTCATGTAATTAAAATAAACTATAGGTTAAAATATTTAATTAAAGTATATCATGTTTTTAATTAAATAAAGTTAAATACTTAGGTTAAAACATGTATTATTATTTATTAATAATACAACCTAAGTCATGTTAATTAATTAATTATAACCATGGTTTTTAAATAATTAATTAATTATAAGTCTTATAAATATAAAAATACTTAGGTTAATAATTTCATGATTTTAATAATTAAAATAACCTAAGTCATGTTATTAAATTAATCATGTCATGTTATTAATTTAATTTTAACATAAGATCATAAAAATAAAAATCTTAACATACACCGTGAACCGGATCTTGACTAAGAACCATGAACCGGACATGAAATCGACACCATACCCCGAACCAACTCGGGGTTACCCTTGTCTTGATGATGCCGTGGGACCCACACCAACCAACCGGGACCATATGGTCTCGGTGGTGGTTAAATGGCCAAACCGAGACACTCTCGGGTTCGGTTTCGGCGCGGCCAAGAACAAACACCCCTAAAACATCACTTTTGATTTATTCCAAACCCAAATTCATGTTAGATCTATGATTTAATTAGGTTTTATAAAAAAAACATAACATGTTCTTATTTATTTAAAAGATTAAATCAAAAGAAAAAGGGTTAAAGGATTTACCGAATGGGTGGATCTAAAGAACGATGAACAAACACGAACACTAGCAAAATTTCCAAGATCAAAGATCAACAAACACCCCTTTTGGTGTGTTTGAAGGTGGCGGCCAAAAAGAGAAAAATAAAGAGGAGGAGACTTTTAGGTTTCTGTAAAATTCTTCTGTAAAGAAAATATGAGTAGTGTTTTTCCCCTTAACCCCCCTTTAGTGAAAATTGAAATGGGCTTGGCCCATTTCTCCCTTGTTGCCACGGGTAGGGGCCCCACATGGGGTACCCGTACCGTTTTACGTGTCTTGATGTTTAGTTACTCGTTCATGATTATTTGTGTTCGCGTTTAATGTGTTCTCGTTATTAATTACCGTGACCTAATATATTTGTTTACGCTCGTAATAAATATATATACGTAATTAATAATAGTTCGTGATTTAATTACGTTCATGATTTCATGATCGCATGTTCGTGATTAATTATTGTCAAATAATTATTACGTGCTCGTGCGTAGTAAATACTTATCGTGTTCTAACACGTACGTAATACATAAAATCCTAACACGTAATCGTAATCATGCTATAATAGGAAAGTTTTAATCTAGTACGTACGATCTTAAGGGAACTATTCATGGTAAAAGCATGTGGGTTTTACACTCACAAAAAGATGAAATGCCACAAAACATCATCCAAGTGTGTGAGATCTTTGACGTTTGGGGCATTGACTTTATGGGGCCGTTCCCATCATCTCGTGGTAATAAGTACATCCTTGTCGCGGTCGACTACCTATCTAAGTAGGTGGAAGCTAAGGCTTTGCCCACCAATGATGCTTGTGTGGTAGTCAAGTTTTTGAAAAGCTTGTTTTCTCGGTTTGGAACCCCTCGTGCGATCATAAGCGATCGTGGAACCCATTTTTGTAATGACCAATTCGAAAGGGTCCTAAGGAAATATGGGGTTACACATCGACTTTCTAAGGCTTATCACCCACAAACGAGTGGGCAAGTCGAGGTTTCAAACCGAGCGTTGAAAAGGATCTTGGAGAGATCCGTAGGGGAAAACCGACAATCTTGGTCGGATAAGTTGGACGATGCTCTATGGGCCTTTATAACCGCTCATAAGACGCCCATTGGGTGCACTCCTTATAAGCTTGTGTATGGGAAAAATTGTCACTTGCCAATTGAATTGGAACACGAGGCTTATTGGGCCCTAAAGCATTGTAATGATGATATGGAGACCGCGGGAAAACACCGGAAAATGAAATTAAATGAATTGGATGAATTAAGGGATATTGCTTATGAAAATTCATTGATTTATAAAGAAAAGACTAAAAAGTTGCATGATTCAAAAATTAAAAACCGGGTTTTTAACATTGGGGATCAAGTTTTGCTTTTTAATTCTCGTTTAAAAATCTTTTCCGGTAAGTTGAAATCCTGTTGGCCCGGTCCATTCACCGTGACTCACGTTTTTCCATATGGGACCAGCGAGCTAGCTCAAAATGATGGCCCCAATTTCAAGGTGAATGGACATAGGTTGAAGCACTACTTTGGCAGGGAAGTTCCATCCTTGAACTACCTCGACCAAATCACCTTCCCCAATGATAATTAGTATTTAGGGGATCGAGTCAAGCTCATGACTTGGTAATCAAAAAAGAGGTGCCTCCTGGGAAAGTCCCATGCTTATCCTATGTACATATTATCGCTTTCTAATGTAGTAACGTGCGGGGATTTGTGCCCTTCCAACCTTTGTTTCGTGGTTGTTTGTGAATTGTGGATTTTAGATGATCATTATCTTCACGATTGGAGCCTCTCGTGTTCATTTTATGGGAGCACTCGATTGTTTGCTTTGAAGACTTTCTCAATATCCATGATATATCCTTTGATGTTCTAACCTTAGGTTTATAGCACACTTCATAAACGGCTTTAAATTTAATGGTTACACCCTTTCCATGCTAGATTAGACATTCGACTACGTCTCTAGTATGAGGGTGTTTGCACCCCTAGACTTGAAACATTGAGGACAATGTTTAACTTTAGTATGGGGGTGAATAGATACTTGCCTTGCCAAACCTTCACGCTTTCCAAAGTTTATCTTTTTGTTTATTGTTTTGTTGCAAAATAAGGCTAAAAATGGCCAAATTTTAAAAATTTTCTCATGTTTTATAAGTGTCTGAAGACACGAATGTAGATTTTCCGATGGCTAGAATAAGAGTAATTTTTGACTCGACCGTGCGTGTTGAGCACTTAGCTTTGATTCCTTAACTTCACATTAGGCTAAGTCTTTTAAATGAGGACGAGAAATGATAGAGTTAATTATAAGTTACTATGCTAAACGTAGAGTACTCGTATTCTTTCAAAAACTCATGTGTTTTCGTTGTTTGCTTATTCTCCCTTCGCTTGTAAATATTTTTTGCTTAATAAATATTGACTTAGCGGTTTAGTCTTGATTGTTGGGTTTCTAGTCTTTTCTCGTAGCTTTCGTGTAATTAAATTGGGAAGACATTAAGGTATCGCCAGCTTTACGGTTTTGAAGTATTGGCACCCGAATAATCGAAAGCTTCACCCAATAATAAGATTTCAAGTGCTCACCTAAATCAAGCGAACAATTTAAAGCTCACAAGGCCGAAAAATCTATGCAAAATTGAAAGTGAATCAAGCCTTAATCTTTGAAGCTTTAAATATCCAAAATTCGCCTTAGCGTGAGGATATACGTCTTTGGCTAATAAAACCACCGATGAGGTGGATAATAAAAGGCAAGGCAAGACCGAAGTCATAATAAAAGCTTCATGGAGAAGTTGAATAAAATATGGAGGTAAACCTATGATAATAAGGCCTTTCCGTTAGGGGGCGTATTAAAGTCTTGGTAATAAGTCTCATGTTCAAAACCGTTATAAAACCGTGTTTATCGATCCTTCTTGTTAACTTAATTTTTTGACATCGTTGTCTATTAGGAGGGGTTATTGATTTGATGGTCTTGGTTACACCGTTAGGACTCTATATTTAGACCTAAATCTCTATTATCGCATAAGTCAAACAATGTATCCTCGTGAAACATTCAAGACATAATAAAATATAAGAGACACAACTTAGGATAATGGGAGGATAAGTACGTGATTAGAGCATATGAGTAGTGTTAGCATTACTAACTTATAATGACAATGATCTCGTTGCACGCTTAGCAGGGAATTGGGGTGAAAATCAAGGACGATGAAATTATTTCTAACGAAGCATTCACGTGTTCTTGTTCTATGAACCTAAACGTCCCATTGTGCGATGAAAATCATACATTATGTCTAAAACGCAAGTAGTAGTAATAGTAGTAGTATAGCTAGTTTATCATTCAATAAAAGTGAATAAAAATGAGCTTTGGAGGTGCTACGATACTTTATTCTAGCATTGCGTGAGGGCACAACAATGGTTTAGTATGGGGGAGTGATGAGACTGCTTTTATACATAGTCTCATCGTCCAAAAAGGGCTTTAAATGCATAAAATATCATGAAAATACCCAAATATATGCTTGTGTTTGTTGCTTGTGTATTTTAGGTACGGATATTGAGAAAATGACAAAAGATCAAAAGAATCATACAAAAACGAACACGGGAAACGAAGCCGCACATTGAACCAAGCCCTAATGAAGATTTTCCAAAGAAAACCCTTGAATATTTAAAGATTTATGAAGAAGGGTCCTCCAATATTGAAGAATTGACAGTTTATACCCTTGTATCTTCATAATTACAAGATTGGTCCCTAAAGTTTGTCAAAATTACCAAAAGGGCCCTCCATTTTGAAGTATTGGCAATTTTAGTCCCTCAACAAAACTAAAATGTCAATATTAGTCCTCCTCAAAGTCAAACATATCATGAAGGACTTCAAGTTACAAGAAATTACAAGTTTGGTCCTTCAAAATGTCAAAATTACCAAAAGGACCCCTTTTCTTTGAAGACTTGGCAAGAATGGTCCCTTAAAAATGAAGACTTGTCATTTTTAGTCCTCCAAAATGTCAATCGTACAAGTTAAGACCATAATCCTTGAAGAAAATACCAAATCAGTCCTTCAAGAATCAAGAATTGGCAAGAAATACCCCTGAATTCACTTTACAAAACTTTTTGGGGCAAAAGCGTGAAAACCAAAACTTCTACAACAAACGAAATTTGGTTTTAGCTTGTTTATTTGCAAGTGAAAGGAGTTTGAAAGATAAGGGACCAAAAGGGGCAGACAACATTTCTTACCTAGACCACTTGGGGCTTGACACGTGCCCCACTTACTCCTTACAACTAATCAGAGTTCACCATGGCGCCACATCACTTCCCACCCATAACTGATTTAAACTAATCTTTATTAGTTTAATAAAGTGGCGCCTAACACATTTTTAATCTCTAATCCGGATCAAACACACAACTATTCACCAAGAACACAATTTGGGGTTTTGTTATTTACTTATAATTAAACCTTAATATTGTGCAGATTAGTGATTAATTATCCTTTAAACATATCCCAACCTTAATATCTTGTGCCACATCACCCAAGAGTGCACATGAAAGGTGCCCTGCTACACCTTTGAACAAGAAGACAAAACAATGACAGAAAATCAACCACCCACATTCCAGCTTACTCCTTAAGCATGTTCTGGACCATTGGATGCTATCACACCTTGCCAGCTACAACAAAACTCCAAGCAGTCACATTATTCTCAAAATTATTCAAACCCTCAAGGGCATTTCTGGGACTTCACCACCAATTAGGGTTACGTTTTTATGCTTTGTAGTAGTCACTTGTAGCCTATATAAAGGCATTTAGGCTTTCATTTACAATTTGCTCTTGAATTTTCCTTTATTTAAAATTCTGTAAATCATATATTCAGTTTAATGAAACGTGTTTGAATCTTTGAAGAAAACTCAACTGCCAATCATATTATCTGCTTGTTATTGTTCTTTGTTTGTTAATCTTGAATCCTAAACCTGTTTTCAAAAGGAGTGTGCAAAAGTTTGCACATTTTCCACTTTTCTTGATATTTTGCTAAGTCTTGTTCAAACCTTTGAATTTTTGGGCTATAAAGTTGATCATAGCATCCTGATATTTTGTTATCAAGGTGTGGTGAAGCCTATAACTTGGGGATAATCAAGTGTGGGGAACTAAGGTTGCATTAATCAAGAATTTTTCACTTTTCTGTTTTGATATTTTGCTTCTAACCTTGTTGAATCTTAGCAGGCTTTATTGTGGAAGCTTGTGCTTGTTCTTGCTAGCACATAAGCTCAAAATTCATGGGTGTGGATGTACATCCATGAGGTACACACCATTCTACTCAAAATCTGTTAAAAAGTTGGATTTTTGGTGAATTTGTGTGCTCCTTGTGTTCTTGCTGATTTTGTGGCTTAATCTTGTTTGAATCTGCATATTACATCTGTTAATGTGTTTGATTGGGCTTGGGTGGTCTTGAATCACACTTATACTTGTATTAAATTGATTTGAAAAGGATAAGGGGTGTTTGGGATTATCTGTTTAGAATCATAAGTTGCTATTGTGTTGTTGAAAGTTTTTGTTATTGCTTTGTATCTGCTATATACTTGTTTGAGTGCTATTTGCTGCAAGTTTTCAGGTTTAAAACCTTAAATCAAAGATTGTGCTATAAATTGCTTGTTTTGATTGTTTTTTACCTAAGACTTTGGGAACACCTAGAGTGTATGCATGCTTAGGGCTAAAAAGTGTTTAAACATAGTTATTATAACCTGTTAATAAGATTTGGGGGTTTGAATTTGGCTTGGTGGTCAAATACATCAGCAAGTGTTCATAACTGCATGTTCATAGTTCATTAGTAAATTATTGTGCTTGAATCTTGACTTAGACTTTGAATCATTGCATGAAACCTGTTTAAAATTGTTCATTTGAATTAATTATAGCTTGTGTATGCATTTGGTGAAGTTTGGCTGGCTGAATTGTGCTATAAGTGCTTATTGAACCATAACTGCTTATTGTTCTAAGTCTGGTGCATGTCTGATGCTTAATTGAATTAACTGTACTAATTGACTATTAGTGATTGTGATTTCTTTGTTGTTATTGACTCCTTATGATCCACTGATCATTTGGGTGCCTTTGTGTAACTTGAATCTCCAAAAACAAGTCAAGCAGTGGAAACTTTTCCCACTGCTCAGACACCAAAACTAGCCCCTGCTAGTGTTAATTTTCAGTTAGCTTATTAATAAGCCATATTGGCTTATCCAGACCTGCAACAACTTATTTTTTGTGATCAATCTTCCTCATTTGACCAATTTGTTTGAACTAGAGCTTATTAGACTTTGACTTTGACTTTTTGCTAGAAAACTCTTAAAGTTAACTTTTAAAGAAATGCTTATTTGCTTATTCCAGCTTAGTGAGTGAAGTTATTTGAAAACTTTTTGTTGATTAAGCTTAGTTAAGTCATTTATAAGCTTTTGAAACTTGAATCAGCTCTTGGGGTGGCCTAGAACTCGAAAACGACTATTTTGTCATTTTGTGAAGATTGCTTATTGCATTTTCAGGCTTATTCCTTGAACTTTTTTCAAATTTCTTTTTACAGAAGTCTTAAGTAACTCAAAAGAATCTTATGGCATCAACTTATGGCATCAACTTATAGCTTAATGGGCCAAAAAGCCCATTAAGAATAAGTTGTTTGAAATAAGCCAACGTATATCACATTTTCAGCTTTTGGGCCTTTGAAAAATTGTGTTCAAAATCAAATTTTAGGTCAGATAGGAGCTTTTGGGCCATTTTTATAAACATTTTTCTTATTGGGCTTATTTTGGCCCAATAAGGGTCTGTTTTGGAATTTGGCCCATTTGGAGGCCCATTAGGGGAATTTTTGGTATTTCAACTTCATTTTCTGTTTATTTAGGTTAAATTAAGCTAGTTTTCAAGTTTTTAGAATTTTTTATAAATTTTGGATTTTTAATATTATTATATTATTATTTTATTATTTAAAATTAGAATTTAGATTTTTCAAGTTTTTACATTTTTCTTAGGTTAAATACATTAAGTTAGCAATTTTACTATTTTTAGAATATTTTTATTGTCCTTACATTAATTTTTATAATTATTTTAAGTTTAAATAGTTTTTAATTGTTTTTAAATAGTTATAATTAATTTTAAAATTTTCAAAAATAGTTTTAAATTAAGTTAGGACATTTTAGAGGTTTACAATTGAAAAATTCTCATTTTGGGCTTTTTATTAATTAAATTGATTTTTGGGCTTTAATTAGCATTAAAAATTATTAATTAATTAAATAAAAGGTTTGAGTGAATTTTGATTTTTTGTAAACTCTAATTACATTATTTAGGATTTATTGCAATTTTCTAGGAATTTTTAGCGTAAACTTTTAATTTTGCTACTTTTTACGGTTTTACGTGTACGACTAATCGTCTTAGTGTAATCCGTCATCGTAACCGTCATTCTCTTCTTATCTCATTTCTATTTTATTTTCTTATAACCAATATGATCACAAAGTTAATCATCTCTCTACACAACACACTAGCCTCCTTGGGAAACGAACTTTGAACCACATTGGTCATTAGTGCTTGGTTTTCCTAAACCGACACTTAATACTTTCCCTATTTTGCTCTCTTTTCCTAAATAGGTTTGAAAACCACTACATCACTCTAGTTTTTCAATTTCTCTCTCTAGTTTTTCTTTAAAGTTTTAAGCTTTTCACTTTAATCTTGTATTCGAATCTTTAATCTTCATCTTTAATTTCAAGTTTTTCATATTCAATCTCTTTCTACCTTTCTTGATTTTTACTTGTTTGATCCGAAAGTTATCTTTGATTTTGCTTAATCTTATTGCTTATTTGATAAAAGTTTATCTTTTTATATCTATCTAAGCTTTTGTACGAATTAAGCTATAAGTTTAACAATCTTATTGGCTTATTTTGTATTTAGCTTATTTGTTTTTAAATTTTCTTAAAAGTTTTATCTTTCTTAAAGTTTGCTTATTTTGCTTGCTTATTTTGTGTTTCGAAAAGGTTTTAAATTCTTGCTTGTCAAAGTGCTTAATTGGTTTTGCTTATTGCGAATTTCATTCTATCGGAAAGAGGTATTTGGATTCCGACAGCTTGTTACGATCGCATAAACCACAAGGGTTTCCACATTGCGATCGGTATTGTGATACTCCCCTTATTCCGATCAAGATTCCGATCGCTCATTGCGATCGCGGATTGCGACGGGGCTTAAGGTTGTATTGCGACGGAATGTTGCCAAATTTTTGACAACCATATTCCGACAGCTTACACATTCCGATGGGATTCCGATACATTATTCCGATGGATTCATTTGTTCTATATTTCGATGGTTTCCTTTTTAAACATTCCGATAGATTTTCTTGATTAGCCATATTCCGATAGTTTTGTTCCTATATTCCGATACCTACATTCCGATAAGTATTCCGACGGCTTGTGGTGACAGCATTACGATGGATTGGGTTTTATTTTAATATTTTGTCTTAGTTTAATTTTTTTTAGTTTGCATTATTCTAAGTTTTCAAATTTTTCACGCTTCCCGAAATGACTGTTTTTACCATGTGTTTTTCTAGTAGTTTTTAGTTTAATTTTTAAAGTTTTTATTTACTCAACGACATTTTCATATTTACTTTTAGTTTAAAAATAGATAATCAAACAACCCATTTGATTTTCCACCAAGAACGGCTGAGTCACATAAATAACTCGTAATCAATTCGAAAAGATCGGACGATAAATTTTATACTTGGTAAAACCATGTATCAGTGACCAACATTGGATGGTCGGTTTTTAACAAAAGTTTAAGCGTTTTTAAGCTAGTTTAGCAACGAGAGTTTCGGCTATTTTTACGACTTGATCAAATAACATTACCTACTGAGTTTAACTAACATAAACTAATTACTAAGATCATTTAACAGTAGGAAACACGAAAATTTATTTTAAAATCAAGTTAAGCAAAATTAGGGCATGGTTTTTACCCGTATGCCCTGTGTGTGCTCGTTTTTAACCATTAAGCCAATTACGTGTTATTTTCCAACTTTAGGCATTACTAGATCAAAGTTGAACATGTAATAAGAGTTACTTGTGCTAGGTAAATCAGATCTTACGAAGTGATTGGTGGTTTGAGCAAAACTGAACCTAGAAAACCCTAAAATGAGCTCGGCTAGGATTTTGCTTGCACAACCCGTACACGGACACTTGGAGGACTTAGGAACTTGTACTAGGACTACTTGGAAGACCAAAAATGATATCAAGAATGCTTTTAACAAACAAGAACACTAGCAACAACACTAATCCGAAATCAAAATTAGGGTTTCTTAGAAAACCCTCAATTGATTTTTTACTAGAATTTCGCCTAGGTTTCTTCACACTTGCTGAGCTTCTAGGACAGAGACCAAGGGTCCTTGTTGGAGTTTTAGTAGCCCTTAAATTCAATTGTGGTAGTGGAAATGGTGGTGGTGGTTTAGGGCTGAAAACAAAAGAGAAATAATAGATCGGTTTGATTTGCTGCTTGTGATTTGGGATGAACAATCACAAGACTTGCACTCCTTAATTATAATCTGAATTTAACTTACCTTTAAGAGATCAATCATGCAAGGAAATCAAAAGGAATGGCTGAAGTTGAAGAACAGTGGAAGAAAAAGATAGAACAGTAGCCATGGCTAAGAAAACAGTAACAAGAAATAAGGGTCGACTGGTTTGGAGAGTTTTAAGGGATTTCATGATAAAATTTCGTGGGTAGGGTATATGGGAAGGATATGGGATGAATATTTTATGCCAGGGAATTATAAGAATGATATTTGGTAAGTAAATATTATGTATTTGAGTTGTAAAAGGATTCCTAAAGTGTATATATTGTAAAATTTGGTTTAAGGGTTGGTATGGGCTTAATACCACCGAAATTTATCAAACATGGGTCATTAGGGCCTTAATTTGGGCTTAGGTGATTTTATTTGGGTTTAATTTGTGTTTACAAGCTTTTAAAATTAATTACGGGTTTATTTCTAGTCATTTAATAATTTAATTAATCTCATTTAATTAATTTTGAAGTTTAAAAACAAATTTTATTAGTTTTTAGTTGTTATAATAATATTAGACATTTTCGTGATCATTTTGACAATAAAACGATTTTTATAATTAAATAATAAATAAATACGATTACCTCGATATATTATTCGAAACCTTGAAAATAAATTAAAAGTGATAAATATATGATTTATAGACTTTTTATAGTCCTTCATATATTGTTTTGAAGAAATTGTGAGTCGAGCACGTTTAAATAACTTTTTATTATTAATTAACGGTGTTTTCAATAATTTACGTTAATTATTAAAAATTAATTCTTATTAACACTTGTTTTGACATATAAACTTAGAATAATTCATTTTAAGTAAACAAATAAAACACATAAGCTTTTAGTTCGATGGCCTCCAATTATAGTTAATCACGATTTCCCATTAGCACAATAATTATTGTCTACTTTACAGTAATTAATTTAAACACGATCATATAAATTTATATATCACAAACAGAATATCCTAATATTCATTCCTAGTATTATTGGTAGAATATCCTAATATTTATTCTTAGTATTATTGGTGATAATCTAATTTGTTAGTTTTTGAATATCTTTGTGTTCATAATTTACAGTGTTCACTTAAAAAAAATTGTAGCGATAATTATTTTATTCTTTGATTTAATAATGAGTTCAAATTTACGGGTTGTCACATTTAGTCCACCTTAAAGGATTTCGTCCCGAAATCAAGACCTCGTACACGTTAAGTATTTGTCGAGAAGAAGACGAAAGTGGTGAGTGGGGGCTCAACGGCTACTAATAGTAACCAACGGTTACTTTTCTCCTTATAAATCAAGATTTTCAAAATTATGACACATACTTAAATTTTTATCTCTTAGTTTTTAGGTTTCTTCTATTCATCACCGCAAGGATGCCGTATGTCGTTCCCATAGTCGCAATCGTATTCGTCGTCGTGATGGCTATCTACTTAGCAAACGCTCCTCTAGAAGAAGATCCATAGTTCCTAATCGTTATCGTGGCGTTCATCATACCGCTTATCATTTTGGCGATTGGCGTAGAAGTATTTTGGAAGAATTAAGTATTAGGATTCCATGTATTTGTACTTTTGTATTAATGTTTTAGTTGAATGTTTTCTTAAATAAACCGATGTTTCGTTTATTGTGCGTTATTTAGTTATTTTTAGTTATCGTTATATTTGAGCGCTCAAACTTTTCGTGTTTAAGTTTGCGTATTTTTCTTATTGTTTTTTTTTGTTCCAAGATAATTATGGTATGGTAGTTCTTAAGATTTTCGTTATTTAGAATTTCAGCTTTTAGTATTAAGCTCTCATTTATGATTGTTTTTCTTTTGAATTGGTTATATTAGTTTTCTTATTTATGGTAACTACTACAAGCACACTATTATTCTATCTCGATTATACATAGGTGATCAAGCTATGTATATTCAATATACATCATATGGTGTCCTCCTTTTTGTCACCTCTTTTATTCGTATCTTGCTTTTTATGGGATTGCGGTGTATTTTATTTTTCATGGTTTTAAATTATTTGATGGGATAAATATCTCATATTCCCATCGTGGTTGATTATTCTTTATTTTTCTTTTACTTTTTTTCATATATTCGTTGGGATTTGTTATTAGTTTCTTTTGAATTACACCTTTATATTAGTGTTTATATTTAATTTGTTTGTAAAATTATGAATTTTTCATTTTACTAATATTTGTTATATGTGATAGTTTTTAATTTACTCATTTTTTAGTCGTAAGTGTCTTTTAGGCATTAATAAATTTTGGTTACTATTCCTAAATATTTCATTCTAATTATTTCACAAACTCCCATACATCCTACTGCCCTATTTTTAATATATTCAAATTTTAAAATCTTCTCTCACATAACATCCTCAATTATTTTTCAAAAACTCTTCACACACACAAAACGTCATTTTCTTTTCAAAAAAATTCCGATTACTCTTCCCTATGGAAATCCCGATCGAGATTTTACTCCTGTTATGATTATTATTATTACATCGCTCGTTTTACTTATCTACCCTATGTGTTTATTTTCGGATGGAGATGTTTGTTTTATTTTAGCATTTTATATATTCGGTGTATTCCCATTACTTTGTATGTTGTTACATTATGAATGGAAATAGTATGGATTTATTTGATAAGGTTCGTTTAATTCACATTGTACTTTATTTATCTTTGGCTAATTTATTTCTTAGGTGTTTGTGATAGTTAATTATTTGTATTAGCTTTACCTTTTTCCTTTATTATCTTTTTGGTTGGTGAGGTTAGGATTTTTATTTCTTTCTGGTATTTTGGGGAGTGTTTTTAGTAAACTCGACTTTTGTAAGGCTCATTCACAATGGTTAAGAATTAAACATTATTTTATTGAACACAAAATTGAAAGATTACATTGTAACATCGACAATTTTCGAGTCACTTGATTCGTACAATATTACAACATTTAATTTATGTTCCTAGTGAGATGGTAATAAGGATCCCTACAAAGCATTCCGTAGAGATGTGGAAATTCTCGCTCCATCTATGTAGGGTTGATATTGTCTCCTGTGGACCAACTGGATTCATTTGAACTTCCTTCTTGAGTAGGTTCATTTAAGGTTCGTTAGGGTTGTGTTCTTTTTATGGATTGCTTTGAGAATCTACAGTATCTTTTCCTGTGCCCAAACCTATTACAATTTAGGCAACGCTCTAGGCACTCCTTGAGGTGATAGTAGTCGCACTTGACACAATAGGGTTTATTTCCTTTATAACTGTTCCTTGGAATTATATTAGGGTTATGGGTTGTGTTGGGAGTCATTTCCCTTCGTATTGGACACACCCTCCTATCTTGGTCTTGCGGATGATATCTCTCCCCACGATTTGCGTTGTACACTTGTCTTTGCTCAGTTTGGATATTGGGTGTATAATAGAGATTTGGTGTTCCTCTATGATGATTGGTGTGGTTTATCCTTCCATCAATAGTTGGTGCTTCATTATGTCTAAGTACAGGGCACACGCTTAGGTGATGCCCAATTGTTCCGCACCTTGTGCATACGACTTCACCTCTTAAAATGGGTCCTTCTAGGTTTGTAGGGTGAATTTTATTGACTCTTCTGATCATGGTTTATGTACAGATAATTGGGTTCATTGTTTGGTGAGTTGGGTAAAGGTTTGGAATCATGGTCTGATGTGTTGGATAAGGATCTGGATTCATGGTTTGCTCTGTTGTGTAAGGGTTTGAATTCAAGGTTTAGTGTGTTGTGTAAGGGTTGTATCGATATTGGTTAGGAATGTTAATGTTGCCTCGATATTGGTGAACCAAAGCGTCTTGCATGTCAAATGAACCTTGTCCAAGGTTTATAGGATTCATGGTTCCTTCAAAAGTAAATCACAAAATTAGCTCTTCTTATAATAGGTATATTGATTTATTTCTGTGAATGTGTATATAAAGAGAAAATCTTATGCAACAATAACATTCAAATCAACAAGTTACCCATTTAAAAAAACATTTTGTGCTCTTTTATAGGAGTAATACTTGATACATCGTTTTTATGCAGGTGAAAGTGTACAAGGTTTTCATTAATCCTATAAGCAATATTATTGCAACTTTTTTTTACATTCCTATACGTGCTAGTATTCGACGAGTTTGTTCTCGGTCTTCAGCTTGTCGGATCTCAACGTCTCCTTCTATTTTTTGTAGAATTGCAATCTCATTCTTTGCGGCTGCAAGAGAGTCTTGCAACTCGGAAGTTAAGAGGTTCTTGTCGTCCATGTCGTCGTGAAGGGTGTCGATCTCAGAATTTTCTCCAGAATTTTCTCCAAATGGCTCATCTGCTGATCCTCCATCAAAGAAGGTTGTGGCGTCAGGGTTATATTGTGGTGAGAGTAACCTACTTCGCTTTCGAGATGGGCTAGCGGTGTGTGGTGTGTGCAGATTAGTTGTGTCGGGTGGAGGGTTTGTGTAACACTCTCGAATTTCGTATCGGGTCAGCAGAAGGGTCAATAGAGTGTTACGGGATAGCACAATAACTCAAATCATAGACAACGCATAAAAAGGGTTGTACAAAGTTTAACATACATTCATTCGAATAAAAGTTTAAAGTTTACATCAGGTCTCCCAATTTCACAGTCATAAAGTTTTACAAAACATAGATCGAATGAATATTATTATTATGTGGGCCATCAGAGTCGATCTCCATCCATGTTACCTTCAAGCACCTGAGATAAAACTTGTGAAAATCATATCAGCGAATGCCGAGTGAATTCTTAGAGTTTAATAAATTCGTTATATAAAACAGTCATAGAAAGCAGAACACAAGTATAATATCAGAAGTAGGTCCTCGTATTGCTAGTCAGGCAATATATTATAAATCAAGTCATACATCTTATGCCGTCCATGAGATCGTAGTCTCAATATTATCGTTATTTGTATTGCATTGCATTATATTGTATCGGATTATTACTAGCCGCATGACATTGCTACCTTACTATAACAAACAACGGGCCGCTAACCCGAAAAACAATTGCCCATCTAAATTAGCGTGTCGTCACAAAAATCACGATATATAAATCTTCTCATACATAAATTCGCTTACCAATCAATGTGGCACGACGGGGATCAACCGTTAAGGCGCGAACTGGGGTGATCTTCCCCAAATAGTACTATTATATGTATAAGCGTCTACCAAATCCCGGTAGTTCATAATTCATGCTAATGGGACTTTAAGTGACATAACCTAACTCATAAAAATCCTTTACACATCTCATTCATTGGGTCATAACATCATTCTGGTCCATATCAATAAGCATACCATCGGGACTACTTGTGTTCTATTTTTATCAAAACTAGCATGTTATCTCCCTCGCGGGTTTATAAAACATTTCATAAAACATTTAAAAAGAGTGTGAGGCTATGAAGTCACGTTGATTAGGAAAGTCGGGTTATCGGCGATGGTGCGTGCTTCAATCACGGAAACCTAGACAAACAATACTCGGTCTTAGACTATCGTCAAATGACTTTATAAAAATAATGGTTATGTATATATGATGACGATATCATAAGTATGATGATGATCAAGTGGGATTTTATCTCTTCATACAACATTATAGTTGTTATGTGTTAGTCAATTTGGACTAGTTATACTAGTTTTAATTTATTTACATATTAAGGTCCAATAAGCCCATTAAAAGTCCAATACATTATATTAGCCCATTTATACTTTTAATACCAGGTTTATACTCATATGTTGGGCCCAAGTGGGTTAAGCCCATGAGTAAGTGCATTAGTGTTAAGCCAAACTAGTTGGGCTAATCGTCCAATAAGGCTACTTTGGCCTATTATGGTCCATAAGTTATAAAGCTCGGGTTTATCGGTTTTCACTTGTCAAATGTGGTTACATATCAGTATATGAGTTATAAAAATGTTACATTAGACGGATCCGACCGTCTAAGTTTTATTTGGCGAAAACGTTAATCTTTTGGTTTTAGCCGAAAAGACGTAAAACATATATATAATTTTATAATTTTAGAAAACATTTGAGTTTTACTTTTATAAAATGCCATGTTTATTTATTATAGTATACAAACACATTTTATAATAGTTATTATTAGTTAGTGGATTTTATATATTTATTTTATAATAATATTTATTTGAGTGCTATTTTTATACTATATAGTTTATTTACAAATCTGATTACTAAAGTCCATTCCACCATTTTTGTCATATCTTGAGTTCTAAGAGGAAATAGAACCTCAAATTGAACAGAATAAACTACATGATGTGTGCTACAAATAACTCTTGTATAGCCACTGCTCAATCATCCTCTAAGTATTTTAAATAATTCGTCGAAAATAGACTATATAGATTTGTACCTCAATAGTATTTTGCTCATAAAATGCTCATTTTAATGATTCCATTGAGTGGCCAACTTAACACATATGTAAAAATAATATATCTATCTGTATATTTAATAATCCAAGTCATTTAATCAAGTGACCATATTGATACTTACTGTTTTATACAGCATATGTAATTAACCAAGATTTTAACATTTTTACTTGTTGATTTTAGTCTTTTTAACCTAATCTATTAACACAAAAACCCCACATAATATTTTGATCATCATTCATCATCATATACATATACATTTAACAAGAAAATACATGAGTACATTTACAAAATAACAAGATGATAAGAGAAATGATCTTGTTACCAACCAATATAGTGAAAGGTTAAGAACAAGACTTGGTTTTTAGTAACTAATCTTATTAAATATCAAGACCACTTTGAGATCACCAAGAATATGAAGACACCTTGAGAAAATCAGCCCTAAACTCTTTTGAAAACTTCTTTTTAGTTGTTAAGATCACCTCAAATCATCATGTCTTCAATGGGTTATCATCATATGTAGATTATACATAAGATTTATGGTTAATTTTTTTATCAATGCTGGTTTTTGTTGGTGTGTATGGGACGGAAAAGGGGAGCAAGAGAGAGAGAGAGATTGAGAGGTTTTGCATATGTGAAATGAAAGGAAATGGTTTTGGTTTAGCTAGTTTGTTGGTTTTGTGGTTTGTAAGGCTCTAAGGACAAGTGTCCTTAGAGTGTATGTTAAGTTGACTCCACATATGGTGTTAGCTACTTGTCTTGGCCGCCCATAGTGGGGTTGAGACAAGTGTATACTTGTTTCATCCCCACTAATTTACGGGTACTCCTTCATTCTAGTTTCCTCGATTTACGTGCCCTCGGGTCGTTTTACGAAAAACGTTTTTATAAATTATGAATCTACGGCACAAAACGATTCTAATAAAAATTGTCTCATCAAAAACGGAGTTCAAAAACGTAAATACGTAAACCTAGGGTTCCTGGTTTAGTCGTAAAGGACGTTAAATTATGCACGCAAGCCCTAATTTCAACCCGTGTATTGTGTGTTCATAAACCAACACAAAAATAAGATTCAAAATAATATACGAGAAAATAATTTACTACCTAAAAATGTCAGATTTTCACAGCATTTCCTCCTAAAAGGGATCAACGTCCTCGTGATCCATTTCATTTCGATGCCTGTTTCTTATTGAAATCAAAGAGGTGTGTGTATTTCTTCCACATTTCATCCTCTCATTCCTAAGTAAATTCTGGCCCATGCTTTGAATTCCACCGAATCTTAACGATAGGTATCCGACTTTGTTTAAGTTGCTTTACCTCACGATCCATAACCTCTACGGGTTTTTCGATAAAATGCAACTTCTCATCAATCCTGACCTTATCCAACGAGATTTTCTCATCACACACTGCTAAATAGTTCTTCAGATTAGATACATGGAATGTGTTGTGAACACCATGAAGTACTTGGGGTAACTCTAATTTGTAAGCCACCTGACCTATTCTAGACAAAATCTTAAATGGTCCAATATAGCGGGGATTCAATTTCCCCCGCTTTCTAAATCTTATGACGCCTTTCCATGGCGACACTTTCAACATCACACGGTCACCCACTTCAAACTCCATCTATTTCCGCCGCACATCCGCGTAACTTTTCTGTCCACTTCGGGCTGTCAACAGTCGTTTCTTAATCTGAACTATCATCTCTGTAGTTTCCCGAATCAATTCCGGTCCTGTGAGCTGGGTATCCCCAACTTCACTCCAACATACAAGAGATCTACACTTCCTACCATATAAAGCTTCAAACAGTGCAACCTTAATACTAGCATGATAACTATTTGTATATGAAAATTCTGCTAAAGGCAAATGTTTATCCCAATTCTTACAAAAATCTATCACACAAGCTCTCAACATATCTTCTAGTATCTGTATCGTCCTTTCACTCTGCCCATCAGTTTGGGGGTGATAAGCAGTGCTCATATCGAGATTCGTTCCCAAGGATCTTTGAAGGGATTTCCAAAAATTCGATATGAATCTAGGATCTGGATCAGAAATAATTGATACAGGCACTCCATGCTTACATACAACATTCTCAAGATAAATACGAGTCAGCTTCTCCAATGAGAACTGCTCCTTAACAGGAATGAAGTGAGCTAATTTGGTCAGTCTGTCGACAATGACCCAAATCGAGTTATTTCCAGAAGATGTTTTAGGAAGATTAGTAATGAAATCCATCGTGATTCATTCCCACTTCCATTCAGGAATTGCTGGTTGTTGAAGTAGTCTTAATGGCTTTTGATGTTCAGCTTTGACTCTTGCATAAGTCAAACATTGAAGAACATACATAGCAATATCAGCTTTCATATTTGGCCACCAGTATAACTTCTTCAGGTCATGATACATTTTATCAGAACCAAGATGAATGGAATATTTAGATTTATGGGATTCCAACATGATTAAATCTCTTAAGACTCAACACTTAGGTATCCACATACGACCTCTTAAGCATTTCACTCCATCTGCTCTAACTTCTAAAGGATCTCCTTCACCTCGAAACCCTTAATTATCAAAATTTTCTTTATTACAGGCTTCTATTTGTGCATTCCTAATTTTTTCAGGCAAATTATTGTGCACAGTCAAGACTAGAGAACGTACCCTGATAGGCTCTCTATCCTTTCTACTTAATGAATCGGAAACAACATTTGCTTTTCCCGGGTGATATTTTATATCACAATCATAATCACTTAACAGTTCTATCCATCTTCGTTGCCTCATATTTAATTCCTTTTGATCGATAATATACTGTAGGCTTTTATGATCGGTGAATACCTTACACTTGGTGCCATATAGATAATGTCTCCACAACCTAAGAGCTAAGACTACAGCTCCTAACTCAAGATCATGAGTAGTATAATTCTTCTCATTTTGCCTTAATTGCCTAGAAGCATAAGCTATCACTTTTTCTCGCTGCATCAAGACAGCTCCATAACCTCTAAGAGATGCATCACAAAATACTACAAAATCTTCACTTTCGTCGGGTAATGATAGAATTGGTGCACTACATAATTTTTGCTTTAATATCTGAAATGCTCCATCTTCTTCACTTCCCAAACGAAAGGTTTATTTTTCTGAGTTAGCTTGGTCAGGGGTTTAGCTATTAAAGAAAATTCTTTAATGAATCGTCTATAATAGCCAGCCAATTCTAAGAACTGTCGCACCTCCGTTGGTGTTGTCGGTGCAGACCAATTCTTCCTTCAGCCTTTGCTGGATCAACATGAATTCCATCTTTGTTAATCACATGACCAAGAAATTACACAGAGTCCAACCAAAAATCACATTTTGAAAACTTAGCATACAAACTTTCATCCTTTAACAAGCTCAAGATAATCCTTAAGAGTTCTCCATGTTCCTCTTTATTCTTAGAATAGATTAGAATATCGTCAATGAACACGATCACAAATTTATCCAAATAGGGTTTGCACACTCGATTCAATAGATCCATGAATACTGTCGGTGCGTTATTTAACCCAAATGGCATCACTTGAAATTCATAGTGTCTATAACGAGTTCTAAATACATTTATTGGAATATCTTCTTCATGGACGCGAAGTTGATGATATCCAGACCGCAAATCTATCTTAGAATATACACTAGATCTTTGTAGTTGATCATATAAATCATCAATCCTTGGTAAAGGATACCGATTTTTAATCGTCAACTTATTTAGCTCACGGCTTCTTAATGAACAAGACTGGAGCTCCCCAAGGTGACGAGCTCAGTCGAATAAAACCTTTATCAGACAGCTCCTTGAGTTGTTCGGATAATTCCTTTAATTCAGAAGGTGCTAATTGGTAAGGCGCACGTGCCATCGACGGAGCACCAGGAATTAGATCGATTCGAAACTCGACTTGCCTTATCGCAGAAATTCGGGTAAATCATTGGGAAATACCTTTGGAAAAAATCACAGATAATAGGCACATCTTCCAATCGTTTCTCCGTAGACTCATTCCCGGTTACTTGAGCTAAGAATAGCTCGCAACCTTTCCTGATGTACTTTTAGACTTTAATACATGAAACGATTTTCAAACGGGATTCACCTTGATTACCATCAATTACTAACGTTCTATTCCTAAGAGAAATCTTAACCTTCTTTTCTCCACATAAAATTGTAGGATTATTCAAGGATAACCAATCCATACCAATTATAATATCAAAACTACCTAGTTCTATTAACATCAAATCAATCAGGAAGGAATGGTTCAAGAGAATTAGAGAGCATCCTTTTAACAACTTATTAGTTTTTACCAATTTACCATCAGCTAATTCTACTTCGTAACTGGTATTTATCTCAACAGGTTCGATATCAATAAGGGCACTAAATTTAGTAGATACAAAACTCCTATCAGCACCCAAATCAAATAAAGCAACAGCATAATGATTGTTGAGTAAAAACGTACCAGTAACAACATTCAGATCCTCTTTCTTAACATCAATCGTTCCAAGTTGATAAGCACCATCCTGGTGGTTTCTTCTAGGTCCAATCCTTTTCAACTTGGGGAAATCCTATTTCTTATGACCCTCTTCACTACAGTTGAAGCAAATGACTCCCCTCTTACACTTTTCCACTTTGTGTCCTAGCTTTCCGCAATTTTGGCACTTCCAGCAGTCGCCAACATGCCTCTTATTACCACACTTAGGACACTTTTCATCATTGCGCGGTGTTCTGTTGGTAAGAGCATTTGCATTCCCCCTTCCTTGATTTTGACGGCGACTAAAATTCTGCCTATTGCCACCTCGACCTCCACGATCGCCTTCACCCTTTCTTTTATCATCAGCATGTGCTTCATCCTCCTTGTCCTGTATTATTTGCCCAATGAGTTGGTAAGCCATTCGAACAACATCATCAATGGTCAATGGTTTTGATGATGTCACATCCCCTCGGATATTCTTGGTCAACCCTTTAATGTATTCTTCAATTCGTATCTCTTCGGGTTCCACCAATCGAGGACATAGCAAGGCCAACTCATGGAATCGGTTTGTGTAGCTATCAATGTCCACACCTTTCATTCTCAGATGAATCAACTCTTGTTCCAACCTAATGATCACACTACAGGGACAGAACTCTAGAGTCATCCACTTTTTAATTTCAGCCCAAGGAGTAGTATTAGCAACATCAATGCCCATGAAAGCAATTCTCCCATTCCACCAAGTCAACGCACGACCTCTAAGAGTAACCATAGCTAAATTCACCTTATCCTCATCCTTACACTTACTAATTCGAAACACCGACTCAATCTTTTCAATCCACTAGCTTAATCCTACAGCACCTTCAGTTCCATTAAAAGGGAGTGGTTCACACTTCATGAACGTCACATAAGTACAACCACCAACTTCAGGCGAATTAGGTCCAAGTCCTCCTACATTTCCTCCAGCATTAGCATTCACATTATTAGCATTCACATTCACATTAGTACCACCAATTCCACTACCGCCAGCTCCACTACCGCCAGCTCTACTACCGCCAGCTCCACTACCGCCAGCTCCACTACCGCCAGCTCCACTACTGCCAACTCCATTTCAAGCATTTACAATAATGTCATCCATAGATGCGGCAACTTGTTCCGCAATGATCCTGCACACATCATCCTCAGTCACGGCTTTCTTGGGCGGCATGATTCTATTATTGCACAATTTCAAAGTATATTAAGCATTCACTCAATGTTGGATTTATATAAGATTGATTGAATTGATAATCAAGATACAAATAAGGCATGATATGGAAGTCAAGACAAAAGATACATATTACATTAGATTATAAACAACCACGTCGTCTTAGTGAACATTCCACATTAAAATTCCTAGCACTATACAGGCCCAAAATTCATGCCATATCTACTAACCAATATGTCGGTTTAGTTAGAGTTTTACAAAAGATACAAAAGATACTTCTAAAGATAGACTGGTCTATTGAGAACTGCCAGAAGGTCCATCATCCATCGTCTTTGGTATCTTCCTCGGACGATCAAAAGACACATCTTCAGCTGGGCGCTTACAAATCATTCCTTTCTCGACCATCTCAGTATAAAACCTACTGTTCCAACCAACAGATATATTCAACTCCTTTTCTGCCTTCTCACGCATCACACGAGCCACACTCAACTGAATCTCTATCGTATTCACCTTTTTCTTCATCTCGGCATACTCACCACTTTCCAACACAGACAATCTCCTAAACGCCTCATTCAAACCACGCTCTACATCAGTCAAACCCAAATTAAGTAACTCTCTCTCTTTCTCACCAATATTTGTTTTCGACTCCAATAAAGCAACATGCGTCTGAGCAACACTTAAACCAATTTCTGTCACACGACCTTGATCACGAGAAGCATCTTTAATTACGCCTTAAGGCCCAAGGTGCAAGTCCATCAATATGAGCCTCTCAAACCCTAGACGACTCTCCTATCACATGCACACTACCATGAAATTCATCCAAATCAATCGGGCTACGAGTAGCAATCCCATCAGTGCCAACAGGTGCATCATCATCCTCATCATCCTCTGATTCAGACTCAGATTCAGATGATTCAGACAATTCATCTCTAAGTAACTGAACTCAAAATCAGACCAATCAACTAGAGGGGGTAAAAGCTCACCATCCTCTACATCATAAGGGAAAATAAGCTCAGCCTCATCATCATCAACCTCATCATCTATATCTACCTCCTCCTCGACATCCTCTTCGTCATCCTCATTACCTACATTATCTATACCAACCTCATCATTTTCCTCAATACCAACATTATCATTATCATTCTCTACAACATCAACCTGAGGGGCAATCTGATCTCCTAGTCCTATCTTGGGCTCAGGATCCTCAAATGGTTCCTCCTCTTCATTATCCATATCTTCCTCTACATTATAATCCACTAAGTCTAAATAAGGGTTATCATCTACGTTTGGTTCAGGAATAGCACGGTTCTCTACGAGAATATTAGGGTCATCCATGACAAATCTGCATTTATAATATATCTCGTATTAGCATAAAATAATTATAAAATAATATTATATATATAAATTAAATTATATATATCAAAATATATATCTTCTCAATAAGGCTTGTTGGTAACATCGGGGATCTTTGGCACCGTTATAGACAAAAGATTTTTAAGAATTTTGAGAAAAATGTTTATAGTTAAAAGATTTTGAAATGTTTTATTCAAAACCTTGGTTTTAAAAATCTTCCGTTCTCTATAACGAGAGCTCTGGTACCAAACTATAACACTCTCAAATTTCGTATCGGGTCAGCGGAAGGGTCAATATAGTGTTACGGGATAGCACAATAACTCAAATCATAGACAACGCGTGAAAAGGGTTGTACAAAGTTTAACATACATTCATTCAAATAAAAGTTTAAAGTTTACATCAGGTCCCCCAGTTTCACAATCATAAAGTTTTACAAAACATAGATCGAATGAATATTATGTGGGCCATCAGAGACGATCTCCATCCAAGTTACCTTCAAGCACCTGATATAAAACATGCGAAAATCATATCAGCGAATGCCGAGTGAATTCATAGAGTTTAATAAATCCATTATATAAAACAGTCATAGAAAGCAGAACACACGTATAATATCAGAAGTGAGTCCTCATATTGCTAGTCAGGCAATATATTATAAATCAAGTCATACATCTTATACCGTCCATGAGACTGTAGTCTCAATATTATCGTTATTTGTATTGCATTGCATTATATTATATCGGATTATTACTAGCCGCATGACATTGCTACCTTACTACAACAAACAACGGGCCGCTAACCCGAAAAAAAGTTTCCCAACTAAATTAGCGTGTCGTCACAAAAGTCACGCTATATAAATCTTCTCATACATAAATTTGCTTACCAATCAATGTGGCACGACGGGGATCAACCGTCAAGGCGCGAACTGGGGTGATCTTACCCAACTAGTACTATTATATGCATAAGCGTCTACCAAATCCCGGTAGTTCACAATTTATGCTAATTGGACTTTAAGTGACATAACCTAACTCATAATAATCCTTTACATCTCATTCATTGGGCCATAGCATCATTCGGGTCCATATCAATAAGCATACCATCGGGACTACCCTGTGTTCTATTTTTATCAAAAATAGCATGTTATCTCCCTCGCGGGTTTATAAAACATTTCATAAAATATTTAAAAAGAGTGCGAGGCTATGAACTTACGTTGATTAGGAAAGGCGGGTTATCGGCGATGGTGCGTGTTTCAATCTCAGAAACCTAGACAAATAATACTCGGTCTTAGACTATCGTCAAATAACTTAATAAAAATAATGGCTATATATATGATGACGATATCATAAGTATGATGATGATCAAGTGGGATATTATCTCTTCATACAACATTATAGTTGTTATGTGTTAGTCAATTTAGACTAGTTATACTAGTTTTAACTTATTTACATATTAAGGTCCAATAAGCCCATTAAAAGTCCAGTACATTATATTAGCCCATTTATACTTTTAATACCAGGCCTATACTCATATGTTGGGCCTAATTGGGTTAAACCCATGAGTAAGTCCATTAGTGTTAAGCCAAACTAGTTGGGCTAATGGTCCAATAAGGCTACTTTGGCTCATTATGGTCCATAAGTTATAAAGCTCGGGTTTATTGGTTTTTACTTGTCAAATGTGGTTAGATATCAGTATATGAGTTATAAAAATGTTACATTAGACGGGTCCGACCGTCTATGTTTTATTTGGCGAAAACGTTAATCTTTCGGTTTTAGCCGAAAATACGTAAAACATATATATAGTTTTATAATTTTAGAAAACATTTGAGTTTTACTTTTATAAAATGCCATGTTTATTTATTATAGTATACAAACTCATTTTATAATAGTTATTATTAGTTAGTGGCTTTTATATATTTATTTTATAATAATATTTATTTGAGTGCTCTTTTTATACTATATAGTTTATTTACAAATCTGATTACTAAAGTCCATTCCACCATTTTTGCCATAACATGAGTTCTACAAGGAGATATAACCTCAAATTTGAACAGCATAAACTAAATGATGTGTGCTACAAATAACTTTTAATAGCACTTCTCAATCATCTTCTAAGTATTTTAAATAATTCGTCCAAAACAGACTATACAGATTTGTACCTCAATAGTATTTTGAACATAACTTGCTCATTTTAATGATTCCATTGAGTGGCCAACTCACCACATATGTAAAAATGATATATCTATCTGCATATTTAATAATCTAAGCCATTTAATCAAGTGACCATATTGATACTTACTGATTTATACAGCATATGTAATTAACCAAGATTTTAACATTTTTACTTGTTGATTTTAGTCTTTTTAACCTAATCTATTAACACAAAAACCCCACATAATATTTTGATCATCATTCATCATCATATACATATACATTTAAAAAGAAAATACATGAGTACATTTACAAAATAACAAGATGATAGGAGAAATGATCTTGTTACCAACCAATATAGTGAAAGGTTAAGAACAAGACTTGGTTTTTAGTAACCAATCTTATGAAATATCAAGACCACTTTGAGATCACCAAGAATATGAAGACACCTTGAGAAAATCAGACCTAAACTCCTTTGAAAACTTCTTTTTAGTTGTTAAGATCACCTCAAATCATCATGTCTTCAATGGGTTATCATCATATGTAGATTATACATAAGATTTGTGGTTAAATTTTTTATCAATGGTGGTGTTTGTTGGTGTGTATGGGACGGAAAAGGGGAGCAAGAGAGAGATTGAGAGGTTTTGTATGTGTGAAATGAAAGGAAATGGTTTTGGTTTAGCTAGTTTGTTGGTTTTGTGGTTTGTAAGGCTCTAAGGACAAGTGTCCTTAGAGTGTATGTTAATTTGACACCACATATGGTGTTGGCTACTTGTCTTGACTGCCCATAGTAGGGTTGAGACAAGTGTATACTTGTTTCATCCCCACTAATTTACGGGTACACCTCGATTCTGGTTTCCTCGATTTACGTGCCCTCGGGTCATTTCACAAAAACGTTTTTATAAATTACGAATCTACGGCACCTAGGGTTCAAAAACGTAAATACGTAAACCTAGGTTTCCCGGTTTAGTCGTAAAGGACGTTAAATTATTCACGCAAGCCCTAACTTTAACCCGTAAATTGTGAGTTCATAAACCAACATAAAAATAAGTTTCAAAATAATATACTAGAAAATAATTTACTACCTGAAAATGCCAGATTGTCACAGTTTGACTTTGACATAAATGATGGTGTTTTCGGTAATGACAATTTATTGACATCTAGTGAGGTCGTGGGTCCTCCAGCAGCTTCCTCTTTTGACGAGTCATTATGTATTTGTGTGGGTGGTGATTGTGACATTTTCCTAGGGTAAAATGTTTCGTGCGAGTTCACTATTATTTTAATGTATCGTTTTTACTCTAGTATTAGAGCTAGTGTTTCATTATCTATTGGTGGTTATCATTGTAATTAAATTTTTAGTATTCAAGATTTTCAGTGATATGAATTTCACTGGTTAGGTTGTACATTCATAGAATGCGTTCTTTTGGTAAATATTGTTACTTCCGGGACTATTTGATATTTAGTATAGATATATATGTATATATGTTTGTTTATATATACATATGTATATGTATATATATATTTAGTAGTCATATTTATAAGTACACAAAATTCTTCATGTAGAGATTAAAGTTTAATTTCATGTATTCGTTATATCTTATTATTAACTAACAATTAAGCAGAGAGAGCATGTCATGTTGTGTACTATTGTAATACTACAGTGTAGGCCACTAGGTTACGTCATCTCACACCCATCGGTGACCCTGCATAGTCCTACAAACATGTTTTTCACAATAACACTTAGTAGTTTAGTAAAAGAAAATAGTATGTAAAACAATTTATCTTTTAGTAAAGATTTAACACTAGTTGATTGGTATGCTATTTTATCATGCAATTTAGAGCCGATTATAGTCTAGAGTTACTAATGCAACCTAGTTCTTTATAATCAAGGGCTCTGGTACCATTCTATCACACCCCCAAATTTCACTACAGCGGAAGACTGGATTTAGGTTGCGACTTCATGGCGTGAAGAGGATTTGATGAGAGAGAACGACCTCTACAGGCCAAAACAACAATGCAGACTCCACATAATCCACATAGTAGCATACCTGAGAAAAACATTGCTAAAGTGTCAACACAAAGTTGGTGAGTTCCTAGATTTGAGTTTAAGAAAACAATGAAAATCATATTAGTGAACCACAAGATTCGTATCCACCTGTGAAAATATAACACATACAAGGTCACATAGTTTATCTTTACTACTATCTAAGCTCATGACACCGATGCGTTAACGAGTCTAACTGACTTCGTGTGTGCCCGTGAAGGTGACTAACCCAAGTAACCCATTGTCTTCAAATGAAACTGTATTTACTTGAACGGACTGATTCAAAGTAAATAGGAGTGTCAACTCCGATAGATCTATCCATAACATTCACGCTCACTTCGCTGTAACCCAGCTAGGTGACTAACGGTTCATGATTCGTGGGCAGTTTCCTTTGTGTTATTTCAAGACATCGATCTACTTGTAAAGAATAGTTCACATGTGTTCACGCGTTATAAATCAAGCTATGTTCTCACCCCCAAAAGAAGATAAAACAGTTTTAGAGAGAGGGCCAGGAAAACTCACCTTGTTGATAGTAATTTATCGCGGGACAAAGTGGAATTTTTACTGGTAACCTAATAACAATAATGTTAATTTAAACCATGTGTAATATAAATATAATATAAATATATAAACCCTTTCTTAGTTGGTGCTTTTGGTTGGAATAATAACGGCTAAAGTTTTATAAAACAGTTTCGGCTATTAATTTAATTATTTAGGGTCGGGTTTTATCTTTTTAAACTAGGGTTTCATCAATTATTATCATTTTATATTTTCATGTTTATGCATTATAAAATCATTGATAGGTTGATATGAATTCAAGTAAAAGTAATTTAAATTTATTAAATTTTTCTAATTGTTGATGCAAAAGTTGGGGTTGACCGAGCTTAACACAAATTTGGACTCCGGCTCTCGCACCAAGTGAAACTTGCTTTAGGACCCTGCGCACTAAACAGACACCGTTAGGCTTACCGTGGGTTTGTTACCCACGATTAGACTCCGGCGTGAGAGTAAGTAATCGGTTTTGAGTATATTAGTGTTTAGGGTATTGTGTGTATCGTACCTTTGTGGAACCGAAGGGGTTCCTTTTATACTCGAAAGAGACCAGGCTGGGCTCCCTGTTCTTGCGGCCTAAGGAAGAGATAATGATTCAAAATAGCTTGATCTTCATTATCCAACTAAGGCAAGTGTATATCCCTTTTCCTTAGGCGAATATAACTATAATATAAGTTATATTCGGTCTGATCCTGTCGCACTGCGACGAGGACTTGGCTAAGTAATCAACTTCTTGTGCGACAGTGGCTTACCGGGCTTTATGGACTATGTGCGCACATCTCACAAGTATCCAATCCATTCATGATGGATGCGGGTAGTACCCGTGAGTCAGACTATCCAGCCCGACTAGGGACTATACGTCATCATGTCCCCCCAGTCTAGTGGTCGCAGGTTCCAACCGCGGCTACTAGACTATTAATCATCAAGGCCCGCTCCCATAGATGCTTACTAAAAAAGTAAAACCCCACAGTCATGACATCAAATAAACATCCATGTCATATTCCACTATCACAGTCCTTTATTGGAAACCGTGAAAAGCATTGAATCATGTCAGAAGAGGTAATCAGCGGACACCATAGGATGAACCAAACATCACAGACACGTGCCATAAGAACCATTACATCCATAGGGTATATAAATGCAGTCTGAGAGTCACTTTTTTCATTTTTCCAAAAAATCTTTCCATCCATTGTTGAAAACTGTAAGAACTAGTATTCCAAACAAAATATACTACCTTCGCCCGTGCTTAAAACACCCACAAGAGCAAGAGATGGTAACCCAACTATTTGATGTGACGTCCCGCATATCTGAATAAGAGCTCTCTCGTTTTACCACCAAGTACCACGTTCCTTCAGATCTTCATCCGACTGTTCCAGATCCACAAGCACATATAGGGAGTTTTCTCGACGGAAAAATTGGTATATACACCAGGTTCATTGAGTTTTCCAACAATCGCATACCTCTAAGCCGCTTCCTGACAGACATACTAAATTATTATAGTATACACCTCTCCCAGCTACATTGTATAAGAGCCGCCAAAATCTCAAATTTTGAGATAAACTGCTTACTCAAAAATGTTGACCCAACCATAAACCTGTTCTGCGCCTTCTATAGACCCACATAGATGAACGGATGGATAACCCTCACGAAACGCCCTGGTCAACTTCAATGTTACACAGAAAAATAGATTCCCTGAAGAAGTGGACCGACAAGTTCTTCTGGGTAGACAAGGTTGGGTCCCATTTGACCATGATTTCATCACCCCCGAGACAATGATAAAGGATGACCGCCCCATTGCTGGTTCGTATAACGAGGCAGACGCACAATCAATCAACGCTGATCGGATACCAATGCAAGAATATTCAGAGACACTGCTATACGCCCTAGGTTTGAGCCATACATCAATTCTTCCTGCCAACCACCTTCCTCAATACTTTGATGACTTTGACCATGGTAAGAAACCTTCATTTCGTTCACTTCCCCTTCTTCTTGTGGTTGTGTCTTTTTATTTGGCTCCCGAGAAAAACCATTCCTGCACATATACTTACTCGTCCTTCATATGAATGCAGAATTAACTTACGTACAGCTCGTGAAGCGCGGGAATCCATGCGTCGTAACCATGCGCACCCGACCCTTCACATTAATCGAGATATCAAATTTTTGGTGCATTGGTCAACGAACTGTAGCTCTGGAGGTTCCTTCTCCCACACCTAGTGGGAATGCCGAGATGACAACCGCCATAAACGCTACCCCTATCCGAAGTGTACCATGCATCATAGAGTATCTGTCAAAGGAAATGAGCCAAGGAGACGAAAAAGAACATGGTGCCGCAGAGGATTCGCACACCGGCCCATCTACAGAGGACGTACATGTGCCAAGTTACAAAAGATTACCGTGCTCCCCTACGCAGCAAATTCTGAGAATGGGAAGAACATTGCAAACAAAGCCACGTGCTAATGCAACATCGTGGGGAGCCCCATTAAGGCCACGGGAAAGCATACAACTACCAAGGTATACCCCTACGCCCTTCTTTAGTATGTCGTAAAAAATAAACAATTCTCACACCTCCAATAATCGTAAGACATCAAATTTGCAACCCCCTTGCTTCCACGACCGAGGCAGATGCAGGCACCGTGAAGCCCATCAGATTTACTCCTCCCTGGCAATGCCCTCGCTCCTGCGCTCTTGATGGCGTAGACGCTTGTGGTGACTTCCTGCAACACATAACTCCCCTTGGTCGCGCTCAACATTTACACGAGATGTCCGATGAACTACTAATGAAAAAGCTAGACACAATTGCCGCCCAAGAAGTAACTTTAGCTGCCCACTTGAAAAAGAAGATATCCCAGTTGTCCGAGCGTTTAGCATAATTAAACGAAGAGGTCCACCAGGTTACAGAACAAAAAGAACTCAAGCTTGTAAATACGAAAATCGAATTTGCCCGCTTGCGCCCCGTGTCCAGTATAAATGTCGGATCCGTCCAATATTTAGAGGAAGAAAAATCCTCGCTCTCTAAGTTCCTAGACCGCGAGTGCCGCCTGCGAGCGAAGCAAGAGGGCGAAAACGTTGGGCCATGGCAAAACTAGAAGAAGGCATGAATGCCCTTGCTCTGAATTGCGACAATTTTGTCACCAACTTCTAGAAAGACATGGCCAAGAAGTCCGAAGTTCTGAAGTATATGAGTACGGATTTTGATGAAGAGCTATATCCGCACCTCACCGCAGTGCGCGCTGAAAATCGATGGCTAATAAAACATGCTCTTCCACTTGCTGCCAAAGGTATCATGAACTTACCCCCCTTTTGACAAAGCGATCAAGGATGTATATGATGTCGCGCTATTGCTTGGATCCAGTCTCGCCACGGAACGCGCTTCCAAAGAAAATTTACTAAGGGGTCATTTGAATGGAAATGAAATCTATTCCAAATATGCGCAGGAGATGTTTGACGCCGCTTTCCATAGATTAGAGAGCCTCTCAATGCCAACCATAGATCTAATCGAGAAAGGCCAGGACCTCCCAATTCGCGTGACCATGACAGGCCTTATGATTCCGAGTGATAGTGCAGACCCAACAGAAGGAGACCCTGAAACCACTGGCGAGCCGAAACTATCCCAACTACAAGTCCCTTTGTACATTTTTGGCACTCCAATATTGGTTCCGCTGGAAGATAAATTAAAGCAACACGTGCGTCGCGTCGCCAAGAAGAATCATACCTCCACCAAAGGTGCTGTTATCAGCCTAGGCTTAGCACACCCTATCCGGTCTGACGGTGTACCCGTGAGTCTTCCATCCATATACGTATACTACACTCGCGTGCTTCAATATGGAAGAGGCATGGGCACATCATCGCACGTCACAGAACCTACAACATCGCAGGTTAAAGAGGTCGCTGTCCACGAGCGACCTTCTATAGAGGCTGTCTTGCCCCACCATATTTATTGTTGTATTTGATGCTAACTAATCTTGTAAATTAATAATTTCTTCAATGATAATAGTGTCCTGCATCATATTCATGTGTAGTCACATATATATGTGTCCAGGTTTCTACACCTACACCTGAGATGGTGAGGGAGAACACCTGTTTATGAGTACGCCCGTTGGGGTGCGAATCTTCACTTATGGGTGAGTCTAAAAGTCATTATGTGTGGTCCTGCCACTACTACCACAAGTAATGTCATTGAAAATGACATACTTGTTAGGCGTGCATACTATGCGCATCTGTCATAAAGTATGAGGACTGCTATACTTACCACAACGTCTTGTGAAAAGCTGCCTAACAAAGGATACCTGATACGGCGTCGCTGGGGGTGCATCCTCTTACGCGACAAGTCTAATTAGTAGGGTAAACTTATTCCTCTTATTCCACCTGAAAACGTTATTGTACATGTACACCAAAAGGCCTAATATATATTAAAGAAATAATACTTGCATGCATGCATTAAAGATGAGAAAGAAAAAACATCATTTGGACTGCAGAACTAGCTAGGAACCGCAGTGTTTTATTCATACCCTTTTGCAAATGTTTTGAAGCAAATAACAAAACCTAAAAAAAGATTAAAAATAAAAAAAATACATGGATCCTTATAGGGGCTGCTGCAGCCAAGGTATTGGTCCATGCCAACTATGCGATATGTCAAGGAGAATATCATCCAAAACTCCAGTCGTCTCTTAAATCATTCCTTGTAGGTCCAGATAGCAATTGCGCATAGCCATGCGCACTTATCCTAGTTTATGAGGAACCTTTGCTCGCCTGACCGCGCTGCTTCATGCTTCGTGCTGCTAGTAGTACGCCCATACGAAGCCGTTGTCGCTTAGCGAGTGAAGGTATCCTTGCTGCGGGGACAAGTGCTCCCATGCGCTGCTGTTGATGGTTACCTTTAGTCGGGAGCAGCGTTACCGCGTGTCGCGCCATATTTCTAATTGACGTTGCTAAGGAACCTAGAGCACGTCCCAGCTTTGAGAATAGTCCCCCTTCTACTGCACCTTTGGTTGAGATTGGGCCAGTAACCATGTTAGAATTCGTCCGACGTCTTGTGTCCACTTCGTATTTCGGACAACGCGCCACTCTTTTGCGCGCATCTTTATGTGCAAATGGCCAAAAGTACCCTGAGCGAGCGACTTCCTCCACCATAGCGACCAAGCCGCGAGGACACACTCTTCTATGCGCGGATTTTACTACTGCCCGCGCCTGATCTGGTGCTAAGCATTGCAACATCCGACCTTTGCCTGTTTCCCTATACAGTATCCCTTTGATAATTTCAAAATGCCTAGCTCGCACATGTATCTGCTTAGCCTTCCTTCTGCTGCTTGGCAATTTGTTATGTGACAAATACTTTCGAATGGGTGTCATCCAGGTAGGTGACTCCATGTTCGCACTCACATTTGTGTGCAAGATAAAATCGACGAAAACGTGACCAGGAGGCTTATTCATGTTTATAAAGGAAAGTTGGTCCATGTCCAGTGATATTTCATCTTCCTCTTCTTCAACCCTTCGTATAGCGAACTCCGCGAACCGTTTCGTCATGTCTCGTATCTTTTCCGTATACTCGATTAGCACCCGCCCTCGTGGCTCGCATGACCCATTGACTCTACTTGCCACCAGAGGGTTGTAGTTGTAGGCCACCAGGTGCTTTATGTCCATTCTTAGCGCTAACCTAAGACCTGCAATGAGGGCTTCGAAGTCTGCTTCCATGCTGGTAGTGGGGAAGTCCAACAACAATGCGTACGTTATTTTTATGTCGCCCTGGTTTGTGAGGATGAATCCTGCATCTGGCCCCCCCTTCTCCTGCGAAGCCTGTCGAGAAAAGGACCCATGAGAGTCCTGGCGGCGATTCCCCGCGCATAGACATGCTTGGCGCTTGGGACTCCTCCGAGACACGCCTCCTTCTGCTCATCTGTGGACTGGGCTCTATATCGCGTTGACACTTGTCCGCCTGCTTCCTTTTAGTATTGATACTAGAAGTACTGTTACCTCCTTCGATTGTGTCTATATTACGGATGGTAACTACTCCATTTTGCACCGAGAATTTGAACATACCGTGTGCCGTGGAAGGTACTGCGCGCAACGTCTTTAGCGCCGGCTGTCCGATTATCCTGTTGAACGAGGATTGAGAGCGCACAACCATGAAGTCCATCCATACCGTCCCCGAGTGTTCCACGTTCCTAATGGTCACCTGTGTGCAAAGATGCCCCAGTGGTTGAGTCTTATCACCGCTAAACCCTATGAGAATCTGTGTTGTATCTTCTAATTCCTTCCTTATTTCCCATGGCGACCGTGCGAAGCAATGTTCGTATAATATGTTCGCTGCAGACCCCCCATCGACGCACATGCCTTCTATAGTGTGGTCGCCTAAGGCTATGTCAACCGTCAACGAGCCGACTCTGTAGTCCGTATCCAAAAGGATGGGGAACGCTATTTCTTTATCGTGCGAAAATTCCGTGACCACTCTTCTTTGCATGAAATATTTTTCCTATATGGTTATAGGTTTATCCTTCTGTTTTTTAACTTCGACTTTCTTTGCATCCGCATTCTTTCTTCAATCCCTTATCAGGTGGTTCAGCTTTCCTGCCTTTACCAGGCTTTCAATGTGTCTTTTCAACTGAATACACTCGTCCGTAGCGTGCCCTTTATCATCATGGTACTCGCAATGCTTTGTGTTATCCCGCTTATCCACTGGTCCCCACATTGGGCTAGGAGCTTCCGAATGTTTGCTCCTTCTGATAGAAATGTCTCTCTAGAGGTTTTTTGCAGCGGGGTGAACATGCTGTTGTTGTTGTTATTGATGCGCCCTTGCTTTGCCGCCCCTTGGAAGTCCAACGTGCGACTGATATTTTGCCCATATGTTTGTTTCTTGGGCCTATCTTGGTACCTGTAGCCCGACGCCATTTTTCGGCTATCTGCTGCTACGGTTTCTCCTTGAATAAACGCTCGGACCTTTTTCACTACCCCGTAGAACATTGTCGGGGTTCTGTCGTTCAACTTTTTTATTAGATCCGGATTTGTGATGCCTGCGAGGAATCCAGAAATCTTTAGAATTCCGGGCAATCCTTAATATGGTTACACTCAGATTTAAAGCGTTCCATGAAGTCCTCTAGGCTCTCGTTATGACTCTGCTTCACTCTTACGAGCGAAACCGGACTTTTGTCATACTTCTTTTGCTGCGCATAGTTCCTACGGAATGCTCTTCAAAGCTCTTCAAACCCGTAGATGCTCCTTTGCGGGAGACGGTCAAACCATGTCCGAGCGTTCCGATGAGCGTCGAGTTGAACATATGGCACCATACGGCTTCTGGCCATTGTTCTATCCCTGTCTGCGATTTAAATACTTTCATGTGATCATTCGAATCCGTCGTGCCGTCGTAGGTCTTAACATTAGACGGCATGCGTCTTTTCCTGTTATCCCTGAAAGTAGTTATGCGTTCTGAAAATGCGCTTCCTTTTTCTCGACGCCATGGCATGGTCCATTGATCTTCACCTTGTATCCTTGGCCTTTTTGGCGCCCTACGGTGTTTTCTATCGTAGTAAGAGGAGTCAGAGTCCTCAGTGGATGAAGGAGAGGCCCTTTTACGGCGGGGGTGGTGGTCTCTATGGCTAGAGTCCAAGGAACCTTCGCTCGACGAATTCCTCTTGCGCCTCCTTTCAGTGCTATTACTTCTTTCTTGAACTCGTAGATCCTGAGATTCATCTCCTTCTAAGGGGCCTAGCCTTTTAAGGGCACTTTGTCTGCTAGTAGGATTAGGCCCTAGTCTCTCCTTCACGCTTGTGCGCCGGTGGTTATTGACTGGTGTCATGAAACCATCCTCTTCTCCTGAGTCCCTGGAGCTATCTGAGGACGATGCGTCCTCAATGAGAGGCGCATCCGAAGTGGATGCTAGGTTCTCAGACGCTTTCTGCTTCCTTCTCTTCTCCTTTCTAGCTTCCTTACTGGATCTTGAGCCTCCCTTAGACATGAGTTCGTTATCGAAGTCTAAGCTGATCTGAAGGTCTCTTGCTGGGTTCTCCCTCATTTGCGCCCTCATAAGTGGGATTAGCGCCTCATAGTTTTCTGCGACATAGTCGCTCATACTTTGCTTCGCCGCGAGGGAAGTTTCTGTTTCCACCTGCGTATCTATCACAACCCTTGTGTCCAGAGTCTCCTTGTGACCTTGATTAGGGATCTCCTTAGAGGACGATGTGGTTCTGACCGTCTGTAGGGTCGGAGTGACTAGCGGAGAAAAAGATACTTGCAGTCCTTTCTCTCCACGACTTGGGTTATTGGGCTCAAGGCTTGAGTAAGGACCTGTTGCCTTCTTGGATCCACCTTTGGGTGGGGGAGGGTTTAAGGCATTTTTCGTCATTGGCTAGAGTTTAGTTTGGGTCCCACAGATGGCGCCAACTTGTTGATGCAAAAGTTGGGGTAGATCGAGTTGAACCCAAATTAGGCTTAATTTGGGGTCTTGTGGACTCCGGATCTCGCACCAAGTGAAACTTGCTTTAGGACCTTACATACTAAACAGACACCGTTAGGCTTACAGTGGGTTTGTTACCCACGATTAGACTCCGGCGTGAGAGTAAGTAATCGGTTTTGAGTATATTAGTGTTTTGGGTATTGTATGTATCGTACCTTTGTGGAACCGAAGGGGTTCCTTTTATACTCGAGAGAGTCCAGGCTGGGCTCCCTGTTCTTGCGGCCCAAAGAAGAGATAATGACTCAAAATAGCTTGATCTTCATTATCCAACTAAGGCAAGTGTATATCCCTTTTCCTTAGGAGAATATAACTATATATAAGTTATATTCGGTTTGATCCTGTCGCACTACGACGAGGACTTGGCTAAGTAATAAACCTCTTGTGAGACAGCGACTTACCGAGCTTTATGGACTATGTGTGCACATCGCACAAGTATCCAATCCATTCCTGATGGATGCGGGTAGTACCCGTGAGTCCAACTATCCAGCCCGACTAGGGACTATACGTCATCACTAATAAACTAATATTTAAATTTATGCAGGTTTTATGGTTTCAGCTTTCGTATTCATTTCTTAATCATTTTTAAGTATTATAAAGTCATGTAATTATTTACTAAATTAATATGAAATGCAAAATTTATAAGTTTAACATGAAATTTCATTTAACACTTTCATGAGTTATAAAATATTATTATAATTTCTTAAAAACGTCATTTTTACGTCTAGTAATTATTTATTAGTTATAAGCTCGTTTTTAATCCTTCTACCGTGATTCTTTTTGCAGAGATTGATTCATATTATGAACTTACAATTTAATTAAGTAACTAATATTCGTGACATTCTAAGTGTTCTAAAGTTTACTATTTTACATGCATACGATTTCATTAATTTCGCATAAAATCATAAAATTAAAAGTGTGATAACAAATTCATTTTTAGGTCTTTTTACTTGATTAAAAAAGCATTAGAAAACTTATGACAAATTAAATATGAATATTTAGAGAAAAGTTTTCGTGCCCAACATCGGATGGTCGGTTTTTAACAAAAGTTTAAGCGTTTTTAAGCTAGTTTAGCAACGAGAGTTTCGGCTAATTTTACCACTTGATCAAATAACATTACCTACTTAGTTTAACTAACATAACCTAATTACTAACATCATTTAACAGTAGGAAACACAAAATTTTATTTTAAAATCAAGTTAAGCAAAATTAGGGCATGGTTTTTACCCGTATGCCCTGTGAGGGCTCGTTTTTAACCATTTAGCCAATTACGTGTTATTTTCCAACTTTAGGCATTACTAGATCAGGGTGTAACATGTAATAAGAGTTAATTGTACTAGATAAATCAGATCTTACGAAGTGATTGGTGGTTTGAGCAAAACCGAACATAGAAAACCCTAAAATGAGCTCGGCTAGGATTTTGCTTGCACAATCCGTACACAGACACTTGTAGGACTTAGGAACTTGTACTAGGACTACTTGGAAGACCATAAATGATATCAAGAATATTTCTAACAAACAAGACCACCAGCAACAACAATAATCTGAAATCAAAATTAAGGTTTCTTAGAAAACCCTAAATTGATTTTTGACTAGAATTTCGCCTAGGTTTCTTCACACTTGCTGAGATTCTAGGACAGAGACCAAGGGTCCTTGTTGGAGTTTTGGTGGCCCTTAAATTAAAATGTGGTAGTGGAAATGGTGGTGGTGGTTTATGGCAGAAAACAAAAGAGAAACAATGGCTCGGTTTGATTTTCTGCTTGTGTTTTGGGATGAACAATTACAAGACTTGCACTCCCTATTTATAATCTGAATATAAATTTCCTTTAAGACCTCAATCATGCAAGGAAATCAAAAGGAATGGTTGAAGTTGAAGAACAATAGAAGAAAAAGATAGAACAGTAGCCATGGCTAAGAAAACAGTAACAAGAAATAAGGGTTGTGACAATCCGTCAATTTGAGGTCGTTATTTTATTTTCAAGTATTATTTAAAATCATTATTTTATTGTTAATTTATGAACTCACTCACCTTTGGGAAGAAATTGGGGTTTACGTCTTAAAGTAGCATCGACTACGTCTAACCGGAGAACTCTACGTTACATGCTTACGTTTACATACACCGTTTTTGTAACAGTCTGACATTTTTGGAAATAAATTTATTCTTAAATATTATTTTAGAATTTTAATTTGTGTTGGTTCATAAACTCACAAATTTACGAGAAGAAATTAGGGCTTACGTGCATAATTTAGCATCTTTTACGATTAAACCAGAAACCCTAGGTTTTACGTATTTACACTTTTGTGCTCTATTTTTGATGAGACAAGTTTTATTAGAATCGTTTTGTGCCGTAGAATCATAATTTATAAAAACGTTTTTTGTAAGTCGACCCAAGGGCACGTAAATCGAGGAAACTAGAATCGAGGAGTACCCGTAAATTAGTGGAGATGAGACAAGTGGGACACTTGTCCCACCCCCACTATGGGATGATTTTACAATGCCACACGCCTCTTTTGGTGTCAAAATTTTATACAAGTATAGGACACTTGTCCTTAAGGCTTCCAAAACCATCAAAACCACTAACTACAAACTATTTCTTCATTTATTACATGCAAACTAGCCATGTTTTTCAATCTCTCCTCCCCTCTCTCTTTATTTTCGTCCAACACCACCACCAATTCTTAATTATCATCAAAAATTTAACCTACAAAATAAGCTATAATCAACATATGTTGAAGCCTACATAAAAAAGATGATGATTGGAGGTGATTGCTACTTGTGAAAAGGAGTTTTCATGGAGGTCTTAGGGATGATTTTCAAGAAGGTGTTCATCCACTTGAAGATTTCAAAAAGCCCATTTGCTAAGTTAAAGATTTGGTGGAAAGATCAAGCCTTGTTCATCCAAAATCTCATCCTTTCTATCATATTGATTGGTATAGAGATCAATTTCTTTCCATCACCCTATTGTTTTATCAATGTATTCATCTATTTTTCTTCAATAAGGTATATGTATGATGATGATAAATGATGATCAATATATTGTGTGGGGATTTTGTGTTATTAGATTAGGTTAAAAAAGACTAAAATCAACAAGTAAACATGTTAAAATTATGACTAGTTGAATAGGCTGTATAAAACAGTAAGTCCCAATATGGTCACATGGTTGAATGGCTTGGATTATTAAATACAGATAGATATATGATTTTTACATATATGGTGAGTTGGCCACTCAATGGAATCATTAAAGTGAGCAAGTTATGATCAATATACTATTGAGGTACAAATTTGTATAGTCTTTTTTGGACGAATTATTAAAAATACTTAGAAGATGATTGAGCAGTGGCTATAACAGAGTTATTTGTAGCGCACATCATGTAGTTTATGCTTTTAAAATTTGAGCTTCTATCTCCTTGTAGAACTCAAGATATGGCAAAAATGGTGGACATGAATTTAGTAATCATATTTGTAAATAAACTATATAATATAAATAGAGCACTCAAGTAAGTATTATTATAAAATAAATATATAAAAGCCACTAACTAATAATAACTATTATAAAATGAGTTTGTGTACTACAATAAATAAACATAACATTTATAAAATTAAAACTCAAATGTTTTATATAACTACAAACTATATATAAGTTTTACGTCTTTTCGGCAAAAACCGAAAGATTAACGTTTTCGCCAAATAAAACTTAGACGGTCAGACCCGTCTAATGTAACATTTTTATAACTCATATACTGATATGTAAACATATTTTACAAGCAAAAACCGATAAACCCGAGCTTTATAACTTATGGACCATAATGGGCCAAAGTAGCCTTATTCGACCATTAGCCCAACTAGTTTGGCTTAACACTAATGGACTTACTCATGGGCTTAACCCACTAGGGCCCAACATATGAGTATAGGCCTGGTATTAAAAGTATAAATGGGCTAATATAATTCATTGAACTCTTAATGGGCTTATTGGGCCCTAATGTGTAAATGGGCTAAATCTAGTGTAACTAGTATGATAAGCCTAAGTTAACTAATACTAAACAACTAGTAATGTTGTGTAAAGAAATAAAACCCCACTTGATAATCATGTTATGACATCATTACATATAAATAACAACTTTTATAAAGTTATTGGGCATATCCTAAGACCGAGTATTATTTGTCTAGGTTTCCCGTGATCGAGGCACGTACTATACATCTTAATTGCCGATAACCCGCCTTCCAACACCAATGTGAGTTCATAGCCTCGCACTCTTTTAAATATTTTATGAAATGTTTTATAAACCCGCGAGGGAGATAACATGCTAGTTTTAATAAAAAATAAGACACTAGTTGTCCCGATTGTATGCTTATTGATATGGACCCGAATGATTATATGACCCAATGAAGGAAATGAAATGGATAATTATTAGTTAGGTTATGTCACTAAAATTCCCATTAGCATGAATTGTGAACTACCGGGATTTGGTAGACGCTTATGCATATAATAGTACTATTTGGGGAAGATCACCCCAGTTCGCGCCTTGACGGTTGATCCCCGTCGTGCCACATTGATTGGTAAGTGAATTTATGTATGAGAAAATTTATATAAGCGTGATTATTGTGACGACACGCTGTTTTAGATGGGCAAAGGAATTTCGGGTTAGCTACCTAATATATGTTATAGAAAGGTAACAATGTCATGCGGCTTATAATAATCCAATAATGAAAATACTGATGTACGAATTGAATTATAATATATTGCCTGACTAGCAATACGGGGTCTTATTACTGATATTATGTTCGTGCTTTGGTTTTACATAACCATTTTCATATAACGATTTACAACGTTATAAAACGTATTGTATGATGTTTTTTTACGAAAATGGTTCGTATAATGGTTTTGAAGGCAAAAGCCTATATTATGATTTACGACAAAGATTCGTATAAAATTTTTTTGGCCTACTTTATAGCCTACGACAAAGAATTGTACAAAATGATTTTCGGTAATGATTATATACCGGTGATATATATATATATATATATATATATATATATATATATATATATATATATATATATATATATATATATATATATATATATATATATATATATATATATATATATATATATATATATATATATATATATATATATATATATATATATATATATATATATATATATATATATATATATATATATATATATATATATATATATATATATATATATATATATATATATGTATCTATATATATATATATATATTTATATGTATCTATATATATATATATATATATATATATATATATATATATATATATATATATATATATATATATATATATATATATATATATATATATATATATATATATATATTAATGGTTTTTATTAAACTCTATGAATTCACTCGGCGTTTCGCTGACTTTTTATCATGTTTTATCTCAGGTACTTGAAGGTAATTCTCGGGAAGATAACAAGAATTTATGGCCCGCATTTAAATAAAAATTTCCATTCAAATGTTTTGTAAACTGTATGACATATTATGACCTGAGGACCTATGTAATTTGATATTTATGAATGGAAAATGCTTTGTTATTAAACGACGTGACTTTTAAGCATTGTCTATGATTTGAGTGATGTGCCATCCCGTAACACCAACGACTCTTCCACTGAACAGAACTATGAATATTTAGGGGTGTTACAGTTTGGTACCAGAGCTCTCGTTATAGAGAACGAAAGATTTTTAAAACCAATGTTTTGAATAAAACATTTCAAAATCTTTTAACCATAAATACTTTTAAATAAATATTTTGAGTAAAATGTTTAAGAATCTTTTGACTATAACTGTAACACTCTCATTTTTCGTATCGGTACAGCGGAAGGGTCTTTCAGAGTGTTACGGGATAGCACAATAACTCCAATCATAGACAACACATAAAAATGGTTGTACAAGGTTTAACAAACATTCATTCGATAAAAAGTTTCAAAAGTGTACAACAGGTCCCAAATTATACAGGTCATTAAGTTTACAAAACACAGATCGAATGAACATTTTTAATATTAAGTGTGGGCCATCAGAGTCGATCTCCATCCGGATTACCTTCAAGCACCTGAGATAAAAACATGCAAAAATCATATCAGCGAATGCCGAGTGAATTCATAGAGTTTAATGAAAACCGTTATATAAAACAATCATTTACAATCATTTAAAATCAGAACACAAGTATAATATCGGAAGTAAGTCCACATATTGCTAGTCAGGCAATATATAAATCAAGCATACATCTTAAACCGTCCATGAGACCGCAGTCTCTATATTACCATGATAGGTAATATATTCATCGTTAATAGCGTCGTTATCGTTTATAGGATACATTTTTATTTAGATTAGGTAGGATTATTATTAGCCGCATGACATTGTTACCTTACTGTGAAAACAGCGGGCCGCGAACCCGACAAACAGTTTGCCCATCTAAGTTAGCGTGTCGTCACAAAAATCACGCTATGGAATCTTCTCATACATAAATTCGCTTACCAATCAATGTGGTACGACGGGGATCAACCGTCAAGGCGCGAACTGGGGTGATCCTCCCCAAATAGTACTATCAAATGCATAAGCGTCTACCAAATCCCGGTAGTTCACAATTCATGCTAATGGGACTTTAAGTGACATAACCTAACTACTAATAATCCTTTTAGTCTCGAATATAGGGTCATAGCATCATTCGGGTCCATATCATATAGCATACAATCGGGACTACTTGTGTTCTATTTTTATAAAAATCTAGCATGTTATCTCCCTCGCGGGTTTACAAATCATTTTATAAAAACATTTAAAAGAGTGCGAGGCTATGAACTCACGTTGTTAATGAGAGGCGGATTATCGGCTACGGGCGTGCTTCGGTCACGGAAACCTATATAAATAATAATCGGTCTTAGACTCGGTCCAATGACTTTTATCAAAATAACAATATACATATGATGATTTTGTACATATGATGATGATCAAGTGGGTTTATACATCCTTGTTTACTCATTTTAGCGTTTACGTTTTGGTAACGTCTTACTAGTTAGCTAGTTTTAACTATTTATCCATTTTAAGTCCATTAAGTCTTTTATTAGTTCTTTAACTTGTTTTTACCCATTTTATACCTATATGATCAGTATATATACTTTCCATATTGGGCCCAAATGGGTTAAGCCCAAATAATTCTTTTTACAAGTATTTATCTTATTAAGTCTAATTATTAGTCCAATATGTTTATTTAGCTCGTAAATGTCCATAATTCTTATAATTCGGGTTTTATCGGTTTTTACTTGTATTAGTTATCTATTCATCATTATATGACTTTTATAAACTTTACATTAGACGGGTTTGGTCGTCTAAGTTTTATTTGGCGAAAAACGTTAATTTTACGGCGATAGCCGAAAAAGTCGTAAAAATCAAGTTTATAGTTTTTATTACTTATAAATATTATTTTACCACCATTTATCTAATTTTCCCATTTAACTAACCTTTTATACATTTATATAAATAAGTTTTATAAGTTAGTGGGTTTATATTTTAACATTTTATAAATTATAATGTGAGTGCTTATATAATAATAATAAACATTATTTCCAAAATCTGATTTTTAACTTCATATTCACCATTTTTACCATATCTAGAGTTCTATAATGACTTAGAAGCTCATTTTTGGATGACAATTTCTTCATATTATTTGCTACATATAACTTAGTTATAGCTACTGCCCATTTTGAGTTTAAGTTGCCTTAACAGTCCCTACAAAACTGCTTATTTAGATTACACCACCTAACTTGTTTTGATCATATCTCACTCATTATTTTGATTCCATTGCATGACCAACTCTCACATGTGTATAACATCATCTACTTACTGTAAATGCATCAAACCATGCAACTTTATCAGTTCATCTTTTAGTTATCTACTGTTTTTATACAGCCAACTAAATAGTCAAGATTTTAGCTTCATTTCTTATAGTTATCATCATTTTTAAGCATATTTATCAACACTTGATCCCCACACAACATTTTTATCATCATATATACATCATATACATATACAAATGAAAGAAAATACATTTGTTCTTTACAAAATAATAAGAGAAAAATGTAGAGGATGATCTTCTTTACCAATCCAAGTGGATTTCTTGTTTTAGGAAGACAAGAACTTGATGAACACAACAAGTATCTCCAAGACCACCAAATATCAAGAACATAGGTTGGAAAATCATCCCTAGGACACAAGCAAATCACCTCCAAAGTTTTTAATATGGCCACCAAATGATCAAGGCTTCAAGAGAACACCTTAATAGGACTAGTAAACATGTGGTTTATGGCTAGAAAAGATCAAGAATGGTGTTTGTTGGCTTATTTGGGACGGCAAGAGAGGGAGAGTTGAGAGGATTTTAGAGTGGATTGCATGTAAGAATGATGGTATAATGAAACAACTTGCTAGTTTTGTGTTAGTGGAGAAAGGTTAAGCTTAAAGTGTAAGCTAGCTTACACTTGGTGTAAGTTAGCTAAACTTGATGCCACCTAAGGGTTGTGGTGTCAAGTTTGACCGTCCCATATTGCTAGTGGGGTGGGACAAAGTGTTTTGTCCCATCTCACTAGTTTACGGGTATTTCTCGATTCTAGTTTTCTCGATTTGCGTGCCCTCGGGTCGTTTTACGAAAAACGTTTTTATAAATTATGAATCACCGTCACAAAACGAATCCAATAAAAATTGTCTCATAAAAAACGGAGTTCAAAAACGTAAATACGTAATCCTAAGGTTTCCGGTTTAGTCGTAAAAGACGCCAAATTATGCACGTAAGCCCAAATTTAAATCCGTAAATTGTGAGTTCGTCAACCAACACAAAAATACGTTTCAAAATATTATACGAGAAAATATTTCACTACCTGAAAGTGTTAGATTTGTCACAGCTTTTCCTCCTAAAAGGGATCAACGTCCTCGTGATCCATTTCATTTGGATGTCCGTTTCTTATTGAAATCAAAGAGGTGCGGATATTTCTTCCACATTTCATCCTCTCGTTCCCAAGTATACTCCGGTCCATGCTTTGAATTCCATCGGATCTTGACAATAGGTATCCGACTTTGTTTTAGTTGCTTTACCTCACGGTCCATAACTTCTACGGGCTCTTCGATAAAATGCAACTTCCCATCTATTCGAACCTTACCTAACGGAATTTTCTCATCACTCACTGCTAGACATTTCTTCAGATTAGATACATGGAATGTGTTGTGTACACCATGAAGTTCTGGGGGTAACTCTAGTTTGTAAGCCACCGGACCTACTCTAGATAAAATCTTAAAGGGTCCAATATAACGGGGATTCAATTTCCCTCGCTTTCCAAATCTTATAACCCCTTTCCATGGCGATACCTTCAACATTACTCGGTCACCCACTTCAAACTCCATTGGCTTCTGCCGCACATCCACGTAACTTTTCTGTCTACTACGGGCAGTCAACAACCTCTTCTTAATCTGAACTATCATCTCCGTAGTCTCCCGGATCAATTCCGGTCCCGTGAGCTGGGTATCCCCAACTTCACTCCAACATACAGGAGATCTACACTTCCTACCATACAAAGCTTCAAACGGTGCAGCCTTAATACTAGAATGGTAACTATTGTTATACGAAAACTCTGCTAACGACAAATGTTTATCCCAATTCTTACCAAAGTCTAACACACAAGCTCTCAACATATCTTCCAGTGTTTGTATCGTCCTTTCACTCTGCCCATCAGTCTGGGGGTGATAAGCAGTGATCATATCGAGATTCGTTCCCAAAGATCTTTGGAGAGATTTCCATAAATTCGATGCGAATCTAGGATCTCGATCTGAAATGATCGATACAGGCACTCCATGTTTGCATACCACATTATCAAGGTATATTCGAGTCAGCTTCTCCAGTGAGAACTGCTCCTTAACCGGAATGAAGTGTGCTGATTTGGTTAGTCTATCGACAATAACCCAAATCGAATTGTTTCCAGATGATGTTCTAGGAAGCTTGGTGATAAAGTCCATTGTAATTCGCTCCCACTTCCATTCAGGAATCTTTGGCTGTTGAAGTAGTCCTGATGGCTTTTGATGTTCCGCTTTAACTCTAGCACAAGTCAAGCATTGAAGAACATACATAGCTATGTCAGCTTTCATATTCGGCCACCAGTACAACTTCTTCAAATCATGGTACATCTTATCAGATCCCGGATGAATGGAATACTTAGATTTATGGGATTCTAACATAATCAAATCTCTTAAGCCTCCAAACTTAGGTATCCACATACGACCTCTTAAGCATTTCACTCAATCAGCTCTAACCTCTAAAGGATCTCCTTCTCCTCGGAACCCTTCATTAACAAAATTCTCCTTCTTACAAGCTTCTATTTGCGCATTTCTAATTTGCTCAGGCAAATTATTGTGCACGGTCAAGACTAGAGAACGCACCCTGATAGGCTCTCTATCTTTCCTACTCAACGCATCAGCAACAACATTGGCTTTTCCTGGGTGATATTTTATATCACAATCATAATCACTTAACAACTCTATCCATCTTCGTTGCCTCATGTTCAATTCCTTCTGGTCGAGAATATACTGTAGGCTTTTGTGATCGGTGAATACCGTACACTTGGTGCCATACAGATAATGTCTCCACAACCTAAGAGCAAAGACCACAGCTCCTAACTCAAGATCATGAGTAGTATAATTCTCCTCATTCTTCCTCAATTGCCTAGAAGCATAAGCTATCACTTTCTCTCTCTGCATCAAAACAGCTCCATAACCTCTAAGAGATGCATCACAATACACTACAAAATCTTCACTCCCGTCGGGTAATGATAAGATTGGCGCACTACATAATTTTTGCTTCAATGTATGAAATGTTCCATCTTCATCACTTCCCAAACGAAAGGTTTATTCTTCTGAGTAAGCTTAGTCAAGGGTTTAGCTATCAAAGAAAATTCTTTAATGAATCGCCTATAATAGCCAGCCAATCCTAAGAACTGTCGCACTTCCGTTGGCGTTGTCGGTGCAGACCAATTCTTAATAGCTTCAACCTTTGCAGGATCAACATGAATTCCGTCTCTGTTAATCACATGACCAAGAAATTGCACAGAATCTAACCAGAAATCACACTTCGAAAACTTAGCATACAACTTTTCATCCTTCAACAACTTCAAAACAATCCTCAAATGTTCTCTATGCTCATCTTCATTCTTAGAATAGATTAGAATATCGTCAATAAACACAATCACAAATTTATCCAAGTAGGGCTTGCACACTCGATTCATTAAATCCATGAAAACCGCAGGTGCGTTAGTTAACCCAAATGGCATTACTTGAAATTCATAGTGTCCATAACGAGTTCTAAATGCAGTTATAGGAATATCTTCTTCACGGACGCGAAGTTGGTGATATCCTGACCGCAAATCTATCTTAGAATACACACTAGATCCTTGCAGTTGATCAAACAAATCATCAATCCTAGGTAAAGGATATCGATTCTTAATTGTCAACTTATTCAGTTCCCTATAATCAATGCACATACGAAAAGATCCATCCTTCTTCTTAACGAACAAGACTGGAGCTCCCCAAGGCGACGAGCTCGGTCGAATAAAACCTTTACCAGACAACTCCTTAAGTTGCTCAGATAACTCCTTTAATTCAGAAGGGGCTAATCGGTAAGGCGCACGTGCCACCGGTGCAGCACCAGGAATTAAATCGATTCGAAACTCTACTTGCCTTATTGGTGGAAGTCCGGGTAAATCTTTAGGAAATACCTCAGGAAATTCACAAATAATAGGTACATCTTCCAATCGTTTCTCCCTAGACTCATTCTCGGTCACTTGAGCTAAGAATAACTCGCAACCGTTCCTGATGTACTTTTGGACTTTAATACATGAAACGATTTTCAAACGGGATTCACCTCGACTACCATCAATTACTAACGTCCTATTCCTAAGAGGAATCTTAACCTTCTTTTCTCCACATAAAATAGTAGCATTATTCAACGACAACCAATCCATACCAATAATAATATCAAAACTACCTAATTCTATCAACATCAAATCAATCAGAAAGGAATGGTTCAAGAGATTTAGAGAGCATCCTTCTAATAGCTTATTAGTTTTCACTAATTTACCATCAGCCAATTCCACCTCGCAACTGGTACTTATCTCAACAGGTTCAATATCAATAAGGGCAGTAAATTTAGTGGATACAAAGCTCCTATCGGCACCCGAATCGAATAAAGCAACAACATAATGATTGTTGAGTAAAAACGTACCGGTAACGACATTCGGATCCTCTTTCTTCACCTCAATTGTTCCAAGTTGGTAGATACCACCCTGGGGGTTTCTTCCAGGTACAATCGCTTTCAACTTGGGGCATTCCGATTTCCTATGACCTTCTTCATTACAGTTGAAGCAAATGGTTCCCTTCTTACACCTTTCAACCTTGTGTCCAAGCTTTCCGCAATTTCGGCACTTCCAGCAGTCGCCAGCATGCCTCTTGTTGCCACACTTAGGACATCTATCATCGTTGCGCGGTGCATTGTTGCTAAGAGCATTTGCATTCCCCTTTCTCTTGTTCTGACGGCGATTGAAATTCTTCCTATTATCACCTCTATCTACACGCTCAACGTCTCCCTGCCTTTTCTCACCAACACGGGCTTCATCTTCCTTATCCTGAATTATCTGTCCAATGAGTTGGTAAGCCATTCGAACAGCATCATCAATGGTAAGTGGTTTCGATGATGTTACGTCCCCCTGGATATTCCTGGTCAACCCTTTCACATATTGCGCAATTCGGATCTCTTCGGGTTCAACCAATCGAGGACATAGCAAGGCCAACTCATGGAATCGATTCGTGTAACTATCAATGTCCACACCTTTCATTCTAAGATGAATAAACTCTTGTTCTAACCTAATAATCACACTACGAGGACAAAACTCCAAAGTCATCCACTTCTTGATTTCAGCCCAAGGAGTAGCATTAGCAGCATCAAGACCCATGAAAGCAATTCTCCCGTTCCACCAAGTCAACGTACGACCTTTAAGAGTAGCCATAGCAAAAGTCACCTTATCTTCCTCCTTACACTTACTAATCCTAAACACCGATTCAATCTTCTCAATCCACTGGCTTAGTCCTACAGCACCTTCAGTTCCATTAAAAGGTAGAGGTTCACACTTCATGAACGTCACATAAGTACAGCCACCAACTTCAGGTGCATTAGCTCCAAGTCCTCCTATATTTCCTCCAGCATTAGCATTCACATTATTAGCATTCACATTCACATTAGTACCGCCAATTCCACTACCGCCAGCTCCACTACCGCCAGCTCCAGTACCACCAGCTCCACTACCGCCAGCTCCACTACCGCCAGCTTCATTTCTAGCATTTGCCATAAATTCAGTCATAGATGCGGTAACTTGCTCCGTAATAATCCTACGTACATCATCCTCAGTCACAGCCTTCTTGGGCGGCATAGTTCTATAATTCCACAATTTCAAAGTATTAAGCATTCATCCAACAAAGGATTCATATAATATGGATCGAATTCGTAATCAAGATACAAATAAGGCACAATATGGAATTCAAGACAAGATACATATTTCATTCGATCTGAAACAAAAGTATTGTCTTAGTACATCCCATATCAAAGTTCTAACACTATATACACTCAAAATTCGTGCCAAGTCTATTACTAACAAGTCGGTTTAGTCAAAGCTACAAAAGCACAAAAGATATAAAGGTCACTACTAAATACAGACTGGTCTACTGAGAACCGCCAGATGGTCCATCATCCATCGTCTTCTGGATCTTCACCGGACGATCACTAGACACATCTTCAGCTGGGCGCTTACGGATTACTCCTCTTTCAACCATGTCGGCATAAAATCTACTGTTCCATCCGTAGGATATATTCAACTCCTTTTCGGCTTTCTCACGCATCGCACGAGCCACACTCAACTGAATCTCCATAGAATTCACCTTTCTCTTCATGGCAGCATACTCACCACTTTCCAACACCGATAACCTCCTAAAAGCCTCATTCAATCCACGCTCTACATCTCTCAAATCCAAACTAAGCAATTCTCGCTCTTTCTCGCCAATCTTAGCCTTCGACTCCAAATAAGCAACCTGAGTCTGAACAACACCTAATCCAACCTCTGTCACACAACTCTTAACACGGGAAGCATCTAGGTCACGTCTCAAGGCCCATGGTGCAAGACCATCAATATGAGTAGCCTCTCGAGTACTAGACGACTCTCCTATCTCACGTCTACGAGTAGCAATACCATCGGTACCGTCAGGTGCATCATCATCCTCATCCTCCTCTGATTCAGAATCAGATTCAGACGATTCAAACATTTCATCCCTAGGTAACTCATCCTCAGAATCAGACAAACAAACTGGTGGGGGCAAAGGCTCGCCCTCTGGAACATCATACGGATAAATAAGCTCAGCTTCCTCATCGTCATCAACCTAAACATCTATACCTACATCCTCCTCGACATCCTCGTCGTCAATCTCGTCATCTAAATCATCTAACCCAATCTCATCATCATTCTCAATATCAGCATTCTCAATCTCCACATTCTCAATCTCCACATTCTCATTACCCACATTCTCAATCTCATTCTCTACTAAGTCAACCTGAGGGGCAATCTGATCTCCTAGTCCTAACTCGGGCTCTGGATCCTCAAATGGTTCCTCCTCGTCATCAATATCAAAATCTACTAAGTCTAAATAAGGATCATCTTCTATATTAGGTTCGGGAATAGCATGGTTTTCTACAGGAATATTAGGGTCAGCCATGACAATCTGCATTTATATATATATCTCGTATTAGGATAACATACTAGTTAAACAATTACATAATGAAATCACGATATATACATATATATAAATTATATTATATATATCAAAATATATATCTTCTCAATAGGGCTTGTTGGTAACGTCGGAGATCTCTGGCACCGTTATAGTCAAAAGATTTTTCAAATATTTTCTCAAATGTTCATTGTCAAAAGATTTTGAAAAGTTTTGTTCAAAACCTTGGTTTTTTTTTAAATCTTTTGTTCTCTATAACGAGAGCTCTGATACCAAACTGTAACACTCTCATTTTTCGTATCGGTACAGCGGAAGGGTCTTTCAGAGTGTTACGGGATAGCACAATAACTCCAATCATAGACAACACATAAAAATGGTTGTACAAGGTTTAAAAAACATTCATTCGATAAAAAGTTTCAAAAGTGTACAACAGGTCCCAAATTATACAGGTCATTAAGTTTACAAAACACAGATCGAATGAACATTTTTAATATTAAGTGTGGGCCATCAGAGTCGATCTCCATCCGGATTACCTTCAAGCACCTGAGATAAAAACATGCAAAAATCATATCAGCGAATGCCGAGTGAATTCATAGAGTTTAATGAAAACCGTTATATAAAACAATCATTTACAATCATTTAAAATCAGAACACAAGTATAATATCGGAAGTAAGTCCACATATTGCTAGTCAGGCAATATATAAATCAAGCATACATCTTAAACCGTCAATGAGACCGCAGTCTCTATATTACCATGATAGGTAATATATTCATCGTTAATAGCGTCGTTATCGTTTATAGGATACATTTTTATTTAGATTAGGTAGGATTATTATTAGCCGCATGACATTGTTACCTTACTGTGAAAACAGCGGGCCGCGAACCCGACAAATAGTTTTCCCATCTAAGTTAGCGTGTCGTCACAAAAATCACGCTATGGAATCTTCTCATACATAAATTCGCTTACCAATCAATGTGGTACGACGGGGATCAACCGTCAAGGCGCGAACTGGGTTGTCGTCCCCAAATAGTACTATCAAATGCATAAGCGTCTACCAAATCCCGGTAGTTCACAATTCATTCTAATGGGACTTTAAGTGACATAACCTAACTACTAATAATCCTTTTAGTCTCGAATATAGGGTCATAGCATCATTCGGGTCCATATCATATAGCATACAATCGGGACTACTTGTGTTCTATTTTTATAAAAATCTAGCATGTTATCTCCCTCGCGGGTTTACAAATCATTTTATAAAAACATTTAAAAGAGTGCGAGGCTATTAACTCACGTTGTTAATGAGAGGCGGATTATCGGCTACGGGCATGCTTCGGTCACAGAAACCTATATAAATAATAATCGGTCTTAGACTCGGTCCAGTGACTTTTATCAAAATAACAATATACATATGATGATTTTGTACATATGATGATGATCAAGTGGGTTTGTACATCCTTGTTTACTCATTTTAGCGTTTACGTTTTGGTAACGTCTTACTAGTTAGCTAGTTTTAACTATTTATCCATTTTAAGTCCATTAAGTCTTTTATAAGTTCTTTAACTTGTTTTTACCCATTTTATACCTATATGATCAGTATATATACTTTCCATGTTGGGCCCAAATGGGTTAAGACCAAATAATTCTTTTTACAAGTATTTATCTTATTAAGTCTAATTATTAGTCCAATATGTTTATTTAGCTCGTAAATGTCCGTAATTCTTATAGTTCGGGTTTTATCGGTTTTTACTTGTATTAGTTATCTATACATCAGTATATGACTTTTATAAACTTTACATTAGACGGGTTTGGTCGTCTAAGTTTTATTTGGCGAAAAACGTTAATTTTACGGCGATAGCCGAAAAAGTCGTAAAAATCAAGTTTATAGTTTTGATTACTTATAAATATTATTTTACCACCATTTATCTAATTTACCCATTTAATTAACCTTTTATACATTTAAATAAATAAGTTTTATAAGTTAGTGGGTTTATATTTTTACATTTTATAAATTATAATGTGAGTGCTTATATAATAATAATAAACATTATTTCCAAAATCTGATTTTTAACTTCATATTCACCATTTTTACCATATCTAGAGTTCTATAATGACTTAGAAGCTCATTTTTGGATGACAAGTTCTTCATAATATGTGCTACATATAACTTAGTTATAGCTACTGCCCATTTTGAGTTTAAGTTGCCTTAACAGTCCCTACAAAACTGCTTATTCAGATTACACCACCTAACTTGTTTTGATCATATCTCACTCATTATTTTGATTCCATTGCATGGCCAACTCTCACATGTGTATAACATCATCTAATTACTGTAAATGGATCAAACCATGCAACTTTATCAGTTCATCTTTTAGTTATCTACTGTTTTTATACAGCCAACTAAATAGTCCAGATTTTAGCTTCATTTCTTATAGTTATCATCATATTTAAGCATATTTATCAACACTTGATCCCCACACAACATTTTTATCATCATATATACATCATATACATATACAAAATGAAATAAAATACATTTGTTCTTTACAAAATAATAAGAGAAAAATGTAGAGGATGATCTTTTTTACCAATCCAAGTGGATTTCTTGTTTTAGGAAGACAAGAACTTGATGAACACAACAAGTATCTCCAAGACAACCAAATATCAAGAACATAGGTTGGAAAATCAGCCCTAGGACACAAGCAAATCACCTCCAAAGTTGTTAATATGGCCACCAAATGATCAAGGCTTCAAGAGAACACCTTAATAGGACTAGTAAATATGTGGTTTATGGCTAGAAAAGATCAAGAATGGTGTTTGTTGGCTTATTTGGGACGGAAAGAGAGGGAGAGTTGAGAGGATTTTAGAGTGGATTGCATGTAAGAATGATGGTATAATGAAACAACTTGCTAGTTTTGTGTTAGTGGAGAAAGGTTAAGCTTAAAGTGTAAGCTAGCTTACACTTGGTGTAAGTTAGCTAAACTTGATGCCACCTAAGGGTTATGGTGTCAAGTTTGGCCGTCCCATATTGCTAGTGGGTGGGACAAAGTGTTTTGTCCCATCTCACTAGTTTACGGGTATTTCTCGATTCTAGTTTTCTCGATTTGCGTGCCCTCGGGTCGTTTTACGAAAAACGTTTTTATAAATTATGAATCACCGTCACAAAACGAATCCAATAAAAATTGTCTCATCAAAAACGGAGTTCAAAAACGTAAATACGTAATCCTAAGGTTTCCGGTTTAGTCGTAAAAGACGCCAAATTATGCACGTAAGCCCAAATTTAAATCCGTAAATTATGAGTTCGTCAACCAACACAAAAATAAGTTTCAAAATATTATACGAGAAAATATTTCACTACCTGAAAATGTTAGATTTGTCACAATAACGGTGCCAAAGAATTCCCGAGTTATCGATAAGGCCAGACTGAGAAGTGTTATTTTAATATATATATATATATATATATAACTTAGATTATATATATATATATATGTTGTAATTTGATTACATGATTGTTTAATGATTATTCTAATACTTATACGAGGTATTTATACGACGTAGATTGTCACGAGGAACCCTAACTCCCCTAGCAAATCAATCGAAGATATTTCTGTATAGCTATTCTAGATCTTAACCAAGTTGTGGATGTTCATAATCCCAACAAAATGGTTAATATTCTTAGAAATGTTAATATTAGTTGATTGTGATCTTGAAGAAGAATTGGCGAGATTAAATCTGATATCGATGTCAATACGATCTTTCCTTATAGAGTGGATTTTGACAAAACCTTACCACCTAGAAAGGTGTCATCTGATTCGGTGTCACCCAATTCTTAAATTTGAAATTGAAAAGGTAAATGTTTCACTTGAGGCTGTCATTGGAGCCATTACCCAAAAGCCTCATGCCACTAGTATATTTTCGAGAAGTCTAATTGAATGTGTGAGTCATTTCATACTAGTGACTCATTTGATCATTATTGTTATAGGAGCTATAGAATTGGAAATTAAGTGTTGTTCATATCGAGCTTTTATTAAGGTCTAAGAATAAGGTTGAAAGTATTGGAGAATGAGGTAGGATGTCGCATTGAGTATAAGTTGGTTGAAACTTGAATAAAGTCAAATTTAACTCGTATGGAATACGAGACTGTTAAGAGGAAGTCGTTGAGTCCTATGGTTGAATTATGAGGTTTTAAATAATTGTTTGTTCGTGTTAAGGGTTGTTCCTAGGCCATTGTCCAATGACGAGGATGCCCAGTGTCCAATAAATAAACTGAAGAAATCTCTTCTGAATTGGGAACAATGGACCTTCCGTGACAGGTGGAACACCTAATGATTCTTATAGTTATTATTGATTGTAGTATCTTTTAGGATCACTATCTTAACTGAGACATCAGTTGGTAGTATGAGTCCTTGGAATTGTATGACATGGCGACACTTAATGTGTTACGGTAAAATTTTTGACTTGTTTATGATTAATGAAAAGACTACCTTTAATTGCTAAATTTTACATGTATCGATGTTATCTATCTTTTCTTGCTTCTTCCTAATGTTCGCATTAGTGATGCAACAATTGAACGAGTACTCATTTTGGATAGAGTTGTGTTGTCGATTCTTCTCTTTGTATTCCTGAGTGCCATCTAGGTCACGAACCTCATGATTATTTGGCTAAGCTCATTTCCTAACATATTGTAGTTAGTTCTTGGTGAACAACTCTTCATCACTCCTTTTGCAAATCACTCATTGTTTTTATAAGTAATACGATACCATCTAGAGGAAAATATGAAACTCTCCTTTTATATGAGTTATTTAAATTGGTACTATTAGTAGTTAATGTCGAAATAAAGTTTTTATTAAACCTCTTGTAAATGGGAATGCTTTCATAATGATGAACATTTCGGTAAAATCATTTTTATTTTTATTTCATAATTAAATATTAATATATATTTTAAACATGATAACAAAATTTTGACGAACTGAGTATTGCATCGTTAATCCTTAATTGTACATAGTTGCGCGCCTACGTACAATTTGGAAGGGACCATGCAAGGCTGATTAGTAGTCATCATAAAATTGTTAATAACATTACATATTCCTTGAAATTGTGAAAGATTGAATTTTTATGAGATCTGCAAGAAGTTCAAAATAGGGACATATTGGTAGGGACACCAACATATGGGCCCGTACCATTTATTCTTCTGAATTGAATTTACTCATCTTTGGGTATTATCTTAATTGACAATTGATATCCCATTCTTGTCCAATTCTTTCATGGAAAGATTCTTTGGAAACTTTACTAATTATCGAGTGTTGATACCTGATTGGGTGTATCGGCGTTCCTATCATTTCTTTAATTTGATTCCATTTGAATGACATGGGTAACGATCCGAGGTGCTTTCGAACACGTACTCAAATCATGAAAACATGGGATATATTCATATTCGTTAATGTTTTCGTCTTTATCTGATTTGAAATTTTCTCGCGTAGATTATGCGTTCACCATACTCTTTTAATGTTAGCTGTGTCTTCAGATATCCCTGAATTTGAGAAGGATTACGAGATATTCTTAGCCTTTTGAGAAGTTCTCATCTTATCGACGGTAATAAAACTGGAAAGTTGGTAGTGCCATTAGAATGGGTTGGTTGATTATGACATGATTTCATGGTCTAAATTGATGGGAACTCGAGTAGAAATCCCCTAAACGATAAGATGTTGGTTATCAAAGGTGATCCAAATAATTCTCGATGGGTGACCATCTCCTGCATTTGGACTTGAAATTATACCATGAATGGTTATGAACTAGTCATAGATCTTGTAATCTAGAAAGAACTTAAAGTAAATTTATTAAAATATGTTCCTGTTATTTGAAACTCTCTGAGGTATTTGCTGATGAATTACCTAGACTTCCGTCAATAAGGCAAGTTGAATTTGGTATTGATTATATTCCCAGTGCTGCACCTGTGGTATGTGCACTAAACTTCAGCACCATCTAAATCAAAAGAGTTACCGTGCAACTAAGAGAGTTGTCGGAGAAAGATTTTATTCTACCGAGCTCGTCATCGTGAAGAGCTATGGTGTTATCATTCCTTATATTTATTGATTACCATGAACTATGTAAATTGACGATCAAAATTTATATCCATTACCCAAGATGAAATATTTGTTCGATCATTTACAAGGTTCTAGCGTAAATTCAAAAATTTGATCTACGGCATGGTTATCATCAACTTCGCGTCCGCAAAGAAGATTATCTATTCCAATCACTACATCCAGAACTTGTAATGAACGTTATGAGTTTCATGTAATGTCGTTTGGACCGACCAATGCACATGTAGCATTCATGAATTTGGAAAATCACATCTGTAGGCTGTAATTTGATAAGTTCATACTTGTGATCATTAAGGACCATCTGTTTGTTTCTAAGAATAAGAAGGAGTTAGTAATCATTTGTAGACTGCCCTGAGTTGGCCGAGCAGTGAAAACCTGTACCTTGAGTATTTATCATATGATTTAAGGCTTGATCCCTTACATTCTTTGACCGTGTGATTAATGTAGTGGAATCTATATTGAGTCTTCGAATATTAGAGCCATTAAGGCTTTAGGTTATACCAAAAATAAAGTGCAAAAATGTTTTGACAGATATCTAATCAAAGGATTATTACGGAATTATTCCCTCATGCCCAAATTATTTAACTAAACTCCCTTAGGAGTAAATGTTTGTGTATACCTCAAGACAACCTAAGAGGAATTGAGGAAAAATATTTAAACCATGACTTGGAATTTGGAACTACAATTTTTGCTCTTCAAATAAGAAAATTTTGACCAAAGTGTAAACAAAGATTTTTCGAACATTTACATATCTTATTAATTATTCTCGATAAATCAACAAAAATCGTGTTAATTAAATTCAAATTTATTTTGAACATTTTTCTATAATTAGACGAACTGAGAAATTTAAAAATCTTTACGTTTACGTTTCATAAAAATTAAATATTTATTATTTAATTACTTGTAATATTTATCGACGTTTTAAACATCGGACTGGGCAAAACTAATAAAGATAATAGTTGAGACGAAACTAAAACTTAGAAAATATGAAGAAAGAATTTTTGAGTGATTGTGGTCATGATATTTATTTCATCAGGGAAGGTGAATGTAGATTGCTGACACGTTAGGTAGAAAGGATAAAGAACCAATTAGGATGTGTTCCTTAGTGATGACTGTGCAAAATAATTTGCCCGAGCAATTTAGAAATAACTAATGCTTGTAAAAAGGATAAAATGGATAATTAAGGGTTTCGTGACTAATGAGAACCATTAGAGATGGGAGCCGATGGCGTTAAATATTTAAAAGGTCGCTTGTGGTTGCCTAAATATGGAGGATTTCGAGATTTAGTCATGTTGGAATCTCATAAGTTTAAGTATTCTATTCATGCCATTTCTGATTAAATGTATCTTATTTGAAGAAGTTGTACTGATGGCCAAATACGAAAGCAAACATCGCAACATACGTTGGCAAATGTCTAACTTTTGCGAAGATCAAGGATGAACGCTAAAATCCATCAGGATTGCTCCTACAACTTATTATTCCTATTTAGATGTGGGATAGAACCACCACGGATTCTTATCACAAATCTTCCAAGGTCATCATCTGGATTTGATTCGATTTGGGTCTTCATCGACAGACTGACCAATCTGCTAATATCATTCCCGTTAATGATAGGTTCTCGATGGAGAAGTTGGCTCTTTTGTATTTAAAGGAGTTGTGTAAGCATAGTGTGCCTGTATCGATCATCTCTATCAAGATCCTCGCTTCGCATCGAATTTTTTAAGATTCCTTCAGAAGTCATTAGGAACAAATCTTGATATGAGTACTTCTTACCACCCCCAATCGAAGGGAAAAGGTGAAAGAACGATACAAACACTAAAAGTGTTGTTTTATGATTGAATGATTGACCTTTGGTAATGAACAGGATAATCAATTTTCTTGGGAGATATTATCAATGATAATTATCGCATTAGGATAGAGATCGAATCTTGTAAGGATCTATACAAAGAGCACTTGTAGGTGGTAGTTGGGATGAAGATACCCGACCCGCGAGACCTGAAATGATTGTGGAAACTAGGATCTGATTATTGACTGCCAGTAGTGGGTAGGAGGTTATGTGAATATGAAATGTAGATCTTGAAGTACAGGATGGGTAGCAAAGATATGCCAAGAATTAATCATCATGGAAAGATGAATGTATGATCTGAAAGATCATGGGAATCTAATCCCCTGTTGTATGGGTAATAAGTGTGAAAACACTTATCCTTTTACAAATTATTTCCAATAATAACAAGACCAAAACGTGTATTTTATGTCGTAAAAGTCGGAATTATGCGTGGTTTGTGTTTTTATTGTGTTTTAGGACCAAAAGATGAAAAAGGAAGAAAACACGGGCTTTCACGGGCTTTTATCGAAGAAAACGAGAAAAGACGAAGTCAAAAGATCCAGAGTGCAAAAAGAACGGAATTCCAAGGCCTATTCTGAAGATTTATCGAAGAAAAAGTCTAAAGACGGAAGTTTAATGAAGTCGAAGAACTCAAGTCTAATAGAAGAAGAAAATTACTAGACAAGTTCAATTTACATCGACAAATCCCGAGACGACGTCGAGAAAGACAAAGAATTTAGATCGAGTCGAGAAGAAAAGAAAGAAAGAAGGAAGCACACATTCATTCCCCACTCCCTATATATATCCTCCTAATGACACATTAGGAGGGTGTTAGTCATTAGCTAGTTTAATTTTCTTTGTTTTAGTTTTCATTTTTGAGAGAGAAAGTGTTTAACTTTCTCTCACTAAAACGACATCCTTTCTTTCAAGTTAAGCTTTGTTTAATCTTTGTATTAGAGTTTCATTAATCAAAAGTTCAAGTTTAAGCTTTTAATCTCTTATCTCTTTCTACCTTTCTTGATTTTGCTTTGTCCTTGATCCGAAACTTCATCTTTGATCCGAATAGTCCTTAATTCGTGTTTGATTTTGATGTTTTAGTGATTAAAAAGTTAATCTTTTCATTCCTTCCTAAGCTTTTGTACGGTATAAGCTATAAGCTTGTTATGCTTATTGGCTTGTTTCATATATATAGCTTATTGCATTTTCGGATTTCTTAAAAAGTTTAGTGTTTTTAAAAGGTTCGATTTATAAAGTTTGCTCATTTGGAGTTTTGAAAGTTGTCAAATTTATGCTTATTGAGTTGTTTAAGATTCGGTTAAGAGTGCTTATTTGAACTACTTATTGAGAATTTGGCTTATCTCCATTTTCGGATTACTTGTTCTCCATCGCAATATTGAGGTTTTACACATCCCGACGGTAGCTTGTTTGTATCGCAATAACTCTTGTGGTTCTACCTTGCGATCTAGAGTAATATCCCCCTTATTCCGATCTATTATTCCGATCTGAACATTCCGATGGACTTCACTTTGATATTCTGATGGGTTTGATTGCATTAGATTCCAACAGATTGGGTTTATTATTATTCCGATAGATTAAGTTTTTAAGTTTTATAAAGTTTTAAGTTTCAAGTTCATTACGTTTTAATTTCTAAAAATTGCACGCTTCCCGAAATCTCTATTTTTACCAAGTGTTTTTCTAGTAAATTTTAGTTTAATTTAAAGCTTTAATTTTACTCAACGACGCCTTTTCTTTTAATTAGTTTTAGACAACCAAACCATTTAATTTTTCCACCAAGAACGAATTATTCGCACTAATTAACGGTAATCAATTCGAAAAGATTGGATTCAACGAACTTTCATAACTAAGTGAAAGACGCGTTGGATTTTGGGATCCGTTCTATTAGGAACGTTATTTTCAAGCACAAAATTTTTTCAAAAATCCATAAAAATTAAAAATTTTTCAAAAATACAAAAATATTAAAAAAATCATAAAAAGCATTTCTTTTCCTAAGTTTTGAACCAAAAAGATTATATATATTCTCTGTTTCTTTGGTATCTTTTTCTTTTGCAGGTGTATGCGTACTATATCTTCAAATTATTTTGAGCCCGAGACTCGTGAAGATTTAGATATGGCTGGTGTGCATAACAACAATAACAACCCACCTCTACCCAATTTGAATAACAATAACAACAACAACAATGTTCCCCACCTGATTTACGAACAATGGAGGAACTTTGTCAACCCACCATGAACGGACGCGGAGGACCGATTGCGCCGAAGCAAATCACGGCTCCTGAATTTTCGTTGAAGCATCACATGATCCAACAAGTTCAAAACGCTTGCCCGTTTAGCGGATTACCGGATGATGATGCCAACAAACATCTCGACAAGTTCATTACCATCACCCAAAGCATGAAACTTCCCGGTGCTTCCATGGATTTTCTTCGCCTTCACCTTTTTCCACAAACTTTATCCCATCATGCCGAAAAATGGTTTGATCGTCTTCCCAAAAACTCAATTCAAACATGGGATGACATGACTCAAAAATTTTTGTCGCGCTACTTTCCACCATCCATGGTTACTAGTCTTCGCAACCAACTCAGTGGATTCACACAAGAACCTGATGAGTCGCTTTTCGATGCTTGGGAACGCTATAATGTTTTGATCGACCGTTGTCCAAACCATAACATGCTACCTGTTACTTTGATTGATACTTTCTATAATGGTTTAACTTTTCGTGATCGTGATACGATTAATGTTGCCGCCGGTGGTACATTCATGAAGAGAAGACCTGAGGAGTGTAGAGAGCTGATTGAGAACATGACCACTCACCACAAAAATTAGGATTCATCCGCATCCTCAAGATCAAACCCGAGAGTCAATGTTTCTTCTACTTCTTCAAACCCTGATATTACCGAAATGTCCCGCGCAATAGTCAAAATGAGCATAAAGATTGAACTTTTAGCCACTAACCAATTTCAACACGCTAAAGCTGTAGCCACGTCTTGTGAGATTTACGGGGATTCTCATTCATACACCGATTGTCCTTTTACTCAAGACACTCCGGAAAATGTGTATGCCGCCAACGGTAACTTTTCTATGGGAGGTTATCAAGCACGTCCTCAAGGTGACCGCAATTTGCTTAGTTATCGTTCGAATAACTATCTATCTCCAACCTGCTTTTCCCCTCAAAACCAAAACCAAAACAATTTCAACCGCAACAATCAAAGCCAACCTCGAGCTACCAATCAATATCAATCCCAAAGAAACCCATATCCAACTCTAGGAAATAATTCAGCTTACCAAGCCCCATCTCTCAATCAACCCACGGCATTGAGCCAAGACCTTGAAACTTACATGAGGACCAATAGAGAGATGGTGATGAATCTTCAAAGCCAATTCATTAACTTGAAAGGTGACATTGCAAAAAAGGGAACTGTTGGGAATAAAATATAGCCAGTCTACTTGAGCGCTGACAAGAGTAAAACAAGCGTTGATAGGAAGAAAACAAACGCTGACAGATCAAGCGTTGACAAGAAGATTTCAAGAGTTGATACATTGAAGACAAGCACTGATGGAAAGATTTAGTCTACGCGTATATTGTTTCTAGTTTGTTTCTAGTAAGGATAAGTTCAACATTGTATTTTCTATAATTATCTTTACCTAGAATAGTTGATACGTAGACTCTTGTACAAGGCTTCTTATGTCTATAAAAGAAGACCTTTAGGTTATTGTTTAATATAAGTTTTCATACGTTAAACACTTTCATTGTAAGCAAGTTTGTTATCATTAATCAAGTGAAAGTTTGTTTACATCTTTGTGTGTTCTTGTTTAAATGTTAATTCCGCATAACACTTAGATTACTTTATACATATACAAAGGTTTCTCTACGTGTATAACTTGATCTAATCTCGTATATATAAAGCTAAATTGATCTAAGTTTGGGATCAATTAGTGGTATCAGAGCTTGTTGAGAAACTTTTGATCTTAAAGAACACAAGAACCCTAAAATCACCAAAACCCTAATTTTCACAAAACCCTAAAAATATCATGTCAAATCCAGAAGTAACCTCCTCCTCCTCTCCTTTACCAAACATCAAGATTCCCATGCTTGATGCAACCAACTTCGAGTTGTGGAAATTCAACTTTGAGCAATATCTGGGGATCTATGACTACACTCTCTAGGAGATAATTGAATATGGAAACACATACAATAAAGCTAAAAAGGTTGTTGCTACCATTGCTACAAGAACTGCTGTTGCTGGATGTCCAGAAGCAGATAAGAAAGAAAAACCTGGTGATGGTAGAGTTGTGTCTGCTGAAGACATAGCAAAGAGAAGGGTTGATATGAAAACCCTAAACATTCTGAAACTCTCTTTGGGACAAGAGAACCTGCATAAATACAGAGGTTATGATTCTGGAAAAGACCTTTGGGTAGCTCTTGAAGTTGCATATGGTGGCAATGATGATACTAGGGAAGAGAAGAAGAAGCAACTCATGCATGAGTATGCTGTTTTCAAGGCTCAACCTAGTAAGAAGCTTAGCAGTGTGAGAAGCAGACTGCTTGACATTACAAGCAAGCTGTCCTTCATGGGGACAAAACTTGGTGATGTTGACATTAATGCCACTTTTCTTAAAAGTATTGGTGATCGTGGAAGATTGAGGCAAGATCTATACATGCCAATAACACTCACAAAAGTTCCACTTTTGATGATATCTACAACAAACTAAGGCTGTTGGAGAATGAAACTCTTTTGGAGAATGGAAGTAAGTCTACCAATAGTAACATGGCCTTCTTCTCAGGTAGTGAAGGTCAATTTGATCAGAAGGACTCTTACATGCACCCAGTTACTGGATCATCATGTGTCAACGCTGGATCATGTCCTGTTAACGCCTCATATTCATACGCTGACACATACAAAAGTGACTCTCCAAGAGTTAAGCCTGCTGGTTTGGATCTGGATACTGTGTGTGCATACATTGCTTCTTTGCCCAATGGTTTAGTGATTACATATGAGGACCTTGAGCAAATAAGTGATGAGCACTTGGAGGAGATGGATATTAAGTGGAACATGGCTATTGCTAGTACAAAAGCAAACAGGTGGAATCGAAGGTTTAAGAAGAAGATGACCTTTAATGCAAAGGACACTGCTGGATTTGACAAATCCAAGGTTGAATGCTACAATTGTCATCGTATGGGGCACTTCATGAGGGAATGCAGATCTCCTAGAAGATCTGATGCTGGCAAACCCTCAAGCCAAATTGTTAAGGCTCAGGATCCTAAGGCTATGGTTGCAGTGCAAGAAATTGATGGTATGGGATGGGATTGGAGCTATTTGGCTAAAGATGGGGAAGAGGATAAAGCTTTGGTTGTTGAGATAGAAGAAGAAGAGCATGTTCAATATGCTCTCATGGCACACTCCTCCTCTTCATCAGATAATGAGGTATACGATGATGCTTTTTGTAGTAAGGGTTGTAGGTTAAATACTGAGAAACTTAACAAAGAGGTGTTAGGGTTGTTAGATGATGTGAGTACTGAAAGATGCAAACTGTCTAACTATCAAGTTGCTCTCACTCAAACTGAGAAGACAGTTTCTGAGTACAAGAAAATGGAATTTGACTTAAAAGATAAAATAAATATCTTAAAACATGAGTTAAATGCTAGTAATGATGTTAGGAACATCATGGAAAGGGTTAATGGTGAGTTACAGGCTAAGTTAGATGAGGCCATTAAGAATAAAGATAATGTTGGCCTTAAAATTTAGAGATTTGATAAGGCCACACAAACCCTAGGAGAATGTGTTAATAAACAAAGAGATCCTAAGGATATGACTGGGATTGGGATGAAAGACTATACTGTGGTTCCACCACCAGCTGGGGACTTCTATGGTGTCCAAAGAAAGGACTATCTTGGACTGGTCTTCCAGAACTCCAAGAGAAGGAATTTATTCCTCCACCAAGAGTCATTACCCCAGTTGAAGAGTATCAATAGAAGTTGACTGACTTGAATGAATGGAAGAAAGCCAACCCTACCTTGTTTGTTAAGGGTGGCTTGTTGTGTGAAAGTCCTAATGAGTCAACCCCTATTAAGGTAACAAACCCAATCAGTGGTAAGACTGTTGACCTTGGCTCAAACACTGTTAGAAAACCTAGCATCAAGTATGCAGAAATGTATAGGAATACTAGGTCACCTAAAAGCCAAGTTAGTAATGATGGAACAGACTTCTTCTCTTCTAGACCTAGGGTTGTGTCTAGAAAAGCCTGTTACACTTGTGGTAGCTTTTCACATTTAGCATATAAGTGTGTCAACGCTTCCAAGGTCAACGTTGTTAAAAAGTCAAACGTTGTCAGACCCAAAACTTGTGTGGAGCAAAGTTCACAAGTTGTTAAACCAGCCCCTTTTTTCCCTAGAGGGTCTAACACTCATGGACAAAGACCATTTCAAAAGACAAATACTTGGTCTAACAGGAAATGGGTTTCTATAGCAAACCTTAGGTTCAACACTGACAAGGGTAATTTCAGCGTTGACAAGACCAAATCCAACGCTGACAGAAACGTGACCAGACCTAAATATTTGCAACCACAGGGTAAGGGGTCTAAAGCTTCTTCAAGCTTGACATGGAGACCTAAGCAAGATCAAAACCCTAATGATAATGGGATTTCTATGACCTGCAACAGATTTAATTATATTTCAAAGGTCATTACAAAACCTATTGGGGTTAACTGGGTATTTCATCCAAAGAAGGATGAACAAGGGGTTGTTATGAGAACTAAGTCTGTTCTTGTTGAACAACCAGATGAGTCCAAGTCTGCTAAGGCTTGGGTTCCCAAAGAAAACTAATTTGTTTTCTTTATGTGCAGGGCATTCAAAAACAGGTCAATGATTATGGATATTGGGACAGTAGATGCTCTAGGCACATGACAGGGAAGGAAGATTATCTAACTAACTTCACTCCCATGAAGGATGGTGATAAGGTTTACTTTGGAGGCGGATATGGAACTATCACAGACAAAGGAACACTTCTCACCAAGAACTTGCGTTTTGAGAACGTATTTCTGGTAAAGGAACTTGATTACAATCTTTCTAGTGTATCACAAGTTTGTGATAACAAAAATAAAGTTCTGTTTACAGATACTGAATGCTTGGTGTTAAGCAAGGATTATATGATCCCTGATGAGAAATATATTGACTATATAACACCTAGACATAAAGACATCTATAATGTAAATCTTAATGGGATTAGGATGAATAATAATATGTCATGTTTTTATGCTAAAGTTTCAGTAGATGAGAGTAATCTATGGCACAGGAGACTAGGGCACATAAACTTTAAGAATATAAACAGGCTTGTGAGACTTGGCTTGGTTGATGGCTTGCCTGAAAAGGCTTTCCACAGTGACCACTCTTGTGTTGCATGTCTTAAAGGCAAGCAGCACAAGGTCTCATTCAAGTCTAAACAGGTGCACTCTAGTACTAGACCACTTCACTTGCTGCATATGGAACCTATTTGGTCCAACTAATATAGAGAGTTTGAATGGTAAATCATACTACTTTGTCATCACAGATGACTTTTCTAGGTTTACTTGGACTTTCTTTTTAGCTATGAAGAGTGACACTGCTGACACTTTAATTGAATTTATTACTCAGATAGAGAAGAAAACTGGTAATGAAGTTAAAATGCTTAGAAGTGACAATGGTGGTGAGTTTAGGAATAAGCTTTTAGATGATTTTTGTGCCAAGAAAGGGATTACTAGGCAGTTTAGTGTTGCCAGAACCCCACAGCAAAATGGGGTTGCTGAGAGAAAGAATAGAACCCTAATTGAAGCAGCCAGAACTATGTTGGCTGATGCTCACTTCCCCATAGCTTTTTGGGTTGAGGCTGTGAATACAGCATGCTATGTTCAAAATAGAGCATTGGTCAACAAGATACAGAACAAAACACCTTATGAATTACTTTGGGGAAGGAAACCTAATATTGGTTTTCTTAAACCTTTTAGCTGTCATGTAGTTGTCCTTGATAATAGTGATGCCTTGAGTAAATTTAGTGCAAAAGGTGATGAAGGCTATTTCATGGGTTATTCATTGCAGAGCAAGGGATATAGGGTTTACCTTAAGAAGGAAAAACATATACTTGAAAGAGTACATGTTAGATTTTTAGAGAGTAAACCTAGTGATCCTGAAAGTGGTCCAAATTGGTTGTTTGACTTGGAACCTCTATCTAGGACTTTAAATTATATGCCTGTCACTAATCAAGACATTGTGAAGGTAACTTCAAATGTTGTGGAAGAACAAGTTGTTGATGTTTTAGGTACACAGGTTAATGAAGAGGTTGGATCACATGCAGACAAGTCATCTCCCATACAAGAGTATGTTACAATTCCCATATGGACAGATGCTTTTGCTACTGTTGCTGCTGCTGGAAAGGATAATGGTGGTCCCCAAGTACCATCAGTTAACAACATGCATGGTCCTTCAGGCGCTGACAAAGGCAAATCTAGCGCTGACAGGAAAAATTCAGACGTTGATAGCTCAAACGTTGACAACAACATTTCAAGCGTTGATAACTCAAACGCTGACAACCAAGGTTCAGGCGTTGAAAACACTTTTGAGCATCTTTTCTCTTCTAATTTTGAACAAGGTGAACCTTCCAATTTATATGAAGAGGTTCATCCTAATATTGATGAAAGAGAGTCTGAAGAAGAAGATATTGGCAACTTGGATAATGAGATTGAAGACAACAGACTTTTTGAAGGAGGAGTTCTCACTTCTACTATGAAGAATAATCCCCCTTCTCAGATTATTGGGGATGTTATAAATCCTTTTCAGACTAGAAGATCTCATCAGAATCTTGGTGGATTCATTGCCAATATACACAAGAAGGTTGATACCCCTCTTGTTCAATTGATAATCGTAGAAATACGTTTTTTAGGAAAAACAACGTATAATGGGCAAGTATTAAACTCGACGATTTAGGAAAACCGACAAGTTGAATAAATGCGGGTTCGTTCTCGAGGAGGTGTGTGGATTAATGTGCCAAAATATATGATCAAAAGTTTGGGGTAGTGACGTTTTTGGATAAGAAAAGAAAGAAAACTAGAGACGAACTACGATTACAATAAACTACGACGAATGACGTAAAACGCGAACGTAAGTACGTAAAACGCGAAAATTTAAAAATTTTAAGCTAAAAACAAATTAAAAATGAAAAAGTAGTTCAAAACAATATAAATAAGGATAAAAATCCAATAAAAATATTTTAAAACCTTTTATTAATTAAATATTCAATTTTTAATGCTAATTAAAGCCCAAAAATTAAATATAATTAAGAAAAAGACCAAAATATTTTTTATTGGACAAATAACTCTCTTATACTATTTATAAACTAAAAAGTATTTTTCCTAAATTTTAATTACTATTTTTCTATTTTTAAATCACTAAAAACTATTTTAAAACTAAAATAATTATAAAAAATAAAATAATGCCAAAAATAATTAAACAATTTCAATTATCCTAATTTACTCTAATGAATAGAAGAAAAATGAAAAAGATTGAAAAATATTAAATTTACCACTAAAAGACAAAACTAGTTTAATTAAAACCCTAATTAACTTAAATTAATTATAAATAATAATAAAAAGATGAACAGTAAAAACCTTTTATACTAAAACTCTTAAAATATTATTCTAAACCTGGGAAAAATGTTTAAAATGAAAAAGAAGTATTTTTGGCACTAAATGCCAAAAAACTGAAAATAAAAAGTTAATTAAAAAGGCTATTTAATCTAAAAAATAGAAAATGAACAGTAACTAAAAATCATTTTAAACTGAAAAATCACAAATTAAATTAGAAAAATATAGAAACAAAAATCAAGTCCTATCTCTAAAATTTACCCACTAAAGACAAAAAAGTTTGAATTCTGAAAGTGACATGTTGACTGGATTTGTCTTCTTGCTTAGCAGGGGAAACAAATGCACAAGCAGGGGGAATGATGTTCCCACTGCTAGTGTTAATTCTAGGTCTGGTGACCTTTGAGCTTAGGAAAGCTCTTTGGACTTGTTTTCTTTGGACAGCAAGGCACCCCCACACCAATTGGGTTGTGGGGAGTCTGAGTAAACACAAAAAACACCAAGTCACAACACAAAATTAAGCTCAAATAGCACCCAATGTTTCTTATCTAGCATGCACTTGACTGATGAACAATTGACTGGTTTTATATGCACAAAATCGAATTTAAATGGCCAAAAATATGCACAACACTCAACCAATTGTCATGTAAGCAATACTCAACCCTAAACAATCCTAAAATCTAGCAGACTTACAAATTTCAAGCACAAAATTCAACAAAAACAGTCACACAAGCAGTTTTCTGATTAGGCAATGTTTTACCTTTTTAAACATGCAAAAGTGATTAAAACTTACTCAATCTGAAACTAAAGAGCATACAACACTTAAAGACAACCTAGGGAATGTTTCTAAACAGGTTTTAACATAAAATTTAATCTCAAATCTTTGCTAATCCCTTGTCCCAAACACCCCTTAAAAACTGAAACTCAACTTTTTACAAATCAAATCCCTTCAAAACTCACTCAAATTGATTCTAAACACTCTTATCATGCATATGGCATCTAATGACCAATATTCAAGCACATACACAAACCTTTAATCACTTTGCATACAAAATCACATAAAAACCAAAATTAAACATAAACTGAAAATGAAATGGGAATCAAGAAGCTACCTTAAGGGTCCTACATCCAGGACCCTTTGTGGTTGAAAAACCACCTCCAATAGACCCGGGTCTATGCTGGACCTTGAACATCAACAAGCTCAAACCTGAGAAAATGAAAACAAGCACAAAACAAAACTTTCTGATTTTCTGAAAACTTATAACCCTTTTCAAAAACCTTGAAACCAATAACACCTTTCAAAAACAGCTTCAAAATCACAAATCCAACACCTCCTTATCCACTTTCACTTCAAAGGAGTTTTGGGTTTCTGAAATTTGAACTAACTTGAAACTTTTTGAAAAACTGAAACTTCAAACACACAAGTGTTAACAAGATATTTTATGGAACTCAGAATTTTTAGCTAAAACCATACCAAACTTTTACCAATAATAAAAGGAAAACTTTTTCTCAAACAAAAACCACTTTATATTGCATAAAAAGGAATTACAAAATTTTGCTAAAAATTCTGGAACAAAGGGCAAGTTACAAACCAACTGCTCCTTTTATAAGCCTAAACAGAAGATTCTAGAGCTAGGAATAAAATAACAATAAGCTAAAACCCTAATGCTGAAAAATCCGAAAATGCCCTTGGTTGATTGACTGAAAATTGGTCAAAAGGGATCATGTGAGTTTGCCAGTTGTTGTTATCCAATCTTGAGCGTTCATTGATGAGTAGGGACCAAGGTCTGCTTGTGGGGTGTTCATTATGTCTGGTATTGGGGTTTGGGGATAGTGATGGGTGAAGGGGAAGGACGAATGGGGACCCACAGTCATGTGGTGTTGTTTCTGAGTGAGGGTTTTTGTTGGGAGTGGGGTAAATCATGGATCTGGAAATCATAAGCCAAAACCCCTTTGATTACAAAGGGTAATTAAGGATTGGGTGTTTAGGGTTTATGTGTGATTTGGGGTGGTTTAATCTGTTTTTGGGTGGGGTTAATTTAAAAAGTATGTTTGGGGGGAAAATTAAGAGTGTTGACTTCATTTGACCAGGTTTAATAAATAAACCTGGTGGGTAACGGGTTACGGGTTGGTTTTGGGTTGGGTAATTATGGGTAGGGTCGGGTATGGTGACGTGGAGGGTGAGGTGTCACAACGTGACTGGGTGAGAAGGTTTGGCTGGTTGGCAGATTTGGTCCCTAAGCTATCCACTCTTCTTCACTTTGTTTTTAATCCCATCAGCGCCCAAATAACACTTATCAACTTTTGGGCACTTGTCAAATTTGGCACAACTTCTTCAAAAACTTTTAACAAGGGCTCCTTTTGTATTTTCTTCATTTTCCAAGGGCTGATCTTGTATAATCTTCAAACATTAAGGACCATACTTGTACATTTGATATGTGGAGGGTCAAATGTGACAAGTTCTTCAAAGATGAGGGACCAAAATTGCCAATCTTCAATTCTTCAAGGGTCATTTTGCAAAATTCCAAACTTGGGCCCGGTTCATTGTGCGACTTCGTTTCCCGTGTTTGTTTTTGATTGATTGTTGTGATCTTTTGCCAATTCCTCAATATCCGTACCTAAAAATACACAAGTAACAAACACGAGCATATATTTGGCATATTTTATGATATTTTATGCAATTAAAGGCCGTTTTGGACGATGAGACCATGTATAAAAGCAGTCTCATCACTCCCCCATACTAAACCATTGCCGTGCCCTCACGCAATGCTAGAATAAAGTATCAAAGCATCTCCAAAATTTATTTTATTCACTTTTTATTGAATGATAAACTAGCTACATTACTACTATTGCTACTACTTGTGTTATAGACATAATGTATGATTTTCATCGCAAAATGGGACGTTTAGGTTCATAGAATAAGAACACGTGAATGCTTCGTTAGAAATAATTTCGTCGTCCTCGATTTTCACCTTAATTCCATGCCAAGCGTGCAACGAGATCATTGTCATTATAAGTTAGTAATGCTAACACTACTCATATGCCCTAATCACGTACTTATTCTCCCATTATTCCTAAGTTGTATCTCTTATATTTTATTTTGTCTTAATGATCACGAGGATACATTGTTGACTTATGCGATAATAGAGATTTAGGTCTAAAAATAGAGTCCTAACGGTGTAACCAAGACCATCAAATCAATAACCCCTCCTAATAGGCAACGATGTTAAAAAATTAAGTTGACAAGAAGAATCGATAAACACGGTTTTATAACGGTTTTGAACATGAGACTTATTACCAAGACTTTTATACGCCCCCTAACGGAAGGGCCTTATTATCTTTGGTTTACCTCCATCTTTTATTCAACTTCGCCATGAAGCTTTTATTATGACTTCGGTCTTGCCTTGCCTTTTATTATCCGCCATCATCGGTGGTTTTATTAGCCAAAGAGGTATATCCTCACGCTAAAGCGAATTTTGGATCTTTAAAGCTTCGAAGATTAAGGCTTGATTCACTTTCAATTTTGCATAGATTTTTCGGCCTTGTGGGGCTTCAAATTGTTTGCTAGATTTAGGTGAGCACTTGAAATCTTATTATTGGGTGAAGCTTTCGATTATTCGGGTGCCAATACTTCAAAACCGTGACGCTGGCGATACCTTAATGTCTTCCCAATTTAATTACACGGAAGCTACTAGAAAAGACTAGAAACCCAACAATCAAAACTAAACCGCTAAGTCAATATTTATTAAGCAAAAAATATTTACAAGCGAAGGGAGAATAAGCAAACAACGAGAACACATGAGTTTTTGAAAGAATACGAGTACTCTACGTTTAGCATAGTAACTTATAATTAACTCTATCATTTCTCGTCCTCATTTAAGAGACTTAGCCTAATGTGTAGTTAAGGAATCAAAGCTAAGTGCTCAACACGCACGGTCGAGTCAAAAATTACTCTTATTCTCGCCATCGGAAAATCTACATTCGTGTCTTCAAACACTTATGAAACATGAGAAAAATTTTAAAATTTGGCCATTTTTAGCCTTATTTTGCAACAAAAACGATAACAAAACGATAAAATTTGGAAAGCGTGAAGGTTTGGCAAGGCAAGTATCTATTCACCCCCCATACTAAAGTTAAACATTGTCCTCAATGTTTCGAGTCTAGGGGTGCAAACACCCCCATACTAGAGACGTAGTCGAATGCCTAATCTAGCATGGAAAGGGTGTAACCAATAAGTAATAGCCGTTTATGAGGTGTGCTAAAAACCTAAGGTTAGAACATCAAAGGATATATCATGGATATTGGGAATAGCCTCCAAATCAAACGATCGAGTGCTCCCATGAAACGAACACGAGAGGCTCCAATCGTGAAGATGATGATCTAAAAGACACAATTCACAAACAACCACGGAACAAAGGTTGGAAGGGAACAAATCCCCTCACATTACACTAATTAGAAAGCAATAATATGTACATGGATAAGCATGGGTCTCCCCCACGAGGCACCTTGTTTTTGATAACCGAGTCAAAAGCTCGACTCGAATCCCCATAAATGTGATCATTTAGGGATAATCATGGTTTGGTCAATTTTTGGTGGGGCTTACATGATAAACAAGGCCCAAAAACAACCGTGTATAAAGGCAAAACCTCTATACCGGGATCAAAGATCGTGTCTTCGTTTTCGGATGATAAACGAAACAACACGACTTCAAGCATCGTCGTCCCAAAGGGACACAAGAAAATAGCATAAGAAGAGAAGGGTGGGACATTGGTTGGGCATAAAAATCGAGTCACTCGAGGTAAACTCTCACCGTAAGTGTAGAAAGGATTTCTAGTGACTACTTTGGTAAAAGACCGAGATTTTATCTTAAACGTGATACCGGGGTCAAAAATCTCGTCCTCGGTGGAGAAGTGTGAGGAAACAAATGGTGCTTCCCCCATACTAGATCCACACAAAATGTCGTCAAAAGAAGTAGACGCGTTTGTAGCAAGCTCAATTAAACGAGGTAATGACGGAGTTAACTTTGGAAAAATTTTCAAATTAATTGTAAAATCTTTTCCTTTTTCATTTTTTAACTCTTTGTTACGAAAACCCAAGTTGATTAAATTGAAAATATTTGGTGTTTCTAAAATAATTCTAGGCACACTTAAAATTTCCACATTTATCTTGAAGGCGGGAGGAGGATTTGAATTTTTAAAACGTGAATCAATTAACAAAACATCCCCCTCCGGGCTAACGCAACGGTCCTCATCAAACTCGAAAATCGAAAGCGGGTTATCAAGAATACGTTTGATCTCGCAAAAATCTCCATCGGGATCAAAAACGTCTTCTCTTCCTCGTGGAAGAGGTCGAGCAATAAAGTCGTCGATAATCGAGTCGCTAGCTTCAACCGTCGTGAAACTAGGAAAAGAAGGCTCTTCGATTGAAGATTTTGCCTTTGTCGTTTCGACCTCGATATCGAAAAACGTATCGATGTGAGCAAGGCCATCGGTGGACTTCTCACATGATAAATCCAAAATCTCACTCGATATGGGATTAGGAGTGAAAGGCTCGTCTCGTGACGATTTTGCCTTGACGGTTTCAACTTTGTCCTTCGAAGGGATCGAACGTGGGTTGTCAAACATTTTAGCAAAATTACCTACACGTCCCTTCGGAATTAATTTTCGCTCATCTTGTAAAAACGAGGGTTCAATGCTTTCCTTAAAAACCTTTTCACATTTTTCTTCTTTAAAATCAATTAATGGAATTTCTTCGTCAAAATTAAGTGTGTATTGATTTAGAAAATCCTCAATAATTTCATACTCATTAGAAAAATTAGGTTCACAAGGTATTAGGTTTAAAACTCCCAAGTATCCTACGAGTTTTTCCTTTGGTTTATTTTCACAAACATTTTTCAAAACTTCGTTGGATGACTTTTTCGTTTCCTCTATGGTTTTACAAGACGATGAAGGTCGCACGACACTAAAATTCGAGAGATATGGATCAATACAAGACGTACGAGTCTTAGGAGTCGAAGTAACTTGAACCTCTCCCACGGGATTAGGATTGGTCACATTTGACAACGAATTAAAATTTTCCACTAAGCCCTCGAACATTAAAAGAATTTTATCTTTCTCATTGGTGTGATCATCCTTAATTTTATCTACGTATTCTCTCCACATCACTTGACTTTGGTCATACAAACGTTGTTGCTCTTCAAAAAGGGTATCATAATCGTTTTCCATTTTTTTGAAAGTTTCCCCTTGGGTTGCCAATTTATCTTTGTAATACTTATCGAGATCTACCACGTGTTCTTGAAGTGACTCTATAAGTTTGTTATGACGACTCATATAATCACAAAAAGATTCATCTTGATTCATTTCATTATTTTGATTTTCATCACAATCAAAAGACGAATAAGACGAAAATGGTTGGTGCTCTTGGTCGTTAGATTGAAAATTGTCACCATAACCATGTGGAGGAGAGTTATAGACATATCCCTCTCGACCTCCAATAATCTCACAATTAAAACAATTAGCCCCATCGGGTGGGCCTCCACAATATGGACACGAGTAATAGCCCTCATCATTTGACATGATACAACGAGAATTGCGTTACGAGAATTAAACGTTATAGAGGGTGAAAGAAGAGAATTATGAAATTAGAGGGAATGTAGAAGATTATTTTTGTGCTTTTGATTGTTTTTTAATTTTTTTGGTATTTTGAATGTATTACGTAGACAAAAATCTACAAATCTCTCCTCGAATCGACTTTCTCGATTAAAGGAGCCTCAAGGAATGAAAACGATCACGTGGAGTGAACGCCTTCGATGACTTTAGAACGATGGTGGAACACCAAAACGTTCAAGAGGGTTTAATCTTGAAAACAAGCAAATATATATACGTAGATAATACTTTGGTTGGCAAACCCTCGATTAGCCCTTTTTCTCAAAACACGCACAAGCAAGCGGAGGAAACGAGGCGGCGCGAAGCACTTAAGAGCCTTTTTCCTTTAGGTCGTGAAATACAACCGCCTTATACCCACCTTATAGTTTGTGTTAATTGAAATCAAGCCTCACGAAAGTATTTATCTATTTTGCCTTTTACTTTTGCTTTGGATTCGAATACAATGATCGAGTGATGAAATCCCGAATCAAGGTTGTGATTGCTCACGTATTTGGAGTACTTGTATTTTTATTGTTCTACGTAAGTACAATATATTAATAATATTCACAATAAAAACGAAAACCAATATATCTACAATATAGTAAAATGATGTTGTGTGTATAATTTAGGAAAATTAAACACAATTTATTTGGATACTATAATATAATAAGGAAAAATACAAAAATGAGTATGTACGATATTTACGCTTTTCAAAATGTGAAAAGCAAAAACGCACCACTCACAAAAACACAATACTAATAATGGCACACTAAAAACACCTCCCCGGCAGCGGCGCCATTTTGATAATCGTAGAAATACGTTTTTTAGGAAAAACAACGTATAATGGGCAAGTATTAAACTCGACGATTTAGGAAAACCGACAAGTTGAATAAATGCGGGTTCGTTCTCGAGGAGGTGTGTGGATTAATGTGCCAAAATATATGATCAAAAGTTTGGGGTAGTGACATTTTTGGATAAGAAAAGAAAGAAAACTAGAGACGAACTACGATTACAATAAACTACGACGAATGACGTAAAACGCGAACGTAAGTACGTAAAACGCGAAAATTTAAAAATTTTAAGCTAAAAACAAATTAAAAATGAAAAAGTAGTTCAAAACAATATTAATAAGGATAAAAATCCAATAAAAATATTTTAAAACCTTTTATTAATTAAATATTCAATTTTTAATGCTAATTAAAGCCCAAAAATTAAATATAATTAAGAAAAAGCCCAAAATATTTTTTATTGGACAAATAACTCTCTTATACTATTTATAAACTAAAAAGTATTTTTCCTAAATTTTAATTACTATTTTTCTATTTTTAAATCACTAAAAACTATTTTAAAACTAAAATAATTATAAAAAATAAAATAATAACAATTTCAATTATCCTAATTTACTCTAATGAACAAAAGAAAAATGAAAAAGATTGAAAAATATTAAATTTACCACTAAAAGACAAAACTAGTTTAATTAAAACCCTAATTAACTTAAATTAATTATAAATAATAATAAAAAGATGAACAGTAAAAACCTTTTATACTAAAACTCTTAAAATATTATTCTAAACCTGGGAAAAATGTTTAAAATGAAAAAGAAGTATTTTTGGCACTAAATGCCAAAAAACTGAAAATAAAAAGTTAATTAAAAAGGCTATTTAATCTAAAAAATAGAAAATGAACAGTAACTAAAAATCATTTTAAACTGAAAAATCACAAATTAAATTAGAAAAATATAGAAACAAAAATCAAGTCCTATCTCTAAAATTTACCCACTAAAGACAAAAAAGTTTGAATTCTGAAAGTGACATGTTGACTGGATTTGTCTTCTTGCTTAGCAGGGGAAACAAATGCACAAGCAGGGGTAATGATGTTCCCACTGCTAGTGTTAATTCTAGGTATGGTGACCTTTGAGCTTAGGAAAGCTCTTTGGACTTGTTTTCTTTGGACAGCAAGGCACCCCCACACCAATTGGGTTGTGGGGAGTCTGAGTAAACACAAAAAACACCAAGTCACAACACAAAATTAAGCTCAAATAGCACCCAATGTTTCTGATCTAGCATGCACTTGACTGATGAACAATTGACTGGTTTTATATGCACAAAATCGAATTTAAATGGCCAAAAATATGCACAACACTCAACCAATTGTCATGTAAGCAATACTCAACCCTAAACAATCCTAAAATCTAGCAGACTTACAAATTTCAAGCACAAAATTCAACAAAAACAGTCACACAAGCAGTTTTCTGATTAGGCAATGTTTTACCTTTTTTAAACATGCAAAAGTGATTAAAACTTACTCAATCTGAAACTAAAGAGCATACAACACTTAAAGACAACCTAGGGAATGTTTCTAAACAGGTTTTAACATAAAATTTAATCTCAAATCTTTGCTAATCCCTTGTCCCAAACACCCCTTAAAAACTGAAACTCAACTTTTTACAAATCAAATCCCTTCAAAACTCACTCAAATTGATTCTAAACACTCTTATCATGCATATGGCATCTAATGACCAATATTCAAGCACATACACAAACCTTTAATCACATTGCATACAAAATCACATAAAAACCAAAATTAAACATAAACTGAAAATGAAATGGGAATCAAGAAGCTACCTTAAGGGTCCTACATCCAGGACCCTTTGTGGTTGAAAAACCACCTCCAATAGACCCGGGTCTATGCTGGACCTTGAACATCAACAAGCTCAAACCTGAGAAAATGAAAACAAGCACAAAACAAAACTTTCTGATTTTCTGAAAACTTATAACCCTTTTCAAAAACCTTGAAACCAATAACACCTTTCAAAAACAGCTTCAAAATCACAAATCCAACACCTCCTTATCCACTTTCACTTCAAAGGAGTTTTGGGTTTCTGAAATTTGAACTAACTTGAAACTTTTTGAAAAACTGAAACTTCAAACACACAAGTGTTAACAAGATATTTTATGGAACTCAGAATTTTTAGCTAAAACCATACCAAACTTTTACCAATCATAAAAGGAAAACTGTTTCTCAAACAAAAACCACTTTATATTGCATAAAAAGGAATTACAAAATTTTGCTAAAAATTCTGGAACAAAGGGCAAGTTACAAACCAACTGCTCCTTTTATAAGCCTAAACAGAAGATTCTAGAGCTAGGAATAAAATAACAATAAGCTAAAACCCTAATGCTGAAAAATCCGAAAATGCCCTTGGTTGATTGACTGAAAATTGGTCAAAAGGGATCATGTGAGTTTGCCAGTTGTTGTTATCCAATCTTGAGCGTTCATTGATGAGTAGGGACCAAGGACTGCTTGTGGGGCGTTCATTATGTCTGGTATTGGGGTTTGGGGATAGTGATGGGTGAAGGGGAAGGACGAATGGGGACCCACAGTCATGTGGTGTTGTTTCTGAGTGAGGGTTTTTGTTGGGAGTGGGGTAAATCATGGATCTGGAAATCATAAGCCAAAACCCCTTTGATTACAAAGGATAATTAAGGATTGGGTGTTTAGGGTTTATGTGTGATTTGGGGTGGTTTAATCTGTTTTTGGGTGGGGTTAATTTAAAAAGTGTGTTTGGGGGGAAAATTAAGAGTGTTGACTTCATTTGACCAGGTTTAATAAATAAACCTAGTGGGTAACGGGTTACGGGTTGGTTTTGGGTTGGGTAATTATGGGTAGGGTCGGGTATGGTGACGTGGAGGGTGAGGTGTCACAACGTGACTGGGTGAGAAGGTTTGGCTGGTTGGCAGATTTGGTCCCTAAGCTATCCACTCTTCTTCACTTTGTTTTTAATCCCATCAGCGCCCAAATAACACTTATCAACTTTTGGGCACTTGTCAAATTTGGCACAATTTCTTCAAAAACTTTTAACAAGGGCTCCTTTTGTATTTTCTTCATTTTCCAAGGGCTGATCTTGTATAATCTTCAAACATTAAGGACCATACTTGTACATTTGATATGTGGAGGGTCAAATGTGACAAGTTCTTCAAAGATGAGGGACCAAAATTGCCAATCTTCAATTCTTCAAGGGTCATTTTGCAAAATTCCAAACTTGGGCCCGGTTCATTGTGCGACTTCGTTTCCCGTGTTTGTTTTTGATTGATTGTTGTGATCTTTTGCCAATTCCTCAATATCCGTACCTAAAAATACACAAGTAACAAACACGAGCATATATTTGGCATATTTTATGATATTTTATGCAATTAAAGGCCGTTTTGGACGATGAGACCATGTATAAAAGCAGTCTCATCATCAATCATGCTTGTTTGCCTGTTTTCTGTCACAACAGGAACCCAAAAAGATCTTTGATGCTCTCAAAGAACCAAGTTGGGTGGAAGCAATGCAGGATGAGCTTCACCAATTTGCAATTCAGGATGTTTGGGAGCTGGTTGATTGTCCCAGATATGTCAGACCTATAGGGACAAGATGGGTTCTAAGAAATAAGAGAGATGAAAGAGGCATTATGGTCAGAAACAAGGCACGGTTGGTGGCTCACGGATATACACAAGAGGAAGGGATAGACTATGAGGTGGTAAGGATGTTTTGCTTGTTAAGGTTTATGTTGATGATATCATTTTTGGATCTACAAATCCAAAGATGAGTGAGGACTTTTCTAAGCTTATGACAGACAAATTCAAGATGAGTGCAATGGGGGAGATGAACTTCTTTCTAGGGTTACAAGTTCAGCAGAAAAAAGATGGTATCTTCATCTCCCAGGATAAGTATGTGGCAGAGATCTTGAAGAAGTTTGGCTTTTCTCCTAATGAAAAGAGGGCTACTACTCCTATGGATAGAGAACACCCTTGGGGAAAGATTGGAGATGGAAAAGATGTGGATGTCAGGCACTATAGATCAATGATTGGTTCATTTATGTATCTCACAGCCTCCAGACCTGACATCATGTTTGCTATGTGTGCATGTGCGCGCCATCAAGTGACTCCCAAAGAATGTCACCTTTATGCTGTCAAGAGAATCTTTAGGTACCTAAGATGTTATCCCAGTCTTGGCTTGTGGTACCCAAAAGATTCACCTTTGGAGCTTATTGCATATTCAGACAGTGATTATGGAGGTGATAAGTTTGATAGAAATCCACAACTGGTGGATGTCAGTTTCTTGGGAGCAGGTTGATATCTTGGCAATGCAAGAAACAAACAGTGGTGGCTAATTCTACAACTGAAGCAGAGTACGTTGCTGCAGCTGCTTGTTGTGGATAAGTTTTATGGATTCAGAACCAGTTGTTGGATTATAGGTATAAGTTCATGCATACCAAGATATTTGTTGACAATAACAGCATTTTATGCATTATTAAGAATCCTGTACATCATTCTAAAACTAAACACATAGAAATTAGACACCATTTTATAAGAGATTGTTTTGAAAAGGGTTTAATACAACCAGATAGGGTTGACACAGAAGAAAATGTGTCTGATTTACTAACTAAACCTTTTGATGCTGGAAGATTTCAATACTTGGTAACAAGTATTGGAATGATCAATCTCACATAATATGTGTTTTGGGGTCTTTTTGTAAAAGTATGTACAGGATAATGCATTGTTATTGGTCCTTTTGAGGATTTAGATTTTCCACTATATTTTTCTAACACTGACAAAGGTTACTTTAACGCTGATAAGTGTTATTGTGACGTTGTCAGAAATATATTTTCTAACGCTGACAAATGTTTCCTTAACGCTGACAAGTGTTATCGGGGCGTTGTCAGCAACAATGTTAGTTTTGTGGTTTTCAATCTAAATGTGCAGGTGGTGTTAGCATTATACCATGGGATACAAAGTTGCTTATGGATCCTTGGAGAATCATTTGAACATATTTTTTTATGGATGATGGTTGGAATTTTCTATTACTATCTTGACATAAATTTTTATGTTCATGCATATTTTTGGCAACATATGTATCACAGTTTAAGGGGAGGTTTTAGGAACCTTTAGGATTTTTGGGTATCCTTATGATATTGTTATCAAAATTCTAGATTGTGTCCACAGGTGAGTATGAGTTAGTTTTACTAAATCATGAGGCACTGTAGCATGCAAAGTTGATATACTATGCATGATGCCAAGACATTTTTGGCCTAGAATTGGTTGTGGTCTGTTGGGAGACTTGGGAATGATTTTATCATGGGTTTTACCTGGGAGTAACAAGGAATTTTATGAGGTAACTTAGTTGTTAAGAGTTTTGGTTAGCAAGGGACACTAGAGGACTTTTATGTCTATCTTGCATAAGCAAGTGTGCATAACTGGATAGTGCTTTCCGCCCTATAATAATAATCAACTTATAGGTTATCTTCTCTAAGATAAATTACTTTGTTAAGGTCATTTTTCATTTTTATAAATTTTTTTTTTTGGACGCTGAGAAGTATTTTTCCAAGCGTTGCTGTGACTATTTAGACGCTGACATGGCTTTGGCGAACGTTGACAAGAATATAGCCGTTGGGCGTTGATGGGTTATTTTTTACCGTTGACACTCAATGGGACCTACCCAGTTGTTACTTTTTGACGAATTTTTGGGCCGTAATTTTGGGAGCAGATAACTTTCAATTAATGCATGAGATAAACTTATTTCTTTTCAATATTTTCATGATTGTATTTTGAAAATAGTTGCCTAATTTTTGACCAATCACATGCATATTTCTCTCCTATATATTTGGCTCCTATTTTTAAATAGGGTACCGATCATTCTTGTTTAACAATATTTTCTCCTATAGTTCATCTTTATCAATCATTCAAACAGCTTTCAACAATGGCACCAAAATTTAAACCAAGTGATTTGGAATTAGGATTCAGGAGTCAACACAACATGATAGCATATTTGGACGCTGATGATACTCTGTTTCCCCAATATACACAAATGGTGGTGTATTTGAATGCATCCCCAATTAGGTATGCTCTTTCTCATGCTCCACTCATTTCTGTCACACATATTAAGCAGTTTTGGAACAATGTTAGCTCCTCAACAGTTAATAGAATGACTACATTATCATCTATTGTTCATGGGCGTACATGGGTGGTTACTGAAGCTTTGGTTCGCCAAGCTTTGCATCTTGATGATGCAGATGGTATAACCACTCTCCCCATTCATGAAGTAGAACAAGGACTAAGGGCTTTGGGTTATCCTTTCCTTAATGAGGGAACTTTAAACAAATATCATAAACAGGAGTTTCCCCCAGCCTGGAAGTACCTAATACATGTCCTCTAGCAATGTTTGAGTCCCAAGTGTACTGCACACAATGAGATCAATAGATCTATTGCTAGTGCTATTGTGTGCATTGCTACTGGGCAAAAGTTTAATTATTCCAAAATGATTTTTGAGGGCATATGTAAAAATAAAGGGAATAAAATGACTTTAGCTGTAACACCCCATTTTGATAAATGGAATGTCACGCGTGATTATGGCGTGTCATCAAAGCATGCAAGGTGATATGTAGTAAAACATACATGACCATAGGGAAAACCGGAATCAAACATCGGTTCCCAAACATAAGCCCAAAACATAAATAAAGGAAATGAACTGAATAAAGACTAAACAAGCATAACTATATGAAGGCAAAAAGGAAAAGAAGTCTCTGGCAGCTTCCATCCTATGTGCGTCCTCCAAATGCTCGAGTCTTGGGTACCTGCCGTTTTGGGACATGGAAAGGAAAGTAACGGCTGAGCAAGACGCTCAGTGCACGGATGTACAATAAAGCATGAAATAGGATAAGCATGTAACATATAACAGCGGAAGACTAAATTCTGAGTAACTGGTTAAGTATCAAGAAAACTGGTTTTATAGTTTGAAAAGCCTTATGTTTAACTTGTGAAAACTGTTTTAACATATAAATACCATAGCCCATATAGGTCATGAAAAGGTCACGTGCATGAATACCTGGAGGGGTGACCTCATCATGCTGATTAGAGGGGATGCCTCTAATCAATATACTGATTGGGTAGGAGGGATCAGCTCCTTGTGAAGGGTGCAAGGCACACACCACATTCACCATGATAAACTGAATAAAACATGTAACTAGGATGCACCCATACGCCCCACCTGATATAATAATATGGCCAAAACTGAAAGGGACGCCACGAGCAATCACTCCGCCGTGGGGAAGTCATAACATCGGTGCCTCCAATGCTATGGTTATGGTACCTCCATAACTAGGTGAAACCGGTCATGCTTGTATATGGCTATAGATTATGCTAAATTAACATAAGCAGTTCAAAACAATAAAACAAATGCTGGGGAAAACAGTTGGCTGCATACGGGGAAATCCTAATAAGGAAGGAATGTCCATACTGAAAGGACGGGAATCCGTACCTCAAGTCCAGTGAATGATAGGAAGAAAGACTCCTACTTCTGGATCACTAACGCTACATGAATACACACGTGTATAAGTATCGATTCACTGATTACGTACTGGGTTTTGTGTCTCATTTTAGCTGATTTGGTATGTTTTAGGTCATGGTTCACTGTTTAAAGCCTTAAACTGTGTTTATCTGGTATTCTGATTAATCTGATTAAGTATTACTGGTGTTTCATGTATTATTATACTTACTGTGTAATAATAAGTAACTTTCCAAAAATAGCGGGTTTCCAAAAATAGAAAGTTTCCAAAAATAGAAAGTTTCCAAAAATAGAAAGTTTCCAAAAATAGAAAGTTTCCAAAAATAGAAAGTTACCAAAAATAGAAAGTTACCAAAAATAGAAAGTTTCCAAAAATAGAAAGTTTCCAAAAATAGAAAGTTTCCAAAAATAGAAAGTTTCCAAAAATAGAATTTACTGCTTAAAATAGATTAGTTTCTAAAAATAGAAAGTTTCCAAAAATAGATCAGCTGCCTTAATTAAATAAGTTTCCATATATAGATGGTTTCCATAATTAGATTAGCTGCCTGAAATAGATAGATTTCCATATATAGAAGGTTTCCATAATTAGGTTAGTTGCCTTATTTAATTAAGTTTCTATAAATAGAAGTTTCCATAATTAGAATTAAGCTGGTTACATAAGCTAACATATAAGTCTAAGTGTTTATAAGCTGATTTCTTAAGTCATATGATATAGTGTATAGTTTAATTATTTTCTCATGTATTTCAATTAAACTATAGGTTAAGCATTTTAATTAAGGTATAACATGTTTTAATTAAAATGAAATGAAAATACTTAGGTTAAAATGTGTATTATTATTATTAATAATATAACCTAAGTCATGACTAAATTAATTAATTATAGGCATGTTTTAATAATTAATTAATTATAACTTATAACATAAAATACTTAGGTTAAATTAATGTCATGTTAAACTAATAATTAAAATAACCTAAGTCATGATTTAATTAATATTTCATGTTATTAATTAATTATATCCTAAGTTCATGATTCATAAAAATTAACATGTAACATAGATCATGATTTAACCAACGAACCATGAATCGGGCATGAATTCGACACCGTACCCCGAGCCAAACCCGGGGCACGTGTGCCTCCTTGCTGCCGTGGGTCCCACATGAGCCAACCAAGACCAAAAGTGGTCTTGGTGGTGGCGGCCATAGCAAACCAAACCCCCTTCGGGTTTGTTTTGCTAGGCGGCTAGAAACAAACACCCCTTTAAATCATTCCTTGATTTTAATTAATACCAAAACATGTTAGATCAATGATTAATTACCTTGTTTTAATAAGAAAAATTAATAACATGTTCATGAAAATAATCAAAGATCAAAAGAATTAAAAAGAATTAAAAAGAAGGGTTAGAAAGGTATACCACTACGTATCTTGAAAGAGGATGAACAAACACGGTTTCTAACTCTTGAATTTATGATCAAAATCAACAAACAACCACCTATGGTGGTGTTATAGGTGGCGGCACAAATGAAAGAAAAGGGGAGGAGGAAGAACAAAATTAGGTTTTTGGTTAATTCTTTTGAAAAGTGAAAAATGACTAGCTAATTTTCCCTTACCCCCCTTGTTTAGTAAAAATGATGGGCTATGCCCATTTCTCTTCCTTAATTCGTGGATATGGGGCCCACAAGGGGTAGCCCAAATGTTTTCTCGTGTCCCGATGTTTCGTGTTCGTTCGTGGTTAAACGTGTTCGTGTCTGAAGCATTTCTGTTTATTTTATCATGTAGTTTACCGTAATCTTAACGCTCGTAATTATATTATATGTATTTACGTAATTATTCTAGTTCGTATTTTAAATGGTGATCTTGATTTAATTACGTTCACGTGACATATTTATTAATTGTTTATCATGGGTTCGTACGTAAACGATACTTGTCATGTCATACACGTATGCACTTGCTTGATTATTAGCACATGAATGTGATCAATACTGAATAAGGTAAGTTTTAATCTAGGACGTACGATCTTAAGGGCACTATTCATGGTAGAAGCATGCGGGTTTTACAATTCTTCCCCCCTAAAAAGAATAATTCGTCCCCGAATTATAGATAAAGTAACTGAAAGCGAAACATACCCGAATCAACTGGAAAGGTATGCAAAATAACGGAAATGAAGGTGACATGGTAGAAGGGAACGTGGAACATGACATGTCTTGAAAAGACATGGAACGTGACGTGACTGAAAGGACATATCTAATCGATAAGAGAAAAATGGATAAGAAGTCCGGATGAACTTGTCCGTTTCCAAGTGGCCTCCCTCTTGGAACGGTTCCTTCAGAAGATCCTGACACTAATGATAAATCTTGGTCCTCCTGACCTTGACTTGGAATACGAAGAAATTCTTGGTTATCAACGGAAGGTAGATCCCCTACATTCGATCGAGGAAAATAAGAGTTAACGTGCAAGGGTAGCTGAAACGTTACGATGCAAGACAATCTGACTTAACTGATAATTAGAAACGATGCGCGAGACATAAAGAAACGTAGTACGTGAAAAATTTTGAACGTGATACGTGAAAAATTTTGAACGTGCTACGTGGAGATATGGCGAGTGTAGGATAAGTAAACATATCGTGATCCATGATACGTGTAACCTATTTTGATCATGATATGAGGAACGTGGAATGAACATGACATGTGAGACATATCGTGATCATATAATATAATGGCGGTGACGCCAAACACTACAGGGTGAGACGTGGAATATGACGTGAAACGTCTATCTGATGATGGAGAGTTATACTAAACTTGGGTCTGGTCTCACAAGTTCTTGCAAACTTCCCAGAATGAGAAAAGAAATGAACGTAAAATCGTAAGTCAAAATACGATAATGAACGTGAATAGTGTCATGAACGTGTGCGCGAAAGCAAGTCGTGGAATTAGAATGAAGACGTGAAGTAATTTAGGAGTACAATTGGGAATCTTTGTCTGACTCGATAGCTGCGGGATTACCAAGTGGTTGGATGAGCCTTGGCTGGAACATGTTCGTTCAATCTGTTGGTTCTGAAATCCGTACGGATGTAAGGATTCTGCAGACTTGATCAAACTGTTGACAATAACCCAGATAGCATCATGCTTCTTCTGAGTTTGCTGAAATCTGGTAACTAAAATCCATGGAGATCTTGTCCCTTTTCGATTCACAATCTCATATGATGAAAACATCCCAGTTTGTTGGTGTCCTATCTTAACCTGTTGGTATAACAGGTACCTAGATATGAACGTAACTGTATCTTGCTTCGTAGAAACTTGATACATAGAAGGTTGCGAAACTCTGAGTCTTTGAATTAGACTTCTCCTAGCGTAGGATTTCCTAGAACACCTAATGTAGTGTAAGGTTCTCTTCTTTACGCATAAGCTGAGTCATGGTAAGATTAACCATAGAAACCCATGTGATTCAGCGTGTCACTGTTATGAAACAGAATTGATATTGGAAAATTTTCTAGGGTAAAATTTCTCTTGGCATAAAATTTGTAACATAGTGCAGATATGGTCCTCCTGTTCTTCTCTGGGCTTACAGGAAATCAGGTTATCCTCAATGAAAACGCTGATAAAATTGTTTAGGAGTTCATGGAAACTCAATTTATTAATTCCATAATGCGGTTGGAGCATTGATGAGACTAATTCAAAATCATACATTTAGCATGACCGAGTCGTGTACGAATAGCAGTCATGGACATATCCTGCTTTTCCACTCATCATTGTTGGCAGCATGATCGTGAGTTCGATCTTGGAAAAGTGATTAACACCATACGGTTGATTGGACATGTCGTCAATACGTGGAGGAGAATAACGGTCATGAATGGTGATTTGTTTAAGTCGACGGTAGTCGACACATAATCTCATGGTACCATCATTCTCCTTGAAGGTTCTTCTGGAGTGTAAGGAACACTTTTGGAATAATCAACTGGCTATGCGTAAAAGGATTTAAGTAGTCGTGTCTTACTGACAGCTAGAAAATTTTAGCGACCATGGCTAACAACGAACCTGTTTGTAAGCGTAGATAATTTGTACTGATTTCCCTGATGGAAAATCAAGCTGAATGTATTCAGGAGCCTGAACATTACTGTACATACTTATGAATCGTAGCATGGTGTGATGTTCATAGTCCATAATTAGGATAAAATCCATCTCGTGTCTGTCCGAGGAAATGCGTTAGCAGCTTGGATCTCATCATTAAGCTGAAGGAAAACCTTCGTATACGTGGGAATACGAAAGGCGTCCTTCATGGTCATGAATGAAGTCTGGTGAAAGAAATGAAAGTGACATCGGCAACGTGACAGTTCTCACTGATGCGCCGATAATGGTATTGAAATTCTTGTGGCCTGATTAATACATGGCACAACAAAATGGATATACCCTTGGAGGCTACCCTGAATTTCTTTGAAATGTTCCATAATTAGACGTGAGTCATGTGTCTTGACTAGTGTCTTGAGAAATGTGAGCGTGACATATGCCTTGACTGGTATCTTGACATGTGTCCTCAGAAAGTATACGTGAGACATGTGTCTTGACGGATGTCTTGACATGCGTCCCGAGACGTAAAATAATAGAACTACAATTATTAGGTTAATATGCCAGAATTGGCGGATCGGTTGGACTACTGATCGTTTGTATGTCTGATCACGTCCGTGGCCGGAGCCTCGGTTGCGATTTCTAGGCTGGTTGCTGTCATAGTAGTGGTTACTATCATCTTGTCTGTCGGTTCCATGGCGGTCATTCTCATGACCGTGACTCATGTAACTATTTAGCTGAGTCGCCGGCTGGTACTGGTTTGCACTCATATGGCTGAAATGACAGCCGAACGACGTGTGACATGTAACTATGAATTTGGGACAATAATTGATGGGAATTGTCTGATGGTGAAGCATCTTCTCGTCCAATTGCTTTGCTCCGACGCCTTTGTCTTCGTCTTTTAGGATCTCCAGGTTGTGAACAGCATCCGCATCAGCATCTCGTAGCGTCTCCCAACATCAGCAGCATCAACCTTCAGTAACATCTCTAAGCTATGAGCGGCATCGACAATCTTGTAGAGTATCAGCAAGTGAACATACGCCTGAGATGATTTAGAATCGACTAGCGAATACTCGTGAAGTATTGCAAGTGGAATACACATGGATTAAGGTACATGTAATACACATGAAATACGGTACGTGGAGTACACATGGAATGCACATGAAATGATCGGTATGGGCTCGATCATTTGTCATGATTTAAGGAAAGTAAACCGGTTAAACGGTTTGGAAAACCATCATGATAACCTGGCAGTATTAGCATAGACATCATTCTGGTTGCATAGAGAAACGCTAAAGTGTGGTTACACAAAATTCAACGATGATTTGCCTGACAGTATAATCCATGGAAACCAACCATGACTATCATGAAAGCATGATTCAAGAAATCTAACAATATCTTGCAGGACCACGTAAATAACAAAAGAGGCGTGAAACATAATCAACATGAAGGCGGAATTATCATGAGGAAACATGAAACCATCTATTACAAGAAGTGTATAACATAATCAGCATGAAACTGAAGTTAACCATGACAGTATGAAGGCATACTTGACATAAAAACATAATAACTTATGATGGGACATGAAAAAAAAATAATTTATGCCAATTTAAATCATGAGAAAAATTTTATGCATGAAAAACAGTGCATAAATGCGTAATGTAGTTTATAAAACCTTTATATGTGCGAGGGAACGCCTATGGGTCGGTTCCAAAACAAAAGACATGGCGAGGGGACGCCTATGGGTCGGTCCCAAAGTTAAAAGTTTCGATAAAAGCACATGCGACTAAATAGGGTCAGTCCTGTACCAACCATTACTTAGTCAAAATTCCTGTAACAGATGACATATGATATAAATGCATGAATGCATGAAACATAATAATTAAAAGTCATTGTCAAAACTTAACAGAATTTTTTTTTTTTGTGAAAATTATGAACTACTGGGGTCAGTCCACATCGTCACAGTTCACGAGGAACATCATGCATAGACAATGACACATAACTAAGTATGGATGACGGTTGTTCATTCCATATTAGTAAGACGATACTGGTGAAAACATCATGGTGAAAACAACAAGGTGCTGAAAACGTCATGGCTAAAACAAAAAGGTGCTGAAAACGTAATGGTTGAAACAACAACGCGCTGAACATCAATACGTGGAATAACAAACGTTGGCTTAGGAAGCTCCTGGTGACTACCCACTAGTCACAGGTCGAGTTTTAGAGCCTACAGGTCGAAGCCTTGGCTCTGATACCATAATTGTAACACCCCATTTTGATAAATGGAATGTCACGCGTGATTATGGCGTGTCACCAAAGCATGCAAGGTGATATGTAGTAAAACATACATGACCATAGGGAAAACCGGAATCAAACATCGGTTCCCAAACATAAGCCCAAAACATAAATAAAGGAAATGAACTGAATAAAGACTAAACAAGCATAACTATATGAAGGCAAAAAGGAAAAGAAGTCTCTGGCAGCTTCCATCCTATGTGCGTCCTCCAAATGCTCGAGTCTTGGGTACCTGCCGTTTTGGGACATGGAAAGGAAAGTAACAGCTGAGCAAGACGCTCAGTGCACGGATGCACAATAAAGCATGAAATAGGATAAGCATGTAACATATAACAGCGGAAGACTAAATTCTGAGTAACTGGTTAAGTATCAAGAAAACTGGTTTTATAGTTTGAAAAGCCTTATGTTTAACTTGTGAAAACTGTTTTAACATATAAATACCATAGCCCATATAGGTCATGAAAAGGTCACGTGCATGAATACCTGGAGGGGTGACCTCATCATGCTGATTAGAGGGGATGCCTCTAATCAATATACTGATTGGGTAGGAGGGATCAGCTCCTTGTGAAGGGTGCAAGGCACACACCACATTCACCATGATAAACTGAATAAAACATGTAACTAGGATGCACCCATACGCCCCACCTGATATAATAATATGGCCAAAACTGAAAGGGACGCCACGAGCAATCACTCCGCCGTGGGGAAGTCATAACATCGGTGCCTCCAATGCTATGGTTATGGTACCTCCATAACTAGGTGAAAATGGTCATGCTTGTATATGGCTATAGATTATGCTAAATTAACATAAGCAGTTCAAAACAATAAAACAAATGCTGGGGAAAACAGTTGGCTGCATACGGGGAAATCCTAATAAGGAAGGAATGTCCATACTGAAAGGACGGGAATCCGTACCTCAAGTCCAGTGAATGAACGGAAGAAAGACTCCTACTTCTGGATCACTAACGCTACATGAATACACACGTGTATAAGTATCGATTCACTGATTACGTACTAGGTTTTGTGTCTCATTTTAGCTGATTTGGTATGTTTTAGGTCATGGTTCACTGTTTAAAGCCTTAAACTGTGTTTATCTGGTATTCTGATTAATCTGATTAAGTATTACTGGTGTTTCATGTATTATTATACTTACTGTGTAATAATAAGTAACTTTCCAAAAATAGCGGGTTTCCAAAAATAGAAAGTTTCCAAAAATAGAAAGTTTCCAAAAATAGAAAGTTTCCAAAAATAGAAAGTTACCAAAAATAGAAAGTTACCAAAAATAGAAAGTTTCCAAAAATAGAAAGTTTACAAAAATAGAAAGTTTCCAAAAATAGAAAGTTTCCAAAAATAGAATTTACTGCTTAAAATAGATTAGTTTCTAAAAATAGAAAGTTTCCAAAAATAGATCAGCTGCCTTAATTAAATAAGTTTCCATATATAGATGGTTTCCATAATTAGATTAGCTGCCTGAAATAGATAGATTTCCATATATAGAAGGTTTCCATAATTAGGTTAGTTGCCTTATTTAATTAAGTTTCTATAAATAGAAGTTTCCATAATTAGAATTAAGCTGGTTACATAAGCTAACATATAAGTCTAAGTGTTTATAAGCTGATTTCTTAAGTCATATGATATAGTGTATAGTTTAATTATTTTCTCATGTATTTCAATTAAACTATAGGTTAAGCATTTTAATTAAGGTATAACATGTTTTAATTAAAATGAAATGAAAATACTTAGGTTAAAATGTGTATTATTATTATTAATAATATAACCTAAGTCATGACTAAATTAATTAATTATAGGCATGTTTTAATAATTAATTAATTATAACTTATAACATAAAATACTTAGGTTAAATTAATGTCATGTTAAACTAATAATTAAAATAACCTAAGTCATGATTTAATTAATATTTCATGTTATTAATTAATTATATCCTAAGTTCATGATTCATAAAAATTAACATGTAACATAGATCATGATTTAACCAACGAACCATGAATCGGGCATGAATTCGACACCGTACCCCGAGCCAAACCCGGGGCACGTGTGCCTCCTTGCTGCCGTGGGTCCCACATGAGCCAACCAAGACCAAAAGTGGTCTTGGTGGTGGCGGCCATATCAAACCAAACCCCCTTCGGGTTTGTTTTGCTAGGCGGCTAGAAACAAACACCCCTTTAAATCATTCCTTGATTTTAATTAATACCAAAACATGTTAGATCAATGATTAATTACCTTGTTTTAATAAGAAAAATTAATAACATGTTCATGAAAATAATCAAAGATCAAAAGAATTAAAAAGAATTAAAAAGAAGGGTTAGAAAGGTATACCACTACGTATCTTGAAAGAGGATGAACAAACACGGTTTCTAACTCTTGAATTTATGATCAAAATCAACAAACAACCACCTATGGTGGTGTTATAGGTGGCGGCACAAATGAAAGAAAAGGGGAGGAGGAAGAACAAAATTAGGTTTTTGGTTAATTCTTTTGAAAAGTGAAAAATGACTAGCTAATTTTCCCTTACCCCCCTTGTTTAGTAAAAATGATGGGCTAGGCCCATTTCTCTTCCTTAATTCGTGGATATGGGGCCCACAAGGGGTAGCCCAAATGTTTTCTCGTGTCCCGATGTTTCGTGTTCGTTCGTGGTTAAACGTGTTCGTGTCTGAAGCGTTTCTGTTTATTTTATCATGTAGTTTACCGTAATCTTAACGCTCGTAATTATATTATATGTATTTACGTAATTATTCTAGTTCGTATTTTAAATGGTGATCTTGATTTAATTACGTTCACGTGACATATTTATTAATTGTTTATCATGGGTTCGTACGTAAACGATACTTGTCATGTCATACACGTATGCACTTGCTTGATTATTAGCACATGAATGTGATCAATACTGAATAAGGTAAGTTTTAATCTAGGACGTACGATCTTAAGGGCACAATTCATGGTAGAAGCATGCGGGTTTTACATTAGCTTATCCCAGATTTTTACAAATGATTTTTGATGTGCAAAGTTACTGCACAAGGGATCATGATGATTTTTATGAGATCCCTATGCAAAAGAAAGATATTTTTACAAAGATGAACTCACCCCCTCACCGTGACTTACCTGTCACCCCAGCTATGATTGCTGTCATTGAAGCAGCACAACCCCAACCAGACCCACAACCCCAACTTGACCCAATACCTGAACCTTTACCTTCACCACAACACATGCAAATTGACCAAGAACCCTTCGACGCTGACACATTAAATGTTGGTGTTGACATGCCTATTTCAAACGTTGACACCAATCCTTCACAGACCCAAACACCCCTTAATCAACCTACATCCACCCAATCCACATCATCTTCTCCCCCAACACAATATAGGTTGAAAAAACGCCAAAGGACTACTAGAGTGTTCTCCTCTAGTGGTCCTAGCCATGTAGCAGAGAGAACCACCACCACAAGTGTGGTTGGTGCTATGGATGAGGCTGGGACTATTGGTTCTGGCTTAGAAGTTGGCCAAGACAGTCCTAACATCTTTAAGACCTCATCCATGCCCCATGAATCTAACTTGGGAGGTCAAATACCCATTTTAGAGGAGGGCAACTTGGAACCAATGACATTAATGGAATTGACGGCTGTCTGCATTAGCTTGCAAAAGCAAAATGCAGACTTGGTACACATTGTCAGTACACAAGGCCTTGAACTCAAGCAATTGAGGGAGAGGATTGTTATTTTGGAGAATGCTAGCACAAGGCGTGGGATGGAGGAATCTTCCAAAGGGGAGGATGAGCAGATTAATGTGAGTGATAAGGGCTCACATGATGGTGAATCTTTGGGTGTTGCTGAGGCCCTAACTAGTTTGAAGAAACAACCAGGTTTTGATACGTCTCTAGTCACTCTTACAAACTTAAACTTGTCTTTTACAGCTATGTTGGACGAAATTACAAGAGGCGCTGAGACAGGTAACTTGGGAGTTGACAAAAAAGATTTGAACGCTGACATGAGTAAATTGGGCGCTAACAAAACAAATTTGAGCGTTGACAGACCTGCAGATGAGGTTGATGTATTCCAGTCATCATCCATCATCAAAGAAGTTTCTTCACAGGTATTACCATCTACCTTACCCATAATTGATTAATTAGATAAGGGTAAGGGAATCATGGTAGAAGTAGATATTCCAAAGGATGCAGCACAGGTTGAGTTTGATAGAAGGTTGGCTGCACAAATTGTGGAACAAGAAAGAAAGAAGGTTGGTGAATCACCTTTTGTTGTCACTTCAGAAGAACAAGAAGGAAGTGATGAAGCCAGTTCAGACTCAAGTCTAATGATTATAGAACAACCAGAAAGACTTGAGTATGGTTATGAGTTGGTAAAAGAGAAGTTGAATGAGTTGAAATTGCAAGTAGATTTTGACATGCCAGAAGTTGTTTAGATGTACCATGCTTGGGAAGATAGGTGTATGGAGAATCCAGATTTGACAATTTCAGACAAGATATGGGGTTTGGAGATTCTTCTAAGAGTACAAAAGGATTGCAAGGTAATTCTGAAACACAGGGCTAGTAATATTCTCTCAATGTTGAAAGGGATAGAAGGGAGTTGTACTACATGCTACTCAGATGTCATGGAACAGGATGGACTTTTAAGAATTTGATTGGATTGACATTTGAAGAGTTGGAGTTCAAAGCTTATCCCATTCGGGCAAGAGTGCAGGAAGAAAACACTCTAAGAATTCTTTCTGATGAAAGGAAAGAAGAACTTGCAGAAGAGATGGAGCTTAAGAAGGCAATGATTGTTCCCAGACCTTTGAAGAAGGGAGTCCCTCTTGAGTTTCCCAAAGATATGGATAGGTTGAATCCAAGTGAAGCTGTTATAAGAAGGAGCCTCAAGCTCTCACCATTGGAAGCTTCAGATATGGTACAAGTGTTACCACTTGATTCCAGAAACCCTATTATAAGCTATGAAGAAGATGAATGTGCTTTTTGGAAGATTGGCAGGTATGGGAAAGAGGTTCACACTTTTACCACTCTTATATCTTTGTTTGCAAGTTTTAATAGAGAAGACTTGGTAGACCTATGGAGGTTGTTAGAGGCCAAGTATGAGACTGAAGCTCCTACTTCAGTCAATGCAATAAAACTGTGGTCAACATTCAAGAGAATGTGTGGACCAAGAGATGAAGATCCTGCTATTTGGAAGGATCTTGAAGATGACCTCAGTGGTCTTCAATGGCGTTTGTATTCAGCTGCTGGTGTATATTATTTGAGTTCTACAAAGTTTGCTGAGTATCTACTTGTAGATGGTCAGTATTCCATGTCCAAGGAAGTCTTGGAGAAGATGAAGACTACACAGCTGGAAATTGATTATTCAAGTGACGTGGCCAAAGATTTGATCAGACATATTTATTACCAATATGATAAGTGTTGTAAGATTCCTCCTAGTTCTTAATGTTTATTCAGAAACTTGATTACTAGAGTAGATATCAAGTTTAGGGGAGGATTGTTGGGAATAAAATATAGCCAGTCTACTTGAGCGCTGACAAGAGTAAAACAAGTGTTGATAGGAAGAAAACAAACGCTGACAGATCAAGCGTTGACAAGAAGATGTCAAGAGTTGATACATTGAAGACAAGCACTGATGGAAAGATTTAGTCTACGCGTATATTGTTTCTAGTTTGTTTCTAGTAAGGATAAGTTCAACATTGTATTTTCTATAATTATCTTTACCTAGAATAGTTGATACGTAGACTCTTGTACAAGGCTTCTTATGTCTATAAAAGAAGACCTTTAGGTTATTGTTTAAAATAAGTTTTCATACGTTAAACACTTTCATTGTAAGCAAGTTTATTATCATTAGTCAAGTGAAAGTTTGTTTACATCTTTGTGTGTTCTTGTTTAAGTGTTAATTCAGCATAACACTTAGATTACTTTATACATATACAAAGGTTTATCTACGTGTATAACTTGATCTAATCTCGTATACATAAAGCTAAATCGATATAAGTTTGGGATCAATAGGAACGATATTCGAGCCGAGCTAAGGAATGACATGGCGAAACAAGGTAATGCTCTTCAAGCCGACATGAGAAACTCTATGAACAACCAAACAAATAACTTAAGGGATATGATGGATAGTTTTTTCCCAAGTAATCAAGCCTCTAATTCGGGTTCTCTTCCGAGTAACACCGTTGCTAATCCAAGAGGGGAGATGAAATCAATCACCACCCGAAGTGGCAAAGGTTTAAAGGAACCCGAGATTCCTACACCTACACTGGTGATTGTGACAAAGGAAAACGAGTCCCCTTCTCCAACTACTCCACCTTCTACTTCCACCCCTCCACCACCCAAGGATGATATTCAGGTTTCTAACTTTCTCAAAATGTTTAAACAATCGAATTTCAATATCTCCTTTGCTGAGGCTCTCACTCACATGCCGAAGTATGCGAAAATGTTTAAAGATCTTCTTAGTGATAAGGAGAAACTCCTTGATATCGCTCAAACCCAACTTAATGATAATTGCTCTGCAGTCGTCTTAAGGAAATTACCAACCAAACTTGGTGATCCGGGTCGTTTCTTGATTCTTGCAACTTCCCCGGGGTAGAGAATTGTATGGCCCTAGCCGATCTAGGTGCTAGTATAAACTTAATGCCTTTAAGCGTTTGGAAACAATTGTCTCTATCCGAGCTAGTCCCCACCCGAATGACATTGGAATTAGCTAACCGTACGGTTGCTTATCTAGTGGGGATAGCCGAAGACGTCTTCGTCGGTGTCGACAAATTCAGCTTTCTGGCGGATTTTCTTGTCGTTGACTACGAGATGGACCCCCGTGTTCCATTAATCGTTGGACGTCCATTCTTGAGGACCGGTCGCACTCTCATTGATATAGCCGCGGGCGAATTAATCATGAGAGTTTATCGTCACCAACATGGGAAAACTTTCTAAGCAGCCTTCTTAAAACGAGAGTGTTAATTTCATTGACGTTCTTGATGAGGCTTGTGAAGAACATTTCAAAGACGCTTGTAAAAGTGGTTCTTCTTCTCTACCCATTGTTGAGACCGTTGCCTCTATTACTCCATCACTAACTCCATTTGGAGAAAGTGATTTCATTTTCAAAGACTTTGAAGCAACTTTGGGAGATGTGGATTTGCAATATGACGATTCTCCCTCCAATTGGGATGAAGACATTCGTACCATTGAGAAACTTCTCAATGAGGACCATATTTCTCCACCATCTCCTAAGGATATCCCTATCGATGATCCGAATTTGAAAACTCCGTCCATCAAAAATCCTCCGGATTTAGAGCTTAAGGATCTACCGTCTCATCTTGAATATGTGTTCCTTGACGACAACAACAAATCACCGGTCATCATCGCGAAGGACGAAGAAGAAAAATCCCGACTTATCGTCGTGCTAAAGAATCATAAGAAAGTGATTGCATGGAAAATCTCCGATATTCGTGGAATTGATCCTCTCTTTTGCACACATAAAATTCTCATGGAGGACGATTTTTAAACCCACTATTCAAAGCCAACGAAGGGTGAATCCCAAGATCCATGACGTTATCAAAAAAGAGGTTATCAAACTTCGTGATGCGGTCATGATCCTATCTCGGATTCACCATGGGTTAGTCGGGTCCATTGTGTGCCTAAGAAAGGCGGAATCACCGTTGTGCCCAATGAAAACAATGAGTTGATTCCTACTCTTCTCGTTACAGGATGGAGAGTTTGTATAGACTATCGCAAACTCAATGATGCTACGAGAAAGGATCATTTTCCCCTTCCTTTCATGGACCAAATGCTTGAACGTCTAGCGGGTAATGACTATTACTGCTTTTTAGACGGTTTCTCAGGTTATTTTCAAATACCCATCGATCCCCAAGATCAAGAGAAAACCACATTCACTTGTCCTTATGGAACATTTGCTTACAAAAGAATGCATTTCGGCTTATGCAATGCTCCTGGGACTTTTCAAAGGTGTATGATGGCTATCTTCCATGACATGGTTGAAGAAACTATGGAAGTCTTCATGGATGATTTCTCGGTCTATGGTGATTCCTTTTCTACTTGTCTTGCCAATTTAGAACGCATGCTTAAGCGGTGTGAAGACACTTGCCTTGTTCGGAATTGGGAAAAATGCCATTTCATGGTAAAAGAAGGCATTGTGCTTGGACATAAAATCTCCAAAGCCGGTCTTGAAGTGGACCGTGCTAAAGTGGATGTCTTAGCCAAATTACCTCCACCTTCAACCGTGAAGGGTGTGAGAAGTTTCCTTGGTCATGCGGGCTTCTATCGTCGATTCATTCAGGATTTCTCTAAAATCGCTCGCCCGATGACCCACCTCTTGGAAAAAGATACTCCTTTTATCTTTTCTAAAGAGTGCCTTCAATCCTTCAATCTTCTTAAGGACAAGCTAACTAAGGCACCCGTCTTGGTTACCCCTAATTGGGATCTACCTTTTGAATTGATGTGTGATGCTAGCGATTTTGCTATTGGAGCGGTTTTAGGACAAAGAGTGAACAAACACTTCCAACCAATCCATTACGCTAGTAAGACAATGACGGGGGCTCATATGCATTATACCACTACCGAAAAAGAGCTTTTAGCTGTAGTGTATGCTTTTGAGAAGTTCCACCCCTATCTTGTTCTTTCCACCACCATTGTGTACATCGATCATTCCGCGTTGAAGTACTTGTTAACTAAGCAAGATTCTAAGCCAAGACTTCTTCGTTGGGTTTTTCTCCTTCAAGAGTTCAACATTGAAATTCTTGACAAGAAGGGAGCCGAAAACCTAGCCGCGGATCATCTAAGCAGACCTGAGGATCCTTATCAAGGGGATCATCCGAATCAAGAGATCAATGACTCTTTTCCCCTTGAGGCCTTAATGTCTATCAATTCCAATCTTGATGACACCCCGTGGTTTGCGGACATTGCAAACTATTTAGCGGGTGGTATCCTTATCGAAGGGTTAACATCCCAACAAAAGAAGAAGTTCTTTAAAGATATTAAGGCTTACTTTTGGGATGACCTTTATCTCTTCAAACAATGTGCTGATCTGATTATTCGCCGTTGTGTTGATGGACCCGCAGCTTTAGAAATTCTTGAAGCTTGCCATAAAGGACCCACCGGTGGTCATTTTGGTCCAAATTATACCGTGAAGAACGTGTCCGACTCTGGATTCTATTGGCCCACCATTTATCGTGACGCTCACGAAATGGTTAAACATTGTGATGCTTGCCAAAGACAAGGCAAGATCACACATAAAGATGAGATGCCTCAAAATTTCATACAAGAATGTGAAATCTTTGATGTATGGGGTATCGACTTTATGGGGCCATTTCCATCATCTAAAGGGAACAAGTACATTCTCGTAGCCGTTGACTACGTTTCTAAATGGGTTGAAGCTAAGTCTCTTCCTACGAACGATGCGAGGGTGGTTGTGAACTTTCTCAAGCAACTTTTTGCTCGATTCGGTGTTCCTCGTGCTATCATCAGTGACCGCGGGACTCATTTTTGCAATGATCAATTTGCTCGAGTCATGGCTAAGTATGGTGTTAATCATTGTCTTTCCACCGCTTATCATCCTCAAACCAATGGTCAAGCCGAGATATCTAATCGTGGATCAAAGCAAATTCTGGAGCGTACTGTGGGAGAGTATCGTGGCTCATGGGCCGATAAGTTAGATGATGCTTTGTGGGCTTTCCGTACCGCTTATAAGACCCCGATTGGTTGTACACATTATCGTCTTGTGTACGGGAAGGCATGCCACCTCCCTATCGAGCTGGAACATAAGGCATACTGGGCCTTGAAGTGGGCTAACTTCGACATCAACAAAGCTGGCGATCTTCGGAAGATTCAACTCAATGAGCTAAATGAATTGAGGAATAAAGCTTATGAGAACTCGTTAATCTACAAGGAGAAGACCAAAATCATCCATGATGCTAAGATTAAGAACCGAGAGTTCCATGTTGGTGATCAAGTCTTACTCTTTAACTCTTGGTTGAAGATCTTCTCGGGCAAGTTGAAGAGCCGTTGGTCTGGTCCATTCACCAATGCCAAAGTCTTCCCCTATGGCACCATTGAGCTTTTTCAGCCAAATGGGCCCAACTTTATGGTGAATGGCCAGCGCGTGAAGTTGTACTTTGGTGAGGACATCTCTCATGAGATGATTCCATCCCTCACCATGTTTCTCTTGAATTAAGTTCTGGGTGGAGTCAGGCTCGTGATTCGGTTAACAAAAACAAGCGCTTCTCGGGAGGCAACCCGTTCATCTATCCTTTACCGTTTTCATAATAAGTGTAGGGGAGCCCCGTATGTGTTTGTTGTCTTGTTTCTTCTAATGTGCAGGGATTTAAGCTTCAAAGATCCATTCTCGATGACTTTTGACGACATGTGATTCCGTGTACCCGTCTTCCTGGTTTTATCCTAAACTGTCGTGATTCAGTATTTCATATCTTATATGTTCACATTGAAATCACTATAGTTGTCCTTTCCTTAGCAAGATTTTAACAAAGTGCACAATTTCCTAAGTGTAGGGGAGTTTACTCCCACATGCTTAAACATTAAGGACAATGTTTATATCAAGTGTAGGGGGGACTTCTATCGAAGTATGTGGTCTTTTCCATGAATTTGCCCTCATTTTAACCAGAAAACTTGATTTTTCGACATTTTTCAAAATTTTTAATCTATTTTGGCCTTGTAGTTTTCCTTTATTATCGTTGTTTACTTTCGTTGCTAGAAAAAATTTTCAATAAAGTGGTTTTAATTTTTCAATGTCGTGAATATTTTGACTCAACCCGAGTTTACTTATCTAAGTTTACTCTAGCTAGTATCCTTAACTTGTTTAAGTCAAGTTTTGCTAGGCTTTTATATAGGGAACTTTAAAACGCGAAAGTCTTAACTCTCACGAGTTAAGAACAATAATTTTTCGCAAGTTCCTATAATTGATCCTAGAGAGTCGTTTATCAAGGGAACTTTAAAATGCGATTTCTAAACTTGAAAAAGTCTAAGAATTTGCAAGATCCTATAGATGACTCGAAAACCTAAAACTTTGATTCAATTGGCTAAGCATCCACGAGTCTCATTCCTTGAGGTTTTAAATTGTGGAGAACGAGAGATGATAGAGTCAATTATAAGTTTGGTATTCTTTCGTGAATTTATGTGAGTTGATTATAAGCTTTTTCTCCCATCGCTTGTTAATTAATTTAATTGCAATAAATAAGGTCGTATGATTTGAAAAGTTACTTAGCTTCTAGCCCAAGATCGTTTAAAGTTGCTTGGTATTAATTAGAGTTCATAGCCAAGGCATAAATTATTGAAGCGGGATGCGAAGATTGGCGAGTCCGAAAAGGCCCTAACAAGGCATGAGGGCTACATTTTGTTGCTAAAGATCCAAAAGTGATGTGAAGAATCATTTATCGAAAATCAATATGAAGGATCGAGACACACAACGAAAAGCAAATACTCCCCTAAATATCATGGAGAAGTCTATCCGAAAAGACCGTAGCAAGGTATGAGGATAAATAGATACAAGTCCTAAAAGGAGGCGGATCGTTGTATATCAAAGTCCAAAATAAAGATTGGAGAAAAATGAAGAAGTCGTGGTCCAAATATGAAGAATCTCTCAAAAACTTCAAGTGAAGAGATTCCTATTATGAAGAGAAGACCATAATTTCAAGAACGTCTCTCAAGATTTGAAGTATGAAGTCGCTGCCAAATATCGGTCCGAGAAAGGTCTCAAATCGTGAAGCGAGTTATGCCAAGATATGAACTTTAAGAGGTCCCGAGAAGCAGTTTTAAAAGATTTTGTCCTTTAGCTAACTATTGATTAAATCGTCTCACTTTATTTTCGGCCTAAATAACTATCGAAATAAGTCAACAGTGCATCCTCGTGATCATTATAAACAACAATAAAATATAAGAGATACACCTTGGAATAAGGGAGTCTAAGCGAATAATTGGGCCACATGAATTTGTGTTAGTTTGCTAACTTATAATAACAATGATCTCGTTTTTAAGCTTGGTTTGGGGAACGTGAAACTTGAGGATGATAAACATTCATGGCAGCCAAAACCCCAATGTAAGTTTTTGATTTCTTTACTTGTTTCTATCTTTTTATTTTCCTTAATGTTTAGTATTTAATAAAGGCCAAGGTGGGTTATTTATGATGTAAAATGTAAACCGTGCTTTAAAATTAATACATTGCATGAGGGCATTGCAATGGTCAAGTGTAGGGGATTTAATAAGTGTGAAAACACTTATCCTTTTACCACTTATTTCCAATAATAACAAGACCAAAACGTGTATTTTATGTCGTAAAAGTCGGAATTATGCGTGGTTTGTGTTTTTATTGTGTTTTAGGACCAAAAGATGAAAAAGGAAGAAAACACGGGCTTTCACGGGCTTTTATCGAAGAAAACGAGAAAAGACGAAGTCAAAAGATCAAGTGTGCAAAAAGAACGGAAGTCCAAGGCCTATTCTGAAGATTTATCAAAGAAAAAGTCTAAAGACGGAAGTTTAATGAAGTCGAAGAACTCAAGTCTAATAGAAGAAGAAAATTACTAGACAAGTTCAATCTACATCGACAAATCCCGAGACGACGTCGAGAAAGACAAAGAATTTAGATCGAGTCGAGAAGAAAAGAAAGAAAGAAGGAAGCACACATGCATTCCCCACTCCCTATATATACCCTCCTAATGACACATTAGGAGGGTGTTAGTCATTAGCTAGTTTAATTTTCTTTGTTTTAGTTTTCATTTTAGAGAGAGAAAGTGTTTAACTTTCTCTCACTAAAACTACATCCTTTCTTTTAAGTTAAACTTTGTTTAATCTTTGTATTAGAGTTTCATTAAGCAAAAGTTCAAGTTTAAGCTTTTAATCACTTATCTCTTTCTACCTTTCTTGATTTGCTTTGTCCTTGATCCGAAACTTCATCTTTGATCCGAATAGTCCTTAATTCGTGTTTGATTTTGATGTTTTAGTGATTAAAAAGTAAATCTTTTCATTCCTTCCTAAGCTTTGTATGGTATAAGCAATAAGCTTGTTATGCTTATTGGCTTGTTTCATATATATAGCTTATTGCATTTTCGGATTTCTTTAAAAGTTTAGTGTTTTTAAAAGGTTCGATTTATAAAGTTTGCTCATTTGGAGTTTTGAAAGTTGTCAAATTTATGCTTATTAAGTTGTTTAAGATTCGGTTAAGAGTGCTTATTGGAACTGCTTATTGAGAATTTGGCTTATCTCCATTTTCGGATTACTTGTTCTCCATCGCAATATTGAGGTTTTACACATTCCGACGGCAGCTTGTTTGTATCGCAATAACTCTTGTGGTTTTACTTTGCGATCTAGAGTAATATCCCCCTTATTCCGATCTGGGATTATGATCGCTCATTGCGATCGCATATTCCGACGGGTCTTAAGGTTACTTTTAGTCGAAGTGCTGCCCAAATTTTGTTAAAAACATTCCGACAGGTTTACTTATTCCGATACTTGAACATTGCGACAGAAGTGCATTGCGCAGCTTGTATTCCGACAGAATTTATCTCTTGTATTCCTATCATGACATTCCGATAGTAGTGTATTGCGACAGAAGTGTTTCTATTATTCCGATCTGAACATTCCGATGGACTTCACTTTGATATTCCGATGGGTTTGATTGCATTACATTCCGACAGATTGGGTTTATTATTATTCCGATAGTTTAAGTTTTTAAGTTTTATAAAGTTTTAAGTTTCAAGTTCATTACGTTTTTAATTTCTAAAAATTGCACGCTTCCCGAAATCTCTATTTTTACCAAGTGTTTTTCTAGTAATTAGTTTAATTTTTAAAGCTTTAATTTTACTCAACGACGCCTATTCTTTTAATTAGTTTTAGACAACCAAACCATTTAATTTTTCCACCAAGAACGACTGAGTCGCACTAATTAACGGTAATCAATTCGAAAAGATCGGATTCAACGAACTTTCATAACTAAGTGAAAACATAGTTATTAATGGAACCATTAAGATAATGTAAAGATTTGGTCTGAGTGGCATACCCTAGGACTTCAAGGGCTGCATGAATTATGTTTCGTATAACGAACTTGATAATATGTCTATCAAGTGAAAAATCTTATATTTATAATGAAGTTTAGATCGGCGAAAAGTTGCATTCATCGAAAACCCGTGGATATCATGGATAGAGAAAGTAAGTCAACTTAAGCGTGATCATATTCCCATAGTTAAGTTTGATGAAACTCGCATAATTGTAATGAATTACACTTGTGAGAAAAGACCGAATGTGGAGGAAATATCCACATGGCTTTAACTCTATAAGAAGCGAGTAGTAAGATAAATTGATCTTTGAGGACAAAGATCCTCTTTAGGGGTAACTGCTGTGACAATCCGTCAATTTGAGGTCGTTATTTTATTCTCAAGTATTATTTAAAATCATTATTTTATTGTAATTTATGAACTCACTCACCTTTGGGAAGAAATTGGGGTTTACGTCTTAAAGTAGCATCGACTACGTCTAAACCGGAGAACTCTACGTTACGTGCTTACGTTTACATACATCGTTTTTGTGACAGTCCGACATTTTAGGAAATAAATTTATTCTCGAATATTATTTTAGAATTTTAATTTGTGTTGGTTCATAAACTCACAAATTTACGAGAAGAAATTAGGACTTAAGTGCATAATTTAGCGTCTTTTACGATTAAACCGGAAACCCTAGGTTTTACGTATTTACGCTTTTGTGCTCCGTTTTTTATTAGACAATTTTTATTAGAATCGTTTTGTGCCATAGAATCATAATTTATAAAAACGTTTTTCGTAAGTCGACCCGAGGGCACGTAAATCGAGGAAACTAAAAATCGAGGAGTACCCGTAAATTAGTGGAGATGAGACAAGTGGGACACTTGTCCCACCCCCACTATGGGCTGATTTTATAATGCCACACACCTCTTTTGGTGTCAAAATTTTATACAAGTATATGACACTTGTCATTAAGGCTTCCAGAACCATGAAAACCACTAACTATAAACCATTTCTTCATTTCTTACATGCAAACTAGCCAAGTTTTTCAATCTCTCCACCCCTCTCTCTCTATTTTCGTCCAACACCACCACCAATTCATCATTATCATCAAAAATTTAACCTACCATAAGTTATAATCAACATATGTTGAAGCCTACATAAAAAGATGATGATTGGAGGTGATTGCTACTTGTGAAAAGGAGTTTTCATGGAGGTCTTAGGGATGATTTTCAAGAAGGTGTTTATCCACTTGAATATTTAAAAAAGTCCATTTGCTAAGTTGAAGATTTGGTGGAAAGATCAAGCCTTGTTCATCCAAAATCTCATCCTTTCCATCATATTGATCGGTATAGAGATCAATTTCTTTCCATCACCCTATTGTTTTATAAATGTATTCATCTATTTTTCTTCAAGAATATATATGTATGATGGTGATAAAGGATGATCAATATATTATTTGGGAAATTTTGTGTTATTAGATTAGGTTAAAAAAAGACTAAAATCAACAAGTAATCATGTTAAAATCATGACTAGTTGAATAGGCTGTATAAAACAATAATTTCCAATATGGTCATATGGTTGAATGGCTTGGATTATTAAATATACAGATAGATATATGTTTTTTACATATGTGGTGAGTTGGCCACTCAATGGAATCATTAAAATGAGCAAGTCATGATCAATATACTATTGAGGTACAAATCTGTATAGTCTGTTTTGGACGAATTATTAATAATACTTAGAGGATGATTGAGCAGTGGCTATAAGAGAGATAATTGTATCACACATCATGTAGTTTATGTTGTTCAAATTTGAGCTTCTATATCCTTGTAGAACTCAAGATATGGCAAAAATGGTGGACATGACTTTAGTAATCAGATTTGTAAATAAACTATAGAATATAAAAAGAGCACTCAAGTAAGTATTATTATAAAATAAATATATAAAAGCCACTAACTAATAATAACTATTATAAAATGAGTTTGTATACTAAAATAAATAAACATGACATTTATAAAAGTAATGCCAAAACCTATTTTACTACCTTCAACTTGGCTAACCGGAACTCTTACTACCCCAAAGTTGTAAAGGTGCAGGATGGTACCTTAAACATGGAAAATGGGTCATTTTAATACCACTAGTTAACTTATCAGTGTCATGTGCCGTTAAATTGTCACGTGCCGTTAAATATTTGATGGGCCCAATAAAACCCATTAATAATTTACCCTAAAAGTGAAAAAAAAGAGAATCGCACCTTACATGTCCATCCTGTCATACGAAAGAAGATATTCAAGTTTTCTTCTCAAAATTTTCTAAAAGGTGAGTTTTTAGGATATTATTTCTTCTCTTTTATTGTTTTTAGATCCAAAATACATTATTAACAACAGTGGTATGGTCATGGGCATTATACGTAATGTTATTTTTCCCAATTTATTTTTACAACAGTGGTATGCTTGACTTACAATTCTAAAATGACATATTTATTTATTGGTGTATTGGCTTATAATTATGTAGCATGAATAATAATGAAGATGAAGGGTACGAAGAACATGATGTAGATGAAGATGATCTTGAAAATGATCTTGAAGAAGATCCTGAACATGAACTTGATGCGATGACAGAGACCCTTGATCCGAATCAAGATGAGGAGCTGGATTCTGCCAACAACACTACTTAGAATTTGCGAGGATGAATATGTCTTTTTTTAAATTTAAATGCTTGCAACTGTCTTGGATTAAGCAAATGTTTTGTGTTTATCATTTTGACATATGAAAGAATTATGACTTTTGATCGACTTCAGTTATTTTGCTAGTGATTATTGGGAATTTTCTGGTAAAATGTCATTTTCATATTTTTCTTATTACGTATGTTAGTATGTTAGTGTGATTTTGAAGAATGTAGGACAACCATATGGTAGATTTTGAAGCATTTAATCATTGATGCTAACCTTAAAGATAGAAAATTACTCTCTAGTAGCTTGAGATCGTAGGAATAGAAGCATAGTAGATTCGGATGATTGACTTTTATGGTAGAAAATTAATGAGTTTTATTGGGCCCATCACATATTTAACGGCATATGACAATTTAACGACACATTACATACAGAAGTTAACGAGTGGTACTAAAATGACCCTTTTTCCATGTTCAAGGTACCATCTCGCACCTTTACTAGTCTGGGGTAGTAAGAGTTTCAGTTAGCCAAGTTGGAGGTAGTAAAATGGGTTTTAGCCTAAAAGTAAAACTCAAATGTTTTATAAAACTACAAACTATATATAAGTTTTACGTCTTTTCGGCTAAAACCGAAAGATTAATGTTTTCACCAAATAAAACTTAGACGGTCGGACCCGTCTAATGTAACATTTTTATAACTCATATACTGATACGTAAACACATTTTACAAGCAAAAAACCGATAAACCTGAGCTTTATAACTTATGGACCATAATGGGCCAAAGTAGCCTTATTGGACCATTAGCCCAACTAGTTTGGCTTTACACTAATGGACTTACTCATGGGCTTAACCCACTTAGGCCCAACATATGAGTATAGGACTGGTATTAAAAGTATAAATGGGCTAATATAATGCATTAAACTCTTAATGGGCTTATTGGGCCCTAATGTGTAAATGGGCTAAAACTAGTGTAACTAGTGTGATAAGCCTAAGTTAACTAATACTAAACAACTAGTAATGTTGTGTAATGAAATAAAACCCCACTTGATCATCATATTATGACATCATTACATATACATAACAACTTTTATAAAGTTATTGGGCATAGCCTAAGACCGAGTATTATTTGTCTAGTTTCCCGTGATCGAGGCACGTACTATACATCTTAATTGCCGATAACCCGCCTTCCAACACCAATGTGAGTTCATAGCCTCGCACTCTTTTAAATGTTTTATGAAATGTTTTATAAACCCGCGAGGGAGATAACATGCTAGTTTTAATAAAAATAGGACACCAGTTGTCCCGATTGTATGCTTATTGATATGGACCTGAATAATTATATGACCCAATGAAGGAAATGAAATGGATTATTATTAGTTAGGTTATGTCACTAAAAGTCCCATTAGCATGAATTGTGAACCACCGAGATTTGGTAGACGCTTATGCATATAATAGTACTATTTGGGGAAGATCACCCTAGTTCGCGCCTTGACGGTTGATCCCTGTCGTGCCACATTGATTGGTAAGCGAATTTATGTATGAGAAGATTTATATAAGTGTGATTATTGTGACGACACGCTGTTTTAGATGGGCAAAGGAATTTCGGGTTAGCTACCCGATATATGTTATAGAAAGGTAACAATGTCATGCGGCTTATAATAATCCAATAATGAAAATACTGATGTACGAATTGAATTATAATATATTGCGTGACTAGCAATACGGGGTCTTATTACTGATATTATGTTCGTGTTTTGGTTTTACATAACCATTTTCATATAACGGTTTTTATTAAACGCTATACAACGTTATAAAACGTATTGTATGATGTTTTTTACGACAATGGTTCGTATAATGGTTTTGAAGGAAAAAGCCTATATTATGATTTACGACATATGTTTTTGGCCTATTTTATAGCCTACGACCAAGAATTGTATAAAACGATTTTCGGTAATGATTATATACCGGTGATAAATATATATATATTAATGGTTTTTATTAAACTCTATGAATTCACTCAGCGTTTCGCTAACTTTTTATGATGTTTTATCTCAGGTACTTGAAGGTAATTCTCGGGAAGATGACAAGAATTTATGGCCCGCATTTAAATAAAAATTTCCATTCAAATGTTTTGTAAATTGTATGACATATTATGACCTGAGGACCTATGTAATTTGATATCTATGAATGGAAAATGCTTTATTATTAAACAACGTGACTTTTAAGTGTTGTCTATGATTTGAGTGATGTGCTATCCCGTAACACCAACGACTCTTCCGCTGAATTGAATTATGAATATTTGGGGGTGTTACAAGGGTCGACTGGTTTGGAGAGTTTTAAGGGATTTCATGATAAAATTTCGTGGGTAGGGTATTTGGGAAGGATATGGGCTGAATATTTTATGCCAGTGAATTATAAGAATGATTTTTGGTAAGTAAATTACGTATTTGAGTTGTAAAAGGTTTCCTAAAGTGTATATATTGTAAAATACGGTCTAAGGGTTAATATGGGCTTAATACCACCGAAATTTATCAAACATGGGTCATTAAGGCCTTAATTTGGGCTTAGGTGCTTTTAGTTGGGTTTAATTTGGGTTTACAAGTTTTTAAAATTAATTACGGGCTTATTTCTAGTCATTTAATAATTTAATTCATCTCATCTAATTATTTTTGAAGTTTAAAAATCAATATTATTATTTTTTAGTTGTTATAATAAATTTAGACATTTTCGTGATCATTTTGACAATAAACGATATTTTATAATTAAATAATAAATAAATATGATTACCTCGATAAATTATTCGAAACCTTGAAAATAAATTAAAAGTGATAAATATATGATTTATAGACTTTTTATAGTCCTTCATATATTGTTTTGAAGAAATCGTGAGTCAAGCACGTTTAAATAACTTTTTATTATTAATTAACGGTGTTTTCAATAATTTACGTTAACTATTAAAATTAATTATTATTGACACTTATATGACTTATAAACTTAGAATAATTCATTTTAAGTAAACAAATAAATCACATAAGATTTTAGTTTGATGGCCTCCAATTATAGTTAATCACGATTTCCCATTAGCACAATAATTATTGTCTACTTTGCAGTAATTAATTTAAACACGTATCATATAAATTTATATATCACAAATAGAATATCATAATATTCCTTCGTAGTATTATTGGTGATAATATAATTTGTTAGTTTTTGAATATCTTTGTGTTTATAATTTACAGTGTTCACTTAAAAAAATTGTAGCGATAATTATTTCATTCTTTGAATTAATAATGAGTTCAAATTTACGGGTTGTCACAAACAACAACAGGTCCTTAAACTTTTAAACTCTTCTATGTTTAGTTGTTGTATGTCATACATGCTAACATCTCAGCATCATAACAGGAACTCTGCGAGTGGGCGTGACCAGAATGCTAAGGGTCAGCAACACAATAACTCGTCTTCATCTGGTATTATAACTTAAACATTCAGTGTCGTCATGTTTATGCCCAATAATCATGTCTCATTTATATCTCTTGAAACAGTCTCTCAGGTAGCGAGGGTACCTCCTGGAGGTTATACCCATCCTATCTGCACTACTTGTGGTCGTAGACATCTTGGACCATGCCGTCGGGCTGTTGGCGTTTGCTTTAAGTATGGACAACCATGTCATGTTGAAGGACTGCAAGAAGGGAGAGACTGTTGGTACGTCTGGTACTGCTCTTCCTAAACCACCAGGTTCAGGTCGCATCTACACTAAAGATTGGGCGAATAAGTCGACAGGTACCATTACTGGCATCCTCTTTATGTACGAACATGTTGCCTGCGTTTTATTCGATATGGGTGCTACTCACTCGGTTATATCCACTAGTTATGCTTCTCGTATTAATAAGACACCTACACCGCTAGAGAACATATTAAACATATCTACGCCTATGAGAGACTCTGTGTGCATTACCCATGTATACAGAGACCTTCCCTTAGAATTCGATGATAAGGTTCGCCCAGTTGACGCACTTCCTTTAGACATGTGTGAGTTTGATCTAATCTTAGGCATGGACTGGTTAGCTAAGCACCATGCCACTATCGATTGCCATACTTATCAAGTGATATTTGGCGATGTCCAAGCACCAGAGTACATTCAGAATGGTTTCATACCAGGAAAGTCTGTACAAATCATTTCCGCCTTAAAAGCCCGTGCTTTACTAGCTCATGGTTGTGAAGGCTTCTTATCTACGATTCAGGATATTACAGCCGAAGCTCCGTCGATCCAAGATCAACCAGTTGTTTCTGATTTCCCTGATGTATTTATAGAAGAACTTCCAGGTGTACCACCTATCCGTAAAGTAGAGTTTGGCATTGAGATCATCCTAGGAGCTCAACCGATCTCCAAGGATTTTTATCGCATGGCTCCCATAGAGCTCAAGGAGTTAAAATACCAGCTGCAAGAGTTACTTGAGCGAGGTTTCATTCGTTCGAGTGTATCACCATGGGGTGCACGTGTACTTTTCGTCAAGAAGAAGGAAGACAACATGTGTTTATGTATTGACTATCGTGAGCTGAACAAGATCACGATTAGGAACCGTTATCCATTGCCACGTATCGATGATCTTTTCGACCAACTACAAGGTGCGAAGCACTTTTACAAGATTGATCTACGATCCGTTTATCATCAGCTGCGAGTGAAGGAGCAAGATATTCTTAAGACTGCTTTTCGCACAAGAAATGGTCACTATGTGTTCGTAGTCATGCCTTTCAGACTCACTAATGCTCTTGCGGTATTTATGGACTTAATGAAACGCGTCTTCCATGAGTTTCTAGAAAAATTTGTCATCTTGTTCATCGACGACATTCTCATCTTCTCTAAATCAAAGGAAGAACATGAAGAACATCTTCACACTGTGCTACAGATTCTTTGCCAGAAGCAATTGTATGCCAAATTTCCAAGTATGAATTCTGGTTAAACAAGGTGGCATTTCTGGGCCACATTGTATCCGTAGAAGGGATCACCATGGATCCTGTGAAGGTTGAAGATATCACAAAATGGCCAAGACCGACGTCTACAATTGAGGTTCGTAGTTTTCTGGGTTTAGCCAGTTATTATCGCAGATTTGTGGAGAACTTTTCAAGGCTAGCCTTGCCTTTGACCAAGTTGATTCGTAAGGGAGAGAAATTCGTCTTGAATGATGAGAGGGAGAAGAGATTTGAAGAACTTAAGTAGTGATTGGTTTATGCACCTATTCTTACTCTCCCATCTGGTACATGTGGATTTCAGATTTATAACGATGCTTCGGGTAAAGGACTTGGCTGTGTACTCATGCAACATGAGAAGGTGATTGCATATGCATCACGTCAGCTTAAGCTTTATCAGGAGAATTATCCTACCCATGATCTGGAATTAGCGGTAGTTGTTTTTTCACTCAAAATCTGGAGGCATTATCTATATGGTGAATCATGTGACATCTTTACTGATCACAAGAGCCTCAAGTACATATTCACTCAGCACGAACTAAATATGAGGCAGAGAAGATGGTTAGAGATCTCAAGGACTATGACATCGACCTTTTGTACCATCCTGGTAAGGTGAATGTTGTGGCAGATGCTCTCAGCAGCAAATCTGGTATGATAGCTGGCATCAAGATAGAAGAAGAGATCATACGTGACCTAGAGCGTTTAGACATTGAGTTCTTAGTACGTGGACACCATGGATATTGGGCTAAAACAGAGAGTTAAGCGAGACTTAATCTCTCGGATCAAGGCAGCTCAGAAGGATGATGGTGGGATTTGGGCTATTATTCAAAATCTTGATCGGCAGACAGAATTTCATGTAGACGAAGATGGCATCGTATGGCAGGGTACCAAGCTATGTGTTCCAGACGATCTTACACTTAGGGAAGCTTTACTGACTGAAGCTCACAACTCTTCATTCTCTATTCATCCAAGATCCACCAAAATGTACCATGATCTCAAACAAAATTTTTGGTGGAGTGACATGAAGCAGGATATTGCTACTTTCGTTTCCAAATGTCTAACCTACCAGTAGGTGAAGATCGAACATCAACAAGCTAGTGGTTTACTACAACCATTAGAGATTCCCGCATGGAAGTGCGACAAAATTTCCATGGATTTTGTCACCAGACTTCCGCATACTTAGAGGAAGCATGATGCTATATGGGTCATAGTCGATCGTTTAACCAAGTCATCTCAGTTTCTTCCAATTCGTAAAGATTTTTCAGTTAGAAAATGGGCAGATATATTCTTGTAAGAGATCATGCGACTTCATGGTACTCCATCAGACATCATATCCGATAGAGATCCTTGATTCACGTCTAAATTCTGGAAGGGTTTACAGAAAGCCTGGGGCACCAGACTTAAGCTTAGCACAGCTTTTCATCCTCAAACCGATGGTCAGTCATAGCATACCATTCAGACCTTAGAAGACATGCTGCAAGCTTGTGCATTGGAATGGACAGGGAGTTGGGATTACTACATTTTCTTGGTTGAGTTTGCCTACAACAACAGTTGGCACGCGAGTATCAAGTGTGTACCTTTCGAGATGCTCTATGGCAGGAAGTATCATGCTCCAGTCTGTTAGGATCGGGTTAGAGAACGAATCATTGAGGGTCCAGAGATGATAGAGGTGACCAATGAGAAGGTTGCCATCGCAAAGGCGGAGCTGCAGGAAGCTCATGCTCGTCAGAAGAACTATGCTGATAGACATGGTAGAGCTTTAGAATTACAGCTTGGTGAACATGTTTTCCTTAAGGTATCACCAGCACGGGGCGTCAAGTGTTTTAGACTCAAGGGCAAGCTCAGTCCTCGTTTCATCGGACCGTTTGAGATCCTCGAACGTGTCGGTGAGGTTTCTATCGTCTAGCGTTACCTCCTCAGCTATCTCATGTACACAATGTGTTCCATGTATCCTTACTCAGAGGTTACAATTATCATCCGTTCCATACAGTTTCGTATCCACTCAATCATATTCGTGAGGATCTATCCTATATTGAGGAACCCGTAGCAGTTCTCGACCGGCAGGATCGAGTCATGAGGAGAAACACGATTCCATTCGTCAAAATCCTTTGGAGGGAGCATTTCGAGCGGGAAGCCACTTGGGAAACGAAGGAGTATATCCGGACTTCTTACCCTCATTTTCAACTATGATTTGGGTATGTCCTTTTCAGCTTATCGTATCTCAAATTCGAGGACGAATTATTCTATTAGAGGGGAAGAGTTGTAAAACTCGCTTTAAAATACCTTAGAACATTAAATGCATGAAAATACGTATAAATTAAAACATTACGATTAATTAATATACGACACGAATCATGAACATTTAAAGAAATATTACGTTTATTAATTAATTACGACAAGTATTACGTATACTAATATTATTATTAATACATGATGAGTATTTACGTATAATACTTAAAACGTAACAAGAATAAAACACGACATGTAAAACACGAACACACTCAATAAATATTTAAGCATGAAAAACGAAAACGAAATATGTATAAGTGTGTGTGTGGCGTCCAAAAAGAAAAAAGGAAGGGCTTGGCAAGGCCCATTAGCTATCCGAATTGGTAAATAACAAAACTCCAGGGAAATCATTCATTAATACTTTTACAGAAAAATAAAAAAAACCCTAACTCTCTTTTTCTCATTCTCTTGGTCGCGGCATACAACACACACACACAAGGGGGTTTTTGGCGTTTGATGTTAATTAAAATACGGGTTCATGTTCGTGATCATAAACCTTTAATAATCACGCGTTTGGTATCTTTTAATCTCTAATCTCTTATATTGTTTTTCTTATGTTCATGAATCCTTAAAAAGCAATCATTAAAACATGTTACTAAAAAGATTTGTCATGGGGATCGGGTTGTATTTGCTTGGTTTGTCGTGGGCACGCAAACCGAGAGTCTCACGACTCTCGGTGGTGACTTTGACCACACAACCGCACCCTTGTAAGGGTCGGTGTGTTTTGTGTTACCAGTCGTAACCCAACTACCCCGCAGTGGGTGCGTGTGGTGATCAGTGGCAAACCGAGAGCTATATGCTCTCGGTGGGTAATATGTACGCAGCAGGGGGAACCCGGCTAGGCCGGGGGGGGGGGGGGGGGTACCTTGGGCCCGTAGTGGCACCGGCTAGGCTGCTGGTGGCTGCTGGTAGTGGTCGGACAGCAACCACAGCCGCACGGTGTGTTGTGTGTTTTTCGAGGCAAACCGAGACCTCCATGGTGGCTGCTGGTGTGTTGTGTGTTTTTCAAGGCAAACCGAGACCTCCATGGTCTCGGTGGGTCCTTGTTGGGGCTCGGGTATAGCCGAACACACCAAGGGGTGTGTTTGGTTAAACTTTATGAAAAATAAACTATAGGTTATGTTATTAATTAATTTTATGAAATAATACATAGATAATTTAATTAATTAATAAACATGACTTATGTTATAATTTTAATTAAATAAGGGTAATGATATAATATATGTCCATTTTATTTAAATAAACGTTAGGATAAAATAATTATTAATATAATTATTCATGTTACATTTAATTAATTAAGAAACTTAGCTTAATTAATTTATATTCATATTAACCAAGGTTTAACTAAATTAATAACATGATTGAATTTAATTATACAATAAGTAATTTAAGGTAAAGCTTAATTATTATAATCATGTAAAATTATTAATTAACAATTACTTATAATATCATGTATTATATAATTAATTAATAATCATATGTAAGACTAAGTATTTAAAATTAATAAACTTTACTATAAAATAATCATGGCTTATAATATGTTTACTAAAAATATACCTTGTATCATTTAATTATTTAATAAGCTTATTACTATTTATGGAAACATGCTAATTATAGAAACTTTCTATTTTTTGAAAGTTATTATATATAGAAACCTGCTATTTTTAGAAAGTTACTTATTATGTTGTAACAAGTACTATAACACATAAAACATGAAATACACTAATCAATAACACATGAAATACTAAGAATCACATGATAAAACAAGAAAAAGTAAAACAACTAAAGAACACGTCAAGTAAACTAATAACCAGTAAGTATAAGTTAAACAGACAACTCATTCATGTCCCTTTTATTATGTAGCTATTGTAAAGTCGGAGTGATCTTCCACTTTCGTTTTCATCTTCATTACTGGATATAAGGTACGGATATTTCGTCCTTCGGTAAGGACACTCTCTTCCTATACTTAGGATTCCCCGTTTGCAGCCATCTGTTTTCCCCAGTAGGTTACTTTAAACTAAACAGTAATTTATATGATTAATATTTTAGCTAACCTGAGCTATATACATGCATGCCAGTTCCACCTAGTTATGGAGGTACCATAACCATAACACTAGAGGCACCGGTGTTATCACTCTTCCGCGATGAGAGTGATTGCTCGCGGTGTCCCTTTTAGTTATTTGGCCTATTATATTATTATCATGTGGAGCGAATGGGTGCATCCTAGGACAAGTTTAGCAAGATTTCATGGTAACTGTGGTGTGTGCCTTACATCCGTTACATGGAGCTAATCCCTCCATCCAGACTATTTTAATTAGAGGCAACCCCTCTAATTGCATGATGAGGTCACACCTCTAAGTATTCATGCACGTTGATACTTCATGACCTATATAGGCTACGGGCATATTTAAAATACAGTTTTCAGTATAAAATAAACATAAGTCTTTTCAGATTATAAACCAGTTTATAAACATACACCAGGTTTCCAGGACTTACACTTATTCCGCTGTACTTTCATTTCATTCTTTGCTTATGTGTATTGCTATTCATTTCATTTTCATATATCCACACACTGAGCGTATTGCTCACTTGTATTTTCTTTTCATGTCCCAATACGGCAGGTCCTAAAGGGCAAAGCTAGGAATCAAGAGTACGTGCATTTGGATGGAGTCTCCTTTGTCTTCACTTCTTTTAATGCATTTACATACTTTTGCTTTGTTGGATATTGTTTAGTCCTTACTCTACATTTCTTTACTTGTGCATTGTGTGTGGAGCTTATGTTTGGAACCGATGTTTGTTTCTGGTTTCCTTTATGGTCATTAATGTTTTAGACATTTACGTTGCATGCTTTGATGACACACCATAATTACTAAGTAACTGTCCACTAATCCAAGTGGGGTGTTGCACTTACACTATCTAAACTAATAAATGACACATCTTTACCCTCGTGGTTGATAGCTACTCGTCCTCCACCAGGGAGCAAACGAATGAAACGTTGGAAAGGTTTTGTATAGGGTTTACCTTAGGTTTAATTGGTGAGTTTAGAGGTGTTTGTTTACTGCTACTGGCGAGTCAAAGCAAAGGAGTAGTGTGTTTTGCTACTACTCATCGAACCCAATACGAAGAAGAGTTGGTGACGAAAGCTTTGGTATGAAAAGGGAGGATGTGTGAAGTGTTACGGAAGTATGTCATGAACAAGGATAAAGTACCAAAAGGGGTGTTCGTTGTTTCCTGCCTTGATGCCTTTGACCACAAAATAAAAGAAAACCAAGAGTAGTGGGTTGTGTACTGCTGCTCGAAACAAGAAACAAGGAGAATAAGATGAGTGTTATTTGAAGAATATGTGGATAAGTTACCAATTGGGGTTTCTTGGTCTTTCTTCTTGTTTTCTAACTGCCACTAACCAAAGAAATACACAGAAAGTGTAACACCCCCATTTTTACCTTATAGCAGCGGAAGCTAATTTGGGGTATTACTTCATATAACACAAGTCATAATGATAGAAAACAACTCAAAAGAGTGATTAAATCAACTTTCTTTATATATCATTTAAAAATCAGAGTTTAACAGTATGAGGTTCCTAAAATCTATATCAATATTTTCAAGCTTATGCCTCTTCATGCCATCCTTATGTTGCTCCATGTTATCAGTCACAATTTCCTAAAATATATGCTTAACTTTAAAAGTCAACACAAATGTTGAGTGAATTCATAGGTTTGCAATAACAGTTTTGAATACATGTCTACCAATCTGAGCTACGTTACTATTCGTTCACATAGAGCTATGTTTTGTTGTACTAAGCTCATGACATCAATACTAACATAATTCACCAAAGTGACAATCATGAAAAGAGATCATGACAAGTAACCCATTGGTCTAGGTTACCCATTAGTTCTAATAAGGTATGGTTGATTACCCACTCGAACAAGTAACACAAACAGGATTCGTTAAACCTAATAGATCTAAGTAGGCTTGATTACCCACTCGTACCGGTAACACAAATTGGATTTGTAAAACCCAATATATCTATTTTACCATATTAGCGCGCACGGATGTGTTTAATGATTTATGAAATTTGGGTAACAAGTAACAGTTTGGGCATTCATGCAATAAAATATTTCAGTATAAGCATACATTTCAAAAACACATGTATTCCAGTTTTAGCATATATCCCTCTCACATGTTTTCAAATCATTTACAAAGCATTTAAAAGTGAGGCTATGAACTCACCTTATGTCCATACAATCCAAGCTGCAATCAGATATATTTCATTCACAGAGAACAACATGGTCTTCTAAATAACAACTTGGTCTCACACAAACCTAGATTAACACATTGTGTATAGTATCAAGTTGTTGATCTTTAGTTCAATAACTTTAAGTATTAGTTATCTATTCTTTAATTAATATTTTGTTCTAAATTTAGCATCATTGTTCGGGCCATCATACTCGGAAGCCATTCTATAAACGTTTGAGGAGTGAGGGCACATTAAATCGTAAACCCAACCACTCAGTCAGAAAGTAATATCGAGATGGAACATCGCTGTACAAATCTCCCTAATAACATGAGACCTTCATTAATTTCTCATATTTATAATTATATTCTTTAGTTTCAAAATTGGCAAAAATAGCCCTTTTAGTTATTCTTTAGCTTAATTACACTTTTAACCCCCAAAGTATATAATTTTAATATTTATATTTTAAACACTCAGATATTAACCTTAGGGTCTCAAACTTTCCAATATTTATTCTTATTTTTTTAACTTTCATAAACTGACAATTTTTGCCCAAAATGCTAACAGTTTCAAAAATGACAGTTTTAGTCCCTATACTTGTTAAAAATCATATAACAACCTCAAAAATGTACCAAATGATCTAAGATTTTAGAATGAAGTTTCAAAACACTTTTATAATCTTAATAACAATATTTCTACAGAATTATAGCAATTGAAATGGCTTTTTTCTTGTTATTTCATGTGAATTACAAAACTAGAGTTTTAAGACATCTTTAGCTTATAACTTCCATTCTAAATGATCTTATCACCTAATTTCTTTTATATTATATTACTAACATCCTAATAACATTATAAAAACTCTAATAAAGCATTAAAACAATATCAAAGCTTATCTAACAAAGTGATTACCTACGTAGCTCCAAAACGGCTCCTAATGGGGCATATGGACTATTTCTTCTTCATAACTCTGCAAGAACTCCTATAAATTCTTCTAAAGATTGCTAATGATCTTAGGTACTTCTTAGGAGTTAAATGGAGACTCTAGAACAGAATATGTAGGTGTATAAGATTGAAAGTGAAGGATGATATGAAAATGAAGCTAAAGACTCCTATTTATACTATTTCTAACCCTTAGGATCCAAGTTTTGCCCCTAAACGTGTAAGAATAGGAGAGTTGTGAATAAGTAAGGCTTGAAAATATCTATGCATGTATAGGAATGAGTCATGAAGTCTACGATAAAAAAATTTCTAAGTATATGGCTAGAAATGCACACGGCATGATTAAGATGAGAACTATGATGTGTAATCTACAAGTAGCTTATCCATCTACTTGAAAATATCTCAAAATATCTATTTGATCTGATCCTAAGTTTGAAAATGGGAGGGAATGTGTTTAAATGGGTTTTTGGAAGGAAAAACCTAGCCGTATGCAAATCTAGGGCTTGTAACTTTGTAATTCTTGTAATTAAGGGTTTAGGAATGTGATTAGTGATGGATTAGGGTAATTATGGTTTAGACATTTTAGTAAGAATTTTGTGTCTTTGGTTTTAAATTTAACAAAGGTTTAAAGTGAAATTAGGAAAAAAACCTAGGCGGGTTAGGGTTTCCAATGATCGAGGGCTAAATCCTTGTTAAATCCATTATCATTGATTTAGCTACTGATTTAAACTCCATTCATACCTCCTACATTATCCTCAATGTGTTCATGAAGTCTCTACTTTGGTTTTACTAAGTTATTCTAAGTAAACATGTCCAAAGGGTGAAAATACCTATTTTGACCTAATTTATAAGCCATGCATTGAAATGTTTTACCTTGTTCTTAAGGGTACTTTTACATTGTCTTAACATAATCTTATAACCTTAATGTAACGATATTAGTGTTTGTAGACTTGTCCTAAAAGACTGGGTATTGATTCAATGTAAAATGCTTAATATAAGGGTTTTTAGGTCGTTAAGCCTAATGACTTTCTAGCTTGAGTAATTAGTGTTTATATCATAATGTAAACTTATTCTAGGTCTTATATAGTATTTTTATGACTTCTAAGGATTCTACATTCTTAGTTTAAGCGTTTTTATATGGTAAGCATAATCTAGGTTTAATTAAGTGAGCTTAAGATCCTATGCTTTGATAACTTGTACATTGTGCTTTACTAACTTGTAACTTAACTTGAAATAAATGTATAATCTTAATATGATACTTAGTTGAGTTTTATATATAGCTGTAAAATATTATACTCTAATTCAATGTGAAATAAATTCTATATGCTAATCTTGTTTACTAGGTCCTACTTTGTAATTAGCTTTAGATTAGTGAATATTAGCATTTTGTGATCAATTACTTTAACACCCCCAAATTTACACGCAGCGGAATACATCTTTGGGTGCTAAACAATGATACAACAACACATAATTTATAAAGAACGACTCGAAAAAAGACGTTTTAGATTTATCGTTCCCAAAACATTCATCAGAGTAGCGTAGTCCCAAGTAATCGTTACCAAAAGATAAGTTAAAACAACATATTAGTTTGTTTTAAAAATGGAACGATAAATAAATCAAAGAGTTTGAACAACATAGCAGTGCACAACTTCATTCTCGTGACCTCCAAGCTTCCACTATCTGATTACCTGAAATACATGTGAGTAAAACAATCAGCAAAAATGCCGAGTGAATCTATAGGTTTATGTAATCAATTTGAACACAAGCAAAGATTTTAAGTTTGTGGCATGCTTATAAGCATCAAATAATAATTTGCATCAACAATGATAATTGTATATAGCATAAATTACGATAAGCTCATGGAACCGAGCCCTTAAACACTCCTTTTAGAGGTCTGATAAGACAGGAGATTTATTAATTGTCGGTTACCTCCAGATTTTTGGTACATTGCCGTATACCTGACTTCTCAATACAATATGTCCAAACAGTGTAGAGGTCGGGCCTAAGCTTCTGTGACAAGTCCACACAAACTGAACCGGGGCGGCTTCCCCCATAGATCTATTAATTGTACTAGCGGCTAGCCCATCATAAGCTAGTTAACGGTCCATAATTGAGGCTTTAACAAAGGCAATCACTTAATGCAATTTAAAGGCAACCACGGATCCATTCATAGAGGGACAAAGCATACCATAAAAATCTTGTGTTCTAAGTTTATAAAACATGTATTCCCCCTCGCGGGTTTAAAATCATTTAATAACTAGTATAAAGCGAGGCTATAGACTCACCTTAGCAGTGGTAATGAGACAATCGCCGACGATAGATGATGCCCAATAATCACGATAACCGCAACCTAGCAAATGAGGTGCGTACTTTAATAATAGACTCGAGAAATAAATGATACTTAATAAAATCAAACTCGAACTCATAAAACCACAATACACTCGAGAGTAAACGATATAAATAACTTCATTATACTTTACTACTCATTTACTTTACCATTTTATACTTTTAACAAAATCCGCCGGTACATACTACATGTACTAGCTTATTTACCCCTTTTAAACTTGTCGACCGTTTATGAAACGACTCGATAAACTAACTTACTATATATAGAAAGTCCTCCTACAAGTTTATCAAATGAAATTACTTTTAAAGTCCTTTACTCGACTCATTTTCAAACTACAAAATCTGGACAGATTTGCGTTAATTTTTCATACGACCGTTTTAACTTATTTAAACGACTCCGTTTACAAAACCGACACTCGGATTTTAAAGTAAACTCAACTAAGTAAATAAATACCTCATTATCAGTAGGGTACACATTTTAAAACATCCATTTAGAGTCCCCGGGATTCGATCCAAATATCGACAACAACTATATGTAGTGTCGATACTCGTCTCCCGGTACACGATTATTCAAAACATCATAACTTCGCGCTCGTTTTGAGTTAGAAGCTCTACCTTATATCAAATCGAAGCTAAGGAAATTATCTACAACCCTAGGCTATAAGTTAAGTCATTTTAAAAACATAAAAATTCGGATTTTTCAGTTTACTTACTGCTATAAAATGGGTACCAAAATCTTGTACAAAATCAACTTTTTGACCAAAACCAACCATAGAAATGATCATTTATATACTCTAATATCATCATACATCCACCATAACATCAAAATCATAACAAAAATAAAAATCTTTGGATCAAAATATAATTTTTAACAAGATTTCTAGCAAGAACCACCATGGATCATGCTAAAAACACCATGCATAACCATGGCTTCCACCTACCAACATCATAAAAATAAAAAGTGCTTGCATGTGTAAAAATTTTATACCTTTGTGATCCTTGATCAAAAATAGAGATGGGTCTAAGCTTGGTTTAGCTAGATTCAACCTCAAACTCAAGATAATTGGAAAAATGTATGGATTTGGTGTGGGTGTTTGAGTTTCGGCAAAAATGGAAGAAAAGGAGAGAGAAATAAATTTTTGGAAGTTAAAATAAAATGTGTGTGTGTGTGTATATTTAATTTATTAAATTTTTGTTAGTGGGGTGAGGACCAAATGGCAATTTGGCAAAAGTTTGGTTAAAATTTGTAAATAGCTAGTTTAAAAGGTGGGAAATTGTCACTAGTCAATTTTTGAAAATATTTACGGGACTCGGGTTTCGTAAAAATACTTAAAAGTTTAAACGCACACGAAAAATAATGATATAACGACTCGACACGTAATTAAAACGATATCGTCGAAAGTATTAAATATCGAAACGATCGATAATAAAATATAAAAATTTTGGCATCCGTCGGTATCGCGATCACTAGTAGTCCTCGTTACTCGTCAAAATATTAAAATATAATATTTAATATCGGTTTCAACTTAAACCGTTAAACATAATAATATTTAACGTTATAAAATACTTCAAAATAATTGAAAAATAGAATTAAATTATGACCTTATTTTTACGGGTTTTACATCCTCACCACCTTAAGGGAGCGACGTCCCGGCGCTCAACTCTTCTCATACTCGAGTTGTTCACTACCCGGAAGGATGAGGGCATTCTTTATAAAGAAGTCCTTACGCTCCCACGTGAACTCGATCCACGATCTCCACTGGTTCTTTTACAAAACGCAACTTGTCGTCAAGTTGTATCTCACCAAAAAGGAATAAATAAATCCTTATCCACAAGTCACCCGTCAAGCTCGACACATGAAAATTCTATGGATCACACGAAGCTCATTCGACGACAAGAATAGATGACATGGTTTACGGGTAAGTCGAGTTAAAAAAAGAATGTTGCAAATTAAAGGATATCCATCGACCGGATAGCCATGGACACACATCAAAAAGAACTAACAAGAAAACATTCTCGTCATCGGAGGGTGCTCACACGCGGGTCCCTACTCAAAAGATAATACAAAGACACCATCTCACTTTCGCCTATGCGCATTAAAGTCTCAATAAACATCGTCGTTGAAAGTCAAAAAGATATTACATAATATGTGCTCTACATGATCGGACGTCATCGGATGATGCCGCCTCAAGTTCTCACAACTTACGATCATTTGACTAGATCACACACCATATAAGTACATAAAAGAAAAGGTCGAACATAAACATCGATATAGATCTCCACCGTTAATCATCGAGAAAACCTTGAACGAACCTTTGATAATAACCACTTGATCTCAAGAGTCTTTCCACTTGCGGTGTCGGCTTCAACATACTCCTCGAGGTCGTAACGAATTTATTAACTCCATTCATTAAGAAATTCGGTCCTCAATCATTCCACAAGTACACGCATAAATCCTGGTGACACTTATCGTTTCTCCTTATACACTGCTTCCCGAGATTCATTTAAAACTCAGAATAAAATAGTGATCTTCAATACGAGGAACAGAACGAGATAAAAATGAATTTAATAAACGCATAAACGGACAATATGTGGTAAAATGATTTAAGGTTGACGATCGACGAGGGATCTCGAATCACGTAACCGTAAAACATAATGATTCACAATACTAGAAAATGAGAGTGAAGAAAGAATTAAATATTAACATTAAAGTAACATTTGTCACAATTATCCATCCCGGATTTGGTATTACCTTAAAATTCAATTGAGGTACTTTCTTGATAAAGATGATATATTAAAAATAGAAGTTAAATAGCTTCATAATTTATTTTGGTTGTCTTAAGAAACTTTGAAAGATTGACATGAATTTATTAATTAAACTCGTATTGATAGTTACAATTAGAAAATATAATTTCTAAATTAAATCATTATTAGGAATATAAATTAAACTGGTAATTTCATTATATTAATGTAAAGTATGATAAATCAATTACTTCAATAGATAGAACATGATTTCATTTTAAACATTAGTTTTAGTTTATACAAAATATGATGTATAAATTTGACCTTTTACTTGTGATGGTTATTTCGATAATTAAAAATCATTAGAAAATGTAGACAAGTTCCATAAAAATTTTATAATACTTTGTAGAAATACATAAAGGTGTTTATTATTTCAATATGAACATGGGATATATTCGGGTTTCAAAGTGTGACAAGATAACAAACGAATACGAATGAAAATATTGGTTACCAATCAGTACGAAATCAACGGTACAAAAGAGAACGAAGCAAATGTCGTATGAATTCTTAAATAGAATAATAAAATAAAGGCGTCGATGGTAAGACGATAAGAAATAATAGGTTAAACAAGTTGTCAATTTTGTTAGTGCGGTCGGTAGTTCACCAATATCAGTTTGTTAACTTAGCGGTGGTTGTTACACGATCGAAAATAAGATCCATACAAAAATTGTAATCAAAGAAAATTCCTAATAATCACTTGTAATGAAAACAAATCAAATGAACGATGTTAGTGTTTAAAGAGAGAAGTCAAAGCACGGTTCACAAGAGTGGATTTCGAGACAACCGAGAGTGACGGACGTCATCCAGGATATACGGAAATCAATCTAGTGATAATTCATTATTCACGTGCGGAAAAATTCCAAAGATCTACCCAGTCGCATAAAGAAAATTGGACGAGAAGGAAGGATAGAACATCGAGACTTTTAAGTCCTTTATCGACAGTCAGTAATTAGACGAATAGTCAAGAGAAATCAATTATAAGACAAAATGAAGTAACAAGTAGAAAACGATCGTCGAGTAAATACGTACTTATAATCACGTAATTCGTTTAACAAAAGGTAAGAAAACATATGCGGATGCATAGAAATTGTGTTACTGCATAAAATATAAAGGTTCTCAAAACTTCTTTTCAATTTATTTCATTTTATTTATCTTTATCATAATTATAAGTAAAAAGTTGATTATCATCAAGATTTTTAAGGTGACTACTATTCAGCCTAGCATGGCTCCTTCTAAATTAGACATAGGTGATCAGGCCATGTATAATTTAGGGCTAGCAATGCAGTGCTCCATTTCGTCGAAAAGTATTACGTTTCTTATGTTTATATAAACCATGCCATTTGTAAAATGGAATTTAAAAAAAAAATAGTTTATAAATTTATAGGATACAAGTAATTTGTGAGATACTCAATAAGCAATTTTTAATGTTACGAAAAGTATTTTATAAGACCAAAGTAAAAACAATTGGTGAAAATAATCGTAAAACAATATCAGATTTATTAATAAGGTGACAGTATGACAACGTATAAGGTAGCCAAAGGTTTGTAAAAAGTGGCAAATAAGAGCTCATAAAACAACCAATGAAATGGTTACAAGTTGTTAAGGTTTCAAAAGGTTATAAGGTTTAGACGAAAACGCCATGAGACACGCGATAAAATATCGACGAAGAATGTGAAGACAAAACTTCAAAACTCAACCCAAGTCAGTGGAAGGTTAGAAGAAAACGAAAATAAAATAACATCGAATGACAAATGAGTCATATATATATAAAGAATAAATCAATCCATATGTGTATTCTATGTAAGATACTCAACACAACTTGCTTTTAAGAAAGTATATTATTCATTTTCAAATTACACCATTAATCCGGTAATTGCTAATCCTGTAATGTTTCTATTTTTAAACATTTTCACATGCAACTAGTATTAGTTAGTTGTAAAATAATATTGGTTAAAATTTTACGATCTCAAATGAACTTAAAACTGCTTAGAAACGTTTAAAACCCATGTTCTGAATTTTCTATCAGATTTGACTTTTAAATAGGAGCCGATTAATTGACTCGATAAACGACATCTCCAAGACTCGGAGTCTAAAGAATTTTGATGCGAAACGACGTTTCAGACGACTTTCTAGTTTTACCCGAGACCTGAAACCCAATGTAAAATGACCAAAATACCCCTGCAAGTTCTGTGCAGGTTTGACTATTTTATTTTAAAAACGCAGGTTTTACTTTTAAGTTGTGACTTGTTTATACTGCCCCTGCAGTTCCTCCATTAAATATATTTTTTGACACTTCCTAACGGCTCAAAATATATATATATACACACATGTCTTGTGGATTTTACAACAACGAAAAATAAATCTCGTAATGAGTATCAAATAAAGATATAGCATAATGAATGACATAAGATGCTTCAAGATATTCAACACGAAATTTAGGAAGCAAAACGGTGAATGACGTTCGTAATTTAAGTTTCAAGGTGCAATGTAGGCAAATCTCCTTGGTGCCACGATTGTCCAAAAACACAAAACATAACAAAAAAAGAAAGGAACATTAACGGGTTGCACCCCGGGAGCAAGAAAGTTAATGAAAAACAAATGATACAATTTTATAGAAGTAAAATCGTATTCCAATTCTAGTGCCATAATCTCGACGATGATTTATAAAATAACGATGACGTTACCGAGATATAAGTGAACAATACACTTCGGAGTCGATACATATAAATGTCAACGAATTAAATCTTCGCATGTCGTGTAAAACGATAATAAAAATCAACAAAATATTATGAAAAACCATGATATTATTCAACACGATTTCAAGAAATGTTTCAAAATGTGTGACTCACACGATAGCGGTTAGTCTATTACAAGGACACATTGAGCTACACAATGGTCAAGATACTACGTTTCAAGACGTCCAAGCACAAACAGCCGGAAAGCGATTTGGATATCTATAGATATCTCAAAGGGTTAAACAATGAAAGTAACGTGCGCAGATGAAGGTATGTAAGGTCATAATATAAAATTTGCAATAAAAGCAATTTAAATACTTCAAAAATAAATACAGAAAGATCTCGAAAATTCAATGTATTTATTTAAGTTAATCATTAATAAGTGATAAACTTTTATCGAAAAGTTTAACGACATAAATATATATCGATAGATGGATCCTAGATATCAATATATATCCATAAATGGATCATAGCATTTATTTATAAATACTTGCCAATAAGGTATACGTAATAACGCATACTAAAGTGGTAATCCCAGAAGTAGCTTGAGCCTGAAGTCACGCGAAGTCCGCTGCACATGACTCTTTGAAAAATAAAAACTGACAGTTATAGTTTAGGTTTTTAAAATAAAGACCTAGTTCTCTATAACTCATGGCTCTGGTACCAATCTTTAACACCCCCAAATTTACACGCAGCGGAATACATCTTTGGGTGCTAAACAATGATACAACAACACATAATTTATAAAGAACGACTCGAAAAGAGACGTTTTAGATTTATCGTTCCCAAAACATTCATCAGAGTAGCGTAGTCCCAAGTAATCGTTACCAAAAGATAAGTTAAAACAACATATTAGTTTGTTTTAAAAATGGAACGATAAATAAATCAAAGAGTTTGAACAACATAGCAGTGCACAACTTCATTCTCGTGACCTCCAAGCTTCCACTATCTGATTACCTGAAATACATGTGAGTAAAACAATCAGCAAAAATGCCGAGTGAATCTATAGGTTTATGTAATCAATTTGAACACAAGCAAAGATTTTAAGTTTGTGGCATGCTTATAAGCATCAAATAATAATTTGCATCAACAATGATAATTGTATATAGCATAAATTGCAATAAGCTCATGGAACCGAGCCCTTAAACACTCCTTTTAGAGGTCTGATAAGACAGGAGATTTATTAATTGTCGGTTACCTCCAGATTTTTGGTACATTGCCGTATACCTGACTTCTCAATACAATATGTCCAAACAGTGTGGAGGTCGGGCCTAAGCTTCTGTGACAAGTCCACACAAACTGAACCGGGGCGGCTTCCCCCATAGATCTATTAATTGTACTAGCGGCTAGCCCATCATAAGCTAGTTAACGGTCCATAATTGAGGCTTTAACAAAGGCAATCACTTAATGCAATTTAAAGGCAACCACGGGTCCATTCATAGAGGGACAAAGCATACCATAAAAATCTTGTGTTCTAAGTTTATAAAACATGTATTCCCCCTCGCGGGTTTAAAATCATTTAATAACTAGTATAAAGCGAGGCTATAGACTCACCTTAGCAGTGGTAATGAGACGATCGCCGACGATAGATGATGCCCAATAATCACGATAACCGCAACCTAGCAAATGAGGTGCGTACTTTAATAATAGACTCGAGAAATAAATGATACTTAATAAAATCAAACTCGAACTCATAAAACCACAATACACTCGAGAGTAAACGATATAAATAACTTCATTATACTTTACTACTCATTTACTTTACCATTTTATACTTTTAACAAAATCCGCCGGTACATACTACATGTACTAGCTTATTTACCCCTTTTAAACTTGTCGACCGTTTATGAAACGACTCGATAAACTAACTTACTATATATAGAAAGTCCTCCTACAAGTTTATCAAATGAAATTACTTTTAAAGTCCTTTACTCGACTCATTTTCAAACTACAAAATCTGGACAGATTTGCGTTAATTTTTCATACGACCGTTTTAACTTATTTAAACGACTCCGTTTACAAAACCGACACTCGGATTCTAAAGTAAACTCAACTAAGTAAATAAATACCTCATTATCAGTAGGGTACACATTTTAAAACATCCATTTAGAGTCCCCGGGATTCGATCCAAATATCGACAACAACTATATGTAGTGTCGATACTCGTCTCCCGGTACACGATTATTCAAAACATCATAACTTCGCGCTCGTTTTGAGTTAGAAGCTCTACCTTATATCAAATCGAAGCTAAGGAAATTATCTACAACCCTAGGCTATAAGTTAAGTCATTTTAAAAACATAAAAATTCGGATTTTTCAGTTTACTTACTGCTATAAAATGGGTACCAAAATCTTGTACAAAATCAACTTTTTGACCAAAACCAACCATAGAAATGATCATTTATATACTCTAATATCATCATACATCCACCATAACATCAAAATCATAACAAAAATAAAAATCTTTGGATCAAAATATAATTTTTAACAAGATTTCTAGCAAGAACCACCATGGATCATGCTAAAAACACCATGCATAACCATGGCTTCCACCTACCAACATCATAAAAATAAAAAGTGCTTGCATGTGTAAAAATTTTATACCTTTGTGATCCTTGATCAAAAATAGAGATGGGTCTAAGCTTGGTTTAGCTAGATTCAACCTCAAACTCAAGATAATTGGAAAAATGTATGGATTTGGTGTGGGTGTTTGAGTTTCGGCAAAAATGGAAGAAAAGGAGAGAGAAATAAATTTTTGGAAGTTAAAATAAAATGTGTGTGTGTGTGTATATTTAATTTATTAAATTTTTGTTAGTGGGGTGAGGACCAAATGGCAATTTGGCAAAAGTTTGGTTAAAATTTGTAAATAGCTAGTTTAAAAGGTGGGAAATTGTCACTAGTCAATTTTTGAAAATATTTACGGGACTCGGGTTTCGTAAAAATACTTAAAAGTTTAAACGCACACGAAAAATAATGATATAACGACTCGACACGTAATTAAAACGATATCGTCGAAAGTATTAAATATCGAAACGATCGATAATAAAATATAAAAATTTTGGCATCCGTCGGTATCGCGATCACTAGTAGTCCTCGTTACTCGTCAAAATATTAAAATATAATATTTAATATCGGTTTCAACTTAAACCGTTAAACATAATAATATTTAACGTTATAAAATACTTCAAAATAATTGAAAAATAGAATTAAATTATGACCTTATTTTTACGGGTTTTACAATTACCTTTTCTTTATATGATAGATTATAATTAGTATATTGTATTTGATATTTGTACATAGATATTATGTAGTTATATTGCTTGAAACTTTGTTTACTAAAGATTTCTAGGTGGTGATCTAGACTATTATGTACATTTATTTATACTTAGCTTTGTATGGTTTGTATTTAGTATTCTTGGATGTAATTATACTTTCAAATGATAGTTTACAACTTGTTTATAACCCTGATCACTTATTCATATGTGTTGTTCATTCATAGTTCATCATTCTTGAGTTTACAACTCATTTATAGGGATTCTAACGTTTCTAGGGGAATTTAGGGCAACATAGTTATATTTGAGATGTTCTTATTATTATGGTACTTATAGGATTACTTTTATTACTTAGACTTGATATATACATTGGGTTTACAACATATAGGAATACGTTAAAGTGGCAGTTTAGGTTATGAGAACACATTCATCTTACCAAGTAGGGCAAAAAAGCAAAAATTTCCAGCCAAATTTTCATATTCATACAATCATAACACATAACACATATGTGGAATTTGAGGATTGTCACAGATAGTGTGTGAGTTATACTAAGGAATAAATGAAGCTAATCAAGTGTTGGGTTTATATAGACTTTATTTAAGTAAGTTTGAATGTTCTAAGCACATGTCACATGGGTTTTGTTAAGTCGAAAATGGTAATGAACATTTTGGGTGTTGTGTTTTGTTTGGGTTTCGCCTAAACAGAAAAGTAACCCAAATGGGTGATTGATTTCTGTGTTCGATGGTGACAAGAGAAGGAATGGAAACAAGAAAACATGTTAAAAAGAAAGAAAAATACGTTGGAGGGGAGAGAGTAATACTAAAGATAAGATAAGTCGGTAAAAACAAAAAGATGGGCATGAGTCAAAATAGTGAAAGTTGTTAGAGATTTTATTTTTATTTGTCAAAATTTTTGTTCGAATGTTTAATAATGCGAATATAATAGAGGTCGAATACTATAAAAATTACTATTACATTACGGTTAAATGTAAGACATGTAAAGTAAAAATTGACCGACCTATAATTTATACTCGTGAAAAAACATATAACACCTAATTAACGTGAATTAATTTTAATAGTTGTTTTTTAGGCTTTTCATTAAATTGCTTTTTCACGTCAAAATAAAAAAAGTCGAGTTACTCTTAAAATATTACTATGATGGTATCTAGGTTACATAGTTTAAGTAATTAAATATATATATATGATATTACTAATAGACGTGAAAATACGGGATGTTATATTCTCTTATCGTTAAAGAAGCTTTGTCCTCAAAGCTTTAAGACGTAGTCAGTGAAGTGATCTCGATTGGTGTTTTCCTACTTGATTATTTGTTATGGTAGTATCATATGCTTAAATTAATTTTGTTTATTTGTTATATAACTTTTTCGTTATATATATGAGGTCAACTATAAGTAAATAAGCATTCAACCACGTGGTTCATATATCAATCATATGCAGACTATCAAAGATGTTGATAAATGTAGTTTTGATAAGCAACGATAAGTGCGGGTGTCAACAAGCTTATTTATGAATCCCGTATTCAAACGTCCCATTCCATTTTAATATGGAAATCACAAATAAACTTACGGTTAGATAGTTTATAATTTTTCTAATTAAATGTCCCATTCCATCTAAATAGAGAAACCATAACAATCTAAAGTCAGGCAGTTTAAAATTTTCTTATTCAAACATCCCATTCCATTTCAATAAGAGAATTCTAAACTACCCATAGTTAGGTGATTTAAAATCTCTATATTTAAACGTCTCATTCCATTTAAATACGAGGTTTTAATTCACCAAACTAAATGACTACTACGAGCACATCCTTGTTGTACCCAAAGTATATATGGTTGATCTGGTCATATATATTTTAGGTCTAACATTGACATCCTCCTTTTCGTCATAATGGTTTTACCCATCCTCGAGAAAAATCATCAAAACATGTAGCTATGTAACGATTGACGTCTAACTAAATCTCGCAACCCAGTCAAACAAGAACAGTCTTGAGATTTAATTAAGCATTGTTACATATCTCAATCTTTCAATGTATCGGCTCGAATTGGGGTTTTACTCATAAATAAATGCACATATATGTACAAGGCAATCATCTTCATGTAAAACAAGTATTCAGGTAGCAATGTATAGAGTAATTGTAAACATGTAATGCAAGTATTCATGTAGCACCGAAATGAGTATGATGTTATTATTAAATGGAAGTGAGTCTCAGTTATTGTCTAGATTATTAATTTAACCTAGTTCTCTATAACCAAGGCTCTGATACCAATCTGTCACACCCTCAAATTCACTATAACGGAAGACTAGCTTTGGGGGTTGTGACTTCAAGAGTAATCAAAAGCTTGATCCGAGAAAAGACCTCTATATGCCAAAACCACAATGTACACTCCAAATAATTCATATAGTCAAGTACCTGAGAATACATGCTTAAAGTGTCAACATAAAGTTTGTGAGTTCAGAAGTTTATTTAGTTTAGAACGTTTAAGACTTTCCAAAGATAATAATGTCAAGTGCTGAAAGAAATTTCGGAAAATAGTCTAGAAAAATTAAAGTTTCTCAGTAAAGTAACATTTACCACAAAATTTAGTTATGTATCAGTGTTTTAGAAACTGTATTACAGTTCACAAAATGATTTAGTTACGTTTCTCACTCATATTCCTAATTATTAGGAGTTACACCTATGTTCATAATTATTAAGAGTTACACATGTGTTCGTATTTATAAGTGAATTGCACCTGTGTTCGTAGTTATAAATGAGTTGCACATGTGTTTTCTCATGACACTTAAACATTAATAGAGTTTCATTGTTTCTGTTGTTTTATAGTTTACAGAATTTCAAATGCATCTGATCACCATATGACCCGCCAATCCCAGATGTAAGCGTCACCCTAAAATAAATCTATCCACTTTCATTCATGCTTACATTCAGTAATTAACGGTGCATGTTAGTTTCATTTTTCGTTTCAATTTCACTTATGTTTACAATTTAAATCAAGCTATAGTTTTCGTTTACATAGATTACTTAGTTTTGTTTTCAATTTATGTTTAACAATTTATATCAAGTAATAGTATCTGTTTACATATATTATTCAGTTCATAAATAAGTTTCTAAGCAAACAGATCATAAGTTTAAACCAATTTTATCAATAGAAATAAAGTAGCATGCATCTCCCCAAAAACAATTATAAAATATTTATAAACAAGTAATAGTGTGGTATGAACTCACCTCGACATGATATCAACAAATAGCGAGTAACAGTAACCAAGTAGCATGAAAAACGATACAAGACGCTTCATCGACAACCTATGAAAATATTACTCGACTCAAGATACGCCAAATAAAACAAGAACATGCATACAAACATCTAGTCCTATCTCACCATTTACCAAACTTGGGTTTTAAGTTTTTGTAAGTCAAAAGTGATTTATAAACAAGTTTTATATTAGAAATTACTTTTTTTTACAATTGTTGAAAAATGCTTGTCGGGCCTACTTTGAGAGTGTGTAACTATCGCATACGATAGAGTTATGACTGACATCAAGTTCCTATAGAGAGCCCACATTGTAGGCTACAATAATGGTATGTCTGAGATAGGCAAGATTCGGACTCCAAATAGGTCAAAAACAACTTTCACACATCATTAATACCATATTAAACCCTTAAAACATGGCAAAATTACAAATTTATACTTTAAAAGACAATATTATGTGGGTATTTATGTATCTTGTGGTTTTGTAGGTAAAAAGGTATTTATCAAAGCAAACACGGATTTCATGGACATTTCTTGTAGAAAAGAACAAAAGAGAGCTCAAAAGGATCAAAAGTGATAAAGATATGAAGTTCAGGGGGCTTAAAGTGAAGATTCTTTAAAGTTAAAGGGTTAAGATCAAAGTTTTGAAGGTCCAAGGGCTAAAGCTGCCAAACTTCCAAACATACACTACACTTTACCAATTTGGACCAATCACAACAGCCCAATGTACCTCATACGGATCATAGTGGGAATGCATTTATTGCAATTAATACCAAAATCCTAACAGTGGCTAGTTATCAATAATTCCACTATCATTTGTCTCGGCCAATCACAATTCACCCTCACCTCTCACATGAATCACACTATTGCAATAGATAATGATCTGTGTGCATCTTTCATAGCCAACCACAGTGCGACACGTCATCAACATATTTTGGACGTGATTTGAAGATGAATGAGGAGGATTCAGTGAAAGCTTAAAGAAGGAAAAATGCACACAATATCTTCATCAACAAAACCTCACCATTTAATAGGATTAAAATCAACTAAAACAAATTTCCCCAAATCTAGAAAACATGAAGAACCCTAATTGAGCTAATCATCGTATTTTCCACGTGGAATTCCCTCATTGGTCAAAACACGTCAATAGCTCCAGCATTTCACCCCTCTTTCATTTATAGGCTAGAAATAGGACTTGTGCTTCACCTTTTTCTCAGAGTTTTACTTTCCTAGCTTAATTAGCTAGTTGTAGCCTTGTATCTTAAATCAACTTTTCCATTTTAGTTTGCTAAAACTTCTGTAACAACTTTATAACAACTTTCACCATTCAATCAATAAAATCACAATTTCTGGTTCATTCTTCTTCATTTATGTTCAAGTGTTTATGCCTTCCATTGATGTTGTTGTTATTATGATGGAGATAGTTTGTTGATAGAGTTTTGTTGATCACATTCCTTTGGAGAGTCATTGATTTCAATTGCAGCAATGAGTAGCCGTTAGATTGTAGCAAAACATAGTAGAAGTTCATTGATCCAGTGATGGTTGTTTAGTAGATGTTGATTTGAGTTAGAAATGGTGATGATAAGTTGTTCAGATAGATTTCATCATCAAAGGACTTACTACAGATGGAATGGTTAAGCACAGTTTACTTTTATGCATTCATTTTAGTCCTAACTGCTATGAGTTGTAACTAAAGTGTTAATTGCTTGACATCTGTTGATACAAGTTTTTTTAGTCCTGTTATACTTAGTTCAACTTCTATTACTACTTTAATTCTACTAGATCTTGAATCTCTTTGCTAATTTTCATAACTGTTAGCATTAGGTGTGTTTAGATTAGCAGTTCCTTGATTGAATTATAGAGTTGTGTTTTAGCATTTGTTACTATCTCAATTTTAGTCTTAAAACAGTCATAAACTTGTCACCTAGATGTCTAGTTAAAAGTCAAACAGGTTAAAAGATGGAAAAAGGTTTGGGTTGAATTGTTAACAAATCAGTCTAATCATTCACTTTTAAATCATCATAACTAGTTCTTTTTTAGAGTTAGATTTTGTAACTTGGTGATTTAAATAGATAGTAGCGTTGTTTACAATTTTTTAGTTCATCATTTTGTTAGTAGCTTATTCAATCAGCCAGTAATAAGCCTTAAAGTTGCTTGTTTACAGTGTTTTCTTATCAGCATTTGATCAAAAGTGCATTTGCTTATTCTGTTGTTTTCAAGCTCATTTTCTTTACAAAAGTTGTTCAAAAGTAGTCTAATAAGACATTTAAGTAATTTGAGAGTTTTTTTTAAAAAACTCAAAAAGTCAACGTTTTGGTCAAATAAGCCCGTTTAGCTTATTAAGATTTTTCTCCTTATTTTGTCAACCAATTTGAGATTTTCTTTTTTAGGTCTTGTTTTTTCCAGCTCATAATCAATCTTGCAAATATTGATCTTATTATGATAAGCTCTTAAAATGTACACGTTGCAAAATTGGAATTTGAGTTTTAGCTTATTCTGGCAAATGAGCTTATTGTTCCCTAGCTAAAATGTGATTTTATTCTTTTGGAATTAGTTTTAGATTATTTGGTAAAGTAGATCGCAAGATACAGCTTATTAGAGCAATAAGCTCGTTTTTTATATTAGTTGTGTAGAAATTGCAATTTAGTCCCTCTATTTTCTGGTAGTTTGTAGTTTGTTAGAAATTAGTTGTATTTCTATTATTTGGCAGTTTTAGTATATGTAGTTTGTTAGAGTTGCTAATCTGTTTTAATTAGTTTGAAATTGTTATAATTTATAGTTTTAGTCTTTGTACTTTAGCAGTTTGTTATTTTTTGATAAAATAATTGTTACAATTTGTTCATAATTGTACTTTGTGCATTAAATGATATATGTGCAATTTGTTTTAGCGTAGTATTATACGTATATAAATATTTTTACTCATTTTATGTGATTTGTGCAATTAAAATAGATACTAAGCAATCATTTTAAACAAAAAACAATTAATTCGTAATAAGAACTGGATATCAATTCCATTTGAGTTGAGGAGTAAAACGATACTAAAAACAAACTTTAAATGGCGTCGTTGCCGATTCTTGTCGTTACGATTGATGGTTTCTTGTGAGACGAATTGGATTTTTGGATCCGTTCCTTTGTGAACGTTATTTTTTTTTGCAATCAAAAATATCAAAAAACAAAAATATCAAAAAATATAAAAATATAAAAAATAAAAAATAAAAAACCACAAAAGCAATTTCTTTCCTAAGAGTTGCACAAACAAATTAAAAAATTCAAAAGTAACTCTTTTCTAAGAGTTATACCAAAAATATACGTATATATTACTATACATACTACTTCGTTTTCTCATTTCTTGTGAATATTATTCTTTTATAAATAAATAAAAAATACAAAAATATTTTTCTTTTACGTAGTATATGTATATACGTATACGTAGATGAGAACAACCAATCTACCTACCTCCATAAGTATTGCCTAGCAATACACCATGAGTAGCGGTGTTCTGGTGCTATGCACGCGTGTCGATCAAACTTAATTAAGGCACAATAAATAAATACTACAAAATACTTGAGCTAGAGAAAGAAGTCATTGTGAGGAGGGTATAAGGAGATTGTATTTGACATTCGAAAGGAGAAGGCTCTTAAGTGCTTCGCCTCGCCTCGTTCCTCCGCTCCCTTGTGATTCTTTCAAAGGTGATAGTAGTGAGTGGTGTGCCACCCAATTAGTATATTATATTGTGGATATTACCTATTGCATCTCGATTAGGTAACCATTCCCTGTCAAACTCACCAAGGGCATTTCCCTTACTTCTCGGTTTTACTTGCATGCGCACAGCGCGCGTAAAATCATACCACCTGGTGTACCACTTCCTCCAAAAAGGAAGAATAGACGTATTGTGACACGACAAGCCGATCCCGAGAATCGAGCTGTGGAAACTCATTAGGCTTAATGACCTAAAAACCCTTATATTAAGCATTTTACATAGAATCGATACCTAGTATTTTAGGACAAGTCTACAAACACTTATATCATTACATTAAGGTCATAACATTATGTTAAGACAATGTACAAGTACCCTTAAGCACAAGGTACAACACTTCAATGCATGGGTTATAGATTAGGTCAAAATAGGTATTTTACCCTTTGGACATGTTTACTTAGAATAACTTAGTAAAACCAATGTAGAGACTTCATGAACACATTAAGGATAATGTAGGAGGTATAAATGGAATTTACATCAGGAGCTAAATCAAGGATAATGGATTTAACAAGGATTTATCCCTAGATCATTAGAAACCCTAACCCGCCTAGGTTTTCTTCCCAATTTCACTTTATACCTTTGTTAAACTTCAAACCAAAGACCCAAACTTCTTAGTTACAATTTCTAAACCCTAATTACACCATAATCCATCACTAGTCACATTCATAAACCCTTAATTACAAGAATTACAAAGTTAAAAAGTTACAAGCCCTAGATTTGCATCCGGCTAGGTTTTTCCCTCCAAAAACCCATTTAAACCCATTCCATCCCATTTTCAAACTTAAGATCAGATCAAACAGATATTTTGAGATATTTTCAAGTAGGTGCTACTTGTAGATTACATATCATAGTTCTCATCTTAATCATGTCGTGTGCATTTCTAGCCATATACTGCCATATTTTTTATCCTAGACTTCATGACTCATTACTAAACTTGTATATATCTTTCCTAGACTTCCTTAGTCACTACTCTCCTGTTCTTACACGTTTAGGGGCAAAACTTGGAGCCTAAAGGTTAGAAATAGTATAAATAGGAGTTTTTAGCTTCATTTTCATATCATCCTTCACTTTCAATCTTCTAAACCTACACATTCTGTTCTAGAGCCTTAATTGAAGTGCTAAGATTTCCATAAGATCAGTAGAAATCTTTGGAAGAATTTCTAGGATTTCTTGAAGAGTTATGAAGAAGATATAGTCCATATGCCCCATTAGGAGACGTTTTGGAGCTACCTAGGTAATCACTTTCTTAGCTAAGCTTTGATCTCATTTTAATACTTTCTTAGAGTTTTTATAATGTTATTAGGATGTTTTTAAGACAATCTAAAAGAAATTAGGTCATAAGATCATTTAGAATGGAAGCTATATGCTAAAAATGTCTTAAAATCCTAGTTTTGTAATTTACATAAAATAATAAGCAAAAACCTATTTCAAAAGCTATAATTCTGGATAAATGTTTTTATTATGATTATAATTTTTTTTGAAACTTTGTTATAAAATCCTAGATCATTTGGTACATTTTTGAGGTTGTTATATGATTTTTAACAAGTATAGGGACTAATACTGTCATTTTTGAAACTATTGACATTTTGGGACAAAAGTGTCATTTTATGAAAGTTATAAGTGTAACACCCCCAATTTCGATCATAACAGCGGAAGGGTCATTGGGTGTTACTATCATGGTTCAATCTCATAATCATAGAAAACGGCTCAAAACAAGTCGTTTTAATAAACATCCATTCAGTTTCATTTAAACAAGATAAAATTTCATACATGGTCCCGGATGATTCAAAAGTTTACAAACTATTATAATTGATAAAAGTTATTTGAATGGACATGTTTTAGAAAAGCGGGCCAAAACATTTCAAATATGCAAGCTTCACGAAACCGCCTTCCTCGAGTGCCTTCTAAATGGACCTGAGATAAAACATGCTAAAAAGTCAGCAAAATTTTGCCGAGTGAATCTATAGAGTTTTAATTTAAATAAAGTGAACACAAGTATGAAAAATAACCTTCCATGGTTAATAATTCACTAAAAGACAATAACGTTGTACGGACAGAATTATCGTTGTTATTTCTATAAGTCTCGTGAAATTGAACGTTAACATATATTATTTCAGCCCAACACACCTAGCCAAGTGCGTATATTTCTCTTATACAATTGCATCCGATGTTTCATTACTGGTGCATCACAACACCACGCGATAGCTAGTCGCGACCGGACTGGGCGTCACCCCGATAGATCTATCCATAGTATTAGCGTTCTTTTCGATTAACAATTCACGATTCATGGGTCTTTAAGGCTAAACAAACTTATATAACAACCTTCATCTAAACATACAATCGGGTCCTTTGTGTTCAATTTTTTTAAAAGAAAGAGGGTTTACCACAACTTCTCGTTGTACCCTTCCTTTATATCAAATACTTTTCCAATAATAAGGGTTTCCACAACTTATCGTTGTACCCTTAAAAGTTCAATAATTACTTTTCAAGTAAAATAGGGTTTCCACAACTTCTCGTTGCCCCCTTTATTTTAGTAAAACAAGCATGTTATCCCCCTCGCGGGTTTTATAAAACAAGTAAACATGTTAAGAGCGAGGCTATAGACTCACCTTAGCCAATAGTGGTAATGAGACGATCGCCGACGATTAGTGATGCCCGTTAAAACACGAAAACCGCAACCTACCAAATAAGGCGCGTTCGTAAATAATCGACTTAAGTATAAATCATACTTAAATAATATAAAAATCAAAATTACAAAACCAAAACAATCCCGAAAAATTTAATAATACAAGTGTTATTACTATACCCTTTTTATTCAACACTATTCTTTTAAACACTTGCACTCTCGATATTGACCCGTCATAAGACGCCAAGTCAACGCAAGTCAACTTATCATTTTACTTCCCTCGGACCAGTAGCCAAGTCATTTATATAATGACTTAACACTTGAGTAAGTCACCATGTCCAATAGTGAATACTCAACTCACGCCACACAAGTATTGAACTACGTGTCCAAAATACCACTCAGCATGTACACTCCAAATGTACACACCAATCTACCCTATCTACACTTGTCCGATTTCGACGAAACTTGGTGACAAACTCACACATAATATGAATAAGACTCAGTAAAATTTTCATTCAAAAATATTACTTCTAAGACCTTCTGCCCGACACATCTTCGTGTTATAAAAACCGGACAGTTTTACGTCTTTGAATTGTAAAACCATTTCGACTTATCTAAACAATTCCGTTTATAAAACCGACACTCGGGTTTGAAAATAGACTCATGACCTGAGGTTTAGCAACTTACATCAGTCCTTGAACATTTTTAAAACTCATGCTATAGTCCCCGAGATTCGATCCAAATATCGACAACAATTTTCGGATTGTGCCGATACCCGTCTCCCGGTACACGAATACTAAAAGTAGCATAACTTTTCGCTCGAAATGAGTTAGAAGCTCATTCAAGCGGCAAATCGAAGCTAAAAGAATCCTCTACAAGCCTATCCCATTAGTTTCATCATTTTCAAACAGTAAGATTTTCAAAAATCACGTTTTACCTACTGGTCTAAAATGCCTTTCTAAAAATCATACTAAAACAATTTTTCAACCCATTCCAACAATTTGTATACTCCTAATATTACCCCAATATCATCCTAACACATCTAACTAACCTATATCATCCTCAAATTCAATCAACCAAAAATTAAATATATAAAAATCTTGCATGCAACCACTCAAACTTTTAAATATAATAATATTAACACTACTTACAAGCATAGAAATAGATCAAACACCCTTGTTCTTCATCAAAATTTGAAAGTTGTTGCATGTTGCAAATTTTTACCTCAAAATGATCACCATCAAATTTCCTAGATGGGATATGTTTTAGTTTTTGAAGATTCAAAGTAGATTTTGAAAAATCAAATGATTTTGGGTTAGGGGGGGTGGCGGAAATGGTAGGAGAGAAAGAAGAGAGATGAAATTTTTGTGCAAATGAATTTTTTATTAAAAGTTGCTAGTGGAGAAAATATATATAGTGGGGTGAGGGTAGTTTTTGCCAAATTTGCATAGTTTTGGTCCAAAAAGTAATTAAATGGTTATAAGGGTAGAAAATGTAAATATTACATTTTAAAAATATTTACGCGACTCGTGTTTCGTAAAAATACTTTTTTAAAAGTTAAAACGCTTCAAGAATAAATTAATATAACTTCGACACGACTTAAAACGTAATTAAATCGAAAACGTCGAAAATATTAAATATCGAGACAATCGATAATAAAACGTAAATTTTTGGGCATCCGTCGGTATCGCGATCATTCGTAGTTCTCGTCATTCGTTAAAACGAAAAATACGAGAAATAAAATAAATATAAGAAAAATCATTTCCATGATTATTTGAGAATATAATATCGATACTTAACATATTCCTTGTCGGTTTTCATCTAATCGACATTCTTACGCTAGTTTCAAGCCATGACCTTCTCGGTTAATCGATAATTTAAAATTCTCATTAAAATAAATTTATAATTCTTAATAGTCGAGACTAAAATAACGACCTAAAATTGACGGATTGTCACATTATCCCCACCAAATTGGGATCTTCGTCCCGAAGATCAACTTGCGTTCTTCCTCGATCGCTTGTTGAAATCAAAGAGTTAAACGTATTTTGGTCCTCGTCTAGAGTTCCATCACACATGACAATAAAAATCCGACTTCGTTTCTCTTGCCTAACTTCCTTATCGATAATATCAACAAGTACTTTGATGAAATGCAACTTACTATCGATTCATGCTTCATCAAGAGAGATAATAAGATCTTCGACGAGAAGAAATTTCTTTAGGTTCGACATATGAAAAGTATCGTGAATTCCTTGCGGCTTTCGAGGTAATTTAAGTTTTCATGCCATCGGACCTTCCATCGATATCATCTCGAATGGTCCAAACTAACGAGGACTTAACTTCCCACGTTTTCCAAAATACATAACACCTTCTCATGGTGATAGCTTGGCATAACTTTTCCTAGAAAGCGACGTCCCGACGCTTAATTCGCATACGATAGTCTTCAATGTAACAGTGAAGAGTGAAAAACAGGAAAGTCATCGTCTAAGTTCCAAAGAAAGTCAAAAGATATTACATGGTACATGTTCTCCATGATCGGACGTCATTGGACAATGCCGCCTCAAGTTCTCACAACTTACGATCACTCAGCTCGATCACATACCACATAAGTACCTAAAAACAAAGGTCAAACATAAACATCAAATGTAAATCTCCGTCGTTGATCATCGATAAAACCTTGGACTAGCCCTTGATAATACAACTCGATCTCTAAAGTCTTTCCACTTGCGGTGTCGGCAACAACATACTCTTCGAAGTGAAAACGAATTTGTTAATTCCAGTCATTAAGAAATTCGGTCCATTGGCGAGAATTCACAACATATCGGGCATACCATTAAGTTCTACTCCAGTGTTCAACGTACAAAAGCGTCCCACTAATTTTTGCTTCAGCGTTCATCGTACAAAGGCGTCCCAATAATTTCGACTTTAGTGCTCAAGGTGCTGCATCATATTCCTCGTTTTTAGTTCGTCATACTAGCCCCAAGAGTTTCGTCATCAAGAAAAGTCTTCGGTGACCCTTCGATAGTAGTAAGTAAAATTACAAAATCTTCACATCCACGATAAGTTGTCGTTGATAACTTGATCCTCAGTCAATCCGCAAGTACACACATAAATCATGGTGACGCTTAAGCGAGTCGCCTATTCTCGGAACGGTCAACGGTTCTTAACAATCTGTTTATAAAGCTCACGATCATCGAGACACATTAGAAATGGTCTATTAAAACAAATCATAACTCGAGAGAAGTCCAACGGGTTACTTGTACATAGATGATAATCGATGATCATCATAATGACGACAGCATCGAACGATTCTTACCAACGAAATACGAGTCGAAGGAAGACGTACGCACACCAAAAATCCACAAATCGAGCCAGACATACTTGGGCCCACTCATTTATAACTCCTTGTCTACATCAAAAGGCGTCCCCCTCCATGTATACAAGAGTTTATAAATTTACGGTTCGGGAACTTATAACTTTCTTGTTCAAATGAAAAGGCGTCCCAATCCATTTCAACAAGACGATTATAAGTCATCCTACTCAAGTATTACTACCTCTCAACACGATCATATCAAAATACCATGATAAATACAAGGTGTCAATAAACTTACATCATGATTTCCGTATTCAAATGTCCCATTCCATCTGAATAAGGAAAACACAACAATCTAAGGTCCAGTCGTTTAAAATTTTCTTATTCAAATGTCCTAATCCATTTAAGTAAGACAACATTAAACGACTCTTAGTTGGGTGAGTTAAAATCTATATATCTAAATGTCCCATTCCATTTAGATACACAATATTAAGTCACTCAACCGAATGGCTACTACGAGCATATCATTGTTGTACCCAAACTATATATATTTGATTAGGATATATATATCTTAAGCCCAACATTGGCATCCTCCTTTTCGCCAATAAAACGTGGTCATATAAACTCAAATCACACGTCGCATTACATAGAAGATGTCGCCTCAGATAAATGATTCTTCAAAATCATAAGTAGTAATGAAAACACGAACGTCGCATTTATTAATTACGTTTCGAAAGGAGATGTCCAAAAATGGCACATCACGATACGATGATAACAATCGAATTTAAACAAGTCGATATGCGATAGGTTACAAAACCATGACAATCTGCGTCATAATAATACCTCGTATCAATATAAAACTATCATTTATAATTTAAAGAAAAATGAAAACATACCTTGTAATTCACAAGTACAAATAATCGATAAAGATTACAGCAACATATATAATGACATATATATATAAATACTATCATTCTCGTCCATTGGCAACTCGGAGGTTTCGCTTGCAACAGTTATAGTTAAAAGATTTCAAAAATTCATTTTTGGAAAATCTTTTCGTTCTCTATAACTTGAGCTCTGATACCAATCTGTAACACCCCCAATTTCGATCATAACAGCGGAAGGGTCATTGGGTGTTACTATCATGGTTCAATCTCATAATCATAGAAAACGGCTCAAAACAAGTCGTTTTAATAAACATCCATTCAGTTTCATTTAAACAAGATAAAATTTCATACATGGTCCCGGATGATTCAAAAGTTTACAAACTATTATAATTGATAAAAGTTATTTGAATGGACATGTTTTAGAAAAGCGGGCCAAAACATTTCAAATATGCAAGCTTCACGAAACCGCCTTCCTCGAGTGCCTTCTAAATGGACCTGAGATAAAACATGCTAAAAAGTCAGCAAAATTTTGCCGAGTGAATCTATAGAGTTTTAATTTAAATAAAGTGAACACAAGTATGAAAAATAACCTTCCATGGTTAATAATTCACTAAAAGACAATAACGTTGTACGGACAGAATTATCGTTGTTATTTCTATAAGTCTCGTGAAATTGAACGTTAACATATATTATTTCAGCCCAACACACCTAGCCAAGTGCGTATATTTCTCTTATACAATTGCATCCGATGTTTCATTACTGGTGCATCACAACACCACGCGATAGCTAGTCGCGACCGGACTGGGCGTCACCCCGATAGATCTATCCATAGTATTAGCGTTCTTTTCGATTAACAATTCACGATTCATGGGTCTTTAAGGCTAAACAAACTTATATAACAACCTTCATCTAAACATACAATCGGGTCCTTTGTGTTCAATTTTTTTAAAAGAAAGAGGGTTTACCACAACTTCTCGTTGTACCCTTCCTTTATATCAAATACTTTTCCAATAATAAGGGTTTCCACAACTTATCGTTGTACCCTTAAAAGTTCAATAATTACTTTTCAAGTAAAATAGGGTTTCCACAACTTCTCGTTGCCCCCTTTATTTTAGTAAAACAAGCATGTTATCCCCCTCGCGGGTTTTATAAAACAAGTAAACATGTTAAGAGCGAGGCTATAGACTCACCTTAGCCAATAGTGGTAATGAGACGATCGCCGACGATTAGTGATGCCCGTTAAAACACGAAAACCGCAACCTACCAAATAAGGCGCGTTCGTAAATAATCGACTTAAGTATAAATCATACTTAAATAATATAAAAATCAAAATTACAAAACCAAAACAATCCCGAAAAATTTAATAATACAAGTGTTATTACTATACCCTTTTTATTCAACACTATTCTTTTAAACACTTGCACTCTCGATATTGACCCGTCATAAGACGCCAAGTCAACGCAAGTCAACTTATCATTTTACTTCCCTCGGACCAGTAGCCAAGTCATTTATATAATGACTTAACACTTGAGTAAGTCACCATGTCCAATAGTGAATACTCAACTCACGCCACACAAGTATTGAACTACGTGTCCAAAATACCACTCAGCATGTACACTCCAAATGTACACACCAATCTACCCTATCTACACTTGTCCGATTTCGACGAAACTTGGTGACAAACTCACACATAATATGAATAAGACTCAGTAAAATTTTCATTCAAAAATATTACTTCTAAGACCTTCTGCCCGACACATCTTCGTGTTATAAAAACCGGACAGTTTTACGTCTTTGAATTGTAAAACCATTTCGACTTATCTAAACAATTCCGTTTATAAAACCGACACTCGGGTTTGAAAATAGACTCATGACCTGAGGTTTAGCAACTTACATCAGTCCTTGAACATTTTTAAAACTCATGCTATAGTCCCCGAGATTCGATCCAAATATCGACAACAATTTTCGGATTGTGCCGATACCCGTCTCCCGGTACACGAATACTAAAAGTAGCATAACTTTTCGCTCGAAATGAGTTAGAAGCTCATTCAAGCGGCAAATCGAAGCTAAAAGAATCCTCTACAAGCCTATCCCATTAGTTTCATCATTTTCAAACAGTAAGATTTTCAAAAATCACGTTTTACCTACTGGTCTAAAATGCCTTTCTAAAAATCATACTAAAACAATTTTTCAACCCATTCCAACAATTTGTATACTCCTAATATTACCCCAATATCATCCTAACACATCTAACTAACCTATATCATCCTCAAATTCAATCAACCAAAAATTAAATATATAAAAATCTTGCATGCAACCACTCAAACTTTTAAATATAATAATATTAACACTACTTACAAGCATAGAAATAGATCAAACACCCTTGTTCTTCATCAAAATTTGAAAGTTGTTGCATGTTGCAAATTTTTACCTCAAAATGATCACCATCAAATTTCCTAGATGGGATATGTTTTAGTTTTTGAAGATTCAAAGTAGATTTTGAAAAATCAAATGATTTTGGGTTAGGGGGGGTGGCGGAAATGGTAGGAGAGAAAGAAGAGAGATGAAATTTTTGTGCAAATGAATTTTTTATTAAAAGTTGCTAGTGGAGAAAATATATATAGTGGGGTGAGGGTAGTTTTTGCCAAATTTGCATAGTTTTGGTCCAAAAAGTAATTAAATGGTTATAAGGGTAGAAAATGTAAATATTACATTTTAAAAATATTTACGCGACTCGTGTTTCGTAAAAATACTTTTTTAAAAGTTAAAACGCTTCAAGAATAAATTAATATAACTTCGACACGACTTAAAACGTAATTAAATCGAAAACGTCGAAAATATTAAATATCGAGACAATCGATAATAAAACGTAAATTTTTGGGCATCCGTCGGTATCGCGATCATTCGTAGTTCTCGTCATTCGTTAAAACGAAAAATACGAGAAATAAAATAAATATAAGAAAAATCATTTCCATGATTATTTGAGAATATAATATCGATACTTAACATATTCCTTGTCGGTTTTCATCTAATCGACATTCTTACGCTAGTTTCAAGCCATGACCTTCTCGGTTAATCGATAATTTAAAATTCTCATTAAAATAAATTTATAATTCTTAATAGTCGAGACTAAAATAACGACCTAAAATTGACGGATTGTCACAATAAGTATAAGAATAAATATTGGAAAGTTCGAGACCCTAAGGTTAATATTTGAGGGTTCAAAATGTAAATATTAAAAAAAAATACTTTGGGGGTTAAAAGTGTAATTAAGCTAAAGTATAACTAAAAAGGCTATTTTGCCAATTTTGAAACTAAAAAAGATAAATTATAAATATGAGAAAATAATGAAGGTATCATGTTAGTATGTAGCTTTGTACAAAGATGTTCCATCTCGATATTATGTTCTGACTGAGTGGTTGTGTTTACGATTTAATGTGCCCTCACTCCTCAAACGTTTATAGAATGGCTACTGAGTATGATGGCCCGAACAATGATGCTAAAATTACAACAAAATAGTAATTAAAGTATACATAACTAATACTTAAAAGTATTGAACTAAAGATCAAAGACTTGATACTATACACAATCTGTTAATCCAGGTTTGTGTGAGACCAAGTTGTTATTTGTAAGACCAAGTTGTTCTCTGTAAATGAAATATATCTGATTATAGCTCAGATTCTATGGACATAAGGTGAGTTCATAGCCTCACTTTTAAATGCTTTTTAAATGATTTGAAAACACGTGAGGGGATATATGCTAAAATGGAATATATTTGTTTTTGAACTGTATGCTTTTACTGAAATATGTTATTGCACGAATGCCTAAACTGTTACTTGCTACCCAAATTTCATGAATCATTAAACACATACGTGTGCGCTAATATGGTAAAATAGATCTATTGGGTTTTATAAATCCGGGTTGTGTTACCTATACGAGTTGGTAATCAAGCCTACTTAGATCTATTGGGTTTAACGAATCCTGTTTGTGTTACAGTTTGGATTATCGTAGAAAGAATAAGAGGAGCCGTCTTAGGAAATGACTGAACTTAAAAGACAGATGACGCCCCAGCTTGACTCGAGATCAAGACTCCTTACAGCTCGCACCAATAGCGGAGCGGCCGGAGATTGATTGAAAAGGCGCAGCCCTGCCGCCCCCCTAGCCGCCTACCTACTCGTGTTCGTAGCTCGATCGGAGGTCAAGACTGTGGTCCGGCGGAAAAACAGAAGTCGTCCGTATCAAGTGATACGTGAATTGCTCAGTAGTGCTTCGCCACTACCGTAGCTGGCGGAAATAGCTTAATTGGTAGAGCATAGCCTTGCCAAGGCTGAGGTTGAGGGTTCAAGTCCCTCCTTCCGCTCCCGGCTTCGTCGTTTAGTGGTAACGAGTGTGCGCCCCTTTAGAGATAGGGGTGAGCAGCAAGAGCCCCTTGTATAGGGTTCCAAACCTACCTTCCTAATAAGAAGAAAGGGGCAAGCCAAAACCTAGTCCTAACAAGTTGCTGGCTTTTCATCAGCCCTTGCGTGCTAGCCTTTTCCCTTACTAGTAAGGGGCTGCTAGTTGTAGCGCGCATTGTACTAGTGAATAGGAAAAGCGAATTTCATGAATCATTAAACACATACGTGTGCGCTAATATGGTAAAATAGATCTATTGGGTTTTATAAATCCGGGTTGTGTTACCTATACGAGTTGGTAATCAAGCCTACTTAGATCTATTGGGTTTAACGAATCCTGTTTGTGTTACATGTTCGAGTGGGTAATCAAGCATACTTTATTAGAACTAATGCGAAACCTGAACCAATGGGTTACTTGTCATGATCTCTTTTCATGACGATCACTTCGGTGAATTCCGTTAGTTTTGATGTCATGAGCTTAGTACAACAAAACATAGCTTTTTGTGAGCGAATAGTAACGTAGCTCAAATTGGTAGACATTTATTCAAAACTCTTATTGCAAACCTATGAATTCACTCAACCTTTGTGTTGACTTTTAAGCATATATTTCAAGAAAATGTGACTGATAGCATGGAGCAGCATAAGGATGGCATGAAGAGTCACAAGCTTGAAAATATTGATATAGATTTTGGGAACCTCATATTGTAGAACTCTGATTTTTAAATGATATATAAAGAAAGTTGATTTAATCACTCTTTTGAGTTGTTTTCTATCATTATGACTTGTGTTCTATGAAGTAATACCCCAAATTAGCTTCCGTTGTTATAAGGTAAAAATAGGGGTGTTACACAACACTAGAGAGTCAACCATAGTTTTTGTAAGTTGTTCTAGATTATGCGTGTATGCTTCCTCTATTTTGGAATAAATTAGTCCACTCCACATTTAATTAAAATCAAACCAAGCTTTATTTGGTTTTATTAAGCCTTTGCATTTAGTTAGAACACTTATATTGAGATGCCATGAACAAAGTAACCCTTTGTAAGCGTTTATGAGTGCTAACTCTCTGTCAGTAATGATAACACATGGAAACATGCATCCATCCATGAGCGACTTTAAACAAAGTAAATCCCACTCTTAGTTACACGTCTTTTCCTTATGCATAAATACAAATGCTATACAAAATGTCATATTAGTAGGGGTTACACCAGCAATCTCAAGGAGCGGTAGTGGATACCTGACTGTATTATATGTCGTGTCCATCAACAACACTAGTGGAAATGCCCGCCATATATTTATTGATTGCGGATGTGCAAAGAATAAATCTTATAGCTCGTTTGTTATTTCATTAGGATTAATGTAAGAAACATATCCTTCTCTTTCTAATAAAGATATAACTCCCTGCAAATCCGTCTTTCTAGCTTTTCCCATCATAAGAAATTTGTTGCACGCGTTATATATGGTTTTTAACGTAGACACATTTTGGCTATTTTGTTTTTTTATTGTCAATAAGTGATGAGACTGCATTTATACATAGTCTCATCATCCAAATCGGGCTTAAAATGATTAAAATATCATAAAATACCCCAAAATATACATATGTTTGTTCATTGTGTATTTTAGGTACGGATATCGTGAATACAACAAAAGATAACAAGAATCAAGCAAAAACGAACGTGGGAAACGAAACCGCACAAAGAACCAGACCTGAGCATTGATTTTACAAAGAAGTCCCTAAAGTTTTGAAGATTTTCAAGATTGGTCCCTCATCTTTAAAGACTTGTCACTTTAGCTCCTTGTAAAACTTAATATACAAGTTTGGTCCTTGAAGTTTCAAGAAATTTCATTTATATCCCTTGAAGATCCTTAAATTTGCATATTTAGTCCTTGAATCAAGTTTAATAAAGTTTAAGGGACTAAAGTTGTAATTATACCTAAGATATACGCATTGGATTTGCCATAAAAAGATGTGAACTAAAGTTTGGTTGAAGATTGAAGGTTTTTGTGAAGACTAAGGACCAAAACTTCCATATTTGTAACCTATACCCACCTAACCATCCCACAAATAAGCCCATAACCTAGTCCCCCTCGCCACGTCACACTCTACACCCACTCCTAATCCCCCACATCATCACCCATCACACACGTTAGCCTCCACTATCTTTCATTAACTATTAAACAAAGTTTTGTTTAAAGTTTTGTTTATTATTAATTTACCATGGGAAACAACTTGCATCTTTCTAATCCCCATCTAACACCACTATTTAAGCATCACCATCACCACATAAACCCTAAACGCAGTCAGTAATAAATCAAAGGGTTTTGATTTGATTCTTTCCAGAACCATAATTAAACCTATACTAACCATTTCCCCACTCCTAAAACCATGTCACTTCACCCCATGTGACATACACATCTTCCCCTGACCCATGTTTGAACAATGAGACAAAAAGTTGACAGAAAATCAAGGGCCCTTGTTAATTTCGTGTTGTCCACAACACAACCAACGTCCAAGATGATATACCAACAGCTGTACATCACATGGTCAAGAGAAGACCAAAATTTTGAAATTCAAACCAAGGGAAAATCCGAGAATCATGCAAGCTAGGGTTTATGTTTAATGTTTATCTGGATTGTTCTTTTAGGTTGTATATATAGAGGTAGCATGTGCCTCTATTTTTCTTTGTTCTGGCTTTATATAATATTTTTTAATATTAATAAAAAATCTTATTAAGTTATTTAAAATCTTTGCAAGGCTGTGTTCCAATTTTAATGCTTTTAGTAGTGTAAACCTTTTATCTTTTATGCAAGATTTTAGACTTAGTGTTAATTAAAAGCAAGATTGGATTCACAGACACTTGGTTCAATCTTGTTTTTTGTTTTAAGCTTATAGAGGCTCTTGTGTGCTTATTTGGTTGACACCCAAATAAGCAGCACCAGCTTGTATAAGCTGATACTTTGTTGGTTCAAGTTTTACAAAAGGTTTCAAGTTGGAGTTTGTTAAAAGATTTTCAAAAATCCTTTTCTTTCTTTTCTGCATTGTTATTATTACTCACTGTTCATAAACACTTGCTCCAGAACCACTTGACAACTGGTCTGATTCAAGGATCTTATGAGCTTGAAGTGTTGTGTGTTTCAATAGGTGCAAAAAGATCATATCAATCCTTCTTTATTTTCTTGCTGTTTTTGGGGCTGTTGTAGCCCATCAAAAAAAACAAGCCACAGCTCTCCTCCATCTCATGAAAAGCTCTCCAAGACCCTAGTAGAAGGCATCCGCCAGTTTATGCTTGGCTTGCATAAAGCCAAGCAATGTTTGGCTTGAACCCTGCTAGTTTTTCTTTGTTTTGCTTATTATGTAATTTGTGGAAGTTGTGTGACTTGTGTTATTTCTAAGTTTTTATTGTTTTTAGTTTGAAATTGGTTTGGAAGTATTTTAGTTTAATTCCGTTTGATAAAATTTATGTTTTCATAAGTTAAGGGGTGTTTGGTTCTGCCTATTTCTTGCATAATATGACACTTTTGTAGGTGATAAGTATATTGAGCATCCTCTAATAGGTTTAGTAAGTAGTTATATGCAATTTGTCTCAAGGTTGTAAGGTAAAGATTGGAAGTTGCATGTTAAAAAATTGCATAATCACTTTCTGTCAAACAGTTAAGTACCAACAGTAGGGTATTTTTGTATTTGTATGATTCAATCTTGCTAAGTGTTAGGCTTTAGGATAGGTCTAGGGATGTATGTCACTGGTTTGAGGATTAGTTGCCTATTTGTTGACTATATATAGGTCTAAGTCTTTGATTTGGCATAGTATATCAGTAACATAGTTTTTGTGAGCATTTTGCATTCTCTGTCTGCACATTGTGGTCTTAGGGACCTTATTTCTGTGATTTGGATCTTGATACTTGATACATAGATAGGTCATAGGGTAGTGTACGTATAAATAATCTGGTAATAGAGAGTTTGTGGTTTTTGGTGGTCAAAGTAGCTTGTAAGCCCACTGTTATACGACACCCACCAGACCCCCAATTTTATTCACAATAGGGTGCTTAGGTTTGTTTTGGTGTTTGATGGTTTGGTTTTTTGTTTAACTTGTAGAACTTAGGTTAGAATAGGTCCATATTAGCTGATTATAAGATTTGCAAGAGATTTTGGTGGTCTAATTTTTCACTTGCAGTCACTGTGCTAGCCTTAGAACCCACTGCCCTTGTTTCTGTAACAGTTAAAAGCATTGGTGTTGTGTGGATTCTTCGTGCTTGTTATATGTGATTTTGTTAGTGATTGTGTGTTTGTTTTTTACTCCCCACATCTCAATTGGTGTGGGGGTGCCTTGTTGGGTCAAAAGTTTATGAGTCAAATCACCATGGAAACAAGAAGGACCAAATAGGACATTATGTGAAACTTCAAGCTGGTGGACAAAATGTGGATTGGTTCCCCCCACTAGTGAAACTTTCCATTGTTGTGAAGTTTCCCCTGCCATATATTGAAGGATGAAGATTTGGTCAGAATATGTGATAAGTATGAACAAGTCAGTTTTGATTTAGTCATTATTAGTTTCCATGTATTTCTGGTTTCCTTAAGTTAGAAAGGGAACCAGACCGAAGATTTGTTTTACACATTTTCCATTCACAAATGTAACATACAGTGTCTTTGATCTCTAGGCATGGGATTCAATGTATACATGCCTAGAGTGGTTTGTTTTTATCAATAATACAAACCCTTTGGGAATTATTCATCTTTGTTAAACATCTTGTTCTAATTAATTGTGCTATTCCGCTGTGATTCGTTACATGTATAATTGTTAACCTAGATAAACAGTTTTAACTGTTTGAGTCTTAAGATCTGGGATTCCACAATTGGTATCAGATCGGGTGGCTTTCGATATCTAGGAGATAAAGATGTTTTTCGTGTTCATGTTGTTGTGGAGTTGCTGTCCAGAATTCGCGACGGTTTTAGCGACAGATTAGCGACGGTCTGCCTGTGACAGCTCTGTGACAAAAAAGTGTTGCTAAAGGTTCTGATTTAGGGTTTTGCAAGAAACCCCTAATTACGAAAAAGATGAGGTTTGATTTTTGTTTTTATTTCTTCCTAATTTAATTTTTGTTTACAAAGCTAGTAATTGCATCTGACAATAATGATGAGCATTGGTCCGGGACCAATCTTTTGTTGTTGTTGTTTCGACTTGTTAGGGTGAGTTGGTCCGGGATCAATGATGAACCCTAGCTGAGATGCAATTAGTTATGTTGTGGGCATGAATTCAGAAAAGGAAGAGGTAAAAAGAAATATTAAATCTTTGATTTTTGTGTTTTAGGGTTTGATTAAAGAACCCTAGATTGGTGATTTTTGGTTGCTATGAAGATGGTGATTTTTAGGGTTTATTGAGAGGGTTAATTCCTCAAAGCCATAAAGATATTGATGATCGAATAATGAGCTGCGAACGTTTCAGTATATCCGTGTGATTCTCTTTGTCGACTAGGGTATAATTGATTGGTCAATATTCACATGATATTACGGATATGTATATCATATGTAAAGTGGGTGTGAATTTGGTCCTACAATGCGAGTGATAGCAAACTGATGTTGACAGATATTACTGATGTTACTGATGTTTGTCCTACAATACGAGTAATCTTCACATGATATTACTTATGTTGAAGTCATTGTTTGTTATTATTCAGTGTGGTCCCAGTTGATGCATATAATCATGAAAATAAATGCTTATGGGTGCCAAAAAGGGGAGACGCTACAATATGGTACATATAATCACGTGGACAGAGACTTTGTTAAAATAAAGATGATTGCAAAAGTGATTCGATTGGTCAAGATTGGAGTTCACGTGGGCTACAACTGGTGAAAGGAATAGCATTGTTATGTTATTTTTTAATATTCGGTTAATGGTTCCAAGGGTTTCGCAAATGCTTGATTTTTGATGTTCACGTGGGATCAAAAAGAGATGTGGGGTACAGTTAACGCTATGATAGTGACATGATATGCATTGTTGTGACAACAAAGCTATCAAGAAGTACGTGAATTGGTACAAAGAGCACGTGGGGTGCAACTTGTTTATCTAATAATTGATTCTTTCACTTGAAGCAGAAAGTTGGTCAGCGTAATTTGGACGTATGCAACTATTTAGAAGTACTCATGTATTTAACAATGGCTGTGACAGAGACTTGTTTACGTTGAAGACAAAAGTTGGGTTCCAATATGAATTTACAGGTTATATTTTTAGTTCTCTGTTTTTGTTATTTATTCCCTTGTTACAAATTCATTCACATTGTTTGGGTTTGTCATAGTTAGTAACAAAAACAGTGGCAATAAAAGTTCCCCCTGCTTTTGAAAATGTTTCCCCTACTTTTGAAAAAATCCACCTGTTATTTTCCCCTGTCTTTGATAAATCCCACTGCCGTCAGAAAGTTCCCCCTGCTGTTAGCACTGATTTTTGGGGCAGCAATGTTTTAGAGTATGGTTTATTCACAGCAACTGGCCGTAAATGTATAAAAGGTTTTCATATTGATTGTTTACATGATCATGAAGGTAATTGACTATTAGCTATTTAAAGATGAAGTAGAATTGGTTGAGTATGTGTTTTATTCATGCTTTATTCTGTAATGATGCATTGACAAATTAACGCAAAGGTGTGAGATTTTTCTTGGGTTGCTCTATGCTCATATTTGCTATGATCCTGGTTTTTGTCAAGAGTCTGATACCCTCCCTATACATCTTGAGATGTATACGTTCGCTGTTATGGGGATATTACATGGTATAATACATGGATTCTGGTTTTTCTACTACTACATCAAATAGGTGATATTGAATTTTCCTCGCTTATGATTATTACTTTCAAAGCCTACAGAATTGAAGATTAATAAATGACTAGCACAATTTAAGGGGAAGCTAAATTGTTGAAGTGTTAGTCATTCACATATGACATTGAAGTGAAGATTTAGGCTACTGCTCATTGGTATTACTACAACTAATGTGGGTATTTACTGTTCAAAATTGTTTTTTATTAGGTTCTAGCCCTATGTGCTTCATGGACGGTATTTTGAAAAGTAGAATGCTTGTGTTTGATGTATGATATTGGTTAGTAGTGGTTGACATCAAGGTTGCTTACTTACTAGACCCCTATTTGATCATGTCAAAAAGGGGAAGATGTTTACAAAAAATGTGCAGCCTGTTGATCTTTGATGTTGTATGCTTAAGGGGAAATGTTTTGACATCATCAACTAGGGGAAGATTGTTGGGTCAAAAGTTGATGAGTCAAATCACCATGGAAACAATAAGGAACAAATAGGACATTATGTGAAACTTCAACCTGGTGGACAAAATATGGATTGGTTCCCCCTGCTAGTGAAACTTTCTATTGTTGTGAAGTTTCCCCTGCCATATATTGAAGGATGAAAATTTGGTCAGAATATGTGATAAGTATGAATAAGTCAGTTTTGATTTAGTCATTATTAGTTTTCATGTATTTCTAGTTTCCTTAAGTAATAAAAAGAACCAGACCGTGGGTTTGTTTTACACATCTTCCATAATGTAACCTACAGTGTCTTTGATCTCTAGGCATGGGATTCAATGTATACATGCCTAGAGTGGTTTGTGTTCATCTATAATACAAACGCTTTGGGAATTATTCATCTTTGTTAAACATCTTGTTCTAATTAATTGTGCTATTCCACTGTGATTCGTCACATGTACAAATGATAACCTAGATAAACGGTTTTAACTGTTTGAGTCTCAAGATCTGGGATTCCACGTGCCTTGTGGCCTAGCAAAACTTAACATACCCCATAACAGGCCTCCAATAATCCCATTTGTAAAACACAAAACATTGTTCTTCATTTTTTATTTATTTTGTAGCTTGTTGACCACGAATCCGTGGTAATATTGGGTAAACAACAAGTAAAAAGTGGTTAGTTTAGTTGGTTGATTGTTAGAATCAAAAAGAAAAATAATAATAAACAAAAAAAATTGGGGGTTAAGCAGCCTCGAACCACCGACCTCAACCTTCTCAACGCCTCACACTCACACACCATAACCAACTGCCATTGGGACTTAATTGGTATAGGTTTCCCTAGTTTTTAATTTAAGGGGTGATTTGTTATGCTTATAGAAATCAATTCGAGACTTATCAGCTTAATTCCAGCTTATTTCGAGCTTATTTTCCAACCTTTTCATTTTTCTTGTATTTAGTTACTAGTTTAGGATTTTTAGAAAAATATTTTTTTCATTTATTAATTAATTTATTAGGATTATTTTCTTTTAAAATATTATAAAGTCATTAAAAAATAGGAAAAAATATTTTTTATTTCTCAAAAAATAGTTTTTAGTAATAGTTTAATATAGACTAGGTTTACAAACTTTAAACTTTGTATTTTCACTTTCTTTAATTTTATTTATTTTAAGGTTTTTAATTAAATTTTAAAAATTAATAATAATTAAATAAAATATTTTTACAAATTTGGGTTTTCATTTTTGTCTTAATTAGAATTTTTAGAACTTATCTTATTTTTTTAGTAATTTTTAGTTAACTTTCTTTTTTCGTCTTATTTTACGATTTTACGTTTTGAACGTCGTAGTGTAAATTTTAGCGTAACTCGTCTTTAATTTCCAATCTTTCTCTCAAAAACGTAACTAATCCAAGCCTCGTTTTATAATATTGGCGCATAATACATATACCTCCTTCGAGAACGAACATGCATTTTCGTCTTTACGGTTTTCCTAAATCGTATCGATTAATACTTGCCACGGTTATTTGTTTTTCCTAAAACAAGTGACTAAAATACATACATCAATTTTGCGCCGCTGCCGGTGAGGTGTTTTTAGTGCCTTATATATATCTTGTTTGTGTGAGTAGTGCGTCTTTTCTTTTCATTTTTGAAAAACGTAAATATCGTACATACTCGTTTTATATTATTTTTTACTATATTATAAATATCCAAATAAAACGTGTTAAATTGTTCGTCAATTAAAACACAATTATTTTTCATTTTATCGTTTTCGTTTTCTTTTTTGGAATAGTATTTTATATTACCTAGAACAATTAATACACAATATTATCCAAATACGCGAGAAATCGCACCTCGATAGTGGGCGTTCCGGTCATTATCGAGTGTATCGATCAAACAAAAATCAAAGGCAAAATAGATAAATACTCTTAGTTAATTTAATCTCAATTGATACAAACTATAAGGTGGGTATAAGGCGGGTGTTATAAAATACACCTTAAAGAAAAAGGCTTTTAAGTGCTTCGCGTCGCCTCGTTTCTCCGCTTGCTTGTGCGTATCGATTTAGTGACGATTGATTAGGGTTTGTCATTCAAGTATTAATACATCTATTTTTGTGAGTTTACATTATTGAACCTCGAAACGTTTTAGCGTTCCGCCAACGTTTCAAAGTCGAAGAAGGTTTTTACTTGACGTAAAATCCTTCATTCCTATTTGGATTCATTAATCAAGACTTTGATTTGTGGATAATTTTTTGGTTTAATTTCTACGTAACATACCAAAAATCCAAATAAAATTAAAAAACCATCAAAAAAAGCAAGAAAATTGAAACAAACGAAAAACTCCAAAAAGAATCTTCTTTGCTACCCCACATTCTCTACGTTAGTGCATGCGAACTCGATCGAAGGATTAATCTAATTCTAGCGACGTTTCGAATAGACGCAATCAAAATAGAAGGAATCGACAAGGAAGACGTAATTTAGAAACGAACGTTCCTAATATCGTTGTAGAAACTAGAGACGAGATGGCCAACAATCGTACGATGATTGAATTGCTCCAAGCACCCACCGAGGGTAATGGAGACGCGAACGTAATTCCCACAATCGATGCGGAGAATTTTGAAATGAAAAGCAGAATATTAACGTTGATTCAAGCGACAAAGTTTTTAGGTCATGAGGCAGATAATCCTCACGGTCACATTCGGAATTTCAATCGACTTTTAGCTACGAGCAAGTACAAAAACGTTGACACCGATGTCATCAAGCTTAAGATTTTTCCATACTCACTCGATAGTTCCGCCAAGGATTGGTACGAGAAAGAACCACCTAACACCATAGCTACGTGGGACGATCTCGTATCTAAATTCGTTAATCATTTTTTCCCACCGTCTAAAACGACGTTTTTCCAAAACGAGATTACGAGATTAAGCCGAATGAGTCGTTTAGAGACACGTGGGATCATTTTAAGGAATTTCTTAGGCAATGTCCTCACCATGGATTTTCCGAGTTACACCAAATCGAAACTTTTAATAATGGTCTTAATTTTCAAGAGCATGATTCGTTAAATTCCGCCGCCGGTGGCAATTTTTTGTGTAAAACTCTGAAAGACGCTTTAATGATTATCGAGAATCGGTCCAAGGTTTTTCAACTCCGTAGCACACCGAGTGTTGCCAATGTCGTCAATGTTAGTAATTCTAATCGCGATATTGAGAAGGTGGACGCAAAAGTCGATAAGTTGACGAATGTGTTTACGTCGTTTCTCATTGAGATGCAAAAGAAAGACGCTCCCGCTATGGTGAAAGCGGTTGAGGTTTCGTGTACGTTGTGTGGTGGACCACATAATTATTACGAGTGTGCGGCTGCAAATGGCCAAACATCGAGTCTTAACGCGTTAAATGGGAATTTTTCAAATCAAAATAAAAATAACGCGGGTTCATCACAACAAGGCAATTATAACAACCAAGGCAATAAATTTCAAAATCGAAACAGTTTTTCAAATCAAGCAAATAATCAATAAGGAAATTTTCAAAATCAAGGCAATTATAATCAAGGTCGAAACATGAGTTGGCAAAAATCGAGATAACAACAACAATCAAAACTCGAATTTTCAAAACAACAATCAAGGGAATTTTCAAAGAAATAATCAAAACCAAGGGAACTTTAATTCTAATCAAAAAAGTTCGTCAAACGAGTTTCAAGATTATATGAAAACAAATGAGGCTAATATGAGATGATTAGAGGGACAAATTTGTACTTTGAAAAACGAATTTTCCAATATGTTGAAATGTCAAAATACTAAAATTGAACAAGGACACATTGACATTAAAAAGATGTTTTCGGCTATAATGAACAAGCAATCGAGTTCGTCTTCGAGTACGTTACCTAGTGACACTGTACCAAATCTGAAGGAACACGTTAAAGTCGCCTCGTCTCATGGAAAAATTCGTGTGATTACCCCTAACCTAGATGGTTTAAAATTTGTTCCTTCTTCTCAACCCTCGACTTCTTAAACGCCTTCATGTTCTAAAGTCGAGGGATTGAACGTGGTGACCAAGGAAAAGAGTGAACACCCTCGTGTACCTCAAATTCCATCCACGGTTCAAAAAGAGAGCTTTATTGACCTTATGAAAGTAACCCTTGAGGAAACTTGTGCTTCGATCCTTCTTAAAAAACCAAAAAGGCATATGTCGAGAAAGGAAGAGGATCCGGGCCAATTTCTACTACCTTGTGATTTTTCTAAGATTGAGAGATGTTTAGCCTTGCCGATTTAGGGGCTAGCATCAATCTCATGCCTCATTCTCTTTGGAAATTGATAAAATTGCCAAAACTTACCCCCACGAACATGACTATCGAGCTAGAAAATTGTACATCATTAAAACCAATTGTGATAGTCGAGGATGTTTATGTTTAAATTGGAAAGTTTGTTTTTCCCGCGAAATTCGTCTTTTCCGATTATGAGTGTGATCCTAAATGTTCCATTATTTTAGGTCGACCCTTTTATCAACGGCTCGAGCCGTAATCGACGTTCGCGGTGGGAAATTAACTATGAAATATGGGGAGGATGAAATGAACTTTTTCGCGGGTACATCCTAAGTTTTAAATGATCAAAGTAAAACCTATGTTTCCAAAAATGATTTCAAAATGCTCACTTTAGCGGAAAATATGAGGCTTGATGCATGTTTTGAAAGAATTAAAAAGAATGGTTTTAGAGATGAAGATTTTATTGATCGTGAATATTTACTTAATTGAAAAAGGTTTATGCAAATGTATGAATCAAAAATCATTTTGGGATGTATTCGGCGAAACAAGTGACCAAACAATTCCGAAGGGAGACGTTAGTGCCATCATGACAATGACAAAAATGGACTCGTTTTCACCACCTTAGAAGGACCACGTCTTTGAGGCATCGACTTCTAATCCCATTGAAGTGCCTCCATTTCCTAGCCCAATATCCATTGAGGCGAAAGGTTTTATCGATATCGATCCGCTCATCATTGAAGAGTCACCTAAGCATAGTCGATCGACTTGTAAGACCATGGTTGTGAGTGCTCACATCGAATCTTTCTTTGATGATGATGATGATGGCAATTTTGCCCAAAATAATCACATTCTCAAAAATCCACAAGCTATTTTTTATTCTCCCAAAAAGAATTCTTCGTGTGGTGAGTATGATGATTTTGAATTCGAGCCCGAGATTGAGGAAATTATTGACCGAGAGCTTTCTCTTTTGCCTCCACTTCCACCTACAAGTGAGGTTGATTTTTCCAATATCGAGGCCGAACTTGATGAGTTGGAACGTCTTATTCATAATGACGAACCAACTCACGTGACCTAAAATCCCATTCTCGAGGAGTTACCTAATCAACACTCCTCGTATGAGAATGACTGTAAAACCCGCATGCTTTTACATGAACAGTACACTAATAATCGTACGTACAAGATTACAACTTTCCTTATATAACATGAACACGTGTCACGAATATTAATTACAAGAATTACGTACGTGTTATTACAGGATAAGTATTAAGTATGTATTAATACAAGATAATTATTATCAATAATAATTATAATCACGAACATGAACTCATGAGCGTAAGAATCACGAACACAGAAATATGTATTTACGTATGTTATTATTACGATTACGTACAAGTATTTATAATAACACGAATAAATTATAATAACGTAACGTAAATACAAACGTACGAAAACGTAACTATTAAGCATGAAAAGGTTCTGGTTTCCCTTGTGGGCCCCACCTACCCGCGGACACAAAGAACAGAAACGGGCCTATGGCCCAACCCACTTCACAAAAATATGTCAGGAAGGTTAAACATTATTATTTCATTTATCACATTTTCAAAACAAAGCAAAAACCCTAGCAAACCCTATGGTGGCCGCCAGTTCTGTTTATGCCGCCAGTAGCACCCAAAAGGAGAACGTGATGTTCTCTTTATGCCGCCAGCAGCACCCAAAAGGAGAACGTGATGTTCTCTTTATGCCGCCAGTAGCACCCAAAAGGATAACGGTTTTGATTTATAATTATTGATTAGGAGTGTGTTCGTGAGATAAAGATTTATTCATTCCACGTGTTTTGGTAATTCATAAACCCATTTTTTATGTTTTTAATAATTGAACACATGAAATAATAAGTGATATAAAAACAAGAAATCATCATGTAAATAAATCATAGAGGGGTAAATTAATTATGGCTTAAGGGGTGTTTGGTTCGGCCGGCGCAAAAAACCGAGAGCCAAAGCTCTCGGTGAGGCTCGTGTGATCACAGCCGAGACCTACGGGTGTCGGTGTGGTGTTGTTGGTCTCGGCCGCAAGAGCAAGGGAAACCCCGACTCACGTCGGGGTGTGGTTTGGTTGTTTGGGGGTCTCGGCTAAAAAAAACAAGACAAACACCACCGGCTTAAGCCGGTGGCTAATTATAGAAAGCAGGGGAACCATGGCTGCGGCAGCAGGGGGAACACCGGCTAGCCGGTGGGAACTTTTGCTAGCCGACGGCTAGCCAAGACTAAGGAAACCACCGGCGTGGGCCGGTGGATGTTTTACGCAAACAGTGGCAATCGGCTAAGCCGGTTAGCCACTGTTAAGGGTGCGTTTGTTGACCGGTTCACGGGTCCGGTTCACAGGGTTCACGAATACGGTTCACGGCACGTTTAATAAATAAGACACGGGTTTCGGTCACGACATTATTTTACAAGGTTAATTATTTTTTTTACAAGATTAAAATAAATTAATTAAAACATGTTCATGGTTAATTTAATTTATACATGACTTAGGTTATTAATATTATTAATAATACATGGATAAAAACCTAAGTAATTATCGTTTTATTTAGACTATATAATTAATTAATTATTAAAATCATAACTTATAATTAATTAATTTCCATGACTTAGGTTATATTAATATATAAATTAATACATGTTTAACCTAAGTAATTTTTTACTTTTATTTAATTAAATCATGATATATTTAATTAAATACCTTAACCTATAGTTTATTTAATTCACATGTAATAATTAATAAACTATACTATATATCACATGACTTAGAATATATATCAGTAAACACTTAAGCTTATATTATTAGCTTAATAATCCAGCTTATTCTAATTATGGAAACTATCTATTTTTAGAAACTTATTTAATTAAGGAAGCTAATCTATTTATGGAAACTTTCTATTTATAGAAACTTATCTATTTTAAGCAGTAAATCTATTTTTGGAAACCTTCTATTTTTGGAAACTTTCTATTTTTAGAAACTTTCTATTTTAGGAAACCTGCTATTTTTAGAAAGTTACTTATTATTACACAACAAGTATAACAATACAAGAAATACAAGTAATACCTAATCAGAATAGACAAAATACATGATATACGCAGTACAAAGCTAAAACTATTAAAACATGACATGAACATATAAAACAAGTTAAGACATGATTTAAAACCAGTTACGTACTCAGTAATCAGATACTTATACACGTATATTATTTATGTAGCATTAGTGATATCGAAGTAGGACTCTCTTCCGTTCGTCTTCTTCGTTCACTGGACACATGGTACAAATTCCCCGTCCTTTCAGTATGAACATTCTTCCTTATTAGGATTCCCCGTATGCAGCCAACTGTTTTCCCCAATATATGTTGTATATGTTTTTGAATTGCTTATGTTTAATTAGATACCTAAAGCCATATACATGCATGACCAGTTTCACCTAGTTATGGAGGTACCATAACCATAACACTGGAGGCACCGGTGTTATGACTCCACCACGACAGAGTGATAGCTCGTGGCGTCCCTTCAGCTTTTGGCCATATTGTTATTATTATCATGTGGGGCGTATGGGTGCATCCTAGTTTACATGTTTTCAGCAGATTATTCAGGTGAATGTGGTGTGTGCCTTGCATCCTTCACAAGGAGTTGATCCCTCCTACCCAAACAACTATATTAATTAGAGGCAGTCCCTCTAATTTGCATGACGAGGTCACCCCTCAAAGTATGCATGCACGTTGATATTTCATGACCTGTATTGGTTTAATGGTTAACATGTTAAACAATTTTTATAAGATAAACATAAGGCTTTTCAAACTATAAAACCAGTTTTATGAACATGTTCCAGGTTTTCCAGGACTTATACATTTCCGCTGCTTTTAGTCTTATTTATGTTCAGCAATTCATACTATGTCGTATATCCGTGCACTGAGCGTTATGCTCAGTCGTTAGTTTCCTTTCCATGTCCCAAAACGGCAGTTACCCAAGGACGGATTCGAGCATTTGGAGGAAGTGCATAGGATGGAAGCTGCCATAGACTTCTTCTCCTTTTGCCATATACTTATGCTTGTTTAGTCTTTCCTAGTTCATTTCCTTTATTTATGTTTTGCCTTATGTTTGGGAACCGATGTTTGATTCCGGTTTTCCCTATGGTCATGTATGTTTTACTACATATTACCTTGCATGCTTTTATGACACGCCATAATTACGTGTAACGGTCCACTTATCAAAGTGGGGTGTTAAAATTATGGTATCAGAGCCAAGGCTTCGACCTGTAGGCTCTAAAACTTGACCTGTGACTAGTGGGTAGTCACCAGGATCTTCCTAAGCAAACGCTTGTTATTCCACGTATTGATATGTTTACCGCATTGTTGTTTTAACCATGACGTTTTCAGCACCTTGATGTCTTAACCTTGATGTGTTCATCGATATTGTTTTACTAATATGGATGGACAACCGTCATTCATATTTAGTTATGTGTCATTGTTTCATGCATGATGTTCCTAGTGAACTGTGGCTATGTGGACTGAACCCCAGTAGTTCATAATTAGTCACATAAAAAATTTTCTGATAAGTTTTGACAGATGATTTTTACTTATCTATGTTTCATGTATCATTGTTGCAGGAATTCTGACTAAGTAATGGTTGGTACAGGACTGGCCCTATTTAGTCGCATGTGCTTTTATCGACATTTTTAACTTTGTGACCGACCCATAGGCGTCCCCTCGCCATGTCTTTTGTTTTAGGACCGACCCATAGGCGTCCCCTAACGCATATAAAAGTTTTTATAAACTGCATCACGTATTCATGCACTGTTTTCATGCATAAAATTTTTCTCATGATTTATTGGCATAATTTTTTTTTCATGTCCCCTCATAAGTTACTATGTTTTTATGTCAAGTATGTTTTCATACTGTCATGGTTAACTTCAGTTTCATGCATATTATGTTATACACTCCTTCATGTTACGTTGTTTCATGTTTCTTCATGATAATTCTGTCTTCATATTGATTACTCTTTTGTTGTTTATGCTTTCATGCAAGATACTGTTGGAGTTCACTTAAATCCTACGTTCATGATAGTCATGGTTGGTTTTCACTAATCATGCTTTCAGGAAAATCATTGTTGAAAGTCGTTTAACCGCACGCTAATGTTTCTCTATGCAACCAGAATGAGGTATATACTGGCATTGCCAGGTTATCATGATGGTCTTTCTAACCGTTTAACCGATTATACTTCCTTTAAAATCATGACAAATGATCGACCCCATACCGATCATTTCATGTGCACTCCATGTGTAATCCATGTACCGTATTCCATGTGTATTACACGTACCTTAATCCATGTGTATTTCACTTGCAATACTTCACGAGTATTCGCTAGTCGATTCTGAATCATCTCAGGCGTATTTTCACTTACTGATATTCTACAAGATTGCTGATGCCGCTCATAACTTGGAGATGTTACTAAAGGTTGTTGCTGCTGATGTTGGAGGCGCTACGAGATGCGGATGTTGTTCACAACCGGGAGATCGTACAAGACGAAGACAAAGGCGTCAGAGCAAAGTAATTGGACGAGAAGATGCTTCACCATCAGACGATTTTCATCAATCATTGTCCCTAATTCTTAGTTGCATATCACACGTCATTCAGTTGTCGTTTCAGTCATATGAGTGCAAACCGGTACCAGCGGCCTCTCAGCTGAATAGTTACATGAATCACAGTCATGAGAATGACCATTATGGAACTGACAGACAAGACGATAGTAACCACTACTATGACAACAACTATCCTAACAATCGCAACTGAAGCTTCGGCCGCGGACGTGATAAGAAAAACAAAGGATCAGTATTCCAACCGATCCACGAATTCTGGGATAATAACCTAATATTTGTATTTCTATTTGTTTCATATCTTGAGACACATGTCAAGACATCGGTCAAGACACATGTCTCATGTATACTTCCTGAAGACACATGTCAAGACACCAGTCAAGACACATGTCATGCTTATATTTCCCAAGACACGAGTCAAGATACATGACTCACGTCCAATTCTGGAACATTTCTAAGAAATTCAGGGTACCCTCCAAAGGGTATATCCATTTTTTTGTGCCATGTATTAATCAGGCCACAAGAATTTCAGTACCATCACCGGCGTATCAGTAAGATAAGTCACGTTTGCTCGATGACACTTTCATTTCTTTCACCATAGTTCATATATTCATGACCATGAAGGACGCCATTCGTATTCCCCATGTATACGAAGGTTTTCCTTCAGCCTAATGATAAGATCCAAGCTGCTAACGCATTACCTCGGTCAGATGCAAGTTGATATTTATCCTAATTATGGACTACAAACAGCACACCATGTTGCGATTCATGATTATGTACAGTAATGTTTAGGATCCTGAATACATTCAGCTTGATTTCCCATCAGGAAAATATGTACAAATTATCTATGCTTACAAGCATGTGCGTTGTTAGCCATGGTTGCTAAAATTTCTAGCTGTCAGTAAGACACGACTACTGAAGTCCTTTTGCATAGCCAGTTGATTGTTCCAAAATCTTCTCATACTGTCCAGAAGAACCTTTAGGTAGAAGGACGGTAGCATGAGATTATGTGTCGACTATCGTCGATTTAAAGCAAATCACCAATATAACCGTTATTCTCCTCCATGTATTGAAAACACGTCCTATCGACTCTAGGGTGTTAATCACTTTTCCAAGATCGGACCCATGATCATGTTGCCAATAGTGACGAGTGAAAGAGCAGGACATGTCCATGACTGCTATTTGTACACGACTCGGTCATGATAGATTCATGATTTTGTTTTAGTCTCATAATGCTCCAACAACATTATGGACTTAATAAAACGGGTTTCCATGAACTCATAAACAAATTCATCAGTGTTTTCTTCAAGGACAACCTGATTTTCCTTAAGTCTGGAGAAGAGCAGGAAGACCATATCTGCACTATGTTGCAAATTCTACGACAAGAGAAATTTCACCCTGGAAATTTTCCAATATCAATTCTGTTTGATTTCAGTGACACGCCGAATCACATGAATTCGTACGGTTAATCTTACCATGACTCAGCTTATGCGCAAAGGTGAGAACCCTACACTACGTTAGGTGTTTCAAGAAAATCCTACGCTAAGAAAAGTCTAATTTCGGAAACTCAGAGTTTCGCAGACTTCTATGTATCAAGTTTCTACGAAGCAAGATAGAATTACGTTCATATCTAAGATGGAACACCAACAGACTAGGATGATTTTCCATCATCAGAAATTGAGAACAGAAATGGGACAAGATCTCCATGGATTTTGGTTACCAGATTAACGCAAACCCAAGAAGCATGGTGCTATCTGGGTTATTGTCAACGGTTTGATCAATTCTGCAGAATCCTTACATCCGTAAGGATTTCAGAACCAACAGATTGATCGAACATGTTCCAGCCAAGGCTCATCCGATCACTTGGTAATCCCTCAGCTATCGGGCCAGACAAAGGTTCGCATTTGTGCTCCTTATTCTAATTTCACGACTTACTTTCACACTCACGTTCATGACACTATTCATGTTCATGATCGTATCTTAGCATACGATTTTATGTTCATCTTCGTTCTGGGAAGTTTTGCAAGAACTTGAGAGACCAGACTCAAGTTTGGTATAACTCCCTATCCTTAGATAGACGTTTCATGTCATATTCCACGTCTCACCTTGTAGCATTTTGGTGTACCGCAGTTGTATTCCATGTCCATGATATGTTTCACATGTCACGTTCATTCCACGTTCCTCATATCACGTTCACTATATGTTACACGTATCATTGATCACGATATGGTTTCTTATACTACACTCACCATGTCTCCACGTATCATGTTCAAAATTTTTCACATATCACGTTCAAAATTTTTCACGTACTACTTTTCAATGTGTCTCGCGCATCGTTGCTAATTATCAGTTAGGTTAGATTATTTTGCATCGTAATGTTTCAGTTATCCGTGCACGTTAATTCTTATTCCATCAATCAAATTCAGGGGATCTATCTTACGTAGATGACAATGAACTTTTCGTGTTTTCAAGTCAAGGTCAGGAGGACCAAGATTATCATTGTGTCAAGATCTTGTGAAGGAACCGTTCCAAGAGGGAAGCCACGTGGAAACGGACAAGTTCATCCGGACTTCTTATCCGTTTTTCACTTATCAATTAGATATGTCCTTTCAGTCACGTCACGTTCCATGTCCTTTCAAGACATGTCACTTTCCACGTTCCTTCTACCATGTTACCTGCACATCCATTTATCCTACATACCCTCTCAGTTTGATTCGGGTATGTTTCTCTTTTAGTTACTTATCTATAATTCGGGGACGAATTATTATTTTTAGGGGGGAAGAGTTGCAAAACTCGCATGATTTTACCATGAACAGTACACTAATAATCGTACGTACAAGATTACAACTTTCCTTATATAACATGAACACGTGTCACGAATATTAATTACAAGAATTACGTACGTGTTATTACACGATAAGTATTAAGTATGTATTAATACAAGATAATTATTATCAATAATAGTTATAATCACGAACATGAACTCATGAGCGTAAGAATCACGAACACATAAATATGTATTTACGTATGTTATTATTACGATTACGTACAAGTATTTATAATAACACGAATAAATTATAATAATGTAACGTAAATACAAACGTACGAACATGTAACTATTAAGCATGAAAAGGTTCGGGTTTCCCTTGTGGGCCCCACCTACCCGCGGACACAAAGAACAGAAACGGGCCTATGGCCAAACCCACTTCACAAAAATATGTCAGGAGGGTTAAACATTATATTTTCATTTATCACATTTTCAAAACAAATCAAAAACCCTACGAACCCTATGGTGGCCGCCAGTTCTGTTTATGCCGCCAGTAGCACCCAAAAGGAGAACGTGATGTTCTCTTTATGCCGCCAGCAGCACCCAAAAGGAGAACGTGATGTTCTCTTTATGCCGCTAGCAACACCCAAAAGGAGGACGGTTTTGATTTATAATTATTGATTAGGAGTGTGTTCGTGAGATCAAGATTTATTCATTCCACGTGTTTTGGTAATTCATAAACCCCTTTTTTATGTTTTTATTAATTGAACACATGAAATAATAAGTGATATAAAAACAAGAAATCATCATGTAAATAAATCATGGAGGGGTAAATTAATTATGGTTTAAGGGGTGTTTGGTTCGGCCGGCGCACACAAACCGGGAGCCACAGCTCTCGGTGTGGCTCGTGTGATCACAGCCGAGACCTACAGGTCTCGGTGTGGTGTTGTTGGTCTCGGTCGCAAGAGCAAGGGAAACCCCGACTCACGTCGGGGTGTGGTTTGGTTGTTTGGGGGTCTTGGCTGAAAAAAAACAAAAACAAACACCATCGGCTTAAGCCGGTGGCTAATTATAGAAAGCAGGGGAACCATGGCTACGGCAGCAGGGGGAACACCGGCTAGCCGGTGGGAACTTTTGCTAGCCGGCGGCTAGCCCAGACCAAGGAAACAGCCGGCGTGGGCCGGTGGCTGTTTTACACAAACAGTGGCAACCGGCTAAGCCGGTTAGCCACTGTTAAGGGTGCGTTTGTTGACCGGGTCACGGGTCTGGTTCACAGGGTTCACGAATACGTTTCACGGCACGTTTAATAAATAAGACACGGGTTTCGATCACGACATTATTTTACAAGGTTAATTATTTTTTTTACAAGATTAAATTAAATTAATTAAAACATGTACATGATTAATTTAATTTATACATGACTTAGGTTATTTATATTATTAATAATACATGGATTTTAACCTAAGTATTCATCATTTTATTTAGACTATATAATTAATTAATTATTAAAATCATGACTTATAATTAATTAATTTCCACGACTTAGGTTATATTAATATATAAATTAATACATGTTTAACCTAAGTAATTTTTTACTTTTATTTAATTAAATCATGATATATTTAATTAAATACCTTAACCTATAGTTTATTTAATTCACATGTAATAATTAATAAACAATACTATATATCACATGACTTAGAATACAAATCAGTAAACACTTAAGCTTATATTATTAGCTTAATAATCCAGTTTATTCTAATTATGGAAACTTTCTATTTTTAGAAATTATTTATGGAAACTTTCTATTTTCAGAAACTTATCTATTTTAAGCAGTAAATCTATTTTTGGAAACCTTCTATTTCTCGAAACTCTCTATTTTTGGAAACTTTCTATTTTAGGAAACCTGCTATTTTTAGAAAGTTACTTATTATTACACAACAAGTATAATAATACAAGAAATACAAGTAATACCTAATCAGAATAGACAGAATACATGATATACGCAGTATAAAGCTAAAACCAGTAAAACATGACATGAACATATAAAACAAGTTAAGACATGATATAAAACCAGTTAGGTACTCAGTAATCAGATACTTATACATGTATATTATTTATGTAGCATTAGTGATATCGAAGTAGGACTCTCTTCCGTTCGTCTTCTTCGTTCACTGGACACAAGGTACGAATTCTCCGTCCTTTCAGTATGGACATTCTTCCTTATTAGGATTCCCTGTATGCAGCCAACTGTTTTCCCCAGTATATGTTTTATATGTTTTTGAATTGCTTATTTTTAATTAGATACCTAAAGCCATATACATGCATGACCAGTTTCACCTAGTTATGGAGGTACCATAACCATAACACTGGAGGCACTGGTGTTATGACTCCACCACGATGGAGTGATAGCTCGTGGCGTCCCTTCAGCTTTTGGCCATATTGTTATTATTATCATGTGGGGCGTATGGGTGCATCCTAGTTTACATGTTTTCAGCAGATTATTCAGGTGAATGTGGTGTGTGCCTTGCATCCTTCACAAGGAGCTGATCCCTCCTACCCAAACAGTTATATTAATTAGAGGCAGCCCCTCTAATTTGCATGACGAGGTCACCCCTCCAAGTATTCATGCACGTTGATATTTCATGACCTATATTGGCTTAATGGTTAACATGTTAAACAGTTTTTATAAGATAAACATAAGGCTTTTCAAACTATAAAACCAGTTTTATGAACATGTTCCAGGTTTTCCAAGACTTATACATTTCCACTGCTTTTAGTCTTATTTATGTTCAGCAATTCATACTATGTCGTATGTCCGTGCACGGAGCGTTATGCTCAGTCGTTACTTTCCTTTCCATGTCCCATAACGACAGGTACCCAAGGACGGATTCGAGCATTTGGAGGAAGTGCATAGGATGGAAGCTGCCATAGACTTCTTCTCCTTTTTCCATACACTTATGCTTGTTTAGTCTTTCCTAGTTCATTTCCTTTATTTATGTTTTGGGCTTATGTTTGGGAACTGATGTTTGATTCCGGTTTTCCCTATGGTCATGTATGTTTTACTACATATTACCTTGCATGCTTTGATGACACCCCATAATTACGCGTAACGGTCTACTTATTAAAGTGGGGTGTTACAATGACGTTTACCACATTCGTGAGGATCTAACTTATCAACGATCCCCGCCAAAGAATAATGGTTTTGTGCTTGATCGTGATCTCTTCGAGAGAGTTTCTATCATTAATGAGGGGAACGACAAACCTTGGTTTGACGAGCCTATCTACGATGAATAAATCGATGAGATTAACGTTCTTGAGGATGACGTTTATGTAGACCCCTAGGGGGCGGTGTTCTTTGTTGATCAATGTTTTGAGAACTTATACAATCCACCACCCCCCACCCGCGACTTAAATGTGAGGATTTTTAGCGTGACTAATATTGCTTTTGAAACGCCAAATATTTTCGACATAAATCAATCGGGTTTTCATAAAGAGTTTAAACATGATGAAAAAGGAAACGATTTTAAATTTGATTTAAATGATTTTCATACCTTAACTCCGTCATCACCACGTTGTATGAGTACTACCACCTCGTTTACTCCTGTTGACGATGGTGTGTGTGGTTTTAGTATGGGGAAGCCCCTTATGTTTCTTCACACTTTACCACCGAGGATGAGATATTCGATCCCGGAGTCGCATTTAAAGGGAAATCTCGGTCTTCCACCGATGTAATAAATGGAAAATCTTTCTATTTTCTTTGTGTGAGTCTACCTCGAGTGGCTCATTATGTTGCCCCACCCATTGACCCACCCTTCTATTTCTTCTCATCTATTTTCTTCTACCTCTTTGGGGTTTTGCTTACGGTTGGAGTACCGTTGTTTCGTCTTTCATCCAAAAACGAAGACGCTATCTTTGACCCCGGTATTTTAATATCCGTTTTTTAAGTACTCCACGTACTTTTGGGCCTTGTTTATCATGTAAGCCCCAACAAAAATGACCATACCATGATAATACCTAAATGATCACATTTATGGGGATTCGAGCCGAGCTTTTGACTCGGTTATCAAAAACAAGGTTCCTCGTGGGGGATTCTCATGCTTATAGTGTAATGCGGAGACTTGTGCTCTTCCAACCTTTGTTCCGTGGTTGTTTGTGATTGTTATTTATTAGGTTCATCGTCATCATTGAAGCCTCTCGTGTTCCTTTTATGTATCACTCGAGCTTCGATCATTGCCTTTGAAGATTCGGATATCCGATGATATCCTTTTATGTTCTAACGTTTATCATATTAACATAATTCATAAACGACTTTTAGGTTATTCGTTTGACCCTTTCCATGCTCGAGATTAAGCATTCGAATTTTCGTCTCTAGTATGGGGGTGTTTCACCCTTAGACTCGAAACATTGAGGATAATGTTTAGTTTTAGTATGGTGGGGTTAATAGATACTTCACCTTGCTTACGCCATCACGTAATCCAAAATTCATCTTTATGTTATGTTTTGTTGCAAAATAAGGCTAAAAATGGCCAAATATTGAAATTTTCTTGTTTTTCGTAAGTGTTTAAGACACGAATGTAGGTTTTTCGATGGTGAGAATAAGAGTAATTTTTTATTCGACCGTGCGTGTTGAGCACTTAGCTTCGATTCCTTAACTATATTAGGCTAAGTCTCATTAAATTAAGGATGAGAAATGATAGCGTTAATTATAAATTACTATGCTAAACGTAGAGTACTCATATTCTTTCAAAAACTCATGTGTTTTAATTATTTGCTTTTTCTCCCCACGCTTTTATATAAATTTTGTTAATAAATAGGTTTTTTATGGTTTAGTCTTAATTGTTGGTTTCTAATTGATTCTAGTAGCTTACATGTAATTAAATTGGGAAAACATTAAGGTATCGCTAGCGTCACGGTTTTGAAGTATTGGCACCTGAATAATCAATGGCTTCCCCAATAACAATTTTCAAGTTCCTTGTTGATGCAAAAGTTGGGTGATCCTTGCTAGACCCGAATTAGGCTTAATTCGGGTTGGCTGGGCTCCGGCTCCTGCACCAAGTGAATCGTTTGGTTGGGATCCTGCACACTAAACAGCACGCGTTAGGCTTACCGTGGGAATGTTTCCCACGATTAGACTCCGGCGTGAGAGTAAGTAATCGGTTAGGGTTTATGTGAGTTGAGAGTATAGAACGTAATACCTTTGTGGAACCCTTAGGGGTTCCTTTTATAGGCAGTGGAACCCTAGTGGGCTACCACTTGATACTTCGGCCCCAAGAAAAGGATAACTATCAGAATTAGAATGATTGTTATCTTCTAATTTTGGTAGTGAATATCCTCCTCCATTGGGATAAAGATATTCCTAGACAGAATATGATTCTGTCTAACCCTATGTCGGCCGCACCGGGCCGTGGGCCGCACACATGTGTGGGGTCACTGTTCATCCAAGCCATAAACCTGAATGACATTATTCCACCCATCTGTGATGGGCCGGATACGGGTAATACCCATGAGCCGGGTTCATGACCCGGCTGGGGACTATACGTCATCATGTCTCCCCAGTCTAGTTGTTACAACCATAGGCGTAACCTCTAGACTACCAAGATGTTCCCTGGACGTACCAAGGAAAAAATAAGGAATGATAAGTTGTCCAAGAATTTGTATTGGCCGCACGTGGCAACCTGGCTTAGGAAGTTATTTCATCAGTATCTCAGCCGCATGTGGCGAACGAAACAAATTAAATATAGCATTAAATGTCAAGTCTTACGTAAGAGACGCATATCCCGACATTAATAACTGTTCACCTGACATGTTGACTGACAAAAGTGCAGACAGTTAGAACCTTGAGCAGTGCAAATGTTTGAGTCAGAAGTGACCCGTGGGTCCCACCTGACGTTTCACTTACCACTTGCCCCCTAGCCACACGATCAAGAATAGTGGCAGACACGTGTCACACATCCAACAGGTCGTGACCCACGAGGCAACCCTATAAATAAGCCACCCCTACGGCTGTGTGAAACACACAGTTATAACCTCCATTTCTGCCATTAAAGCTTTCCTCTTAGCTCGAACCAATTACGCACGGATCCCTTCACACGCAGGTTAGAACACCACGTCCTTACACTTTTATTTAGTAATGGCTCACAGAAACAACCCTACCATTGGATCCGTGCTGAATGTAATGACCCAAGACCAATTAAACCACTTTTGTACAAACTATTTCATCCCTACCAACCTACACCCCTCACTTCCTGGCGCCGGAGACCTCATAACTAAGGCTCCAGCGGGTAAGATTGGCCTGTACACTCGCCTCTTTGATGCGGCTAATTACCGCATGCCCTTCACCCATTTCCTTATAGATCTGTTAGGATACTATGATATACATATTAGTCAGCTCCACTGTATAGGTGCCTGTAAGATTAGTCAATTCGAGATCCTCTGCCGTGCTAGGAGAATCCCCCCAACCGTAGAATTATTTCGACTCTTTTATGTTCCCAACATAGTAAATGGTTGGGTATCTTTTAAGAAACGATCCCCTAACAGTCCCTAATCGCACAATAAGCCAATGGACTCATTGAAAAACTGGTATGACCACTACTTTTTCATTGACGCAGTAGTATGGCCGGCTGATTACACCTTTAGAAATAGAATACCCCACGACCCCAAGCCGCACACAAGTACTTACAACCCCCGACATTCCCAAGAATTAGATCTGAATAGGACCGGGTTCCATAGAAGTCTTCCCGAGTCATTTCTATGCTTGCTAGGGATTAGCCGCAATTACTTTGGCCCGTCCAATAGGTATCCTGTGTTTTGGAGAAGGTAGAGTGAAGGTAGGCTAACATCCGTACGCAAAAATTTATTCAATCAGTTTATAAATGGCTAACGTATTTTGTTGTTGGTGGGCAGAAATGAACTTTTTTGGACTCTTGCGCCAGGGCGACCCGAAGCTCATACCGGAGGGTTCCCGTCCTCTCCGTGAGAATGAACTACCCCTTCTTGAGCATACCCGAAACGTGACGGTTTCTCTCGAAGCCGTACCAGATCCCCACTCAGACGAGGAAGAGCATGGAGACAATGGTGGTGATAACAGGATAAGGGAAGGAGGAGCCGGGCCCTCCTCACCACATAGGGAAGAGCAGGGAGATAATATTGACTTGACCACCTCCAGCCTTCGCCGAATGATGGGCGATGATGATGAAGAAGTACAACTAGTCAATCTGGACTCAGAGGAAGAGGAAGAAGTGGAAAAAGAAGCCGAGGAGGAGACTGAAGAAGCAACAGCTCAGCCTGTCGCCAGGCGTACCCGCAAAAGAAACAAACGAGTGAGGAAAGCTGCTTCAGCCGAGATTGGCGAATACAACGCCCTCCCAAGAAACTTCGAGAAGACCACCCCTTGTACCAACCTGTTGGGAGTACCACCCAGGGTTCCGAGACTATCCGGGCCGCACATGTCGATCCCGTCACTCAGATTGCCCCAACCGCCTCAGAATTGGCAAGAAATGACATGTAAGACTCCATCCTAACACGCAAGAATGACAAATTCTCTTTAAGCAACAATTAACATGAATCCAAATGCTTGTTTTACAGGGATGACCAAACTGGTGCCGCACCTCCTCCTGACACCCAAATGGATAAGGGAAAAGGAAAAGAAGTGGAAAGAAACCCCATGCTTCACACGGCCACCACAAAGTCCGGCCCCGTATTTGAAGAAGGTTCACCCATAGCCTCCCAAGACCTCCCAGCGTCTGGCCCCCTCAATCGTTCAATCCTGTATGGAATATCACAACTGCATCACGAATGAGGGACGCTGATGAATGCCGGGAGTACCTCAACAACTGCATTCCACCAGGCTTGGTGCGAGAGGTGAACGCGCTCAGCCATGCGGATTTGGCGGATGAGTATAATGGTCCCTTGGTACACCAAATGGCGATGGGCACCTCGATGAGGGTAAGGTTTGAAGCCGCACTTGGGCATGTTGAATCTCTTAAGAGGAAGGTTGGACGGAGGGAGAAGATGATCGTGGATAATGAAGCTCAAATTGCAGACCTCCAATCCCAACTGGCTAGCGCCGACGCGACCATAAAAAAGCAATCGGCCCGCGCGAATGAATACGACCAACAAGTGGCCAACCTTGAGTCACAACTAGATGCTGCGACCACCAAGGTACATATCCGTGCCGCACCACCCATTTTCTAAAAGAAATATATACTAACGTTTTATCTCTTATAGGTAGCCACAGCGGAAGCGTCTTCCCAGTCGTACTCCAGCCAGGTACACGTGCTTAACAAGAAACTAGAAGACGTGCACCTGGCCGTCCAAAGCATGGAGAAGGTACAAGGGGAGCTTGCTGATGAGAGGGCTGTCACCCAAGAGCTGAAAGAGGCGTTTGCCCAAAAAGATTTGATGATTGATGCCCTCACCGCTAAGCGTGACGACGTGCTATGCCCCTAACTGCTAGCGGCTATTGTCGGCCGTAGGTGGATGGTAGGGCATGGAGCACGCTTGGCCGTCATGAAGGTGCTAGAGGCCCCGGAATTTGTGCAACAATTTGCAAGCCTTTGTCCGATGGCATTGACCACGGACCTCATGAGGGAATGGTTGAGGCCGTTGAGCTGATCAAGAAAGGGGAAAACTTTACCAATTATGCCTTCTTTAATCCTGAAGCCGCTAACAAGATGACTGCTTCCATGGCCGCGATGCGGGATCTGCACTATCCATTCTAGGATGAGCTGGAGGCCACCAAAGATGCATCAAATATGGAAATCATGGAAAGGCTAAGTCTTAGTGCGTTCTCCCAAGGTGAGAGTCACTCCCATGCTTCCTTCACTCCATCACCCAGCCACCTAACGCTCCCCATATATGAGGACGTAACCAGGATCGTGCTTGATGAAGAACCCTTAAGTGTGGTGCTGGAGAGGAATGCGGCTTAAGCCCAGAAGCGGAAAGAAAGTGATGAGTGGTTGTCGTGTCTGATCAAGGAACAAGTGGAAATGGGTATGTTTTTCCCCCCTATGTAGGATGATCCTACTTTATGATCCCTTTCAGACACTTTGGTTTGTAACCGCTGAATATTTGTTGTTTCTATTCGTCCGTGCATCTACACGGCTAACAACATTTTTATTTTTTTATGTAAGTCCGTGATTGACCACGGCAATTTTGTTATCTATTTGGAAACTTGTGTATTTTGACTGTGTTAAATATTGTACCTCAATACTGCATGATATATCACGTCTTACACACAAAGAAAGAAAATACATACAAGTCTATAATTTATTAGACATGCGACGTGCGTCTTTACTATGCGGAGCACTGTGTGACTATGGCATATGAAACTTACCCCAACGTCTTGTGGGTAAGGTGTCTAGTAAGGATACATGATCCGTGCGGCTGGGGTTGCATCCCTCTTACGCGGCAAGTTGAATTAGTAGGTTCACTTAATCCTCTTACCCCGCCTGGGGGCGTATAGTACATGTACAGTAATTTGAAAGAATGCATATGAATGAAACATGGCATATTATAGCATAAGTAAAATTCATACAACTAACAAAAAATCTAAAAAATGATTTGCACGAAACAAGCCGTGGGGATAGCTAGGCACCACGGCATTTTATTAGAACGTTTACACTTTTGTTTGAACAATAATGACAAGTCCTAAAAAACAAGAAAGGAAACTAAACAAACATAAGAAAAACAAAACAGATAGACCGCATGGTTCTTTATTAAGACCGCATATAGCGAAGTACCCATGCGGAAGCCGTAGCTTTCAAAGATAGCACCTTTTGAGATTGGAAATGTTCCATGTGCGCTCTAGGTCGTGGTCATCCATGTCACGTAACTTGTACGCGCCTCGTCCCGAGGCTTCAGTGACTTCATACGGTCCTTCCCACTTAGGGCCCAGCTTTCCTGTATTTTCCGCTCGAATTGCTTCGTTAGCACGATAGACGTAGTCTCCCGGTCTAAAAGAAACACCCTTGACCTTGGCATCATAATAAGCCTTCATCTTAGCCTTGGACTTAGCCTCATTGATGGCTGCTATTTGCCTTTTTTCTTCCAACAGATCCAGGTTGATTCGCAGCTGTTCATCGTTCGTGACGACGTTAACCTCCGCCGTGCGGATGGTAGGCATCCCTATTTCTGCTGGTATAACGGCTTTAGTGCCGTAAGCCAATGCAAATGGAGTATCTCCGTTGGCTGTTTTGATCATAGTTCTATGCGCCCATAGCACATGTGATAACTCATCGACCCATTTGCCACTTCGTTCATCCAAACGCGCCTTGATGTCATTCCCCAAGCTTCTATTTGCCCGTTCGACAAGGCCATTTGTCTGCGGATGCTTAACAGATGCGAAGCGCCGCTTGATGTTCAATGATGCACACCAATCTTTGAATGGGTTGTCCGTGAACTGCTTGCCGTTGTCCGAGATGATTTCTCCTGGTAGACCAAAACGGCACACAATATGTTCCCAAACAAACTTCTTAACTTGTTTGCCTGTGATAGACTTGACTGCCTTGGCCTCTATCCATCGTGTGAAGTAGTCCATCGCAACAATCAAGAATTTAACTCCCCCCGCAGCTACAGGAAATGGTCCTGCAATGTCGATTCCCCACTTATAGAATGGCCATGGGGACGTGATAGGTGTAAGCTCCTGCTGCGGGTGCCGCGACACTGGCCTATGCACTTGGCAATCACTACACTTGCGAATCATGTCACGCGCGTCTCTGTGCATGGTAGGCCAATAATATCCTGTCCGTAAGGCTCTAGCTACCACAGATCGTGGACCTGCATGCATGCCGCACAATCCTTCATGTATGTCACTGATTACGTATGCGGCCTGACGTGGTCCAACACACCGTAGCCACGGCTGCAAGAAAGAGCGCTTGTAAAGGATGCCTTCTCGAAGTTCGAAATGCTGCGACTTCCTCCTGATGCGCCGTGCTGCTTTTTCCTCGTCTGGAAGGGTCTCACTAGTCAAATAGTTGATAATCGGGGTCATCCATGTAGGTCTATCCTCCTCAACTATAGCCGCGACCTCCCCTTCCGTTATAGATTTTTCCTTGAGTATTTCCACCAAGACTTGTTTAGACAAGTGAGTAAAGCTTGTGGATGCGATCTTGCTAAGAGCGTCCGCCTTCTTGTTCTCGCCCCTTGGCACCTGCTTGATGGAAAACTTACTGAAAGTCGCGATTAGCGGCTTGACTTTTTCCAAGTACCTGACCATGTTGTCCTCCTTAGCCACATATCCACCTAGAATATGGTTCGCGACAAGCCGTGAGTCCACGTAGGCCTCCAGGTTGCGGACTCCCATTCTAGCGGTGATTTTTAAACCCACAATTAATGCTTCATATTCCGCTTCGTTGTTAGTGGCCGTGAACTCAAAACGGAGGGCGTACGTGAATTCCATTCCTTCTGGATTTGTGAGGATGAGACCAGCTCCGGACCCGTCCGTACACGAAGATCCGTCAGTGAATAACACCCATGGTTCTGTTGGGATCTCGTCTTGTTTAACGATTGGTCCTTCCTCATCCGGCTTCTCGATCAGGAAATCTGCCAAGATTTGGCCTTTCACAGCCTTCCTTGGCCTATAAGATATATTGTGCTCCCCCAATAGGATGCTCCATTTTTGTAGCCTCCCTGCTACGTCCGGTCTAGAAATAACCTGCTTAATTGGCTGATCCGTAATGACCACAATTGGGTGCGCCTGAAAGTACCGGCGCAACCGCTTTGTAGCAAACACTAGTGCTAACACCAGTTTTTCCATAGAGGAGTAATTCAGCTCCGACCCTTGTAGTGTTCTACTTATAAAGTAGACCAGAGTTTGCACTGTATCTCTATCTATCATAAGTACCGCGCTTATCGCGCCATGAGTGGCTGAGAGATACATAATGAGTTCCTCCTTTGGCCGGGGAGCTACTAGCATAGGGAGGGATGCAAGATGCTGCTTGAGTTGGCCAAAAGCTTCCTCGGCTTCCTTCGTCCACCGGAAGTCTCCCTTCCTAATGCACTTCTTGAGTGTCTTAAATAGGGGTAATGACTTCTCTGCGGATTTAGATAGGAACCTATTCAGCCCAGCTAGCTTCCCATTTAAGGATTGCACCTCCTTCCGTGTCTGAGGGGATGGCAGTTGTATCACTGCGTCCGTCTTCTCTGGGCAAGGTTTGATGCCGTTTGGATCAATAAAATATCCAAGGAACATTCCCTCCGTTGCCCCAAAAGTACATTTCTTTGGATTTAACTTCATGTTAATCCTTCTCAGCGTGTCGAATGTCTCTTGGACGTCCCAGAGAAGTGCCTCCTCCGTGTGACTTTTTATAACCAAGTCATCAACATAGACTTCCAAGTTGCGGCCTATCTGTGATTCAAAAGCTTTGTCCACCAGCCGTTGATATGTAGCACCGGCGTTCTTCAGTCCAAACGGCATTTTCGTATAGCAATATACGCCCTGGCTTGTATGGAACGCTGTTTTTTCTGCATCCTCCTCCGCCATCTGGATCTGGTGATACCCTTTATATGCGTCCAAGAAGCATTTAAAAGGATACCCACATAGGGACTCCACCTTCCAGTCGATTTCCGGTAACGGGTAACAGTCCTGTGGGCAGGCCTTGTTTAGATCCGTAAAATCCACACACATGCGCCAACTTCCGTCATGTTTTTTGACCATGACCGGATTGGATAACCACTCGTGGTAGTATACCTCGCGCATGATACCTGCGTCCACTAGTTTCCGTACTTCCTCCAATATCACTTGGCTGCGCCCAGGCGCCTGGCCGCGCTTCTTTTGCTTGACGGGTTGGTACCCTTGGCGGATCTGTAGCTTATGCTCTGCTATCGCACGTGGCACGCCTGTCATATGCTTTGGCTCCCATGCGAATATATCTATGTTTTCACTTAAAAGAGAGCACATGGCCCTTTTGGCGTTATCCGAGAGCGCCCCTCCTATGGATACCTCCTGTTCCGGATAGTCAGGGTGAATTGCTACCTTCTAGTTGGGAGGTGGTGATCCATCTTTGGGTGGAACAGGTGGAGCCGGTGTTGTCACGGTGTGACACTCGGATGTCGGTACGATTGTCTTGTGAATGGTAACAATTCCCCCCTCAACGGGGAATTTGATCATTCCGTGCGCCGTGGAGGGTACCGCCCGTATAGCCAAAATACCTGGTCTGCCTATGATCCCATTGTATGGAGAATGTGAGCGTATCACCATGAAGTTCATCCATGCCGTAGTGGAGTGTTCCTCATTCCCAATGGTTACAAGCAGCCGTAGTTGCCCTATCGGCCATATAGTGTCTCCACTAAAGCCGGTGAGCGGCGCCGTGGCCGGTACCAATTGGCTTCTTATTTCTGGGCATAACTGCACAAAACAGTGTTCATACAGTACCTTTGCCGACGACCCTCCATCCACATACATGCGACGGACATTGTATGTTCCAATGCTTATCTCAATAGTGAGAGGCGCATCAGTCACATCGCTTGCTGTGATGGGAGGGAACGAGATTTCCCTGCCGCGTGAAAATTTTTGGCCAACTTTCTGCCTCGTGCGGCGTTGTCTGGATTGGATCATGTATATGGTCGAAGGTTTGTCCTTTTGAGGATCCTTCTTATCGTACTTCTTGTTGTTGTCTTTTCCATCCTTCCAATCCTTAACTAGGTGTTTGAGTTTGCCTGATTTGATCAGCGACTCAATATGCTTCTTAAGCTGGATACACTCCTCCGTACCGTGGCCTTTGTCATTATGGAACTCGCAGAAGTGATTTCCTTGCCGACGTTCCGACGGAGTTGTCATTGGGGGAGGTCTTGGAAAGTTTGCCCCTTCCGTCAGCAAGATTTCCCGGTAGGACATCTTAAGGGGGGGTAAACTTATCATCCGGCCGTCCTCCTTTGTTCTGGCTCTTATAGTCTGAGCCCTTGCTACTGTTCTGATTGCCTTGACCACCCGACTGTCTCCGAGACTGGTCGTTTGACCGGTACCCATTTCCTCTAGATGGGTAAGTTGCGACAACCGCCGTTTCTCCTTCTATGAAATTTCTGACCCTTTCCATGAGGTCATCATATTTCTCTGGACGCTTGTCATTGAGGCGCCTGATCAATTCCCTGTCTGTTATGGCGTGCATGTAGTCAGAGATTTTCAGGAGCTCCGGCATTGTTCTTGTGCGCGTGCACTCATCATTGAAGCGTTCAGTGAAGGCTTCTGTGGATTCCCCGGGCCGTTGTTTGACAGTTGCCAATGAGACCGGATCCCTATTATACTTCTTCCTCTGAGTATAATTGTTCTCGAACGCAGTGCGTAGTTCCGTGAAACTATTAATGCTCCGTGGAGGGAGTGCCTCAAACCAGTCACGGGCATTTCCGATCAAAGTTGAATTGAACATTTGGCACATTATAGGCATGGGCCATCGCTCAATTTTAGCCTGCGTATCAAATATTTTAAGGTGATCAACCGGATCACCAGACCCATCATAAGTCTTGATACACGCCGGCATGCGACGTTTGGTGTCCTCAGAATAGTTTCGTATGCGGAGGGTGAACGGGTCTTCCCTGGGATCCGCCCATGGCCGGGTGAGCCTAGGGTCATCCCATGGTTCACACCATGGACGCGAAAGATCCTCCGCTTCTGCATCTCGATAATAAGGGCCACCATAATACTCATCATTGTTTGGTGGTGGTGGAGGGGTGCGCCTAGGTCGGCGACGCTTAGGCGGATGGTCATCTGAGTCCTCTCCTGACGGGCCTGGAGATGGTGGTGGTGCCCCATCCTTAAGGTAGGGACTCTTTTTTGGGATGAACCGGAAGCCTTCTTCCCAGTGTTCATCCTGTCCCACACGCTCGGGCGACGAGCGGTTCTGGCCAACTGTCGATCCGGCCGCTCGGGTGAGCCATCAGACTTATCTCCTCCTTCCCGAGACTGCATTAGTTCCTGTATGAGGCGATCTCCTATGCGCTCAAACACATTCCTGGGTTGAGGGGTTTCCTCAAAGATGCTCTGCTCCTGAGGCCGAGCTCTCCTTTTCCTCTGATTTTGGGAAGAGGTTATTGGTCCGGCGTCACCAAAGTTGAGTCTGGATTGGAGGTTCCTCCCCAGATTCAACCTTGACGCGATCTCCGGGACGATCCTATCGAAGTTCTGCGTGAGAACTCGAGTAAGATCCTCCTCGCTGAGTGGTAGGACCTCTACCGATGGTCTGCGCGGCTCCTTGTTAGGAGGGTTGGGCGCACTCCCTGGGTCCGGATTGTCCAGGGTTGAAGTAGGCGGGGGTGTCACGGAGATCGTGCTCGTCACTCCCAGGGGCTGAAAACCCCCTCGGTTACCAGATCCGCCTGCGAGACGGCTAGGTGATTGATTGGGGATGAGTATCCCTTCCCCTTGGGACTTCCGATTCCCAGGATTCATGTTCCTGAGGTTGGCTTGCTGATGTCCCTTCGTCATTGGAAATTTTGAATGAGGTTTTGTTCTAGCTTAGTGTAATGGGTCCCACGGATGGCGCCAACTTTCCTCTTCACCTAAATCAAGCAAAAATTCGAAGCTCACAAGGCCAAAAAATCTATGTGGAGATTGAAAGTGAATGTCTTAAATCTTGAAGCCTTAAAGATCCAAAATTCGCCTTAGCGTGAGGATATACGTCAAGTCATAATAAACACCTCATGGCGAGGTTAAATAAAAGACAAGGGCAAGACCAAAGTCATAATAAAAGCTCCATGGCGGAGTAGAATAAAAGATGGAGGTAAACTATGATAATCAAAGCTATCGATGATGAGGTGTGTAATAAAATTCATGGTAATAAGTCTCATGTTCAAAACGGTTCTAAAACCGTGTTTATCGATCCTTTTTGTTGACTTAATTTTTATACATCGTTGTTTATTAGGAAAGATTATTAATTTGATGATTTTGATTACACCGTTAAGACTCTATTTTTGGACCTAATACCTATCTACGCATAAGTCAAAAATGTATCCTCGTGATCATTAAGACAAAAATAAAATATAAGAGATACACCTTAGGAATAATGGAGTTTAAGTACGTGATTAGAGTATATGAGTAGTGTTAGCATTACTACCTTAAAATGACAATGATCTTGTTTCACGCTTAGCATGGAATTAGGTGAAAATTGAGGATGACGAAATTAGTTCTAACGAAGCATTCACGTGTTCTAATTCTATTATCATAAACGTCCCATTTTGCGATGAAAACAATACATTATGTCTAAAAACACATGTAGTAGTTTATTTAAATTTACGTTTCAATGAATGTCGTATAAAAATGAATTTTAGATGTGCTACGATACTTAATTTTAGCATTGCGTGAGGGCAAGAAAATGGTTTTGTAACACCCCATTTGATAAATGGAATATCATAGGATAATTATGGCGTGTCATCAAAGCATGCAAGGTAATATGTACAAAACATACATGACCAAAAGGGATAACCGAAATCAAACATCGGTTCCCAAACATAAGCCCAAAATTAAACAAAGTAAATGAAATGATAAGGACAAAACAAGTGTCCAAACAAGCATAAGTATAAGAGGCAAAAGGAGAAGAAGTCTAAGGCAGCTTCCATCCTATGCACGTCCTCCAAATGCTCAAGTCTGTCCTTGGGTACCTGCCGTTTTGGGACATTGAAAGGAAAGTAACGGCTGAGCAATACGCTCAGTGAACGGATATATAGCATAGTATGAATAGCTGAAACATAAATAAGACTGAAAGCAGCGGAAATGTATAAGTCCTGGAAAACCTGGAACATGTTTACAAAACTAGTTTTATAGTCTGAAAAGACTTATGTTTTTATATGAAAATTGTACTTAATTAGCCAATAGCCCATATAGGTCATGAGGTTCCACCGTGCATGAATACTTGGAGGGGTGACCTCATCATGCAATTAGAGGGGATGCCTCTAATTAAATTAGTCTGGGTAGGAGGGATCAACTCCTTGTGAAGGATGCAAGGCACACACCACATTCACCATGAAAATCCTGTAAAAAAATGTAACTAGGATGCACCGATACGCCCCACATGATAATATAAATATATGGCCAAAACTGTAAAGGGGCGCCACGAGCAATAACTCCGCGCGGGGAAGTCATAACACTAGTGCCTCCAGTGTTATGGTTATGGTACCTCCATAACTAGGAGACATGGCATGCATGTATATGGCTTAGGCATTTAAAACTAACATAAGCAGATCAAAACATATAAAACAATTACTTAGGGAAAACAGTTGGCTGCAAATGGGGAATCCTAATAAGGAAAGAGAATGTCCATACTGAAGGACGGAATATCCATACCTTATGTCAGTGAACGATGAAAGATGAAAAGATGGAAAGTCCTACTCCGACTTCACTAGTGCTACACAAAAAAGGGACATGAATGAGTTGTCTTATTACTGAGTGTGTTACTGGTTCTGTATGTTCTTAACTTATTTATATGTCTTTGTCATGTTTTATGTGTTAAATCTTATCTTGTATTTGTCATGGTTTTACATGTATTCTGATTATATAATTCATGTATTCTTGTAGTACTATACTTGTAGTATAAAACAGGGAAAACTTCTAAAAATAGCAGGTTTCCAAAAATAGTAAGTTTTCAAAAATAGTAAGTTTCCAAAATTAGAAATGAGATGGATTAATAAGTTTAAAAGATAAGCTAGTGCTTATTGATTATAAGCTATAAGTTATGGAAATAGTAGTAAAGTTTATTATGTACATACTATAGATTATAGTGATTATTAATTATTAATGAAATACATGGTTTTAATAATTAATATTATGTCATGATAACTTAATAAAACTTTACATTATTTCGATTAATTAAATTAACATGGTTTTAATTTAATTATGCCATTTAAAATACTTAGGTTATAACATGATTATTAATTTCTAATACATAACCTAAGTCATGATTTTAATAAATAAAGTCTTGATTCATGAAAATTAATTAGATTAATTAATTAGTAAAATAAATTACTAGTCCATGTTGATTAATTAAAATAATTACTTTAATACAACCCGTGACAATTAACTTGCACCTGAACCCGAGAACTAAGCCACACCAAGCAGAACCAACCCAACACAGCCGGCGGCTGATGGTTGACCATTGGCTAAGCATCCCTGGGCTGCAGGCGTTGGTTGCCACTGGCAGCCATTTTGTTCCCACCGACAGTACCGGGTCTCCCCGCTGCGCCCACTGGTTCCACCAGCAGTGGTCGGTACCCACTGTCTTTGACCCATTCCCCCTGTTTGGAGCCTGTGACACGCGGCTGACTAACCAAACACCCCGCTGTCCCACTATGGGTTGTGGGTGTTGGTGGAACAAAACCACCAAGACCCAAATGGTCTCGGTTTGCCTGTACAGCCGAGACAAACACCATCCCACCCTCGATTCTAACATGTTTAGTTAAATGATTTCACGTGCTCATATGTGTAATCAAATAAGTTCATGACTCAAGAAAAACTGGAATGAAAGATTAATATTTAGGGCATACCAAATATGATTTAATCAATGGTGAAAGATCCCGAACATGAACCCAAATTTATCAAAGCTCCAAAAAACTTACTCCCTCCTATTTGCTTTTGAAAATCCGGTGGCCATAGGGTGTGGTGGCTAGGGTTTTATGATAAATTCTAAAAAGTGATAATATAAAATGGCTGTTTACCTTTCGTGACTTGTAATTAATCAAATGGGTTGGGCTCAGGCCCTTTCTTTCTTTTCTTTTGTTTCCCGCGCCAACCAAACACCCTTCTATGTGTTTTCGTTTTCGTTTTTCGTGATCAATATATTATCAATGTGTGTTCGTGTTTAATTCTCGTGGTTTTATTTCTTGCTACGTTTAATTATTTTACGTAAGTAGTTAATGTGTAGTAATAATATATGAAATGATTGTAATAAATGTTCGTGATTCGACGTATGTTAATAGTTATTAAAGTTTTAATTTAATCGTGATTTCATGCATTTAATGTTCTTAGTATTTTTATTCGGGTTTTACATCTCTTCCCCTCTAAAAAGAATAATTTGTCCTCGAATTAGAATCTTAATTCTGTTGCGGGTTTTACAATTCTTCCCCTCTAAAAGGATCATTCGTCCTCGAATTACGGGTAAGATAAGTTGATGGAGTTACAAAAACTGAAAGGACCCAAAAGCTGAAAGGACATGCGAGCTGGAAGGACATGAGTGTGACATGTCTGAAAGGAATATAGAACGTGACATGACTAAAGAGGGCATGGAACGTGACGTGGCGGAAAGAACGTATCTGATTAATGGAGATAAAAGAATAAGACGTCCGGATACTCCTCCGTTCCAAGTGGCCTCCCGCTCGGAACGGTCCCTCTACAAGATATTGAGACGAAAGAAAATCTTGGTCTTCATGACCCTGGCTTGACGGTATATGACAAATCTTTGCTTCATCAATGAAAGATAGGTCCTCATACATATGATCGAGTGGATGAGGATTTACGTGCAAGGGTAACTGAAACGTTATGATGTAAAATAACCCAGAATACCGACATTAATAGCATCTTAGCAATGATGCGCGAGACATACTGAAACATAGTACGTAAACAATTGTGAACGTGATACGTGAACAATTGTGAACGTGATACGTGGAGATATGATGTGTGTAATATAAGAACATATGGTGGATGATGATATGTGCAACTTATCGTGAACGTGATAGGAGGGACGTGGAATGAACATGACCTGTGAAACATATCGTGAACATGAGATAACTGAGGAGGTAACGCCATTGATACGAGGTGATGGAAAGTTTATTAGACCTGAGTCTGGTCTCCCAAGCTTCTGCAAAACTTTCCAGAACGAATAAAAAATGAAACATAAATCGTAAGACAGGATACGATCATGAACGTGAACAGTGTCATGAACTTGAGTGTGAAAGCAAGTCATAAAATTAGACAAGGACATGAACGTAACAATGAATACAAACGTGCACCTCTGTCTGGTGGCTGAAGGAGTGTCAAGTGATCGGACGATCCTTGACTGGAAAAATTTCGGATAATCTACTAACTATGAAATCCTTGAAAATGAAAGGATTTACAGATGTGGTCAAGCTATTGATAACACCCAGATAGCATAATGCTTCCTCTGAGTCTGCGGTAATCCGGTGACAAAATCCATGGAGATCTTGTCACTTCTCCGTTCATAATTTCTAATGGTGGAAATAACTCCTACTCTGTTGGTGTTCTATCTTAACCTACTGGTACGTCATGTACTTAGATAAGAATTTAACTGTATCTTGCTTCATAGAAACTGGATACATATGTAGAATATTGATAATCTTATGAATCAATGAAGTGGGTTGAAGATTTCTAGAGAGAGAAACTAGTGAGAGAAAGTGAGAGAGAAATATGTGTTTTTCATTAAAGTGGTAAAATGGAAAACCAACAACCAACCCCTTTCCATGGTGGAAAGGGGTATTTATATCCAAGCCACTAATGGGCTTGGGCCGACCCATGACAAGCCCATGGGTCGGTTTCTTACTTAACTTAATAAGCACACATTAAGTACGAGCTATTCAACATGAATAATATTATGGAGTGACCGATACTTCTAATATACGTTAAAAACGTATTTCTAAAAATCTCCCCCTAAGGGAGGTCACTCCACGTTACACAGTTCTAAACCTAGCATACTATACTAAGTCTTCGTTCTTCAGCTCGTAGTCTTTTCTTCTTTCTTTTTGTTGTGAATATGTTGATTTGATCTTTTAGGCTTTGGCTTGAGAGCATTGTTCTTTTGACCAATCACGTGCGATCTTTGCCTTCTTGTGAATCTTGCCTCCTCGTGACTCCATGTTCCACACACTTATGTCTTTTTGTTGAATTCTCGAAAGCTTCAGAGTTTGGTACAGCGGAAGACTTCATTTTGCACTTTCTTGAATTTTGCTAAACTTTGATGTAGAAAAACATAAGCATGTGGGAACGACTTCAGCTGGTACACCGCAACGCCACCGTTTAAGTATGTGATTAGAGTATATGAGTAGTGTTAGCATTACTACCTTAAAATGACAATGATCTTGTTTCACGCTTAGCATGGAATTGGGTGAAAATTGAGGATGACGAAATTAGTTCTAACGAAGCATTCACGTGTTCTAATTCTATTATCATAAACGTCCCATTTTGCGATGAAAACAATACATTATGTCTAAAAACACATGTAGTAGTTTATTTAAATTTACGTTTCAATGAATGTCGTATAAAAATGAATTTTAGATGTGCTACGATACTTAAATTTAGCATTGCGTGAGGGCAAGAAAATGGTTTTGTAACAACCCATTTGATAAATGGAATATCACAGGATAATTATGGCGTGTCATCAAAGCATGCAAGGTAATATGTACTAAACATACATGACCAAAAGGGATAACTGAAATCAAACATCGGTTCCCAAACATAAGCCCAAAATTAAACAAAGTAAATGAAATGATAAGGACAAAACAAGTGTCCAAACAAGCATAAGTATAAGAGGCAAAAGGAGAAGAAGTCTAAGGCAGCCTCCATCCTATGCACGTCCTCCAAATGCTCAAGTCTGTCCTTGGGTACCTGCCGTTTTGGGACATGGAAAGGAAAGTAACGGCTGAGCAATACGTTCATTGAACGGATATATAACATAGTATGAATAGCTGAAACATAAATAAGACTGAAAGCAGCGGAAATGTATAAGTCCTGGAAAACCTGGAACATGTTTACAAAACTAGTTTTATAGTCTGAAAAGACTTATGTTTTTATATGAAAATTGTACTTAATTAGCCAATAGCCCATATAGGTCATGAGGTTCCACCGTGCATGAATACTTGGAGGGGTGACCTCATCATGCAATTAGAGAGGATGCCTCTAATTAAATTAGTCTGGGTAGGAGGGATCAACTCCTTGTGAAGGATGCAAGGCACACACCACATTCACCATGAAAATCCTATAAAAAAATGTAACTAGGATGCACCGATACGCCCCACATGATAATATAAATATATGGCCAAAACTGTAAAGGGGCGCCACGAGCAATAACTCCGCGCGGGGAAGTCATAACACTGGTGCCTCCAGTGTTATGGTTATGGTACCTCCATAACTAGGAGACATGGCATGCATGTATATGGCTTAGGCATTTAAAACTAACATAAGCAGATCAAAACATATAAAACAATTACTTAGGGAAAACAGTTGGCTGCAAACGGGGAATCCTAATAAGGAAAGAGAATGTCCATACTGAAGGACGGAATATCCGTACCTTATGTCAGTGAACGATGAAAGATGAAAAGATGGAAAGTCCTACTCCGACTTCACTAGTGCTACACAAAAAAGGGACATGAATGAGTTGTCTTATTACTGAGTGTGTTACTGGTTCTGTATGTTCTTAACTTATTTATATGTCTTTATCATGTTTTATGTGTTAAATCTTATCTTGTATTTGTCATGGTTTTACATGTATTCTGATTATATAATTCATGTATTCTTGTAGTACTATACTTGTAGTATAAAATAGGGAAAACTTCTAAAAATAGCAGGTTTCCAAAAATAGTAAGTTTCCAAAAATAGTAAGTTTACAAAATTATAAATGAGATGGATTAATAAGTTTAAAAGATAAGCTAGTGCTTATTGATTATAAGCTATAAGTTATGGAAATAGTAGTAAAGTTTATTATGTACATACTATAGGTTATAGTGATTATTAATTATTAATGAAATACATGGTTTTAATAATTAATATTATGTCATGATAACTTAATAAAACTTTACATTATTTCGATTAATTAAATTAACATGGTTTTAATTTAATTATGCCATTTAAAATACTTAGGTTAACATGAATTACCACATTGCAAAAGTAAGCCGTACTTTTAGGAAGACTAGGAGTAAGCCCCGAAACATCCTTAAACTCATCAAGCGAATCCATAATAACACGGGCTGAACTCACATCCCCATGAGCAAAAAGAAACAAATCATCCGCAAAGCATAGGTTAATAATATTAAGCTTATCACAATGCTTATGAAATGTAAAACTGCCCAAATCCTTCACCCGACGATTCAACATAAGGGTAAGCACTTCCATAACAAGAGTAAATACTTTTGAGGAAGGGCGTCTTCCGGTTAAATACTTGGGTGTTCCTCTTGTTCCTTCAAGACTCATTTATCGTGATTGTGCCGAGTTGATGGAAAAGATGAAAGGAAGGATTAATGACTGGAAGAATAAATTTTTATCGTTTGCAGGAAGAACTCAACTTATCAGGTCCGTGTTAAGTTCTATGCATATTTTTTGGGCTTCGGTTTTTATTCTTCCGATTAACCTCATTTGTGAGCTTGAACAATGTATGCGAGCCTTTCTTTGGTGTCAAGGCGACATGAAGAAGGGGAAGGCGAAGGTTGCTTGGGAGGTTCTTTGTGTTCCAAAAAAAGAAGGAGGCCTTGGTATCCGTCGCATTGAGCTATTTAATAAAGCTCTCATCGCTTCTCATATTTGGAATCTTGTTTCGGGTAAGGAGTCGTTGTGGGTTAGATGGATTCAATTATACAAACTAAAGGGCCGTTGTTTTTGGGATATTCCGCTTAGGGGTAATGTATCGTGGGGTTGGCGCAAAATATTACAAGTACGTTCTTTGGTTCGTCCTTATTTCTGGGCTCGTATCCGCAATGGTCATGATACATTTGCTTGGCTTAATAATTGGTGCTCGGTGGGTAATTTAGCAAGTTTTATATCTAACCGTGATATATATTCAGCTGGATTTGATCGTAATGCTAAGGTTATTGATATTATTGCGAATGGTGAATGGACTTGGCCGAGAGATTGGTATGACAAGTACCAGTTTCTGGATAATGTCCAGTTTCCAAATTTGGTCGATGCTCCTGATGTGGCTTTTATTCGCAATTATGATAATAACGAAGGTGAGTTTTCGGTTTTGGCGATTTGGAATTGCATTCGTTATAGGGGTGAGCAGGTTCGTTGGTGTGACATTGTGTGGTTTCCTGCTCATATTCCTCGTCATGCAATACATGTATGGCTTATTATTAAACGGAAATTAAAAACCCAAGATGTGTTACGACGATGGGATTTGGGTTCTACTACTTATCCTTTGGTGTGCCAGTTTTGTTCTCTTCAACCGGATTCGCATGAACATCTCTTTTTTGAGTGTTCATTTACGTCAAGAGTTTGGATGCATATGGTCTCCCTCACTTGCATCCAGAATATGACGTCTTCTCTTGATGATATTGTTGAGTTACTTATTGACCTGGGTGATTCAAAATCCTTGAGGACTGTTATTGGGAAGTTGGTTTTTGCTGCGTCGTGTTATTTTGTGTGGCAAGAGCGTAATGGTAGGCTCTTTAAGAAGAATTCGCGTACTGTTGAGCAGCTTATTGAGCTTATTACGTCCAATGTTCGCATGAAGCTGCTGTCTTGTTCCTTTAAGAAGTCTACGCATGATATGATGTTAACTCATCTTTGGAAGCTCCCTCTTTCGTGTTTCAAAGTTTAGATGCTGCTGGTGTTCTGCGTATGGTTCCTTCGAGGGGTAGTAGTCTATTTGTGTAGTTTATGCTGGTTTTTCCCTATTGGGGATATTGTTAGGGTTTTTTATTTGTAATATCGTTGGGGGTGTGTCCCATTACGATTTCTAGAGGTTCAGGCTTCGGGCTTGAGGTTAATGTGGTATTTCAGCCACATTCCTTTGTACTCAACTGATTTTTTGGTGTAATATATTTAACCGGGGACCTGGTCCCTTTTACCCAAAAAAAAATAAAATACTTAGGTTATAACATGATTATTAATTTCTAATACATAACCTAAGTCATGATTTTAATAAATAAAGTCTTGATTCATGAAAATTAATTAGATTAATTAATTAGTAAAATAAATTACTAGTCCATGTTGATTAATTAAAATAATTACTTTAATACAACCCGTGACAATTAACTTGCACCTGAACCCGAGAACTAAGCCACACCAAGCCGAACCAACCCAACACAGCCGGCGGCTGGTGGTTGACCGTTGGCTAAGCATCCCTGGGCTGCAGGCGTTGGTTGCCACTGGCAGCCATTTTGTTCCCACCGACAGTACCGGGTCTCCCCGTTGTGCCCACTAGTTCCACCGGCAGTGGTCGGTACTCACTGTCTTTGACCCATTCCCCTTGTTTGGAGCCTGTGACACGCGGCTGACTAACCAAACACCCCGCTGTCCCACTATGGGTTGTGGGTGTTGGTGGAACAAAACCACCGAGACCCAAATGGTCTCGGTTTGCATGTACAGCCGAGACAAACACCATCCCACCCTCGATTCTAACATGTTTAGTTAAATGATTTCACGTGCTCATATGTGTAATCAAATAAGTTCATGACTCAAGAAAAACTGGAATGAAAGATTAATATTTAGGGCATACCAAATATGATTTAATCAATGGTGAAAGATCCCGAACATGAACCCAAATTTATCAAAGCTCCAAAAAACTTACTCCCTCCTATTTGCTTTTGAAAATCCGGTGGCCATAGGGTGTGGTGGCTAGGGTTTTATGATAAATTCTAAAAAGTGATAATATAAAATGGTTGTTTACCTTTCGTGACTTGTAATTAATCAAATGGGTTGGGCTCAAGCCCTTTCTTTCTTTTCTTTTGTTTCTCGCGCCAACCAAACACCCTTCTATGTGTTTACGTTTTCGTTTTTCGTGATCAATATATTATCAATGTGTGTTCGTGTTTAATTCTCGTGGTTTTATTTCTTGCTACGTTTAATTATTTTACGTAAGTACTTAATGTGTAGTAATAATATATGAAATGATTGTAATAAATGTTCGTGATTCGACGTATGTTAATAGTTATTAAAGTTTTAATTTAATCGTGATTTCATGCATTTAATGTTCTTAGTATTTTTATTTGGGTTTTACATATCTTCCCCTCTAAAAAGAATAATTTGTCCTCGAATTAGAATCTTAATTCTGTTGCGGGTTTTACAATTCTTCCCCTCTAAAAGGATCATTTGTCCTCGAATTACGGGTAAGATAAGTTGATGGAGTTACAAAAACTGAAAGGAGCCAAAAGCTGAAAGGACATGTGAGCTGGAAGGACATGAGTGTGACATGTCTGAAAGGAATATAGAATGTGACATGACTAAAGAGGGCATGGAACGTGACGTGGCGGAAAGAACGTATCTGATTAATGGAGATAAAAGAATAAGACGTCCGGATACTCCTCCGTTCCACGTGGCCTCCCGCTCGGAACGGTCCCTCTACAAGATATTGAGACGAAAGAAAATCTTGGTCTTCATGACCCTGGCTTGACGGTATATGACAAATTTTTGCTTCATCAATGAAAGATAGGTCCTCATACATATGATCGAGTGGATGAGGATTTACGTGCAAGGGTAACTGAAACGTTATGATGTAAAATAACCCAGAATACCGACATTAATAGCATCTTAGCAATGATGCGCGAGACATACTGAAACGTAGTACGTAAACAATTGTGAACGTGATACGTGAACAATTGTGAACGTGATACGTGGAGATATGATGTGTGTAATATAAGAACATATGGTGGATGATGATATGTGCAACTTATCGTGAACGTGATAGGAGGGACGTGGAATGAACATGACCTGTGAAACATATCGTGAACATGAGATAACTGAGGAGGTAACGCCATTGATACGAGGTGATGGAAAGTTTATTAGACTTGAGTCTGGTCTCCCAAGCTTCTGCAAAACTTTCCAGAACGAACAAAAAATGAAACATAAATCGTAAGACAGGATACGATCATGAACGTGAACAGTGTCATGAACTTGAGTGTGAAAGCAAGTCGTAAAATTAGACAAGGACATGAACGTAACAATGAATACAAACGTGCACCTCTGTCCGGTGGCTGAAGGAGTGTCAAGTGATCGGACGATCCTTGACTGGAACAATTTCGGATAATCTACTAACTGTGAAATCCTTGCAAATGAAAGGATTTACAGACGTGGTCAAGCTATTGATAACACCCAGATAGCATAATGCTTCTTCTGCGTCTGCGGTAATCCGGTGACAAAATCCATGGAGATCTTGTCACTTCTCCGTTCATAATTTCTAATGGTGGAAATAACTCCTACTCTATTGGTGTTCTATCTTAACCTGCTGGTACGTCATGTACTTAGATAAGAATGTAACTGTATCTTGCTTCATAGAAACTGGATACATATGTAGAATATTGATAATCTTATGAATCAATGAAGTGGGTTGAAGATTTCTAGAGAGAGAAACTAGTGAGAGAAAGTGAGAGAGAAATATGTGTTTTTAATTAAAGTGGTAAAATGGAAAATCAACAACCAACCCCTTTCCATGGTGGAAAGGGGTATTTATATCCAAGCCACTAATGGGCTTGGGCCGACCCATGACAAGCCCATGGGTCGGTTTCTTACTTAACTTAATAAGCACACATTAACTACGAGCTATACAACATTAATAATATTATGGAGTGACCGATACTTCTAATATACGTTAAAAACGTATTTCTAAAAATCTCCCCCTAAGGGAGGTCACTCCACGTTACACAGTTCTAAACCTAGCATACTATACTAAGCCTTCGTTCTTCAGCTCGTAGTCTTTTCTTCTTTCTTTTTGTTGTGAATATGTTGATTTGATCTTTTAGGCTTTGGCTTGAGAGCATTGTTCTTTTGACCAATCACGTGCGATCTTTGCCTTCTTGTGAATCTTGCCTCCTCGTGACTCCATGTTCCACACACTTATGTCTTTTTGTTGAATTCTTGAAAGCTTCAGAGTTTGGTACAGCGGAAGACTTCATTTTGCACTTTCTTGAATTTTGCTGAACTTTGATGCAGAAAAACATAAGCATGTGGGAACGACTTCAGTTGGTACACCGCAACGCCACCGTCTTCGCAGCGACATGATAAGACACGAATGAAATGGCTTAGAACATTTCATTCTAAATCGGTAGCGTTTTACCTCCGGTCGGTGAAGACTGTTGGACGATATTAGATATCGTACCTGTGACGGATAGTTTCAATTAAGTAACTTCCTGACAGGATTTCGCGGGTAAACCCGTTCTCTTTATTCGACGATCACTATGCTTGACTGCGAACATAAAGAGTGAATCACTTGGATAAATTATCCTTGTGATTGAAGCCGTCAATTCATGAAACCTGGAACAAGTGAATTTCAGCTAAGATTTTCACCATCGTTGCTTTCCAGTTATCACGAGCTTAATTCATAAAGAATCCTACACGTCACCTACCAAGTGCTGTTTGATGTTAACACTAGAAGGATTTCCACTCATCACTGTGATCACTAAAGAGTCACTCTGAGTGTTCTGGCAAGATCATATGATAAAGCGTAGAGGCCTGGAACGAGTTTAAGTTCATTTAAGATTTAAACTACTGTTTCTTTCCAGTTTTTCACAAGATTGGTTCTTAAAGAACCGCACGTGTAACCTACCATGAGCTTGTCTGATGTTGTCTTAAGCAGGATTTCCATCTTCATTGTAATACATGCGTATTACTCGGATGTTCTGGCAATATTACAAGAATACTGCGTAGGACTCATAAAAATCTCTTACTTTTCACAGTGTGTGAGAAAGCAAGGAATGAATGGAAAGTGTCCTAATGAGACTATTGATGATCTCTTGGCTCTAGACTCGATAGTGCGTTTTGATTTAGTGAGCGATGGCTAAAGAGGAGTGCCACCTTTTCAATATCAGTCTATTCGGAGTGAATAAACCAATAGATAACGTGTTGATCTCCGTGTGATTAAAACAAATACCTTTTGAGAGATATTTGAATTAGCTGGGAAGGGTTGTGCATTGCATCACTGGGTCCATGATGTCTTTCTTCAATATCGAGAATCATTGACAAATGATCTCAATAGCATATGTATTGACCCGGTTTCTGTCTAAAGTTGTAAGGAGGGCTTCTTTCTTTACATCCTTTATCTTTACATTTCTTTTTCATTCTTCAACCCCTTCAGTACTTACCAATACATCATTACTAGCACCTTGTTGTGATTGTTCCAGTGCTAGTATCAGTAATTAGTCGGTACTCTGCTACGTTCACAATCTTTCTCCATCTTTCCTAGGACTTCTAATTCTATCTAGGGAATTGTCCTTGGGAAGATTCCATCGGCTCTGATGAATCATTGGACTACAACCTATTCCTACCACCCTTTTGTCACCACATCCGTCGTGAATAAGGCGTGTTTTGGGAAAGTATAGTCACCATGAAAAATCCTTGAAAATCACTTAAAGTACTTGTGATATTGAAATCAAGAGTTTTTGTACCTTAGGTGTTTTGGTCATCAAAAACGCTCCCCCTTAACACGTGCTTTACACATATTAAGTTGGATTATCGTTAAGTCTTTTTCATCTTTTAACCAAGTATCATTTAAGTCTCCTTAATCCTATTTTCTCCCCTTATCCAAAATGTTAACCATTAATATTTGGGATATTGAATGGATTAACCGGTCTTTGGGTAAAAATGAAATCAATGTTTGGCCATAGAACATGTTAATGCTCCCCCTTAAATTAATAAGGGATAGTTGTGGTGCTTTTGTATGATATATTTTGAAATTCTTGAAGCAGTACTCCTTAACGCATTCTTGAAGTGAGAGTGATCAAGGATTGCTATGGCGACTTTGAATCCATGGTGAGTGGATTTTGAAACTTGCTTCAGCCGGTAATTGTTTGGTAAAAACTTGAGGGCTCTTGCCTCGGCAATTGCGGCTGCTCTAGCAATTTGGAGTTCTTGTACTGTTGGATTAGTCATCGTGTCTGCTTAAGATAAGACATAAAAGGTTGATGCACAAATATATATATATATATATATATATATATATATATATATATATATATATATATATATATATATATATATATATATATATATATATATATATATATATATATATATATATATATATATATCATTATGACTTCTAAGCATAACACATTTCAACAAGTAATTATAACAAGCAAACAACTATCAATCCAACAACCCTTCATTCGGAACTCTTCATTCGGAACTCTTCATCCGGAACTCCTTCATTCGGAACTCTTCATTCGGAAGTTCGTTCGGAACTCTTCATTCGGAAGTTCGTTCGGAACTCTTCATTCGGAAGTTCGTTCGGAACTCTTCATTCGGAAGTTCGTTCGGAACTCCTTCATTCGGAAGTTCGTTCGGAACTCCTTCATTCGGAAGTTCGTTCGGAACTCTTCATTCGGAAGTTCGTTCGGAACTCCGTCATTCGGAAGTTCGTTCGGAACTCCTTCATTCGGAAGTTCGTTCGGAACTCCTTCATTCGGAAGTTCGTTCGGAACTCCTTCATTCGGAACTTCGTTCGGAACTCCTTCATTCGGAACTTCGTTCGGAACTCCTTCATTCGGAACTTCATTCGGAACTTCGTTCGGAACTTCGTTCGGAACTTCGTTCGGAACTTCGTTCGGAACTTCGTTCGGAACTTCTTTCGGAACTTCGTTCGGAAGTTCGTTCGGAACTTCGTTCGGAAGTTCACTAGCCTTGTTCATTCGGAAGTCCTAAACGCATTATTCTAAGCGCGTGTGTGAATTTTAAGGCATTCTAAGGCAACCATACACAATCTAATGTAAATCCGATCCAAACCCAGCAAAATCCTCTAATCAATTAACCCTTAATTAAACACAAACCCTAATTGGATTTAACCTAATTAAAATGAGTTAATTAAGTTGATTTAAAGGAATAATTACACGAATTAGCTGATTATTGTACCTTAGGAATGACAGAGATGGATTATCTTGAATAAAAACAGTGATGTTTGCAAGCTTAAGGTGCGTGATAATGGCGGTCAAGAGAAAAACCAGAAAAGAAAGGAGATAAATGAAAGAAACGTGGAGGAGGGATTTGACTTAGGTCAAACTTTTCACAAGTTTGAGACTTTGTCACTTTTGCCCCATGTCTTTTCTTTCTTTTACTTTTTATTCCTTGTCTTTTCATTTTTCTTTTCTAGTCTCCCTAACCATTGTTAAACTTAGCCAACTTAACCTATCTTAGCTAAACTATTCACGACACTCTCACAAACAAATACAAAACGAATGTCGAGGCAATTCCAGTCCTTAACCATTGAGCTAATTAATTTTCCTCGAAAACTTTTGAAGACCTTTTTGATGACGAAGACGATTTAACATTTTCTCCCCCTTAAACGATGACCCGTTTTCTATTTAAAGAGTTGTAGTCATTGTTTAACGAGGCACATGATGATGAAAACATTTGTCAATTGATGTTTTGAAAAGATTGATTCGTGGTGGCAATAAGATTTCTCTTATTTAGACAGATTAATGCACTAAGACGTACACTAACTCGTGTTAGACCAAGTTGTAAAGTAAACTTTATCCCTTTGCATGATTTGGCTTGTAAATCATGCCCGAGAAAATTAATTCCCGTTGTGAGCCAACGTTTTCCAAGGAAATACGTGACTTTAATGCGAAAACCGGGTTGCAGTCTGAAATAACTACAAGCCATAATGGGAATGTTTTAAAAATGTACAACTTTTATACGGACTCTATTTATGGCGCCGTGTCAATATTGATCGACATTTCTAAAGCCGTAAATATTACCGTACTAAAAGACATGCCCGATTTGAAAAACGAAAAGATATATTTGGATTTTCTTGATTTTATAATTTTTATGGTTTTTCTAGGTTTTATATTTTTTATGGTTTTTCTTGGTTTTATATTTTTGTATTTTTCTTTTTGTGGTTTATATATTTACGATAATATACATGATCACGAACAAAGGATACGCATGAATAGTTTACCACCACTATTCAGCTGATTCTTCTACCAATTCTTTGAGAGTCGCTGGAGAGAATGATTTCATGCCAAGCTTGTCAATCAAAAACTCGATTCGTCCTCAATCTAAGGCTTTGGTGAACATATCTGCCAGCTGATACTCAGTGGTGACAAAATACAGCTCGATCACTCCGTTCTCCACCTGCTCTTTAATGAAATGGTAGCGAATGTCTATGTGCTTTGCCCGGGAGTGTTGAACGTAGTTGCAGCAAAGGGCAATGGCGCTCTTGTTATCACAATACATCGGGATTTTGTTGAATCCCAAACCGTAGTCAGTTAGTTGTGATCTCATCCAAAGGACTTGAGCACAACAACCGGACATGGCGATGTATTCAGCCTCCGTGCTAGAAATTGCAGCGCTTTTCTGCCTTTTTGAAGACCAACTAATCAATCTGTCTCCAAGGTGTTGCACAGACCCAGAAGTGCTACGCCTCGTGTCTTGACACCCAGCATGATCGGCATCTGCGAATGATATTAAAGGAATAGAGTAATCTTTCGGATACCATAGACCACGATGAAGTGTTCCTTTGAGATACCGAAAGATCCTTTTAACAACATGTAGGTGCTTTTCGGTAGGCCGAGCCTGATACCGGGCACACATGCATACGGCAAATTGCAAATCAGGCCTGCTAGCAGTCAGATAGAGAAGGGTGTCGATCATCCCATGGTAAAGTTTTGGATCGACAATTGTAACACTCTCATTTTTCGTATCGGTACAGCGGAAGGGTCTTTCAGAGTGTTACGGGATAGCACAATAACTCCAATCATAGACAACACATAAAAATGGTTGTACAAGGTTTAACAAACATTCATTCGATAAAAAGTTTTAAAAGCGTACAACAGGTCCCAAATTATACAGGTCATTAAGTTTACAAAACACAGATCGAATGAACATTTTTAATATTAAGTGTGGGCCATCAGAGTCGATCTCCATCCGGATTACCTTCAAGCACCTGAGATAGAAAACATGCAAAAATCATATCAGCGAATGCCGAGTGAATTCATAGAGTTTAATGAAAACCGTTATATAAAACAATCATTTACATTCATTTAAAATCAGAACACAAGTATAATATCGGAAGTAAGTCCACATATTGCTAGTCAGGCAATATATAAATCAAGCATACATCTGAAACCGTCCATGAGACCGTAGTCTCTATATTACCATGATAGGTAATATATTCATCGTAATAGCGTCGTTATCGTTTATTATTTATGTCTTATAGCATACGTTGTATATTGTATAGGTTGTAGGATTATTATTAGCCGCATGACATTGTTACCTTACTATGAAAACAGCGGGCCGCGAACCCGACAAACAATTTGCCCATCCAAGTTAGCGTGTCGTCACAAAAATCACGCTATGGAATCTTCTCATACATAAATTTGCTTACCAATCAATGTGGTACGACGGGGATCAACCGTCAAGGCGCGAACTGGGGTGATCGTCCCCAAATAGTACTATCAAATGCATAAGCGTCTACCAAATCCCGGTAGTTCACAATTCATGCTAATGGGACTTTAAGTGACATAACCTAACTACTAATAATCCTTTTAGTCTTGAATATAGGGTCATAGCATCATTCGGGTCCATATCATCTAGCATACAATCGGGACTACTTGTGTTCTATTTTTATAAAAATCTAGCATGTTATCTCCCTCGCGGGTTTACAAATCATTTTATAAAACATTTAAAAGAGTGCGAGGCTATGAACTCACGTTGTTAATGAAAGGCGGATTATCGGCTACGGGCGTGCTTCGGTCACGGAAACCTATATAAATAATAATCGGTCTTAGACTCGGTCCAATGACTTTTATCAAAATAACAATATACATATGATGATTTTGTGCATATGATGATGATCAAGTGGGTTTATACATCCTTGTTTACTCATTTTAGTGTTTACGTCTTGGTAACGTCTTACTAGTTCGCTAGTTTTACCGATTTACCTATTTTAAGTCCATTAAGCGTTGTATAAGTTCTTTAACTTTTTTTTATCCATTTTATACCTATATGATCAGTATATATACTTTTCATGTTGGGCCCAAATGGGTTAAGCCCAAATAATTCTTTTTACAAGTATTTATCTTATTAAGTCTAATTATTGGTCCAATGTGTTTAGTTAGCTCGTAAATGTCCGTAATTCTTATAGTTCGGGTTTTTATCGGTTTTTACTTGTATTAGTTACTTATACATCAGTATACAACTTTTGTAAACTTTACATTAGACGGGTTTGGTCGTCTAAGTTTTATTTGGCGAAAAACGTTAATTTTACGGCGATAGACGAAAAAGTCGTAAAAATCAAGTTTATAGTTTTTACTACTTATAAATATTATTTTTACCACCATTTATCTAATTTACCCATTTGATTAACCTTTTATACATTTATATAAATAAGTTCTATAAGTTAGTGGGTTTATATTTTTACATTTTATAAATTATAATGTGAGTGCTTATATAATAATAATAAACATTATTTCCAAAATCTGATTTTTAACTTCATATTCACCATTTTTATCATATCTAGAGTTCTACAATGACTTAGAAGCTCATTTTTGGATGACAACTTCTTCATAATATGTGCTACATATAACTTAGTTATAGCTACTGCCCAATTTGAGTTTAAGTTGCCTTAACAGTCCCTACAAAACTGCTTATTCAGATTACACCACCTAACTTGTTTTGATCATATCGCACTCATTATTTTGATTCCATTGCATGGCCAACTCTCACATGTGTATAACATCATCTACTTACTGTAAATAGATCAAACCATGCATTTTTATCAGTTCATCTTTTAGTTATCTACTGTTTTTATACAGCCAACTAATTAGTCAAGATTTTAGCTTCATTTCTTATAGTTATCATCATTTTTAAGCATGTTTATCAACACTTGATCCCCACACAACATTTTTATCATCATATATACATCATATACATATACAAAATGAAAGAAGATACATTTGTTCTTTACAAAATAATAAGAGAAAAATATAGAGGATGATCTTCTTTACCAATCCAAGTGGATTTCTTGTTTTAGGAAGGCAAGAACTTGATGAACACAACAAGTATCTCCAAGACCATCAAATATCAAGAACATAGGTTGGAAAATCAGCCCTAGGACACAAGAAAATCACCTCCAAAGTTGTTAATATGGCCACCAAATGATCAAGGCTTCAAGAGAACACCTTAATAGGACTAGTAAACATGTGGTTTATGGCTAGAAAAGATCAATGATGGTGTTTGTTAGCTTATTTGGGACGGCAAGGAGAGGAAAGTTGAGAGGATTTTAGAGTGGTTTGCATGGAAGGAAATGGTAAGAATGAAAGAAGTTGCTAGTTTTGTTGTAAGTGGTAATGGTTAGCTTAAGGTGTAAGCACAAGCTTACACTTGTGTAAACTTGCTAACTTGATGCCACCTATGTGTGGTGGTGTCAATATTGCCGTCCCATATTGCTAGTGGGGTGGGGCAAAGTGTTTTGTCCCATCTCACTAGTTTACGGGTATTTCTTGATTCTAGTTTTCTCGATTTGCGTGCCCTCGGGTCGTTTTACGAAAAACGTTTTTATAAATTATGAATCACCGTCACAAAACGAATCCAATAAAAATTGTCTCATCAAAAACGGAGTTCAAAAACGTAAATACGTAATCCTAAGGTTTCTGGTTTAGTCGTAAAAGACGCCAAATTATGCACGTAAGCCCAAATTTAAATCCGTAAATTGTGAGTTCGTCAACCAACACAAAAATAAGTTTCAAAATATTATACGAGAAAATATTTCACTACCTGAAAATATTAGATTTGTCACAGCTTTTCCTCCTAAAAGGGATCAACGTCCTCGTGATCCATTTCATTTGGATGTCCGTTTCTTATTGAAATCGAAGAGGTGCGGATATTTCTTCCACATTTCATCCTCTCGTTCCCAAGTATACTCCGGTCCATGCTTTGAATTCCATCGGATCTTGACAATAGGTATCCGACTTTGTTTCAGTTGCTTTACCTCACGGTCCATAACTTCTACGGGATCTTCGATAAAATGCAACTTCCCATCTATTCGAACCTTACCTAACGGAATTTTCTCATCACTCACTGCTAGATATTTCTTCAGATTAGATACATGGAATGTGTTGTGAACACCATGAAGTTCTGGGGGTAACTCTAGTTTGTAAGCCACCGGACCTACTCTAGATAAAATCTTAAAGGGTCCAATATAACAGGGATTCAATTCTCCTCGCTTTCCAAATCTGATAACGCCTTTCCATGGCGATACTTTCAACATTACTCGGTCACCCACTTCAAACTCCATTGGCTTCCGCCGCACATCCGCGTAACTTTTCTGTCTACTTCGGGCAGTCAACAACCTCTTCTTAATCTGAACTATCATCTCCGTAGTCTCCCGGATCAATTCCGGTCCCGTGAGCTGGGTATCCCCAACTTCACTCCAACATACAGGAGATCTACACTTCCTACCATACAAAGCTTCAAACGGTGCAGCCTTAATACTAGAATGGTAACTATTGTTATACGAAAACTCTGCTAACGACAAATGTTTATCCCAATTCTTACCAAAGTCTAACACACAAGCTCTCAACATATCTTCCAGTGTTTGTATCGTCCTTTCACTCTGCCCATCAGTCTGGGGGTGATAAGCAGTGCTCATGTCGAGATTCGTTCCCAAAGATCTTTTGAGAGATTTCCAAAAATTCGATGCGAATCTAGGATCTCGATCTGAAATGATCGATACAGGCACTCCATGCTTGCATACAACATTATCAAGGTATATTCGAGTCAGCTTCTCAAGTGAGAACTGCTCCTTAACCGGAATGAAGTGTGCTGATTTGGTCAGTCTATCGACAATAACCCAAATCGAATTGTTTCCAGATGATGTTCTAGGAAGCTTGGTGATAAAGTCCATTGTAATTCGCTCCCACTTCCATTCAGGAATCTTTGGTTGTTGAAGTAGTCCTGATGGCTTTTGATGTTCCGCTTTAACTCTAGCACAAGTCAAGCATTGGAGAACATACATAGCTATGTCAGCTTTCATATTCGGCCACCAATACAACTTCTTCAAATCATGGTACATCTTATCAGATCCCGGATGAATGGAATACTTAGATTTATGGGATTCTAACATAATCAAATCTCTTAAGCCTCCAAACTTAGGTATCCACATACGACCTCTTAAGCATTTCACTCCATCAGCTCTAACCTCTAAAGGATCTCCTTCTCCTCGGAACCCTTCATTAACAAAATTCTCCTTCTTACAAGCTTCTATTTGCGCATTTCTAATTTGCTCAGGCAAATTATTGTGCACGGTCAAGACTAGAGAACGCACCCTGATAGGCTCTCTATCTTTCCTACCCAACGCATCAGCAACAACATTGGCTTTTCCTGGGTGATATTTTATATCACAATCATAATCACTTAACAACTCTATCCATCTTCGTTGCCTCATGTTCAATTCCTTCTGGTCGAGAATATACTATAGGCTTTTGTGATCGGTGAATACCGTACACTTGGTGCCATATAGATAATGTCTCCACAACCTAAGAGCAAAGACTACAGCTCCTAACTCAAGATCATGAGTAGTATAATTCTCCTCATTCTTCCTTAATTGCCTAGAAGCATAAGCTATCACTTTCTCTCTCTGCATCAAAACAGCTCCATAACCTCTAATAGATGCATCACAATACACTACAAAATCTTCACTCCCGTCGGGTAATGATAAGATTGGCGCACTACATAATTTTTGCTTCAATGTCTGAAATGCTCCATCTTCATCACTTCCCCAAACGAAAGGTTTATTCTTCTGAGTAAGCTTAGTCAATGGTTTAGCTATCAAATAAAATTCTTTAATGAATCGCCTATAATAGCCAGCTAATCCTAAGAACTGTCGCACTTCCGTTGGCGTTGTCGGTGCAGACCAATTCTTAAAGCTTCAACCTTTGCAGGATCAACATGAATTCCATCTCTGTTAATCACATGACCAAGAAATTGCACAGAATCTAACCAGAAATCACACTTCGAAAACTTAGCATACAACCTTTCATCCTTCAACAACTTCAAAACAATCCTCAAATGTTCTCTATGCTCATCTTCATTCTTAGAATAGATTAGAATATCGTCAATAAACACAATCACAAATTTATCCAAGTAGGGCTTGCACACTCGATTCATTAAATCCATGAAAACCGCAGGTGCGTTAGTTAACCCAAATGGCATTACTTGAAATTCATAGTGTCCATAACGAGTTCTAAATGCAGTTATAGGAATATCTTCTTCACGGACGCGAAGTTGGTGATATCTTGACCGCAAATCTATCTTAGAATACACACTAGATCCTTGCAGTTGATCAAACAAATCATCAATCCTAGGTAAAGGATATCGATTCTTAATTGTCAACTTATTCAGTTCCCTATAATCAATGCACATACGAAAAGATCCGTCCTTCTTCTTAACGAACAAGACTGGAGCTCCCCAAGGCGACGAGCTCGGTCGAATAAAACCTTTATCAGACAACTCCTTAAGTTGCTCAGATAACTCCTTTAATTCAGAAGGGGCTAATCGGTAAGGCGCACGTGCCACCGGTGTAGCACCAGGAATTAAATCGATTCGAAACTCTACTTGCCTTATCGGTGGAAGTCCGGGTAAATCTTTAGGAAATACCTCAGGAAATTCACAAATAATAGGTACATCTTCCAATCGTTTCTCCCTAGACTCATTCCCGGTCACTTGAGCTAAGAATAACTCGCAACCGTTCCTGATGTACTTTTGGACTTTAATACATGAAACGATTTTCAAACGGGATTCACCTCGACTACCATCAATCACTAACGTCCTATTCCTAAGAGGAATCTTAACCTTCTTCTCTCCACATCAAAATAGTAGCATTATTCAACGACAACCAATCCATACCAATAATAATATCGAAACTACCTAATTCTATCAACATCAAATCAATCGGAAAGGAATGGTTCAAGAGATTTAGAGAGCATCCTTCTAATAGCTTATTAGTTTTCACTAATTTACCATCAGCCAATTCCACCTCGTAACTGGTATTTATCTCAACAGGTTCAATATCAATAAGGGCACTAAATTTAGTGGATACAAAGCTCCTATCGGCACCCGAATCGAAAAAAGCAATAGCATAATGATTGTTGAGTAAAAACGTACCGGTAACGACATTCGGATCCTCTTTCTTCACCTCAATTGTTCCAAGTTGGTAGATACCACCCTGGGGGTTTCTTCCAGGTACAATCGCTTTCAACTTGGGGCATTCCGATTTCCTATGACCTTCTTCATTACAGTTGAAGCAAATGGTTCCCTTCTTACACCTTTCAACCTTGTGTCCAAGCTTTCCGCAATTTCGGCACTTCCAGCAGTCGCCAGCATGCCTCTTGTTGCCACACTTAGGACATCTATCATCGTTGTGCGGTGCATTGTTGGTAAGAGCATTTGCATTCCCCTTTCTCTGGTTCTGACGGTGATTGAAATTCTTCCTATTATCACCTCTATCTACACGCTCACCGTCTCCCTTTCTTTTCTCACCAACACGGGCTTCATCTTCCTTATCCTGAATTATCTGTCCAATGAGTTGGTAAGCCATTCGAACAGCATCATCAATGGTCAGTGGTTTAGATGATGTTACGTCCCCCCGGATATTCCTGGTCAACCCTTTTCACATATTGCTCAATTCGGATGTCTTCGGGTTCAACCAATCGAGGACATAGCAAGGCCAACTCATGGAATCGATTCGTGTAACTATCAATGTCCACACCTTTCATTCTCAGATGAATCAACTCTTGTTCTAACCTAATAATCACACTACGAGGACAAAACTCCAAAGTCATCCACTTCTTAATTTCAGCCCAAGGAGTAGTATTAGCAGCATCAAGACCCATAAAAGCAATTCTCCCGTTCCACCAAGTCAACGCACGACCTTTAAGAGTAGCCATAGCAAAAGTCACCTTATCTTCCTCCTTACACTTACTAATCCTAAACAGTGATTCAATCTTCTCAATCCACTGGCTTAGTCCTACAGCACCTTCAGTTCCATTAAAAGGTAGAGGTTCACACTTCATGAACGTCACATAAGTACAGCCACCAACTTCAGGTGCATTCGTTCCAAGTCCTCCTACATTTCCTCCAGCATTAGCATTCACATTATTAGCATTCACATTCACATTAGTACCGCCAATTCCACTACCGCCAGCTCCACTACCGCCAGCTCCACTACCGCCAGCTCCACTACCGCCAGCTTCATTTCTAGCATTTGCCATAAATTCAGTCATAGATGCGGTAACTTGCTCCGTAATAATCCTACGTACATCATCCTCAGTCACAACCTTCTTGGGAGGCATAGTTCTATAATTTCACAATTTCAAAGTATTAAGCATTCATCCAACAAAGGATTCATATAATATGGATTGAATTCATAATCAAGATACAAATAAGGCACAATATGGAATTCAAGACAAGATACATATTTCATTCGATCTGAAACAAAAGTATTGTCTTAGTACATCCATATCAAAGTTCTAACACTATATACACTCAAAATTCGTGTCAAGTCTACTACTAACAAGTCGGTTCAGTCAAAGCTACAAGCACAAAAGATATAAAGGTCACTACTAAATACAGACTAGTCTACTGAGAACCGCCAGATGGTCCATCATCCATCGTCTTCTGAATCTTCACCGGACGATCATTAGACTCATCTTCAGCTGGGCGCTTACGGATTACTCCTCTTTCAACCATGTCGGCATAAAATCTACTGTTCCAACCCACAGATATATTCAACTCCTTTTCAGCTTTCTCACGCATCGCACGAGCCACACTCAACTGAATCTCCATAGAATTCACCTTTCTCTTCATGGCAGCATACTCACCACATTCCAACACCGATAACCTCCTAAATGCCTCATTTAATCCACGCTCTACATCGCTCAAATCCAAACTAAGTAATTCTCGCTCTTTCTCGCCAACCTTTGTCTTCGACTCCAAGTAAGCAACCTGAGTCTGAACAACACCTAATCCGACCTCTGTCACACAACTCTTAACACGGGAAGCATCTAGATCACGTCTCAAGGCCCATGGTGCAAGACCATCAATATGAGTATCCTCTCGAGTGCTAGACGACTCTCCTATCTCACGTCTACGAGTAGCAATACCATCAGTACCATCAGGTGCATCGTCATCCTCATCCTCCTCTGATTCAGAATCAGATTCAGACGATTCAGACATTTGATCCCTAGGTAACTCATCCTCAGAATCAGACAAACAAACTGGTGGGGGCAAAGGCTCGCCCTCTGGAACATCATACGGATAAATAAGCTCAACTTCCTCATCGTCATCAACTTCAACATCTATACCTACATCCTCCTCGACATCCTCGTCGTCAATCTCATCGTCTAAATTATCTAACCCAATCTCATCCTCATTCTCAATATCAGCATTCTAAATCTCCACATTCTCATTACCCACATTCTCAATCTCATTCTCTACTAAGTCAACCTGAGGGGCAATCTGATCTCCTAGTCCTAACTCGGGCTCGGGATCCTCAAATGGTTCCTCCTCATCATCAATATCAAAATCTACTAAGTCTAAATAAGGATCATCTTCTATATTAGGTTCGGGAATAGCATGGTTTTCTACAGGAATATTAGGGTCAGCCATGACAATCTGCATTTATATATATTTATCTCGTATTAGGATAACATACTAGTTAAACAATTACATAATGAAATCACGATATATACATATATGTAAATTAAATTATATATATCAAAATATATATCTTCTCAATAGGGCTTGTTGGTAACGTCGGAGATCTCTGGCACCGTTATAGTCAAAAGATTTTTCAAATATTTTCTCAAATGTTCATTGTCAAAAGATTTTGAAAAGTTTTGTTCAAAACCTTGGTTTTTAAAATCTTTTGTTCTCTATAACGAGAGCTCTGATACCAAACTGTAACACTCTCATTTTTCGTATCGGTACAGCGGAAGGGTCTTTCAGAGTGTTACGGGATAGCACAATAACTCCAATCATAGACAACACATAAAAATGGTTGTACAAGGTTTAACAAACATTCATCGGATAAAAAGTTTTAAAAGCGTACAACAGGTCCCAAATTATACAGGTCATTAAGTTTACAAAACACAGATCGAATGAACATTTTTAATATTAAGTGTGGGCCATCAGAGTCGATCTCCATCCGGATTACCTTCAAGCACCTGAGATAGAAAACATGCAAAAATCATATCAGCGAATGCCGAGTGAATTCATAGAGTTTAATGAAAACCGTTATATAAAACAATCATTTACACTCATTTAAAATCAGAACACAAGTATAATATCGGAAGTAAGTCCACATATTGCTAGTCAGGCAATATATAAATCAAGCATATATCTGAAACCGTCCATGAGACCGTAGTCTCTATATTACCATGATAGGTAATATATTCATCGTAATAGCGTCGTTATCGTTTATTATTTATGTCTTATAGCATACGTTGTATATTGTATAGGTTGTAGGATTATTATTAGCCGCATGACATTGTTACCTTACTGTGAAAACAGCGGGCCGCGAACCCGACAAACAATTTGCCCATCTAAGTTAGCGTGTCGTCACAAAAATCACGCTATGGAATCTTCTCATACATAAATTCGCTTACCAATCAATGTGGTACGACGGGGATCAACCGTCAAGGCGCGAACTGGGGTGATCGTCCCCAAATAGTACTATCAAATGCATAAGCGTCTACCAAATCCTGGTAGTTCACAATTCATGCTAATGGGACTTTAAGTGACATAACCTAACTACTAATAATCCTTTTAGTCTTGAATATAGGGTCATAGCATCATTCGGGTCCATATCATCTAGCATACAATCGGGACTACTTGTGTTCTATTTTTATAAAAATCTAGCATGTTATCTCCCGCGGGTTTACAAATCATTTTATAAAACATTTAAAAGAGTGCGAGGATATGAACTCACGTTGTTAATGAAAGGCGGATTATCGGCTACGGGCGTGCTTCGGTCACGGAAACCTATATAAATAATAATCGGTCTTAGACTCGGTCCAATGACTTTTATCAAAATAACAATATACATATGATGATTTTGTACATATGATGATGATCAAGTGGGTTTATACATCCTTGTTTACTCATTTTAGTGTTTACGTCTTGGTAACGTCTTACTAGTTCGCTAGTTTTACCGATTTACCTATTTTAAGTCCATTAAGCCTTGTATAAGTTCTTTAACTTGTTTTTATACATTTTATACCTATATAATCAGTATATATACTTTTCATGTTGGGCCCAAATGGGTTAAGACCAAATAATTCTTTTTACAAGTATTTATCTTATTAAGTCTAATTATTGGCCCAATGTGTTTAGTTAGCTCGTAAATGTCCGTAATTCTTATAGTTCGGGTTTTTATCGGTTTTTACTTGTATTAGTTAGTTATACATCAGTATACAACTTTTATAAACTTTACATTAGACGGGTTTGGTCGTCTAAGTTTTATTTGGCGAAAAACGTTAATTTTACGGCGATAGCCGAAAAAGTCGTAAAAATCAAGTTTATAGTTTTTACTACTTATAAATATTATTTTTACCACCATTTATCTAATTTACCCATTTGATTAACCTTTTATACATTTATATAAATAAGTTCTATAAGTTAGTGGGTTTATATTTTTACATTTTATAAATTATAATGTGAGTGCTTATATAATAATAATAAACATTATTTCCAAAATCTGATTTTTAACTTCATATTCACTATTTTTATCATATCTAGAGTTCTACAATGACTTAGAAGCTCATTTTTGGATGACAACTTCTTCATAATATGTGCTACATATAACTTAGTTATAGCTACTGCCCAATTTGAGTTTAAGTTGCCTTAACAGTCCCTACAAAACTGCTTATTCAGATTACACCACCTAACTTGTTTTGATCATATCTCACTCATTATTTTGATTCCATTGCATGGCCAACTCTCACATGTGTATAACATCATCTACTTACTGTAAATAGATTAAACCATGCATTTTTATCAGTTCATCTTTTACTTATCTACTGTTTTTATACAGCCAACTAATTAGTCAAGATTTTAGCTTCATTTCTTATAGTTATCATCATTTTTAAGCATGTTTATCAACACTTGATCCCCACACAACATTTTTATCATCATATATACATCATATACATATACAAAATGAAAGAAAATACATTTGTTCTTTACAAAATAATAAGAGAAAAATGTAGAGGATGATCTTCTTTACCAATCCAAGTGGATTTCTTGTTTTAGGAAGGCAAGAACTTGATGAACACAACAAGTATCTCCAAGACCATCAAATATCAAGAACAAAGGTTGGAAAATCAGCCCTAGGACACAAGCAAATCACCTCCAAAGTTGTTAATATGGCCACCAAATGATCAAGGCTTCAAGAGAACACCTTAATAGGACTAGTAAATATGTGGTTTATGGCTAGAAAAGATCAATGATGGTGTTTGTTAGCTTATTTGGGACGGCAAGGAGAGGAAAGTTGAGAGGATTTTAGAGTGGTTTGCATGGAAGGAAATGGTAAGAATGAAAGAAGTTGCTAGTTTTGTTGTAAGTGGTAATGGTTAGCTTAAGGTGTAAGCACAAGCTTACACTTGTGTAAACTTGCTAACTTGATGCCACCTATGTGTGGTGGTGTCAATATTGCCGTCCCATATTGCTAGTGGGGTGGGGCAAAGTGTTTTGTCCCATCTCACTAGTTTACGGGTATTTCTCGATTCTAGTTTTCTCGATTTGCGTGCCCTCGGGTCGTTTTACGAAAAACGTTTTTATAAATTATGAATCACCGTCACAAAACGAATCCAATAAAAATTGTCTCATCAAAAACGGAGTTCAAAAACGTAATAGGTAATCCTAAGGTTTCCGGTTTAGTCGTAAAAGACGCCAAATTATGCACGTAAGCCCAAATTTAAATTCGTAAATTGTGAGTTCGTCAACCAACACAAAAATAAGTTTCAAAATATTATACGAGAAAATATTTCACTACCTGAAAATATTAGATTTGTCATAACAATAGTCCCATTCCTATCTTCATCTAACTTGGATTTCTCCACCATTGGAGTGTCCACGGGGTCACAATTTTCAAAGTTATATTTCTTTAAAGATTCTAGAGCATATTTGGATTGATTAATAAAGATTCCTCTGGGATTCTGAGAAATTTGTAATCCTAAGAAAAATGAAATTTTTCCCATCATTGACATCTGAAAGCGTGTGGACATTATCTTCTCAAAGCGTTTTGACAATTCTATGTTAGAGGCAGCAAATATTATATCATCAACATAAATTTGTACCAGTATCATGTCGTTGTCCTCCTTGAGAGTGAATAGAGTGGGGTCCACCTTGCCTTTGGAGAAGCCTTCCGAGATGAGATATGTTGAAAGGAGATCATACCACGCGCGTGGAGCTTGTTTCAACCCATAGAGAGCCTTCTTAAGCTTGTACACATGATTAGGAAACTCCGTGCTAACGAACCCATCCGGCTGACTAACATAGACTTCTTCCCTTAGTTCACCATTCAAAAATGCCGTCTTCACATCCATTTGATAGACGATCATGTTCATATGAGCAGCATACGCAAGGAATAGTCTAATAGCCTCCAATCTTGCAACAGGAGCAAAAGATTCTTCGAAGTCGATACCCAAGGCTTGTTTGTATCCTCTAGCAACCAATCTTGCCTTATTCTTTAAGACTCCACCCATCTCATCAAGTTTAACCTTATAAACCCACAACAAAGTAAGGATGTTAACCTTGTCAGGGAGAGGAACTAATTCCCATACTTCAAGTCTTTGGAATTCATTTAGTTCCTCTTGCATGGCTTCAATCCAAGATGATTGAGTCATAGCCTGTTGCCAGTTTTTAGGTTCAACTTCGGAGAGAAATGCATCAAAATGGCAATAGAGTGCACTCTCTTGTAATTGATGGCGTGTAGAGACTTGTCGATCGAGACTTCCAATGACATTCCTAATTGGGTGATCTTTTGTCCATTTGGTGCTATGATTTTCAATCCGTGGTGGTCTGGAATGAACAATTGAAGGAGCTTCTTCTGAGGTAGACGCGGCTGAAGGGTTTTCAGGTATCGGTACACCAAAGAAAGGAAGCTCTTGTAGGTGAGCATATTCCAAATAGTGATCAATAGAATCCTATTTAACATCATTAGGCACAAGTAAGGGTGACGATTCAGGTGTAGTTTGAGAATCACTTGGTAGAGGTGCATCCCGTTCAATGTTAATTGAAGATGCATTTGATAAAGCTTCATTAGCTTGAGCAACAACTTCAGGGATTGGAGCTATCACTACAGGTGCTGGAACTTCATCATTTGGGGGATCAAAGAATTCATCAAATAACGGTTGAAATAGTTTATCCCACCGGGCCTTGTAGGTGGTAAAAATGATGTAGAAGTAGGATTATTAGGAACTAATCCGGAACTAATAGCACCGGTTCCCATCTCGTGAAGCGCGGGTTCAGAGCTGCGTTGCTCAGAATCCATCGCTGTCAGCTCATCAAAATCTGCGTCCATAGTTTCTACTATCTTACCAAGACGATGGTTGTAAATTCGGTATGCTTTCTTGGAGGGTGAGTAACCAATGAAAATACCTATATCGGCTTTCGGTTGAAGTTTGCCCAAGTTCTCACTATTAATGTTTGGATAACAAAGAGCACCAAACACATGAAAGAATGAAACATCGGGTTTACGATCATGTAGAAGCTCGTAAGGTGTTTTTCCATGGCGTTTCCGAATGATAGAACGGTTTTGGGTGAAACATGCAGTAGATATAGCTTCTGCCCACAAGAATAATGGAGCGTTCGCATAAATCAGCATAGTCCTAGCAGCTTCCATAAGCGTACGATTCCGTCTTTCAACGACACCGTTTTGTTGTGGAGTACGTGCAGCGTATGTTTCATGTGAGATACCAACTTGTTCATAGTAATCACGAAGAGTCTGGTTGACGAACTCTGTTCCATTATCTGTACGAATACGGCGGACAGTAGTATTTAAACGTACCTGAACGAATTTAAGAAAAGTGATGATAGCCTTCGGTGCTTCATCCTTTGTAAGTAGAAATCTAACCCATGTAAACCTGGAGAAATCATCCACAATGACAAGAATGAATTTCTTACCGCTCACACTTTCGGTTCGCATTGGCCCACAAAGATCCATATGCAAAAGATGAAGTTTTTCTTGATTGGTGTCTTCAGCTTTGGACTTGTATGATTTCTTGGTACTTTTCCCCCTTGAACACGCGGAACATAAATGGTCCTTGTGAAATTTAAGCTTTGGAAGACCACGAACTAATTCGTTTTTAGCCAAATGATTAATAGCATCAAAGTTGAGATGAGATAATCTGCGATGCCATAACCATGACTTGGTCTTAGATGCTTTGGAGAGAAGACATACTGGAGAGGCGGCCATCATGTCTTGTAGGGACAACGTATAAAGATTTGCACCACGAGATCCCTTCAACAAGTCTTTTCCTTCCAAGTTGCGGATGAAACAAGTATGTTGTCGAAAAGCAACCTCAAGGTTGGAATCACAAAATTGTCCTACTGAAAATAATATATGACCAAGACCTTCTACATAGTATACCCTTGAAATTGTAACGTTTCCAATCTGATATTCACCATACCCCATTATCTTTGCAATATGATCATTACCGAATTTAACCATTCCAAGAAACTTGCTGATGAAATTTCGGAGCATCGAGCGATCTCCGGTCATATGCTTTGAACAACCGGAGTCCAAATACCAGAGGATGATTTGGACCACCTGAAAATATCACCAGACGAGGACAATGTATAGGTTTCGGAATCTGAATGTTCCTTGTTATTAGCAGGTACAGATTTAATGATCTTAGATTTGCTAACTTTAGGTTTCTTAGATTTCCTAGCCTTCTTCCTAGTTGGTGGTGTAGATTCAAGTTGGCTTAAATCCTGAGGTATTTCTTCACTGATAGGCACTATAGTGGGGGCTGACCTAATTAAAGGGCGCTGTTTCCATACTTTAGTGCTAGTGTGCCTAACTAAAGGACGCTGAGACCTAACATCAATGGATGCATTCCTAGTTAAAGGGCACATTTTTCCATCTAATGTAAAGGTCCTACCAGTGGGACGCCATTGCCATCCAACTTGGGTACGAGTTCTCCCAGTTGGTTTCCATTCAAGATCATTCCTAATAGCATTCATTTCATTCACATGATCAATAAGACACATATCATGACGTTGGGAAAACATGCATTCATTACAATTCCAACATTTCAAATTAGAATTCACAAACGGTTTAGGCTTCTGCACAGGCGCAGAGCTTTTAGTCTTAACATGATTCTTTTTATTTAAATCTGAACTGATATTCCTAGTATGAGCTTCTACTTTCTTCTTGATGGTACTACTAGTGGAGGGCTTGATCTTATCTTTCTTGAGTGGCGATCCTTTAGCCTTAGTAGACTCTTTTAATCCTGTAGAAGGCAAAGTGGGAATATTAGCAACAGATTTTAAAGGTGCCTTACTTGATGGTGCCAATGACGGTTTTGCTCCTGGGGTCTTATTGAATGGAGTTACAGCAATGGGTCGATTAGTGAGTAGTGTAGAACCCGGTTTTCCTATGTATTGCAAGTAGGCTAAGCAATATTGAACACGCTTAATATATTCATGAGCTGAATAATAGTAACTGCTTGAGGGATCTAACGCATACAAATCATCTAAAATATCCCTAACAAGATCTACATGCTTAATTGCATTCCTCATATAATCATCGTAGGTAACCGGGTTTTTCTTATGGAGCGGGTTCTTATAAAGCACTACTGAATTGGTTGTTGGAGCACTAGAGGACGGTGCAGAGTTGGTAGCTAAGTTATTAACAACTTCTTGTCGGGTGAGAAGAAGTGTCTCCTTTAACTCGGCCAAAACCATGTTTTTGTCAATGAGCTGGATATTTAAGTCAGAGATTTCCTCACATTTTTGGTTCAATTGTTCAACATAAGATTGTTGCTGTGCCGCATTAAAAGCGAAGCGTTCTTCTAGTGAACCATAAAGTTTGGACATTCCCTGTCTTGCACAATCCATCTCCCCTAGAATAGACGAAAGTCTAATTTCTAAGTCCTGGTTTTAGACTCTGCAGCCTCTAGTTCCAATTTTAGTGTTTCATTTGATGACACATCTCTCTTTAATCTCATAATCTCTTCCTCTAATGCCTTAACTATCGCAATCATCTTGTCACTCGTCTCAACACTATTTTCACAACCATTTGTTATCAAAAGATACTCATTTTGAGTTTGTTGTTTTAATTCTAAAGATATACAATGTTGTTCAAGTTGATTAAAGCGTTTTGTAAGTAAATTGTAAGAATCTTGAAGCTTTAAAAATTCAGCGTTAGATTCGTGACAAGAATGATTATCTACCTCATTTACAGTATCAGCAACATTTACAGTGAGATCACACACATCATCACATATATTCACAGCATCACATTTAATCATAGCGGATGTAAGCTCATTCGAATAATTAACATTCACAGTAGTAAGCACATCACACGAAATTACTTGGGACAAGAATCGGTCATATTCGGATAAAATCTTTTCCTTTTCAATTAATTGTAGTTCGTAAGCGGTGTCCATTTCATAAAACACTTGTTGAACTTCTGCAATTTCAAATTCGAGATTTTCCGAAAGAGATACAAAACTTCTTTTTAGACTTTCGACAAACGGATTGATCTCATTTTGAAACACCTCGTTCATGTGTTCGAAAGCCCATTCTCCGGCGTTTAAGCCATTTGAAGTCGTACATTCCCGGATGACCTTGTCAAAACTAGCAAAGTATTGATTAATCTCTTGCAAGTTTAACCATACAGTGCTAACAGGTGGAAGATCCTTTGGAATTTCCTTAGGTCCTTCCATTTTGACAAGTGTAGGAAGTGTACTAGGGTTTTCTTCATTTAACATGTAGGTTGGTGTTGTGATGAGATCTTTGTCCATATGGAAGCGAATTCTAAAATCCGTTTTTGCAAGCTCCTGATTCATTTTAAAATAATCACACTCGGGATATTTTGCAAAGTTGTATGACCGATTCTCATCAACTAGATCCTTATTTGTGCGATCCTCGAAAATAACAATCGGGTCTAAGACCAATCCTAATTGGGTTGCATTATAAAGTCTTGGACTATGGATAAAAGCTTGTTTTTCATACCGTGGGTTAGGGGGAAGGCCTTTTTGACGCGATAAGTTAAACTCTCTAAACGATGCATCAAAAAAGTGCACTAGTTGAGAGGCAGCGTATTGTATTAAAAGCAAATAATCTAGACTTCTAATCTTATTAGCCGCATTAATTTCCATTTCATTCTTTTTAGACTTGAGTAATTCAAAATCCGTTTGAAGTTTATGAAAATTAGTGACCACTAACTCTTTTTCTTTAAGTTCCTTAGAAAGATCTGCTCTTAAGGTTTCAATTTCTTGCAAATGACCCATTTGTTTGTTTCGAAAATGATCATATTCGGAATTTGTTAGAACACTGGACGAAGGAACTAATTCCAAAGTTTGAACTTTTTCGTTGCACAAGGCAAGCTCATCAGACAAAATCTTATTCTTAGCTAGGGTTTCTAAGAGTGCAACATTCATTTGGCTAAGTAATGTAGCAGGAAACATGACCAAATCTTGTTGAGCAGGAGTATGCGTATGCGAAATGGCTCCCGGTTGTGATTCACTCAAAGTCTGGGGACTCACATTGATATTACTATCATTGATTGTCTCCTCATTTGAAAGACTCACCACCGAAGATTCATTCGGATCAGCACTCTCTTGCACAACTTGATGTGGTTGAATACTAGTATCAGTGGTAATAGTAAGTACCTCAGATATTTTATCTGACCCAAAGCTAGAGAGAGTTGCCATGAGAGCTGCCTGAGCAGATTGAAGATCATCACAGTCTGAATCGTAAGCATCAAGATCATCTTCTTGGTATGCTGCATTATGTGTAGTGACAACGTCTTGTTCAGCAATCCCTGGATCAGCAAGAAATGCAAGCTCCTCTTCATCAAGTTCTCGTCCTTGTGCCTGAGCGTTCACCAGATAAATCTTCTCTGCAAATCATTGACCATCCTTCTCCTCTTGGGTTTTTTGCAATCCCTAGACATGTGACCTTCTTCCTTACAGTTGTAGCATGTAATCATTCTCAACTTGCCTGTGGAATTAGCCCGTGGAGGAGTGTTGACCATTGGAGCAGGATTGACCGTACGTGCATTGGTGGTTGATGTAGTGGGTCTCCCCTGATAAGGTTGAATAGGTTGAACCATTACCCTGCCATTCTCAATAGTAGCTTATTGGCGAGAATTGGATGAATTCCTCAGCTGATTGTTAGTAGGAGCTGGTCCTCTAAATCCTCGTTTGCTCAATGTCCTTGTGAGATAAGCAGACATAGTGGCTAACACTTCAACTGGGTCAGTTCCTTGTTTGAATTCAGGAATGGGGACTTCATCATTATCACAATACATTGCTTGGTCTTGTTGAGCTGCATAAGCACTAGAAGGAATACTCATGTGGTCAGAGTAGCTTGATGGATATGCTGCATTTTCTTGATAAGAAGAATATGATGACTGAGCATAAGGTGCAATGCTTGCTGGTGAATATAGGTGAGGTTGTGAAGCATATTGTGATTCTTGTGGTTCTCTCTGAGACGAAGGTGCATTAAACCGATATTGTTGCTGATGTGAGGTGGGTGGTTGCGGTAGAATCGAATATTGGGGGAAGCTTGGAGTCATGTACGGTGATGGATGATAGGATTGGTGTCCCATGATATAAGGAGTGTTGTTGTATGACAAGCTTGGTTGATTCACCATTAAAGCTAAAGAATCAGGGTACATACCTCGAGGCGAATGGTGCATGATCACGTGTTTCTCATGCTGCTGACGAAAAGCATAGAGTTGATCCAAATTGCACTTATGCAAATCCCTGGTTAACTTAACATCGGTAATATACTCACCCCATTCAGCTTGAGGTTAAGTATTCAAAAACTTGGTGTTAACCTGGAATGGAGCAATCACGAGATTGTATACATTCAGATCATTCATGAGAGTAGTGAATCTGAAGTAGTAGTCGTGAAGCGTTTCCCCTTGGCTGTACGTGAATCTATCAAATAGATCATACAACTGACATTCCCTTTCCTGTTTATTAAGAGACGTACCTTGTAGCAACACCTTTAGACGTTCCCATAAATCCTTTGCAACCGTATATTGACTTACCATTCGATAGATGTCATGTGGAAGAGCTTGGAGAATGGTTTGAAGAGCCTTTTCGTCTGCATCGGCAACAAGTTGTTGAGCTGGTGTAAGTTCTTCAAACTCCCGTGGTCGAGTCACATTGTTAACCACGATGGTACCATAATCAAGTGGACCATTTAGAATTGACTTGACCATAAGCCTCCCATATGTCGGTTTTACCTTAATGTATGACATCATACGGTCTTGCCATGCTTCAAAGACTTCTTTAATGAGCATTGGAGGGCGATTATCCGTTCCCGTAATGACGGAATTATCCGTAAGTGATGTCATTTGAGGCATTAATGAATTCGGATTCATATTGATCACTTCAAAGAGACAAAGATTATCGGTTGATCGAGCAGTGAAGTAAAGTTTGTGAGTTGTGTTGAGTTTTTGTGTAAGAAACCAAGATTAAATCCTCTAAAAATCGTCGAAAAAACAAGTTAAATATCCCTTGGTTCGGAACAATTGTTGATTCGGAAGTGTTGATTCGGAAGACTTTGGCTCGGAACTTCTCTGATTCGAAACAGTTGTTGATTCGGAAGATTTGATTCGGAACTCCTTGATCCGGAACTTTTGGTTCGGAAGATTTGATTCGGAACTTTCCTTGATCCGGAACTTTTGGTTCGGAAGAACTGATTCGGAACTTTCCTTGATCCGGAACTTTTGGTTCGGAAGATTTGATTCGGAACTTTCCTTGATCCGGAACTTTTGGTTCGGAAGAACTGATTCGGAACTTTCCTTGATCCGGAACTTTTGGTTCGGAAGATTTGATTCGGAACTTTCCTTGATCCGGAACTTTTGGTTCGGAAGAACTGATTCGGAACTTTCCTTGATCTGGAACTTTTGGTTCGGAACTTTTTGATCCGGAACTTTTGGTTCGGAACTTTTTGATCCGGAACTTTACTGGGGAAAAAAATCTGGTTCGTGTAACAGTCGACTAGATAAAAGATGAAACAAACCCAGATTTTTACCAAATTACCCAAAAAGTTTTGTGATTTCTACTAAAAGAAGTAAAACCCAATACTTATCTACTAATCCCAATCAACAAAATCACCAAAAACTTCAAGAATCAAGATAGATCTTCTTAAAGAACACTAATAAAATCAAAAACTAAATAACAACACAAATCATTACCTTAAATCACCCCATAGCTCTGATACCAATTGTAGAATATTGATAATCTTATGAATCAATGAAGTGGGTTGAAGATTTCTAGAGAGAGAAACTAGTGAGAGAAAGTGAGAGAGAAATATGTGTTTTTCATTAAAGTGGTAAAATGGAAAATCAACAACCAACCCATTTCCATGGTGGAAAGGGGTATTTATATCCAAGCCACTAATGGGCTTGAGCCGACCCATGACAAGCCCATGGGTCGGTTTCTTACTTAACTTAATAAGCACACATTAACTACGAGCTATACAACATTAATAATATTGTGGAGTGACCGATACTTCTAATATACGTTAAAAACATATTTCTAACAACATAGAAGGTTGGAAATATTATGAGTCTCTGAATTTAGACTTCACTTAGCGTAGGATCCTTTGGAACACATAATTTAGTGTAGGATTCTCTCCTTACGCGTAAGCTGAGTCATGGTAGGATTAACTGTGAGAATCAATGTGATTCAACGTGTCACTGAGATCAACAAGAGTTTGTACTAGAAAATTTTTAGGTGAAATTCTTCTTTCGTAGGATTTTTAACGTAGTGCGAATATGGTATTCGTGCCCTTCTCCAGACTTAGAGAATATCAGGTTGTTATCGATGAAAATACTAATGAATTTGTTTATGAATTCATGGAAACTCAATTTATTAAGTCCATAAATGCTTCTGGAGCATTCTGAGACCAAAACAAAATTATGAATTTAGTATGACCAAATCGTTTGCGAAAAGCAGTCATGGAAATGTCCTGCTCTTTCACTCGTCACTGTTGGCAGCATGAATCATAAGTCGGTCTCGAAAAAGTGCTTAGCACCCTGTAGTCGATCGGAGACGTCGTCAATACGTGAGGGGAAAACGGTCATGAATGGTGATTTGTTTAAATCGATGGTAGTCGACACATAATCTCATGTGACCGTCCTTCTCCTTAATGGATAGAACCGGTGCACACCATGGTGATACACATGGCGAGTGAACTTCTTCAACATCTCGTGCAGCTGATCCTTAGACATGCTCGATGTTAGGTTCCATCTTGTGGATAGAAAGTATACGCGGAGGTTTTCTGGAAATACATCTAGGAAATTTTGAAATAATCGGTTGATTATAAATAACGAACCTCAGAAGTTGTGTCATAACTGATAGCTGGAAAATCTTTGCAACCGTAGGATAACCAACTCGCGCTCGTAAAGTATACATAACTTGTACAGATTTTTCCGATGGAAAACCACGTTGCATGTATTCAGGAGCCTGAACATCGTTGTACAAAATCTGATATGAATGACGACCAATCGTAGCATGGTGTGTTGTTCATAGTCCATAACCAGAATCATATTTAACTCGCATCTGTCGGAGGTAAGTGCGTTGGCAGATTGTATCTTATCATTAGACTGAAGGAGAACCTTCCTATACATGGGTGATACGACTGACGTCCTTAATGGTCATGCATATATGAAATATGGGATCAAGAAATCAAAGTGTCATGGAGAAAACGTGACAGATCTCACTAGATGTGTTTTGTCTGTCTCACGAGAACGAATCCTGTGTGTCCAAACGCGAATAATACGCCGGTGATGGTACTGAAATTCTTGTGGCCTGATTAATACATTGCACAACAAAATGGATGTACCCCTTGGAGGGTACCTTGAATTTCTTAGGGATGTTTTAGAAGACAGACATGAGTCATGTGTCTTGACTCATGTCTTAAGAAAATATGCTTATGACATGTGTCTTCAGAAAATATACGTGAGACATGTGTTTTGACTTATGTCTTGACACGTGTCTCGAGGTGTGAAATGAATAAAATTGAAAGTCTTAGGTTATCATGCCAGAATTGGCGGATCGGTTGGACTGCTGATCCTTTGTAATACTGGTCATGTCCATGACCGGTGTTTTGTTGTGATTGCTAGAATAGTTGTTGTCACAATATTGGTTACTATCTTCTTGTCTGTCAGTTCCATCACGGTCATTCTCATGACTGTGATTCATGTAACTATTCAGCTGAGTGGTCGGCTGGTACTGGTTCCCACTCATATGACTGAAAAGACAACCGAATGACGTGTGACATATAGCTAAAAGGTAGGGACATGGATTGTGATGGAAATCGTCTGGTGGTAAAGCATCTTCTCGTCCGATTGCTTTGATCCAACACCTTTGTCTTTATCTTGTAGGATCTCCAGGTTGTGATCAGCATCAGCATCTTGTAGCATCTCCAATTAATCAGCAGCATCAACATTTAGTAACATCTCCAAGTTATGGGCAGCATCAACATCTTTTAGAATATCAACAAGTGTAATACGCCTAAGATGATTTAGAATCGACTAGCAAAAACTCGTGGAGTATTGTAGGTGAAATACACTTGGATTACGGTATGTGTAATACACATGGGATACGATACATGGAGTACACGTGGAATACGGTACATGAAGTACGCATGCAATGCACATGAGATGATCGGTATGGGGTCGATCATCTGACATGATTTTAAAGGAAATAATTGGTTAAACGGTTAGAAAACCGAACTGGAATGAGCATCATGATAGCCTAGCAATTCCAGCATAGACATCATTCTGGTTGCATAGAGAAAACGCTAAAAGTGTGGTTAAACGAAATTCAACGATGATTTTCATGAAAGCATGATTAATGAAAACCAACCATGACTATCATGAAAGCAGGATTAATGAAATCCATCAATGTATTGCATGAAAGCATAATCAACATAAGAGACGTAAGACATAATCAGCATGAAGACGAAATTAACATGAAGAAACATGGAACAAAATTAACATGAAGGAGCATAAAACATAATCAGCATGAAAACGAAGTTAACCATGATAGTATGAAAACATACTTGACATAAAGAAACATAACAATTAATGAGGGGACATGGAAGAAATATGACTGTAATGAAATGAAATCTAAAAAATCGCTGGCGTGGACGACCATGGGTCGGTTCACAAAACAAAAATGACATGAGTAAGGATGAACGCCTATGGGTCCGCTCACTAACATAAAATTGACGTGAACGCCTATGGGTCGGTTCACCAAAACAAAATTCGAAATGAAAAGCACATGCAACTAAATATAGCCAGTCCTGTACCAACCATTACTTAGTCAAAATACCTGCAACAATAATACATGCAAATAAATAAGTGAAAATCAACTGTCACAATTTAACAGAAAACATATGACCAAGTATGAACTACGGTGGTTCACTCCATATTAGCCAAAGTTCTCAAGGAACATCATGCATAAAACAATGACATGTAATTAAGTAGGGATGAGGGTTGTTCAATCCATATTAGTAAAAAACAATTATGAGGAAAAGATCATGGTTAAAACAGCAAGGTGCTGAAAATATCAATACGTGGAATAACAAGCGTCGGCTTAAGAAGCTCCTAGTGACTACCCACTAGTCACAGGTCGAGTTTTAGAGCCTACAGGTCGAAACCTTGGGCTCTGATACCATAACTATAACACCCCATTTGATAAATGTAATATCACAGGATAATTATGGCGTGTCATCAAAGCATGCAAGGTAATATGTACTATACATACATGACCAAAAGGGATAACCAGAATCAAACATTGGTTCCCAAACATAAACCCAAAAATAAATAAAGTAAATGAAATGAGAAGGACAAAACAAGTGTCCAAACAAGCATAAGTATAAGAGGCAAAAGGAGAAGAAGTCTAAGGCAGCTTCCATCCTATGCACGTCCTCCAAATGCACAAGTCTATCCTTGGGTACCGGCCGTTTTGGGACATGGAAAAGAAAGTAACGGTTGAGCAATACGCTCAGTGAATGGATATATAACATAGTATGAATGGCTGAAACATAAATAAGACTGAAAAGCAACGAAAATGTATAAGTCCTAGAAAACCTGGAACATGTTTACAAAACTGGTTTTATAGTCTGAAAAGACTTATGTTTTTATATGAAAATTGTACTTAATTATCCAATAGCCCATATAGGTCATGAGGTTCCACCGTGCATGAATACTTGGAGGGGTGACCTCATCATGCAATTAGAGGGGATGCCTCTAATTAAATTAGTCTGGGTAGCATGGATCAACTCCTTGTGAAGGATGCAAGGCGCACACCACATTCACCATGAAAATCCTATAAAAACATGTAACTAGGATGCACCAATACACCCCACATGATAATATAAATATATGGCCAAAACTGTAAAGGGACGCCACGAGCAATCACTCTGTCGCGAGGAAGTCATAACATTGGTGCCTCCAGTGTTATGGTTATGGTACCTCCATAACTAGATGACATGGCATGCATGTATATGGCTTAGTCATTTAAAACTAACATAAGCAAATCAAAACATATAAAACAATTACTTGGGGAAAATAGTTGGCTGCAAAACGGGAATCCTAATAAGGAAAGAGAATGTCCATACTGAAGGACGGAATATCCGTACCTTATGTCCAGTGAACGATGAAAGATGAAAAGATGGAAAGTCCTACTCCGACTTCACAAGCGCTACATAAATAAGGGACATGAATGAGTTGGCTGATTACTGAGTGTGTTACTGGTTCTGTATGTTCTTAACTTATTTATGTGTCTTTGTCATGTTTTATGTTTTAAATGTTATCTTGTATTTGTCAAGGTTTTACATGTATTATGATTACATAATTCATGTATTCTTATAGTACTATACTTGTAGTGTAAAATAGAGAAACTTTCTAAAAGTAGCAGGTTTCCAAAAATAGAAAGGTTCCAAAAATAGTAAGTTTCCAAAAATAGAAAGTTTCCAAAATTAGAAATAAGCTGGATTAATAAGTTCAAAAGATAAGCTAGTGCTTATTGATTATATGCTATAAGTCATGGAAATAGTAGTAAAGTTTATTAAGTACATACTATAGGTTATGGTGATTATTAATTATTAATGATATGCATGGTTTTAATAAATAATATTATGTCATGATAACTTAATAAAACTTTACATTATTCTGATTAATTAAATTAACATGGTTTTAATTTAATTACGCTATTTAAAATACTTAGGTTATAACATGATTATTAATTTCTAATAATTAACCTAAGTCATGATTTTAATAAATAAAGTCTTGATTCATGAAAATTAATTAGATTAATGAATCAGCAAAATAAATTACTAGTCCATGTTAACTAATTAAAATAATTACTTTAATATAACCCGTGATAATTAACTTGTACCCGAACCCGAGAACCAAGCCACACCAAGCCGAACCAACCCAACACAGCCGGAGGCTGGTGGTTGGCCGACGGCTAAGCAACCCTGGGCTGCAGCCGTTGGTTGCCACTGGCAGCCCTTAGGTTCCTACCGGCAGTATCGGGTTTCCCCCGCTGCGTCCACTAGTTCCACCGGCAGTGGCCGGTACCCACTGTCTTTGACCCGTTCCCCCTGTTTGGGGCCTATGACAAGCGTCTTCCCTCTATGGGTTGCGGTTGTTGGTGGAACAAGACCACCGATACCCAAATGGTCTTGGTTTGCATGTACAGCCGAGACAAACACCATCCCACCCTCGATTCTAACATGTTTAGTTAATTGATTTCATGTGTTCATATGTGTAATCAAATAAGTTCGTGACTCAAGAAAAAATGGAATGAAAGATTAATATTTAGGGCATACCGAATATGATTTAATCAATGGTGAAAGATCCCGAACATGAACCCAAATTTATCAAAGCTCCAAAAAACTTACTCCCTCATGTTTGCTTGTGAAAATCAGGCGGCCATAGGGTGTGGTGGCTAGGTTTTTATGATAAATTCTAAAAAGTGATAAAATAAAATGGATGTTTACCTTTCCTGACTTGTAATTAATCAAATGGACCGGGCTCAAGCCCTTTCTTTCTTTTCTTTTGTTTCCCACGCCAACCAAACACCCTTCTATGTGTTTTCGTTTTCGTTTTTCATGATCAATATATTATAATGTGTGTTCGTGTTTAATTCTCATGGTTTTATTTCTTGCTACGTTTAATTATTTTACGTAAATACTTAATGTGTAGTAATAATATACGAAATGCTTGTAATAAATGTTCGTGATTCGACGTATGTTAATAATTATTAAAGTTTTAATTTAATCGTGATTTCATGTATTTAATGTTCTTGGTATTTTTATTCGGGTTTTACAGGTTTAGTATGGGAGAGTGATGAGACTGCATTTATACATAGTCTCATCGTCTAAATTGGGCTTAAAATGCTTAAAAGTATCATAAAATACCCCAAATATACTTGTATAGTGTATTTTAGGTACGGATATCGTGAATACAACAAAAGATAATAGGAATCAAGCAAAAAAAACATAGGAAACAAATCTACACAAACAACCGGACCCAAGCTTTGATTTTCCAAAGAAGTCATTGAAGTTTTGAAGATTGTCAAGATTGGTCCCTCTTCTTTGAAGACTTGTCATTTTAGGCACTTGTAAAACTTAATATGCAATTTTGGTCCTTAAAGTTTCAAGAAATGACATTTATATCCCTTGAAGAGCCTTAAAATTGCATATTTAATCCTTGAATCAAGTTTAAAAAAGTTTGAGGGACTGAAGTTGTGATTATACCTAAGATATATGCATTTGACTTGCCCTAAAAACCTATGAACTAAAGTTTGGTTGAAGATTGAAGGTTTTTGTGAAGACTAAGGACCAAAACTGCCATATTTGTAACCCATACCCACCTACACCCGGTATTAAACCCAACCATCCCATAAATGAGCCCATAAACCAGTCCCCCTCGCCACGTCACACTCTCCACCCACTCCTAATCCCCCACATCATCACCCATCACACACGTCATCCTCCACTATCTTTCATTAACTACTAGGGTAAAAGCTATACAATACCAACGTACTTATTTAAATGTACCAACTTTAAAGACGTACTAATTTATCGCTAGACATTAACAATAAACTATCAAATTTGTTTCGTCTTTACCAATATGACCCTGAAATGACTGTAGTACCCTTATCTTCTTTAACATAATTACATATATTGCCATTCACCATATCTAAAAAACCAGTCGGATTCTGAGAATTAAGATCATGAAAGAACAAATTCCTGGGTATTTTTGTAACATCGATGTGGATGACAATGACCATGGAACAGTGGGTAATTCTTAACGTAATAACCAGCGGTAAGAGGAATAACCAAGAACATAGTATCAACAAAGTTCAGCCATGGTTGTTCTTCAAATCAATTGATCCACCAACAAATGGCTAACCACTTTCAAGCTCTTCCCAACCACTTGGATCTGCTATAAAAAAAGTGAAACATTTCATAACTTTCTTGTACATAAAGATAAGTTTAATAATAAGACATCTAATAATTTGATGAACATATTATTAAAAAAACAATAAATAGTTTTTACCTTAATTTGATGAACATATTATTAAGAAACAATATTTAGCAATCTGATGTTGTAACTTGATTTGATTTTTGGATTGTTTTGTTGATCATGTATTGATATTAAAGAGAAAAGGCAAAGCACTTGAATCAAGAACAGTTATTTGTTACTTACAATGAATATGAACCTGAGTGATTTTCTTATATTGTTGTAATTTACTTTGCTTTGCAAAGCAGGAGCACAACTAATGGACAGAAAAAGCCATATCTGTCATAGTTAGAATTTTGCAAACAAAAAGGGTGTTTAATTGAAAACTAAATAAAAAGGAAAAAGACAAGGGTAATACAGTCATTTTAGGGTCATATTGGTAAAGACTGAACAAATTTAAAAGTTAATTGTTAATGTCTAGCGATAAATTAGTAAATGTTTAAATTCGATACATTTGAATAAGTACGTTGATATTGTATAGTTTTTACCCTAACTATTAAACAAATTTTTATTTAAACAATTGTTTATTATTAATTTACCCTGGGAAACAACTTGCATCTTTCTAATCCCCATCTAACGCCACTATTTAAGCATCACCTATCACCACATAAACCCTAAACCCAATCAGTAACAAATCAAAGGGTTTTGATTTGATTCTTTCCAGAACCATAATTAAACATATGCTAACCATTTCCCCACTCCTAAAACCATGTCACTTTGACCCCCATGTGACATACACAGCTTCCCCTGACCCATGTTTGAACAAGGAGACAAAAAGTTGACAGAAAATCAAGGGCCCTTGTTAATTTCGTGTTTTCCGCAACACAACCAACGTCCAAGATCATATACCAATAGCTGTACATCACATGCGCAAGAGAAGACCAGAATTTTGAAATTCAAACCAAGGGCAAATCCGGGAATCGTGCAAGCTAGGGTTTATGTTTAATGTTTTTCTAGATTGTTCTTTTAGGTTGTATAAATAGAGGTGGCATGTGCCTCTATTTTTCTTTGTTCCGAATTTGTATAATATTTTTTAATATTAATAAAAAATCTTATTAAGTTATTTAAAATCTTTGCAAGGCTATGTTCTAATTTTTATGCTTTTAGTACTGTAAACCTTTTATCTTTTATGCAATATTTTAGGCTTAGTTTTAATTGAAAGCAAGATTCGATTCAAGGATACTTGGTTCAATCTTGTTTTATGTTTTAAGCTTATAGAGGCTCTTGTGTGCTTATTTGGTTGACACCCAAATGAGCAGCACAAGCTTGTATAAGCTGATACTTTGTTGGTTCAAGTTTTACAAAAGGTTTCAAGTTGGAGTTTGTTAAAAGATTTTCAAAATCCTTTTCTTTCTTTTATGCATTGTTACTATTACTCATTTTTCATAAACCCTTGCTCAAACCACTTGACAACTGGTCTGATTCAAAGGTCTTATGAGCTTGAAGTGTTGTGTGTTTCAACAAGTGTAAAAGATCATATCAATCCTTCTTTATTTTCTTGTTGTTTTGGTGGCTGCTTTAGCCCATCAATAAAAACAAAACACAACTCTCATCCATCTGATGAGAAGCTCTCCAAGACCCTAGTAGAAGGCATCAGCTAGTTTATGATTGGCTTGCACAAAGCCAAGCAAGGTTTGGCTTGAACCCTGTTAGGTTTTCTTTGTTTTGATTATTATGTGATTTGTGGAAGTTGTGTGATTTGTGTTATTTCTAAGTTTTTATTGTTTAATTTGTGTTCCATGATAATGTTATACATGTTACATTAGTTTGAAATTGGTTTAGAAGTATTTTAGTTTAATTATGTATGATAAAATTTGTGTTTTCATAAGTTAAGGGGTGTTTGGTTATGCCTATTTCTTGCATAAGATGACACTTTTGTAGGTGATAAGTATATTAAGCATCCTCCAACAGGTTTAATAAGTAGTTCTATGCAATTTGTCTCAAGGTTGTTGTAACACCTGGTAATTTTCCCTACTTTGTAAAATGACTATTTTACCCTTTGACTTTTTATTTAGTCAACTATGTGATTTAATTGTGTTGGAACCGGGAGGTTATCCCGTATTGTCTGAAAAACTGTTTGATGACGAGTAATGACTTGACACTATGCTCAGTCATTATTCTGAACATTTTTTGTGAACCTGACCAAAGTGTTGAGACGGTCAATGAATTGACGATAATCCATGAGATTATTCGTTATCTGTGAATTATGTGCTTAACTGTTTAGTTTTTAACAGCGTGATCGTATTTTCTTGAGCAGCGTATTTAAATATTTCTGTATATGTTTATATATGCCTTTATTTTAGTATTTTTGCTATTTATAGTAATAAATCGTATTTACTGTGAATATTTAATTAACATATCGCGTTTTCGTATTTTACGTCGTTTTTACGTTTAACCGTCGTTAGCATGCATAAAATACTTTACCAATTATAAAATATCAGTTTTCGTCGAAAAATCGTAAATTTAATATATTTCGTCAAATTTTTAAGTTTTACGTAATTTTAAACTTAACTATATACTTTTTAACATTTACCTAAAACTAACTAACCTTTTTACCTTAAACCTTTTAACTAGTTACCATAGTAAAAATTTTGAATAATTTACCCCATGTGGGACCCCCCCCCCTAACCGGCCAAATAACCACACACATGCAAGCTAAACCAAATTTTCTACTCTTTGTCATTTTAAGCTTAAGCTTACACACGTTACATCTTTTAACTTATTAACTCATTTCACCTCAAATAATTCACACTTATTCACTCTTTCACTTCACAAAAAAAACACACATCTCTCTCTTTCTCTCTCAAAACACACGGCACAAACACACTCTCCATTTTCCACCATTATTGATTTTCTTAAAGCTCCATTTTAAGAAGAATTAACACAAAATAAATACATCCTAGAGTTTGTACAAGCATAAAGAAGAATGGTTTTTCTTGGTTTGTTGATTTGAGTAGTTTTTGGGTTGAAGTTATAGAAGTAGAGTTCTTGTTGATTATTAGTGGGTTAGAGCGTAGATCGGGTTGTTGTGATTACGTAGAGTCGTTACTCAAGGTTACTTCTTAAACCTTTTTCATCTTTTCATTTTTCATGCATAATCTTGTAGATCTATGCATGCATGTTACTCATCAACTATTTTCTTGAAATAAAATGATAAAAACTAATTTTGGTCATAAAATATTTTAGATCTATGAAAATTATGTTTGAATCTATTAGATCTATGCATGAAAATGGTTTAATTGAAAGACTTGTGAAAATATAAGTATGTATATTTTTAGATTTGTGAACTTGAAGTAAAATCTTTGATTTTGTTGGTGTTTATGAATAATTGGAGGGAACTAGTAGTGTTACTACTAGTGGTTACGCTTAAAAATGGTCGAAAACGAGTTTTTACGAAAAACATACAATCTGTCCGATTTTTATAAGAGCCGTAGAGGGTCGTAAAAATTGTCTTGACACTAGTTTACTACGATATTATGAAAATATAAGTTAATACCTTCGTTTCGATATATTATGGGCTAAAAACGGAGCTAAAATGAGTAAGATATTGTCGTTTAAATTTCGTTGTCCGATTAACTTAATTTTTGTGAAAAACACTATAAGGTGTTTGCTGTCTAGGTTTTTAAAGTGGTCGAAACGACGTTTTCGAGTCAAACGGAATTGTTTTAAGTGTGGAAATGGTTACTAAAAGTTGTGTATAAATGTTGGACTTGTTTTGTAATAGGGTATTAGCGCGAAATGTGAATACTTGGTGTACCGTTAAAAGTTTGAACGTTGGAAGTGGAAATTGATACTATTGCGGAAAATGACTTGTTGAAATATTGACGATTGAGAAAGTGTTGAAAATAGGGGTTTTAGGACAAGATTTGAGTACTTACTAAAAATGGCAAATTTTTACGTGACGCCGAAAGGCTACCGAATTTCGTTAGAAATCGTGTTGGAAAATTTATTAAGATAAATTTTGGTAAATTAAAATTTACGCCGAAAGGCTGTCGAAATTTCGTCGAGTCAAAAATAAATATTTTTGCCTAAGTATACATATACTATAATGTTTATAACGATATAACATTTACAAGTCACGATTTTAACAACGAATATGGAAATTATCTTCTAAGAAATCTGTAATCCTAAGAAAAATGAAATTTTTCCCATCATCGACATCTGAAAGCGTGTGGACATTATCTTCTCAAATTGTTTAGACAATTCTATGTTAGTGGCAGCAAAAATTATATCATCAACATAAATTTGTACCAGAAGCATGTCGTTGCCGTCCTTGAGAGTGAATAGAGTAGGGTCCACTTTGCCTTTGGAGAAGCCTTCCGACATGAGATATGTTGACAGGAGATCATACCACGCGCGTGGAGCTTGTTTCAACCCATAAAGAGCCTTCTTAAGCTTGTACACGTGATTAGGAGACTCCGTACTGACGAACCCATCCGGTTGACTAACATAAACCTCTTCCCTTAGTTCACCGTTCAAAAATGCCGTCTTCACATCCATTTGATAGACGATCATGTTCATATGAGCAGCAAACGCAAGGAATAGTCTAATCGCCTCCAATCTAGCCACAGGAGCAAAAGATTCCTCAAAGTCTATACCCAAGGCTTGTTTATATCCTCTAGCGACCAATCTTGCTTTATTCTTCAATACCGCACCCATCTCATCAAGTTTAACCTTATAAACACATAACAAAGTAAGGATGTTAACCTTGTCAGGGCGAGGAACCAATTCCCATACTTCTAGTCGTTTGAATTCATTGAGTTCCTCCTACATAGCTTCAATCCAAGATGATTGGGTCATAGCCTGCTGCCAATTTTTGGGTTCAACTTCAGAGAGAAATGCATCAAAGTAACAATAAAGTGCACTCTCTTGTAATTGATGGCGTGTAGAGACTGGTCGATCTAGATCTCCAATAACATTCCTAATTGGGTGATCTTTTGTCCATTTAGTGCTATGGTTTTCAATCCTAGGTGGTCTGGAGTGAACAATAGAAGGAGCTTCTTCTGAGGTAGACGCGGCTGAAGGGTTTTCAGGGATCGCTACACCAAAGAAAGGAAGCTCTTGCAAGTGAGCATATTCCAGGTCGTGATTAGTAGTATCCTCTTCTACATCATTAGGCACAAGTAGGGGTGATGATTCAGGTGTAGTTTGAGAATCACTTGGTGAAGGTGCATCCGGTTCAATGTGAATTGTAGATGCATTAGATAAAGGTTCATTAACTTGAGCAACCACTTCAGGTATTGGAGCAATTACTACAGGTGCTGGAACTTCATCAGTCGGGGGATCGAAGAATTCATCAAACAACGGTTGAAACAGTTTATCCCACTCGGGCCTTGATGGTGGTAAAAATGATGTAGAAGTAGGATTGTTGGGAACTAATCCGGAACTAATAGCACCGGTTCCCATCTCATGAAGCGCGGGTTCAGAGCTGTGTTGCTCAGAAGCCATCGCTGTCAGCTCGTCGAAATCTGCGTCCATAGTTTCTACAATCTTGCCAAGACGACGGTTATAGATTCGGTATGCTCTTTTGGACGGTGAGTAACCAATGAAAATACCTATATCGGCTTTTGGTTGAAGCTTACCCAAGTTCTCACTATTGATGTTTGGATAACACAGGGCACCAAACACATGGAAAAATGAAACATCGGGTTTGCGGTCATGTAGAAGCTCATAATGTGTTTTTCCATGGCGTTTCCGAATGATAGAACGGTTTTGGGTAAAACATGCAGTAGAAATAGCCTCTGCCCACAAGAACAATGGAGCGTTCGCATAAATAAGCATGGTCCTAGCAGCTTCCATAAGTGTACGATTCCGTCTTTCAACGACACCGTTTTGTTATGGAGTGCGTGCAGCGGATGTTTCATGTGATATACCAACTCCTTCATAATAATCACGAAGAGTCTGGTTGACGAACTCTGTACCATTGTCTGTACGAATACGGCGGACAGTGGTATTCAAACGTACCTGGATGAACTTCAGAAAAGTAATGATAGCCTTCGGTGCTTCATCCTTTGTACGTAAAAATCTAACCCATGTAAACCTTGAGAAATCATCCACAATAACCAGAATGAATTTCTTACCGCTCACACTTTCAGTTCTCATCGGCCCACAAAGATCCATATGCAAAAGATGAAGTTTTTCTTGATTGGTGTCTTCAGCTTTGGGCTTGTAAGATTTCTTGGTACTTTTCCCCCTTGAACACGCGGAACATAAATGGTCCTTGTGAAATTTAAGCTTAGGAAGACCACGAACTAACTCGTTTTTAGCCAGATGATTAATAGCATCAAAATTAAGATGAGATAATCTGCGATGCCATAACCATGACTTGGTCTTAGAAGCTTTAGAGAGAAGACATACTGGAGAAGCGGCCATCATGTCTTGTAAGGACAAAGTATAAAGATTTGCACCACGAGATCCCTTCAACAAATCTTTTCCTTCCAAGTTGCGGATGAAACAAGTGTGTTGTCGAAAAGCAACCTCAAGGTTGGAATCACAAAACTGTCCTACTGAGAATAAGTTATGACCAAGACCTTCTACATAGTATACCCTAGAAATCGTCACGTTTCCAATCTGATATTCACCATACCCCATAATCTTTGCAATATGATCATTTCCAAATTTAACCGTACCAAGAAACTTGCTGACGAAATTTCGGAGCATCGAGCGATTTCCGGTCATATGTTTTGAACAACCGGAGTCCAAATACCACAGGATGATTTGGACCACCTGAAAATATCACCACACAAAGACAATGTAGAGGTATCGGAATCTGAGTGTTCCTTGTTATTAGCAGGTACAGATTTAATAATCTTAGATTTGCTAACTCTAGGTTTCTTAGATTTCCTAGCCTTCCTTTTCTTCTTAATTGGTGGTGTAGATTCTAATTGGCTCAAATCCTGAGGTATTTCTTCACTGATAGGCACTATAGTGGGGGCTGACCTAATTAAAGGGCGTTGTTTCCATACTTGAGTGCGAGTGTTCCTAACTAAAGGACGCTCAGACCTAACCTCAATGGATGCATTCCTAGTTAAAGGGCACATTTTTCCATCTAATGTAAAGGTCCTACCAGTGGGACGCCATTGCCAGCCAACTTGGGCACGAGTTCTACCCGTTGGCTTCCATTCAAGACCATTCTTAATAGCATTCATTTCATTAACGTGATCAATTAGACACAAATCATGACGCTGGGAAAACATACATTCATTACAATTCCAACAATTTAAATCAGAATTCACGAATGGTTTAGGCTGCTGCACAGGCGCAGAGCTTTTAGTCTTAACATGATTCTTGTTATTTAAAACTGAACTAGCATTCCTATTGTGAACTTCTACTTTCTTCTTTGTGGCACTACTAGTGGAGGGCTTGATCTTAGCTTTCTTGAGTGGCGATCCTTTAGCCTTAGTAGTCGCTTTTAATCCTGTAGAAGGCAAAGTGGGAACATTAGCAACAGATTTTAATGGTGTCTTACTTGATTGTGCCAATGACGGTTTCACTCCTGGAGTCTTATTAAATGGAGTGACAGCAATGGGCCTATTATTAAGTAGTGCAGAACCTGGTGTACCTATGTATTGCAAGTATGCTAGGCAATATTGAACTCGCTTAACATATTCATGAGCCGAATAATAGTCGCTACTTGAGGGATCTAAGGCATAAAGATCGTCTACAATATCCCTAAGAAGATCGACATGCTTAATGGCATTCCTCATATAGTCATCATAGGTAACCTGATTTCTCTTATGAAGCGGATTCTTATAAAGCACTACTGACTTGGTTGTTGGAGCACTAGTGGACGGTGCAGAGTCGGTAGCTAAGCTATCAACAACTTCTTGTCGGGTGAGAAGAAGTGTCTCCTTTAACTCAGCCAAAACCATATTTTTGTCTATGAGCAGGATGTTCAGGTCAGAGATTTCCTCGCACTTTTGGTTCAGTTGTTCAACATAATATTGTTGCTGTGCCGCATTAAAAGCGAAGCGTTCTTCTAGTGAACCATAAAGAGCGGATAGTCCATGCCTTGTCTGATCCATCTCCCCTAGAATAGTTGATAGTCTAATTTCTAAGACCTGATTTTTAGACTCTGCAGCCTCTAGTTCCATTTTTAATGTTTCCTTTGATGATACCTCTCTCTTCAATCTCATGATTTCTTCCTCTAATGTCTTAACAATTGCAATCATCTTGTCACTTGTCTCAACACCGTTTTCACAAACATTTGATATCAAAAGATTTTCATTTTGAGTTTGTTGTTTTAATTCTAAAGATATACAATGTTGTTCTAGTTGATTAAAGCGTTGTGAAAGTAAATTATAAGAATCTTGTAGCTTTAAAAACTCAGCATTAGATTCGTGACAAGAATGATTATCTACCTCATTTACAGTTTCAGCAACATTTACAGAAATATCACAAACATCATCACAAATATGCACAGCATTACAATTCATCATAGCGGATGTAAGCTCATTCGAATAATTAACATTTACAGTAGTAAGCACATCACACGAGATTACTTCGGACAAGAATCGGTCATATTCGGTTAAAATCTTTTCTTTTTCAATTAGTTGCAGTTCGTAAGCGGTGTCCATTTCATAAAACACTTTTTGAACTTCACCAATTTCAAACTGAAGATTTTCCTTAAGAGATGCAAAACTTCTTTTTAGACTTTCGACAAACGGATTGATCTCAGTTTTAAACACCTCGTTCATGTGTTCGAAAGCCCATTCTCCGGCGTTTAAGCCATTTGAAGTCGTACATTCCAAAATGACCTTGTCAAAGTTAGTAAAGTATCGGTTAATCTCTTGCAAGTTTAACCATACAGTGCTAACAGGTGGAAGATTCTTTGGAATTTCCTTAGGACCTTCCATGTTGACAAGTGTAGGAAATGTACTAGGGCTTTCTTCCTCTATCATGTAGGTTGGTGCTGTAATGAGATCCTTATCCATATGGAAGCGAACTCTAAAATCAGTTTTTGCAAGCTCCTTATTCATTTTAAAATAATCACAATCTGGATATTTTGCTGAATTGTATGACCGATCCTCATCAACTAGATCCTTATTTGTTCGATCATCGGGAAAAACAATCGGGTCTAAAGCAAATCCTAATTGAGTTGCATTATACAATCTTGGACTATGTCTAAAAGCTTGTTTTGCATACTTTGGGTTAGGGGGAAGGCCTTTTTGACGTGATAAGTTAAACTCTCTAAACGAAGCATCAAATAAGTGCACTAGTTGAGAAGCAGCGTATTGTCTTAAAAGCAAGTAGTCTAGACTTCTAATCTTATTAGCAGCATTAATCTCCATTTCATTCTTCTTAGATTCGAGTAATTCAAAATCAGTTTGAAGTTTTTGAAAATTAGTGACCACTAACTCCTTTTCTTTAAGTTCATTAGACAGATTTGCTCTTAAGTTTTCGATCTCTTGCAAGTGACCCATTTGTTTGTTTCTAAAATGATCATATTCTAGATTTGTGAGAACACTTGACGAAGGCACTAATTCCAAAGTTTGTACTTTCTCATTGCTTAAGGAAAGCTCATCAGACAAATTCTTATTCTTAGCTAAGGTTTCTAAGAGTGCAGCATTCATTTGGCTAAGTAATATAGCAGGAACCATTACCAAATCTTGTTGAGCAGGAGTAGGCGTATGCGAACTGGGTCCCGGTTGTGATTCACTCAAAGTCTGGGGACTCACATTGATATTGCTATCATTGTTTGTCTCCTCGTTTGAAGGACTCACCACCGAAGATTCATTCGAGTCAGCACTCTCTTGCACAACTTGATGTGGTTGAATACTAGCATCAGTGGTATTATCGGTGGTATTAATAAGTACCTCAGATCTCTTTTCTGGCCCTAAGCTGGAGATAGTTGCCATGAGAGCAGCCTTTGCAGATTGAAAGTCATCACAGTCGGAGTCATACGCATCAAGATCATCGGCTTGGTAAGCTGCATTCTGCGTAGTGACAACGTCTTGTTCAGCAATCCCTGGGTCAGCAAGAAATGCAAGCTCCTCTTCATCAAGTTCCCTTCCTTGCGCCTGAGCGTTTACCAGATAGATCTTTTCTGCAAACCACTGTCCATCCCTTCTCCTCTTGGGTTTCTTACAATCCCTGGACATATGACCCTCTTCCTTGCAGTTGTAGCATGTAATCATTCTCAACTTTCCTGTATTAGCCCGTGGAGGATTGTTGACCATTGGAGCAGGAGCAGGATTGGCGGTGCGAACATTGGTTGATGTGGAAGTTCTCCCCTGATATGGTTGAATTGGCTGAACCATTACCCTGCCATTCTCAATTGTAGCTTGTTGGCGAGAATTGGATGAATTCCTCAACTGATTGTTGGTAGGAGCTGATCCTCTGAATCCTTGTTTGCTTAAAGTTCTTGTGAGATAAGCAGACATAGTAGTTAGCACTTCAACTGGGTCAGCTCCTTGTTGGAATACAGGAACGGGGACTTCCTCATCATCACAATATAGTGCTTGATCTGGATGAGCTGCATAATCAGTAGAAGGAATACTCATTTGATCAGGGTAGCTTGATGGATATGCTGCATAAGGTGCAACATTTGCTGGATGAAGTTGTGAAGCATACTGTGGTGAAGGTGCATTGAACCGATATTGTTGCTGATGTGAGGTGGGTGGTTGTGGTAGAATCGAGTACTGGGGAAAGGCTGGTGTCATGTAAGGTGATTGATGATAAGCTTGATGTCCCAAGATATAAGGTGTGTTGTTGTGAGACAAGCTTGGTTGATTCGCCATCAAAGCTAAGGAATCTGGGTACATACCGCGAGGAGAACGGTGCATAATCACATGCTTCTCATGCTGCTGAAGGAAGGCATATATTTGATCCAAATTGCACTTATGCAGATCCCTGGTTAACTTGACATCGGTAATGTACTCACCCCATTCAGCTTGAGGTAGAGTATTCAAGAATTTGGTGTTAACCTGGAATGGTGCAATCACAAGATTGTATACATTCAGATCGTTCATGAGTGTGGTGAATCTGAAGTAATAATCGTGAAGCGTTTCCCCTGGGTTGTACGTGAATCTATCAAACAGGTCATACAACTGACATTCCCTTTCCTGTTTGGTGAGAGACGTTCCTTGTAGCAACACTTTAAGACGTTCCCATAGATCCTTTGCCACCGTATACTGACTCACCATCCTATAGATGTCATGGGGAAGAGCTTGGAGAATTGTTTGAAGAGCTTTTTCATCTACATCTGCAACAAGTTGTTGGGCTGGAGTGAGTTCTTCAAATTCTCGTGGTCTAGTCACGTTGTCAACCGTAATGGTTCCATAGTCGAGTGGACCATTCAAAATCGATTTGACCATAAGCCTTCCGTATGTCGGTTTCCCCTTTAGATATTGCATCATTCGACCTTGCCATGCCTCAAACACCTCTTTAATAAGCATCGGTGGACGGCTATCAGTTCCCGTTATGATTGATATATCCGTAAGAGATGTCATCTGAGGCATTACTGAATTTGGATTCATTTTGTTTTTCTTCAAAGAAACAGAGATTATCGGTTGATCGAGCAGTGAAGTAAAGCTTGTGAATTGTGTTGTGTTTTTGTTGTAAGAAACCAAGATTAAATCCTCTAAAAAATCGTCGAAAAAACAAGCAAAATAACCCTTGATTCGGAACTTTTTGTTGATTCGGAAGATTACCTTGATTCGGAACTATTTGTTGATTCGGAAGATTACCTTGATTCGAAACTTTTGGATTGATCCGGAACTTCTTGGTTCGGAAGTTCTTGGTTCGGAACTTTGGCTTGATACGGAACTTCTTGACTCGGAAGTTCTTGGTTCGGAAGTTTGGCTTGATCCGGAACTTCTTGACTCGGAAGTTCTTGGTTCGGAAGTTTCTTGATCCGGAACTTCTTGGTTCGGAAGTTTCTTGATTCGGAACTTCTTGACTCGGAACTCCTTGATCCGGAACTCCTTGATCCGGAACTTCTTGATCCGGAACTCCTTGATCCGGAACTTCTTGATCCGGAACTTCTTGATCCGGAAGTTTTGCTGAATAAACAGAAACTTCCTCCGATGAACAGTCGAACAGTAAAAATTAAGATTAAGCCCAGATTTTGACCAAATAACCCAAAAAGTTTTGTGCTTTCGACTAAAATAAGTAACAACTAATACTTATCCACTAATCCCAATCACAAAAACACCAAAAACACCAAGAATCAAGATGATTTTTCTTAAAGAACACTAATACAATCAAAAACTAAAAAACCACACAAATCACTACCTTAAATCACCCCATAGCTCTTGATACCAAATGTAGAATATTGATAATCAATGAATCTATGAAGGGGTTTGTTGATTTCTAGAGAGAGAAAGTTAGAGAGAGAAAGTGAGAGAAACTATGTGTATTTTATTAATATGGAAAACAAGAAATGACAACAACCAACCCCTTTCCTTAGTGGAAAGGGGTATTTATAGTTCCAAGCATAACATGGGCTTGGGCCGGTCCATGACAAGCCCATGGACCGGTTCTTACTTAAGTTAATAAGCAATTAATAACTAATTACTAACTACGAGCTATTACAACATAAATCATATTGTGGAGTGACCGATACTTCTAATATACGTTAAAACGTATTTCTAACATATATATATATATATATATGATTGATGAGTAACGTACGTGACGAACTATTGTGACTTATTTGCTAGCGCCTAAACTATAGTATTATATTTAGGTTGTTGCTAGAGTTGCTCGCTACTATTTGATCTTACTTGTGCGGTTTGAATCGTTGCTTGAGGTGAGTTTATAGATCCCTATTAAACTGCTTTCGATGTTTAATGTTTTGGGATGTGATAAATGCTTTGATGCTTGCTTCTGGACGCAAGTAAAACTTGATTTCTGTGAACGCTTTGTGAACACTATTTATGAGATAGCTTAAGTTGCTTTAGCCATAGTCCCCACTATCGTGAATCGTTAGTTACTCTGCTGGAGTAAGCTCTTATGTTACGGATAGATCTATTGAGGGTTGACAACCTCCACTCGGTCATTCTGACGCCGGACGAGTGTGTACCATTTGTATGAACGGAGTTATCTTGGCTAGGTACTCCATTGGGGCAAAATTTATGTATGCAATCTATTGTATGCACTGGATCACTAGTTTCGATGTCACGAGCTTAGCTATCATAAATACTATGAACACCCAATTTATCCTACACTTGGCACTATATCTCCTATAGTTGCACGTGTACATGAAATGAAATCTGAAATTGAATTACTATGAGTTTTTACTTGAAACCTATATTCTCACCAACTTTATGTTGACCCAATTTAGCATTTATCTCAGGTAAATGATGATGAGTTGTATCTGCTGTGTGAAGTACTTGGAGTCCGCATGCATATCTTGGCTATCTTCGGACATTTATTTACTTATGCTTTTGAACTATTATCTCGTGGATGTTTAAGACTTTTACATTCCGCTGCACTATCTTTTGAAACTGGGACCTTTTGTACTGTGATGCTTTTAATTTAAATTCAACGAGGTATTTTTATAAAACGTCTCATTTAGAGTCGTTCTCTTGTACCTTGAACTATGATACAATGACGTAACAGCCCTCGAGCTTCACTGCTTCCGCATATCACATTTTAGGGTGGTAATCAGAGCATTGGTTATAGAGAACTAGGTTCGCATCTTAGGCCTAGACTATAACCGATGTGGCTACTTGTTACTCTGTATATATATGTGTACTACGTAATGTATTACGTAGGATAACACTATAAGTAATATGTAATATATATTATGTAATACGTAATATGTATTATATACATATGCATTTCGCTGATTTGCATACTTTAATTTCTATACATGATTATTTCATGCATACCCTACTACTGCTTTAATACGCATTTTGGTTGTTGCAGGTTTTGTCGTCATCTACTGTTACTTACCAGCCCGACTCTGCTGACGAAGAGTGGGAAGACGAGATTGAGATGATACCAGATTATGTCGAGCCGGAGAATGACCCAGAGGAGGCTGATCTTGAGCAGAAAGGTGCGGAGTATGACCCCTGACGAGGATCTGGAGGAGGATGATGAGGGTGAGCCTGATGTGTTGTCTGATACTTCTGATGTTGTTGATGGGATTGCCACCGGTTGTGCATCGTACTTTGATCGAGTGGGTTAGTGGTAGTAAGGACGATGAGGATGATGAGGATGACGTGGATGGTATTGAGGTAGATCACGAGGGTGATGAGGGTATGGATGGACATGAGGTAGGTCATGAGGATGATATAGATGGTGTTGAGGTAGATCATGAGGGTGATGATGATATGGATGGATATGAGGTAGATCGTGAGGATGATGAGGACATGGATGATGAGATTGAGAGTGATACTGACGTTAGGATGGTTGTGGCTAGTAGTGATAGCGAGGGTGCTGAGGCTGATGATGATAGTAGGGTTGATGCTTTGACTGTTGTACCTGAGAGAGTTGAGCCTAGTAGGAGGAGTGAGATTAGGAAGACGTCAAACTTGAGGAAGTAGCCTACTGTTCCATGTCAGCGGTTTAGAGAGGAGAGGGAAGCTTTATGGGGTACGCCACCAGCTGAGGTTTATACTGATTCCGATGATACTGTACCACCTGCTGATGGAGCTGGACCATCCGGTGTTAGATCTCGAGCTTTGTCCGATTCTGATTCGTCATGCCCACGGAAGAAGATTCGTATGTCTGATTCACACACTACACCTGAGGCATCGCCTACTCATGGGAGTCGAGTTGCTACTACTGTTTCTACACCACCTACTCATCATGTTGGAGAGCCCTCTAGACCTAGCTCATGTGTTGTTATGATAGGATCTGTTAGGGATTCAGATGCTGTTCGTTTTCGTCTACTTGAGGATGCGGTTTTTGGATTGTTAGAGGATAACGAGGATACCCGCGACTTGTTGGATATCACACTTGAGGAGGTTGCTAGGTTGAGGCGTGAGTTGGAGTCAGTTCGTGGAGGAGACCGAGCTGTAGATGGAGACCCGAGGAGTGACTCACCGAGATGCACTAACTGTGATCGTCGTCGTCGCACTTAGAGATTCATCGTTATTGTGCTTAATTCTAGAGTAGATTGACATCTTTATCTTTTGGGTATTGTATCCACTAAACTAGATTAGTACTCGGTTAGTTGGAGTAGACTAGATGTAATCATACTCTTATTATATGAGTATGTACTCGATATTTTGATTATGAATGGGAATTTAACTTTATGACTTTGACCAGTGACTATCCTTTCTATGTTTGTTGTACTGTTAAATTCTGCATTCTATTTTAGCATAAGAAATATATAACGTGTATATTCGTGCTTGAACCTTAATTGCATTGTTGTCTTAACGCAGAGAAACAATGGTGAACACACGTAACGGAATGACCGACGCACATTTGGAAGCACTGATTACGCAACGAGTGACTGCTGCACTGGCAAACGTTCAAGCTAACAACAACGTAAAAGAAGCACCACCGAACAATGTTGACAATCGACCGCCTAAGCCGTTGTACTTACAAGGACTTTAGGAGCTGTGACCCTTTGAATTTTAATGGTACTGAAGGAGTTGTCGGATTAGCTCGTTGGGTTGAAAAGATGGAAGCTGTGTTCCATGTCAGTGGATGTGCTGTTGAAAACCAAGTGACTTATTCTACTTGTACTTTAGCTGCTGGGGCGTTGACATGGTGGAACACCCATGTGTAGACGGTTGGAGCCGAGGAGGCGTATGGAATGAGTTGGGAGGAACTTAAGAAGTTGTTGACTAAGGAGTAATGTCCTCGTAATGAGATTCAGAAAATGGAAATCGAATTGTGGAACCTGACTGTGAAGAACAATGACATTGGGACGTACACAAGGAGGTTGCAAGAATTGTGTTTGCTATGTCCTGGAATGGTTCCGGATGAAGAAAAGAAGGTTGAGCGCTATATTTGGGGTTTACCTGGTAGAGTTCAAGGGAATGTGACATCGTCTGGACCGACAAAAGTTAGTGATGCTATAAGGATTGCTCACAGTCTGATGGACCAAGTTGTTCGAGCAAATGCTGGGAATGCCGCGGACAACAAGAGAAAATGGGGGAATAACTAAAGGAACAACCATGGGAACTATCCTATTAAGAGGCAAGACACCGTGAAAGCGTACACTGCTGGTACTGGGGAAAAGGGAGTGTACAATGGGACATTACCACTGTGCAATCGATGCAAGCGTCACCATAATGGACAATGCAATGAACAATGTCACAACTGCAAGAAAACTGGACACATTGCTAGAGATTGTAAGTCACCACCCAACACGAAAGCCAACGTCACTTTCTTTGAATGTCAGCAAAAGAGACACTCCAGCAATGAGTGCCCAAAGAAAAAGAACATGTACCAAGGAAAGATTGCTAAAGCTGGGGAAGCTCGTGGAAGGGTTTATGTGATAGGAGGAGGAGAAGCGCAACAAAACCCCGACGTCGTGACGGGTACGTTTCTTCTCAATGGTCGTTATGCTTCTATTTTATTTGATACTGAAGCCGATAGGAGTTTTGTGTCGACTGCTTTTAGTGTTTTGCTTGATGTGACCCCTTTGCCCTTAGACACTAAGTACACTTTTGAGTTAGCTAAAGGGAAGTTGATAGAAGCCGACACTATACTTCGCGGATGCACTTTAAATCTTCTAGGTCATCCTTTCGTAATAGACCTTATGCCTGTTGAGTTAGGGAGTTTTGACGTGATTGTCGGATTGGATTGGTTGTCAAGATATCGTGCTACGATTGTATGTGACAAGAAGATCGTTCGTTTACCATTTGGTGATGAAGTTTTGGAGGTACAAGGGGATACAAGTAACGGAAAAGGGAAGTCACGACTGAACATTATCTCGTGTGTCAAGGCTCAGAAGTTGTTATCAGAAGGTTGCCACGTATTTTTAGCCTGTGTTACTAAAAAGCAGACGGAAGAAAAACGGTTGGAAGATGTACCTATCGTACGGGATTTTACGGAAGTCTTTCCTGAAGATTTGCCTGGATTACCGCCGGCTAGACAAGTTGAATTCCAGATCGATTTAATACCGGGAGCTGCACCTGTTGCTCGAGCGCCTTACCGTTTAGCACCATCGGAATTGCAAGAACTAGCGACGCAACTACAAGAGTTGACTGATAAAGGATTCATAAGACCGAGTTCTTCACCTTGGGGAGCTCCAGTCTTATTTGTAAAGAAGAAGGATGGGAGTTTTCGGATGTGTATCGACTATCGTGAGTTGAACAAACTTACCATCAAGAACCGTTACCCGTTACCTAGGATCGATGATCTGTTTGATCAGTTGCAAGGATCGAGCATTTACTCGAAGATTGACCTTAGGTCTGGTTATCACCAATTGAGAGTCTGTGAGGAAGATGTTGCAAAGACTGCTTTTAGGACTAGGTATGGACACTATGAGTTCCAAGTGATGTCGTTCGGTTTGACAAACGCACCTGCTGTGTTTATGGACCTCATGAACCGGGTGTGTAAACCGTATTTGGACAAGTTTGTCATTGTGTTCATCGATGACATACTGATTTACTCAAGGAATGAGAAAGAACATGAGAAACATCTTAAGATAATATTGGAATTACTTAAGAAGGAGGAATTGTACGCTAAGTTCTCGAAGTGTGATTTTTGGTTGCCAAGAGTACAATTTCTAGGTCACGTTATTGATAGCAAGGAAATTCATGTTGATCCTGCCAAGATTGAATCAATTAGGGATATGACTGCTCCTACGACACCGACTGAAATTCGCCAATTCTTAGGACTCGCCGGATATTACCGAAGATTCATCGAGGGATTCTCGAAGATCGCGAAACCATTGACGAAGTTGACTCAAAAGAAGGTTAAATACGAATGGGGAGATAAGGAGGAATTTGCATTCCAGAAGTTGAAACAAATGTTGTGTAGTGCGCCTATTCTGTCATTACCAGAAGGATCAGAAGACTTTGTGGTCTACTGTGATGCATCAGCAAAAGGATTGGGAGTTGTGTTGATGCAGAGGAAGAAAGTTATCGCCTACGCGTCACGACAATTGAAAACGCATGAGAAAAACTACACTACGCACGACTTGGAGCTAGGAGCGGTAGTATTTGCCTTGAAATTGTTGAGACACTACTTGTATGGAACCAATTGTATCGTCTATACCGATCACAAGAGTTTACAACATATTCTTGATCATAAGGAACTGAACATGAGACAACGTCGATGGATCAGTTGCTCAGCGATTATGACTGTGAAATCCGCTACCACCCTGGAAAGGCCAATGTAGTGGCGGATGCGCTAAGTAGAAAGGAACAACTGATGACACGTAGAGTTAGATCATTAGCTATGGTTATCAATCCGAACTTACCTGTGCAAATTTGTGAAGCACAAACCGAAGCCCTTAAGCCTGAACATGTCGAGGCTGAGAAATTAGGAGGAATGGTTACTAAGAAATTGGAGACTAGCACTAATGGAACGCTATGTCTGAATGGTAGAAGTTGGTTACCACGGTTTAGAGGACTAAGGGACGTGATTATGAACGAGTCGCATAAATCTAAGTATTCGATTCACCCAGGATCTGACAAAATGTATCAGGATATGAAGAAGCTATATTGGTGGCCAAATATGAAAGCTGAAATCGCTACTTACATAGGGAAGTGTCTGACTTGTGCTAGAGTGAAAACGGAACACCAAAAACCATCGGGATTGTTTGTCCAACCTATAATTCCTATGTGGAAGTGGGAAACATAACCATGGATTTCATAACTAAGCTACCTAAAACGACCAACGGATACGACACAATTTGGGTAATTATGGATCGACTTACGAAATCTGCACACTTTTTGGCTATGAAGGAAGATGATTTGACGGATAAGCTTACGAGACTTTATCTGAAGGAAGTAGTCGCAAAACATGGGATACCGATCTCGATAATTTCCGATAGAGACGGTAGATTTACTTCAGAGTTCTAGAAATCACTTCAGAAAGCGTTGGGTACGTAATTGGACATGAGTACTGCTTATCACCCGCAGACTGACGGACAGAGTGAGAGAACTATTCAAACGCTGGAGGACATGTTGCGTGCTTGTGTTCTTGACTTTGGAAAGCAATGGGACAGACATTTGCCTCTAGTGGAATTCTCTTACAACAATAGTTATCATACCAGTATTAAGGTTGCACCGTTTGAAGCGCTGTATGGTCGTAAATGTCGCTCGCCTGTGTGTTGGAGTGAGGTTGGGGATAGTCAACTCACTGGACCTGAACTCATTCGTGAAACAACTGAGAAGATTGTTCAAATCAAGAGCCGAATTCAAGCAGCCCGTGATCGTCAAAAGAGTTACGCTGACGTTCGACGTAAGCCTCTCGAATTTCAAGTGAGAGACAAAGTGATGCTAAAAGTATCGCCTTGGAAAGGTGTGGTACGTTTTGGCAAGCGAGGAAAGTTGAACCCCCGTTATATTGGACCTTTTAAAATTCTGGCAAAGGTTGGAACCGTAGCCTATCGTCTCGAATTACCGCAAGCGTTGAGCCGTGTGCACAGCACTTTTCATGTGTCGAACTTGAAGAAGTGCCTTTCTGATGAGACACTCGTTATACCATTGGAGGAACTCCGAATCGACGACAAGATGCAACTTGTCGAAGAACCTGTTGAAATCATGGACCGTGAGGTCAAACGATTGAAACAGAGTCGTATTCCAATCATCAAGGTGAGGTAGAATTCTAAACGTGGACCTGAATTCACTTGGGAGCGTGAGGATCAATTTCGCAAGAAATATCCGCAACTCTTTTACAACTCTAGAAACCGTGACACTCCTAAGCTTTGAGGACACAGCTTCTCTATCAAGGGGATGAGGTATCACCTGGTAATTTTCCCTACTTTGTAAAATGACTAGACTTTTTATTTAGTCAACTATGTGATTTAACTGTGTTGGAAGCGGGAGGTTATCACGCGTTGTCTGAAAAACTGTTTGATGACGAGTAACGACTTGACACTGTGCTCAGTCATTATTCTGAATATTTTATGTGAACCTGACCAAAGTGCTGAGACGGTCAATGAATTGACGATAATCCATGAGATTATTCGTTATCTGTGAATTATGTGCTTAACTGTTTAGTTTTTAACAGCGTGATCGTATTTTCTTGAGCAGCGTATTTAAATATTTCTGTATATGTTTATATACGCCTGTATTTTAGTATTTTTGCTATTTATAGTAATAAATCGCATTTACTGTGAATAATTAATTAACGTATCGCGTTTTCGTATTTTACGTCGTTTTTACGTTTAACCGTCGTTAGCATGCATAAAATACTTTACCAATTACAAAATATCAGTTTTCGTCTAAAAATCGTAAATTTAATATATTTCGTCAAATTTTTAAGTTTTACGTAATTTTAAACTTAACTATATACTTTTTGACATTTACTTAAAACTAACTAACACTTTTACCTTAAACTTTTAACTAGTTACCATAGTAAAAATTTTGAATAATTTACCCCATGTGGGACCCCCCCCCCCCCCATAACCGGCCAAATAACCACACACATGCAAGCTAAACCAAATTTTCTACTCTTTGCCATTTTAAGCTTAAGCTTACACACCTTACATCTTTTAACTTATTAACCCATTACACGTCAAATAATTCACACTTATTCACTCTTTCACTTCACAAAAAAACACACATCTTTCTCTTTCTCTCTCAAAACACACGGCACAAACACACTCTCCATTTTCCACCATTGTTGATTTTCTTAAAGCTCCATTTTAAGAAGAATTAACACAAAATAAATACATCCTAGAGTTTGTACAAGCATAAATAAGAATGGTTTTTCTTGGTTTGTTGATTTGAGTAGTTTTTGGGTTGAAGTTATAGAAGTAGAGTTCTTGTTGATTATTAGTGGGTTAGAGCGTAGATCGGGTTGTTGTGATTACGTAGAGTCGTTACTCAAGGTTACTTCTTAAACATTTTTCATCTTTTCATTTTTCATGCATAATCTTTGTAGATATATGCATGCATGTTACTCATCAACTATTTTCTTGAAATAAAATGATAAAAACTATTTTTGGTCATGAAATATTTCAGATCTATGAAAATTATGTGTAGATCTATTAGATCCATGCATGAAAATGGTTTAATTGAAAGACTTGTGAAAATATAAGTATGTATATTTTTAGATTTGTGAACTTGAAGTAAAATCTTTGATTTTGTTGGTGTTTATGAATAATTGGAGGGAACTAGTAGTGTTACTACTAGTGGTTACGCTTGAAAATGGTCGAAAACGAGTTTTTACGAAAAACATACAATCTGTCCGATTTTTATAAGAGGCATAGAGGGTCGTAAAAATTGTTTTGACACTAGTTTACTACGATATTATGAAAATATAAGTTAATACCTTCGTTTCGATATATTATGGGCTAAAAACGGAGCTAAAATGAGTAAGATATTGTCGTTTAAATTTCGTTGTCGGAAAACTTAATTTTTGTGAAAAACACTATAAGGTGTTTGCTGTGTAGGTTTTTAAAGTGGTCGAAACGACGCTTTCGACTCAAACGGAGTTGTTTTAAGTGTCGAAATGGTTACTAAAATTTGTGTATAAATGTTGGACTTGTTTTGTAAAAGGGTATTAGCGCGAAATGTGAATACTTGGTGTACCGTTAAAAGTTTGAACGTTGGAAGTGGAAATTGATACTGTAACACCCCCAAATTTACACAATTCAATACAGCGGAAGACTCGTTGGTGTTACGGGATAGCACATTACTCACATCATAGACAACGCATAAAAATCGCGTCGTTTAATAATAAAGCATTTCCATTCATAAATATCAAAGTTACATAGGTCCCAAGTCATTGTATTTCATACAAGTTTTACAAAGAATTTGAATGGAAATTATTATTTATGTGCGGGCCATGAATTCTTGTTGTCTTCCCGAGAATTACCTTCAAGTGCCTGAGATAAAACATGTTAAAAGAAAAGGTCAGCGAAAACGCCGAGTGAATTCATAGAGTTTAATAAAATCCATCAATATAACATCGGTATAAAATTATTACCGAAAATCATTTTGTACAAATCTTTGTAATAGGCCATAAAATAGCCAAAGTCATTTTATATAAATCCTTATCAAAAATCATAATATAGGCGTTTGCCTTCAAAATCATTATACGAACGATTGTCGTAAAAACATCATACATTCCGTTTTATAAAGTTGTATAAAATTAGATAAAAACCGTTATATGAGTATGGTTTATGAAAACCAAAACACGAACATAAAATCAATAATAAGACCCCGTATTGCTAGTCAGGCAATATATTGTAATTCAGTGTGTATAGCAATATTTCGTTATTTGGATTATTATAAGCCGCATGACATTGTTATCTTACTAAACCAAACAACGGGTAGCTAACCCAAAACTCATATGCCCATCTAAATTAGCGTGTCGTCACAATAATCACGCTTGTGTAAATCTTCTCATACATAAATTCGCTTACCAATCAATGTGGCACGACGGGGATCAACCGTCAAGGCGCGAACTGCGGTGATCGTCCCCAAATAGTACTATTATATGCATAAGCGTCTACCAAATCCCGGTAGTTCACAATTCATGCTAATGGGACTTTTAGTGACATAACCTAACTTTAATAATCTATTTCATTTCATCTATCGGGTCATTCATCGGGTCATACAATCATTCGGGTCCAAATCAATAAACAGACAATCGGGACAAATGATGTCCTATTTTATAAAAACTAACATGTTATCTCCCTCGCGGGTTTATAAAACATTACATAAAAACATTTAAAAGAGTGCGAGGCTATGAACTCACGTTTAATGTGGGAAGGCGGTTTATCGGCAATTCGGATGTACGGTACGTGCTTCAATCACGGTAAGCTAGACAAATAATACTCGTCTTAGACTCTTGTCCAATGACTTTATAAAAATAACAATTATGTATACATATGGTGATTTTATATATATGATGATCACGTGGGTTTATATATTCTCATTTACTCATTTTAGTGTTATGTGTTGGAAATTTTCAAGACTAGTTACACTAGTTCAACTTGTTTACATTTTGAGGCCCAATGGGCTCATTACAAGCCCAATATATTATATTAGCCCAATTATACTTTTATTATCAGTATTATACTTTACATGTTGGGCCCAAATAGGTTAAGCCCAATAAGTAAGTTTATAAGTGTTTTACTAACTAGTCGGGTTTATAGTCCAATAAGGCTACCTTGGCCCGTTAATGTCTATATGTTGTAAAGTTCGGGTTTTATCGGTTTTTACTTGTTATATAAGTTCATATATCAGTATGTGAGTTTATAAAAGTTTATATTAGACGGGTCCGACCGTCTAAGTTTTATTTGACAAAAACGTTAATCTTTCGGTTTTAGCCGAAAAGACGTAAAACTTAGTATATAGTTTTTAAATCTTGGAAAAACATTTATACTTGTAAATTATATAACATGTCCCATTTTAATATCAATATTTATATAATTCTTTTATTATAATTATTATCCACTAGTGGGTTTTATATATTTATATATTTTATATAAATTTTGAGTGCTTATATTATATATTATTTATACAAAATCAGTCCTAAAAATCTAGTTTACTAAAATGGTCATATCTAGAGTTCAACATGGAGATAGAACCCCAAATTTTTATGACATATTTCATTTTATTCCTTTATAGCTACTGATGAATCAACCTCTAAGTATTTTATAAAATTCGTCCAAAACAGTGTACTCAGATTTGCACTCTAAACTTGTTTTGATCATATCTCACTCATTTTTATGATTCTAATGCATGGCCAACTCTCACATGTGTACAAGACTCATAGCTTACTGTATATTAATTTATCCAATCCATTTTATCAGTTTATCATAAGATTCTTTACTGTTTTATACAGCCATCATTTTAAGCATGATTTTAACCTTGTTACCTATGGTTTTTCATCTCTTTAATCATATTTATCAATACTTGATCCCCACACAACATTTTTATCATCATATATTCATCATATACATATACAATAAGAAAGAAAATACATGATTACATAATCAAAATAACAAGAGGATGGGAAGAACAATCTTTATACCACTAAGATTATGTAGGTTGTGATCAAGACATGGATTTTGATCACACAACTTGTGATAAATCAACACCAATCTTCAAGGCCACTATTACTTGTAAACTTTATGTAGAAATCAGCCCTTGGACATCATCAAATCACCATCTTGGATGTTAGAATCACCTCCAATCTTCATATCTTCAAAAGGACATCATCATATGTGTGTATAACACCAAATATTGTGGTAGAAAATTGATCAAAGAGGTGTTTATGGTGGTATATTGGACGACAAGTTTGAGAGAGAATGAGAGGATTTGAGTTGTTTGCATGTGATAGAATGAGCTAGTTGTTTAAGTTTTGGTGGTTTATGATGTGTAGATGGTTTGATGCAAAACTAGGACAAGTGTCCTAGTTTTTAAATAAAAAGTGGACACATCTTTGATGTGTTGTTGTAGTTTCGGCCGCCCACTATAGGGGTTGGGACAAGTAATACTTGTTTCATCCCCTTATTAGTTTACGGGTACTCCTCAATTCTAGTTTCCTCGATTTGCGTGCCCTCGGGTCGTTTTACGAAAAACGTTTTTATAAATTATGAATCAACGGCACAAAACGAATCTAATAAAAATTGTCTCATCAAAAACGGAGTTCGAAAACGTAAATACGTAATCCTAAGGTTTCCGGTTTAATCGTAAAGGACATTAAATTATAATCGTAAGTCCTAATCTCTTCTCGTAAATTTGTGAGTTTATGAACCAACACAAATTTAAAATCTCAAAATAATATTCACGGACAAATTTATTTTCTGAAATGTCGGACTGACACCAAAGACGGTGTATGTAAACGTGAGCACGTAACGTAGAATCCTCCGGTTTAGACGTAGTCGATGCTACTTCAAGACGTAAATCCAAATTTCTTCCCATAAATGAGTGAGTTCATAATATAACATTAAAATAATGTTTTTAAATAATATTTGAGAATGAAATATCAACCATAAATTGACGGATTGTCACAGCATTTACCCCTAAACATGATCTTTGTCCTCAAAGATCATCTTACTACTCGCTTCTTATGGAGTTAAAGAATTTCCTCCACATTCGGTCTTTTCTCACAAGTGTAATTCATTACAATACGCGAGTTTCATCAAACATAACTACGGGAATAAGATCAGGCTTAATGTTGACTTACTTTCTCTATCCATGATGTTCACGGGTTTCTGATGAATGCAACTTTTCGTCGATCTAAACTTTATCAAGAAGCAATCAGATTTTTCACTTGATAGACATTTTATCAAGTTAGATATACGAATCATAATTCACGCAGCCCTTGAAGTCATAGGGTAGATCCAGTTTATATGCCTTTTAAACCAACTTTTATATCATCTCAATGGTCCCATACAACGGGGACTTATATCCCATGATCTTTCAGATCATCAATTCATTTTTCCATAGTTAAAATTTTTGGCATAACTTCGCTACCCATCTGGCACTTCAAGATCTACATTTCATATTCACAAAACCTCATGCCCACTACCGGCAGTCAATAATCAGATCCTAATTTCAACAATCATTTCAGGTCTCGCGGGTCGGGTATTTTGTAAGGTTAGGTTTGTCATCATAGACGACCTTAAACCTAAAAGACATGTCCAACTCACAATGGGTGTATGTCGGGTGTCTTCATCCCAATCCCTATCTACAGATGCTCTTATATTTAGATCCTCACAAGATTCGATCTCGATCCTAATACGATAATTATCAATGATAATCTCTCCAAAGGAAAACGATTATACGGTTTATTATCAAAGGTCAATCATTCAAACATAAAACAGCACTTATAGTATTTGGTATCGTTACTTTACCTCGTCCCTTCGATTGGGGTGGTACACAGTACTCTCATCAAGATTTGTTCTCAATGACTTCTGAGCAAATCTCTAGAAATTCGATGCAAAGCGAGGATCTTGATAGAGATGATCGATACAGGCACACCATGTTTACACAACTCCTTTAAATACAAAAGAGTCAATTTCTTCATCGAGAATTTATCATTAACTGGAATGATATTAGTAGATTTGGTCAGTCTGTCGACGATGACCCAAATCGAATCAAATTCAGATGATGACCTTTGCAATAGTTAGACGTTTAATAATGTATGAGGCGATGTCTGCCTTCATAATTTGCCATCAATACAACTTCTTCAGATAAGATATATTTAATCAGAAATGACATGAATAGAATACTTAATCTTACGAGATTTCAACATGACTACATCTCAGAATCTCCATATTTAGGCAACCACAAGTGGCCTTTTAAAACATTTACCGTCATAGGCTTCTCAAATCTATTTGTTCACATTAGCCGCGAACCCCTTTTATTATCTATATTATCCTTCTTACAAACATTAGTTATTTTTAAATTGTTCGGCAATTTATTTTGCACCGTCATTACTAAGGAACACATCCTAATTGGTTCTTTATATTTTCTACATAATGTGTTAGTAATTACGTTCACCTTTCTTCATATTTTCTAAGTTTCAGTTTCGTTTCAGCTATCATTTTTATCAGTTTTGCTTAATCCGACGTTTAAAGCGTCGATAATTATTACAACTAATTAAATAATAAATATTTGATTTTTATGAAACATAACGTAAAAATTTTAATTTTCTTAGTTCAACCAATTATAAAAATGTTCAAAATAAATTTGAATTTAATTAATAATATTTTTGTTGAGTTATCGAAAATAATTAAAATATTTAATAAGATCCGTAAATGTTTGAAAAATCTTTGGTTATACTTTGGTCAAAATTTTCTTAGTTGAAAAGCGTAAATTATCGTTTCAAATTTCAAGTCATGGTTTAAATGGTTTCCTCAATCCCTCTTAGGTTGTCTTGAGGTATACACAAACATTTACCCCTAAACAGGAGTTTAGTTAAATGTTATGGGTATAAGGGAATAATCCCTCAAAAGTTCTTTTCGATAAAACATTTGTCAAAACACATTTGCACTTTCTTTTTGGTAAAACCCAAAGTCTTAATGGCTCTAATCTTTGAAAAGTCAATATAAATTCCATTATCTTTTAATCACACGGTCAAATAATATAAAGGATTAAGCCTTAAATTACATGTTAATTATTCAAGGTACAGGTTTTCATTGTTCGGCCAACTCAGGTCAATTTATAAATGATTATTAACTCCTTCCTATTCTTAAAAAACAAACAGATGGTCCTTAATGATCACAAGCATGAATTTATCAAATTACAGCCTACACACGTGATTCACCAAATTTATGAATACTACATGTGTATTAGTCAATCCAAACGACATCACATGAAACTCATAATGTTCATTACAAGTTCTGGATGTAGTGATTAGAATAGATAATCTTTTTCGCAGATGCGAAGTTGATGATAACCATGCCGTGGATCAATTTTTTGAATATACTCTAGAACCTTGTAAATGATCGAACAAATATATCATCTTGGGTAGTGGATATAGATTTTTAATCGTCAATTTACCTAGTTCACGGTAATCAAAAAAAACATAAGGAATGATAACATCATAGCTCTTCATGATGACGAGCTCGGTAGAATAAAATCTTCTCCGACAACTCTCTCAGTTGTACAGTAATTCATTTAGTTCATATGGTGCTGACGTACAGTGCACACGCCACAGGTGCAGCACCAGAAATATAATCAATACCAAATTCAACTTGCCTTAATGGGGAAAGTCTAGGTAATTCACCAACAAATACCTTCTAAAGTTTCAGATAACGGAAACATCTTTTTAATAAATTCATATTAGGTTCTTTCTAGATTATAATATCTATGACTAATTAACAACCATTCACGGTATAATTTCAGGTCTAAATGCAGGATATGGTCACCCATCAAGAATTATATAGATCACTTTTGATAATCAACATCTTATCATTTAGGGGGAATTCTACTCGAGTTCCCATCAATTAAGACAATGTCGTCATGTCATAATCAATCAATCCATTTTACTGGCACTATCAACTTTTCAGTTTTATTGCCGTCGATAAGATGTGAACTTATCAAAAGACTAATAATAACTCATAATCCTTCACAATTCAAGGATATCTGGAGACATAACTAACCTTAAAAGAGTAAGGTCAACGCATAATCTACGCGAGAGAATTTCAAATCAGATACAGACGAAAACATTTAACGAATATGAATATATCCCATGTTTTCATAATTTGAGTACGCATTCGAAAGCTCCTCGGATCGTTACCCATGTCATTCAAATGAAATCAAATCAAAAGAAATGATAGGAACGTCGATACATCCAGTCGGGTATCAACACTCGGTAATTAGATACTTTTCCTAAGAATCTCACCACGGGAGAATTGGACAAGAAGGAGATATCAATTGTCAAATAAGACAAATTCCACAGATGAGTAAATTCGACTCAGAAGAATAGATGCTACAGGCACATATGTAGGTGTCCCTAACACTATGTCCCTATTTTTCACTTCTTGCAGATTTCATAAAATTTAATCTTTCACAATCTTCAAAGAAAATGTAGTGTTTATTCATTAGTTTTATGGTGACTACTAATCAGCCTTGCATGGTCCATTCCAAATTGTATGTAGGCGCGCAACTATATATAATTTCAAGATTAACGAGGCAATACTCAGTTCGTCGAAATTTTATCATCATGTTTATAATAAAAACATTTTCATGCTTAATTCTTAAATAAGAATCAAAAATAAATTTACAAAGATTTTCTTTGTTATGAAAACAATTAAGTTTTCGAAGGTATTTCATAATCAACTTTATTTCACTAATGATTATTTATAAGTCTCACTTTAAATAATCTATATAGTGATGAAAATTCAATTTTCTCAAAGGATACTGTTTTATCTTTATAAAAACAATGAGTGATCTGCAAAAGAGTGATGAAAAGTTATTCACCAAGAACTAAATACAATATGCTAGGAAATGAGCTTTAGCCAAATAATCATGAGGTTCATGACCTTGATGGCACTCAAAAGAGAATAATCCATAATGTTACTCAATTCGAGATGAGTACTTGTTCAATGGTTGCATCACTAATGCGAACATAAGGATGAAGCAATAAAAGATAGATAACATCGATATATGTAGAATTTAGCAATCAAATGTAGTCTTTTCATTAATCACAAACAAGTCAAAATTGTACCGTAACACATTACGTGTCACTATGTCATACAAATCCAAGAACTCATCCTACCAACTGATGTCTCAGTTAAGTTAGGGATAATTTTAAAAGATACCACAATGAATACTAATCTACAAGAGTCGTTAGGTGTTCCACATGTCCTGAAAGATCCATCGGTCCCAATTCAGAAGAAGATTTCTTCGATTTATTTCTTGGACACTGGGCATCCTCGTCATTGGACAATGGCCTAGGAACAACACTTAACACGAATCAACAATCAATTAAAACCTTATAATTCAATCACAAAACTTAACGAATTCCTCTTATCAATCTCATATTCCATACGAGTTAAATTTTACTTTATTCAAGTTTCAACCAACTTATACTAAATGTGACATCCTACCTCATTCTCCAATACTTTCAATCTTATTCTTAAACCTTAAAAGGGAAATAAAAGCTCGATATGATCAACACTTAATTTCCAATCCTATAGCTCTTACAACAACAATTATCAAATGAGTCACTAGTATGAAATGACTCGCACATTCAATTTAGACCTCTCGGAAAGGTACTAGTGACATGTGGCTTTTGGGTAATGGTTCTATTGACAGCCTCAAGTGGAACATTCACCCTTTCGATTTCAATTTTAAGAATTGGGTGACAACAAATCAGATGACATCTTTCTAGGTGGTAACGTTTTGTCAAACTCCACTCTATAAGGAAAGATCGTCATGACATCGATATCAGATTTAATCTCGCCAATTCTTCTTCAATATCACAATCAACTAATATTTACATTTCTACGAATATCAACCATTTTGTTGGGATCATAAATATCCAAAACTTGGTTTAGATCTGGAATAGCTAGATTTCCTACAGGAATAGCTTTGATTGATTTACTAGGGGATTTAGGGTTCCTTGTGACAATCTACGTCGTATAAATACCTCGTATAAATATTAAAATAATCATCAAACAATCATGTAATCAAATTACATCATATATATATATATATATATATATATATATATATATATATATATATATATATATATATATATATATATATATATATATATATATATATATATATATATATATATATATATATATATATATATATATATATATATATATATATATATATATATATATATATATATATATATATATATATATATATATTAAAATAACACTTCTCAGTCGGGCCTTGTCGGTAACTCGAGAATTCTTCGGCACCGTTATAGTCAAAAGGTTTTTAGACATTTTGAGAAAAAAATTTATAGTTAAAAGATTTTGAAATGTTTTATTCAAAACCTTGGTTTTAAAAATCTTTCGTTCTCTATAACGAGAGCTCTGATACCAAACTGTAACACCCCCAAATTTACACAATTCGATACAACGGAAGACTCGTTGGTGTTACGGGATAGCACATTACTCACATCATAGACAACGCATAAAAATCGCGTCGTTTAATAATAAAGCATTTCCATTCATAAATATCAATGTTACATAGGTCCCAAGTCATTGTATTTCATACAAGTTTTACAAAGAATTTGAATGGAAATTTTTATTTATGTACGGGCCATGAATTCTTGTTGTCTTCCCGAGAATTACCTTCAAGTACCTGATATAAAACATGTTAAAAGAAAAGGTCAGCGGAAACGCCGTGTGAATTCATAGAGTTTAATAAAATCCATCAATATAACATCGGTATAAAATTATTACCGAAAATCATTTTGTACAAATCTTTGTAATAGGCCATAAAATATCCAAAGTCATTTTATATAAATCCTTATCAAAAATCATAATATAGGCGTTTTCCTTCAAAATCATTATACGAACCATTGTCGTAAAAATATCATACAATCCGTTTTATAACGCTGTATAAAATTAGATAAAAACCGTTATATGAGTATGGATTATGAAAACCAAAACACGAACATAAAATCAATAATAAGACCCCGTATTGCTAGTCAGTCAATATATTGTAATTCAGTGCGTATAGCAATATTTCGTTATTTGGATTATTATAAGCCGCATGACATTGTTACCTTACTAAACCAAACAACGGGTAGCTAACCCGAAACTCATTTGCCCATCTAAATTAGTGTGTCGTCACAATAATCACGCTTGTGTAAATCTTCTGATACATAAATTCGCTTACCAATCAATGTGGCACGACGGGGATCAACCGTCAAGGCGCGAACTGGGGTGATCGTCCCCAAATAGTACTATTATATGCATAAGCATCTACCAAATCCCAGTAGTTCACAATTCATGCTAATGGGACTTTTAGTGACATAACCTAACTTTAATAATCCATTTCATTTCATCTATAGGGTCATTTAATCATTCATCGGGTCATACAATCATTCGGGTCCAAATCAATAAACAGACAATCAGGACAAATGATGTCCTATTTTATCAAAACTAACATGTTATCTCCCTCGCGGGTTTATAAACATTTCATAAAAACATTTAAAAGAATGCGAGGCTATGAACTCACGTTTGATGTGGGAAGGCGGTTTATCGGCAATTCGGATGTACGGTACGTGCTTTAATCACGGAAACCTAGACAAATAATACTCGTCTTAGACTCTTGTCCAATGACCTTATAAAAATAACAATTATGTATACATATGATGATTTTATATATATGATGATCACCTGGGTTTATATATTCTCATTTACTTATTTTTGTGTTATGTGTTGGAAATTTTCATGACTAGTTACACTAGTTCAACTTGTTTACATTTTAAGGCCCAATGGGCTCATTACAAGCCCAGTATATTATATTAGCCCAATTATACTTTTATTATCAGTATTATACTTTACATGTTGGGCCCAAATGGGTTAAGCCCAATAAGTAAGTTTATAAGTGTTTTACTAACTAGTCGGGTTTATAGTCCAATAAGGCTACTTTGGCCCGTTAATGTCTATATGTTGTAAAGTTCGGGTTTTATCGGTTTTTACTTGTTATATAAGTTCATATATCAGTATGTGAGTTTATAAAGGTTTATATTAGACGGGTCCGACCGTCTAAGTTTTATTTGACAAAAACGTTAATCTTTCGGTTTTAGCCGAAAAGACGTAAAACTTAGTATATAGTTTTTAAATCTTGGAAAAACATTTATACTTGTAAATTATATAACATGTCCCATTTTAATATCAATATTTATATAATTCTTTTATTATAATTATTATCCACTATTGGGTTTTATATATTTATATATTTTATATAAATTTTGAGTGCTTATATTATATATTATTTATACAAAATCAGTCCTAAAAATCTAGTTTACTAAAATGGTCATATCTAGAGTTTTACATGGAGATAGAACCCCAAGTTTTTATGACATATTTCATTTTATTCCTTTATAGCTACTGATGAATCAACCTCTAAGTATTTTATAAAATTCGTCCAAAAGAGTGTACTCAGATTTGCACTCTAAACTTGTTTTGATCATATCTCACTCATTTTTATGATTCCATTGCATGGCCAACTCTCACATGTGTACAAGACTTATAGCTTACTGTATATTAATTTATCCAAGCCATTTTATCAGTTTATCATAAGATTCTTTACTGTTTTATACAGCCATCATTTTAAGCATGATTTTAACCTTGTTACCTATGGTTTTTCATCTCTTTAATCATATTCATCAACACTTGATCCCCACACAACATTTTTATCATCATATATTCATCATATACATATACAATAAGAAAGAAAATACATGATTACATAATCAAAATAACAAGAGGATGGGAAGAACAATCTTTATACCACCAAGATTATGTAGGTTGTGATCAAGACATTGATTTTGATCACACAACTTGTGATAAATCAACACCAATCTTCAAGGCCACCATTACTTGTAAACTTTATGTAGAAATCAGCCCTTGGACATCATCAAATCACCATCTTGGATGTTAGAATCAGCACCAATCCTCATATCTTCAAAAGGACATCATCATATGTGTGTATAACACCAAATATTATGGTTGAAAATTGATCAAAGGGGTGTTTATGGTGGTACATTGGACGGCAAGTTTGAGAGAGAATGAGAGGATTTGAGTTGTTTGCATGTGATAGAATGAGCTAGTTGTTTAAGTTTTGGTGGTTTATGATGTGTAGATGGTTTGATGCAAAATAAGGACAAGTGTCCTAGTTTTTAAATAAAAAGTGGACACATCTTTGATGTGTTGTAGTAGTTTTGGCCGCCCACTATAGGGGTTGGGACAAGTAATACTTGTTTAATCCCCTTATTAGTTTACGGGTACTCCTCAATTCTAGTTTCCTTGATTTGCGTGCCCTCGGGTCGTTTTACGAAAAACGCTTTTATAAATTATGAATCAACGGCACAAAACGAATCTAATAAAAATTGTCTCATCAAAAACGGAGTTCGGAAACGTAAATACGTAATCCTAAGGTTTCTGGTTTAATCGTAAAGGACATTAAATTATTATCGTAAGTCCTAATCTCTTCTCGTAAATTTGTGAGTTTATGAACCAACACAAATTAAAAATCTCAAAATAATATTCACGGACAAATTTATTTTCTGAAATGTCGGACTGTCACCAAAGACGATGTATGTAAACGTGAGCACGTAACATAGAATCCTCCGGTTTAGACGTAGTCGATGCTACTTCAAGACGTAAATCCAAATTTCTTCCCATAAATGAGTGAGTTCATAATATAACATTATAATAATGATTTTAAATAATATTTGAGAATAAAATATCAACCATAAATTGACGGATTGTCACAGATACTATTGCGGAAAATGACTTGTTGAAATATTGACCATTAAGAAAGTGTTGAAAATAGGGGTTTTAGGACAAGATTTGAGTACTTACTAAAAATGGCAAATTTTTACGTGACGCCGAAAGGCTGCCGAATTTTCGTTAGAAATCGTGTTGGAAAATTTATTAAGATAAATTTTGGTAAATTAAAATTTACGCCGAAAGGCTGTCGAAATTTCGTCGAGTCAAAAATAAATATTTTTGCCTATGTATACATATACTATAATGTTTATAACGATATAACATTTACAAGTCACGATTTTAACAACGATATATATATATATATATATATGATTGATGAGTAACGTACGTGACGAACTATTGTGACTTATTTGCTTGCGCCTAAACTATAGTATTATATTTAGGTTGTTGCTAGAGTTGCTCGCTACTATTGATCTTACTTGTGCGGTTTGAATCGTTGCTTGAGGTGAGTTTATAGATCCCTATTAAACTGCTTTCTATGTTTAATGTTTTGGTATGTGATAAATGCTTTGATGCTTGCTTCTAGACGCAAGTAAAACTTGATTTCTTTGAACGCTTTGTGAACACTATTTATGAGATAGCTTAAGTTGCTTTAGCCATAGTCCCCACTATCGTGAATCGTTAGTTACTCTCCTGGAGTAAGCTCTTATGTTACGGATAGATCTATTGAGGGTTGACAACCTACACTCGGGCATTCTGACGCCGGATGAGTGTGTACCATTTGTATGAACGGAGTTATCTTGGCTAGGTACTCCATTGGGGCAAAATTTATGTATGCAATCTATTGTATGCACTGGATCACTAGTTTCGATGTCACGAGCTTAGCTATCATAAATATTGTGAACACCCAATTTATCCTACACTTGGCACTATATCTCCTATAGTTGCACGTGTACATGAAATGAAATCTGAAATTGAATTACTATGAGGTTTTACTTGAAACCTATATTCTTACCAACTTTATGTCGACCCAATTTAGCATTTATCTCAGGTAATTTATGATGAGTTGTATCTGCTGTGTGAAGTACTTGGAGTCCGCATGCATATCTTGGCTATCTTCCTACATTTATTTACTTATGCTTTTGAACTATTATCTCTTTGATGTTTAAAACTTTTACATTCCGCTGCACTATCTTTTGAAACTGAGACCTTTTGTACTTTGATGCTTTTAATTTAAATTCAACGAGGTATTTTTATAAAACGTCTCATTTAGAGTCGTTCTCTTGTACCTTGAACTATGATACAATGACGTAACAGCCCCCGAGCTTCACCGCTTCCGCATATCACATTTTGGGGTGTTATAGTTGTAAGGTTAAAACTGGAAGTTGCATGTTAAAAAATTGCATAATCACTTTCTGTCAAACAGTTAAGTACCAACAGTAGGGTATTTTTGTGTTTGTATGATTCAATCTTGCTAAGTGTTAGGCTTTAGGATAGGTCTAGGGTTGTATGTCACTGGTTTGAGGATTAGTTGCCTATTTTTTGAATATATATAGCTCTAAGTCTCTGATTTGTCACAGTATATCAGCAACATAGTTTCTGTGAGCATTTTGCATTCTCTGTCTGCACATTGTGGTCTTAGGGACCTTATTTCTGTAATTTAGATCTTCATACTTGATACATGGATATTTCATAGGGTAGTGTAGGTATAAATAATCTGGTAATAGAGAGTTTTTGGTTTTTGGTGGTCAAAGTAGCTTGTAAGCCCACTTTTATACAACACCCACCAGACCTCCAATTTTATTCACAGTAGGGTGCTTAGGTTTGTTTTGGTGTTTGATGGTTTGGATTTTGGTATAACTTGTAGACCTTAGGTTAGAATAGGTCCATATTAGCTGGTTATAAGATTTGCAAAAGATTTTGGTGGTCTAGTTTTGCACTTGCAGTCACTATGATAGCCTTAGAACCCACTGCCCTTGTTTCTGTAACAGTTAAAAGCATTGGTGTTGTGTGGATTCTTCGTGCTTGTTATCTGTGATTTTGTCGGTGATTGTGTGTTTGTTTTTTACTCCCCACATCTCAATTGGTGTGGGGGTGCCTTGTTGGGTCAAAAGTTGATGAGTCAAATCACCATGGAAACAAGAAGGACCAAATAGGACATTATGTGAAACTTCAAGCTGGTGGAAAAAATATGGATTGGTTCCCCTTGCTAGTGAAACTTTCCACTGTTGTGAAGTTTCCCCTGCCAAATATTGATGGATGAATATTTGGTCAGAATATGTGATAAGTATGCATAAGTCAGTTTTGATTTAGTCATTATTAGTTTCCATGTATTTTTGGTTTCCTTAAGTTATAAAAGGAACCAGACCGTAGGTTTGTTTTACACATCTTCCATTCACAATGTAACCTACAGTGTCTTTGATCTCTAGGCATGGGATTCAGTGTATACATGCCTAGAGTGGTTTATGTTCATCAACAATACAAACCCTTTGGGAATTATTCATCTTTTTCAAACATCTTGTTCTAATTAATTGTGCTATTTCGCTATGATTCGTCACATGTCCAATTGATAACCTTGATAAACGGTTTTAACTGTTTGAGTCTCAAGATCTGGGATTCCACATGCCTTGTGGCCTAGCAAAACTTAACATACCCCATAACAGGCCTCCAATAATCCCATTTACAAAACACAAGACACTTGTTCTTCATTTTTTATTTATTCTGTAGCTTGTTGACCACGAATCCGTGGTAATATTGGGTAAACAACAAGTAAAAAAGTGGTCAGTTTAGTTGGTTGATTATTAGAATCAAAAAGAAAAAAATAATAAACAAAAAAAATTGGGGGTTAAGCAGCCTCGAACCCCCGACCTCAACCTTGTCAACGCCTAACACTCACACACCATAACCAACTGCCCTAGGGACTTAATTGGTATATGTTTCTCTAGTTCTTTTATTTAAGGGGTGATTTGTTTTGCTTATATAAATCAATTCGAGACTTATCAACTTTGTTCCAGCTTATTTCGAGCTTATTTTCCAACCTTTTTATTTTTCTTGTGTTTAGTTACTAGTTTAGGAATTTTAGAAAAATAAATTATTTTTTTCATTTATTAATTAATTTATTAGGCTTATTTTCTTTTAAAATTTTATAAAGTCATTATAAAATAGGAAAAAGTATTTTTAATCTTTCAAAAAATAGTTTTTAGTAAAAGTTTAATATATACTAGGTTTACAAACTTTAAAATTGTTATTTTGACTTTCTTTAATTTTATTTATTTTTATGTTTTTAATTAAACTTTAAAAATTAATAATAATTAATTAAAATATTTTTACAAATTATGGTTTTCATTTTTGTCTTAATTAGAATTTTTTAGAACTTATATTATTTTTTTGGTAATTCTTAGTTAACTTTCATTTATCGTCGTATTTTACGATTTTACGTTTTGAACGTCGTAGTGTAATTTTTAGCGTAGCTCGTCTTTAATTTCCAATCTTTCTCTCAAAAACGTAACTAACCAAGCATTATTTTATAATATTGGCACATAACACATACACCTCCTTCGAGAACGAACTTGCATTTTCGTTTTTACGGTTTTCCTAAATCGTATCAATTAATACTTGCCACGGTTATTTGTTTTTCCTAAAACAAGTGACTAAAATACATACATCAATAAGATATCGTGATGTTTGAGATTCTTTTGGGTTAAGTCGTTTACTAATACATATCCATTTCCAGACAACGCATATGAATGACCTTCTAAAAACAATGCAGGTTCATGATTATGTGTTTCGCAAATCACGACTAGCATCCACCCATTATACGATGATAAATATTTTCCTACCAATTCAAATGGACACCCACATTTTTTACTACCGGTGTTTGTAGTAGATTTTTCTTACTAACAGATACACCACTACGATCACAATGAATAGTTACACTATCATTTGACTTAGATGTTTTAATTATTGTAACGTAACCAAAAGAATATCCGTTTTCCACACCCAATCTAGTAACTTGTGACAACCCTAGGTTTTGGATTTGTCACTTGGTCTTACTTTTAGGTTATTTTATGTGTGTTTACTTGAATTGTGTGTTTACGTGTTTATTTTGTGTGAACGAGGTTGGTGTGGTTATCGTTTATGAGTATAGAGTACTCATAAGTAAATCGAGGAACGGTTATTTCATGTTCATGAGCTCACAAGTGGTGACTATGAAATGAAAATGGTGATATTGTGGTGTTTACGTATACGTATAAGTATTATAGTAATAGTATTTTTTTAGGATTTACGGTTTAGCATTTAGAGGTCTCGGGTGAGGTAATTATCCAAAAGAATATTTTTCGGGATGGTTTTAAGTCATTTAGGACTTAGTTATAAAGTTTATTTAAGAATTTGAGATTTTTTTAAAAGTGTATATTTTACGTCTTTTACGGTAAAACGCGTAAATTTGACTAGTTTTACGGTTTTGAGGTTTTGGGAGTTTTAGGAGCTGAAATAAATTAAGGTAAATTAAGGTAATATTAATAAGATATTAATTAACAATAAAAAGAAAAAAATAAAGAAAAAAACGAAATTAGGGGTGTTTGGGTCGGTTTAGAAGAGAAAAAAAAAAGAAAAAGGAAAAGATTTATGGTAAGTGGTAATTGGGTTGGACAAGGATTGTTTTGGCTATATAAGGAACCCCCAACACTAAACCAAACGAATTTTCTTTTATTCCCTGGAGTTATAGTCAACTAAAAGAAGAGGAGAATTAGGGTTCTTCATAAAAATTGGGTTTTTTCATCTTCCATTGAATTAAAGGTAAAACCTTTATAACTCTTTTAATTAAATTGTTTTATTATTTTCTTTAATCATCTTATGATGGATTAGGGTTAGGGTTTAATATAAAAACAGTAAATTAATGTTGTATTAATCATAATATGATGATTACATAAGTTAGGGCTTGTAATTAGAGGGATTAGGGTTAATTAATGATTTTGATTTTGTTAAACCCGTTTTTAAAAACTGGGCAGAATTTCGAGTCAATTGTTTTGATCATATCTGGAGTTCTAGGAACATTCAAGATGCGATCAAACTAGACCTGAAAAGGTATTTGAAGTGTCTTTCCAATGCAAGAAACTAGAACTAAATTGGAGGTCGGGAAGCGGGTCAAAAACAGGTTACAACAGTCGGAGGTCAAAACAGTTTTGAATTCAGCCTGTTTTCTTTTTAAGTTTTGGGTTGTTTGGGGTACTTAGGGTTGCATTGGGATCTTCTCACGAATGTGAGAGATGGTTTATATATTGTAGTAAGTATCTGCACTTGGGATAAGGTTGTGGTTTAGGGTAAGACCCCTTAATGGTAACAAACTTTTAGTACATTTAAAATCAGGAAATCTGGAATGACAAAAGTAGATATATGTATATCGGGGCCTTAACAGTAGCTTTAAGGTTAGGGAAAGTGGGAGGTGTTAGCCAACATATGTAAGGGTATGAATATTCCTTTTACAGAAACCATGGGTAAGTTTAAGTGGACATTTGACTTAAAGTTTTGAGACCTAAAAACTGGGACTGTTTTGTGTAAAATATGAACGGGATAGTTATTAAACTTAACCAAGTTAAGGACTTGTTAAGGAAGGGTAATGGGGTGTTTAGAGTTATAAATGGGGTATTTATATGAGAGGAGGTTAGATGTCCATCATAGGTTGATGAACCATTTTAGAGGTTGGTTCATGTATTGACTTATGTGTTTTTGGATTATTAGCTTGGGGCTAGAGCAAGGACTTTGGAGAAGCAATCAGGTGAGTTCATAGTCCCATTTTACTAAGTTTTTAAATGTTTTTTTTCCAGTATGGGATGGAGATGACACTTGAAATGTTCTTTAACATGATTTAGTACTATGTTATAAAATGTGTGGACATAAATGTGTTATTGTGTGACTTGCGTGCTTATGTGTTCTCATATGTGCTTTGGTACGTGTTCTGCTATGTGAATCTTGTTTGGATTGTGATTGGCTTTGGTACATAGATGTATGGGCGTCTATGGGACCAGTTGTGATGTGTGTGGAGCGTGGGGCACGATCCGTCCTGAGTACTTGTGCATCGTCTCTTCGGAGGCAAGATATCTCGACGGGGATATAGTTCATCTTCCACAGGTGGTGTGGGAAAGATCCGGATAGTGTGGTGTGTGTTCTTGTGCGTGTGACGGGATACTTCTTGATTGTTATAATGTGCTTTGTGAATTGTAGATTTGATTGGTACTTGGCTTGAGTTTTGTTGTGGATGCATGTAGCATGATTATCACATTACGGTCCATTACTATAAATTGTTTTTCTTCAACTTATTTACAGCGGATGTCAAGGTTTCTTATGATGTTCTAGATAACTTAAACCTATGTTCTCACCAAGTTTATGTTGACAGATTTTAGTGTCATTTTCAGGTGAGGTAGTTGTGCAAGATGATGTTAGAAGTGGCTAGAGTATAGAGGCTGCTAGGATTGCATTCGGAGGAATCCCTTTCCTCTTAGATTTTATTTTGTGTTTTGATTAAGTGAACGTTGTGGTACCTATATGTTTGATGTTTGTTTATTTGTATGTCTTTGGTAAGAGGTAGGCATGTTACCTACTTACCTAGACGCCTGCATTATTGAGATATTGTCACGACATTTGTGTCGCCATCTATGATATTTCAATTTCATTTAGTTTTCTCTATAGACACGTTGTTGTTGTGATGATATCCATACGTCGCGCCCCATATTCTACCCCGGTGGGGTGTGACAGAATGGTATCAGAGCCAATGGTTATAGAGAATTAGGTTGCCTAGTCGTGTAGCCTAGTCTATAGCTTAAGGGTCCCTACATATAGGCGTCATAGGAGTATGTGTGCATTTTATAGTAGTTGATGTGTTTGAATATTATTTTCGCAGTATTTGTTAGGTTATGAACTAATATGGTTCATACTTAACTACATGTTATTTCCTTTACGAGTTTTGATTAGTGCGGGTGGAACCATGGTCGTATACGCTAGTCATTGTTGGATTTCGCTTGATTATGTTTTCATGTTCTTTATACATTTTGAATTTTGTCTACGCTGGTTCAGCTGGACTACGAGTTTATGTGTTTCGTGCATTGACTATGTTATTTTAATACATGGGGTTTTGGATCTTATCTTGTGTGGTTATGTGCTTGTGAGGTGTCGGATTATGTGTTATGTGTAGTATTAATTTCTTATAAGTGTCATCATAGGAGGGAGTACATTGGTGAAAGGGAACATGTATAATTATGGAGGCCTACATAATTATATATGTGCCACAACACCACTGGACTTTCAAGTATGATTGCATGAAAGAGAGTTAATACATGCTTGTATAGTATATGTTGGATGGATTTGAGTGTATATACGCTTATGCCTATGTATGTAAAATTATTTTCTACTTACCGGTTGTATTCTTGGGATGGTTGCTAGCTCGTTTCTCTTTGAGATGTTCAACTTCTGTAGTAGCGCATTTCTCGGGTCCTCATTTCACGTGTTTGTTTGTACGGTACTTTTGGCGTGAAGGATTTTGAGATGGTGGAGATTTCTTTTTGGGGTAACGATGTCTTTTGTTTTGAGTTATACATGGTAAAAAAAATAGAACTTGCAAAATGAAAAAAAAAATAGTTGTTGGTAGTCGATGAAATAAGGAAGTGTCGGAAACATGTTTCAAATAAGGTGGAATATAAATTCTTTAACATATAAGCATGACTCGGTTATTTTAAAATATTTTGGTTTTGATCACCTAGAGTTATTGTTCTTAAGTTAAAAATTTTGTTCTTATTTAGTGAAATATGTTAAAATCATGTAATTAATAGAGTTTTAATTTTCTGGAATTAAAATAAATTATGTTTTAGTTTTGGTAATTAATGGGGGGTTTTAGGGTTTAAAAATTGTTTTTTTTGTATAAATCGGAGTAGGCAGAAACTGTCGCTAAACTGTCAAAATATGTCGCTAACTGTCAGAAACAGTCGCTGATGCCTAGGCAGATTTTGAGAAAAATCGTTTTGGTCATAACTTATTCGTTTTTAAAAGTTTTTGGGTGATTCAAAAGCCTAAAATTATGTACTCGGAACATACTTTTCAAATATTCAGAAAGTTTCGTAATTGGAAGTCAGTAGCTTGGTCGAATTAATTGTACAAGTGTTGAGTTCAAGGTTAATTTCCGGACTACATGGTTTAAACTCGTGTTTTGGGTAATTTTCGGTAATGAACACTTGGAGGGTTAACATAGAGATGAGTTGGGAAGGAATTTGAGAGTTCTTTAGACCTTATTATACGTGGTTATATTTTGATGAGTTTTGATTTATGGTATTTATGAGTAAGACTGAAATCGGGGTGACAGTGTTAAACCCGTTGAGTTATGTGACGGCTCCTAACTTGGTTTCAAGACAGTTCTTGTTTGATGAGTTGCGAGATTTAGTTAGGTTAGTTACATAACTTTATGGTTTTGATAAGTTTCCTCGCGGACGGTTAAGGCTCATGTGTTGTTGGTTGAGATTATTTTCGTGTAAACTGAGTTCACGTTTGAACGTGAAGGTTTTATTAGGGATATGCATCCTCGTTTGTTTGCTGAGAATAAGTTTGAGTTTGGGAGTGAATCTCGGGACGAGATTTCTATTAGGAGGGAGTGATGTGACAACCCTAGGTTTTGGATTTGTCACTCGGTCTTACTTTTAGGTTATTTTATGTGTGCTTACTTGAATTGTGTGTTTACGTGTTTATTTTGTGTGAACGAGGTTGGTGTGGTTATCGTTTATGTGTATAGAGTACTCATAAGTAAATCGAGGAACGGTTATTTCATGTTCATGAGCTCACAAGTGGTGACTATGAAATGAAAATGGTGATATTGTGGTGTTTACGTATACGTATAAGTATTATAGTAATAGTATTTTTTTAGGATTTATGGTTTAGCATTTCGAGGTCTCGGGTGAGGTAATTATCCAAAAGAATATTTTTCAGGATGGTTTTAAGTCATTTAGGACTTAGTTATAAAGTTTATTTAAGAATTTGAGATTTTTTAAAAGTGTATATTTTACGTCTTTTACGGTAAAACGCGTAAATTTGACTAGTTTTACGGTTTTGAGGTTTTGGGAGTTTTAGGAGCTGAAATAAATTAAGGTAAATTAAGGTAATATTAATAAGATATTAATTAGCAATAAAAGGAAAAAAAAAGAAAAAAATGAAATTAGGGGTGTATGGGTCGGTTTAGAAGAGAAAAAAAAAGGAAAAAGGAAAAGATTTATGGTAAGTGGTAATTGGGTTGGACAAGGATTGTTTTGGCTATATAAGGAACCCCCAACACTAAACCAAACGAATTTTCTTTTATTCCCTGGAGTTATAGTCAACTAAAAGAAGAGGAGAATTAGGGTTCTTCATAAAAATTGGGTTTTTTCATCTTCCATTGAATTAAAGGTAAAACCTTTATAACTCTTTTAATTAAATTGTTTTATTATTTTCTTTAATCATCTTATGATGGATTAGGGTTAGGGTTTAATATAAAAACAGTAAACTAATGTTGTATTAATCATAATATGATGATTACATAAGTTAGGACTTGTAATTAGAGGGATTAGGGTTAATTAATGATGTTGATTTTGTTAAACCCGTTTTTAAAAACTGGGCAGAATTTCGAGTCAATTGTTTTGATCATATCTGGAGTTCTAGGAACATTCAAGATGCGATCAAACTAGCCCTGAAAAGGTATTTGAAGTGGCTTTCCAATGCAAGAAACTAGAACTAAATTGGATGTTGGGAAGCGGGTCAAAAACAGGTTACAACAGTCGGAGGTCAAAACAGTTTTGAATTCAGCCTGTTTTCTTTTTAAGTTTTGGGTTGTTTGGGGTACTTAGGGTTGCATTGGGATCTTCTCACGAATGTGAGAGATTTTTTATATATTGTAGTAAGTATCTGCACTTGGGCTAAGGTTGTGGTTTATGGTAAGACCCCTTAATGGTAACAAACTTTTAGTACGTTTAAAATCAGGAAATCTGGAATGACAAAAGTAGATATATGTATATCGGGGCCTTAACAGTAGCTTTAAGGTTAGGGCAAGTGGGAGGTGTTAGCCAACATATGTAAGGGTATGAATATTCCTTTTACAGAAACCATGGGTATGTTTAAGTGGACATTTGACTTAAAGTTTTGAGACCTAAAAACTGGGACTGTTTTGTGTAAAATATGAACGGGATAGTTATTAAACTTAACCAAGTTAAGGACTTGTTAAGGAAGGGTAATGGGGGTGTTTAGAGTTATAAATGGGGTATTTATATGAGAGGAGGTTAGATGTCCATCATAGGTTGATGAACCATTTTAGAGGTTGGTTCATGTATTGATTTATGTGTTTTTGGATTATTAGCTTGGGGCTAGAGCAAGGACTTTGGAGAAGCAATCAGGTGAGTTCATAGTCCCATTTTACTACGTTTTTAAATTTTTTTTTTCCAGTATGGGATGGAGATGACACTTGAAATGTTATTTAACATGATTTAGTACTATGTTATAAAATGTGTGGACATAAATGTGTTATCGTGTGACTTGCGTGCTTATGTGTTCTCATATGTGCTTTGGTACGTGTTCTGCTATGTGAATCTTGTTTGGATTGTGATTGGCTTTGGTACATAGATGTATGGGCGTCTATGGGACCAGTTGTGATGTGTGTGGAGCGTGGGGCACGATCCGTCCTGAGTACTTGTGCATCGTCTCTTCGGAGGCAAGATATCTCGACGGGGATATAGTTCATCTTCCACAGGTGGTGTGGGAAAGATCCGGATAGTGTGGTGTGTGTTCTTGTGCGTGTGACGGGATACTTCTTGATTGTTATAATGTGCTTTGTGAATTGTAGATTTGATTGGTACTTGGCTTGAGTTTTGTTGTGGATGCATGTAGCATGATTATCACATTATGGTCCATTACTATAAATTGTTTTTCTTCAACTTATTTACAGCGGATGTTAAGGTTTCTTATGATGTTCTAGATAACTTAAACCTATGTTCTCACCAACTTTATGTTGACAGATTTTAGTGTCATTTTCAGGTGAGGTAGTTGTGCAAGATGATGTTAAAAGTGGCTAGAATATAGAGGCTGCTAGGATTGCATTCGGAGGAATCCCTTTCCTCTTAGATTTTATTTTGTGTTTTGATTAAGTGAACGTTGTGGTACCTATATGTTTGATGTTTGTTTATTTGTATGTCTTTGGTAAGAGGTAGGCATGTTACCTACTTACCTAGACGCCTACATTATTGAGATATTGTCACGACATTTGTGTCGCCATCTATAATATTTCAATTTCATTTAGTTCTCTCTATAGACACGTTGTTGTTGTGATGATATCCATATGTCGCGCCCCATATTCCGCCCCGGTGGGGTGTGACATAACTCATCACGAGAACTAAACACGTGGAATATAAATATTTTTAAGAATTATACTTACATCTAACGTACATGAATTTTCAAAAATGTATATGAACATACGTGTCAGTCTCGAATATCGAACCCTCGTTGTAAGTTTCATTTTCTTCAAGATTAACTTGAAAAGGCTCCCTCCAACTCATTTTTAATTAAGAAATCTTTCTTTGCTTATATTGATGGTAAAATACATTGAGTCATTTTATTAACAGATGCACATAATAACCTTTATGTATAGCCTTATTGATATAAAGATCAAGTAATCAAATTTATCATTTTAACATGGGTGGATATATTTTTTATCATTTCAATGCATGGAAAATAATATCTTATGGGCAAATACTTTTTTATTGAATAATTGAAAATTTGATATACTAGAAATATGTTTATATTGTGCAAAATTTTAACTGTTAACGTTTCAAAGTTCGAATTTTAAAGATAAAAGCAAAAATTTGATATACTATCATGCACAACAATACACAAGAAAAAAAATATGTATAAAAGTTTGCAAGTTGTAATTTCAAGGTGACTAGAATTGACAAATAAAAAAAATAAAAGATAAAGGCACGTGAATGGATGGAGTACATAGCATTTGGGGATACATATTTATTAGTTAAAAGTTGCAAGTTGTATTTATAGTACTTGTCCAATCAAATGTCTTGAGTGCAAATAGCAGGCCCTTGTCTTTATCATCACGTGGGTTTCATAGAAAATGATCATATTCTTTACGGAGTATTTACTATGCATTATTTAAAAAATATACTAGTTTGTTTTTATTGTAAAATTATAAACTAATGTGACCATACGTAATGTTTTTTAAACCTTATTAAATAAGTTATATGAATACCAAAATAGTACTCGCACAAAGCGGTAAGTTTGAACTCAAATATTATTTAACAATTTTTAATTTTACTTTTTAATAATTAATGGTTTTTATAACGGATAACTTTTTGTAGATTGCTAATTGATGATTACGAGTAACATTTGTTTAGATTTTTGAATGTTGTATAATATATTTTTGGAAGACAATTTGTAATATACTAAAATAGATAGACGTTTCCCGTCGTACCTGTTTCTTAAGTTTTAGGATGTTGTCATTTCTCGGTGCCCGTATCCATTCCCGTCCCGTCCCCGTCCCCGTTTCCGTCCTCGTGCAACTTAGCCTCAAACATGTGGGGTGGATTTTCAGGTGATCATTGATAACGCCCAAATCTAAAATATTTTCTTGAGTGTTATCCGTATGTTTTGCATGGTTTTTGGTTAAACTAACGTGCTTTATAACTCATATATGTGTGAAATTGTGTTTTATGTTGTTAGTTAGCCAGGATCATGGGAAGTGAAGAAAAGACACAGAAAGAAAGACTAAACAATGATTCATGCCTATACGAAGGAATCCCGACAAGTACAAGTCTTATGGAGAATATTGGAGAAGCTTAGAGTTACGAATTCGTTCCTCACGATACTCAAATGATGATGTTCAAGACGGAAATTAAGAAAGAATTGAAGAAAAGATGTTATAACGAAGATGTTGGAAGCTTTGTATTACCGACACACCTTCGTCGTTTTGGCCATAACTTGAGCATACGAACTAAGATTGAGTTGGTTCTCGCGCTCACGCGAGCGTAAGAGAAAGGGCTACAACTTTGTTGTTTACACGTTTTCACCACAGTGGACAAGTAGCCGGCGGCAGGCCAAAGAAGCCAGAAACAATGTGTCATCAGCAAGCAAGATGCCGCCCGGCAAGTGAAAGTCGTCGCCCGGCTCCTTTCCTATTGTCCTTCAAGTTATGTTTTGGTGCATGTTATGTTCCCTTTACATGCATGCAACTTCTCCGACATCAAAAGGAAGACACAAGAAGCTTCTAATGAGGATTCTAGAACACCTTTGGAACCAAGTAAACATTTTTGGCTCCAAGTTATTTGCTTTGGCTCCATGTTCATGCATTGATGGGATGGCCTTGAATTCAACCATAAATAAGACCCTTGGGGTCATTGTAACATATCACTTGAACACTTGCATTACTAACTTCATTATTTGAAAGTCCCTTAATATGACAATTGTTGATAAACTATAACTCTTGTAACCACGAAACACAATGAAATACTTTTCAAACGCGTAATGCTTTATTAAGTATTATAAACAAAGTATTACAAAGTGCTATGAATACACTCGTTGAATGACAACAAGAAATGAACCCTAGAACAAGTAAACTAGATTCGAGACTCAAGTTTACAAGGAAACTAATGAGACGCTAGTAGACAGCTGAGGGGTCAGCGGTTCCAAGGTGAGAAAGAACTTAGATAAATTATCAAAGCACAAGGGTTGGTTTACTTCTCCTTTCTCACTCCTATTTATAGTGTACGAGGTTGCCTCTTTAGTGGGAGTAGTTGATACGTGTCACCTTCTGAATGGAAGAGTACAACGTATTAAATGCATGTCCAAATCGAGACATACCTTTAAACAACTTTAGGTGAACAGTTCTGCCAACTGTTCACCTTTAGTCCCACTAGGTCGTACTAGGCTTTATCTTGAATCTCTTGTTTTGTCCCGCTCAAAACACTTGGTAGATTCTCCCGCCTAAACTATAAAGGATTGGACAAGCTTTGTTTGTCCCAGACTTCTAGGGTTCTTAAGTGATCTCTGAGTGTTGTCAACTCAGAGATCCTTGAACACCAGTACATTCCTTCAACATCCCAGCTATCCATAATCACTGGTGAGTATGACTTCATATTGTCTTCGACTTCTCTGACGTTGTCTTTGACTTGAATGTTCCTGGTGTGCCAGCTGAGGCTTTGCCTTCCACTGGTCTAGTCTCTGTCGCTGGTCCTCTCAGCGATCAGTAAACACTTAGTCTAATTTAAACAAATCTAGATAGGGCCATAGTTAAAACCTTCATTGGCCCAACAATCTCCCCCTATTTGTTTATAAATTATACTAAGTCTAAAATTATTGTAAGTGAGCACATAGCTTCTTCTTACACACAATTTAACAAACATGCCTCAGAGTTTTATTTAAACATAAAGAACCTAGTCTATTACAAGAACACCCAGTGGTGTAAACATAAACAAAAGTAAAAAAGGTTCTTCAGCGATCAAGGCCTTGATCACAGATTCTCTGGGCTTCAACTTTGTCACTTCTAGAGTTGATGACTAGCTCGACTTCAAACTCAAAATCCTCAGCCAATTTGCAATTCCTTAGGATGCCCTGTTTGAGTCTGATGAGCTGGATGGTTGATGCCGGATGTAGTTCATTCATTCGCTGAAAGCAATACTCACAATTACCATTCATGAAGACCATACTTGTCTCTGGTTCTGAGTATACTTGGCCCCCTACTGGTTTTGTGATCTCTTTGGGTTGTACCAAGTTTCTATGCATCCCATCTACAACAATGTTCTCAGTGACCAACTTCTCCACCAGAGGCCCCATTTGGGTTTTTCTTTTCCTTTGTGCTTGAGAAGGTTGTTGTTGTGAGAGTTGAGGAGGCAGAGATACCTTCAGCTTCTTTGTTGTGTCTCTTACCCAATTCAGCTTTGCTTGAATGTTTTTCATCATTTGGGCAGCACCAGGCCCAGTCTTCTTTTGGGCAAGAGACAGCATTTCTAACCATTCAGAGAGGCCCAAATCTCTGAGTTTAAAGTCACTTAAGACTTTGTAGTAGGTTAGTTGGTTTTCTCTGTAAAGGGTCATCACCACTCTTTTGTCTTTGTTAGTGTAACATGCATACTTGGTGATTTGGCCGGGTTCAGCTCTCTGGTTCACAATCCTTTCATATTCCTTTTGAAGGTTTCTCCTTTTAACCTCCAGTTCTTTGAGCTTAACCAGCTGAGCTTCCTTTACAACAGGAAAGAGTTTGTTCAGAGCTTCTTTGCTCTTGAGTTCAGCTGCTCTGATGTTTGCAAGCCTTTGGTGTTCCAATATTTGAGCCTTTGCCTACTCTGGGGTAAGTGGTGGTTCATCAGCGCTCTTGAATTTGTTCAGGTCAGAGTGTTTGGAGAGTTTAGCTGTGGATCCGCCTTCTTCTTAGAGGGAGTGTAGGGTTATTTTCGGTTTTTAATGGCAATTCCTTTTCCCTTGTCCTTTATTGCTTCAGTGATTGGGTTGAAGGACCTGAGAGGTTTTGGTGTTGGAATCCCTGTTGAAGGTGTTAGTTGTTTAAGTGATTGCTCCCCCTTAGGTGGAGCAGTGTCTGCTTCTTCTTCAGAGGTGGAGGTTGCTGAATTCTCCCCCTCAGGCATAGCGCCGGTAGTAGATGTGCCTGATCCAGGCTTGAGGAACTTAACAAATTCTTATTGGACAAATAAGCAGATTTCTTTAAGTTCCTCTTGTAACAGCTCTTGAAGAAGTTTTCTTGAAGGCTTAGACGCCTTGGCAATAGCTGCAACATTTGCTTTGATAGCTGATGTGAGGATAGATGGTATGTATTGTTGGAGGCTCTAGTCTAGAACAGCTGGGAGGTGAGCTTGCAAGGCATTTCCCAGTAGTTACGGAAGCAAAGCAGTCATAGAGGACTCCACAAATGAAGTTAGTGAAGTCTCTAGTGTGGTGGTGAGTTCCTCAGCAGCATGGGTGAGTGTTTGCAATTCAGAGAGGATGACATCATTTGTGAATTTGGGCTTGGTTTTACTGATGTCACCCCTCTTAACCCAGAGAACCTCAGCGGCGAGTTCCTGAACATCTTTCATTCGAGGAACATGGACAGGCTTGAGGTTTTGTAAGTGTTCTAAGTGTTGCTTCGCCCCCAATTCCATGACATTTGGTAAAGTTAGGAAGGGAACTAGGGTTGGTGTACAGAGCCTCTGGTCCAATAGCCGCTTAGCAGCCAGTTCTTGCACATTTGGCATTGATGGGAAGGAGATGGGTTTTAACTCTGATGTAACTTGGTCATCATCAACATCCATATCAGCATAATCTGAAATGGTCAAGTCATCTTCAATAATGAAGACCTCATCCTCTGGCATGGAATCAATGTCTGACATGGCATCGAGATCTATGAGGGGGGCTTCAGCATTTTCATCACCAGCAATGGAATAGGCATCATCATTCTGTTTTTCTTCATGAAGATTATGAGCCTGTTATGATATTTGTTAGTAACCAATTGTGAAAAAATATGAAGTTATAGATCGCCATTCGCTGCCCCTAGTAAAGCTGGGTGTGATTATCCAGCCCCCCCTAAGGATTTCTCCTTGGGACTCTTTTAAGTGTGAAACAGTTATGTTGAAGGGTCGCCATTCGCTGCCCCTAGGATAGCTGGGTGTGATTATCCAGCTCCCCCATAAGGATTACTCCTTGGGACTCTTTTGATTTGTGAAAATTATGTGGTGAATGGTCGCCGTTCGCTGCCCCTAGGATAGTTGGGTGTGATTATCCAGCTCCCCCTGAAGGATTGCTCCTTGGGACTCTTTTAATTGTGAATTTATGGAAGTTAAAGTGTAACACCCCCACAAATGCTATGCGCAGCGGAACTACAACATTGGGTGCTACACAGTATTCATTGCACACAAGATATATCAAACGACGCTAAAAAAAAAGACGTCAACTTAAAACTTAAAATTAAAAATTGTTAGATGATACATGTCCACGGTTTTTCCAACCCCACTTGGTACAACAGAGTTTAGCGTTTTCGGTCCCCATGGATCTCAACCCAAGAATTACAGTTTCACAACAACATAACATTAAGATTTAAAAATGTTTAAGTAGAAAAGGGAGGAAAAACAAGCAGACTCCAAGCCATACACACAACATCCATCCCATGCATGCTCCATTCTACACTTCAGCGGTTACCTGAAACACATGCCAAAATTTTGGTCAACGAAAACGTTGAGTGGAATTCATAGGTTTTACAATTCATTTGAACGTATATAAAATAAAAACCATTCGTGATCATTTATAGACTTGTCGATCAAACAACCTATATTCAGGATACTGACAATTGTGTTTAAGCTCATGACACTAATCCATTAACTCAATCACCCGCGTAATAAATACCGGCGTGATTCAGATGAAACCAGTGCCCCTTCTAAAGGCATCAGTTGCAATTATACCTTATCTCTCATACAAGATAATCTACCGCAGAACTTACTTAACGTACAGCTTCTCGGCTAGCATTGGGTCGTTAGCCCTGTAGTACTACAAATTGTATAAGCGGCTATTTCCCCCTACTCGAGGGCAGGACAATAGTTAATAGTTCATGAATTTAGGGACTTTTGCAACTTGGTACTCAACACAATTTCTAAGGCAACATTCGGGTCTAACAATCATTCATGATATACGTTCCTTTTAAAAACTAGCATGCATTTCCCTCGCGGGTAAAACAGTTTGAAATAAATATAAGCGAGGCTATAAATTCACACCTTATATATTAAGTAGTCGGTAGTTCGAGAGATGATCACTGACGACGATACGGATGCCCGGGTAAATCAACACCTATCACAAATAACGCGTAATGAGAAATCTCATTTTAAATACCTTACGGTACTGTATAAAATACATAGATACTAGTCACTTAGGACAATTATAACTCACGCCAAAAACAAAACAACAAGCATCACTCATTTTACACCATTCGTTCTTATTATTTACGCTATCCATTTTTATCCAGTTTCGCCGGTACTTACCGAAAGTACGGGCTGTTTTACTCTACTTAACCATTCTTATAAAATTTGAAAAAATTCTCAAAAATCCTATAAGACCTGTAGATAACATGTTTTTAATCCCAATAAAAGTTTTTACTTTTACGACCCGTTACGCAACGCTTTTCCAAAACTACATTTTCCGGGCTGAAATTGTACTTCGACCAACTTTGACCTCTTTGACCTATATGAAATGCACCTTTGACTTCTTTGACTCCTAAGTCAACTTATAGACTCAATTACACAGGTTTGTGACCAAAATTTGACCCTTGACCATTTACCAATTCATACTTGTGGTCCTCGGGATTTGACTAAAACTATACATAAATTCGGATTATGAAAGTTCTCGTCTCCCGGTACTCGATCTTTAAAACCTCATAACTTTTAGCTCGTTTTGAGTCACGGGCTCTACCTTATACCAAATTAAAGATAAAAAGACCCTCTACAACTACATTTAGTTTTCAAGACCTGTAGGAAAAATAATTTTTATAAAAAGGCCTCAAACTTTCTGCCTAAATTTGACTACACCAAAATCATGCTTTAGCTCGATTCCAAACCTACTAATCACTACTAGGCATCATCCTAAGCTTCCCTAATCACAACCAAACACAAATTTCAGTCCTAACCCCTATTGATCAATCAACCTCATAATCCTAACATCTAAAAACAAACATGCAACCACTTAAACCTATTTAAAACATCACTAAACACAATGCCAAACACAAAGATAATACTCAAAATCATCAACCACCATGGCTCCCCAAACACCCCCTTGTGCCGTGGGGTTTGGGTGACCAAATCACCACAACCAAATTAATTTTGGTGGGTTTTATTGGTGATTATACTTCCATTGTACATGAATTTAACATGCATCCACACAATTAGCCTCAAAAACGAATTTGAATGTTCTTGAAAATTTTTGGAAAATTTTTGTTAATGCATGTTTAATTAAACCATGGATTAACACTCACCAATGGATTCTAAGAGGTGGTCTTAAGTTAGATTTTGTGAAAACTCAAGAAAAAATGGTGGGATGGTGGTTTTGGGTGTTTGGCTGTCGGCCTAAGGACAAGAGAAAGAGAGAGTTTGATTTTTTTTTGTCTAAATGTTCTATGTGTTTGTGTTAGTGCCTTTTTGTGGTATTGGGAGGGACCAAAGTGCAAATAAAGGTTTCTTTTGGCCTTAAGTAAAAACGCCATTAAAACTTTGCGGGTTCAACTCACTAGTCAATTTTGAAAATTTTACGGGAGTCGGAAATCATCCCGAACACTCCAAAATATTTTTGGGATACTTTAAATGTACTCGGAAGGCTATAAAACTCACCCGACTCAACTTAACACGAACCGTAAATAAAATTCTCGAAAAATTACATTATCGATAAATCGTCAATAATTATAGAAATTTGGGCATCCATCGGGATCGTAATCGTCATCGTCCTTCTTGAATCGTCAATCGTAAAAATTATAACCTCGAACATCGGCTTTAACCAAAATACTTATAAATATAGAAATTAAAATTTATTAAAAATTTCAAAAATTAGCGTAATTTAGGGTAACGTTAATGACCTCGGTTCTAGGGTGTCACATCCACCCCTCCTTAAAGAGAGCGACGTCCCGGCGCTCGCCTCTTCTTGTACTCACATTTCGTTCTACTGGAACAGATGAGGATACCTTTCCTTGAAAAAGTCCTCACGTTCCCAAGTGTATTCCGGTCCACGCTTAGAATTCCATCGGACTTTCACAATAGGAATCCTACTACGCTTCAGCCTCTTGACCTCTCGGTCCATAATTTCCACAGGTTCTTCCACAAAATGCATTTTGTCGTCCAGTCGAATCTCGTCCAAAGGAATCACCAATTCCTTATCCGCCAAACTCTTCTTCAGGTTCGATACGTGAAACGTGTCGTGAATAGCACTAAGCTCGCTCGGCAATTCTAATTTATACGCTACTGGTCCAATTCGTTCAACGATCTTAAATGGTCCAATATACCTTGGACTCAGCTTTCCTTTCTTCCCAAAACAAATTACACCCTTCCACGGCGATACCTTGAGCATAACCATATCTCCAACTTCAAACTCCAACGGTTTCCTTCTGTTATCGGCATAACTCTTCTGTCGGCTTCTCGCAGCAAGTAGTCGGTTCTTGATTTGCACAATCTTCTCTGTCGTTTCTAAAACCATTTCGGGTCCAGTCAATTGACTTTCTCCTACTTCACTCCAACACACAGGCGATCTACACTTCCTTCCATACAATGCTTCGAACGGTGCTGCCTTGATACTCGCATGATAACTATTATTATACGAAAATTCCACTAGAGGCAAGTGGCGTTCCCAACTTCCTCCAAAATCAATCACGCATGCTCGGAGCATGTCCTCCATCGTCTGAATAGTTCGTTCACTCTGGCCGTCAGTTTCCGGGTGATAAGCCGTGCTTAAACTCAATTCAGTGCCCATCGCACGTTGAAGCGATTTCCAAAATTCCGATGTAAATCTACTGTCGCGATCCGAAATGATCGATAACGGCACTCCATGTCTACAGACGATCTCTTTCACGTACACACTGGCGAGCTTTTCCATGCTGTCCGTCTTCTTCATAGGTAAGAAATGAGCAGATTTCGTTAATCTATCCACAATTACCCATATCATATCACATCCACTAGGGGTTCTAGGTAAACCCGTCACGAAATCCATAGCGATTTTCTCCCATTTCCATTCTGGGATCTCTGGTTGTACCAACAATCCAGATGGTTTCTTATGTTCTGCTTGAACCTTCGCGCAAGTCAAACACTTACTAACGTAACGAGCAATATCCGCCTTCATATTCGGCCACCAATAAACTTTCTTCAGGTCGTGATACATTTTATCTGATCCAGGATGTATCGAATACTTCGACTTATGCGACTCGTTCATAACCAATTCTCGAACTCCAGGCTTTCCTTCCTCAGATGAACACAGTGGTAACCAAATCCGATTCTCAAAATATCTCAGTCCGTCTGACCTAATCACGAAAAGAGGTTTCAACATTCGTCCCAAATTCTCAGCTTCAACATTCCCTTTCATTAGTCCCCTCTCTTGAGCCTTCCGTATAGTTTCGGTTAAGTCAACGCTCTCAGTCATTACTAAAGCTCTGACCCTCAAAGGTTTCTCCCGTTCCTTCCTACTCAGTGCATCCGCTACAACATTCGCCTTGCCAGGGTGGTAGCGAATTTCGCAGTCATAATCACTCAGTAGTTCAACCCATCGTCTCTGTCGCATATTCAACTCCTTTTGATCTAAAATGTGCTGCAAACGCTTATGGTCAGTGAATACAACACACTTCGTCCCATACAAATAGTGTCTCCACAACTTCAACGCAAAAACTACAGCTCCTAATTCCAAATCGTGCGTCGTGTAGTTCTCCTCATTCTTCCTCAGTTGCCTCGACGCGTAAGCTATCACCTTTTCATGTTGCATCAACACCGCTCCATAACCCTTACGAGATGCATCACAATACACTACGAAGTCTTCGGTTCCTTCAGGCAATGACAATATCGGTGCGGAACATAACTTATCCTTGAGCGTTTTGAAAGCGAGTTCTTCCTCAATTCCCCATTCATACACCCTATTCTTTTCGGTAAGCCTTGTCAATGGTTTTGCAATCAACGAAAATCCTTCAATGAACCTTCGATAATACCCAGCTAAACCAAGGAATTGTCGAACTTCAGTCGGCGTTGTCGGTGCCGACCATTCCCTGATCGCTTCGACCTTGGCAGGATCCACACGAACTCCCTTACTATCAATCACGTGACCTAAGAACTGCACTGATTCCAACCAAAACTCACACTTCGAGAATTTCGCATACAGTTTCTCCTTCTTTAACAACTCCAAAATCTTCCTCAGGTGCTTCTCGTGCTCCTCCTTACTCTTAGAGTAAATAAGTATATCGTCGATGAAAACAATAACAAACTTATCTAGATACGGCTTGCACACGCGATTCATGAGGTCCATGAATACAGCAGGTGCGTTCGTCAACCCAAACGGCATCACTCGAAATTCAAAGTGTCCATACCGCGTACGAAAGGCAGTTACAGGAGTATCCTCCTCTCTTACACGCAGTTGATGATACCCTGATCTTAAATCGATCTTTGAGTATACACTGGAACCTTGCAATTGATCAAATAAATCGTCAATCCTCGGCAATGGGTACCGATTCTTAACCGTCAGCTTATTGAGTTCCCTATAGTCAATACACATCCGAAATAAACCATCTTTCTTCTTCACAAACAACACTGGCGCTCCCCAAGGTGATGAGCTCGGCCTAATAAATCCCTTGTCCATCAATTCCTTCAGTTGATCCGATAATTCCTTTAACTCGGATGGTGCTAAGCGATAAGGTGCACGCGCAACCAGCGCAGCTCCTGGCACCAAATCAATTCGAAACTCGACCTCACGGGTGGGTGGTAAACCTGGCAATTCGTCTGGAAAAACTTCCGGATAATCGCAAATAACAGGTACCTCTTCAATCCTCGCCTCTAAATCACCATCACTCGAAACTTGTGCCAAAAACACATCGCATCCGCTCTCTACATACTTCATCCTTTTCAAACAGGAAATCACTTTCAAACGAGAAGTGCATTCGTCTCCCTTCACCGTCAAAACTTTATTCCTCAACGGAATCTGAACTAATCTCTCGCCACAGACGATCATAGCACTGTGCGCCACTAACCAATCCATTCCCACAATCACGTCAAACGATCCTAGTTCTATAGGCATCAAGTCGATTTTAAAAGCGTAATTTCCTAACTTCAAGGTACACCCTTTCAGTATAGAATTCGTACTAACAATTTTTCCATCGGCTAATTCAACGTTATAACTAGTCGCTAACAACACCGGTTTTCTATCGATATGACGACTAAATTTAACATCTACAAAACTCTTGTCGGAGCCAGAATCAAACAAAATACTAGCATAACAAGCGTCTAGCAAAAACGTACCGGTAACCACATTAGGACCCTGTGGTTTATCAGCCGTTCCCACTTGATACACAGCAGCCGCATTGTTACCTCCCCGCTTGTTTCCTGCCTTCGGGCAATTCACTTGCACATGGCCTCTCTCTCCACATCCATAACATCCCCTCATTCTGATAGCATTCGCCCCAGTGGCTACTCCTCCCGTTCGGCAACCAGATGTCCTATGACCTGCTTTCCCACACTTGCCGCATGCAGGCGGGCAATTCCCGACATGATACAAATTGCACCTACCACAATGGGGATTCACTTTTACTCCTATAGGGTTCGTCACTGCCCTCATCCCTTCATTCCTTCTTTGGTTAAACTGCTGATTTCGGTTCGGACCATGGTTGTTTCGATTTCCACCTCGGTTCTGGCCTTGGGATTGATTGCTTTGTGCCGCTTCCCATTTCCTCTTGTTGCCTTCAGCAATGGCGTTCTGCTTGTCCTGGAGCTTGACGTCCATCAATGCGTGAGCCATCTGGACCACTTCATCAAACGACCCAGGTTTTGACGAAGTTGTCTCACCTTTGATGTTGCTGGATAAACCCTTAATGTACTGTTTCATCTTCTTGGCATCATTGGCAAAAACATCTGGACACAAAAGGCTTAATTCATTAAACCTCCTGGTGTAAGCAGCTATATCGTTGTTCTTCAAGGTCAAGTGCCTCAACTCATCCTCCAATTGCCCCAATTCCTCTTCCGGGCAAAACTTCTTAGTCAACAGAGCTTTCGTCGCATTCCACGTCCTTGCATTCGCTACAGCCAATCCAACCGTGGCTACCTGGGTATTCCACCAACTTAACGCATCATCAAGAAACGTAGCAGCTGCAAACTTCACCTTGTCCGCTTCTGCACAACCGCTGATTTCGAAAGTACTTTCAACCTTTTCCAACCATCGTCTAAGTTCTAAAGCTCCACCCGTTCCACGAAATTGCGTGGGACCGCATTTCATAAAACTAGAATAGGTACACACTCTCGGGGCTTGCTGTCTCCCCGTGTTCCTTCCCTGATCCTGATTTCTCCCGGCTCGGTCCGCTTCCAGCGCATTTGCTATAGCTTCCTGAATCATTGTGTTAACACGATCGGCGGTCAACTTTGGAGGCATGGTGTTATCGAATATCTCTTTCTGCAAGACAGGGAAAATAGAAAAACAATGTAAGTATACATATCAAGTTTCCGAGACATAATATACCTACAACGACACATCACTACAGAGTTACTAATATTCATCAATTCACATCACAAAAGATCAAATTTAAGACATATCACAGATCATGAAAGGTAACATGGATTGTATTGATAATTAACCAAAATCGTCACAAGTATTGCCACTACAATCGTTCACCACAAAACTTAAGTCCTCAAGTTTCTCGTCATAATGCCATCATACAAAAGTCTAAAACAGTTCTATTACAATGATCAAAGAAAAATACAAAATAAGCAACTAGGCATGTGGTGATCCACACGGCCTCTTGGATGGCGGTTCGTCATCGTCTTCCTCGGGTTCCTCATCACTATCGTCCTCGTCCACATCATCCATTTTTCTCTTTCCTTTATCATCCGACCCACATTCCGTCTCCTTTTTCGTCCCTGATGTAGACCCACACTCAATCGCTACCTGACTTCCCACCGTAACACAAGCACCTCTAGTAGGCGGCTGAATCATGAAGTCATTAGCCTCCATCTCCAAATCGTCCACGAATCTCCAATCCGGGGGCAATGATGCTCTTACTCGATGCTCCCAACTCTGCATCCTTGACAACCTCGCTTGATCTTCCCTAACACGGTCAAGACTAGCGCTCAAATTTGCAACCATCGATCTTAAACTGTTGATGTCACTTTTGTTCACATTTCCATCATACTCAATTCTTGCAGTCCTTTCCAATAGTCTTTGGTGTTCCCTTTCATTCTTATCAAACCTCTTAATTACCCTGGTCTCAACTACAAACCGCTCATACATCAACCTCTCCATCCTCCTCACTTTCATCATTGTCGTTTTCCGGCCCTATTTCCTCTTCTGGAGCGATCCATCCATTATCATTGTCCGGCGGGTTCGGAGGAAACGGTCCCCCTTCGTGACCTACGACGTAATCGTTTCCATTATCATTAGGCGGTACCTCGGCCATTCCTGCAATAACAGCGAATTTCGGAGGGTACATAAGTAATTATACAATAGTTATAAATACATGCATGCAAATGCAATGCAAAGGTGGTACATATGCCCGAAATGTAATAATATGATGCTCATGCATGATTAATACAAAAATTACGATGTCGGATATTCCACGTATAATTCAACGTCTACATATAGTAATTTCCATACTTACGTAATAATTACCCACATATATACTTCACTCAAAAGTATACGTCAAATGCCATGAATACAAAAATAAATCTTACCGGAGCCATGCAGGATAGTTGTGTGTGTGCTTGGACCATTTCTTACGACACCAAAAGTTATAGTTTAGGATTTTCAAAAACGACATAGTTCTCTATAACTCATGGCTCTGATTACCAATCTGTAACACCCCCACAAATGCTATGCGCAGCGGAACTACAACATTGGGTGCTACACAGTATTCATTGCACACAAGATATATCAAACGACGCTAAAAAAAAAGACGTCAACTTAAAACTTGAAATTAAAAATTGTTAGATGATACATGTCCACGGTTTTTCCAACCCCACTTGGTACAACAGAGTTTAGCGTTTTCGGTCCCCATGGATCTCAACCCAAGAATTACAGTTTCACAACAACATAACATTAAGATTTAAAAATGTTTAAGTAGAAAAGGGAGGAAAAACAAGCAGACTCCAAGCCATACACACAACATCCATCCCATGCATGCTCCATTCTACACTTCAGCGGTTACCTGAAACACATGCCAAAATTTTGGTCAACGAAAACGTTGAGTGGAATTCATAGGTTTTACAATTCATTTGAACGTATATAAAATAAAAACCATTCGTGATCATTTATAGACTTGTCGATCAAACAACCTATATTCAGGATACTGACAATTGTGTTTAAGCTCATGACACTAATCCGTTAACTCAATCACCCGCGTAATAAATACCGGCGTGATTCAGATGAAACCAGTGCCCCTTCTAAAGGCATCAGTTGCAATTATACCTTATCTCTCATACAAGATAATCTACCGCATAACTTACTTAACGTACAGCTTCTCGGCTAGCATTGGGTCGTTAGCCCTGTAGTACTACAAATTGTATAAGCGGCTATTTCCCCCTACTGGAGGGCAGGACAATAGTTAATAGTTCATGAATTTAGGGACTTTTGCAACTTGGTACTCAACACAATTTCTAAGGCAACATTCGGGTCTAACAATCATTCATGATATACGTTCCTTTTAAAATCTAGCATGCATTTCCCTCGCGGGTAAAACAGTTTGAAATAAATATAAGCGAGGCTATAAATTCACACCTTATATATTAAGTAGTCGGTAGTTCGAGAGATGATCACTGACGACGATACGGATGCCCGGGTAAATCAACACCTATCACAAATAACGCGTAATGAGAAATCTCATTTTAAATACCTTACGGTACTGTATAAAATACATAGATACTAGTCACTTAGGACAATTATAACTCACGCCAAAAACAAAACAACAAGCATCACTCATTTTACACCATTCGTTCTTATTATTTACGCTATCCATTTTTATCCAGTTTCGCCGGTACTTACCGAAAGTACGGGCTTTTTTACTCTACTTAACCATTCTTATAAAATTTGACAAAATTCTCAAAAATCCTATAAGACCTGTAGATAACATGTTTTTAATCCCAATAAAAGTTTTTACTTTTACGACCCGTTACGCAACGCTTTTCCAAAACTACATTTTCCGGGCTGAAATTGTACTTCGACCAACTTTGACCTCTTTGACCTATATGAAATGCACCTTTGACTTCTTTGACTCCTAAGTCAACTTATAGACTCAATTACACAGGTTTGTGACCAAAATTTGACCCTTGACCATTTACCAATTCATACTTGTGGTCCTCGGGATTTGACTAAAACTATACATAAATTCGGATTATGAAAGTTCTCGTCTCCCGGTACTCGATCTTTAAAACCTCATAACTTTTAGCTCGTTTTGAGTCACGGGCTCTACCTTATACCAAATTAAAGATAAGAAGACCCTCTACAACTACATTTAGTTTTCAAGACCTGTAGGAAAAATAATTTTTATAAAAAGGCCTCAAACTTTCTGCCTAAATTTGACTACACCAAAATCATGCTTTAGCTCGATTCCAAACCTACTAATCACTACTAGGAATCATCCTAAGCTTCCCTAATCACAACCAAACACAAATTTCAGTCCTAACCCCTATTGATCAATCAACCTCATAATCCTAACATCTAAAAACAAACATGCAACCACTTAAACCTATTTAAAACATCACTAAACACAATGCCAAACACAAAGATAATACTCAAAATCATCAACCACCATGGCTCCCCAAACACCCCCTTGTGCCGTGGGGTTTGGGTGACCAAATCACCACAACCAAATTAATTTTGGTGGGTTTTATTGGTGATTATACTTCCATTGTACATGAATTTAACATGCATCCACACAATTAGCCTCAAAAACGAATTTGAATGTTCTTGAAAATTTTTGGAAAATTTTTGTTAATGCATGTTTAATTAAACCATGGATTAACACTCACCAATGGATTCTAAGAGGTGGTCTTAAGTTAGATTTTGTGAAAACTCAAGAAAAAATGGTGGGATGGTGGTTTTGGGTGTTTGGCCGTCGGCCTAAGGACAAGAGAAAGAGAGAGTTTGATTTTTTTTTGTCTAAATGTTCTATGTGTTTGTGTTAGTGCCTTTTTGTGGTATTGGGAGGGACCAAAGTGCAAATAAAGATTTCTTTTGGCCTTAAGTAAAAACGCCATTAAAACTTTGCGGGTTCGACTCACTAGTCAATTTTGAAAATTTTACGGGAGTCGGAAATCATCCCGAACACTCCAAAATATTTTTGGGATACTTTAAATGTACTCGGAAGGCTATAAAACTCACCCGACTCAACTTAACACGAACCGTAAATAAAATTCTCGAAAAATTACATTATCGATAAATCGTCAATAATTATAGAAATTTGGGCATCCATCGGGATCGTAATCGTCATCGTCCTTCTTGAATCGTCAATCGTAAAAATTATAACCTCGAACATCGGCTTTAACCAAAATACTTATAAATATAGAAATTAAAATTTATTAAAAATTTCAAAAATTAGCGTAATTTAGGGTAACGTTAATGACCTCGGTTCTAGGGTGTCACATAAAGGTCGCCATTTATCGCTTCCCCTAGGAAGACTGAGGGTGATTATTCAGTCCCCCCAAAAGAATAATTTCTTTGGGACTCTTTTAGTGGTGACATATTTGAAGGTAATGGTCGCCTTTTATCGCTGCCCCAAGGAATACTGAGGGTGATTATTCAGTCCCCCGAAAATAATAAATCTTTGGGACTCTTTTCATATGAGGGGACCCAGAGACTACGTGAAGTGTAGAGACTCTGGGTCGGGACCTATAGTATGCTCAAGTTGTTATGGACAAGAGCATAGTCCAGAGGGTGAAGGATCATCGGGGTGCGTTATTAGCACAAATGAATCATATCCTTGTGCTAAGAAAGAGTGTACAGATAATCCTAAGAGTTCTAGGTGCTGACACAGACACTTTATGGGTTGAGGCAAACCCTAAGACTTCATCACTCTCTCCTACAGAATGTTGAGAGTGATTGTATGTGAACCTCCAAGAGAATAAAATGGCAAACTAATACCTGAGAGATATCAGCGTTGAGAAGGTTCTTAGTCGTCTCTGCTGACTCGGAGACGCTAGACTCAGGTTGTTTGTCAGCGGTGGGCTCTTCAACCACATCCTCCAGAGAAGGGGATGGGTTCTTCTTAGTCTTCTTCGTCTTGGAAGGATTAACAGAAGGGGTTTCAGAGGAAAGGGGGATGTCTTTCCTCTTCTTCTTCTTTTCCTTGGGCACCTTGGGCTGAGAAGAAGACTACACAAAGGTCTTTAACAGAGACTTATCAATTAGTCTTTCTGTATTCACCTCATTGTGAGGGATCAAGGGCTCTCCATCAGAAACCAGTAGCCCAGCGACCTGCATCATGTGCCTGTTGAGAGGCACTTCATCTTCCAAAGGAGTCTTTAGTGAAGCATCAGTGATGTGATAAGGAGAGAAGGAGAGAAGTTCATCATTTGTGTAGCCTTCACCCAGCATATCTTCTAAGAGAAGAGAGAGATATCTAGTGTAGCAGATGGTGGCTAGTCTGTTCTTCTTCCCTTGTTTTCTAGCTTAGCAATGAGGTCAGAGTAAAGTATGTGAGCGATCCCTATATCTTTCCCCCAGATTAAGCTGTAAGCAATTGCTTGTTGGGCTCCATTAAGTTGATCATGAGACCCCTGGTTTCCACCCAGACATTTCACAATGTATAGCATCAGCGTCCTCCATATGGGTGAAAAGTTGTTCACTTTGATCAGTGATTTGTTCTGGAAACCTTGGGTGGTGAAGGGTTTATCATTGTCGTCATAAGGACGAAGGGTAGCCAGAGCCTTCTTTACCGTGGCGCTGGCAGGCTCAGCGGACATGCCTTCATTGACTGGAATTCCAATGACTTTGGCAAAGGTATGAAGATCAAAAGTGAGAGGTTGGGGATGTGTGGAAAGGTTGAAGGTGATGTGTGAAGAGGTTTGATCAACTTCGGCGCTATACAAGAACTCCTTCAAGTATTGGTGGTAGCATGTGGAAGGTACTCTGGTTATGGCTTCAAAAATGGTGGAGTTCTTGAGGAAGGAGAACAATGGTTGGTAGAGGGAATTTTTGTGTTCCAAGAGAGCTACACAATTGTTCAAGGCAATTTTGCCATCGTGTATCCCAAAATCAACGTTCGAGGCGGCCAGGACGGTGAAAGCAGTGTTTGTTGATAAAGACGCCATTGTTGATGTGAGGAAGAAATGAAGGTTTTAGAGAAGATGAATAGTATGTGTATGTGAAAGTAATGAGTAATGTGAGTTTTGAAAAATGGGTCAAGGGTTTTGATAAAAGGTTTAGCCGTTTTACAATTAAAGCATTTAATGCAAAAAATTACCTTTTAGGAAAAGTGGGACCCCTTGACTCTTCATGTGATTTTTCTGTCCCTTGGAAAGCGGGAAAGTTGTTGACAATAAAGGTTAATCATTTGAATTAAATATGGGAATATATTAAGTCGCATTGGAATGTAACTACCTCAGTACATTCAATTCCCTTTAATGCCCAGAGACAGAGATCAGAGATCATTTATCAGATTTGTTTACCAATATTGAGCATACCCAGCTCAGCAACCAACCTAGTAAAACTTGGCTCAACCAGAGGATTGGTGAATATATCAGCGAGCTGGTATTCAGTGGGTATAAAATGAAGCTCAATATCACCTTTTAAAATATGGTCTCTGATAAAGTGATACCTGATGTCAATATGCTTAGTTGTGAAATGAAGTACCGGATTACTTGAGATGGCTATAGCACTTGTGTTGTCACATAATATGGAAACCTTTTCATAAATGATCCCATAATCAGCCAGCTGACTTTTCATCTAGAGAACTTGAGCACAACAACTAGCGGTCGCTGCGTATTCAGCTTCAGCTGATGACATGGCCACAGAGTTTTGTTTCTTGGCACTCCAGCATACTAACTTTCCTCCAAGGATTTGACAACTCCCAGAGGTGCTCTTTCTATCAAGACAGCACCCAGCATAGTCAGAGTCTGAGTAGGCTTTAAGGTCAAAGCCTGATCCATTAGGATACCAGAGACCCAATATGGGAGATCCTTTTAAGTACCTGAAAATTCTTTTAATAGCTACAAGGTGGGATTCCTTGGGGTTAGCTTGGTACCTAGCACAGAGACATGTGGCAAATTGTATGTCTGGTCTGCTTGCTGTGAGGTACATCAGTGACTCAATCATGCCTCTATATAAGGTCTCATTAACAGAGACCCCTGAGTCATCAGCTCCCAAGTTTTTGGGAGGAAGCATGGGGCATTTCACTGATGCACAATCAGACAGATCATACTTCTTGAGCAAATCCTTAACATATTTTTCTTGACAAATGGAAATTCCTTTTGAATTTTGTTTAATTTGAAAACCCAAGAAAAAAGTTAATTCCCCCATCATGCTCATTTCATATTTTTTGGTCATTAGTTTGGCAAACTGTTTGCTCAATGTAATATTGGTTGACCCAAAAATTATATCATCCACATAAATCTGTACTAAAATGACATCACCCTTGGACCTATAAGTGAACAGGGTTTGATCAATGGTACCTCTGACAAATTTATTTCAAGTAAGAATTTTGATAGGGTTTCATACCAGGCTCTAGGCGCTTGTTTCAGCCCATAGAGTGCTTTGTGAAGTCTACACACGTGATCAGGAAACTCACTGCTTTCAAACCCTGGGGGTTGATAGACATATACTTCCTCTGCAAGCTTCCCATTTAGGAAAGCACTCTTCACATCCATCTGGTATATAGTAAACCCCATATAAGCTGCAAAGGCTAGGAAGATTCTGATAGCTTCCAATCTGGCTACTGGTGCAAATGTTTCATCATAGTTAATCCCCTCAGATTGATTATATCCCAGCACCACAAGCCTAGCCTTATTTTTAACAATCATGCCAGCTTCATCCCTCTTGTTTCTGTAGACCCATTTAGTTCCAACCACTTGCTTCCCAGCTGGAGCTTTTACCAGAGTCCACACCTTGTTCCTCTTGATCTGATTCAACTCATCTTGCATGGCAACAACCCACCATTCATCTAGAAGCGCAGCAGCCACATTCTTAGGTTCATCCTCAGAGAGAAAATCAGCGAAAAGGCATTCATTCGCTGAGGTGGTTTCTAGAGATCTCAATTTGCCTCTGGTGGTGACTCCCTCAGAGGGTTCACCAAGAATATTCACCAGAAGAATATCTTGGTTCCTACTCCATTTGGATTGAGGAGCAAGAGTCTCTGTGGGTTCAGGAGTCACAGCAGGTTCAATGAATGCTGAGGGATCTTCACATATTATTTCTTCATCCATAATCTCTTCATCAAGAGGAGAGATTGGTTCGATTAGATCAGCATTCACTGTAGTGGGTGAAGTGATTGGTTCAGCATTTTCAACCTCTGGACTGATGTCAGAGATTAAATGAGGATCAAATGCATGAACATAAGGGAATTCCTTGGGACAGCCCTTAGATGATTCCTTGGGATTTGAGAAATCATCCTCTGGATATGATTTAACTTCATTGAAGTCAATGTCACATTCTTCTGAGTTGGTGTGGTTGATGACAGCATCTACGTCATTGAAGGTGACATGGATAGATTCTTCTAGTTCTTGTCTGTGGATGTTGAATACTCTATTAGCTCTGAAGGTGGGAGAGTAGCCAACAAAGAATCCATCATCAGACTTTTCATCAAATTTTCCCAGGTGATCTCTATAGTTGTGAATGAAAACAGGGCAACCAACGACATGGAAGTAGCTTACATCAGGGGCTCTCTTCCTATATACTTCATAAGAGGTCTTGCCGTGTCTCTTCACTATAATGGATCTGTTTTGTGTATGACAGGCTGTGTTCACAGCTTCACCCCAAAATTGTTTAGGAAGCCTTGATTTGCTGAGCATAGTTCTAGCAGCCTCTATGAGGGTTCTGTTTCTTCTTTTAGCGACACCATTTTGTTCAAGGGTGCCTGGGTTAGAAAAGTTCTGTGATATTCCCTTTTCATCACAAAAGGCTTCCATGGCATGATTCTTGAATTCAGTGCCATTGTCACTTCTGATAGCCTTAACTCTACAGTCATTGAGATTCTCTATTTCTCTAATGAAGGACATTATTCTTTCAGCAGCATCACTCTTTCTTTTGAGAAAGAATACCATGTGAATTTGGAGAATTCATCTACAATGACTAGTGTATACTTGTTGTGATTAAGGGGTTGAGGTTTTACTGGTCCAAATAAGTCCATGTGAAGAAGATGGAGGCACTTATTTATGGAGAATGATTGTTTTGTCTTGAATGAGGCTCTGTGATGCTTCCCTTTCTCGCAGGCTGAGTAGGGTCTGTCTTTGGTGAAGGTCAGAGAGGGAAGCCCAGCTACTAAATCATTCTTGGCCAGTTTTTTAATGTTTTTGAAGTTGAGATGGGAGAGTCTCTTATGCCATAGCCAATTTTCACTATCAGATGCTTTGGCATAGAGACAAGTGTTTGTCCCTTCTGGACAAGATGTCATGTCGATGACATACACATCCCTTCTTCTGGGTGCAATTAGAACATCATCATTTTGATTGAAGATTGTTCCTTGGGTCTTAGTGAATAGAACTTTGAAGCCAGCATCACAGAGTTGACTGATGTTGATTAAGTTGTGCTTCAGTCCATTGACATAAGCGACCCTTGTGAAGGTTATTCCATTACAATCCACTGAGCCATAACCCTCAGTAGCCCCTGAGGAGTCATCTCCAAAGACTACTTTTGGACCAGACTCCTTTTTATATCTATGCAGATATTGTTTAACCCTTGTCATGTGTCTGGAGCACCCACTATCCAGATACCAAATAGATTTCTTCAGATATTCCTGCATAGATATAACAAAGCTAGATTAGTTTCTATGATGAACCCACTTTCCAGTGGGTCCATGTTGTCGCTGACCAGCGACATTGGTCCTTCTCTGGTTTCCTCCCCCTCTTTGGTTGCAGTCCCTGGGTTCATGACGCATGCTTCCACAGATGTCACATCCGGGATAATGCTCGCACTCATCAGAGTGATGGTCGATGAAGCCACAGTACGTGTAGGGGGATTAGGTCTGTAACCCTGAGAGTTATCTCTGGGTTTAGGCTCGGCCTTTCTTGAGGGCCTATGAGGATTTTTTGATCTCATTTGAGTTCTGGTTCTTTGAACCGCAATAACCTCCTCATGCTCTCTAGAAGTATGTTCAGTAGACTCGCATGTGATACATTTTGGTTTCTTAGTGCAATCCTCAGAGGAATGATTCTTGAAACCGCAATGCTTGCAAGGTCTGAACAAAGCTCTCCCCTTAGAGCTACTAGATCCTTCACCAAGAGAGTTAACAGATGGACTATTAACTCTGGGGTTGATTTGTTCTTTCAACACTTTTACTTCTTCCATCAAGGTGAGGAGAAGTTGCTTGGTGGGTAAAAGCTCTTCAGGGGGAGGAGTGGGTTTGTTGGAGTCCTTGGCCACAAAAACCTTTTTGTTCGCTTTATCAGCGACTTTGAGAATTGAATTCCCAGGGGTTTTATTTGGAGGTTTTGGGCCAAGCAAGGAATCAGATGGGTTAGCACCAGCGAGTCTTGGTGGGGCTGGTACCTCTGATTTCTTGTCAGAGTTTTTCTCATCCACAGAGGTGGAAGATGGAGAAGAAACATCTGAAGGGACAAATTTGACATTGGGAAAAGGTATATGGTTTTTGTATCTACCCTTTCCCCCAATAGCCTGAACCACATCACCAGGTATGGATTCAACGACTATTTCTTCCACTGTGGATTGAGCCAATCTCCATTTTTCAATGGTTTTTCTAAGTTCAGAGTTTTCATCAGATAAAGACTCATTTTAAATGGATAATTTTCTCACTTCATTTTGAAGTTGATTAGCAAGATTCACAAATGGTTTAAGATTTGTTAATTCAGATTGGCAAAGATTTAACTCTGTTTTAAGACTATGAAATTCGTTTAACATGTTTTTTCTTTGCTCTTCCACAAAGTGGAGGTCAACCAAGGTATAGTCACTGACATGGTCTCTATCTGGGCCTTCAGCCATAGATAACATTCTTTGTACCTTTTTCATGGTGATGTCCACCCATTGACTAGATCTTGCTTCACTTTTACCCACAGCGGGTTCTTCATCAGCGACAGCCATAAAGGCTCTGACGGTAGTGGTACCTTCATCCTCAGATGTGAGGGGTTCATCATCCCAGTCGAATGAGGCAGCAATCAGACCTTTTTTAGTCTTCTTAACATCCTTTTTCTTTGTTGCATCATCAGCTTTCTGGTTGAGTTTTAGCAGCTCAGCTTTCAAGGCTTTGTATTTAACTTTGTAGTCCTTCTTCCCCTCTGAGTCAGAGTGAGAGGTTTGCTTGAAAGGTGAGGTGGAAAACTTCTTCTTGCTGCTGTTGTTGCTGGATGAAGGGAAGCTTGGATAGGAGGTTTTGTTTGACCAACAATCCTTCTTATAGTGACCAGTCTTTCCACAAGTGTAGCATAACACCTTGGATTTATCAACCTTTGCAGCTCTAACTCTACTAAATCTCTTTTAGTACCTCTTTTGATCAGCTAGAAGAGCTCTGTCATGGAACTCAACATGCAATTCATCAAGAAATTCTTGACTACTTCTGGTGCCCTCTTCTATGTCAGAGTCATTGTCCTGAAAAGAATGGTTAGCAACAAGAGCCTTTGAACCAGTGATGTTGGTGGTAAACCTGTCATACTCTGATTTGTAAATGGAGTCAATTAGCCCTTCTTCATAGTTATAACTACCAAAAAAATTGGGTTAAAGTATCATTCTTTATAGCATTGTTAGCTCTTAAGGTCTGATTTAGGCTAAGCCATTTTCTAGGTAAACTATTGACAAAAGTAGCATTAACCTCAGCCTTAGGTAGAACAACTCCATTGTTTCCCAAAAAAATTTAACAAAATCTTAAGCCTAGTATAAGTTTGTGCAACAGTTTCTGTTTCCAAAGATTTAAAAGCATTGAACTTAAGTCTAAGGGCTTGGATTTTGGTTTCTTTTGTTTCCTCTGGACCTTCATACCCTAGAACTAATTTAGTCCACATCTCCTTAGCAGAGTTGCATTTAATGATGGACTTCATAATGTTCTTGGGTAGGCAAGAGACTATGATACTTTTGAGTCTCTTGTTCTGGTTAGCCAGACGTCTATCCGCTGGAGACCATTGCTTAACAGGATTTTTAATGGGTCTCTCAGGGGTAGAGGAAACGGCCAGTGGTACATAGGGAGCATTTTCTAAGATTTCTATCAAGAAGGGTTCTAAGCCATCTAAATATATAAGAATTTTACTTTTCCAACTTGGAGAATCCTCTTCATCGAATGCTGGTACATTGGACACATGTGACCCCCCTCGAACATCAAGTAGTTGGGGAAGGTCATCATCATTATTACCAGTGCTTACAACTGGTGTAGGCATGGTAGTAGATGTGGTGGCCGGTATGGTGGTCGAAGTGGTACCTAGACTGGTTTGACCAAAAGGTGGAGGAGGTATAGTATCAGCCATATTAAGATCTTGATTTTAAAAACAAGAACGGTTTATGAAAAGTTCTATAAATCAAACCGCTCTGATACCAATTGAAAGTCCCTTAATATGACAATTGATGATAAACTATAACTCTTGTAAACACGAAACACAATGAAATACTTTTTAAACGCGTAATGCTTTATTAAGTATTATAAACAAAGTATTACAAAGTGCTATGAATACACTCGTTGAATGACAACAAGAAATGAACCCTAGAACAAGTAAACTAGATTCGAGACTCAAGTTTACAAGGGAACCAATGAGACGCTGGTAGACAGCTGAGGGATTAGCGGTTCCAAGATGAGAAAGAACTTAGATAAATTATCCAAGCACAAGGGTTGGTTTACTTCTCCTTTCTTACTCCTATTTATAGTGTACGAGGTTGCTTCCTTTGTGGGAGTAGTTGATACGTGTCACCTTCTGAATGGAAGAGTACAACGTATTAAATGCATTTCCAAATCGAGACATACCTTTAAACAACTTTAGGTGAACAGTTCTGCCAACTGTTCACCTTTAGTCCCACTAGGTCGTACTAGGCTTTATCTTGAATCTCTTGTTTTGTCCCGCTCAAAACACTTGGTAGATTCTCCCGCCTAAACTATAAAGGATTGGACAAGCTTTGCTTGTCCCAGACTTCTAGGGTTCTTAAGTGATCTCTGAGTGTTGTCAACTCAGAGATCCTTGAACACCATTACATTCCTTCAACATCCCAGCTATCCATAATCGCTGGTGAGTATGACTTTAGATTGTCTTCGACTTCTCTGACGTTGTCTTTGACTTGAATGTTCCTGGTGTGCCAGCTGAGGCTTTGCCTTCCACTGGTCTAGTCTCTGTCGCTGGTCCTCTCAGCGATCAGTAAACACTTAGTCTAATTTAAATAAATCTAGACTGGGCCATAGTTAAAACTTTCATTGGCCCAACATTATTCATCAAGGAAACTCTCTTCCTTGGTGAAATCTCGGATTTGGTCCAAGTGTGCTAAAAACTCATCCTTTTGAAGCTCCAATCATCAAAATAACCTTGCCAAACTCTAAGGGATCATTACCCTAATCACTGGTAGTGTTTCTTGATACTTAAATCACCACCAATCTTCACCAAACCTCTCCAAAACCTGCCTCAAATCTCAAATACGAATTTCCATTTACATAACCCGAAAGACCACAAACTCCTACCATTGGTTCAAAACTTGTAATCAATTGGACGCCTAAGGATTTCTCTAAATCTTTCCATTTACTTTTTGTATTCATACTTTGGGTAAACTTTTGTTACTTTCATGATGTTGAACTCTATATCATATGTTGAATCTTGGTTGTTGATTAATATGAATATGGAGTAGTTTCATGTACACTTGTTTGGATGAAGTTGTGACATGAGGATTGTTTATGTTTAATCATGGTTTTGATCAATTTCAAGTTATGTTTGAAATCCAATTGTGTTTAAGTTCCATTCCATTTGCTTATCATACTTGATTAGTTGTTGATGATTTCATAGGTCGAAAGGGTTATAATTCACCTACTAGTTCGTTTTGTCTATGGATGAATATCTATTGTATTGACCATTTTTTAGTGGAATGATTATGCAAAGGAACTTAAGTGTGGTTGTTAATGAATTTTTGAAACGACCACGAATCATACTTGTTAAACTAAACATAGTCTTGAATTGGTTGATTTGTCTTAATGCTTGATTTTATGGATGTATGATCTATCGCGGAGGTTATGTAATTTAAAATCAAAGATTAGAATTTGTGACCATCATCTTCTTACTTGTAATCAATTTATCAAAACCATTCTCATAAGAACAGTCCAAATGTTAGGAACTAATCCAAGCAAGTGTTGTCTTTAATATTATTGTTATCTCACCTTATTAGCTTAATCACCATCTTCGTGTTACTTGTTGCTTAATTGTTTCTTGTTACTTACATGGTAATTTGGGAGTGACAACCAACTTTACCACTAGTGTTACATTGTTACTTAGATTCTTTACAACTGGAAACACCCAAATCCCAGTGAATGACCCCGGCTTACCACAACAAGCTAGCAACAAACGAAAGGGTCATACTTGCCCGTGTGTTCTTAGCTTATTCGGTAATCCTTGTATAAATTTAAAACTTATGTACTCACAAAGAATGCATCAAGTTTTTGGCGCCGTTGCCGGGGATTTGTGTTTTGTGCTTTTCATGTATTGAATCTTTGTTGCATATCGTGTATGGTTTAATCTCCTTTGTGCTTATTTCATTTTATTGTGTGTAAAAAAATTAACGTGTGTATAGATTAACCTTTTTAGTCATTATTTCATCAACCCCACAAAAGTTTTTTTAGTGTTCTTAGTTTTAGTTCCTTAAAAAATATTAAAAAATCATTTTTTCTCAGCACTCGGCAAGAAGCCGCCGACAACTAATTCATAGTCGCGAAAAGCCGACCGGCACTCCAAAGGAGCCGCCAGCAACTTCTGATCTGTTAAAAAAAATTTGTTTTATTTAAACCAAGCCTTCACCCAAACCATTCCTAATTGTGTTCTCACTCGTTTAACGTCCGTTGTTTGAGTTTAGAAGCAATTATCTTTGTTTGCTCATAACCCATCCAACCGCCCCGTTCTAAAATTTTATGCCTCGTTCGTATTTCTATTCGCTTCGATTTGATCCCAAATCCCGTGGGTAGAACCCGAAGTCATTCGAATCGCCCGGTTTGATTGATTTGGTACAATTATTCGTTTTTGTTTTTTTTCAGTTACTTGTTTATTTGTTTCCTTTAGTTAAAATACAAAAAAAATATAAAAAATATTTTCGGTATTATTTGTTTTATTTGGTTTATTTTTCTATGACGTTTTGCAAATCGCTCCAGGTTTGTATAAACCCGCGTTTTTGGGGAAAACAACTCGTTCGTCCTTTCTAAAAGCGTAAACGTAAGATCAAAAATAGAATCACATCCAATAAAACATCAATCGTAACCCTTGAAATCTAATCACCCGAACCGTTCATCAAAGAATTTTTCGTCGTCGCTTCCAAGGATGACATATTCGAAACCGAATCGAGACGATATTTGAAAATCCAGCCGATACCGAAGGAATCTCATCCTATGAAACCGAATCCTGTAAGAACTCGTACTTTTCTTGATATTATTTTATTCTTTAATCCATGCTTTTTGAATTTTCCAACGTATTACATTTTCTTGTATTCTTATATGTAAATCCCGAGATCATGACAATTTTAATAAATTATACTTTTTAAGTATTTTGTGATCATTGATAATACTTTATCTGGAATTATAAATTTCTTATTTTATTTTTTCATATTTATTTAAATAAAAGTTTTTTATTTAAAAACACCCGCATGCATTTTACAATTAGTTTACTCAAAATCAATGAATAACGAGAACTACTAATGATCGCGATAGCGACGGATACCCGATATTTTACATTTCATTGTCGATTGTTTCAATGTTCGATGTTTTCGATGTTTCTTTTAAATGATGTGCTAAGTCGAGTCGGGAGACTATAATATAACATTTCTGATGCATTTTAACTTTTGAAAAGTATTTTTACAAAACCCGAATCCTGTAAATATTTTCAAAATTTACTAATAGACATTTTCTACCCTTTAAAGTATCAAATTGCTTTTAGGTCCAAAATATTTCACAATTTGCAAAACAAGTCCTCCACCCCACTATATATTCATTTTTCCACCAACTTTTCTCATTTCCTTTCATAAAAAAAAAACACACAAAAAACTCTACCACCCCACCTTTTTTCTTATTTCTACCCATGAGTTTCACCCCCCCCCCCCTAAACATCAAATTATTTTGATTTTAATCTTGTTTTAACAAAAACTATATCAAGACCACATCTAGATTTTCGAAGGTGATTCTATTAACACAAAAATCATACACATACATCAAGTTTTCAAGATCTTGTGATTTTATGGTTGGTGTGAGTTTTGATGATCATGCATGTGTTGTCTATGTTAAGATCTTCATGTTTTAATCATAAAAAGTTAAAGTTTTTTATTTCGATTTTTGTTTATGTTACAAGCAAGTGTTAGGATTGAAAGTGGGTAATATTAATGTTGGAAATACGTTTTTCGTATTTAGAAAGTCTTGGTCACTCCAACAATATAGTTATAGGCTCTTAGTATAAGTATAATTAAAGTTTACATTAGCCCGACCCATGAGCATGTTCATGGGCCGGAGGCCCAAGTCCACTATGGGACTTGGGTATATAAACCCCTTTCCACCATGGAAAGGGGTGTTGGTTGTTTCATTTGATTAATATCACTTTTACATTTTTCTCTCATCTCTCTCTCTACTTTCTCTCACTAGAAACAACAACCCTCTTGATAAATCAAAGATTATCATACTTCTACAATTGGTATCAAGAGCTATGAGATGAAATAGAGGTTGGTTTTGTGTTGTTCATACTTATTTTAGTGTGTTCTTGCGTTTTTTGATTGATCTTTACCCAAGATTCACAATTTTTTGTGTTTTTCGTGAGTCCAAGTGTTCCATATATCTTCTACATAGTTGTGGTAGAGATTTGGGTACTTTGGGTTGGTTAAAATCACGAATTTCTTGTCAAAAATCTCATTTTTTTACCAAAAATCTCAGAACAGCACCTCATTGCGATTGGAACCCATCGCAAAGAAAAAGGGTTTCTCTTTGCGATCAGTATTCCGATTGAGATTGCAATTGGGCGTTATTGCGATTGAGATTGTGATTGGACATTACGATTGAGATTGCGATTGGACATTACGATTGAGATTGCGATTGGACATTACGATTGAGATTGCGATTGGATATTACGATTGAGATTGCGATTGGATATTACGATTGAGATTGCGATTCATTATTGCGATTGAGATAGATTGTGATTGGATATTGCGATTGGATATTGCGATTGGAGTCATTTAGAGGATTTTCAATTTTGTAATTTTCACAAAAACACACAACATCAAGATAACACCATCTTTGTTTCAACAACATTAAAACACTTAACCTTATTTCATTGCTGGATCATTGTTTGATAATCTTTATTCAAGGGATCATAAAACGAATTCAAATTCACATATGTCAACAATGATCGCTTACCGATATTTCGATCATCTCGGGTACCGATACTCGCCCACCGTTGCTCATCAAAGACTTATTCGAAGCATGGCAAGGTCACATGAAAACTTACATCATGGGTAAACCCAATGGTAGACTTATGCTTCAATCTATTGAAAACGGTCCACTAGATTGGGGAGAAGTTACTGTCAACAATGTGACGCGGACAAGGTTGTATCATGAGTTACCGGATGCTAACAAACTCATTGTCGATGCAAATGACAGGGCCGTTCAGACAATACTTCAAGCCCTTCCACCTGATATCTATAGAATGGTAAGTGAACACGCAGTGGCAAAGGATCTTTGGGATCGATTAACTGTTTTGTTACAAGGGACTTCTCTAACTAAGCAAGAACGAGAGTGTCAATTGTATGACTTGTTTGATAGGTTTACATACATTCCAGGGGAAACTCTTCACGATTACTACTGGCGTTTCACTACTTTGATGAATGATATGAACGTGTATAATCTAAGGATTGCTCAGTTTCAACTAAACACCAAGTTCTTGAACACGCTACCCCAAGAGTGGAGTCAATATGTCACCGATGTCAAAAGGAGTCGAGATTTGCACAAGTCAAATTTAGATCAACTCTATGCTTTCTTGCATCAACACGAGAAGCACGTGATCCAAAAACGCATCTCTCAGGGATCTTATCAAGAACCATTGGCATTAATGGCAAATCAACCAACATTGTCATATCACAACTCTCCGTTTGCTTTGGGACACCACTCTTCCTATCAACCATTGTATCAAACACCAAGCTTCTCATAGTATTCGATCTTGCCACAACCGCCTACATCTTATCACCAACAATACAAGCAACCAGCAACATCATCGCAAGGAAACTCACATCAGTTATCTTATGTTGCACAACAGTATTCACCTTATCAACCTCCAACAAACCCTGCCATCACCTATCAACAACTTGAGGCTCCTAAACCCCATTACTCACAACATATTAGTGTTCCCTCAAATCAGCTTGTAGCTCAATCAGCACCAGCATTCTATTGTGATGATGAGATTCCTGTCCCTGAGTTTAGACAAGGGGATAATCCTACTGATATACTTGCTCAAATGTCTGCTTACCTCACTCAAACATTAAACAAACGAGGTTACAGAGGACCAGCTCCAACAAACAATCAGTTAAGGAACTCTTCTAACTCTCGACAACAAGCTACAATTCAAGATGGCAGAGTAATGGTGCAACCACTTCAGGGGAGACCAAGTTCATCTAATGCTGGTGTACGCCCATCTAACACTGCTGCTACAAGGGGTAATAACACTGGTAAAATGAAGATGATAATATGTTATAACTGCAAAGGGGAAGGGCACATGGCTCGAGAGTGTAAGCAGCCCAAGAGGAAAAGGGATAGCACATGGTTTCAGGAGAAGATCTACTTGGTGAATGCTCAATCCCAAGGACGTGAGCTCGATGAAGAAGAGTTAGCATTTCTCGCAGATCCAGGAGTTGCGGACACTGACGGTCTCACAGCAGCCATCACAAACAATGCCGTAATGTGATGATCTGGATGCATACGACTCTGATTGTGATGATCTCAATACCGCCAAGGCAGCTCTCATGGCAAATCTTTCACTTTATGGAGCTGACATAATTTCTAAGGTACCAACTACTGCCATGGATACTAGTATTGTACCTTATCAAGTTGAGCAGGTGTCTGAGTATCCGAAACAGCCTCCGTTGGTTAGTAACTCAAACGAGGAGACAAACAATGATAGCAATATCAATGCAAGTCCCCAGACTTTGAGTGAACCACAACCGGGAGCTATTACGACTACAAATTCGTTTGCTCAACCCAATTTGGTTATGGTGTCGGCATCTATGCTTGGCCAAATGAATAATGCGGTCCTTGAAACCCTCAGTGTTAATCAGACTTTATCTGTCGAGCTTGCTTTGTATAAGGAAAAGGTTAAAACCTTGGAATTAACTCCAGTGACCACTACCTTAACCAATCCTGAATTGATAGGTTTAGGAAAGTCCAAATGGATAATTTGCTAGAAATTGAGAGTTTAAGAGCAAATCTTTCGAAAGAACTTAAAGAAAAAGAGTTAGTCGTTAATAATTTTCAAAAACTACAAACGGATTTCGAAATTCTCGAGTCTAAAAGGGTTGAAACGGAAATTAAGACATATGAGAAAGTTAAAAAGACTGAAGTTTTTCTTTTAAAACAATACTCTGCTTCACACTTAGTACACTTGTTTCATTCTTCTTTTAAAGAATTCACTCTATCGCGTCCTTTGTTGCATCATAAAGTCGTGGGTTGTGGTTAAATGCTTGCTTTGCATACCCCGGGTTAGGTGGTAGGTCTATTAGACTTAGGATTGGTCTTAGATCCGATTGTGTTTTCAAATGAATCTGAGAGTATGTCACTACATGAAGATAATCGGTCAAAAGTAATTTCTACATATCCTGAGTATGATTATGCACAACTTAATGCAACGTATGCAAAGATAGATCTTAGAACTCGCTTTAATATGCAAAAGAAATTTATCCATACACCAGCTTACATGCCTACTAGAGAAAACCTTAGTATAGTTCCTACACTTGTTAATTCGGATGAACCTAAGGAAATTCCTAAGAATCTTCCACCGGTAAGTACGGTATTGCTAAGCTTGGAAGAGATTGAGCGATACCTAACCGGATTTGACAAGGTCATCAAGGAATGTACGACTTCAACGGCTCAAACCGCTGGAGAATGGGCTTTCAAACACATGAAAATGGTGTTTGAGAAAGAGATCGTTCCGTTTGTAGATAATATTAAAGAAGGTTTTATCGATCTCGCGGAAAATCTTAGTTTCGAAATGGGTGAAGTTCGAAAAGTTTTATATGAAATGGATGATTCTTATGAACAACATTTAATTGAGAAAGAAAAGATTTTGTCCAAATATGACCGATTCTTAGAACTATAGTGTCTCTCGAAGTGATGCAAGTTGTTACTATTGAATTTGCTTTTGTAATGACATCTGCTATGCATAAATGTGATGATGTGCATGATATATCTGTGAATATTGTTGAACCTGTGAATAGTGTAGATAATCATTCTTGTTGTAAAACCGCATGCTTTAACCATGAATAGTACCCTTAAGATCGTACGTACTAGATTAAAACCTTCCTATTATAGCATGATTACGATTACGTGTTAGGATTTTACGTATTACGTACGTGTTAGAACACGATAAGTATTTACTGACGAGCACGTAAAAATTATTTGACAATAATTAATCACGAACATGCAATCATGAAATTATGAACGTAATTAAATCACGAACTATTATTAATTACGTATATATATCTATTACGAGCGTAAATAAATATATTAGGTCACGGTAATTAATTAACGAGAACACATTAAACGCGAACACAAATAATCCCGAACGAGTAACTAAACATCAAGACACGGAAAACGGTACGGGTACCCCTTGTGGGGCCCCTACCCGCGGCAACAAAGGAGAAATGGGCCAAGCCCATTTCAATTTTCACTAAAGGGGGGTTAAGGGGAAAAACACTACTCATATTTTCTTTACAGAAGAATTTTACAGAAACCTAAAAGTCTCCTCCTCCTTCTTTTTCTCTTTTTGGCCGCCACCTTCAAACACACCAAAAGGGGTGTTTGTTGATCTTTGATCTTGGAAATTTTGCTAGTGTTCGTGTTTGTTCATCGTTCTTTAGATCCACGCATTCGGTAAATCCTGTAACCCTTTTTCTTTTGATTTAATCTTTTAAATAATTAAGAACATGTTATGTTTTTTATAAAACCTAATTAAATCATAGATCTAACATGAATTTGGGTTTGGAATAAATCAAAAGTGATATTTTAGGGGTGTTTGTTCTTGGCCGCACCTAAACCGAACCCGAGAGGGTCTCGGTTTGGCCATTTGACCACCACCGAGACCATATGGTCCCGGTTGGTTGGTGTGGGTCCCACAGCAGCATCAAGACAAGGGTAACCCCGAGTTGGTTCGGGGTATGGTGTCGATTTCATGTCCGGTTCATGGTTCTTAGTCAAGATCCGGTTCACGGTGTATGTTAAGATTTTTATTTTTTATGATCTTATGTTAAAATTAAATTAATAACATGACATGATTAATTTAATAACATGACTTAGGTTATTTTAATTATTAAAATCATGAAATAATTAACCTAAGTATTTTTATATTTTTAAGACTTATAATTAATTAATTATTTAAAAACCATGGTTATAATTAATTAATTAACATGACTTAGGTTATAGTATTAATAAATAATAATACATGTTTTAACCTAAGTATTTAACTTTATTTGATTAAAAACATGATATACTTTAATTAAATATTTTAACCTATAGTTTATTTTAATTACATGAAATAATTAATAAACTATACATTATATCATATGACTTAGAAAATAATCATGAAAACACTTAGGCTTATATACTTAGCTTATTTAACCAGCTTATTTCTAATTAAGGAAACTTTCTATTTTTAGAAACTTACTTAAATAAGGCAGCTAATCTATTTATGGAAACTTTCTATTTTTAGAAACTTATTTATTTCAGGCAGCTAATCTATTTATGGAAACTTATTTAATTAAGGCAGCTAATCTATTTATGGAAACTTTCTATTTTTAGAAACTTATCTATTTTAAGCAGTAACTCTATTTTTGGAAACTTTCTATTTTTGGAAACTTTCTATTTTTGGAAACTTTCTATTTTTGGAAACTTTCTATTTTTGGTAACTTTCTATTTTTGGAAACTTTCTATTTTTGGAAACTTTCTATTTTAGGAAACCTGCTATTTTTGGAAAGTTACTTATTATTACACAGTAAGTATAATAACACATGAAATACCAGAAATACTTAATTAGAGTAAAAAGAATGTAAGATAAACACAGTTTAAGGCTTTAAACAGTAAAACATGATAAGAACATATAAAATAAGCTAAGACATGACATAAAATCAGTTACGTATTAGTAAGCAGATACTTATTCATGTATGTATTTATGTAGCCTTAGTGATTCGGAAGTAGGATTCCTCTCAGTTCATCTTCTTCGTTCACTAGACACAAGGTACGGATTCCCGTCCTTTTAGTATGGACATTCTTTCCTTATTAGGATTTCCCCGTATGCAGCCAAATGTTTTCCCGTAGTATAAGTATGGGTTTGAATTGCTTATGTTTAATTTAGAATACCTATAGCCATATACATACATGACCAATTTCACCTAGTTATGGAGGTACCATAACCATAACATTAGAGGCACTGATGTTATGACTTCACCACGGCGGAGTGATTGCTCGTGGCGTCCCTTCAGCTTTTGGCCATTTATATTTTATTTATCATGTGGGGCGTATGGGTGCATCCTAGTTACATGTTTCAGTCAGGATTTCATGGTGAATGTGGTGTGTGCCTTGCATCCTTCACAAGGAGTTGATCTCTCCTACCCAAAAACCAGTATATTAAATTAGAGGCAGCCCCTCTAATTTGCATGATGAGGTCACCCCTCCAAGTATTCATGCACAGTGGATTTTCATGACCTATATTGGCTAATGGTAAAATATGATAAACAGTTTTTACGAGATAAACATAAGGCTTTTCAAACTATAAAACCAGTTTTATCAAGACTTAACCAGATTACTCGGGACTTAGTTTCTTCCGCTGTTATATGTTATATGCTTATCCTATTCATGCTTTATTGTACATCCGTGCACTGAGCGTATTGCTCAGCCGTTTTCTTTTTCTATGCTCCCAAAACGGCAGGTACTCAGGGACGCTCGTAGACTTTAAGAGTACGTGCATATGGACTGGAAGCTTTCTAGCCTTTCTTTACTTTATGCATTTCCTTTCTTTTGATACATTGCTATGGACATTGTTTAGTCCTTTCCTTTACTATACTATGTTTGTGTGTTATGAGCTTTATATTTGGACTACCGATGTTTGATTCCGGTATTTTCCTTTTATGGTCATGTAATGTTTAGACATTTTTCCTTGTATGCTTTGATGACACGCCATAATTACGTGTGACATTTCCATTATCAAAATGGGGTGTTACAATTATGGTATCAGAGCCAAGGCTTCGACCTGTAGGCTCTAAAATATAACCTGTGATTAGTGGGTAGTCACTACGGTCTTCCTAGAACTGACAGTTGTTTTCATGCATTCATCATGTTAAGCATACGTATATATGTCATTGTCGTAGATTTTTGACTAAGTAATGGTTGGTATAGGACTGGCCATATTTAGTCGCATGTGTTTTATCGAAACTTTTAAATTTGGGACCGACCCATAGGCGTCCCCTTGCTATGTCTTTTGTTTTGGGTGAACTGGCCAGAGGCGTTCACTCTCGAGCATACAAAAGTTTTCATAAAATTTCATCATGCATTCATACACAAAATTTTCTTGCATAAAATTTTTCTCGTGAAATTTTGGTATAATTTTTTTTTTTCATGTATATATATATTTTATGTTTTGATCTGTTTAATCATATGTTTTATGTTATACTGTTAGATGGTTCTCACACGCGAACAGGAACAGCTCAATGTTGCAATTCAAGCTGCTATGCAAGCTTTGCTTCCTCAACTGAGGAATGACATCAGGGCTGAAGTTCAAGCTGCCAACAATCAGCAGCATAATCAGGCACCTCCTCCTCCTCCTCTAGTGACATTAGCAGTATGGCTGGAGAGATTCAACAAGCTCCGCCCTCGAGCTTTTGAGAAGACAGATAGCCCCAGTGATGTTGAAAGCTGGTTGGCTCACATCGAGAAGATCTTCAATGCTATGGGTTGTGACCCCGCGTACAAGGCGAGGTTGGCATGCTATCGGTTCGAAGGCGATGTGCTAAATTGGTGGTTAGCATTGATGCAGTCTGAAGGTGGTGACGAGTGGGTTGCTGGTTTGACTTGGGCCCAGTTCAAGGACAGGGTGATGGAGCAGTTCTTTCCCAAGGCTGAGCAGGAAAAGCTCAAGAGAGAGTACCATGGGATCCGACAGAGAGCTGGGGAGAATAGAAACGAGTTTATGCAGCGCTTTCTTCGCTTAGCTGGTTTCCTTGGTGCGGCAGCAGGTACTCCTGAAGAGCAGGCACACCACTTTAGGTGGGCTCTTCGCACATCGGTCGCAAACAATCTGGTGTGTGCTACGTTCAACACTGTAGCACAAGTGGCCGATGCAGCACGTAAGCTGGAGATGTTGCAGGAGAGAGATGAGTTCGGGGAAGCTGAGAGACCCGACAAGAGGTAAAACATTTGTATTCAAACGGTGATCAATCTGTATACTTTCCATTTATGTCAATTATTCATCTCTTTAAATGTATCTTCCAGGCAGAAAACTGGGGATCGGTCTCAGCCGGCTACTTAGCAGCAGCCTCATCAGCCCAAGGGAAACGGTCAGACTAACGACCGTTTTGCTACGGATAGGCGTGGCGGTAATGATAATTACCGTAACAACGCTGGACACTCCAACAGCAGCAGGTCCTAATACTTACGCATTTCCTTATGATTCATGTTATAACTCATATTCTGACACTTTAGCAAAACTTCTACCAGGAACCATAGAAACGGTAGGGACCAGAACCAGAGAGGTTCACAGCCTAGCCGTCCAGCTATCACTGGTATTCAATCTTACGATTTTCCGCATTGTCCTTTGTACCCTATTATCATGTCTTATGCAAAATGTTTTATCAGGTTCCCAGCCAGCCAGAGCACCTGTTGGAGGATTCACTCATCCTCTCTGCTCTACTTGCCACCTTAGGCACCCAGGGCCATGTCGCCGTAATATTGACGCGTGCTTCAAGTGTGGTCTCCCTGGCCATATCATGAAGGATTGTCGTAAGGGCGAGATGGAGGGTACATCGGGACATGCTGATTCCAAGCCGCCTCCTACTACCGGGCGTGTTTACACGACATCTCGAGACCAGGCCAACAAGTCTACAGGTACCATCACTGGAATCTTGTATATGTATGGTCAAGCTGCATGTGTTCTTTTCGATACGGGTGCTACTCACTCGGTTATTTCTACTGCTTATGCAAAGAACATTAGGATGCTCCCCATGCCACTAGAAAATAGGCTTACTATTTCCACGCCTTTGAGGGACTCTGTATTAATCACTCATGTATACAAGAGTCTTCCCCTAGAATTTGACGATAAGGTTCGACCTGTTGACGCACTTCCGCTGGACATGAATGACTTCGACATGATTTTGGGCATGGATTGGTTATCCAAGCATCATGCTACCATAGATTGCCATTCATATCGAGTCATCTTCGGTGATGTTAATGCACCAGAGTACATTCATAACGGGTTTATACTCGAACGGTCTGTACAAGTCATATCTACCCTACAAGCGCGTGCACTACTGTCACATGGCTGCGAGGGTTATCTAGCTACGGTTCACGACATGGATGCTGAATCCCCATCAATTCAGGATCAACCTATAGTGTCGGAATTCCAAGATATTTTTCCAGCAGAACTTCCGGGCATACCACTTGCACGAGAAGTGGAATTCAGTATCGAGCTTATTCCAGGAGCTGAACCGATCTCCAAGGCTCCTTATCGCATGGCTCCCATAGAGCTGAAGGATCAACTACAAGAACTTCTTGAACGAGGTTTCATTCGACCGAGCGCATCTCCATGGGGCGCACCGGTCTAGTTCGTTAAGAAGAAGGACGGCAGTATGCGTCTTTGCATAGATTATCGTGAGCTCAACAAGATTACTATCCAGAATAGGTATACACTGCCACGTATAGACGATTTGTTTGACCAACTCCAAGGGTTCAAACACTTCTCCAAGATTGATCTTAGGTCAGGCTATCATCAGCTACGGGTCAAGGAGCAGGACATCGCTAAGACTGCTTTTCGTACCCGCTATGGCCACTACGAGTTTGTAGTTATGCCATTTGGCCTGACAAATGCTCCAGCAGTGTTCATAGATTTGATGAACAGAATCTTCCATGAATTTCTGGACAAGTTCGTCATTGTCTTCATCGATGGCATCCTGATTTTCTCAAAGTCCAAGGAGGAATACGAAGACCATCTTCGTATAGTACTACAAATTCTTCGCCAGAAGCAGCTGTATGCTAAATTCTCCAAGTGTGAGTTCTGGTTAGACAAGGTGGCATTCTTAGGTCACATTGTATCAGCAGAAGGAATCACTATGGATCTAGCGAAGGTTGAGGCCATTACTAAGTGGCCATGGCCGACATCAGCGATGGAAGTCCGCAGTTTCTTAGGCTTAGCTGGCTATTACCGTAGGTTCGTGGAGAACTTTTCCCGCTTAGCACTACCATTGACCAAACTAATGCGGAAAAGGGAGAAATTCGTCTGGACTGAAGATCGAGAGAAGAGCTTTGAAGACCTGAAGCAGAAGCTAGTATATGCACCTATTCTTACTCTCCCATCTGGTACGGGTGGATTTCAAATCTACAGCGATGCATCGGGGAAGGGACTTGGCTGTGTTCTCATGCAACATGGGAAAGTGATCGCGTACGCTTCACGGCAGCTTAAGCCTTATGAAGAAAATAACCCCACGCATGACTTGGAACTTGCAGCGGTGGTGTTTGCATTGAAGATATGGAGGCACTACTTGTATGGAGAATCATGTGACATTTTCATGGACCACAAGAGCTTGAAGTATATCTTCACTCAACGTGAATTGAACATGAGACAGAGGAGATGGTTAGAGCTGTTGAAGGATTATGACATTAATCTAGAGTATCATTCCGGAAAGGCAAATGTAGTAGCAGATGCTCTTAGTTGGAAGTCCGGAATGATCAACGGCATTAAAATTGAAGGGGAAATCATAAGAGACTTGGAGCGACTTGACATCGAGATCATGGTACGTGGACAGCATGGTTACTGGGCTAATCATAGAGTAGAACCCGAGTTACTCTCTAAGATCAAGGAAGCTCAGAAGGATGACGGAGAAATCTGGGCGATAGTACAGAATTTGGAGAAACAGACAGAATTCATAGTAGATGCAGATGGTATCGTATGGCAGGGCACGAGACTTTGTGTTCTTGATAACCAAGAACTCTGGGAAGCCTTGTTAGCTGAAGCTCATAGCTCCCCATTCTCTATACATCCTGGTTCGACTAAGATGTACCATGAAATCAAGCAGTACTTTTGGTGGAATGGTATGAAACAGGATGTGGCCACTTACGTCTCCAAATGTCTTACCTGCCAGCAGGTTAAGATCGAGCATCAGCGATCTGGCGGTCTCCTTCAACCGTTAGATATTCCAGAGTGGAAGTGGGACAAAATCACCATGGATTTTGTTACTGGTCTTCCGCCTACCAAGAGGAAGCACGATGTAATTTGGGTTATCGTTGATCGACTTACCAAATCAGCTCATTTTTTACCGATCCGCAAGGAAGATCCAGTAAGTAAACTCGCCGATACGTACAGAAGAGAGATCATGAGACTCCACGGTGCACCATCCAGCATCGTCTCAGACAGAGATCCTCGATTCACTTCGCGCTTTTGGAAGAGTCTACAGAAAGCTTGGGGTACACAACTTAGGCTTAGCACAGCCTTTCATCCTCAAACAGACGGACAGTCGGAACGAACCATTCAGACATTGGAAGATATGTTGAGGTCATGTGCGTTGGAATGGACGGGCGATTGGGACGATTACATCTGTTTGGTAGAGTTTGCATACAACAACAGTTGGCACGCAAGTATCAAGTGTGCTCCTTTCGAGATGTTGTATGGCCGAAAGTGTCGCGCCCCAATCTGCTGGGATCAGGTTGGTGAGCGAACACTTGAAGGACCAGAAATCATAGAGATGACCAATGAAAAGATCGTTGTAGCTAAGCAGAAAATTCAGGAAGCACGGTCACGTCAGAAAAGTTACGCCGATAAGCATCGTAGGGACATACATTTTAACGTAGGAGATCACGTCTTCCTTAAGGTTTCGCCGGCACGTGGTGTTAGACGCTTCGGGATTAAAGGGAAGCTCAGTCCTCGTTTCATCGGACCGTTGATATCATTAAACGAGTCGGTGAAGTATGTTACCGATTGGCGTTACCTCCGCAGATTTCGCATGTGCACAATGTGTTTCATGTGTCCTTACTCAGAGGGTACCAGTATCATCCCCTTCACATGGTTCAGTATCCACTGGAACAGATACGTGAAGATCTCACTTTTATAGAAGAACCCGAACGAGTTCTTGACAGACAAGAACGAGTCATGAGAAGGAAGACGATTCCATTCGTCAAAATCCTATGGAGGGATCATACCGAGCGGGAAGCCACTTGGGAAACAGAGGAGTCTATCCGGGCTTCTTACCCTCATTTCATATTTTGAATTCGGGTATGTTCTTCTTTTCCAGTTTACTTTATCTATAATTCGGGGACGAATTATTCTTTTTAGGGGGAAGAGTCATAAAACCCGCATGCTTTTACCATGAATAGTACCCTTAAGATCGTACGTACTAGATTAAAACTTTCCTATTATAGCATGATTACGATTACGTGTTAGGATTTTACGTATTACGTACGTGTTAGAACACGATAAGTATTTACTACGCACGAGAACGTAAAAATTATTTGACAATAATTAATCATGAACATGCGATTATGAAATCATGAACGTAATTAAATCACGAACTATTATTAATTACGTATATATATTTATTACGAGCGTAAATAAATATATTAGGTCATGGTAATTAATTAACGAGAACACATTAAACGCGAACACAAATAATCACGAACGAGTAATTAAACATCGAGACACGGAAAACGGTACGGGTACCCCATGTGGGCCCCTACCCGCGGCAACAAGGGAGAAATGGGCCAAGCCCATTTCAATTTTCACTAAAGGGGGGTTAAGGGGAAAAACACTAGTCATATTTTCTTTACAGAAGAATTTTACAGAAACCTAAAAGTCTCCTCCTCCTTCTTTTTCTCTTTTTGGCCGCCACCTTCAAACACACCAAAAGGGGTGTTTGTTGATCGTTGATCTTGGAAATTTTGCTAGTGTTCGTGTTTGTTCATTGTTCTTTAGATCCACGCATTCGGTAAATCCTTTAACCCTTTTTCTTTTGATTTAATCTTTTAAATAATTAAGAACATGTTATGTTTTTTTATAAAACCTAATTAAATCATAGATCTAACATGAATTTGGGTTTGAAATAAATCAAAAGTGATGTTTTAGGGGTGTTTGTTCTTGGCCGCGCCTAAACCGAACCCGAGAGGGTCTCGGTTTGGCCATTTGACCACCACCGAGACCATATGGTCCCGGTTGGTTGGTGTGGGTCCCACGGCAGCATCAAGACAAGGGTAACCCCGAGTTGGTTCGGGGTATGGTGTCGATTTCATGTCCGGTTCATGGTTCTTAGTCAAGATCCGGTTCACGGTGTATGTTAAGATTTTTATTTTTTATGATCTTATGTTAAAATTAAATTAATAACATGACATGATTAATTTAATAACATGACTTAGGTTATTTTAATTATTAAAATCATGAAATTATTAACCTAAGTATTTTTATATTTTTAAGACTTATAATTAATTAATTATTTAAAAACCATGGTTATAATTAATTAATTAACATGACTTAGGTTATATTATTAACAAATAATAATAAATGTTTTAACCTAAGTATTTAACTTTATTCAATTAAAAACATGATATACTTTAATTAAATATATTAACCTATAGTTTATTTTAATTACATGAAATAATTAATAAACTATACATTATATCATATGACTTTGAAAATAATCATGAAAACACTTAGGCTTATATACTTAGCTTATTTAACCAGCTTATTTCTAATTATGGAAACTTTTTATTTTTAGAAACTTAATTAAATAAGGCAGCTAATCTATTTATGGAAACTTTCTATTTTTAGAAACTTATTTATTTCAGGCAGCTAATCTTATTATGGAAACTTATTTAATTAAGGCAGCTAATCTATTTATGGACACTTTCTATTTTTAGAAACTTATCTATTTTAAGCAGTAATTCTATTTTTGGAAACTTTCTATTTGGAAACTTTCTATTTTTGGAAACTTTCTGTTTTTGGAAACTTTCTACTTCTGGAAACTTTCTGTTTTTGGAAACTTTCTATTTTTGGTAACTTTCTATTTTTGGAAACTTTCTATTTTTGGAAACTTTCTATTTTAGGAAACCTGCTATTTTTGGAAAGTTACTTATTATTACACAGTAAGTATAATAACACATGAAATACCAGAAATACTTAATCAGAGTAAACAGAATGTAAGATAAACACAGTTTAAGGCTTTAAACAGTAAAACATGATAAGAACATATAAAATAAGCTAAGACATGACATAAAATCAGTTACGTATTAGTAAGCAGATACTTATTCATGTATGTATTTATGTAGCGTTAGTGATTCGGAAGTAGGATTCCTCTCAGTTCATCTTCTTCGTTCACTGGACACAAGGTACGGATTCCCGTCCTTTCAGTATGGACATTCTTTCCTTATTAGGATTTCCCCGTATGCAGCCAAATGTTTTCCCGTAGTATAAGTATGGGTTTGAATTGCTTATGTTTAATTTATAATACCTTTAGCCATATACATGCATGACCAGTTTCACCTAGTTATGGAGGTACCATAACCATAACATTAGAGGCACTGATGTTATGACTTCACCACGGCGGAGTGATTGCTCGTGGCGTCCCTTCAGCTTTTGGCCATTTATATTTATTTATCATGTGGGGCGTATGGGTGCATCCTAGTTACATGTTTCAGTCAGGATTTCATGGTGAATGTGGTGTGTGCCTTGCATCCTTCACAAGGAGCTGATCCCTCCTACCCAAAAACCAGTATATTAAATTAGAGGCAGCCCCTTTAATTTGCATGATGAGGTCACCCCTCCAAGTATTCATGCACGGTGGATTTTCATGACCTATATTGGCTAATGGTAAAATATGATAAACAGTTTTTACGAGATAAACATAACGCTTTTCAAACTATAAAACCAGTTTTATCAAGACTTAACCAGATTACTCGGGACTTAGTTTCTTCCGTTGTTATATGTTATATGCTTATCCTATTCATGCTTTATTGTACATCCGTGCACTGAGCGTATTGCTCAGCCGTTTTTCTTTTCTATGTTCCCAAAACGGCAGGTACTCAGGGACGCTCGTACACTTTAAAAGTACGTGCATATGGACTGGAAGCTTTCTAGCCTTTCTTTACTTTATGCATTTCCTTTCTTTTGATACATTGCTATGGACATTGTTTAGTCCTTTCCTTTACTATACTATGTTTGTGTGTTATGAGCTTTACATTTGGACTACCGATGTTTGATTCCGGTATTTTCCTTTTATGGTCATGTAATGTTTAGACGTTTTTCCTTGTATGCTTTCATGACACGCCATAATTACGTGTGACATTTCCATTATCAAAATGGGGTGTTACACTTGTCATGAATCTAACGCTAAATTTTTAAAGCTTCAAGATTCTTATAACTCACTTTCAAAACGTTTTGATGAGCTTCAACAACATTGTATATCTGTTGAAATTGAAAATCAATCTAAAAATGAAACTCTTTCAAAAACAAATGTTTGTGAAAACAACGTTGAGACAAGTGACAAGATGATTCAGGTGATGCAATCATTAGAGGAAGATGTGACGAGACTTAAGAGAGAATTACTAGCAACAAAAACGGAACTAGCGGCTGTAGAGACTAAAAATCATGTCCTAGAAAATAGAATTACTTCTATACTAGGAGAGCGTGAAAAAGTAAGGCAGGGTGACTCACAAAATTCTGGTTCAATAGAAGAACACCTCGCTTTTAATGCGACAGAGCAAAAGTCATTAATTGACCAACTGAACAAGAAATGTGAGGAAATCTCTGACCTAAATATTTAGCTCATAGACAAAAACATGGTTATAACTGAATTAAAGGAGACACTTCAACTAAAAGGACGAGAAGGTGTTGATAATCCAGCTACAGTCTCTGCCCCGACCTCTAGTGCCTCAAAAACCAACAAGGTGGTGATCACTGAGAACCCATACCATAAGAACAATCCACTATCATATAAGTCCTATATGGAGCATGCAGTTGAGTACACGAATCTTGCTAGGGAAGAGTTAGATGATCTCTATGAACTTAAACCTAGGAATAGTCACTATTACCATGCTCATGCTTTCATTGAGAGGGTACAACAATGCTTAGAGCACTTGAAGTACATAGGACAACCGGGTTCTGCACCACTTAAACAACAAACCCCCACCATTGGCATTACTCTATTCAATAAGACCCCAGGAGCTAAGCCTGTTTTAAACACACCCATCAAGGCTAACTCAAAGTCTATAACTAATGTTCCCTTAGCTTCTATAGGAGTAATTATGTCTACTAAGGCTAAAGGATCTCAAGACAAGAAAGATAGGATCAAGCCTTCCACTAGTAGGACTGAGAAGAAGAAAGTAGAAGTTTACCCTAGGAATGTTATTTCAGTTTTAAATAAAAAGAATCATGTAGCTAAGACAAAAGGTTCTCCCTCTGAGTGGAAACCTAAGCAAAATGCGAATTCTAATTTGAAATGTTGGAATTGTAATGAATGCATGTTTTCTTAGCGTCATGATTTATGCCTTGTTGACCATGTTAATGAAATGAATGCCATTAGAAACAATATTGAATGGAAACCAACAGGGAAAACATTCACCCAGGTTGGATGGCAATGGTTACCCACTGGTAGGACCTTTACTGCAAATGGAACTAAGTGCCCTTTAACTAGGATCACATCCACTGAAGTTAGGTCTCAGCGTCCGTTAAAAAGGAACACAAGCACTAAACAATGGAAAAAATGCCCTTTCACTAAGTCTGCCTCCACTATTGTGCCTACCAGTAATGAAGTCCCCAGTCAAAAAGTACCTCAGAATACTAGACAACTAGAATCTAAGCTAACAACTAGTAAGAAAATTTGGAAGCCTAAAAACTCTTCTGATAGCAAATCTAAGATAATTACATATGTACCTGCTAACTCAGAGGGACAATTAGATTCTGATACATCGTCTTTGTTTGGTGATATTTTCAGGTCGTCCAAATTATTCTTTGGTATTTGGACTCGGGGTGCTCCAAATATATGACTGGAGATCGCTCGATGCTCAGAAATTTCGTCAGCAAGTTTCTAGGAACGGTGAAATTCAGTAACGACCATATTGCGAAGATCATGGGTTACGGTGAATATCAAATTGGGAATGTTACGATTTCAAGGGTATATTATGTGGAGGGACTTGGTCATAATTTATTTTCAGTGGGACAATTTTGCGATTCAAACCTTGAGGTGGCTTTTCGACAACATACTTGCTTTATTCGCGATCTTGCAGGAAATGATTTGTTAAAAGGTTCTCGAGGGGATAATGTCTACACACTGTCCATTCAAAACATGATGGCCGCCTCTCCTGTTTGCCTTCTCTCCAAAGCATCTAAGACCAAGTCATGGTTGTGGCATCACCGGTTATCTCATCTTAACTTTGATGTTATTAACCATTTAGCTAAAAATGAAATTGTTCGTGGTCTTCCAAAACTTAAGTTCGACAAGGATCATTTATGTTTCGCGTGTTCTTTGGGGAAAAGCACCAACAAATCATACAAACCTAAAGCTGAAGACACCAACCAAGAACCACTATATCTTTTGCACATGAATCTTTGTGGGCCAATGCGTATGGCTAGTGTGAGTGGTAGAAAGTATATCCTCGTCATGGTGGATGATTTCTCCAGGTTTACATGGGTAAATTTCTTAGCAACCAAGGATCAAGTACCAAACTATATCATTACTTTTCTTAAGATGATCCAAGTACGCCTTAATGCTACTGTTCGCCGCATTAGGACTGATAATGGAACTGAGTTTGTTAATCAGACTCTACGAAATTATTATGAAGAGGTTGGTATTTCTCATGAAACTTCAGTGGCTCGCACTTCACAACAAAATGGTGTCGTTGAAAGACGCAACCGTACACTTATGGAAGCTGCTAGAACTATGTTGATTTATGCGAATGCTCCTTTATTCTTATGGGCTGAAGCAGTGGCAACCGCATGTTATACCCAAAACCGCTACATCATTCGTAAACTCCATGGTAAAACTTCATATGAGCTACTTCATGGACACAAACCCGATGTAACACCCCCAAATTTATACAACTCAATACAACGGAAGACTCGTTGGTGTTACGGGATAGCACATTACTCACATCATAGACAACGCTTAAAGATCGCGTCGTTTATTAATAAAGCATTTCCATTCATAAATATCAAAGTTACATAGGTCCCAAGTCATTGTATTTAACACAGGTTTTACAAAGCATTTGAATGGAAATAAGTATTTAGGTGCGGGCCATGAATTCTTGTTGTCTTCCCGAGAATTACCTTCAAGTACCTGAGATAAAACATGTTAAAAGAAAAGGTCAGCGATAACGCCGAGTGAATTCACAGAGTTTAATAAATTCCATCAATATAAGTTTGGTATAAAATTATTACCAAAAATCTTTTCGTACAAATCATTGTAATAGGCCATAAAAGAGCCAAAGTCATTTTTATTCAAATCCTTATCGAAAATCATAATATAGGCATTTGCCTTAAAAATCATTATACGAGCCAATGTCGTAAAAACATCATACAATACGTTTTATAACGTTGTATTGATTAAATAAAAACCGTTATATGAATATGGTTATATAAAACCAAAACACGAACATAATATCAATAGTATGACCCCGTATTGCTAGTCAGGCAATACATCGTAATTCGGTGCGTATAGCAGTATTTCGTTAATTGGATTATTATAAGCCGCATTACATTGTTACCTTAATACAACAAACAACGGGTAGCTAGCCCGAAACTCATTTGCTCATCTAAATTAGCGTGTCGTCACAAAGGTCACGCTATGTAAATCTTCTCATACATAAATTCGCTTACCAATCAACGTGGCACGACGGGGATCAACTGTCAAGGCGCGAACTGGGGTGATCGTCCCCAAATAGTACTATTATATGCATAAGCGTCTACCAAATCCCGGTAGTTCACAATTCATGCTAATGGGACTTTTAGTGACATAACCTAACTTTAATAATCCATTTTATTTCATCTATCGGGTCATTTAATCATTCGTCAGGCCATACAATCATTCTGGTCCAAATCAATAAACAAACAATCGGGACAAATGGTGTCCTATTTTATAAAAACTAACATGTTATCTCCCTCGCGGGTTTATAAAACATTTCATAAAAACATTTAAAAGAGTGCGAGGCTATGAACTCACGTTGATGTGGGAAGGAGGGTTATCGGCAATTCGGACGTACGGTGCGTGCTTCAATCACGGAAACCTAGACAAATAATACTCGTCTTAGACTCATGTCCAATGACTTTATAAAAATAACAATTATGTATACATATGATGATTATATATATGATGATAATCAAGTGGGTTTACATATTCGCATTCACTCATTTTTGTGTTTATGTGTCGATAACTTTTATACTAGTTTACTAGTTTTACCTATTTACATATTTTAAGTCCAATAAACTTATTATAAGTTCTTTAACTTGTATTAATCCATTTTATACTTGTATTATCAGTATTTACACTTTACATGTTGGGCCCAAATGGGTTAAACCCCATAAATAAGTTTATAAGTGTTTTAGTCCATTTTGTTGTATTATTAGTCCAATAACGTTAACTTAGCCCGTTAATGTCCGTATGTTTTATAGTTCGGGTTTTATCGGTTTTTACTTGTTATATATTTTTATATATCAGTATATGAGTTTTGAAAACTTTAGATTAGACGGGTTTGATCGTCTAAGTTTTAATTGGCGAAAAACGTTAATTTTACGGTAATAGCAGAAAAAGTCGTAAAAATCATGTTTATAGTTTTATAACTTATAAAACTTATCAAACTACCATTTTTATAAAATGTCCATTTGTTTATCCTTATACATATTTATATAAATGTATTATATGAGTTAGTGGGTTTTAATTCACATTTTATACTATTTTTATTTGAGTCCTTATATAATACTATTATACTTTAATTTCCAAAATCTGATTTTTACTTTCATGTTCACCAAAACAGCCATATCTAGAGTTATATATGAAGATAGAAGCTCTAATTTTTATGACATAAACTACATGATATGTGCTCCATTTAACTCTTCTATAGCTACTGTTAAATCATCCTCTAAGTATTTTCTAAAAATCGTCCAAAACAGTGAACTTAGATTTGTACTGTAAACTTGTTTTGATCATATCTAACTCATTTTGATGATTCCATTGCATGGCCAACTCTTATATGTGTATGACATCTAATACTTACTGTAAATTGATTCCACCATGCCATTTTATAAGTTTATCATTTGGTTAGTTACTGTTTTTATACAGCTAACTTTATAAGCAAGAATTTAACCTTTTTACCTATGGTTTTCCATCTTTTTAACCATGTTTATCAAATCTATCAACACCAAATCCCCACATAATATCTTTGATCATCATTCATCATCATAAACATATACATAAATAATGAAAATACAAGATTACATAATCAAAATAATAAGAGGATAGGAAGAACAATCTCTATACCACCATTAGTGATGAAAAGATGGGATTGATGATGAACAAGACTTGGTTTTGGGTAACCAATCTTATGAGATATCAACACCACTTCTAGGATCACCAAGTATTTGTAGATTCCTTGTGAAATCAGCCCTTGATCTTCATGAAAACTCCTTGAGAAATCAGCTCTTGGACATCACCAAATCACCTCCTTAGATGTTAGAATCACCTCCAATCTTCAAGGCTTCAAAGGAGCATCATCATGTGTATGAATAACACATGATTTTATGGCTAAAATAGATCAAATATGGGTGTTTGATGATGGTTATGGGACGAATTTTAGAGAGAGGGAGGAGAGAAATGAGAGTGGTATTGCATGTGTGTTTTGTGAGATAATGGTTTAGTGTTGGATGGTTTTGTTAGCTAACTTTGTTAAGTTAGACAAGTGTAGCTTTTAAGCTACATGTTTGACACATCATGGTATGTGTTGGAGCCCATTTGGCCATCCCATGTAGTGGGGTGGGCAAGTGTAAAACTTTCCCATCCCACTAATTTACGGGTACTCCTCGATTCTAGTTTCCTCGATTCGCGTGCCCTCGGGTCATTTTACGAAAAACGTTTTTATAAATTATGAATCAACGGCACAAAATGAATCTAATAAAAATTGTCTCATCAAAAACGGAGTTCAAAAACGGAGTTCAAAAACGTAAATACGTAAACCTAGGGTTTCCGGTTTAGTCGTAAAGGACATTAAATTATTCACGTAAGTCCTAATCTCTTCTCGTAAATTAGTGAGTTTATGAACCAACATAAATTTAAAATCCCAAAATAATATTCACGGATAAATTTATTTCCTGAAATGTCAGACTGTCACCAAAACGGTGTATGTAAACGTAAGCACGTAACGTAGAATCCTCCGGTTTAGACGTAGTCGATGCTACTTCAAGACGTAAACCCAAATTTCTTCCCAAAAATAAGTGAGTTCATATTATAACATTAAAATAATGTTTTCAAATAATACTTGAGAATACAATATCAACCATAAATTGACGGATTGTCACAGCATTTACCCCTAAATAGGATCTTTGTCCTCAAAGATCATCTTATCTTACTACTCGCTTCTTATAGAGTTAAAGCCATGTGGGTATTTTCTCCACATCGGATCTTTTCTCATAAGTGTAATCTATTACAATAAGCGAGTTTCATCAAACATAACTACGGGAATAAGATCAGGCTTAATGTTGACTTACGTTCTCTATCCATGATGTTCACGGGTTTTTGATGAATGCAACTTTTTGCCGATCTAAACTTTACTAAGAAACAATCAGATTTTCACTTGATAGATATTTATCAAGTTCGATTTACGAAACATAATTCGCGCAGCCCTTGAAGTCATAGGGTAGATCCAGCTTATATGCCTTTCAAACCAACGTTTACATCATCTCAATGGTCCCATACAACGGGGACTTAATTCCCATGATCTTTCAGATCTTCAATTCATCTTTCTATGGTGAAAATTTTTGGCATAACTTCGCTACCCATCCTGCACTTCAAGATCCACATTTCATATTCATAAAACCTTCTGCCCACTACTGGCAGTCATTAATCAGATCCTAATTTCAACAATCATTTCAGGTCTCGCGGGTCGGGTATTTTGTAAGGTTAGGTTCGTCATCATAGGCAACCTTAAACCTAAAAGACATGTCCAACTCACAATGGGTGTATGTCGGGTGTCTTCATCTCAACTCCTGCTTACAGATGCCCTAATATATAAATCTTAACAAGATTCGATCTCGATCCTAATACGATAATTATCAATGATAATCCCTCCAAAGGAAAACGATTATACGGTTTATTACCAAAGGTCAATCGTTCAAGCATAAAACAGCAATTATAGCATTTTTTATCGTTACTTTACCTCGTCCCTTCGATTGGGATGGTACATAGTACTCTCATCAAGATTCGTTCTCAATGACTTCTGAGCAAATCTCTAGAAATTCGATGCGAAGCGAGGATCTTGATATAGATGATCGATACAGGCACACCATGTTTACATAACTCTTTTAAATACAAAAGAGTCTATTTCTTCATCAAGAATTTATCATTAATGAGAATGATATTAGCAGATTTGGTTAGTCTGTCGACGATGACCCAAATCGAATCAAATTCAGATGATGACCTTTGCAATAGCTAGACGTTTACTAATGTATGAGGCGATGTCTGTCTTCATAATTTGCCATTAGTGCAACTTCTTCTGATAATGATACATTAAATCAGAAATGACAGGAATAGAATACTTATACTTATAAGACTCCAACATAACTATATCTCAAAATCTCCATATTTATACAACCATAAGTGGCCTTTAAAACATTTAACGCTATTGGCTTCTCAATTTTAATGGTTCATATTAGTCGCGAACCCCTTTTTATTATCTATATTATCTCTTTTTACAAACATCGTTCATATTTTATATCGTTCAGCAATTTATTTTGCACCTTCATTATTAAGGAATACATCGTAATTGGTTCTTCATATTTTCTATGTTTTAGTTTCGTCTCAACTATCATTTTTATCAGTTTTGCTTAATCCGACGTTTAAAGCGTCGATAGTTACTACAAGTAATTAAATAATAAATATTTAATTTTTATGAAACGTAAACACAAAAAGTTTTTAAGTTTTCTTAGTTTGTCCAATTATATATAAAAAATGTTCAAAATAAATTTGAATTTAATTAACAAAATTTTTGTTGATTTATCGGAAATAATTAGTAAGATCCGTAAATGTTCGAAAAACCTTCGTTTATTCTTTGGTAGAAATTTTCTTAGTTGGAAAGCAAAAATTGTCATTTCAAATTTTAAGTCATGGTTTAACGGTTTCCTCAATCCCTCTCAGGTTGTCTAGAGGTATACACAATTATTTACCCCTAAACAGGAGTTTAGTTAAATGATTTGTGTATAAGGAATTAATCCATTAAAAAAAATCTCTTGTTAAAACATTTGTCAAAACATATTTCTACTTTCTTTTTGGTAAAACCCAAAATCTTAAAAGGGCTCTTAATTTTTGAAGAGTCCATACAGATTCAATTATCTTTTAATCACGCGGTCAAATAATGTAAATGATTAAGTCTTAAATCACATGTTAATTATTCAAGTACAGGTTTTCATTGTTCGGCCAATTCAGGGCAATCTATAATTAATTATTAACTCATTCTTATTCTTATAAACAAACAAATGGTCCTTAATGATCACAAGCATGAATTTATCAAATTACAGCCTACCCACGTGATTCACCAAATTTATGGATGCTACATGTGTATTAGTCAATCCAAACGACTTCACGTGAAACTCATAATGTTCATTACAAGTACCGGATGTAGTGATTGGAATACATAATCTTTTTCACAGATGCGAAGTTGATGATAACCATGCCGTGAATCAAATTTTTGAATATACGCTAGAACCTTGTAATTGATCGAACAAATCTATTATCTTGGGTAGTGGATATAGATTTTTAATCATCAATTTACCTAGTTCACGGTAATCAATAAATATAAGAAATAGTAACACCATAGCTCTTCATGCTTACGATCTTGGTAGAATAAAAGTCTTCTCCTACAACTCCCTTAGTTGTAGGGTAATTCTTTTAATTTAGACGGTGCTGACGTACAGTGCACATGCCACAGGTGCCGCACCAGGAATATAATCAATACCAAATTTAACTTGCCTTATTGGCGAAAGTCTAGGTAATTCACCAGTAAATACCTCCTAAAGTTTCAGATAACAGAAACATCTTTTTAATAAATTCATATTAGGTTCTTTCTAGATTATAATATTTATGACTAGTTCATAACCATTCATGGTATAATTTCAAGTCTAAATGCAGGATATGGTCATCCATCAAGAATTATTTAGATCACGTTTGATAATCAACATCTTATCATTTAGGGGAATTCTATTCGAGTTCCCATCAATTAAGACAATGTCGTCATGTCAAAATCAATCAATCCATTCTACTGGCACTATCAACTTTTTAGTTTTATTGCCGTCAATAAGATGTGAACTTCTCAAAAGACTAATAATAACTCATAATCCTTCACAATTCAAGGATATCTGGAGACATAACTAACCTTAAAAGAGTAAGGTCAACGCATAATCTACGCAAGAGAATTTCAAATCAGATAGAGACGAAAACATTTAACGAATAGGAATATATCCCATGTTTTCATAATTTGAGTACGCATTCGAAAGTTCCTCGGATCGTTAACCAGGTCATTCAAATGAAATCAAATCAAAAGAAATGATATGAACGTCGATACATCCAGTCGGGTATCAACACTCGGTAATCAGATGCTTTTCCGAAGAACCTCACTACGGGAGAATTGGACAAGAAAGAATTATCAATTGTCAAATAAGACAATTTCCACAGATGAGTAAATTCGACTCAGAAGAATAGGTGCTACAGGCACATATGTAGGTGTCCCTAACACTATGTCCCTATTTTTCACTTCTTGTAGATCTCATAAAATTTAATCTTTCACAATCTTTAAAGAAAATGTAGTGTTTATTAATCAGTTTTATGGTGACTACTAATCAGCCTTGCATGGTCCATTCCAAATTATATGTAGGCGCGCAACTATATACAATTTCAAGATTAACGATGCAATACTCAGTTCGTCAAAATTTTATCATCATGTTTATAATAAAAAAACATTTTCATGCTTAATTCTTAAATAAGAATCAAAAATATATTTACCAAGATTTTCTTTGTTATGGAAACAATTAAGTTTCCAAAGCGTTTTATAAACAACTTTACTTCGATAATGATTATTTATAAATCTCACTTTAAATAATCCGTATAGTGATGAAAATTCAATTTTTTTTTCTCAAGGGATACTGTTTTATCTTATAAAAACAATTAGTGATCTGCAAAGGAGTGATGAAAAGTTGTTCACCAAGAACTAACTAAAATATAATAGGAAATGAGCTTAGCCAATTAATTATGAGGTTCATGACCTCGATGGCACTCAAAAAGAATAATCCACAACGTAACTCAATTCGAGATGAGTACTTGTTCAATGGTTGCATCACTATTGCGAACATTAGGATGAAGCAATAAAAGATAGATAACATCGATACATGTAGAATTTAGCAATCAGAGGTAGTCTTTTCATTAATCACAAACAAGTCAAAATTGTACCGTAACACATTACGTGTCACTATGTCATACAATTCTCAGAACTCATCCTACCAACTGATGTCTCTCTTAAGTCAGGGATTTTTAAAAGATACCACAATGAATACTAATCTACAAGCGTTATTAGGTGTTCCACCTGTCCCAGAAGATCCATCAGTCTCTATTCAGAAGAAGATTTCTTCAATTTATTTCTTGGACACTAGGCATCCTCGTCAGTGGACAATGGCCTAGGAACAACCCTTAACACAAACTAACAATCATTTAAAACCTTATAATTCAATCACAGAACTTAATGACTTCCTCTTAATAATCTCATAGTCTGTACGGGTTAAATTTTACTTTATTCAAGTTTCAATCAACTTATACTCAATTCGATATCCTACCTCATTTTCCAATACTTTCAATCTGTATTCTTAGGCCTTAAAAGGGCAATAAAAGCTCAATATGAATAACACTTAATTTCCAATCCTATAGCTCCTTTATCAATAATTATCAAATGAGTCACCAGTATGAAATGACTCACACATTCAATCAGAATTCTTGGAAAGGTACTAGTGGCATGAGGCTTTTGGGTAATGGTTCCAATGACAGCCTCAAGTGCAACATTCACCCTTTCGATTTCAATTTAAGAATTGGATGACAACGAATCAGATGACATCTTTCTAGGTGGTAACGTTTTGTCAAACTCCACTCTATAAGGAAAGATCGTCATGACATCGATATCAGATTTAATCTCACCAATTCTTTAATGTCACAATCAACTAAATATCAACATTTCTACGAATATCAACCATTTGTTGGGATCATAAATATCCACAACTTGGTTTAGATCTAGGATAGCTAGAATTCCTACGAGAATAGCTTCGATTAATTTACTAGGGGATTTAGGGTTCCTTGTGACAATCTACGTCGTATAAATACCTCGTATCAATATCAAAATAATCATCAAACAATCATGTCATAAAATTACATCATATATATATATATATATATATATATATATATATATATATATATATATATATATATATATATATATATATATATATATATATATATATATATATATATATATATATATATATATATATATATATATATATATATATATATATATATATATATATATATATATATATATATATATATATAAAATCCAAGTTATATATATTAAAATAACACTTCTCAGTCTGGCCTTGTCGGTAACTCGGGAATTCTTCAGCACCGTTAAAGTCAAAAGATTTTTAGACATTTTTAGAAAAATGTTTATAGTTAAAAGATTTTGAAATGTTTTATTCAAAACCTTAGTTTTAAAAATCTTTCGTTCTCTATAACAAGAGCTCTGATACCAAACTGTAACACCCCCAAATTTATACAACTCAATACAACGGAACACTCGTTGGTGTTACGGGATAGCACATTACTCACATCATAGACAACTCTTAAAGATCGCGTCGTTTATTAATAAAGCATTTCCATTCATAACTATCAAAGTTACATAGGTCCCAAGTCATTATTTAATACAGGTTTTACAAAGCATTTGAATGGAAATAAGTATTTAGGTGCGGGCCATGAATTCTTGTTGTCTTCCCAAGAATTACCTTCAAGTACCTGAGATAAAACATGTTAAAAGAAAAGGTCAGCGATAACGCCGAGTGAATTCATAGAGTTTAATAAATTCCATCAATATAACTTTGGTATAAAATTATTACCAAAAATCATTTCGTACAAATCATTGTAATAGGCCATAAAAGAGCCAAAGTCATTTTTATACAAATCCTTATCGAAAATCATAATATAGGCATTTGCCTTAAAAATCATTATACGAGCCAATGTCGTAAAAACATCATACAATACGTTTTATAACGTTGTATAGATTAAATAAAAACCGTTATATGAATATGGTTATATAAAACCAAAACACGAACATAATATCAATAGTATGACCCCGTATTGCTAGTCAGGCAATACATCGTAATTCGGTGCGTATAGCAGTATTTCGTTAATTGGATTATTATAAGCCGCATGACATTGTTACCTAAATACAACAAACAACGGGTAGCTAGCCCGAAACTCATTTGCCCATCTAAATTAGCGTGTCGTCACAAAGGTCACGCTATGTAAATCTTCTCATACATAAATTCGCTTACCAATCAACGTGGCACGACGGGGATCAACCGTCAAGGCGCGAACTGGGGTGATCGTCCCCAAATAGTACTATTATATGCATAAGCGTCTACCAAATCCCGGTAGTTCACAATTCATGCTAATGGGACTTTTAGTGACATAACCTAACTTTAATAATCCATTTTATTTCATCTATCGGGTCATTTAATCATTCGTCGGGTCACACAATCATTCGGGTCCAAATTAATAAACAAACAATCGGGACAAATGGTGTCCTATTTTATAAAAACTAACAGTTATCTCCCTCGCGGGTTTATAAAACATTTCATAAAAACATTTAAAAGAGTGCGAGGCTATGAACTCACGTTGATGTGGGAAGGAGGGTTATCGGCAATTTGGACGTACGGTGCGTGCTTCAATCACGGAAACCTAGACAAATAATACTCGTCTTAGACTCATGTCCAATGACTTTATAAAAATAACAATTATTTATACATATGATGATTATATATATATGATGATCAAGTGGGTTTACATATTCTCATTCACTCATTTTTGTGTTTATGTGTCGATAACTTTTATACTAGTTTACTAGTTTTACCTATTTACATATTTTAAGTCCAATAAACTTATTATAAGTTCTTTAACTTGTATTAATCCATTTTATACTTGTATTATCAGTATTTACACTTTACATGTTGGGCCCAAATGGGTTAAGCCCAATAAATAAGTTTATAAGTGTTTTAGTCCATTTTGTTGTATTATTAGTCCAATAACGTTAACTTAGCCCGTTAATGTCCGTATGCTTTATAGTTCGGGTTTTATCGGTTTTTACTTGTTATATATGTTTAAATATCAGTATATGAGTTTTGAAAACTTTACATTAGACGGGTTTGATCGTCTAAGTTTTAATTGGCGAAAAACGTTAATTTTACGGTAATAGCCGAAAAAGTCGTAAAAATCATGTTTATAGTTTTATAACTTATAAAATTTATCAAACTACCATTTTTATAAAATGTCCATTTGTTTATCCTTATACATATTTATATAAATGTATTATATGAGTTAGTGGTTTTTAATTCACATTTTATACTATTTTTATTTGAGTGCTTATATAATACTATTATACTTTAATTTCCAAAATCTGATTTTTACTTTCATGTTCACCAAAACAGCCATATCTAGAGTTCTATATGGAGATAGAAGCTCTAAGTTTTATGACATAAACTACATGATATGTGCTCCATTTAACTCTTCTATAGCTGCTGTTGAATCATCCTCTAAGTATGTTCTAAAAATCGTCCAAAATAGTGAACTCAGATTTGTACTATAAACTTGTTTTGATCATATCTCACTCATTTTGATGATTCCATTGAATGGCCAACTCTCACATGTGTATGACATCTAATACTTACTGTAAATTGATTCCACCATGCCATTTTATCAGTTTATCATTTGGTTAGTTACTGTTTTTATACAGCCAACTTTATAAGCAAGAATTTAACCTTTTTACCTATGGTTTTCCATCTTTTTAACCATGTTTATCAAATCTATCAACACCAAATCCCCACATAATATCTTTGATCATCATTCATCATCATATACATATACATAAATAAAGAAAATGCAAGATTACATAATCAAAATAATAAGAGGATAGGAAGAACAATCTCTATACCACCATTAGTGATGAAAAGATGGGATTGATGATGAACAAGACTTGGTTTTGGGTAACCAATCTTATGAGATATCAACACCACTTCTAGGATCACCAAGTATTTGTAGATTCCTTGTGAAATCAGCCCTTGATCTTCATGAAAACTCCTTGAGAAATCAGCCCTTGGACATCACCAAATCACCTCCTTGGATGTTAGAATCACCTCCAATCTTCAAGGCTTCAAAGGAGCATCATCATGTGTATGAATAACACATGATTTTATGGCTAAAATAGATCAAATATGGGTGTTTGATGATGGTTATGGGACGAATTTTAGAGAGAGGGAGGAGAGAAATGAGAGTGGTATTGCATGTGTGTTTTGTGAGATAATGGTTTAGTGTTGGATGGTTTTGTTAGCTAACTTTGTTAAGTTAGAAAAGTGTAGCTTTTAAGCTACATGTTTGACACATCATGGTATGTGTTGGAGCCCATTTGGCCATCCCATGTAGTGGGGTGGGCAAGTGTAAAACTTGTCCCTTCCCACTAATTTACGGGTACTCCTCGATTCTAGTTTCCTCGATTCGCGTGCCCTCGGGTCGTTTTACGAAAATCATTTTTATAAATTATGAATCAACGGCACAAAATGAATCTAATAAAAATTGTCTCATCAAAAACGGAGTTCAAAAACATAAATACGTAAACCTAGGGTTTCCGGTTTAGTCGTAAAGGACATTAAATTATTCACGTAAGTCCTAATCTCTTCTCGTAAATTAGTGAGTTTATGAACCAACACAAATTTAAAATTCCAAAATAATATTCACGGATAAATTTATTTCCTGAAATGTCAGACTGTCACCAAAACGGTGTATGTAAACGTAAGCACGTAACGTAGAATCCTCCGGTTTAGACGTAGTCGATGCCACTTCAAGACGTAAACCCAAATTTCTTCCTAAAAATAATTGAGTTCATATTATAACATTAAAATAATGTTTTCAAAAAATACTTGAGAATAAAATATCAACCATAAATTGACGGATTGTCACACCCGATATTTCATTCCTTCATGTGTTTGGTGCACTTTGCTATCTGAATACTAATAGTGAGAATTTGGGCAAACTTCAACCGAAGGCTGATATTGGAATTTTCATTGGTTACTCACCCGCAAAGAAAGCTTACCAGATTTATAACCGTCGTCTTGGCAAGATAATAGAAACTTTGGATGCCGATTTTGATGAGCTGACAGCGATGGCTTCTTAGCAACACAGCTCTGAACCCGCGCTTCATGAGATGGGAATCGGTACAATTTGTTCCGAATTAACTCCCAACAATCCTACTTCTCCATCATTTACACCACCTACAAGGCCCGAGTGGGATGAGTTATTTAAACCTATGTTTGATGAATTCTTTGATCCACCTAGTAATGATTCTCCAGCACCTGCAGCAGGAGCTCCGATTCCCAAAGTTGTTGCTCAAGATAATGGAAATCAGACTGAGGCATCTACTGTCACTATCGAACCAAATGTCCCATCCCCCACCAATTCTCAAACTACACCTGAATCTTCACCCCCACTTGTTCCTAATTATATTAAAGAGGATCTCTATGATCACGATTTGGAAATGGCTCACTTACAAGAGCTTCCTTTCTTTGGTTCACAAATACCTGAAAACCCCAACGGTGCGTCTACCTCAGAGGAAGCTCCGGCAATCGTTCACTCCCGTCCACCACGGATTGAAACTCACAACACAAAATGGACAAAGGATCACCCAATCCGCAATATTCTTGGTGACATCGATCGACTAGTCTTAACATGCCACCAACTCCAAGAACATGCATTATATTGCTACTTTGATGCATTTATTTCCGATACTGAACCTAAAAATTGGCAACAATCCATGACAAAATCATCTTGGATTGAAGCCATGCAAGAGAAACTTAATGAATTTCAACGTCTTGAAGTGTGGGAATTAGTTCCTTTACCCAACAACTTTGAAATCCTTACATTGTTGTGGGTATATAAGGTTAAACTCGATGAGTTAGGTGGAGTGCTAAAGAACAAAGCTAGATTGGTTGCTAGAGGTTACAAACAAGCTTTGGGTATTGACTTTGAAGAATCATTTGCTCCTGTTGCACGATTGGAGGCAATTAGACTCTTCCTTACTTATGTTGCTCACATGAACATGATCGTCTACCAAATGGATGTTAAGACGACATTTCTTAATGGTGCATTAAGGGAAGATGTCTATGTAAGCCAGCCGAATGGATTCGTCAACTCGAAGTATCCTAATCACGTGTACAAGCTCAAGAAGACTCTTTATGGGTTGAAACAAGCTCCACGCGCGTGGTACGATCTTCTGTCGTCGTATCTCATCTCAAAAGGCTTCTCCAAAGGCAAAGTAGACCCAACACTATTTATTCTCAAGGAGGACAACGACATGATACTTGTACAAATTTATGTTGACGATATAATATTTGATGCCACTACTCAAAGACTGTCTGACCATTTTGAGAAAATTATGTCCACACGTTTTAACATGTCGATGATGGGAAAATTTTCATTTTTCTTAGGGTTGCAAATTTCTCAAAATCCTAGAGGCATCTTCATTAATCAATCCAAATTTGCTCTAGAATCACTAAAGAAGTATCATTTTTAAAATTGTGACCCCGTGGATACTCCAATGGTAGAGAGATCCAAGTTAGATGAAGATAAGGAAGGGATAGCTATCGATCCTAAACTTTACCGTGGAATGATTGTCACCCTTCTCTATCTGACTGCTAGCAGGCCTGATTTGTAATTTGCTATATGCATGTGTGCCCGGTATCAGGCTCGGCCTACCGAAAAGCACTTACATGTTGTGAAAAGGATCTTTCGGTATCTTAAAGGAACACTTAATCGTGGTCTGTGGTATCCAAAGGATTCCTCTATTGCACTAATCTCATATGCAGATGCGGATTATGTTGGGTGTCAAGATACTAGACGTAGCACTTCTGGCAGTGTGCAACTTCTTGGAGATAGACTTGTTAGTTGGGCATCTAAAAGGCAGAAAAGCGATGTGATATCAAGTACAGAGGCTGAATACATTGCTATGTCCGGTTGTTGTGCTCAAGTTCTTTAGATGAGATCCCAATTAACTGACTACGGTCTTGGATTCAACAAAATCCCGATGTACTGTGATAACAAAAGTGCAATTGCTCTGTGCTGCAACTATGTTCAACATTCCCGGACGAAGCACAGTGACATACGCTACCACTTCATCAAAGAGCAAGTGGAAAATCGAGTGATTGAACTGTACTTTGTCAACACTGAGTATCAGCTGGCAGACATATTCACAAAGGCCTTAGATCGAGGACGTATCGAGTTTTTGATCGAAAAGCTAGGCATGAAATCATTCTCACCAACGACACTTAAAGAGTTGGCAGAAGAATCTGCAGAATAGTGGAGGTAAACTATTCTAGAGAATCCTTTGATCGTGATCTTGTATCTTATCGTATATATTTAAACCACCAAAAGAAAATTACAAAAATATAAAACATACAAAAACCATAAAAAATATAAAATCAAAAAAATCCAAAAATATTTTTCTTTTTAAATCGGGCATGTCTTTTAGTATGGTAATATTTACGGCCTTAGAAATGTCGATTAAAATTAACACGGCGCCATAAATAGAGTCCATATAAAAGTTGTACGTATTTTAAAACATGCCCATATGGCTTGTAGTTATTTCAGACTACAACTCGTTGTTCGCATTAAAGTCACGTATTTCTTATGAAAGCGTTGGCTCACAACGGGAATTAATTTTCTCGGGTATGGTTTACTTTACAACCATACAAGGGATCAAGTTTACTTCATAACTTGGTCTAACACAAATTTGTGTACGCATCAGTGCACTTATTTTGTTAAAATAAGAGAAATCTTATTGCCCCAGAATCGTTTCAAAAAAATCATTAAACGGAAAAGGTCTTCATAGATATTTGTCTCCTTAAAAATTCAATGACTACAGCTCTTTAAATAGAAAACGGGTCAGCATTTGAGGGGGAGAAAATATCAAATCATCTTGAAAATGATTTGGTCTTCTCATAATTCTTCAGTCGTCTTACTTTTTGATTTGGCCTTAGGTTTTATTGGCGTGTTTGTGTTCGTAACTCAAAAGAAATCGGGAAGATGTGTTGTTAACTTGTTTTATTACAAGTTTTCTTACATTTTTATAAACTCGGGGAACCAATTTGCAATTTTGGCAAAATTGGCTTGAGTGGTTGACCTTAGTCAAACCCCTCCCCCCTTTGTTTCTTTTCATTCCCGTCTGCTAAAACACACACTCATACTAAAACTTCTTGCCGCCATAGACAAGTTCTTTCATCTTTCATTTTGTTGTGATTATCTACTATGTTTACTGATATAGGTATTACTTAATATCTTGCCTAATCTCGTTTAATCTGTGCCTTAACATGGATCTCGTTCTATCATGCTCATCTCCTCTAATTAAGGTTTTAGGTGGATTTGTGCTCAAATGATGTAATAGCGTAAGGGATTTTTATCTATTTGATCTAGAATTACATAGCTCTTGCATGGATAAGCTTAAGGTTCAGTTTCGTTCCCAAAAATCGAATCCTCAGGTTTACATTGGTTTTGTCGCCCAGATTGTGATGATCATTGTGATGGGGGTATTGCGATGCTACATTGCGACGCTACATTGCGACGGTCATTACGATGACATGTTGCGATGAGTATTGCAATGCCTCATTACGATGGTCATTACGATGGTTATTGCGATGCTTTATTGCGACGTCAATTGCGATGGATATTGCGACGGAATATTGTGATGCTATTTTGCGATGGGTATTGCGATGCTTTATTGCGACCGCCATTACGATGACTATTACGATGGAATATTGCGATGCCCTATTGCGATAGATATTGCGATGCTCTTTTGCGATGGATATTGCGATGCGTCTCTGCGAAGGGTAAGACATTATGATAGGTTAGACATTGCGATGGAACCTCTAGTTGGATATTACGATGGCACTCAATAGTAGTCATTGCGATGGAACCTCTAGTTGGATATTACGATGGCACTTAATAGTGAACATTGCGATGGATAGATGTATGTTATTAAAATTGAACTTATGCCTTATAGTTTTTGCGATTTGCTGGGTATTGTTAAGTACTATGTGTCACTAATTTATTAAGATAGCTTGTTCATTCCTTATGCATTCGATTTAGACATAGATAATACTCGGATTTTACTAGTTTGAAAGTTCGTTATTCTCGGTGTCTAATCGAATTGATTTCCGGTTAATTGTGTGAGATTAGTTGTTCTTGGTGAAAACAGTATTTTTGGTTGTTGTAAAAATAAATGTGCAAGACTTTAAAATAGATGACGAGTAATTAAAACTACAACTAGTTGAAACGTAAACGATGCAGTATTTAAAACTTTGGAAAGTAAATGACGAGAAATTAAATGATGTAAAATTAAAACTTAACGAAAAGTAAATTGACAATTAAATAAAAATGTAGAACGAAATTAAAATGAACTAAAAATAAAACGAGAAAAATTAACACTTTAACTAAAACCAAATATTAAAACAAAACAAAATACCCCATCGGAATACACCCGATCGGAATCCAATCGGAATCCGATCGGAATGTACTCCATCGGAAAGTGCATGATTGGAATGTGCAAATAGGGTCATGATCGGAATGTTAAAAAGAAAGCTAATTGGAATGTTGATTGGAATGCTGATTGGAATGTTGATTGGAATGTTGATTGGAATGCTGATTGGAATGTTGATTGGAATGCTGATTGGAATGCTGATTGGAATGCTGATTGGAATGCTGATTGGAATGCTGATTGGAATGTTGATTGGAATGCTGATTGGAATGTTGATTGGAATGCTGATTGGAATGTTGATTGGAATGCTGATTGGAATGTTGATTGGAATGCTGATTGGAATGTTGATTGGAATGCTGATTGGAATGTTGATTGGAATGCTGATTGGAATGTAAAACCCTTTTCCAATCAAGGTGATTGGAATACGTGATTGGAAAGGGGTTTACCCTTTCCGATCTAACTTTTTGATCCGAAAATTAAGCAAAAGCAATAAGCTATGGTTAATAAGCTCAAACTAAAACTTGCACGAATCTAAATCGAAATTGACTTAATAAGCATGAATAACAACTTATCAAACTTAAAAATAAGCAAACTTTCAAATCAAACTTTTTTAAAAAGATGAACTTTTTAAGAAAACTTTAGATCAAATAAGCATTAAGATGAAAACAAATCAAGGATGAACATGAATCAAAGAGAAGCAAAGTAAGAAAGGGAGAAGAAGATGATTAAAGATAAGAACTTGATTAAAAGAAAAGATTTAAAAATTAAAAGACTTACTTGAATTAAAAGTGCATAACATGAAATTAAAAAGCAAGAAATCAATTAACAAGAAATAAAAATGGTGGAAGTGGTGGTTTGTCAAACCACCCAACAACATGAAAATGAAACTAGCTAAAACTATATATAGGGGTGATTAGGGAGGAGCTTAGGAAGCTTCCTCCCTCTTTCCTCTTTTCCTTAATTGCAAAGTTAAGTCCTTCCCTTCTTCATCTTTTGTTAATCTTGGACTTAATGACTTTGTCTCTGGATTTCTTTGAACTCGTCTCGACATTTCTTCATAAATAAGACTTGAGTTCTTCGGCTTTTAGTGAACTTCCGTCTTTTGACTTTTTCTTCGATAAATCTTCAGAATTGGTCTTGGACTTCCGTTCTTTTTCCACTCTTGATCTTTCGACTTCATCTTTCGTCTTTTTCTTCGATAAAAGCCCGTGAAATCCCGTGTTTTCTCCACTTTTCACCTTTTCGTCCTAAATCACAACAAAAACGCAAACCACGCATAATTCCGACATAAATGACATAAAATACACGTTTTGGCTCGGTTATTATTGTAATTAAGTGGTAAAAAGGATGGGTGTTTTCACACCTATCAAATCCCCTACACTTAACCATTGCAATGTCCTCATGCAATGCATTAGTTACAAAGCAAGATTACATTTTCCATCATAATCAATCCACGTTGGCCTTTATTAAAGAGATAGAAAATTATAAACATACAAAGTAAAGAAATCAAAAACATACCTTTGGGTTTTGGAAATGTCGTGAATGATCATCATCCTCAAGTTTTCACTTTCTCCAAACCAAGCTTAGAAACGAGATCATTGTTGTTATAAGTTAGTAAACTAACACGAACTCATGTGGGCCAATTATTCACTTACACTCCCTTATTCCTAGGTGTATCTCTTATATTTTATTTTTGTCTTGAATGATCACAAGGATGCATTGTTTGACTTATTTCAAATAGTTATTTAGGCCGAAAATAAAGTGGACGATTTAATCAATAGTTAGCTTAAGGACAAAATCTTTTAAAACTGCTTCTCGGGACCTCATAAAGTTCATATCTTGGCATAACTCGCTTCGCGATTTGAGACCTTTCTCGGACCGATATTTGGCAGCGACTTCATACTTCAAACCTTGAGAGACGTTCTTGAAATAATGGTCTTCTCTTCATAATGGAACTTCTTCACTTGAAGTTTTGAGAGATTCTTCATAAATGGACCACGACTTCTTCATTTTTCTCCAATCATTACTTTGGACTTTGATATACAACGATTCGCCTCCTTTTAGGACTTGGATCTATTTATCCTCATACCTTGTTAGGGCCTTTTTGGATAGACTTCTCCATGATCTTTTGGGAGTACTTGCTTTTCGTCGTGTGTCTCGATCCTTCATATAGATTTTTGATAAATGATTCTTCACATCACATTTGGATCTTTAGCAACAAAATATATCCCTCATGCCTTGTTAGGGCCTTTTCAGACTCGCCAATCTTCGCATCCCGCTTCAATAAGTTATGCCTTGGCTATGAACTCTAATCCATACTGAGCAACTTTTAAACGATCTTGGGCTAGAAGCTAAGTAACCTTTTAAATCGTACAACCTTATTTATTGCAGATAAATTTATTAACAAGCGATGGGAGAATAGGCTTATAATTAACTCACATAAATTCACGAAAGAATACCAAACTTATAATTGGCTCTATCATCTCTCGTTCTCCACAGTTTAAAATCTCAAGTAATGAGACTCGTGGATGCTTAGCCTATTAAATCAAAGTTTTGGGTTTTCGAATCGCCTATAGGATCTTGCAAACTCTTAGACTTTTTCAAGTTTAGAAATCTCGTTTTAAAGTTCCCTTGATAAACGACTCTCTAGGATCAATTATAGGAACTTGCGAAAAGTTCTTGTTCTTAACCCGTGAGAGTTAAGACTTTCGCGTTTTATAGCTCCCTATATAAAAGCCTAGCAAAACTTGACTTAAACACGTTAAGGATACTAGCTAGAGTAAACTTAGATAAGTAAACTCGGGTTGAGTAAAAAGATTCACAACGTTTGAAAACTAAAACCACTTTATTGAAATTTATTCTAATAAGGAAAGAAAATAACTATAACAAAGGAAAATACAACTATACAACTAGGCCAAAATAGATTAAAAATTTTGAAAAATGTCGAAAAATTGATTTTTCGGTTAAAATGAGGACAAATACAAGGAAAAGGCCACTTAACTTCGATAGAAGTCCCCCCTACACTTAACATAAACATTGTCCTCAATGTTTAAGCATGTGGGAGTAAACTCCCCTACACTTAGGACATTGTGCACTTTGTTTAAATCTCGCGAAGGAAGAGACAACTAAAGAGATTCCTATTTTAATATTGAGAAAATATAAAATAGTAAATCGAAAAGAGTTTAGGATAGAACCGGGAAAGGGAACACGGAATCACGGTTCGGCAAAAGTCATCAAGAGTGTGTCTTTGAAGCTCTAATCCCTGCACATGATAAGAAAGAGAACAAGAAACACCACGGGGCTCCCCCTACACTTATGGTAAAGATAGATAGATAATTGGGTTGCCTCCCAAAAAGCGCTTGTTTTTGTTAACCGAGTCATGAGCCTGACTCGTCCCCGAATTAAATGGTCCATGGGGAAGCCTCGAATGTAATACCGGGATCAAAGACCTTGTCCTCGTTCCCGGTTAACATCAACAAAGGAGAGGCGGGGGGATAAGTCTTGAATGGGAGAAAGGTCCTTTCAACATACGAGAAGTATGTGAATTTAAGATCCACGGGAGGTGGGGTGGGTAAAGTAAGCACATTTTCCTCCCCCAAAGACAATGGATGTTGAGCAAGCGGCAAAGTCGTATTGTTATCAATCATAGCATAATCAATGTCACCTCCCGGATCAAAGCATTCATCCTCCGTGATGGTGGCTAAAGGGGAGGATGAAATGTGCTCGGGAAGGGGACTTGGGACAATATCTTCCTGCAGCAAATTATCAAAAATAATGTCCCCCTCCGTGTCAGAATCATCAATACCTGGAGGGATGGAGTGGATGTCGATTTCTTCCAGCAATGGGTCATTATCTTCAACGGGAGGGATAGATGGAGGTAAAGACTTGGAAAGAGAAGGAGAAGTCAACTCTTCGATTTGAGCAATAAGAAGATGAACTTTCCGTAATCTATCGCGAAGAAGCACGTCTTCCACCTTATCCACAAGATCATGTTCATCGGTGAACTTCTCGTAAACCGGAGAGAATAAATCGTCATCGTCTGCATCTCCCGGTGGAGATTGAGAAATTTCAAAAGTGAAATTCTCATAGCAGAGAGAAGAATCGTCATCACTAGGATCGACCTCGTCCGTAAGAGAAACATCGTCCTCAGTCTCCATAGCAGCCGGTATGTCACAAACCTCATAATCAAACAATTTATCAAGACCAAACTCACTAATCTTACTCAATGTATCACAATCCTTATACACGTTTGGAATATTGAGAGGAGGGATAACAATCGCACTAAGACATTGAGTAGTAAGGTCATTCCAAGAAATAGTAGGCTCATCATCATCATCATCATAATAGTATGGATTCACCGGGGGAGGAGTATAAGTCTCGATATTTGATATTTGCTCAGGCCGTTGATCCTCTTGATATTTTTCGATGATCTTGTTCCAAGCTTCTTGAATTTGTTGACTTTGTTTAACAAGAGTGTCCCATTGTTCATGTGAGCTCAATTGTTCGAAGGAGGGTTGATGATCGATGGGGTGTTGTGGGGGTTCAAAATGTTGAAAACCTGAATTATAGCATGGTTGTGACTCATAGTAGTTCATCGGTTGAGAAGAATTAGAAACCGGGTTGGGTTCATAATAATCCATTGGTGAAGAAAACTGAGGACACGGATTTTGCTCATAATAATTCATTGGTTGACAATAAGAAGTATCGTGAGGACCCCCACAGTTGTTGCAAAATGGGTAAGGAGAAAAATCGGGTGCGTCTTGTGGATAGCTATTATCATTGTCATAATTATACCCCGGTTCTTGCCCGTAATCATACGGGTGTCGAACCGGGCATGAAACATTCCAATGAGAATCGCTTCAGCAATAGATGCACGGGGAAAGAGTAGGTGGGTTCAAGAAGGACGAATTAGTCGAGTTGCACAAAGGGCAAAATCCGCTTATGAATTGTGTATTGTTGATATCGTTGCCACACCGCTCACATGTACACCATTGACATGAGTCGTTCCCATACAATCGTCTCCCGCACCCAACGCAATAGACATAAGAATCCATTAAGAAAAATAGATGAGCAAGAAGAATATTTTTGGTGCAAAACTTTGAAAAGAAACGCTTTTTAAGATTTTTCAAATGTTTTTGGATTTTTTTTTATTTTTTTTTTTGAAAATTTTTTACTCGATAAAATAACGTTCACAAGTGAACGGATCCCAAAATCCAACGCGTCTCTCACAAAAAACCGTAGATCCTCACGAAAAGAGCCGGCAGCGGCGCCATTTTAATACTCGGATTTTACTAGTTTGAAAGTTCGTTATTCTCGGTGTCTAATCGAATTGATTTCCGGTTAATTGTGTGAGATTAGTTGTTCTTGGTGAAAACAATATTTTTGGTTGTTGTAAAAATAAATGTGCAAGACTTTAAAATAGATGACGAGTAATTAAAACTACAACTAGTTGAAACGTAAACGATGCAGTATTTAAAACTTTGGAAAGTGAATGACGAGAAATTAAATGACGTAAAATTAAAACTTAACGAAAAGTAAATTGACAATTAAATAAAAATGCAGAACGAAATTAAAATGAACTAAAAATAAAACGAGAAAAATTAACACTTTAACTAAAACCAAATATTAAAACAAAACAAAATACCCCATCGGAATACACCCGATCGGAATCCAATCGGAATCCGATCGGAATGTACTCCATCGGAAAGTGCATGATTGGAATGTGCAAATAGGGTCATGATCGGAATGTTAAAAAGAAAGCTAATTAGAATGTTGATTGAAATGCTGATTGGAATGTTGATTGGAATGTTGATTGGAATGCTGATTGGAATGCTGATTGGAATGCTGATTGGAATGCTGATTGGAATGTTGATTGGAATGCTGATTGGAATGTTGATTGGAATGCTGATTGGAATGTTGATTGGAATGCTGATTGGAATGTTGATTGGAATGCTGATTGGAATGTTGATTGGAATGCTGATTGGAATGCTGATTGGAATGCTGATTGGAATGTTGATTGGAATGCTGATTGGAATGTTGATTGGAATGCTGATTGGAATGCTGATTGGAATGTTGATTGGAATGCTGATTGGAATGTTGATTGGAATGCTGATTGGAATGTTGATTGGAATGCTGATTGGAATGCTGATTGGAATGCTGATTGGAATGCTAATAGGAATGTAAAAGGAATGCGAAAGGAATGCTGATTGGAATGTTGATTGGAATGCTGATTGGAATGTTGTTTGGAATGCTGATTGGAATGTTGATTGGAATGTTGATTGGAATGTTGATTGGAATGCTGATTGGAATGTAAAACCCTTTTCCAATCAAGGTGATTGGAATACGTGATTGGAAAGGGGTTTACCCTTTCCGATCTAACTTTTTGCTCCAAAAATTAAGCAAAAGCAATAAGCTATGGTTAATAAGCTCAAACTAAAACTTGCACGAATCTAAATCGAAATTGACTTAATAAGCATGAATAACAACTTATCAAACTTTAAAATAAGCAAACTTTCAAATCAAACTTTTTTAAAAAGATGAACTTTTTAAGAAAACTTTAGATCAAATAAGCATTAAGATGAAAACAAATCAAGGATGAACATGAATCAAAGAGAAGCAAAGTAAGAAAGGGAGAAGAAGATGATTAAAGATAAGAACTTGATTAAAAGAAAAGATTCAAAAATTAAAAGACTTACTTGAATTAAAAGTGCATAACATGAAATTAAAAAGCAAGAAAGCAATTAACAAGAAATAAAAATGGTGGAAGTGGTGGTTTGTCAAACCACCCAACAACATGAAAATGAAACTAGCTAAAACTATATATAGGGGTGATTAGGGAGGAGCTTAGGAAGCTTCCTCCCTCTTTCCTCTTTTCCTTAATTGCAAAGTTAAGTCCTTCCCTTCTTCATCTTTTGTTAATCTTGGACTTAATGACTTTGTCTCGGGATTTCTTTGAACTCGTCTCGACATGTCTTCATAAATAAGACTTGAGTTCTTCGGCTTTTAGTGAACTTCCGTCTTTTAACTTTTTCTTCGATAAATCTTCAGAATTGGTCTTGGACTTCCGTTCTTTTTCCACTCTTGATCTTTCGACTTCATCTTTCGTCTTTTTCTTCGATAAAAGCCCGTGAAATCCCGTGTTTTCTCCACTTTTCACCTTTTCGTCCTAAATCATAACAAAAACGCAAACCACGCATAATTCCGACATAAATGACATAAAATACACGTTTTGGCTCGGTTATTATTGTAATTAAGTGGTAAAAAGGATGGGTGTTTTCACACCTATCAATAGACTTTGTCGAGGTCGTTAGAATTAAGGCCTTTCACACGAACACAATTTTTTATTGGAGTTAATTACATTTTTCTCATAAGAATACTTGAAAGGTTTCTTATTACAAAAATTCATCTTATCTTATAAGTTGAAATTTCTGTAAACTAAAGAGATAAAATTATTTATTCCATATATTGTGTTTTGTTCTCGGGCAATGGAATCAGCTGCTAAGTTCAATCCCACTGAGATTGAGGTTTTACGAACACCTACTAAGGTTGAGGTTTTACGAACACCAACTGAGGTTGAGGTTTTACCAAAATCTACTGAGGTTAAGGTTTTGCCAACACCTTCTGAGGTTGTAGTAATGCCTAGGCCTACTGAAGTGGTGGTGGAACTTCGTAGTCAGCTTTATACTAGTTCTCCCACTGAAGTATTGGTCATGACAACCAGGAAACCTAAATCTTCAAGTTACTATAACTAGGTTGTTGGGTCCCTTGAATAACATGTCTGTGTCATGCTTCCATGCTTTTAGGTTTCTAGTCTTAATGTTTGATTGTGCTTCATCTGGACATTGTCTGTCTTATCTTAATATGTTTAATGTGATGACATTTGTGGTGCTATAAATCCCATGCTATGGTTTTCTTTCATGGATAATTCGATGAATATGCTTGTATATATCAAATTGTGCTTATATGATATTAAACAGGAACCATGGCACTCACCGAATCACAACAACAAGACATCCAACTAGTTCCTCTTACCGATAGGCTCCCAAATGCAAAGAACAACTTCCGTCTGAGAGAGGATTTTGATCCTAACTATGTTGCTTTCAAAGTAGCCACGGATATCCTTGACATGTCACCCTTGAAGCATGCCCTTAGAATCACTGCATCAGTTCCCGAAATTTATATGCAAGAATTTTGGGCCACATCATCATTATCCCTAGGTTCACAATTATCTAAGAGGGTGATTACATTCCAGATCAACAAGCAGGAATTAACCCTTAATTTATCTCAGTTCAGGCATTTGTTCAAATTCCCTAGGTTAGCAACCGGTGAAAAGTATGTCCCTAATCCAAATACAACAGCAATGCTTCAAGTTATTCGCGACTTGAACTATGAAGGACAAATTAATACCTTATCTCAGTTCATACCTCCAACATCGGGCAACCATGGAAAGCGATATACACTATCATCATAAAGTGTTGCACTTCAAAGGCTCGTGGTTCTGATACAATGAGACCCCCTTAGGATCATACATTTTGGGGTCTCTACACTGCATCTAAAGTGGACTACGCCCTACTTCTTTAGGAAGAATTCTGCTATCAATTTACAAGCACCAAGAAGAAGTCGATGCATCTTCCATTTCCACGGTTTACCAAAATCATCATCAAACACTTCATGGACAGTATTCCAACCATAAACAAGCGTGGGAATTTCTTCTACCATACATCAGACGATGATTATGTGTTGGATCAAATGACTGAAGACGGTTATTACACTAAGTACTCCCTGCGTCCAGATTTAGTACCAGACACAATGATCAACGAAGGAATCAAGGACAGCGGACCTTACAAACAAATGCTCAAGGATATTGATGCACAGTTTAAAAGAGCAAATGAAGATCCATCTGAAAAGCAAAAGGGTAAAAGGAAAAAGACTGTTGTCAAACGCCAAAAGACCTCCTCACCCCAAACCAAAGGCAAGGCTAAAGGGAAAGAGCAACTACGTGATGAAGATGCTGACGAATAAGCTTCTTCAGTATTAATGTCTGAAGAAAAATAGATGCGAATAGCACGTAAGATAAGTCGGATGAAGGCACAGACTAAGAAAACAGGTAGTGGTTCTAGATCAAAAACTCCTGTAGAATTAGCCCTGGAAGCTTTTGGAGATCCAGACAACTCAAACGATGAAGAAGAACAATATTTTAGACTAGACGAAAGAATCATAAACCAAACAAACCAAGATGATGACAACGTAGATGATTACTTCAACTATGATTTTGAAGACCAAAATTTAGAAGGTGGAGAAGATATGGAAACACTCCTTTACGAGGACGTCAAACTTAGCAAACCACTTCCAACTCCTTCAAAAATGATAGCAGCAGAAGATGCTCATCTGACGATGTTTCCTATCCAACAACAAATACCCCCTCCACCACCAGTATTCAGCACTGTTGTGACAACCGTCCCCCAGATTGAACCTACAATCGAAACCATTCAACCTGTACCAACCACCACCCAAGTAATTACACCAACGACGCCACCGGTCATCCTTCAACCTGTACCAACCACAATCCAAGTAATTACACCAACGCCGCCACCGGTTATCTATCAATCTGTACCAACCACCATCCGAGTAATTACACCTACGCCGCCACCGGTCATCCATCAACCTGTGCTAACCACCACCCAAGTAATTACACCAACGCCTCCACCGATTGTCGATCTTCCTGTACCAACCACTTCCCCAGTGATTGTACAAACATCGCCATCTATCCTCTAAAAACCTGTACAAACCACCATCCAATCCACAACCTCTTTAGAACTTGTGGTAACTCCTCCACCAACAACAACAGTACAACTACCATCCACTTCCACTCCATTCCTCACGATCAGTGACCCTCTCATTCAGCACTTCCAAAAACAGTTGGAAGATCAGGCAAAAAAGATTGAAGAGTTACAGTCGTGTGTTACTAGTTCAAAAGCCTTAAGAGAACGAAAACGCGACAAGTCCAAACTTCATGATGCTTATGGCGGAATTTTAAAACTTCAAGACCAACATAAGAAGTTTATTGCCGAAAAGGAAGCACGTGATAAAGAAAACAATGTCTTCCTCAACTCAATCAATGACACCATGACTAACATCATTCAGCGTGAAGTTAGGTCATGTGTCAATCAGGAGCTTCCAGTATTGTTCACTAAAGGCCTTACTGACTTGCAATTAATGCAAACTTTGGTGACTCGATTAACCAACATTGAGTTACCACAAACAAAAGCTCAACACAAATTGCAAAACGCTCTTGTTAAAGTCATAATGGAAGCTTCCAACACATCCCCATTAGAAGACACTAAAGTTCCCCAATCTTCAAAGAAAAGGAAACGTCAGGAGCCTGAAAATGAAGATGAGGAAGAGAATGAGGAGGAGAAAGAACATTCTGATAATAATGAAGAGGAAGAGGAAGAGGAAGAGGATGAGGACGAGGACGAGGAAGAGGACGAGGATGAGGATGAGGATGACGGGGAAGACGAGGATGACGATAGTGATGCGGATGACGATAATGATAATGAGGACGGTAATGGGAATGGTAAGGATAAGGAGAAAGGGGATGGTGATAAGGATGAAGGTAATGGTACTAATGGTGAAGAATCTGAAGAATCCGAGGACGGTGATGAGGAAGAGGAAGAAAGTGATGCACGTTCAAAAGAAAAAGTTGGCGATAAACAACAAGACGAGAGTGAAAACATCACCAATGACGAGCATGATGAAACCAATGTCAAGACCACAGGTAAGTCATCTGAACTGGTTCTTACTAGTGTATCACAAGAAGAACCTATAGTGCCAGTGGTACAAGACGAACCAATGATTAAAGACGAACCATCACCGTATGTGGAACATCACTCTCCACCGCCTACTCCTGTTCAGCATCACATAGAAACAGACACAGGTATGTCTTCTGTACCGGTTCCTACTATTGTCTCATCAACAGCACCTGTAGAACACGAACCTATGCAAGAAGACAAACCGATACCATCTGTGATACATAACTCTCCACCTCAGCACTACATCGATATGGATATTTACGATATAAATCAACCAGATCCTGAGTTTGCTGATACGTTCACTATTGATGAGACGGTTCAAGTGCAACCATGGCTTACACAGGCAGCAACCGCACGTACAATTTCTGACAGTGAAAAGGCGGATCTCACACAATTCCTCTATAATCCAATCGACTTCTCTGGATTATTGATGGATAAATATGGAGTGCCTACCATGGATATAAATACACTTCAAACAACGATCAAAGACAAGAACTTTTGGGCTTCCATGCAGATTGCCAAAACTGGGGGAGAATATCATTTCAATGAACTCATGAAAGCAATCAAATCAACAGCATCAGGTGAACAAGCTCCAATACTTCTTACACTAACACCCTCAGTTATTGCAGCAGCCAAGCACCTGTCAATGCAATACTTTACCAACCGTGATCTGGATTTCTTAGAAAACGGCGCGGACAAGTATGCTATATCATTAACAATGGGCAAAGCAGTCAATTCGGAGGATGTCCCTTCGATTGAAGATAAAGTTCCAGACCTATGGAGCAAAAAGATTGTCAAGGTATATGATCAATATGCGGAATTAGGCATCTCTCATTGGCGGGGCAACAAGAGGTCGGCTTACTACTTCTATAATCACACCAAGAAATGTACACCTATAATTGCAACCCGTCGAATATCAAGCATACAGGGTGTTAGATTTCACCATATATTCGGATATTCGTATTTGAAAGAGATCAGATTCAAGCGAGAAGACGGTAAGACTTATAGTGTCAGTGAAGGGGATCTTCAATTCCTACGACTTGAAGATATTCAAGATTTTCTACTCATCTTAGCTCAAGGCAAGGTCCCTCACTTAGACCCCGATGAAGTCATTGCCCTAAGCTCCAACATTCGCCAATTTACTCGTAGAATTGGGATCAAGCAAAGGGTTGAAGACCTACAACTTAGGGTAGAGAGTTACCAATCCAGGCTAAATCTAGAACGACCTAATACAACACCAATGAGTCGTTTTCACCAAGCTAAGGAGCCATATATGGGTACACTCCAACCAGAGATGGGCATATTTTACCATAATGAAGCAGAGGTCATGCAATACATGCGACTCTCAGAACTGCACAAATTCAACGATGGTACTCTCAACCATGTACGTGACAAGCTGATGATGCTCAACTCAGGTCAAGGTCTCCCAGAGGTAAAGCATAGATGGGTAGGCCGATTTAAGAAGAGTGTCAACCACACCATCCAGATGATTGAGGAGAAGTTAAGGGATCGACGGTTGATCCGTAGTATCGAACGATTCGTGGGGGGCAGACCATATAGAGCACATCACAGGCTTGTGGACCGACCCACTTAACAGTGGTGATCATACTATATTCAGGTCAACTCCATATAATCACTTGTGAATATGTATATAACTGTGCATACGGCTTTTGTGGCTTATTGTAGTGTGAAAGTATGAAATTTTTCAAGAATTTCTCACGAGATTCCAAATCTTTCAAACATTTCATACTAAAGCACTACAACTTACCCTCATTAATTTGAGGGGGAGCATTAATATGTTCTTTGGCCAGAAACTGATTTCATTTTGTTACCCAAAGACCGGTTAATCCATTAATATCCAAAATATTGATGGTTAACATTTTGGATAAGGGGAGAAAATGGGATTAAGGAGACTTAATGATATCTGGCTAAAAAATGAAAAAGACTTAAAAGATAAACCAACTTAATATGTGTAATGCACATGTTAAGGAGAGCGTTTTGATGAACAAAACACTTAAGGCACAATTTGATATAATATCACAAGTGCTTTAAGTGATTTTCAAGGATTTTTTCATGGTGACTATACTTACCCAAAACACACTTAATTCATGACGGATGTGGTGACAAAAGGGTGGTAGGATTAGGTATTAGTCCAATGATTCATCAGAACCGATGGAATCTTCACAAGGACAATTCCCTAGATAGAATTAGAAGTCCTAGGAAAGTTGGAGATGATTGTGAACGTAGCAGAGTACCGACTAATTACTTATGCTAGCACTAGAACAATCCCAACAAGGTGCTAGTGATGATGTATTGGTAAGTACTAAAGGGGTTGAAGAATGAAAAAGAAATGTAAAGATAAAGGGTGTAAAGAAAGAAGCCCTCCTTACAACTTAGGACAGAAACCGGGTCAACACATCTATTATTGGGATCATTTTTTTAAATGATTCTCAATATTGAAGACAAGATATCATGGACCCAGTGATGTCATGCACAACCCCTCCCAGCTAACTCAAATATCTCTCAAAAGAAGTTTGTTTTAATCACACGGAGATCAACACGTTATCCATTGGTTTATTCGCTCCAAATAGACTGATATTGAATAGGTGGCAATCCTCTCCAGCCATCGCTCACTAAATCAAAACGCACTATCAAGTCTAGAGCCACGAGATCATCAAAAGTCTCATTAGGACACTTTCCATTTATTCCTTGCTTCTTCACACACTGTGAAAAGTAAGAGATCTTTATGAGTCCTACGCAGTATTCCTGTAATATTGCCAGAACATTCGAGTGATACGCAAGTATTACAATGAAGATGGAAATCCTGCTTGAGCCAACATCAAACAAGCTCATGGTAGGTGACACGTGCGGTTCTTTAAAGAACTAATCTTGTAAAAACTGGAAAGAAACAGCAGTTTAATTCTTAATTGAACTTAAACTCGTTCCAGACCTCTACGCATTATCGTATGATCTTGCCAGAACACTCAGAGTGACACTCTTTAGTGTTCACAGTGACGAGTGAAAATCCTTCTAGTGTTAACATCAAACAGCACTTGGTAGGTGGTGTGCAAGATTCTAAATGAATCAAGCTCGTGACAACTGGAAAGCAACAACGGTGAAAATCTTAATTGAGATTCACTTGTTCCAGGTTCATGAATTGATGGCTTCAATCACAAGGATAATTTATCCAAGTGATTAACTCTTTATGTTCGCAGTCAGGCTTAGTGATCATCGAATAAAGAGAACGGGTTTACCCGCGAAATCCTGTCAGGAAGTTACTTAATTGAAACTATCCGTCACATGTATGATATATAATATCGTCTAACGGTCTTCACCGACCCGAGGTCAAATGCTACCGATTTAGAATGAAATGTTCTAAGCCATTTCGTTCGTATCTTGTTATGTTGCGGCATTTGAAGACGGTGGCATAGCGGTGTACCAGATGAAGTCGTTCCCACATGCTTATGTTTTTCTGCATTAATTTCAGCAAAATTCAAGAAGTTCAAAATGAAGTCATCCGTTGTACCAAACTCTGAAGCTTTCAAGAATTCAACAAAAACATAAGTGTGTGGAACATGGAGTCACGAGGAGGCAAGAATCACAAGAAGGCAAAGATCGCACGTAAAAGGCCAAAAGAACATGCTCTCAGCCAAAGCTATAAGATTATCAACATATTCACAAAAGAGAAGAAAGAGAAAAGAGAAAACAACTACGAGCTCAAGACCGAAGATCTAATATGCTATATTAGGACTTTGTAAATTTGGAGTGACCTCCCTTTGGGGAGATTGTTGGAAATACGTTTTTCGTATTTATAAAGTCTCGGTCACTCCAACAATATAGTTATAGGCTCGTAGTATAAGTATAATTAAAGTTTACATTAGCCCGACCCATGAGCATGTTCATGGGCCGGAGGCCCAAGTCCACTAAGGGACTTGGGTATATAAACCCCTTTCCACCATGGAAAGGGGTGTTGGTTGTTTCATTTGATTAATATCACTTTTACATTTTTCTCTCATCTCTCTCTCTACTTTCTCTTACTAGAAACAACAACCCTCTTGATAAATCAAAGATTATCATACTTCTACAATTAAGGTTTTAGAATTTATAGAAAAATGGGTAATTTGTGTTGGAAAAGTGATTTGGTATTATTTTTAATGAGGTGATTTTGGGCAGTGAGTTTGAGGCCATTTTTGGATGTCTTAAGTCTGAATATAGGTTTAGGTAATGAGATCATGTTGTAGAGATTTTCTTTAGCTTCGATTTGATATAAATTAGAGCTTCTACTCAAAACGAGGAAGAAGTTATGCTAGTTTGAATATTCGTGTACCGGGAGGCGAGTATCGATAGCATACGAAATTGTTGTCGATATTTGGATCAAATCTCAGGGACTATAAGTAGAGTTCTAAAAATGTTAAAGGGCTGTTCTTAGGCCCTAAACTTATAACTTTGAGTCTATTTTCAAAGTCAAGTGTCGATTTTGCTAATGGTAAAGGTTAGGTTGGTCAAAATGGTTTCACGAGTCAAGTGTACAAATCTGTCCGGTTTTTAAAGTTTAGAATTGTGTCGAGCAGGTGGTTTTAAAATGTAAATCATTGAATAAAATTTAAACTGGGTTTTATTCAGGTTATGATTGAGTTTTTCACCAAGTTTCATTAAAATCCTAGTTGTCTAAGTATGGGAAATCAGCGAGTACATTTGGTATGTGCCGACATATTTTTATCGAGAAAGTAGTCTAATAAAGTGAACATGTAGAAGGGTATTGTAGTACCACTTGCATTGTTTTTCTTTCGATTTTGTCGAGTTCTTGTAATTTTTAGTTTATGTTGTTAAGTATGGTTTATGCTTGAGTCAATTATTAACGAGCGCGCCTTATTTGATAGGTTGCGGCTTTCGTGTTTACCGGCTATCCATATCATCGGTGATCGTCTTACTACTACCGTTTATACTCAGATTCTTAGTACCGTGATTCAATTACCTCATGGCTAAGGTGAGTTCATGGCCCCTTTTTACTTGCACATTGTTTCTAAACGCGGGGTGAGATTTTATATGGTGGAACACATCCATTTAAAAATTGTATGCTATCCAGAACTTGTATGCTATCTAGACTTGTATGATTTCCAATAGTTTTCATTGATATTATTGCTTTTAGTTTATAGCCTTAAGTTTCCTCTCTTGATCATGAACCGTTAATTTACTTGTGTTTCTAAGCGCGAATGTTATGGGTGGATCCATCGGGATTGACAATCACCGTCTCGATTACCTTGACGCATTTAACATTTGATTTGTTACTTGAGTATTTAGGCTGAATACTCACTAGAGGAACTTACACTGAGTTAAGCTTCGGTTCATGAACTAAACAGCAATAATAATGTTTCGGACTATGGTTAATGATCATAACCATTTTCCTTATTTCTTGTTTACAAATGAATGCTTATGTTCCACACCTTTACTTCTAAACCTATGAATATCACTCAACTTTATGTTGACGATTTTACATGTTTCATCTCAGGTATTAATACTTAGCTTGCTTGAATGGGAGCCCGCAGGATATTATCGTAGCTTGGAGATTTCTGTGATGCTCTTAAAAGTTTGGTTTTAGTAAAAACTATCATAAGTTTATTCTATCTTTTTGGTAACTATATGTTATAAATCATGATGAAATAATACATTTTTCTGCTTATAAAACTCTAGGACCTTTAATGTATGTGTTTTTATTATGTCAACTTTGTGTCAATAGTATTTCATTGTTTCTTGTACCATGACGTGGAACCCCCTTGCTGCCTAGTTGTTTCCTTGCCTTATTCTGGGGGTCTCACAGATTGGTATCAGAGCGATGATTATAGGGAACTGAGTCTGTTAGCCTCAAAATATTGAGTCAAACAAGAATGTTCGGTCATAGATTTATATTCTAATATTTAGAACGTTGTAATAGTTAGTTAAAAATAGTCGTGACATTACGAGCTTGATGGTTAGCTTAAAAGGCATCTTTCAAGGTACTAAGCATTTATTCAAGCCCGGCCTAAAACAATATAGTCCATTAGAGAGCCGTATGTGGGTGGACTATATAAGTACCCTCCTAGCATGTTAGGAGGGTGCATGTTCTCATAATTCTAAATCTAATTTTGTAAGTTAATCACCTCCTTCTCTCTACTTTCTCTCACTACTTTCTCTCTCTAGAATCCATCTTATTTTCTTCTTTATTTCTATCTTATATCATCTAAAATATGGGACAACATTTGGTATCAATTGCCACAGGGTAGATTAGTGATTGGTTGTTATTATTGGTTTGATTTGTGTGATATAATCAGAAATCATCACGAATTAAATTTTTTTTAGTGTTTTTCGAGCTCTAAATCTTGATTTAAATCACCTACAAAGTTGAGGTAGGGATTTAGATTAGTTATTGTGGTGAAAATCACAAGTTTTTGGGGCGTTTTAGATTGATTTTGGGTTACGGTTTGATTTTGGATTGATTTGAGGTTGGCTGTTCTTCCTTTCGTAAAAGGGTTCTAGATCTAGTCTGAATGTTCTTCCTTTCGTAAAAGGGTTTAGTAGAAAGTTACGAAAGCTTTCAGTTACGAAAGTCTTACGAAAGGAATTAGTTACGAAAAGATTTGGTTACGAAAGGATTTTGGCTTCGAAAGGAAATCAAGTTACGAAAGGAAATCAAGTTACGAAAATATTCAACGAAAGGTTTTAGCGAATGATTTCAACGAAAGCCTTATTCTACGAAAGGTATTTTCCTACGAAATCTATTTTCTACGAAACCTAAAGTTTCTACGAACCATAACTTTCTACGAAAAGAGTTACGAAAGGTCTTTGCTACGAAAGGATTTTGTTAAGGAATTGTTACGAAAGGAATTGTTACGAAAGGAATTTGTTACGAAAAGATTTTGCTACGAAAGGAATTTGTTACGAAAAGATTTTGCTACCAAAGGAATTTGTTACGAAAAGTTTTTCTACGAAAGGATTTTATTACGAAAGGATTCTACGAAAGGATTGTTTCTATGGAAAGTTTCTACGAAAGGATTCTACGAAAGGATTCTACGAAAGGATTGTTTCTACGAAAAGTTTCTACGAAAGGATTGTTTCTACGAAAGGATTTTATTTTTTGCGAAAGTGAAAATTTTTCAATCGTGTGTTTTTTGCCTTAGAATTTTTGGAAACAAATCTACTTAAGATCCTTTTCACTTCACATCTACTTAAGATCCTTTTCACTTCAACAATTTCAAGCATCTCGCAATGGATTCTACTCAAGAGTATCGTGTCACAAACAACAACATCATGGTGGCGGGTAACAAAGAAAGACCATCAATGCTTGTGACGGGTCGCTATGCACAATGGCAATCACGATTCCTTCGATATCTTGCATCAAAGAAGGACCCTGTACTCCCACTACAATAACCATTCCTGCAATTCCAGCAACCGACTCGATGACTGGTACTGATGAGCAAACAATTGAGGAAACATATGAGAATACTTCGAAAGAGAAACGTACTTCGATTGACGCAGAGAAAGAAGCAATCTATTTGACTCTAAGTGGGATTGGAGATGATATTTACTCAACGGTTGATGCATGCTCTACTGCTAAAGAGATGTGGTTTGCCATTGAACGTTTGCAACAAGGTGAATCACTTAACAAGCAAGATGTCAAACCTAACTTGTTCTGGAACTTTGGTAAGTTTACTTCATTGGATGGGGAATCAATTGATTCATATTACTCAAGGTTCTACAAGATGATGAATGACATGACAAGAAACAATTTGCAAGTCTCTACCATGCAAGTCAATGTGCAATTTCTACAGCAACTTCAACATGAGTGGACACGATTTGTAACATTGGTGAAACAACAAAGTAAGTTAGACGAGGTCAACTATCACATGCTCTTTGACATTTTGAAACAATTTCAAAATGAGGCAAATGAACTTCGAGCTGAAAGGATAGCAAAGACTGCTAATCCACTTGCTTTGGTGTCTACCACTCAACACACTCAAGATCATCGCTCTCGTGCTCCAAAGTCATACTCCGCTACATCATCCTCACCAAGGTACTCCACTACATCCTCCTCACCAAGATACTCCACTTCATCTAAGTATTCTGCTCCCACACGATCACGAGACAAAGAACCAAGAGCATCATCACCATCATCTGAGCCATCATCTGAAGAGGACAGTGATGAAGAACTAGCGCAGAAGGATAGGTAGATGAAGCAACAAATTGCTTTCATTATGAAGACCTACAAGAAAATCTTCAAACCCACCAATAACAATCTTTGAACATCATCAAATACAAGGAATCAATATGTTGAGAGTCCTCGCAGTATGATACACGTCAACGTGATGAAAGTCCTCCAAGGTATGATCGACGTAATCTAACACATGTTGAGGGTTCTGCACGGTATGATCGACAAACTGCTAAGTATGATGCTCAGAGGATTGCTACTGCTGCTGGGAATAGGGAAACTGTTGGTACTGAAGTGGTTCAGCAAAGTGGGATTCAGTGCTTTAATTGTCAAGGCTATGGGCATATGGCAAAGGAATGTAGGAAGCCGAAACGGGTTAGGGACTCTGGCTATCATAAGGAAAAGATGCTGCTATGCAAGAAGATGGAAGCTAGGGTCAAATTGTCGGCTGAGGAAGGAGCAATGCTTGATGATACTGATGATGAAGCCTCCGACCAAGAACTTGAAGCACATTACTCGTACATGGCAAAGGTTGAAGAAGTTCTCAACGTCAATGAAGATGACAATAGTCCTATCTTTGATACTGAGCCAATCGATAAGGTACACACTAAAGAGTAATATAATGTGTTTGGTAATATTCATGAGCATTCTGAGCTACCTAAAGTCATTAATGACACATGTATGATGGAAACGGTTGATAGCAATACCACACCCGATTCATCAGACATGTGCAATAATGAGTATGAGGATGATCAACATGCAAATGAGTATGATGATGACAAGGAGCGTATTGCGCTTGCTAACTTAATTGCTTCTTTACAAAAAGATGTCAAAGAAACTAGAAAGAGTCAAAAGCAATTAAAGAAGGCAAACGCTACGCTCACTCAAAATTTTGAAGAATGCAAAGCTGCTCTAATTAATTCTAGTGAGACCATCGATAGCTATAGAGCCCAGCTTCTTCAAAAGACCAATGAGATTGAGGGATACAAAGGGTGTTTAATTAATGTTAAAAAAGGACGATTTTCAACAGAAATATAACGAAACTCTTAAGCTTTTTGAACAAGAGAAACGTAATTATAACACCTCTTTGAGTACTGAACGTCACAAAACGTATCTTGCTACCACTAAAGTCAATGAGCTAACTCAAGTAAATGGTTTTCTTCAAGAGGATAATACTAAACTTGTTAATGAAAAGAAAGCTGTGGTTGAAAAGATGGAAAAGGATTTCAAAACTAAACAAGCGAATGACATCGACAAAATGGTTGAACTTGAAACTCAACTTGATTTTTACAAGAAAATTGTTTACAAAACTAATCAATCAATTCAAACCATGAGAATGTTAGCACCTCGTTCGTTTTTCAAGGATAGACCTAGTTTTGCAAAACCTAAGTACCTTGAGCAAGCCCAGTCTGCGAATGAGCACTTATATCTTGATGAGTACCAATGGACCGATCTTGATTGTCTTGTTGTTAGGCCCGATAGTGAAGAGACAAATGATTTGGAAGAAGAGAGTAGACCAAAAGTTAATAAAGAATTCGTTAAACCATATAATTATGCTTATGAAAACAGTCTTTATGGTCTCTTCACACCATAAACACAGAAAACTCGTGAGCAAATATTTTTCGAATGTGAACAAATAATTATTAAATGGAGACAAGCTTTTGCCACTAAGAAAACTAATGTTTCAAAATTTATTGAATACTTGCCATTTAAACCTTCGGTAAGCAAGAGTAAGCAAGCACTTAGTATTCTCAATAGTAACATTGAAATTTTCTAAAAGGTTGTTGATGATGACTGGAAAAAACGTGAACTTTCGAAAGGAGACAAAGAAATTCATCACGATATAACTGTGCTTGTGAAAAGTATTTTGATTCTGCTTGCGGAAAGAACGCAAAAACATATTTTGGAATTTGAAACACAAATAAAGCAAGAAATGTTTGATGATTTGAAATATGTGGAATCTCTTGAACAAGAAGTGAACGACCATCAACCAGAAAGAGACGAGTTTTCTACTGCATATGATCTACTCTTACATGAATGTCTCTCAAAAGATATTATGTGTGTTTATGTTACATCTTGTGCTGATATTGATGAATATTCTAATGTTGCATGCAAATATCTTGATCAAATTAAAGAATGTGAACATCTTGAAACTGAGCTTTCGAATAAAGTTGACAACAAAGAGTTTTCGTTACTTCAACATAGATATGATTATCTTCAAAAACATTGTCACTCACTTGAACTTGCTTTGCAAAAGAAAGTTGGCAGTTTTTCAAATGATACACCTTTGGAAGTAAAATTATCTGAGTCATGTCGATTACTAAACGAAAAAAAGTCTTGATATATCGGATTTGAAAGCTCAGTTACAAGAAAAAGACATAGCAATAGCAGAGTTCAAGAAACTTGTTGCTAAGATGGGTGGGAAAGTTGTGGAACCTAGCGTTAAGCAACCTGATGTTAGACAACCCAATGCCTCTAGAGTGAATAGATCCTCTATCTTGGGAAAACCATCTGCTTTCTCAAATTCTTCGTTTGCAAAACCTGTGTTTTCCCCCAAGATGGATGGAAAGGAAAGGTTACCACATACTCACCCAATAAGAAATACTGTAGCACCAAGCGTTACGCACAATAATGTGATTAAACCAGGGATGTATAGAATGACCACTAAGCCCACAAACAAAGTTAGTAACTCGCCTCAGACTTCTAGAAACACTAATATTCGTGTGTCTTCTACTACAGGAGTAGTCTCTACTGCTAGTGTTAGTCGGCCTCAGCTTAAGAGCACTCAAGTGAATGATAAGGTCTGGAAACACAAGAGTCAAGAGAAGATGAAGGAAGTAGAAGAACACCCTAGGAATTTGAATGTTTTTAAGAATAAAAAGTCTATAATCGCCTGTAATGACGATTTGAGTGATTTGAATGCTATGAATATGAAATTTATTTGTGTCAAAAGTGGAAAATGTGCTAGTGCTAATCATTCTATGTGTGCTATCAGTAATGTCAAAGGCGTAGATACTAGAACTAAGAAGCAAGTTGTGATGCCTATTAGTGCTAGTAAACCCAAACGCAAAGTGAACCATTCTGGTGCAACCCCCACTAAGAAAAGTAATGAATCTGACTCCACCACTAAGCACTCTAGAAGCAGAATTATGGAATTATATGAGTCTGCTAGCAAGTCATGGAAATGGTGGTTTGCTAATCAATGTCCTCCAGGATATAAATGGATGCCTAAAGTTAGGACAGTAAATGTGACAACGAGTGATAGTATGCCTTTAATTGTTGCTAAGGACAGTAATGATTCTACTATCACAACTACTGTGGTATCCAATTTAGCAAATGTTCCATCGTGTTCTAACTCTTCTGCAGGTGATACAAATAATTCTCTTCATACTGGACTCCGGATGCACGAAGCACATGATGAGGAATCTCAAGCTTCTAATTAACTTCGTGGAGAAGTTCCTGGGTACGATCCGATTCGGAAATGATCAGTTTGCACCGATCCTAAGATATGGATATTTGATTCAAGGGTATAACGATCAAAAGGGTATACTACATCAAAGGGCTCAATCACAATCTTTTCTCGGTTGGTCAATTCTGTGATGCGGATTTAGAGGTTGCTTTCAAAAAGAAGACATGTTTTGTTCATGATTATGATGGGAATGACTTACTAACCGGTACACCGGGTACTGATCTTTACACAACTTCACTTCAAGACACAACTTCATCAACTCCAATTTGCTTCATGGCTAAAGATTCAACGACTCAGGCATGGTTATGGCATCAACGTTTATCTCATATCATCTTTGATACCATCAACTTGCTTTCCAAGAAAGATATTGTGAGAGGCCTTCCAAGCTTGAAATTCATCAAAGATCATCTTTGTTCTTCTTATGAGCTTTGTAAAGCTAACCTAAGTAGCTTTAAGACAAAGACTTCACCAAGCTCTAAAGGACGGTTAGATCTTCTTCATATAGATTTTTGTGGTCCCATGCGTGTTCATAGTATCAATGGGAAGAAATATGTTATAGTAATTGTTGATGATTACTCAAGGTACATATGGACTCACTTCTTGACAAGGATGAAACACTCGAAGTTCTCATCAGCTTTCTTAAACTGATACAACGTAGTCTTCAAGCTCAAGTAAAAGTGGTTCGTACTGACAGAGGCATAGAATTTTTGAATTCAACTCTAAGAAATTATTTTGAAGCTGAAGGAATTGAACATGAAACATCTATTGCTCGAACACCCGAACAAAACGGTGTTGTTGAAAGACGAAACCGTACTTTAGTTGACGATGCTCGAACATTACTATCCGCTTCAAAACTTCCACTATACTTTTGGGCCGAAGCCGTGTCAACCGCATGCTACACACAAAACCGATCCTTAATTATCCCAAGACACGAAAAGACACCATATCACATAATTCATGATCGAAAACCTTCACTCAAACACCTTCATATTTTTGGATGTACGTGTTACATTATTCGAGATGGTGAAAATCTGGACAAGATGAAAGAGAAAGGTGATGCATGTATTCTCGTGGGATATGCAACTCAGTCTAAGGGATATAGAGTTTACAACAAGAGAACAAAATTGATAGTCGAGACTATTCACATCCGATTTGATGAATTACAAGAAATGGCACTTGAACAAAACAGTTTAAGTCCCGATCCACAACGACACACGACTTCCGTTCACAACGGCATGGAACTCGGAACTCAAGACCGCATCAATGAACCGTCAAGTTCAAAGCTGGTTCCTAAAAATGTTCCAAGAGCAGATATGACAGTCAACACGACAATTGAAGAGTTGGAAATGTTATATGGACCAATGTATGATAAATATTTCACGGGGGAGAAACATGTTGTATCGAAGTCTTCCGCTGTCACTCATGAGAAGAATGATGATACCGATCATCGTCAACAAAAGGATACAACTTCATCTACTTCAACACGGGTTGCTGCAGATTTACCTCCTCAGAATATCACATCAACAACCGCTCCTACAACATCCACAACTACTGTCATTGCTCCAGAGAACACAAATCAAGCAGACAATGCATTAACTGACGAAGACGAATTTATCAACCCATTCGGTACACCGGTACACGAAACTGGAGAGTCTTCTACTCGCCATGTTGATCCGTCAAATATGCATACATTCTACCAACGACATCCTTCAACACATCATTGGACCCGAGATCATCCTTTGGTTCAAGTAATTGGAAACCCTTTACAGCCCGTTCGTACAAGACGACAGCTTCGCACCGATGGCGATGTTTGTATGTTTGCACTCGCCATGAGTTCAGCCAAACCGAAAAACATCAAAGAAGCCATGGCTGATCATGCTTGGATTGAATCGATGACGGATGAACTTCGACAATTTGAGAGACTTGAAGTCTGGGAACTTGTTGACAGACCATACGATGTAATACCATTAAATCTTCGATGGATCTGGAAAAACAAAATGGATGAAGAGAACACGGTCATCAAGAATAAATCTAGGCTAGTGGCTAAAGGGTATGGACAGAAAGAGGGTATTGATTTTGAAGTATAATTTGCACCAGTTGCTCGTATGGAAGCGTTCAGGATTTTCCTTGCTTATGATGCACATAAGGGAATCATCGTTTATCAAATGGACGTAAAGACGGCGTTTCTTAACGGTCCTTTGAAGGAAGAAGTCTATGTCACTCAGCCGGAAGGATTCGTCAATCCTCATTATCCTAACAAGGTGTATCGTCTCCACAAAGCACTTTATGGACTCAAGCAAGCTCCAAGGGCGTGGTACGACGAGCTCTAGAAATTTCTGGTCTCCAAAGGTTTCTCAAAAGGTTCCATTGATTTAACTTTGTTCACTTATAAATATGGGGATGACATTTTGCTTGTGCTTATTTATGTTGATGACATTATTTTCGGGTCTACAAACCCAAAACTTTCAAAATGGTTTGAAAAAGTAATGCACAGCAAATTTGAAATGTCTATGATGGGCGAACTAAAATTCTTTCTAGGAATTCAAGTTCACCAATCCCCAAGTGGTATCTTTATCAACCAAGCTAAGTATTGTCAAGAGATAATCAAAAAGCATGGTATGACTTCATGTGACCCTGTTGGGACACCATTATCAACCACATCCCTAGATGCTGATTTGGAGGGAGATACCATAGATCAAACGAAATATCATTCCATGATCGGCTCCCTCATGTACTTAACAGCAAGCCGACCAGATATATCACATGCTACGTGTTATTGTGCACGATATCAAGCACGACCCACTGAAAAGCACCTCAAGGAGGTTAAACGGATCTTTCGGTACCTTAAGAATACCATTCACATGGGACTCTGGTATCCGAGGGAAACCGGTTTCTTTCTAACAGCCTATTCAGATTCTAATCATGCAGGGTGTCTTGATACACGAAAAAGTACTTCTGGTGGTGCACAATTTCTAGGTCAAGATAAGCTTGTGGGATGGTCTTCCAAGAAGCAGGATTGCACATCACTATCATCAGCCGAAGCGGAGTATGTGTCTCTATCTGCGTGTTGTGCTCAAGTTCTTTGGATGAGAACACAACTCACGGATTATGGCTTCCACTTTGATAAAGTACCTATGTACTGTGACTCAAAGTCCGCCATAACCATCTCCTACAATCCGGTACAACATTCCCGCACGAAGCACATTGATGTCAGATATCACTTTATTAAGGAACAAGTTGAAAAGGGTATTGTTGAACTATACTTTGTTGGAACTAATTACCAATTAGCTGACTTGTTTACAAAAGCTCTTTCGAGAGAGAGATTTGCGTATCTTGTTAGGAATTGGTATGAGATGTTTGACTCCAGCAGAACTGGAGGTTCTGGCAAAGAAGCCTGCTTGATTCATCTATCAAACATCTACTTGTAAATATTAATGAAAAAGCAAAATACAAAATTAAAAAATCTTTGATAATCCAAAAATTTTCTTCGCGACATGTCTTTCAGTATTGATAATATGGACGTGCCTAGAAATGTCGCTCAATAACGACACGGGTGTGTACATAAAGCTCGAATGAAAGTTGTAAATATTTTTCAAAACATGTCATTTATACTTTCAATAAAGGAAAATGTCTATCTTGGACAATTTTTCCAACAACGGGTATAGCAATCTATCTTGGGTTGAGCTTGTCACAAAACATTCAACGTTTTGAGCTCAACACAATGGCTTGTAATCACTTTCAGATTGCAACTTGGATCCATATTCACGGGGGAGTGTACGATTTAGTGCGCTTACCCTCAGCAAAAGAAGAGAAATCTTCTTACACTTGAGTGGATTTGTCAAGATATTCAAAAGTATATGAACTCAAGTTTATGCTTTAGAAAAACTTTTTCGCCAAAAAGAAATAGAGTTTTTCAAAAAGCGTTGAACACAATTTTTTTTTTTCAAGAATTTCTCAATAATATTCAAAATCTTTCAAAAATTGTGTGTTCAACAACTCCTATCCTCAAAAGTTTAATGTGGATCATATCCTCATAATGACAACTCCATTGGATCAATTTTTGAGGGGGAGCGTTCCAATTTCATGCTAAGTTTGACACATATTTCTCCCGAAAGTTTTCAAGACTATTTTTCACAATATATTTTAATCAAATTTGGTATCTCTAATATCAAACGATTTTATATATTAGAGATAGGAGAGAAAATGTGATTAAAATGTGATCTAAAGACTCAAGCACTCATGGTTACGATCAAATACCCACAACATCTTTAATTCACGACGTTATTGGTGTCAAAAGGGTGGTTAGGTTTAAGTCCTATGATCCAACCAGAACCGGAGGGATCTTCCCAGGGACAATCCAATAGATTATTAGAAATCCTTAGGAAAGATGGAGTAGAATGTGAACGAAGCTGAATGTCGACTAAGTACTGATGATATCACTGGATCACAACAAGGTGCTATTAATGATGTCTTGGTAAGCATTGAAGGGGTTGAAGAATGAAAAATAAATGTAAGGATAAAGGGTGTAAAGAAAGAAGCCCTCCATACAACTTAGGCAGAAACTGGGTCAACACATCATGAAGACAACACATCATGGACCCAGTGATGTAATGCACAACCCCTCCCCAGCTGACTCAGGCTTCTCTCAAAAGAAGTTTGTTTTATTGTCACGGAGATCAACACGACATCTATTGACTTTCTCACTCCGAGATAGTTGATATTGAATAGGTGGCATCTGCTCCAGCCTCCGACCACTAAAAGTGCACAAATCGAGTCTAGAGCCAAGAGATCAATCAAATCTCGTTAGGACACACGGATGAAGATCAAGAGAGTCCTACGCTATATCCTTGCGATATTGCTAGAACACTCAGAGTGATACTACCTAGTACTCACAATGATGAGTGGAAATCCTTCCAGTGTTAAAATCAAACAGCACTGCGGTAGGTCATGTGTAAGATTCTTTTAGCATTGAACATGTGTAAACTGAAAAGCAACAGTGGTTTGATTCTGAATTGATTCAAACTCGTTTCAAGTTTCTACGCAATATCTTTATGGTCTTGCCAGAACATTCAGAGGGATATTCATTAAGATCCACAGTGATGAATGGAAATCCTTCTAGCGTCAACATCAAACAGCGCTACGGAAGTTAACTTGCGAGATTCTTATGAATCAAGCTTGTGTCAACTGGAAAGCAACAATGGTAAGATTCTTAATGAATCAAACTTGTTCCAGGAATTTGAATTGATGACTTTAATCAAGCGGATATTTATCCAATTGATTCACTCTTTATGTTCGTAGTCTTGCTTTGAGACGGTCGAGTAAAGAGAACGGCTAGTACTGCCGCGAAACCCTATCAAGGAGGTTCTTAATTGAATCTACCTAATCATAGGCGCGATATTTAATATCGTGTAATGGTCTTCACCGAACGGAGGTAAAACGCTACCGATTTAGGATGAATGTCAAAGCCATTCAGTCCGTGTCTAAGTTTTGTCTCGAGAAGGTGACGTTACGGTGTACTAAGCAAAGTCAAAGATTCAAAATCACATACTCATGCCCAAAGACATTCAAGATTATGCAAAGCAAGAGCATGTGGATGAATACACAAGATCGCAAGATGGCAAAGACAAGTCAAGAATGATTTGAAGATCTCAAGATAAAAGACAAAGTCGAAAGACAACGACAAAGGCTCAAAGATCACAGCATGAAGGAACAACACTACTATTACACGTTCAAGACTCATTTATGACGAAATTCATAATCTCCATTGAACTCCAAATATCGAAGAGGAATGGCCTCACATTGGGGGAGATTGTTAGCCTCAAAATATTGAGTCAAACAAGAATGTTCGGTCATAGATTTATTTTATAATATTTAGAACGTTGTAATAGTTAGTTAACGTTGTAATAGTTAGTTAAAAATAGTCGTGACATTACGGGCCTGATGGTTAGCTTAAAAGGCCTCTTTCAATGTACTAAGCATTTATTCAAGCCCGGCCCAAAACAATATAGTCCATTAGAGAGCCCGCATGTGGGTGGACTATATAAGTACCCTCCTAGCATGTTAGGAGGGTGCATGTTCTCATAATTCTAAATCTAATTTCCCTAGTTAATCACCTCCTTCTCTCTACTTTCTCTCACTACTTTCTCTCTCTAGAATCCATCTTATTTTCTTCTTTATTTCTATCTTATATCATCTAAAATATGGGACAACAGAGTCGTTTTCAAAACTTAGTCTATAACCGAAAGTTCAAATGTTTCATGTTTCTAAGTGTAAAACACATAATGCCAGTGTTGTTCGATATCTGCGCGGGTAACTCTCTAATCCTTATTATTTACTTTTAATTATCGTTGTAGTATTTCATCTCTTGATTTCATTTTGAAATATTACATTGCCCTAATGACGATAATTACTATATCTTCTCAAAGCCTTTGTGCTTCATGAATTATCATTGGATATTACTTGATTACATATGCTCTTACTGCATTTCTTGAATTCGTGTGAATTGATCCTGTTGTGATGATTTTATATTGTTATGACGTTACATACTTGTATTCGGAGCAAGTATGCGGCCGACTTTTCATACTCACTTTTCTGAGTACTATTGCTATCTTTTTTATACGTGATACGACTAACCTAATATACTCATTCGCTTTGAACCGCCTGTTTTCTCGACTCACTGTTACATGTTCTGTGTATTCTCGTGATACCATTGTTTGGGATTGAGTAAGTGTTTCTTTCAATGAAACTTCTGATTTTCATTTTACTACCGTGAGTGTTACTTTCATTGTTAAACCTCTCTAAAATATCTGTTTAGATATCCAAATTGTTTTCCGACCATTTGTGATTGGATGAATTGAAAATTTGTTTGTAGACCATTGTGTAGCTCAATGTGTCTCTGAAGCATTCCTTGAATCAGTGTTAAATAACATCGTGGGTTTTCGCAACCTTGATTGACCTTTATGTCACCGTTTTACGCGACACTTGTATATCGATTAAATATTATTTCATTGACCATTCTACGTTTTGACTTCGAATTATAACGTCCGTTGTACCTTGAAAACATCATCGTCATCTTGTAATTCATCCCCTATTATGTGACGATTGTTTGGAACACGATAGTACTTCTATAAACTTGTATCTTCCCTTTTTCATTAAACCTCCTCGCTTCAAGAGTGCGACTTGTTAATGTTCCATTTCTTTCTTGGTGTGTCTTGTGATTTTGGAAAATCACACCACCAAGAAACCTTCCTACATCGCATCTTGAAATCTAAGACACAGATGTCATGCGCCGTTTTTTATTTCTTAGATTATCGTTGGTATTCATAAACCAATTTTATGCTATGCTATTCTTTATATGCTTAATTTTACAATCTATTCTCTTTCGACTTTATGGAATCCACAAGTCATATGTGTACATAATTCCGGGTCATTATAAAGTTTGATTAAATTTCAAGGTGTGCCGAAAACTATACTTTCTGGGGAAAATATACATGTAATTTAACGATGCCGGGAAAATATTTTTATTAACTTTAGACATAAAAATATGTTTCCACTTGTTGAGACGTTCGTTTAGGACATAAAATTTGACCCGTAAATCTTAAAAAAGGAGCAAGTTACACTCATTTGAAATTGTAAAATTTAAGAACTCATTTCTGCGTATTTCTAAAATATCATTTTGTTGACAGATTTAATGCAAGGGCATTTTCGTCTTTTTTTTATCTGTTTCAAGTCTCGAGTAAAAAGTAGAAAGTTGTCCGAAACGGTGTTTTACATCAAATTGCTTTACACTTCGAGTCTTGACAATGTCATTTAGTTAGTCAATTGGTCTGGTCAAACCCAAAGGTCAAAACTGATAGAATTTAAAAATATGGTTTGAAGCATTTTTTAATTCGTTTAAGCTCGTAAAACTTTAACGAATGATATTTTACAACTAAAAACATTGATTGCGTTTGAAAACGTTTAAAAATAGTAACTTTGAGTCCTGCCATACATACATATATCTTGGACTTTTGGAACCAAGTAATTTGATAAACCGATGATGAACTATATGTTTCGAAAAATGGTACATTTTTATGCGTCACTATTTACGTGCTAAATTCCTAAACTTTCCTAAAATGGAAACTTTTCGGAGTAGTTGTACTATTTGGGAACTGATGCTTTACTTTCTTAAAAGCATATTATGTCAAATAAATTACGACATGAGCGCATATGGATTCCTTTATCCTTTCTTTTATATATGACTTATTTGTCATTTTATATTGTCTTTCTTTGCTTCTATCGTACCACTGATTTGGTCCGAGGTTTGAAGTTCTTGCTTTCATGTCGTTTGTTATCATCTTCACACGTGTCTCATGACAATTCTGGCTAAACCTTTTGAAACTTATCAACTTGTAACCATTTCATTGATTGTCTTGAACAAACTCTTTATTACCCTCATGTAACCCACTCGCTGAATTATAAGTTACCATATGTACTCAAACTGGTATTGTTTGCGAGACATTTTACAAAATATTTCACTTGGACATTATTAAATACTTGAACAATGTATTCTCACAAATTGTTCAACAATTGGTCTTGTAAACAATCTTTGTGACATTGAATTTGTCGATTTAAATAATTAGCCAATTACTTACTTGTGAAAAGTTTCATAAATTATTTTCATTCCTGTTTTTACAAATGGCATTATATACGTATTTAAATTATATGACATGTAATACTAGTTTGACGAAGCTGAGCATCGCATTGCTAGACCTAAATTGTGCATGGCCTGATCACCTATGCATAATTTAGAAGGAGCCATGCGAGGCCGAATAATAGTCACCTTAAATATTTGACCAAGAACCAACTTTTTTTTATGTTCTTTAAAAACTTAGATAAAATAAAGTTTAGAAAACTTTTACATCTTATGCGAGTGGCACCAGTCCGCGACATACACATATGTACCCTTATCTTTTCTTGAACAAAGTACATGCCTCAAGCACAGATTTCCTTACGCAGCGATCTTTGTTTTACTTGTTACCTCATCTTTCTTCGTGACATAATTCTCATTACCACTTGTCTAATTTCTTACTATTGATACCAGACTTGAAAGATTCAGTGTTGTTATGCTTCTACATCAACCGACCTTCTCTATCTATTTTGGTAGACCTTCGAAACGTCTCTGGACGTGGATAATGATTTTCTTTACCTGTCATGATGTTTGTTAGAATTTATCCTCTCAAAATTCAATCGTGTGAACCACGTATTGATTTCGCCTCTCATTGCTAATGATGCTCATTTTACCATAATTACTCTCAAGTTACTTCTTAAGAAATTTTCTTTGATTCGAAAATTCGTTGTGTGGCTTTTCTCTTTCGATCGTGTATCGACCATCGAGAACTTAATAAGTCGTGGTTGGTGAAACCAACTGCACTCAAGAAGTGATGACTTGCTATAATCCTCCGTTTCTTATTACTTTTATCATCGACACATCTATTCTATCATGTTCATTCAGAATTGATACGAATTTTGTTTTATTCCCTCGTGCTATTGTTCGTATACTAATTGTTGATTATTATTTGTTTCATTACTTGTTTGCTATCTTGTCATCATTTGAAAACCAGAATATGTCACATGTTTATCATTTGGTGCAGTAAACACCATCTTGGATTTCTAAAAATTATTCTAAACTTTTAAGAACGTTTTACACACTTTACCAAGTGTTTAAATTACCAAAATATCCGTTTCAAGTTAAATGTCGGATCTATGCATCATTTTTGGTAACCTTTTTAACTAGTGTTCAAAAGGATGTCAAGCTTCATCTTTTAAAGTATTTGATTGTATCATACATTACTTTCAATCTGAAATTATCAATTTAAATTATAGTTTCTAACAATGATTCTATATAATTTGGAAACTTGATTTTCCCTAATGGTAACGATAAACCTGAGTTTTTAACAATAACTTAATACAGTCATCCAAAAGCTCTTAAGTTGATCGAAAAAACTATTTCGAAATGTTCTACTTTTTGCTTTGAAAATCCTGATCAAGAAAAATATTTATCGACTGCTTATCACTAAATATATATAGTTTGATTTCAAATCACTAACCTTGTAAAATTTTATTTAATCAAGAAAATACTTAAACTGCGTTTAAAAGTAATATAAAAACCTAGACAGGTAATTGTGACAACTTGTATTTTAAATGTTCATATGTAATTCTTCTTTCCCATCTATTTCTCTTGCAATTAGATTGCTAAGTTTTCAGATTGTCATGTTTTACAGTTGCGCGATTTGCTACTCCTTGTTGATTAACAATCTTGATTCGTTTTAGCGCATCTTGTCCGTGCAAGCCATTATTGTGTTCATTCTATCTCTTGATATTTCTCTGAAGTGAAAGGTCATTATTTTAATCCGAGATTGAGATAAATTCGAAAAGAAGTTAAGGAACTGAAACGTAGTTGGATTTCAATTGTTAAGGTACGCCGTTGTGCAGAAATTACCTGGGAAAGCGGAAAATTTGTTATGCACTTCGCATCTCCATTTGTGTGCATCTTCCTCCGTCTCCCATTGAACTCTGAGGGACCAGAGTTCCTTTAGGGGGTAGACTGTAAGAACTCGTACTTTTCCCGGTATTATTTTATTCTTTTATTCATGTTTCTTGAATTTTCCAATGTATTACATTTTCTTGTATTCTTATATGTAAATCCTGAGATCATGATAATTTTAATAAATTATACTTTTTAAGTATTTTCTGATCATCGATAATACTTTATCTGGTTATAAAATTTCTTATTTTATTTTTCCATATTTATTTAAATCAAAGTTTTTTGATTTAAAACACCTGCGTGCATTTTACAATGAGTTTACTCAAAATCAATGAATAACGAGAACTACTAATGATCGATATCGACGGATGCCCGATATTTTACATTTCATTGTCGATTGTTTCAATGTTCGATGTTTTCGATGTTTTCGCTGTTTCTTTTAAATGACGTGTTAAGTCGAGTCGGGAGACTATAATATCACATTTATGATGCATTTTAACTTTTGAAAAGTATTTTTACAAAACCCGAATCCCCCATAAATATTTTCAAAATTTACTAATAGACATTTTCTACCCTTTAAACTATCAAATTGCTTTTAGGTCCAAACGATTTCAAAATTTGCAAAACAAGTCCTCCACCTCACTATATATTCATTTTTCCACCAACTTTTCTCATTTCCTTTCATAAAAAAAACACAGACAAAATAATCTACCACCCCTCCTTCTTTCTTCTTTCTAGCCGTGAGTTTCAACCCCCCCCCCCTAAACATCAAATTATTTTGATTTTAATCTTGTTTTAACAAAAACTAAATCAAGACCACATCTAGATTTTCAAAGGTGATTTTATTAACACAAAAATCATACACATGCATCAAGTTTTCAAGATCTTGTGATTTTATGGTTGGTGTAAGTTTTGATGATCATACATGTGTTGTCTATGTTAAGATCTTCATGTTTTAATCATAAAAAGTTCAAGTTTTTTATTTTGATTTTTGTTTATGTTACAATCAAGTGTTAGGATTGAAAGTGGGTAATATTAAGGTGTTAGAATTGATAGAAAAATGGGTAATTTGTGTTGAAAAAGTGATTTGGTATGATTTTTAATGAGGTGATTTTGGGCAGTGAGTTCGAAGCCATTTTTGGATGTCTTAAGTCTGAATATAGGTTTAGGTAATGAGATCATGTTGTATAGATTTTCTTTATCTTCGATTTGATATAAATTAGAGCTTCTAACTCAAAACGAGGAAGAAGTTATGCTAGTTTGAATATTCGTGTACCGGGAAGCGAGTATCGACACAATACGAAATTGTTGTCGATATTTGGATCAAATCTCGAGGACTATAAGTAGAGTTATACAAATGTTCAAGGGCTGTTCTCAGGCCCTAAACTAGCACTTTGAGTCTATTTTCAAAGTCAAGTGTCAATTTTGCTAATGGTAAAGGTTAGGTTGGTCAAAATAGTTTCACGAGTCAAGTATACAAATCTGTCCGATTTTTCAAGTTTAGAAATGTGTCGAGCAGGTGGTTTTAAAATATAAATCATTGAATCAAATTTAAACTGAGTTTTATTCAAGTTATGATTGATTTTTTCACCAAGTTTTATAAAATCCGAGTTGTCTAAGTATGGGAAATCAGCGAGTACATTTGGTATGTGCCGGCAATTTTTTATCGAGAAAGTAGTCTAATAAAGTGAACATGTAGAAGGGTATTGTAGTACCACTTGCATTGTTTTTCTTTTAGGTTTGTCGAGGTCTTGTGATTCTGAGTTTATATTGTTAAGTATGGTTTATACTTGAGTCAATTATTAACGAGCGCGCCTTATTTGATAGGTTGCGGCTTTCGTGTATACCGGGCATCCATATCGTCGGTGATCGTCGTACTACTACTGTTTCTACTCAGCTTCTGAGTACCGTGATTCACTTACCTCGTGGCTAAGGTGAGTTCATAGCCCTTTTTTACTTGCACATTGTTTCTAAACGCGGGGTGAGATTTTACATGGTGGAACACATCCATTTAAAAACTGTATGCTATCCAGAACTTGTGTGCTATCCAGACTTGTATGCTTTCCAACAGTTTTCATTGATATTATTACTTTTAGTCTATAGCCTTAAGTTGCCTCTCTTGATCATGAACCGTTAATTTACTTGTGTTGCTAAGCGCGAATGTTGTGGGTGGATCCATCGGGATTGACAATCCTCGTCCCGATTACATTGACACATTTAACGTTTGATTTGTTACTTGAGTATTTAGGCTGAATACTCACTAGAGGAACTTACACTATGTTAAGCTTCAGTTCATGAACTAAACAGCAATAATAATGTTTCGGACTATGGTTAATGATCATAACCATTTTCCCTATTTCTTGTTTACAAATGAATGCTTGTGTTCCACACCTTTACTGCTAAACCTATGAATATCACTCAACTTTATGTTGACGATTTTACATGTTTAATCTCAGGCATTAATACTTAGCTTGGTTGGATGGGATCCCACAGGATATTATCGTAGCTTGGAGATTTCTGTGATGCTTTTAAAAGTTTGGTTTAAGTAAAAACTGTCAGAAGTTTATTATGTCTTTTTGGTAACTATATGTTATAAATCATGATGAAATAATAAATTTTTCCGATTATAAAACTCTGGGACCTTTGTTTAAAAACTCGGATGTATATGATGTAATGTATATGTTTATATTATGTCAACTTTGTGTCAATAGTATTTCATTGTTTCTTGTACCATGACGTGGAACCCCCTTGCTACCTAGTTGTTTCCTTTCCTGATTCTAGGGGTCTCACAGATCCGATTCCTCAACCGTTATTATCATTGATCTTGATGATCTACCAATGTGGTCAAACACTAGGATCTTTGCTCCAACGCCTAGTTTCTCTATTGTTCAAATCCCTATTTTGAACAATTTTACTATAACAAGTACCCACATTCAAATGATTCGGGAGAACCAATTTGATGGACAAACCCAATTCGATCCTCACCAACATGTCACCGATTTTCTTGAGATTAGTAGCCTATTTCAATATGGTGAAAATCAAGAGGAAGTGGTAAACTTGAGGACATTCCCTTTCTCATTAACCGGAGAAGTTAAGATTTGGTTGAATGAATTAAATGAAGGAACAATTACTTTCATGGAACGAATTAAGAGAAGCTTTTATAAGCCGTTTCTTTTCACCCGTAAAGTTTAAATGTCTCCTAAACAACATTCTTACCTTTCACCAACTCGATGACGAAACTCTCGTTGAAGCTTGGCTCCGAATGAAACAAATGCTTCGCCCTTGTTATGGACATGATCTAACCAAGAGAACAATAATTGAAACATACTATGGTGGTTTAGACAATCCAACTCAAGTATCTCTCGACGCTGGAGGAATCTTCCTCTACAATACCCCTAACGAAGCTTTCCAAATCCTCGAGGACAAGGTCCTTCTCAAGTTCGATTTTTCGAAGGATTCTTATGTCGAACCTTATACAAAAATCGTTGTTTCCGCCGGTGGAAATAACATCTTCTCCGATCACACCGTGTCGATGGAGAAATTCGAAGCTCTCGCTCGCCTTGTCAATTCCCAATTCCTAATCATAAGGAAAGGACTAAAATAGATGCGAGATGATTGTAAAGACGATCACGATTCACAAACCACCATGAAGAAGGACACGCTGATGTGTGAACCTCATGAAGCGAATTATGTCGAAGAATATCACGAAGGATATGACGACCAAAATTCGAGGAATTCGTGTTCCTATCCTACCCACAACCAAAAACGTTACCACCCTCAATCTCGACCGCGAGATGTGATGACATACTCCTCACGATATCACCATAAACCTGAAATCTTAACAGATGAGATGATTAGAGAATTAATGGCTTGGCAAACGGAAGAAAACGAACGTGTTAAGAACGATTTAGTTGACTTAGAGACTCAAATCAATCTAGGGTTACAAAACAACCAAGGCATGATCGAAGACTTAGAGAGACAAACCGGTCATTTAGAAAAGCATATCCAATGTAACAAGTCCCATTCTCAAATCACCTACACAAATTGAGATATAAACTACCCTCTATCCGAAACAAGAGTGATAAGGGTGATGTTCCATTTATCGAGGAAGAAGTTGTACCTATTCCAACTGTGCCAAAACCAAACCCCATCATTTCTAACTCATCTTTTCCCAAGGATTGCACCGTGCATATCCCATACAAAAAGGAGAAGACGTTTGAACATGATGATGTGGAGTTGAAATCAATGAATGGCGTTAGAAATAGAAGAATAATAAAGAAGGATAACAATGATGTGCCTAAGAAGCCTTTCAAAATTTGGAATATGAATGACGAATTGCTTCCTTTCAATGTAGACAACTATCAAAATCAATGGCACCCAAACGGAGTTCCTCACTTGTGTCGTATCATCAAAGAATCCTAACTTTAAGGGAAAGAGTCTAGCTAATGACTCAATAATAATTTAAGCGCTTCTCGGGATGCAACCTGGCTTTAATTGTTTGTGTGTTCAATTTTGTGTGTTTAGAATAAATATGTACACCCCAAAAATATTTTTCAAACTCGGAAAATCTTAAGTATGAGGGGGTGTACTTTGTTAGTAGTATTTTATATATTATTGTGTGCTTGTGTGTTTGTTTGTTTTGGTTTGTGTGTTTTGTTTGAATAAATGCAGCAATAGGTAATGGAGGAGGATGCATGGAGAAGACGGAAGTGTACGAAATCGATTGGTCTTCCTAACTTGACATCTTATCATATGGAGATCAATTGTAATTTCATATCCCAGGAAGTTTCGTTTCTCTTGAACTATATATTTATTTTCCTCACTTTTTATGCTTTGAAATTTATTTTTCACATTAAGTCCAATCCAAAACTTAAGTGTGAGGGGAAATAAATGGGAAAACGAAACAAAAATATTAATATATAAAATTGTTGGGCTAATAAAAAAAGAGAAAAAAAGAATCAAGGAAGTTTGTAAACTTGCTTGCCCTTAGGAATTTGTTTTTATTTTGTCAAATGTTTATAAATAAATATATTTTAATAACTAATCATCCCATGGTAAAAAAATGTAGTAAAGTGTATATGCGTGATAAAGAGGCAACCTTGAGAATAAAACTCAAATAGCCTTTTCCATTTTCTTCATAGGTAGTTTCATCCATTAGCTAACCACCCCTATTAACCCTTTTGTTAGCACTCTCCTCTAGTGCTAGATACCCTTAGAACACCCGTTGAGCCTTTTTTCATTTTTGTTAAAATCCACAAAAAAGAAAAAATATTTAACCTTAAACCTTAGCCTAACCCTTGTCAAATTCCAAATGGTAACTTGCTAGTTGCTTGGTATGGTGGATCGCTTTGGATGATTTGTAGTTATGCCACACTTTGCTATGTGTGTGTGCCGTTCTAACGAAGATGAAGTAGGCCGCTTCTTATTTGTATTTTTTGTGGTGTATGCTTAAGCGAAGTGTGAGGGGAGAATGTGATGTATGAAAAAAAAATGATGAAAAAAAAGAGTAAAAGAAAATAAGTCATCGAAAAAAAAGAAAAAAAAATTATTGACAAAAATAGCCAATAAGCTATAATAAATTATGAAGATGAAGGAAGACGGAGTATGTTTAGATATCGATTAGTCAATGTGCTAAGACGTGATATACGTATGTGTTGATATATGTTGGATAAAGCTCGTAGCTATGATCATTTTTTTGGGCTTGTGATTTGTTCGGTAACTAGCAACATGGGACTTAGACTTTTAACTTGTATATTCGTGATACACCTCTCTCATAAATATACCATGCCTTATCCATACCCCATTAACCCGAAGCCTTAAAACCCAAATAAAAGTCCTCTTTAGATGTGTACACTTGGTGTTCACGCCATTCAGTTTACTCTTATTTGTACTTTGTAGATTTGCATCTTATTTTATACACCATGTGGGAAGTATCTTATTTTACTTGCTTGAGGACAAGCAAACTCTTAAGTGTGAGGGGGTTTGCACCTTTAGCGATTTCTTAAAAAATAAACAAAAATAGTTTTCAATTTTTCATAAAAAAAATTTTTAAAAAAATTCTTTACTTTTTAGCATTTAGGTATTTTGTTTAGAACTTTATTTTGCTTTTATTTGCTTGAGGGCAAGCAAAGTTTTTCTTTTCCTTGCTCGAGGACGAGAAAAACTTAAGTGTGAGGGGATTTGATAACACGCAAATCCAACATATTTTCTTGAGCGTTATCCGTAAATTTTGCATGGTTTTTGGTTAAACTAACGTGCTTTATAGCTCATATATGTGTGAAGTTGTGTTTTGTGTTGTTAGTTAGCCAAGATCATGGGAAGTGAATAAAAGACAAAGAAAGAAAGAATAAATGATGATTCATGCATATACGAAGGAATCCCGACAAGTACAAGTCTTATGGAGAGTATTGGAGAAGCTTAGAGTTATGAATTCGTTGCTCACAATACTCAAATGATGATGTTCAAGACGGAAATCAAGAAAGAATTGAAGAAAAGAAGTTATAACGAAGATGTTAAAAGCTTTGTGTTACCGACACACCTTCACCGTTTTGGCCATAACTTTAGCATACGAACTCCGATTGACTTGGTTCTCGCGCGAGCGTAAGAGAAAGGGCTACAACTTTGGTGTTTACACTTTTTCACCACAGTGGACGAGTAGCAGGCGGCAGGCCAAAGAAGCCGGCGACAATGTGTCATCAGCAAGCAAGATGCCGCCCGACAAGTGAAAGTTGTCGCCCGGCTCCTTTCCTAATGTCCTTCAAGTTATGTTTTGGTGCATGTTATGTTCCATTTACATGCATGCAACTTCTCCAACATCAAAGGAAGACACAAGAAGCTTCCAATGAGGATTCTAGAACACCTTTAGAACAAAGTAAACATCTTTGGCTCCAAGTTATTTGCTTTGGCTCCAAGTTCATGCATTGATGGGATGGCCTTGAACTCAACCATAACTAAGACCCTTGGGGTCATTGTAACATATCACTTGAACATTTTCATTACTAACTTCATTATTCATCAAGGAAACTCTCTTCCTTGGTGAAATCCCGAATTTGGTCCAAGTGTGCTAAAAACTCATCATTTTGAAGCTCCAATCATCAAAATAACCTTGCCAAACTCTAAGGGAACATTACCCTTATCAATGGTAGTGTTTCTTGATACTTAAATCACCACCAATCTTCACCAAACCTCTCCAAAACCTGCCTCAAATCTCAAATACGAATTTCCATTTACATAACCCGAAAGACCACAAACTCCTACCATTGGTTCAAAACTTGTAGTCAATTGGAGGCCTAAGGATTGCTCTAAATCTTTCCATTTACTTACTGTATTCATACTTTGGGTAAAATTTTGTTACTTTCATGATGTTGAACACAATATCATATGTTCAATCTTGGTTGTTGATTAATATGAATATGGAGTAGTTTCATATACACTTGTTTGGATGAAGTTGTGACATGAGGATTGTTTATGTTTAATCATGGTTTTGATCAATTTCATGTTATGTTTGAAATCCAGTTGTGCTTAAGTTCCATTCCCTTTTCTTATCATACTTGCTTAGTTGTTGATGATTTCATAGGTCGAAAGGGTTATAGTTCACCTACTAGTTCGTTTTGTCTATGGATGATTATCTATCGTATTGACCATTTATTTAGTGGAATGATTATGCAAAGGAACTTAAGTGTGGTTGTTAATGAATTTGTGAAACGATCGCGAATCATACTTGTTAAACTAAACATAGTCTTGAATTGGTTGATTTGTCTTAACGCTTGATTTTATGGATGTATGATCTTTCGCGAAGGTTATGTACTTTAAAATCAAAGATTGAAATTTGTGACCATCATCTTCTTACTTGTAATCAATTTGTCAAAACCATTCTCATAAGAACAATCCAAATGTTAGGAACTAATCCAAGCAAGTGTTGTCTTTAATATTATTGTTATCTCACCTTATTAGCTTAATCACCATCTTCGTGTTACTTGTTGCTTAATTGTTTCTTGTTACTTACATGGTAATTTTCAGAGTGACAACCAACTTTACCACTCGCGTTACATTGTTACTTAGATTCTTTACAACTAGAAACACCCAAATCCCAGTGAACGACCTCGGCTTACCACAACAAGCTAGCTACAAACGAAAGGGTGTGTTTTTAGCTTATTCGGTAATCCTTGTATAAATTTAAAACTTGTGTACTCACAAAGAAGCATCAATCATGCCGTAAATGAAAGGAAGGCATAACTTTTACCGAGTTGCTGATAGTGTAGTGTTGTAGTATTGAAGCGACAAGGCATGTCTCATTGATCACTATAACCCTCTTTTTAAAGGAGCTAGATACATCAACTATTGGGTGAGTTACTACTTACTACTCGACCTGCACAAATTTAACAAACATATATCTAAAATAGGATCCACAAAATAGCTCATTATATACATTATACATCAACACTAGAAGGGAAAACTGTTATGTTTATATGTATTTATATAGTTTATTATTAGAATAATTTTTAGGGAACAAAAATTGTGTAAGGGTGGATATGGGTAGGCTTATGTTGATACGCCACAAGTTGCAGTTTATCAAACAAAAAAAATTGCAGCTTAACCGATTACTAAAGTATTGTATGGATTTCAATCACTTTTCGCTATTAATATTGGTTAGCTTATTATCTATGTGGAACGTATTAAAATTTATCATAAAGTCTTTAATTATATTGGTGATTCATGTACACTAGTTAAATGTTAGAGTAGGATTTATATAAAATCTGATACTTTTTTTTCTCTTTTTTGTAAAGCCAAACATTCCTTCTGGATCATGTTATAGTTCTAAGTCTAGATTCAATCTTCCCTTTTATTATTTTGTTTTTTATCGATGTTTCATTTGAAGGTTAAATTTAGATGTTTGTTAACATTGTGATGAAAATGTCCTACGATTTATACAAGTCACTAAAACAATGTGATAAATAAGTATAAGAGAATATGCAACCAACAATTATCTTCAAATTTCTTAGTATCTTTAGTTCTTTACAGTTTCTAGGTTAAACTAGAGCCGCACAATAGTTTTCAGTAGTCATTTTTTTCCTTTGAACTGCTGTTGTACGTTCGATATTGCATGTTCCACAAATATTATGCTAACACTTTTTTTCGTTTCCAGAAATTGCTAAGTCTGGTAATGGCGGGATCAGTGGACTTGTTTCTAAGAAACAAGAAGTTTGGCATAACAAGAAAGTATAACTATGGATTAAAGGTACAGGCGCTTATGTCGTAAAATCAACGTGGGCAAATGTTGGTGATGATTGCGTGTGAGTTCCGCTTCTTTTAAGGCTTTACATGACTTTAGCTAACTTTATGATGCATATGTAACACGGAAAAGTGATTTCAACATTACATGATACCTCTTCCAATGTGAGTAGTAGAAGAAAACAACAACGATCCAAATATGGGTACACACATCAATGAGACGGAGAAAGAATGAGTATCTTTCTCTTAGGTATGATACCTTCCCATGCATCAAAGGAAGGACACCTATTCAATGCTACTAATACTATATACATGCTTTGAGACATAAGTTCGTCCATCAACATTGTGGTAATTACTCACTCCACTAACAAACCAAACAGATCTTGCAAGAAGATACTCTTTTACTAATATATGAATAACTTTATATCCAACTAAAATGAGGTACATGTGCAATTCCGTTACTAAAACGATGTTGTAATAATAGTCTTTACCCGATTATGTATATTAATCATACATATCATCCACGTAGGAACAAAAATAAGTACAATATAGTTTACAACTTGCATTTTGATGATTGGGTCACTGGATATTAAAAGATGCCTTAGATATAAATAACCACATTCGATACACAAGATAATAAAAGTGGTTGATAAAAGAACAGGTTAATAAGGTCAAAATGGTCCAAAAGACGACCAAGATGTGTATTAGTTTGGTCAAATGTATAATTTCAAGCAATAGAAATATAACGAGTTCGTAATTTTTTCTGGGTATTGATGTATTCTAATAATACAGGAAATTCAAGTTAGAATGGTTCTACATGAGAGCTTAGATATCCGTCTTACCTTGAGAAATATGGTATATGGAAATTTCCAGGAATCAGAGCATCCCGGTGTTATATCAATAGTTTTAATGTGACCACCTTGCTACATGCTTTTAGCTTGAAAGTCGCAGCTGATAACTACAGTCATACAGAATGGGAGACACTTGTACCACAAACGCTGGTGATTACAAGTCTACAACAGTTGGCCAGAAGACACAAACTTATTCAAAAGATAATTTGGGGGTTGGAACGATGAATATGGCAATCTCTTCCTGTCCTGAAATCCGGTAAACCAACATGTACCTGTTGCTAATCTGATTACAGCTTGAAGTACAAATGTAGAGGAAGGAATTTCTTTTTTGGTTTTTGTAAAGAATTGGGTATGTGCCAATATTAAAAAAGTTAATTGCAACAAAGTTTTCACTTTGCCATTATTTTTTGTGTTGTTTATTCTAGCGTCGGTATTTTTTGTTTTGTTTTGTTTTGCTTTATAGTTAAAATGTATGGTGTTTGTTTTACATCTAGAAGTGAAAATGCAACTTCTACAATTAAACAAGCGGGATTATATCAATTAGTTCTTGAAGTTATATGCAATAATTTGTAGTACGTGACAATCAACTAATTCTTCACAATATGCAATTACAAAAGCCTTTATGACCTCAATTTGGTTTACGGGTTTGTAGGTTATATGCTTCACCTATAAAACAAGTAAAACCAAACAATACACCGAATTAAGACTTGGTTTCGCCTCAGTTAAAACTAAGAAAAATCACATTTACTTAACATCAATCATACCATAAACCATTTGTAACAAACTAAATAAGAAAAATAAAAAGATAAACATATTGACACGTGATAAAATATTCATGTTAAAATCTTGTGTGTGCACGGGTATTTATATACACTAATTTAAGAGTTATGTGCGAAAACTGTTAAACCATTTTGCAACTATCTTTTTAGCGAAGAAGTTAAATGATGTATGTAATTAGTTATCTATTATGATTAGCTTAGATAACTACAAAAGCTGTTTGAATTCCTGGTGCCAAATGAAATGGAAATTTGCCTAAAATCAATGTATATTGTGTCACGCCACAATAGTTGTTTATATATATCGTGTATCTTTTGTGTGGTGTGCAGTTAACCGATATAACAACATATGTGGTTCAGGCTGCAGAATAAACAAAAGGGCGCAGAGAAACTGAGACAGTCAATGTAGTAAACGTATTAAAAAAATTGTAAAGTGAGAATGTATCCCAATGCAAATATATATATCACAATATGTCGATGCATGTTATGTAAACTCTAATTGTATATCTGTGATTGTATATCAATAAAATGGCAATAAATTTCTTTATAATAACTACGTCGCCGAGTGGAGCGCGAGCTTCAACCCTCTTAGTAAAGTAAAACGTCAAGTATGATACTTGTATTTCAAAATTACTTTATTTAGTAATGTTTATTTGAATTGAAAATTTGAATTTAAATATATTTTAATCAAAAAGGATTCTTTATTTGGCAAAAAAATTTAAAAAAATTGACGGAGAATTTGATGGAGAAAAAAAGCCATAAAATTATACTATGTGTTAAAACAAACTTTAAAAAAGAAAGGTATTTTATAAAATTTGAGTGGTTAAAATTTAAATAAACTAGATAATATTAAGTAAAAATTATATTTTTTTATATTGTTTCAACAAGTTAAAAAAATTAACAAATACTTTTTACTTTTATAACATGTAGTTTTATATATAATGATTATTTATTATATAGAATTGAGTTCATAATTATTAATTGTAATAATTTTTTTTTTCATATATCCATATATTAAAATGAAAATATGAAATAAAATAAAATATATTTAAAAACTAGTGAAAATATAAGGAAAGATTTAAGTTCTTTTGGATATCAAAGTTTTCTATGATACAAGGGGGCTCATCCTCACCCTCCATCTCATCCAAGGGCTGAGATTAAATCCCCACTTTTTACATACGGGGATATATATATATATATATATATATATATATATATATATATATATATATATATATATATATATATATATATATATATATATATATATATATATATATATATATATATATATATATATATATATATATATATATATACACGCTTTAACAAATACATTCCATTTTTCTTCCTTCTTCCCCGATCGACTGCTACTTTCTCTCTCTAGGTTTCTCTCTCAATAACCGCCACATCCATTGCGTCGAACAAGACGATCGATCAATTTAGCAGGTAAAGATTCATCTGATTTTGTTTAATTTGATTGTTTCAGCTTATTATATATCCGATCGTATTAATCGACCGGATACATAATAAGCTTAGAATCCGATCAGATTATAAGCTTGTTATATATCCGATCGATTATAAGCTTATCTGTGATTAATGTGAATAAGCTTATTTGTTTTAATTAGATGGGAGTTGTGAATAAGGTTGCGAATTAGATAGGAATTATGTGAATAAGCTTACAAGTTACATGACAGTTATGAATAAGCTAGCTTATTAACTTATTTTAGCGAGTCATAAGGTATTTTTTATGTGAGTTAAATTTTAAGCTTGTGGATGTTAGCTGAAAAAAATCTTGAGATATCATATATGATAAGTGATGATATATCATATATGGTAGATATATCGTATCTAATAGCTGATGATATATCATATATGATATATCAAACAAACCACAGAACTAACATATTTTGTATGAGTAATTTTTATAAAATCTCTATAAACTCTTGAGACCTGCCTTGGATCATATATATGAGTAATTTAATTTTGTGTTAAAATGTTGCATAATATGTTCTTTTCTCTCACGTATATATGCAGTCAGACAAAGATGGTGATATTGCCCGATTTGGAGCAAAGTAGTGAAGGATGTTGATTATAACAAGACGATGTTCAAGGAGATGTTTTAGCGGATCAAGATGGAGTAGGCGTTTATCATGAACTCGTCATTTTGATAATGTGCTTGAAGAAGTGTTTATTGTTGAAAAAAATAGTAGTTCGAATAGTAATGTTTTTTGTATCTTGTGATTATGTATAAATGGTTATCATATATGATGTTAGAGGTATATCATATATGATGTTACATTATGTTATATTCTGTTGGTATTATCATATATGATATTGTTAAAAAGTACATTTTCTTATTTTCTGAACAAAGTGTGTAATTATTCATTGAGATTTTTGCAGACTCTTTTGTTGTAATCATGATTTTGGCAGATTCTTTGTTTCAGATATCCAACTTTTCCTTGAGTATCATATATGATACTGCATTATCATATATGATACTGCATTATCATATATGAGTTATTTTAAGAGTTAGATGCATTATCATATATGATAATGCACTATCATATATGATACTAATAAGAGGTAAGAACTATTCATGATAAATATGCTCAAAACTGTAACGACTAATTACAAAAGCATGCATTCAAGTCATAATATACAAAATACAGTCAAGTGCATACATGTTTTTTCGATTACATAATATCCTAAAATAGATCTAAATTAAGTTACAGACCAACAAATCCGACTCATGCTTTTGGTGCTCTTATCCCAAGAACTACATTTGTTATAGGAGTGAGGCTATATGGTTTATTTATCGCAGGTTCTTCTTTTTGTGTCGACGTATAGTCGGTAATGGGCTCGGCCCGACAGACCCACGGCCCACACACACCTTACTTATCCGACAAGAAACCCTAAGCCTATATAAACAAGGGTAGGGGTCTCATTATAAATCATGTTATCTATCTTAACCGCACTTCTTTACAATATATCGACCAAATACTAACTTGACCGTCGGAGCTGGACCACGGGGCTCCAGCATCGGGTCCACGTCTAACCGGTTTACCTTTGTTTGCAGCATTACTCAGGACCCAGAAGACGACGAACGACCCAGGAGAGTCGTCAGACCGGCCTAGCCAAATTATGCTCCAACATTTTGTATGCGCTTTAAGGAACTTAGAGCATATGCACTTGTTGGTTTTGAACTTGAAGCTATTTGTGGATGTGGAAAGATGACATCAAGTGGTAGTTGCTCTGCCCCCTGGGTGTTGATAGGCACTTGGTTGTTTTTTTCATCAAGCCAATAAGGGAATTGCCATCCAAGATTTATAGATTGTAGGAAGTTGGTTAAATCATCACTGGATGAGTAAGTTGATGAATGATTAGATGAATCACTATAGTAATCAGCATAGGAATCACCAAATGAGTCAAAGGAAGGTTCATCTTTAGATTTAACTTTCTCCACTGCAAAATGTACAAATATAGTGATTAAGACACAATTTTTAATTAATTAAATATGATAAGGTTTTTAACATATATGATGTCTCATTTATTAACTATTAAATATGATATATCATATATGATAAGATATTATCACATATGTTCAAATCCTACTGCTTGATTGTATGTTACCCATCATATATGATAAGGGTTTATCATTTATGATAAAGTTTAATCATATATGATATTTTTTTAATCATATATGATGTATCAATCTAGGAAACCATTTTTGCTCAACCTTTTGAAATCTAGGTTTGTTCATGTTTTTTATGAACTGAGATGTTTATACTCACCTGCAATCAATATTTAAACACAAAACTCGCTTTAAACTAACAAATGATGTTTCTTATGTTATATCTACTATATTCATCATAAAATCACAGAAAAAGCATAGAAACACCATGGATATAGCTTAAAAAGCATAGGAAAAGATTAAAAAGTATAAAAAACAAAGAAAAAACTCAGAAAAAGCTTAAAAAGCATAGAAAAAGCTAAAAAGGCATAGAAAAAGGATGAAATCTGTGATTTTATACCTCTTTGCATTGTTCTTATCGTCGTTTGATCTGGTTTTTTTAGAAGAAGCCACTGTTTTCGCCTTTGATTTCATTTTCGTTGTTGATTTTGGATCGTATTTTGTGTTTGTTAGATGATTTTGGCGATGAAGATGACAGTTTGTTGTTTGTGTGTGTGTTTTTAGTGTGTGTGTGTTTAGTTGAAATGGGAATGACGGTTGAATGAATAAGAAAAACGTGTTGTAGGGTTTGGGCGGGTAGTGAAATGACAAAACTACCCTTCTATCTTTTTTTTTAAAATGAATTATTAGATAAAGAGTGATGAATGACTTAAATGAGTCCCTTGCACAGGTATCCAAAATAACTCATGTCATAAGTAAAACATAAAATTGTTGGGTTAAAAAGAATGCAAAAGATCGTTGGGTTAAGAAAAAAAGAAAATAAATTCCGTTTGGTGTGAGAAATTGACGGAAGGTCGTCAAAGTCAAAAAGTCAAAACAACATATGCAGCAGCAGCCACAACGTCGATCTCCCTTGATTAATTCTGTTTTAAGGTTGGATTCCTATTTATGTTTTTGTTTTATTGTTTTATACCAACGATTTCCAATTTATTTGTTTGGAATGAATGCCATAACATAAATAATCATTCTTGCATATGCTTTAATTAATTTGTACTCTGATTGATTGATCAAGAAAGAAAGGGGTTGTAAAGGAATCGTGTTATATGTTTCTTTCACGATCCAAACGATTCTTTTGCGCGATAAGCTGCCCAATATTAATTTTCTTATTTTTCTTTAATCTGCACGGACATACGCTTTCTTTCGCATCATTTTACAAGTGATATGCTAAATTGTTGAATTTGGCATTGCATGATTCAAGCCTTCAGCATGTCGATATGCAGTGAACACTCATGATTCTCCTATGGGCCTATTCGGGCCACTGCTTCACAAGGCTTCCCGTGTTTATCCATAAATATACTACTACTTCAGGTCTTCACTATGAGAAAGAATATCAGTTTTTCGTCCGCTCAAACTTACAAAAGGACTCCAAGTTCTGAAGCGGTAATTATAATAATTTACTTTGCGGTGTTATTTACAGTGTGCATCATAGCGCCATAACCATAATAGGACAACTTGTAAAAAATGTTACATTTTCGGAAGATGAACTGAGGGAGTAGTAAAACCCTTTTCCTGATTAATAGTTTGGTATCGATTTGAGTCTGGCCGAATGTTGATATGCAAATTACAATATACGTGACATGCTTTATGTTTCTTTTGCTCTAGGAACCATGAAAATTACTAGTTTCGATTCTTGTTTCTTTTTCACAACATTTCGTCCTTTACGAGTAACTGAAAAGGGAAGAATACAATTTGTGGTTTGTAAACTCATCTAACAGACATGACTTAACTAATTGTGGAGATTGTTGTTTGTTATCCTAGGCTCTAGAGATGTGCGTGTGTGTGTTTCCCTGTATATGCACATCGACGCCATAAAAGTATTATGTAAGTACACAATAGTTGAGTTTCTTGATCTATTTGGGGTTTAAATTGATGAGGTATTATTAGTGGTTTCATTGATAATTTTTAGTTTGGATAATAGTTTCTATCAATTTATAACTTTTACGAAACAATCATAAAATTTCAACAAAAAGTCATTCAGAGAGTTACAGGTAATATTTTGTTGTTCAGACTGTCAATCACAATTTGCTGTCTGCCTTGTGGTTATTCAAACAAAGATACAGGTAGTAAGGTATAGTTTTCTTAATAGCTAGTATTAAATTTCTTTCTGAATGCAATAAGCTGACTGTATTCTTTCACTTTTTAGTTTTAGCGCATGTATCTTTGACGTCTGCATACATTTGGTATATCAACTTATTGTGTTGTTTATCAAATATATATTTTTATTCTCCACCAAGTGTCTCTTAGACAGGTTGGTAACTTATGAAATTAAATTGTATGTTGTTATAATCGACTAGATGGTAGATGAGAGCCGAACCTACACAGTGGATGATGCACTTGCAGCTGTTGGGTTTGGGAAATTCCAAATTCTCGTGCTCGGGTATGCAGGGATGGGTTGGATTTCTGAAGCCATGGAAATGATGCTTCTTTCTTTTGTTGGACCGGCTCTTCAGTCTGCATGGAATCTTTCATCACGTGAAGAGAGCATGATAACTAGTGTGGTCTTTGCTGGCATGTTGGTCGGAGCATATACATGGGGTGTTGTTTCAGATAAACATGGAAGGAGGTATAGTTTCCTTTTACGTTTATCATTATATACTTTCTCTTTTTCCATCTAATTATCCTTTTGTACAATTTAATTCATAAAACACGCCATAATAGATTACCAGGTTAAACGGATTGGAACTCATCTAAGGTCTAGTTTTAAGGCATACACTATAAACTCTTAGACACGTTTACTTATTGATTTAGATTATTATTGTAAATGACCGAATGTCTATTCTTTATTAACACATTAGTCACTCTTTTTAAAAATATGGGCAAAAAAAGTGTTTGTGTTGATCTAATCCTGCCCGTTATAACCTGAACCTGTTCTAACATCTAAGGTCTATTTTTAAGGCATACACTATAAACTCTTAGACACGTTTACTTATTGATTTAGATTATTATTGTAAATGACCGAATGTCTATTCTTTATTAACACATTAGTCACTCTTTTTAAAAATATGGGCAAAAAAAGTGTTTGTGTTGATCTAATCCTGCCCGTTATAACCTGAACCTGTTCTAACCCGTTACCACAACAGCCTGATTGTGGGTCCTATTGAATGGTTGTGGGTGCGTTTGCAGCACATATCCTTCACTATTAGATTTTTATTTCGCAAATCTATGGTTGACTGGTCGGATATAGTATATATATCAAATATCTCAATAATAAATATACACAAAGATACTAGCAAGTCAACAAGTCAACCTTTAGGAAAAAGTCAACATGCAAAAACTCACAAGTACGTGTGTAAAAATACCGGATAAGTGATTACCCGGGTCGTTTCTCAACGAGGCGTGAAATTGAGGATATCGTTTTTGGTTCCGAATTAAAATGCTTGAACATTTGATTTTTGATTTTAGTTTGAATTATCTAAATCTACGGGGAAAGCAATCATGGAAAGCAATAAAAACAATTGCAAGATCTAAGCATGAAATCAAGTACGCGAACCTTAAAACGCAACTAAATTATCAACTAAGGCAATTTTTAATCCTAAAAATTCAAACTTACTTTCTAAACCTCTAATATGATAGAAGAAAATTTTCTAAAAAGGAATTATATTTTTTTGACTTTTTAATAATTTGTTTTATGAATTAAGAACCTATTAAGCCAATTTAAAATCCTAAAAAAATGGCATATTAAGACTTAAAAATGCCAAAAATTGATTTTTTACTATAGAAAAGTCTAAAAGATGAAAAAAACTCAAAAAACTATTTTTTATGACTCTGTATGATTAAAACTATTTTCTAAATTTAATTTAAAAGCTTTAAAGTGAAATTAATATTCTAAAAATGATGAATATGATTTTAAACTTTGTAAACCTCAAAATATTATTTCTAAAAATAAAAACTGTTTGTTTGTAATTTTCGGATTAAAATTACTACTTTTAAATGACTTTTAAATAACACGAATTTTAATAAATGATTAAAAATATTAAAGACTATTAGAAAAATTGCAGAATAGTCCTACTTATTGTAAAGTTCCTAGGAAAAATAAGCTCACAAAACTTAGCTTATCAAATAAGCTGGGAAAAGCCAAAATAAGCTATGGCTTAATATTGTAATAAGGAATGATATAAACAACTTTTATGAAAACAAACTTTTTATAGCACAGATTTCAAACAAGATTAAAGATTAAAATGTTGACGGTTTGTAAGAATTTATGAACAAGAACAAGCTAAGAAGTGGTGACTGTGTGCTTTTCAAACAAGTACACAAGTTGTATAAAGCAAATTTTAACCAAAGATAGGCACTCAAATAAGCTAGAACAGATTATGCTATATAGCAAGCTATTTGGACAGATTTTAAGAAAACTTGCACAAATGACTTCTAAGGTATAAACCTAACATATTAAGCTTTCACTAAGACGAATAAGCAGTAATAAGCAATTTCAAACAGTAAATAAGCAGAAAAAAGCTATAAATAAGCTAAAAACAAAAGGAGGGAATTACTTGTTTCCAAGCTAGCTGAACTAAACCAACAATCTCAAATCAATTTATAAAAAGAGTGAAAACTACAATAAGCTGAAAACTAGATGCCTTATCATGGCTACAGTGTGTCCTATTTATACTAAAACTAGCTAGGTCTTCGTCTTTGGCTCTTGTGTTTCTTTTGTGAGAGAAGCCTTTGAAAAACCCTTCCTTGTGCTTCTTTGAGTTAATCTCCGTCAGAGGATCACCCTTGGAGCCCAATCCCATGAATTTTGACCCTTAATTGCTTTTGGCGCCCAAATTATAGAAATTGTGATCAAAGATTGCCAGCGTGGCTGTTAGACAAGCCCATGTGATGTGGGGTAGTGACTTGTTGACTGGGGTGAAGAGGGTGATGGGTTTGGATTGTAGCAGGGTGGGGTTCAAGGAGTGAAAGTGATGGATGAATAGTGTAGGCGGGAAAAAGAGTTTGGAGAATTAACAGGTGTTAATGTTTAGGATGGATGGTGGGATGGCACAAGGACGAGTGGTGTAATAACAAAGGACTGTTGGTGAAATAGTATTAACAGCCGTATGATGGGCTGCTAAGCAAAGAAGGGATGGGTTGGACTTTTGGATTTGGGCTTGTGATGGATCCAAGTAGATTCATAAATAAGGCTTGGTTCTTAGTGTTTTATATAAAATGTAATGGGCTGACTTGGACCATTAAATATAAATATGGTTTAGGGTTCGTTTTTCCAAGCTCATTCCAATGCCGTATCCCGGGGTTGACTTTGACTTCGTCTTGACTTCATTAATTGCACAAACGTTGTCGAGTCGATCCGGAAATGTCCGTTTTTAGTCATTTTCGGGGTTTTAACGGGCTAAAATGATGAGCATTTTGACACTCATCAATGCTCTCTTCTTAGGTTCCATCAACACGAGCGTAAGTTATATAAATTTCCGCTAACTTCATTGGCAGCCAACAAAATCTTGTTAAGATTACAGTGCCATAATTAGCTTAAATACCCACCTTGTTTGATGTTTTGTGACTTGATTGATGTCTTATCTTTCAGGAAAGGATTCGTCACAACTGCAATCGTTACTTCAGTGGCTGGGTTTCTTAGTGCTTTAGCTCCTAACTATTATTCTCTGATCATTCTCCGATGTCTGGTTGGTATTGGTCTTGGAGGTGGGCCTGTACTCTCTTCTTGGTTTCTTGAGTTTATCCCTGCTCCAAGCAGAGGCACCTGGATGGTCGTGTTTTCGGCTTTTTGGACTGTTGGGACTATTTTTGAGGCATCTGTTGCATGGGTATGGTTTCACAATACTGTTTCCTGGTTTTAATTATCTATTGGAAGCTTGGATTTGCGTTTGCGAACTGATTGTGCCATTGCTATTTGTAGTCAGTATATTCATTGTATAATAGAGAAAATTGCCATGAAAGGGAATAGAAATACCAAATTTGTTAATGTGGTACTTTCTTGTTCATAAAAAGGTGATATCAGGTCAAATATGTTTACCAAAAAATGAATTAGTACTTAAATTTTGAATTATAAAAGTAGTCACAGCTACAATTTTAAGAAACTGATTTCAGTCTTTTTTTGGTTATAAGTATTTGTTGCCTTTCGGTGAGCAAGAAGTTAGTGTATACAAATTATGAGAGGGTACTGTATATTCTATTTCCCAGAAAATTTCCCTCTATAAATACTAGGATAACAAACTTTACTTTTGATAAACCGAGTCTTTGATCATTTTAGGGGTTAGAATTACTTCCATAAAAAGTGACATAACTGCTTATTTTTAACCTAATTTGCAAGACTACACATCTCGCTAATCTTTGTTATTTTTTCACAACATTGTCTTTTCTGGTTATATTATATTAGTTTACTAATTAATCATAATTTGTCAAGCCCTAAAACGACTAATCATCTCATCTTATTATTACAACTTCGGAGAGCAAAAGCACATCTAAATACCACCTTTTGAAGCTTGTTTTACATCTTATTATCTGAAATTGAATATTCGAAACACACATCCAAACACCCCTTATTCTTATATATAGTTTCAACTTATTCTTTTGTAGTTTGTGATGCCAACATTGGGATGGAGATGGTTACTTGGATTCTCATCTCTCCCTTCTTTACTGCTGCTTATTTTCTACCGGGTCGTCCCTGAATCCCCGAGATATTTATGCTTAAAAGGAAGGACAACTGAAGCACTTACAATATTGGAGAAAGTTGCTAAAATTAATGGTCAGACACTTCCACCTGGCATTCTTGTTTCTGATCATGAAATCGAGTTAAGTGAAAAGTCAACTGAATCAGAAGATGCACAACTACTCCCTCAGACTAAATTTACGGATGAAAAACCCCAAGTTATTGACCATACTAAGAAAGATGTTTCAACACTGAGTTTGCTCTTTTCACCTGACCTAGTTAAGCCAACCCTACTTTTATGGGTGGTCTTCTTTGGGAATGCTTTCTCGTATTACGGCTTAGTTCTCCTTACCACGGAGTTGCACAATGGCCGTAACAGTTGTGGACCAGCTGGATTACAGTCTACCCATGAGGAGGTTAGCTACAAAGACGTTTTCATCACTAGTTTTGCAGGTATGCTTTCTATATGCGATTCATCTGTGTCAATCAACTGCTGACAATGTGTGAAGATGATAATACAATATTTCACACTTATTAGTGCATAATATATAGTAATTCCATTAACCACCATTAAACAGCCTAGTGGTAAGGTCCATGGTTTCCTCACTAGAGGTCAAGGGTTCAAACGTCGCTAGGTGTGTACATTTGAGGGTGGTCGTCAGGGGAGGGTCGGAAACGGTCCAAGAGCATTAACTTGGTGAGGCCGCGTACATCTGAGTCTAAAAGGCTCACTCTCTCCATGTAGTCTCAATAGGGAAAAATCCATTTACGTGTTTATGTATTCCATTCCATTCACTTGTCGCTATATTCCTTTAAACCGCACACACCCTTGAAACTTAGGGGTTTAGCTTATATTCACCGTCACCACACATAAAAACATAGATAGATCATATTTGTCTGGCATCATATTTTTTAAGGCAAAATCCTGGCGTCATATTTCTTAAGGCAAAATCCTATTCACACAATCTTACAAGTTCATGAATGCCCATAAGAATGTGTACACTGGCTAATATGTTGTAGTGAAGCTTTAAATCTCTTTAATACCATGTCGACCATGGATATATTTTCACAGTTTGTAATATGTTTTTTTTATATTCTTCACTTCGGAAGATGGCTGAGTACATTTATCTTTGATTTCCTTCAAGAGTTCCCCGGACTAATTATATCGGCTTTTACAATCGATAAGCTTGGTCGTAAGGGCTCAATGTCAACAATGTTCTTCCTATGCTGTATTTTCTTGCTCCCGTTGGTATTCCATCAGCCACAAGGTGTTACGACAGCTCTTCTTTTTATGGCTCGGATATGCATCACCACAACATTCACCGTGGTTTACATATACGCCCCCGAGGCAAGTTCTTTTACTTGAAATTTTGTGAATGCATCTATTATGTTGTATGGTATAAGTAGGTGGCCGGAATACTGGACACAGATTTTAATTATGTGATATATAAATAGCTAATGCATCAAATTTGATTAGAAAATTTATTATTTCATTGGTAATCTATTTTTCAGTAATAAAATACTTTAGGAGGTTTCATGCCTTGTGTGACCCTTATTCTTTTTGAAGCCTATTTTATGTGTTACCCCTATTGGTAACACGAATCTACCATTGATACATAATGGGTCAAAATTGTCACTTCAACTAAAACCTACTAAACCGTTCTATTTATTAGATTATAAATAAAAATGTTATTCCCTTTTTTTTTGTAATCATAATCTCTATAAATTATGGGGCATTAACAAGAAAAGTTCCTGTTTGACCCAAACCGGTTATCCAACCCACACATACTGATACTCGTGCATTATATGTAATATAAGAATTTGAAGTGGAGCATTTTATTGAACTGCATATTGCTCATCTGTTATTGTAGATATATCCAACGTCAGTGAGAACAACGGGTGTTGGCGTGGGCAGCTCGGTGGGAAGAATTGGTGGAATGATATGTCCTTTGGTGGCAGTTGGTTTGATACATGGATGTCATCAAACTGCAGCCATCCTCCTGTTCGAGTTTGTTATTTTTGCTTCAGGTGTTTGTGTATTGCTTTTCCCTTTTGAAACAAGTGGTCGTGAGCTCACTGATGCTACTGTTCCAAAAGAGGTAAATGGCATCGGTGGCTTAAAAGACAGATCGATTTCTGTGAGTAGCCTTGTTGAATGAAGTTATAAATCTTTCGACATTGTATCAAGAGTTATAGGAAAAAGAATGCTAGCAAACACACACATACACCGATCATGGTATACATCTCATTAAGTAGCCTGGAATAGTTTTGTAATTTATATTGATTGTTGCAACTATAGTAGTATGTAACTTATTGGAACTATGATCAGTTAGGTCCCTGGATAATAAATAAATCTATTTGAAGTTTTTTAAATTATTTATATTGCAAAAGTAACTTTACAGTTCGTATCATATACGCATTTGGCTTTTGACCTGCTACAATTTTGAAACCCAAATTTAAAATCTTTCTACTTCATTAATTTCGCTGACAGATCAAAATATCAGGTAGTACTTTCTCTTCTTTTTTGCACATTTAATTTCTTTATTGGAAGAAGATTGATAAGATTCGATACATTTTTCTGTTTCATTCAAACCTTCATTAAGATTTGATACATATGAAAAAACTTCAATTTCAATATTTCAAGGTATGATTCATCTTTAATTCTCTTCCTCTAAAGCCTTAAAAATTCGTTATATGCATTAATAAATTGGTGTTAATTCTGGATGCATGCAGGTGCGGACGTAGAAATATCGATTAGGGTGTGCACTATAGTAAAAGTACTACTCGTTTTAAATTCGTTTTTTTCGGGTCGGGTCGAGTTTTTCAAGTCGGGTCGAGTTTTTCAGATCGCGTTTACCATTTTGGCTAATGGAATTTAAGTTATTTTAGATATCGAGTTTGAATTGATTTTGGGGATTTAATTTTTACTTATGGTTAATAGTGTTTGGATGTAAATAGCATAAAACTAGTACGGAGTACAAAATATCATATTGATATAGATAAAACTTGCATACTTACATATTAAAAAGTTGATGACGGAAAAAGCATAATAAAGAATGAGACATAAACGATATTTTCAAATAAATTAGTATTCATTACTACTAAAAATGTTAGGGTGCGTTTAATTTGCAAACAAGAATCACAATCACTATGCATTTGATAAATAAAGAGTATGAGATTGATAAAAAGATATGATGCATGTTGTTTGGTATGTTTTGAAAGGATGCCAAAACAAAAAAATAGATGAACCTTTTTTTTTTTCAAAAAATACACCTTAAAATTCATGTTTATCAACTTCTATATAAAAGTGAAGCTTATTTCTTTTGAAAAAAACTAGTATGCTTATTTTGCAACAAGATATCACATCAAATGTTCCATCTTTATTTTGGAGGCTGAATCTCCATCTATCCAGAATCAGCCAATCGTGTCAGAATTCCCAGATGTGTTTCCAGAAGAACTTCCGGACATACCACCTGCTCGTGAAGTAGAGTTTAATATTGAGCTCATCCCAAGAGCTGAGCCAATTTCCAAGGCTCCTTATCGCATGGCTCCCATAGAGCTGAAGGAGTTAAAGGAACAACTTCAGGAACTTTTGGAACGAGGCTTCATCCGCCCTAGTACATCTCCATGGGGCACACCGGTTTTATTCGTAAAGAAGAAGGACAGCAGTATGCGTCTTTGCATCGATTATCACGAGCTTAATAAGATCACTTTTAGGAATAGATATCCGTTGCCACGCATTGACGATCTGTTTGACCAACTCCAAGGGGCCAAACATTTCTCCAAGATTGATCTGAGGTAGGGCTATCATCAGTTACGGGTTAAGGAGCAGGACATCGCCAAGACTGCTTTCCGTACACGTCATGGGCACTACGAATTTGTAGTCATGCCATTTGGCCTTACCAATGCTCCAGCTGTTTTCATGGACTTGATGAACCGTATCTTCCATGAGTTTCTAGACAAGGTCGTCATTGTCTTCATTGACGATATCCTGATTTTCTCTAAGTCAAAGGAGGAACACGAAGACCATCTTCGTACAGTCTTACAAATACTTCGCCAGAAGCAGCTGTATGCCAAGTTCTCCAAATGCGAATTCTGGTTAGACAAGGTGGCGTTCCTAGGCCACATAGTATCAATAGAAGGAATAACCATGGATCCAACAAAGGTTGAGGCTATTACCAAGTGGCCAAGACCGACATCAGCGACTGAAGTTTACAGTTTCCTAGGCTTAGCTGGTTACTACCATAGGTTTGTAGAGAACTTTTCCCGTATAACACTGCCATTGACCAAACTGATGCGGAAAGGGGAGAAATTTGTCTAGACTGAAGAAAGAGGGAAGAGCTTTGAAGACCTAAAGCAAGTATCTACACCGATTCTTACTCTCCCAGCTGCTACAGGTGGATTTCAAATCTACAGTGATGCTTCAGGGAAGGGACTTGGCTGTGTTCTTATGCAACATAGGAAAGTGATTGATTACACATCACGACAGCTTAAGCCTTATGAGGAGAACTACCCTACACATGACTTGGAACTTGTAGCAGTCGTGTTTGCATCGAAGATATGGAGGCACTACATGTATGGCGAATCATGTGATATCTTCACAGATCACAAGAGCCTGAAATACATCTTCACTCAACGTGAACTGAACATGAGGTAGAGAAGGTGGTTAGAGCTGTTGAATGATTATGACATTAATCTGTAGTATCATCCCAGCTAGGCAAATGTAGTGGCAGATGCTCTTAGTAGAAAGTTGAGTATCATCAACGACATTAAAATAAAGGAAGAGATTATAAGAGACTTGGAGCGACTAGACATTAAGATCATGGTACGTGGAAAGCACAATCTTAGAGTGGAACCTGAATTACTCTCTAGGATCAAGGAAGCTCATAAGGATGATGGTGAAATTTGGGCAATCATTCAAAACTTAGAGCAGCAGACGGAGTTTCGGTTAGACGACGACAATATCTTATGGCAAGGCACCAGACTTTGTGTTCCTGATGATCTTACACTCAGGGAAGCGTTATTGGCTGAAGCTCATAGCTCCTCATTCTCCATTCATCCTGGTTCAACCAAGATGTACCACGACATCAAGCAGTACTTTTGATGGAGTGGTATGAAACAGGATGTTGCTACTTATGTCTCCAAATGTCTTACTTGCCAACAGGTTAAGATAGAGCATCAACGGTCTAGTGGTCTACTACAACCATTAGACATTCTAGAGTGGAAGTGGGACAAGATCACCATGGATTTCGTTACCGGTCTTCCACAGACCAAGAGGAAGCATGATGTAATTTGGGTTATCGTTGATCGACTTACCAAGTCAGCTCATTTCTTAACGATCAGAAAGGATGATCCAGTTAGCAAACTCGCTGACACTTATAAGAAGGAGATCAGGATACTTCATGGTGCTCCATCCAGTATCATCTCGGACAGAGATCCACGGTTTACTTCGTGATTTTAGAAGAGACTGCAGAAAGCTTGGGGTACCAAACTTAAGCTTAGCACGACTTTTCATCCTCAAACAGACGACCAGTCAGAGCGAACTATACAGACATTAGAAGACATGCTTCGAGCATGTGCATTAGAATGGACAGGATATTGGGACGATTATATCTGCTTGGTAGAGTTTGCATACAACAACAGTTGGCACGCCAACATCAAGTGTGCACCGTTTGAGATGTTGTATGGCAGAAAGTGTCGCACCCCAATATGCTGGGATCAGGTTGGTGAGCGAACACTTGAGGGACCAGAGATGATAGAGTTGACCAATGAGAAGGTCTTTGTAGCTAAGGCAAAATTACAAGAAGCTCGTGCACGTCAGAAGAGTTATGCAGACAAGCATCGTAGGGATTTGCATTTCAACATGGGAGATCATGTCTTTCTCAAGGTATCGCCGGTACATGGTATTAGACGTTTTAGAATCAGAAGGAAACTCAGTCCTCGACTCATCGGACCGTTTGATATCATCTAGCGAGTAGATTAAGTATCGTATCATTTTGCGTTACTTCCGCAGCTTTCTCACGTTCACGACATTTTCCATGTGTCCTTACTCAGAGGATACAAGTATCATCCCCTTCACAGGGTTCAGTATCCACTTGAACAAATTCGTGAAAATCTTACCTTCATTGAGGAATCCGAATGAGTTCTTGATAGACAAGAGCGAGTCATGAGGAAGAAGACAATTCCATTCGTCAAAATCCTTTGGAGGGATCATACCGAGCGGGAAGCTGTTGGAAATTTAGTGCAATTGTGGGAACGGGTAATACTTGTAAATGGGTTTGGAGGTATGGAGTGTACACCCATTAAGTCCCTTACCTCCCTGGACTCAATATAGTGGTTGTGATATCAGTAGGAAGCTGCTCCTGGTCAGGAAGTTGCTCCTGGTCAGGAAGTTGCTCCTGGTCAGGAAGTTGCTCCTGGTCAGGAAGCTGCTCCTGGTCAGGAAGCTACTCCTGGTCAGGAAGCTGCTCCTGGTTAGGACGTTGCTCCTGGTGATGCACAAAGTCTTTGTAACCTCTTTGACCAGTTAATGAGGGTTGAATATTGACTTGATGACCAGGTTTCTGGTCATGTAACCACTATGCTTTATGAAGGTTATTATGAGATTAATAGGCCGATTAATGCTCTTAATACCTTTGACTAGGAGTTACATTCCTTAAAGGAATATGATCACTATAAATAGTGATCGTATTTTGCATGATGAAACACAGAAACAAGAAACACATAAACGCATAGAGTTCTTGATTTGTGCCTAAAACAAGAACTAACTCTTGGTTTTATCCCAAGGAGGTATTCGTGTTAACCCAGGCATAGGGTCGAATAATCTTCTTTGGAAAGTGATTACACGACTCCAAGAGATATCCGGTAACCATTCATTGGTACGTAGTTAGGCTATTGATTATCTTCACCCTGTTGGAACGAAGTAAACCCCAACAATCAAAGAAGATTATTTTGTGATAATCAATGGCGGCGGCAATGAAGCATATGGTGGCTAACTTCTCCAAACTGGACAAGTTTGAAGGGGTTGATTTTAGGAGATGGCAGAAGAAGATGCACTTTCTTCTTTCTACCATGAACGTGATGTACGTGCTGACCACTCCTATTCCTGATGGTGGTGATGATGCTACTTTGGAAGAACTGAGGAAAAGGAGCAAATGGGAGAATGATGATTATGTGTGTCGCGGCATCATTCTCAATGGTATGTCTGATTCTTTATTTGATATTTACCAAAATGTTGAATCTGCTAAAGAACTATGGGATTCCTTGGAAGCCAAATATATGGCTGAGGATGCATCAAGTAAGAAGTTCCTTGTGAGTGATTTCACAAATTACAAAATGACTGATTCAAGACCAGTCATGGAACAATACAATGAACTTCTTGGAATACTTGGCAGATTTACACAACATAAAATGAACATGGATGAGACCATTCAGGTCTCGTGTGTCATTGACAAACTACCTCCTTCTTGGAAAGATTTCAAGCATACCTTGAAACATAAGAAGGAGGAGTTAACTCTTGTTGAGTTGGGCAGTCATTTGCGCATTGAGGAATCCCTCAGGGTGCATGAAAGTGATAAGCCAAAGAGCAACAATGTTGCTGGTTCATCTGTTGTCAATATGGTGGAGCATAACAACTCCACCAGGTACAATGACAACAAGGGCAAACGTAAGCATCATGATAACACCAAGGCTAATCCTAACAAGAAGTCATCAGTGGCTTGTTGGAAGTGTGGGAAACCTGGACACTTCAAAAGGGATTGCAAAGGTGTTAGCATTGGCAACCAAGCTAATGGATCAGGCACAAAAGGTCAGAATATGTTTAATGAATCTCTCCAGATTTATTATGTTACATATGTATCTGAAGCTTACTTTGTGCAGGATGATGATGTTGCGTGGTGGGTTGACTCTGGAGCAACAGTACATGTGTGTAAAGATAGATGCTGGTTCAAGACTTATGAGTCAATGAATGATGGATCTATTCTTCACATGGGAAATGAGTCAACAGCCCTAGTGCATGGACGTGGTTGCATAGATCTTAAATTTAGTTCTGAAAGATTGTTTCTTTGTTTAATGTTTTGCATGTTCCTAATATTAGGAAGAACTTGGTTTCTAGTAGTGTGTTGAATAATTGTGGTTATAAACAAGTGATTGAATCTAATAAATTTGTTTTATCAAAACATGGTGTGTTTATTGGTTTTGGCTATTTGAGTAATCAAATGTTCAGGCTTAATATTGATTCTAGTATAAATGTTGATTCTGTCCTGATGACTACCACTAAACTAAATGATTCATCACTATGACATGCTAGACTAGGCCATGTCCACTATAAGAGGATGCAAGATATGTCTAAGGATGGGTTAATTCCAGCTTTTTACATGGACACTGATAAGTGTCAGACTTGTATGCTGAATAAAATTACTAAGAAACCATTTCAGGATGTAAAACGTGTAACTACAGTTTTGGAGCTAATCCATAGTGACCTATGTGATTTGCATGCTACTCCCTCATTAGGGAATAAGAAATACTTGGTAACATTTATTGATGATGCTTCAAGGTTTTGTTATGTCTATTTGTTACATACTAAGGATGAAGCATTAGATAAATTTAAAGTATTTAAAACTGAAGTTGAATTACAACAAGGAGTCCAAATCAAAAGATTTAGGACTGATAGGGGAGGTGAGTACATGAATACTCAGTATTTTCAGTCTGTTGGAATAATCCATGAAACAACTGCCCCCTATACTCCACAACAAAATGGTATATCAGAAAGGAAAAATAGAGTACTAAAAGAGATGGTTAACTCCATGTTGTCCTACTCAGGACTGAGTCAAGGGTTTTGGGGAGAAGCTATGTTAACAGCTTGCTATTTATTAAATAGGGTTCCTAATAAAAGGAACAGGATTACCCCTTATGAACTCTGGACTAAAAGGAAACCAAACTTGAACTACCTCAAAGTTTGGGGTTGTAGGGCTGTTGTAAGACTCCCTGATCCAAAGGTGAAAACCTTGGGTGAAAGAGGCATTGAATGCATCTTTGTTGGATATGCTGAGCATTCCAAGGCTTATAGGTTCTATGTTATTGAACCTAATGATTCAGTTTCAATAAACTCAATCATTGAATCAAGGGATGCTAACTTTGATGAGACTAGGTTCTCATCAGTCCCTAGACCAAGCCTTAGGACTCCTATAGGAGCTGAGGACACTGGTGTTTCAGTGGAACCTGAAAGGGTCACTAATGAGGTTGTGGTTCAGCAACCTGAGCCTGAGCTTAGAAGAAGCACAAGGCATAGGACTCCAAGGAATTTTGGGCCTGAGTTTCAACTATACTTAGTTGAAGGTACAAGAGATGAGGTCTCTGACCAATTCTACTATTGCTTTAATGTTGAGGATGATCCCAAAACATTTGATGAAGCAATGAAGTCCCAGGATGTTGCTTTCTGGAAAGAAGCAATAAATGATGAGATGGACTCCATCATGGGCAACAACACTTGGGTGTTGGTTGATCTACCTCCTGGTTGCCATCCACTTGGTAACAAATGGATTTTCAAAAGGAAAATGAAGGTAGATGGAACTGTTGAAAAGTTCAAGGCAAGGTTAGTCATTCAGGGCTTTAAACAAAAGTCAGGGATAGACTATTTTGATACTTATGCTCCAGTAGCACGTATCAGTACCATAAGAATGCTGATTGCTCTAGCAAGTATTCACAATCTGATTATTCATCAGATGGATGTGAAGACAGCATTCTTGAATGGTGACTTGGATGAGGAGGTTTATATGAACCAACCTCAGGGCTTCATCATGCCTGGTCATGAAGGAAAGGTGTGTAAACTGATTAAGTCCTTATATGGACTGAAGCAGGCACCTAAGCAATGGCACCAGAAATTTGATGAAGTGGTTTTGTCTAATGGTTATTCACTTAACCAAGCTGACAAATGTGTATATAGCAAATTTGATGAATCTGGTAAAGGAGTCATCATTTGCCTATATGTTGATGACATGTTAATCTTTGGTACTGACCAAGCTAAGGTTGATCAGACAAAGGATTTTTTGTCATCAAAGTTCTCCATGAAAGACATGGGGGAGGCTGATGTTATCCTTGGCATAAGGATTAAACATGAAAGTGATGGTATTGTAATTTCTCAGTCTCATTACATTGAGAAGGTGCTGAAGAAATTTAATCACTTTGATTGTACTCCAGTGAGTACACCTATGGATACAAGTGAGAAACTGATGCCTAACAATGGTCAGGCTGTCTCCCAGCTTGAGTATTCTAGGGTGATTGGTTGCTTGATGTATGCCATGACTAGTACTAGGCCTGACATTGCATTTGTTGTGGGTAAACTGAGTAGGTATACTAGTAATCCTGGTACTCAGCATTGGCAAGCAATTCAGAGGGTACTGAAGTATTTGAAAGGAACAATGGATTATTGTTTGTCTTATACTGGATATCCTTCAGTGTTGGAAGGTTACACTGATGCAAGTTGGATCAGCAATACTGAGGATAATTCATCCACAAGTGGCTGGGTATTCCTTCTTGGTGGTGGTGCAATTTCTTGGGCATCCAAGAAGCAAACTTGCATTACTGGTTCAACAATGGAATCTGAATTTGTGGCTCTAGCAGCTGCTGGTAAAGAGGCTGAATGGTTGAGAAACTTGCTTCTTGAGATTCCATTGTAGGTCAAACCTATGGCACCCATTTCTATCCGTTGTGATAGTGCAGCTACATTGGCTAAGGCATATAGCCAGATGTACAATGGCAAGTCTAGACACCTAGGTGTTAGACATAGCATGATTCGTGAGTTGATCACGAATGGGGTGATTTCAATAGAGTTTGTGAGGTCTCAACAAAACTTAGCTGATCACTTGACGAAGGGATTGGCTAGAGACTTGGTTATAAAGTCTGGTAAAGGGATGGGTTTAAAAGTCCACTCTAGTCACTGAATGCTAGGACACCCAACTCCCTCCTGAGGAAACTTGGGAGCTGAGTTCAATGTGGAAAGCTGAACATTCAGGGGACTGAAGCACATGTATATCATCCCAAGGATGTGCTTGTACCTGCTGAAAGGAGGATGAAGTTATAAACTTCTTAATGGTTAATTTCTTTGAAAAAGTGCTTAAGCAGGAGCATGAGCTAAAGAGGAACCACCTATGTAAATGTTGAGGTTTCGCCGCCTCAAGGAGCATGGACTTTGGCTCTTACAACATTTATGAATTGGATATGGACACATGGCTTGTATGGTGTCAGGAGCGTTTTAAGTGTTTGAAAACTTGTGTGTATTTTATCTTCAGGTATTCAAAGTAGTTGAAGGGTTCAATTCTTAGAACACCCCGATTCTCGAATATTTGAAGTGATGTACTAATATGGAAATTCAATCCTCAGGACATTTTCATTTATGCACTAGTTTTGTTAAAGTTGATTTTCATGCAAAAAGGAATTGTACTAAATTGGGGAGGATTGTTGGAAATTTAGTGCAATTGTGGGAACGGGTAATACTTGTAAATGGGTTTGGAGGTACGGAGTGTACACCCATTAAGTCCCTTACCTCACTGGACTCAATATAGTGGTTGTGATATCAGTAGGAAGCTGCTCCTGGTCAGGAAGTTGCTCCTGGTCAGGAAGCTGCTCCTGGTCAGGAAGCTGCTCCTGGTCAGGAAGCTGCTCCTGGTTAGGACGTTGCTCCTGGTGATGCACAAAGTCTTTGTAACCTCTTTGACCAGTTAATGAGGGTTGAATATTGACTTGATGACCAGGTTTCTGGTCATGTAACCACTATGCTTTATGAAGGTTATTATGAGATTAATAGGCCGATTAATGCTCTTAATACCTTTGACTAGGAGTTACATTCCTTAAAGGAATAGGATCACTATAAATAGTGATCGTATTTTGCATGATGAAACACAGAAACAAGAAACACAGAAACGCATAGAGTTCTTTATTTGTGCCTAAAACAAGAACTAACTCTTGGTTTTATCCCAAGGAGGTATTCGTGTTAACCCAGGCATAGGGTCGAATAATCTTCTTTGGAAAGTGATTACACGACTCCAAGAGATATCCGGTAACCATTCATTGGTACGTAGTTAGGCTATTGATTATCTTCACCCTGTTGGAACGAAGTAAACCCCAACAGAAGCCACTTGGGAAACAGGGGAGTCTATCGAGGTGTAACACCCCCACAATTGCTATGCGCAGCGGAACTACAACAATGGGTGCTACACAGTATTCATTGCACACAAGATATATCAAACGACGCTAAAAAGACGTCGACTTAAAAACTTAAATTTAAAATTGTTAGATGATACATGTCCACGGTTTTTCCAACCCCAAATAGTACACAGAGTTAAGCGTTTTCGGTCCCCATGAATCTCAACCCAAAAACTTCAGTTTTACAACCACATGACATTAAACATAAAAATTGTTTAAGTAGAAAAGGAGGGAAAAACGAGCGGACACCAAGCCGTACACACAACATCCATCCCATGCATGCTCCATCCTACAACTCAGCGGTTACCTGAAACACATGCCAAAAATTTGGTCAACGAAAACGTTGAGTGGAATTCATAGGTTTTTCAATCCATTTGAACGTATATATAATAAAAACCATTCGTGATCATTTATAGTCTTGTCGATCAAACAAACTATAATCAGGATACTGACAATTGTGTTTAAGCTCATGACACTAATCCGTTAACTCAATCACCCGCGTAAATATACCGGCATGATTCAGATGAAACCAGTGCCCCTTCTAAAGGCATCAGTTGCAATTATACCTTATTTCTCATACAAAATAATCTACCGCAGAACTTACTATAAGTACAGCTTCTCGGCTAGCATTGGGTCGTTAACCCCGTAGTACTACAAATTGCATAAGCGGCTATTTCCCCCTACTCGAGGGCAGGACAATAGTTAATAGTTCATGAATTTAGGGACTTTTGCAACTTTGGTACTCAACACAATTTCTAAGGCAACTTTCGGGTCTAACAATCATTCATGATATACGTTCCTTTTAAAAACTAGCATGCATTTCCCTCGCGGGTAAAACAATTTGAAATAATATAAGCGAGGCTATAAATTCACACCTTATATCTTAAGTAGTCGGTAGTTCGAGGGATGATCACTGACGACGAAACGGATGCCCGGTTAAATCAACACCTATCACAAATAACGCGTAATGAGTAATCTCATCTTAATACTTACGGTACTGTATAAAATACATATATACAAGTCACTTAGGACAAGTATAACTCACGCCAAAAACAAAAACAACAAGTATCACTCATTTTATTCCATTCGTTCTCATTACTTATGCTATCCATTTTTACTCATTCTCGCCGGTACTCGACTAAAGTACGGGCTGTTTTACCTTATTTAACCACACTTATAAAATTTGACAAAATTTCCAAAAATCCTATATGACCTGTAGATAACATGTTTTTAAGCCCAATAAAAGTTTTTACTTTTACGACCCGTTACGCAACTCATTTCCACGACTACATTTTACGGGCTGAAATTGCGCTTCGACCAACTTTGACCTCTTTGACCTATATGAAAAATACCTTTGACTTCTTTGACTCCTAAGTCAACATATAGACCCATTTACACAGGTTAGGGACCAAATTTTGACCCTTGACCATTTACCAATTTATACTTGTGACCCTCGGGATTTGACTAAAACTTTACACAAATTCGGATTATGAAAGTCCTCGTCTCCCGGTACCCGATCTTTAAAATGTCATAACTTTTAGCTCGTTTTGAGTCACGGGCTCTACCTTATACCAAATTAAAGCTAGGAAAACCCTCTATAACTACATTTAGTTTTCAAATTCTGGAAAAAAAAAATAATTTTTATGAAATGGACCAAATGTTTCTGCCTAAAAATGACCATACCAAAAACGCACTTAGACTTGATTCCAAGCCTTCTAACCACCACTAAACATCATCCTAAGCCTTCCCAAACATATCCTAACATCAAACTTCAATCCTACCCCTATTGATCAATCAATCTCAAAATCAAAACTTCCAAGAAATAAACATGCAAGTAATGAAACCTATGTAAATCATCCTAAAACATTAAACCAAACACAAGAACAACATGCAAAATCAACAACCACCATGGCTCCCCAAACACCCCCTTTGCCGTGGGGTTTGGGTGACCCAATCACCACAACCAAATTAATTTTGGTGGGTTTTCTTGGTGTTTATACTTCCATAACACATAATATCAACATGCATTAGCTCATTTAGCCTCAAAAACGAATTTGGATCATATGGAAAAATCTTGAAAAATTTTTGTTAGTGCATGTTGGATTTGAGCACATGAACATGTGGGGAATGACCAAACTAAGTGTGGTCTAACCTTAGATTTTTGAAAAATCAAGTGGAAAAAGATTTTTGGTGGATTTTCTTGTGGGTTTGGGGTGTCCGTCGGTTTGAGAGAGAAGAGAGGGAGTGGGTGTTTGATTTTTGGTGAAAAATTTGTGTGTGTTTGTGTTTATGACAATTTTGGCCTTTTTGGTGGGTTGGGAGGGGCCTTTGTGCAATTTCTAGCTTCTTTTGGCCTTAAATGAAAAACGTCCTCAAAACTTTGCGGGTTCGACTCATTTGTCAATTTTGAAAATTTTACGGGAGTCGGAAATCTTCCCGAACGCTCCAAAATATTTCTGGGATACTTTAAATGTACTCGGAAGGCTATAAAACTCACCCGACTCAACTTAACACGAACCGTAAATAAAATTCTCGAAAAATTACATTATCGATATATCGTCAAAAATTATATGAAATTGGGCATCCCTCGGGATCGTAATCGTCATCGTCCTTCTTAAAACGTCAAACGTAAAAATTATAACCTCGAACATCGGCTTTAACCAAAATACTTATAATTATAGAAATTAAAACTTATTAAAAATTTCAAAAATTAGCGTAATTTAGGGTATCGTTAATGACCTCGATTCTAGGGTGTCACATCCACCCCTCCTTAAAGAGAGCGACGTCCCGGCGCTCGCCTCTTCTTGTACTCACATTTCGTGCTACTGGAACAGATGAGGATACCTTTCCTTGAAAAAGTCCTCACGTTCCCAGGTGTATTCCGGTCCACGCTTAGAATTCCATCGGACCTTCACAATAGGAATCCTACTACGCTTCAACCGCTTGACCTCCCGGTCCATAATTTCCACAGGTTCTTCCACAAAGTGCATTTTGTCGTCTAGTCGAATCTCGTCCAAAGGAATCACCAATTCCTTGTCCGCCAAACTCTTCTTCAGGTTCGATACGTGAAACGTGTCATGAATAGCACTAAGTTCGGTCGGCAATTCTAACTTGTACGCTACCGGTCCAATTCGTTCAACGATCTTAAACGGTCCAATATACCTCGGACTCAACTTTCCTTTCTTCCCAAAACGAATTACACCCTTCCACGGCGATACTTTGAGCATAACCATGTCCCCAACTTCAAACTCCAACGGTTTCCTTCGGTTATCGGCATAACTCTTCTGTCGGCTTCTCGCAGCAAGTAGTCGGTTCTTGATTTGCACAATCTTCTCTGTTGTTTCTAAAACCATTTCGGGTCCAGTCAATTGACTTTCCCCTACTTCACTCCAACACACAGGCGATCTACACTTCCTTCCATACAATGCTTCGAACGGTGCCGCTTTGATGCTCGCATGATAACTATTATTGTACGAAAATTCCACCAGAGGCAAGTGGCGTTCCCAACTTCCTCCAAAATCAATCACGCATGCTCGGAGCATGTCCTCCATCGTTTGAATCGTTCGTTCACTCTGGCCGTCAGTTTCCGGGTGATAAGCCGTGCTTAAACTCAGTTCAGTGCCCATCGCACGTTGAAGCGATTTCCAAAATTCCGACGTAAATCTACTGTCGCGATCCGAAATGATCGATAACGGCACTCCATGTCTACAGACGATCTCCTTCACGTACACGCTGGCGAGTTTTTCCATGCTGTCCGTCTTCTTCATAGGTAAGAAATGAGCAGATTTCGTCAACCTATCCACAATTACCCATATCATATCGCTTCCACTAGGAGTCCTAGGTAAACCCGTCACGAAATCCATTGCGATTTTCTCCCATTTCCATTCTGGGATTTCTGGTTGTACCAACAATCCAGATGGTTTCTTATGTTCTGCCTGAACCTTCGCGCAAGTCAAACACTTACTAACGTAACGAGCAATATCTGCCTTCATATTCGGCCACCAATAAACTTTCTTCAGGTCGTGGTACATCTTATCCGATCCAGGATGTATCGAATACTTCGACTTATGCGACTCATTCATAACCAATTCTCGAACTCCAGGCTTTCCTTCCTCAGATGAGCACAATGGTAACCAAATCCGATTCTCAAAATATCTTAGTCCGTCAGACCTAATCACGAAAAGAGGTTTCAACATTCGTCCCAAGTTTTCGGCTTCAACATTCCCTTTCATTAGTCCTCTCTCCTGAGCCTTCAGTATGGTTTCGGTTAAGTCAACGCTCTCAGTCATCACTAAAGCTCTAACCCTCAAAGGTTGCTCCCGTTCTTTCCTACTCAATGCATCCGCTACAACATTCGCCTTCCCAGGGTGGTAGCGAATTTCACAGTCGTAATCACTCAATAGTTCAACCCATCGTCTTTGTCGCATATTCAACTCCTTTTGATCTAAAATGTGCTGCAAACTCTTGTGATCAGTGAATACAACACACTTTGTCCCATACAGATAGTGTCTCCACAATTTCAACGCAAAAACTACCGCTCCTAATTCCAAATCGTGCGTCGTGTAGTTCTCCTCGTTCTTCCTTAATTGCCTCGACGCGTAAGCTATCACCTTTTCACGTTGCATTAATACTGCTCCATAACCTTTACGAGACGCATCACAATACACTACGAAATCTTCGGTTCCTTCAGGCAATGATAAAATTGGCGCGGAACATAACTTATCCTTGAGCGTTTCGAAAGCAAGCTCTTCCTCATTTCCCCATTCATACACCCTATTCTTTTCGGTAAGCCGCGTCAATTGTAAAACCCGCATGCTTTTACCATGAATAGTGCCCTTAAGATCGTACGTTCTAGATTAAAACTTACCTCATGTAGTATTGATCACATTCATGTGCTAATAATCAAGCAAGTGCATACGTGTATGTCATGACAAGTATCGATTACGTACGAACCCATGATAAACAGTTAATAATATATCACGTGAACATAATTAAATCATGAACACCATTTAAAATACTAACTAAAATAATTACGTAAATACTTATAATATATTTACGAGCGTTAAGTTTACGATAAACGACACGTTAAAAGAAACAGAAACACGTTAAACACGAGCACGTTTAACCACGATAGAACACGAAACATCGGGACACGAGAAAGGTACGGGTACCCCATGTGGGGCCCCCATACCCACGGCACACATGCATGAAATGGGCTTAGCCCATGGACTTTTCAAGTTAAGGGGGGTAAAGTGTTAAACATGTTTTCACTTTCATTTTTCAAGGAAATAAACAAAAACCCTAAAAAGAGTTTTCTCCTCTCCTTTTTCTCCTTATTGTGCCGCCACCTTCACACCACCATAAGGGGGTGTTTGATTGATTTTGATCTTAAAAACAAGTGTTAGAACACGTGTTTGTTCATCCTTTTTCCAAGCTACATAGTGGTATACCTTTCTAACCCTTCTTTTTAATTCTTTTTAATTCTTTTGATCTTTGATTATTTTCATGAACATGTTATTATTTTTCTTATGAAAACAAGATAATTAATCATTGATCTAACATGTTTTGGTATTAAATAAAATCAAGGAATGATTTAAAGGGGTGTTTGTTTCTAGCCGCCTAGCAAAACAAACCCGAGGGGGGTTTGGTTTGCTATTGCCGCCACCACCAAGACCACAATTGGTCTTGGTTGGCTCATGTGGGACCCACGGCAGCAAGGGGACACGTGTGCCCCGGGTTTGGCCCGGGGTATGATGTCGAATTCATACCCGATTCATGGTTCGTTGGTTAAAATCATGATCTATGTTACATGTAATTTTTATGAATCATGAACTTAGGATATAATTAATTAATAACATGAAATATTAATTAAATCATGACTTAGGTTATTTTAATTATTAGTTTATCATGACATTAATTTAACCTAAGTATTTTATGTTATAAGTTATAATTAATTAATTATTAAAAACATGCCTATAATTAATTAATTTAGACATGACGTAGGTTATATTATTATCAATAATAATACACATTTTAACCTAAGTATTTTCATTTCATTTTAATTAATACATGTTACACTTTAATTAAAATGCTTAACCTATAGTTTAATTAAAATACATGAAATAATAATTAAACTATACACTATATCATATGACTTAAGAAGTAAGATTATAACACTTAGACTTACATGTTAGCTTATGAAATCAGCTTAATTCTAATTATGGAAACTTCTATTTATAGAAACTTAATTAAATAAGGCAACTAATCTAATTATGGAAACCTTCTATATATGGAAATCAATCTATTTCAGGCAGCTAATCTAATCATGGAAACTTTCTATATATGGAAACTTATTTAATTAAGGCAGCTGATCTATTTTTGGAAAGTTTCTATTTTTAGAAACTAATCTATTTTAGGCAGTAAATTCTATTTTTGGAAACTTTCTATTTTTGGAACTTTCTATTTTTGGAAACTTTCTATTTTTGGAAACTTTCTATTTTTGGAAACTTTCTATTTTTGGTAACTTTCTATTTTTGGAAACTTTCTATTTTTGGAAACTTTCTATTTTTGGAAACTTTCTATTTTTGGAAACCTGCTATTTTTGGAAAGTTACTTATTATTATACAGTAAGTATATTAATACATGAAACAACAGTAATATTTAATCAGATAAACCAGAAATACAAGATAAACACAGTTTAAGGCTTTAAACAGTGAACCATGACCTAAAACATACCAAATCAGCTATAATGAGACACAAAACCCAGTACGTAATCAGTGAATCGATACTTATACACGTGTGTATTCATGTAGCGTTAGTGATCCAGAAGTAGGAGTCTTTCTTCCGTTCATTTCACTGGACTTGAGGTACGGATTCCCGTCCTTTCAGTATGGACATTCCTTCCTTATTAGGATTTCCCCGTATGCAGCCAACTATTTTCCCCAGCATTTGTTTTATTGTTTTGAACTGCTTATGTTAATTTAGCATAAACTATAGCCATATACAAGCATGACCAGTTTCACCTAGTTATGGAGGTACCATAACCATAGCATTGGAGGCACCGATGTTATGACTTCCCCACGGCGGAGTGATTGCTCGTGGCGTCCCTTTTCAGTTTGGCCATATTATTATATCAGTCGGGGCGTATGGGTGCATCCTAGTTACATGTTTTATTCAGTTTATCATGGTGAATGTGGTGTGTGCCTTGCACCCTTCACAAGGAGCTGATCCCTCCTACCCAAAACAGTATATTGATTAGAGGCATCCCCTCTAATCAGCATGATGAGGTCACCCCTCCAAGTATTCATGCACGTGACCTTTTCATGACCTATATGGGCTATGGTATATATATGTTAAAACAGTTTTCACAGGTTAAACATAAGGCTTTTCAAACTATAAAACCAGTTTTCATGATACTTAACCAGTTTACTCAGTACTTAGTCTTCCGCTGTTATATGTTACATGCTTATCCTATATCATGCTTTATTGTACATCCGTGCACTGAGCGTCTTGCTCAGCCGTTTTCCTTTTCATGTTCCCAAAACGGCAGGTACTCAGGGACGCTCGTAGATCTCAAACGTAGGTGCATATGGATTGGAAGCTTTACTGTCTTTCTTTACTTTATGCATTTCCTTTACTTTGATACAGTTGCTTTGGACATTGTTTCGTCCTTCCTTTTACAGTATTTATGTTTGTGTGTGATGAGCTTTACTTTGGGATACCGATGTTTGATTCCGGTATTTCCTTTTATGGTTGAATAATGCTTAGACATTTATCCTTGTATGCTTTGATGACACGCCATGATATGCGTAATATTCCATTTCCAAAATGGGGTGTTACAATTATGGTATCAGAGCCAAGGCTTCGACCTGTAGGCTCTCAAATATGACCTGTGATTAGTGGGTAGTCACTACGGTCTTCCTAGAACTGACAGTTGTTTTCATGCATTCATCATTTTTAAGCATACATATACATGTCATTGTTACAGGGTTTTTGACTAAGTAATGGTTGGTACAGGACTGGCCCTATTTAGTCGCATGTGTTTTATCGAAACTTTTAGATTTGGGACCGACCCATAGGCGTCCCCTCGATATGTCTTTTATTTTGAGTGAACTGACCGAAGGCGTTCACTCTCGAGCATCAAAAGTTTTCATAAAACTGCATCATGCATTCATACAAAGATTTTCTTGCATAAAATTTTTCTCGTGAAATTTTGGCATAAAATTTTTCTTTTATATATTTTATGTTTGAACTGTTAATCATATGTTTTATGTTATACTGTCAGATGGTTCTCACACGCGAGCAAGAGCAGCTCAATGCTGCGATTCAGGCTGCCATGCAAGCCCTACTTCCTCAACTGAGGAATGACATTCGTGCTGAAGTCCAAGCTGCGAATAATCAGCAGCCGCAGAATCAGGCACCTCCTCCTCCTCCTCCCCCAGTGACTCTAGCGGTATGGTTGGAACGATTTAACAAGCTCCGTCCGAGAGCTTTTGAAAAGACTGATAGCCCCAGCGATGCTGAAAGCTGGCTGACTCACATTGAGAAAATCTTCAATGCTATGGGATGTGACCCCGCCTTCAAGGCAAGATTGGCGTGCTACAGGTTTGAAGGCGATGTACTCAACTGGTGGCTAGCTTTGACACAGTCAGAAGGAGGTGATGAATGGGTCGCTGGTTTGACATGGGCCCAATTCAAGGAGAGAGTGATGGAACAGTTCTTTCCTAAAGCAGAGCAGGACAAACTCAAGCGTGAATACCACGGGATACGTCAGAGGCAGGGCGAGAATAGCAACGAATTCATGCAGCGCTTTCTTCGCCTTGCTGGTTTTCTAGGAGCAGCGGCTGGTACTCCTGAGGAGCAGGCACACCATTTTAGGTGGGCACTTCGCACCTCGGTTGCGAACAATCTAGTATGTGCTACGTTCAATACGGTAGCACAAGTGGCTGACGCAACAAGAAAGCTTGAGATGTTGCAGGAACGTGATGAGTTCGGGGAAGCAGAAAGACCCGACAAGAGGTAAAACATTTCATGTTCTAGCGTTAACCAGACCGCATCCTATCGTTATATGTTCTATAATCATCTCTTAAACTGTATCTTCCAGGCAGAAAACTGGGGACCGGTCTCAGCCGGCTACTCAGCAGCAGCCCAATCAGCCCAAAGGAAACGGTCACTCTAACGACCGTTCTGTTGTGGAAAGGCGCAGCGGTAATGACAATTACCGTAACAATGCGGGACAGTCCAACAACAGCAGGTCCTACCATTTACGCATCTTCTTAAGATTTCATGTTATATTTCCCATGCTGACACTATGTTAATCTCTACCAGGAACCACGGTAACGGAAGGGACCAGAACCACAGGGGTTCTCAGCCCAACCGTTCAGCTAACACTGGTAAGCATCCTACGACGTTTACGTCTTATACTCGTGCATATACCTTATTCTTAACACGTTCTGTCATCAGCAGGCCCTCAGCAAGCAAGGACTCCTGCGAGAGGATTCACTCATCCTCTTTGCAGCACCTGCCATCGCAGACACCCTGGCCCATGTCGTCGTGACTCCGACGCGTGCTACAAGTGCGGCCTCCCTGGCCATCGTATGAGAGATTGCCGTAAGGGTGAAATGGAGGGTACTTCGGGTCATGCTGATACTAAACCGCCTCCTACCACTGGGCGTGTCTACACGACATCGCGCGATCAGGCAAACAAATCTACAGGTACCATTACTGGAATTTTGTATATGTACGGCCAGGCTGCATGTGTTCTTTTCGACACGGGTGCCACTCATTCAGTTGTTTCCACTACTTATGCTAAGAACATCAGGACACTTCCCTTGCCATTAGAAACTAAGCTTACCATTTCCACGCCTCTGAGGGACTCTGTATTAATAACTCATGTATACAAGAGTCTTCCTCTAGAGTTTGACGATAAAGTTCGTGCAGTAGATGCACTTCCTCTAGACATGATGGAGTTCGATATGATTCTCGGCATGGATTGGCTATCCAAGCACCATGCTACCATAGACTGCCACTCTTATCGAGTGATCTTCGGCGACATTAATGCACCAGAGTACATCCATAACGGGTTCATACCCGGACGGTCAGTACAAGTCATATCTACCTTGCAAGCACGTGCATTACTGTCACATGGCTGCGAAGGTTATCTCGCTACGGTTCATGACATGGATGCTGAATCCCCATCGATTCAGGATCAACCAGTAGTTTCAGAATTTCAAGACGTCTTCCCAGATGAACTTCCAGGCATACCACCTGCAAGAGAAGTGGAGTTCAACATCGACCTTGTTCCAGGAGCTGAGCCAATCTCTAAGGCTCCGTATCGTATGGCTCCCATAGAGCTAAAAGAACTGAAGGACCAACTACAGGAACTTCTTGAACGAGGGTTCATTAGACCGAGCGCATCTCCATGGGGCGCACCGGTCTTGTTCGTTAAGAAGAAGGACGGTAGCATGCGACTTTGCATTGACTACCGTGAACTTAATAAGATTACCATCCGCAACAGATATCCACTGCCACGTATAGACGATCTGTTTGACCAACTTCAAGGAGCCAAACACTTCTCAAAGATCGATCTAAGGTCAGGCTACCATCAGCTAAGGGTTAAAGAGCAGGATATTGCCAAGACTGCTTTTCGTACCCGCTATGGCCATTATGAGTTTGTAGTCATGCCATTCGGCCTGACTAACGCTCCAGCAGTATTCATGGATTTAATGAACAGAATCTTTCATGAATTCCTTGATAAATTTGTCATTGTATTCATCGATGACATCTTGATATTCTCAAAGTCCACGGAGGAACACGAAGATCATCTCCGTACTGTACTACAGATTCTTCGTCAGAAGCAGCTGTATGCGAAATTCTCCAAGTGTGAGTTCTGGTTAAACAAGGTGGCATTCTTAGGTCACATTGTATCAGCAGAAGGGATCACTATGGACCCAGCGAAGTTTGAGGCTATCACTAAATGGCCAAGACCAACATCAGCGACAGAAGTCCGCAGTTTCTTAGGCTTAGCTGGATATTATCGAAGATTCGTGGAGAACTTTTCTCGGCTGGCATTGCCTCTCACCAAACTGATGCGAAAAGGAGAGAAATTCGTCTGGACGGAAGATCGAGAGAAGAGCTTCGAAGACCTAAAGCAGAAGTTAGTATCTGCACCTATTCTTACTCTCCCATCTGGTACAGGTGGATTTCAGATCTATAGCGATGCATCGGGGAAGGGACTGGGCTGTGTTCTCATGCAACATGGGAAAGTGATCGCGTATGCTTCACGGCAGCTTAAGCCCTATGAAGAAAACTACCCTACGCATGACCTGGAACTTGCTGCAGTGGTGTTCGCATTGAAGATATGGAGGCATTACTTATACGGAGAATCATGCGACATTTTCACGGATCACAAGAGCTTGAAGTATATCTTCACACAACGAGAATTGAACATGAGACAAAGGAGATGGTTGGAACTGTTGAAGGATTATGATATTAACCTACAGTATCATCCCGGGAAAGCTAATGTAGTAGCAGATGCACTCAGCAGAAAGTCCGGAATGATAAACGGCATTGAGATCAAGGAGCAAAACATAAGGGACTTGGAGCGGCTTGACATTGAAATCATGGTACGTGGGCAGCACGGATACTGGGCGAATCTTACAGTAGAACCTGAGTTACTGACTAGGATCAAGGAAGCGCAGAAGGATGATGGAGAGATTTGGGCGATAATTCAGAATTTGGAGAAGCAGACAGAATTCAGAATGGACGCAGACGGTATCATTTGGCAGGGCACGAGACTGTGTGTTCCTGACAATCCAGAACTCCGGGAAGCATTGTTAGCTGAAGCTCACAGCTCCCCATTTTCTATACATCCTGGGTCGACAAAAATGTACCATGACATCAGACAGCACTTTTGGTGGAGTGGTATGAAACAGGATGTAGCCACGTATGTCTCCAAATGTCTTACCTGTCAGCAGGTTAAGATTGAACATCAGCGATCTGGCGGTCTCCTTCAACCGTTGGATATTCCAGAGTGGAAGTGGGACAAAATCACCATGGATTTTGTTACCGGTCTTCCACCTACCAAGAAGAAGCACGATGCTATTTGGGTCATCGTTGATCGACTCACCAAATCAGCTCATTTCTTACCGATACGCAAGGAAGATCCGGTAAGTAAACTCACAGATACGTACAGAAGGGAGATCATGAGACTCCACGGCACTCCCTCCAGCATCGTCTCAGACAGAGATCCTCGTTTCACGTCGCGATTCTGGAAAGGTCTGCAAAAAGCTTGGGGTACACAACTTAAGCTGAGCACAGCCTTTCATCCTCAAACGGACGGACAGTCGGAGCGAACAATTCAGACATTGGAAGATATGTTAAGGTCGTGTGCGTTGGAATGGACAGGTGATTGGGACGATTACATCTGTTTAGTTGAGTTTGCATACAACAACAGCTGGCACGCAAGTATCAAATGTGCTCCTTTCGAAATGTTGTATGGCAGAAAGTGTCGCGCTCCAACTTGCTGGGATCAAGTGGGAGAGCGAACACTTGAAGGACCAGAGATTATAGAAATGACCAACCAGAAGATTGAGGTAGCTAAACAGAAACTGCAGGAAGCACGGTCACGTCAGAAGAGTTACGCCGATAAGCATCGTAGGGACATACATTTTAATGTGGGAGATCATGTCTTCCTCAAGGTTTCGCCGGCACGTGGTGTTAAACGCTTCGGGATCAAAGGAAAACTCAGTCCTCGGTTCATCGGACCATTTGATATCGTTGAACGAATCGGTGAAGTATCTTACCGATTGGCGTTACCTCCTCAGCTTTCACACGTGCATAACGTGTTCCATGTGTCCTTACTCAGAGGGTACAATTATCATCCCCTTCACATGGTTCAGTATCCACTGGAACAGATACGTGAAGATCTCACATTTATAGAAGAACCCGAACGAGTACTCGACAGACAAGAACGAGTCATGAGAAGGAAGACGATTCCTTTCGTCAAAATCCTTTGGAGGGACCATACCGAGCGGGAAGCCACTTGGGAAACAGAGGAGTCTATCCGGGCTTCTTACCCTCACTTCATATTTTGAGTTCGGGTATGTCACTTCTTTTTAGCTTACTTTATCTATAATTCGGGGACGAATTATTCTTTTTAGGGGGGAAGAATTGTAAAACCCGCATGCTTTTACCATGAATAGTGCCCTTAAGATCGTACGTTCTAGATTAAAACTTACCTCATGTAGTATTGATCACATTCATGTGCTAATAATCAAGCAAGTGCATACGTGTATGTCATGACAAGTATCGATTACGTACGAACCCATGATAAACAGTTAATAATATATCACGTGAACATAATTAAATCATGAACACCATTTAAAATACTAACTAAAATAATTACGTAAATACTTATAATATATTTACGAGCGTTAAGTTTACGATAAACGACACGTTAAAAGAAACAGAAACACGTTAAACACGAGCACGTTTAACCACGAACGAACACGAAACATCGGGACACGAGAAAGGTACGGGTACCCCATGTGGGGCCCCCATACCCACGGCACACATGCATGAAATGGGCTTAGCCCATGGACTTTTCAAGTTAAGGGGGGTAAAGTGTTAAACATGTTTTCACTTTCATTTTTCAAGGAAATAAACAAAAACCCTAAAAAGAGTTTTCTCCTCTCCTTTTTCTCCTTATTGTGCCGCCACCTTCACACCACCATAAGGGGGTGTTTGATTGATTTTGATCTTAAAAACAAGTGTTAGAACACGTGTTTGTTCATCCTTTTTCCAAGCTACATAGTGGTATACCTTTCTAACCCTTCTTTTTAATTCTTTTTAATTCTTTTGATCTTTGATTATTTTCATGAACATGTTATTATTTTTCTTATGAAAACAAGATAATTAATCATTGATCTAACATGTTTTGGTATTAAATAAAATCAAGGAATGATTTAAAGGGGTGTTTGTTTCTAGCCGCCTAGCAAAACAAACCCGAGGGGGGTTTGGTTTGCTATTGCCGCCACCACCAAGACCACAATTGGTCTTGGTTGGCTCATGTGGGACCCACGGCAGCAAGGGGACACGTGTGCCCCGGGTTTGGCCCGGGGTACGGTGTCGAATTCATACCCGATTCATGGTTCGTTGGTTAAAATCATGATCTATGTTACATGTAATTTTTATGAATCATGAACTTAGGATATAATTAATTAATAACATGAAATATTAATTAAATCATGACTTAGGTTATTTTAATTATTTGTTTATCATGACATTAATTTAACCTAAGTATTTTATGTTATAAGTTATAATTAATTAATTATTAAAAACATGCCTATAATTAATTAATTTAGACATGACGTAGGTTATATTATTATCAATAATAATACACATTTTAACCTAAGTATTTTCATTTCATTTTAATTAATACATGTTACACTTTAATTAAAATGCTTAACCTATAGTTTAATTAAAATACATGAAATAATAATTAAACTATATACTATATCATATGACTTAAGAAGTAAGCTTATAACACTTAGACTTACATGTTAGCTTATGAAATCAGCTTAATTCTAATTATGGAAACTTCTATTTATAGAAACTTAATTAAATAAGGCAACTAATCTAATTATGGAAACCTTCTATATATGGAAATCAATCTATTTCAAGCAGCTAATCTAATCATGGAAACTTTCTATATATGGAAACTTATTTAATTAAGGCAGCTGATCTATTTTTGGAAACTTTCTATTTTTAGAAACTAATCTATTTTAGGCAGTAAATTCTATTTTTGGAAACTTTCTATTTTTGGAACTTTCTATTTTTGGAAACTTTCTATTTTTGGAAACTTTCTATTTTTGGAAACTTTCTATTTTTGGTAACTTTCTATTTTTGGAAACTTTCTATTTTTGGAAACTTTCTATTTTTGGAAACTTTCTATTTTTGGAAACCTGTTATTTTTGGAAAGTTACTTATTATTATACAGTAAGTATATTAATACATGAAACAACAGTAATATTTAATCAGATAAACCAGAAATACAAGATAAACACAGTTTAAGGCTTTAAACAGTGAACCATGACCTAAAACATACCAAATCAGCTATAATGAGACACAAAACCCAGTACGTAATCAGTGAATCGATACTTATACACGTGTGTATTCATGTAGCGTTAGTGATCCAGAAGTAGGAGTCTTTCTTCCGTTCATTTCACTGGACTTGAGGTACGGATTCCCGTCCTTTCAGTATGGACATTCCTTCCTTATTAGGATTTCCCCGTATGCAGCCAACTGTTTTCCCCAGCATTTGTTTTATTGTTTTGAACTGCTTATGTTAATTTAGCATAAACTATAGCCATATACAAGCATGACCAGTTTCACCTAGTTATGGAGGTACCATAACCATAACATTGGAGGCACCGATGTTATGACTTCCCCACGGCGGAGTGATTGCTCGTGGCGTCCCTTTTCAGTTTGGCCATATTATTATATCAGTCGGGGCGTATGGGTGCATCCTAGTTACATGTTTTATTCAGTTTATCATGGTGAATGTGGTGTGTGCCTTGCACCCTTCACAAGGAGCTGATCCCTCCTACCCAAAACAGTATATTGATTAGAGGCATCCCCTCTAATCAGCATGATGAGGTCATCCCTCCAAGTATTCATGCACGTGACCTTTTCATGACCTATATGGGCTATGGTATATATATGTTAAAACAGTTTTCACAGGTTAAACATAAGGCTTTTCAAACTATAAAACCAGTTTTCATGATACTTAACCAGTTTACTCAGTACTTAGTCTTCCGCTGTTATATGTTACATGCTTATCCTATATCATGCTTTATTGTACATCCGTGCACTGAGCGTCTTGCTCAGCCGTTTTCCTTTTCATGTTCCCAAAACGGCAGGTACTCAGGGACGCTCGTAGATCTCAAACGTAGGTGCATATGGATTGGAAGCTTTACTGTCTTTCTTTACTTTATGCATTTCCTTTACTTTGATACAGTTGCTTTGGACATTGTTTCGTCCTTCCTTTTACAGTATTTATGTTTGTGTGTGATGAGCTTTACTTTGGGATACCGATGTTTGATTCCGGTATTTCCTTTTATGGTTGAATAATACTTAGACATTTATCCTTGTATGCTTTGATGACACGCCATGATATGCGTAATATTCCATTTCCAAAATGGGGTGTTACATCAATGGTTTTGCAATCAACGAAAATCCTTCAATAAACCTTCGATAATACCCCGCTAAACCCAGAAATTGTCGAACCTCAGTCGGCGTCGTTGGTGCTGACCATTCCCTGATCGCTACGATCTTAGCGGGATCCACACGAACTCCCTCACTATCAATCACATGACCTAGAAACTGTACTGATTCCAACCAAAACTCACACTTAGAGAATTTTGCATACAGCTTCTCCTTCCTCAACAACTCCAAAATCTTTCTCAGGTGCTTCTCGTGCTCCTCCTTACTTTTAGAGTAAATAAGTATATCATCGATGAACACAATAACAAACTTATCTAGATACGGCTTGCACACGCGATTCATAAGGTCCATGAATACAGCAGGCGCGTTCGTCAACCCAAACGGAATCACTCGAAATTCAAAGTGTCCATACCGCGTACGAAAGGCAGTTACAGGAATATCCTCCTCTCTTACACGTAGTTGATGATACCCTGATCTTAAATCGATCTTTGAGTATACACTGGAACCTTGCAATTGATCGAACAAATCATCAATCCTCGGCAATGGGTACCGATTCTTAACCGTCAGCTTATTGAGTTCCCTATAGTCGATACACATCCTAAACGAACCATCCTTCTTCTTTACGAACAACACTGGCGCTCCCCAAGGTGATGAGCTCGGCCTAATAAATCCTTTGTCCATCAATTCCTTCAATTGATCCGCTAACTCCTTTAACTCAGATGGTGCTAAACGATAAGGTGCTCGTGCAACTGGCGCAGCTCCTGACACTAAATCAATTCGAAACTCGACCTCACGGTTAGGCGGTAAACCTGGCAACTCGTCTGGAAAAACGTCCGGATACTCGTGAATAACTGGTACCTCTTCGATCCTTGCCGCTAAATCACCATCGCTCGAAACCTGTGCCAAAAACACATCGCATCCGCCCTCTACGTACTTCATCATCTTTAAACAGGAAATCACTTTCAAACGAGAAGTACATTCGTCTCCCTTTACCGTCAAAACCCTATTCCTCAGCGGAATCTGAACCAATCTCTCGCCACAGACGATCGTAGCACTATGCGCCATTAGCCAATCCATTCCCACAATCACGTCAAACGATCCTAGCTCTATAGGCATCAAGTCGATTTTAAAAGCGTAATTTCCTAACTTCAAGGTACACCCTTTCAGTATAGAATTCGTACTAACAATTTTTCCATCGGCTAACTCAACATTATAACTAGTCGTTAACCACACCGGTTCTCTATCGATATGACGACTAAATCTAACGTCTACAAAACTCTTGTCGGAGCCAGAATCAAATAAAATACTAGCATAACAAGCGTCTAGCAAAAACGTACCGGTAACCACATTTGGACCCTGTGGTTTATCAGCAGTTCCCACTTGATACACAGCAGCCGCATTATTACCTCCCCGCCTGTTTCCTGTCTTCGGGCAATTCGCTTGCACATGCCCCCTTTCTCCACAACTATAACATCCTCTCATCCTGATAGCATTAGCCCCAGTGGCTACTCCTCCCGTTCGACAACTAGCTGTCCTATGACCTGCCTTTCCACACTTGCCGCATGCCGGCGGGCAATTTCCAACATGATACAAATTGCACTTTCCACAATGGGGATTCACTTTCACACTTCTAGGGTTCGTCACTGCCCTCATCCCTTCGTTCCTTCTCTGATTTAACTGTTGATTACGGTTCGGCCCATGGTTGCTTCGATTTCCACCTCGGTTCTGGCCTTGGGATTGATTATTTTGTGCCGCTTCCCATTTCCTTTTGTTGCCCTCAGCAATGTAGTTCTGCTTGTCCTGAAGCTTAACGTCCATCAAAGCGTGAGCCATTTGAACCGCTTCGTCAAACGTTCCAGGTTTCGACGAAGTTGTTTCACCTTTGATATTGCTAGATAAACCCTTAATATACTGCTTCATTTTCTTGGCATCATTGGCAAACATGTCCGGACACAAAAGACTTAACTCATTGAATCTCCTGGTGTAAGCAGCTATATCGTTGTTTTTCAAGGTCAAATGTCTCAATTCGTCCTCCAATTGCCCCAATTCCTCCTCTGGGCAAAACTTCTTGGTCAACAAAGCTTTGGTCGCATTCCACGTCCTTGCATTCGCTACAGCCAATCCAACCGTAGCTACCTGGGTATTCCACCAACTTAACGCATCATCCAGAAACGTAGCAGCTGCAAACTTCACTTTATCCGCTTCTGCACAACCACTGATTTCAAACGTGCTTTCAACCTTTTCCAACCATCGTCTAAGTTCTAAGGCTCCACCCGTTCCACGGAACTGCGTGGGACCGCACTTCATAAAACTAGAATAGGTACACACCCTCGGGGCTTGCTGTCTCCCCGCGTTCCTTCCCTGGTCCTGATTTCTCCCAGCTCGGTCTGCTTGCAACGCATTTGCTATAGCTTCCTGAATCATGGTGTTAACACGATCGGCAGTCAACTTTGGAGGCATGGTGTTATCGAATATCTCTTTCTGCAAGACAAAGAAAATAGAAAAACAATGTAAGTATTCATATCAAGTTTCCCAGACATAAAATACATACAACGACACATCACTACGGAGTTACTAATATTCATCAATTCACACTACAAAAGATCAAATTTAAGACATATCACAGATCATGAAAGGTAACATAGATTGTATTGATAGTTAACCAAAATCGTGACAAGTATTGCCACTACAATCGTTCACCATAAAACATCAAGTACTTGAGTTTCTCGTCATAATACCATCATACAAAGGTCTAAAATAGTTCTATTACAATGATCAAAGAAAATACAAAACAAGTAACTAGGCATGTGGTGATCCACACGGCCTCTTGGATGGCGGCTCGTCGTCGTCTTCCTCGGTTTCCTCATCACTAACGTCCTCATCCACATCATCCACTTTTCTCTTTCCTTTATCATCTGGCCCACATTCCATTTCCTTTTTCGTCCCTGATGTGGATCCACACTCAATCATTACCTGACTTCCCACCGTAACACAAGCACCTCCAGTAGGCGGCTGAATCATGAAGTCGTTCGCCTCCATCTCCAGATCGTCCACGAATCTCCAATCCGGGGGCAATGAATCCCTCACACGATGCTCCCAACTCTGCATCCTCGACAACCTCATCTGATCCTCCCTAACACGGTCAAGACTAGCACTTAAATTCGCAACCATTGATCTCAAACTGTTGATGTCACTTTTGTTCACATTCCCGTCATACTCAATCCTTGCCGTCCTTTCCAACAGTCTTTCGTCCGCCTTGTCATTCTCGTCGAATCTACTGACCACCCTCGATTCCACTACATACCTCATGCACATCGATCCTTCCAAACCTCTCACAGTCCGTCGTACGAAATGATAACTCCTCGGTCCGGGACAGCAAATTCTTGGGATGCCTTGATGAAGAGAATTTGCGCTCATTGCACCTTCGGTTCTTCTGGGGATATCTGGTACACCAACCAGATGGGAAGTACGCATAGGCGTGGGGCAAGTAGTTCTCCTTGGGTCGGGGTCCTGGGCTCGTACATCGTTTCCGTTATCGTTAGGCGGTACCTCGGCCATTCCTGCAATAACAGCGAATTTCGGAGGGTACATAAGTAATTATACAATATTTATAAATATATGCATGCAAATGCAATGCAAAGGTGGTACATATGCCCAAAATGTAATAATATGATGCTCATGCATGATTAATACAAAAATTATGATGTCGGATATTTCACGTAAAATTCAACGTCTACATATAGTAATTCCATACTTATGTAATAATTACCCACATATATACTTTACTCAAAAGTATACGTCAAATGCCATAAATAGAACAATAAATCTTACCGGAGCCATGCAGGATAATTGTGTGTGCTTGGACCATTTTCTTACGACACCAAAAGTTATAGTTTAGGATTTTCAAAAACGACCTAGTTCTCTATAACTCGTGGCTCTGATTACCAATCTGTAACACCCCCACAATTGCTATGCGCAGCGGAACTACAACAATGGGTGCTACACAGTATTCATTGCACACAAGATATATCAAACGACGCTAAAAAGACGTCGACTTAAAAACTTAAATTTAAAATTGTTAGATGATACATGTCCACGGTTTTTCCAACCCCAAATAGTACACAGAGTTAAGCGTTTTCGGTCCCCATGAATCTCAACCCAAAAACTTCAGTTTTACAACCACATGACATTAAACATAAAAATTGTTTAAGTAGAAAAGGAGGGAAAAACGAGCGGACACCAAGCCGTACACACAACATCCATCCCATGCATGCTCCATCCTACAACTCAGCGGTTACCTGAAACACATGCCAAAAATTTGGTCAACGAAAACGTTGAGTGGAATTCATAGGTTTTTCAATCCATTTGAATGTATATATAATAAAAACCATTCGTGATCATTTATAGTCTTGTCGATCAAACAAACTATAATCAGGATACTGACAATTGTGTTTAAGCTCATGACACTAATCCGTTAACTCAATCACCCGCGTAAATATACCGGCATGATTCAGATGAAACCAGTGCCCCTTCTAAAGGCATCAGTTGCAATTATACCTTATTTCTCATACAAAATAATCTACCGCAGAACTTACTATAAGTACAGCTTCTCGGCTAGCATTGGGTCGTTAACCCCGTAGTACTACAAATTGCATAAGCGGCTATTTCCCCCTACTCGAGGGCAGGACAATAGTTAATAGTTCATGAATTTAGGGACTTTTGCAACTTTGGTACTCAACACAATTTCTAAGGCAACTTTCGGGTCTAACAATCATTCATGATATACGTTCCTTTTAAAAACTAGCATGCATTTCCCTCGCGGGTAAAACAATTTGAAATAATATAAGCGAGGCTATAAATTCACACCTTATATCTTAAGTAGTCGGTAGTTCGAGGGATGATCACTGACGACGAAACGGATGCCCGGTTAAATCAAGACCTATCACAAATAACGCGTAATGAGTAATCTCATCTTAATACTTACGGTACTGTATAAAATACATATATACAAGTCACTTAGGACAAGTATAACTCACGCCAAAAACAAAAACAACAAGTATCACTCATTTTATTCCATTCGTTCTCATTACTTATGCTATCCATTTTTACTCATTCTCGCCGGTACTCGACTAAAGTACGGGCTGTTTTACCTTATTTAACCACACTTATAAAATTTGAAAAAATTTCCAAAAATCCTATATGACCTGTAGATAACATGTTTTTAAGCCCAATAAAAGTTTTTACTTTTACGACCCGTTACGCAACTCATTTCCACGACTACATTTTACGGGCTGAAATTGCGCTTCGACCAACTTTGACCTCTTTGACCTATATGAAAAATACCTTTGACTTCTTTGACTCCTAAGTCAACATATAGACCCATTTACACAGGTTAGGGACCAAATTTTGACCCTTGACCATTTACCAATTTATACTTGTGACCCTCGGGATTTGACTAAAACTTTACACAAATTCGGATTATGAAAGTCCTCGTCTCCCGGTACCCGATCTTTAAAATGTCATAACTTTTAGCTCGTTTTGAGTCACGGGCTCTACCTTATACCAAATTAAAGCTAGGAAAACCCTATATAACTACATTTAGTTTTCAAGTTCTGGAAAAAAAAATAATTTTTATGAAATGGACCAAATGTTTCTGCCTAAAAATGACCATACCAAAAACGCACTTAGACTTGATTCCAAGCCTTCTAACCACCACTAAACATCATCCTAAGCCTTCCCAACATATCCTAACATCAAACTTTAATCCTACCCCTATTGATCAATCAATCTCAAAATCAAAACTTCCAAGAAATAAACATGCAAGTAATGAAACCTATGTAAATCATCCTAAAACATTAAACCAAACACAAGAACAACATGCAAAATCAACAACCACCATGGCTCCCCAAACACCCCCTTTGCCGTGGGGTTTGGGTGACCCAATCACCACAACCAAATTAATTTTGGTGGGTTTTCTTGGTATTTATACTTCCATAACACATAATATCAACATGCATTAGCTCATTTAGCCTCAAAAACGAATTTGGATCATATGGAAAAATCTTGAAAAATTTTTGTTAGTGCATGTTGGATTTGAGCACATGAACATGTGGGGAATGACCAAACTAAGTGTGGTCTAACCTTAGATTTTTGAAAAATCAAGTGGAAAAAGATTTTTGGTGGATTTTCTTGTGGGTTTGGGGTGTCCGTCGGTTTGAGAGAGAAGAGAGGGCGTGGGTGTTTGATTTTTGGTGAAAAATTTGTGTGTGTTTGTGTTTATGACAATTTTGGCCTTTTTGGTGGGTTGGGAGGGGCCTTTGTGCAATTTCTAGCTTCTTTTGGCCTTAAATGAAAAACGTCCTCAAAACTTTGCGGGTTCGACTCATTTGTCAATTTTGAAAATTTTACGGGAGTCAGAAATCTTCCCGAACGCTCCAAAATATTTTTGGGATACTTTAAATGTACTCGGAAGGCTATAAAACTCACCCGACTCAACTTAACACGAACCGTAAATAAAATTCTCGAAAAATTACATTATCGATAAATCGTCAAAAATTATATGAAATTGGGCATCCCTCGGGATCGTAATCGTCATCGTCCTTCTTAAAACGTCAAACGTAAAAATTATAACCTCGAACATCGGCTTTAACCAAAATACTTATAATTATAGAAATTAAAACTTATTAAAAATTTCAAAAATTAGCGTAATTTAGGGTATCGTTAATGACCTCGATTCTAGGGTGTCACACCAGGCTTCTTACCCTCATTTCAATTTTTGAATTCAGGTATGTTCCTCTTTCAGTTTACTTTATCTACAATTCGGGGACGAATTATTCTTTTTAGGGGGGAAGAGTTGTAAAACCCGCATACTTTTACCATGAACAGTACACTTAGTAAACATACGAACCAATTTAAAATTTCCTTTTATATCATGAACACGTGTCACGAATATTAAATTTAGAACTACGTACGCGTTAGTGCACGATAATTATTAAGTACGTGGTATTACACGATAATTATTAACCATAATAGTTATAATCACGAGCATGAAATCATGAACATTGAATCACGAACATGTAACTACGTATATATTTACAATTAGACGCTAAATATCGATTACGTACAAGTATTTATTATAACACGAATAATAAATTACGAACTAAAACGAAAATACTAACGAACGAACACGTAATTTGTTTAAACATGAAAAAGGCCCATCAAGGCCTTTTGGGGGCCTCATAGCTGCAGACAAGGAAGGGAAAGTGATGACGTATAGTCCCCAGCGGGCTCAGGAACCCAGCCCACGGATACTACCCGTATCCAGCCCATCACAGATGGGTGGGAATAATGTCATTTGAGCTTATGGGCTTGGATGAACAGTAACCGCACACATGTGTGCGGCCCACGGCCCGGCATGGCCGGTACAGGGTTAGACAGAATCATATTCTGTCTATGATTAGGATTTGCCCCAATAAAGAGGATATTCACTTACCAGAATTAGAAGATAATAATCAATCTAATTCTGGTGCTTATCATTTTCTTGGGGCCGAAGTATCAGTGACAGCCCATTAGGGTTTCACTGCCTATAAAAGGAACCCCCCAAGGGTTCCACAAAGGTATTACGTTCTATACTCTCAACTTACTCGATTCTGATAAACCCTAAACCGATACTTACTCTCACGTCGGAGTCTAATCGTGGGAAACATTCCCATGGTAAGTCTAACGCGTGTTGTTTAGTGTGCAGGATCCCAACCATACAGTTCACTTGGTGCAGGAGCCGGAGCCCAGCCAACCCGAATTAAGCCTAATTCGGGTCTAGCAAGGATCACCCAACTTTTGCATCAACAAGTTGGCGCCATCCGTGGGACCCATTACACTAAGCTAGAGAAAAATATCATCTTGAACTCTCAATGACGAAGGGGCATCCGCAAGCTAATCCCAGGAACATAAATCCTGGAAATCGGAAGTCCCAAGGGGAAGGGATACTCATCCCCAATCAATCCTCTAGCCGTCCAACGGGCGGACAGAACAACCGCAGTGGTTTTCAGTCTATGGGAGTGACGAGCACGATCTCTATGACTCCTCCACCTACTTCGACCCTAGACAACCCTGACCCAGGGAGTGCGCCCAATCCCCCTAACAAGGAGCCGCACATACCATCGACTGAGGAAGAAGTAGAAGTCCAACCACTCAGCGAGGAAGATCTCACTCGGGTTCTCACGTAGAACTTTGATAGGATCATCCCAGGGATTGCATCAAGGTTGAATCTAGGAAGGAACCTCCAGTCCAGACTCAACTTTGGCAACGCCGGACCAAGCACCTCTTCCCAAAATCAGAGGAAAAGGAAGACCCGGCCTCAGGAGCGGAGCCTCTTCGAGGAAACTCCCCAACCTAGGAATGTGTTTGAGCGCATAGGAGACCGCCTCATGCAGGAATTAACGCAGTCTCAGGAAGGAGGAGAGAAGTCCGACGGTTCACCCGAGCGACCAGATCTGGAACTGACAAGAGCCACTCGCCGCACAAGTGTGTGGGATAGGATGAACACTGGAAAGAAGGCTCCTGGCTCTTCTCAAAAGAGCGGTCCTCACCCAAGAGATGGGGCACCACCCCCCTCTCCAGATCCATCAGGAGAGGACCTGGATGACCATCCGCCCAAGCGTCACCGACCTAGGCGTACCCCTCCACCACCACCAAACAATGATGAGTATTACGGTGGCCCCTATTATCGAGAGGCAGAAGCGGAGGATCTTTCCCGCCCGTGGTGTGACCCGTGGGAAGACCCTAGGATCACCCGTCCATGGGCAGATCCCAGGGAAGATCCTTTCACTCTCCGTATACGGAACTACTCCGAAGACACAAAGCGTCGCATGTCGGCGTGTGTCAAGACCTATGATGGAACTGGTGATCTGGATGATCACCTCAAAATATTCGATACGCAGGCTAAAATTGAGCGATGGCCCATGCCTATATGGTGCCAAATGTTCAATTCAACCTTGATCGGCAATGCCCGTGACTGGTTTGAGGGACTCCCTCCACGAAGCATTGATAGCTTCACGAAACTACGCACTGCGTTCAAGAATAATTATACTCAGCGGAAGAAGTATAATAGGGATCCGGTCTCATTGGAAACTGTCAAGCAACGGCCGGGGGAGTCTACAGAAGCCTTCACTGAACGATTTAACGACGAGTGCACACGCACAAAGACGATGCCGGAACTCCTGAAAATCTCCGACTACATGCACGCCATAACAGATAGGGAGTTAATCAGGCGTCTCAATGACAAGCGTCCAGAGAAGTATGATGATCTCATGGAAAGGGTCAAAAACTTCATAGAGGGAGAAACAGCGGTTGCCGCGGCTTACCCTTCAAAAGGAAACGGCTACCGATCAAACGACCAGTCCCGGAGACAGTCGGGCGGTCAAAGCAATCAAAACAATAGTAGGGGCTCAGACTACAAGATCCAAAACAAAGGAGGACGGCCGGACGATAAGTTTACCCCCCTAAAGATGTCCTACCGGGATATCTTGCTGACGGAAGGGGCAAATTTTCTAAGACCTCCCCCAATGACAACTCCGCCGGACCGTCGTCAAGGAAATCGTTTCTGCGAGTTCCATAATGACAAGGGCCATGGCACGGAGGAGTGTATCCAGCTCAAGAAGCACATTCAGTCACTGCTCAAGTCAGGTAAACTCAAGCATTTGGTTAGGGATTGGAAGGATGGAAAAGACAACAAGAAGTATGACAAGAAGGATCCCCAAAAGGACAAACCTTCGACCATATACATGATCCAATCCAGACAGCGCCGCACGAGGCAGAAAATTGGCCAAAAATTTTCACGCGGCAGGGAAATCTCATTCCCTCCCATCACAGCAAGCGATGTGATTGATGCGCCTCTCACTATTGAGATAAGCATTGGAACACATAATGTTCGTCGCATGTATGTGGATGGGGGGTCATCAGCAGAAGTACTGTACGAACACTGTTTTGTGTAGTTACGGCCAGAAATAAGAAGCCAATTGGTACCGGCCACGGCGCCGCTCACTGGTTTTAGTGGAGACACCATCTGGCCGATAGGGCAACTGCGTCTGCTTGTAACCATTGGGAATGAAGAACACTCCACTACTGCGTGGATGAACTTCATGGTGATACGCTCACATTCTCCGTACAATGGGATCATAGGCAGACCAGGTATTCTGGCTATACGGGCGGTACCTTCCATGGCACACGGAATGATCAAGTTTCCTGTAGAGGGAGGAATCGTCACCATTTACAACACAATCGTACCAGCATCCGAGTGTCATACCGTGTCAACACCGGCTCCACCTGTTCCACCCAAGGATGGATCACCACCTCCCAATTGGAGGGTGGGAATCCATCCTGACTATCCGGAACAGGAGGTATCCATAGGGGGAACACTCTCGGATAGCGGCAAAAGGGCCATGTGCTCTGTTTTAAGTGCAAATCTAGATATATTCGCATGGGAGCCAAAGCACATGACAGGCGTACCACGCGCAATAGCAGAACATAAGCTCTAGATCCGCCAGGGGTATCAACCCGTCAAGCAAAAGAAGCGCGGCCAGGCACCTGAACGCAGCCGAGTGATACTGGATGAAGTACGAAAGCTAGTGGACTTGGGTATCAAGCGCGAGGTATACTACCACGAGTGGTTATCCAATCCAGTCATGGTCAAAAAACATGACGGAAGCTGGCGCATGTGTGTGGATTTCACAGATCTGAACAAAGCCTGTCCACGGGATTGCTATCCGTTACCGGAGATTAACTGGAAGGTGGAATCTCTATGTGGATATCCCTTTAAGTGCTTCCTGGACGCATATAAAGGATACCACCAGATCCAGATGGCGGAGGAGGACACAGAAAAGACGGCGTTCCATACTAGTCAAGGCGTATATTGTTATACGAAAAGGCCGTTTGGACTAAAGAACGCCGATGCTACATACCAGCGGCTTGTGGACAAAGCCTTTGACTCACAGATAGGCCGCAACCTGGAAGTCTATGTGGATGACTTAGTCATAAAAAGTCATACGGAGGATGCACTTCTCCGGGATGTTCAAGAGACATTCGACACACTGAGGAGGATTAATATGAAGCTAAATCCAAAGAAATGCACGTTTGGGGCAACGGAGGGAATGTTCCTTGGATATATGATTGATCCAAATGGCATCAAACCTTGCCGAGAGAAAACAGACGCAGTAATACAACTGCCATCCCCTCAGACACGGAAGGAGGTACAATCCTTAAATGGGAAGCTGGCCGGGCTAAATAGGTTCCTATCAAAGTCCGTAGAGAAGTCATTACCCCTATTTAAGACACTCAAGAAGTGCATTAGGAAGGGAGACTTCCGGTGGACAAAGGAAGCCGAGGAAGCCTTTGGCCAACTCAAGCAGCACCTGGCATCTCTCCCTATGCTAGTAGCTCCCCGACCAAAGGAGGAGCTCATTATGTATCTCTCAGCCACACATGGAGCAATAAGTGCGGTACTCATGACAGATAGGGATACGGTGCAAACTCCGGTCTACTTCATAAGTATAACATTGCAAGGGCCGGAGTTGAATTACTCCTCTATGGAAAAATTGGTTTTGGCACTAGTGTTTGCTACAAAATGGTTGCGCCGATACTTTCAGGCGCACCCAATTGTAGTAATTACCGACCAACCAATAAAACAAGTCATCTCTAGACCGGATGTGGCAGGAAGGCTACAAAAATGGAGCATTCTATTGCGGGAGCATACTATATCTTATAGGCCAAGGACGACTGTTAAAGGCCAGATCTTGGCAGATTTCTTGATAGAGAAACCGGATGAGGACGGACCAGTCGTAAAACACTACGAGACTCCAGTAGAACCATGGGTGTTATTCACGGACGGATCTTCATGCATGGATGGGTCGGGAGCGGGCCTCATCCTCACAAATCCAGAAGGAATGGAGTTTACGTACGCCCTCCATTTTGAGTTCACAGCCACCAACAACGAAGCGGAATATGAAGCATTAATTGCGGGTTTAAAAATCGCCGCTAGAATGGGATTCCGCAACCTTGAGGCCTATGTGGACTCACGGCTTGTCGCGAACCACATTCTAGGTGGATATGTGCCTAAGGAGGACAACATGGTCCGATACTTGGAGAAAGTTAAGTCACTCATCGCGGCTTTCAGCAAGTCTTCCATCAAGCAGGTGCCAAGAGGTGAGAACAAAAAGGCGGACGCTCTTAGAAAGATCGCATCCACAAGCTTCGCCCACTTGTCCAAGCAAGTCTTGGTGGAAATACTCAAGGAAAAGTCTATAACAGAAGGGGAGGTCGCTACTATAGTTGAGGAGGATGGGCCTACATGGATGACCCCGATCATCAACTATTTGACTAGTGAAACCCTTCCGGCGATGAAAAAGCGGCGCGGCGCATCAAAAGGAAGTCGCAGCACTTCGAACTACGAGAAGGTATCCTCTATAAGCGCTCTTTCTTGCAGCCGTGGTTTCGGTGTGTTGGACCACGTCAGGCCACTTATGTAATCAGTGAAATACATGAAGGGTTATGTGGCATGCACGCAGGTCCACGATCCGTGGTAGCTCGATCCTTACGAACAGGATATTATTGGCCTACCATGCACAGGGACGCGCGCGACATGATTCGCAAGTGTAGTGATTGCCAAGTGCATAGACCAGTATCGTGACATCCGCAGCAGGAGCTTATACCTATTACATCCCCATGGCCATTCTATAAGTGGGGAATCGACATTGCAGGACCATTCCCTGTAGCTGCGGGGGGAGTCAAGTTCTTGATTGTCACGATGGACTACTTCACACGATGGATAGAGGCCAAAGCAGTCAAATCCATTACAGGCAAACAAGTTAAAAAGTTTGTTTGGGAGAACATTGTGTGCCGTTTTGGCTTACCAGGGGAAATCATCTCGGACAACGGTAAACAGTTCGCGGATAATCCATTCAAGGACTGGTGCGCATCATTGAATATCAAACGGCGCTTCGCGTCTGTTAAGCACCCGCAGACAAATGGCCTTATGGAATGAGCAAATAGAAGCTTGGGAACCGGCATCAAGGCACGTCTGGAGGAACGAAGTGCCAAATGGGTGGATGGGCTACCACATGTTCTATGGGCGCATAGGACTATGATCAAAACAACCAACGGAGACACTCCGTTTGCATTAGCCTACGGCACTGAAGCTGTTATACCAGCAGAAATCGGAATGCCTACCATCCACACGGCGGAGGTTAATGTCGTCACGAACGACGAGCAACTGCGAATCAACCTGGATTTGTTGGCGGAAAAAAGGGAGATAGCAGCCATCAATGAGGCTAAGTCCAAGGCTAAAATGAAGGCTTATTATGACGCCAAGGTTAAAGGTGTTTCTTTTCGAACGGGAGATTATGTCTATCGTGCTAACGAAGCAAATCGAGCGGAGAATACAGGAAAGCTGGGCCCTAAGTGGGAAGGACCGTATGAGGTCACAGAAGCCTTAGGACGAGGCGCGTACAAGTTACGTGACATGGATGGCCGCGATCTGGAACGCACATGGAACATCTCCTATCTCAAAAGGTGCTATCTTTGAAAGCTACGGCTTCCGCATGGGTACTTCGCTATATGTGGCTTTAAGGAAGATCCATGCACTCTATCTGTTTTGTTTCTTATGTTTTTTCTAGGTTCCTTTTTTGTTCTTTAGGACTTATCATTCTTGTTCAAACAAAAAATGTAAACGTTCTAATAAAATGCCGTGGTGCCTAGCTAGCTCCACGACTTGTTTTGTGGAAATTATTTCTTAGGATTTTGTTAGTCATATGAATTTTTATTATTATAATATGCCATGTCTCATTCATATGCATTCATTCAATCACCGTACATGTACTATACGCCTCCAGGCGGGGTAAGAGGATTAAGTGAACCTACTAATTCAACTTGCCGCGTAAGAGGGATGCAACCCCAGCGGCGCGGATCATGTATCCTTACTAGACGCCTTATTCACAAGACGTTGTGATAAGTTTCCGTATGCCGTACTCAAGTAGTGCTTTGCATAATAAAGACGCACGTCGCATGTCTAGTAAATTATAGACTTGAATGTATTTTCTCTTTTGGGTAAGACGTGACATGTCATGCAGTATCGGTAATCAATATATAACAAAATAAAAATACACAAGTTTCCAAATCATAACAAAATGGCCGTGGTTATCACGGACTTACTAACCAAAGACAGTTTACCACATCAGTCTTAGCCGTGTACATGCACGGACGAATAAAAGCTACAAATGTTTACAAGATAAATTACAAGGGGGGTAGGAATTCCCCTATGTCTTTCTTTCCTTCTTCGATCAGAGCACGGAGGGCCTCCCTGCGAGCGTCCTTTCCATCCTGCACCTTGATCGCAGTCGCATCCAATGCCTCAGCAAGGAGCTTTTCACCTTTCATCACTTTCAATATGGAGTCGTAAGTAGGCAAGGTCAATTGGATGGGATCCGCAGTAAGCTTGGACATTACCACCTCGTTCGGAGCATCCTTAAGCGCCTTGAGTTCATCCAGAAGAGGGTGTTGGATTGCCGCCAGTGCATCCATCGACGCGGTCATATTGTCCGCAGCTGAAGGGTTATGGTAGGGATGCTGCATAATGTCTTCGTTTTTACCTATCAATTCCGCAGCCTGGACCAAACCCTCATGCCTACCACGGTCGATTCCATCCGACACGACCCTAGCAAATGCTTGTAGCAGGTGCGGAGCTTCCATGGCCTTGCTTACGGCAAGGCGCATTCCTTGTCCAATCATCCACCTGCGTCCAACTATGGCGGATAGCAGTGGAGGACACATTCTTTCAGCACAACTTGTGGCCATCTCGCTCAGCTCCTCCTCAGCCATTGCAGCTTGCTCTTCCAACTTGGTCCGCACTTGTGTTAGCTCATCCTTCAGCGCATCACGCTCTTTGGCGATGTTGAAGGCTTGTACGGTTACGGCCTTGGTAGAAGCTTCGGCCGCGGACACCTGCATGTGGAACTTCGAGTTATCACAAGGATAATATGTTTTTTCTTGGGTCAAATAAAAAATCGAGGAAAATAAAATATATGTATAATATTTTAGAAAGCATACCTTCTCGTTCGATGCGGCTACAAGGGCCTCGAGCTCGGCGATGCGTTTTTCTCGGCTGTCGGCATGATGAGCTTGCTCTTTCACTGTAGCCTCGGTCGTCACGAGCGCCTCTTGCAATGACGCAATGGCTTCTCATTCTTCACAACCATTGCCTCCCGACGAGCTATCCTTTTGTCTGCCCGCTTCACATTCGCCAGGGCCTTGATCAGGCGGCGTCTTAGAGCGGCACCCACCGTCACTTGATGAGCGGACGACACATCAAACTGCTCCAGCAGGGATTCATGATCCAGCTCGTCTAAGTCTTGTGCAAGGGCTGGAGGGGTAATATGCTCGATGAATTCCGAACACTCAGATTCCGCCTCCAACCTTGTTAAACTAGAGAGATTCCACGCCAGGCGCATGCTATTTTCTGGCCCTTCGGGGAGTGGCTCCTCGGCGTATGTCGCAGCAGGGGATGGGGGCCTGTTTGATGTTGCGGGGGATGGATTCCTCTCCACCTCTTCCTCTTGGGCTACAGCCGACGGATCTGCCCTGTTATTGACATTGCAACTTTTGTTTAGGCATTCTATATTTCACAAGCAAAATGACAAGACTGACTTACGAGGGGTACTTACGTGGTGCCAGTGGCAGGTTCTGGGGCGGTAGGAGCTACGGCACTCACAGGGGTAGCTCGCCAGACTTGCTCTTCCATATGTGGGGTAGGGTTGGCCTGGGCAGTCGCAGTACCACTTCCCTCCTGGTACTGCGGATGGTCCTTCCTCAGTTTCTTTGGGGGAGCATTCGAGGACCCTGCCTCATCCCCTATCGTCTTTGCCACCCTCCTGGTGGTCTTTCTCTTTCTGGATGTGGGCTGGGCGGACCCAGAAGCTTGAGTGATGTCTTCATCCTCAAGGTTGAGGAAATCACTTTCATCCTCCTGATGCGTCGCGGTGCCCTCCAACAGCAGCTCTCCACCATCTTCATTATGGAAATCCAATGGGGATTTCTCAATGATAGGCTCCTCTTCATCTGATCTTTGCTCTGATGTTTCTTCAAGTGGGATGGTGCGGTCTGCGGTCGCATCGAGAAGGGGGAGTTCATTCTCCTTCAAAGGGCGAAATCCTTCAGGCACCTTCATTGGGTCGCCCTGGCGCAATAATCCGTGTAGGTTCATTTCTGCGTACATTTATAAATACACGGGTTAGTATGGTCCTGCAAACAATAAAGGAACGTTTCTCACATTTACAAAGTATAACGTACACCTACCCTGTCCACGCTCCGTCAGAAAGCACGGATATAAGTTCTCCCTCCCATAATAACGACGGCTTAATCCTACTTAGCACAGAAAATGTTCCGGCAACCCCCTATGGAATTCTGTGCGGTGGGTATCTAATATTTTCAGGTCTTTGCTGCTATAATCTTTGGATTTGGGCGGAGAATCTTTGGGTACCCTGGTTTTAAGGACGAAGGGAGTGGGAAATACTTTTTCATCCACAAAAAAGTAATGGTCGTACCAGCTCTTAAGAGAGTCTAAGGGCTTCCTATACGTCATTGGGGCGTTCCCGGATCGTTTTTTAAACGATAACCACCCATTCACTAGTTGGGGGGAGTAAAACGCCCTAAATAGGTTCACGGTCGGGGTTACATTGCATGTATGGCATGTAATTTCAAACTGGTTGATTTTGCACGCCCCTATGCAGTGAAGCTGGGTTATGTGGAAGTCATAATACAAAAGCAGATCTACCAAGAATTTGGACAGGGGGATACGGTAGTTGGCCGAGTCATATAGGAGCGTGTACACGCCTATCTTCCCCTTTGGTGCATCCGTAATTGCCCCACCTTCACCTGGATAGGTGGGGTGTACGCTTTCGGGAATATAATACTTCGACAAAAAGTCTATGTATATTTCCCCCGACATCATGTTCAGGACATCCGTAATAAGTGGGTTGTCCTTTACCATGTTTTATAAAAAGGGTTTGTAGGGCGTGATGATCTAACCTACGGCGGAGGAAATCCGTGGAATAGAAGGCAAAAGTGTGGAGGATGGAGCTTGGAAATAACAATGGCGGAAAAGAGTATGAATTGTGTGTGTAACAAACACACGTACCAACTCTTATATAGGGTTGCTTCGGTTTCAGAGGTAACGTGGATGTTTGACACGTGTAGGCCACTACGCCTATCCAACAGATGGGATTTCTGACACTTCTGCAAAGTCAGAAGGGGCCCACGAGTCACTTCTTAGCAGTTTTACGTGGCTCAATGGTGGGCATTAATGGTGCACTTTTGTAGAAGTGCGGCTACCAGTTGACTATCATTAATGCATTTATTCTTGTGTCGGGATATGCGGTCTTACGTACGACAATATTCAATGCTACATTTAATTTGTCTCGGCCGTTACGTGCGGCTGAGGTTTTCTTGGAATAACATTCCTAGACGGGCAGCCACGTGCGGCCGAAACAAAATCTTACATATCTATCATTCCCTAGGTCTTTCTTGGTACGTCCGGGGAGCATCTTGATAGTATAGAGGTTACGCCTACGGCTGTAACAACTAGACTGGGGGGACATGATGACGTATAGTCCCCAGCCGGGTCAGGAACCCGGCCCACAGATACTACCCGTATCCAGCCCATCCCAGATGGGTGGGAATAATGTCATTTGAGCTTATGGGCTTGGATGAATAGTAACCGCATACATGTGTGCGGCCCACGGCCCGGCATGGCCGGTACAAGGTTAGACAGAATCATATTCTGTCTATGATTAGGATTTGCCCCAATAAAGAGGATATTCACTTACCAGAATTAGAAGATAACAATCAATCTAATTTTGGTGCTTATCCTTTTCTTGGGGCCGAAGTATCAATGACAGCCCATTAGGGTTTCACTGCCTATAAAAGGAACCCCCTAAGGGTTACACAAAGGTATTACGTTCTATACTCTCAACTCACTCGATTTTGATAAACCCTAAACCGATACTTACTCTCACGCCGGAGTCTAATCGTGGGAAACATTCCCACGGTAAGTCTAACGCGTGTTGTTTAGTGTGCAGGATCTCAACCATACAGTTCACTTGGTGCAGGAGCCGGAGCCCAGCCAACCCGAATTAAGCTTAATTCGGGTCTAGCAAGGATCACCCAACTTTTGCATTAACAGAAAGGGCCAAGCCCAAGTTGATTTTGCTAAATAAACAAAAAGGGAAAATACATATTCATTCTACAGAGTTTTTCTAAAAAAATAAAAACCCTAGTTCTTCCTTACCTCTCCCTTTGCCACCGGCTACAAGAGACACGACAAGGGTGTTTGGTTGATTTTGTTTATTGAATTCGGGTATACGTGTTCGTGTTATTAATCCTCATTCATCACGCATTCGGTAACCTCTAAATCCTTTACTTTTATTTCTTTTAAATGGAATCAAGAATACATGATTACGTAAATCTTAAAAACAAGTAATAAACATGTTAGATAAATCATGAAAACATAAAAGAAAATGGGTTTGATGGGGTTTTGTTCGGCCGAAACACACGAACCGAGAGCCCCATGGCTCTCGGCTTGGCTCGTCGTGCACCCACAGCCGAGACATCATGTCTCGGCGTGGCCTATGTGGTTCGACAACAGGGGACACAAGGACCCCGACGCATGTCAGGGCAGCCTTGTGGCCTGTTTGGGTCTTGGCAGCACATCAGCACCACCGGTCCTATACTGGTGGCTGTTTGGTCTTTCGGTAGGAACACAATGCAGGCCAGGGGGAACCACCGGCTACAGCCGGTTGTGAATTTGTACAAGCAGTGGCAACCGGCTAGGCCGGGTAGCCACTGCTAAGGGGTGTCTGGTTCGGTCCAGTTCAAGGGTCCGGTCCGGTTCATGTCGGTCTAAATTAAAAACACGGGTTCGGTTACATGATTAATTTTTACAAGTTTACATCTTACAAGTTATATTATTTTTCAAGGAAATTAAATTAATTAAAACAAGACTATATTAATTTAATTTAATCATGGACTTAAGTGATTATTATTTAGTAAATAATACATGTTTGAACCTAAGTATTTTTACCATTTAATTTAGACTATAGTATTAATTAATTATTTAAAACATAGACTATAATTAATGAATAAATGATGACAAAGGTTATAATTAATAAATTAGTAATACATGTTTAACCTAAGTATTTTATATGCCTTAATTTAATTAAATCATGTTTATATTTAATTAAATCATATAACCTATAGATTATTTAATTAACATGATATTATTAATAAACTATACTATTATTACATGACTTATGATATTTAACAAGTAAACTTAAGCTTATATTGTTAGCTTATTAATCCAGCTTATTTCTAAATATAGAAACTTTCTATTTCAGAAAACTTACTATTTTAGAAACTGATCTATTTTTGGAAACTTTCTATTTTTGGAAACTTTCTATTTTTGGAAAATTTCTATTTTTGTAAACCTGCTATTTTTAGAAAGTTACTTATTATACACAACAAGTATAATAATACAAGAATACAAGTTAATACTTAATCAGAAGACATGAAATACATGATAAACACTAGTAAAATGATTAAATCAGTAAAACAAGACAAGAACATATAAAACAAGCTAAGACATGTTATAATCAGTTACGTACTCAGTAATCAGAATACTTATACATGTTCCCCGTTTATGTAGCATTAGTGAGGTCAGAGTAGGACTTTCATCCTTTCGTCTTTCCTCGCTCATTGGACACAAGGTACGGATTTTCCGTCCTTTAGTATGGACATTCTTTCCTTATTAGGATTTCCCTTTTACAACCAACTGTTTTCCCAGTATTGTTTTATATGTTTGATACTTATGTTAGATTAAATGCATAAGCTATATACATGCACGACCAGTGTCACCTAGTTACGGAGGTACCATAACCATAACACTGGAGGCACCAGTGTTATGACTTCCCCACGGCGGAGTGATTGCTCGTGGCGTTCCTTTTTAGTTTTGGCCATTATATAATATTATCATGTGGGGCATATGGATGCATCCTAGTTACATTTTTTACAGGATTTTTCATGGTAAATGCGATGTGTGCCTTGCATCCTTCACAAGGAGTTGATCCCTCCTACCTAGACTATTTAATTAGAGGCAACCCCTCTAATTGCATGATGAGGTCTCCCCTCCAAGTATTCATGCACGGTGGAACCTCATAACCTATATGGGCTATTGGCTAATTAATACAGATTTTATATAAAAACATAAGTCTTTTCAAACTATAAAACCAGTTTTATGAACATGATTCCAGGTTATCTAGGACTTATACATTTCTGCTGCTATTATTAGTCTTTTATTCTTATGTCATTCATGCTATACTTGTATATCCGTTCACTGGGCGTTATGCTCAACCGTTTTACTTTCATGTTCCCAAACGGGAGGTACTCAAAGGCGCTCGTAGACTTTAAGCGTACGTGCATATGGATTGGAAGCTATCTAGCCTTCTCTACTTTATGCCTTTTTCCATACATTATGCTACTCATTTATTTGGACATTGTTTAGTCCTTTTCCATTTCATTACTTATGTTTGTGTGTGATGAGCTTATACCTGGACTACTGATGTTTGTTTCTGGTATTTCCATTCATGGTCATTTAATGTTTTTAAGACATTTATCTTGCTTGCTTTGATGACACAACATAATCACGCGTGACATTCCATTTACCAAAATGGGGTGTTACAAAGGGAATAACACATATTACATTCATATTACAAAAATATGAAAGAACATACAAGAGAAATATTCATATACACAATATGAATATTTAAAAACAACAAATAAGGAAAATAAGCAACATAAGCAACATAAGCAAAAACAACTCTAGTAGTGATAATCCTCCAAGATTGCTTTAATTGACTCAAAAAACTAAAACACAAAGTGTGCCTTAATTGTAAAAATAAGACCATGAGGCATCATTCGAAGATTTGTTCACGGGATCAAATACTTTGAGAGGAGGTCGAGTGAGAAGAAATTAAAGAAAATTTAGCTTGTCATACACATGAGCAAGTTCAATTTGTTAAAATCGACAACAAGCACACGAGCTTCTATTATGCAAAACAACGTCGTTAGATGGGGGAGGACCATCAAGAATAGAAGGTGGTGGTGGAGAGGGAGATAATGGATAAGAAATGTTTTCACAATGCCTAGTGAGATTTGGGAAAGATGAGAGGTCATTGAGAGGAGGTATGTTGCAAGGTTTAGGTGGTGGTGGAAGAACTTCTCTTTCTCATTGGATCGATTGAGAAAGTCTTATTCCAATACACAATAGGAGAGAAAGAGGAATTATAGCAAGGTTTGGGAGTAGAGGAATCATGATGATCCTTGTTCTTTTTTATCCAAACGGGTCGAATCGAGATTTTTGGTTTCTTAGAAAGCTTAGAAGAAGAAGCTTTAGGTTTAGAAGATTGTGACAAAGAGATGTTGTTAAGATTAGAAGAGTTAGACATTGTGAGGGATGAGAAGAAGAGATCCCTAAAGAAGATAATTAAAAGAAAATATATAAGGCAAAGATTTGAAATGAAAACAAAAGTTTTCAAGGAATGTTTAGCCAAAAATGGAAAACAAAGAATCTTGAAAAAGACTGTGGTCAAAGAGGAAAGAGCAAAAACAAGCCAAATGTTGGCTTTCTGTCCGCGTTTTCAAAAATTTGCAAATCTTGGATTTTTACCGCTTTTAGCACTAGATTATGCTTTGGTTGCATAAAAGGCAACTGATAACGCTCTAACTATACATGTTTGAGTGTGCGTTATCTGTTTATATTTAGGTTAATTATGTGAACTATCGATACTTAATGGAGTATATTTGATGTTATGGGTTCCAAGGACGTGCCGTGGAAGGAAATGGAAGAAAACACGAAGACATGAAGCTTAACAAAGAAATAAAGTCAAGCTTCTGATCTCCCAACACCTGTCACTGTTTTGGCCATATCTTGAGCATACGAACTCCGTTTTAGTTAATTCAAGTGGCCACAGAAAGAGGAAAGAATGATATACAACTTTGCCTTTTGGTCCAAGCTGGAAATGACCAAAAGTGCGGGGCACTTTTCTGCAAATCCTGGAACGTTCTAGACGCAAAATTGTGCGGCACACCATCTAGGTTGTGCGGCGCACATCTGACCCACCAAATGTGCGGCGCACATTTGGAAAAGTGCAGCGCACTTTTGCCCCAGTGAAAAGTATAAATAGAGAGCATTCCCTCTCACTTAAATAATTAAGTTTCTAAAAATAGAAAGTTTCCATAAATAGATTAGCTACCTTAAATAATTAAGTTTCTAAAAATAGAAAGTTTTCATAAATGGATATAAGCTGGTTAATTAAGCTAATTATATAAGCTTAATTGTTTTCTGATTATTATTCTAAGTCATGTGATTATAGTATAGTTTATTAATTATTACATGTAAATTAAATAAACTATAGGTTAAAAGTATTCAATTAAATATAACATGATTTCAATTAAATAAAGGGAAAATACATAGGTTAAAAACATGTATTATTAACTATTAATAATATAACCTAAGTCATGTTAATTAATTAATTATAGTCATGGCTTTAAATAATTAATTAATTATAAAGTCTAATTAAATATAAATACTTAGGTTAAAATTCATGAATTACTAATTAAATTTATAACCAAAGTCATGTACATTAAATTAATAATGCCTTGTTTTTTATTAATTTAATTTAAGTCTAAAAACATAACTAGTGAAAATCATAAACCTTGAAAATAATTCATGAACCGGACCCGTGACTAAAAACCCATGAACCAGACCCGTAACCATCACCATAACCCGAACCACGTCGGGTTTCCCCTTGGTTTTGCTGCTGCTGTGGGACCACCACCATCATACCGAAACCATATGGTCTCGGTGGTGTGTAATAAGCCAAGCCGAGACCCATTAAGGGCTCGGTTAGGCGTCGGCTACAACACAAACACCCCTAAACCCTTGTTTTGATTTACCTCATGATTATTAACATGTTTAAATAATTGTTTTTAATTAGTTTATTAAAAACATCATGATTTTATGTGATTATCAAAATCAAAACATAAAAAGAAAAGGGTTAAAAGGTTATACCGAATACGTGAATCAATTAAGGATGAACACACACGAATCCTTGCAAAATTTCCAAGATCAAAATCAACCCGAACACCCCTTTTTGGTGATCAAACCCGGCGGCCAAAAGAACAAAGAAAAATAAAACTAGGGTTTTCTTCCTTTTCTAATTTTTGTGATAAATGACACAAGTTTTCCTTAATTCTTGTTTAGTAAAATTTTACATGGGCCAAGCCCATGTTCTTGTTGTGTAGCCGCGGGTAGGGGCCTTACTTGTGGTAACCCGTACCTTTTTCCGTGTCTAAATATATTAGTGTGTTCTCGTGTTTTATCGTATTCGTAATTTACGTGTTCTAATTAGTTTACGATCGTGACTTAGTTATTCGTGTTCATAATAAATATATATTCGTAATTAATATTAGCTCGTGGTTAATTTACGTTCATGATTTCATGCTCGTATGTTCGTGATTATAATTATTATTGGAATAATTATCGTGAGTTAATACGTAATAAATACCTATCTTGTTCTTACACGTACGTAATACTTGTAATTCATATACGTGAAACGTAAACATTTTATAAAAGGAAAGTTCTAATCATGTACGTACGATCTTAAAGGTACTATTCATGGTAAAAGCATGCGGGTTTTACAACTCTTCCCCCCCTAAAAAGAATAATTCGTCCCTGAATTATAGATAAAGTAAACTGGAAAAAAGAACATACCCGAATTCAAAATATGAAATGAGGGTAAGAAGCCCAGATAGACTCCTCTGTTTCCCAAGTGGCTTCCCGCTCGGTATGATCCCTCCAAAGGATTTTGACGAATGGAATCGTCTTCCTTCTCATGACTCGTTCTTGTCTGTCAAGAACTCGTTCGGGTTCTTCTAAGAAAGTGAGATCTTCACGTATCTGTTCTGGTGGATACTGAACCATGTGAAAGGGATGATATTGGTACCCTATGAGTAAGGACACATGAAACACATTGTGTACGTGCGAAAGCTGCAGAGGTAACGCTAAACGGTAAGATACTTCATCGACTCGTTCAATGATATCAAACGCTCTGATGAATCGAGGACTGAGCTTCCCTTTAATTCCAAAACGTCTAACACCACGTGCCGGCGAAACCTTAAGGAAAACGTGATCTCCTACGTTAAAATGTATGTCCCTACGATGCTTGTCTGTGTAGCTCTTCTGACGCGACCGTGCTTCTTGCAGTTTCTGATTCGCTACTGCGACCTTCTCATTAGTCAGCTCGATGATTTCTGGTCCTTCAAGTGCTCGCTCACCAACCTAATCCCAGCAGATTAGGGCGCCACACTTTATGCCATACAACATCTCGAAAGGAGCACACTTGATACTTGCGTGCCAACTGTTGTTGTATACAAACTCCACCAAACAGATATAATCGTCCCAACCACCCGTCCATTCCAACGCACATGACCTCAACATGTCTTCTAATGTCTAAATCGTTCACTCCGATTGCCCGTCTGTTTGAGGATGAAAAGCCGTGCTAAGCTTAAGTTGTGTACCCCAAACTTTCTGCAGACTCTTCCAAAATCGCGAAGTGAATCGAGGATCTCTGTCTGAGACGATGCTGGATGGAGCACCGTAAAGTCTCATGATCTCCCTTCTATACGTATCGGCGAGTTTACTGACCGAATCTTCCTTGCGGATCGGTAAGAAATGAGTTGATTTGGTAAGTTGATCTACGATAACCCAAATTGCATCGTTCTTCCTCTTGGTTGGCGGAAGACTGGTAACAAAATCCATGGTGATTTTGTCCCACTTCCACTCTGGGATATCTAACGGTTGAAGGAGACCGCCAGATCGCTAATGCTCGATCTTAACCTGCTGACAGGTAAGACATTTGGAGACGTAAGTGGCGACATCCTGATTTCATACCACTCCACCAAAAGTACTGCTTGATGTCATGGTACATCTTAGTCGAACCAGGATGTATAGAGAATTGGGAGCTATGAGCTTCAGCTAACAAAGCTTCCCGTAGTTCTTGATCATCAGGGACACAAAGTCTCGTGCCCTGCCATATGATACCATCTGCATCTACTCTGAATTCCGTCTGCTTCTCCAAATTCTGAATTATCGCCCAAATTTCTCCATCATCTTTCTGAGCTTCCTTGATCTTAGAGAGCAACTCGGGTTCTACTCTAATATTAGCCCAGTAACCGTGCTGTCCACATACCATGATCTCTATGTATAGTCGCTCCAAGTCTCTTATGATTTCCTCCTCAATCTTAATGCCGTTGATCATTCCGGACTTTCTGCTAAGTGCATCTGCTACTACATTCGCCTTGCTGGGATGATACTGCAGACTAATGTCATAATCCTTCAACAGCTCTAACCATCTCCTCTGTCTCATGTTCAATTCACGCTGAGTGAAGATATACTTCAAGCTCTTGTGGTCCATGAAAATGTCACATGATTCTCCATATAAGTAGTGCCTCCATATCTTCAATGCAAACACGACTGCAGCAAGTTCCAAGTCATGCATAGGGTAATTTTCCTCATAAGGCTTAAGCTGCCGTGAAGCGTACGCGATCACTTTCCCATGTTGCATGAGAACACAACCAAGTCCCTTCCCTGATGCATCACTGTAGATTTAAAATCCACCCGTACCAGATGGGAGAGTAAGAATAGGTGCAGATACTAACTGCTGCTTCAGGTCTTCAAAGCTCTTCTCTCGTTGTTCAGTCTGGGCGAATTTCTCCCCTTTCCGCATCTGTTTGGTCAATGGTAGTGCTAAGCGGGAAAAGTTCTCCACGAACCTACGGTAATAGCCAGCTAAGCCTAAGAAACTGCGGACTTCAGTCGCTGATGTCGGCCTCAGCCACTTAGTAATAGCCTCAACCTTCGCTGGATCCATAGTGATTCCTTCTGCTGATACAATGTGACCTAAGAATGCCACTTTGTCTAACCAGAACTCACACTTGGAGAATTTAGCATACAACTGCTTCTGGCGAAGAATCTGTAGTACTGTACGAAGATGGTCTTCGTGTTCCTCCTTGGACTTTGAGAAAATCAGGATGTCATCGATGAAGAAAATGATAAACTTTTCCAGAAATTTATGGAAGATTCTGTTCATCAAATCCATGAACACTGCTGGAGCATTGGTCAGACCGAATGACATGACTACGAATTCGTAGTGGACATAGCGTGTACGGAAAGCAGTCTTGGCGATGTCCTGCTCCTTAACACGTAGCTGATGATAGCCTAACCTAAGATCAATCTTGGAAAAGTGTTTGGCCCTTTGGAGTTGGTCAAACAGATCGTCTATACGTGGTAGTGGATACCTATTCCTGATGGTAATCTTGTTGAGCTCGCGATAGTCAATGCAAAGACACATGCTGCCGTCCTTCTTCTTAACAAATAGAACCGGTGCGCCCCATGGAGATGAGCTCGGTCGAATGAAACCTCGTTCTATAAGTTCTTGCAGTTGATCTTTCAGCTCCTTTAACTCTATGGGAGCCATGCGATAAGGAGTCTTGGAAATCGGCTCAGCTCCTGGGATGAGCTCGATATTGAATTCCACTTCACGTGCAGGTGGTATGCTCGGAAGTTCTTCTGGAAATACATCTTTGAATTCTGACACTATCAGCTGATCCTGAATTGATGGGGATTCAGCATCCATGTCGTGAACCATAGCTAGATAACCCTCGCAGCCATGTGACAGCAGTGCACGTGCTTGCAGGGTAGATATGATTTGTACAGACCTACCGGGTACGAACCCGTTATGAATGTACTCTGGCGCATTAACATCACCAAAGATGACTCGATATGAATGGCAGTCTATTGTAGCATGATGCTTGGATAGCAAATCCGTGCCCAAAATCATGTCAAAGTCATTCATGTCCAGCAGAAGCGCGTCAACAGGATGAACCTTATCGTCAAACTCTAGAGGAAGACTCTTGTACACATGGGTGATAAGTACCGAGTCTCTCAAAGGCGTGGAAATACTGAGTCTATTTTCTAGTGGCATGGGGAGTATCCTAATGTTCTTGGCATAAGCAGTAGAAATGACCGAGTGAGTAGCACCCATATCAAACAGAACACATGCAGCTTGACCATACATATACAAGATTCCAGTGATGGTACCTGTAGACTTGTTGGCCTGATCGCGAGATGTCGTGTAAACGCGTCCAGTGGTAGGAGGCGGCTTGGTATCAGCATGTCCTGATGTGTCCTCCATCTCGCCCTTGCGGCAGTCCTTCATGCGATGGCCAGGAAGACCACACTTGAAGCATGCGTCACTGTCGCGACGACATGGCCCTGGGTGCCTACGGTGGCAAGTAGAGCAAAGAGGATGAGTATATCCTCCATCAGGTGCTCTGGCTGGCTGACAACCTAATAAAACATTTTACATGAGACATGATAATAGGGTAAAAAGGACAATGCGGAAAATCTTAAGATTGAATACCAGTGATAGCTGGACGGCTAGGTTGTGAACCTCTCTGGTTCTGGTCCCTACCGTTTCCATGGTTCCTGGTAGAAGATTTGCTATAGTGTCAGAATTATGAGTTATAAACATGAAATCATAAGAAAAATGCGTAAGTATAAGGACCTGCTGCTGTTGGAGTGTCCAACATTATTACGGTAATTATCATTACCACCACGCCTATCCGTAGCAGAACGGTCGTTAGTCTGACCGTTTCCTTTGGGCTGATTAGGCTGTGCTGAGTAGCCGGCTGAGACCGGTCCCCAGTCTTCTGCCTGGAAGATCCAATTTAAAGTGATGAAAATTGACATATATTAAAATAATACGGATTGGTCACCGCTTGAATACGAATGTTTACCTCTTGTCGGGCTTCTCAGCTTCCCTGAACTCATCTCTCTCATGCAGCATCTCCAGCTTACATGCCACATCGGCCACTTGTGCTACTGCGTTGAACGTAGCACACACCAAGTTGTTTACGATCGATGTGCGAAGAGCCCACCTAAAGTGGTGTGTTTTCTCTTCATAAGTACCTACTGCAACACCAAGCAAACCAGCCAAGCAAAGAAAGTGCTGCATGAACTCGTTGCTATTCTCCCAAGCTCTTTGTCAGATCCCATGGTACTCCCTCTTAAGCTTGTCTTGTTCAGCCTTGGGAAAGAACTACTCCATCACCCTATCTCTAAACTGAGCCCATGTCAAACCAGCCACCCCATTACCTCCTCCCTCAGACTGCTTCAATGCTAACCACCAATTTAACACATCGCCTTCGAACTGGTAAGATGCCAACCTTGCCTTGAACACGGGGTCACAACCCATAGCATCAAAGATCTTCTCGATGTGAGCCAAACAGCTTTCAGCTTCACTGGGGCTATCTGTTCTCTCGAAAGCTCAAGGACGTAGCTTGTTGAATCTCTCCAGCCATATTGCCAATGTCACTAGAGGAGGAGGAGGAGGTGCTTGGTTATGCTGCTGATTGTTGGCAGCCTGAACCTCAGCCCTGATGTCATTCCTCAGGTGAGGAAGCAAAGCTTGCATTGCAGCTTGGACTGTTGCATTGAGTTGTTCCTGCTCGCGTGTGAGAACCATCTGACAGTATAACATAAAATACATGATTAAAATGATCAAAACATAAAATATATACATGAAAAAATTTATACCAATAAATCATGAGAAAAATTTTATGCAGAAAAACTAGTACATGAATGCATGATGCATTTTTATGAAAACTTTTGTATGAGCGAGAGTGAACGCCTATGGGTCGGTTCACTCAAAATAATAGACATGGCGAGGGAACGCCTATGGGTCGGTCCCAAATTTAAAAGTTTCGATAAAACACATGCGACTAAATAGGACCACTCTTGTACCAACCATTACTTAGTCATAAACCTGCGACAATGACATATATATGTATGCATGAAAATGATGAATGCATGAAAACCGACTGTCACTTCTAGGAAGACCATAGTGACTACCCAGTAATTACCTCATGTTTTGAGAGCCTACAGGTCGAAGCCTTGGCTCTGATACCATAATTGTAACACCTCATTTTGATAAATGGAATGTCACGCGTGATTATGGCGTGTCATCAAAGCATACAAGGATAAATGTCTAAACATTACATGACCATAAAAGGAAATACCAGAATCAAACATCGGTAGTCCATAAGTAGAGCTCATCACACACAAACATAAATACTGTAAAAGAAAGGACTAAAAAATGTCTATGAAAAGAGTATCAAAGTATAGAATAAATGCATAAAGTAAAGAAAGGCTAGAAAGCTTCCAGTCCATATGCACGTACGCTTAAAGTCTACGAGCGTCCCTGAGTACCTGCCTTTTTGGGAACATGAAAAGGAAAACGGCTGAGCAAAACGCTCAGTGCACGGATGTACAAATAAAGCATGAATAATATAAGCATATAAGCATGAAACAACGGAAGAAACTAAGTCCTGGATAACCCGGTTAAGTCTTAGTAAATCTGGTTTTATAGTTTGAAAAGTCTTATGTTTATCTTGTAAAAACTGTTTATCATATTTTACCATTAGCCAATATAGGTCATGAAAATCAACGTGCATGAATACTTGGAGGTGTGACCTCATCATGCAAATTAGAGGGGCTGCCTCTAATTTAGTATACTGGTTTTGGGTAGGAGGGATCAGCTCCTTGTGAAGGATGCAAGGCACACACCACATTCACACTAAGTAATCTGCTGAAAACATGTAACTAGGATGCACCCATACGCCCCACATGATAAATATAATAATATGGCCAAAAGCTAAAGGGACGCCACGAGCAATCACTCCGCCGTGGGAAAGTCATAACACCAGTGCCTCTAGTGTTATGGTTATGGCACTTCCATAACTAGGTGAAACTGGTCATGCATCCATAACTAGGTATTCTTATTAAACATAAGCAATCAAAACATATAAAACATATACTAGGGGAAAACAGTTGGCTGCATACGGGGAATCCTAATAAGGAAAGAATGTCCATACTGAAAGGACGGGAATCCGTACCTTATGTCCAGTGAACGAAGAAGACGAACAGAATAGAGTTATACTTCGGTATCACTAATGCTACATAAATACATACGTGTATAAGTATCTGATTACTGAATACGTAACTGGTTTTATATCATGTCTTAGCTTGTTTTATATGTTCATGTCATGTTTTACTATTTAAAGCTTTACACTGTGTTTATCGTATATTTTGATTAAGTATTACTTATATTTCATGTATTATTATACTTGTGTGTAATAATAAGTAAATTTCTAAAAATAGCAGGTTTCCTAAAGTAGAAAGTTTCCAAAAATAGAAAGTTTCCAAAAATAGAAAGTTTCTAAAAATAGAATGTTTCCAAAAATAGAAAGTTTCCAAATATAGAATTACTACTTAAAATAGATAAATTTCTAAAAATAGAAAGTTTCCATAAATAGATTAGCTACCTTAAATAATTAAGTTTCTAAAAATAGAAAGTTTTCATAAATAGATATAAGCTGGTTAATTAAGCTAATTATATAAGCTTAATTGTTTTCTGATTATTATTCTAAGTCATGTGATTATATAGTATAGTTTATTAATTATTACATGTAAATTAAATAAACTATAGGTTAAAAGTATTTAATTAAATATAACATGATTTGAATTAAATAAAGGGAAAATACATAGGTTAAAAACATGTATTATTAACTATTAATAATATAACCTAAGTCATGTTAATTAATTAATTATAGTCATGGCTTTAAATAATTAATTAATTATAAAGTCTAATTAAATATAAATACTTAGGTTAAAATTCATGAATTACTAATTAAATTTATAACCTAAGTCATGTACATTAAATTAATAATGCCTTGTTTTTTATTAATTTAATTTAAGTCTAAAAACATAATTAGTGAAAATCATAAACCTTGAAAATAATTCATGAACCGGACCCGTGACTAAAAACCCATGAACCAGACCCGTAACCATCACCATAACCCGAACCACGTCGGGTTTCCCCTTGGTTTTGGTGCTGCCATGGGACCACCACCACCATACCGAGACCATATGGTCTCGGTGTGTGTAATAAGCCAAGCCGAGACCCCTTAAGGGCTCGGTTAGGCGTCGACTACAACACAAACACCCCTAAACCCTTGTTTTGATTTACCCCATGTTTTTTAACATGTTTAAATAATTGTTTTTAATTAGTTTATTAAAAACATCATGATTTTATGTGATTATCAAAATCAAAACATAAAAAGAAAAGGGTTAAAAGGTTATACCGAATACGTGAATCAATTAAGGATGAACACACACGAATCCTTGCAAAATTTCCAAGATCAAAATCAACCCGAACACCCCTTTTTGGTGATCAAACCCGGCGGCCAAAAGAACAAAGAAAAAGAAAACTAGGGTTTTCTTCCTTTTCTAATTTTTGTTATAAATGACACAAGTTTTCCTTAGTTCTTGTTTAGTAAAATTTTACATGGGCCAAGCCCATGTTCTTGTTGTGTAGCCGCGGGTAGGGGCCCCACTTGGGGTAACCCGTACCTTTTTCAGTGTCTAAATATAATAGAGTGTTCTCATGTTTTATCGTATTCGTAATTTACGTGTTCTAAATAGTTTACGATCGTGACTTAGTTATTCGTGTTCGTAATAAATATATATACGTAATTAATATTAGCTCGTGATTAATTTACGTTCATGATTTCATGCTCGTATGTTCGTGATTATAATTATTATTGGAATAATTATCGTGAGTTAATACGTAATAAATACCTATCGTGTTCTAACACGTACGTAATACTTGTAATTCATATACGTGAAACGTAAACATGTTATAAAAGGAAAGTTATAATCATGTACGTACGATCTTAAGGGTACTATTCATGGTAAAAGCATGCGGGTTTTACTTACATAACGACTCTTGCATAATTTTGTCTAATGCTTGAATTATTGAAACCAACATAAACCATTCTTAATACTTTTGGTATGACATGATCTTTAGTCGGATTTTTGTTATATTAATTAGATGTTTCATGTGCGACTAGTCATCCACATGTTGTCTTACCTTGTTTATGTGCTTATAACCATCTTAGCTATATATCTTTTCTATGTTCTAGCTTTAATCAAACACACCTTTAAATCATTATTAGAAGCTTAAATCTTTAGAACTTGTGACACTCTAGAGATAATTGTTTTAACTTGTTAACACCAATCCCGTGGATCGACCTGGACTTTACCTTAGACTATACTATACACGAAAGGGTATACTTGCCCGTGTTATGTTTTTAGTCCCTTGTTTGGTAATCTCTAGTAATATATAAATTTAAGACTTGCGAAACACACATCAAGTTTTTGGCGCCGCTGTCGGGGATTGTTTTTGTTACTTGTTAAAACTTTCTGAGATACTTCTTTTAAAATTAAACCATCGCAGTAGAGATTTCTGGCAATCTCAAAATTTTCTGTCTTAAAATTTGTAGAAAGTACGCCACACATTTGCTTTTGTGCGCCGCACTTTCTGGAGGATTTCTAAGTACGCCGCACATTTCATTTGTGCGCCGGTTTCTCTGGAGAACTTGTAAGTACGTCGCACATGTAGCAATGTGTACTTCCTGAAAAAAAATTTCATAACGATTTCTGAGTCAATTTCAAAAACCAACCAAACTGCCTCTTAGACTTTGTGAATTTGTAAATATATAGTTTATTATCAAAAATAATATATATATAAAACCAAAAAACCAAAAAAAAACCAAAAATATTAGTATTGCTTTCTTTTTAATTTATCTTCTTACCCTTTTAAAAATCTCAAAAATAAAACAAAAAAATATAATAATAATAATAAATAAATAAAATTAAATGACAATATAAAAAATGTCTTTTTGCAAAATTTTGAACGTTTGTTTAAATCCTCGATCTTGGGGAAAAGAACTGGTAAATCTATTAATTAAATAAAACAACGTGGAGTTATGTATTTCAGACGATCCCAAAAGAAATCAAATCACCCAAATTTTCAACCCATAATCCATCCAATAATGAATTTTTCGTTATAGATATACTTGAAGAGGATGTCGAAACCCAACCCAATCCAACCGAACATATCATAGATCTCGATCCTGATGATCAAACCTTGTGTAATAGTGCTAGTACCGTAGCACCAACTCCTAATTCTGCCATCATTCGAACCTATGTTGATGATAACTTTGTTGTTAACACTACCCACTTGAAATTGGTTCAAGAGAATAAATTGGATTCTCATTTGCAGGCCGATCCGCATGACCACATTCATGAATGTCTCGCAATCTGCGACATGTTCAAATATGGTGAAACTCAAAGTGAAGTTATCAAACTTTTGATGTTTCCACTATCCTTAGCTGATGATGCTAAAATTTGGTTCGATAAACTTAATGAAGATTCTATAACATCGTGGGAACAAATGCGAATAGATTTTATAAACCGATTTTTTCCAACTTTGTTATTTAAACGTCTTTTACTCGAAATCAGAGATTTCTCTCAAACCACAATGTGAAAGTCTAACCCAAGCCTGGTTACGACTTAAGAACATGCTTTAAAAATGCCATGGGCATGGTCTAACCAAGAGAGCTATTATTCAAATATTTTATCATGGTTTAAACGAATCCACTCAAGCAATCCTTGATGGATCAGCTGGAGGAATCTTCCTCTACAAAACCCCAAAACAAGCTTTTTAATTTCTTGAAGACAAAGTTCTTTTTGAACTTAATTTGCCCAAAAAGTCTCGAAACAAAGATAATCGAAAATCTACCTCTTTCGCCGATGAAAGTAGCATTGATCATTCTCGATTATTGGAGAAGTTGGAAGCTCTTGAAGCTAAAATGGATTCTCATTTCCAAATCTTAAAAGAAGAATTACATGAGATGCATGAAAAATATAAGGATCTCGAAGGTAATCTCGCTTCTAAAAACCGCATGAACGATGACACACTGATGTGTGGACGTCATGAATCAAATCACCTCGATGGTTGTGAAAACCGTAAATCTCACCACTCTCAACCTGAATCTGAAGTCGATCTCGAAAGAATAATCACTAAATTTTTAGATAGTCAAAGAGTTGCAAATAATTTTGTGAAAGAGACGGTTAACATTATGAGTTTTAAGATGAAGCAAAATGAAAAGAATTTCCAAAGTATTTTCGAAAAGATGGAAACAAAAATTAGTGAGTTCTCGAAGTTTCAAACTCATGTCTCTTTTGATCAAACCATTAGGACTAACCCACCTCCTCCTCCATCTGCTCGAGTTGGGCATGTGAATGCCGTATTCACTAGGAGTGAAAAGTCCGAAGACCTTCCGAAAACCCCAATAGATACACCACCTCCTATCATCGTTACAAGTAAAGTCGAAAGAAGTAAACCGTTTAAAACAACGAAGAAGGATTTTTATGTGGTAGAATCAAAAGAATATCCATTTTTGGAGTATATACCGAAAATACCGTATCCCCAACGTTTGAAAGTGGACCATTCCTACTTGAACCGTATCGTAAAGGTATCTTGAATCTAGTTAAAATAAAAAAAATAGTAATACTAGTAACAGCATAATAGTCGTAGAAATAATAATAGAACGATTAAAAAAATAAAAAAATTATAAAATCTAAAAAAGAGTTTTTCTTATTTAGCCTTTTACTTCAGTTTCTTTTTATTTATTTATATTTGTTTGTAAATGGTTATATAGTTGCTAATAAAATATATAAAAAAACAAAAAAAAGAGTGTTTTCTATCGTAGTAAAACCGTCGTACATAGTTTTGTGCGGCGCACTTTTGTAAAAACATATCGTTTTCGATTTTTAAGCAATGTGTTTGTTTGATCGTCTTTTATGCTACATCTTTGTACATGAAATAATAATTGTGTGTTTGATGAGTGTTTGTCTAAAATTAAAAATCTAAAAAGATTTAATATTCTCCTTTACTTTCCATTTGGTAATATTTTGTGTGTTATTATTAGTAAAATGTGAATAAATAAAAATCTTAAGAAATATAAAAAATATAAAACGAAACACTTTTCAATTTGATTAGTGTGATGTGCATGGGCCCGTGTGTTTCATACCTTGATTATTATTGTAACACCCCCAAATTTATACAACTCAATACAGCGGAAGACTCGTTGGTGTTACGGGATAGCACATTACTCACATCATAGACAACGCATAAAAAAAATCGCGTCGTTTATTAATAAAGCATTTCCATTCATAAATATCAAAGTTACATCGGTCCCAAGTCATTATATTTAATACAGGTTTTACAAAGCATTTGAATGGAAATAAGTATTTAGGTGCGGGCCATGAATTCTTGTTGTCTTCCCGAGAATTACCTTCAAGTACCTGAGATAAAACATGTTAAAAGAAAAGGTCAGCGCTAACGCCGAGTGAATTCATAGAGTTTAATAAATTCCATCAATATAACTTTGGTATAAAATTAGTACCAAAAATCAATTCGTACAAATCATTGTAATAGGCCGTAAAATAGCCAAAATCATTTTATACAAATCTTTGTAATAGGCCATAAAATAGTCAAAGTCATTTTATACAAATCCTTATCGAAAATCATAATATAAGCATTTGCCTTAAAAATTATTATACGAGCCAATGTCGTAAAAACATCATACAATACGTCTTACGACGTTGTATAAAGTTAAATAAAAACCGTTATATGAATATGGTTATGAAAACCAAAATACAAAAATAATATCAATAGTATGACCCTGTATTGCTAGTCAGGCAATACATCGTAATTCTGAGCGTCTAGTAGTATTTTGTTAATTTGGATTATTATAAGCCGCATGACATTGTTACCTTACTAAACCAAAACGGGTAGCTAACCCGATACCAATTTTGCCCATCTAAAGTAGCGTGTCGTCACAAAGGTCACGCTATGGAAATCTTCTCATACATAAATTCGCTTACCAATCAATGTAGCACGACGGGGATCAACCGTCAAGGCGTGAACTGGGGTGATCGTCCCCAAATAGTACTATTAAATGCATAAGCGTCTACCAACTCCCGGTAGTTCACAATTCATGCTAATGGGACTTTTAGTGACATAACCTAACTTTAATAATCCATTTGATTTCATCTATCGGGTCCTTTAATCATTTATCGGGTCATACAATCGGGTCATTCATTCATTCGGGTCCAAATCAATAAACAAACAATCGGGACAAATGGTGTCCTAATTTTATAAAAACTAACATGTTATCTCCCTCGCGAGTTTATAAAAAATTTATAAAAACATTTAAAAGAGTACGAGGCTATGAACTCACGTTGATGTGAGAAGGCGGGTTATCGGCAATTCGGACGTACGGTACGTGCTTCAATCACGGAAACCTATATAAATAATGATCGGTCTTAGACTCTTGTCCAATGACTTTATAAAATAACAATTATGTATACATATGATGATTATATATATATGATGATCAAGTGGGTTTACATATTCTCGTTTATTCATTTTAGTGTTATATGTCGATAACTTTTATACTAGTTTACTAGTTTTACCTATTTACGTGTTTTAAGCCCAATAAACTTATTATGAGTTCTTTAACTATTATTAATCCATTTTATACTTATATGATCAGTGTTTACACCTTACAAGTTGGGTCCAAATGGGTTAAGCCCAATAAGGTCTTTTTATGAGTGTTTAACTTATTTAGTCCAATTATTAGTCCAATGTGTTTACTTAGCTCGTTAATGTCCGTATGCCCTAAAGTTCGGGTTTTATCGGTTTTTACTTGTTATACATGTTTATATATCAGTATATAAGTTTTATAAAGTTTACATTAGACGGGTCCACCCATCTAGGTTTTATTTAACAAAAACGTTAATTTTACGGTATTAGCCGAAAAAGTCGTAAAAATCATGTTTATAGTTTTTATAACTTATAAAACATAACAAGTTACCATTTTTATAAAATGTCCACTTATTTATCATTGTACATATTTATATAAATAAAATCCAAGAGTTAGTGGGTTTTAACTTTACATTTTATACAATATAATTTTGAGTGCTTATATAATAGTATTATACTTTATTTTCCAAAAATCTGATTTTTATCTTTACTTTCACCAAAACTGCCATATCTTGAGTTATATATGGAGATAGAAGCTCAAATTTTTATCACATAAACTAAATGATATGTGCTACATTTAAGTCTTCTATAGCTACTGTTGAATCATCTTCTAAGTATTTTCTAAAAATCGTCTAAAACAGTGAACTCAGATTTGTACCTCAAACTTGTTTTGATCATATCTCACTCATTACAATGATTCCATTGCATGGCCAACTCTCACATGTGTTCAAGACATATAGCTTACTTTAAATGGATTCTACTTCATCATTTTATCAGTCCATGACCTGTTTCTTTACTGTTTTATACAGCCAACATTTTTAAACAAGATTTTACCCTTGTTTCTTATAGTTTTTCACCTTTTCAAGTATGTTTATCAACACCAAATCCCCACATAACATTTTTATCATCATATAATCATCATATACATATACAATAGGAAATAAAATATATGTTTACATAATCAAAATAACAAGAAGATGAGGAGGACAATCTTTATACCACCAAGTTGATGAAAAGATGGGATTGATGATGAACAAGACTTGGTTTTGGGTAACCAATCTTATGAAGATATCAACACCACTTCTAGGATCACCAAATATTTGTAGACTCCTTGAGAAATCAGCCCTTTATCTTCATGAAATCTCCTCCTTGGATGTTAAAATCACCACCAATCAATAGAGCTTCAAAAGGGCTTCATCATATGTATGAATAACATATGATTCTATGGTTAAATTTGATCAAATTAGGGTGTTTAGTGGTGGTGGTACACAAAATTATAGTGAGAGAGAGAGGGAGGAGAGAATAAGAGTGGTATTGTATGTGAGGGAAAATGTGTGAATGGTTTTGGCTAGATAGTTTTTGTTATGTGGTAGCTTAAAGGTTAAGCTTGATACAAGTGTACAAGCTTCCTTGTGAAGCTTTGACAACACATGGTTATGTGGCATGCTTGGGCCATCCCATATTAGTGGGGTGGGATAATCTTGTTTTGTCCCATCCCGCTAATTTACGGGTATTCCTCGATTCAAGTTTCCTCGATTTGCGTGCCCTCTGGTCGTTTTACGAAAAACGTTTTTATAAATTATGTATCAACGACACAAAACGAATCTAATAAAAATTGTCTCATCAAAATCGGAGTTCGAAAACGTAAATACGTAATCCTAAGGTTTCCGGTTTAGTCGTAAAGGACGTTAAATTAAAATCGTAAGTCCTAATCTCTTCTCGTAAATTTGTGAGTTTATGAACTAACACAAATTTAAAACTCCAAAATAATATTCACGGATAAATTTATTTTCTGCAATGTCGGACTGTCACCAAGGACGGTGTATGTAAACGTAAGCACGTAACGTTGAATCCTCCAGTTTAGACGTAGTCGACGCTACTTCAAGACGTAAATCCAAATTTCTTCCAAAAAATAAGTGAGTTCATATTGTAACATTAAAATAATGTTTTTAAATAATATTTGAGAATAAAATATCAATCATAAATTGACGGATTGTCACAGCATTTACCCCTAAACAGGATCTTTGTCCTCAAAGATCATCTTACTACTCGGTTCTTATTGAATTAAAGCCATGTGGGTATTTCCTCCACACTCGGTCTTTTCTCAAAAGTGCAATTCATTACAATACGCGAGTTTCATCAAACATAACTACGGGAATAAGATCGGGCTAAATGTTGACTTAGTTTCTCTATCCATGATGTTCACGGGTTTCTGATGAATGCAACTTTCACCGATCTAAGCTCTACTAAGAAATAATCAGATTTTCACTTGATAGATATTTTATCAAGTTCGATTTACGAAACATAATCCATGCAGTTCTTGAAGTCCTAGGGTAGATCCAGCTTAGATGCCTTTCAATCCTAACTTTTTACGTCATCTCAATGGTCCCATACAACGGGGACTTATATCCCATGATTTGTCAGATCATGAATTCATTTTTTTCCAAGGTTAAAAATTGTGGCATAACTTCGCTACCCATTTGGCACTTCAAGATCTGTATTTTATATTCACATAACCTCCTGCCCACTATCGGCAGTTAATAATCAAATCCTAATTTCAACAATCATTTCAGATCTCGCAGGTCGGGTATTTTGTAAGGTTAGGTTCGCCATCATAGGAAACCTTAAACCTAAAAGACATGTCCAACTCACAGTGGGTGTATGTCGGGTGTCTTCGTCTCAACTCTTGCTTACAGAAGCTCTATTATTTAGATTCTAACAAGATTCGATCTCAATCCTAATACGATGATTATCAAGGATAATCTCTCCAAAGGAAAACGATTATACGGTCTATTACCAAAGGTCAATCATTCAAACATAAAACAACACTTCTATTACTTTGTATCGTTACTTTACCTCGTCCCTTCGATTGGGGTGGTACATAGTACTCTCATCAAGGTTCGTTCTCAATGATTTCTGAGCAAATCTCTAGAAATTCGATGCGAAGCGAGGATCTTGATAAAGATGTTCGATACAGGCACACTATGTTTACATAACTCTTTTGCATTTATCATTAACGGGAATGATATTAGCGGATTTGGTCAGTCTGTCGACGATGACCCAAATCGAATCAAATTCAGATGATGACCTTTGCAATAGCTAGACGTTTACTAATGTATGAGGTGATCTCTGCCTTCATAATTTCCATCAGTACAACTTCTTCAGACAAAGATACTTTTAGTCATAAATGATATAAACAGAATACTTATACTTACAAATTCCAATATAACTATATCTCACAATCCTTCATATTTAGGCAACCATAAGTGGTCTTTAAAACATTTAACGCTATCGGCTTCTCAATTATGATGGTTCACATTAGCCGCGAACCCCCCCCCCCTTTTTTTTTTTTACAAACATCGTTTATTTTTATATCGTTCGGCAATTTATTTTACACCTTCATTATTAAGGAACATGTCCTAACTGGTTCTTTATCTTTTCTACATAATGCGTCGGTATCTATATTCACTTCTCATGATGATATAATTATCATGTCCACAATTCACTCAGATATTCTTTCTATATTATGCATCAGTAATTACGTTCACTTTCTCCTGATGAAATAAATATCATAACTGTATTTATTCAAAATTCTTTCTTCATATCTTTTATGTTTCAGTTTCGTCTCAACTATCATTTTTATCAGTTTTTCTCAATCCGGCGTCTAAAGCGTCGATAATTATTATAATTAATTAAATAATTATTAGTTAATTTTTATGAAGCGTAATCGTAAAAGTTTTAAATTTCTTAGTTCGACCAATTATATAAAATGTTCAAAATAAATTTGAATTTAATTAACAAGATTTTTGTTGATTTATCGAAAATATTTAATAAAATTCGTAAATGTTCGAAAAACCTTTGTTTATACTTTGGTCAAAGTTTTCTTAGTTGAAAAGCAAAAATTGTCGTTTCAAATTTTAAGCCATGGTTTAAATGGTTTTTCTCAATTCTTCTTAGGTTGTCTAGAAGTATACACAAACATTTACCCCTAAACAGAAGTTTAGTTAAATGGTTTGTGTATAAGGGAATAATCCCTTAAAAATCCTTTGTTAAAACATTTGTCAAAATATATTTCCATTTCTTATTAATCACATGGTCAAATCATGTAAAGGATTTAGTCTTTTAATCACATGTTAAATATTCAAGGTACATGTTTTCATTGTTCGGCCAATTCAGGGCAATCTATAATTAATTATTAACTTCATTCTTATTCTTATAAACAAACAAATAGTCCTTAATGATCACGAGCATGAATTTATCAAATTACAGCCTTCACACGTGATTCACCAAATTTATGAATGCTACATGTGCATTAGTCAATCCAAACGTCACCATGTGAAACTCATAATGTTCATTACAAGTTCTGGATGTAGTGATTCGAATAGATAATCTTTTTCGCAGATGCGAAGTTGATAATAACCATGCCGTGGATCAAATCTTTAAAACATATGCTAGAACCTTGTAAATGATCGAACAAATCTTCCATTTCGAGTTATGGATTTCGTTTTTGATTGTCAATTTACTCAGTCACAGTAATCTATAAATATAAGGAATGATAACACCATAGCTCTTCAGGATGACAGGCTTGGTAGAATAAAATCTTTCTCCGACAACTCTCTCAGTTGTACGGTAATTCCTTAAATTTAGATGGTGCTGACGTACAGTGCACAAGCCACAGGTGCAGCACCGGGAATATAGTCAATACCAATTTCAACTTGCCTTAATGGCAAAAGTCTAGTTAATTCATCAACAAAATACTTCCTAAAGTTTCAGATAACATAAACATCTTTCCAATAAATTCATATTAGGTTCTTCTAGATTACAATATCTATAACTTGTTCACAACCATTCGCGGTATAATTTCAGGTCTAAATGCAGGATATCGTCATCCATCAAGAATTATTTAGATCACTTTTGATAATCAACATCTTATCATTTAAGGGAATTCTACTCGAGTTCTCATCAATTAAGACAATGTCGTCATGTCATAATCAATCAATTCATTCTACTGGCACTATCAACTTTTCAGTTTTATTGCCGTCGATAAGATGTGAACTTCTCAAAAGACTAATAATAACTCATAATCCTTCATAATTCAAGGATATATGGAGACGTAACTAACCTTAAAAGAGTAGGGTCAACGCATAATCTACGCGAGAGAATTTCAAATCAGACACAGACGAAAACATTTAACGAATATGAATATATCCCATGTTTTCATAATTTGAGTACGCATTTGAAAGCTCCTCGGATCGTTACCCAGGTCATTCAAATGAAATCAAATCATAAGAAATGATAAGAACGTCAATACATCCAGTCGGGTATCAACACTCAGTAATCAAATATTTTTCCTAAGAATCTCACTACGGGAGAATTGGACAAGAAAGAATTGTCAATTGTCAAATGAGACAATTTCCACAGATGAATAAATTCAACTCAGAAGAATAGATGCTACAGGCACATATGTAGGTGTCCCTAACATTATGTCCCTATTTTTCACTTCTTGCAGATCTCATAAATTTTAATCTTTCACAATCTTTAAAGAAATTTTGTGTTTATTAATCAGTTTTATAGTGACTACTAATCAGCCTTGCATGGTCCATTCCAAATTGTATGTAGGCGCGCAACTATATACAATTTCAAGATTAACGATGCAATACTCAGTTCGTCAAAATTTTTATCATCATGTTTATAATAAGAACATTTTCATGCTTAATTCCTAAATAAGAATCAGAAATAAATTTAAAAAGATTTTCTTTGTTATGAAAACAATTAAGCTTTTCAAGGCATTTTATAAACAACTTCATTTTGATAACAACCACTTATAAATCTCACTTTAAATAATCCTTTCAGTGATGAAGATTCAATCTTTATCAAGGGATACTGTTTTATCTTATAAAAACAATGTGTGATCTGCAAAAGAGTGACGAAGAGTTGTTCACCAAGAACTAACTAAGATATGATAGGAAATGAGCTTTAGCCAAATAATCACGAGGTTCATGATCTCGATGGCACTCTAAAAGAATAATTCACAACGTAACTCAATCAATATGAGTACTTGTTCAATGGTTGCATCACTAATGTGAACATTAGGATGAAGCAATAAAAGATAGATAACATCGATACATGTAGAATTTAGCAATCAAAGGTAGTCTTTTCATTAATCACAAACAAGTCAAATTGTACCGTAACACATTACGTGTCACTATGTCATACAATTTACAAAACTCATCCTATCAACTGATATCTCAGTTAAGTTAGGGATTTTTAAAAGATACCACAATGAATACTAATCTACAAGAGTCATTAGGTGTTCCATATGTCCCGGAAGATCCATTGGTCCCAATTCAGAAGAAGATTTCTTCAGTTTATTTATTGGACACTGGGCATCCTCGTCATTGGACAATGGCCTAGGAACAACCCTTAACACGATCTAACAATCATTTAAAACCTTATAATTCAATCACATGACTTAACGACTTCGTCTTAACAATCTTATATTTCATACGGGTTAAATTTTACTTTATTCAAGTTTCAACCAATTTTATACTCAATTCAATATCCTACCTCATATTCCAATACTTTCAATCTTATTCTTAGGCCTTAATAGGGTAATAAAAGCTCGATATGATCAATACTTAATTTCCAATCCTATATCTCTTACAACAACAATTATCAAATGAGTCACTAGTATAAAATGACTCGATCAGTCAATTAGACTTCTCGGAAAGGTACTAGTGGCATGAGGCTTTTGGGTAATGGTTCCAATGACAGCCTCAAGTGCAACATTCACCCTTTCGATTTCAATTTAAGAATTGGATGACAACGAATCAGATGACATCTTTCTAGGTGGTAACGTTTTGTCAAACTCCACTCTATAAGAAAAGATCGTCATGACATCGATATCAGATTTAATCTCGCCAATTCTTTTTCAATATCACAAACAACTAATATCTACATTTCTACGAGTATCAACCATTTTGTTGGGATCATAAATATCCACAAATTGGTTTAGATCTAGGATAGCTAGAATTTCTACGAGAATAGCTTCGATTAATTTACTAGGGGAGTTAGGGTTTCTTGTGACAATCTACGTCGTATAAATAACTCGTATAAATATCAAAATAATCATCAAACAATCATGTAATCAAATTACATCATATATATATATATAATCCAAGTTATATATATATATATATATATATATATATATATATATATATATATATATATATATTAAAATAACACTTCTCAGTCTGGCCTTGTCGGTAACTCGGGAATTCTTCGGCACCGTTATAGTCAAAAGATTTTTAGACATTTTTAGAAAAATGTTTATAGTTAAAAGATTTTGAAATGTTTTATTCAAAACCTTGGTTTTAAAACTCTTTCGTTCTCTATAACGAGAGCTCTGGTACCAAACTGTAACACCCTCAAATTTATACAACTCAATACAGCGGAAGACTCGTTGGTGTTACGGGATAGCACATTACTCACATCATAGACAACGCATAAAAAAAATCGCGTCGTTTATTAATAAAGCATTTCCATTCATAAATATCAAAGTTACATCGGTCCCAAGTCATTATATTTAATACAGGTTTTACAAAGCATTTGAATGAAAATAAGTATTTAGGTGCGGGCCATGAATTCTTGTTGTCTTCCCGAGAATTACCTTCAAGTACCTGAGATAAAACATGTTAAAAGAAAAGGTCAGCGATAACGCCGAGTGAATTCATTGAGTTTAATAAATTCCATCAATATAACTTTGGTATAAAATTAGTACCAAAAATCAATTCGTACAAATCATTGTAATAGGCCGTAAAATAGCCAAAATCATTTTATACAAATCTTTGTAATAGGCCATAAAATAGCCAAAGTCATTTTATACAAATCCTTATCGAAAATCATAATATAAGCATTTGCCTTAAAAATTATTATACGAGCCAATGTCGTAAAAACATCATACAATACGTCTTACGACGTTGTATAAAGTTAAATAAAAACCGTTATATGAATATGGTTATGAAAACCAAAATACAAACATAATATCAATAGTATGACCCTGTATTGCTAGTCAGGCAATACATCGTAATTCTGAGCGTCTAGTAGTATTTTGTTAATTTGGATTATTATAAGCCGCATGACATTGTTACCTTACTAAACCAAAACGGGTAGCTAACCCGATACCAATTTTGCCCATCTAAAGTAGCGTGTCGTCACAAAGGTCACGCTATGGAAATCTTCTCATACATAAATTCGCTTACCAATCAATGTGGCACGACGGGGATCAACCGTCAAGGCGCGAACTGGGGTGATCGTCCCCAAATAGTACTATTAAATGCATAAGCGTCTACCAACTCCCGGTAGTTCACAATTCATGCTAATGGGACTTTTAGTGACATAACCTAACTTTAATAATCCATTTGATTTCATCTATCGGGTCCTTTAATCATTTATCGGGTCATACAATCGGGTCATTCATTCATTCGGGTCCAAATCAATAAACAAACAATCGGGACAAATGGTGTCCTAATTTTATAAAAACTAACATGTTATCTCCCTCGCAAGTTTATAAAAAATTTATAAAAACATTTAAAAGAGTGCGAGGCTATGAACTCACGTTGATGTGGGAAGGCGGGTTATCGGCAATTCGGACGTACGGTACGTGCTTCAATCACGGAAACCTATATAAATAATGATCGGTCTTAGACTCTTGTCCAATGACTTTATCAAATGACAATTATGTATACATATGATGATTATATATATATGATGATCAAGTGGGTTTACATATTCTCGTTTATTCATTTTAGTGTTATATGTCGATAACTTTTATACTAGTTTACTAGTTTTACCTATTTACGTGTTTTAAGCCCAATAAACTTATTATGAGTTCTTTAACTCTTATTAATCCATTTTATACTTATATGATCAGTGTTTACACCTTACAAGTTGGGTCCAAATGGGTTAAGCCCAATAAGGTCTTTTTATGAGTGTTTAACTTATTTAGTCCAATTATTAGCCCAATGTGTTTACTTAGCTCATTAATGTCCGTATGCCCTAAAGTTCGGGTTTTATCGGTTTTTACTTGTTATACATGTTTATATATCAGTATATACGTTTTATAAAGTTTACATTAGACGGGTCCACCCATCTAGGTTTTATTTAACAAAAACGTTAATTTTACGGTATTAGCCGAAAAAGTCGTAAAAATCATGTTTATAGTTTTTATAACTTATAAAACATAACAAGTTACCATTTTTATAAAATGTCCACTTATTTATCATTGTACATATTTATATAAATAAAATCCAAGAGTTAGTGGGTTTTAACTTTACATTTTATACAATATAATTTTGAGTGCTTATATAATAGTATTATACTTTATTTTCCAAAAATCTGATTTTTATCTTTACTTTCACCAAAACTGCCATATCTTGAGTTCTATATGGAGATAGAAGCTCAAATTTTTATCACATAAACTACATGATATGTGCTACATTTAACTCTTCTATAGCTACTGTTGAATCATCCTCTAAGTATTTTCTAAAAATCGTCCAAAACAGTGAACTCAGATTTGTACCTCAAACTTGTTTTGATCATATCTCACTCATTACAATGATTCCATTGCATGGCCAACTCTCACATGTGTTCAAGACATATAGCTTACTTTAAATGGATTCTACTTCATCATTTTATCAGTCCATGACCTGTTTCTTTACTGTTTTATACAGCCAACATTTTTAAACAAGATTTTACCCTTGTTTCTTATAGTTTTTCACCTTTTCAAGTATGTTTATCAACACCAAATCCCCACATAACATTTTTATCATCATATAATCATCATATACATATACAATAGGAAATAAAATATATGTTTACATAATCAAAATAACAAGAAGATGAGGAGGACAATCTTTATACCACCAAGTTGATGAAAAGATGGGATTGATGATGAACAAGACTTGGTTTTGGGTAACCAATCTTATGAAGATATCAACACCACTTCTAGGATCACCAAATATTTGTAGACTCCTTGAGAAATCAGCCCTTGATCTTCATGAAATCTCCTCCTTGGATGTTAAAATCACCACCAATCAATAGAGCTTCAAAAGGGCTTCATCATATGTATGAATAACATATGATTCTATGGTTAAATTTGATCAAATTAGGGTGTTTAGTGGTGGTGGTACACGAAATTATAGTGAGAGAGAGAGGGAGGAGAGAATAAGAGTGGTATTGCATGTGAGGGAAAATGTGTGAATGGTTTTGGCTAGATAGTTTTTGTTATGTGGTAGCTTAAAGGTTAAGCTTGATACAAGTGTACAAGCTTCCTTGTGAAGCTTTGACAACACATGGGTATGTGGAATGCTTGGGCCATCCCATATTAGTGGGGTGGGATAAACTTGTTTTGTCCCATCCCGCTAATTTACGGGTATTCCTCGATTCTAGTTTCCTCGATTTGCGTGCCCTCGGGTCGTTTTACGAAAAACGTTTTTATAAATTATGAATCAACGACACAAAACGAATCTAATAAAAATTGTCTCATCAAAATCGGAGTTCGAAAACGTAAATACGTAATCCTAAGGTTTCCGGTTTAGTCGTAAAGGACGTTAAATTAAAATCGTAAGTCCTAATCTCTTCTCGTAAATTTGTGAGTTTATGAACTAACACAAATTTAAAACTCCAAAATAATATTCACGGATAAATTTATTTTCTGCAATGTCGGACTGTCACCAAGGACAGTGTATGTAAACGTAAGCACGTAACGTTGAATCCTCCGGTTTAGACGTAGTCGACGCTACTTCAAGACGTAAATCCAAATTTCTTCCAAAAAATAAGTGAGTTCATATTGTAACATTAAAATAATGTTTTTAAATAATATTCGAGAATAAAATATCAATCATAAATTGACGGATTGTCACAATTATAACCAAAAATATTTCACGAAGTTTGTGGGTGTGTTCCCTTGAAACCCTCACGAGATTATAACTCGTCTACTCGGTACACCGAGGGGTTTAAAGGCTTGTTGCATACGCTAAATGCAATCATGGTGCCTACGAAAGTGTGCTTTAGAATTTTACGTTTTTTTGTAGTTTTATCTATTTTTGCAGATTTAATAAAATAGGTGGATCTTGGTGTCGATTGGCGTGAGAGCTTATTACTTGGGGATGTCACATATATTTGGATCAGTGTAGATATTATTGAATTCACATGCTTGTGATGGTGCTCCTCTTTGCGTTATATTTTTAGAGTTCAACCGAAGAACTTATGAGCCCCGGGAAGTCTCGTTTCTCTTATATTTATTTTCCCATTTGTCATACTTTTAAGTTATTTTCTAAATTACGCATATTGCTAAACTTAAGTGTAGGGGGAAAATGAATTGGAAAATGTGACTCGTTATTTAACAAAAACTTTTGTTCGCCCTTAGTAATCTAAAAATCAAAATTATTTTTCTTTTTGTTTGCCACATAGGTTAATATATTAGAATAAAACTTACAAAAAATGGTTGGTTGCTAGTTACCCGGAATGATTGGTTGATTTTTGCTAATAGTTGGTTCGCGGTTGGTATTGAGTATTGTGCCATTTCAATGGAGACGAGGGTTGCAAACTTTGTGCTTCATATTGTTTTTGTGGTGAACGCTTATATCAAGTGTGAGGAACTTGTTAGTTGTGAAGGATGTGATGAAAAAAATGATGAAAAACAAGACTGAAAAAAAGAAAAAGACGAAAAAAATGGAAAAAGTCATATCGAAAAAAAAAATGTGAAAAATAGCCAATGAGCTATATATATATTTATGAAGATGAAGGAAGCCGAAGTTTTTTGAGATATCGATTAGCCAATGTTCTAAGACGTGATATTTGTGATGTTCGAATTGTGATTGAAGAAAATTGTAGTATTTCATGGTTTGTGGTACGTTTGGTGACTAGCAACATGGGTAATTTTAAACATGTAAAAACTTATTATTTTTATTTTTCTTGCTTGAGGACAAGCAAACCCTTAAGTGTGGGGGAGTTTTTGCTCTTTTCGCAAAAAATTTCTTATCAAAACCCAAAAATATTTTCGATTTCAAAATTTTCAAAAAATTTTAAAAATTTTCTTTTCTTTTTGCACTTAGGTAAATTTTATTTCTAGATTTCCTTTCTTAGCATTGCTTGAGGGCAATCAATAGTTTAAGTATTGGAGAATTTGATAACGCTCTAATTGTACATGTTTGAGTGTGCGTTATCTGTTTATATTTAGGTTAATTATGTGAACTATCGATACTTAATGGAGTATATTTGATGTTATAGGTTCGAAGGACGTGTCGTGGAAGGAAATGAAAGAAAACACGAAGACATGAAGCTTAAACAAAGAAATAAAGTCAAGCTTCTGATCTCCCGAGCTGTTTTGAGCATATCTTGAGCATACAAACTCCGTTTTAGTTGATTCAAGCGGCCACGGAAAGAGGAAAGAAAGATCTACAGCTTTGACTTTTGATCAAAGCTGGAAATGACCAAAAGTACGATGCAAAATCCAAAAAGTGCGGCGAACTTTTTTGTAAATCCTGGAACGTTCTAGACGTGAAATTGTGCGGCGTACATCTGACCCACCAAATGTGCGGCGCACATTTGGAAAAGTGCGGCGCACTTTTGTCCCAGTGAAAAGTATAAATAGAGAGCATTCCCTCTCACTTTACACACACCTCTTCAACACTTCTCCCATCTCTCCCATCTCTTCCTTAGTAGTTTAGGACGAATTTTGGGCTGAGTAACATCACCCAAAGGGTTCAGAAGATTTGAAATCATTAGCTTTGATTATCAATATTAGTTTTCATTTTGGAAAACTTGTAATCATCATTTGGATCATATAACTTTGGTATAATCTGTTATCTCGTTTTATATGATTATTTCTGGAATTATTATGCATATGATGTTTATTATTGTTGTGATCACGGATTAGTACCTTGTGTATTTGGTTGAGGCATTTGTAGAATATGGTTAGATTGTATTAGCTTCACAGGGGCGAAGTGCGACGCACAATTAGGTTTGTGCGACACACTTTTTCCCTGGTCCGTGATTATAAGCGTGGTTGATTTGTTCTTGTACTCGATACTATTATGTTAGATCATTGTTATGTATTTGGTTCATTCATGATTATAACTAGTACTTATAAGATTGAATGAATTCCATGTCATCTAGTAAATGAATCTTGCTATTCGCCTTTGTCGCGATTGGTGGAATGAAATACGTAACGACTCTTGCATAATTTTGTCTAATGCTTGAATTATTGAAGCCAACATACACCATTCTTAATGCTTTTGGTATGACATGATCTTTAGTCATATTTTGTTATATTGATTAGATGTTTCATGTGCGACTAGTCATCCATATGTTGTCTTACCTTGTTTATGTGCTTATAACCATCTTAGCTATATATCTTTTCTATGTTCTAGCCTTAACTAAACGCACCTTTAATTATTATTAGAAGCTTAAATCTTTAGAACTTGTGACACTCTAGAGATAATTGTTATAACTTATTAACACCAATCTCGTGGATCGACCTGGACTTTACATTAGACTATACTATACACGAAAGGGTATACTTTCCCATGTTGTGATTTTAGTCCCTTGTTTGGTAATCTCTAGTAATATATAAATTTAAGACTTGCGAAACACACATCAGCAACACATTCACAAAGAGTGTCTTAAAAAGGGTGTAAAAATATTTAGATAACATTTTGATCCTATTTTAGTCAAGTTTTACAGGTTGTGATAGATTAAGGTTCAGTTTTAAATAAATTGAAGTTGATTAGTGTGAGCACATAGGTAGAAACACACAAATATTAAATCCATAACATATCCTCATGAAAAATCATGAAGGAAAGGAAATACAATAAATGAAACAACAATTAACAATTACAAAGTTAGCTAAACTAGTTCTTGATAGGTAGTCTTCCTTGGCTTGATTTTCATTTGAAAGCATTTATTTTTAGAAAATCATCGTTCATCTCCTACGAGGTGGAGGCATGGAGAACAAAGTAAGAAAAAAGTATTGCAACCTCCTAGGAAGTCCAAACACCTCCATTCTTAGGTTTTGAATGATGTAGTTGTTATAGAGGTAACATGGACAATTTGCACCATGAGCTTCGAAAAAACCAAAGAAGTATGGATCACCCAAAAGTAGGAAACAGGAACACCTAAAATTGGAGTGTTTGAGGGATTAAGAGGATGAGGCATGGTGTCCAAAGGTAAGATGGGTGAATTTGGTGGGGTGAAAGGTGAGGTAACCAATGGCTCAACAATGTCATTCACAATGGGAATGCTTTGGAGAGGTTAAGGGTTCACATCCAAGAGACAACTAAGAGTAAGGGGTGAGGACAACTCACTCATCCTAGATTGGAATGAAGAGGAGGTAGAACCATGTGAATGGTTAGTACCATGAGTTGAGCTTGTCTTGCATGGTGCAAGAGGTGGTGAGGGTGATGAAGAAATGAGAATAGGAGAGATCTCATTTTTAGGTGTATGAAATGGTGAAGAACCAAGCTTAGAAAACTTGATCTTGATCTTAAGGTTTTATTTGGATGAGGATTGTTTGAAGGAATTTGATGATCTTATGGACACCATGGTTGTGTGTCTAGGTTTAGAACAAGGTTTGGAGGATGAAGAAGAAGATTAACCAAGGGAGGTTTAAGAAGGAGAAGAGATGATCCAAACTAGTAACGGGTTAAAAATCATTTTGATGAACAATGAAATTAGGTAGGATAATTTGGGAAAAAGTTGGTCTTTAGCAAAATTTCATCAGTGTTACAAAGATTTAGAGAAAACAGTGTAAAGAAAAGATTCTGTCGAAACCAGAGCCTGCAGATCCTTAAATAGGACTGCGGTTCTTTATCACTAAGGAACCGCCAGTATTTAAGGAACCGTAGACAGTGGCTTCAGAAAAATGATTCTCCAACAATTTCAAGAGCCCATATTTTTCACAAGTATATATCAAGCCAAAGTAGACTATAAACCAAAATTTAGAAAGCTAACCAACACATAAAATGCACAAAGATATGTGAATCGAAACAACGATCACATAAACATCTTAGGATTAAAATACTAAGCAATCTAACATAAAGTATTAGTTAGTTAACACCAAAATCTAAGAACAGGAAACATAAAAATGTCTAAAGAAAGGAAATTGTTCAACACTTCAAAACATGTTCACAAACATTTTACCTTGTACCATTACCTAAGCTTCATTTCTTCTTCTTGTAAAAGCTCTTGATCATCTTCCCTATGCTCTTGAGTGCACCCATTTGTTCCACTCTAAAATCATGTAACTCACCATGCGTTTGAATGATAAACATGCTCAAGTCCAAGGTTTTCTGGAAGTTCACTAGTCACATAGTAAGGAGGAGGAATAAGATGGTCTAACCCGTCCATGAAAGTGTTCATGGATGGGGTGGAGTCACTCGAAGAGCCGAAATGAGCACGAGTACCTTCATCACCACCATCACTTGGTGACATAGGAGTGTCCTCATCATCAGACTCTTGTGGGTCATTCCTTCTCGTACCTCAATCGCTTCTCGACTTTCGTGGTTGTACCTCTAGAATAGGAATCATGACACGATTAACCGGACGAAAGCGAGAAAGATAGAGATCAGGAAAGTCTTCACTAACCTTTTTTAAAAGATGAATGAGGAGCATGGCATATGGAAGATTTGTGGTTGGTCTATAAAGAGCATAGGTGATCCATCGAGCGATTTAAAATGCAAGATTGTACTTAGTGTTGGTAAAGATGCAACATATTATATGTGCCATACACGTTGGGATATGATCTCGATTTCCACCAAGACAAAACACAACCCTAAGAATGTCAACCCATCGAACAGAAAAATCATTAAGTTCGCTTACGAGTATCTCATGGTGATTCAAGGATCGATTAGTAGAGTGGTGATGAGACTGCTGTTATACATAGTCTCATCGTCCAAAACGGGCTTAAAACGATGAAAATATCATAAAAAGTGACAAATATATACTTGTGTTTGTTCAATGTGTATTTTAGGTACGGATATCGAGAAAATGACAAAAGATCAGAGGAATCAATCAAAAACGAACACGAGAAACGAAGCCGCACAATGAACCGGACCCATGTGTTGAATTTCTAAGAAAAGTCCTTGAAGAATTGAAGATGTACAAGAAAGGTCTTTCATTACTGAATAAATGACACTTTATACCCTTGTTTATTCATAATTACAAGTTTGGTCCCTAAAGTTTGTCAAAGTTACAAAAAGGACCCTCAACTTTGAAGAATTTGCAAGAATGGTCACAAAAAAATGAAGACGTCACTTTTAGTCCTCCACAAAGTCAAGTATACAAGAAAATACCTCCAAAGTTGAAGACATGAAATGAATGACCCTTGAAAATCCAAGAAAATACAAGAAATACCCTTGTTTACATTTGGAAAAATGTTTTTGTGGCCAAATTGCAAAAACAAAAACTTATTTAACAAAGGGGTTTCAAGATAACCTGTAATAACTTCATATAGCAACATTTGGGAAAGAGAGGGGCCAAAGCTTGCAGACATTAAAACCTCACCATCCAATCCAGTCATGACACCTCACATCCTTCACCACTTAAAACAATCCACCTCAACTCCTTCACCACATCACCCCTCCCACTCAGCATCCACTTAACCAAATTTATTATATATAAAAATTTTAAACGAGTTTAATTAATAATAAACTTTGGCGCTTAACACCCCACTTCCCCAAAACTGAATCAAAACCTATTCCCTGTTCATTTATAGAACCCTAATTACCCTCTTTCATTAATCACAAAAATTAGTCGTTAAGCAAGTCCAGATCTCTGATTAACCTACAACTAATACCTTTCCCACCCTTACCCCCTTGTCCACATCACCCATGGGACCACCCACGAGCTCCCCTGCTCCAATAATGGCATGAAGACAAAATAGTGACAGAACTTCAACGATTTAGATTCATTTACTTGGCCTCCACACATATCAAACGACCAAGATCCTTCCATACCTACTGGCATCACATGGAGCAACACATATGACTAAGACCTCAATTCAAAAATCAACATCTTATTGGCATCTTCAAGATTCGAGGAGGGCATTATAGGAATTCACTATTCTAGGGTTTCCATCTTCTTATTGATTCTATAATGAACGTAGCCTCAATATATAAAGGCACATTAGGGTTGTAGTAAGCTGTTCTTTTTTCTCTTTTTTCACTACCTTGTAAATCCTATTTTAATGAAATGAAAAAGTGGCAAAGTGTTGTTGATGAGAATCAAGATCCAAGTTATTTACATTTGTTGCAAATTTACTTTAAATTTGTTGTTTATTATTCGGTTTCAAAAAGTTTTCAAGTTATCATTTGTTCATCAAGTTTTGTTTGTTAAGTCTGTGGTTAGTCCAACCAGTGTATTTTGATCATATGTACATGATATTCTTGTTGAATATCAAGTGCAAGTGAGAAACACATTGGTTGTTAAGTTTGCAAGTATACAAGTTTTTTATCTGTTTTTGAAAATCCTTTGTAACCATGACTTATGTTTGGATCATTTGTGTGTGATGTCCTTGATGGAAATCACATACAAGTGACAAGCATATGGCTTGTTCAGAGTCTTTCACCCTTAGTCCCAAAGTTTGAGTAAAATCAGTGCACTACTTTTTGATATTGCATAAATCTGTTATCATTTGCTTGATTTTTTTTCTTAGCAGGGTTGTTATAATGGAAGCTTGTTCTTGTTTAAGCTAGAACATAAGCTCAAAAAAATTCGGGGGTGTGGATAGTACATCCCTGAGGTTTGCTAATCTCCCTTTTTCTATCTTTATTTTATGTTGAATTCATGTTTATGAGTTTCTTGCTGAATTTGCCTGTTCTGAATGTTTGATGTCAATGTTTGAGTAATATGTGACTTAACTGAATGATTGATAGAATCTTGTAATCTAAAGAAATATTTTGTGTTGTAAATCATGTTATTCAGTTTTATAAAGGGTGTTTGTATTTGCCATTTTGATGCATAAGGTGGTATGTGATTGTGTTAAAATTGATGTAAACTTGTTAATCTAGTTAGTCTATAATCCATTGAGTAGTGGTTAAGATTAAGTTAGAGTGTTAAAAAGCTTTGTGTTTCAAAATATTGCATCAAACAACAACTTACATTAAATCTGCTAAAAACAAGGTTGTTTTAGTACTTTCTAGTTTGAACTTTGGTCATCAGTTAGGGTGTATGTTAGTGTAAGTATAATAGTTCTTGTGTTTGCTTGTGGACTACTACGGTGCTAGATCTTGAGCTTTGAAATTCACAAAAGTGCAAATTATATCAGTCCATAGTCACCAGACCTACTAATCTATATCATTAACTGGATTTGCTTACTTGTTTGCTTTTTCTTGCTTGGATCTGAGAGTTTTTGTGCTTATATTGACTTCCCACACTTCCATGAGTATGGGGGTGCCTTTTGTTTCCAAAGTATCAAACTAAACAAGCATAAAATCATCCATCTTGGTTTTCTGAGGTTCATCAGTGGGAAGAATTTCCCACTGCTAGAGTAACTCTAGCCACTACTAGACTAAAAAACAAAAACAAACAACCTATCACTTCCAGTTTCCTTTTATTTTGCCTTTAGTGCCTTAAAATCATAGTTTTTCAGATTTTTAATTTTTCCCATGATCTTTGATTTATTTTAGTAATTTTAGAAAAAGAAATTTTAATTTTCTCATTAATTTAATATTTATTGCATTATTTTGAATTTAAAATAGATTTTTATTATTCTGTTTTTGTCTTTTAGTGCCAAAAAGTTGTGTTTTTCTGTTTTTCCAATTTTCTTGTTTTAAGTTAAGTATTTTAAGATTTTTGGAAAAGAAATTTCATTTTTCACATTATTTAATCAATTTTTATAATTATTTTAATTTAAATTAGTTTATAAATCTATTTTTGTCCTATTAGGGTTAAATTAATATTTTTTCAACTTTTTCATTTTTATTACTTTAAATACATTAAGTTAAGATATTTAGAAAAGGAAAATTATTTTTCTCATCTTTTAATTAATATTTAGGATTATTTTAATATTTTAATAGTTTTTAGTCATTTAAAAATAGTAAATTAGTTTAAAAAAATCAAAAAAAATATTTTTTTTGTTTTTATATAATATAAGTAATTTTCTCATTATATAAAATCATAGTTTGGATTTATTTTTAATTTTATTGAATTTTATGGCTTTAAATAACATTTAAAATTGAATATTAAATTGGAAATAAGTTTTAAAAGATTTTTGTCAAATTTTTATTCTTATTTATATTATTTTAGATTTTTTTTATTTTTTAGTAAATTTTTAGATTAAATTTTTAATTTCGTCACGTTTTTACGTTTTACGTTTTATCATTCGTCGTAGTTTAATTTTAATCGTAACCGTCATCATTTTTATTTTTCCTTTGTCTCATCAATATTAATCTCAAATACCATCAAGTTTAACACACACATTAATCCTCCTCGAGAACGAACCCACAAGAGGGTCATAAGGGTGTTGATTTTCCTAAATCGATTCCTTTAATACTTACCGCTTTATACGCTCTTTTTCCTAAAAGACGTATTTTTACTACTATCATTTTGGCGCCGCTTCCAAGGAGGCGGGTTGTGTTAAGTTTAAACAAATTTTGTTTTTGATATTATCCATAATTAATATTTGTGTGATTAGCACTCTAATCATACGTATTATCGGTTTTCGTTTTTTGTGAAGAAATATTACTCTATTGTATTACGTATCACAATAAATTCACAATACTCCAAAAGCGTGAAAACACAACCTTAATTGGGATTTTATCACTCAGTTATTGTATTCGAATCTAAAGAAAAAGAAAAATGCAAAATAGATAATTACTTTCGAGAAGCTTGATTTTAATTAACACTAACTATAAGGTGGGTATAAGGCGGTGTATTTCACGACCTAAGGAAAAAAGCCTCTTAAGTGTTTAGCGCCGCCTCGTTTCCCCCGCTTACTTGTGCACGTTAAGAAAAAAAGGGCTAATCGAGGGTTTGCCGTCAAAGTATTATCTACGTATCATATATATTTTCTTGGTTTCAAAGATTAAACCCTCTTGAACGTTTTGACATTCCACCAACGTTCTAATGTCATCGAAGGCGTTCACTCAACGTGATCGTTTTCATTCCTTGAGGCTCCTTTACTCGAGAAATCGATTTGAGGAGAGATTTGTAGATTTGTGTCTACGTAATTCACGAGAAAAATCCAAAAAGGTAAAAATAATCAAAAGCACAAAAAAATTGAAAAAAGTAAAAACACCCAAAAGAATCTTCTTTGCTCATCGTCACGTTGTACGTGACGTTTATGCAAACTCGTAACCAAGCAAAACGTGCACGTAAACGTCGAAACCGAAAGGAAGGAACACCAACCCCTTCTAGTGAAGAATCTCCCATTGACGAACCCATCGTAGAACAAGAAGATTCCATGGCTAATCGTACTATGATGGAGTTGCTTCAAGCACCCACCGAGGGTTATGGAGAAGCGATTGTGATTCCCGCTATCCTTGCGGAGAATTTTGAGGTTAAGACGGGTTTATTGTCCATGATCCAAAACAACAAGTTTCGTGGTGACGAAAAGGACAACCCTCATAACCACATTCGCCATTTCAATAGTCTTACGTCGACTTGCAAGTTTAAGGACGTCTCGAATGACATGATTAAGATGATGCTTTTTCCGTATTCCTTAGCGGGGCCCGCAAAAAATTGGTTAGAGAAAGAGCCACCCAATTCTATATTGACGTGGAAGGATCTCGTTTCAAAGTTCGTGAACCAATTTTTCCCACCCTCTAAGACTACGCATTTGAAAAATAAGATTTCAAAGTTTTCACAACAATATAATGAGAGTTTTTCAATGGCTTGGAATAGGTTTAAGGAAATTTTGCATGAATGTCCTCATCACGGTTTTTCCGGATTACATCAAATCGACACGTTTTACATTGGATTGAAAGATCATGAACGAGATTATCTTAATGCCGCCGCGGGTGGTATTTTTTTGTGTAAAATGGTCGAGGAAGCATTGTTGATCATTGAAAATAGGTCCAAGGTTAATAGCCCTCGTAGCACACCGAGTGTTAACAAGGCTTCATCTTCGCCTTCATTGTCACATACCATTGATGCTTGCCAAATAGAAGCTAATTTGGAAAACAAGATTTTTGATAAGCTTAAGGGATTATTGATAGAGTTTAAAGTTTGTGAACAACCCACTCCCGCTGCGGCTAAAGCGATTGAGGTTTCTTGTGTTTATTGCGGTGGAGCTCATGATTTCTCCGAGTGCGTTACCGCCGGTGGTAACACTTCGAGCGCCTACGCGGCCACGGGAACTTATAACCAAAATGGTCAAGTTACCCCCACTAATCAGTTGACTCCACTGGGTTTTCCACCAAATCAAAATGCTAACAATTATCGCAACAATCAAGGTGGTTACCAAGGAAATCAAAGGAACAACTATAAGGGTAACAATTACAACAATGAGAATCAAGGGACTAGTAGTCAATTGCAAAATCAAAACCAAAATCGTGATTTCCAAAATTTCAATCAAGGGCTTTAAAATGCATTTTCGAAAGATATTCCAAATGAGATTTTGAACTACTTTAAGGCTAATGACGATAGGTACACAAACATGGCAAATGATGTGATAAACCTAAGGACTAAGTTCGAAACTCATAGTAACAAGATGGAAGGAAATGTGGTTAGGATCCAACAAAACCAACAAAAAATGGAACAAGGTCAACATAAGATTGAACAAACCTTACTTAGGTGGGAGCAAAATCAAAAGGCCGAAAAAGAGCAAGATAGGCAAGAACGTTAAAAAACAGAAAATAGACTTTTGGATGCTATTATGATGACCAAAGCCTCTACTTTGGGTAGTATTCCTCGCAACACCGTGTCAAACCCGAAGGGAGAGATGAACGTGATCACCACACGTAGTGGTAAGACCTTTAAGGAGCCGACTCCTCAGCCAATTGCTCCTACGGTGGAGGAAATTGAGGAAGAAACTGAGGTTGTGGTCGAAAAGGAGCACGTTTCAATCCCACGAAGTACCGCTCAAACCACACCTACGGGTTTACCAAGTTTGGAACCCGATATTCCAAAGGCTATGCCTATGTCCCACCCAACACCACCCTTACCTTACCCATCGAGACGTCACAAGGATAAATTGCAAGAACGTAACAACTATCAATTTGAGCTTTTCATTAAGATGTTTCGTGATTTGTATTTTAACATATGTTTTGCCGACACTTTAATCATGATGCCTCGATTTGCCGCCAACTTTAAGAGTATGTTGAACGATAAGGAGAAACTGCAAAAATTGTCTAGTTGTTCATCGGTTTATCTTAACCGCATTCCTAAAAAATTCGGTGATCCCGGTAAATTTTTAATTCCATGTGGTATTCAAGATATGGAGGAATGATATGCCTTGTCCAATCTTGGTGCTAGTATCACTTTGATGCCTCTTGAAATATTTAAGTCGCTCAATCTTCCTAATCTTACTTCTACAAAGATGTCTATCGAGATGGCCGATCATTCTATAATTCCCGCATGTAGAACGGCCGAAGACGTTTTTGTGAAAGTGGTAAAGTTCTATTATCCGGTAGAATTTATCGTAGCTGATATTCCCACGGATCCTCAAGTTCCTCTCATTTTAGGTCGTTCGTTTTTAGATATGTCGAAAGCGGTCATTGATGTGCATGCTCGAAAAATCACCTTACGCTTCAACGACGAGGAAATTGTCATAAACGCAACTCAAAACTCCAAACTTTCTCATGTTTAATCTATCGCGACTATGAACCATGTTGATTTAATCGATGTCGTTTGCGAAGAATTTTCACAAGAAATTTTAGGATTTACCGATGAAGCAAATAGTGGCAATCCCACTATGCTCGATCCAATTCTTGATAATTCGACACCATATTTCACTCCATTTGAAGGAGGTGGTTTTACTTTGGAAGAGTTTGATGTACCTCGAACTTCTAACAAAGACCTCGACGATGATGAGGATTTTTCGATTATCAAGGATTTTCTAAACGATTTCCCATTTCCTCCGCCGTTGGAGGTTATGAGTATTGAGCCTAAATCTTCAATCAAGGAACCACCAATCCTCGAGTTGAAAGATCTTTATCCTCACCTCGAATATGTATTTTTGGAAGGATACGATAAGTTGCCGGTTATTATCGCGAAAGATCTTTCGGATGATGAAAAAACCGCACTTATCGATGTCTTGAAGGCTCACAATGGGGAAATTGCGTGGAAATTATCCGACATTAAGGGTGTCGACCCAAAATTTTGTACCCACAAAATTTTGATGGAGGAGGACTACAAACCCGCAATTCAATGTCAAAGAAGGGTAAACCCTAAAATTCACGATGTCATAAAAAAGGAAGTCCTTAAACTCCTTGACGCGAGAATGATTTACCCTATATCCGATAGCCCTTGGGTGAGCCCCATTCATTGTGTCCCTAAATGGGAGGAATGACTGTTGTGCCAAACGATGACAAAGAGTAAATTCCAACTCGACTCGTGACCGGTTGGAGAGTGTGCATTCACTATCGTATGTTAAATGACGCCACTCGTAAAGACCATTTTCCATTGCCCTTCATGGATCAAATGTTTGAGCGTCTTGCGGGAAACGATTTCTATTGCTTTTTAGATGGTTATTCCGGTTACTTTCAAATCCCCATCGATCCTCGTGATCAAGAAAAAACTACGTTTACGTATTCATATGGAACGTTTGCCTATCGTAGAATGCCATTCGGACTTTGCAATGACCCGGGAACCTTTCAAAGATGCATGATGGCTATTTTTCATGACATGATCGAGAAGACGATGGAAGTCTTCATGGATGACTTTTCCGTGTTTGGTAGTTTGTTCACTTCGTGTTTAGGAAATTTGGAGAAAATGTTGAAACGTTGTGAGGAAACCAACCTTGTGCTCAATTGGGAAAAATGTCATTTTATGTGTAAAGAAGGGATCGTCTTAGGGCACAAGGTCTCGAAAGCGGGGATTGAGGTAGACAAATCTAAGATGGACGTCATCGCCAAATTACCTCATCCCAAAACCGTCAAGGGAGTTAGAAGTTTCCTAGGCCAGGCCACGCGGGCTTTTATCGGCGCTTCATCAAAGACTTTTCAAAGATATCTCGACCCATTACACACCTTCTCGAAAGAGATGCCCCTTTCTTCTTTAACGAAGATTGTGTACGAGCCTTTGAAATTATCAAAAGGAAACTAACCGAAGCTCCCATCCTTGTTGCTCCAAATTGGAACCTCCCCTTTGAACTAATGTGTGATGCAAGTGATTACGCTATTGGGGCCGTTTTGGGGCAACGTCATGATAAGCATTTCTTGCCTATTCACTATGCTAGTAAGACGATGACTGAGGCTCAACTTAAATACACCACAATGGAAAAAGATTTACTTGCCGTGGTGTATGCATTTGAGAAATTCCGATCTTATCTCATCTTGACCAAAAGCATAGTTTATACGGATCATTCGGCTATCTGTTGGAAATACGTTTTTACGTATTTAGAAAGTATCGGTCACTCCAAAGATATATTTAAGTAATGGGCTCGTGATCCTATATGTAATCCATATATCCCATATAGCCCACATGTAGGGTGGGCTATATATACCCCCTCCTATCATGTTAGGAGGGGTTGGTCTCTTTTTTATTTCTCACACATTCATTTAATCAACCATTCTTCTCTTTCTCTCCTTTCCCTCTATTCTTTATCTCTCTAGTTATTCCTTATTCCATCTTTTCATTAGATAAACATAACACATCTACAATCCTAAGAAACTATAGACCTACAATTGGTATCAAGAGCTATGGTTGAATCATAGGATTGGCGTGTTTTTTATCTATTGATTTAGTGGTCAATTTTTGTATCATACTATTTTTTTGGTCTCAAATCTGGTATAATTTTCTATTTTTTTTATCCTACTGTAAACACTTTTCTTATCTCTTTCTTTTTGTCTCAATCTGTGTCTCATTTTTGTCACTTTTCGTCTTCATCAACTTTATCAAAGTTCATAAACTGTTTGTCTCGGTCATAATTTGCATTCCGGATAAGTGGTATAAGTTGTTTTTCCGGATAAGCATAATAGTGTATATTCCGGATAAGCATTATAACCTACATTCCGGATAAGAGGTCGAAGTTGTTTTATGGATAAGCACTCGAATTTGTATTCCGGATAAGTGATCAGAAACTATTTTCCGGATAAGCATTCAAATTTGTTTTCCGGATAATACCCAGAAGTCGTTTTCTGGATAATACCCAGAAGTTGTTTTCCGGATAATACCAAGAAGTTGTAGTCCGGGTAATACCTAGAAGTTATTTTCCGGATAATACCCAGAAGTTGTTTTCCGGATAAGAGGTCAGAAACTTTATTCCGGATAAGCTAGATCGTGTATTCCGGATAAGTGGTCAGAAACTAAATTCCGGATAAGCTAGCATTTGTGTTTTCCGGATAAGTGTTATAATTTATATTCCGGATAGGTCACAAACATATTCCGGATAACGACATCCAAAACCATACTCGGCGTCAAACACAATCAAGACTAAACAGATTCAAATATAACGGGAACCAAAACGTCTCAACACAACTCTCGGTCAAACCTCACAGACTCACACTCACCCTCGACTCCAACTCACACTCGATAAAACCCACACTTCTCACGAATCGAATACACCAACAGCCTCGAAGACCATTCTAGACTCTCGAACCCACTGACACACAAAACTTGGACGACACCAACACCTTCGACTCCATACCTAGACTCACACAACACTCGACCCAAACTTAACAAGACTCGACTTCATTCTCATAACCAAACTCAAACAACACTAGAAACCCACACTCACACAGACTCGATCTACCAACAAATCCACACAATACTCAAGATCTCCGCAGCAAAAACATCATTGATCACTGACTCAACACCAAAAACTGAAAACAAAAAGTAAATACCTACCCGAGACCTCTCTTTTGAGAAATCTTGAAGTCTTTGTCTTCTACTTTCGTCATCTTAAGTATCGTTTCGTGGATTAAAGTTTAGATGTGCAGAGATTGTAAATCTAAACTGGAGATGAGGCGTATTTAGATAGAAGTGTGGTGGCTGTGATTTTGTTTTATGAATTTGGTTCGAGTTGTATCAATTGATGAAGGTGGTATCTGGTTTTGATTATTGATTTGAGGTTTGTGATATTGAATTGGTTTGAGAGATGAAGATAATGGGAGAAGATTTTGAGTTTGGTGGATGGAGTGTCAGATAAGTGGGGGGCAGAGTAAACGAGAACCTTAAACAGTATATTTTTTTTATTTATCAGTTTTGAGGTTATAAAGAGTATTAATAGTGGGAGGAAGTTTCAAAGTGTTAGCCAAGCCACGTGTGTGGTCTCAAGTGTGTGGAAAAGCCACGTTCCTCCTCCTCAGTTCCCTCTAATTCTAAAAATTGGTGTCAATGCATGTGCTCCATTATTATTAGCTTGAAAACAATGTATTGACACGGTATTAAAAAGACAAGGAGACAACGAAAAAAAAAATTCTTAGTCGATTAGGTATAATTGTTTTAGTCTCCAGTTCCATTTTATTTAAATACTTGTGTGGTTTAAAGTGTGTGGTTTAAATATTTTGTTTGGTTTCAAGGGTTACTCATTTTAAGGGTTAGTCAATTTTAAGGGTTGTCAATTTTAAGGGTTGTGGTATTTATACTCGGGTTGTCACGTTTTATTCTCGGGTTATGTTTTTGGCTCCATTTAGTATTTTGGGCCACGTTTACTATATACATTTGAGAAATATCTCCCAAAATTAGAAGTTATTAAACGTTTTAACGTTATTAACTTGTCGGATGCTAAAAATGTTTTAAAGTTTTTAACGTTTTTTTATAGTTATTGGGTTCATACTTTACTTGGACTCTAGTTTGTTTTATCAACGTTTGAGCCGACAAGAAATTATTCATCCAAGAAAATAAACTTATATCATCAATCGAGGATTGTGACGAAGTTTTACGGTTTATTAATTGGTTGGCGTGTAAAATCTCGTAAATTTGACTTCACGATTTCCTCACAAATTGTAAAATTCCGAATACAACTACAATCACAAGGATTTTTCATCGAACTCCCAATGGATTCGTTGAATTCAAAATTTCAAGAGGGAGACTTGCATCACATGCAAGACACAGCTAGAGAAATTGGTATAATTTCATGTCGACTACTTCAGTCACATCTTATGACCATTGCATGGGTTCAAGGAGGAAGCGAATTTGTGACACTCTTTGGTCAAAATCATTATACATTCATCGATTCACTATTCCTCAACTTGCACCAACTTGCTGATCAACTTCAAAAAGAAGACTTTAATCACTCTGCATCGGCACTTGCTTATAAGGATCTTGTGACACAACTTACGCCTTTCCTCCAATTCAATATCATCAAGTCTGACAATTCAGGGATATGCCGGTCATTTCTTCAATACACACATAATGAGGTTAAAGACTTCCACGATACACTGTTGAAATTTATGACATCGGTTTCGTCTTCGATTTATGAAAGATCCAGACTTCAGCAAGCGTATGATAATGGAGTGCAAGAATCTATGATGCAGATGCAAGAGGAGAATGGTCATACGATTGAGAATTTGGCGCCAAACAATGGCAAGAGCACGAAATCAGGAGGACAACAAGATACCAGTGGCACGTCAGGGAATGTTCACGAGATTTCTTTTGATGACACCTTACCCGTTTATGACGAAGAGCCTGCAAACATGGTACAATGTAATGTTGTTTATGATGTATATGCTGATGAAATGCCGCATATTGAGAATTCTGAACCTAATTATGACAAACATGGGATGGAAAAGAGTGATAGAAATACCACTTTTGATTCACCCGATGTGAGTCATAATGGGGGAGAAAGTGTTCAAAATGCTAAACATCATGATAATTTTCTTATAACTGCTTCATTGAATGCTTCTGATTCCAAGATTAGAGAGCTCAAAACGATTGTAGCTCAACAATCAAAGGATCTTGAGGATACCAAATTAGAATTTTCCAAGAAAATGGACAAATTTGAAACATATTTTGAAAAACTTGAAAAGTCAAACGTTGTTCTTGAAAGAAAATTGGATCAAAAAGTTTTCGATTCTAAAGCAGAAAAGGATAATCCTTTGAAACAAATTCAACTGCTAGAATCTAAGTTGGCATCCTAAGATAGATTTCTCAAAGAGAATGAGACTTTAAAAGCTCAAGTTCAGGAAAAGGTTTTTGCTATAGCTGCGTTGAAAAACAAATTAAGGAAAAATAGAGGAAGTAGTGTGGACACTAAGTTTGAAAAACCATCAATCTTGGGGAAACCGCCTACAAATCAGTTCGTCAGACAACCGACCGTCAGACAACCTACTACATTTAGATCCGAGCGACCTCAATCCTCGAGACCGCGGTTTGCCTCCCAAGTTGATTTGGTTCATCTTTCTAGACCAGTCACCCCAGCTACTAGGCCCAATGTGACCAAAATAGATTTAGCAAGACCTAATCACATGATTGCCTCTACTTTCTCTAAAAATACCAAGACCACGTCTAGAACTAGTTCAAATGACGTTTGCCATAAATCTGGTCAAAGGGAAGCTAAGCAAAAGACACATGTAAGAGATAGCAATGTCAAACCTGGTCAGATGCCTTCTAGATTACCCAACACTGTTAACCGTAGCATGTCATCTCCTAGGAGCATCGATCAATCATCTAGGAATTACTCGGACATTAAATATGCTACTTGTAAAACATGTAGAAAATGTGTTTTTACGACAATTCATGACTCTTATGTCAAGAAACTACTTAATGAGGTGAACTCCCGTGCTAGACTTAAATCCCAGTGGATAGCTAAAATCAAACCCATTGGTAAAGTTTGGCGCCCCACTGGTAGAACTTTCATTCTTGTAGGAAACGAGTGCCCTTTAACTAGGATAGTCTCCGATTCTACTAAGACTGCTAGGGAGGAAATTGAAAAGGATGATACATCACTTAAGTCTGAACTTAAGGTTTTCTATAAACGGAAACGTTTGCCAGCTAAGACAAGTAAATCATCTACTCAGGTCGCCTCTGACACAAGAAAAGACAACTGTGAATCCCCACTTGCTTCTAAAATTGATATCGCTAACCCATGTCAAAGCATGCAAATTCCTAACGAGAATGTAGGTACCAAAGTTGATGTTCCAAAAGAACGAAGTGGTCCAACCGTTGTATACCGTTCAACTAAGGACACTCTTAGAGTTTGGTTGCTGAAGACGTAGATATCGAAAAAACAAGTGTCTCAGGGGATTCATGGTTAAGCTTACCAGAGGCTTATAGATACATCACAGTCTGTAACCCGTGCTTCAAAGAAAGGAAAGTTTATCGTCGATGATAAACTTATCCTAACAACGAGAAATTAAGTTTTCTCGGGCATGAGCTTATATTAAAAACATTCGATGTTTTTCAGCTCATGCACAAGGACTTATAGTCACATTAAAGTCTGTAACTCGATCTCAAAAAATAGGAAAGTTCATCCCAATGATGACTTATCCTCAAAACGAGAAAGTAAATTTTCTCGGACACGAGCTTACATTAAAACTATTCCAAAGTTTTAAGCTCGTGTAAATGGCGTATAATCACATTTCAGATTATGCCCCGGACCTCAAAGAAAGGAAAGTTTATCGCCGATGATAAACTTATCCTTACAACGAGAAATTAATTTTTCTCGGGCATGAGCTAATAATAAAAACATTCGAAGTATTTAAGCTCATGCATAATGACTTACAGTTAAATATCAGACTGTAACTCGGACTTCAATTTTATAGGAAAGCTTATCTTTAAAGATAGCTTATCCTCGTAACGGGAAATTAATTTTTCTCGGTCATGAGCTTGTAGTAAAACATTCCAAGTTTTAAGCTCATAAAGGAAAGTGTATCTTTTAAATAAGAGAACTTTTCTTCATACCGAGAAATTCACCTTTCTCTGTCATGAGCTTTACGTTAAAACATTCAAAAGTTTTCAAGCTCATGAAAACGACTTCTAAGTAAGTGTAAACTTAGGACTCGTTCTTCAGTTAAAAGGAAAGTTTATCGCCGATGGTAACTTATCCTTAACAACGGAAAGTTTACAACTTCTCGGACTTGAGCTCGTTTTGTAAGATATTCAACATCTTAAGCTCAAGTAATTGGTTTTCAAAACTTTGAACACAATTTTTTGATAATTTCTCAAAAAGGTTTTTCTAAATCTTTCAAAATTGTGTGTTCAAAAATGTTTTGATACAAAGAGCATGTCTTCTGGAATCGATAATATTTACGATACTAGAAATGTCATTCAATAATGACACGGGGTTGTAAATAAAGTTCGAGCAGAAGTTCAAATGTTTTAAAACATGCTCAAAATAGCTTGCTATTATTTCAGATAGTAACCCGCTTTTCATATTCAAGTCAAGCATTTCACCAGAAAGCTTTGACTCAACAACGGGAATTAATTTTATCGGGCATGGTTTACTTTATAACCATGTAAGGGATTGTGTTTACGGAATAACACAATCTAACACGAATTTATGTACGTGACAGTGCATTTATTTTTCAAAACAAGAAAAATCTTGTTTTTTATGAAGTTATCATCTCCACCAACCGTAGCAATTTATAATTGATATCTACATACTCGATGATGTGACTACTCAACTGGCGACTACAGCTCTTTCAATAGAACACGGGTCAACAATTGAGGGGGAGCAATTGTCCAGCATTCGGAATCTTTGATGCCGAATGTGCCGCGTTCACATATTAGTGTCAAGACAACGATATCAATCATCCACATAGAGTCAATAGATAACTTCAGACGTGATGAGGTGACCAACATTCGTTAACAAGAACCATGTGATTCTTTCATATGATGTTCTCCATCATTCAGGTCCAACCTCATAAATCGCTAATGTTGTTAATACATTATCATATATGATCTTTGATCATGATAAATACCTTACACTTGTGTTTAAAAGGTATTTAATTTACGTTTCAAGTACACCCTCATTAATTTGAGGGGGAGCTTGTGTAATTCATAAAGATAATTGGCTTTTCATTTTTCTTCCCAAATTTTCTTAAAATGCTATTAAATCAATTGATATAAAAAACATCGATTGGGTTAATATTTTTAATATAGGGGAGAAAATGTGATTTAATATGGGAAATGGTTAATCATAAATGGTTTGACTTAACGTGATAGCTCATCATGACATGTGCGAAATGTTTTCGGATATCGTGGCATATGTTAAGGGGGAGCAAAAAGGATTTGCACTTCAAAATGGAGTTCATGGTGACATACACTTACCCAAAACATCTCTATTCACGATGGTGAAGATTATGGTGACATAAGGATGGTAGGATAGATTAAAGTCCAATGATTCCTCTAGAACTGAAGGAATCTTCCCAAGGACATTCCATAGCTAGAAATAGTAGTCTTTAGGAAAGATGGAGAAAGATTGTGAACGTAGCTGAATGCCGACCAAGTTCTTAAGTTAGCACTAGAACACTCACAACAAGGTGCTAGTTATGACGTATTGGTAAGCATTGAAGGGGTTGAAGAATGAAAGAGAATTGTAAAGATAAAGGGTCTATAGAAGAAGCCCTCCTTACAACCTTAGGCAGAAACCGGGTCAATACATATGCTATTGAGATCATTTTTAATGATGCTTGATATTGAAGACAAACATCATGGACCAAGTGATGCAATGCACAACCCATTCCAGCTAACTCAGATATCTCTCAAAAGATATTTGTTTTAATCACACGGAGACAACGCATTACCTATTGATTTATTCACTCCGAATAAATTGGTATTGAAATGGTGGCACTCCTCTCCAGCCTCCGATCACTAAAATACAAAATGCACGATTGAGTCTAGAGCCATTTTAGATCATCAAATATCTCATTAGGACACACTTTCATATTTCCTTGCTTCCTCACACACTGTGAAAAGTAAGAAAGACTTAAGAGTCCTACGCAAAATCTTCATGATCTTGCATGAACATCGGAGTAATACGAAAGTATTTACAATGAAGATGGAAATCCTTCTGGAGCGAATATCAAAAAGCTCATGGTAGGTGACTTGTGCGATTCTTTATGAATCAAACTTGTGATAACTGGAAAGCAACAGTGGTTTAATTCTTGAATGAATTTAAACACGTTCCAGGCCTCTACGCAATATCTTTGTGATCTTGCCAGAACACTCAGAGTGATACCTTAGTGTTCACAGTGATGAGTGGAAATCCTTCTAGTTTTAACCTCAAATAGCACTTGGTAGGTAACTTGCAAGATTCTATACGAATTAATCTCATGACAACTGGAAAGCAACGATGGTGCGGTTCTTAATTGAATTTCACTTGTTCCAGGAACATGAATTGAAGGCTTCAAATCATGCGGATATTTTTATCCAAATGATTCACTCTTTATGTTCGCAGTCAGCTTTGGACGGTCGAATAAAGAGAACGGGTTTACTCGCGAAATCTTGTCAAGGAGGTTCTGAATTGAAACTACCTGTCACAAGTACGATATTTTTATATCGTCCAATGGTTTTTGCCGACCGGAGGTAAAATGGTACCGAATTAGAATGAAATGTTCAAGGCCATTTCATCCGTGTATATGTTTTTGTTGCTAACTGTCTTATGCACCGTAACAAGAAGGTGGCATTGCGGTGTACAATCCAGAAGAAGTTGTCACCACATGCTTATACTATATGAACTTAATACTTCAACATATTCAAGAAAGTCTAAAAGTCAAGTCTTCCGCTGTATCAAACTCTGAAGCTTTCAAGAACTTATAAAAGTATAAGTATGTGGAACATGAAGTCACGAGGAGGCAAATATCACAAGTGATGAATGCACAAGGTCAAGGAAAGGAAACATGCTCAAGACTAAAGTCAAAGATCACATCAATCATATTCACAAGAACAAGATCGAAGACTCAAGCATAGTATGCTAGGTTTAAGATTTTGTAAAATGGTGTGACCTCCCTTTGGGGGAGATTGTTGGAAATACGTTTTTCCAAGGAAAGTCTCGGTCACATCATTGTTAGCATAGATCACGAGCTATAAACTATTTAGGACATTGTAACTTGGAGTGACCTCCCTTTGGGGGAGATTGTTGGAAATACGTTTTTACGTATTTAGAAAGGATCGGTCACTCCAAAGATATATTCAAGTAATGGGCTCATGATCCTATATGTAATCCATATAGCCCATATAGCCCACATGTAGGGTGGGCTATATATACCCCCTCCTAACATGTTAGGAGGGGTTGGTCTCTTTGTTATTTCTCACACATTCACTTAATCAACCATTCTTCTGTTTCTCTCCTCTCCCTCTCTTCTTTCTCTCCCTAGTTCTTCCTTATTCCATGTTTTCATTAGATAAACATAACACATCTACAATCCTAAGAAACTATGGACCTACACTATCAAGTACCTCTTTTCTAAGCTTGATGCAAAGCCGAGATTACTTAGTTGGATTCTCCTCCTACAAGAATTTGATGTCACCATACTTGACAAAAAAGGAGTCGAGAATCTTGCGGCCGATCACCGCTCTCGTTTGGAAGATCCTCACCAAAGTGTGTACGAGAACAAGGAAATCACCGAAACATTTCCTCTCGAGACACTTGGTGTAGTGAATTCCAAGGATGATTCTTCTACCCCATGGTTTACGGACATTGTAAATTACCATGCGGGGAACTTCATCATTAAGGGTATGACGACGCAACAAAAACGAAAATTCTTTCGTGACGTCAAGTTCTACTTTTGGGATGACCCTTACCTCTTTCGAACTTGTGCGGATCAAATTATTTGACATTGTGTGTTTGGCACCGAAACTACTAATATCCTTAGAGCTTGTCACGAGGGACCCAGGGTGGTCACCATGGTGCTAATCTAACGGCGAAGAAGGTCTTCGACGCTGGTTTCTTTTGGCCTACTATTTACCGAGATGCGCAAGCACTTGTCAAGTCGTGTGACTCATCATTTTCTTATCCTTTCACCAAGAACAACTGAGTCACACTTTTAACTGTATTCAATTCGATAAGACCGAGAACAACGAACTTTATTTTTATACTAGGTAAAACCTTTGTATTAAATGACGCCGCTGCCGGCTCTTTTCGTGAAGATTAACGGTTTTTTATGAGAGACGCGTTGGATTTTGGGATCTGTTCATTTTTTAACGTTGTTTTTCTTGTCAAATTTTCAAATTTTTTCAAAAAATCCATAAAAATTAATAATTTCAAAAATCCAAAAAAATTAAAAAAAAATCATAAAAAGCATTTCTTTTTCAAAATTTTGCACCAAAAATATTTTCTTTTCACGTTAACTTTATTTCTTCTATTTCTTTGCTATTCTTTTCTTTTGTAGATGTATGTGTACTCGTTCACGCAAAAGGAAGTCCATTCAAGCCGCTATTATTGATCCTCCTGTTTTAGAGCCTCCCGTTGTCAACACAATGGAGAACCGTCCAATGATCGAGCTCTTGCAATCACACGTCGAAGGCAAAGATGATGCGATTGTGGTGCCGGCTATTGCCGCCAACAACTTCGAGCTCAAGTCCGGTTTCATTCAAATGGTTTCTGCAACACCTTTCTTAGGTCGCACTCATGATGATCCACACAATCACATTAAAAGGTTCGTACACTTATCCAATACTGTTAAATACAATGGGGTTTCACAAGAGGAAATTTGTTTGCTCCTCTTTCCTTTCTCCCTCCCGGACTTGGCTTGATAAGGAACCACCCCAGAGTATTGTCACATGGACGGATCTTGAGACCAAGTTTATCAATTACTTTTTCTGGAATATGTAAATTTGTTTCTAATCCGGAATCACCAAAAGTGGCTTATCCAGAATTCTTATGCAGCTTCTTATCCGGAATCCTCACAAACGCATGCAATCCAGAATCCTTCTTTCGTATGTTATCCAGAATATGTGAAATACAAGCAATCCGAAATCCTTAGTTTCTAAACCCTATTCGGAATCCACCTTAAAGAAGCAATCCGGAATGTGTGGTGCTACCCTTATCCGGAATACTTTCTTGTTTTCTCACACTATTCGGGATAATGAAACTACATGCAATTCGGGATACTAGGGTTTTAAGGGAACCCAGATTCGAACAAAAATAAGCAAAATGTAAAAATAAGCTATAAATCAAATAAGCACTTACCTAAAACTTTAACCAAATCAAATTTAAGAAAAAGCTAATAAGCCAAAATTTAAAAACTTGAAAAACACTAATTAATCTAGAAATCTAAAATCAACTTTTTATAAAAATTTACTATAAAAACACTTAACTAAAAATAAGAAAAATAACACAATAAGCTATAAAAATCAAACACATGAAAATCAATAAGCACAATCAAACAAACATATTAATAAAGCAACAAGCATAAAGATTAAGCAAACTACATGATTAACTAAATCAAAACAAGATTAAAATAAGAAAGGTAGAATGAGAATGATTAATGAAAAGCTGGAATTAAAGATGATTAAGATTCAAAATACAAGATTAATGTAAAAGCTTAAAACATTCAAGAAAAGCTAGAAAGAGAAAGTAATATTAAGCTACTCCTAATTACCTTACAAAAATTAAACTAATAACTACTAATTATCTAACACCTCCTAATTACACATTAGGAGGGTATTTATAGGAGGAGTAAATGTTTTGATGCTTTCTTATTTCTTCTCGTCTTTTCGTCTTTTAAATTCTTCGTCTTTCTCAACCTTGTCTCGGGATTTGTCGATATGAAATGAACTAGTCTTCTAAGTTTCTTCTTTTATTAGATTTGGTTCTTCGACTTCATTAAGCTTCCGTCTTTAGACTTTTTCTTCGATAAATCTTTATAATAGGCCTTGGACTTCCGTTCTTTTTACACTCTTGATCTTTTGACTTCGTCTTTTGTCTCTTTCTTCGATAAAAGCCCGTGAAAGCCCGTGTTTTCTTCCTTTTTCATCTTTTGGTCCTAAAACACAATAAAAACACAAACCACGCATAATTCTGACTTTTACGACATTAAATACACGTTTTGGCTTGGTTATTATTATAGTTAAGTGGTAAAAGGATGGGTGTTTTCACACCTATCATATATACTTGTATATCTATTGAGTTCACATAAGTAAATAATATGAGGTTTAATTTTTATAACGGTAAAAACTATTCAACTCGCTTTTAGTTTCCACGAATTCTCTTTGTTACTCAGGTCAACATTGCTACGAAATACATTAACTTTGAGTTATTCCCCTAAACCGAATATTTGTCGTATAGCCCTAATTGCAACAAAAAAAATTTAACACTGATTATCAACCAACTCATTTATTCGTGTGTCATCTTAAATATGCCATTATTACCATATTCAATAGATTCAACTGTTTTTTATTCCATCCTCTTCCTAAAACTTCATTATTACCATATTTAACTACTTGTACTCGAGGATGATCTATCTGCAGCCATTCATAAGATTTGTAGTTGATATCCTTATTAATGTTACAATCGTCCTTGAGACTAGTGCCCATGGGAAAAAAAGCTTGACATAATATATTTATTTATAATCGTATGTACTCTTCATGATAAAACAATTGTTCGCATTAATACACTTGTCTAATTCGTCCCAGAAAAACACATATACTAATTAGAAACTTTTTCTTTAATTTTAAGTTATCAATAAATCACTTGACAAACTGCTGATAACGTGAGTAAGTGAATTATAGAATATCCATAGTTAAGAACCCATACAAAATTCAAGGCACTAACTATATTAAGTAAAACATATCTTTAATTTATAAAATATATATATTTCTTTTGATATGCTTAGAAGCCAATAATTCCGAGTCTATGGATATTCATTAGATTTATTTATTAATTTGTCATCCATAATGACTATTCATTTATTTAGTATAATTCTACCACATGCCATAAACAACTCTCACTCTACTAACAGATATAGCATGCAAGCTTAATTCTTGAAATATTATGGCATATGTAGAAGACATGGATCACATCATCAATGGGTGATTAAGCTCGATCCCAATTGCATCACCGAAATAATTCACATTAGTTCCTGGATCACAAATCACTTGAGTGTGAAAGTCGATGGTTGTAAAAGCTTCCTCCCACCATTTGGTATCATCAAGCTCAGGGAAATTTTCACTCAACTTGTTGAAAGTTGACGAAAGCCTTGTCGTCTCTTCAGCAAAAGTATCTACGGGCTTCTTGATGGGATTGTTGATGACCTGTCTAGGGTTCATCATATCCATGAAATCCATCTCCCTTTGCTTTGGATTATCATTCTCTATATTATTATTTATCATGGCCTCTAAGAAGAGGTTCTCGTCGTAGCTATCCTCTGCCATAGCAAAACATGTAGCTACAGTCCTTTGGTAAATGGAATGTTGTTGTGCAACCTCGCTAGGGAGGTTGAGACAAGCATCAGCACCAAATATTCTTCGAGCAGCCTTGTCATATGCGTGTGCGGCTTCATGTGCGGAGTTAAAAGTGCCTAACCATTGACGTTTACCATGGTTATCACGAATTTCAGCCACCCAACGACCCCAAGTGCGCTGACGGACACCCTTGAACGTGCATGAAGCATTCTCCGGTCCACCCTTTCCTTTCATACAACCTTTTCTTGGGCTTGCGTGGGCAGTTGAACGCTTCTTAGTCACGTTACGCCTTACACCATTGTTACCATCGCGACCTCCACCATTATTTCCAACATTCAACATTGAACTCATGTTTTTCTTTTCTTTTTTAATGTAGTAAATATTGAAAATTGCTATGGTGTTAATGGCGAAGATGAGATAAAAATGATAGAATTTATAGGGTAGAAAGAAAGGTTGATGGCAGTGAGCATTAATGATCCAAATTTACAATCATTAAATTGTATACATGAAATAAATGCGAAAATAAAAGCTTATATAGTTAGGAAGTTACTGCACTCGTCATACAATAAGTATTGAAGTTGACATTTTGGATTCTTTTTTGTTCAATTTTGTCCTTCAACACTTTCAGTTGTGTTATATAATGTTTGATGCGAAATATATGAATGTTATGAATTTTAAATGTATTTTCACTAGTATAATCTTGATCAATTGTTATATAACATGAATAAAGAAATTAAGGTCAAAATTAAACAAAAAAACTCTTAAAGATCAAACTGGATAGTACTCTTTCAATGAATGTAGTACACCTTAGCCCAAAAATAGATTTATCAAACTTAATTGTTTGGTGAGCAGGAGCTTATATTATATATTGGAAAGTTTTTTTCTTTTGGTGCATATTTTATTTCAAAGTATTTTTATCAAGTTTTAAATTTATCAAACTAGATCTACTAACAACGCACTAATGGGCAGACAACCCGGTCGCGTGAAGTAAATGATGGTACCGAGGCCGTCCAAGGAGCTAAGTGTATTTTGGTTTAATTTGACGGGTGCTCACAGTTTCAGATTATAATTAAAAATATTAATTAAAATTAATTGAAATAATAAAATAGCTGAAAAGGAATAGAATATATAAATTGATTAGGGAAATGTACTAGCCTAGTTAGTATATTGTTATCTAGTTGTGATTTTGTTAGTCCGATGTCTAGTTACGACTATCTAGTGGTCGTAATATCGAAAAGCTTATCCAGTCAATAGTCCCTGTCATATGCCTTTTAACTCCCAACTAGTGCCCTCACGACTAGCCAAGTATAAATTCAACGGTATTTGAACACATCTACCCTTATGACCTAATTACTCAAACCTTGCGACTAGTTTTTTTTTTCAATTTTAAGTTAATAACTGATCAAAGCAAGCATGAATTTATCAAATTACAGCCTACACACGTGATTCACCGAATTTATGAATGCTACATGTGCATTGGTCAATCCAAACGACATCACGTGAAACTCATAATGTTCATTACAAGTACCGGATGTAGTGATTGAAATAGATAATCCCTTTCGCAGATGCGAAGTTGATGATAACCATGCCGTGAATCAAATCTTTAAAACATACGCTAGAACCTTGTAAATGATCGAACAAATCTTCCATTTCGAGTTATGGATTTCGTTTTCGATTATCAATTTACTCAATTCACAGTAATCTATAAATATAAGGAAAGATAACACCATAGCTCTTCAGGATGACAGGCTTGGTATAATAAAATCTTTCTCCGACAACTTTCTCAGTTGTACGGTAATTCCTTAAATTCAGATGGTGCTGACGTACGGTGCACAAGCCACAGGTGCAGCACCGGAAATATAATCAATACAAATTTCAACTTTCCTTAATGGCGAAAGTCTAGGTAATTCCTCAGCAATTACTTCCTAAAGTTTCAGATAAGATAAACATCTTTTAATAAATTCATATTAGGTTCTTCTAGATTATAATATCTATGACTAATTCACAACCATTAATGGTAATATTTCAAGTCTTAATACAGGATATGGTCATCCATCAAGATTTATTTAGATCACTTTCGATAATCAACATCTTATCATTTAGGGAATTCTACTCGAGTTCCCATCAATTAAGACAATGTCGTCATGTCATAATCAATCAATCCATTCTACTGGCACTATCAACTTTCCAGTTTCATTGCCGTCGATAAGATGTGAACTTCTCAAAAGTCTAATAATAATTCATAATCCTTCATAAGTTCAAGGATATCAGGAGACATAACTACTATTAAAAGAGTAAGGTCAACGCATAATCTATGCGAGAGAATTTCAAATCAGATACAGATGAAAACATTTAACAAATATGAATATATCCCATGTTTTCATAATTTGAGTACGCATTCGAAAGCTCCTCGGGTCGTTACCCAGGTCATTCAAATGAAATCAAATCATAAGAAATGATAAGAACGTCAATACATCCAGTCGGGTATCAACATTAGGTAATCAGATACTTTTCCTAAGAATCTTACTACGGGAGATTTGGACAAGAAAGAATTGTCAATTGTCAAATAAGACAATTTCCACTGATGAGTAAATTCAACTCAGAAGAATAGATGCTACAGGCACATATGTAGGTGTCCCTAACACTATGTCCTTATTTTTTACTTCTTGCAGATCTCATAAAATTTATTCTTTCACAATCTTCAAAGAAAATTCAGTGTTTATTCATTAGTTTTATGGTGACTACTAATCAGCCTTGCATAGTCCATTCCAAATTGTATGTAGGCGCACAACTATATACAATTTCAAGATTAACGATGCAATACTCAGTTCGTCAAAATTTTATGATCATGTTTATAATAAAAACATTTTCATGCTTATTTCTTAAATATGAATCAAGAATAAATTTACAAAGATTTTCCTTGTTATGAAAACAATTATGTTTTCCAAAGTACTTTATAAACAACCTCATTTCGATAACAATCTCTTATAAATCTTACTTTGAATAATCCTTATAGTGATGAAAATTTCAATTTTTCTCAAAGGATACCGTTTTAACTTTATAAAAACAATGTGTGATCTGCAAAAGAGTGATGAAGGCTTGTTCACCAAGAACTAACTACAATATGATAGGAAATGAGCTTAGCCAAATAATCATGAGGTTCATGACTTCGATGGCACTCAGGATTACAAAGAGAATAATCCACAACGTAACTCAATTCGAGATGAGTACTTGTTCAATGGTTGCATCACTAATGCGAGCATTAGAAAGAAGCAAGAAAAGATAGATATCATCGATACATGTAGAATTTAGCGATCAATGGTAGTCTTTTCATTAATCACAAACAAGTCTAAATTGTACCGTAACACATTACGTGTCACTATGTCATACAATTCCAAGAACTCATCCTACCAACTGATGTCTCAGTTAGGTTAGGGATTATTTTTAAAAGATACCACAATGAATACTAATCTACAAGAGTCACTAGGTGTCCTGCCTGTCCCAGAAGATCCATCGGTCCCAATTCAGAAGAAGATTTCTTCAATTTATTTCTTGAACACTGGGCATCCTCGTTAGTGGACAATGGCCTAGGAACAACCCTTATCACAAACTAACAATCAATTAAAACCTTATAATTCAATCACATGACTTAATAATTTCCTCTTATCAATCTCATATTCCATACAGGTTAAAATTTTACTTCATTCAAGTCTTAACCAATTATATACTCAATTCGATATCCTACATCATTCTACAATACTTTCATCCTTATTCTTCGGCCTTGTAAAGGCAATACAATCTCAATATGAATCAACACTTAATTTCCAATCCTATTAGCTCTTACAACAACAATTATCAAATGAGTCATTAATATGAAATGACTTAGTCATTCTACTAGACTTCTCGGAAAGGTATTAGTGGCATGAGGCTTTTGGGTAATGGTTCCAATGACAGCCTCAAGTGCAACATTCACCCTTTCGATTTCAAATTTAAGAATTGGATGACAACGAATTAGATGACATCTTTCCAGGTGGTAACGTTTTGTCAAACTCTACTCTATAAGGAAAGATCGTCATGACATCGATATCAAATTTAATCTCGCCAATTCTTCTTCAATATCACAATCAACTAATATCTACATTTCTACGAATATCAACCATTTTGTTGGGATCATAAATATCCACAACTTGGTTTAGATCTAGGATAGCTAGAATTCCTACGAGAATAGCTTCGATTGATTTGCTAGGGGAGTTAGGGTTACTTGTGACAATCTACGTCGTATAAATACCTCGTATAAATATAGAAATAATCATCAAACAATCATGTAATAAAATTATATCATATATATATAATCCAAGTTATATATATATAAAATAACACTTCTCAGTCTGGCCTTGTCGGTAACTCAGGAATTCTTCGGCACCGTTATAGTCAAAAGATTTTTAGACATTTTTAGAAAAATGTTTTTAGTAAAAAGATTTTGAAATGTTTTATTCAAAACCTTAGTTTTAAAAATCTTTCGTTCTCTATAACGAGAGCTCTGATACCAAACTGTAACACCCCCAAATTTATACAACTCAATACAGCGGAAGACTCGTTGGTGTTACGGGATAGCACATTACTCACATCATAGACAACGCATAAAAATCGCGTCGTTTATTAATAAAGCATTTCCATTCATAAATATCAAAGTTACATCGGTCCCAAGTCATTACATTTCATACAAAGTTTTACAAGTATTTTGAATGGAAAATATTGTTTAAGTGTGGGCCATGAATTCTTGTTGTCTTCCCGAGAATTACCTTCAAGTACCTAAGATAAAACATGTTAAAAGAAAAGGTCAGCGATAACGCCGAGTGAATTCATAGAGTTTAATAAATTCCATCAATATAACTTTGGTATAAAATTAGTACCAAAAATCAATTCGTACAAATCATTGTAATAGGCCGTAAAATAGCCAAAAATCATTTTATACAAATCTTTGTAATAGGCCATAAAATAGCCAAAGTCATTTTTATACAAATCCTTATCGAAAATCATAGTATAGGCATTTGCCTTAAAAATCATTATACGAGCCAATATCGTAAAAACATCATACAATACGTCTTATGACGTCGTATAAATTCAAATCAAATCCGTTATATGAATATGGTTATGAAAACCAAAACACGAACATAATATCAATAGTATGACCCTGTATTGCTAGTCAGGCAATACATCGTAATTCGAAGCGTCTAACAGTATTTCGTTAGTTTTTGGATTATTATAAGCCGCATGACATTGTTACCTTACTAAACCAACAACGGGTAGCTAACCCGATACCAATTTTGCCCATCTAAAGTAGCGTGTCGTCACAAAGGTCACGCTATGGAAATCTTCTCATACATAAATTCGCTTACCAATCAATGTGGCACAACGGGGATCAACCGTCAAGGCGCGAACTGGGGTGATCGTCCCCAAATAGTACTATTAAATGCATAAGCGTCTACCAAATCCCGGTAGTTCACAATTCATGCTAATGGGACTTTTACTGACATAACCTAACTTTAATAATACATTTAATTTCATCTATCGGGTCCATTAATCATTTATCGGATCATACAATCGGGTCATTCAATCATTCAGGTCCAAAATCAATACACAAACAATCGGGACAAATGGTGTCCAAACTTTTATAAAAACTAACATGTTATCTCCCTCGCGGGTTTATAAAGCATTTATAAAACATTTAAAAGAGTGCGAGGCTATGAACTCATTGATATGGGAAGGCGGGTTATCGGCAATTCGGACGTACGGTACGTGCTTCAATCACGGAAACCTAGACAAATAATACTCGTCTTAGACTCATGTACAATAACTTTATAAAAATACCAATTATGTATACATATGATGATTATATATATATGATCATCAAGTGGGTTTACATATCCTCGTTTACTCATTTTAGAGTTATGTGTTGATAACTTTTATACAAGTTTTCTCGTTTTACCTATTTACGTGTTTTAGGTCCAATAAGCCTACTATAAGTTCTTAACTTGTATTAATCCTTTTTGTACTTATATTATCAGTACATACACTTTCAATTTGGGCCCAAATGGGTTAAGCCCAATAAGTTCTTTTTATGGGTGTTTATCTTATGTAGTCCAATTATCAACCCAAGTATTAGTCCAATATGTTTACTTAGCTCGTTAATGTCCGTATGCCCTAAAGTTCGGGCTTTATCGGTTTTTACTTGTTATAAATGTCTATATATCAGTATATAAGTTTTATAAAGTTTTCATTAGACGGGTCCAACCATCTAAGTTTTATTTAATAAAAACGTTAATTTTACGGCAATAGCCGAAAAAGTCGTAAAAATCAAGTTTATAGTTTTATAACTTATAAAACTTAACAAATTACCATTTTTATAAAATGTACACTTATTTAACCTTTTACATATTTATATAAATATAATTCATGAGTTAGTGGGTTTTAATTTATATTTTATACTATTAAAATTTGAGTGCTTATATAATAGTAATATACTTTAATTTCCAAAATCTGATTTTTAACTTCACTTTCACCAAAACTGCCATATCTTGAGTTCTATATGGAGATAGAAGCTCAAATTTTTATCACATAAACTGCATGATATGTGTTACATTTAAATCTTCTATAGCTACTGTTGAATCATCCTTTAAGTATTTTCTAAAAATCGTCCAATACAGTAACCTCAGATTTATACCCTAAACTTGTTTTGATCATATCTCACTCATTACAATGATTCCATTGCATGGCCAACTCTCACATGTGTACAAGACCCATAGCTTACTTTAAATGGATTCTACTTCATCATTTTATCAGTTTACCATATGGTTCTTTACTGTTTTTATACAGCCTATTATTTACACAAGATTTACCCATCTTTACTTATAGTTTTTCATCTTTTTATCCATGATTATCAACAACAAATCCCCACATAACATTTTTATCATCATATAACCATCATAAATATATACAATAGGAAATAAAATACATGTTTACATAATCAAAATAACAAGAAGATGAGGAGGACAATCTTTATACCACCATGATGATGTAGGTTGATCAAAACATGGATTTTTGATGGAGAAACTTGTGATGCACCAAGACCATCTTCAAGACCATCATTCTTCATGAGAACCTTGTGGAAAATTAGCCCTCCTACTCCATGAAAACTCCTCCTTGGATGTTATAAGCACCACCAATCAATAGGGTTTCAAAAGGGCTTCAACATATGCAAGTATAACATAGGATTTCATGGTTGTTTTTGATCACAATGGTGTTTGTGGAAGAAATATGGGACGGCACATATGAGGTGAAGAGAGAAAATGGGTGTTGATTGCATGGTGTAAATGGTAAGAATGAGCTAGCTAGTGGTTTTGGTAAATTGTTTAGCTTACAAAGTAAGCTTAAAGGACAAGTGTTATTCACTTTGCTTAAGGCTTGACACCTAAGGGTGTTAAGACCATGGTTTGGCCGCCCCATGTTAGTGGGGTGGGGCAAGTGTAAACTTGTCTCATCCCACTAATTTACGGGTATTCCTCGATTCTAGTTTCCTCGATTTGCGTGCCCTCGGGTCGTTTTACGAAAAACGTTTTTATAAATTATGAATCAACGTCACAAAACGAATCCAATAAAAATTGTTTCATAAAAAACGGAGTTCGAAAACGTAAATACGTAATCCTAAGGTTTCCGGTTTAGTCGTAAAAGACGTTAAAATAAAATCGTAAGTCCTAATCTCTTCTCGTAAATTTGTGAGTTTATGAACCAACACAAATTTAAAACTCCAAAATAATATTCATGGACAAATTTATTTTCTGAAATGTCGGACTGTCACCAAGGACGGTGTATGTAAACGTAAGCACGTAACGTTGAATCCTCTGGTTTAAACGTAGTCGACGCTACTTCAAGACGTAAATCCAAATTTCTTCCCAAAAATATGTGAGTTCATATTATAACATTAAAATAATGTTTTTAAATAATATTCGAGAATAAAATATCAACCATAAATTGACGGATTGTCACAAGTATGAAAATCTTACAGAGTTCTTAGAATAAAATGGTTATACAATTAGAGCTAGAATACAACTCTCCCTTCTATATAGGAACTCTGGTCAAACCAAACCCTAGGGACCCTCCAAAATCAACCTAAGAACAATGTTAATGTGTTGAGAATATATGTGTTTCTGTTTGGAGAAAATGAGGCATCTATTTATAGGATTTGAACCATCTACGACATAGACAATATTATGGTCTGCGCATGTATTATGATGCCACACCCCGCAATGGCAGAATTACAAGGCGTGAACAAATAGAATATCATCACGTCACAATGGCGTCACAATAGAGTAATAAAATCTAAAGATGACATTCAATAAAAACCACAACACAAAGGTGTCATGATAACATCTATTCATAACAAACAACGAACGCTCATATAATGCATAGTCATAACATAAGCTTGTTGATCCCAAACTTAGATCGATTTAGCTTGTGTAAACGAGATTAAATCAAGTTAAACACGTAGAGAAAATTTGTTGTATATAAAACAATTTAAGTATTATGCGGAATTAATACTCAAACAAGAACACACAAACAGTATAAACCAAACTTTCACTTTGATTGATAAATCAAAGTTGCGTACAATGAAAGTGTTAAAAACATATATCAAACTAAAACCTAAAGGCCTCCTTTTATAGACATAAGGAGCCTTGTACAAGAGTCTACGTATCAGCTATTTAGGTAAAGATAAACATAAGAAATACATTGTCGATCATATCTTTACTAGAAACATACTAGAAACATAATACGTGTAGACTAAGTCTTCTATCAGTTCTTGACTTCTTCGTATCAACGCTTGACTTCTTCTTGTCAACACTTGTCCTGTCAACGCTTGATTTCTTTTTAACAACGCTTAGATTTCTCTTGTCAGTGTCCAAGTGTACTGGCTATATATTATTCCAAACAATCCTCCCCTAAACTTGATATCTACTCTAGTATAAGAACTAGGAGGATTCTTACAAATCTTATCAAATTGGTAATAAACATATCTAATCAAATCTTTGGCCACGTCACTTAAGTAGTCAATCTCCAGCTGTGTTGTATTCATCTTTTCCAAAACTTCTTTGGACATAGGATACTCAGCATCCACAAGAAGATATTTAGAAAAATTTGTAGAACTCAAATGATACACACCAGCTGCTGAATATAGACGCCATTGAAGTCCACTGATATCATCCTCAAGATCCTTCCAAACTGGATCTTCTTCTTCTCGTGCACACATTCTCTTGAATGTTGACCAAAGCTTTATTCCATTGACTGAAGTAGGTGCTTTAGTCTCATACTTGGCCAGCAGTAACCTCCAAAGGTCTGCCAAGTCTTCCCTATCCATACTTGAAAAAAAAGACATAAGAGTAGTAAAAGTGTGTACCTCTTTCCCATATCTGCCAATCATCCCAAACCTACTTGCATCTTCTTTATAACTAATGATAGGGTTTCTGGAATCATGAGTTAACTCTTTTACCATATCTGAAGCTTCCATGGGTGAGAGCTTAATACTCTTTCTAATAACAGCTTCACTGAGATTCACTTTACTCAAATCTGAAGGAAACTCAAGTAGAACTCCCTTCTTCAATGGTCTTGGTGTAACCAAAGCCTTTTGAATCTCCATCTCTTCTGCAAGTTCTTCCTTTCTTTCATCTGAAAGGAATTTAAGAGTGTTCATCTCTTACACTCTTGCCCAAATAGGATAAGCCTTATATTCCAATTCATCAAAGGACAATCCGTGCAATCTTCTAAATGTCCAACCTGTTTGATGACATCTGAGCAACATGTAATAGAGCTCCCTTTTTGCTGTTTTGTTCTGTTCAAAAAGCTTGCTAGCTTTATATTTCATAATCACCTTGAAATCTCTTTGACTAAGTAAAATTTCCAAACCCCAAATTTGATCTGACAAAGTCATGTCTGGATTCTCCATTACTCTGTTCTCCCATGTAAATTACAACTGAGCAATCTCAGGCATATCATAATCAACCTTCATCTTCAATTCTACAAGCTTTTCTCTTTCCAACACATCACCATATTCAAGTCTTTCTGGTTCTTCAATAATCATAACACTTGAATCTAAACTTTCATCATTACTTCCTTCTCGTTGCTCAAAAGTAACCACAAATGGTGACTCAACAACCTTCTTCTTTTCTTGTTCCGTAAGTTGTGCAGCCAACTTTGAATCAAACTCTACTTGAGCTGCATCCTTGGGAACCACTGTTTCTAACATAATTCCTTTACCCCTATCTAGTGTATCAATGCTGGGTAAAGATGATGATGGTACATGTGAAGACACTTCCTTGATGATAGCTGATGACTAGAATACATCAACCATATCTGCAGGCTTATCAACGTCCAAAACCTATGTGTCAATGCCCAACTTACTCTTGTCAGCGCTTGACTTGTCAGCATCCAAAATCTGCTTGTCAACGCTCATCTTACTCTTGTCAGAGCTTCTTGTGAACTGCTCCATCGTTGCTGTAAAGGATAAATTCAAATTTGTAGGAGTAACCAAAGAGACATCAAAACCTGGTTTCTTCTTCAAATCTGTAAGAGCTTCAACCACACCCAAAGATTATCCATCATATGAGCCTTTGCCACTCAAATCAATTGGCTTTGTAGCAGCTTCATGTGAGCCTTTATCACTCAAATTAACAGGCTCTGTAGCAGCTTCCTCCCCTTTGTAAGAATCCTCCCCTGATGAAAGGACTCTTGTCTGCCTTCTCCTAGATTCAGTAGTTTCCAGAACAACAATCCTCTCCCTCAATTGCTTGAGTTTAAGGCCTTGGGTAGAGAAAGTATGTAACAGGTCTGCATTTTGCTTTTGCAAGCTAATGAAGACAACCGTCAATTCTAACTTTGTATATGGTTCCAATCTTCCCTCCTCTAGAGTGGGGATTTAACCTCCCAAAATAGAGTCATGGGGCATGGATGAGGTCTTAATGATGTTAGGACTGGCTTGGCCTACATCTAAGCGAGTACTAATAGTCCCAGCCTCATCCATATCACCAACTACACTTGTGGTGGTTGTTCTCTCTGCAACATGGATAGGACCACCAGAGGAGAACACTCCAGTAGCCCTTGGGCGTTTTACCAACCTAAATTCAGGGGGTGTAGAAGATGATGTGGATTGGGTAGTAGTTTGAAGGTTAAGGGGTGTTTGGGTCTGTTGCGGAAAGGTGTCAACGTTTGGATTTGAAGTGTCAACGCCAACATTTAACGTGTCAGCGTTGAAGGGATCTTGTTCAAGTTCCATGTGTTGAGGTGAAGGAGATGGTTCAGGTAATGGGTCAAGTTGTGGTTGTGGGTCAGGTTGAGGTTGTGCTGCTGCAATAACAGCAAGCATAGCTTGGGTAAGGGGTAAATCTCTGTGAGGGGGTGAATTCATCTTACTAAAAATAGATTTCTTTTGCACATGGATCGCATAAAAGTCATCATGATCCCTGGTGCAATACCTTTGCTGATCAAAAATCATTTGTAAAAATCTTGGGTAAGCCAAAGTCATCTTATTACCCTTGTTTTTACACATGCCATCAAAAATCTGTTTAGAAAAAATATACTTTTTCCCATTAGTAATAAACACAATTGCACTAGCATTAGATCTGTTAATTTCATTATGTGTAGTACATTTGGGACTTAAACATTGAAGGATCACATGTATTAAGTACCTCCAAGCTGGGGGAAATTCCTGTTTATTATATTAATTTAAAGTGCCCTCTTCAAGAAAAGGATATCCTAAAGCTTGAAGTCCTTGTTCTATCTCACCAATAGGTAGAGTGGTTATACCATCTGCATCATTAAGATGCAAAGCCTGGCAAACCAAGGCTTCAGTAACCACCCATGGACGCCCATGGACAATAGCAGTTAATGTAGTCACATTATTAAGCGTTGAGGAACTATCAGTGTTCCAAAACTATTTAATATGAGTGACAGGGATAAGAGGAGCATGAGAAAGAGCATACCGTAATGTGGATGCATTCAAATACGCCACCATCTGAGTGTATTGAGGAAACTGAGCATCGTCAGCCTCCAAATAGGCAACCATGTTATGCTGACTTCTGAAACCCAATACCAAGTCACTCGGTTTAAACTTAGGAGCCATTGATGTAGAAAGCTGTGTGAAAGATTATGAGAGATGAATTATAGGAGAAAAATTAGTTAGACAAGAATATGAGACTACCCTGTTTCAAAAGAAGGAGCGAAATTTATAGGAGAGGTAGGCACGTGTGATTGTTCAAGAAAGAGGCAGTTATTTTCAAAATATAATGATGAAAATCTTGAAAAGAAAATAACTTATCTTGTTAATTAGTTAAAAGTTACCAACTCCTAAAGTTACGGCCCCAATTTTCGTCAAAAATAACAACTGGGTAGGACCCAATGAGTGTCAACGGTAAAAAATAACCCATCAACGCCCAACGGTTATATTCTTGTCAACGTTGGAAAAACCCATGTCAACGTCTAAATTGGTCATAAAAACGTTTGGAAATAAATCTGTCAACGTCCAAAAATAAAAATAATAAAAATGAAAAAGGACCTTAACAAAGTGATGTATCCTAGTGAAGATAACCTATAAACTGAAAATTACTATAGGGTGGCAAGCATTGTCCAATCATGCACACTTGCTTATGCAAGATAGACATAACAGTCCTCTAGTGTCCCTTGCTAACCAAAGTTCTTAACAGTGAAGTTATCTCATAAAATCCTTTGTAACTTCCCAGGTAAGCCCAAAATAAATCATACCCAAGTCTCCCAACAGACCACATCCAATTCAAGGCCAAAAAGGTCTTGGGAGCTTGCATAGTATACCAACTTTGCATGCTACAGTGCCTCATGAGATAGTAAACTAAATCATACTAACCAGTTGACACAATCTAGAACTGTGATAAGAGTATTATAAGAATACCCTAAAAGTCCTAAAAGGTTCCTAAACCTCCCTTTAAACTATGATACATAAGTTGCCAAATAATATGCATGTAATAAAAATTTATGTCAAGATAGGAATATAGATATTCCAACTATCATCCATAAATTAAAGCATGCTCCAATAATGCTCCAAGGATCCATAAGCAACTCTGTATCCAATGGTACAATGCTAACAACGCCTGCAATTAGATCAAAAACCAAAAAACTAACATGTTGCTGACAACGTCACGTTAACACTTATCAGCGTTAAAATAACCTTTGTCAGCGTTAGACAAATAAAGTGGAAAATCTAATTTTGTATAAAGACCAACAACAAATGCATATCCTGTACATAATTTTACACTAAGATCCCAAAACACATATTAAGTAAGATTGATCATTCCAATACTTGTTACCAAGTATTGAAATCTTCCAGTATCAAAAGGTTTAGTTAATAAATCAGACACATTTTCTTCTGTGTCAACCCTATCTGGTTGTATTAAACCTTTTTCAAAACAATCTCTTATAAAATGATGTCGAATTTCTATGTGTTTTGTTTTAGAATGATGTACAGGATTTTTAATAACGCATAAAGTACTGTTATTGTCTACAAAAATCTTGGTATGCATGAAATTATACCCATAATCCAACAGCTAATTCTGAATCCATAAGATTTGTCCACAACAAGCAGCTGCAGCAACGTACTCTGCTTCAGTTGTAGAATTGGCCACCACTGTTTGTTTCTTGCATTGCCAAGAGATCAATCTACTCCCAAGAAACTGGCATCCACCAGTTGTGGATTTTCTATCAAATTTTTCACCACCATAATCATTGTCTGAATATGCAATAAGCTCCAATGGGGAATCTTTTGGATACCATAATCCCAGGTCTGGATAACACCTAAGGTATCTAAAAATCCTCTTGGCAGCATGGAGATGACACTCTTTGGGAGTCACTTGATGGCGTGCACATGCACACACAACAAACATAATGTTAGGCCTTGAAGCTGTGAGATACATCAATGAACCAATCATTGACCTATAATGCCTGACATCCACCTCTTTTCCATCTCCAACTTTTCCCCAAGGGTGTTCCCTATCCATAGGTGTGCTAGCCCTTTTCTCATGTAGAGAAAAGCGAAACTTCTTCAAGATTTCTGCTACATATTTATCTTGAGAGATGAAGATACCATCTTCTTTCTGCTGAACTTATAACCCTAGAAAGAAGTTCATCTCCCCCATTGCACTCATCTTGAACTTGTCTGTCATAAGCTTGGAAAAGTCTTCATTCATCTTTGGGCTAGAAGAGCCAAAGATGATATCATCCACATAGACCTGTATAAGTAAGAAATCCTTACCAGTCTTCTTTATAAACAAGGTCTAGTCTATGGTGCCCCTTTTGAATCCATTTTCCACCAGATAGGTGGACAATGTGCCATACCATGCTCTTGGGGCTTGATGAAGTCCATACATAGCTTTCTTTACTCTATACACTTTGTTTGGATGTTCTGAATCTTCAAAACCAGGAGGTTGCATTACATAAACCTCCTCTACAATTGTGCCATAAAGAAAAGCACTCTTCACATCCATTTGATAGACTGTAAAGCCCATGCAGGAAGCATAGGCTAGAAAGATCCTTATAGCCTCAATCCTTGCAATAGGTGCAAAGACTTCCTCATAGTTTATCCCTTCCTCTTGTGTATATCCTTGAGCCACTAAACATGCCTTGTTTCTGAGCATAATTCCTCTTTCATCCTTTTTATTCCTAAGAACACATCTTGTCCCAATAGGTCTGACATGTCTGGGACAATCAACCAACTCCCAAACATCCTGGATAGCAAATTGGCGAAGCTCATCCTGCATTGCTTCCACCCAACTTGGTCCTTTGAGAGCATCAAAAATCTTCTTGGGTTCTTGTTGTGACAAAAAACAGGCAAACAAACATGCTTAAACAAGAGGGGTATCAACCTTCTTGTGAATATTGGCAATAAAGCCTCCAAGATTCTGATGAGACCTTCTAGTTTGCACAGGAGCCATTACATCACCAATAATTAGAGAAGGAGGATGATTTTTGATTGTAGAAGTAAGCACTCCTCCTTCAATAAGTGTATTATCCTCAATATCATCTTCCATGTTACCAATATCCACCTCAGACTCTCTTCCATCATCATTTGAATGAACCTTGATGAGACTGCTTTTATATATAGTCTCATCTTCCAAATAGGGCTTAAAATGCATTAAATATCATCAAAATACCCAAATATATGCTTGTGTTTGTTGCTTGTGTATTTTAGGTACGGATATTGAGAAAATGACAAAAGATCACAAGAATCATGCAAAAACGAACACGGGAAACGAAGCCGCACAATGAACCAAGCCCTAATGAAGACTTTTCCAAGAAAACCCTTGAAGATTTGAAGAATTATGAAGAAGGGTCCTCCAATATTAATGAATTGACACTTTATACCCTTGTATCTTCATAATTACAAGTTTGGTCCCTAAAGTTTGTCAAAATTACAAAAAGGACCCTTAACTTTGAAGAATTGGCAAATTTAGTCCCTCAACAAAACTAAATTGTCAATATTGGTCCTCCAAGAAGTCAACAAACAAGTCAAACCTTGAAGAATGAAGAAAATGCCAAAATCAGTCCTTCAAATATCATAAATTTGCATGTTTAGTCCTTGTTTAAAGTTTGAAAACTTGTCATGCCAAATTTGACAAGTTAATGAAAGTTATTACAAAGGGACCAAAGGTTTTTGGCTGTTTATCTCAAAGTGAACAAAACAAGAAAGAATGAGGGCCATTTCTGCCAGACAACACAACTCCCCTCACCCAATACCAGCCTCCCACGTCACCCACTACTCCACTCCAGCCAATCAAACCTCCCCATCCTTCCACCTCAACTTTCCACCCAATCCCTTAAATACTGATTATTAAATCAATATTATTTTCCCACTAAAACACTTTTTCAAATAAAACAATTACCCAAAACGGATTAAACACCCCTAATCCCAGGATCATAACACCCATAAACCCTAATCCTAAAATCTACAAAACAAAGGGTTTTTACTCAAATTTTTCCAGATTGGCAATTTAACTTCACCTAAACCTAAACCCAACTCCCAAAAACGTCACCCTCATCCTCACATGGCTCTCCAACCCTCCCCTGACCCACAAGTAAGCTTGAAGACAAACCAGGCCAGAGGGATCAACGACTAAGTCTTAGCTTCATATCCACGCATCAATTACACCCCTTGGATCATTTTTGCAACATGGATTTCACCACAAGCAGACAAGAAAAGATCACATGGGACTAAAATTCAAAAATCATAAAGAGGTATTCCTGGAATTCAACAAGCATTAGGGTTTAGTATTTTTCTGCTTTCTAGAACCTTGTAAGTCCCTATATAAGGACGCATAAGTCTTAGCATAGTTCTTGTTCTTGCTTTCCTTGTTCACATCCTTGTAAAGCCCGTTTTAATGAATGAAAGTTGGTGAAGTGTTATGTGAAGAAAGCTAGTCCCATTCTTATATTTCAGTTGATTTAAGTTATCATTGTTCAGTTTGGTTTTAAATTTTCAGCAAGTTTATCAAGTTTTCCAAGTTTCTGTTTTTATTTCAAGGTTTTCTTAAACTCTAAATTTTCATAAAAATCTGATAAAATGGTGATGAAATGTGTTAGTTTAGTGGTGTTTGAGATTGTGTTTGTCCATGATACCATGGCTTGTTCTGGTATAGCGGGTACCCAATCTTAGACAGCCATTGTTTGGTCACTTTTTAGCTTATCACAGTCCTAATCTAAGCTAAAGCTCACTTCTAGCTTTATCCATAAGCTAGGGGTCTGCCCTTAGCTTTTACACAGTCTTCTTTTTTCTCTCTTAGCAGGCTCATATTATCCATTATTTTATTTAGAAGACATATTGGGTGTGTGTGTCAACTGTGACCACCACCATCAATTCTCTACTAGCTACTTTGTTTCTATAAGCCATCAGCACAAGCCACCAGCTTGTTGGAGGTGACTTTTCAGTCACTGTTGGGCCTGGATGTAGGCCCAACAAGGTAGCATCATTGTTTCCTTTTTCAGTTTTCAAAAATTTTCAATTCTACGATTTATATGATTTGGTGAATCTACATGCAAGTTGGTTAAGTGTTTGTTTCTTGGCTTAATATTGATTATTTTGATGTTGTATGCATGCTAGAAGTTATTGGAATCAGTTTGGATTGATTTTGTTTGAAAAACCATTTTCAGAAACTAAAGGGAGTGTTTGGATTAGGGGGTTAACTTGGGTCAATTGGCAAGATTCTTGGTTAAAAACCTATTTTATACACTCAACAAGTTAGTAGTAGGTGATAGTAGTACTTGTTTTTCAGTTTGATAGGTTTTTAAACACATTTGCATGCATATAAATTGGTAAAACAGTCAAATCAGTTAATCCTTTGCCCTGCCTGTTTTGTGAAAACTTGGTGCATCAAATCTTGGTAACTGTTAGATTCTAGGGTTAAGTATGATTGTGAATCAGTTTTATGCCATGTTTTTTATTTGTGTGCAAGATCTTAGGGTTTAAAATTCGTTTTTATGCAAGTAAAAATACTTTACTGTTCATCAGAAACATTACTAGCTAAATCAGTAACTTTTTTGGCTATTTGTGATTGATTTGTGTGAGTGACTTGTGTTTCTTTTTGCATAAACTGACTCCCCACAACCCAATTGGTGTGGGGGTGCCCATTTGTCCAAAGAAAACCAAGTATTCAAGCTTTCCTAAGCTTAAAAGGTCAACTGACCAAATTTTTGCACTACCAGTGGGAACTCCTTTCCCACTGCTTTCATTAAAAACATACCACTGCTAGTGTTATTTTTGCTTAGCTTATTAATAAGCTTTTCCAGCTTATTTAAACGTGCAAAAACTTTGTTTTGATAATCAATCTTACTTATTTGACCTATTTGACTGATCTAGAAGTTTGTAGGCTTTGACTTTTAAGTTTGACTAGAAAACGACTTAGTTGACTTTTTAACAAGTGCTTATTTGACTTTTCCAGCTTATTAAGTGTGCTTATTGGATAAGTTTTTGATTATTGAGCTTAGTTTTGTCATAAGAAACATTTTGCAACTTGAATCAGCTTCTGAGGTGGTCTAGATCACAAACACGACTATTTTGTCGTTTTGTGAATAAGTTTGTGAGTTGTTTCTGGCTTATTAAGTGGACTTATTTGAAATTTCTTTTTGCAAAACATTTTCTTGCCTCAAAAGGATGATGTGTGTCAAATTTCAGCTTATGGCACAAGCTTATGGCTTAATGGGCCAAAAAGCCCATTAAGAATAAGCTTTGTGATTATTAAGCTGTGATAAGCTACATTTCAGCTTTTGGGCCTTTGAAATTTTTTGTTCAGAATCAAAGTTTAAGCTAAACTGGAAGTTTTGGGCTTATTTGGTGGACTTTAGTTTATTGGGCCTTTTTAGCCCATTAAGTTGGACTGTTTTGGTAATTGGCCCATTTGGAGGCCCAATAGGGGCATTTAGGTAATTTCACTTGCATTTTCTATTTATTGAGGTTAAATTAAGTAGGCTTGCAACTTTTTAGAATTTTTTTAGGATTTTTGGATTTTTATTATTATTTTAATATTATTTTATTATTAAAAATTAAAAGTCTAATTTTTTAGGTTTTTGTATTTTTCCTAGGTTCTAAACACTTAGTTAGGAATTTTCCAACTTTCTAAATATTTTTTAGGTCTTTTAATTATTTTCTAGAATTAATTTAAGTTTTAATTGATTTTAATAGTTTTTAAGTATTTAAAAATAGTTTCATTAGGTTTTAAAATTTAAAAAAATACTTTTTAGCTTAATTAGGTTATTTTTGAGGTTTACAAACTTTAAAATCTTGTTTAGGGCTTTTTAATAATTAATTGTGATTTTTAGGGCTTTAATTAGCATTAAAAAGTCATTATCTAATTAATTAAAAGGTTTTAGCAAGTTTGGATTTTTTGTAAACTTTTAGAATATTATTTTGGATTTTTAGTAATTTTTAGGAATTTTTAGGTTAAAATTTTAATTTTTGCACTATTTACGGTTTTACGTGATCGCCTTTTTCGTCTTAGTTTAATCCGTCTTCGTAACCGTCTTCCTTTTCTAATCTCATTTCTTTCTTTCTTTTTCAATCATATAATCACAAATCATTTATCATCTCTTAACACAACGCACTTGCCTCCTTGGGAAACGAACTTGGACTTATTTGGTCATTAGTGCTCGGTTTTCCTAAACCGACACTTAATACTTGCCACTTTTACCTTCCTTTTCCTAAAGGGGTAAAAACTCTACAAACAAGCCTCTCCATTTCTGTTTGAAGGTTCACCTTGTTCAAAATTATTGGAAGAGAAAAGATGGTCAAAAGATCTGTTAATGCCTGAACCAAAGTTGTCAACGTTTGAGCCATCAACGCCTGAATTTGTCTTGTCAGCGCCAGAATTTCCTTTGTCAGTGCCTGAAAGATCATGCATGTTTTCAACTGGTGATACTTGGGGACCACCTTTTTTCTGTCTAGCAGCAGCAGCAGCAGATGCATCTGTCCATATGGGAAAGGTAACATACTCAAGTATGGGTGCTGATTTGTCTGCTTGTGATCCAACCTCTTCATCAACTTGTTTACCTGAAACATCAACAACTGGTTCTTCCACAACATTTGAAGTCACCTTCACAAATTTTAGATTAGTAACAGGCATATAATTCAATGTCCTATATAGAGGTTCCAAGTCAAATAACCAATTTGGACCACTTTCAGGATCACTAGGTTTACTTTCTAAAAACCTAACATGTACCTTTTCAAGTATAAGTTTTTCTTTCTTAAGGTAAACCCTATATCCTCTACTCTGCACAGAATAACCAATGAAGTAGCCTTCATCACCTTTAGCACTAAACTTACCTAAAGCATCACTAGCGTCCAGCACAACTACATGACATCCAAAAGGTTTAAGAAAACCAATATTAGGTTCCTTGCCCCAAAGTAACTCATAAGGTGTTTTGTTATGAATCTTGTTGACTAATGCCCTATTCTGAACATAACAAGCTGTATTCACATCCTCAGCCCAAAAAGCAATGGGAAAGTGAGCATCAGCCAACATAGTCCTAGCTGCTTCTATGAGGGTTCTATTCTTTCTCTCAGCTACCCCATTTTATTGTGGGGTTCTAGCTACACTAAACTGTCTAGTAATCCCTTTCTTGGCACAAAAGTCATCTAATAACTTATTTCTAAACTTACACCATTGTCACTTCTAAGTATCTTAACCTCATTACCAGACTTCTTTTCAATTTGGATAATAAAGTTAATCAAAGTATCAGCAGTGTCACTTTTCAAAGCTAAAAAGAAAGCCCAAGTAAATCTAGAAAAATCATCAATGATGACAAAACAGTAGGATTTACCATTTAGGCTTTCTATATTAGTTGGACCAAACAAGTCCATATGCAGCAAGTGAAGTGGTTTAGAACTAGAGTGCACAGGTTTAGACTTAAATGAGACCTTGTGTTGTTTGCCTTTAACGCATGCAACACAAGAGTGATCATTGTGGAAAGCCTTTTCAGGCAAACCATCAACTAAACCATGTCTCACAAGTCTATTGATATTTTTAAAATTAATGTGCTCTAATCTTCTGTGCCAAAGACTACTTTCATCAACTAAAGCCTTAGCATATAAACATGACAGATTATTATTCATCCTAATTCCATTAAGATTCACATTATAAATGTCCTTATGTCTAGGTGTTCTATAATCAATGAATTTCTCATCTGGTATTTTAAAATCTTTGCTCAACACCAAGCATTCAGTATCAGTGAAAAGAACCTTATTTTTGTTATCACAAACCTGTGATACACTAAACAGATTATATTCAAGTTCATTTACTAGAAACACGTTTTCAAAACGTAAATTGTTGGTGAGAAGAGTTCCTTTGCTAGTGATAGTTCCATATCCGCCTCCAAAGTAAACTTTGTCACCATCCTTAATGGGAGTAAAGTTTGTTAGATAATCTTCCTTCCCAGTCATGTGCCTAGAGCATCCACTATCCCAATAGCCATAATCATTAACCTGCTTTTGAATGCCCTGTACATAAAGAAAACAAATTAGTTTTCTTGAGGATCCCAAGCCTGAGCAGACTTGGATTCATTTGGTTGTTCAACAAGAACAGACTTAGTCCTTATGACAACCCCTTGTTCATCCCTTTTTGGATTAAACACCCAGTTAACCCCAGTTGGTTTGGTTATGAACTTTGAAATATAATGAAATCTGTTACAGGTCATAGAAATCCCATCTGAATTAGGGTTTTGGTCTTTCTTAGGTCTCCATGTCAAGCTAGAAGAAGCTTTAGACCCTTTTCCATTTGGTTGCAAATATTTACCATTATTTAGTCTGGCAACGTTCCCGTCAGCGTTTAATTTGTTCTTGTAAACGCTGAAATTACTCTTATCAACGTTGAATCTAGGGTTTGCTACAGGAACCTATTGTCTGTTAGACCATGTATTGGTCTTCTGAAAAGGTCTTTGTCCATAAGTATTAGACCCTTTAGTAAAGAATGGGGCTGGTCTAACAACTTGTGGACTTTGCTGAACAAAAGATTTGGGTTTGACAGTGTTTGACTTTCTATCAACGTTGACCTTTGAAGCATTGACACACTTATAGACTAAATGTGAAAAACTTCCACAAGTATAACAGGCTTTTCTAGACATAGCTCTAGGTCTAGAAGAAAAGAAACCTGTCCCATTATCACTAATTTGGCTTTTTGGTGACCTAGGTTTTCTATACATTTCTGCATATTTAATACTAGGTTTTCTATCAACGTTTAAGCCAAGGTAAATAGTCTTTCCAGTGGTTGGGTTTGTCACTTTTATGGGTGTAGACTCATTTGGGTTGTCACTAAGCATGCCACCCTTAACAAATAAGGTAGGGTTGGCTTTCTTCCATTGGTCCAAATCAGTCAACTTCTGCTTGTATTCCTCTACTGGGGTAAGAACTCTTAGTGGAGGAATAAATTCTTCTTCTTGGAGTTCTGGTATACCAGTCCAAGATAAGTCCTTTCTAGGAACACCATAGAAGTTCCCAGCAGGTGGTGGAACACCAGCATACTTTTTCATCCCAATCCCAGTCATATCCCTAGAATCCTTTTGTTCACTGACACATTGTTCTAGGGTTTGTGAGGCTTTATCAAATCTCTAAATTTTAAGATCTACATTAACTTTATTTTTGATAGTCTCATCTAACTTAGCCTGTAAAACAACATTGGCCCTCTCCATGATGTTTCTAACCTCAACACTAGCATTTAAACCATGAGTTAAAATATTGATTTGATCTTTTAGGTCAAACTCCATTTTCTTATACTCAGCTACAGTCTTTTCAGTTTGAGTAAGAGCAAGTTGATAGTTAGATAACTTGCATCTTTCATTAACCACATCTGTTGTCAATTTTAAAACTTCTTTGTTAAGTTTTTCAGTGTTTAAACGACAACCCTTACTACAAAAAGCATCATCATATACCTCTTTGTTCGATGAAGATGAAGAGTGTGCCATAAGAGCATAGTGAACATGCTCTTCTTCTTCCTTTTCTACAACTAAGGCTTTGTTGTCTTCCTCATCCTTGGCCAAATAGCTTCAATCCCAACCAACACCATCAATATCTTGCATGGCAACCATAACTTTGGAATCCTGAGCCTTGATGATTTGGCTTGAGGGTTTTCCAGCATCAGATCTTCTTGGAGATCTGCATTCTCTCATATAGTGTCCCATTCGATGACAATTATAACACTCAACCTTGGATTTATCAAATCTAGCAGTGTCTTTAGCATTAAAAGTCATCTTCTTCTTGAATCTTCGATTCCATCTATTTGCTCTTATACTTGCCAGAGCCATATTCTACTTTATGTCCATCTCCTCCAAATGCTCATCACTAATTTCCTCAAGGTCCTCATATGTAATCACTGAACCATTGGGCATTAAAGCAATGTATGCACACACAATATCTAGATCAATACCAGTAGGCTTAACTCTTGGTGAGTCAACTTTGTATGTGTCAACCTTTGAATGTGGGGCGTTGACAAAGCTTGATCCAGCGTTGACACAAGGTGATCCAGTAACGGGATGCATGTATGACTCTTTTTGATCAAATTGGCCTTCACTATGTGAGAAGAAGTCCATATTTCCATTGGTAGACTTGCTTCCTTGATCCAAAAGAATTTCATTCTCTCCAGCCTTAGTTTATTGTAAACATCATCAAAAGTAGAAATTTTGTGAGTATTATTAGCAATTAAAGACCTTGCTTCAATCTTCCATGCATCACCAAGACTTTTATGAAAAGTGGTGATGATATCAACATCACCAAGCACTGTTCCCATAAAGGACAGTTTGCTTGTAATGTCAAGAAGTCTGCTTCTCACTCCACTTAGCTTTTCATTGGGTTGAGCTTTAAAAACAGCATACTCATGCAAGAGTTGCTTCTTTTTCTCTTGTACAGTATCAGCATTAACACCATAAGCAACTTCAAGGGCTGCCCAAAGATCTTTTGCAGACTCATAGCTTCTATATTTGTGCTGATTGGCTTATCCCAAACAGAGTTTGAGAATGCTTAGGGTTTTCATGTCATTCCTTCTCTTTGCTATGTCCTCAGCTAAGACAGCTCTACCATCTTCAGGATTTTTTTTACCCTCTTCAGTAGAGCCTTGAACACTTGATCTTGTCAAGATGGCAGCTGCAATCTTTTGAGCTTTATTGAATGTGTTTCCATATTCAATAATTTCCCATACGGTGTAGTCATGGATTCGAAGATACTGTTCAAAGTTAAACTTCCACAGCTCAAAATTATCCGGGTCTAGCATGGGAATCTTGATGTTAGGGTTTGAGGAGGAGGAGGATTTTAACTCTGGAGTAGACATGTTGTTTTTAGGGTTTCTTGAAAATTAGGGTTTTTGGCGATTTAGGGTTTTTGTGTTCTTTAGATCAAAGTTTCTCAACAAGCTCTGATACCACTTGTTGATCCCAAACTTAGATTGATTTAGCTTGTGTAAACGAGATTAAATCAAGTTAAACACGTAGAGAAACTTTGTTGTGTATAAAACAATTTAAGTATGTGGTTCCCATTAATCGTTAGACTCAATGGTTATGAACCATTATATCTAGGTTGATCATCGTTCATATGATAACATAGCGGAATAGAACAATGATCATAACAAGGTGTTTAGGCACAAAGAACATGAATTAAACAAATTGGGTTGCTTATTATATTAATAACAAACAACCACTAGACGTGTATACATTAAATCCCACGTCTAGTGCGACACACACTTTAGGTTTACATTGTGAATGAATAATATATATAAAAACCTACGTATGTTTTCTTTATATACTAGAAAACATAGCTTACAAAGAAAGCTAATAATAAGACAACTAAATCTTCTATTATTCTGTGATAATATCTTCTACAAGTTTGTCCACCAACTTGTAGAATTCTTCATTGTCAGATTTAGTCCTTGTCTTTTGTGTTTTGACTTATCAACTCAATAATTCGACCCAACAATCTTCCCCTAGTTGATGATGTCAAAACACTCCTCTTAAGCATGAATCCTTTGTATGTAGTACATGATCTCCAAGAAGCTTCCCATTAAGTATAGCACATATTCTTCCCCTTTTTGACACATCAATAGGGAATATGTGAAAGTATGCAATCTTGAAGATTCTCCAAAAGTAGCTCTATGTAATGATCCTGAAGAAAAATAAATAAAGTAGTCTTGATGTAGAAGTAAAATAACCCAATCTTATGTTCCATGTCTTGTTTATCCATGTGATGAAGAACTTATACTCATGCTATAAAGTATAAGTAGACCTCGATCCCTTGTCAATATTCTCATCCTTTGTGAGACACTGAGCACGATAATGTAACTCCTTCAAGTGTTTATGACAAGTCTTCGTCACCAACCATGTAAGCACGAACAAGTTACCTTAAAAGTCAGTGGCTGGAAGTCCATGACTTTAAGATATGATAGAACACAAACTCGCGCAAATCTTCTTCAATCATCAACTTACCATAAGAATTCTTCCCCTTAAGTCAACATCTCTTCATGACGATTTTAATGGAATCACATCTTCATACCATATGTAAAAGTATTTGGATGGATAACTCTTTCACAAGGCTATCCCGATTACATAGTTTAAATATCCATCAAATTCCCATGAATAATTGCTAACTCGCTTTAAAATCATTAATCCATTTAAAAATATCCGAGCCATAAATATCAACTTGATATTCTATATTAAAACGGAGATTCCATGTACCTTTGTGTGTAAATAACTCCTTTTTGTGTGCTTAAAACGTACCAGTTTTCTCAAACAGCAGCAATCAGTGTGTTACCCGAGATCCTCCTTTGTCCAATAAATTTCTATGTGTACTGCCCGATATCGGACAACACGTATCAGCGTTTGAAACACATATCTCGGACAACACTGTCAACCTATCAGTGTTGACTTATTCTGTCAGCGTCAAACTATTTCCTGTCAGCGTCTACGTAAGCTTTGTCAGCGTCCACATCTTTTCAGCGTCAAAACGTGCTCTATCAACGTTGCATTCTTTCTTGTCTACGTTGAATATCATTATTACTTTTTCAACCTTAAACAAGTGATAAAACTTCTTTGATCCTGTACTTGCACGCCCATAGTAACCATGTGAACATAGTTTTGGTTCCACCAATTAGCAGCAAGCATCATATAATGCTTTCGTGTGAACACAAATTTCTTAACCAATCAGAAACTAACCACCGTGTGAACACTAAATAGAACGTGACTTGCTTTGTTTCTCACATCTCAACCTAGAGTGACTTCCCCACCTAGAGTGACTTCCCCAGTTGAAAAGAATAATGATATTATTAGAAAAGAAGAATGGTAATGAGGTCAAAATTATTAGAAGTGACAATGGGGGTGAGTTTAGAAATCAGTTGTTAGATGATTTTTGTGCCAAGAAAGGGATTACTAGGCAGTTTAGCATAGCTAGAACCCCACAGCAAAATGGGGTTGCTGAAAGGAAGAATAGAACCCTTATTGAAGCAGCCAGAACCATGTTGGCTGATGCCCACTTTCCTATAGCCATTTGGGCTGAAGCTGTTAACACAGCTTGTTATGTTCAAAATAGGGCATTGGTCAACAAAATACATAATAAGACACCTTATGAATTACTTTGGGGAAGGAAGCCAAATATTGGCTTTCTCAAGCCTTTTGGTTGTCATGTAGTTGTTCTAGAAACTAGTGAAGCCCTAGGTAAATTTGATTCAAAAGGTGATGAAGGCTACTTCATGGGTTATTCAGTGCAGAGCAAAGGATATAGGGTTTACATTAAAAAGGAAAAACGTATACTTGAAAAAGTACATGTTAGGTTTTTAGAAAGTAAACCTAGTGATCCTGAAAATGGTCCAAATTGGTTGTTTGACTTAGAACCTTTATCTAGAGCTTTAAATTATATGCCTGTTACTGATCCAGACATTGTGAAGGTAACTTCAAGTGTTTTGGAAAAGAGAATTGGTAATGTTTCAGGTATACAGGTTGCTAAGGAGGATGGACCACCAGCAGTTAAATCTTCTCCCACACAAGAATATGTTACACTTCCTATATGGACAGATGAGTATTATGCTGCTGCTGCTGCTGCTGCTAGAAAAGATAATGGTGGTTTTCAAATACCACCAAATACAAACATGCATACTTCTTCAGGCGCTGACAAAGGGAAATCAAGCGCTGACAAGAGCAATTCAGACGCTGATGGATCAGACGCTGACACCAGCAGTTCAAGCGTTGTTAGCCCAAACGCTGACAAACAAGGATCAGACTTTGACAACACCGTTGCACATCTTTTCTCTTCCCATTTTGAACAAGGTGGACCTTTTAATGTCCATGAAGAGATTTCTGTTGATCAAAGAGAGTCTGATGAAGAAGATATTGGTAACATGGAGCGTGAAATTGAGGACACCAGACTTTTTGAAGGAGGAGTTCTCACTTCCACAACAAAGGATCACCCTTCATCTCAGATCATTGGTGATGTTATGGCTCTAGTTCAGACAAGAAGATCCCATCAAAGTCTTGGTGGATTTATTGCCAATATACACAAGAAGGTTGATACCCCTCTTGTACAAGCATGTTTGTTTGCCTGTTTTCTATCACAAGCAGAACCCAAGAAGATTTTTGATGCTCTCAAAGAACCTAGTTGGGTGGAAGCAATGCAGGATGAGCTTCACCAATTTGCTATACAAGATGTTTGGGAGGTGGTTGATTGTCCTAGATATGTGAGACCAATTGGGACAAGATGGGTTCTAAGAAACAAGAAAGATGAAAGAGGCATTGTGGTCAGAAACAAGGCACGTTTGGTAGCTCAGGGATATACACAAGAGGAAGGCATAGATAATGAAGAAGTTTTTGCTCCAGTAGCAAGAATTGAAGCCATAAGAATTTTTCTAGCTTATGCCTCTTGCATGAACTTCACTGTTTATCAAATGGATGTGAAGAGTGCTTTCCTCTATGGGACAATTGTTGAGGAAGTATATGTCATGCAACCTCCTGGTTTTGAAGATCCTGAGAATCCAGACAAGGTTTATAGAGTGAAGAAAGCTATGTATGGACTTCATCAAGCCCCTAGAGCATGGTATGGTACCTTGTCTACCTATTTGGTGGACAATGGATTCAAGAGGGGCACCATAGGTCAGACACTATTTACAAAGAAGAAAGGAAAACATGTGTTGCTTGTGCAGGTCTATGTTGATGACATCATTTTTGGGTCTACTGATCCAAATATGAGTGAGGACTTTTCCAAGCTCATGACAGATAAATTCAAGATGAGTGCCATGGGTGAGATGAACTTCTTTCTAGGTTTACAAGTTCAGCAGAAAGAAGATGGTATCTTCATTTCCCAAGACAAGTATGTAGCTGAAATCTTGAAGAAATATGGTTTTTCTCCACATGAAAAGGATGCTTCCACCCCTATGGATAGGGAACACCCTTGGGGAAAGATTGGAGCTGGAAAGGATGTGGATGTTAGGCACTATAGATCAATGATTGGCTCATTGATGTATCTTACAGCCTCAAGACCTGACATCATGTTTGCTGTGTGTGCTTGTGCACGCCATCAAGTGACTCCCAAAGAATGTCACCTTTTTGCTGTGAAAAGAATTTTTAGGTACCTAAGATGTTATCCAAATCTTGGCTTGTGGTACCCAAAAGATTCTCCATTGGACCTTATTGCATATTCAGACAGTGACTATGGTGGTGACAAGTTTGATAGGAAATCCACAACTGGTGGATGCCAATTTCTTGGGAGTAGATTGATATCTTGGCAATGCAAGAAACAAACAGTGGTGGCAAACTCTACAACTGAAGCAGAATATGTGGCTGCAGCTGCTTGTTGTGGACAAGTCTTATGGATTCAGAACCAGCTGTTGGATTATGGGTATAATTTTATGCATACCAAGATTTTTGTAGACAATAACAGTACTTTATGCATTATTAAAAATCCTGTACATCATTCTAAAACCAAACACATAGAAATTATACATCATTTTATAAGAGATTGCTTTGAGAAAGGTTTAATACAACCAGATAGGGTAGCCACAGAAGATAATGTGGCTGATTTATTAACTAAACCTTTTGATGCTGGAAGATTTCAATATTTGGTAACAAATATTGGAATGGTTAATCTCACTTAATATGTGTTTTGGAACCTTTTTGTAAAAGTATGTACAGGATAATGCATTGTTATTGGTCTTTGTGATGATTTAAAGTTTTCCACTTTGTTTTTCTAACACTGACAAAGGTATATGTAACGCTGATAAGTGTTATTTTGCCGTTGTTAGAGATATTATTGTCTAACGCTGACAAGAGTTCCTTCAACGCTGTTAAGTGTTGTCGGGACGCTGTCAGCAACAAATGTTAGTTTTGTGGTTCTCATCTAAATGTGTAGGTGGTGGTAGCTTTATGCCATTGGATACAGAGTTGCTTATGGATCTTTGAAGAGCTATTTGGACATGTTTTTGTTTATGGATGATGGTTGGAATATTTATATTCCTATCTTGACATAAATTTTTAATGTTCATATATATTTTGAGAAACTCATGTATCATAGTTTGAGGGGAGGTTTAAGGAACCTTTAGGACTCTTGGGTATTCTTATAATACTCTCATCACAATTCTAGATTGTGTCCACAGGTGAGTATGGGTTAGTTTTACTAAACCATGAGGCACTGTAGCATGCAAAGTTGCCAAACTATGCATGCTGCCAAGACATTTCTGGCCTAGAATTGGTTGTGGTCTGATGGGAGACTTGGGAATACTTTGGTTATGGGTTTACCAGGGAGTTACAAAGACTTTTATGAAATAACTTTGTTGGTAACTATTTTGGTTAGCAAGGGACACTAGAGGTCATTTGTGTCTATCTTGCTTAAGCAAGTGTGCATAAATGGAAAGTGCTTGCCGCCCAGTAATTATTATCAACTTGTAAGATATTTCCCTTAGGATAAATTACTTTGTTAAGGTCTTTTTCTTTTTAAAATATTTTTATTTTTATTTTTAGACGCTGACAAGTTTTTCTCCAAACGCTGTTACGTCCAATCGTGACGCTGACAAGGCTTTAGGCAAACGCTGACAAGAAAATATAGCCGTTGGGCGCTGATGGGCTCTTTTTGACCGTTGACACCTAGTGGGCCCTACCCAGTTGTTATTTTTGACTAATCTTTGGCCGTAATTTTGGGGAGTTGTTACTTTTAATTAATGCATGAGATAAGTTATATTTGATTCAATATTTTCATCATTGCTTTTTGAATATGACTGTCTCATTTTTGACCAATCAAAATCATGCATCTCTCCTATAAATTTGGCTAATCCTTTTATTCTGGGTATTCATATTTTCTTGTCTAACATTTTTCTCCTAGATTTTTCCCATATCACATAACCTAAACAGCTTTCAAACATGGCACCCAAGTTCAACTCAAAGAATTTAACATTGGAGTTCAAGAGCCAACACAATATGGTAGCTTACTTGACTGCTGATGATGATTTGTTTCCTCAGTATTCACAAATGGTGGCATTTTTAAATGCATCCTATCTAAGGTATGCACTTTCTCATACACCATTAGTCCCTGTCGCACACATTAGACAGTTTTGGAACAATGTTAGTTCCACAACAGCTAATGGAGTGACCACATTAACATCTACTGTTCATGGAAGAACATGGGTGGTCACTGAAGCCTTGGTTCGCCAAGCTTTGCGTCTTGATGACGCTGATGGTCTTTGATTTACAAGAATATTGTTCTAGGGATCATGACACTTTTTATGAGATCCCTAAACAACAGAAAACCATTTTTGCTAAAATGAGCTCCACAAATGAATCCATACCTCTTACCCAACCAATGCTTGAAGTAATTCAGGCTGCTCAACCACAACCAGAACCTGAACCCCAACTTGAGCCTATTCATGAACCATTACCTTCACCAGAAAACATGGACATTGACCAACCCAGCGCTGACACTCAAAATGTTGGCGCTGACACAGCCAATCCCGACGCTGATACCATCCCTGAACAATCCCAAACACCCCTTAACCAACCCACACCCACACAATCTACTTCATCTTCCACCCCATTACAATCTAGGTTGAATAAACGCCAAAGGACTACTGGAGTGTTCTCCTCTAGTGGTCCTAGCCTTGTAGCAGAGAGAACCACCTCCACAAGTGTGGCTGGTGACATGGGTGAGGCTGGGGCTATTGACACAGGCTTAGATGCTGGTCAAGACAGTCCCAACATCATTAAGACCTCATCCATGCCCTATGATTCTATTTTGGGAGGTCAAATCCCCATTCTAGCTGAGGGCAGATTGGAACCTATGACAATAATTGAATTGACGGCTGCTGTCATTAGCTTGCAAAAGCAAAATGTCAGCCTTGTACAAATTGTCAACAAACAGGGACGTGAACTCCAAGTTTTGAGAGAGAGGGTCACTGTTTTGGAGAATCCAAGTAGCAGGAGTCTAATAGAGGAATCTTCCAAAGGGGAGGATGAAGAGGATGAAGAGGATGAGATGATTCATACAGCTAGTGAGAAGAGTTCAGAGAAGAGTTCACAATTTAGTGAATCTTTACAGGTGGCTGAAGCACTCACCAACTTGAAGAAGCACCCAGTTATTGATACATCCAAGGTGACACCATTAAACTTGGAAGGATCTTTCAAAGAAACATTGGGCGCTGATACAGGTTTGAACGCTGACACATCCAGCGCTGACAAAGGAAATCGTGGTGCTGATAGAGGTAACTTGAACGCTGATAAAGTTGCAGGTGGTGTTGATGTATTCCAGCCATCAACAATCATCAAAGATGTGTCCACACAGGTTCCTTCTTCTACTTTACCTATTATTGATCCAAAAGACAAAGGTAAAGGAAAATTGGTTGAAGAAGATGTTCCAAAGAAAGATGCAGCACAAATTGCATTTGATGAACAGTTGGCTGCACAACTTTTGGAAAGAGATTTGAAGAGGAGTAGAAGATCACCATTTGTTGTTTCTGAGAGTGAGGAAGAAAGTGGTGATGGAAAAGAAGGTGATAGCTCAGATTCAAGTATTCAAATTATTGAGGATCCAGAAAGGCTTGAATATGGGGATGAGCTAGCAAAGGAAAGGTTGAGTGAGTTGAAGAATCAGATTGATTGGGATCTTCCTGAAATCACCAGAATGTACCATGCTTGGGAAGACAAGGTTATGGACAACCCAGGGATGAGTTTATCAGATCAAATTTGGGGGTTGGAAGTTCTTCTCAGGGTACAAGATGACATAAAGGTGATTATGAGGTTTAATGCACAAGAGGTCAAGACCTGGCTCAAGAGAGATAGAAGGCAATTGTATTACAAGTTGCTTAGATGCCATCAACCCAGATGGACATACAAGAAGTTGCTGGCCTTATCTTTTGAGGAGCTAGAGTATAGGGCACATCCTATTTGGAGGAAGGTGCAAGAACAAAATGTCTACCAGTTTCTTTCAGAAGAAAGGAAACAAGAGCTTGCTGAGGAAATGCAGATTCAAAAGGAAATAAGGATTGCTCAAAGACCAGTGAAGAAAGGAGATCCTTTTCAATTTCCTAAAGATATAGATGTGTATTTTCCAACTGAAGGTGTAATAAGGAAGCATCTCAAGCTTTCTCCATTGGAAGCTTCAGATTTGGTTAATGTAGTACCTCTAGATGACAGAAATCCAATCATCAGTTTTGATGAAGATGAGTGTGGATTTTGGAAGATTGGCAGATTTGGAAAGGAGGTACATACTTTCACTTCAGTTATTTCTATATTTGCAAGCATAGACAGGGAAGACTTGGTGCATCTATGGAAATTGATAGAGGCCAAGTATACAGCTGAAGCACCTACTTTAGCAAATGGAATAAGACTTTGGAACACATTTATGACTTTGTGTGGTCCAAAAGAAGCAGATCCTGCCATATGGAAGGATCTTGAAGATGATCTCAGTAATCTTCATTGGAGGCTTTATTCTACTTGTGGTGTATTTCATATGAGCTCTACAAAGTTTTCAGAATATTTACTTGTGGATGCTGACTATTTCTTGTCCAAAGAAGTGCTGGAGAAGATGCTAGAGACACCCTTGGAGATTGATTATACTAGTGACGTGGCCAAAGACTTGATCAGATATGTTTATCACCAACATAAGAAGTTTTTGCAAGATTCCTCCTAGGCCTTAAAGTTTTTATTCAGAAACTTGATCATTGGAATGGATATCAAGTTTAGGGGAGGATTGTTGGGAATAAAATATGGGTCAGTTCACTAGACGCTGATAAGAAGAATGTCAACGCTGATAGGATGACATTGGACGCTGACAGCCAAGCGATGACATTGAAGAAGTCAACGCTGACAGCCTTGAAGATTGACACTGATGGAATATCTTCATACGTATCTTTTGTTTATTTGTTTCTTTATTTATGTATGGTAAAGATAAACACAACATTGTATTTTCTATTGTTATCTTTACCTAGAATAGTTGATTCGTAGCTTATTGTACAAGACTTCTTGTTCTATAAAAGAAGATCTTTTAGGTTAAAGTCATATATCAGTTTTCATAAGTATTCGCAAGTTAAACCTCTTTCATTGTACTCATGCACGATTATTCTAATACAAGTGAAAGTTTGTTTAACATCTTTGTGTTTTAGATCAAGTGTTAATTCCGCATAACACTTTGTTACTTTATTCATAAGCAAAGGTTTCTCTACGTGTAGTACTTGATCTAATCTCGTATACACAAAGCTTAATCGATCTAAGTTTGGGATCAACAATTGGTATCAGAGCCTAAGGCTCATGATATCTAGGTCCGACGAGGTGTTCGTGTATGGTGAAGAAGAAAAATCCGTCTAGGGTTTTTCTGGACGTTTTTGTGTGCGCAGCAGTATTCAGAAGGTCATAACGTTTGATTGAACCGTTGGATCGTCACGAAATTTTAGATGTGTGTTCTACATACATAGATCTAAACATCCACCGGAGGGATTGTCGAGTTTTATCCCCAGGCAAAAGTTAATAAGCGTCGAAGTTGGCTGATGGTAGATTTTCAGTTTTCTGCTTTTCACATGAAATCATGACCTAGGGTTTTTTCAAACCCTAGATCTACATGAAAAGCAGAATATTATGTAGCTTGTGGCTGTTATAATGAAGGAATCAAGCTAGGATTATTAACAAACCCTAAGTTAGGGTTACAATGCATAAGCTTGAAACCCTAGATCGAGAATTGAAGGATACTACGTTGCTGTTACAATACTTGATTCAAAGGTATTAAATACTCCTCACGGTTTTATCATGGAAAAAGGACATGATTGGTCCTTAACAATGTGTTCACACGGTTGCATTGCAATTTAGGTTCGTGTGTTCACACGATCAAAGAGTATTAGCATAACGTAAGATCTATACTTCTGTTCACACGATTGCTTGTTTCTAATTGGTGGATATCTTATTGTGTTCACATGAAGCAAGGCATATCATTGGTTGATATTCATTATGTTCACACGGTATGTTGCTTAATGAAGGTTAAGCGCTTCAAGTATTGTAACAGCAACGTAGTATCCTTCAATTCTCGATCTAGGGTTTCAAGCTTATGCATTGTAACCCTAACTTAGGGTTTGTTAATAATCCTAGCTTGATTCCTTCATTATAACAGCCACAAGCTACATAATATTCTGCTTTTCATGTAGATCTAGGGTTTGAAAAAACCCTAGGTCATGATTTCATGTGAAAAGCAGAAAACTGAAAATCTACCATCAGCCAACTTCGACGCTTAATAACTTTTGCCTGGGGATAAAACTCGACAATCCCTCCGGTGGATGTTTAGATCTATGTATGTAGAACACACATCTAAAATTTCGTGACGATCCAACGGTTTAATCAAAAGTTATGACCTTCTGAATACTGCTGCGCACACAAAAACGTCCAGAAAAACCCTAGACGGATTTTTCTTCTTCACCATACACGAACACCTCGTCGGACCTAGATATCATGAGCCTTAGGCTCTGATACCAATTGTGGTTCCCATTAATCGTTAGACTCAATGGTTATGAACCATTATATCTAGGTTGATCATCGTTCATATGATAACATAGCGGAATAGAACAATGATCATAACAAGGTGTTTAGGCACAAAGAACATGAATTAAACAAATTGGGTTGCTTATTATATTAATAACAAACAACCACTAGACGTGTATACATTGAATCCCACGTCTAGTGCGACACACACTTTAGGTTTACATTGTGAATGAATAATATATATAAAAACCTACGTATGTTTTCTTTATATACTAGAAAACATAGCTTACAAAGAAAGCTAATAATAAGACAACTAAATCTTCTATTATTCTGTGATAATATCTTCTACAAGTTTGTCCACCAGCTTGTAGAATTCTTCATTGTCAGATTTAGTCCTTGTCTTTTGTGTTTTGACTTATCAACTCAATAATTCGACCCAACAAAGTATTATACGGAATTAATACTCAAACAAGAACACAAAAACAGTATAAACCAAACTTTCACTTTGATTGATAAATCAAACTTGCGTACAATGAAAGTGTTAAAAACATATATCAAACTAAAACCTAAAGGCCACCTTTTATAGACATAAGGATCCTTGTACAAGAGTCTACGTATCAGCTATTTAGGTAAAGATAAACATAAGAAATACATTGTCGATCATATCTTTACTAGAAACATACTAGAAACATAATACGTGTACACTAAGTCTTCTATCAGTGCTTGACTTCTTCGTATCAACGCTTGACTTCTTCCTGTCAACACTTGTCCGCAAGTGTAATCCTAAAGTCTAGCTATCCAAACAAATCCTAAACATAAAGCAACTTGTCCGCAAGTGTAATCCTAAAGTCTAGCTATCCAAAGCAACTGCATAAATCATATGCGAATACCTGAAAATGATACTAAACTGTCAAAAGAATGGATGGTGAGAGTTACTAGTTTAAAAGCAAAACATTTACCACATGCATTCAATCTATGAACATATAATCAAATACAATCAATCTCATTATCGTATTTCATATAACCAACACATGGTTACTTTGTACGATTATGTAAATCTTTATATTTCTAGAGAGAGAAAGTAGAGATAGAGGGTTACACACACGCACATACACTTAGTGAGACAAACTAGAGAGAAAAACATATGGATTACTATGTGTAAAATGTAAACAACCAACCTTATCCAAATAAGGAGAAGGTTTATATACCCAAGCCTACAAGATGGGCTTGGGCTTACAATGGATCGATGTCCATTAAAGAATGGACCAGGCTTGGTCTTCTTCATTTAACTTAATATAACTAGACTATGAGCTATCACTAATATATTCTTGGAGTGATCGATCCTTCCTAAGTACGTAAAAATATATTTCCAACAATCTCCCCCTAAGGGAGGTCACTCCAAAGTACAAGGGGGTTACTCGAGTTACAACATTAAAATAAACCTAACATACTATGCTTGTATTGAGATCGTAGTCTTCGTCTCTCTTTTCTTTTTCTTTTCTTGGTGAATATGCTGACTTGATCTTTAACTTAAATCTTAAACACGTTTCTCTTGCCTTGATCTTGCGTATTCATCACTTGTGATATTCTCCTCCTCGTGACTTCTTGTCCCACATACTTATACCTTTGTAATTCTTAAAAGCATCAGAGTTTGATACAACGAAAGAAGTCTGAATCAACTAGGCATAAGCTCATAGCTGACACACCAATAAACAAGGGCCCAAGGGTTAGCCCATCTCAACCACCAGTCCAAACCAATAAAGCAACATCAAAATCAGCTTCTAATGTTCTCTTGTTGCATTCTACAAGAGTAAACCTGACTACTAGGGATCAAAGATCTCAACCTAAAAGTAAAGGAAAGAACGATGGGATCTTGCCTTCAAATAGTAGGAAAGAGAAAAAGAATGTAGAAGCCCACCCTAGGAATGTTATTTCTGATTTGCATAAAAAAAATCATGTAGCTAACACTAAAGGCTCTGCGGTTGTGTAGCGTCCTAAGAGTAAAATGAATTCTGATTCGAGATGTTGCAATTGTAATGAATGCATGTTTTCGAATCGTCATAATTCTTGCCATATTAATGTATGATTTTTGTATGGGTTCAATTTGTCTCTCAGTCCTCTCGAATTGATCTCGGTTCTAAGTGGAATGATTTGTTCTTGGTTAATAAAAAGGAGTTGGTTTGTTTGTCTATTTTTAAACTAAAAACAATTAAATGTAAATGACGTTGAGTAAATTAAAACTTTGGGAGATTAAACTAAATTGACAAGTTAAAAATGAATGCTTGAAAATGTGAAGGAAAGATTAGAAAATTACTCAAAAACTTAATTAAACTAACACTTTAAATTTTGTAAAACTTTAAAACTTAGTCTATCGGAATATAGAATTGCAAAGCTGTCGGAATATCAAAATCATGCCCATCGGAATGTCCATATTTGGTACCATCGGAATACTCAAAATCAAAACTGTCGGAATGATGTCCTATCGGAATGAAGTCGGTCGGAATGTAGCTATCGGAAAGTTCCTGATCGGAATGTTGTAAATAAAAATTGGCCAGAGTTTCGACTAGAAAAGGGACCTAAACCCCGTCGGAATGTGCGATCGCAATACGCGATCGCAATCCCAGATCGGAATAGGGGGAGTTACACCCTATCGCAAAGTAAAACCCTTAAGGGTTATTGCGATACCAAGCAAGAGATCCGTCGGAATGTGTTAAAAACCCTCTTGTTGCGATGGAATGAAAGCAGTTCCGAAAATGGTGGTAACTAAAGTTTCAACAAGCATACACAATAAGCTAGGTGATTCGAAACTTAAATAACTTGAAAAGGCTTAAATTCAACAACTTGTAGAAACGAAAAATCTTGAACTTTATGAAAGGAACTTTTATAAGCCTAAAACTTATATGAAATCCGAAAACCAATAAACTTAAACAAGAAAATAGCCAATAAGCATGGAGAGCTTACGACCTCTTCGTGTGAAAGCTTTGAAAAGAAACAAGAAATATTGAACTTTGATCACGAACAAATCCTCAAATCCAAACCGTATGGAATTTACAATCGGATTAAAGATTTTGGATAAACTAAGAAAAGTAGAAGAAAATTAAAGAGATTAAAAGCTTAACTTAATTGAGATTAATGAAATTCAAGGTACAAAGATTAAGGAAAGCTTAAATTAAAAGATGAAAAACAAAGGAAAAGTTTAGTGAGAGAAAGCTTGGAACTTTCTCTCTCTAAAACTAGAGAAATGAAAAACTAAAGACTAGCTAAAACTAAGTGTGTGAAAATTTGTGAGGTAAGGCCTTAATATAGGCGTATGTGTATGGGCTTGTGTATGGGCTTTAGTATCGGGCTTCTTTTCTTCTTTCTTCCTTGGTCTTCACGCTTCTTTTAAATAACCGTTTTTGACTTTGGATTTTTAGAAGTGTCGGTGAATAATTCCAACTCGTCTTATAATCTTTTGTTTAATAGACTCGAGTTCTTCGACATATATGAATTTTCCATCTTTGGCTCTATTCTTCGATAAATCTTCAAATAGGCACAATGACTTGAAATCTTTTGCATCTCTTGGACAATAGACTTTGTCTTGAGTCTTTTTCTTCGATAAAACCCGTGCAATCCCATGTTTTCTTCAATATTCTCCCAGTTGACTCTGAAAACACAATAAACACAAAAACCACGCATAATTCCAAACAAATGATATTAAATACGTGTTTCGGTCTTGTTTTAGCCAGAATTAAGTGGTAAAAGGATGGGTGTTTTCACACCTATCAAATCCCCTACACTTAACCATTGCCATGCCCTCATGCAATGCTTAGCGATAAAGCCATTTTACACCCTTCTCATAATCAATCAACCTTGGCCTTATTAAAATACTACTAAACAAAAATTAAAGTACTAAGAGAAATTAAAACTTTAAAATAAGCAAAAGGATAGAAAATAGCTACGTGGAAATAACTTGTAAAGAGATCGAGGACTTACATTAGGGCTTCGGTGCTGCGAAGATTTATCACCTCAAGTTTCACGTTCCCCAAACTAAGCTTAAAAACGAGATCATTGTTATTATAAGTTAGCAATTCAAACACTCACACACATGGCTTAATTAAAAGCTTAAACTCCCTTATTCCTAGGTGTATCTCTTATATTTTTTTTGTCTTAGAATGATCATGAAGATGCATTTTCTGACTTATTTCGATAGTTATTTAAGCTGAAAGCAAAGTAGGACGATTTGATCAATAGTTAGCTAAAGGACAAAATCTCTTAAAACTGCTTCTCGGGATATCAAAAAGTTCATATCTTGGCATAACTCGGTTCACGATTTGAGACCTTTCTCGGGCCGATATTTGGCATGTACTTCATACTTCATATCTTGAGAGACGTGCTTGAGATAATGGTCTTCTCATCGTAATAGAGTTTCTTCACTTGGAGACTTTTGAGGGGTACTCCAACTTTGTTGACCACGACTTCATGATTATTCTTCAATCTCTAATTGGGATTTCGAGATACAACGATCCGCCTCCTTTTCGGACTTGGATCTATTTATCCTCATACCTTGTTAGGGTCTTTTCGGATAGACTTCTCCATGATCTTTATGGGAGTTGATTGCTTTTCATCGTGAGTCTTGATCCTTCATATTGACTTTGGGAATAATGCTTTTCACATCACCTTGGATCTTTAGCAAATAAAATGAAATCCTCATGCCTTGTTAGGACCTTTTTGGACTCGCCAATCTTCGCGCCCCGCTTCATAAGTTATGCCTTGGCTATGAACTCTTATCATTACCGAGCAACTTTTAAACGATCTTGGGCTAGAAGCTAAGTAACTTTTCAAATCGTACGACCTTACTTATTGCAGATAAATTATTAGCAAGTGATGGGAGAATAGGCAAATAATTACCCCAAGTGAGCATGTGCAAGAATACCGACTTATAATTGACTCTATCATTTCTCGTCCTCCACAATTTAAAATCTCAAGTAATGAGACTCGTGGATGCTTAGCCTAATAAACCAATTAAGGTCTACATGGTTAAGGATACTAGCTAGAATAAACTTAGATAAGTCTATTCGGGTTGAGTCAAAATAAACGTAACGGGCCTAATATGTCAAAGATTTCTAAACTAGCTACACCACTTTATTAATATTTTTGACTTTATTGCGGAATATATACATATGAAAGCAATGATAAAAATTTGAAAATTACGACTATATGGCCAAAGTTAATTAAAAAATTGAAAAATGTTGAAAAATAGGATTTTTTCCGGTTAAATGAAGGCATTTTCATGGAAAAGTCCACTTAAAACTTCGAAACAAGTCCCCCCTACACATAAGATAAACATTGTCCTCAATGTTTAAGCATGTGGGAAAAATCTCCCCTACACTTATGAAATTGTGCACGTTGGTTAACTCAAGTTAAGGAAGAGACGACTAAAGTGATTAATTTCAAATGTGAGTATGAAGAAAATTGAATCACGATAGTTGAGAGATAGGACCGGATTTTGGATAACACGGGAGCACGGTTCTTCAAAGATTCCAAGAGTGCATTCATCCCTATAATCACATGCACACAAAAACAAACACCTATAGAGGTCCCCCTACACTTAGGAGGTTAAAACATAAAAGGATAGATACTCGGGCTGCCTCCCGAGGAGCGCTTGTTTTTTATAACCGAGTCACGAGCCTGACTCGACCCAAAATTAGTTCATGGGGAACGTGGTGAGGGATGGAATCACCTCCTGAGAGGTGTCCTCACCAAAGTACAACTTCACTCGTTGTCCATTCACCTTAAAATTAGGTCCATTAGGTTGAACGAGCTCGAGAGTACCATATGGAAAAATTTGGGTAATGGTGAATGGGCCGGACCAACGAGATTTGAGCTTTCCCGAAAAGATTTTCAACCGAGAGTTAAAAAGTAAGACTTTGTCTCCAACATGGAACTCTCGGTTTTTGATCTTGGAGTCGTGAATGAGCTTAGTTCTTTCCTTATAGATCAAAGAATTTTCATAAGCCTCATTACGGAGTTCATTGAGCTCATTGAGTTGGATCTTGCGTAGGTCACCGGCTTTTTTGATATCAAACTTAGCCCACTTCAAGGCCCAGTAAGCCTTGTGCTCCAACTCAATGGGGAGGTGGCATGCTTTCCGTACACAAGACGATAAGGCGTACAGCCGATCGGGGTCTTGTAAGCAGTACGGAAAGCCCACAAAGCATCATCAAGTTTATCAGCCCATGAGGCATGATGCTCTCCCACGGTTCGTTCCAGAATTCGCTTAAGTGCTCGGTTGGATATTTCAGCCTGGCCATTAGTTTGTGGGTGGTAGGCTGTGGAAAGACGATGATTTACACCGTACTTAGCCATGACTCTAGCAAATTGGTCATTGCAAAAATGAGTTCCACGATCACTAATAATGGCACGAGGCACACTGAATCTAGCGAATAGAGCTTTCAAAAAGTTACAAACCACCCTTGCGTCATTAGTGGGTAAAGCTTTGGCTTCAACCCACTTTGAAACGTCCACAAGGATGTATTTGTTTCCTTTAGAAGAAGGGAATGGCCCCATAAAGTCGATACCCCAAACATCAAAGATTTCACACTCTTGAATGAAATTCTGAGGCATCTCGTCTTTATGAGTGATCTTGCCTTGTTTTTGGCAGGCATCACAATGTTTAACCATCTCGTGAGCATCACGATAGATGGTGGGCCAATAAAATCCCGAATCAAACACTTTTTTGGCGGTGTAGTTGGGACCAAAGTGACCACCGGTGGGTCCTTTGTGGCAAGCGTCAAGGATTTTCAAAGCTGCCGGTCCATCAACACATCGGCGAATAATCAGGTCAGCACATTGTTTGAATAGATACGGGTCATCCCAAAAGTAAGTCTTAATGTCGTTAAAGAACTTCTTCTTTTTCTGGGATGTTAACCCGTCAACGAGAATTCCACCCGCCAAGTAGTTTGCAATGTCCGCAAACCACGGGGTTTCGTCAGCAGTTGAGTTGATAGACATTAAGGTCTCCAAGGGAAAAGAATCATTGATTTCTTTGTTCGGATGATCCCCCTGGTAAGGATCCTCAAGTCTGCTGAGATGATCCGCGGCTAGGTTTTCAGCTCCTTTTTTATCGCAAATTTCGATTTTAAATTCCTGGAGCAGCAAAACCCAGCGAAGAAGTCTTGGTTTGGAATCTTGCTTTGTCAACAAGTACTTCAGCGTGGAATGATCGGTATACACAATTGTTGTAGAAAGGACAAGATAGGGTCAGAATTTTTCAAAAGCATAGACAACAGCTAAAAGCTCTTTTTCGGTTGTCGTATAATGCAATTGTGCCCCCGTCATTGTCTTGCTAGCGTAATGGATTGGTTGGAAGTGTTTGTTCACTCTTTGTCCATGAACCGCACCAATAGCAAAGTCGCTAGCATCGCACATCAACTCAAAGGGAAGCTCCCAATTAGGGGTAACCAAGACGGGTGCCTTAGTTAGCTTATTCTTAAGCGAGTTGAAGGCTTCAAGACACTCTTTGGAAAAGATAAAAGGAGTATCTTTTTCCAAGAGGTGGGTCATCGGGCGAGCGATTTGAGAAAAATCTTTGATGAATCGTCGGTAGAAGCCCGCATGACCCAGAAAACTTCTCACACCCTTCACGGTTGAAGGTGGAGGCAACTTGGCGATAACATCGACTTTAGCACGGTCTACTTTAAGACCGGCTTTGGAAATCTTGTGTCCCAGCACGATGCCTTCTTTTACCATAAAATGGCATTTTTTCCCAATTCAGAATAAGGCGAGTGTCTTCGCACCGCTTAAGCATACGTTCCAAATTGGCAAGGCAAGAAGAGAAGGAATCCCCGAAGACCGAGAAATCATCCATGAAGACTTCCATGGTTTGTTCAACCATGTCATGGAAGATAGCTAACATGCACCTTTGGAATGTCCCGGGGGCATTGCATAAGCCAAAAGGCATCCTTTTGTACGCAAATGTGCCATAGGGACAAGTGAATGTTGTCTTCTCTTGATCTTGGGGATCGATAGGTATTTGGAAATAACCCGAGAAACCATCAAGAAAGCAGTAATATTCATTACCTGCTAAACGTTCAAGCATTTGGTCCATAAAAGGTAGAGGAAAATGATCCTTTCTCGTGGCATCATTGAGTTTGCGGTAGTCTATACAAACTCTCCACCCAGTAACGAGACGAGTGGAAATCAACTCGTTGTGTTCATTGGGAACAACGGTTATTCCGCCCTTCTTGGGCACACAATGGATTGGACTAACCCATGGTGAATCCGAAATAGGGTAAATCATACCCGCATCAAGAAGTTTGAGAACCTCTGTTTTGATGACTTCATGGATTTTTGGATTCACCCTTCATTGGCTTTGAATTGTGGGCTTAAAGTCGTCCTCCAGGAGAATTTTGTGTGTGCAGAAGTGAGGATCAATTCCACGAATATCAGAGATTTTCCAAGCGATAGCTGTTTTATGCTTCTTCAACACGGCGACAAGTCGATTTTTCTCTTCATCCTTCAAATCCTTAGCAATGATGACTGGCGACTTCTTCTCTTCTTCAAGGAATACATACTCGAGATGGGGCGGCAACTCCTTAAGTTCTAAATCTGGAGGATTGTCGACGGGAGGCGTATTTGAAGTCGGAGTATCGATAGCAATAACCGTGGGAGATGGTGGAGAAAGATTGTCTTCGTTGAGAAGGTTGTCAAAGAAAGTCATGTCTTCATCCCCATCGGTGGGAGAATCATCAGTAGCTAAGTTCGCATCTCCCATGCTGGCTTCAAGATTGTTCCAAAACAAATCGTTGTCTCCAAATAGAGACAATGAGGAATCAATAGAGAACACGGTCTCAACTTTAGGAAGAGAGGTAGGAATACTTTTGCAAGCATCATTAAAGTGTTCTTCACAAGCCTCATCAAGAACGTCAATATAATTACCACTCTCATATGAATAAGGCTGTTTAGACAACTTTCCCATGTTGAAGACTACTTTATCGTCACCCACTCTCATGATAAGCTCACCGGCTTCAACATCAATGAGAGTGCGACCGGTCCTCAAGAATGGACAACCAACAATTAGTGGCACACGAGGGTCCATCTCGTAGTCGACGACAACGAAATCAGTAGGAAAGGTGAATTTGTCGACTCCTACAATGACGTCTTTGGCTATCCCCACTGGATAAGCAACCGTACGGTTAGCTAATTCCAAAGTCATTTTGGTGGGGACAAGCTCAGGGAGAGATAATTGCTTCCACACACTTAAAGGCATTAAGTTGATACTGGCACCTAGATCGGCTAGGGCCATGCAATTCTCTACTCCCGGGAAATTGCAAGGGATTAAGAAACGACCCGGATCACCAAGCTTGGTTGGCAATTTCCTTAAGATCACTGCAGAGCAATTCTCATTAAGTTGGGTGTTGGCAATATCGAGGAGCTTTTCCTTGTCGCTTAGAAGATCTTTAAACATTTTCGCGTACTTAGGCATGTGAGCGAGAGCCTCAGCGAAGGAGATATTGAAATTCAGTTGTTTGAACATCTTAAGAAAGTTCGAAACCTGAATATCGTCCTTGCTTTTGAGCTTCTCTTTCCTCAACCTAGATGGATAAGGTATATTGGAAGAAGAGGAAGGCTTTGGAAGAATAGGATCACTCACATCCTTGGGTGGAGGAGGGGTAGAAGTAAGAGGTGGAGGAATTGGGGAAGGAGAAGGATGAGGAATAGGAGCAGGCGACTCGTTCTCCTTAGTCACAACCACCGGTGGAGGTATAGGAAGCTCGGGTTCCTTGGTACCTTTGCCACTGCGAGTGGTGATTGCTTTCATCTCCCCTCTTGGATTCGCAGCGGTGTTACTCGAAAGAGTACCCGAAGAAGAGGGTTGATTACTATGGAAGAAACTAGCCATCATGTTTCTTAAGTCATTCGTTTGACTATCCATAGTGTTCTTAATATCAGTTCTCAGATCATTCCCTTGTTTCATCAGGTCTGCTTTCAAGTTGCGCACTTCCTGTTGGAGATTATCCACGATCACATCGTTAGTCCTCATGTAGGTTCCAATGTCTTGATGTGATGCGGGAGTTTGGTTGGAAGGAGCATTGTATGCGGGTGGTTGATAAGCAGGTGGCTGGTAAACTTGGTTGTTACGTTGAGGTTGTTGTTGCTGCTTGTGAGGTGGTATGTATGGTGTACGAGGTTGTTGTTGTTGTTGAGGAGGGCGGTTAAGGTTTTGTTGTTGGTTTGGGTTGGTAGGAGGAAAACCGGGTGGTGAGAGATAGTTGTTGGAACGGTAGCTCAGCAAATTACGGTCACCTTGAGGTCTAGCTTGATAAGCAGGTTGAAGATAGGTGCCATATGCTGCATTTACATTCTCAGCAGGGTAGTCTTGGGTGGCAGTACATGTGGTGTAAGAGTGAGGACCCCCGCATATCTCGCATGGTTGGCTAACAACATTGACTTGAGCGTTTTTAGCGTTGTTGCTGACGGTGTGGGTGACAAGCGATTCAAGAAGCGTAGTGATTTTGTCAAGTCGCTTGTCGCTGTCACTAGTACTAGCACTAGCAACATTGGTCCGAACACTCTTGGTTTGCACACGAGACTTATTCTCAATGATATCCCAAGCAGCATTGGAAGTCTTAGCTAAAAGATTACCCCCCGAGGCACTGTTCAGTGAATCTTGGTCACTCATGCTTAAACCATTGTAAAAAGTATTAATTTGATGTACTTTGGTAAAACCATGTTGTGGGCATTTTCTTAAAAGATCCTTAAAACGATCCCAAGATTCACTGAACGACTCATCGTACTTTTGTTCAAAATTTATGATTTCATTCCGCAAAGCGGTAGTACGAGAGGGTGGGAAAAAGTAATTGATAAACTTGGTTTCCAAATCCGTCCACAAGAGAATACTCTGTGGCGGTTCTTTAGCAAGCCAATGCCGGGCTTGTCCCTCTAAAGAAAAGGGAAAAAGTTGTAACCTGATAACCTCTTGTGGAACACCATTGAACTTGACCGTGTTAGTGAGTTGCAAGAATCTCTTGATATGGTCGTGTGGATCATCAATGGTACGTCCCAAGAATGGTTGAGCGGAGAGCATCTGGATAAAGCCTGATTTTAGCTCAAAGTTGTTGGCGGCAATTGGAGGTATGACAATTGGATCCGTGTTGCCATCTACATGAGCTTGCAGCAGTTCAATCATCGGGCGATTATCCGGAAGAGGCTCATTGTTGTTGTTATTCATGTTGTTGAGAGGTGGGTTGTTGTTGTTTTGTACACCGGCCATGTCTAAGTTATCGAGAGTCTCGGGCTCGGGATAAAACATGGAGCGTGTACGCATGCACCTGCAAAAGAACGAACAAAGAAAAACAAAGAAAAAATATTTTTGGTTTTTTTTATGTTTTTTACTTTTTAGGATTTTTGAAAATTTTATATTTTTTAGTGTTTTTGAAGATTTTTATGAAAAAGTAACGTTCACGGGGAACGGATCCCAAAATCCAAGTTCTCACAAAAACTTTTGATCTTAACGAGAAGAGCCGGCAGCGGCGCCATTTTAATGTATGATTTTTGTATGGGTTCAATTTGTCTCTCAGTCCTCTCGAATTGATCTCGGTTCTAAGTGGAATGATTTGTTCTTGGTTAATAAAAAGGAGTTGGTTTGTTTGTCTATTTTTAAACTAAAAACAATTAAATGTAAATGACGTTGAGTAAATTAAAACTTTGGGAGATTAAACTAAATTGACAAGTTAAAAATGAATGCTTGAAAATGTGAAGGAAAGATTAGAAAATTACTCGAAAACTTAATTAAACTAACACTTTAAATTTTGTAAAACTTTAAAACTTAGTCTATCGGAATATAGAATTGCAAAGCTGTCGGAATATCAAAATCATGGCCATCGGAATGTCCATATTTGGTACCATCGGAATACTCAAAATCAAAACTGTCGGAATGATGTCCTATCAGAATGAAGTCGGTCGGAATGTAGCTATCGGGAAGTTCCTGATCGGAATGTTGTAAATAAAAATTGGCCAGAGTTTCGACTAGAAAAGGGACCTAAACCCCGTCGGAAAGTGCGATTTTGGTATGATTTTTGTATGGGTTCAATTTGTCTCTCAGTCCTCTCGAATTGATCTCGGTTCTAAGTGGAATGATTTGTTCTTGGTTAATAAAAAGGAGTTGGTTTGTTTGTCTATTTTTAAACTAAAAACAATTAAATGTAAATGACGTTGAGTAAATTAAAACTTTGGGAGATTAAACTAAATTGCAAGTTAAAAATGAATGCTTGAAAATGTGAAGGAAAGATTAGAAAATTACTCGAAAACTTAATTAAACTAACACTTTAAATTTTGTAAAACTTTAAAACTTAGTCTATCGAAATATAGAATTGCAAAGCTGTCGGAATATCAAAATCATGCCCATCGGAATGTCCATATTTGGTACCATCGGAATACTCAAAATCAAAACTGTCGGAATGATGTCCTATCGGAATGAAGTCGGTCGGAATGTAGCTATCGGAAAGTTCCTGATCGGAATGTTGTAAATAAAAATTGGCCAGAGTTTCGACTAGAAAAGGGACCTAAACCCCATCGGAATGTGCGATCGCAATACGCGATCGCAATCCCAGATCGGAATAGGGGGAGTTACACCCTATCGCAAAGTAAAACCCTTAAGGGTTATTGCGATACCAAGCAAGAGATCCGTCGGAATGTGTTAAAAACCCTCTTGTTGCGATGGAATGAAAGTAGTTCCGAAAATGGTGGTAACTAAAGTTTCAACAAGCATACACAATAAGCTAGGTGATTCGAAACTTAAATAACTTGAAAAGGCTTAAATTCAACAACTTGTAGAAAAGAAAAATCTTGAACTTTATGAAAGGAACTTTTATAAGCCTAAAACTTATATGAAATCCGAAAACCAATAAGCTTAAACAAGAAAATAGCCAATAAGCATGGAGAGCTTACGACCTATTCGTGTAAAAGCTTTGAAAAGAAACAAGAAATATTGAATTTTGATCACGAACAAATCCTCAAATCCAAACCGTATGGAATTTACAATCGGATTAAAGATTTTGGATAAACTAAGAAAAGTAGAAGAAAATTAAAGAGATTAAAAGCTTAACTTAATTGAGATTAATGAAATTCAAGGTACAAAGATTAAGGAAAGCTTAAATTAAAAGATGAAAAACAAAGGAAAAGTTTAGTGAGAGAAAGCTTGGAACTTTCTCTCTCTAAAACTAGAGAAATGAAAAACTAAAGACTAGCTAAAACTAAGTGTGTGAAAATTTGTGAGGTAAGGCATTAATATAGGCGTGTGTGTATGGGCTTGTGTATGGGCTTTGGTATCGGGCTTCTTTTCTTCTTTCTTCCTTGGTCTTCACGCTTCTTTTAAATAACCGTTTTCGACTTTGGATTTTTAGAAGTGTCGGTGAATAATTCCAACTCGTCTTATAATCTTTTGTTTAATAGACTAGAGTTCTTCGACATATATGAATTTTCCATCTTTGGCTCTATTCTTCGATAAATCTTCAAATAGGCACAATGACTTGAAATCTTTTGCATCTCTTGGACAATAGACTTCGTCTTGAGTCTTTTTCTTTGATAAAACCCGTGCAATCCCATGTTTTCTTCAATATTCTCCCGGTTGACTCTGAAAACACAATAAACACAAAAACCACGCATAATTCCAAACAAATGATATTAAATACGTATTTCGGTCTTGTTTTAGCCAGAATTAAGTGGTAAAAGGATGGGTGTTTTCACACCTATCACATATCGATCATGTGAATGAGATGTATGCTTGTAAGTATAATTTAGAATGGAAACCAAGTAGGAAATTGTTTACCCAAGTTGGATGGATGCACGCCCCACTGGTAGGACGTTCACTATAGTTGGAACCAAGTGCTCTTTAACTATGATCACTCCAACTAAAGTTAAAAATGTGTCTCCTTTACCAAGGAACTCTAACACTAAAGCAAAGGAAACAACTCCCTTTAACTATGTCCAGCCTTGTTGTAGTGCCTACTAGTGAAGAAATACCTAAGGAAGTTAGATCACTTAAACCTGATTTTAAAATGCCTTGTTGGAAGAAACATTAGATACCTAGGTAAACTAATGTGAGCAAATCTAAGATTAATATATTTTTTCCCGCTAACACAAAGTGTTGTCCCATATTTCTTGATGATAATAATACGAATTTATGAAGAAAGAAAGGTAGATATGAGATGAATTTTAGAGAGAGAAAGTATGAGAGAAAGTAGAGAGAAATGGTTGGAGAAACTAGGTGATATTAGATTAGAGAAAAAATGAAATGACCAACACCCTTCCTAACATGCTAGGAAGGGTTTAAATAGCCTTTGCTTACATGTAGCTTAATGGGCTATATGATCATAGGCCAGGCTTTCCTTTTGGGCTTTGGTTACTTATGAATGAACCTTAGCTTAAAGTTAATCCCGTAATAACATGACTAATATACTACCTATTACAACGTTCTAAAATACGATACATAATAAACATATGACCGAGCATTCTTGTTTGGCTCAATATTTTGAGGCTAACAATCTCCCCCAATGAGAGGTCATAAACCTTGGTCATTTAGGAAATTTGTAGAGATTACTAATCTCGCCATAAATGAGTCTTGAACGTGTAATAGTAGTCTTGTTTCTTCATGCTGTGATCTTTGAGCCTTTATCGTTGTCTTTCGACTTTGTCTTTAAGCTTGAGATCTTCAAATCATCCTTGACTTATCTTTGCCATCTTGCGATATTGTGTCTTCATCCACATGCTCACACTATTAATTGTTGAATATGTCTTTAGGCATGAGTATGTGGTTTCTGAATCATTGACTTTTCTGTGTACACCGTGACGCCACCTTCTCGAGACAAAACATAGACACGGACTGAATGGCTTTGACATTCGTCCTAAATCGGTAGCGTTTTACCTCCGGTCGGTGAAGACCATTATACGATATTAAATACCGTACCTGTGGTTAGGTAGATTCAATTAAGAATCTCCTTAACAGGGTTTCGCGGTTGTACTAGCCGTTCTCTTTACTCGACCGCCTCAAAGCAAGACTGCGAACATAAAGAGTGAATCAATTGGATAGATATCCGCTTGATTTAAGTCGTCAATTCAAATTCCTGGAACAAGTGTGATTCGTAAATAATCTTACCATTGTTGCTTTCTAGTTGACACAAGCTTGATTCATAAGAATCTCATAAGTCACCTACCGTAGCGCTGTTTGAGGTTGACGCTAGAAGGATTTCCATTCGTCATTGTGAATATTAATGAATATCACTCTGAATGTTCTGGCAAGACCATAAAGATATTGCGTAGAAACCTGAAACGAGTTTGAATCAATTCAGAATCAAACCACTGTTGCTTTTCAGTTTTACACATGTTCAATTCATAAAGAATCTTACATATGACCTACCGCAGTGCTGTTTGATGTTAACACTGGAAGGGTTTTGTAACACCCCACTTGGATAAGTGGACCGTTACGTGTATTTATGGCGTGTCATCAAAGCATAAGGTAAATGTCCTAAAACATTAACTGACCATAAAGGAGTACCGGAATCGAACATCGGTAATCCAAACATAAGCTCAAAACATGAAAAGTAAAATACTGAAGCAAAGGACTAAACAATGTCCAAAAGCAGAATAATGTAAGAAATGCATAAAGTAAGAAGTTTGGATAGCTTCCATCCAAATGCACATGCTCTCAGAATCCTAAGAGCGTCCTGGGGTACCTGCCGTTAGAACATGAAAGGAACTACGGCTGAGCATAACGCTCAGTGAACGGATATAAAGCATGATAAGAGTATACTGAATGAAACAGGCGATAGAATACTGAAGTTGTAAGACTGATATGTAACATGTGGTAGAACTCTGCATAAAATTCTGAGAAACCTGGTACATATATACTGATACTGAAATATAATTATTAATTCTGAAAACATGCATTTACTGTATTTTATTTGCCAGAGCTTATATAGGTCACGTGCTGTAACAACCGTGCATGAATAAATGGAGGGGTGACCTCGTCATGCTGTAGAGGGGTGACCCCTAAATAACTGTGCTGGGTGGAGGGATCAGCTCCAATGTGAAGGATGTAGAGCACACACCACATTCACCCTGATAACTTGTAACACATATAAGCCTAGGATGCATCCATACGCCCCACTAATAATACTGATAAAATGGCCAAGCTGAGCTGAGTGGGACGATGCAGGATATCACTCTCCTGCATGTGAGTCACGACACCGGTGCCTCTAGTGCCGTGGTTACGGTACCTCCGTAACTAGTACATAAACTGGTCGTGCTTGTATATAATGCTCAGGCAATTTATTTAGTTATTAACATGATTACGGATAAGCTTAAACATATACTGGGGAAAACATTTGGCTGAAGACGGGGAATCCTAATCATGCATAAAAAGGAAGTCCTTACTGAAAGGACAGAAATCCGTACCTCTAGTCCAGTAACTGACTGAATGGAAGACTGAACGAAATACTACTCGGGCTTCACGAAAACTACAATAATAATAGATGCGAATAAGTTATCTGATTGTATTGAATTTACTGTTCTTATTGGCTTTCTCATTTATTTATTTTATTCTGGAAATCTGTACGTATTTTAACTGATGAATCTGAACTTATAATAATTCTTTTAATATATTAACGGTCTACTAATAATTACGATACGAACGTATTCTGGCGTGATATTAATACTATAATAAGTGACCCGTAATTAATATAAGGTTTTCTAAATTATGAAGTTTTCAAAATCTTTTAAATTTTCTATAATAGAATCATACCCTTTTTAAATATTACAAATTTATTTAATTTAATTCCTTTTTAAAATGAAATTTAAACATTTATAAAATATAAGTAATAAAAGGTATAATATAAAAATCTTCATCTTATTTATTATAATTATGTCTCGAGCCTACCGAGATACCCCTTCTCGGTCGCACTAACAAATCAACAAAGTATATAAAATCTGTCTATTTGAATCTGCGACAGAAAAACTGTCGCTAAAAACTGTCAATCAAAGCTGAAATTCAAAACTGTCAATAAACAGTCTTGCGACAGAAAGTTCTGTCGCAAAACTGTCACTAATTTCATTTTAAAACTTACTATTATTTTCTGTCTAAACTTCCCACTGCTTTCTTTATGAGTTCCCACTGTTTCTTTGATTTAGTTCCCACTATTTACTACATTAAAAGCCAAACGCACCCTTATGGTTTACCTACTGTTTGCCAATCCAAACGCCCCTTGATTGGACAGTATACACCCCGCTTAGGGTTTTTATGGCTGCAGTTTTACACACGAACACACCACCGTATCCCCTTTGGGTCGCGGCAGGGTCAAAACAGCAACATCGAGACACCCTTGTCTCGGTCTTCGTGACAAACAACACCACAACCGACATCACATCACGTTTATACAGATTATATGTTCATATAATTTTCTTTATAAGTCTTCTACTGCTCTTGATTTAAAACTAGTAGGATGTGATTATTGAAAACAAATGATAGGTGTAATACCTTTACACGATTAGGAACGAATACGATTACCACAAATCAACATCACACGACGAAGTGAGGCCCTCCTTTCTATGGTTTTCAGCCGGCGGCCCTTTTTTCTCAAACCCTAGTTCTCTTTTCTTTTTTTTGCTGCGTCTGACATTCACACAAGGGGTAAGCCCCGCTTTTTTTTGAACTAAATGGGCTTAGCCCAATTTCTTTTTCTTTCTTTTTACTATAAACCAAACTGGCCCAAAACTTTCTTTTTCTTGTTTTTTTTTAAAACAACCCGGCTACCTTATAAAGTATATATACTTTCATTTTTTTTAAACGTAAACATATGCTTGTATTTAATTATCGCGTTTTTTTTTATTTCTGTAAGCTAATAATACGTATATAGTTTATTTAAAACCAAAACTGCGTATTTAATATTATTATATAAAATACGGGTTTTATAATTCTTCCCCTCTAAAAAGAATAATTCGTCCCTGAATTAATGATACGACCGTACTGGGTTTTACAATTCTCCCTCTCTAAAAGGAAAATTCGTCCTCGGATTATAAGGTATTTAAGATGACGTGGGTAAAAGCTGGAAGTATACGTAAGCTGAAAGACGTATAAGCTGAAGGAACACATATACTGAAAGAACATGAAAGCTAGAAAGGTCTATGAGCTGAAAGGATATTTCGTCTTCCAATTAAGACATAATGCTGCTGAAAAGTATAAACATGACATGACTGAAGTGGACATGTAACGTGACGTGACTAAAGAGGACATGGAACGTAACATGACTGAAAGGACTTTATTGAATTATTGAAGGAAAATGATGAGAGGTCCTGATGGACTCCTCCGTTTCGAGTGGCCTCCCGCTCGAAACGATTCCTTTAAAAGATCTAAACATGATAAAAATCTTGGTCCTGTTGACCCTGTCCTGATGAATGCTGAAAAATTTCTGGTTCCATACTTAAGATGGATTTTTCTGAATCTGATAGAATGAATAAGCTGTAGCATGTAGGGTACATGAAACGGTACGTACAAATATCCAGAAAAGATAATATTTATATCTCTAGGTAAGCTGCTGAAATATAGGGACGAACTACGTGAACAATTGTGAACGTGCTGAGTGGCAAATTGTGAACATGGTTCATGATCATAAGAGGAACGATGTGCATGAAATATGCTGTGAATGTGATACTCAAAACATACTGTGAACGTGATCTAGGATGTATCATGATTGTATACTGACTGGGGAAAGAATGTCAAATGGTACGGCCTGAGATGTGAAACGTCTGCCTGAGTATGGAAAAGTTGAGCTAAGTTTGAGTCTGGTTTCTTAAGCTTTCCGTAACTATCTTTAATAACCATCTGCGAAATGCGTATCGCAAGATGACACACGAACCTGAACATGAACAATGTCATGAATGTGGACGTGAACTTAAATCATGAGATAGCATAAACTATGGATTGAGATAACATCTTAATGTGAACGTGAGATATAAACGCGAATGTGAACGTAAACGTGAACATGAGAATAAATGTGAACGTGAATGTGAAGGTAACCGTGATCGTGAGCATGAATTTCTATCTGATAAGATGTTTGATGGAATGCCTAGAAATCATACGATTTACTGCTGAATTTTCTGCAGGTTCGCTACTGCGTAATCCTTCCGGATGAAAAAATGTGCAGGCTGATTACATGGTTGAAGATAACTTAGATAGTATCGTACTTTTCTGAGTCTGCGATAACTGATAACAATTTCATGAAATCTCGTCTCATTTCTGCTCAGGAATTTCTAGGGATTGTAGTAACTCACTATCATGACGGCGTTCTATCTTGAACCTGCAGTATGTCAGGCGTCCAGATATGAACATAATTTCATAAATGTGTGATACTGCTTCTATCAAAATTCTGCCTGGAATTATGGAACAATCTGGTGGAAATCTGGTTGAATAGTCATGGACGAATTTTTTTTAGTGAGAAAAGTCAGCAATTTCTGCGGTAGCAGTTAATTGAGTTCTAGAAAATTTTCGTACTTCGTTCACAGGCGTCGGTCGGGACCATCAGGTGATGGCCTTCACCTTCGCAGGATTGTCTGAAATTTCTTTCTGCTGAAATAGGGTGATTCAGAAATGCCACTTCGTTCAACTGAAATTCACATTTGGAAATCTTCTTATATAATTTCCTCCTATCGGAGAATCTACAGGATCGTGAAAAGATGATCCTCATGTACTTCTCTTAGAATTTAGCAGATCAGAATGTTATCAATGAATATACTGACGATTTTGTCATTGCTGGTGGCATAATCAGGAATTGTTCTAGAAATGTTTAAGACATCATAGCAGATCAGAGAAACCTTCCATACATGAGATGAACATCGATTATGAATAGTGATCTTGTAAAATTTTCGGTGATCGATATATGATCTCATGTTACCAGCCTTCTTCCTGATAGACGGAAACGATGGACTTCCTGGTGGTTCGCTAGGACGAATAAAGCCTCGTGTCGGTAATTTTGCAGCAAATGCTGTAACTCTTTTAACTCCACTGAAGCCCTAAAATAAAGAGTTTGAAACATGTTCTGTACTTGAGACAAGCCCTATGTTAAACCCTGTCTTGTGGTTAGGAAGGAATTTCTGGAACTGTAGAATAAAATCTGCTGATCATAAATTCAAGGAACGTCAGAGGTGGATTATAACTAGTGGCTAGAAAATCTTCGCAGCTATGGACTGATAAGTCACGCGCTTGTAAGGCAGAAACAATTTGTACTGATTTTTCTGGCAAAATATAATGAATATATATGGAATTTAGTAAGACGGATCTCGTCGTTAACTGAAAGGAGAACTTAATAAATATGGTGGTACTGTGGCGACTTTCACTGAATGTGTTCTTCTGTAACCTCACCGAATGAATATTGCGCGTCTAACCTGAATAATACTCCAGTGGTGGTAGCTGAATTTTTAATGGTCTGATTTATGCATGGCATGACAAAATAGGGTAAACTCCCTTAGAGGATACACTGAATTTCTGAAGGCATGGTTTAGCAACATACGGAGTTATGAGTTCTGACTCGTACTTTGAGCAGATATTCTTATGACGTGTACCATGACTGGTGTCATGATGTGTGTCTTCCAAAATGATACCTGAGACCCATGTCTTGACTGATGTTTTGATATAGGTTCTAGTGGGCGAATCTGGACAAGGCTGAAAATTTTGGTAACTACTAGGATTGGCGGACCGATTAGACTACTGACCTCTGTATTTCTGGTCACGTCCGTTCCGGAGTTTCGATGGTTACTGACTGTTTAATTATAATCACGGTGATTGTCACTACTGCTTTGTCTGTTAATTTATGACGGTCATTATCATGACCGTGATTCATGTAACTATTCTGCTGAGTGACCAACTGAGTTTTGGTTCCCACCCTTCTGAATAAACGGTTAGCTGAGTGAAGTGTGACATCTAACTGAGAAGGTAAAAGTATGGAATGGAATGGTAGTGTCTGTTGGTTAAAATATATTCTTGTCAGCAATTTCGAATTTTTAGTTTTCGTCCTTGTTCTGCAGTGTCTTTATAGTATAACATCATCAGTATCCGCATCTTGAGAAATCTCCAAAGTATCAGCAGCATTAGTAATTGTGAGGTCTTCAAAGTGTTCGCAACATCAGCATCTGGTAAATCTTCAACTCCCGAGTAGCATCAACACCTAGTAGAATATCGACAAGTGGAAACGCCTGAGATGACTGAGGATCGATTAGCAATATCCATGTGGTAGGGTACCTGGTGCACACCTGGACTACTGTACATGAAGTATAAAATGAATAATGCACCTGGAGCATATCTGAGACACTGTACGTGGAGTACACATGAAATACTGTACATGGAGTATAACTGAGACATTGTACATGGGGTACATATGGAATACTCTACATGGCACTGGCGGAAATTTTATGGGATGATCGTACTGGTGTTGCTTGTCTGACATGATCAAGCAAATAATTTGATTTAAAGGGTAGTAACTGAACTAAATGAGTAACATGATAGCCTGGTAATTCCTACGTAGACTTAATTCTGGTTGTATAGAGGTTCAATAATATGATTAAATGGACTTTCAAAAATGGTCAGCATAAGGACACGACTGATGAAGACCAAACATGATTTATCATGAAATAGAATGATACTGAAATCCTTCTGTATGTTAGGATGAAAACATTATCACCCTGCTGAAAACATAATCCTCATAAGGAGACATGAACTAAGTCAGCATGAAAACGACATTCCCGTGAAAGTATAAACTTGACTGATACAAATAACATAGGAGAATAATCAACTAAGGTTTAACATCAACTGATATGGATAGTTATGTTTTAATCCACAGTATTCAAAGTAGGAAGCATGTGACTAGGTATGGGCGATTCTGTTTCGATCCATACTTGTCAAAATTTTCTGAGAACTGTCATGAATAGAAATGTACAATCTGGGACTAAATGTGGTTGGTTGTAGTCCAATTCATATTTGTCAAGATTTTATGAAACGTCATGATATCACAAAGGTGAACAACTATAGATCGGTTCACAAAACAACATTAAACTGAAAAACATGAAATTTGATCTGAACATTGGTGAATGTATATGGGCTGGTTCACCAAGTAATATTCGACTGAAAACATGAATCTGTCAAGAGTAAGGATGAACGCCGTTGGGTCGGTTCACCAATACAAAAATCTGAACGAGCAAGGGTGAACGCCTATGGGTCGGTTCACCAAAACAAAATTTTGCAGAAAAGCACATGCGATTAAATATGGCCAGTCCTGTACCAACCTTTTACTTAGTCAAAAACTTTAAGAAAATGACTGATAATTGGAGAAAACTGACTAATAAATGCATGAGACACATGAAAGATAACAACGCCAAGATCTGGGAAGTTCCTGGTGACTACCCACTAGTCACAGGTCAAGTTTTAGAGCCTACAGGTCGAACCTTGTGCTCTGATACCATAATTGTAACACCCCACTTGGATAAGTAGACCGTTACATGTATTTATGGCGTGTCATCAAAGCATAAGGTAAATGTCGTAAAACATTAACTGACCATAAAGGAGTTTCGGAATCAAACATCGGTAATCCAAACATAAGCTCAAAACATGAAAAGTAAAATACTGAAGGAAAGGACTAAACAATGTCCAAAAGCAGAATTATGTAAGAAATGCATAAAGTAAGAAGTTTGGATAGCTTCCATCCAAATGCACATGCTCTCAGAATCCTAAGAGCGTCCTGGGGTACCTGCCGTTAGAACATAAAAGGAACTACGGCTGAGCATAACGCTCAGTGAACGGATATAAAGCATGATAAGAGTATACTGAATGAAACAAGCGATAGAATACTGAAGTTGTAAGACTGATATGTAACATGTGGTAGAACTCTGCATAAAATTCTGAGAAACCTGGTACATATATACTGATACTGAAATATAATTATTAATTCTGAAAACATGCATTTACTGTATTTTATTTGCCAGAGCTTATATAGGTCACGTGCTGTAACAACCGTGCATGAATAAATGGAGGGGTGACCTCGTCATGCTGTAGAGGGGTGACCCCTAAATAACTGTGCTGGGTGGAGGGATCAGCTCCAATGTGAAGGATGTAGAGCACACACCACATTCACCCTGATAACTTGTAACACATATAAGCCTAGGATGCATCCATACACCCCATTAATAATACTGATAAAATGGCCAAGCTGAGCTGAGTGGGACGATGCAGGATATCACTCTCCTGCATGTGAGTCATGACACCGGTGCCTTTAGTGCCGTGGATACGGTACCTCCGTAACTAGTACATAAACTGGTCGTGCTTGTATATAATGCTCAAGCAATTTATTTAGTTATTAACATGATTACGGATAAGCTTAAACATATACTGGGGAAAACATTTGGCTGAAGACGGGGAATCCTAATCATGCATAAAAATGAAGTCCTTACTGAAAGGACAGAAATCCGTACCTCTAGTCCAGTAACTGACTGAATGGAAGACTGAACGAAATAATACTCGGGCTTCACGAAAACTACAATAATAATAGATGCGAATAAGTTATCTGATTGTATTGAATTTACTGTTCTTATTGGCTTTCTCATTTATTTATTTTATTCTAGAAATCTGTACGTATTTTAACTGATGAATCTGAACTTATAATAATTCTTTTAATATATTAACGGTCTACTAATAATTACGATACGAACGTATTCTGGCGTGATATTAATACTATAATAAGTGACCCGTAATTAATATAAGGTTTTCTAAATTATAAAGTTTTCAAAGTCTTTTAAATTTTCTATAATAGAATCATACCCTTTTTAAATATTACAAATTATTTTAATTTAATTCCTTTTTAAAATGAAATTTAAACATTTATAAAATATAAGTAATAAAAGGTATAATATAAAAATCTTCATCTTATTTATTATAATTATGTCTCGAGCCTACCGAGATACCCCTTCTCGGTCGCACTAACAAATCAACAAAGTATATAAAATCTGTCTATTTGAATCTGCGACAGAAAAACTGTCGCTAAAAACTGTCAATCAAAGCTGAAATTCAAAACTGTCAATAAACAGTCTTGCGACAGAAAGTTCTGTCGCAAAACTGTCACTAATTTCATTTTAAAACTTACTATTATTTTCTGTCTAAACTTCCCACTGCTTTCTATATGAGTTCCCACTGTTTCTTTGATTTAGTTCCCACTATTTACTACATTAAAAGCCAAACGCACCCTTATGGTTTACCTACTGTTTACCAATCCAAACGCCCCTTGATTGGACAGTATACACCCCGCTTGGGGTTTTTATGGCTGCAGTTTTACACACGAACACACCACCGTATCCCCTTTGGGTCGCGACAGGGTCAAAACAGCAACATCGAGACACCCTTGTCTCGGTCTTCGTGACAAACAACACCACAACCGACATCACATCATGTTTATACAGATTATATGTTCATATAATTTTCTTTATAAGTCTTCTATTGCTCTTGATTTAAAACTAGTAGGATGTGATTATTGAAAACAAATGATAGGTGTAATACCTTTACACGATTAGGAACGAATACGATTACCACAAATCAACATCACAAGACGAAGTGAGGCCCTCCTTTCTATGGTTTTCAGCCGGCAGCCCTTTTTTCTCAAACCCTAGTTCTCTTTTCTTTTTTTTTGCTGCGTCTGACATTCACACAAGGGGTAAGCCCCGCTTTTTTTTTTGCACTAAATGGGCTTAGCCCAATTTCTTTTTCTTTCTTTTTACTATAAACCAAACTGGCCCAAAACTTACTTTTTCTTGTTTTTTTTAAAACAACCCGGCTACCTTATAAAGTATATATACTTTCATTTTTTTTAAACGTAAACATATGCTTGTATTTAATTCTCGCGTTTTTTTTATTTCTGTAAGCTAATAATACGTATATAGTTTATTTAAAACCAAAACTGCGTATTTAATATTATTATATAAAATACGGGTTTTACAGATTTCCACTCATCATTGTGAATACTAAGTAGTATCACTCTGAGTGTTCTAGCAATATCACAAGGATATAGCGTAGGACTCTCTTGTTCTTCATCCGTGTGTCCTAACGAGATTTGATTGATCTCTTGGCTCTAGACTCAATTTGTGCACTTTTAGTGGTCAGAGGCTGGAGCAGATGCCACCTATTCAATATCAACTATCTCGAAGTGAGAAAGTCAATAGAAGTCATGTTGTTCTCCGTGACAATAAAACAAACTTCTTTTGAGAGAAGCCTGAGTAGCTAGGAAAGGGTTGTGCATACATCACTGGGTCTATGATGAGTTTGTCTTCATGATGAGTTGACCCGGTTTCTGCCTAAGTTGTATGGAGGGCTTCTTTCTTTACACCCTTTATCCTTACATTTCTTTTTCATTCTTCAACCCCTTCAATGCTTACCAAGACATCATTACTAGCACCTTTTTGTGATTGTTCCAGTGCTAGCATTAGTACTTAGTCGGCATTCTGCTACGTTCACATTCTACTCCATCTTTCCGAAGGACTTCTAATAATCTATTGGATTATCCCTGGTAAGATCCCTCCGGTTCTGGTTGGATCATAGGACTTAAACCTAACCACCCTTTTGACACTAATAACGTCGTGAATTAAAGATGTTATGGGTATTTTGATCGTCACCATAAAAACCACTTTAAATTCTAACAAAGCGTTTGAAAAACATAACACCTTGCTAGTTTTGTCGTTTTAGAAATGCTCCCCCTTCACATGTGCATCGATAATCGAAAGTGTTTCGCACATGTAGGTAAGAGTTAAAGTGCTTGAGTCTTATATAAGATCACATTTTAATCACATTTTCTCCCCTATCTCTAATATAGAAAATCTTTTGATATTAGAGATACCAAATTTGATTAAAATATATTTTGAAAAATAGTCTTGAAAAATCTCCGAGAGAAAGATGTGTTAATCTTTTGCATGAAGTTAAAATGCTCCCCCTCAAAAATTGATCCAAATGAATTGTCATTGTGAGGATGTGATCCACATTTTTCTTTTGAGGATGGGAGTTGTTGAACACACAATTTTTTAAAGATTTTGAATAATCATTGAGAAATTCTTGAAAAAATTGTGTTCAGCGCTTTTTGAAAAATCCTATTTCTTTTTGTCGAAGAGGTTTTTCTAAATCATAAACTTGAGTTCATAGACTTTGAATATCTTACTTTGATACCAATTGTTGTCCCATATTTCTTGATGATAATAATACGAATTTATGAAGAAAAAAAGGTAGATATGAGATGAATTTTAGAGAGAGAAAGTAGTGAGAGAAAGTAGAGAGAAATGGTTGGAGAAACTAGGTGATATTAGATTAGAGAAAAAATGAAATGACCAACACCCTTCCTAACATGCTAGGAAGGGTTTAAATAGCCGTAGCTTACATGTAGCTTAATGGGCTATATGATCATGGGCCAGGATTTCCTTTTGGGCTTTGGTTACTTATGAATGAACCTTAGCTTAAAGTTAAGCCCGTAATAACACGACTAATATACTACCTATTACAACATTCTAAAATACGATACATAATAAACATATGACCGGGCATTCTTGTTTGGCTCAATATTTTGAGGCTAACACAAAGGAACCCAAAGATTCCGATACATTGTCTTTGACTGGTGATAATTGTAGGTAGTTTAGATCATCCTCTAGTATTTATACTCTGGTTGTTCCAAGCATATGACCTGAGATCGCTCTCAGCTCAAAAATTTCGTCAGCAAGTTTCATGGCACGGTAAAATTTGGAAATGACAATATTGCAAACATCATGAGTTATGGTGAATATCAAATTAGGAATGCTACGGTTTCTCATGTGTATTATGTGGAAGTACTTGATCATAATCTATTCTCTATTGGAAAATTCTACGATTCTAACCTTAAGGTCACTTTTAGACAACATACCTGCTTCATTCGTATTTGGAAGGGGTTGACTTGTTAAAAGGTTCAAACCCCGTGGATTAGTCGGAAATCACGGTTACCAAAAAAAGACTTGTTAAAAGGTTCTCGAGGGGAAAACTTGTATACTTTTTCCTTAAGTGATATGATGGCCGCTTCTCCCATATGTCTTCTCTCCAAAGCATCAAAGACTAAGTCATGGTTATGGAATCGACAGTTATCTCATCTTAACTTTGTCGCTATTAATCACTTGGCCAAAAACGGATGTGTTCGTGGTCTTTCAAAACATCAATTTCACAAGGATCCTTTGTGTTCCACGTTTTCAATGGGGAAGAGCACTACGAAATCTTACAAACCTAAAGCTAAGGAAACCAACCAAAAGAAAGTTTATCTTTTGAATATGGATCTTTTTGGGGAAATGGTACTGAAAGTGTGAGTGGGAAAAAGTATATCCTCGTAATTATGGATGACTACTCTAGTTTTACATGGGTGAAATATTTAAGAACAAAGATGATGGACCTAAATTCATCGTTAAATTTTTCAAGATGATTCAAGTGCGTCTCAATACTATTGTCTGACAAATTCATACGGATAATGGAACTCAATTTTTTAATCAAACTATGTGTGAATACTATGAATAAGTTGGCATCTCTCATGAAAAATATGTTTCTCGTACTCTATAACAATTGGTGTCGTTGAAAGATGTAATCGTATTCTTATGGAAGCAGTTAGAACTATGTTAATTTACGCAAAGGCTTCGTTATTCTTATGGGCAGAAGCAGTGGCTACAATATGCTATACCTAAAATCGATCTCTTATATGTAAGTGCCATGGAAAAACACCATATGAGCTAATAAACGTCGCATTCGTAAGATTATAGAAACGATGGATTTCGATTTTGATGAGATGACAACAATGGCTTAAGAGAAAATCATCTCTTAACCCTCACTTCATGAAATAGGACCCGGTACGATTAGTGTTGGCCTTGTCCCAAACAACCCTTATTCATCATCTATTGTTCCACCAACTAGGTCTGAGTGGGATAAGTTATTTCAACCATTGTTTGATGAATTATTCGATCCTCTAAGTATTGATGTTAAAGAACTTGTAGTGATAATGTAGCACAATTCGATGCATGTACGACTACCTTTGAACAAGATGTACCTTCCCCTAGTAATTCTCAAACCACACCCGAATCGACACCCCATCTCATTCCTAATGATGATGAAGAGGATGCCGATGATTATGATCTAGACTTTTCTCATAGACCTTACATTCTTTGGTGTTCCGTTAATCGATGGTAATTCTAGGTCGTCCACCTCAAAAGAAGCGCTTGCTATTTTTTACTCTGGTCCGAGGATTAATGAGCATAACAGCAAGTGGCCACAGGATTACCCACTATAAAACATTATTGGTGCCATTAAAAGACCGGTTTCCACTCAACACGAACTACGATGCAATGTTTTTCTATTTTGATGCCTTTCTCACCGTCGTTGAACCTAATATATGCAAATAGGCTTTTAAACGATCTTGCTGGATTGAAGCCATGCAAGAGGAACTTAATGAATTCCAACGTCCTAAAGTATGGGAACTTGTTCCTCTCCTAGACAAAGTATAAACACTTACTTTAAAATGGGTCTATAAGGTGAAACTCGATGAGTTGGGTGGAATATTGAAAAACAAAGCTAGATTAGCTGCTCGAGGATATCGGCAAGCAATTAGGATTGAATCTGAGGAATCTATTGCACCCGTTGTAAAACCCCAAATTTTGGGCTTTAAACACGTCACCAGTATCATTATTATTATCGTTCATCATTTAATATTTTACGAACCACCTTTACAATATATCCTCACAAGACTTATCACGTACAAAAATCATCATTTTAATATATAAAATAATGGAGTATTTTATTTCACTATAATGAATATCTATTTAAAACAACTTGTAACTAGACTAATAATTAATTTATATTTAAATATTCAGAAGTTTTTCGATAAAACGATTAATTAAATTTGTTTAACCTTTCATTGTAAAAACGTACGAAGAAATTTAATGAGAAGTTATTTAAAACGATATACTTATTTTTATTTAAAACGATATACTTATTAAAACAATAAATAATCGTCATTTAAATGAAAGAACACATTATTCATAATTATAAGTCATATAAATACTTTAATTTATTTAGAGAAATCATTTTACGACCAATGGCGCAAATGTTGTAAACCGAATCAAATGTTAACGATACCCGAACCACGTTTAAACAAGATAAAAGAAAAGCTAGTAATTAGTTACACTTTCGACCCTCAACTATATACATTTCGCACTTTTATAAATAGAAAAGAATTCACCCATTTACATGCTTATACCAAATAATATTTAGTCAATCTTGAAACTAATATATCTCTTACTCATGTTGCATATACATAACAAAAATCAAAACAAAATCTAATTCCCTTGAGCCATAAAAAGGTACACGTCCCATGTAGATCCCCTTAAACTAAAATATCTAAACATTTCCGTAGCTCCTTTTTAAGCCACACCTTTTAACCATTTTTTTGTACTCCATGGGATCTTACTAAGATATCCAAGTTTTGCAAGATCTCCATATCTCTCTCTTAAACCGAGTATAAAGACCCTCACTCGTGTATGAACACACTCCACAAACACCAATCTCAACATTCATATCTCTCTTTCTCATGTATATATAAACCAACAGCACCTCTTCATCTTCTTCACTCCTATTTCTATGTTGCAAGTATGTAAATACTTGACCCAACCCATACATATCACAAACCCTCTTGTGCTTAGCTAGAAAACCCACGACACATCTTTAAAACTTTTCATCCTCGCGTATAGTGTGCTAGTAGCAGCAAGAAAGGTTCTAAGCCAAAGTTCGAACAGTTTAGAAGCCAAGTAAGGGAAAGAACGAGGTCTTAGTCAAATAGTGAAACCAACGCGTTTTAATGTTCGCATCATTTTAGCACCTTTCGTTTAGTTTCATCTCAATTTCATGTAAGCTTTCCTCCTCATATTATTTTCTTTTGTAGATCCCTTACTATGTGCTTGAAAACAAAAGAACATGTTTACAAAACATTCAGTTATAAACCCACAAGTAAGAACCTTACGTCACACTAATTTTAAACTCATAAGAAAAACATGAGACGTTAAGTTGCGGTAATATTTAGGATCTAGAGTGCCCCGAGTAAGTATAGTTTTACGGATATAGATTATGTACATGAACCTTTTGAGCTATCTGCTTACTTCTAATAAAAGCACGAACCATGCGAGGAGCCTTATAGTGTTCCATTGAACTATGATATTTTGAAACAGAATGTTATACTTCTCATAACCAACAGTGAACCTTAATAATAGATGTTAGCAAAACCTCAACCTTAGAGACCCTAAACGAACCACCTAGGATCGAGTGCCCACAAATTTTATAGGGTCGAATGATAGACGAGCTAGCTAAGAATTCATAGTAACTCGAATCACTTAAAATGGTTAAGAAACAAACTAGGAATCACTTACCAAAACATGCCGAACATAGCTTATTTTAGTCGAAATATATATAAGTTAAATAAGTGTTTTATAGCGACCTTTTACGACCCACTTTTGACCCTCTAAATGACCTCTCCCCAAGTCGGGTAAAGAATGGAAGTTGTAGACGGCCATGTCGTCTACACGAGCCTATTTTTAGTTTAACCCAAAAGTCTTTATCGAAAACCGTAGGCTAGATCGAAAATGACTCGACAAAAACCTTTCTTTAAAATAGGTTCAAAACACCAACTTCTAACATGATTTTATCCTAGGAAACAATCTTGATTTATAAAACCAGAAATACGGGTCTCTAGACGACCCGACTAGCTTTCCAACGATGCTTTTAGTTTGTGCCACGAATCACTATTGAGCTCGCTATTTACTTTCGAAAACAAATAATCACATAGAACTTCCCACCGTTAGTTTAGGTCTTGCCACCGCTTTCTTATAGTAGCCACTGTTGAAAAATTGTTAAAGAAAGGAAGTACGTAACTAATAACTTTTCATGTATATACAATGTTTCATGTTCCCTGATGAGACTGCTTTTATACATAGTCTCATCGTCCAAAAAGGGATTTAAATACATAAAATATCGTGAAAATACCCCAATATATGCTTGTGTTTGTTGGTTGTGTATTTTAGGTACGGATATTGAGAAAACGACAAAAGATCACAAGAATCATGCAAAAACGAACACGGGAAACGAAGCCGCACATTGAACCAAGCCCTAATGAAGAATTTTCCAAGAAAACCCTTGAAGAATTGAAGATTTATGAAGAAGGGTCCTCCAATATTGAATAATTGACACTTTATACCCTTGTATCTTCATAATTACAAGATTGGTCCCTAAAGTTTGTCAAATTTGCAAAAACGGCCCTCCACTTTGAAGAATTGGTAATTTTAGTCCCTCAACAAAACTAAAATGTCAATATTTATCTTCCTCAAATTCAAACATACCAAGAAGGACTCTAAGTTACAAGAAATTACAAGATTGGTCCTTTGAAAATATCAAAATTACCAAAAGGACCCTTGACTTTGAAGAAATGGCAAAAATGGTCCCTCATTAATCATGACTTGGCAATTTAAGTCCTCCAAGAAGTCAAACAAACTAGTCAAGACCATTATCAATGAAGAAAATGCCAAATCAGTCCTTCAAGAGTCAAGAATTGGCAAGAAATACCACTGAAAATACTTTGGAAAAGTATTTGGGGCAAAAGTGTGATAACCAAAACTTTATTTAAAAAGGAAAACGAATTTGGGTGTATTATTTACAAAGTGAAAGGAGAATAGAAGATGAGGGGGGTAAACTGCCAAGACATGATAGTTACCTTAACCAGTGTCATGAAGATACGTGTCTCACTCAACCAAACCCACCAATGGGAGCTCTCCCTGGCTCCACATCATCTTCCACTCACAACCGTCTAAACAAACCTTAATTAATTATTTAATTAAGGCGCTAAACATCCCATTTAAACACAAAAAAGATCAAACCAGTGTTCATGGAGTTCATAAGCAAATTTGGGTATTTGCTTAATACTTGATAATACCCCTTAATTCACTCCAGATTTGTGATTAAGGTGAGACTAAACACAACCCCACCTTAAACCCTTGGCCACGTCACCATACCAGCTCACATGATAAACCCTTCTACACCACCTTTGGAGAAAAAGCCAAAAGAAGCCAGGGAATCAACAGCTCATATTCCAGCTTACTTCTTAAGCTTGATATACACCATTGGATGCATTTTCACACTTGCCACCTCCATAAAATGCCAATTCTCAGTCACATGTTCAAGATTCTTCAAGCAAGACAAAGGGCAATTTGGGGACTTCCATAGTTAGGGTTTCACGTTTTTCAGCTTACTTAGCTCATTTGTATGCCTATATAAAGGCCTTAGGGTGCATCATTTGTGTTTTGCTCTTGAATTTTCCTTTGTTCAAAGTTCTGTAAATCCATATTCAGTTTAATGAAATGAGTTTTAATCTTTGAAGAAAAGTCAAGTGCCATTTGATACACTGATTTTCTATGGGTTCAGATTAAGTTCTCAGAGTCCTCTCGAATTGATCTTAGTTAAAAGTGGAATGATTTGTTCTTGGTTGATAAAAAGGAGTTTGGTTTGTTTATCTATTTTAAACTAATGACAAGAATTTAAGCAAGTGAGTGTCGAAGAGTAAAATCAAAGCTTTGGAAGATTAAACTAAATTGACTAGTTAAAAGTAAGTGCTTTAAAACGTAAAGGAAAGATTAGTAAATTACTTTGAAAACTTGATTGAATTAATGCTTAAGGACTTGTTCTATCGGAATATCAAAAATTATTTCTATCGGAATATAAGAAAATCAAAGGCATCGGAATGTAATCATAACTACCATCGGAATGTCCATGTTTGGTACTATCGGAATGTTCAAAAACAAGCTGTCGCAATGACTGCCTATCGGAATGTGGAAAACGAAAATTGGCCAGAGTTTCGACTAGAAAATGGACCTAAACCCGTCGGAATGTGCGATCGCAATATGCGATCGTAATCCCAGATCGGAATAGGGGGACTTACACCCTATCGCAAAGTAAACCCCTTTTAGGGTTATTGCGATAGCAAGCAACGAAGATCCGTCGGAATGTGTTAAAACCCCTCCTTTGCGATGGAATGAAGGAAGTTCCGAAAATGGTGGTAAGCAAGAATTTCAATAAGCAAACACAAAAAGCCACCTTAACCGAAACTTTTAATAACTCCAAAAGCTTAAATTTGACAACTTTTAAAAACGTAAATCATTAACTTAATGAAAGGAACTTTTGAAAGATTAAAACTTATAAGAAATCCGAAATCAATAAGCTTGAACAAGCAATAAGCCAATAAACATGGAGAGCTTATGGCTTATTCACGTAGAGCTTAAGAAGACACAAGAAAGATCAAACTCTATTCACGAACACATCCAAAATCCAAACCGTATGGAATTCAACAATCGGATCAAGGAATTTGACAAATCAAGAAAAGTAGGAAAAGCTTAAAGAACTTAAAAGCATAAACTTGATTAAGATTAATGAAATCAAAAATACAAGAAAGCTTGAATTAAAAGATGAAAAACAAAGGAAAAGTTTAGTGAGAGAAAGTATGGAACTTTCTCTCTCTAGAAACTAGAGAAAAATGAAAAAACTAAAGACTAGCTAAAGTAAGTGTGTGAAATTTGTGGAATGGAGTCCTATTTATAGGCGTGTATTTGGGCTTGTGAATGGGCTTTTGATATCGGGCTTCTTTTCTTCTTTCTTCCTTGGTCTTTCACGCTTCTTTTAAATAACCGTTTCCGACTTTGGATTTTTAGAAGTGTCGGTGAATAATTCCAACTCGTCTTATAATCTTTTGTTTAATAGACTCGAGTTCTTCGACATACATGAATCTTCCATCTTTGGCTCTATTCTTCGATAAATCTTCAAATAGGCACAATGACTTCAAATCTTTTGCATCTCTTGGACAATAGACTTCGTCTTGAGTCTTTTTCCTTGATAAGACCCGTGCAATCCCATGTTTTCTTCAATATTCATCCGGTCGGCTCTGAAAACACAATAACACAAAAACCACGCATAATTCCAAACAAATGATATTAAATACGTGTTTTGGTCTTGTTTTAGCCAGAATTAAGTGGTAAAAGGATGGGTGTTTTCACACCTATCAAATCCCCTACACTTAACCATTACCATGCCCTCATGCAATGCTTAGTGACAAAGCACATTTACACTTTCCTCATAATCAATCAATCTTGGCCTTATTAATATACTACTAAACGAAAATGAAAATACTAAGAGAAATTAAAACTTTTAGAATAACAGAAGGATGGAAATAACTTGCAAAGAATCGAGGACTTACATTAGGTCTTCGGTGCTGCGAAGATTTGTCACCCTCAAGTTTCACGTTCCCCAAACTAAGCTTAAAAACGAGATCATTGTTATTATAAGTTAGCAATTCAAACACTCACGCACATAGCTTAATTAAATGCTTAGACTCCCTTATTACTAGGTGTATCTCTTATATTTTATTTTTGTCTTAGAATGATCATGAAGATGCATTTTTGGACTTATTTCGATAGTTTATTAGGGCTGAAAGCAAAGTAGGACGATTTGATCAATAGTTAGCTGAAGGACAAAATCTCTTAAAACTGCTTCTCGGGATATCAAAAAGTTCATATCTTGGCATAACTCGGTTCACGATTTGAGACCTTTCTCGGGCCGATATTTGGCATGTACTTCATACTTCATATCTTCGAGAGACGTTCTTGAGATAATGGTCTTCTCATCATAATAGAGTTTCTTCACTTGGAGACTTTTGAGGGGTACTCCAACTTTGTTGACCACGACTTCATGATTATTTCTTCAATCTCTAATTGGGATTTTGAGATACAACGATCCGCCTCCTTTTCGGACTTGGATCTATTTATCCCATACCTTGTTAGGGTCTTTTCGGATAGACTTTTCCATGATCTTTATGGGAGTTGATTGCTTTTCGTCGTGAGTCTTGATCCTTCATATTGATTTTAGGAATAATGCTTTTCACATCACTTGGATCTTCAGCAATAAAATTGAATCCTCATGCCTTGTTAGGGCCTTTTCGGACTCGCCAATCTTCGCGCCCCGCTTCATAAGTTATGCCTTGGCTATGAACTCTTATCATTACCGAGCAACTTTTAAACGATCTTGGGCTAGAAGCTAAGTAACTTTTCAAATCGTACGACCTTACTTATTGCAGATAAATTATTAGCAAGTGATGGGAGAATAGGCAAATAATTACACAAAGTGAGCTTGTGTAAGAGTGCCGACTTATAATTGACTCTATCATTTCTCGTCCTCCACAATTTAAAATCTCAAGTAATGAGACTCGTGGATACTTAGCCTAATAAACCAATTAAGGTCTACATGGTTAAGGATACTAGCTAGAATAAACTTGGATAAGTCTATTCGGGTTGAGTTAAAATAAACGCAACGGGCCTAATATGTCAAAGACTTCTAAACTAGCTACACCATTTTATTAATATTTTTGACTTTATTGCGGAATGTATACATATGAAAGCAAAGATAAAAATTTAAAAATTAAGACTAAATGGCCAAAGTTAATTAAAAATTTGAAAAATGTTGAAAAATAGGATTTTCTGGTTAAATGAAGGCATTTTCATGGAAAAGTCCACTTAAAACTTCGATAGAAGTCCCCCCTACACTTAAGATAAACATTGTCCTCAATGTTTAAGCATGTGGGAAAAGTCTCCCCTACACTTATGACATTGTGCACGTTGGTTAACTCAAGTTAAGGAAGAGACGACTAAAGTGATCAATTTCAAATGTGAGTATGAAGAAAATTGAATCACGATAGTTGAGAGATATAACCGGATTTCGGATAACACGGGAGCACGGTTCTTCAGAGATTCCAAGAGTGCACTTATCCCTGTAATCACATCACCACACAAAGACAAACACCCTATAGAGGTCCCCCTACACTTAGGAGGTAAAAACATAAAAGGATATATACTCGGGCTGCCTCCCGAGGAGCGCTTGTTTTTGATAACCGAGTCACGAGCCTGACTCGGCCCAAAAATTAGTTCATGGGGAACGTGGTGAGGGATGGAATCATCTCCTGAGAGATGTCCTCACCAAAGTACAACTTCAGACGCTGGGCATTCACCTTGAAATTGGGCCCATTTGGCTGAGAAAGCTCAATGGTCCCATACGGAAAGACGTTGGCGACGGTGAATGGACCAGACCAGCGGCTCTTCAACTTGCCAGAGAAGATCTTCAACCGAGAGTTAAAAAGTAAGACTTGATCACCAACGTGGAACTCTCGGTTCTTGATTTTTGCGTCATGAAGGATCTTCGTCTTCTCTTTGTAGATCAGCGAGTTCTCATAAGCTTAATTCCTCAGTTCATTGAGTTTGTTGAGTTGACTCTTGCGATGATCACCGGCTTTGTTGATGTCGAAGTTAGCCCACTTCAAGGCCCAGTGCGCCTTATGCTCCAGCTCGATGGGAAGGTGGCATGCTTTCCCGTACACAAGACGATAAGGTGTACAACCGATCGGGGTCTTGTAAGCAGTACGGAAAGCCCACAGAGCATCATCTAACTTATCGGCCCACGCGGCACGATGCTCTCCCACAGTACGCTCCAAAATTCGCTTCAATCCACGGTTGGATATCTCGGCTTGCCCATTGGTTTGGGGATGATAAGCGGTGGAAAGACGGTGATTAACACCATACTTAGCTATGACTCTTGCAAATTGATCGTTGCAAAAATGAGTCCCGCGGTCACTGATAATAGCACGAGGAACGCCGAATCGGGCGAACAGCGATTTCAAAAAGTTACAAACCACCCTTGCATCATTAGTAGGTAAAGCTTTGGCTTCAACCCACTTTGAAACGTAGTCAACGGCTACAAGGATGTATTTGTTTCCATTAGAAGAAGGGAATGGCCCCATAAAGTCGATACCTCAAACATCAAAGATTTCACACTCTTGAATGAAATTCTGAGGCATCTCGTCTTTATGTGTGATCGTGCCTTGTTTTTGGCAAGCATCACATCGTTTAACCATCTCGTGAGCATCACGGTAGATGGTGGGCCAATAAAATCCTGAATCAAACACTTTTTTGGCGGTGTAGTTGGGACCAAAGTGACCACCAGTGGGTCCTTTGTGGCAAGCATCAAGGATTTCGAAAGCTGTCGGTCCATCAACACATCGGCGAATAATCAAGTCGGCACATTGTTTGAAAAGATACGGGTCATCCCAAAAGTAAGTCTTGATGTCTTTGAAGAACTTTTTCTTTTGCTGGGATGTTAACCCGTCAACGAGGATTCCACCCGCCAAGTAGTTTGCAATGTCCGCAAACCACGGGGTTTCGTCAGCAGTCGAGTTTATAGACAGTAAGGTCTCCAGGGGAAAAGAATGATTGATCTCTTTGTTCGAATGATCCCCCTGGTAAGGATCCTCAAGTCTACTGAGATGATCCGTTGCTAGGTTTTCTGCTCCTTTTTTATCGCGAATTTCGATTTTAAATTCCTGGAGCAGCAAAACCCAGCGAAGAAGTCTTGGTTTGGAATCTTGCTTTGTCAACAAGTACTTTAGCGCGGAATGATCGGTATACACAATGGTGGTAGAAAGGACAAGATAGGGGCGGAATTTTTCAAAAGCATAGACAACAGCTAAAAGCTCTTTTTCGGTTGTCGTATAATGCAATTGTGCCCCAGTCATTGTCTTGCTAGCGTAATGGATCGGTTGGAAGTGTTTGTTCACTCTTTGTCCAAGAACCGCTCCAATAGCAAAATCGCTAGCATCGCACATCAACTCAAAGGGAAGCTCCCAATTAGGGGTAACCAAGACGGGTGCCTTAGTTAGCTTATCCTTAAGCGAGTTGAAGGCTTCAAGACACTCTTTGGAGAAGATAAAAGGAGTATCTTTTTCCAAGAGGTGGGTCATCGGGCGAGCGATTTGGGAAAAATCTTTGATGAATCGACGGTAGAAGCCCGCATGACCCAGGAAACTTCTCACACCCTTCATGGTTGAAGGTGGAGGCAACTTTGCGATAACATCGACTTTAGCACGGTCTACTTCAAGACCGGCTTTCGAGATCTTATGTCCAAGCACGACGCCTTCTTTTACCATAAAATGGCATTTTTCCCAGTTCAGAACTAGGCGAGTGTCTTCGCACCGCTTGAGCATACGTTCCAAATTGGCAAGGCAAGAAGAGAACGAATCCCCGAAGACCGAGAAATCATCCATGAAGACTTCCATGGTTTGTTCAACCATGTCATGGAAGATAGCTAACATGCACCTTTAGAAAGTCCCGGGCGCATTACATAAGCCAAAAGGCATTCTTTTGTAAGCAAATGTGCCATAGGGACAAGTGAATGTCGTCTTCTCTTGATCTTGGGGATCGATGGGTATTTGGAAATAACCCGAGAAACCATCAAGAAAGCAGTAATATTCATTACCGGCTAAACGTTCAAGCATTTGGTCCATAAAAGGTAGAGGGAAATGATCCTTTCTCGTGGCATCATTGAGTTTGCGGTAGTCTATACAAACTCTCCACCCAATAACGAGACGAGTGGGAATCAACTCGTTGTGTTCATGGGAACAACGGTTATTCCGCCCTTCTTGGGCACACAATGGATTGGACTAACCCACGGTGAATCCGAAATAGGGTAAATCATACCCGCATCAAGAAGTTTGATAACCTCTGTTTTGATGACTTCATGGATTTTTGGATTCACCCTTCGTTGGCTTTGAATTGTGGGCTTGAAGTCGTCCTCCATGAGAATTTTGTGTGTGCAGAAGTGAGGATCAATTCCACGAATATCCGAAATCTTCCAAGCAATAGCCTTCTTATGATCTTTCAACACAGCGACAAGTCGGGCTTTCTCTTCGTCCTTCAAATCCTTAGCAATGATGACTGGCAACTTCTTCTCTTCATCAAGGAATACATACTCGAGATGGGGCGGCAACTCCTTAAGTTCTAAATCCGGAGGATTTTCGACGGGAGGCGTATTCGAAGTCGGAGTATCGATAGCAATGACCGTGGGAGATGGAGGCGAAGGATTGTCTTCGGTGAGAAGATTGTCAAAGAAATTCATGTCTTCATCCCCATCGATAGGAGAATCATTAGTAACTAAATTCGCATCTCCCATGGTATCTTCAAGATTATTCCAGAATAAATCACTATCTCCAAATAGAGACAACGATGAATCAATGGAGGACACGGTCTCAACGTTGGGAAGAGAGGTAGGAATACTTTTGCAAGCATCATTAAAGTGTTCTTCACAAGCCTCATCAAGAACGTCAATACAATTAACGCTCTCATATGAATAAGGCTGTTTAGACAACTTTCCCATGTTGAAGACTACTTTATCGTCACCCACTCTCATGATAAGCTCACCGGCTTCAACATCAATAAGAGTGCGACCGGTCCTTAAGAATGGACGTCCAACAATTAGTGGCACACGGGGGTCCATCTCGTAGTCGACGACAACAAAATCAGCAGGGAAGGTGAATTTGTCGACTCCTACAATGACGTCTTCGGCTATCCCCACTGGATAAGCAACCGTACGTTTAGCTAATTCCAAAGTCATTTTGGTGGGGACTAGCTCTAGGAGAGATAATTGCTTCCAAACACTTAGAGGCATGAGATTAATACTAGCACCTAGATCGGCTAGGGCCATGCAATTCTCTACTCCCGGGAAATTGCAAGGGATAAGGAAACGACCCGGATCACCAAGCTTGATTGGCAATTTCCTTAAGAGCACTGCAGAGCAGTTCTCATTAAGTTGGGTGTTGGCGAGATCGAGGAGCTTTTCCTTGTCGCTCAAAAGATCTTTAAACATTTTTTCATACTTGGGCATGTGAGCGAGAGCCTCAGCGAAGGAGATATTGAAATTCAATTGTTTGAACATTTTAAGGAAGTTCGAAACCTGAATATCGTCCTTGCTTTTGAGCTTCTCTTTCCTCAACCTAGATGGATAAGGTATATTGGAAGAAGAGGAAGACTTTGGAAGATTAGAATCACTCACATCCTTGGGTGGAGGAGGGGTAGAAGGAAGAGGTGGAGAAATTGGGGAAGGAGATGGTTGAGGAATAGGAGTAGGTGACTCGTTCTCCTTAGTCACAACCACCGGTGGAGGTATAGGAAGTTCGGGTTCCTTGGTACCTTTGCCACTTCGAGTGGTGATTGCTTTCATCTCCCCTCTTGGATTCGCAACGGTGTTACTCGGAAGAGTACCCGAAGAAGAGGGTTGATTACCTTGGAAGAAACTAGCCATCATGTTCCTCAGGTCATTTGTTTGGCTATCCAACGTATTTCTCATATCGGCTCTCAAATCATTTCCTTGCTTGACCAAGTCTGCTTTCAAATTGCACACTTCCTCTTGGAGATTTCCCACTATCACATCATTGGTCCTCATGTAGGTTGCAACCTCTTGGTGTAATGCAGTGGTGGCTTGGTTGGGAGGAGCATTGTATGCAGGTGGTTGGTAAGCAGGTTGTTGGTAGACTTGATTGTTACGTTGAGGTGGTTGTTGCTGCTTGTGAGGAGGGATGTATGGTTGTCGAGGTTGTTGTTGTTGTTGAGGAGGGCGGTTAAGGTTTTGTTGTTGGTTTGGGTTGGTAGGAGGGAAACCAGGTGGTGAAAGATAGTTGTTGGATCGATAGCTAAGCAAGTTACGGTCACCTTGAGGTCTGGCTTGATAAGCAGGTTGAGGATAGGTGCCATATGCCGCATTCACATTCTCAGCAGGGTAATCTTGGGTGGCGGTACACGTTGTGTAAGAGTGAGGACCACCGCATATCTCGCAAGGTTGGCTGACAGCGTTCACTTGTGTGTTTTTGGCGTTATTGCTGTTGTTATTGCTGACGGTGTGGGTGACAAGCGATTCAAGAAGCGTGGTGATTTTGTCAAGTCGCTTGTCGCTGTCACTAGTGCTAGCACTAGCGACATTGGTCCTAACACTCTTGGTTTGCACACGAGATTTGTTCTCTATGATATCCCAAGCAGCATTGGAAGTCTTAGCCAATAGATTACCCCCTGAGGCACTGTTCAGTGAATCTTGGTCACTCATGCTTAAACCATTGTAAAAAGTATTGATTTGATGTACTTTGGTAAAACCATGTTGTGGGCATTTTCTTAAAAGATCTTTAAAGCGATCCCAAGATTCACTGAATGACTCATCGTACTTTTGTTCAAAATTTATGATCTCATTCCGCAAAGCGGTAGTACGAGAGGGTGGAAAAAAGTAATTTATAAACTTTGTTTCCAAATCCGTCCAAGAGAGAATACTCTGTGGCGGTTCCTTAGCAAGCCAATGCCGGGCTTGTCCCTCTAAAGAAAAGGGAAAAAGTTGTAACCTTATAACCTCTTGTGGAACACCATTGAACTTGACCGTGTTGGTGAGTTGCAAAAATCTCTTGATATGGTCGTGTGGATCATCAATGGTTCGTCCCAAGAACGGTTGAGCGGAGACCATCTGGATAAAGCCTGATTTTAGCTCGAAATTGTTGGCGGCAATTGGTGGTATAACAATTGGATCCGTGTTGCCATCTACATGAGCTTGCAGCAATTCAATCATCGGGCGATTATCCGGAAGGTGCTCATTGTTGTTGTTATTGTTCATGTTGTTGTTGTTATTATTGTTTGGAGGTGGTACACCGGCCATGTCTAAGTAATCGAGAGGCTCGGGCTCTTGATATGACGTGGATCGAGTGCGCATACACCTGCAAAAGAACGAACAAAGAAAAGCAAAGCACAACTATTTTTGGTTTTTATGGTTTTTTAATTTTTTTGTATTTTTGAAAATTTTATATTTTTTAGTTGTTTTTGAAGATTTTCTTGAAAAAGTAACGTTCACAGGGAACGGATCCCAAAATCCAAGTTCTCACAAAAAACTTTTGATCTTAACGAGAAGAGCCGGCAGCGGCGCCATTTGATACACTGATTTTCTATGGGTTTAGATTAAGTTCTCAGAGTCCTCTCGAACTGATCTTAGTTAAAAGTGGAATGATTTGTTCTTGGTTGATAAAAAGGAGTTTAGTTTGTTTATCTATTTTAAACTAATGACAAGAATTTAAGCAAGTGAGTGTCGAAGAGTAAAATCAAAGCTTTGGAAGATTAAACTAAATTGACTAGTTAAAAGTAAGTGCTTTAAAACGTAAAGGAAAGATTAGTAAATTACTTTGAAAACTTGATTGAATTAATGCTTAAGGACTTGTTCTATCGGAATATCAAAATTATTTCTATCGGAATATAAGAAAATCAAAGGCATCGGAATGTAATCATAACTACCATCGGAATGTCCATGTTTGGTACTATCGGAATGTTCAAAAACAAGCTGTCGCAATGACTGCCTATCGGAATGTGGAAAACGAAAATTGGCCAGAGTTTCGACTAGAAAATGGACCTAAACCCGTCGGAATGTGCGATCGCAATATGCGATCGCAATCCCAGATCGGAATAGGGGGACTTACACCCTATCGCAAAGTAAAACCCCTTTTAGGGTTATTGCGATACCAAGCAACGAAGATCCGTCGGAATGTGTTAAAACCCCTCCTTTGCGATGGAATGAAGGAAGTTCCGAAAATGGTGGTAAGCAAGAATTTCAATAAGCAAACACAAAAAGCCACCTTAACCGAAACTTTTAATAACTCCAAAAGCTTAAATTTGACAACTTTTAAAAACGTAAATCATTAACTAAATGAAAGGAACTTTTGAAAGATTAAAACTTATAAGAAATCCAAAATCAATAAGCTTGAACAAGCAATAAGCCAATAAACATGGAGAGCTTATGGCTTATTCACGTAGAGCTTAAGAAGACACAAGAAAGATCAAACTCTATTCACGAACACATCCAAAATCCAAACCGTATGGAATTCAACAATCGGATCAAGAAATTTGACAAATCAAGAAAAGTAGGAAAAGCTTAAAGAACTTAAAAGCATAAACTTGATTAAGATTAATGAAATCAAAAATACAAGAAAGCTTGAATTAAAAGATGAAAAACAAAGGAAAAGTTTAGTGAGAGAAAGTATGGAACTTTCTCTCTCTAGAAACTAGAGAAAAATGAAAAAACTAAAGACTAGCTAAAGTAAGTGTGTGAAATTTGTGGAATGGAGTCCTATTTATAGGCGTGTATTTGGGCTTGTGAATGGGCTTTTGATATCGGGCTTCTTTTCTTCTTTCTTCCTTGGTCTTTCACGCTTCTTTTAAATAACCGTTTCCGACTTTGGATTTTTAGAAGTGTCGGTGAATAATTCCAACTCGTCTTATAATCTTTTGTTTAATAGACTCGAGTTCTTCGACATACATGAATCTTCCATCTTTGGCTCTATTCTTCGATAAATCTTCAAATAGGCACAATGACTTCAAATCTTTTGCATCTCTTGGACAATAGACTTCGTCTTGAGTCTTTTTCCTTGATAAGACCCATGCAATCCCATGTTTTCTTCAATATTCATCCGGTCGGCTCTGAAAACACAATAACACAAAAACCACGCATAATTCCAAACAAATGATATTAAATACGTGTTTTGGTCTTGTTTTAGCCAGAATTAAGTGGTAAAAGGATGGGTGTGTTCACACCTATCACCATTGTTGTTTACTGCTTATTATTGTTCTTAGTTTGTTGATCTTGAATCTCAAAACCTGTTTTTAAGGAGTGTGAAAAAGTTTGCACATTTTCCTTCAATCTTTATATTTTGCTAAGTTTCTTGGTACACCTTGGAATTCTTGGGCTATAAAGCTGATCATAGCATCCTGATATTGAGTTATCAAGGTGTGGTGAAGCCTATAACTTGGGAATAATCAAGTGTGAGGTACAAGAGTTTCATTAATCAAGGCTTTTTAACCTTTCTGTTTTTGATATTTTGCTTCTAACCTTGTTGAATCTTAGCAGGGTTGTTTGTGGAAGCTTGTACTTGTTCTTGCTAGTACATAAGCTCAAAATTCATGGGTGTGGATGTACATCCATGAGGTTTGCATACTTAATCTCAAAATCTGATAAAATATTGGATATTTGTGATATTTGTGTGTTGCTTGTGTTCTTGTGAAATTTGTGGCTTAATCTTGTTCTAATCTGCATATCTCATATGTTATTATGTTAATTTGGGCTTGGGTGGTCTTGGATAACACTTTTGATTTGAAAATTTGATTTTGAAAAGTTAAAAGGGTGTTTGGGATTACCTGTCTTGAATCATTGTGTATTATTGTGTGGTTGGAAGTTTGTGTTATTGCTTGATATCTGCTATATACTTGTTTGAGTGCTATTTGCTGCAAGTTTTCAGCTTTGAAACACCAAATCAAAGATTGTGCTATAGATTGTTTGTTTTGACTGTTTTTGACCTAAGACTTTGCGAACACCTAGAGTGTATGCATGCTTAAGGCTAAAAAGTGTTTAAACATAGTTCTTATAACCTGTTAACAAGATTTGGGTGTTTGAATTTGGCTTGGTGGTCAATTGCATCAGCAAGTGTTCATAACAGCATGTTCATAGTTCATCAGTAACTTTTAGTCCTTGAATCTTGCTCAATACTTTGAATCTGTGCATGAAACCTATTTAGACTTGCTTATTTAAGTTTATTATTGCTTGTGTATGCAGTTGGTTAAGTTTGGCTGGCTGAATTGTGCTATAAGTTATTGAACCATAACTGCTTATTTGTTCATGTCTGGTGCATATCTGGGGATGTTTTGATTAAACTGTACTGATTTGCTATTAGTGATTGTGATTTCTTGATTGTTATTGACTCTTTATGATCCACTGATCATTTGGGTGCCTTTGTGTAACTTGAAACTCCAAAAAAGTCACTAAAGACAAATAGTCAAACAAGTCAAGCAGTGGAAAAAGTTTCCACCGCTCAGACCCCAAAACTAGCCCTGTTAGTGTTAATTTGCATTCAGCTTATTAATAAGCCATATTGGCTTATCCATACCTGCAAAAACTTATTTTTTGTGATAGATCTTCATTATTTGACCCATTTGTTTGAACTGGAGCTTATTAGACTTTGACTTTGACTTTTTGCTAGAAAACTCATAACTTTGACTTTTAATTAAGTGCTTATCTGCTTATTCCAGCTTATTGAGTGGGCTTATTTGAAAACTTTTTGTTGATTAAGCTTAGTTAAGTCATTTAAAAGCTTTTGAAACTTGAATCAGCTCTTGGGATAGCCTAGAACTCGAAAACGACTATTTTGTCATTTTGTGTAGATTGCTTATTGCATTTTCAGGCTTATTCCTTGGACTTTTTCAAATTTCTTTTTATAGAAGTCCTAAGCAACTCAAAAGAAGCTTGTGTGTCTAATTTGAGCTTATGGCATCAGCTTATAGCTTAATGGGCCAAAAAGCCCATTAAGAATAAGCTGTTTGATATAAGTCAACTTATTTCACATTTTCAGCTTTTGGGCCTTTGAAAAATTGTGTTCAAAATCAAATTTTGAGTCAAATAGGAGTTTTTGGGCTTAATTGGACAACACTTTTCTTATTGGGCCTTTATTAGCCCATTAAGGTGACTGTTTGGACTTTTGGCCCATTTGGAGGCCCATTAGGGGTATTTTTGTAATTTCAACTTTATTTTCTGTTTATTTAGGTTAAATTAAGCTAGTTTGCAAGTTTTTAGAATTTTTTTTAAATTTTGGATTTTTAATATTATTTTATTATTAAAAATTAAAATTTAGATTTTTCAAGTTTTTACATTTTTCTTAGGTTAAATACATTAAGTTAGGAATTTTACCACTTTTAGAATATTTTTATTGTTCTTAGATTAATTTTTATAATTATATTAAGTTTTAAGAGTTTTTAATTGTTTTTAAACAGTTTTAATTAATTTTAAAATTTTCAAAAATAGTTTTAAATTAAGTTAGGTCATTTTAGAGGTTTACGAAGTGATAAATCTCATTTTGGGCTTTTTATTAATTATTCTGATTTTTAGGCTTTAATTAGCATTAAAAAATCATTATTTAATTAAATAGATTTTTGATTTTTTGTAAACTCTATTTACATTATTTAGGATTTATTTCAATTTTTTAGGAATTTTTAGAGTAAATTTTTAATTTTTGTACTTTTTACGGTTTTACGTGTACGACCTTTTCGTCTTAGTTTAATCCGTCATCATAACCGTCAATCTCTTCTTATCTCATTTCTTCTTTTCTTTTCTCATAATCATATAATCACATAATTAATCATCTCTCTACAGAACACACTAACCTCCTTGGGAAACGAACTTTGAACCACATTGGTCATTAGTGCTTGGTTTTCCTAAACCGACACTTAATACTTTCCACTATTTTACGCTCTTTTCCTAAAGGGTAGTAAAAAGGCTACATCAATTTTGGCGCCGCTACCGGGGAGGCGTGTTGTGTTTTGATTTGGCAATTGTTGTTTTTATATATAGCCATAATATCTATTTGTATTAGCAGCACTCTACTAATACGTATTATCGGTTTTTTGTTTTTTGTGTGAATATTATTAATATATTGTATACGTAGAATAATAAATTCGCAAGTACTCCAAAAGTGTGAAAACTCAACCTTGACTTGGGAGGTCATTACCCAATCATTGTATTCGAATCTCAAACAAGAAAGAAAAGGCAAAAATAGATAAATACTTTCGTGAAGCTCGATTTTGAAAAATACAAACTATAAGGTGGGTATAAGGCGGGTATTATAAAATAGACCCTAAGGAAAAAGGCTCTTAAGTGCTTCGCGCCGCCTCGTTTCCCCGCTTGCTTGTGAGTATTTGATTTTGAAAGCTAATCGAGGGTTTTTCCACCCAAAGTATTATTAAGTATCATATATACTTTCTTGGTTTCATTTGATTAAACCCTCTTGAACGTTTTGGTGTTCCACCAACGTTCTAAAGTCATCGAAGGCGTTCACTTCACGTGATCGTTTTCATTCCTTGACGCTTCTTTAATCAAGAGATTTGATTAAGGAGGAGATTTGTAGATTTTGGTCTACTTAATACAATCACAAACATCCAAAAAAAGTAAAAACAATCAAAAACCAAAAAAAAAATTGGAAAAATACAAAACACCAAAAAGAATCTTCTTTGCTCACCCCCACGTTGTACGTGACGTTTATGCTTACTCGTAATCAAGCAAGACGTGCACGTAAACAAAAAAACCGAAAGGAGTCAACACCTACTCCTAATCTTTCTAGTGAGGAGTCTCTTATTGACGAACCCATTGTAAGAGAAGAACCAACCATGGCGAATCGAACTATGATGGAGTTACTTCAAGCACCCACCGAGGGTTATGGAGAGGCTATTGTGATTCCCCCTATCCTTGCGGAGAATTTTGAAGTGAAAACGGGTTTGTTGTCGATGATCCAAAACAACAAATTCCGTGGTGATGAAAAGGACAACCCACACAACCATATCCGCCAATTCAATCATCTTACCGCAACTTGCAAATTTAAGGATGTTGCTAATGACTCGATTAAGATGATGCTTTTTCCGTATTCCTTAACGAGGCCCACTAAAATTTGGTTAGAGAAAGATCCACCCAATTCTATATTGACGTGGAAGGATCTCGTTTCAAAGTTTGTGAACCAATTTTTTCCGCCCTCTAAGACTACGCATTTGAAAAACGAGATTTCAAAATTTTCACAAGAATTTAATGAAAGTTTTTCAACGGCTTGGAATAGGTTTAAGGAAATGTTACATGAGTGTCCTCATTACGGTTTTTTCCGATTTGCATCAAATTGACACGTTTTACAGTGGACTTAATGATCATGAAAGGGATTATCTAAATGCCGCCGCGGGTGGTAATTTTTTGTGTAAAACGGTTGAGGAAGCTTTGGTGATAATTGAGAATAGATCTAAGGTGTATAGTCCTCGTAGCACGTCTAGTGTTCGTAAGGTTTCGTCTTCGGCTTCACCTTCTTTGTCTACTACCATCGATGCTTGCCAAATTGAAGCGAACTTGGAAAACAAAATCTTTGATAATCTTAAAGGTCTTCTAATTGAGTTCAAAGTTGAAGAACCAAGTGCTCCCGCTACGGCTAAAGCGGTTGAGGTTTCATGCATGTATTGTGGTGGAGGTCATGATTTCTCCGAGTGCATTACCAACGGTGGTAACACTTCGAGTGCCTACGCGGCCACGGGAACTTACAACCAAAACAGTCAAGTTACCCGCTCCAATCAATTGACTCCACCGAGTTTTGGTTCAAATAAAAATGCTAACAACAACTATCGCAACAATCAAGTTGGTTTCAAAAACAATTACAACAAGGGAAACTATGATAATCAAGGGGCTAATAATCAAGTTTCAAACAAAAATCAAAATGATTTTCAAAACAATAACAAAAGTTTGCAACTTTGAAAGATCTTCCAAATGAATTTGTTGAATACACTAATGGGATCGAAGCTAGGTTTGACAACATTCAAAGAGAAATCATTATCCTAAGATCCGAGTTTAAGAACGACTTGAAGAAAGAGTTGAAAAATGAGGTAGCAAATGAGCTTAAAATCCATACCAACAAAATGGAAGGAAATGTAACTAGGTTACAACAAAACCAACAAAAAATGGAACAAGGGCAACATGAAATTAAGCAAGAAATGATTATGGCCGAGAAGAGGCAATCCATGTTTGAAGATAAAATTTCATCTATGGTTGAGGCAATTATGTGCAAACCGTCTTCGAGTAGTCTTCCTAGCAACACCGTATCAAACCCTAAGGGTGAGATAAAAGTGATTACCACACGTAGTGGTAAGACACTTAAGGAACCGACTCTTCAACCAATTGCTCCTACGGAGGAAGCAATTGAGGAAGAACCCGAGGTGGTGGTCGAAAAGGAGCATGTCCTAATCCCAAGAAGTACCGCTCATGCCACACCTACGGTTGACCCATTACCAACATTGAAACCCGATATTCCAAAGGCTTTGCCTATGCCTCAACCCACACCACCTTTTCCCTATCCATCGAGACTTAGAAAGGAGAAACATCAAGAGCGCGAAAAATATCAATTTGAGCTTTTTATGAAAATGTTTCGTGATTTGCACTTTAATGTGAGTTTCACCAATGCTTTGGTCATGACGCCTTCCGCTAACTTTAAGAGTATGTTGAACAACAAGGAGAAATTGCATCAATTGTCTAGTTGTTCATCTGTTTATCTTAATCGCATACCTCAAAAAGTCGGTGATCCCGGTAAATTTTTGATCCCTTGTGCAATCCAAGATATGGAAGAATGCTATGCCTTGGCCGATCTTGGTGCTAGTATTAACATGATGCCACTTGCAATTTTCAAGTCGCTCAATCTTCCTAATCTTACTCCTTCACTAATGTCTATCGAGTTGGCCGACCATTCCACGATTCCCGCATGTGGATTGGCGGAAGACGTTTTTGTGAAAGTGGGAAAGTTCTATTATCTGGTAGACTTTATCGTTGTCGATATTCCCATGGATCCTCAAGTTTCTCTCATTTTAGGTCGTTCGTTTTTAGATACGTCTATGGCTTTGATCGATGTTCATGCTAGAAAGATCACTTTACGTTTCAACGACGAGGAACTTGTTATAAACGCATCTCAAAACTCTAAAATTTCTCATGTTTATTCCGTTGCAACCATAAACCTCGTTGATATGATCGACGTTGTTTGCGAGGAATTTTCATAAGAAGTTCTAGGCTTTGGTGATGATGAAAATAGTGGCAATCCCACTATGTTAGATCTCATTCTTGATAACTCGAAACCAACCTTCACTCCATTTGAAGGTGGTGGTTTTACGTTGGAAGAATTCGATGTTCCACGTACTTGTAACGAAGACCTCAACAACAATGAGGACTTCTCGATTATCAAGGATTTTCTTAACAATTTCCCATTTCCTCCACCCGAGGAGGTTATGAGTATAGAGCCCAAATCTTCAATTGAGGAACCACCTATCCTCGAGTTGAAAGATTTACCTCCTCATCTCGAATATGTCTATTTGGAGGAGGGCGACAAGTTGCCGGTTATTATTGCAAAAGAACTTTCAGATGATGAAAAAACCGCACTTGTCGACGTTCTTAAGGATCACAAAGGGGAAATTGCGTGGAAGTTATCCGACATTAAGGGGATTGATCCCAAATTTTGTTCCCAAAAAATCTTAATGGAGGAGGATTACAAGCCTGCAATCCAATGTCAAAGGAGGTTGAACCCCAAAATTCACGACGTCATCAAAAAGGAAGTCCTAAAACTCCTTGACGCGGGAATGATTTACCCTATTTCTAATAGCCCTTGGGTGAGTCCTATTCATTGTGTCCCTAAGAAGGGAGGAATGACCGTTGTGCCAAACGATGCCAACGAGTTAATTCCTACTAGACTCGTGACCGGATGGAGAGTGTGCATTGACTATCGTAAGTTGAATGAAGCCACTCGTAAAGACCATTTTCGCTTGCCCTTCATGGACCAAATGTTGGAGCGTCTTGCGGGAAACGATTTCTATTGCTTTTTAGATGGTTTTTCGAGTTACTTCCTAATTCCCATTGATCCTCGTGATCAAGAAAAACTACGTTTACGTGTCCATATGGAACGTTTGCCTATCGTAGAATGCCATTCGGACTTTGCAATGCACCGGGAACCTTTCAAAGGTGCATGATGGCTATTTTTCATGTTATGATCGAGAAGACGATGGAAGTCTTCATGGATGACTTTTCCGTGTTTGGTTGTTCGTTCACTTCGTGTTTGTCGAATCTTGAGAGAATGTTGAAGCGTTGTGAGGAAACCAACCTTGTGCTTAATTGGGAAAAATGTCATTTTATGATTAAAAGTGGAATCGTCTTAGGGCACAAGGATTTGAAAGCGGGGATTGAGGTAGATCAAGCTAAGGTAGACGTCATCGCCAAATTACCTCATCCCAAAACCGTTAAGGGAGTTAGGAGTTTCCTAGGCCACACGGGCTTTTATCGTCGATTCATCAAGGATTTTTCAAAGATCTCTCGACCTATTACACATCTTCTTGAAAAAGAGGCACATTTTGTCTTTGACGAAGATTGTGTACGAGCCTTTGAAATCCTTAAGAGGAAACTAACCGAAGCTCCCATTCTTGTTGCTCCCAATTGGAACCTTCCCTTTGAGCTTATGTGTCATGCTAGTGACTATGCTATTGGGGCCGTAATGGGGCAACATCATGAAAAGCACTTCTTGCCTATTCACTATGCTAGCAAGACGATGACCGAGGCTCAACTTAAATACACTACAAGGGAAAAGGAATTCCTTGCCGTGGTATATGCATTTGAGAAATTCCGACCTTATCTCGTCTTGACGAAATGCATAGTGTATACGGATCATTCGGCTATCAAGTATCTTATGGCTAAACAAGATGCAAAGCCGAGATTACTTCGTTGGATTCTCCTTCTTCAAGAATTTGATCACAAAATCGTTGATAAAAAAGGAGCCGAGAATCTAGCGGCCGATCATCTTTCTCGTTTGGAAGATCCTCACCAAAGTGTTTACGAGCCCAAGGAAATCACTGAAACATTTCCGCTTGAGACACTTGGTGTAGTGAATTCTAAGCTTGATTCTTCCACCCCATGGTTTGCGGACTTTGCAAATTACCATGCGGGCAACTTCATCATCAAGGGTATGACGACTCAAGAAAAACAAAAATTCTTTCGTGACGTCAAGTTCTACTTTTGGAACCACCCTTACTTGTTTCGAACTTGTGCGGATCAAATTATCCGACGTTGTGTCTTTGGTACCGAAGCTTCTAATATCCTTAGAGCTTGTCACGAGGGACCCACGGGTGGTCACCACGGTGCTAATCTCACGGCTAAGAAGGTCTTTGATGCCGGTTTCTTTTGGCCTACTATTTACCGAGATGCACATGAGCTTGTGAATTCATGTGACTCATGCCAATAACAAGGAAAAGCCTCACAAAAAGATGAAATGTCACAAAATATCATCCAAGTGTGTGAGATCTTTGACGTTTGGGGCATTGACTTTATGGGGTCGTTCCCATCATCTCGTGGTAATAAGTTTATCCTTGTCACGGTTGAATACCTATCTAAGTGGGTGGAAGCTAAGGCTTTGCCCACCAATGATGCTCGTGTGGTAGTCAAGTTTTTGAAGCAATTGTTTTCTCGGTTTGGAACCCCTCGTGCGATCATAAGCGATCGTGGAACCCATTTTTGTAACGACCAATTCGAAAGGTTCCTAAGGAAATATGGGGTTACACATCGGCTTTCTACGGCTTATCACCCACAAACAAGTGGGCAAGTCGAGGTTTCAAACTGAGCGTTGAAGAGGATCTTGGAGAGATCTGTTGGGGAAAACCGACAATCTTGGTCAGATAAGTTGGACGATGCTTTATGGGCCTTTTGGACCGCTCATAAGACGCCCATCGGGTGCACTCCTTATAAGCTTGTGTATGGGAAAATAGTCACTTGCCAATTGAATTGGAACACAAGGCTTATTGGGCCCTAAAGCATTGTAATGATGACATGGAGACCGCGGGAAAACACCATAAAATGTAATTAAATGAATTGGATGAATTAAGGGATATTGCTTATAAAAATTCATTGATTTATAAAGAAAAGACTAAAAAGTTACATGATTCTAAAATAAAAAACCGGGTTTTTAACATTGGGGATCAAGTTTTGCTTTTTAATTCTCGTTTGAAAATCTTTTTAGGTAAGTTGAAATCCCGTTGGTCCGGTCCATTCACCGTGACTAAAGTTTTTCCATATGGGACCATCGAGCTAGCTCAAAATGATGGCCCCAATTTCAATGTGAATGGACATAGGTTGAAGCACTACTTTGGCGGGGAAGTTCCATCCTTGAACTACCTCGACCAAATCACCTTCGCCAATGATAATTAGTATTGAGGGGATCGAGTCGAGCTCATGAATCGGTAATCAAAAACGAGGTGCCTCGTGGGGGAGTCCCATGCTTATCCTATGTACATATTATCGCTTTCTAATGTAGTAACGTGAGGGGATTTGTACCCTTCTAACCTTTGTTCCGTGGTTGTTTGTGAATTGTGGTTTTTAGATGATCATGATCTTCACGATTGGAGCCTCTCGTGTTCGTTTTATGGGAGCACTCGATCGTTTGCTTTGAAGACTTTCGCGATGTCCACATGATATATCCTTTGATGTTCTAACCTTAGGTTTATAGCACACTTCATAAACGGCTTTAAATTTAACGTTTACACCCTTTCCATGCTAGATTAGGCATTCGACTACGTCTCTAGTATAGGGGTGTTTGCACCCCTAGACTCGAAACATTGAGGACAATGTTTAACTTTAGTATGGGGTGAATAGATACTTGCCTTGCCAAACTTTCACGCTTTCCAAAGTTTATCTTTTGTTTATCATTTTGTTGCAAAATAAGGCTAAAAATGGCCAAATTTAAAAAATTTTCTCATGTTTTATAAGTGTTTGAAGACACGAATGTAGATTTTCCGATGGCGAGAATAAGAGTAATTTTTGACTCGACCGTGCGTGTTGAGCACTTAGCTTCGATTCCTTAACTTCACATTAGGCTAAGTCTCTTAAATGAGGACGAGAAATGATAGGGTTAATTATAAGTTACTATGCTAAACGTAGAGTATTTGTATTCTTTCAAAAAATCATGTGTTCTCGTTGTTTGCTTATTCTCCCTTCGCTTGTAAATATTTTTTGCTTAATAAATATTGACTTAGCGGTTTAGTCTTGATTGTTGGGTTTCTAGTCTTTTCTAGTAGCTTCCGTGTAATTAAATTGGGAAGACATCAAGGTATCGCCAGCGTCACGGTTTTGAAGTATTGGCACCCGAATAATCAAAAGCTTCACCCAATAATAAGATTTCAAGTGCTCACCTAAATCAAGCAAACAATTTGAAGCCCATAAGGCCAAAAAATCTATGCAAAATTGAAAGTGAATCAAGCCTTAATCTTTGAAGCTTTAAAGATCCAAAATTCGCCTTAGCGTGAGGATATACGTCTTTGGCTAATAAAACCACCGATGAGGTGGATAATAAAAGGCAAGGACCGAAGTCATAATAAAAGCTGCATGGCGAAGTTGAATAAAAGATGGAGGTAAACCAAAGATAATAAGACCCTTCCGTTAGGGGGCGTATACAAGTCTTGGTAATAAGTCTCATGTTCAAAACCGTTATAAAACCGTGTTTATCGATCCTTCTTGTTGACTTAAGTTTTTGACATCGTTGTCTATTTGGAGGGGTTATTGATTTGATAGTCTTGGTTACATCGTTAGGACTCTATTTTTGGACCTAAATCTCTATTATCGCATAAGTCAAACAATGTATCCTCGTGAAACATTCAAGACATAATAAAATATAAGAGATACAACTTAGGAAAATGGGAGGATAAGTACGTAATTAGGGCATATGAGTAGTGTTAGCATTACTCACTTATAATGACAATGATCTCGTTGCACGCTTGGCATGGAATTGGGGTGAAAATCGAGGACGGTGAAATTATTTCTAACGAAGCATTCACGTGTTCTTGTTCTATGAACCTAAACGTCCCATTTTGCGATGAAAATCATACATTATGTCTAAAACGCAAGTAGTAGTAATAGTAGTAGTGTAGCTAGTTTATCATTCAATAAAGTGAATAAAAATAAATTTTGGAGGTGCTACGATACTTTATTCTAGCATTGCGTGAGGGCACGACAATGGTTTAATATGGGGGAGTGATGAGACTGCTTTTATACATAGTCTCATCGTCCAAAAAGGGCTTTAAATACATAAAATATCATGAAAATACCCCAATATATGCTTGTGTTTGTTGCTTGTGTATTTTTGGTACGGATATTGAGAAAATGACAAAAGATCACGAGAATCATGCAAAAACGAATACGGGAAACGAAGCCGCACATTGAACCAAGCCCTAATGAAGAATTTTCCAAGAAAACCCTTGAAGACTTGAAGATTTATGAAGAAGGGTCCTCCAATATTGAAGAAGTGACACTTTATATCCTTGTATCTTCATAATCACAAGATTGGTCCCTAAAGTTTGTCAAAATTGCAAAAAGGGCCCTCCACTTTGAAGAATTGGCAATTTTAGTCCCTCAACAAAACTAAAATGTCAATTTATCTTCCTCAAAGTCAAACATACTAAGAAGGACTCCAAGTTACAAGAAATTACAAGATTAGTCCTTTGAAAATATCAAAATTACCAAAAGGACCCTTGACTTTGAAGAAATGGCAAAAATGGTCCCTCATTAATCATGACTTGGCAATTTCAGTCCTCCAAAAAGTCAAACAAACAAGTCAAGACCATTATCAATGAAGAAAATGCCAAATCAGTCCTTTAAGAATCAAGAATTGGCAAGAAATACCCCTGAAAATACTTTGGAAAAGTATTTGGGGCAAAAGTGTGATAACCAAAACTTTATTTACAAAGGAAAACGGATTTGGGTGTATTATTTACAAAGTGAAAGGAGAATAGAAGATGAGGGGAGTAAACTGCCAAGACATGATAGTTACCTTAACCAGTGTCATGAAGACACGTGTCCCACTCAATCAAACCCACCAATGGGAGCTCTCCCTGGCTCCACATCATCTTCCACTCACAACCGTCTAAACAAACCTTAAATAATTATTTAATTAAGGCGCTAAACATCCCATTTAAACACAAAAGAAGATCAAACCAGTGTTCTTGGAGTTCATAAGCAAATTTGGGTATTTTCTTAATACTTGATAATACCCCTTAATTTACTCCAGATTTGTGATTAAGGTGAGACTAAACACAACCCCACCTTAAACCCTTGGCTACGTCACCATACCAGCACACATGATAAACCCTTCTACACCACCTTTGGGGAAAAATCCAAAAGAAGCCATGGAATCAACAACTCATATTCTAGCTTACTCCTTAAGCTTGATATACACCATTGGATGCATTTTCACACTTGCCACCTCCACAAAATGCCAATTCTCAGTCACATGTTCAAGATTCTTCAAGCAAGACAAAGGGCAATTTGGAGACTTCCATAGTTAGGGTTTCACGTTTTTCAGCTTACTTAGCTCATTTGTATGCCTATATAAAGGCCTTAGGGTGCATCATTTGTGTTTTGCTCTTGAATTTTCCTTTGTTCAAAGTTCTGTAAATCCATATTCTGTTTAATGAAATGAGTTTGAATCTTTGAAGAAAAGTCAAGTTCCATTGTTGTTTACTGCTTATTATTGTTCTTAGTTTGTTAATCTTGAATCTCAAAACCTGTTTTTAAGGAGTGTGCAAAAGTTTTCACATTTTCCTTCAAGCTTGATATTTTGCTAATTTTCTTGGTACACCTTAGAAATCTTGGGCTATAAAGCTGATCTTTGATAGGTGTGAAAACACCCATCCTTTTACCACTTAACTACAATAATAACCAAGCCAAAACGTGTATTTTATGTCATAAATGTCGGAATTATGCGTGGTTTGTTTTTTTGTTGTGATTTAGGACAAAAATGTGAAAAGGGGAGAAAACACGGGCTTTCACGGGCTTTCATCAAAGAAAAAGAGAAAAGACGAAGTCAAGAAATCAAGAGTGCAGAAAGAACGGAAGTCCAAGACCAATTCTGAAGATTTATCAAATAAAAAGTCAAAAGACGGAAGTTTACTAAAAGCCAAAGAACTCAAGTCTAATTTATTGAAGAAATTACAAGACGAGTTTATTAATCCCGAGACAAAAGTCGAAGAATTTGGAAGATTAAGGACTAAACAAGTAATTAAAGAAAGAAGAAAGAGGGGAGGATGCTTCCTTCCACTAATCACCTCCTCCCCTATAAATAGATCATTAGTGACTTCATTTGTTTTTGTTGGATAATTTGACACATTAGTTCTTCCATTTTAATTACTTGCACATTTACTTAATTGCACCTTTAATTACTTGTCTTGCACCTTAAATTTGTAAGCTTTTAATTCTTGTCTTTACATTAATTGTTGAATCTTAATTTTAATCAAGTTTTTATTTTAATCTCTCATTCTACCTTTCTTGTTTTGCTTGATCTTTTTGATTATTATCTTATTGTCATGCTTATTTGATTACTTGTTATGCTTTTATGTTTTTGATCTTGTTAGCTTATTGATTTTATAGCTTATTGTGTTTTTCTCAAACTTAATTAAGTGCTTTTTAGTTAATTTTTATAAAAAGTTGATTTTTAATATTTTTATTGTTTAGTGTTTTTAAAAGTTTTTAAATTCTAGCTTATTTGTCTTTTCTTAAATTTGTTTTGGTTAAGTTTCTAGATAAGTGCTTATTTGTTTCTAGCTTAATTTAGTTTTTAGCTTATTAGATTTTAATTGTTATCCGGGTTTCGGTAAAACCCTCTTATTCCGAATAAGGCTTAAAACCTTATTCCGGATAAGCTCACTTGTGGTATTCCGAATTAAGCTCAGTTCCATATTCCGGATAAAGCACTCAGCGTTTATTCCGGATAAGGACCCTTTCAAGTATTCCAGATAAAGCCACGTTTCAGAGATTCCGAATAGCCAGCATTCCCCATTATTCCGGATAAGCCTTCGATTGCATATTCCGGATAAGGTGACAGGAATTATTCCGGATAGTGATTACAGGTGATTCCGGATAAAGATCCGGAAGTTATTCCGGATAAGGTAACTAATCAGGGAATTCCGGATAAGTCGAAGGAAATTATTCCGGATAAAGGTTTTGTGCATATTCCGGATAAGGAGTGACAGTTCTATATTCCGGATAAGCGTCGAAACTGGGATTCCGGATATCGTTCAGAAGTTTATTCCGGATAAGCATCCGGGAGTTATTCCGGATAAGCTGTTTGGGAGTATTATTCCGGATAAGTGGATTCAGATTATTCCGGATAAGGAGTTGAAGAGTATTCCGGATAAGGTGACAGCTTGTTCCGGATAAGCTTTGGCAAAGGAATCCGGATAACAGGTTATTCCGAATAACTCACAAGTGCATATTCAGGATAAGGAGCTAGGTCATATTCTGGATAAACAATACTAGTTGGGTATTCCGAATAGTGACGGTATTTTGAATCCCGGCTCAGGTTCTGTTTACTTTATTTTATTTTCAAGCATTTATTCTTTACTTTGTCTTAGTTTAATTTTCAAGTTTTCATTTTTATTACATTGCCAATTTAATTTTTCTTCACGCTTTAATTTCAAGTCATTTAATTAATTTTCTTTTAAAAGTTTTAAATTTGCACCATTTACGTTTTAATTAGGTTTAGATTTAAATTACCCGCTTTTTACTTTGAAGTTTTTGCACATTCCTTTTACTACAACGACAACTATTGTTTCCCACCAAAGCCAACCGAGTCACACTTTTAACCGGAAATCAATTCGATTAGACAGGAACAACGAACTTTAATTTTCTTACTAGGCAAAAGCCTTGTATTAAATGGCGCCTCTGCCGGGGAACAGCATTTGTTTTACCAAGAACAACTGAGTCGCACATTTAACCAGTAATCAATTCGAGAAGATCGGACGATAATATTTTCATACTAGGCAAAAGCTTTGTATTCAAATGGCACCGCTGCCGTCTCTTTTCGTGAAAATTAACGGTTTTTTATGAGAGACGCGTTAGCTTTTGGGATACGTTCACTCGTGAACGTTATTTTTCGTGTCAAAAATTTTCAAAAAATCCCAAAAACATTTGAAAAATCATAAAAAGCATTTCTTTTTCAAAGTTTTGCACCAAAAATATTCTTCTTGCTTATCTATTTTTCTTTATGGATTCTTATGTCCATTGCGTCGGGTGTTGGACGACTATATGGGAGCGAATCATGTCAATGGTGTTCATGCGAGCAATGCGGAAGAGACCTTCCTCCCATTTCCATCGATTCACAAATAGGATTTTGTCCATCGTGTAATTCGATTAACTCGTCCTTTACTTCTAATGAACTTACTCCTCCCTATTGCATGTATTGTGGAAGCGTTTCTCATTGGCATGTTTCGTGCCCGGTTCAATACCCGTATGGTCACGGGCAAGAACTGGGTTACAATTATGACAATGGTAATAGCTTTCCACATGACGCACCCGGTTTTTCTCCAAACCCGTGGTGCTATATTTGTGGGGGCCCTCACGATGATTCTTCTTGTGATCCGTCGAAGGTCTTTGAGAAAATTCCGTGCTATCATCCTAGTGTGCATAACTTTGAGCCCCCACATCACACCCTCAATCATCAGTCCTCTCAGCAAATTAGTCTTGACCAACAACTCACTACTTTGAATGATGTTCTAGAAAGTTTAGCTCAAATCCGAGCTGACTTGCATCAGAAAAGGCAACCTTTGCTTGATGTTGACGAAATCTTGAAATCCACCAACACCTTTTTGAGCCAATTTGGTCGTTTTCCCTTCTTTTCTACACCAAAATGTTTAGTTACAGCGTGGGATAGAATTGGTTTAATTGAACATACTCGGGGAGATGAACAACAAAATTTACTTCATGAGCTTCTTCAAGATGTGGAGGTTATCAAGGAAGAGTTAGCCGACTATGTCACTCCTAATTGGAATTGTCCCGTCTATTATGATGATGATGACGACGATGATTACGCTCTCGACCCATCCTCTGAAGTTGCTACTCCTATTTTCGATATTCCTAATGCGTCTAAGGACGGTGATTCATTGAGTGAGATTAGTGATTTTGGTCTCGACAAATTCTTTGATGATGAGGTTTATGACATACCGACTGCTATGGAGTCTAAGGACGACGTTGCTCTTACGGAAGAGGTCGATCCTGATGATACCGATTTTTCTCCGCGCTATGAGAATTTCACTTTTGAAATTTCTCAATCTCCACCGGGAGAGGCGGGCGATGACGATTTATTCTCTCCGGCTTACGAGAAGTTCACCGATGAACTTGCTCTTGAAGATGAGGTGGAAGACGTGATTCTTCGCGACAGATTACAGAAAGTGCATCTTCTTATTGCTCAAATCGAAGAGTTGACTTTTCCTCCTCTTTCCCAGTCTTTACCTCCATCTATTCCTCCCGTTGAAGATAATGACCTATTGCTAGAAGAAATCGACATTCACTCAATACCTCCGGGTATTGATGATGATGACTCGGAGGGGGATATTATTTTTGATAATTTGCTGTCGGAAGGTATTGTCCCAAGTCCCCCTCCCGAGCACCTTTCATCCACTCCTTTAGCCACTATTACGGAGGATGAGTGCTTTGACCCGGGAGGTGACATTGATTATTTTATAATTGATAACCTTACGGCTTTACCACTTTCTGAACATCCATTGTCTTTGGAGGATGACAATGTGATTCCTTTACCCACCCCACCTCTCGTGGCTCACGACTTTACATACTTTTCGTATGTTGAAAGGACTTTTCTCCCATTTAAGACTTATCCTCCCGCCTCTCCTTTATTGATGTCCTCCGGGAACGAGGACAAGGTCTTTGATCCTGGTATTACATTCGAGGTTTCCCCATGGACCATTTAATTCGGGGACGAGTCAGGCTCGTGACTCGGTTAACAAAAACAAGCGCTCTTCGGGAGGCAACCCGATTATCTATCTATCTTTATCTGTTTTAATCATAAGTGTAGGGGGAGCCCCGTTGGTATTTCTTGTTTTCTTTCTTATCATGTGCAGGGATTAGAGCTTCAAAGACACACTCTTGATGACTTTTGACGACCCGTGATTCCGTGTTCCCGTCTTCCCGGTTCTATCCTAAACTCTTTTGATTCTCTATTTTATATTTTTCAATATTAAAATAGGAATCTCGTTAGTTGTCTCTTCCTTAGCAAGATTTAAACAACATGCACAATGTCCTAAGTTTAGGGGAGTTTACTCCCACATGCTTAAACATTGAGGACAATGTTTATATCAAGTTTAGGGGGGACTTCTATCGAAGTTAAGTGGCCTTTTCCTTGCATTTGTCCTCATTTTAATCGGAAAATCAATTTTTCGACATTTTTTAAAATTTCTAATCTATTTTGGCCTATTAGTTTTTCTTTTGTTATAGTTACTTTCTTTCTTTACTAGAATAAATTTTTAATAAAGTGGTTTTAATTTTCAAACGTTGTGAATCTTTTGACTCAACCCGAGTTTACTTATCTATGTTTACTCTAGCTAGTATCCTTAACGTGTTTAAGTCAAGTTTTGTTAGGCTTTTATATAGGGAGCTTTAAAATGTGAAAGTCTTAACTCTCACGGGTTAAGAACAAGAACTTTTCGCAAGTTCCTATAATTGACCCTAGAGAGTCGTTTATCAAGGGAACTTTAAAATGCGATTTCAAAACTTGAAAAAGTCTAAGAATTTGCAAGATCCTATAGATGACTCAAAAACCCAAAACTTTGATTTAATAGGCTAAGCATCCACGAGTCTCATTCCTTGAAGTTTTAAATTGTGGAGAACGAGAGATGATAGAGTCAATTATAAGTTTGGTATTCTTTCGTGAATTTATGTGAGTTAATTATAAGCCTATTCTCCCATCGCTTGCTAATAAATTTATCTGCAATAAATAAGGTTGTACGATTTGAAAAGTTACTTAACTTCTAGCCCAAGATCGTTTAAGAGTTGCTCGGTATTGATTGGAGTTCATAGCCAAGGCATAACTTATTGAAGCGGGATGCGAAGATTAGCGAGTCCGAAAAGGTCCTAACAAGACATGAGGGCTACATTTTGTTGCTAAAGATCCAAAGTGATGTGAAGAATCATTTATCAAAAATCAATATGAAGTATCGAGACACATGATGAGACTGCTTTTATACATGGTCTCATCGTCCAAAACGGCCTTAAATTGCATAAAATATCATAAAACATGCCAAATATATGCTCGTGTTTGTTACTTGTGTATTTTTAGGTACGGATATTGAGGAATTGGCAAAAGATCACAAGAATCAATCAAAAACGAACACGGGAAACGAAGTCGCACAATGAACCGGGCCCAAGTTTGGAATTTTGCAAAAAGACCCTTGAAGAATTGAAGATTGGCAAAAATGGCCCCTCATCTTTGAAGAACTTGTCACATTTGACCCTCAAATTATCAAATGTACAAGTATTATCCTTAATGTTTGAAGATATTACAAGTCCAGCCCTTGGGAATCAAGTTTATACAAGTTTAAACCCTTGGAAAAGTTTTTGAAGAACATTGTGCCAAATTTGACAACTTATCCAAAGTTGTCAAAGGCATTTTGGGCGCTGTTAGGGTTTATTTACAAAATGAAGAAATGTTGATAACCTGGGGACTTAACCTGTCAAAACCACAAACCTTACCACCCAACCAAACCTTGCCACGTCAACCCTACCCACCCATTTACCCATAACCCTTACCCAAAACCGACCCTACCCAATCCCACCAACCCGGGTTATTTATTTAACTTGGTCAACCATAGTCAACCCCCCCCACTAACTAATCTTTCCCACCTAAACAGTTTTTTTAAATTCTTTTTAAACCCAATTAAGATTAAACCCCCTTTTCTAAACCTAGAACCCTAATCCTACCCAGATTAATTTGCCTCCAAATCAAAGGGTTTTTCACCCAAATTGTCCAGATCTTAAATTAACTAAACCCTCAACTAAACCCACTCCTTAAACTAGTGCCACGTGGCCTCTGGTCCCCTCCCCAAACCTCCCCTGCTCTTGTCACTTTCGCACAAAACCCCAATCCGACACATCCAACGATTTCAAGCAACTCCTTTGTCCCCAAGGTTAATCTAACGTCCAAGAATGGTCTTCCATAGCTGGCATCACATGGCACCTCATTTTGACCAAGAAACGTCCAAGGAAGAGAGGGCATTTTTGTACATTTATGCATTTAGGGTTTATGCCTTTGTATTTTTTTAATCCTAGCCTAGAATGTTCTATTAGCAGTATAAAAGGATGTGGGCATGTCCACTCCTTTCTTGTTCCAGTTTTTAGCATTTTCAACTTGTAATTCCTTTTTTAAATTAATTAAGTTTGGTATTTTGTGAAAAACAATTGTGATTCCTTTAATTGAATTTAAAAAGTTTGTGTATTGTTGAATGCTAAGTTCTGAGTTCCATTTAGTTTGTGAAAGATTTTTAAGAAGAAAAAGTAAAAACAAAAACTATATTGTGCTAGTATTTGTTTGCTTTTTGATTTTTCAGGTTTGAAGGTTGTAGATCAGTGTTTCTGCACCAACCCGTGTTGGTAATGAGGTGGATATTCATCCACTAGGACCCTTGGATGTAAGGGTCCTAAGGTACTTCCTTTTACTTTGTTGAAAATTTCAGAAAATTGCTAGTTCATGTGAGTTTGCTTGATGGTTTGAATAGTGTGTTAAATCTGCTTTGATTTGTGATCTATTGTGTTGGTATGCATGTTAAATGATCATAGGATCAGTTTGATTAGGTTTGTGAAGGTTTTGATTTGAAAAAAAGTGCATAAAGATTTTTAAAAGGGTGTTTGGATACATGTTTTAACAGGTTAAGATCTTTGATTCATGTTTTGAAAACGTGTTAGGATCATTAGGATTAGGTGAGATAAGTATTGTTTTGGTTTTATAACAATTTGGTACAAGTTTTGAACTGATTTGTGTGCTAAAAAAGTAAAACAAGTAAGTCATAATCTGCTTATGCCTATCTGCTTGCTTTTTATGAAATTTGGAAGCTTGATTCTTGATTTCTGTTAGGAGGTAAGGTTATTGAGTGTTTGAATCAGTTTGTGCATCTTCTTGAGAGATTGTATGCTTAATTTGGTAGTTTAAATCTCACTGAATTGCAAGTTATAGCCCTATAAGCTCCCAGACCTGCCTGCTTTACCTCAGAAACTTGCATAGGCTGTAGAATGCTTTGATTTGTGATCTCTTGTGTGCTAGGTGTTCATTGCTATTTGTATTGACTTCTTGTGCTCAAAGGAGCACAAGAGTGCCCCAATTGTTCATAAGTAATCACCAAACAAAGCATTGCCAAGTCCTCTTGGCCTAGTCAAAAAGCAAGAACACCAAGCCAACAAGCTTGTGTTCATCAGTCCAAGTCTGTCACGTTTTGTGATTGAATTTTGATCTAATCTTGGCTAAAAAGGAAAGTGGAATTGGTTTATAAGCTTGTTTAGTGTCACCAGTTGTTTTAAAAAGAAAAAATAAAAAAAAAATAAATAGCAAAAAAAAAAAATCCACTAGCCTGGCTTCGAACCCCTGACCTCTCGTTGGAGGGTTCAAGGCTCTTACCAGTGTGCTAGCATTAATCTTGTGTATAGAAGTGAAAGAGCTATTACTTAAAGTCTATTGGTTTCTAGCTTATTTAATAAAGCCGTGGCTTATTTATCTTATTTCCAGCTTAATTGCTTCTCATTTTTGCTTATTTCATTTTTCCTAGAATCTAATTAAGTTTACAGATTTTTCTAGGCTATTTTCATAATTTTCCTTTTATTAGTTTATTTATTAGAATTTATTTAATAGACGTTTTTTATTAATTCATTAAAAAATACCAAAAAGATTTTAAATTTTTAGGAAAAATAGTTTTTAGCTTTTAAAATATATTTTTGAGGTTTACATCTAATTTTGGTTTCAAAAACTTTTATTTTTAATTTTATAATATTTTAAGGTTTTTTATAAACTTTAAAGATTTTTATAAAATTATTAAAAAAGGTTTAGAAGCTCTAATTAGTGTTTTTCTCTTAGTTATATTATTTAGGATTTTTAGAAATTTTTTATTTCAAGTTTTATAAACTTTTTATTTTTAGCATTATTTTATTATTATTTTAATATTAATTTTTCAAAATTTTATTTTTCTTTCTTTTTCATTTTTCCTAGGTTCTTTGTCATTAATTAGGACTATTTCCATTTTTAGAATAATTTTCTAGCTCTTAGATTTATTTTTATAATTATTTTAAGTTTAATTAAGATTTAATCATTTTTAATCATTTTTAGAGTTTTAAAAATAGTTTAATTTGGTTTTAAAATTTTTAAAAATAGTTTTTAGTTTAATTAGGTCATTTTTGAGGTTTACAAACTATAAAATCTTGTTTAGGGCTTTTTAATATTTTAAAGTGATTTTTAGGGCTTTAATTAGCATTAAAAAGTCATTATTAAATTAATTAAAAGGTTTTGGCAAGTTTGAATTTTTTGTAAACTCTTAGAATATTATTTGGGAGTTTTTAGTAATTTTTAGGAATTTTTAGGATAAAATTTTAGATTTTGTGTTTTTCACGTTCTTCGTCGTAACTTTCTAGTAGTGTTTTGCCTTATTTTTCTATTTTTTTTCGTCTTCGTCATTTTCTCTTCTTTTCTTCTCATTAATAATCAAAAACATAATCAATCATTCATTACACAACACACGTGCCTCCTCGAGAACGAACTCACCTCATTAGGGTCATTTACACACGGTTTTTCCTAAATCGTCGTGCTTACCATATTTTAGTTGCTTGTTTTTCCTAAAGCAAGTAATCTAATTTTACAACTATCAATTTTTGGCGCCGCTGCCGGGGAGGCGTGTTGTGTTTTGATTGACCATTGTTGTTTTTATATATTAGCCATAAATATAATTGTATTAATAGCACTCTATTAATACGTATTATCGTTTTTCGGTTTTTGTGTGAATACTGTTACTATATTGTATACGTAGAACAATAAATACACAAGTACTCCAAATACGTGAGCAATCACAACCTTGATTCGGGATTTCATCACTCGATCATTGTATTCGAATCTCAAACCAAAGAAAAAGGCAAAAATAGATAAATACTTTCGTGAAGCTTAATCTTGAAAATACAAACTATAAGGTGGGTATAAGGCGGTTGTATTTCACGACCTAAAGGAAAAAGGCTCTTAAGTGCTTCGCGCCGCCTCGTTTCCTCCGCTTGCTTGTGCGTATTTGATTTTGAGAGTGAATCGAGGGTTTTGCCGCCCAAAGTATTACTACATATCATATATATTTTCTTGGTTTCCATTTGATTAAACCCTCTTGAACGATTTGGTGTTCCACCATCGTTCTAAAGTCATCGAAGGCGTTCACTCCACGTGATCGTTTTCATTCCTTGAGGCCTTTTTAATCAAGAGATTTGATTAAGTGAGGAGATTTGTGGACTCATTGTCTACTTAATACATTCACCAATTCCAAAAAAGGTTAATACAATCAAAAACCACAAAAAAATTGAAAAAACACAAAATACCAAAAAGAATCTTCTTTGCTCGCCTTCTCGTTGTACGTGACGTTTATGCAAACTCGCTCTAAAGCTAGACGTGCTCGTAAACGAAGAAACAAATCGACTACTCCTTCTAGTGAGGAGACTCCAATTGAGGAACCTATTATAGAACAAGAAGCTATCATGGCTAATCGTACTATGATGGAGTTGCTTCAAGCACCCACCGAGGGTTTTGGAGAGGCCATTGTGATTCCCGCCATCCTTGCGGAGAACTTTGAGATCAAAACGGGTTTAATGTCTATGCTTCAAGCAAACAAGTTTCGCGGTCATGAAAAAGACAACCCACATTATCACATTAGGCAATTTAATCGTCTCACCGCGACAAGCAAGTTTAAGGATGTACCACACGATGCCATTAAGATGATGTTGTTTCCTTACTCGTTAGATGGACCCGCCAAGATATGGCTTGAGAAAGAACCGCCGAATTCGATTTTGACATGGGCCGATCTCGTGTCTAAATTTGTGAATCAATTTTTTCCACCATCTAAGACAACACATTTGAAAAACGAGATTTCACGTTTTACACAAAGACCAAATGAAAGTTTTTCAATGGCTTGGGGGAGATTTAAAGAAATGCTACATGAATGTCCACACCATGATTTTTCCGAATTGCATCAAATTGACACTTTTTATAATGGGCTTAATGAACATGAACGAGATTATTTAAATGCCGCCGCGGGTGGTAATTTTTTGTGCAAAACGACCAATGAGGCTTTGAAAATCATAGAAAATAGGTCTAAGGTCTATAGCCCTCGTAACACACCGAGTGTTGCCAATTTGGGCTCGTCATCATCTCGTTCCATTAATGCCTTGCAAGATGAAGCAAGTGAGGAGAATCGGTTTTTCGATAGGTTTTCGACTCTTATGTCTCATTGGAAAGCTCAAGAAGCTTCAAGCACCGCTTCGGTTAAAGCGGTTGCTAAGAGTTGTATTTCGTGTGGTGGAGCTCATGATTTTTCCGAGTGCATTACCGCGGATGGTAACACTTCGAATGCTTTTGTAGCCACGGGAACTTATAACCAAATCGGTCAAGGTTCACGTTCAAATCAAGCTCCACAAAATCAAAATGCTAATAACTATCGAAACAACAATCAAGGTGGAAATTACCAAGGAAATCAAAGGAATTATAACAAAGGTAATTACCAAAGTGGAAATGGGCAAATTTCTAATCAAAACCAAAACCGTGATTTTCAAACTCCTACTCAAGGTTTTCAAAATGCTCACACTAAAAATTTGCAAGGAGAATTTTTAGATTATGCTAAGGCTAATGATGCTAAGTTTGATAACATGCAACGTGAGATGATTAGCTTAAGATCCGAGTTGAAAAACGAGCTTAAAAACGAACTTGCTAATGAACTTAAAACTCATGCTAATAAAATGGAAGGAAATGTCACACGACTCCAACAAAATCAACAAAAAATGGAGCAAGGACAACATGAGATTAAGCAAGAATTGTTGAAAGCGGATGCTAGGCAATCTAAGTTTGAAGATCGAATGGCTAAAATGTTTGAAGCTATCATGTGTAAGCCCTCTTCTTCGGGTGGTCTTCCTAGTGATACCATCGTGAACCCGAAAGGAGAATTGAAGGTTATTACCACTCGTAGTGGTAAAACTTTCAAAGAACCCATTTCTCGTCCAAGTACTTCTATGGAGAAGGAAAAAGAGAAAGAACCCGAGGTTGTGGTTGAAAAGGAGCACATTACAAGCCCACGAAGTACCGCTCAAACCACACCTACGGTTGAACCTATACCCATTATGGAACCCGAGATTCCAAGGCCGTTGCCTATGCCCAATTTGCCCCAACCCACACCACCTTTACCCTACCCATCAAGACGAAACAAGGAAAAGGCACAAGAACGAAATAATTATCAATTTGAACTCTTTATGAAAATGTTTCGTGACTTGCATTTCAATATAAGTTTTGCCGACGCCTTAGTCATGATGCCTCGATTTGCCGCGAACTTCAAAAGTATGTTGAATAACAAAGAAAAATTGCAAAAATCGTCTAGTTGTTCATCGGTTTTTCTAAGCCGCATACCTCAAAAGGTCGGTGATCCTGGAAAGTTTTTAATCCCATGTGCTATCCAAGACATGGAAGAATGCTACGCCTTGGCCGATCTTGGTGCTAGTATTAATTTGATGCCTCTCGAGATTTTTAAGTCGCTCAATCTTCCAAATCTCACTCCTTCAAGAATGTCAATCGAAATGGCCGATCATTCTACGATTCTAGCTTGTGGAGTTGCCGAGGACGTCTTCGTGAAAGTTGGGAAATTCTATTATCCCGTTGACTTCATAGTTGTTGATATTCCCATCGATCCTAAAGTTCCGTTAATTTTAGGTCGATCTTTTTTGGATACCTCGAGAGCACTTATCGATGTGCATGCAAGAAAAATCACTCTTCGTTTCAATGAGGAAGAACTCGTCATTAATGCAACCCAAAACTCCACTCTTTCTCATGTTTATTCGATCACATCTTTGTACAATGTCAATCCAATCAAAAACATTTGTCAAAGAATTTCAAATAGAGTTTTAGGAGTTGATAAAAATGAAGTTCCGTCCCCTCCGCCGATGGAGGTTAAGAGTGTTAAGCCTATGATTCCAATCTCGAGTGATTCTTCGGATGATGAATACGTTGATCCCGATGGGGAGGTTTTCTTTGTTGACAAAAGATTTGAAAACTTGCCACCACCTAAACCAAAACGCTTTCAAAATGTGAGAATTTTTAGTGTGACTAACATTGTTTTAGATACACCAAATATTTTTGACATAATCAAATCGGGTTTTCACGAGGAGAGTCTTAAAGATGAAAAAGGAAAAGATTTTGAATTCAATTTAAAGGATTTTTCTACTATTCTAACTCCGTCATCACCGCGTGTCTTGAGTACTACAAGCTCGTCTTCTCCTTTTGACGATGCTTTGTGTGGACCAAGTGTGGGGGAAGCCCCTTATGTTCCCTCCCCTTTCTCCACCGAGGACGAGATTTTTGATCCTGGAATTGCTTTTATAGGGAAATCTCGGTCTTCCACCGATGCAATAAATGGAAAATCTTTTCATTTGATTGGTGCGAGTTTACCTCGAGTAGCTCAATGTTTTGCCTTACCCATTGTCCCACCCTTCTATTTCTTCTCTCCTATTTTCTTCTATCCCATTGGGATTTGTGTTGGAGTTGTGTTGACTCGTCTTTCATCCGAAAACGAGGACGCTATCTTTGACCCCGGTATACGTTTATCGGATTTTTAAAGTACTCCACGTACTTTTGGGCCTTGTTTATCATGTAAGCCCCACCAAAAATTGACCATACCATGATTATCCCTAAATGATCACATTTATGGGGATTCGAGTCGAGCTTTTGACTCGGTTATCAAAAACAAGGTGCCTCGTGGGGGAGACCCATGCTTATCCATGTACATATTATTGCTTTCTAATTAGTTTAATGTGAGGGGATTTGTGCCCTTCCAACCGTTGTTCCGTGGTTGTTTGTGAATTGTGTCTTTTAGATCATCATCTTCACGATTGGAGCCTCTCGTGTTCGTTTCATGGGAGCACTCGATCGTTTGCTTTGGAGGCCTTTCCCAATATCCATCATGATATATCCTTTTATGTTCTAACCTTAGGTTTTTAGCACACTTCATAAACGGCTATTACTTATTGGTTACACCCTTTCCATGCTAGATTAGGCATTCGACTACGTCTCTAGTATGGGGGTGTTTACACCCCTAGACTCGAAACATTGAGGACAATGTTTAACTTTAGTATGGGGGGGGTGAATAGATACTTGCCTTGCCAAACCTTCACGCTTTCCAAAGTTTATCGTTTTGTTATCATTTTCTTGCAAAATAAGGCTAAAAAAGGCCAAATTTTAAAATTTTTCTCATGTTTCATAAGTGTTTGAAGACACGAATGTAGATTTTCCGATGGCGAGAATAAGAGTAATTTTTGACTCGACCGTGCGTGTTGAGCACTTAGCTTTGATTCCTTAACTACACATTAGGCTAAGTCTCTTAAATGAGGACGAGAAATGATAGAGTTAATTATAAGTTACTATGCTAAACGTAGAGTACTCGTATTCTTTCAAAAACTCATGTGTTCTCGTTGTTTGCTTATTCTCCCTTCGCATGTAAATATTTTTGCTTAATAAATATTGATTTAGCGGTTTAATTTTGATTGTTGGGTTTCTAGTCTTTTCTAGTAGCTTCCGTGTAATTAAATTGGGAAGACATTAAGGTATCGCCAGCGTCACGGTTTTGAAGTATTGGCACCCGAATAATCGAAAGCTTCACCCAATAATAAGATTACAAGTGCTCACCTAAATCTAGCAAACAATTTGAAGCCCCACAAGGCCTAAAATCTATGCAAAAATTGAAAGTGAATCAAGCCTTAATCTTCGAAGCTTTAAAGATCCAAAATTCGCTTTAGCGTGAGGATATACGTCTTTGGCTAATAAAACCACCGATGAGGCGGATAATAAAAGGCAAGGCAAGACCGAAGTCATAATAAAAGCTTCATGGCGAAGTTGAATAAAAGATGGAGGTAAACCAAAGATAATAAGGTCCTTCCGTTAGGGGACGTATAAAAGTCTTGGTAATAAGTCTCATGTTCAAAACCGTTATAAAACCGTGTTTATCGATTCTTCTTGTCAACTTAATTTTTTAACATCGTTGTCTATTAGGAGGGGTTATTGATTTTATGGTCTTAGTTACACCGTTAGGACTCTATTTTTAGACCTAAATCTCTATTATCGCATAAGTCAATGATGTATCCTCGTGATCATTAAGACATAATAAAATATAAGAGATACAACTTAGGAATAATGGGAGAATAAGTACGTGATTAGGGCATATGAGTAGTGTTAGCATTACTAACTTATAATGACAATGATCTCGTTGCACGCTTGGCATGGAATTAAGGTGAAAATCGAGGACGATGAAATTATTTCTAACGAAGCATTCACGTGTTCTTATTCTATGAACCTAAACGTCCCATTTTGCGATGAAAATCATACATTATGTCTAAAACGCAAGTAGCAGTAATCATAGTGTGTAGCTAGTTATCATTTCAATAAAAGTCATAAAAATAAATTTTGGAGATGCTTTGATACTTTATTCTTAGCATTGCGTGAGGGCACGGCAATGGTTTAGTATGGGGGAGTGATGAGACTGCTTTTATACATGGTCTCATCGTCCAAAACGGCCTTAAATTGCATAAAATATCATAAAACATGCCAAATATATGCTCGTGTTTGTTACTTGTGTATTTTTAGGTACGGATATTGAGGAATTGGCAAAAGATCACAAGAATCAATCAAAAACGAACACGGGAAACGAAGTCGCACAATGAACCGGGCCCAAGTTTGGAATTTTGCAAAAAGACCCTTGAAGAATTGAAGATTGGCAAAAATGGCCCCTCATCTTTGAAGAACTTGTCACATTTGACCCTCAAATTATCAAATGTACAAGTATTATCCTTAATGTTTGAAGATATTACAAGTCCAGCCCTTGGGAATCAAGTTTATACAAGTTTAAACCCTTGGAAAAGTTTTTGAAGAACATTGTGCCAAATTTGACAACTTATCCAAAGTTGTCAAAGGCATTTTGGGCGCTGTTAGGGTTTATTTACAAAATGAAGAAATGTTGATAACCTGGGGACTTAACCTGTCAAAACCACAAACCTTACCACCCAACCAAACCTTGCCACGTCAACCCTACCCACCCATTTACCCATAACCCTTACCCAAAACCGACCCTACCCAATCCCACCAACCCGGGTTATTTATTTAACTTGGTCAACCATAGTCAACCCCCCCCCCCCCCCCACTAACTAATATTTCCCACCTAAACAGTTTTTTTAAATTCTTTTTAAACCCAATTAAGATTAAACCCCCTTTTCTAAACCTAGAACCCTAATCCTACCCAGATTAATTTGCCTCCAAATCAAAGGGTTTTTCACCCAAATTGTCCAGATCTTAAATTAACTAAACCCTCAACTAAACCCACTCCTTAAACTAGTGCCACGTGGCCTCTGGTCCCCTCCCCAAACCTCCCCTGCTCTTGTCACTTTCGCACAAAACCCCAATCCGACACATCCAACGATTTCAAGCAACTCCTTTGTCCCCAAGGTTAATCTAACGTCCAAGAATGGTCTTCCATAGCTGGCATCACATGGCACCTCATTTTGACCAAGAAACGTCCAAGGAAGAGAGGGCATTTTTGTACATTTATGCATTTAGGGTTTATGCCTTTGTATTTTTTTAATCCTAGCCTAGAATGTTCTATTAGCAGTATAAAAGGATGTGGGCATGTCCACTCCTTTCTTGTTCCAGTTTTTAGCATTTTCAACTTGTAATTCCTTTTTTAAATTAATTAAGTTTGGTATTTTGTGAAAAACAATTGTGATTCCTTTAATTGAATTTAAAAAGTTTGTGTATTGTTGAATGCTAAGTTCTGAGTTCCATTTAGTTTGTGAAAGATTTTTAAGAAGAAAAAGTAAAAACAGAAACTATATTGTGCTAGTATTTGTTTGCTTTTTGATTTTTCAGGTTTGAAGGTTGTAGATCAGTGTTTCTGCACCAACCCGTGTTGGTAAGGAGGTGGATATTCATCCACTAGGACCCTTGGATGTAAGGGTCCTAAGGTACTTCCTTTTACTTTGTTGAAAATTTCAGAAAATTGCTAGTTCATGTGATTTTGCTTGATGGTTTGAATAGTGTGTTAAATCTGCTTTGATTTGTGATCTATTGTGTTGGTATGCATGTTAAATGATCATAGGATCAGTTTGATTAGGTTTGTGAAGGTTTTGATTTGAAAAAAAGTGCATAAAGATTTTTAAAAGGGTGTTTGGATACATGTTTTAACAGGTTAAGATCTTTGATTCATGTTTTGAAAACGTGTTAGGATCATTAGGATTAGGTGAGATAAGTATTGTTTTGGTTTTATAACAATTTGGTACAAGTTTTGAACTGATTTGTGTGCTAAAAAGGTAAAACAAGTAAGTCATAATCTGCTTATGCCTATCTGCTTGCTTTTTATGAAATTTGGAAGCTTGATTCTTGATTTCTGTTAGGAGGTAAGGTTATTGAGTGTTTGAATCAGTTTGTGCATCTTCTTGAGAGATTGTATGCTTAATTTGGTAGTTTAAATCTCACTGAATTGCAAGTTATAGCCCTATAAGCTCCCAGACCTGCCTGCTTTACCTCAGAAACTTGCATAGGCTGTAGAATGCTTTGATTTGTGATCTCTTGTGTGCTAGGTGTTCATTGCTATTTGTATTGACTTCTTGTGCTCAAAGGAGCACAAGAGTGCCCCAATTGTCCATAAGTAATCACCAAACAAAGCATTGCCAAGTCCTCTTGGCCTAGTCAAAAAGCAAGAACACCAAGCCAACAAGCTTGTGTTCATCAGTCCAAGTCTGTCACGTTTTGTGATTGAATTTTGATCTAATCTTGGCTAAAAAGGAAAGTGGAATTGGTTTATAAGCTTGTTTAGTGTCACCAGTTGTTTTAAAAAGAAAAAAAAAAAAAAAAAAAAATAGCAAAAAAAAAAAATCCACTAGCCTGGCTTCGAACCCCTGACCTCTCGTTGGAGGGTTCAAGGCTCTTACCAGTGTGCTAGCATTAATCTTGTGTATAGAAGTGAAAGAGCTATTACTTAAAGTCTATTGGTTTCTAGCTTATTTAATAAAGCCGTGGCTTATTTATCTTATTTCCAGCTTAATTGCTTCTCATTTTTGCTTATTTCATTTTTCCTAGAATCTAATTAAGTTTACAGATTTTTCTAGGCTATTTTCATAATTTTCCTTTTATTAGTTTATTTATTAGAATTTATTTAATAGACGTTTTTTATTAATTCATTAAAAAATACCAAAAAGATTTTAAATTTTTAGGAAAAATAGTTTTTAGCTTTTAAAATATATTTTTGAGGTTTACATCTAATTTTGGTTTCAAAAACTTTTATTTTTAATTTTATAATATTTTAAGGTTTTTTGTAAACTTTAAAGATTTTTATAAAATTATTAAAAAAGGTTTAGAAGCTCTAATTAGTGTTTTTCTCTTAGTTATATTATTTAGGATTTTTAGAAATTTTTTATTTCAAGTTTTATAAACTTTTTATTTTTAGCATTATTTTATTATTATTTTAATATTAATTTTTCAAAATTTTATTTTTCTTTCTTTTTCATTTTTCCTAGGTTCTTTGTCATTAATTAGGACTATTTCCATTTTTAGAATAATTTTCTAGCTCTTAGATTTATTTTTATAATTATTTTAAGTTTAATTAAGATTTAATCATTTTTAATCATTTTTAGAGTTTTAAAAATAGTTTAATTTGGTTTTAAAATTTTTAAAAATAGTTTTTAGTTTAATTAGGTCATTTTTGAGGTTTACAAACTATAAAATCTTGTTTAGGGCTTTTTAATATTTTAAAGTGATTTTTAGGGCTTTAATTAGCATTAAAAAGTCATTATTAAATTAATTAAAAGGTTTTGGCAAGTTTGAATTTTTTGTAAACTCTTAGAATATTATTTGGGAGTTTTTAGTAATTTTTAGGAATTTTTAGGATAAAATTTTAGATTTTGTGTTTTTCACGTTCTTCGTCGTAACTTTCTAGTAGTGTTTTGCCTTATTTTTCTATTTTTTTTCGTCTTCGTCATTTTCTCTTCTTTTCTTCTCATTAATAATCAAAAACATAATCAATCATTCATTACACAACACACGTGCCTCCTCGAGAACGAACTCACCTCATTAGGGTCATTTACACACGGTTTTTCCTAAATCGTCGTGCTTACCATATTTTAGTTGCTTGTTTTTCCTAAAGCAAGTAATCTAATTTTACAACTATCAACACACGACGAAAAGAAAATACTCCCATAAAGATCATGGAGAAGTCTATCCAAAGAGGCCCTAACAAGGTATGAGGATAAATAGATCCAAGTCCAAAAAGAAGGCGGGTCGTTGTATATCAAAATCCAAAATAAAGATAGGAGAAAAATGAAGAAGTCGTGGTCCAAATATGAAGAATCTCTCAAAACTTCAAGCGAAGAAATTCCTATTATGAAAAGAAGGCCATTATTTCATGAACGTCTTTCAAGATTTGAAGTATGAAGTCGCTGCCAAATATCGGTCCGAGAAAGGTCTCAAATCGCGAAGCGAGTTACGCCAAGATATGAAGTTTATGAGGTCCCGAGAAGCAGTTTTAAAAGATTTTGTCCTTTAGCTAACTATTGATTAAATCGTCCCACTTTATTTTCAGCCTAATAAACTATCGAAATAAGTCAACAATGCATCCTCGTGATCATTCAAGACAATAATAAAATATAAGAGATACACCTAGGAATAAGGGAGTCTAAGTGAATAATTGGCCCACATGAGTTCATGTTAGTTTGCTAACTTATAATAACAATGATCTCGTTTTTAAGCTTGGTTTGGAGAATGTGAAAACTTGAGGATGATGATCATTCATGACATTTCTAAAACCCTAAGGTATGTCTTTGATTTGGTTACTTTCTTTCTTCCTTTGAATGTTTATAATTTTCTATCTTTTTAATAAAGGCCAATATGGATTGATTATGATGGAAAATGTAAAACGTGCTTTGTAACTAATGCATTGGATGAGGACATTGCAATGGTCAAGTGTAGGGGATTTGATAGGTGTGAAAACACCCATCCTTTTACCACTTAACTACAATAATAACCAAGCCAAAACGTGTATTTTATGTCATAAATGTCGGAATTATGCGTGGTTTGTGTTTTTGTTGTGATTTAGGACGAAAATGTGAAAAGGGGAGAAAACACGGGCTTTCACGGGCTTTTATCAAAGAAAAAGACAAAAGACGAAGTCAATAAATCAGGAGTGCAAAAAGAACGGAAGTCCAAGACCAATTCTGAAGATTTATCGAAGAAAAAGTCAAAAGACGGAAGTTTACTAAAAGCCGAAGAACTCAAGTCTAATTTATTGAAGAAATTACAAGACGAGTTTATTAATCCCGAGACAAAAGTCGAAGAATTTGGAAGATTAAGGACTAAACAAGTAATTAAAGAAAGAAGAAAGAGGGGAGGAAGCTTCCTTCCACTAATCACCTCCTCCCCTATAAATAGATCATTAGTGACTTCATTTGTTTTTGTTGGCTAATTTGACACATTAGTTCTTCCATTTTAATTACTTGCACATTTACTTAATTGCACCTTTAATTACTTGTCTTGCACCTTAAATTTGTAAGCTTTTAATTCTTGTCTTTACTTTAATTGTTGAATCTTAATTTTAATCAAGTTTTTATTTTAATCTCTCATTCTACCTTTCTTGTTTTGCTTGATCTTTGTGATTATTATCTTATTGTCATGCTTATTTGATTACTTGTTATGCTTTTATGTTTTTGATCTTGTTAGCTTATTGATTTTATAGCTTATTAAGTTTTTCTCAAACTTAATTAAGTGCTTTTTAGTTAAATTTTATAAAAAGTTGATTTTTAATATTTTTATTGTTTAGTGTTTTTAAAAGTTTTTAAATTCTAGCTTATTTGTCTTTTCTTAAATTTGTTTTGGTTAAGTTTCTAGATAAGTGCTTATTTGTTTCTAGCTTAATTTAGTTTTTAGCTTATTAGATTTTAATTGTTATCCGGGTTTCGGTAAAACCCTCTTATTCCGGATAAGGCTTAAAACCTTATTCCGGATAAGCTCACTTGTGGTATTCCGAATTAATCTCAGTTCCATATTCCGGATAAAGCACTCAGCGTTTATTCCGGATAAGGACCCTTTCAAGTATTCCGGATAAAGCCACGTTTCAGAGATTCCGAATAGCCAGCATTCCCCATTATTCCGGATAAACCTTCGATTGCATACTCCGGATAAGGTGACAGGAATTATTCCGGATAGTGATTACGAGTGATTCCGGATAAAGATCCGAAAGTTATTCCGGATAAGGTAACTAATTAGGGAATTCTGGATAAGTCGAAGGAAGTTATTCCGGATAAAGGTTTTGTGCATATTCTGGATAAGGAGTGACAGTTCTATATTCTGGATAAGCGTCGAAACTGGGATTCCGGATATCGTTCAGAAGTTTATTCCGGATAAGCATCCGGGAGTTATTCCGGATAAGCTGTTTGGGAGTATTATTCCGGATAACTGGATTCAGATTATTCCGGATAAGGAGTTGAAGAGTATTCCGGATAAGGTGACAGCTTGTTCCGGATAAGCTTTGGCAAAGGAATCCGGATAACAGGTTATTCCGAATAACTCACAAGTGCATATTCAGGATAAGGAGCTAGGTCATATTCCGGATAAACAATACTAGTTGGGTATTCCGAATAGTGACAGTATTTTGAATCCCGGCTCAGGTTCTGTTTACTTTATTTTATTTTCAAGCATTTATTCTTTACTTTGTCTTAGTTTAATTTCCAAGTTTTCATTTTTATTACATTGTCAATTTAATTTTTCTTCACGCTTTAATTTCAAGTCATTTAATTAATTTTCTTTTAAAAGTTTTAAATTTGCACCATATACGTTTTAATTAGGTTTAGATTTAAATTACCCACTTTTTACTTTAAAGTTTTTGCACATTCCTTTTACTACAACGACAACTATTGTTTCCCACCAAAGCCAACCGAGTCACACTTTTAACCGGAGATCAATTCGATTAGACAGGAACAACGAACTTTAATTTTCTTACTAGGCAAAAGCCTTGTATTAATCATAACATCCTGATATTGAGTTATCAAGGTGTGGTGAAGCCTATAACTTGGGGATAATCAAGTGTGAGGTACAAGAGTTGAATTAATCAAGGCTTTTTAACCTTTTTGTTTTTGATATTTTGCTTCTAACCTTGTTGAATCTTAGCAGGGTTGTTTGTGGAAGCTTGTACTTGTTCTTGCTAGTACATAAGCTCAAAATTCGTGGGTGTGGATGTACATCTATGAGGTTTGCATACTTAATCTCAAAATCTGATAAAATATTGGATATTTGTGGTATTTGTGTGTTGCTTGTGTTCTTGTGAAATTTGTGGCTTAATCTTGTTCTAATCTGCATATCTCATATGTTATTGTGTTAATTTGGGTTTGGGTGGTCCTGGATAACACTTTTGATTTGAAAATTTGATTTTGAAAAGTTAAAAGGGTGTTTGGGATTACCTGTCTTGAATCATTGTGTATTATTTTGTGGTTGGAAGTTTGTGTTATTGCTTGATATCTGCTATATACTTGTTTGAGTGCTATTTGCTGCAAGTTTTCAGCTTTGAAACACCAAATCAAAGATTGTGCTATAGATTGCTTGTTTTGACTGTTTTTTACCTAAGACTTTGGGAACATGTAGAGTATATGCATGCTTAGGGCTAAAAAGTGTTTAAACGTAGTTCTTATAACCTGTTAACAAGATTTGGGTGTTTGAATTTAGCTTGGTGGTCAATTACATCAGCAAGTGTTCATAGCTGCATGTTCATAGTTCATAAGTAACTTTTAGTGCTTAAATCTTGCTCAATACTTTGAATCTGTGCATGAAACCTATTTAGACTTGCTTATTTAAGTTTATTATTGCTTGTGTAGGCATTTGGTTAAGTTTGGCTGGCTAAATTGTGTTATAAGTGCTTATTGAACCATAACTGCTTATTTGTTCATGTCTGGTGCATATCTGGGGATGTTTTGATTAAACTGTACTAACTGGCTGTTAGTGATTGTGATTTCTTGATTGTTATTGACTCCTTATGATCCACTGATCATTTGGGTGCCTTTGTGTAACTCGAATCTCCAAAAAAGTCACTAAAGACAAATAGTGAAACAAGTCAAGCAGTGGAAAAAGTTTCCACTGCTTAGACCACAAAACTAGCCCCTGCTAGTGTTAATTTGCATTTAGCTTATTAATAAGCCATATTGGCTTATCCAGACCTGCAACAACTTATTTTTTGTGATAGATCTTCATTATTTGACCCATTTGTTTGAACTGGAGCTTACTAGACTTTGACTTTGACTTTTTGCTAGAAAACTCATAACTTTGACTTTTAATTAAGTGCTTATCTGCTTATTCCAGCTTATTGAGTGGGCTTATTTGAATATTTTTGTTGATTTAGCTTAGTTAAGTCATTTAAAAGCTTTTGAAACTTGAATCAGCTCTTGGGATAGCCTAGAACTCGAAAACGACTATTTTGTCGTTTTGTGTAGATTGCTTATTGCATTTTCATGCTTATTCCTTAGAATTTTTTCTAATTTCTTTTTACAGAAGTCTTAAGCAACTCAAAAGAAGCTTGTGTGTCTAATTTGAGCTTATGGCATCAGCTTATAGCTTAATGGGCCAAAAAGCCCATTAAGAATAAGCTGTTTGATATAAGTCAGTTTATTTCACATTTTCAGCTTTTGGGCCTTTGAAAAATTGTGTTCAGAATCAAATTTTGAGTCAAATAGGAGTTTTTGGGCTTAATCGAACAACACTTTTCTTATTGGGCCTTAATTAGCCCGTTAAGATGACTGTTTGGACTTTTGGCCCATTTGGAGGCCCATTAGGGGTATTTTTGTAATTTCAACTTTATTTTTTGTTTATTTAGGTTAAATTAAGCTAGTTTGCAAGTTTTTAGAATTTTTTATAAATTTTGGATTTTTACTATTATTTTATTATTAAAAATTAAAATTTAGATTTTTCGAGTTTTTACATTTTTCTTAGGTTAAATACATTAAGTTAGGAATTTTACCACTTTTATAATATTTTTATTGTTCTTAGATTAATTTTTATAATTATTTTAAGTTTTAAGAGTTTTTAATTGTTTTTAAATAGTTTTAATCAATTTTAAAATTTTCAAAAAAGTTTTAAATTAAGTTAGGTTAATTTAAAGGTTTACAAAGTGATAAATCTCATTTTGGGCTTTTTATTAATTATTTTGATTTTTTGGGCTTTAATTAGCATTAAAAAATCATTATTTATTTAAATAAAAGGTTTGGGTGATTTTTGATTTTTTGTAAACTCTATTTACATTTTTTACGATTTATTGCAATTTTTTAGGAATTTTTAGAGTAAATTTTTAATTTTGGTACTTTTTACGGTTTTACGTGTACGACCTTTTCGTCTTAGTTTAATCAGTCATCGTAACCATCAATCTCTTCTTATCTCATTTCTTCTTTTCTTTTCTCATAATTATATAATCACACAATTAATCATCTCTCTACACAACACACTAGCCTCCTTGGGAAACGAACATTGAACCACATTAGTCATTAGTGCTTGGTTTTCCTAAACCGACACTTAATACTTTCCACTATTTTACGCTCTTTTCCTAAAGGGTAGTAAAAAGGCTACATCATTCCCCCACACTTGAAAAACTTGTCTCATGTTTCCACAACACCAACATATTTTGATACCTTAGAGGAGACATGTTTTACTTTTAGAAACACTTTAATTAAATGTTTAATTTAATTATTTAATTTAATTATTTAATTTATAATATATTTAGGATATTTGACCCATTAATTGACTCGAATAAATAAACTGGCCCGACAACGAAATATTTAATATTCCTAAATATATCCCGATTGAACGACTACCTTATTACTAAAACACCAAAACTTTCACAATATTAAAACCATCAATTTATTTAATAAACTCAAGCACATACTAGGGGATTATATGCAACGTATATTATTATTATGATAACAACTTATTAAATATGTGATCATGCATTTTCATCAACTGCATTATATGTGCATATTATTTGTGCATCTACTGAGACACATATAAATTACTTAGGTATTCTACTGCTTCGTGATCATACTGTGCCAGCATACTCAGTGACTTATTACTACTGCTCCATTATTGAGGTGAGTTCATGGCCCTATCTTTACTGTTTTATATCTGGGGGAGAAAACATACAAAAACTATATATATTTTAAATATGCAAAACATGCACTGATGACAACAACAACTTATTGCCTATTGTCTGCCCCATACCCGTGGACTGTAATAGTTAATAGTGTAGCACGAAATGTGTGAGTAGATCTATTTAGGTATTGACAATACCCAGCCTGTGTGACTTGCTATCACGAAACGCTTAGGCCAAACAACATGTTTACATCATTGTCAGACTGAGGGAACAACATCAGGACAGATCCAAATGGGCGTATTGAACAAATTTTTGTCTAGCTTCTATTACAGGGCAATAGGAACTACTATAGTATGTAGCTTAGTGCTCTACTATCTTCGTGATGTTTTGGCATATTATTAACTTATTATTTAACTAAACCTGTGAATTAACCAACTTCGTGTTGACCCCCACATTTTACTCTATGTTTTATCAGGAAAATAAAGCAAGTTCATGCATTAGATTCCAGCATTTTAGGAGCATCATGACTACCATTGGGCTGGGATATTTACTTTAAATTTATAATAAATGTTGTTTTCAAGATAATTTATTAAATCTGCACATCTGATTCATGTAATATGTTTAAATGATATTTTATGATCATGCTCTGTATACTATTTGCTATCGATCCACCAAAGTAACACCCCAATTACTATTCCGCTGCATTTGACCAACTTGGGGGTGTTACACCCGTTGCCAGATTGGAAGCTATAAGATTCTTTCTCGCGTATGCCGGTCACATGAACATGATCGTCTACCAAATGGATGTTAGCCGGATAGATTCGTAAACCCGGAATATCTGAATCATGTGTACAAGCTTAAGAAGGATCTCTATGGGTTGAAGCAAGCTCCATGTGCATGGTACGATATCTTTTACAATACCTCATCTCAGAGGGCTTCTCAAAAGTCAAGGTGAATCCAACACTGTTTATTGTCAAGGAGGGCAAGGACATGAAACTAGTACAAATTTATGTTGATGATATCATATTTGTTGCTACGACCCAAAAATTGTCAGATAATCTTGTGAAAATTGTGTTTTCGAAATTCAATATGTTGATAGTGGGAAAAATCTTGTTAATGCAACCTATGCCTAAACACATTATTTGTAATAACTAATCTTTCTTAGTTTTGACAACGAAAAAGTGTAAAAACATTTATCGTCAAAGATAATCATAAGACGAATTATTTAACAAACACTATCATTAAGGTAATAATTATTTAAGTCTTACACAAACATATCTTATACATGCTTAGTGATTATTAAAAGTGATTAACCTTAAAACTCACATTTATACAAATGTGACAAAGTATTTTTTAATAAACTTTCTTTTAAAAAATGTTTTATTAAAATAAAAATAGGAATTTAAATTTGGCATATTACAAATGGTCTAAGAATATACTCTTGAGGTATAATCTTTACCAGATGGTATTTCCCCACTATAAGATAAAAAGGAGTGGAGTCTAAAGCCTACGGCTCAATATATGGGCATGAGGTTCATTAGTAATAATGAGCTACAAGCCTATTTAATGAGTCGTGCTCAGACAAGCCATTGGAGTTTGTCTCCTACACATAGGGGATCATGTTTCCATTTTCCAATCAACCCTATTAGGAAGATTTTTGTTTCTTATCTTCTTTCTATATTCTAATGATTAGTAAATGATCACTTAATGTGTTAAGTATGTTTACTTATGATTATCCTCTTGATCCCCTTCTTTATATGTCCAAAGATAAGATCACTCGCACATTTTTTATGTGATAAAAGATGAAGCCTTGATGAAGATCATCCTTTCTTAGATCTAGTCATGTTAATCATATTGTTCATTTGTGTCTTGTGTAGATCCAAGGTACATGTGTATACTTGGATTAGTCTTGTGTAGATCCAAGGTATATGTGTATACTTGGATTAGTTTTGTGGTGATCCAAGGTATATGTGTATACTTGGATGTGTCTTGGGTTTGTTCCCACTAGACTCTTAAGTGATGTAGGCTATCTTGTGTGTAAGTTCTGACTAAACTACAAAGTGATGTATTTGTGAGTATGAATGTGTAAGTTCTTAATTAACTAGAATGTGATGTGTGTGAAGATTGGTTCTAGCTTTTGATTAGGACTCGGCATCTAGCCTTGTGTCATAAAATAAGATGGGCGGCGAAGATTGGTTCTAGCTTTATTTTTGGACTCGACAGCTAGCCTTGTGTCGGAAAAGAAGATGGGTGAAGAAGATTGGTTCTAGCTTAGGATTAGAACTCGACATTTAACTTAGTGTCAGAAAACATTGTAAGCAACGTTGTATGGTTTTCTCCGCCAAGGAGGGAGCTTGTGGATATAGTGGGATTCTCGAGTAAGGTATACTCGAGGAGTGGAGTAGGAACGAAGAGAGAGCTTCGTTGCCGAACCACTATAAATCTTGGTGTGTTTCCTTAGGTTGTTTCTTTCCTTACACTTTACTTACATGTCTTTACATTCATGCATTACATTATCATAATCACTAGATATAGTAAATGTTTTGAAACATTAGAAATTGACCTAACTTTTTTTGAAAAAAAAATTCAAGTAATAGTCATTCCTAATATCAAACATAATTTTATTAGGGATTTAATTATTGAAACAATTCAACCCCTCCCCCTTCTAGTTTCTATAATAGGTGAGAGTGATGGTCACACAATATCATTAAAGTATATTATGATTTAAAGCTTGGATCAATCTATTATTTCTACTACTTAGAAGGGTTAGTTGGTCTAAAACATTAAATGACCATAAAAGAATCCGGAAACAAACATCGGATCCACATAAGCTCCACACACAAAATGCACAAGTATGAATGTAAAGGAAAGGACTAAACAATGTCCAGCAAAACAAAAGTATGTAAATGCATTAACGTATGAAAGAAAGCTAGCGCCTCATTCCATGCATGTACTCTTGTATTCCTAGCTTTGCCCTTTATTACCTGCCGTATTAGGACATGGAAAGAGAAATACGGCTGAGCAATACGCTTAGTGTGCGGATATATAACAATAGAATGTAAAGCATAAATATAAGCAAGTAATGAGATGAAATGAATAACATAGCAGCGGAATAAATGTATGTCCTAGAAAACCTGTTTAAGTTTATATAACTGGTTTATATTTCTGAAAAGACTTAATGTTTAGTTTATCTTGAAAATCTGTATCTTAAATATGCCGAGAGCCCATATAGGTCATGTTATATCCACGTGCATGAATAATTGGAGGGGTGACCTCGTCATGCAATTAGACGGACTGCCTCTAATTAATATATAAAATGAGTGGAGGGATCAGCTCCTGTAACGGATGCAAGGCACACACCACGGTTACCATGAAATCATACTACTTATCCAAGGATGCACCCACTCGCCCCACATGATAGTAATGATACTGGCCAAAACTGTAAAGGGACACTACGAGCAATCACTCTCACCACAGAAGAGTCATAACATCGGTGCCTCCAGTTCTATGGTTATGGAACCCCCATAACTAGGTGAAACTGGCATGCATGTATATAGCTCAGGCAATCTAAAATAATCATACATATATACTGGTGTGTTTAAGACACTTAAACTAGTTGGGGAAAATAGATGGCTGCAAACGGGGAATCCAAATATAGGAAGAGAGATGTCCTTACTAAACGACGGAATATCTGCACCTTATGTCCAGTAATATGAAGACGGAAACAGACGTAGACGATTACTCCGACTTCACAATAGCTACATAATAAAGGGAAATGAATAAGAGTCAATCTTACTTATACATACATGGTATTTGGTTTACCTTACGTGTTCATACTTATTATACTTGTTCTTGTCTTGTCTTATTGTTTCATGTTTTAATCATGTGTTTCTTATATTTTAATGTGTTTTAGATTCATGTGTTCCATGTTTTAAGTATTGTTATACTTGTTATAACATCATAAGTAACTTTCAAAAAATAGCAAGTTTCTATATATAGTAACTTTCCAAAAATAGCAGGTTTTCAAATATAGTAACTTTCCAAAAATAGTAAGTTTCCTTAAATAGTAAGTTTCTAAAAATAGAAAGTTTCCATAATTAGTATGTTTTTAAAAATAGAAAGTTTCCATACTTAGCATGTTTCTATAAATAGTATGTTACCATAATTAACGTATTACCATAAATAGCATGTTACCATATTTAGTATATTACCATAAATATAATATTACCATATTTATCATGTTGTCATAAATAATACACTTCCATAATTAATATGTTCCCAAAATAATTATATGTTTATTTTATGTCATGTATTATTATAATATGAAGTTTAATAAATGAATTAATACTTAGCTTATTAATTAATAATATCATGTCATGTTTATTATAAGTTTATTATTAATTAATAATATTACATAATACATGTTATTAAACTTTACCATAAAAATATATTAATTACTTTAACCTAAGTTTTATTAACTAAATTCATGTTCATAAATAATTAAATCAATTAATTATTATAGCCTAAGTTTATTTAATTAAATGTGCATACATGTTTTATCCTAGTTTTAATTAAATAAACATAACATAAGTTTTTATTTTAATTAAACCAAATTAATAAACAAATCAATTAATTAAACATACATACTTAATTTCATGGTTGGTTTAATTTACATGCTTGTAAAATGTCAATTACCGGAGCCCGAACCCGAGACTCGAACACTCGACAACAACAGCTCACCAAGAGCCTTACGGCACTAGGCTTACTGCTACGCCGAGTCACACAACCCCTATCCGAGGATGGGGTCCCCCTGCCGCGTCCCCTGTTCCTACCGCTAGGCCAAGGTTCCCACTGGGGCCTTGGTCCTTGCGGCTCCACATCACCACACCACCACAGCCAGCTTTAAGCTATGGCTGGTGGTTTTCCTGGCCACACCGACCCCCACAAGGGTATGGCTGATGTTGGTTCGATGCCACCGAGACCCCCCCCCCCCATGTCTCGGTTGGCATGCGATTGGAATAAATGACCACCAAAACCTTTTTGTTTTTATATTCTTGATAGATCTACATGTTTTTAAGATGTTCTTATTTTATTTAAACGTAAATCATAACATAAAATAAAATAAGAAAAGGGAATTAGGGATACCAATGCGTGATAAAAAGGAGGTTGAACACGAACATAAACACGCGAGAATTATAGATCAACCACAACAAACACCCCCTTGGTGTCTTTGTTCAGCGGTGGCCAAGAAAATAAGGAGTAAAAGGGTTTTTGTTTTCTTGAAAAATACTAACGAATAAAATCCTATGTGGTTTTATTTGTTATATGATTTTAATTGCTAATGGGCCAAAGCCCGGTCTCCCTTATTCCTTTCTAACCGACGCCAACAAACACCCCTTTACTTTGGTGTTTGTTTTTTCTTGTTTAAATATTTATCGTGTACTCACGTATTTAATTATCGTGCTCCCGTTGATTAGACGTTTTCTTGTTATCATACATACATACTTATAGTATATTAATACTCGTGTTTACGTACATAATACTTATCATAATTAATTAATATACATAGTATTTATGTGAAATGTTCGTGATACGTTGCATATATTAATTAATTTAAAAGTTTAAATTTAACGATAACTTCGTGCATTAAATGATCGTACGGTTTTTAGAGCGGGTTTTAAATCTATAGTTTTATTTTTGTTCAAAATTATGTTTCTTTAAAAATGGACCTTAAAATTAATTCTATATCAGCTCGTCTTCATTATGATCCTATTAGTAGCTATTTATGCATTTTAGACTTACTCTTGAAATATATTTGTTAATGCAATGTAATGCCTAAAAATATTATTAGTGTTAACTAATCTTTCTTAGTTTTGATCACGACAAATTAGAAACATTTATCGTCAAATACAATCATAAGACTGATACACAGATTTTGCTAGGTTCAATTTCTCTCTCGATATCCTCTCGAATTGATCTAGGTCTTAAGTGGAATGATTGTTCTTGGTTACTAAATAAAGGGGTTTGGTTGTCTAATCTAATAAGAAGTGGAAATGGAAATTTAAATAAAAAACAATTACTTTAATTATGATTAACAAAGACTTGTATTAAACTTAAGATTAAAATTAGGATTAAAATTAAAATTTGAAATTAAAGTTCAATAACATAAAGAAATAGTGAAACAGATAAACAGTAACTTAAAAGGAAAATTAATCTGGAACTTAAACCTTTGATTCAGAACTTTTCAAATACAACTCATCCGGAACTTACTCATCCGGAACTTACTCATCCGGAACTTTTTTGCTTGGTTCGGAACACTGAAAATTGGTTCGGAAGTTCTCTTGGTTCGGAACTTATGGTTTGATTCGGAACCTTCCGGATGAAGGTTGATTCGGAAGTTGCTGGTTCGGAAATAACTGATTCGGAACTCTCAGCTTGATTCGGAACTGACTGGTCCGGAAGTCACTGATCTGGAACTTAGTGCTTGGTTCGGAAGTTTCCGAATGAAGCCTTCATTCGGAACTTTTTGTCTTGATTCGGAAGTCTGGAAACCCAGTTACAGTAGCAGTAACGAAGAACACGGAACACAAGTTTTAATCAAAATCAAATCAGATACTTAAAAAGGTTTTACCAAACTAAACACAAATCATTTAGACACCATAAGCAACGAATCCCACTAATAAAAACACAAATCCCATCAACTTTTGAAGATCAAATCAAGAAAAATAAAAACTTAAGAACTTGAAGATAAAAATGAAGATGAACAAGATCAAATGGAAAGATTAAACAAAAGCTTTGTATTGAATGATTAATGTTTTGACAAGATAAACCAAAGATTAAAATTACAAGATTGGAAAGACAAAGATAAAAATCACCAATCACCCTAGTGGTGATGGTGTTCTACGAACCAGGAAGAAAAGTGGAGAAAAAGAAAAAAATGAAAAACTTGTGTAAAAATGTGTGAGGGAAAGGCTATTTATAGTCTTGTCCTTTGGTTGGTGAGTGGGCTTTCTCCCGTTCTTCTTGTCTTTTCGTCTTTTCAGAAAAGTTTCCGTTTTCGATTCTGATTCGGGATTTGTCGTCGATTAAATTCAACTCGTCTTTTAATTTCTTCGTTTAATAGACTTGAGTTTCTTTGACTTATATAAATCTTCCATCTTTGGTCCTTTTCTTCGATAAATCTTCGAATAGGCCCAGTGACTTCAAATCTTTTGCATCTCTTGGACAATAGACTTTATCTTGAGTCTTTTTCTTCAGTAAAACCCGTGCAATCCCATGTTTTCTTCAATATTCATCCGGTTGGCTCTGAAAACACAATAAACACAAAAACCACGCATAGTTCCAAACAAATGATATTAAATACGTGTTTTGGTCTCGTTTTAGCCCGAATTAAGTGGTAAAAGGATGGGTGTTTACACACCTATCAAATCCCCTACACTTAACCATTGCCATGCCCTCATGCAATGCTTAGTGATAAAGCAAGCTTACACTTTTCTCATAATTAATCAACCTTGGCCTTATTTAAAATTCTACTAAACAAAAATTAAAGAAATAAAACTTCAAAGATAACAAAGGGATAGAAAACCATTTTCACTTGAAAATAGCTACATGGAAATAACTTGCAAAGAAATCGATGACTTACATTAGGGCTTTGGTGCTGCGAAGATTTATCACCCTCAAGTTTCACGTTCCCCAAACTAAGCTTAAAAACGAGATCATTGTTATTATAAGTTAGCAATTCAAACACTTACACACATGGCTTAATTAAATGCTTAAACTCCCTTATTCCTAGGTGTATCTCTTATATTTTATTTTTGTCTTAGAATGATCATGAAGATGCATTTTTGGACTTATTTCGATAGTTTATTAGGGCTGAAAGCAAAGTAGGACGATTTGATCAATAGTTAGCTAAAGGACAAAATCTCTTAAAACTGCTTCTCGGGATATCAAAAAGTTCATATCTTGGCATAACTTGGTTCACGATTTGAGACCTTTCTCGGGCCGATATTTGGCATGTACTTCATACTTCATATCTTCGAGAGACGTTCTTGAGATAATGGTCTTCTCATCATAATAGAGTTTCTTCGCTTGGAGACTTTTGAGGGGTTCTCTAACTTTGTTGACCACGACTTCATGATTATTTCTTCAATCTCTAATTGGGATTTTGAGATACAACGATCCGCCTCCTTTTCGGACTTGGATCTATTTATCCTCATACCTTGTTAGGGTCTTTTCGGATAGAATTCTCCATGATCTTTATGGGAGTTGATTGCTTTTCGTCGTGAGTCTTGATCCTTCATATTGACTTTAGGAATAATGCTTTTCACATCACTTTGGATCTTCAGCAATAAAATTGAATCCTCATGCCTTGTTAGGGCCTTTTCGGACTCGCCAATCTTCACGCCCCGCTTCATAAGTTATGCCTTGGCTATGAACTCTTATCATTACCGAGCAACTTTTAAACGATCTTGGGCTAGAAGCTAAGTAACTTTTCAAATCGTAAGACCTTACTTATTGCAGATAAATTATTAGCAAGTGATGGGAGAATAGGTAAATAATTACACCAAGTGAGCTTGCGCAAGAATACCGACTTATAATTGACTCTATCATTTCTCGTCCTCTACAATTTAAAATCTCAAGTAATGAGACTCGTGGATACTTAGCCTAATAAACCAATTAAGGTCTACATGGTTAAGGATACTAGCTAGAATAAACTTGGATAAGTCCATTCGGGTTGAGTCAAAATAAACGCAACGGGCCTAATATGTCAAAGACTTCTAAACTAGCTACACCACTTTATTAAAATTTGACTTTATTGTGGGATATATACATATGAAAGCAACGATAAAAATTTAAAAATTACAACTAAATGGCCAAAGTTAATAAAAAATTTGAAAAATGTTGTAAAAAAGGATTTTCCGGTTAATTGAAGGCATTTTCATGGAAAAGTCCACTTAAAACTTCGATAGAAGTCCCCCCTACACTTAAGATAAACATTGTCCTCAATGTTTAAGCATGTGGGAAAAGTTTCCCCTACACTTATGACATTGTGCACGTTGGTTAACTCAAGTTAAGGAAGAGACGACTAAAGTGATCAATTTCAAATGTGAGTATGAAGAAAATTGAATCACGATAGTTGAGAGATAGAACCGGATTTCGGATAAACACGGGAGCACGGTTCTTCAAAGTTTCCAAGAGTGCACTTTATCCCTGTAATCACACCACTCAAAGACAAACACATATAGAAGTCCCCCCCTACACTTAGGGGATTAAAACATACAAGGATAGATACTCGGGCTGCCTCCCGAGGAGCGCTTGTTTTTGATAACCGAGTCACGAGCCTGACTCGACCCAAAATTAGTTCATGGGGAACGTGGTGAGGGATGGAATCAGCTCCTTAGAGGTGTCCTCACCAAAGTACAACTTCACTCGTTGGCCATTCACCTTAAAATTTGGTCCATTAGGTTGAGCGAGCTCGAGAGTACCATATGGAAAAATTTGGGCAATGGTGAATGGGCCGGACCAACGAGATTTGAGTTTGCCCGAAAAGAGTTTCAACCGAGAGTTAAAAAGTAAGACTTTGTCTCCAACATGGAACTCTCGGTTTTTGATCTTAGAGTCGTGAATGAGCTTAGTTCTTTCCATATAGATCAAAGAATTTTCATAAGCCTCATTCCGAAGTTCATTCAGCTCATTGAGTTGGATCTTGCGTAGGTCACCGGCTTTGTTTATATCAAAATTAGCCCACTTCAAGGCCCAATAAGCCTTGTGTTCCAACTCAATGGGGAGGTGGCACGCTTTCCCGTACACAAGAAGATAAGGCGTACAGCCGATCGGGGTCTTGTAAGCGGTACGGAAAGCCCACAAAGCATCATCGAGTTTATCAGCCCATGCGGCACGATGCTCTCCCACGGTCCTTTCAAGAATTCGCTTCAGCCCTCGGTTTGATATTTCAGCCTGGCCATTAGTTTGTGGGTGGTAGGCTGTGGAAAGATGATGATTTACACCGTACTTAGCCATGACTCGAGCAAATTGGTCATTGCAGAAATGAGTCCCACGATCACTAATAATGGCGCGAGGCACACCGAATCTAGCGAATAGAGATTTCAAAAAGTTACAAACCACCCTTGCGTCATTAGTAGGCAAAGCTTTGGCTTCAACCCACTTTGAAACGTAGTCAACGGCTACAAGGATGTATTTGTTTCCTTTAGACGAAGGGAATGGCCCCATAAAGTCGATACCCCAAACATCAAAAATTTCACACTCTTGAATAAAATTCTGAGGCATCTCGTCTTTATGTGTGATTTTGCCTTGCTTTTGGCAAACATCACATCGCTTGACCATATCGTGAGCGTCACGGTATATGGAGGGCCAATAAAATCCCGAATCAAACACTTTTTTAGCGGTGTAGTTGGGACCAAAGTGACCACCGGTGGGTCCTTTGTGGCAAGCATCAAGGATGTCCGACGCTGCCGGTCCATCAACACATCGGCGAATTATCAGATCAGCACATTGTTTGAATAGGTAAGGGTCGTCCCAAAAGTAAGTCTTGATGTCGGTAAAGAACTTCTTCTTTTGTTGGGACGTCAACCCTTCCTTGAGAATTCCACCCGCCAAGTAGTTTGCAAAGTCCGCAAACCACGGGGTTTCATTCGGCTTCGAGTTTACAGAGAATAAGGTCTCCAAGGGAAAAGAATCATTGATTTCTTTGGTCGGATGATCCCCTTGGTATGGATCCTCAAGTCGGCTAAGATGGTCCGCGGCTAGGTTTTCTGCTCCTTTTTTATCGCGGATGTCGATTTTAAATTCCTGGAGCAGCAAAACCCAGCGAAGAAGTCTTGGTTTGGAGTCTTGCTTTGTCAACAAGTACTTCAACGCGGAATGATCGGTGTACACAATGGTGGTAGAAAGGACAAGATAGGGGCGGAATTTTTCAAAAGCATAGACAACAGCTAAAAGCTCTTTTTCTGTTGTCGTATAATGCAATTGTGCCCCAGTCATTGTCTTGCTAGCGTAATGGATCGGTTGGAAGTGTTTGTTCACTCTTTGTCCAAGAACCGCTCCAATAGCAAAATCACTAGCATCGCACATCAACTCAAAAGGAAGCTCCCAATTAGGGGTAACCAAGACGGGTGCCTTAGTTAGCTTATCCTTAAGCGAGTTGAAGGCTTCAAGGCACTCTTTGGAGAAGATAAAAGGAGTATCTTTTTCCAAGAGGTGGGTCATCGGGCGAGCGATTTGAGAAAAATCTTTGATAAATCGACGGTAGAAACCCGCATGACCCAAGAAACTTCTCACACCCTTCACAGTTGAAGGTGGAGGCAACTTTGCTATAACATCAACTTTAGCACGGTCTACTTCAAGACCGGCTTTCGAAATCTTATGTCCAAGCACGATGCCTTCTTTTACCATAAAATGGCATTTTTCCCAATTTAGAACAAGGCGAGTGTCTTCGCACCGCTGTAGCATACGTTCTAAATTGGCAAGGCAAGCAGAGAAGGAATCCCCGAAGACCGAGAAATCATCCATGAAGACTTCCATGGTTTGTTCAACCATGTCATGGAAGATAGCTAACATGCACCTTTGGAAAGTCCCGGGCGCATTACATAAGCCAAAAGGCATTCTTTTGTAAGCGAAAGTACCATAGGGACAAGTGAATGTAGTCTTCTCTTGATCTTGGGGATCGATGGGTATTTGGAAATAACCCGAGAAACCATCAAGAAAGAAGTAATATTCATTACCGGCTAATCGTTCAAGCATTTGGTCCATGAAAGGTAGAGGGAAATGATCCTTTCTCGTGGCATCATTGAGTTTGCGGTAGTCTATACAAACTCTCCACCCAGTAACGAGACGAGTGGGAATCAACTCGTTGTGTTCATTGGGAACAACGGTTATTCCGCCCTTCTTGGGCACACAATGGATTGGACTAACCCACGGTGAATCCGAAATAGGGTAAATCATACCCGCATCAAGAAGTTTGATAACCTCTGTTTTGATGACTTCATGTATTTTTGGATTCACCCTTCGTTGGTTTTGAATAGTGGGCTTGAAGTCGTCCTCCATGAGAATTTTGTGTGTGCAGAAGTGAGGATCAATTCCACGAATATCCGAGATTTTCCACGCAATAGCCTTCTTATGATCTTTCAACACAGCGACAAGTCGGGCTTTCTCTTCATCCTTCAAATCCTTAGCAATGATGACTGGCGACTTCTTCTCTTCTTCGAGGAATACATACTCAAGATGGGGCGGCAACTCCTTAAGTTCTAAATCCGGAGGATTTTCGACGGGAGGCGTATTCGAAGTCGGAGTATCGATAGCAATGATAGTGGGAGACGGAGGCGAAGGATTGTCTTCTTTGAGGAGGTTTGCAATGAAACTGAGGTCTTCATCCCAAGTGGCAGTAGAATCGTCATTGTTTTGCTTCACATCTCCCAAGGTGGCTTCCAAATCTTTCCAAAGGAAATCACTTTCTCCAAATAGAGATAGTGATGAGTCGATAGAGGAAACGGTCTCAACATTGGGAAGAGAGGTAGGAATGTTTTTACAAGCATCCTTGAAGTGTTCTTCACAAGCCTCATCAAGAACGTCAATACAATTAACACTCTCGGAAGAAGAAGGCTGTTTAGATAACTTTCCCATGTTGAAGACTACTTTATCGTCACCCACTCTCATGATAAGCTCACCGGCTTCAACATCAATGAGAGTGCGACCGGTCCTCAAGAATGGACGACCAACAATGAGTGGCACACGTGGGTCCATCTCGTAGTCGACGACAACAAAATCAGCAGGGAAGGTGAATTTGTCGACTCTTACAATGACGTCTTCGGCTATCCCCACTGGATAAGCAACCGTACGGTTGGCCAATTCCAAAGTCATTTTGGTGGGGACTAGCTCTGGGAGAGATAATTGCTTCCAAACACTTAGAGGCATAAGATTAATACTGGCACCTAGATCGGCTAGGGCCATGCAATTCTCTACTCCCGGGAAATTGCAAGGGATAAGAAAACGACCCGGATCACTAAGCTTGATTGGAAATTTCCTTAAGAGCACTGCAGAGCAGTTCTCATTAAGTTGGGTGTTGGCGAGATCGGGGAGCTTTTCCTTGTCGCTCAGAAGATCTTTAAACATTTTGGCATACTTGGGCATGTGAGCAAGAGCCTCAGCGAAGGAGATATTGAAATTCAGTTTCTTGAACATTTTTAGGAAGTTTGAAACTTGAATATCATCCTTGCTGTTTTGCTTCTCTTTCCTCAATCTTGAAGGATAAGGTATATTGGAAGAAGAGGAAGGCTTTAGAGGAATAGGATCACTCACAACCACGGGTGGAGGAGGGGTAGAAAGAAGAGGTAGAGAAATTGGGGAAGGAGAAGGATGAGTAATAGGAGCAGGTGACTCGTTCTCCTTAGTCACAATCACCGGTGGAGGTATAGGAAGCTCGGGTTCCTTGGTACCTTTACCACTTCGAGTGGTGATTGCTTTCATCTCCCCTCTTGGGTTCGCAACGGTGTTACTCGGAAGAGTACCCGAAGAAGAGGGTTGATTACCTTGGAAGAAACTAGCCATCATGTTCCTCAGATCAGTAGTCTGGCTATCCAACGTGTTTCTCATGTCAGCTCTCAAATCATTTCCTTGCTTGACCAAATCTGCCTTCAAATTGCGCACTTCCTCTTGGAGATTTCCCACTATCACATCATTGGTCCTCATATAGGTGGCGACCTCTTGGTGTAATGCGGTGGTGGCTTGGTTGGGAGGAGCATTGTATGCAGGTGGTTGGTAAGCAGGTTGTTGGTAGACTTGATTGTTACGTGGAGGTGGTTGTTGTTGCTTGTGAGGTGGGATGTATGGTTGTCGAGGTTGTTGTTGTTGTTGAGGAGAGCGGTTAAGGTTTTGTTGTTGGTTTGCGTTGGTAGGAGGGAAACCAGGTGGTGAAAGATAGTTGTTGCTGCGGTAGCTAAGCAAGTTACGGTCACCTTGAGGTTTAGCTTGATAAGCAGGTTGTTGGTAGGTGCCATATGCCGCATTCACATTCTCAGCAGGGTAATCTTGGGTGGCGGTACAAGTTGTGTAAGAGTGGGGACCACCGCATATCTCACAAGGTTGGCTGACAGCGTTCACTTGTGCATTTTTGGCGTTGTTGTTGTTGTTGTTGCTGACGGTGTGGGTGACAAGCGATTCAAGAAGCGTGGTGATTTTGTCTAATCGCTTGTCGTTGTCATTAGTGCTAGCACTAGCAACATTGGTCCTAACACTCTTGGTTTGAACACGAGATTTGTTCTCAATGATGTCCCAAGCAGCATTGGAAGTCTTAGCCAATAGATTACCCCCCGAAGCACTATTTAGTGAATCTTGGTCATTCATGCTTAAACCATTGTAAAAAGTATTTATTTGATGAACTTTGGTAAAACCATGTTGTGGGCATTTTCTTAAAAGATCTTTAAAGCGATCCCAAGATTCACTGAATGACTCGTCGTACTTTTGTTCAAAGGTTATAATCTCATTCCGCAAAGCGGTAGTACGAGAGGTGGAAAAAAGTAGTTGATAAACTTTGTTTCCAAATCCGTCCACGAGAGAATACTCTGTGGCGGTTCCTTAGCAAGCCAATGCCGGGCTTGTCCCTCTAAAGAAAAGGGAAAAAGTTGTAACCTTATCACTTCTTGTGGAACTCCATTGAATTTGACCGTGTTGGTGAGTTGTAGAAATCTCTTGATGTGATCGTGTGGGTCATCAATGGTTCGTCCAAAGAATGGTTGAGCTGAGACCATCTGGATAAAGCCTGACTTTAGCTCGAAATTGTTGGCGGCAATTGGTGGAATAACAATTGGATCCATGTTGCCATTGACATGAGCTTGCAGCAATTCAATCATTGGGCGGTTATCCGGAAGGTGCTCATTGTTGTTATTATTCATGTTGTTGAAAGGCGGGTTGTTGTTGTTATTATTGTTGTTCGGAGGTGGTATGTTATTGTTGTTTTGTACACCGGCCATGTCTAAGTTATCGAGAGGCTCGGGCTCTTGATAAGACGTGGATCGAGTGCGCATACACCTGCAAAAGAACGAACAGATAAAAACAAAGCAAAAATATTTTTGTTTTTTTTATGTTTTTTTACTTTTTAGGATTGTTGAAAATTTTATATTTTTTAGTGTTTTTTGAAAATTTTTATGAAAAAGTAACGTTCACGGGGAACGGATCCCAAAATCCAAGTTCTCACAAAAAACTTTTGATCTTAACAAGAAGAGCCGGCAGCGGCGCCATTTGATACACAGATTTTGCTAGGTTCAATTTCTCTCTCGATATCCTCTCGAATTGATCTAGGTCTTAAGTGGAATGATTGTTCTTGGTTACTAAATAAAGGGGTTTGGTTGTCTAATCTAATAAGAAGTGGAAATGGAAATTTAAATCAAAAACAATTACTTTAATTATGATTAACAAAGACTTGTATTAAACTTAAGATTAAAATTAGGATTAAAATTAAAATTTGAAATTAAAGTTCAATAACATAAAGAAATAGTGAAACAGATAAACAGTAACTTAAAAGGAAAATTAATCTGGAACTTAAACCTTTGATTCAGAACTTTTCAAATACAACTCATCCGGAACTTACTCATCCGGAACTTACTCATCCGGAACTTTTTTGCTTGGTTCGGAACACTGAAAATTGGTTCGGAAGTTCTCTTGGTTCGGAACTTATGGTTTGATTCGGAACCTTCCGGATGAAGGTTGATTCGGAAGTTGCTGGTTCGGAAATAACTGATTCGGAACTCTCAGCTTGATTCGGAACTGACTGGTCCGGAAGTCACTGATCCGGAACTTAGTGCTTGGTTCGGAAGTTTCCGAATGAAGCCTTCATTCGGAACTTTTTGTCTTGATTCGGAAGTCTGGAAACCCAGTTACAGTAGCAGTAACGAAGAACACGGAACACAGGTTTTAATCAAAATCAAATCAAATACTTAAAAAGGTTTTACCAAACTAAACACAAATCATTTAGACACCATAAGCAACGAATCCCACTAATAAAAACACAAATCCCATCAACTTTTGAAGATCAAATCAAGAAAAATAAAAACTTAAGAACTTGAAGATAAAAATGAAGATGAACAAGATCAAATGGAAAGATTAAACAAAAGCTTTGTATTGAATGATTAATGTTTTGACAAGATAAACCAAAGATTAAAATTACAAGATTGGAAAGACAAAGATAAAAATCACCAATCACCCTAGTGGTGATGGTGTTCTACGAACCAGGAAGAAAAGTGGAGAAAAAGAAAAAAATGAAAAACTTGTGTAAAAATGTGTGAGGGAAAGGCTATTTATAGTCTTGTCCTTTGGTTGGTGAGTGGGCTTTCTCCCGTTCTTCTTGTCTTTTCGTCTTTTCAGAAAAGTTTCCGTTTTCGATTCTGATTCGGGATTTGTCGTCGATTAAATTCAACTCGTCTTTTAATTTCTTCGTTTAATAGACTTGAGTTTCTTTGACTTATATAAATCTTCCATCTTTGGTCCTTTTCTTCGATAAATCTTCGAATAGGCCCAGTGACTTCAAATCTTTTGCATCTCTTGGACAATAGACTTTATCTTGAGTCTTTTTCTTCAGTAAAACCCGTGCAATCCCATGTTTTCTTCAATATTCATCCGGTTGGCTCTGAAAACACAATAAACACAAAAACCACGCATAGTTCCAAACAAATGATATTAAATACGTGTTTTGGTCTCGTTTTAGCCCGAATTAAGTGGTAAAAGGATGGGTGTTTACACACCTATCAAAGACGAATTATCTAACAAACACTATCATCAAGGTAATAATCACTTAAGTATTGCACCAACATGTCTTAATCATGATTAGTCATCATAAAAGTTATTAGTCCTAAACTTACATTTTGTCAAATGTGACAAAAGATTTTTTAATAAACTTTCTTTTTAAGAAAATATTTTATTAAAATGGAAAATGTAAATTTGAATATGGCATATTCTAAATGCCATAGGAATATACTTTGAAGGTAAAAACTTACCTCATATATTACTTCCCAACAAAAAGACAAAAGGGAGCGGAGTCTACCCCCACGGATCCTTAAATGCCTATGTGTTAGCCTTAAAATGTGTGCGACTAACGGAATTACATTAGTTTCATAGCCAGGACTTGCAGGGACCAATGTTGTCATATGTAATAGTCCAAGTCTCTGGCTATATAAACCCCTCCATACTTCCATGGAGGGGTGAGGCTTATCATTTCTTGTTTTTCCCTTTCTCCCACTAGAAATAAACTCTTTGTTTCTAGTATCTCTTGTTTCTCTCTCTACCATGGATAAACAACACTTCTATCCTCCCCGACCTCCGGATCTTTTACCTGTGTTATTAGTGAATCCAAATTAACAATTGGCATCAGAGCTAACAGGGGGTGTTTCGTGTTTTTGATTCATGTTCATGTTTGTGCTTGATTTGTTAACGGTTTGAATTTATTTTCTTTCTCTAAATCCGTCAAATCGTTAGTGTCTTTTGTCCTATATGATCTTTCATATTTTGTTATCCATACCTTGTTTACTGTTTCCTTCAGCATCATTTTTTTGGTGTTACGTGTCATTATATTGATCTCGAAATCTGCTACTTTATTATTTAGTTGGGAATATGACAAGGAAACATTAACAGGTTTGTGTATTGGGAAAAGGACAGTAAAAACAAAAAATGTGGTCCAAACCTATTTTTTTGGTATCTACAAAGAAATGGTCAAAACCCAATTCCGATAGTGAGTTGCGATGGGGTGACACTGATTTATTCAGATGGCATATTCAGATGGGGAATCACATGTAACACTCTCAAATTTCGTATCGGTACAGCGGAAGGGTCTTTTAGAGTGTTACGGGATAGCACAATAACTCCAATCATAGAAAACACATAAAAATGGTTGTACAAGGTTTAACATACATTCATTCGACAAAAAGTTTTAAAGTGTACAACAGGTCCCAAATTATACAGGTCATTAAGTTTACAAAACATAGATCGAATGAACATTTTTAATATTATGTGGGCCATCAGAGTCGATCTCCATCCGGATTACCTTCAAGCACCTGAGATAAAAACATGCAAAAATCATATCAGCGAATGTCGAGTGAATTCATAGAGTTTAATAAAAACCGTTATATAAAACAATCGTTAAAATCAGAACACAAGTATAATATCGGAAGTAAGTCCACATATTGCTAGTCAGGCAATATATAAATCAAGCATACATCTTAAACCGTCCATGAGACCGTAGCCTTAATATTACCATAATAGGTAATATTATCATCGTTATTTGCATCGTTATTGTATTGTATATAGGTTTTAGGATACATTTTAGGATTATTATTAGCCGCATGACATTGTTACCTTACTATGAAAACAGCGGGCCGCGAACCCGACAAACAATTTACCCATCTAAGTTAGCGTGTCGTCACAGAAATCACGCTATTGAATCTTCTCATACATAAATTCGCTTACCAATAAATGTGGTACGACGGGGATCAACCGTCAAGGCGCGAACTGGGGTGATCGTCCCCAAATATTACTATCAAATGCATAAGCGTCTACCAAATCCCGGTAGTTCACAATTCATGCTAATGGGACTTTAAGTGACATAACCTAACTACTAATAATCCTTTTAGTCTCGTTTATAGGGTCATAGCATCATTCGGGTCCATATCATTAAGCATACCATCGGGACTACTTGTGTTCTATTTTTATAAAAATCTAGCATGTTATCTCCCTCGCGGGTTTACAAATCATTTTATAAAACATTTAAAAGAGTGCGAGGCTATGAACTCACGTTGATAATGAAAGGCGGATTATCGGCTACGGGCGTGCTTCGGTCACGGAAACCTATATAAATAATAATCGGTCTTAGACTCTTGTCCAATGACTTTATCAAAATAAAAATATACATATGATGATTTGGTACATATGATGGTGATCAAGTGGGTTTATATATCCTTGTTTACTCATTTTAGTGTTTACGTATTGGTAACTTTTTACTAGTTTACTAGTTTTACCTATTTACCTATTTTAAGTCCAATAAGCTTAGTATAAGTTCTTTAACTTGTTTTGATCCATTTTATACTTATATTATCAGTATCTATACTTTACATGTTGGGCCCAAATAGGTTAAGCCCAATAAGTTCTTTTTATAAGTGTTTAACTTATTTAGTCTAATGATTAGTCCAATATGCTTAGTTAGCTCGTTAATGTCCGTATGTCCTATAGGTCGGGTTTTATCGGTTTTTACTTGTATTAGTTACTTATATATCATTATATGTCTTTTAAAAACTTTACATTAGACGGGTTTGATCGTCTAAGTTTTATTTGGCGAAAAACGTTAATTTTACGGTGATAGCCGAAAAAGTCGTAAAAATCAAGTTTATAGTTTTTATTACTTATAAGTATTATTCCACTACCATTTTTATAACTTATCCATTTATTTAACCTTTTACATATTTATATAAATAAATTTCATAAGTTAGTGGGTTTTTATTTTACATTTTATACAATAAAATTTGAGTGCTTATATAATAATAATAAACATTAATTCTCAAAATCTGATTTTTATTTTCATCTTCACCATTTTATCATATCTAGAGTTCTGTAATGAATTAGAATCTCATTTTTGGGTGGCATGATCTTCATATTATGTGCTACATTTAACTTTGTTATAGCTACTGCTCATTTAAAGTTTATCTATGCTTAACAGTCCCTACAAAACAGCTTATTCAGATTAGCACACTCATCTTGTTTTGATCATATCTCACTCATTATAATGATTCCATTGCATGGCCAACTCTCACATGTGTATAACATCTTGTACTTATTGTAAATGGATTATACCATGCAAGTTTATCAGTTCAAGGTTTAGTTATATACTGTTTTTATACAGCCAACTAAATAAGCATGATTTTAGCCTTATTTCTTATGATTATTAACCTTTTTAAGCATATTTATCAACACTTGATCCCCACACAACATTTTTATCATCATATATTCATCATATACATATACAATAAGAAATAAAATACATTTGTTCTTTACAAAAATAACAAGAGAAAATGGAGAGGATGATCTTCTTTACCAACCAAGTGTATTTCTTGTTTTTGGAAGACAAGAACTTGATGAACACCAAAAGTAACTCTAAGATCATCAAACACCAAGAACAATAGTTGAGAAATCAGCCCTAGGACACAAGCAAATCACCTCCTTTGTTGTTAAAATGGCCACCAAATGATCAAGGCTTCAAGGTAACTCCATGATAGAGCTAGATAACATGTATTTCATGGCTAGAAAAGATCAAATAGGGGTGTTTTGTGCTTCAAAGTGGACGGCAAGGGTGGGGGTTTTGAGAGAGTTTGAAGTAGTTTGCATGAGTGAAAATGGTATGAAATGAGTAGCTAGTGGTTTTAGCTAGTAAGTGGAAAGATGTAAGCTTAAGTGTTAAGCTAAGGCTTACACTTGTAGCTACTTAGCTAACATGATGCCACATCCTTAGATGTGGTGTCATGTGTGCCGTCCCATGCTTGCTAGTGGGGTGGGATAATGTATTTTGTCCCACCTCACTAATTTACGGGTATCCCTTGATTCTAGTTTTCTCGATTTGCGTGCCCTCGGGTCGTTTCACGAAAAACGTTTTTATAAATTATGAATCAATGTCACAAAACGAATCCAATAAAAATTGTCTCATCAAAAACGGAGTTCAAAAACGTAAATACGTAATCCTAAGGTTTCCGGTTTAGTTGTAAAGGACGCTAAATTATGCACGTAAGCCCAAATTTAAATCCGTAAATTGTGAGTTCGTTAACCAACACAAAAATAAGTTTCAAAATATTATACGAGAAAATAATTTACTACCTGAAAATCTTAGATTGTCACAGCTTTTCCTCCTAAAAGGGATCAACGTCCTCGTGATCCATTTCATTTGGATGTCTGTTTCTTATTGAAATCGAAGAGGTGCGGATATTTCTTCCACATTTCATCCTCTCGTTCCCAAGTATATTCCGGTCCATGCTTTGAATTCCATCGGATCTTGACAATAGGTATCCGACTTTGTTTCAGTTGCTTTACCTCACGATCCATAACCTCTACGGGATCTTCGATAAAATGCAACTTCCCATCTATTTGAACCTTACCTAACGGAATTTTCTCATCACTCACTGCTAGACATTTCTTCAGATTAGATACATGGAATGTGTTGTGAACACCATGAAGTTCTGGGGGTAACTCTAGTTTGTAAGCCACCGGACCTACTCTAGATAAAATCTTGAAGGGTCCAATATAACGGGGATTCAATTTCCCTCGTTTTCCAAATCTTATAACTCCTTTCCATGGCGATACTTTCAACATTACTCGGTCACCCACTTTAAACTCCATTGGCTTCCGCCGCACATTCGCGTAACTTTTGTGTCTACTACGGGCAGTCAATAACCTATTCTTAATCTGAACTATTATCTCCGTAGTCTCCCGGATCAATTCTGGTCCCGTGAGCTGGGTATCCCCAACTTCACTCCAACATACAGGAGATCTACACTTCCTACCATACAAAGCTTCAAACGGTGCAGCCTTAATACTAGAATGGTAACTATTGTTATACGAAAACTCTGTTAAAGGCAAATGTTTATTCCAATTCTTACCAAAATCTAACACACAAGCTTTCAACATATCTTCCAGTGTTTGTATCGTCCTTTCACTCTGCCCATCAGTCTGGGGGTGATAAGCAGTGCTCATGTCGAGATTCGTTCCCAAAGATCTTTGGAGAGATTTCCAAAAATTCGATGCGAATCTAGGATCTCGATCTGAAATGATCGATACAAGCACTCCATGCTTGCATACAACATTCTCAAGGTATATACGAGTCAGCTTCTCCAGTGAGAACTGCTCTTTAACCGGAATGAAGTGTGCTGATTTGGTCAGTCTATCGACAATAACCCAAATCGAGTTGTTTCCAGATGATGTTCTAGGAAGCTTGGTGATAAAGTCCATCGTAATTCGCTCCCACTTCCATTCAGGAATCTTTGGCTGTTGAAGTAGTCCTGATGGCTTTTGATGTTCAGCTTTGACTCTAGCACAAGTCAAGCATTGAAGAACATACATAGCTATGTCAGCTTTCATATTCGGCCACCAGTATAACTTCTTCAAATCATGGTACATCTTATCAGATCCCGGATGAATGGAATACTTAGATTTATGGGATTCTAACATAATCAAGTCTCTTAAGCCTCCAAACTTAGGTATCCACATACGACCTCTTAAGCATTTCACTCCATCAGCTCTAACCTCTAAAGGATCTCCTTCTCCTCGGAACCCTTCATTAACAAAATTTTCCTTCTTGCAAGCTTCTATTTGCGCATTTCTAATTTGCTCAGGCAAATTATTATGCACGGTCAAGACTAGAGAACGTACCCTGATAGGCTCTCTATCTTTCCTACTTAACGCATCGGCAACAACATTGGCTTTCCTGGGTGATATTTTATATCACAATCATAATCACTTAACAACTCTATCCATCTTCGTTGCCTCATGTTCAATTCCTTCTGGTCAAGAATATACTGTAGGCTTTTGTGATCGGTGAATACCGTACACTTGGTTCCATACAGATAATGTCTCCACAACCTAAGAGCAAAGACTACAGCTCCTAACTCAAGATCATGAGTAGTATAATTCTCCTCATTCTTCCTTAATTGCCTAGAAGCATAAGCTATCACTTTCTCTCTCTGCATCAAAACTGTAACACCCTATTTTGATAAATGGAATGTCACGCGTAATTATGGCGTGTCATCAAAGCATGCAAGGTAATATGTAGTAAACATACATGACCATAGGGAAAACCGGAATCAAACATCGGTTCCCAAACATAAGCCCAAAACATAACAAAGTAAATGAACTGAATGAAAGACTAAACAAGCATAAATATATGAAGGAAACAGGAGAAGAAGTCTATGGCAGCTTCCATCCTATGCATGTCCTCCAAATGCTCGAGTCTTGGGTACCTGCCATTTTGGGACATGGAAAGGAAAGTAACGGCTGAGCAAAACGCTCAGTGCACGGATATACAATATAGCATGAAATAGGATAAGCATATAACATATAACAGCGGAAGACTAAGTTCTGAGTAGACTGGTTAAGTATCGAGAAAACTGGTTTTATAGTTTGAAAAGCCTTATGTTTATCTTATGAAAACTGTTTTAACATAAATATACCATAGCCCATATAGGTCATGAAAAGGTCACGTGCATGAATACTTGGAGGGGTGACCTCATCATGCTGATTAGAGGGGATGCCTCTAATTAATATACTGGTTTGGGTAGGAGGGATCAACTCCTTGTGAAGGATGCAAGGCACACACCACATTCACCATGAAATACTGAATAAAACATGTAACTAGGATGCACCCATACGCCCCACATGATATAATAATATGGCCAAAACTAAAAGGGACGCCACGAGCAATCACTCCGCCGTGGGGAAGTCATAACATTGGTGCCTCCAATGTTATGGTTATGGTACCTCCATAACTAGGTGAAACTGGTCATGCTTGTATATGGCTATAGATTATGCTAATTAAACATAAGCAGTTCAAAACAATAAAACAAATACTGGGGAAAACAGTTGGCTGCATATGGGGAAATCCTAATAAGGAAAGAATGTCCATACTGAAAGGACGGGAATCCGTACCTCAAGTCCAGTGAATGAACGGAAGAAAGACTCCTACTTCTGGATCACTAACGCTACATGAATACACACGTGTATAAGTATCGAATCACTGATTACGTACTGGGTTTTATGTCTCATCTTAGTTTACTTTGTATGTTTTAAGTCATGGTTTACTGTTTAAAGCCTTAAACTGTGTTTATCTTGTATTCTGATTAATCTGATTAAGTATTACTGGTATTTCATGTATTATTATACTTACTGTGTAATAATAAGTAACTTTCCAAAAATAGCAGGTTTCCAAAAATAGAAAGTTTCCAAAAATAGAAAGTTTCCAAAAATAGAAAGTTTCCAAAAATAGAAAGTTTCCAAAAATAGAAAGTTTCCAAAAATAGAAAGTTACCAAAAATAGAAAGTTTCCAAAAATAGAAAGTTTCCTAAAATAGAACGTTTCCAAAAATAGAAAGTTTCCTGAAATAGAAAGTTTCCAAAAATAGAATTTACTGCTTAAAATAGATTAGTTTCTAAAAAATAGAAAGTTTCCAAAAATAGATCAGCTGCCTTAATTAAATAAGTTTCCATATATAGAAGGTTTCCATGATTAGATTAGCTGCCTGAAATAGATAGGTTTCCATATATAGAAGGTTTCCATTAATAGATTAGTTGCCTTATTTAATCAAGTTTCTATAATTAGAAGTTTCCATAATTAGAATTAAGCTGGTTGCATAAGCTAAAAATATAAGTCTAAGTGTTTATAAGCTTATTTCTTAAGTCATATGATATAGTGTATAGTTTAATTATTATTTCATGTATTTTAGTTAAACTATAGGTTAAGCATTTTAATTAAAGTATGACATGTTTTAATTAAAATGGAATAAAATACTTAGGTTAAAATGTGTATTATTATGTATTAATAATATAACCTAAGTCATGTCTAAATTAATTAATTATAGGCATGTTTTAAATAATTAATTAATTATAACTTATAACATAAAATACTTAGGTTAAATTAATATCATGCTAAACTAATAATTAAAAATAACCTAAGTCATGGTTTAATTAATATCTCATGTTATTAATTAATTTATATCCTAAGTTCATAATTCATAATATTAACATGTAGCATAAATCATGTTTTAACCAACGAACCATGAATCGGGCATGAACTCGACACCGTACCCCGAGCCAACTCGGGGTACTTGTGTCCCCTTGCTGCCGTGGGTCCCACACGCACCAACCAAGACCAAAATGGTCTTGGTGGTGGTCGGCTAAAAACAAACCGAACCCCCCCCCCCCCCCCCCCCTCGGGTTGGTTATACTAGGCGGCCAAAAACAAACACCCTCATATATCATTCTTTGATTTTAATTAACCCCAAAACATGTTAGATCTATGTTTAATTATCATGTTTTCACAAAAATAAAAATAACATGTTCATGAAAATAATTAAAGATTAAAAAGAAATGAAAAGAAAGGTTTAGAATGATATACCAATACGTAGCTTGAAAGAGGATGAACAAACACGGTTTCTAGCACTTGTTTTTATGATCAAAATCAACCAACACCCCCTTAAGGTGGTGTTAAAGGTGGCGGCTACAAAAGGGAAGAGAGGAGGGGAGAAGAACTTTTTTAGGTTTTGTGATTATTTCCTTGGAAAGTGAAAAATGAAAGTAGTTTTTACCCTTTACCCCCCCTTTCATGTAAACTTGATGGGCTTAGCCCATTTCTTGATTGTAGCCGTGGGTATGGGGCCCCACATGGGGTTCCCGTACCTTTTCTCGTGTCCCGATGTTTCGTGTTCGTTCGTGGTTAAACGTGTTCGTGTTTAAAGTGTTTCTGTTTATTTTATCATGTAGTTTATCGTATTCTTAACGCTCGTAATTATATTATATGTATTTACGTAATTATTTTAGTTCGTGTTTAAATGGTGATCATGATTTAATTATGTTCACGTGAAATAGTTATTAACTGTTTATCATGAGTTCGTACGTAACCGATACTTATCATGTTATACACGTATGCACTTGCTTGATTGATAGCACATGAATGTGATCAATACTAAATAGGGTAAGTTTTAGTCTAAGACGTACGATCTTAAGGGCACTATTCATGGTAAAAGCATGCGGGTTTTACAAAAACAGCTCCATAACCTCTAAGAGATGCATCACAATACACTAAAAAATCTTCACTCCCGTCGGGTAATGATAAGATTGGCGCACTACATAATTTTTGCTTCAATGTCTGAAATGCTCCATCTTCATCACTTCCCCAAACGAACGGTTTATTCTTCTGGGTAAGCTTAGTCAAGGGTTTAGCTATCAAAGAAAATTCTTTAATGAATCGCCTATAATAGCCAGCCAATCCTAAGAACTGTCGCACTTCCATTGGCGTTGTCGGTGCAGACCAATTCTTAATGGCTTCAACCTTTGCAGGATCAACATGAATTCCATCTTTGTTAATCACATGACCAAGAAATTGCACAGAATCTAACCAGAAATCACACTTCGAAAACTTAGCATACAACCTTTCATCCTTCAACAATTTCAAAACAATCCTTAAATGTTCTCTATGTTCATCTTCATTCTTAGAATAGATTAGAATATCGTCAATAAACACAATCACAAATTTATCCAAGTAGGGCTTGCACACTCGATTCATTAAATCCATGAAAACCGCAGGTGCGTTAGTTAACCCAAATGGCATTACTTGAAATTCATAGTGTCCATAACGAGTTCTAAATGCAGTTATAGGAATATCTTCTTTACGGACGCGAAGTTGGTGATATCCTGACCGCAAATCTATCTTAGAATATACACTAGATCCTTGTAGTTAATCAAACAAATCATCAATCCTAGGTAAAGTATATCGATTTTTAATTGTCAACTTATTCAGTTCCCTATAATCAATGCACATACGAAAAGATCCATCCTTCTTCTTAACGAACAAGACTGGAGCTCCCCAAGGCGACGAGCTCGGTCGAATAAAACCTTTATCAGACAACTCCTTAAGTTGCTCAGATAACTCCTTTAATTCAGAAGGGGCTAATCGGTAAGGCGCACGTGCCACCGGTGCAGCACCAGGAATTAAATCAATTCGAAACTCTACTTGCCTTATCGGTGGAAGTCCGGGTAAATCTTTAGGAAATACCTCAGGAAATTCACAAATAATAGGTACATCTTCCAATCGTTTCTCCCTAGACTCATTCCCGGTCGCTTGAGCTAAGAATAACTCACAACCGTTCCTGATGTACTTTTGGACTTTAATACATGAAACGATTTTCAAACGGGATTCACCTCCATTACCATCAATTACTAACGTCCTATTCCTAAGAGGAATCTTAACTTTCTTCTCTCCACATAAAATAGTAGCATTATTCAACGACAACCAATCCATACCAATAATAATATCAAAACTACCTAATTCTATCAATCATCAAATCAATCGGAAAGGAATGGTTCAAGAGATTTAGAGAGCATCCTTCTAATAGCTTATTAGTTTTCACTAATTTGCCATCAGCCAATTCCACCTCGTAACTGGTATTTATCTCAACAGGTTCAATGTCAATAAGGGCACTAAATTTAGTGGATACAAAGCTCCTATCAGCACCCGAATCAAATAAAGCAACAGCATAATGATTGTTGAGTAAAAATGTACCGGTAACGACATTTGGATCCTCTTTCTTCACCTCAATTGTTCCAAGTTGATAGATACCACCCTGGGGGTTTCTTCCAGGTACAATCGCTTTCAACTTGGGGCATTCCGATTTCCTATGACCTTCTTCATTACAGTTGAAGCAAATGGTTCCCTTCTTACACCTTTCAACCTTGTGTCCAAGCTTTCCGCAATTTCGGCACTTCCAGCAGTCGCCAGCATGCCTCTTGTTGCCACACTTAGGACATCTATCATCGTTGCGCGGTGTGTTGTTGGTAAGAGCATTTTCATTCCCCTTTCTCTGGTTCTGACGGCGATTGAAATTCTTCCTATTATCACCTCTATCTACACGATCACCGTCTCCCTTTCTTTTCTCACCAACACGGGCTTCATCTTCCCTATCCTGAATTATATGTCCAATGAGTTGGTAAGCCATTCGAACAGCATCATCAATGGTCAGTGGTTTAGATGATGTCACGTCCCCCCGGATATTCCTGGTCAACCCTTTATTATATTGCTCAATTCAGATCTCTTCGGTTTCAACCAATCGAGGACATAGCAAGGCCAACTCATGGAATCGGTTTGTGTAACTATCAATGTCCATACCTTTCATCCGCAAATGAATCAACTCTTGTTCTAACCTAATAATCACACTACGAGGACAAAACTCCAAAGTCATCCACTTCTTAATTTCAGCCCAAGGAGTAGCATTAGCAGCATCAAGACCCATGAAAGCAATTCTCCCGTTCCACCAAGTCAACGCACGACCTTTAAGAGTAGCGATAGCAAAAGTCACCTTATCTTCCTCCTTACACTTACTAATCCGAAACACCGACTCAATCTTCTCAATCCACTGGCTTAATCCTACAGCACCTTTAGTTCCATTAAAAGGTAGAGGTTCACACTTCATGAACGTCACATAAGTACAGCCTCCAACTTCAGGTGCATTAGTTCCAAGTCCTCCTACATTTCCTCCAGCATTAGAATTCACATTATTAGCATTCACATTCACATTAGTACCGCCAATTACACTACCGCCAGCTCCACTACCGCCAGCTCCACTACCGCTAGCTCCAATACCGCCAGCTCCACTACCGCCAGCTTCATTTCTAGCATTTGCCATAAATTCAGTCATAGATGCGGTAACTTGCTCCGTAATAATCCTACGTACAACATCCTCAGTCACATCCTTCTTGGGTGGCATAGTTCTATAATTTCACAATTTCAAAGTATTAAGCATTCATCCAACAAGGATTCATATAATATGGATCGAATTCATAATCAAGATACAAATAAGGCACAATATGGAATTCAAGACAAGATACATATTTCATTCGATTTGAAACAAAAGTATTATCTTAGTTACATCCCATATCAAAGTTCTAGCACTATATACACTCAAAATTCGTGCCAAGTCTACTACTAACAAGTCGGTTCAGTCAAAGCTACGAAAGTACAAAAGATACAAAGGTCACTACTAAATACAGAATGGTCTACTGAGAACCGCCAGATGGTCCATCATCCATCGTCTTTTGAATCTTCGTCGGACGATCACTAGACACATCTTCAGCTGGGCGCTTACAGATTACTCCTCTTTCAACCATGTCAGCATAAAATCTACTGTTCCAACCCACGGATATATTCAACTCCTTTTCAGCTTTCTCACGCATCGCACGAGCTACACTCAACTGAATCTCCATAGAATTCACCTTTCTCTTCATTTCAGCAAACTCACCACTTTCCAACACCGATAACCTCCTAAAAGCCTCATTCAAACCACGCTCTACATCAGTCAAATCCAAACTAAGAAACTCCCGCTCTTTCTCGCCAACCTTAGTCTTCGACTCCAAATAAACAACCTGAGTCTGAACAACACCTAATCCAATCTCTGTCATACAAATCTTAACACGGGAAGCATCTAGATCACATCTCAAGGCCCATGGTGCAAGACCATCAATATGAGTAGCCTCTCGAGCACTAGACGACTCTCCTATCTCACATCTACGAGTAGCAATACCATCAGTACCATCAGGTGCATTATCATCCTCATCCTCCTCTGATTCAGAATCAGATTCAGACGATTCAGACATTTCATCCCTAGGTAACTCAACCTCAGAATCAGACAAATAAACTGGTGGGGGCAAAGGATCGCCCTCTGGAACATCATAAGGGTAAATAAGCTCAGCTTCCTCATCGTCATCGACCTCAACATCTATACCTACATCCTCCTCGACATCCTCGTCGTCAATCTCATCATCTAAATTATCTAACCTAATCTCATCATCATTCTCTATATCAACATTCTCAATCTCATTCTCTACCAAGTCAACCTGAGGGGCAATCTGATCTCCTAGTCCTATCTCAGGCTCGGGATCCTCAAATAGTTCCTCCTCATCATCCATATCGTAATCTACTAAGTCTAAATAAGGATCATCATCTACATAAGGTTCGGGAATAGCATGGTTTTCTACAGGAATATTAGGGTCAGCCATGACAATCTGCATTTATATATATATCTCGTATTAGGATAACATACTAGTTAAACAATTACATAATGAAATCACGATATATACATATATATAAATTAAATTATATATATCAAAATATATATCTTCTCAGTAGGGCTTGTTGGTAACGTCGGAGATCTCTGGCACCGTTATAGTAAAAAGATTTTTCAAATATTTTCTTAAATGTTCATTGTCAAAAGATTTTGAAAAGTTTTGTTCAAAACCTTGGTTTTTAAAATCTTTTGTTCTCTATAACGAGAGCTCTGGTACCAAACTATAACACTCTCAATTTTCGTATCGGTACAGTGGAAGGGTCTTTTAGAGTGTTACGGGATAGCACAATAACTCCAATCATAGACAACACATAAAAATGGTTGTACAAGGTTTAACATACATTCATTCGATAAAAAGTTTTAAAGTGTACAACAGGTCCCAAATTATACAGGTCATTAAGTTTACAAAACATAGATCGAATGAACATTTTTAATATTATGTGGGCCATCAGAGTCGATCTCCATCCGGATTACCTTAAGCACCTGAGATAAAAACATGCAAAAATCATATCAGCGAATGCCGAGTGAATTCATAGAGTTTAATAAAAACCGTTATATAAAACAATCGTTAAAATCAGAACACAAGTATAATATCGGAAGTAAGTCCACGTATTGCTAGTCAGGCAATATATAAATCAAGCATACATCTTAAACCGTCCATGAGACCGTAGCCTCAATATTACCATAATAGGTAATATTATCATCGTTATTTGCATCGTTATTGTATTGTATATAGGTTTTAGGATACATTTTAGGATTATTATTAGCCGCATGACATTGTTACCTTACTATGAAAACAGCGGGCCGCGAACCCGACAAACAATTTACCCATCTAAGTTAGCGTGTCGTCACAGAAATCACGCTATTGAATCTTCTCATACATAAATTCGCTTACCAATCAATGTGGTACGACGGGGATCAACCGTCAAGGCGCGAACTGGGGTGATCGTCCCCAAATATTACTATCAAATGCATAAGCGTCTACCAAATCCCGGTAGTTAACAATTCATGCTAATGGGACTTTAAGTGACATAACCTAACTACTAATAATCCTTTTTGTCTCGTTTATAGGGTCATAGCATCATTCGGGTCCATATCATTAAGCATACCATCGGGACTACTTGTGTTCTATTTTTATAAAAATCTAGCATGTTATCTCCCTCGCGGGTTTACAAATCATTTTATAAAACATTTAAAAGAGTGCGAGGCTATGAACTCATGTTGATAATGAAAGGCGGATTATCGGCTACGGGCGTGCTTCGGTCACAGAAACCTATATAAATAATAATCGGTCTTAGACTCTTGTCCAATGACTTTACCAAAATAACAATATACATATGATGATTTGGTACATATGATGATGATCAAGTGGGTTTATATATCCTTGTTTACTCATTTTAGTGTTTACGTATTGGTAACTTTTTACTAGTTTACTAGTTTTACCTATTTACCTATTTTAAGTCCAATAACTTTAGTATAAGTTCTTTAACTTGTTTTGATCCATTTTATACTTATATTATCAGTATCTATACTTTCCATGTTGGGCCCAAATTGGTTAAGCCCAATAAGTTCTTTTTATAAGTGTTTAACTTATTTAGTCCAATTATTAGTCCAATATGCTTAGTTAGCTCGTTAATGTCCGTATGTCCTATGGGTCGGGTTTTATCGGTTTTTACTTGTATTGGTTACTTATATATCAGTATATGTCTTTAAAAAACTTTACATTAGACGGGTTTGATCGTCTAAGTTTTATTTGGCGAAAAACGTTAATTTTACGGTAATAGCCGAAAAAGTCGTAAAAATCAAGTTTATAGTTTTTATTACTTATAAGTATTATTCCACTACCATTTTTATAACTTATCCATTTATTTAACCTTTTACATATTTATATAAATAAATTTCATAAGTTAGTGGGTTTTTATTTTACATTTTATACAATAAAATTTGAGTGCTTATATAATAATAATAAACATTAATTCTCAAAATCTGATTTTTATTTTCATCTTCACCATTTTATCATATCTAGAGTTCTATAATGAATTAGAAGCTCATTTTTGGGTGGCATGATCTTCATATTATGTGCTACATTTAACTTAGATATAGCTACTGCTCATTTTAAGTTTATCTATGCTTAACAGTCCCTACAAAACAGCTTATTCAGATTAGCACACTCATCTTGTTTTGATCATATCTCACTCATTATAATGATTCCATTGCATGTCAAACTCTCACATGTGTATAACATCTTGTACTTACTGTAAATGGATTATACCATGCAAGTTTATCAGTTCAAGTTTTAGTTATATACTGTTTTTATACAGCCAACTAAATAAGCATGATTTTAGCCTTATTTCTTATGATTATTAACCTTTTTAAGCATATTTATCAACATTTGATCCCCACACAACATTTTTATCATCATATATTCATCATATAAATATACAATAAGAAATAAAATACATTTGTTCTTTACAAAAATAACAAGAGAAAATGGATAGGATGATCTTCTTTACCAACCAAGTGTATTTCTTGTTTTTGGAAGACAAGAACTTGATGAACACCAAAAGTAACTCCAAGATCATCAAACACCAAGAACAATAGTTGAGAAATCAGCCCTAGGACACAAGCAAATCACCTCCTTTGTTGTTAAAATGTCCACCAAATGATCAAGGCTTCAAGGTAACTCCATGATAGAGCTAGATAACATGTATTTCATGGCTAGAAAAGATCAAATAGGGGTGTTTTGTGCTTCAAAGTGGACGGCAAGGGTGGGGGTTTTGAGAGAGTTTGAAGTAGTTTGCATGAGTGAAAATGGTATGAAATGAGTAGCTAGTGGTTTTAGCTAGTAAGTGGAAAGATGTAAGCTTAAGTGTTAAGCTAAGGCTTACACTTGTAGCTACTTAGCTAACATCATGCCACATCCTTAGATGTGTCATGTGTGTCGTCCCATGCTTGCTAGTGGGGTGGGATAATGTATTTTGTGCCACCTCACTAATTTACGGGTATCCCTAGATTCTAGTTTTCTCGATTTGCATGCCCTCGGGTCGTTTCACGAAAAACGTTTTTATAAATTATGAATCAATGTCACAAAACGAATCCAATAAAAATTGTCTCATCAAAAACGGAGTTCAAAAACGTAAATACGTAATCCTAAGGTTTCCGGTTTAGTCGTAAAGGACGCTAAATTATGCACGTAAGCCCAAATTTAAATCCGTTAATTGTGAGTTCGTCAACCAACACAAAAATAAGTTTCAAAATATTATACGAGAAAATAATTTACTACCTGAAAATGTTAGATTGTCACATCACAGCTACATTCCGATGGGTTATATTTGATACATTGCGATGGGTTTGACTGTACCTATGCGATGGGACTCATTCCGATGGGTCTCATTGCGATGGGTGGTTTGACCCATTGCGATGGAATATTAAGGCCAAATGGTGATGAATTTTTTTAAACGTTCCAATGGATGTGAAAAATATTACGATGAGGTGTTGTGAAACTGTCAACATCGCGATGACTTGTACTTAAGATGATATTATTTTGCGATGACTTTCAACACTTTAAAATTACGATGGAAACCTTCTTAATTTTGTTATGGCTTCTCACCACATTGAGATGACTCGCAAAACATTGCGATGGTTTAATTTTCTAAAATTCATACCATCGCAATGTGTATCTAGAAATAAGTTTTTTATTGCTGAAAAAGCTTTGACCAAACCAGGAACTCAGTGAGTCGAAAATCTCATCAAATCAATCACCATCCTTTTAACTCCCATCAACACCAACTTTATTAAACTAACCCATCGTCTCCTAAAACCCATCTAGACACATAAACACATGCAATAATTTTAGATCTCAGATTTTTGTTAAAAAGAATCACTTCATATATTTTTTAAAGATTTTAACACAATCCATCATCATAGATCCGTGGGGATTTATCCCATTTTTATGTTCGAAACATCAAGACTGATTTATAACAATTATGTTATAATCATGTCTTAGTTTCGTTTATTGAAAATCACATGCAAACAACCTATCATCTAACCTACCCGAAACCAAAGATGATATGGCAAACTTGTTTGATATTCGATTGTGATTGTATTGGTTAGATCAGAGGGCCAAGATGTGTGCATATGGGATGCTCCCTCTCCATTATCCGAATGTTGAGAAAAGAGGAGTGGTTTCGTTTATATTTCTAAGATTTAGAATGAATGGTTTATCATTTGATTGAAATGATATTAAGATAGATCTAAATTATCTGTTGTGAAGAGTTTTTTTGGGGGGTTACGTTGGATAGAAGGAGATGGGGGCGGACAAAACTAAGAGATGATTAGGGTTACTATGAGAAAAATTAGGGGAACTAACCCTTTTAATCCCTCTCTCAGTTTTGACTGGACCGGGTTTCTTACTAAATGAAGTGGGTTGATTTTCTATTGGACTCGTAATGAAGGAAAATGGTTGACTCGGTTCAGTTTTGTTACTGGGATGATTATTAGAATCGTTTATTACTATATTTACGAGTTGGATTTGGGGTGGAATTTCGGTACATCCAAGTGAATGAGGTTAAGTCGAGTATCGTGTCGATTATCGGTTATATGATGATTACGGATTTTTTTCTTCAAAGAAAACCTCGCTTTGAAACACTAATCTCTCGAAAAAAGTTTCGACGACCTCATCGCGGAGGTCGATCCACGCATCAGTTGGGTATATGATTGATTTGGGCTTCAAAAATCAAGTTTGCTAGACGACGTTGACGACCTCTCTTTCTCTAGTCATCGTTGGTTCCCTAGTTAACGACACTCACTCACACTCAACAAACACAACAAACACGAAGACAAAAACAATCAAACACTAAAACGATCCTTTAAGATTCACTAAATTGTCAAAACGACTAGTATTCGAGCAAAGTAATGTCAAGTGATTACGAAGTGGATTTGGTATTTATTATTTGAAGGTGAAGTGGAATATCACAAAAGCGTCTACTCCATTCATCATCGATCCTTTTCACCCCCTCTATCGATTGATGATTCGCTTCAACATTTATGATTGAGACTTGATTTATCTAGTTTTCACTGCCAAGGGGTGGATGGTCGACGACATGGACAACTATCACTTACGGAGTTACGTTGTAGTGATCAGTGTCACACTCACCGAGAGTTGTAGATACTTCAAGAGGTGTTCTACATCTTATACCTCTATCTTTATGTATAAGATTCTTAGAGACGTTTCTCTGCACTGTTCGTCAATCAACAAACCTGCTAAGCGTAAATAACAATTTTGGGGGATTGTACTTCATTTTCAAGTTTAGAATATCATGTTTACTTCACCAGTGGTTACTACAGATAGCCGAAAGAATACGAGGTTGGTAAGTTTAGCCAGAGAGTACAAGAGTAGAGATGTGATCAGCAAACAATTCTCACGAGCAACTTGAGCTACAGAATGTCAACAAAGATTTCTGCTTCAGAAACGAACATCTCGCGATTTTGATTGTACTTGTCAGATGATGCTACCGAGTATTCTTAACCACCATACTTTTGACAAGAATGCTACCGAGTGTTCTTAACCACCATACGTTTGACAAGAACGCTACCGAGTGTTCGTCGCCATCATTCTTTTGACAAGAACATCTCGCGATTTTGATCGTACACGTCAGATAATGCTTCCGAGCGTTCGTCACCATCATGGGGGAAGAACGTGTACTTTAGGGTACTTAGTTCAACTTCCAGGGGAAAATATTCTACAAGCGTGAGAAGATTTGTTGCTGATTTCTTACATGTTCCCCCAAACACATTATCATGAAGACAAAAAATGTCAAGGTAGAAGTTACTTGGCATGGTTTACTTCTTCTTCTACAAAATTCCGCTGTGCACTTTAAATGTCAAAGAAAGAAGATTGCTCAAGCTACGGATTCTGCTCAAGACAAAGATATTCATTTGGGGGGAAGCTGATTCAGAAGCTTCGTCAAAAAGAAGTCTATGAAGAAAGCTTTTCAAGACATGTGGTATGAATTGGGGGGAGTTAATCCAGTTCATACATGATAGAATGGTTCCTCAACAAGCAAAGACAAAGAGATTCAACTGGGGTATAAGTTTTTCTAGAAGACTAGAAGACAACGATGTCATCCTCAGCATTGGAAGCAAACTTAATACTGCCATATTTTTGTTGTATTTGCATTTGTTAGGAAAATTGTAAGTAATTCTGTATGTCACCACATTGGGGGAAGATTGTTAGCCTTAAAATGTGTGCGACTAACGGAATTACATTAGTTTCATAGCACGGACTTGCAGGGACTAATATTGTCATATGTAATAGTCCAAGTCCCGGGCTATATAAACCCCTCCATACTTCCATGGAGTGGTGAGGCTTATCATTTCTTGTTTTTCCCTTTCTCTCACTAGAAATAAACCCTTTGTTTCTAGTATCTCTTGTTTCTCTCTCTACCATGGCTAAACAACACTTCTATCCTCCCCGACCTCCGGATCTTTTACCCGTGTTATTAGTGAATCCAAATTAACACTATGCAGTTCCATAGTGATACGAAACTGCAGGACAATTAAGGAATCGTGCTTAGAGAGCCGTTGGCTTTTGTCTCCTATAAATAGTGGATCAAATCTGCATTTTCTATGAACCTTTTTTGACACTCTTTCTGCCATCTTTCTCTTTTCGATTTCCTAATCATTTATAAATGATCACATAATTTGTTAAGTATGTTTACTTATGATTATGCCGTTGATCTCCTTCTTTACCTTGTCCAAAGGGAAGATCACTCACACACTTGTGATGTGATTAAAGATGAAGCCTTGATGAAGATCATCCTCTCCTAAAGATCTAGTCATGTTCTTCATTTGTTTTATTTGTGTCTTGTGTAGATCCAATATATTTGTGTATACTTGGATTAGTTGTGTTTATCCATTGTATTAGTGAATACTTGGATTAAGTCTTGTGTAAATCCATTGTTGTGTGTATACTTGGATTTGTCTTGTGTAGATCTGTTACATGTGTATACTTGGATATGTGTTATTGAGTTGTAATAGTTGTGTGTTAGTTCTCACTAAACTATAAAGTGATGTGTGGTTGTGTCTTGTGAGTTCTCACTTAGCTTCGAAGTAAAGAGTCGTGAAGATTGATTCTAGCTTTCGATTATAACTCGACATCTAGCCTTGTGTCAGAAACTGGTGAAGTAGGCAACGTTGTGAAGATTGGTTCTATCTTTCGATTAAAACTCGACATCTAGCCTTGTGTCGGAAAATGGTAGTGGGAGACATGTGTAGATTGGTCCTAGCTAAGATTAGGTCTCGACATTTAGCTTAGTGTCGAAAAATAATGTAAGCGACATTGTAAGGTTTTCTCCGCCAAGAAGGGAGCTTGTGGATATAGTGGAAATCTTGAGTAAGGTGTACTCGAGGAGTGGACTAGGAACGAAGATAGAGCTTCATTGTCGAACCACTATAAATCTTGGTGTCTTCCTATTAGGTTGCTTCTTTACTTACTTTCGTTATTACATCATATACAACAACTATTTGTCATTGTTAATGCATTAAAATTGAATCTAATCATTATGCAACTAACCTTCAAGTAAAAGCTAGTTTTGAGACAAACCTAATCAAAAGAAATTTTAGTTAGGACATAAACCAAAGAGAAACTATTCAACCCCCCCCCCCCCCTCTTCCAGTTTCTACAAATAGTATCAGAGTGATGGTCACTCAAGATCTTTGAAGTATATTGTAACACCCCATTTTGATAATGGAATGTCACGCGTAATTATGGCGTGTCATCAAAGCATACAAGGAAAAATGTCTAAGCATTACATGACCATAAAAAGGAAAATACCGGAATCAAACATCGGTAGTCCAAAAGTAAGGTTCATCACACACAAACATAAGTACTGTAAAGGAAAGGACTAAACAATGTCCATATCAAGAGTATCAAAGTAAAGATAATGCATAAAGTAAGGAAAGGCTAGAAAGCTTCCAGTCCATATACACGTATGCTTAAAGTCTATGAGCGTCCCTGAGTACCTGTCGTTTTGGGAACATAGAAAAGGAAAACGGTTTAGTGCACGGATGTACAATAAAGCATAAATAGGATAATCATATAACATATAACAGCAGAAGAAACTAAGTCCCGAATAACCTGGTTAAGTCTTGGTAAAACTGGTTTTATAGTTTGAAAATCCTTATGTTTATCTTATAAAAACTGTTTAACATGTTCTACCATTAGCCAATATAGGTCATGAAAATCCACTGTGCATGAATACTTGGAGGGGTGACCTCATCATGCAAATTAGTGGGGCTGCCTCTAATTTAATATACTGGTTTTGGGTAGGAGGGATCAGCTCCTTGTGAAGGATGCAAGGCACACACCACATTCACACTGAGTAATCTACTGAAAAACATGTAACTAAGATGCACCCATACGCCCCACATGATAAATATAAAAATATGGCCAAAAGCTGAAGGGACGCCACGAGCAATCACTCTGCCGTGGTGAAGTCATAACATCAGTGCCTCTAATGTTATGGTTATGGTACCTCCATAACTAGGTGAAACTGGTCATGCATGTATATGGCTATAGGTATTCTAAATTAAACATAAGCAAGTCAAACATATAAACTTATACTACGGGAAAACATTTGGCTGCATATGGGGAATCCTAATAAGGAAAGAATGTCCATACTGAAAGGACGGGAATTCGAACCTTATGTCCAGTGAACGAAGAAGATGAACTAAGGAGAATCCTACTTCGGTATCACAAATGCTACATAAATACATACATGAATAAGTATCTGCTTACTAAATACGTAACTGGTTTTACGTCATGTCTTAGCTTATTTTATATGTTCATATCATGTTTTACTGTTTAAAGCCTTAAACTGTGTTTATCTTATATTCTGTCTATTCTGATTAAGTATTTCCGGTATTTCATGTATTATTATACTTACTGTGTAATAATAAGTAACTTTCCAAAAATAGCAGGTTTCCTAAAATAGAAAGTTTCAGAGAGTAGAAAGTTTCCAAAAAAAGAAAGTTACCAAAAATAGAAAGTTTCCAAAAACAGAAAGTTTCCAAAAATAGAAAGTTTCTAAAAATAGAAAGTTTCCAAAAATAGAATTACTGCTTAAAATAGATAAGTTTCTAAAAATAGAAAGTTTCCATAAATAGATCAGCTGCCTTAATTAAATAAGTTTCTAAAAATAGAAAGTTTCCATAAATAGATTAGCTGCTTGAATTAAATAAGTTTCTAAAAATAAAAAGTTTCCATAAATAGATTAGCTGCCTTAATTAAATAAGTTTCTAAAAATAGAAAGTTTCCATAATTAGATATAAGCTGGTTAAATAAGCTAAGTATATAAGCCTAAGTGTTTTTCTGATTATTTTCTAAGTCATAATGATATAATGTATAGTTTATTAATTATTACATGTAATTTAAATAAACTATAGGTTAAAAGTATTTAATTAAATATATCATGTTTTTAATTAAATAAAGTTAAATACTTAGGTTAAAATATGTATTATTATTTATTAATAATATAACCTAAGTCATGTTAATTAATTAATTATAACTATGGTTTTAAATAATTAATTAATTATAAAGTCTAGAAAATATAAAATACTTAGGTTAATAATTCCATGATTCTAATAATTAAATTATAACGTAAGTCATATTTATTAAATTAATCATGTCATATTTATTAATTTAATTCTAACATATGATTATAAAAAAATAATCTTAACATAAACCGTGAACCGGATCTTGACTAGAAACCATGAACCGGACATGAAATCGACACCATACCCCGAACCACTTCGGGATTCCCTTTGGTTGCTGCTTCCGTGGGACCCACACCACCAAACCGGGACCATATGGTCTCGGTGGTGGTCTATTAGCCAAACCGAGACCCCCTTGGGGTTCGGTTTAGGCGTCGGCCAAACAAACACCCCTAAAAACAACCTTTTTGATTTACCCAATAACCATTTACATGATTGATTTATGTTTTTAATTAGGCTTATAAAAACATCATGTTCTTAATTAATTTTATTAGATCAAATCAAAAGAAAAAGGATTAAAAGAATATATCGAATGCGTGGATCTAACGAGGATGAACACACACGAACACACGTACAAAAACCAAGATCAAAATCAAATGAACACCCCCCCCTTTGGTGTGTTATATGCGGCGGCCACAAGAGGACAATAAGGAGAAGGAGAAAATATTTTTAGGTTTTTGTTTTGGTTTCCTGTAAAGTGAAAATGAGTAGTAACAATTACCTTAACCCCTTCTTAGTAAATTTTGAGATGGGCTTGGCCCATCTCCTTGATGTAGCCGCGGTTTAGGGGCCCCACATGGGGTACCCGTATAATAAGTGTGAAAACACTTATCCTTTTACCACTTATTTCCAATAATAACATGACCAAAACTTGTATGTTATGTCGTAAAAGTCGGAATTATGCGTGGTTTGTGTTTTTATTGTGTTTTAGGACCAAAAGATGAAAAAGGAAGAATACACGGGCTTTCCCTGGCTTTTGTCGGAGAAAACGAGAAAAGACGAAGTCAATAGATCAAGAGTGTTTAAATAACGGATGTCCAAGACCTATTCTGAAGATTTGTCGAAGAAAAAGTCTAAAGACGGAAGTTTAATGAAGTCGGAGAACTCAAGTCTAAATTATAGAAGAAAATTATTAAGACGAGTTCAAATCCCGAGACGACGTCGAGAAAGACAAAGAATTAAATCGAGTCAAGAAGAAAAGAAAGAAGGAAGCACACCCCACATTCACCTCCCACTTAGCCTATAAATACCCTCCTAATCACATTAGTAGGGTGGTTAGCTAGTTGCACTTTTAATTTTTCCTTTCTAGTTTTTAGAGAGAGAAAGTTCTAAACTTTCTCTCACTAAGTTTTTCATCTTTCCTTTCTTTTAAGCTTTCATTAATCTTTGTAATTGAGTTTCTTTAATCAAAAGTTTAAGTTTAAGCTTTGTGTTCTTTAATCTCCTTCTACATTTCGTGGTTTATTTTATCTTTTGATCCGAATTGCATACTTCATTCGTATGATTTGATGTTTTCGTGATTAAAGGTTAATCTTCTTTGTTTACACATAAGCTCTTACACGTTTAAGCTATAAGATCTCTATGCTTATTGGCTTATTTCAAGTTTTAGCTTATTGATTTTCGGATTTCTCAAAGGTTTTAGTCACTTTAAAGTTCCTTTCATAAAGTTTATGATCTTTTATGTTTAAGAAGTTGTCAAATTTAAGCTTTTTGAGTTGTTTAACATTCGGATAAGATAGCTTATTATACATGCTTATTGAGTTTTAAGCTTGCTACCAATTTCGGATTAATATTGCATTCCATCGCAATACAAGGGATTCAAACATTCCGACGGCTGCTTGTGCTTATCGCAATAACCCCTTGTGGTTCTACTTTGCGATAACTTGTACTTCCCCCTTATTCTGATCTGGATTGCGATCGCTCATGGCGATCGCATATTCCGACGGGACTAAGGTTACTTAGAAACAAAACTCTGCCCAATTTTAGTTTACAACTTTCCGATCTGACATTGCGATCTTTGACATTCCGATTGTGACATTGCGATCTTTGACATTCCAATCTTTGACATTCCGATGGGTATTCAGCTTAGCATTCCGATGGACCTGCACATGGATTATTCCGATAGAACATGTTTTTAAGTTTTTTAGTTTTACATAAAGTTTTTCTAAATAGCTTTTGGTTTAATATTTAAACGCTTTAATTTCGCTCAACGACATTTTCATACTTGCTTTTAGTTTAAATTAGAAAACCAAACCAGAACATTCTCTTGTTCACCAAAAGACAATTGAGTCGCACTTTAGACTGGAAATCAATTCGAAGAGATCGGACGATAAAATTTTTATACTTAGCCAAAAGCTTTGTATTACCGTACCGTTTTCCATGCCTCGTTATTTAAGTATTCGTTCGTGTTTATTTGTGTTCGTGTTTAGTGTGTTATCGTTAAATATTTACCGTGACCTAATATATTTATTCACGCCCGTAATAAATATATATACGTAATTAATATTAGTTCGTGATTTAATTACGTTCATGATTTCATGATCGCATGTTCGTGATTAATTATTATTAAATAATTATTGTGTGTTCGTACGTAATAAATACTTATCGTGTTCTAACACGTACGTAATACGTAAAATCCTAACATGTAAACGTAATCATGCTATAACAGGAAAGTTTAAATCTAGTACGTATGATCTTAAGGGTACTATTCATGGTAAAAGCATGCGGGTTTTACAACTCTTCCCCCCTAAAAAGAATAATTCGTCCCCGAATTATAGATAAAGTAAACTGAAAAAGAAGAACATACCTGAATTCAAAATATGAAATGAGGGTAAGAAGCCCGGATAGACTCCTCTGTTTCCCAAGTGCCCTCCCGCTCGTTATGATCCCTCCATAGGATTTTGACAAATGGAATCGTCTTCCTTCTCATGACTCGTTCTTGTCTGTCAAGAACGCGTTCGGGTTCTTCTATGAAAGTGAGATCTTCACGTATCTGTTCCAGTGGATACTGAACCATGTGGAGGGGATGATACTGGTACCCTCTGAGTAAGGACACATGAAACACATTGTGCACATGCTAAAGCTACGGAGGTAACGCTAACCGGTAAGATACTTCACTGACTCGTTAAATGATATCAAACGGTCCGATGAAATGAGGACTGAGCTTCCCTTTAATCCCGAAGCGTCTAACACCACGTGCCGGCGAAACCTTAAGGAAGACGTGATCTCCTACGTTAAAATGTATGTTCCTACGATGCTTATCGGCGTAACTCTTCTGACGTGACCGTGCTTCCTGAAGTTTGTGCTTAGCTACTGCGATCTTTTTATTGGTCATCTCTATGATTTCTGGTCCTTTAAGTGTTCGCTCGCCAACCTGATCCCAGCAGATTGGGGCGCGACACTTCCTGCCATACAACATCTCGAAAGGAGCACACTTGATACTTGCGTGCCAACTGTTGTTGTATGCAAACTCCACCAAACAGATGTAATCGTCCCAATCACCCGTCCATTCCAACGCACATGACCTCAACATGTCTTCCAATGTCTGAATCGTTCGCTTCGACTGTCCGTTCGTTTGAGGATGAAAAGCCGTGCTAAGCTTAAGTTGCGTACCCCAAGCTTTCTGCAGACTCTTCCAAAATCGCGAAGTGAAACGAGGATCTCTATCTGAGACGATGCTGGATGGAGCACCGTGGAGTCTCATGATCTCTCTTCTATACGTATCGGCGAGTTTACTTACCGGATCTTCCTTGCGGATCGGTAAGAAATGAGCTGATTTGGTAAGTCGATCTACGATAACCCAAATTGCATCGTGCTTCCTCTTGGTAGGCGGAAGACCAGTAACAAAATCCATGGTGATTTTGTCCCACTTCCACTCTGGGATATCTAACGGTTGAAGGATACCGCCAGATCGCTGATGCTCGATCTTAACGTGCTGGCAGGTAAGACATTTGGAGACGTAAGTGGCCACATCCTGTTTCATACCACTCCACCAAAAGTATTGCTTGATGTCATGGTACATCTTAGTCGAACCAGGAAGTATAGAGAATGGGAAGCTATGAGCTTCAGCTAACAAGGCTTCCCGGAGTTCTTGGTCATCAGGAACACAAGGTCTTGTGCCCTGTCATACGATACCATCTGCATCCACTCTGAATTCCGTCTGTTTCTCCAAATTTTGTACTATCGCCCAGATTTCTCTGTCATCTTTCTGAGATTCCTTGATCTTAGAGAGTAACTCAGGTTCTACTCTAAGATTAGCCCAGTAACCGTGTTGTCCACGTACAATGATCTCGATGTCTAGTCGCTCCAAGTCTCTTATGATTTCCTCCTCAATTTTAATGTCGTTGATCATTCCGGACTCCCTTCTAAGAGAATCTGCTACTACATTTGCCTTTCCGGGATGATACTGTAGATTAATGTCATAATCCTTCAACAGCTCTAACCATCTCCTCTGCCTCATGTTCAATTCATGTTGAGTGAAGATATACTTCAAGCTCTTGTGGTCCGTGAAAATGTCACATGATTCTACATATAAGTAGTGCCTCCATATCTTCAATGCAAACACGACTGTAGCAAGTTCCAAGTCATGCGTAGGGTAATTTTCTTCATAAGGCTTAAGCTGCCGTGAAGCGTACGCGATCACTTTCCCATGTTGCATGAGAACACAGCCAAGTCCCTTCCCCGATGCATCACTATAGATTTGAAATCCACCCGTACCAGATGGGAGAGTAAGAATAGGTGTAGATACTAGCTTCTACTTCAGGTTTTCAAAGCTGTTCTCTTGTTCTTCAGTCCAGACAAATTTCTCCCCTTTCCGCATCAGTTTGGTCAATGGTAGTGCTAAGTGAGAAACGTTGTCCACGAACCTACGGTAATAGCCAGCTAAGCCTAAGAAACTGCGGACTTCCGTCGCTGATGTCGGCCTTGGCCACTTAGTAATGGCCTCAACCTTCGCTGGATCCATATTAATTTCTTCTGCTGATACAATGTGACCTAAGAATGCCACCTTGTCTAACCAGAACTCACACTTGGAGAATTTAGCATACAGCTGCTTCTGGCGAAGAATCTGTAGTACTGTACAAAGATGGTCTTCGTGTTCCTCCTTGGACTTTGAGAAAATCAGGATGTCATCGATGAAGACAATGACGAACTTGTCCAGAAATTCATGGAAGATTCTGTTCATCAAGTCCATGAACACTGCTAGAGCATTTGTCAGGCCGAATGGCATAACTACAAACTCGTAGTGGCCATAGCGGGTACAAAAAGCAGTCTTGGCGATATCCTGCTCCTTGACCCGTAGCTGATGATAGCCTGACCTAAGATCAATCTTGGAGAAGTGTTTGGCCCCTTGGAGTTGGTCAAACAGATCGTCTATACGCGGCAGTGGATACCTATTCCGGATTGTAATCTTGTTGAGCTCGCGATAGTCTATGCAAAGACGCATACTGCCGTCCTTCTTCTTAACAAACAAGACCGATGGGCCCCATGGAGATGCGCTCGGTCGAATGAAACCTTGTTCAAGAAGTTCTTGCAGTTGATCCTTCAGCTCCTTCAGCTCTATAGGAGCCATGCGATAAGGAGCCTTAGAGATTGGTTCAGCTCCTGGAATAAGCTCGATATTGAATTCTACTTCTCGTGTAGGTGGTATGCCCGGAAGTTCTTCTGGAAAAACATCTTGGAATTCCGACACTATTGGTTGATCCTGAATTGATGGAGATTCAGCATCCATGTCGTGAACCGTAGCTAGATAACTGATAGGTGTGAAAACACCCATCCTTTTACCACTTATTTCTTGCTAAAACGAGACCAAAACACGTATTTAATATCATTTGTTTGGAATTATGCTTGGTTTTTTTGTTTATTGTGTTTTCAGAGCTAACCGGATGGATATTGGAGAAAACATGGGATTGCACGGGTTTTATCGAAGAAAAAGACTCAAGACGAAGTCTATTGTCCAAGAGATGCAAAAGATTTGAAGTCAATGGGCCTATTTGAAGATTTATCGAAGAAAAGGACCAAATATGGAAGATTTACACATGTCGAAAGAACTCAAGTCTATTAAACTAAGAAATTAAAAGACGAGTTGAATTTAATCGTCGACAAATCCCGAATCGAAATCGAAAACGTCAACTTTTCTGAAAAGACAAGAAGACAAGAAGAAAGGAAGAAAGCCCACTCACCAACCAAGCACTAGGCCTATATAAGGAAATCCCTTCACACTTTTTGAGGGAGTTTTTCATTTTCCAGTTTTTCTTTTCTTTCGTAGGAAGCCAACACCATTAAGGTGTTGGTGATTTTTCAAGTTTTGTTGAATCTTTAATCTTGTAAGTGTTTAATCTTTCCTTTTGTTTACTCTACTTTAATCTATCAATATCATCCTTCCATTAATCTTGTTCATCTTCATCTTTTTGATTTAAAGTTTCAAGTTCTTATTTGGTTGATTTTAATCCATAAAAGTAAGTGGGTTTTGTGTTTTTAGTATTTTGGTTTGATGTTTATGGTTAGTAGATGATTATTGGTTAGTTTGGTTTAAATCTTTTGGTTTATTTTGGTTTGATTTGGTGAAAATCGTATTACCCTGTTCTTTCTGTCTACTGTTCTTCGTCCCCAGTATTCCGAGTCAACCTTCTCCATCCGGAATATTTTATATTCCGGATCAACTCCGTTCATCCGGAATAATCAACTATTTCGGATCAACTTATATTCCGCATCAATCATTTATTCCGCATCAACCATTTATTCCGCATCACTATTTATTCCGCATCACTCTTTTATTCCGAATCAAGTTCATCCATCCGGAATATCTAATATTCCGGATCAACATTGTCTATTCGGAATATCCATCATTCCGGATCAACACCATTTATTCCGCATCAACCTTTATTCCGGATCAACTTCAATATTCCGCATCATCAGTTTATTCCGGATGAACCTATTATTCCGCATGAGCTTATATTCCGAATGAAGCAAAGATATTCCGCATGAGTAAGATATTCCGCATGAAGGGTTTTTGTCTGATATATTCCGAATAAAGGGTACATTCCGAATCAAGCATTTTTCAGGGTATTTACAGTTACTGTTTTATTTTAATTTTAATTCAAGTTTTATTTTTATTAATTAATTGCTTCTAGTTTACTTTTATTTACTTCACACATTTACCTTCTTAGTAGAATAGAAAACCAAACCTCCTATTTGTCACCAAGAACAACTATTCCACTTTGAACCGTGATCAATTCGAGAAGATTCTGAGAATATAATCTGAACCCCATCCAAAAAGCCTTTTATCAAATGGCGCCGCTGCCGGCTCTTCTCGTAAAGATCAACAGTTTTTTGTGAGAACTTGGATTTTGGGATCCGTTCACCGTGAACGTTACTTTTTCATCATTAACAATTTTCAAAAATCCTAAAAAATATAAAATTTTCAAAAATACAAAAAAATTAAAAAACCATAAAAACCAAAAATATTTCTTGTTTGCTTTGTTAGTTCTTTTGCAGGTGCATGCGTACACGATCAACGTTTTATCCCGAGCCCGAGACTCTGATAACTTAAACATGGCCGGTGTACACAACAACAACAATAACCCACCTCAAAACAATAACAACAACAATGAGCCTCTACCGGACAATCGCCCTATGATTGAACTTTTACAAGTACATGTAGACGGCAACAATGATCCAATTGTCATACCCGCGATTGCAGCCAACAACTTTGAGCTCAAATTCGGCTTTATTCAAATGGTCTCTGCTCAACCATTCTTGGGGCGGACCATTGATGACCCTCATGACCACATCAAAAGGTTCCTGCAACTCACGAATACGGTCAAATTCAATGGTGTTCCACATGAGGTAATCCGTTTACAACTTTTTCCTTTCTCCTTAGAGGGACAAGCCCGGCATTGGCTTGCAAAGGAACCGCCACAAAGTATTCTGACGTGGACGGATTTGGAGACCAAATTCATAAACTACTTTTTCCCACCCTCTCGTACTACCGCTTTGCGGAACGAAATTATTAATTTTGAACAAAAGTACGATGAGTCTTTTAGTGAATCTTGGGATCGTTTCAAAGACCTTTTAAGAAAATGCCCACAACATGGTTTTACCAAAGTGCACCAAATTAATACTTTTTATAATGGTTTAAGTATGAATGACCAAGATTCACTAAACAGTGCCTCGGGAGGTAATATTTTGGTTAAGAGCTCTAATGTCGCTTGGGATATTATCGAGAATAAGTCTAGAGTGCAAACCAAGAGTGTTCGGACCAATGCCTCTAGTGCTAGTACTAGTGACAACGACAAGAGACTTGAAAAAATTACGTCGTTTCTTGAATCGCTTGCTACCCAAACCGCCAGCAACACCAAAAGCATCAACGATCGAAACGCTCAAGTCAATGCTGTCAGCCAACCATGTGAAATATGCGGTGGCCCTCACTCTTACACCACTTGTACCACCACCCAAGACTATCCTTCTGAGAATGTTAATGCAGCATACGGTACCTATCCTCCGGCCGCTTATCAAGCTCGTCATCAAGGAGACCGCAACTTGCTCAGCTATCGCTCAAACAACTTTCTCTCACCGCCCGGTTTTCCTCCTATCAACCCAAACCAACAACAAAACCTCAATCGCCCTCCTCAACAACAACCTCGACCACCATACCAACCACCTCAAAGACAACCATATCCACCTCAAAGAAACAACCAAGTTTACCAACAACCTGCTTATCAACCACCCGCATACAATGCTCCTCCTAACCAACCCACCGCATTGCACCAAGATGTTGAAACCTACATGAGGACTAATGATGTGATCGTGGAAAATCTCCAGCGCGAAGTGCTCAACTTGAAAGCAGATATGGTGAAACAAGGAAACGATCTTTGAGCTGATATGCGAAACACTTTGGCAAGTCAAACGAATGACTTAAGGAACATGATGGCTGGTTTCTTCCAAGGTAATCAATCCTCTTCTTCGGGTACTCTTCCAAGTAACACCGTTGCGAATCCAAGAGGGGAGATGAAAGCAATCACCACTCGCAGTGGCAAAGGTACCAAGGAACCCGAGCTTCCTATACCTCCACCGGTGATTGTGACTAAGGAAAACGAGTTACCTGCTCCTCTTCCTCAACCTTCTACTTCCCCAATTTCTCCACCTCTTACTTCTACCCCTCCTCCACCCAAGGATGTGAGTGATCCTACTATCCCAAAGACTTCCTCTTCTTCTGATATACCTTATCCCTCAAGGTTGAGGAAAGAGAAGCTCAAAAGCAAGGACGATATTCGAGTTTCAAACTTTCTCAAAATGTTTAAACAATGAAATTTCAACATCTCCTTCACTGAGGCTCTTGCTCACATGCCTAAATACGCGAAAATGTTCAAAGATCTTCTTAGTGACAAGGAAAAGCTTCTTGATATCGCTAACACCCAACTTAATGAGAATTGCTATGCGGTTCTCTTAAGGAAATTGCCAACCAAACTTGGTGATCCGGGTCGCTTCTTAATCCCATGCAACTTCCCGGGAGTAGATAATTGCATGGCCCTAGCCGATCTAGGTACTAGTATAAATTTAATGCCTCTAAGCGTTTGGAAGCAATTATCTCTCCCTAAGCTAGTCCCCACCAAAATGACTCTGGAATTAGCTAACCGTACGGTTGCTCATCCAGTGGGGATAGCCGAAGACGTATTTGTAGGAGTCGACAAATTCACTTTTCCCGCCGATTTCGTCGTCGTCGACTACGAGATGGACCCTCGTGTGCCATTAATCGTTGGTCGTCCATTCTTGAGGACCGGTCGCACTCTCATCGATGTTGAAGCGGGTGAGCTTATCATGAGAGTTGGTGATGATAAAATTGTCTTCAACATGGGTAAGATTTCTAAACAGCCTTATTCATACGAGAGTGTTAATTGTATTGACGTTCTTGATGAGGCTTGTGAAGAACACTTCAAAGATGCTTGTAAAAGTATTCCTACCTCTCCTCCCAATGTTGAGACCGTTTCCTCTATTGATTCATCACTTACTCTATTTGGAGAAAGTGATTTCATTTGGAAAGATTTTAAAGCAACCATGGGAGATGCGACCTTAGAAAATAACGATTCTCCCACCGATTGGGATGAAGACATTCGTCTCATTGAGAAACTTCTCAAAGAGGACCATATTTCTCCACCATCTCCCACGGCTATTGCTCTCGATGAACCGAATTTGAATACGCCTTCCATCGACAATCCTCAGGATTTAGAGCTTAAGGAGTTACCATCTCACCTCGAGTACGTGTTCCTTGAAGATAAGAAGAAGTCGCATGTCATCATCGCGAAGGACTTAAAAGAAGAAGAAAAATCTCGCCTTATCGCCGTGCTTAAAGATCATAAGAAGGCAATTGCTTGGAAAATTTCCGATATTTGTGGAATTGATCCAAACTTTTGTACTCACAAGATTATCATGGAAGATGACTTTAAACCCGCAATCTAGAGCCAAAGAAGGGTTAATCCTCGCATTCATGACGTCATCAAACAAGAGGTTATGAAACTTCTTGATGCCGGCTTGATTTACCCTATTTCGGATTCGCCATGGGTAAGTCCCATCCATTGTGTGCCCAAGAAGGGCGGAATAACCGTTGTTCCCAATGAACATAACGAGTTGATTCCCACTCGTCTCGTTACTGGGTGGAGAGTTTGTATCGACTATCGCAAACTCAATGATGCCACGAGAAAACATCACTTTCCTCTTCCTTTCATGGATCAAATGCTCGAGCGTCTATCGGGTAATGACTATTACTGCTTCTTAGACGGTTTCTCCGGGTATTTTCAAATCCCCATCGATCCCAAAGACCAAGAAAAGACCACATTCACTTGTCCCTACGGAACATTTGCTTACAAACGCATGCCTTTCGGTTTATGCAATGCTCCTGGGACGTTCCAAAGGTGTATGATGACTATCTTCCATGACATGGTTGAAGAAACTATGGAAGTCTTCATGATGATTTCTCGGTTTATGACGATTCTTTCTCTGCTTGTGTTGCCAATTTAGAACGTATGCTTAAGCGGTGTGAAGACACTCGCCTTGTTCTTAATTGGGAAAAATGCCATTTCATGGTAAAAGAGGGCATCGTGCTAGGACACAAAATTTCCAAAGCCGGTCTTGAAGTGGACCGTGCTAAAGTCGATGTTATCGCTAAATTGCCTCCACCTTCAACCGTGAAGGGTGTGAGAAGTTTCATGTGTCATGCAGGCTTCTACCGTCGCTTTATCAAAAATTTTTCTAAAATCGCTTGCCCGATGACCCACCTCTTGTAAAAAGATACTCCTTTTATCTTTTCCAAAGAGTGTATTGAAGCCTTCAACCTTCTTAAGGATAAGCTAACTAAGGCACCGGTCTTGGTTACCCCTAATTGGGAGCTGCCTTTCGAGTTGATGTGCGATGCTAGCGACTTTGCTATTGGAGCGGTTTTAGGCCAAAGAGTGAATAAACACTTCCAACCGATCCATTACGCTAGCAAGACAATGACAGGGGCTCAATTGCATTACACGACAACCGAAAAAGAGCTTTTAGCTGTTGTCTATGCTTTTGAAGAATTTCGCCCCTATCTTGTCCTCTCTACCACCATCGTGTATACTGATCACTCCGCAACCCGGCTTCCCTCTGAGATTGTAAATCGAAGAGTTAGTCGGTTCCTGCCCGAACCCGGCTTCCCTCTGAGATTGTAAATCGAATTGAAGTACTTGTTAACTAAACAAGATTCAAAACCAAGACTTCTTCGCTGGGTTTTGCTACTTCAAGAATTTAAAATCGAAATTCGTGATAAGAAGGGAGCTGAAAACCTAGCCGCGGATCATCTCAGTAGACTTGAGGATCCTTATCAAGGGGGTCATCCGAACAAAGAAATCAATGATTCTTTTCCCCTGGAGACCTTAATGTCTATCAACTCGAATTCTGATGAAACCCCGTGGTTTGTGGACATTGCAAACTACTTGGCGGGTGGAATTCTCAGGGACGGGTTAACATCCCAACAAAAGAAGAAGTTCTTCAAATATATTAAGACTTACTTTTGGGATGACCCGTATCTCTTCAAACAATGTGCTGATTTGATTATTCGCCGATGTGTTGATGGACCGGCAGCTGTAGACATTCTTGAGGCTTGCCATAAAGGACCCACCGGTGGTCATTTTGGTCCCGACTTCACCGCCAAAAAAGTGTTTGACTCGGGATTTTATTGGCCCACCATTTATCGTGATGCTCACGAGATGGTTAAACGTTGTGATGCTTGCCAAAAACAAGGCAAGATCACACATAAAGATGAGATGCCTCAAACTTTCATACAAGAATGTGAAATCTTTGATGTATGGGGTATCGACTTTATGGGGCCATTCCCTTCATCTAAAGGAAACAAATACATCCTTGTAGCCGTTGACTACGTTTCTAAATGGGTTGAAGCCAAAGCTTTACCCACTAATGACGCAAGGGTGGTTTGTAACTTTTTGAAATCGCTATCCGCAAGATTCGGTGTGCCTCGTGCCATTATTAGTGATCGCGGGACTCATTTTTGCAATGACCAATTCGCAAGAGTCATGGCTAAGTATGGTGTAAATCATCGTCTTTCCACCGCTTACCACCCACAAACTAACGGCCAGGCTGAAATATCTAACCGAGGGTTAAAGCGAATTCTTGAACGAACCGTGGGAGAGCATCGTGCCTCATGGGCTGATAAACTTGATGATGCTCTGTGGGCTTTCCGTACCGCATACAAGACTCCGATTGGTTGTACACCATATCGTCTCGTGTACGGAGAGGCATGCCACCTCCCCATTGAGTTGGAGCACAAGGCTTACTGGGCCTTGAAGTGGGCTAATTTCGATATCAACAAAGCCGGTGACCTACGCAAGATCCAACTCAATGAGCTGAATGAACTCCAGAATGAGGCTTATGAAAATTCTTTGATCTATAAGGAAAAGACTAAGCTCATTCATGACTCTAAGATTAAAAACCAAGAGTTCCAAGTTGGAGACAAAGTGTTACTCTTTAACTCTCGGTTGAAAATCTTTTCGGGCAAGCTGAAATCTCGTTGGTCCGGCCCATTCACCATTGCCTAAATTTTTCCATATGGTACTCTCGAGCTCGCTCAACCTAATGGACCTAATTTTAAGGTGAATGGCCAACGAGTGAAGTTGTACTTTGGTGAGGACATCTCTCATGAGATGATTCCATCCCTCACCATGTTTCCCATGAACTAATTTTGGGTCGAGTCAGGCTCGTGAATCGGTTATCAAAAACAAGCGCTCCTCGGGAGGCAACCCGAGTATCTATCCTTTTCCGTTTTAACCTCCTAAGTATAGGGGGACCTGTATAGGTTCTTTGTGTTTGTGTGGTGATGTGATTACAGGGATGAATTCACTTTTGGAACCTTTGAAGAACCGTGCTCCCGTGTTATCCGAAATCCGGTTCTATCTCTCAACTATCATGATTCAATTTTCTTCATATTCACATTTGAAATTGATCACTTTAGTCGTCTCTTCCTTAACTTGATTTAACCAACGTGCTCAATGTCATAAGTGTAGGGGAGACTTTTCCCACATGCTTAAACATTAAGGACAATGTTTATATTAAGTGTAGGGGGACTTCTATCGAAGTTTTAAGTGGACTTTTCCATTAAAATGCCTTCATTTAACCGGGAAATCATCTTTTTCAACATTTTTCAAATTTTTAATTAATTTTGGCCATTTAGTCGTAATTTTTAAATTTTTATCATTGCTTTCATATGTATATATCCCACAATAAAGTCAAAAATTGTAATAAAGTGGTATAGCTAGTTTTGAAGTCTTTGACATATTAGGCCCGTTGCAATTATTTTGACTCAACCCGAATAGACTTATCCAAGTTTATTCTAGCTAGTATCCTTAACCATGTAGACCTTAATTGGTTTATTAGGCTAAGCATCCATGAGTCTCATTACTTGAGATTTTAAATTGTGGAGAACGAGAAATGATAGAGTCAATTATAAGTCGGTATTCTTACACAAGCTCACTTGGTGTGATTATTTTCCTATTCTCCCATCACTTGCTAATAAATTATCTGCAATAAGTAAGGTCGTACGATTTTATTGAATAACTTAGCTCTAGCCCAAGATCGCTTAAAAGTTGCTCGGTAATTATAAGAGTTCATAGCCAAGGCATAACTAATGAAGCGGGGTGCGAAGATTGGCGAGTCCGAAAAGGCCCTAACAAGGCATGAGGATTCCATTTTATTGCTAAAGATCCAAGGTGATGTGAAGAGCATTATTCCCAAAAATCAATATGAAGGATCAAGACTCACGACGAAAAGCAATCAACTCCCATAAAGATCATGGAGAAGTCTATCCGAAAAGACCCTAACAAGGTATGAGGATAAATAGATCCAAGTCCGAAAAGGAGGCGGATCGTTGTATCTCAAAATCCCAAATAACGATTGAAGAAATAATGATGAAGTCGTGGTCAACAAAGTTGGAGTACCCCTCAAAAGTCTCCAAGTGAAGAAACTCTATTAACGAAGAGAAGACCATTATCTCAAGAACGTCTCTAAAGATATGAAGTATGAAGTATATGCCAAATATCGGCCCGAGAAAGGTCTCAAATCGTGAAGCAAGTTATGCCAAGATATGAACTTTTTGATATCCCGAGAAGCAGTTTTAAGAGATTTTGTCCTTTATCTAACTATTAATCAAATCGTCCTACTTTGCTTTTAGCCTAAACAAACTATCGAAATAAGTCCAAAAATGCATCTTCATGATCATTCTAAGACAAAACTAAAATATAAGAGATGCCCATAGGAATAAGGGAGTTTAAGCATATAATTAAGCCATGTGTGTAAGTGTTTGTTTTGCTAACTTATAATAACAATGATCTAGTTTTTAAGCTTAGTTTGGGGAACGTGAAACTTGAGGGTGATAAATCTTCGCAGCACCAAAGCCCAAATGTAAGTCCTTGATCTCTTTGCAAGTTATTTCCATATAGCTATTTTCAAGTGAAAATGGTTTTCTATCCTTTTGTTTCCTTTAAAGTTTTAATTTCTCTTAGTACTCTAAGTTTTGTTTTAGTAGTATGTTAATAAGGCCAAGGTTGATTGATTATGAGAAAAGTATAAATTTGGTTTATCACTAAGCATTGCATGAGGGCATGGCAATGGTTAAGTGTAGGGGATTTGATAGGTGTGAAAACACCCATCCTTTTACCACTTATTTCTTGCTAAAACGAGACCAAAACGCGTATTTAATATCATTTGTTTGGAATTATGCGTGGTTTTTGTGTTTATTGTGTTTTCAGATCTAACCGGATGGATATTGGAGAAAACATGGGATTGCACGGGTTTTATCGAAGAAAAAGACTCAAGACGAAGTCTATTGTCCAAGAGATGCAAAAGATTTGAAGTCAATGGGCCTATTTGAAGATTTATCGAAGAAAAGGACCAAAGATGGAAGATTTACACATGTCGAAAGAACTCAAGTCTATTAAACGAAGAAATTAAAAGACGAGTTGAATTTAATCGTCGACAAATCCCGAATCGAAATCGAAAACGTCAACTTTTCTGAAAAGACGAGAAGACAAGAAGAAAGTAAGAAAGCCCACTCACCAACCAACCACTAGGCCTATATAAGGAAATCCCTTCACGCTTTTTGAGGGAGTTTTTCATTTTCCAGTTTTTCTTTTCTTTCGTAGGAAGCCAACACCATTAAGGTGTTGGTGATTTTTCAAGTTTTGTTGAATCTTTAATCTTGTAAGTGTTTAATCTTTTCTTTTGTTTACTCTACTTTAATCTATCAATATCATCCTTCCATTAATCTTGTTCATCTTCATCTTTTTGATTTAAAGTTTCAAGTTCTTATTTGGTTGATTTTAATCCATAAAAGTAAGTGGGTTTTGTGTTTTTAGTATTTTGGTTTGATGTTTATGGTTAGTAGATGATTATTGGTTAGTTTGGTTTAAATCTTTTGGTTTATTTTGGTTTGATTTGGTGAAAATCGTATTACCCTGTTCTTTCTGTCTACTGTTCTTCGTCCCTAGTATTCCGAGTCAACCTTCTCCATCCGGAATATTTTATATTCCGGATCAACTCCTTTCATCCAGAATAATCAACTATTCCGGATCAACTTATATTCCGCATCAATCATTTATTTCGCATCAACCATTTATTTCGCATCACTATTTATTCCGCATCACTCTTTTATTCCGAATCAAGTCCATCCATCCGGAATATCTAATATTCCGGATCAACATTGTCTATTCGGAATATCCATCATTCCGGATCAACACCATTTATTCCGCATCAACCTTTATTCCGGATCAACTTCAATATTCCGCATCAACAGTTTATTCCGGATGAACCTATTATTCCGCATGAGCTTATATTCCGAATGAAGCAAAGATATTCCGCATGAGTAAGATATTCCGCATGAAGGATTTTTGTCTGATATATTCCGAATAAAGGGTACATTCCGAATCAAGCATTTTTCAGGGTATTTACAGTTACTGTTTTATTTTAATTTTAATTCAAGTTTTATTTTTATTAATTAATTGCTTCTAGTTTACTTTTATTTACTTCACACATTTACCTTCTTAGTAGAATAGAAAACCAAACCCCCTATTTGTCACCAAGAACAACTATTCCACTTTGAACCATGATCAATTCGAGAAGATTCCGAGAATATAATCTGAACCCCATCCAAAAAGCCTTTTATCAATAACCCTTGCAGCCATGTGACAATAGTGCACGCGCTTGCAGGGTAGATATGATTTGTATAGACCATCCGGGTACGAACCCGTTATGAATGTACTATGGTGCATTAACATCACCGAAGATAACTCGATATGAATGGCAGTCTATGGTAGCATGATGCTTGGATAGCCAATCCATGCCCAAAATCATGTCGAAGTCATTCATGTCCAGCGGAAATGCGTCAACAGGTCGAACCTTATTGTCAAATTCTAGGGGAAGATTCTTGTATACATGGGTGATTAATACAGAGTCCCTCAAAGGCGTGGAAATAGTAAGCCTATTCTCTAGTGGCATGGGGAGCATCCTAATGTTCTTAGCATAAGCAGTAGAAATAACCGAGTGAGTAGCACCCGTATCGAAAAGAACACATGCAGCTTGACCATACATATACAAGATTCCAGTGATGGTACCTGTAGACTTGTTGTCCTGGCCTCGAGATGTCGTGTAGACACGCCCAGTGGTAGGAGGCGGCTTGGAATCAGCATGTCCTTATGTGCCCTCCATCTCGCCCTTTCGGCAATCCTTCATGATATGGCCAGGAAGACCACACTTGAAGCATGCGTCAGTGTTACGACGACATGGCCCTGGGTGCCTACGGTGGTAAGTAGAGCAAAGAGGATGAGTATATCCTCCAGTAGGTGCTCTGGCTGGCTGGGAACCTGATAAAACAATTTACATAAGACATGATAATAGGGTACAAAGGACAATGCGGATAATCGTAAGATTGAATACCAGTGATAGCTGGACGGCTAGGCTGTGAACCTCTCTGGTTCTGGTCCCTACCGTTTCCATGGTTCCTGGTTGAAGTTTTGCTAGAGTGTCAGAATATGAGTTATAACATGAAATCATAAGAAAATGCGTAAGTATTAGGACCTGCTGCCATTGGAGTGTCCAGCGTTGTGACGGTAATTATCATTACCACCACGCCTATCCGTAGCAGAACGGTCATTAGTCTGACCGTTTCCCTTGGGCTGATGAGGCTGCTGCTGAGTAGCCGGCTGAGACCGGTCCCCAGTTTTCTGCCTGGAAGATACAATTAAAGAGATGAATATTTGACATATATGGAAAGAATACAGATTGATCACCGCTTGAATACGACTGTTTACCTCTTGTCGGGTCTCTCAACTTCCCCGAACTCATCTCTCTCCTGCAGCATCTCCAGCTTACATGCTGCATCGGCCACTTGTGCTACCGTATCCAATGGAGCACCTCCTAAGTTATTGGCGATCCTTGGATTAAGAGCCCAACGAAAATGTAGTGCTTGCTCTGCAGTGGTTCCCGCAGATGCTCTCAGGACACCAGCGTAACAAAGAAAACGTTGCATGAAGTCATTGTTGTCTTCGTCAGGTCACTGTATAATGGTATAGTATTCCCTCATGAGCCGATTCCTTCCTTCCATGGGGAAAATGTTAGGCGGGGGAGGATAGTCGTCGTTCTGATGAAGGATGTCTTGCATTTCTACATCAGCAGCTGCAAACATCTCCCACAGATTGTCTGTGTTTGCCATCTGACATTATAACATAAAACGTATGATTAAACAGATCAAAACATAAAATATATATATATACATGAAAAAAAATTATACCAAAATTACAAGAGAAAAATTTTATGCATGAAAATTTTGTGTATGAATGCATGATGCAGTTTTATGAAAACTTTTGTATGCTCGAGAGTGAACGCCTATGGTCAGTTCACCCAAAATAAAAGACATGGTGAGGGGACGCCTATGGGTCGGTCCCAAATTTAAAAGTTTCGATAAAACACATGCGACTAAATAGGGCAAGTCCTGTACCAACCATTACTTAGTCATAAACCTACGACAATGACATATATATGTATGCATAAAAATGATGAATGCATGAAAACGACTGTCAGTTCTAGGAAGACCATAGTGACTACCCACTAATCACAGGTCATATTTTGAGAGCCTAAAGGTCGAAGCCTTGGCTCTGATACCATAATTGTAACACCCCATTTGATAATGGAATGTCACGTGTAATTATGGCATGTCATCAAAGCATACAAGGAAAAATGTCTAAACATTACATGACCATAAAAAGGAAAATACCGGAATCAAACATCGGTAGTCCAAAATTAAGGCTCATCACACACAAACATAAGTACTGTAAAGGAAAGGACTAAACAATGCCCATAGCAAGAGTATCAAAGTAAAGATAATGCATAAAGTAAGGAAAGGCTAGAAAGCTTCCAGTCCATATGCACGTACGCTTAAAGTCTACGAGCGTCCCTGAGTACCTGCCGTTTTGGGAACATAGAAAAGGAAAACGACTGAGCAATACGCTCAGTGCACGGATGTACAATAAAGCATGAATAGGATAATCATATAACATATAACAACGGAAGAAACTAAGTCCCGAATAACCTGGTTAAGTCTTGGTAAAACTGGTTTTATAGTTTGAAAAGCCTTATGTTTATCTTATAAAAACTGTTTAACATGTTCTACCATTAGCCAATATAGGTCACGAAAATCCACCGTGCATGAATACTTGGAGGGGTGACCTCATCATGCAAATTAAAGGGGCTGCCTCTAATTTAATATACTAGTTTTAGGTAGGAGGGATCAGCTCCTTGTGAAGGATGCAAGGCACACACCACATTCACACTGAGTAATCTGCTGAAAAACATGTAACTAGGATGCACCCATACACCCCACATGATAAATATAAAAATATGGCCAAAAGCTGAAGGGACGCCACGAGCAATCACTCCGCCGTGGTGAAGTCATAACATCAGTTCCTCTAATGTTATGGTTATGGTACCTCCATAACTAGGTGAAACCGGTCATGCATGTATATGGCTATATGTATTCTAAATTAAACATAAGCAAGTCAAACATATAAACTTATACTACGGGAAAATATTTGGTTGCATACGGGGAATCCGTACCTTATGTCCAGTGAACAAAAAAGATGAACTGGGGAGAATCCTACTTCAGTATCACTAATGCTACATAAATACATACATGAATAAGTATCTGTTTACTAAATACGTAACTGCTTTTACGTCATGTCTTAGCTTATTTTATATGTTCATATCATGTTTTACTGTTTAAAGCCTTAAACTATGTTTATCTTATATTCTGTCTATTCTGATTAAGTATTTCTGGTACTTCATGAATTATTATACTTGCTGTGTAATAATAAGTAACTTTCCAAAAATAGCAGGTTTCCTAAAATAGAAAGTTTCCAAGAATAGAAAGTTTCCAAAAAAAAGTTACCAAAAATAGAAAGTTTCCAAAAATAGAAAGTTTCCAAAAATAGAAAGTTTCTAAAAATAGAATTACTGCTTAAAATAGATAAGTTTCTAAAAATTGAAAGTTTCCATAAATAGATCAGCTGCCTTAATTAAATAAGTTTCTAAAAATAGAAAGTTTCCATAAATAGATTAGCTGCCTGAATTAAATAAGTTTCCATAAATAGATTAGCTGCCTTAATTAAATAAGTTTCTAAAAATAGAAAGCTTCCATAATTAGATATAAGCTGGTTAAATAAGCTAAGTATATAAGCCTAATTGTTTTTCTGATTATTTTCTAAGTCATAATGATATAATGTATTGTTTATTAATTATTACATGTAATTTAAATAAACTATAGGTTAAAAGTATTTAATTAAATATATCATGTTTTTAATTAAATAGAGTTAAATACTTAGGTTAAAACATGTATTATTATTTATTAATAATATAACCTAAGTCATGTTAATTAATTAATTATAACTATGGTTTTTAATAATTAATTAATTATAAAGTCTAGAAAATATAAAATACTTAGGTTAATAATTCCATGATTCTAATAATTAAATTATAACCTAAGTCATGTTTATTAAATTAATCATGTCACATTTATTAATTTAATTTTAACATATGATTATAAAAAAATGTTAACATAAACCGTGAACCGGACCTTGACTAGAAATCATGAAATCGACACCATACCCTGAACCACTTCGGGGTTCCCTTTGGTTTGCTGCTTCTGTGGGACCCACACCACCAAACCGGGACCATATGGTCTCGGTGGTGGTCTATTAGCCAAACTGAGACCCCCTTGGGGTTCGGTTTAAGCGCCGGCCAAACAAACACCCCTAAAAACAACCTTTTTGATTTACCCAATAACCATTTACATGATTGATTTATGTTTTTAATTAGGTTTTTAAAAACATCATGTTCTTAATTAATTTTATAATGTCAAATCAAAAAGAAAAAGGATTAAAAGAATATACCGAATGTGTGGATCTAACGAGGATGAACACACACGAACACACGTACAAAAACCAAGATCAAAATCAAATGAACACCCCCCTTTGGTGTGTTATATGCGGCGGCCACAAGAGGACAAGAAGGAGAAGGAGAAAAAAAATTTAGGTTTTTGTTTTTGTTTCCTGTAAAGTGAAAATGAGTAGTAAAAATTACCTTAACCCCTTCTTAGTAAATTTTGAGATGGGCTTGGCCCATCTCCTTGATGTAGCCGCGGTTTAGGGGCCCCACATTGGGTACCCATACCGTTTTCCGTGCCTCGTTATTTAAGTGTTCGATCATGTTTATTTGTGTTCGTGTTTAGTGTGTTCTCGTTAAATATTTACGGTGACCTAATATATTTATTCACGCCCGTAATAAATATATATACGTAATTAATATTAGTTCGTGATTTAATTACGTTCATGATTTCATGATCGCATGTTCGTGATTAATTATTGTTAAATAATTATTGTGTGTTCGTACGTAATAAATACTTATCGTTTTCTAACACGTACGTAATACGTAAAATCCTAACATGTAAACGTAATCATGCTATAATAGGAAAGTTTTAATCTAGTACGTACGATCTTAAGGGTACTATTCATGGTAAAAGCATGCGGGTTTTACATATATTATACTTTAAAACTTGGTTTGATCCATTTTCTCCTTAAATTAGAAGGTTTCGTTGTACTAACGTTTCTCTTTGGTCAAAACTATTTTTCATTGAAAATAAGCCTTTAATTGGTAATATAGCATCTCATCTAGATTAGTAATATTTATACATTTTAGATTTACTCTTGAAATGAATCTACTAGTTTGTATCTTGCTATGTGTAGGTACTCATGAAGATTAATCATTAAATTTATTGTGGATTGAGTTACTTACACTTGTAGAAGACTCATCTTCTTTGATTTCCAACATCACTGAATGATGATATCAAGATGGATGAGAGTGATACTATTCCTAGAATACTTAGTAGTCACTTTAGTCATGTTTGGGCATTGCATTGGTTCTTTTAAGACAAGGAACGCATTTTGCGGCTAAGGTACGTTTTCGTCCTTCCACACGCCCTATTGATCATTCTTTTGATCATTACTTGACTATGTGCTTACTTTTGGCATCCTTGCCTTGACATTTGTTTGGGGTATGTGATTCTATTCTTATACCCTCTCAAACCTTCATTGCTTGGATACTTGACTCACTTTGGAGATGTAGAGTGAGTTAGTTGTAGCTTAAAGTATCAAGCATGATTTTCATGGTTTGCACCCTTACGGTTAGTAGGCCCTATATCATGTGTCATATGTGAAATTGAGCTCATCTCTAGGATGATTGATTAATCCTTGAGGTACCAAACTACTCCATAAGTTGTAGTTAGGATATTACACATTTCGAATTGAAATATTCCAAGGATATTGTTATTGTAAATCCTAGCAATAATAATTGTCTAATCATGTGGAAAAGAAAGTGAATCTATAATTTTCTCATATTTTGAAATAGCATTAATACTATTTTTTTAAATTATCTCAATCTATTTTACGAAATTGCTTGGTATGGTTCATTACCAAAGTCATTTAGACTTTCGCCGAAAAGGCACGTCTTAAACCACTATAAATGACACAAGCTCTTCGTTACTACAACTTGAAGATCGTCACTTGTCTCTTGATCATTGAACTTGGTATTGGTTCACTCCCCTTGGCTTCTCTCTTCTTTGCTTCTTTGCTACGAGTAGTCGTTTTTCCGTTTCGGTCCTATTCGGTCTTTTTCGGTTTCGATAACTCGTAATCCTTCATTGTAGCATTATCACCTAGCATTGAAGTGGCCCAATGATTTCCAAATGGCTTAAGATATATTTTTAAGTATTTTTGGAAAACTTGGTGTGACAATCCGTCAATTTCAGGTCGTTATTTTAATCTCGACTATTAAATATTATATGTTTACTTTAATGAGAATTTTAAATTATCGATTAACCGAGAAGGTTATGGCTTGAAACTTAATATAAGAATGTCGTTTCATGAAAACTGACAAGAAAAACATTAAGTATCGATAATATATTCTCAAATTTATCATATGAATGATTTTATTATATTTATTTTTATTTCTCGTATTTTGCGTTTTAACGAATGACGAGAACTACGAATGATCGCGATACCGACGGATGACCAAAAATTTACGTTTTATTATCGATTGTCTCGATATTTAATATTTTCGACGTTTTCGATTTAATTACGTTTTAAGTCGTGTCGATGTAATATTATTATATTTAAGAAGCGTTTTAACTTTTAAAAAGTATTTTTACAAAACCCGAGTCCCGTAAATATTTTTAAAAATTTAATATTTACATTTTATACCCTTACAACTATTTAATCTCATTTTGGACCAAAACTATATCTTATTGGCAAAAACTACCCTCACCCCACTATATAAAAACTCCCCACTAACACAAAATCTCATTTTATTCATTTAAAAAATTTTTTCATCCTCCCCCACTCTCTCTCTCTAACCCACGGCTCAAACACCACCACCAAAACCCATTTGATTTTCAAAATCAAGCTTGAATCCAAGAAAACTAAAACAAGACCCACTTTGCAAATTCAACAAGGATCATTTTGGTATAATTTTTATCCACATGCATTAACTTTTCAAAAATTTTATTTTTCTTGATGAACTAGTAGTGTTTGATCCATTTTTATGTTGTATATTAGTGTTAATATTATTATATTTGAGTGGGTTGTTGTTGCATGTTTATTATTTTAAGTGGGTAAATTTTTGGATGATCATCCAAGGGTGTTAGAGGTTAGATGGCTTGATGTAGATGATTGATAGATGATATTAGAAGTATAAAAATTGTTAAAATGGGTTGAAAAATTGTTTTAGTATGATTTTTAGAAAGGTATTTTAGACCAGTAGGTAAAACGTAATTTTTGAAATTCTTACTGTTTGAAAATGATGAAACTAATAGTATAGGCTTGTAGAGGATTCTTTTAGCTTCGATTTGCCGCTTGAATGAGCTTCTAACTCATTTCGAGCGAAAAGTTATGCTACTTTTAGTATTCGTGTACCGGGAGACGGGTATCGGCACAATCCGAAAATTGTTGTCGATATTTGGATCGAATCTCGGGGACTATAGAATGAGTTTTAAAAATGTTCAAGTACTGATGTAAGTTGGTAAACCTCAGGTCATGAGTCTATTTTCAAACCCGAGTGTCGGTTTTATAAACGGAATTGTTTAGATAAGTCAAAATGGTTTTACAATTCAAAGACGTAAAACTGTCCGGTTTTTATAACACGAAGATGTGTCGGGCAGAAGGTCTTAGAAGTAATATTTTTGAATGAAAATTTTACTGAGTCTTATTCATATTATGTGTGAGTTTGTCACCAAGTTTCGTCGAAATCGGACATGTCTAGATAGGTTAGATTGGTGTGTACATTTGGAGTGTACATGCTGATTGGTATTTTGGACACGTAGTTCAATAATTATGTGGCGTGAGTTGAGTATTCGCCATTGGACATGGTAATTTACTCAAGTGTTAAGTCATTATATAAATGACTTGGCTACTGGTCCGAGGGAAGTAAAATGATAAGTTGACTTGCGTTGACTTGGCGTCTTATGACGGGTCAATATCGGAAGTGCAAGTGTTTAAAAGAATAGTGTTGAATAAAAAGGGTATAGTAATAACACTTGTATTATTAAAATTTTCGGGATTGTCTTGGTTTTTAAAATTTTGATTTTTATATTATTTAAGTATGATTTATACTTAAGTCGATTATTAACGAACGCGCCTTATTCGGTAGGTCGCGGTTTTCGTGTTTTAACGGGCATCACTAATCGTCGGCGATCGTCTCATTACCACTAATGGCTAAGGTGAGTCTATAGCCTCGCTCTTAACATGTTTACTTGTTTTATAAAACCCGCGAGGGGGATAACATGCTTGTTTTACTAAAATAAAGGGGGCAACGAGAAGTTGTGGAAACCCTATTTTGCTTGAAAAGTTGTTTTATTGAAATTTAAGGGTACGACGATAAGTTGTGGAAACTCTACTTATTGGAAAAGTATGAGTGCAACAAGAAGTTGTGGAAACCCTTATTATTGGAAAAGTATTTATTATAAATGATGGGAGCAACGAGAAGTTGTGGTAAACCCTCTTTGTTTTAAAATTGAACACAAAGGAACTTGATTGTATGCTTAGATGAAAGTTGTTATATAAGTTTGTTTTAGCCTTAAAAGACCCATGAATCGTGAATTGTTAATCGAAGTAACGCTAATGCCATGGATAGATCTATCGGGGTGACGCCCAGTCCGGTCGCGATTAGCTCTCGCGTGGTGTTGTGATGCACTAGTAATGAAACATCGGATGCATTGTATAAGAGAAAATACGCACTTGGCTAGGTGTGTTGGGCTGAAATAATATATGTTAACGTTCAATGTCACGAGGCTTATGGAAATAACAACGATAATTATGTCCGTACAACATAATTGTCTTTTAATGAATTATTAACCATGGAAGGTTATTTTTCATACTTGTTTTCACTCTATTTAAATTAAACTCTATAGATTCACTCGGCAAATTTTGCTGACTTTTTAAGCATGTTTTATCTCAGGTCCATATTGAAGGCACTCGAGGAAGGCGGTTTCGTGAAGCTTGCATATTTGTAATGTTTTGGCCCACTTTTCTAAAACATAACCATTCAAATAACTTTCATCATTTATAATAATTTGTAAAACTTTTGAATCATCTGGGACCGTGTATGATATTTTATCTTGATTAAATGAAATTGAATGGATGTTTATTAAAACGTCTCGTTTTGAGCCGTTTTCTATGATTATGAGATTGAACCATGATAGTAACACCCAATGACCCTTCCGCTGTTATGAACGAAATTGGGGGTGTTACAGATTGGTATCAGAGCTCAAGTTATAGAGAACGAAAAGATTTTCCAAAGATGAATTTTTGAAATCTTTTAACTATAACTGTTGCAAGCGAAACCTCCGAGTTGCCAATGGGCGAGAATGATAGTATATATATATATATGGGATTATATATATGTTGTAATCTTTATCGATTATTTGAACTTGTGAATTACAAGGTATGTTTTCATTTATTTAATTATAAATGATAATTTTATATTTATACAAGATATTTATACGACGTCGATTGTCACGAAGCCACTCTAGTCATTTTAATGCTAGCGCCGAAGCTATTCCTGAAATGAATCTTGTTATTCTCGAGATTAACTAAGTTGTGGATAGACATGATCCCAACGAAACGGTTAATATTCTTGCTGATATTCTTCTGATTACGAGGATTTTGATTTCCTTGGTTCTTATTCTTGATTTATCGATTCGTTCATTTCGTTTAGCAAATTTAATTTGCCTTTTCATTAATCTTCGACATTATACTGTTTTGATAAAACACGTTTGTCTAAGATGGTACTATTGATTGTTAGGAATTGAGATTGATTCGTATGGTATTCACATGCCAACCAGGATTCCATATCATATCACTGATCATTTTCTGTTAAATTAGTTTCTTGTTTGTTTCGATCCTGATCTTTTGCGTTGAGCTGGTGATGCTTAAATAAAGTGATTTATAATCGTTGAAATAAATTGGCCATTTATTTGAACAAGGAAATTATAAATTGTTGAACTACAAATTTCTGAATCTTATTTGGAAGGACTTGATCAATCCATGGAATAATGATTCATAGATGTGTAGGCTTAAGCATATAGCATCTGCGTGATTAAACTCTTATTGAATTGTAATTCGTTTGCTCGATTCATTCTTTGATTTTGTTTCTTTAATTCTTGGATCGTGAAATGGTTGTATTGAGGTTGTTCCAAAAGCACCAATTGAGGAGGATATCAAGCGTCTCTGAAAGACCTTGAAGAAATCTTCTTCTTTTGGGACCGAGGAGCTTTCTTAGCCATGTGAAATAACTAGTAATTCTTAGTAGAGTAGTTTATCAATTGTAGTATCTTCTCATTATTCCCTAACTAAACTGTGACAACAGTTAGTAGGACTAGTCTTTTAAGTTGTATGGCATTAGACGATGATTATCTATAATGTTTGACAATACGACCTGTACTAGTTTGTGATCAATGGAATGACTATCTTTTGATTCCTAATTCTACATCGTTCTATTATTTACCTTCTTTGCTTTTCTCTTGTAAATTCCTATGGTATAACGCAATCATTGAATGAATACTCATTATGATTTGATTCGTGTTGCACAAGAATCGTGCAGTCAATGAAAGCTAAGACTGAAGCACGAATGCGTCAAGTTATTCATAGTCTGAAAACAAGTTGCTGTATCTTTAGTTAAATTCATGGCCAACATGAATGACGGATCTAGAACTGGAGCTGGCGCTGCTGGAGCTGACGCTACTGGAGCTGGCGCTACTGGAGCTGGCACTATTGGAGTTGGCGCTACTGGAACTGGTGATGCTGATAGACCAGTGATTCCTGAAAACAAGAAGTGCAATTATACCTCGTTCATGAAATGCAAACCTCCAACTTTTAAGGGTACTGAAGGCGCTGTTGGGTTAATGCAATGGTTTGAGAAATTGGAATCCGCGTTTCGATTTAGTGGAAGTGAGGAAGGAGATAAAGTGATGTTTGCCTCTACTACTCTTCAAGGGCGAGCATTAACCTGGTGGAATGGAAGAATGTCATCATTGGGTATGGATGCTGCTTATGCTACACCTTGGGTCGAAGTAAGAAGGTGGATGACTGAGGAATTCTGTCCAAGGAGTGTTATTCAGAGGTTAGAACAGGAACTATATCAGCTGAGACTGAAGGGTACTGACATCGATGGATACACAAACAGGTTCCATGAACTTGCTCTACTTTGTCCAAACAAAGTTAACCCTGAATACTTGAAGGTAGAGCAGTATATTCGAGGCTTACCTACCAACATCCGTGGAGATGTGACCTCATCTAAACTTGCTAATATTGATGAAGCTGTTCGTATGGCCTACCAACTAATGGGTCAAATCATCCAAGACAAGGCTGATGGTGTTTCCGAAGGCAACAAAAGAAGAGCTGAAAATGACAGTGATGATCGTGGTGATAACCGTCAATCTCACAACAGAAATCAAAACCGAAGGAGGGGTAATGCTAATGCGATGACTGAAGCTGCAACTGCTGATAAGGGAACCAGATGTCAACGCTACAAGAAGTCTCATACTAGTGAATGTGCTGAGTGTGGAAAGTGCAACAAGTTAGGTCACAAGGCTGAAGACTGTTGGGGACCAGGAAAGAAGGGAGTGACGTGCTTTAACTGCCAAGGTAAAGGTCACCTGAGGAACCAATGTCCTCAACCTCCGAAGAATTCACGTGGTGGAGATAACCAGGGAAAAGCTTATCAGTTGGGTGAAGCCGAAGCGAAGCAAAACCCGAAAGTTGTCACTGGTACGTTTTTACTGAACAACCGTTATGCTACAGCTTTATTTGATTCTGGTGCGGACCAAAGCTTTGTGTCTACAAGTTTTAGTACCTTAATTGATAACAAACCGGTCGAATTAGGCACGAGTTATGAGGTAGAACTATCTGATTGATGTGTTATTCGACCGAGCTCGTCGTTTGTAGAACTCCCATTCTTTTCGTTAAGAAGAAAGATGATTCATTTCGTATGTGTATCGATTACCGAAAGCTGCATAGGCTAACGATCAAGAATCGTTACCCATTTCTTTTAGTTGATGATCTATTTGATCAACTTCGAAACTCTCGTGTTTTCTCATAGATTCTGGTGTTTTCTCCGAGATTGATCCTTGTTTCACTTATCATTAACTTCGCATACGCGAGGAAGATATTCCTATTACGGCGTTTAGAACTTGTGATGATCATTATGAGTTTAGGGTTATGCCTTCTGGTTTAACCAATACATCTGTTGTATTCATTGACTTAATGAATTGTATGTGTAAGCCGTGACTTGATAAATTCGTAATCGTTTTCATTGATGATATTCTAATCTGCTCTAAGAGCGAGGAAGAACATGCCGAACACTTAGGGATTATCTTGAACTTTCTAAAGAACGAAAAGATGTACCTAAAGATTTTAAAGTGTGATTTTTGGCTCTGTTCTGTGCAACTTCTCTGTCAGGTGATTGACAAAAGTGGCATACATGTTGATTCTGCGAAAATCAAAGCCATCGATGATTTGAATGTTCCAACTATTTCCGACTAAAGTACGACAAATTCTAGGTTTGGCTGGTTATTACTGAAGGTTTATTAAAGGATTCTCTTTGATATCAAAACCATTAACTAAGCTAACTAAAAAAAAAAGAATGAACCGTATGTGTGTGGCATTGATGAAGAGAAAGCTTTTCAGACTATGAAAAGAAAACTCTGCGACACGCCGATCTTGTTGTTACTCGAAAGAAGTGAAGATTTTGTTGTTGATAGTGATATATCTCTTGAAGGATTTAGAGCTGTTTGATTTGTATATGCTTGTAGGAAGCCTAGGAAGAATGAGGAAACTGCACAACCCATGACTTGTAATTGGGTGCGGTGATTTTACTCTTCGTCTATTGAGACATTAATTGTATGGCACTAAGGTACGGTATCCACCGATAGTAGGAGCCTACAATGTATTCTGGATTAAAAGAGGTAAATAAGCCTTTAAGTGATTACGATTGTGTTATTCGTTATCATTCGTGAGGTAGGAGCAAATTACAATGGATTCATTTTTAAGGTCTTGAAAACTCAGTCTGAATATGACTCGATTTCTGTCAATGTTGATTGATTGACTCTGCTCATTTTATTCCGATAAATAAAATGATCGTGCGAACTAAGGATCGTTTGTGAACCACTCGTAGTAGACATAGAATTTATGATAATGTGAAGCAAAAACCTTTGAAATTCGAGGTAGGTGGAAAAGTTATGCCAAGTTATCACCATGAAGAAGGTGTTATGTATTTTGGAAAACGTGGGAAGTTAAGTCCCCGTTAGTTTGGACCATTCGAGATGATATCGATGGAAGGTCCGATGGCATGAAAACTTAAATTACCTCGAGGGCCGCAAGGAATTCACGATACTTTTCATATGTCGAACCTAAAGAAATTTCTTCTCGATGAAGATCTTATTATCTCTCTTGATGAAGTATGAATCGACAGTAAGTTGCATTTCATCAAAGTACTTGTAGATATTATCGATAAGGAAGTTAGGCAACAGAAACGAAGTCGAATTTTTATTGTCATGTGTGATGGAACTCTAGACGAGGACCAAAATACGTTTAACTCTTTGATTTCAACGAGCGATCGAGGAAGAACGCAAGTTGATCTTCGGGACGAAGATCCCAATTTGGTGGGGATAATGTGACAATCCGTCAATTTCAGGTCGTTATTTTAATCTCGACTATTAAATATTATATGTTTACTTTAATGAGAATTTTAAATTATCGATTAACCGAGAAGGTTATGGCTTGAAACTTAATATAAGAATGTCGTTTCGATGAAGACCGACAAGAAAAACATTAAGTATCGATAATATATTCTCAAATTTATCATATGAATGATTTTATTATATTTATTTTTATTTCTCGTATTTTGCGTTTTAACGAATGACGAGAACTACGAATGATCGCGATACCGACGGATGCCCAAAAATTTACGTTTTATTATCGATTGTCTCGATATTTAATATTTTCGACGTTTTCGATTTAATTACGTTTTAAGTCGTGTCGATGTAATATTATTATATTTAAGAAGCGTTTTAACTTTTAAAAAGTATTTTTACGAAACCCGAGTCCCATAAATATTTTTAAAAATTTAATATTTACATTTTATACCCTTACAACTATTTAATCTCATTTTGGACCAAAACTATATCTTATTGGCAAAAACTACCCTCACCCCACTATATAAAAACTCCCCACTAACACAAAATCTCATTTTATTCATTTAAAAATTTTTTTCATCCTCCCCCACTCTCTCTCTCTAACCCACGGCTCAAACACCACCACCAAAACCCATTTGATTTTCAAAATCAAGCTTGAATCCAAGAAAACTAAAACAAGACCCACTTTGCAAATTCAACAAGGATCATTTTGGTATAATTTTTATCCACATGCATTAACTTTTCAAAAATTTTATTTTTCTTGATAAACTAGTAGTGTTTGATCCATTTTTATGTTGTATATTAGTGTTAATATTATTATATTTGAGTGGGTTGTTGTTGCATGTTTATTATTTTAAGTGGGTAAATTTTTGGATGATCATCCAAAGGTGTTAGAGGTTAGATGGCTTGATGTAGATGATTGATAGATGATATTAGAAGTATAAAAATTGTTAAAATGGGTTGAAAAATTGTTTTAGTATGATTTTTAGAAAGGTATTTTAGACCAGTAGGTAAAACGTAATTTTTGAAATTCTTACTGTTTGAAAATGATGAAACTAATAGGATAGGCTTGTAGAGGATTCTTTTAGCTTCGATTTGCCGCTTGAATGAGCTTCTAACTCATTTCGAGCGAAAAGTTATGCTACTTTTAGTATTCGTGTACCGGGAGACGGGTATCGGCACAATCCGAAAATTGTTGTCGATATTTGGATCGAATCTCGGGGACTATAGAATGAGTTTTAAAAATGTTCAAGTACTGATGTAAGTTGCTAAACCTCAGGTCATGAGTCTTTTTTCAAACCCGAGTGTCGGTTTTATAAACGGAATTGTTTAGATAAGTCAAAATGGTTTTACAATTCAAAGACGTAAAACTGTCCGGTTTTTATAACACGAAGATGTGTCGGGCAGAAGGTCTTAGAAGTAATATTTTTGAATGAAACTTTTACTGAGTCTTATTCATATTATGTGTGAGTTTGTCACCAAGTTTCGTCGAAATCGGACATGTCTGGATAGGTTAGATTGGTGTGTACATTTGGAGTGTACATGCTGATTGGTATTTTGGACACGTAGTTCAATAATTATGTGGCGTGAGTTGAGTATTCGCCATTGGACATGGTAATTTACTCAAGTGTTAAGTCATTATATAAATGACTTGGCTACTGGTCCGAGGGAAGTAAAATGATAAGTTGACTTGCGTTGACTTGGCGTCTTATGACGGGTCAATATCGGAAGTGCAAGTGTTTAAAAGAATAGTGTTGAATAAAAAGGGTATAGTAATAACACTTGTATTATTAAAATTTTCGGGATTGTCTTGGTTTTTAAAATTTTGATTTTTATATTATTTAAGTATGATTTATACTTAAGTCGATTATTAACGAACGCGCCTTATTCGGTAGGTCGCGGTTTTCGTGTTTTAACGGGCATCACTAATCGTCGGCGATCGTCTCATTACCACTAATGGCTAAGGTGAGTCTATAGCCTCGCTCTTAACATGTTTACTTGTTTTATAAAACCCGCGAGGGGGATAACATGCTTGTTTTACTAAAATAAAGGGGGCAACGAGAAGTTGTGGAAACCCTATTTTGCTTGAAAAGTTGTTTTATTGAAATTTAAGGGTACGACGATAAGTTGTGGAAACTCTACTTATTGGAAAAGTATGAGTGCAACAAGAAGTTGTGGAAACCCTTATTATTGGAAAAGTATTTATTATAAATGATGGGAGCAACGAGAAGTTGTGGTAAACCCTCTTTGTTTTAAAATTGAACACAAAGGAACTTGATTGTATGCTTAGATGAAAGTTGTTATATAAGTTTGTTTTAGCCTTAAAAGACCCATGAATCGTGAATTGTTAACCGAAGTAACGCTAATGCCATGGATAGATCTATCGGGGTGACGCCCAGTCCGGTCGCGATTAGCTCTCGCGTGGTGTTGTGATGCACTAGTAATGAAACATCGGATGCATTGTATAAGAGAAATATACGCACTTGGCTAGGTGTGTTGGGCTGAAATAATATATGTTAACGTTCAATGTCACGAGGCTTATGGAAATAACAACGATAATTATGTCCGTACAACATAATTGTCTTTTAATGAATTATTAACCATGGAAGGTTATTTTTCATACTTGTGTTCACTCTATTTAAATTAAACTCTATAGATTCACTCGGCAAATTTTGCTGACTTTTTAAGCATGTTTTATCTCAGGTCCATATTGAAGGCACTCGAGGAAGGCGGTTTCGTGAAGCTTGCATATTTGTAATGTTTTGGCCCACTTTTCTAAAACATAACCATTCAAATAACTTTCATCATTTATAATAATTTGTAAAACTTTTGAATCATCTGGGACCGTGTATGATATTTTATCTTGATTAAATGAAATTGAATGGATGTTTATTAAAACGTCTCGTTTTGAGCCGTTTTCTATGATTATGAGATTGAACCATGATAGTAACACCCAATGACCCTTTCGCTGTTATGAACGAAATTGGGGGTGTTACACTTGGTTTCGAAAATTTCTTTGATTTTCTTTGTTAAAAACCTCCCACTGTGGGCGGTTCTTTAATTGTTACGGTTCAAGCCACGGTTCTATATTGATAAGGAACCGCGGCCCCACCAGGTGACTAAAATAAACAGTTTTTATTAAACAACACTATTTCATAACAAACTCACCCTTTCTTCTCCATAGAGGCGATGAGTTTCTTCATTTTCCACCATTGTTGATTCATCAAAAGCTTCAATCACTCAAGATTAATTGATTCCAAGTTGTGGGTTTCACTCGTCCCTCTTCCAACATCAATTAATTGTAAGTACATTCATTCAATTTCAACTAATTTGTTCTAGGGTTCTTATTTTCATAATTGGGGATTTTTAAAATTAATATTAAATTAGAACCTTGCTAGGAATGTGGGTTGACATAGTTATGTTACTATGATTCCTTAGGTTCGAATTCATTGCGATTTCACTAAAATCCACTTGTAGAACAATCCAAATTTTGACTACGTATTTTTGGTTAAATGATGGAATTGATATGAACCCATGAACAAACTGGTAATTGCATTTTTAATGCTTACCTAAAAAACGAATTTTTGATAAACCAATGTTCAAGTTCATGGTTGATTTTACATAGCTCATATGTTCTAGTCAATGATGAATTTGGGTACATTGTGAACAGGGAATGATAAGGATTAACCCTTCGTTTGTCAAGCAATTGATCAAACACATTCTCACGATTTTGATGTTTGGTCATTATGTAGCATGAGTGATTTGGGAAATATTTTTTGTTGTTTATAGGTGTATACCAAATGGACCACCAACGTACTAAAACTTACATGCCTAATCTTGCCGACTTTTTTCCTTCACCATCCCTTGCTAATACCTTTCGTTCACTTCAAAACGTTGCTTTCATGAGGGTAGAGTTATCGAAGAGAACATTGAGGGTTATGACTACATCAAAGTCATGTTTGCTTAAATTGGCTTTGATTTCTTGTTATATATCAAAGAAGACATTTACCCTCAATTTCTATTGGAGTTCTTTAGCTCATATTCTCTTATCTATAATGATAACGGAATATTTGTTAAGTTCATCATTAATGGTAAACTCATCCAATACTCTCTCGAGGAATTTGGCGAGGCACTTCGTGTTCCATATGTAGGTACTTGTCGTTTCACTAATTCATGGAGACTTGATGCTCTAAATGAGTCTCACGATAGTCCTCCAAATGACACTAAAGAACTATACCTTGACCTCATCCTTGATGTCATTACCAAAGGGCGTGGTTCAACCGTTGTACGAAGTATTCACTCTACTAAGCGATCCTTGAATCGCCATGAGATACTCGTAAGCGACCTTAATGATTGTTTGGTCTGGTGGGCCGAAATTCTTAGGGAAAACGTGTTAATCTTATTAGGGAAAATGTGTTAATCTTACTTTAATCCATAACACAAGATTTAGAGTAGAAAGAGAAGAAAGTTAGAGAGAGAAACTAGAGAGAGTGGTGGAAGGTATACACTTTTACTATGTGAAATAAAATGAACCAAAACCCTCTTCCACACATGGAAGAGGGTATATATAACCACAAACCACATGGGCTTTCCATGGGTCGTGGGTTTGTTTCCATGGACCGGGCTTGGCTTGTCTTGGGCTTAGAGCCCCTAACTTATACAATATTAGCTTAAAGTCCAAGCCCGGTTTTCCCGACTAACCTATTACGATACAAGACCTTTAACGACTAAGATGACCTATGACATTCTTGTTCGACTATATAAAAAATAGGGCTAGCAATCTCCCCCAATGTATCGGTCATCTTTAAATGCATAGGATGATTGAGTGAATATATTCTTGTGGAGTTGATCTTCCTTCTTTGATCTTGTATCTTGGTCTTGATCTTGTTTGTAACGGTGTTGCTCCTTCATGCTTTTGTGATCTTTATCTTGAGCCTTTGTCATTTGACTTTGAGTGTTTGAGATCTTCAGTCTATTCTTGATAGTGTTCATATTGTGTTATTGTGACAAGATGACCTATTACATTCTTACATTCTTAAGTATCTTGATTATCGCCATCTTGTGCTCTTGTGACTTCTGAATCAATATATTCATACTTTGTTGATTTCGAAAGGCTAACAATCTCCCATACAAATATAGTTGTTTTTAGTCCTTCAAATATTCATTAGAGTTGTGGAAGACTTTAACTTTTTGTATGAACATGTGAAGACGACTTCGGTTAGTACACAGCTACGCCACTATCTTGACATATATAGACATGGATAAGATGGCTTTGAACATTTCATCCTAATTAGGTAGCGTTTTACCTCCGGTCAGTGAAGACCATTAGACGGTATTTGATACCGTGCCTGTGATCGGGTAGATTCAATTAAGAATCTCCTTGACTGGGTTTCCCGGCAGTACTAGCCAGTTCTCTTTACTCAACCGTCTCAAAGCAGACTGCGAACGTAAAGAGTGAGTCATAAGGATAGATTATCTGTCTGATTAGAGTCGTCAATTTAGATTTTCTGGAACAAGTTTGATTCTAAAAGAATCGCACCATTGTTGCTTTCCAGTTTGTCACAAGCTCTGTTCATAAAGAACCTTAAGAGTTACCTACCGCAGTGTTATTTGAGGTTGACTCTGGAAGGATTTCCATTCGTCACTGTGAACACTAAAGAGTGTCACTCTAAATGTTCTAGCAAGATCACACGGATTTTGAGAAGAAACTTGGAATCAAGTTTGAATCAATTAAGAATCCAAACTTAGTTGCTATCCAGTTCTCACAAGTTTGATTCATGTTGAATGGCACAAGTTACCTATCATGAGCTTGTTTGATGTTGGCTCAAGCAGGATTTCCATCTTCATTGTGAATCGTATCACTCAGATGTTCTGGCAATATCACAAAGATAATGCATAGGACTCGATTGTGTCCTAATGAAATGATAGATAGATCTCGTTTGGCTCTAGACTCAATAAGTGCGTATTGGTGATCGGAGGCTGGAGCAAAATGCCACCTTTTCAATGTTAACTAACTTGAAGTGAGAAAGTCAATAGATACGTGTTGATCTCCGTGACAATGAGACAAGTTTCTTTTGAGAGAAACTTGAATGGCTGGGGAAGGGTTGTGCATTGCATCACTGTGTCCATGACGACTTGTTTTCAATAGATGTATTGACCCCGTTTCTGCCTAGATTGCATAAAATATTCAACTCCTTCAATGCTTACCAACACGTCATCACTAGCACCTTGTTGTGATTTTTCCAGTGCTAAGTTAAGTAATTGGTCCGCATTCAGCTTCATTCAACTCCATCTTTCCTAAGGACAACTATTTCTAGCTATGGAATGTCCGTGGGTAGATCCCTCCTGTTCTGTTTGAATCATAGGACTTAGTTTTGTTGGAAATACGTTTTTACGTATTTAGGAAGATTCGGTCACTCCGACAATATATTAAGTAGTAGCTCGTAGTCTAGTTATTTTATATTATGTTAACATAGAAAGGCCTAGTCCATGGAATGTATGGATGGCCTAATATGTAAGCCCAATCCCATCTTATGGGCTTGGTATATAAACCCTCTCCTTAGATGGATAGGGTGTGGTTTACTTCATTTTTTCACATAGTAAGAAGGTGTTTCTCTTTCACTTTCTCTCTCTAAGTGTGTGTGTTCTCACCATTTCTCTATCTCTTTCTCTCTCTAAAACATAAGCAAGATTTACAATATCTTACAAATGGTATCAAGAGCCATGGGATGATTGTACTGTTTATGTGTTTGTTCTTATAGAGATTCGTGTGTTTTGATCTTTAAATCCCACGTACAAAAATTTTTTTTGGTGTTTTTTGTGGTTTGATCTTCACCAATATCATCTACATATACGTGTTAGTGATTTGGGTTACTTGGATCGCTCAAAAACGTAAAAAAATTTGGTGTTTGCATTCATTTTGAGCTTCAAGATTCGTCTTTTTTAAAAGTACTATACGAATTCCTTGTTTTTCTCAAAATTTCGCAATATCTGGTATAATTTCGCAATAGTTGGTTATATTGAGAAATTATTTATCTTCTGATAATTGTGAAATCTTGCATTTTTTTAGCATTGCGATATCTTGCACTTCTGATAATTGCGAAATCTTTGACTCCTGATTATTGTGAAATCTTGGATTTCTGATTATTGCGAATTCTTGCTTTCTGCTAATTGCGGAATCTTGCATATTGATTAATTACAGAATCTTGTCTATCGGGTTATTGCGGAATCTTTGGATAATTCAGGAACTGAGTCCAGTTGCGGAATTAAATTAGAATTGCGAACTTGAATCCTCCAAGGTATTGCGGAATTGAAAGTTTCTTTGGATTGCGAAATCTTGTAGTTTGAATCATTGCGAAATCTTCAAGAATTGCGGAATTACCTCATAATTGCGAAATCTTCATGAATTGTGAAATTGTCTCTTTATTGCGGAATCTTGCATCATTATTGCGGAATTGTTCTTTTTGAGAATTGAGGAATCTTCATACTGTGAAATCTTTGGAATTTTTCAAGATTTTTCAAGATTTTCAAAAAACGTGATTTAGAAAATTTCGTATTCGTGATAAATTTTTGCAGTGGAATTTTTGGTTTCTCAAGAAGACAATTTTAGGGGATTATAACATAGTTTCTCAACTTCAACACACGACAACAAGCACGTTTACTTTCTTTCATTGTTCGATCATCGTTTGTAAATCTTAACTTATCGAAACAGAGTACACATCTCTTACGGATAAGTCCATCCTCTCGGGTACGGATAATCATCCACCAATGTTGGAGAAGTCTATGTACGAGGATTGGACTTCCCGAATGGAACTTTACATGTTGAACAAAGAGAATGGACATCTCATTTGGGCATCAGTGCTCAATGGACCATTAGATTATGGTACTGTGACGGAAGGTACAGTTACTCGTCCTCGCACAACGGGTGAATTGACTGGAGATATGAAGATTCAAGACAAATGTATTAAGTATGTTACAAATATCATTCTCCAAGCCCTTCCTCTAGATGTCTACAAACTCGCCAGCAAACATAAAGTTGCCAAAGAGTTATGGGATAGAATTCGTGTTCTAATGCAAGGCACCTCTGTAAAACCCGCATGCTTTTACCATGAATAGTACCCTTAAGATCGTACGTACTAGATTAAAACTTTCTTAATATAGCATGATTACGATTACGTGTTAGGATTTTACATATTACGTACGTGTTAGAACACGATAAGTATTTACTACGCACGATCACGTAATAATTATTTGACGATAATTAATCACGAGCATGCGATCATGAAATCATGAACGTAATTAAAACACGAACTATTATTAATTACGTATATATATTTATTACGAGCGTAATTAAATATATTAGATCACGATATTTACGTAACGAGAACATTTAAAACGCGAACACAAATAATCACGAACGTGTAACTTATTAATTAGACACGGAAAACATTCGGGTTACCCCTTGTGGGCCCCATTACCACGAAATTAAAGAGGGAGGATGGGCTTAGCCCATCAAAATTTTACTAAAATGGTTTAACGGATTTTTCACTACTCATTTACAATTACAGAAGATTTTTAGCAAAAACCTAAAAACCCTCCTTCCCTTTTCTTTTTGTGCCGCCACCCTAAGAACACCACAAGGAGGTGGTTTGTGATCTTGGATCTTGGGAATTAAGTTGGTGATCGTGTTTGTTCTTCATCCTTTTGATCCACGAATTCGGTAAATCCTTTTTAAACCTGTTCTTTTGATTTAATCTTTTATTAAATCAAGAACATGTTATGTTTTTACAAAAACCTAATAATTAAACATGGATCTAACATGATTTGGGGTTTAATAAAATCAAAAGTATGTTTTAAGGGGTGTTTGTTTTTGGCCGCAGGCTGCACCGAACCCGAAGGGGTTTCGGCTTGGCCAAACCGACCACCACCAAGACCTTACGGTCTTGGTTGGTGTGTGTGGGTCCCACGGCAGCCCCAAGACAAGGGGTACCCCGAGTTGGTTCGGGGTATGGTGTCGATTTCATGTCCGGTTCATTGTTTTTAGTTTAGATCTGGTTCATGGTGTATGTTTAGTTTTTTTTATGTTTATGATCTTATGTTAAAAATTAAATTAATAAAATGCTATGATTAATTTAATAACATGACTTAGGTTATTTAATTATTAATAATCATAAAAATAATTAACCTAAGTATTTTATATTTTAGACTTATAATTAATTAATTATTTAAAAACCATGACTATAATTAATTAATTAACATGACTTAGGTTATATTATTAATATATAATAATACATGTTTTAACCTAAGTATTTAACTTTATTTAATTAAAAACATGTTATACTTCAATTAAATATTTTAACCTATAGTTTAATTTAATTACATGAAATAATTATTAAACTATACCTTATAGCATATGACTTAGAAAATAATCATGAAAACACTTAGGCTTATATACTTAGCTTATTTAACCAGCTTATTTCTAATTATGGAAACTTTCTATTTTTAGAAACTTAATTAAATAAGGCAGCTAATCTATTTATGGAAACCTTCTATTTTTAGAAACTTATTTATTTCAGGCAGCTAATCTATTTATGGAAACTTATTTAATTAAGGCAACTGATCTATTTATGGAAACTTATTTAATTAAGGCAGCTGATCTATTTATGGAAACTTTCTATTTTTAGAAACTTATCTATTTTAAGAAGTAATTCTATTTTGGAAACTTTCTATTTTTGGAAAATTTCTATTTTTGGAAACTTTCTATTTTTGGTAACTTTCTATTTTTGGAAACTTTCTATTTTTGGAAACTTTCTATTTTTGGAAACTTTCTATTTTTGGAAACTTTCTATTTTAGGAAACCTGCTATTTTTGGAAAGTTACTTATTATTACACAGTAAGTATAATAACACATGAAATACCAGAAATACTTAATCAAATTGAACAGAATATAAGATAAAACACAGTTTAAGGCTTTAAAACAGTAAAACATGGTAAGAACTAAGCTAAGACATGACATAAAACCAGCTACGTATTTAGTAAGCAGATACTTATTCATGTATGTATTTATATAGCACTAGTGATTCGGAAATAGGATTCCTCTCAGTTCATCTTCTTCGTTCACTGGACATAAGGTACGCATTCCCGTCCTTTCAGTATGGACATTCTTTTCTAATTAGGATTTCCCGTATGCAGCCAACTGTTTTCCTGTAGTATAAGTTATGTGTTTGATTGCTTATGTTTAATTAAGATTACCTATAGCCATATACATGCATGACCAGTTTCACCTAGTTATGGAGGTACCATAACCATAACATTAAAGGCACTGATGTTATGACTTCACCACGGCGGAGTGATTGCTCGTAGCGTCCCTTCAGCTTTTGGCCATTTATATTATATTTATCATGTGGGGCGTATGGGTGCATCCTAGTTACATGTTTTCAGTCAGGATTTCATGGTGAATGTGGTGTGTGCCTTGCATCCTTCACAAGGAGCTGATCCCTCCTACCTAAAAACCAGTATATTAAATTAGAGGCAGTCCCTCTAATTTGCATGATGAGGTCACCCCTCCAAGTATTCATGCACGGTGGATTTTCATGACCTATATTGGCTAATGGTAAAATATGTTAAACAGTTTTCATACGATAAACATAAGGCTTTTCAAACTATAAAAACCAGTTTTATGAACATGTTCCAGGTTTTCCAGGACTTATACATTTCCGCTGCTATTAAGTCTTTATTATGTTTTAGTCACTTATACTATGTCTACATCCGTGCACTGAGCGTATTTGCTCAGCCGTTTTCCTTTTCTATGTTCCCAAAACGGCACGTACTCAGGGACGCTCGTAGACACTAAGAGTACGTGCATATGGACTGGAAGTTGTCTAGCCTTCTTTACATTATGCATTTCCTTTCTTATGATACTTATGCTTTGGACATTGTTTAGTCCTTTCCTTTATTATACTATGTTTGTGTGTGATGAGCTTTACTTTAGGACTACCGATGTTTGATTCCGGTATTTTCCTTTTTATGGTCAAGTAATGTTTAGACATTTTTCCTTGTATGCATTTATGACACGCCATAATTTCTGTGATATTTCCATTTCTAAAATGGGGTGTTACAACCTCGTTAACTAAACAAGAACGAGAGTGTAAGCTTTATGATACATTTGATAAGTTTGCCTATGTTCCCGGGGAGAGTCTCAATGATTACTATTTGAGATTTACTCTTTTGTTGAATGAGCTCAATATCTATGGCATGGTAATTCCTATGTTTCAATTGAACACCAAGTATTTGAACACCCTTCCACCAGAATGGCGTAAGTACGTGACGGATGTTAAATTGGCTAAGGATTTGCATAAAACCAACTTGGATCAAATTCAAGCTTTTCTTCAACAACATGAATGCCACGTGATCGAGGCTCAATTGTCTACACCACAAGTTCGTGATCCACTTGCCATGTATGCTTCTCAACAAATGACCCCCCAACAAAACATGGCTTAAAGTTATCAACAACAATCATACTTGCAGCAACAACCACAACACACCTATAAGCAACCACAGCAACCATCTTATCAACCATTGATGATGCCACAGCAAGCATATCAACAAAGTGTTCTTCCACAGCCTTATCCACAGCTACCAGTACATCAGGCATCACCCTCACAAGCTAACACTTCTCCTATGGGCTATACTTCTCAGCAAGGATATTTTCCAACTGAAGCACCACAAGCACAAGCCTTCTACTCCAATGAACTTCCACCAATTCAGCCACCGGTCTTTACTCCAAATGACACGCCTACTGATGTCTTAAACCATCTCACTGCCTACTTGTCAAAACTTGTTGCTACTAGAGGTTTTCCACCAACGAACAATTAGCTCCGCACCTCTTCAAATCCTCGACAACAAGCCACTATTCAAGATGGTCAAGTGACGGTGCAACCTATTCAAGGAAGGCAAAATTCATATGGACCTCCTACAAGGACCGTGAACGCTCAAGCTGTGAATTCTCAAGCTAATGGAAATGGAAGCACTGTTGGTCCACAAAAGGTTGTGACTTGCTACAATTGTAGAGGACAATGTCATATGGCTAGGGAATGCACTCAGCCAAAAATGAGAAGGGATGCAACGTGGTTTCGTGAGAAGATGTATTTGGTCGATGCTTAGTCTAAGGGGAAGATTTTGGATTCTGAAGAGTTAGCATTTCTTGCAGACCCAGGGGCAGCAGATAATGAAGGCATTGCATTCGTCTCTACTTCTAATGTGGCATATCAAGCTGATGATCTTGATGCATATGATTCGGATTGTGATGACATTCACTCAGCCCAAGCTGCTCTCGTTGCTAATCTCTCTCACTACGGTTCTGATGTCGCTAGTCAGGTACCAACCACATCTAATAATATTCATGATAATCCACATCATGTTGAGCATGACAATGACAACCTCGAACAGCATTCTGGAACTAGTAACTTAAATGATGCGGTATCCAATCCAACACATTTGAGTGAACCTCAACCAAATGCTACAACGGGTATGGAATCTTATGATCAACGTGATTTGGTAATGGTGCCTAAACATATTATTGATAACATGAATGTGGCTGTTTGACAAACCACAGATATGAATGCCAACCTAACAGCTGAGCTTGCTTTGTATAAGGAAAAGGTCAAAACTTTTGAAATGGTCCCTCAAGCAGAGAAAATAACGTGTTCTGAATTTGACCAATTTCATTTTGAAAAGATTAAACACTTAAAAGAAATAGAATCATTAAAAGCTAATCTTTCTAATGAATTAAAAGCAAAAGAGTCGGTTGTCAATGATTTTCAGAAACTTAAAATGGATTTCGAAACTCTCGAGTCTAAAAAGTTTGAATCAGAAATTAATGCTACCAAACTTCTTAAATTCAAAGAACAACAGCTTTTAAAACAATACGCTTCCACAGAAAAGGTTCATCTTTTAACTAAATCGTTTAAAGAACTCGAACTTAAGCGTCTTCAAGATTTAACACCTAATCTCGGTTATGCAAAACAAGCTCAGGAATATATTCCTTGTCTTTATGATGTGACCCTAATTGGCAAATCAAAAGATGCACCTTATGTTCGTAGTACTGAAGAGACACAATCACTTGCGGACGAAACTCATTCTAAAATGCTTTCAAAATTCCATAAGCTTGATTATGATAAGTATAATAAAGATCAATTTTCTAAAAAGACCCGCATTCGCTTATAAAAGGAATTAGATCAATTATCAGCTTTTGTGCCCCAAAATTTGTCAACTGAAAACTTTCCTAGTACGTCTCCTACACTTGTCAAAAAGGATTTAACTAAGTTAATACCACCGGTAAATAACCAACTGGCTTAGCTTAGTTGGCCGTCAAGGTTCCACTAAGTGGTTTCCTTGGGGGAGGATTCCTGGAGGTCTTGGGTTCAAGACCTGCCAAGGGCCTTTCAAGCGAAGCGGATAAGAAGTCCAACATAACTAGGCGAGGGTTCGAATAAGACATTCTTCCGCTTGGATGTCATTGCACGACTCGACCCATGCACTAACCTCTAACATTTGCCGTTCTAAAAAGAATTCCACTGGTAAGTAAGGTGTCAGATAGCTTAAATGCGGTGCACCAACACTTAGCCGATTTTGATAAGGTCATTTTGGAACGTACGACGGCTTCGACCATAACGGAAGGGGAATGGAATTTTGAGCACACTAGAACTGCATTTCGAGACAAAATTGTTCCATTTGTAGAAAATGTTAAAGCTTGTCTTAGTAATATTGATCAAGATTTTCTTTTGGAAATTGAAGAAGTTAGACGTGTTTTCAATGAAATGGATGATGCTTATGAAAACAGTTTACTTGAAATAGAACGAGTTTCACGCTAAAATGATCAGCTTCTGAAGCAAGTGATGTCTTATGATATAGTTTCCGTCTGTGTGAATAAAAGTGTTGATAATGATTCTATTGTGCATAATGTTGAATCTGTGGATAATGTGGTAGATAGTACTTGTTACGAATCTGACTCTGAATTTTTAAAGCTTCAAGATTCATATTCTTTGCTTTCAAAACGTTTTGATGAGATTCAAACACATTGTATTTCGCTTGAATGCAAGCAACAATTTATTCAAGAAATCTTTGAAACGTCATTCGAAGGTGTTAATATCGATGATGCAAATTTTCAAAAGAATTTTCAATTGAATTTACAATCAAAACAGCGTCAGCCAAGTGACAAGGTTGCTAAATCATTGCCGATAGACATAGAGAAATCTAAGGAGATTCATTGTGTGAACGTACTTGAGGCCGCTAAGAATTTTAAACTTGATCTAGATAATCGAGTTTCCAAGAATTTGTCCAAAGTTGATAACTTAAAACAGAAAAATACACGACTCTTCGATTCAGTAAAGTCCGCACGTGCTAATACCACTGCACAGAATCAATCATTGATTGAACAATTGAATCGAAAGTTGGTGGAAATATCTGATTTGAGGGAACAAATTTATGATAAAAATCTAGCTTTGACATTGAGTTAAAGGAAACACTTCGTACCCTCAAAGGTAAGAATGTTATGGATAACGCAGCCATTGTCTCAGCACCGTCCTCTAGTGTAACCAAAAGGGACCTCATTGCCGTCACACCATTTAACAAGGGCCCTAGGACTAAACCATCTCAAACATTGGTCACTAAAGATAATGAAAAATCAAAACCCGCTTCTAATATTCCCGTGTTGCCTTCTACAGGAGTAAGCACCACTACTAAGGCTCAAAGATCTAAGCTTAAAAGAAACAAGAAGAATGATAGAATCTGGCCCTAATCTAGTAGTCAAGTGAAGAAGAAAGTAGAAGCCCATCCTATGAATGTTATTTCTGTTTTGAATAAAAAGAATCATGTAGCTAAACCTAAAGGCTCTGCGGTTGTGCAGCGTTCTAAGCCTACTGTGAATTCTAATTTGAAATGTTGGAATTGCAATGAATGTATATTTTCTAGTCGTCATGATTCTTTCCTTATTGACCATGTGAATGAGATGAATGCCCGTAAAAATGGTTTAGAATGGAAACCGACTAGGAAAGTGTTAACTCAAGTTGGTTGGTTGTGGCGCCCCACTGGTAGAACTTTCACTATAGTAGGAAATGCGTGCCCTTTAACTAGGATCACTCACACTACAGCGAAGAAAGTGTGCCCTTTAATTAGGAGTACCAAGGCTACCAAAACACAAGCGTGTCCTTTAACTAGGAACACCGACACTACTGTAGGAACCAAGTGCCCTTTAACTAGGTCTACTCCCACTGTAGTGCCCGCTAATACTCCAAAACCTCAGAAAGTTGGAACAATAAAACCTGTTAGTGGAAAAACTTACATTAGAAAACACAGGAAATCTAAGGGACACATAAATGTTAGCAATTATGATAACTTTATATCTGTATCTGCTAACAATCCGGAACTAATAGTTTCTAATGCATTGTCTACTGTTGTTGTTGAAAACAGGTGGTCCAAATTGTTCTTTGGTATTTGGACTCTGGTTGCTCCAAGCATATGACTGGAGATCGCTCTCAGCTCAGAAATTTCGTCAACAAGTTTCTTGGTACGGTTGGATTTGGAAATGATCATATTGCAAAGATAATGGGTTACGATGAATATCGTATTGGGAATGTTATAATTTCTAAAGTGTATTATGTGGAGGGTCTTGGTCACAATTTATTTTCTGTGGGACAATTTTGTGATGTAAACCTTGAAGTTGCTTTTCGAGAGCATATCTGCTTCATTCATAATCTGGAAGGGGTTGATTTATTGAAAGGTACTTGAGGGAATAATCTATACACGTTGTCTCTAGAAGATATGATGGTCTCTTCTCCTGTATGTCTTCTCTCCAAAGCATCGAAGACCAAGTCATGGTTATGGCATCGACGGTTATCTCATCTTAACTTTGACGCTATTAGTCATTTGGCGAAAAACGAACTTGTTCGTGGTCTTTCTAAACTTACATTTCACAAGGATCATTTGTGTTCCGCCTGTACAATGGGGAAAAGCACTAAGAAATCATACAAACCCAAGACTGAAGACACCAACCAAGAGAAACTTTATTTGTTGCATATGGATCTTTGTGGGCCAATGCGTGTTGAAAGTCTTGGTGGTAAAAAGTACATCCTCGTCATACTGCATGATTACTCTCGGTTTACATGGGTGAAATTTCTCGCAACAAAAGATGAGGTACCTAATATCATTATCGATTTTCTCAAGATGATTCAAGTGCGTCTCAACACTACTGTCTGACGCATTCGTACAGATAATGGAACCGAATTTGTGAATCAAATTTTGTGTAAGTATTATGAAGAAGTTGGCATATCTCATGAAACATCCGTTGCTCGCGCTCCACAGCAAAACGGTGTCATTGAAAGGCGAAATCGCACAATTATGGAAGCAGCTCGAACGATGTTAATTTACGCAAAGGCTCCATTATTTTTATGGGCAGAAGCAGTAACTACAGCAGTGTACACCCAAAACTGGTCACTAATTCGTAAACGCCATGGTAAAACACCTTATGAGCTTCTCCATGGAAAAGTACCAGATTTATCATATCTTCATGTATTTGGTTCTCTTTGCTATCCAAATAATGATGGTGACAATTTGGGAAAACTTCAACCAAAGTCTGATATTGGTATTTTCATTGGTTATGCACCCGCAAAGAAAGCATACCGAATCTACAACCATAAATCTCGCAAGATCCTCGAAACTATGAATGTTGCTTTTGATGAGCTGACAGCAATGGCTTTTGAGCAAAAGAGCTCTGAACCCGCACTTCATGAAAAGGGACCCAGTAACATTAGTTCTGGTCTTGCCCCAAACAACCCTACATCATCATCATTTACACCACCTTCTAGGAATGAATGGGATACGTTGTTTCAACCGTTCTTTGATGAATTCTTTACTCCTCCAAGTATTGTTGCTCCAGAACCTGAGGTAATAGCTCCGGTAACTGAAGTTGTCACTCCAGCAACAGTTGCACAATCAGATACGTCTGCATCTAAATTGGTTAACATATACCTTCAACGAGTAATTCTCAACCAACACATGTATCAACTACCCATGCATGCCCATTGATGATGAAGAGGATGATGATGATCACGACTTGGAATTCGCTCAAATGCGTGAACCTCCATTCTTTGGTGTACCAATTCCCGACCCTAATCAAGCCGGATCGTCCACCTTAGAGGAAGCACCTACTACGGTTTACTCTAATCCATGGATTCGTGAACATGACAGCAAGTGGACAAAGGATCATCCTATCGATTCTATTATTGGTGACCCTAATCGTCCTGTATCCACACGAAGTCAGTTACAAGAAAGTGCAATGTTTTGTCATTTTGATGCTTTTCTCACTAAAGTTGAACCTAAGACATGGCAAGAAGCTTTAATCTTGTTGGATAGAAGCTATGCAAGAAGAACTTAATGAATTTATATGTCTTGATGTATGGGAACTTGTCCTATGCCCAGATAAAGTACAGTTACTCAATTTGAAATGGGTTTACAAGGTGAAACTCGACGAGTTAGGCTGAATATTGAAGAACAAAGCTCGACTAGTAGCTCGTGGATACAAGCAATTATTGGGCATCGACTTTATGGAATCCTTTGCACCTGTTGCCTGTTTGGAAGCTATTAGACTATTCCTTGCTTATGCAGCCCACATGAATATGATTTTCTATCAAATGGATGTGAAGACGGCATTTCTTAATGGTGAAATAAAGGAAGAGGTCTATGTTCAACAGCCGGGTGGTTTTGTGAATTCTAAATATCCTAATCATGTGTACAAGCTTAAAAAGGCTCTCTATGGGTTGAAGCAAGCTCTACACGCATGGTATGATCTATTGTCACAATTCCTCATCACGCAAGGCTTCGCTAAAGGCAAGGTGGATCCCACGCTGTTCATTCAGAAATAAGGTAAAGATATGATTATGGTACAAATATATGTTGATGATATTATATTTTCTGCCTCGACCCAAATCTTATCCGACAAGTTTGGGAAACTCATGTCTTCCAAGTTTAAAATGTAAATGATGGGCAAGGTATCATTCTTCTTAGGTCTTTAGATATCTCAGAGTCCTAGAGGCATCTTTATCAATCAATCCAAGTATGCCCTTGAATCGCTTAAGAAATATAAGATGGAATCTTCTGACCCCGTGGATACTCCAATGTTGGAACGAACTAAGCTTGATGCAGATCAACATGGAGTTGTCATTGATCCGACACTTTATCGTGGAATGATCGGTACCCTTCTGTATATCACAGCTAGACGACTTGATCTTCAGTTTGCTATATGTATGTGTGCTCGGTATCAAACTCGACCTACTGAGTTACACTTGGCTACTGTGAAACGGATCTTTTGATATCTTAAAGGAACCATTAATCAGGGACTTTGGTATTCGAAGGACTCTTCAATTGCACTTATGGCATATGTAGATGCGGATCATGCGGGTTGTCAAGATACAAGGCGTAGCACGAGTGGAACTTTTCAACTACTAGGAGATCGACTAATCAGTTGGGCATCGAAAAGGCAGAAAAGCGCTGCAATTTCAACTACGGAAGCAGAATACATAGCTATGTCCGGTTGCTGTGCTCAAATTCATTGGATGAGATCGCAATTAACCGACTATGGTCTAGGTTTCAACAAAATTCCGATGTACTGTGACAACAAGAGTGCAATTGCCTTATGCTGCAACAACGTTCAATTCTCCCGATCGAAGCACATTGACATTCGCTACCACTTCATCAAGGAGCAAGTGGAAAATGGAGTGATAGAGCTTTACTTTGTCCGATCTGAGTATCAATTGGCGGATATTTTCACGAAGGCTTTAGATCGCGCTCGAATTGTATTTTTCGCCGACAATCTAGGAATGAGAACCTTCTCGCCTGAGGCTGTTAGAAATACGTTTTACATATTAAGAAGGATCGGTCACTCCAACAATAGTCCATGTAATAGCTCGTAGTTTAGTAACTTATCTTTATTTAACAAACAACACCAAGCCTAGCCTACAACATGTGTAGGCCAGCCCAAATGTAAGCCCAAGCCCATGACAAGGGCTTGGGTATATAAACCCTCTCCTTAGATAGAGAGGGTGAGTGGTTTTCATATTTTACACATAGTTCTCATTAGTTTCTCTCTTTAGAATTGTGTGAAATCTACCATCTTTCTATCTCTTTCTCTCTCTAAAACATAAGCAAGATTTACATATCCCACAAATGGTATCAAGAGCCATGGGATGATTATTTGGTTTTTGTGTTTGTGTTCTTGATTCTCTCGCCATTTTTGATCCAATATCACACAAACCAAAAAAAAATTTGTGTTTTTATGAGTTAATCTTGATATACTTCATCTTGTTACTTGTTATAGTGATTTGGTATTGATATTTGGGTTAAAAACACAAAAAAAATTTGGGTGTTTGATTCACTTTTAGGCTTAGAATCTCGATTTGATTGTGTTATTATACTGTCCGAGAAAAGTGGTAAGATTGGTATCCATAGCACGATCTGATTTTGTGACTGCATAAACCCTGGGGGTTTCTACTTGCGATCCATAGTCACGATCTAATACTACGATCTAACTGCGATCACAAGTACGATCCACGTTACGATCTGTGACTACGATAGCTCACTACGATCCTAGCTAAGATCAAGGAGTATGATTGCTTAGTACGATCCAGGCTACGATCAGAGTACGATCTCTTCAGTACGATAGCTTAGTACGATCTAGGCTACGATCAGGGTACGATCGCTTCAGTATGATAGCTTAATACGATCTAGGCTACGATCAGGGTACGATCGCTTCAGTACGATAGCTTAGTACGATCCAGGCTGCGATCACTTGTTGCGATAAGGGAGTACGATCACCACTGCGATCACTTGTTGCGATAAGGGAGTGCGATCACCACTGCGATCGTTGAGTACGATCAAGGAGTATGATCATAGTGAGTACGATCTGAGTACGATCTCCACTGCGATCAGGTGTTGCGATCCAACATTTTTATAAAAACGTGTTTTTGAAAATTTTTAACAAACCGTGTGTAATTTTGACTTGGATTATTTTGGTTTATCAGGACATAATTTAGGGGATTTCAACATTATTTCTTGGATTTAACACACAACAACAAACACATTAACTTTCTCTCATTGTTCGATCAATATTTGTAAATCTTCACATCAAACTTCAATGGAATCGTTGAATTCGACATCTCAAGAGGGAGAATTGCATCTAATGCAAAACACAGCTAGTGAAAGTGGTATAACGTTATTTCGACTACTTCAGTCTCATCTTGTAACCCTTTCATGGTTTCAAGGAGGAAGTGAATTTGTGACACTCTTTGGTCAAGATCGTTATACATTCATCGACTCAATATTCCTCAACTTGAACCAACTAGCTGAGCAAATTCACAAAGAAGACTTTAATCACTCTGCATCAGTATCTGCATATAAAGCTCTAGTGACACAACTTACGCACTTATTTCAATTCAACATTGTTAAGTCTGAAAATTTAGGGATATGTCAGTAATTTCTTCAATACACACATATGGAGGTTCAAGAGTTCCGTGATACACTATTGAAATTCATGACATCGGTCTCGTCTTCAATTTATGAAAGATCCAGACTTCAGCAAGAGTATGATAGTGGAGTGCAAGTATCTACGATGCAGATGTTAGAGGAGCATGGTCATACGGTTGAAAACTTGGAGCCTCAAGATTGCAAGAGCATGGAATCGAGAGGAAAGCATGATACAAGCAGCATGTCAGGGAACGTGGTATATGATGTTTATTCCGATGAAATACCGCGTGTTGCGCATTCTGAAAATGTTGTAAGTAATCATGATACATGCTTTATGACTGCTTCACTAACCGATTCTGATTCGAAGACTAAAGAGCTTGAAACGATCTTAGCTCAGCAATCTAAAACTTTTGAGGATGCCAAAATTGAGTTTTCGAAAAAAACGGACAAATTTCAAACATATTTTGAAAAACTTGAAAAGTCAAAAGTTGTTCTTGAACGAAAATTAGATCAAAAAGTTCTAGATTCTAAAGCTGAAAAAGATAATATTTTGAAACAAATTAAGTTGCTTGAATCTAAGTTGGCATCCCAAGATAGATTTCTCAAAGAGAATGAGAACTTAAAGGCTCAAGTTCAGGAAAAGGTTTTTGCTATAGCTGCTTTGAAAAATGAGCTAAGGAAAACTAAGGGCACTAGTGTGGACACTAACCTTGAAAAACCATTAATCTTGGGGAAACCGCCTAAAATTCAGTCTGTTCGTCAACCGACTGTATTTAGATCAGAGCGACCAAAATACTCGAGACCACGGTTTGCCTCCCAAGATGATATGGTTCATAGTTCCAGACCAGTCACTCCACTATCTAGGCCTAATGTGATAAAACCAGCCTATGCAAACCCTACAAACAAGACTGCTACTAGTGATTCTCGGTATAGTTCTAAGAATATGCCACAACATAGGTCGAATAGCATGTCTAGTAATCACTATGTAAATGCATCAAAGAAAATGCCACAAGCAAGACCTAGGATTTCTAGATCTCAGTCGGACCTCAAACGCGATGTTTGTTCCGTATGCATGAAAAGTGTCTTCACGACTATTCATGATGCTTGTGTTACTAAAGTCTTGAAGGAGCCAAACTCAAGTGCTAAAAGAGGGAGTTACAAAGGAAATAGGTTTTATATTGCTAAGTATTCCGTTGTGAATAAGACAACCATGTCGCCTAGATCCAATCTTAGGTGGCAACCCACGGGTAGGATTTTTAAATCAGTTAATCTTAAATGGGTTCCTACAGGAAGGTTGTTTCCCTCTTGCACTACCAAGGTGGACTGTGAACCCCCGCATGGTTCTAAAATAGATATCGCTAACCCTTATAAAAGCACACAAATTCCAAATGAGAATGCAGGTACCAAAGTCCATGTTCAACAAAAACACAGCGGTCCAATATTTGTATACCGTACAACTAAGGACACTCTCAGAGTTTGGTTGTTGAAAAGATGATATCTAAGAAACAAGTGTCTCAGGGGACTCGCAGTTAAGCTGTACTATGGCTCCTCGTTAAATGACAGACGATGACCCGAACTTCAAAGAAAGGAAAGTTTATCGCCGATGATAAACTTATCCTCATTAACGAGAAATTAAATTTTCTCGGACACGAGCTAACATTAAAATTATTCAAAGATTTTAAGCGCGTGTAAATGGCGTATAATAACATTTCAGATTATGCCCCGGACTTCAGCTAAAGGGAAGTTATCGCCGATGACAACCATATAAAAACCATAAAAATTGAAAAATTCAGAAAAATCCAAAAATATTTTTACTTTATTTTTCAAAGGCATATCTTTTGGTACGATAATATTTACGGCCTTAGAAATGTCGATTAATATTTACACGGCGCCATAAATAGAGTTCGTACAAAAGTTGTAAATATTTCATAAAACATGCCTAGATGGCTTGTAGTTATTTCTGACTGCAACCCGGTTTTCATATTAAAGTCAAGTATTTCTTATGAAAGCTTTGGCTCACAACGGGAATTAATTTTCTCAGGCAAGGTTTACTTTAAAACCTTGTAAGGGATCAAGTTTACTTTATAACTTGGTCTAACACAAATCTGTGTACGTTTCAGTTCATTTATTTGTTAGAACAAGAGAAGTCTTGTTTTTATGAAGCTATCATCTCTACAACCATAGCTATCTACAATTGGTATCTACATACTCGACGATGCAACTACTCAACCGACGACTACAGCTCTTTCAATAGAACACGGGTCAGCAATTGAGGGGGAGCAATTGTCAAGCATTCAGAATCTTCGATGCCGTACGTGCCAAGTTCACAAGTTGGTGTCAAGACTACAATACCAATCATACCTGTGGTGTCAAGAGATGACTTCAGACGTGACGAGGCGACCAACATATGCTGACAAGAACAATTTGATCTTATCATATGATGTTCTCATAAATCAGGTCCAACCTTGTCAATTTATTCTAATATGGTGAATATGTGATCATGTTACAAATCGGTATCATATCTCATACATTTGGTATCATGAAGATAAAACGGACATGCATTTTTTTCCAAAACCTTTGTTAAAACTTCATTAAATCAATTGATATTAAAAACATCGATTGGGTTAATATTTTTAATATGGGGGAGAAAATGTGATTTAATATGGGAAATTATCAAAAATGGTTTGACTTAACGTGATGGCTCATCCCGACATGTGCGAAATGTTTTCGAATATCGTGGCATATGTTAAGGGGGAGCAAAACGGATTTGCACATCAAAAATGGATTTCATGGTGATTTATACTTACCCACAACCCGTTTATTTCACGACGATGAAGATTGTGATGACATAAGGATGGTAGGATAGGTTAATTCCTATGATTCTTCTTAAACCAGAGGAATCTTCCCAAGGACATTCCATAGCTAGAAATAGTAGTCCTTAGGATAGATGGAGAAAGATTGTGAACGTAGCTGAATGCCGACCAAGTACTTAAGTTAGCACTGGAACAATCACAACAAGGTGCTAGTTATGATGTATTGGTAAGCATTGAAGGGGTTGAAGAATGAAAAAGAATTGTAAAGATAAAGGGTGTAAAGAAAGAAGCCCTCCTTACAACCTTAGGCAGAAACCGGGTCAATACATATGTTGTTTAGATCATCTTAATGATTCTCGATATTGAAGATAGACATCATGGACCCAGTGATGCATTGCACAACCCATCCCAGCTAACTCAGATATCTCTTAAAAGGTATTTGTTTTATTCACACGAAGAAAACGCATTATCTATCGATTTACTCACTCCGAGTAAATTGGTATTGAAAAGGTGGCACTCCTCTCCAGCCTTCGATCATTAAAATCTAAAGTGCACGATCAAGTCTAGAGCCATTTGAGATCATCAAATATCTCATTAGGACACACTTTCATAATTCCTTGCTTCTTCACACACTGTGAAAAGTAAGAAAGATATTAAGAGTCCTACGCAAAATCTTCTTGATCTTGCCTAAACATCCGAGTAATAGGAAAGTATTTACAATGAAAATGGAAATCCTTCTTTAGCGAATATAAAAAATCTCATGGTAGGTGACTTGTGCGATTCTTTATGAATCAAACTTGTGATAACTGGAAAGCAACAGTGGTTTAATTCTTAGCTGAACTTAAACACGTTCCAGGCCTCTACGCAATATCTTAGTGATCTTGCCAGAACACTCAGAGTGATACCTTAGTGTTCACAGTGATGAGTGGAAATCCTTCTAGTGTTAACCTCAAACAGCACTTGGTAGGTAACTTGCAAGATTCAATATGAATTAAGCTCGTGACAACTGGAAAGCAATGATGGTGCGATTCTTTAATGAATCAAACTTGTTCCAGGAATCAGAATTGACGGCTTCAATCATGCGGATAAATTTTATCCAAATGATTCACTTTTTACGTTCGCAGTCTGCTTTGGATGGTCGAGTAAAGAGAACAGGTTTACCCGTGAAATCTTGTCAAGGATATTTTTAACTAAATCTACCTGCCACAAGTACGATATTTTATATCGTCTAAGGGTCTTCACCGACCGGAGGTAAAATGCTACCCAATTAGAATGAAATGTTCAAAGCCATTTCGTTCGTATCTACTTATGTTGCGGCATTTGAATACGGTGGCGTTGCGGAATCCAAGAAGAAGTCGTCCCTGCATGCTTATACTTTATGTACTTAATACCTCATCTAATTCAAGAAAGCCTAAAAGTTAAGTCTTCCGTTGTATCTAACTCTGAAGCTTTCAAGAATTACGAACGTATAAGTATGTGGGACATGAAGTCACGAAGAGGCGAAGATCACAAGTGATGGATGCACAAGATCAAGGCAAGAGATTAATGTTAAAGATTGATATCAAAGATCACATCAGCATCTTCACCAGAAAAAAAAGACGAAGACTACAAGCTCAAGACAAGCATAGTATGCTAGGTTTATCTCATTATTGTAACTTGGGTAATGCCCTTGTTTGGAGTGACCTCCCTTAGGGGGAGATTGTTGGAAATACGTTTTACGTATTAAGAAGGATCGGTCACTCCAACAATAGTCCATGTAATAGCTCGTAGTTTAGTTACTTATCTTTATTTAACAAACAACACCAAGCCTAGCCTACAACGTGTGTAGGCCGGCCCAAATGTAAGCCCAAGCCCATGACAAGGGCTTGGGTATATAAACCCTCTCCTTAGATGGAGAGGGTGAGTGGTTTTCATATTTTACACATAGTTCTCATTAGTTTCTCTCTCTCTATAATTGTGTGAAATCCACCATCTTTCTATCTCTCTCTCTCTCTAAAACATAAGCAAGATTTACATATCCCACAGAGACTCTTAAGGAACTGGCAGATGAAGCGAAAGAATAGTGATGGTAAACTATTCTCTGTATCCTCGGTGGTCATCTGTATATATTGTTTATATTTTTATCCACAAAAGCAAAATACAAAAATATAAAACCATATAAAAACCATAAAAATTGAAAAATTCAGAAGAAACCAAAAATATTTTTACTTTATTTTTTAAAGGCATGTCTTTTGATACGATAATATTTACGGCCTTATAAATGTTGATTAATATTGACACGGTGCCATAAATAGAGTTCGTACAAAAGTAGTAAATATTTCATAAAACATGCCCAAATGGCTTGTAGTTATTTCAGACTACAACCCGGTTTTCATATTAAAGTCAAGTATTTCTTATGAAAGCTTTGGCTCACAACGGGAATTAATTTTCTCGGGTATGGTTTACTTTATAACCATATAAGGGATTGTGTTTACGTTATAACACAATCTAACACGGATATATGTACGCATCAGTGCATTTATTTGTTACAACAAGAGAAGTCTTGTTTTTAGGAAGTTATCATCTCTACAACCATAGCAATCTACAATTAGTATCTACATACTCGACGATGCGACTACTCAACCGACGACTACAGCTCTTTCAATAGAACACGGGTCAACAATTGAGGGGGAGCAATTGTCAAGCATTCAGAATCTTCGATGCTGAAAGTGCCAATTTCACAAATTGGTGTCAAGACAACAATACCAATCGTACATGTGATGTCAAGAGATGACTTCAGACGTGACGAGGCGACCAACATTTGCCGACAAGAACCATGTGAACTTATCATATGATGTTCTCATCAATCAGGTCCAACCTCGTCAATTTTTTTCTAATATGGCGAATATGTGATCATGTTACAAAACGGTATCATATCTCATACATTTGGTATCATGAAGATAAAACAGACTTGCATTTTTCTTCCCAAAACCTTTGTTAAAACTTCATTAAATGAATTGATATTAAAAACATCGGTTGGGTTAATATTTTTAATATGGGGGAGAAAATGTGATTTAATATGGGAAATTATCATAAATGGTTTGACTTAATGTGTTGGCTCTTCCCGATATATGCAAAATGTTTTCGAATATCGTGGCATATGTTAAGGGGGAGCAAAACGGATTTGCATATTAAAATGGATTTTTATGGTGACATATACTTACCCAAAACCCATTTATTTCACGACGATGAAGATTGTGGTGACATAAGGATGGTAGGATAGGTTAAGTCCAATGATTCTTCTTAAACCGGAGGAATCTTCCCAAGGACATTCCATAGCTAGAAATAGTAGTCCTTATGAAAGATGGGGAAGATTGTGAATGTAGCTGAATGCCGACCAAGTACTTAAGTTAGCACTGGGACAATCACAACAAGGTGCTAGTTATGACGTATTGGTAAGCATTGAAGGGGTTGAAGAATGAAAAAGAATTGTAAAGATAAAGGGTCTAAAGAAAGAAGCCCTCCTTACAACCTTAGGCAGAAACCAGGTCAATACATATGCTATTGAGATCATTTTTAATGATGCTTGATATTGAAGATAAGACATCTTGGACCCAGTGATGCAATGCACAAACCATCCCAGCTAACTCAGATATCTCTCAAAAGATATTTGTTTTAATCACATAGAGATTAACGCGTTATCTATCGATTTTTGCACTCGCAGTAAATTGGTATTGAAAAGGTGGCACTCCTCTCCAGCCTCCGATCACTAAAATCCAAAATGCACGATCGAGTCTAGAGCCATTTGAGATCATCAAATATCTCATTAGGACACACTTCCGTATTTCCTTGCTTCTTCACACTCTGTGAAAAGTAAGAAAGATATTGAGAGTCCAACGCAAAATCTTTATGATCTTGCTTGAACATCCGAGTAATACGTAAGTATTTACAATGAAGATGGAAATCCTTCTTGAGAGAATATCAAAAAGATCATGGTAGGTGACTTGTGAGATTCTTCATGAATCAAACTTGTGATAACTGGAAAGCAACAGTTGTTTAATTCTTAACTGAATTTAAACACGTTCCAGGCCTCTACGCAATATCTAAGTAATCTTGCCAGAACACTCAGAGTGATACCTTAGTTTTCACAGTGATGAGTGGAAATCCTTCTAGTGTTAACCTTAAACAGCACTTGGTAGGTAACTTGCAAGATTCTGTATGAATCAAGCTCGTGACAACTGGAAAGCAACGGTGGTGCGATTCTTTAATGAATCAAACTTGTTCCAGGAATCGGAATTGACGGCTTCAATCATGCGGATAATTTTATCCAAATGATTCACTCTTTACGTTCGCAGTCAGCTTTGGACGATCGAGTAAAGAGAACGGGTTTACCCGCAAAATCTTGTCAAGGAGTTTTTTAATTAAATCTACCTACCACAAGTACGATCTTTTATATCATCCAACGGTCTTCACCGACCGAAGGTAAAATGCTACCGAATTAGAATGAAATGTTCAAAGCCATTTCGTTCGTGTCTACTTATGTTGCGGCATTTGAGGATGGTGGCGTTGTGGAATCCGAGAAGAAGTCATCCCCGCATGCTTATACTTTATGCACTTAATACCTCATCTAATTCAAGAAAGCCCAAAAGTTAAGTCTTCCACTCTATCAAACTCTGAAGCTTTCAAGAATTACGAAGGTATAAGTATGTGGGACATGAATTCACGAAGAGGCGAAGATCACAAGTAAAGGATGCACAAGATCAAGGCAAGATATTAATGCTCAAGATTGATATCAAAGATCACATCAGCATGTTCACCTAAAAAGAAAAATAAAAGAAAGACGAATACTACGAGCTCAAGACAAGCATAGTATGATAGGTATATTTTATTATTGTAACTTGGGTAACGCCCTTGTTTCGAGTGACCTCCCTTAGGGGGAGATTGTTGGAAATATGTTTTTACCTATTTAGGAAGATTCGGTCACTCCGACAATATATTAAGTAGTAGCTCGTAGTTTAGTTATTTTATATTATGTAAACATAGAAAGGCCTAGTCCATGGAATGCATGGATGGCCAAATATGTAAGCCCAAGCCCATCTTATGGGCTTGGTATATAAACCCTCTCCTTAGATGGAGAGGGTGTGTTTCACTTCATTTTTTCACATAGTAAGAAGGTGTTTCTCTTTCACTTTCTCTCTCTAAGTGTGTGTGTTCTCACCATTTCTCTATCTCTTTCTCTATCTAAAACATAAGCAAGATTTACAATATCTTACAAGTTTCCTATCCTAAAACACCTTTTGACTCCAACGTTCCATCGTGGCTAGTAGGTTGTTTTGGGTATAGATCGTAGCCATAAACCATTGAAAACCATTAAAAGTGCTTGATAAAACTCAAAACTTTTAACACTTTGAAAGTTTTACATTTCTGAAAAGCTCCCCCTACACACATGCATCGATATACGAAATAGTTTAGCATGTGAAGGAAAGAGTTGCACTTGAGTCTTTAAGATCACATGTTGCGATATATTACATTTTAATCACATTTTCACCCCTATCTCTAATATAAAAACATAATATTAGAGATACCAATTGATTAAGATATGACAAATTCTAAAAACCGATTAGGAGAGAAACATGTGTGCACGCATGAATAATGGAACTTCTGAAGTCAGATTGCTCGCCCTCAAAAATATATGTGTGTCTTGAAACAAAAATTTGTCAAAATTTTGGAAAAACAACACTACCAAATATGTTGAGGTACGAAGGTGATATACCTTATCCGTTATGGTATATTACATATGACAGTTTTAGACCGTTTTTAGAATGTGTTGGATGCATAAAATATGACAATATCTGAGATGTATCCAGCCACATTAAAGGCTTGATTTTAAAACGCTCCCCCTCAAAAATTGATCAAAATAACATATGACATTTTTGAGATATAAAAACCATTTTATGAGGAAGGGAGTGTTGAACATAAAATTTTGAAAGATTTAGAAAAATCTTTTGAGTTCTGGAAAAATTGTGTTCAACGGTTTCGAAATGATCATGATATAAGACTTCTCTTCTATTGCATAGGGAAAGCGCACTGAAACGTACACTTCCCTTTCGGGTCCATTTTCATGTGCTCAAAACTTTTATTGTTTTGTGACTAGCTCATGACCGAGAAAAATTAATTTCTTGTTGTGAAGGAAAAGTTATCATCCGTGATAAACTTTCCTTAAGTTGAGGTTCGAGTTCTAAGCTGACGTTTACTTAGAAGTCGTATTTCATGAACTTAAAAACTTTGAATGTTTTTATGAGAAGCTCATGACCGAGAAATATGAATTTCTCGTTGAGAAGGATAAGTTATCGTCCGAGATAAACTCTCCTTAGTTGAGGTCCGAGTCCTAAGATGTGAAGCGCTTAGAAGTCATTTACACGAGCTTAAAACTTTCGAGTAGTTTTATTGTAAGCTCGTGTCCGAGAAAATCGAATTTCACGTTTTGAGGATAAGTCATACTCGGGATGAACTTTCCTGTTATTGAAGTACGAGTTACAGTCAGACATGTGACTGTAAGTCTTTGTACATAAGCTTAAAAACATTGAATGTTTTTACAGATAGCTCATGTCCCAGAAAAATTAATTTCTCGTTCGGGGGATAAGTCATCATCGGGATGAACTTTCCTGTCTTTTGAGTTCGGCTTACAGTCTGTAATTTGACTATAAGCCATTGCTAGAAGCTTAATTGTGAAACCCTTGAGACAATTGTTTCTCTGATATCTGCTTTTTCAGCAACCAAACTATGAGAGTGTCTTTTGTTGAACGAGTTACAAATATTGGATCTTTGTGTTCCCGTTGAACCGTGACGGTGGTACCTGCACTTTCATTAGTAGTTTGTATGCTTGCATGTGGGTTAGTGATATCTTTGTGAGAACCATGTGTGGCCTTGAACCTTTGTCGCGCTAGAGGGAAATATCGTTCCAGTAGGAACCCACCAAATACATATTGTTTTGAAGGTTCTACCCGTTGGTATCCACCTAAGACAAGGTCTAGGAGACACAGGTTTCTGATGCACACGGAAGACTTAATTTGAGAAAGCCTATTTCCTTTAGGGTTCCGTCTTTGAGGTGCTCTAGCTTTTTGGTTCACCTTTTTTAGGACTTTAGTGATACAATCATCATGAATGGCATTAAACATACATTTGTTACATTTCGAACAAACAAAGTGCTTAGCATCTAAGAAGGCTCTAGAGTTCCTAAGGTTGGCGGATATGTGCACATCATAGAAGTGTCTAGAATTCCTAGATGTGTGATTATCGCTCCTAGGTTGTGGTTTTGTCCTATCTCTTGCTTGTGTCTTGTTCTTAGCATCCTCTAGATAGCTTTTATGACCCGTGTCATTTGAATTGCGCCTAGGCATGTTCTTGGAGCTATTTCTAGAGTTGCTTGAAGCATTCATGTGATCGGGTTTTACAGAAACGTGGTTTCTTAAAGAGGGTCTAGATTGTGGAGTGACTTGTTTTGGCAAATTGCTATTCATGTCACCTTGGGATGCAAACCTCGGGTTCAACGTTTTGGGTCGTTCAGATTTAAACGCATTCAGTTGTCTAGCAACTGAGCGGTTTCTAAATGGTTGAGAAGGAGGTTTCTCCAAGACTGACTGTTTTGCTAACTTAGTATCCACACTGTTTCCTTTGAGCTACCTTAATTCATTTTTCACCGCTGTCAGTGCAAAAACCTTTTCCTAAATTTGAGCCTTTAATTGCTCATTTTGTATTAGTAATTGAGCGACACGTTGTTCTAACTTAATGTTCATATTATCCAATATGTCGGCATCAGCATTCGCGTCATTACTATCTACATTGTCGATAGGTTGCACAAATATTTCACTTAATGAAGCAGACAGAGGACTTGGATTTTGAGAAGCCAACTTTGATTCTAACAAACTTATTTGTTTCACAAAATGTTCTTTTTCCGCATTGAAATCTTGAATCTTACGATCCAATTTTTGTTCAAGAACAACATTTGCTTTTTCAAGTTTTTCAAATAAGCCTCAAATTTGTTATTTTTCTTTGAAAAATCGAGTTTGGCATCCTCAAAATATTTTGTCTTTTGAGATAACAAAGTTTCGAGCTCGTGAATCTTAGAATCAACATCCTGGGAAGTCTCTCCTCCATTAGTACTCGTATCTGATGAATTAGGTGTGGTATTGCTATCAACCTTTTCCACTAGATATGTGTCAAAAATGGGTTCAGATTGCTTAGTATGTTGATGAACATGATATTCAGCATTTAATTGTACCGTAGCCATTGACTCAACGTCATAAATGGGTCTGATATCCGCATCATTGGTTGTTTGATCATTCCTTGAGCTGTTACTGGTATGCTGCTTTTCGGATTCTATCCCGCTGCTTTCTATATCAACCAAAGAATCATCCAATGCTTGACCCTTATCGACGTTGTTCTCTTTCGTCTGCATCAGTCTTTGATTCACCCTTCTTTCAAATTGCTTTTGATGGCGTGTTCTTTCAGCAATTGACTTCTTTATATTACTCATATGTTGAAGAAGTGTCTCTTTGAACGCTTGAAGATTTACGAGAGTGTATTTGACGAAGTATGTACTTGTGAACTCTCGGTCTTTGTTGGATAAGCCACTTGAGTCAATGAATTGCTGGAACTGATTGTTGAGAGTTAAAAGGGCCTCCATGGATATAATATCTTGAAAATCATCTCTGTCAAGTTCTTGTTGAAGATGGTCCACATTAAGTAGCATCGTTCTGGTGAATGTCTCAACATCTTGACCAAATAGTAGAATGAATACCCGTTTGAATCTAATTTCAAGACGAGTGTCTTTTAGGTCTTATCTTGAAAGAACCTGAAGGTGTGACTTAAGCAACTTTATGTGTTCCATGCATCTTTCTTTTGCTTTCGACATCTTGTATTTGATTGCATGAACGGTTTTGGTGGTAGAATCCTTGCTAGAAGTTTTACTGATTGGAGTCTCAGTATTTGTCTGAACCTCTGGATTCTGCATCTCCTCTTTATTCATCTTAGTGTCCATTGAGCGGATGTCACGAAGAGGATATGATGTGTATGGATTATGGATCTTAGTGGATGTGTTGTGATGTGATTGTGGTTAAAATTTCGAAAATTCCAAACTTTTTTTTTGGTCCGACAATAAATTCTTCAATCCGATATAACGTTAGACCGAAAAATTTGGAATCGCCAAATTTTGAAATCGAGTTAGAAATAGCCAATAGCTAGTAGGGAAAAAATTGAAAAAGTGAAAAGTTTTGACAAAAAATAAAACCTAAAATGGCCTAAAAATTTAAATTTTGGTCCGAAAATTCGAATTTTTGGTCGAAAAATTTTTCGTATCGCTAAAATTTAAAATTGAAGCTTAAATGGCCTAAAGATGGTCTAGAAAAGAATAAATTGACTATGTTTTTCCCGCCAAAAAAGTTTTTTTTTTGGTAAACTATGTTCCGGGACTAGTCTAGATAGTGGCTAAGTCTAAAAAGAACTCGAACAAAAATTAGCATCGCAATAACTCATCGCAATGTCCAAAGTGATTCTGTCGGAATGTCTCTCTTAAGCCTGTCGCAATGACCAAAATTTCTATCGCAATGATGAAGTTGTCGCAATGTCCAATCTATTGCAATGCCCCGATCGCAATAACCTATCGCAATGTGAAACAAAGTTGTCGTAATGTGATCCTATCGCAATGTGAAATAAAGTTGTCGCAAAGTGATCATATCGCAATGTCAAACAAAGCTGTCGCAATACTGAACTTTGAAGCTAAATTAAGAGCTACAAATCGCAATATGGATCGCAATCTGGATCGCAATGATAAACCCTAAGTCATTGCGATGGAAAACAGGTAGAATCTATCGTAATGTGACAAACAGTATACAAATTTCCACTTTTTTCGCATAAAACCCAACCAATTCGAGATTTTGAGCCAAAAAATGATCCAAACACCCAAAAATTTTGTATTTATAACCAAAGTAAATATACCAAATCTCTACCACAACTATGTAGAAGATTTGTATCAAGAAAAAACCATAAAAAACACAAAAAATATGGATCGAATGTTTTAGATCAAAATAGGCATGAAAATCAAGAACACAAACACGAATCTTCAATCACCTATCCACTATAGGATCCTGATACCAAATGTTAATCTTACTTTAATCAATAACACAAGATTTAGAGTAGAAACAAAAGAACGTTAGAGAGAAAACTAGAGAGAGAAAGTAGAGAGAGTGGTGGAAGGTTTACACTTTTACTATATGAAAAGAAATGAACCAACACCCTCTTCCATACATGGGCTTTCCATGGTCCGTGGGTTTGTTTCCATGGGCCGCGCTTGGCTTGTCTTGGGATTAGAGCTCCTAACTTATACAATATTAGCTTAAAGTCCAAGCCCGGTTTTCCCGACTACCCTATTACGATACAAGACCTTTAACGACTAAGATGACCTATTACATTCTTGTTCGACTATATAAAATATAGGGCTAACAAAATGTGTTTTTCCTTGGTGGAAACCGGATCATATCTCGGCGTGTATGGCACATATGATATGTTGCATCTTTACCAACACCAAGTACAATCTTGCATTTTACATCGCTCAACGGATCAACTATGCTCTTTCTAGACCAACTACAAATCTTCCATATGCCATGCTCCTCATTCGTCTTTTCAAAAAGGTTGGTGAAGACTTTCTGTAACACTCTCATTTTTCGTATCGGTACAGCGGAAGGGTCTTTCAGAGTGTTACGGGATAGCACAATAACTCCAATCATAGACAACACATAAAAATGGTTGTACAAGGTTTAACAAACATTCATTCGATAAAAAGGTTTAAAAGTGTACAACAGGTCCCAAATTATACAGGTCATTAAGTTTACAAAACACAGATCGAATGAACATTTTTAATATTAAGTGTGGGCCATCAGAGTCGATCTCCATCCGGATTACCTTCAAGCACCTGAGATAGAAAACATGCAAAAATCATATCAGCGAATGCCGAGTGAATTCATAGAGTTTAATGAAAACCGTTATATAAAACAATCAATTACAATCATTTAAAATCAGAACACAAGTATAATATCGGAAGTAAGTCCACATATTGCTAGTCAGGCAATATATAAATCAAGCATACATCTGAAACCGTCCATGAGACCGTAGTCTCTATATTACCATGATAGGTAATATATTCATCGTAATAGCGTCGTTATCGTTTATTTAGATTATACATGTCGTATAGATTATAGGATTATTATTAGCCGCATGACATTGTTACCTTACTGTGAAAACAGCGGGCCGCGAACCCGACAAACAATTTGCCCATCTAAGTTAGCGTGTCGTCACAAAAATCACGCTATGGAATCTTCTCATACATAAATTCGCTTACCAATCAATGTGGTACGACGGGGATCAACCGTCAAGGCGCGAACTGGGGTGATCGTCCCCAAATAGTACTATCAAATGCATAAGCGTCTACCAAATCCCGGTAGTTCACAATTCATGCTAATGGGACTTTAAGTGACATAACCTAACTACTAATAATCCTTTTAGTCTCGAATATAGGGTCATAGCATCATTCGGGTCCATCTCATTAAGCATACAATCAGGACTACTTGTGTTCTATTTATAAAAATCTAGCATGTTATCTCCCTCGCGGGTTTACAAATCATTTTATAAAACATTTAAAAGAGTGCGAGGCTATGAACTCACGTTGTTAATGAAAGGCGGATTATCGGCTACGGGCGTGCTTCGGTCACGGAAACCTATATAAATAATAATCGGTCTTAGACTCGGTCCAATGACTTTTATCAAAATAACAATATACATATATATGATTATTGTACATATGATGATGATCAAGTGGGTTTATAAATCCTCATTTACTCATTTTAGCGTTTACGTTTTAGTATCGTCTTACTAGTTCACTAGTTTTACCGATTTTACCTATTTTAAGTTCATTAAGTCTTTTATAAGTTCTTTTACTTGTTTTTACCCATTATATACTTATATGATCAGTATATATACTTTTCATGTTGGGCCCTATTGGGTTAAGCCCAAATAATTCTTTTTACAAGTATTTATCTTATTAAGTCCAATTATTAGTCTAATAGGTTTAGTTAGCTCGTAATTGTCCGTAATTCTTATAGTTCGGGTTTTATCGGTTTTTACTTGTCTTAGTTACTTATACATCAGTATATAACTTTTATAAACTTTACATTAGACGGGTTTGGTCGTCTAAGTTTTATTTGATGAAAAACGTTAATTTCACGGCGATAGCCGAAAAAGTCGTAAAAATCAAGTTTATAGTTTTTATTACTTATAAATATTATTTTTACCACCATTTATATAATTTATCCATTTAATTAACCTTTTATACATTTATATAAATAAGTTTTATAAGTTAGTGGGTTTATACTTTACATTTTATAAATTATAAAGTGAGTGCTTATATAATAATAATAAACATTATTTCCAAAATCTGATTTTTAACTTCACATTCACCATTTTTATCATATCTAGAGTTCTACAATGACTTAGAAGCTCATTTTTGGATGACAACTTCTTCATAATATTTGCTAAATATAACTTAGTTATAGCTACTGCCCATTTTGAGTCTAAGTTGCCTTAACAGTCCCTACAAAACTGCTTATTCAGATTGTACCACCTAACTTGTTTTGATCATATCTCACTCATTATTTTGATTCCATTGCATGGCCAACTCTCACATGTGTATAACATCATCTACTTTACTGTAAATAGATCAAACCATGCATTTTTATCAGTTCTTCATTTAGTTATCTACTGTTTTTATACAGCCAACTAATTAGACATGATTTTAGCTTCATTTCTTATGGTTATCATCATTTTTAAGCATGTTTATCAACACTTGATCCCCACACAACATTTTTATCATCATATATACATCATATACATATACAAAATGAAAGAAAATATATTTTTTCTTTACAAAATAATAAGAGAAAAATGTAGAGGATGATCTTCTTTACCAATCCAAGTGGATTTCTTGTTTTAGGAAGGCAAGAACTTGATGAACACAACAAGTATCTCCAAGACCATCAAATATCAAGATCATATGTTGGAAAATCAGCCCTAGGATACAAGCAAATCACCTCCAAAGTTGGTTATATGGCCACCAAATGATCAAGGTTTCAAGGAAACACCTTAATAGGACTAGTAAACATGTGGTTTGTAGTTAGAAAAGATCAATGAGGGTTTTTGTGGCTTGATGTGGGACGGCACAAAGATGAAGGTTGAGAGAGTTTTGAGAGTGAATTGCATGTAAGAAATGGTTAAGTGAAAACCATTTGTTGGTTTTGTGTAGTGGTGGAAGGTTTAGCTTAAAGTGTAAGCATAAGCTTACACTTGTATAAGCTTAGCTAGAATGTGTGCCACCTAAGTGTGGTGTGTCACAATGCCGTCCCATATAAGCTAGTGGGATGGGGCAAAGTATTTTGTCCCATCTCACTAGTTTACGGGTATTTCTCGATTCTAGTTTTCTCGATTTGCGTGCCCTCGGGTCATTTTACGAAAAACGTTTTTATAAATTATGAATCACCGTCACAAAACGAATCCAATAAAAATTGTCTCATCAAAAACGGAGTTCAAAAACGTAAATACGTAATCCTAAGGTTTCCGGTTTAGTCGTAAAAGACGCCAAATTATGTACGTAAGCCCAAATTTAAATCCGTAAATTGTGAGTTCGTCAACCAACATAAAAAATAAGTTTCAAAATATTATACGAGAAAATATTTAACTACCTGAAAATGTTAGATTTGTCACAGCTTTTCCTCCTAAAAGGGATCAACGTCCTCGTGATCCATTTCATTTGGATGTCCGTTTCTTATTGAGATCGAAGAGGTGCGGATATTTCTTCCACATTTCATCCTCTCGTTCCCAAGTATACTCCGATCCATGCTTTGAATTCCATCGGATCTTGACAATAGGTATCCGACTTTGTTTCAGTTGCTTTACCTCACGATCCATAACTTCTACGGGCTCTTCGATAAAATGCAACTTCCCATCTATTCGAACCTTACCTAACGGAATTTTCTCATCACTCACTGCTAGACATTTCTTCAGATTAGATACATGGAATGTGTTGTGAACACCATGAAGTTCTGGGGGTAACTCTAGTTTGTAAGCCACCGGACCTACTCTAGATAGAATCTTAAAGGGTCCAATATAACGGGGATTCAATTTTCCTCGTTTTCCAAATCTTATAACGCCTTTCCATGGCGATACTTTCAACATTACTCGGTCACCCGCTTCAAACTCCATTGGCTTCCGCCGCACATCCGCGTAACTTTTCTGTCTACTACGGGCAGTCAACAACCTCTTCTTAATCTGAACTATCATCTCCGTAGTCTCCCGGATCAATTCCGGTCCCGTGAGCTGGGTATCCCCAACTTCACTCCAACATACAGGAGATCTACACTTCCTACCATACAAAGCTTCAAACGGTGCAGCCTTAATACTAGAATGGTAACTATTGTTATACGAAAACTCTGCTAACGACAAATGTTTATCCCAATTCTTACCAAAGTCTAACACACAAGCTCTCAACATATCTTCCAGTGTTTGTATCGTCCTTTCACTCTGCCCATCAGTCTGGGGGTGATAAGCAGTGCTCATATCGAGATTCGTTCCCAAAGATCTTTGGAGAGATTTCCAAAAATTCGATGCGAATCTAGGATCTCGATCTGAAATGATCGATACAGGCACTCCATGCTTGCATACGACATTATCCAGGTATATTCGAGTCAGCTTCTCCAGTGAGAACTGCTCCTTAACCGGAATGAAGTGTGCTGATTTGGTCAGTCTATCGACAATAACCCAAATCGAATTGTTTCCAGATGATGTTCTAGGAAGCTTGGTGATAAAGTCCATCGTAATTCGCTCCCACTTCCATTCAGGAATCTTTGGTTGTTGAAGTAGTCCTGATAGCTTTTGATGTTCAGCTTTAACTCTAGCACAAGTCAAGCATTGAAGAACATACATAGCTATGTCAGCTTTCATATTCGGCCACCAATACAACTTCTTCAAATCATGGTACATCTTATCAGATCCCGGATGAATAGAATACTTGGATTTATGGGATTCTAACATAATCAAATCTCTTAAGCCTCCAAACTTAGGTATCCACATACGACCTCTTAAACATTTCACTCCATCAGCTCTAACCTCTAAAGGATCTCCTTCTCCTCGGGAACCCTTCATTAACAAAATTCTCCTTCTTACCAGCTTCTATTTGCGCATTTCTAATTTGCTCAGGCAAATTATTGTGCACGGTCAAGACTAGAGAACGCACCCTGATAGGCTCTCTATCTTTCCTACTCAACGCATCAGCAACAACATTGGCTTTTCCTGGGTGATATTTTATATCACAATCATAATCACTTAACAACTCTATCCATCTTCGTTGCCTCATGTTCAACTCTTTCTGGTCGAGAATATACTGTAGGCTTTTGTGATCGGTGAATACCGTACACTTGGTGCCATACAGATAATGTCTCCACAACCTAAGAGCAAAGACCACAGCTCCTAACTCAAGATCATGAGTAGTATGATTCTCCTCATTCTTCCTTAATTGCCTAGAAGCATAAGCTATCACTTTCTCTCTCTGCATCAAAACAGCTCCATAACCTCTAAGAGATGCATCACAATACACTACAAAATCTTCACTCCCTTCGGGTAATGATAAGATTGGCGCACTACATAATTTTTGCTTCAATGTCTGAAATGCTCCATCTTCATCACTTCCCCAAACGAAAGGTTTATTCTTCTGAGTAAGCTTAGTCAAGGGTTTAGCTATTAAAGAAAATTCTTTAATAAATCGCCTATAATAGCCAGCTAATCCTAAGAACTGTCGCACTTCCGTTGGCGTTGTCGGTGCAGACCAATTCTTAATAGCTTCAACCTTTGCAGGATCAACATGAATTCCATCTCTGTTAATCACATGACCAAGAAATTGCACAGAATCCAACCAGAAATCACACTTCGAAAACTTAGCATACAACTTTTCATCCTTCAGCAACTTCAAAACAATCCTCAAATGTTCTCTATGCTCATCTTCATTCTTAGAATAGATTAGAATATCGTCAATAAACACAATCACAAATTTATCCAAGTAGGGCTTGCACACTCGATTCATTAAATCCATGAAAACCGCAGGTGCGTTAGTTAACCCAAATGGCATTACTTGAAATTCATAGTGTCCATAACGAGTTCTAAATGCAGTTATAGGAATATCTTCTTCACGGACGCAAAGTTGGTGATATCCTGACCGCAAATCTATCTTAGAATACACACTAGATCCTTGCAGTTGATCAAACAAATCATCAATCCTAGGTAAAGGATATCGATTCTTAATTGTCAACTTATTCAGTTCCCTATAATCAATGCACATACGAAAAGATCCATCCTTCTTCTTAACGAACAAGACTGGAGCTCCCCAAGGCGACGAGCTCGGTCGAATAAAACCTTTATCAGACAAATCCTTAAGTTGCTCAGATAACTCCTTTAATTCAGAAGGGGCTAATCGGTAAGGCGCACGTGCCACCGGTGCAGCACCAGGAATTAAATCGATTCGAAACTCTACTTGCCTTATCGGTGGAAGTCCTGGTAAATCTTTAGGAAATACCTCAGGAAATTCACAAATAATAGGTACATCTTCCAATCGTTTCTCCCTAGACTCATTCCCGGTCACTTGAGCTAAGAATAACTCACAACCGTTCCTGATGTACTTTTGGACTTTAATACATGAAACGATTTTCAAACGGGATTCACCTCGACTACCATCAATTACTAACGTTCTATTCCTAAGAGGAATCTTAACCTTCTTTTCTCCACATAAAATAGTAGCATTATTCGACGACAACCAATCCATACCAATAATAATATCGAAACTACCTAATTCTATCAACATCAAATCAATCGGAAAGGAATGGTTCAAGAGATTTAGAGAGCATCCTTCTAATAGCTTATTAGTTTTCACTAATTTACCATCAGCCAATTCCACCTCGTAACTGGTACTTATCTCAACAGGTTCAATATCAATAAGGGCACTAAATTTAGTGGATACAAAGCTCCTATCGGCACCCGAATCGAATAAAGCAACAGCATAATGATTGTTGAGTAAAAACGTACCGGTAACGACATTCGGATCCTCTTTCTTCACCTCAATTGTTCCAAGTTGGTAGATACCACCCTGGGGGTTTCTTCCAGGTACAATCGCTTTCAACTTGGGGCATTCCGATTTCCTATGACCTTCTTCATTACAGTTGAAGCAAATCGTTCCCTTCTTACACCTTTCAACCTTGTGTCCAAGCTTTCCGCAATTTCGGCACTTCCAGCAGTCGCCAGGATGCCTCTTGTTGCCACACTTAGGACATCTATCATCGTTGCGCGGTGCATTGTTGGTAATAGCATTTGCATTCCCCTTTCTCTGGTTCTGACGGCGATTGAAATTCTTCCTATAATCACCTCTATCTACACGATCACCGTCTCCCTTTCTTTTCTCACCTACACGGGCTTCATCTTCCTTATCCTGAATTATCTGTCCAATGAGTTGGTAAGCCATTCGAACAGCATCATCAATGGTAAGTGGTTTCGATGATGTTACGTCCCCCCGGATATTCCTGGTCAACCCTTTCACATATTGCTCAATTCGGATCTCTTCGGGTTCAACCAATCGAGGACATAGCAAGGCCAACTCATGGAATCGATTCGTGTAACTATCAATGTCCACACCTTTCATTCTCAAATGAATCAACTCTTGTTCTAACCTAATAATCACACTACGAGGACAAAACTCCAAAGTCATCCACTTCTTGATTTCATCCCAAGGAGTAGCATTAGCAGCATCAAGACCCATGAAAGCAATTCTCCCGTTCCACCAAGTCAACGCACGACCTTTAAGAGTAGCCATAGCAAAAGTCACCTTATCTTCCTCCTTACACTTACTAATCCTAAACACCGATTCAATCTTCTCGATCCACTGGCTTAATCCTACAGCACCTTCAGTTCCATTAAAAGGTAGAGGTTCACACTTCATGAACGTCACATAAGTACAGCCACCAACTTCAGGTGCATTAGTTCCAAGTCCTCCTACGTTTCCTCCAGCATTAGCATTCACATTATTAGCATTCACATTCACATTAGTACCGCCAATTCCACTACCGCCAGCTCCACTACCGCTAGCTCCACTACCGCCAGCTCCACTACCGCCAGCTCCACTACCGCCAGCTCCACTACCGCCAGCTCCACTACCGCCAGCTTCATTTCTAGCATTTGCCATAAATTCAGTCATAGATGCGGTAACTTGCTCCGTAATAATCCTACGTACATCATCCTCAGTCACAGCCTTCTTGGGCGGCATAGTTCTATAATTCCACAATTTCAAAGTATTAAGCATTCATCCAACAAAGGATTCATATAATATGGATCGAATTCATAATCAAGATACAAATAAGGCACAATATGGAATTCAAGACAAGATACATATTTCATTCGATCTGAAACAAAAGTATTGTCTTAGTACATCCATATCAAAGTTCTAACACTATATACACTCAAAATTCGTGCCAAGTCCACTACTAACAAGTCGGTTCAGTCAAAGCTACAAACACAAAAGATCTAAAGGTCACTACTAAACACAGACTGGTCTACTGAGAACCGCCAGATGGTCCATCATCCATCGTCTTCTGGATCTTCGCCGGACGATCACTAGACACATCTTCAGCTGGGCGCTTACGGATTACTCCTCTTTCAACCATGTCAGCATAAAATCTACTGTTCCAACCCACGGATACATTCAACTCCTTTTCAGCTTTCTCACGCATCGCACGAGCCACACTCAACTGAATTTCCATAGAATTCACCTTTTTCTTCATCTCAGCAAACTCACGACTTTCCAATACCGATAATCTCCTAAAAGCCTCATTCAAACCACGTTCTACATCACTCAAATCCAAACTAAACAATTCTCGCTCTTTCTCTCCAATCTTTGCCTTCGACTCCAAATAAGCAACCTGAGTCTGAACAACACCTAATCCAACCTCTGTCACACAACTCTTAACACGGGAAGCATCTAGATCACGTCTCAAGGCCCATGTTGCAAGACCATCAATATGAGTAGCCTCTCGAGCACTAGACGACTCTCCTATCTCACGTCTACGAGTAGCAATACCATCAGTACCGTCAGGTGCATCGTCATCCTCATCCTCCTCTGATTCAGAATCTGATTCAGAATCAGATTCAGACGATTCAGACATTTCATCCCTAGGTAACTCATCCTCAGAATCAGACAAACAAACTGGTGGGGGCAAAGGCTCGCCCTCTGGAACATCATACGGATATATAAGCTCAGCTTCCTCATCGTCATCAACCTCAACATATATACCTACATCTTCCTCGACATCCTCGTCGTCAATCTCATCATCTAACTCATCTAACCCAATCTCATCCTCATTCTCAATATCAGCATTCTCAATATCTACGTCCTCATTACCCACATTCTCAATCTCATTCTCTACTAAGTCAACCTGAGGGGCAATCTGATCTCCTAGTCCTAACTCGGGCTCGGGATCCTCAAATGGTTCCTCCTCGTCATCAATATCAAAATCTACTAAGTCTAAATAAGGATCATCTTCTATATTAGGTTCGGGAATAGCATGGTTTTCTACAGGAATATTAGGGTCAGCCATGACAATCTGCATTTATATATATTTATCTCGTATTAGGATAACATACTAGTTAAACAATTACATAATGAAATCACGATATATACATATATATAAATTAAATTATATATATCAAAATATATATCTTCTCAATAGGGCTTGTTGGTAACGTCGGAGATCTCTGGCACCGTTATAGTCAAAAGATTTTTCAAATATTTTCTCAAATGTTCATTGTCAAAAGATTTTGAAAAGTTTTGTTCAAAACCTTGGTTTTTAAAATCTTTTGTTCTCTACAACGAGAACTCTGGTACCAAACTGTAACACTCTCATTTTTCGTATCGGTACAGCGGAAGGGTCTTTCAGAGTGTTACGGGATAGCACAATAACTCCAATCATAGACAACACATAAAAATGGTTGTACAAGGTTTAACAAACATTCATTCGATAAAAAGGTTTAAAAGTGTACAACAGGTCCCAAATTATACAGGTCATTAAGTTTACAAAACACAGATCGAATGAACATTTTTAATATTAAGTGTGGGCCATCAGAGTCGATCTCCATCCGGATTACCTTCAAGCACCTGAGATAGAAAACATGCAAAAATCATATCAGCGAATGCCGAGTGAATTCATAGAGTTTAATGAAAACCGTTATATAAAACAATCAATTACAATCATTTAAAATCAGAACACAAGTATAATATCGGAAGTAAGTCCACATATTGCTAGTCAGGCAATATATAAATCAAGCATACATCTGAAACCGTCCATGAGACCGTAGTCTCTATATTACCATGATAGGTAATATATTCATCGTAATAGCGTCGTTATCGTTTATTTAGATTATACATGTCGTATAGATTATAGGATTATTATTAGCCGCATGACATTGTTACCTTACTGTGAAAACAGCGGGCCGCGAACCCGACAAACAATTTGCCCATCTAAGTTAGCGTGTCGTCACAAAAATCACGCTATGGAATCTTCTCATACATAAATTCGCTTACCAATCAATGTGGTACGACGGGGATCAACCGTCAAGGCGCGAACTGAGGTGATCGTCCCCAAATAGTACTATCAAATGCATAAGCGTCTACCAAATCCCGGTAGTTCACAATTCATGCTAATGGGACTTTAAGTGACATAACCTAACTACTAATAATCCTTTTAGTCTCGAATATAGGGTCATAGCATCATTCGGGTCCATCTCATTAAGCATACAATCGGGACTACTTGTGTTCTATTTATAAAAATCTAGCATGTTATCTCCCTCGCGGGTTTACAAATCATTTTATAAAACATTTAAAAGAGTGCGAGGCTATGAACTCACGTTGTTAATGAAAGGCGGATTATCGGCTACGGGCGTGCTTCGGTCACGGAAACCTATATAAATAATAATCGGTCTTAGACTCGGTCCAATGACTTTTATCAAAATAACAATATACATATATATGATTATTGTACATATGATGATGATCAAGTGGGTTTATAAATTCTCATTTACTCATTTTAGCGTTTACGTTTTAGTATCGTCTTACTAGTTCACTAGTTTTACCGATTTTACCTATTTTAAGTTCATTAAGTCTTTTATAAGTTCTTTTACTTGTTTTTACCCATTATATACTTATATGATCAGTATATATACTTTTCATGTTGGGCCCTATTGGGTTAAGCCCAAATAATTCTTTTTACAAGTATTTATCTTATTAAGTCCAATTATTAGTCTAATAGGTTTAGTTAGCTCGTAATTGTCCGTAATTCTTATAGTTCGGGTTTTATCTGTTTTTACTTGTCTTAGTTACTTATACATCAGTATATAACTTTTATAAACTTTACATTAGACGGGTTTGGTCGTCTAAGTTTTATTTGATGAAAAACGTTAATTTCACGGCGATAGCCGAAAAAGTCGTAAAAATCAAGTTTATAGTTTTTATTACTTATAAATATTATTTTTACCACCATTTATATAATTTATCCATTTAATTAACCTTTTATACATTTATATAAATAAGTTTTATAAGTTAGTGGGTTTATACTTTACATTTTATAAATTATAAAGTGAGTGCTTATATAATAATAATAAACATTATTTCCAAAATCTGATTTTTAACTTCACATTCACCATTTTTATCATATCTAGAGTTCTACAATGACTTAGAAGCTCATTTTTGGATGACAACTTCTTCATAATATGTGCTAAATATAACTTAGTTATAGCTACTGCCCATTTTGAGTCTAAGTTGCCTTAACAGTCCCTACAAAACTGCTTATTCAGATTGTACCACCTAACTTGTTTTGATCATATCTCACTCATTATTTTGATTCCATTGCATGGCCAACTCTCACATGTGTATAACATCATCTACTTTACTGTAAATAGATCAAACCATGCATTTTTATCAGTTCTTCATTTAGTTATCTACTGTTTTTATACAGCCAACTAATTAGACATGATTTTAGCTTCATTTCTTATGGTTATCATCATTTTTAAGCATATTTATCAACACTTGATCCCCACACAACATTTTTATCATCATATATACATCATATACATATACAAAATGAAAAAAAATACATTTGTTCTTTACAAAATAATAAGAGAAAAATGTAGAGGATGATCTTCTTTATCAATCCAAGTGGATTTCTTGTTTTAGGAAGGCAAGAACTTGATGAACACAACAAGTATCTCCAAGACCATCAAATATCAAGATCATATGTTGGAAAATCAGCCCTAGGACACAAGCAAATCACCTCCAAAGTTGGTTATATGGCCACCAAATGATCAAGGTTTCAAGGAAACACCTTAATAGGACTATTAAACATGTGGTTTGTAGTTAGAAAAGATCAATGAGGGTGTTTGTGGCTTGATGTGGGACGGCACAAAGATGAAGGTTGAGAGAGTTTTGAGAGTGAATTGCATGTAAGAAATGGTTAAGTGAAAACCATTTGTTGGTTTTGTGTAGTGGTGGAAGGTTTAGCTTAAAGTGTAAGCATAAGCTTACACTTGTATAAGCTTAGCTAGAATGTGTGCCACCTAAGTGTGGTGTGTCACAATGTCGTCCCATATAAGCTAGTGGGATGGGGCAAAGTGTTTTGTCCCATCTCACTAGTTTACGGGTATTTCTCGATTCTAGTTTTCTCGATTTGCGTGCCCTCGGGTCGTTTTACGAAAAACGTTTTTATAAATTATGAATCACCGTCACAAAACGAATCCAATAAAAATTGTCTCATCAAAAACGGAGTTCAAAAACGTAAATACGTAATCCTAAGGTTTCTGGTTTAGTCGTAAAAGACGCCAAATTATGTACGTAAGCCCAAATTTAAATCCGTAAATTGTGAGTTCGTCAACCAACATAAAAAATAAGTTTCAAAATATTATACGAGAAAATATTATATGAGAAAATATTTAACTACCTGAAAATGTTAGATTTGTCACACTTTCTCGCACTTGATCTTTCTCGCTTTCAACCGGTTAATCGTGTTATGATGCCTATTCGAGAGGTACAACCATGAAAGTCGAGAAGTGATCGAGGTACGAGAAGGAATGACCCACAAGAGTCCGATGATGAGGACACTCCAATGTCACCAAGTGATGGTGGTGACGAAGGTACTAGTGTTCACTTTGGCTCTTCGAGTAACTCCACCCCATCCATGAACACTTTTATGGACGGGTTAGACCATATTGTTCCTCCTCCTCACTATGCCACTAGTACTCTTCCTGAAAATTTTGGACTTGAGCATGTTTACTGTTCTAATCTTCAAACATGTGGTGAGTTGTATGATCATAGAGTGGAGCAAAGGGGTGCATTTAAGAGCATAGGGAAAATGATCAAGAGCTTTGGCAAGAAGAAGAAATGAAGCTATGGAGTTGAATCAAGGTTAACATGTTCGCGAACATGTTATGTAATGATAGAACTATTTCCTTTGATTAGACTTATTTATGTTTATTGTTTTTAGGATTTGGTGTTATCTAACTAAACTTTGTGTTTGGATTACTAGATATTTTAATCCTAATTCGTTCATGCTATCGATCTTTCGATGCGCATATAGCTTTCTAGATTTTGGTTAATAGTCTACTTTTGCTTGATAAATCCTTGTATAAAACCTGGGCTGTTAAAAGTTGCTGGAAATCCACCATTTTGATCCCTCTGCCCACGGTTCTTTAAATCTGGGCGGTTCCTTATTGATAAAGAACCGCGACCTTATTTAGTAACCACAGTCTCTGGATTTGACGGAATCTTTGCTTTACACTGTTTTCTCTAAATCTTTGTAAACATTGATGAATTTTTTGCTAAAACCCATATTTTTCCCAAATTAGCCTACCTAATTTCAATGTTCATCAAAATGAATTTTAACCCATTACTAGTTTGGATCACTTCTTAAACTTCTCTTAGTTTATCTTCTTCTTCATCCTCTAAGCCTTTTTTTCTAAAACTTGACACACAAACATGGTGTCTAGAAGATCATCAAATTCTTCCAAACAATCCTCATCCAAAAGAAACCTTAAGATCAAGATCAAGTTTCCCAAACTTGGCTCTTCATCTTTTCATACACCCAAGAATGAGATATCTCCTATTCTCATTTCTTCATCACCCTCACCACCTCTTGCACCATGCAAGACAAGTTCAACTCATGGTACTAACCATTAACATGGTTATACCTCCTCTTCATTCCAATCTAGGATGAATGAGTTGTCCTCACCCTTCACTCCTAGTCCTCTCTTGGATGTCAACCCTCCACCTCTTCAAAGCATTCCCTTTGTGAATGACATTGTTGAACCCTTGGTTACCTCTCCTTCAACTCCACCAAATTCACCCATCTCACCATTGGACACCATGCCTCCTCCTCTTCCTGCCTCTAACACTCTACTTTTGGGTGTTCATATTTCCCGTTACTTGGGTGATCCACACTTGTTTGACTTTTTCATGCACAATGGAACCAATTGTCCTTGTTGCTTAAACAATTTTTACCTCATTGATATCCTTAGGTTGGAGATGATTAGGGCTCACATTAAGTTTCAAAGCTTCTTGTTGAATTTATTTGCTAATCCTCCACCTCCGAAGAGATGAATGATGATTTTCTAAAAATAAATGCTTTTAAAAGAAAATCAAGCCAAGGAAGACTACCTTATCAAGAACTAGTTTAGCTAACTTTGTAATAATTAATTGTTATTTCTTTTCTTGTATCTCCTTTTCCTTTATGAATTTTCATGAGGATGTTTTATGGATTTAGTCTTTGTGTGTTTCAACCTATGTGCTCACACTAATCAACTTCAATCTATTTAAAAATGAACCTTAATTTATCACAACCTCTAAAACTTGACTAAAATTGGATCAAAATGTTATCTAAATATTTTGTCACCCTTTGTCAAGACACTCTTTGTGAGTGTGTTGCCTTTTGTGCAACCAAAGCATAATCTAGTGCTAAAAGAGGTAAAATCCAACATTTGAAAATTTTTAAAAGAGTCTTATTTTTTCTCAAAACTTTGTAAAATCAAATTTTCAAGTCCACTGTATGCGGCTCCTTAAAAGTCGCACGGCTCCTTATATTTAAGGAACCACAGGTTCTTTTAAAGAATTGCGGATAGCTAGCCTAGATTTGACTCGTTTTTGGTCTTTCTTCTTTGACCATAATCTTTATCAAGATTCTTTGTTTGCCAATTTTGGCTAAACATTCCTTGAAACCCTATGTTTTCATTTCAAATCGTTGCCTTGTCTACTTTCTTTAAATTCTCTTCTTTTGGGAGTTGTTCTTCTCATCCCTCGCAACGTCTAACTCTTCTAATCTTAACCTTGACATCTCTTTGTCACAATGTTTTAAACCTAAAGTTTCTTGTTAGCCTCAAAATATTAAGTCAAACAAGAATGTTCGGTCATAGGTTTATATTGTAATATTTATTAGAACGTTGTAATAGTTAGTTTTTTTTTTTTGGTAACCGTGATTTCCGACTCATTGGCCGACTAATCCACGGGGTATTTTGAGCCCACCGCCACACAGACTCAAACCAGGTAAAGCCCTCCCTTTTCAGGAGGTTGGCGTGGCCACTTCAAGGTTGTTTGCACCTAGTGAGAATTGAACTTGAGACCTCACACACTTTGGAGTGATAGCCACAAATCATTTGGCCACTAAGCCACCCTTGAGTGGTTCGTTGTAATAGTTAGTTAAGATAGTCGTGACATTATGGGCTTGATGGTTAGCTTAAAAGGCCTCTTTCAAGGTACTAAGCATTTATTCAAGCCCGACCCAATCAAACTATAGCCCATTAAGCCACATGTAAGAAATGGCTATAAATACCCTTCCTAGCATGTTTGGAACGGTGTTGGTTGATTCATTTTTCTTAATCTAATCCTCCAAAAGTTCCAACCATTCTCTCTACTTTCTCACACTACTTTCTCTCTCTAGAATTCGTCTATCTTCTACCTTTCTTTCTTGCTTAATCACGTAATTTATGGGACAACAATTGGTATCAATCGCCATGGGGTAGATACGTGACTGGTTTTGATTTTGTTATAGTGTTCGTGAGGTCTTCTTCATCTTTAATCTCGAATCATCCAATTTTTTTGCGTTTTCGTGGTGTTAGTGAGTAGACAAATCGACTACATAGGCGTGGTAGTGATTTGGGTTACTTAAATTGGTTAAAAACGCAAAAATTTTGTGGTGTTTGGCTTTGTTTTTGCCTTGAAATCTCGTATAATCAAAAGTACATCCAAGATCCTATTTTTTAGCAAATCTGCCAATAATTTCGCAATATATACTCACATTGCGAAATTGAATCCTTAAATATTGCGGATTTGTGCACAAAAGGAATTGCAGAATTAAATCCTCCTTGGTATTGCGGAATTGTATGTTCGTTAAGTGATTGCGGAATTGAAACCATCTTAGGGATTGCGAAATTATAATTATTGCCGATTTGAATCTTAGTGATTGCGGAATTATAAGTATTGTGGATTTGAATCTCAGTGATTGCGGAATTATAAGCCACTGTGGATTTGAATCTTAGTGATTGCGGAATTAATTCAAAAGTTTGCGGAATTGTGTCACCTTCAACCACTATTGCGGAATTCAATACCACATTGCGAAATCTTTGCTATTTTTCGAAAAATTATGTTTTTGAAAATTGTGTGATTTTTCGCCTTAGAATTTTTTGGTTTATTGAGAAGACAATTTTAGGGGATTTCAACATTTTTCATCGACAACACCAATCACACCTCATCTACTTAAGATCCTATTCACTTCTACACTTCATAGATTATCGAGATGGATTCTACTCAAGAGTATCGTGTGACAAACAACAACATCATGGTGGCGAGTAACAAAGAGAGACCACCAATGCTTGTGACTGGTCGATATGCACAATGGCAATCATGATTTCTTCGATATGTTGACACTAAACCCACTGGTGATGTTCTTCGACATTGCATAAAAGAAGGACCCTATACTCTCACTACAATAACCATTCGTGCAATTCCAGCAACCGACTCGACGACTGGTTCCGATGAGGAAACATATGAAAACACTACCAAAGAGAAACGTGCTTGGATTGATGCAGAGAAAGAAGCAATCTATTTGATTCTCAGTGGAATTGGAGATGATATTTACTCAACGGTTGATGCATGCTCTACTGCAAAAGAAATGTGGTTTGCCATTGAACGCTTGTAACAAGGAGAATCACTAAACAAGCAAGATTTCAAAACTAACTTGTTCTGGAACTTTGGTAAGTTTACTTCATTGGATGGGGAGTCAACTGATTCATACTACTCAAGGTTCTACAAGATGATGAATGACATGACAAGAAACAATTTCCAAGTCTCCACCATGCAAGTCAATGTGCAATTTATACAACAACTTCAACCAGAGTGGACACGATTCGTAACTTTGGTGAAACAACAGAGTAAGTTAGACGAGGTCAACTATCACACACTCTTTGACATTTTGAAACAATATCAAAATGAGGCGAATGAACTTCGAGCTGAAAGGATAGCAAAGACTGCTAATCCACTTGCTTTGGTGTCTACCACTCAACACGTTCAAGATCATCGCACTCGTGCTCCAAAGTCATACTCCACTACATCATCCTCACCAAGGTACTCCAATACATCCTCTTCACCAAGATACTCCACTTCATCTAAGTATTCAGCTCCCACAAGATCACGAGACAAAGAACAAAGAGCACCATCACCTAAGCCATCATCTGAAGAGGACAGTGATGAAGAACTAGCTTAGAAGGATAGGGAGATGAAGCAACAAATTTCTTTCATTATGAATACCTACAAGAAAATCTTCAAACCCACCAACAACAATCTTCGAACATAATCAAATACAAGGAATCAATATGTTGAGACTCCTCGAAGGTATGAAACACGTCAACGTGATGAAAGTCCTCCAAGGTATGATCGACGCAATCCAACACATGTTGAGGGTTCTGCACGGTATGATCGACAAACTGCTAAGTATGATGCTCAGAAGATTGCTACTGCTGATGGGAATAGGGAAACTGTTGGTACTCAAGTGGTTCAGCAAAGTGGGATTCAGTGCTTTAACTGTCAAGGCTATGGGCATATGGCAAAGGAATGTAGGAAGCCGAAACGGGTTAGGGACTCTGGCTATCATAAGGAAAAGATGCTGTTATGCAAGAAGATGGAAGCTGGGGTTAAACTGTCGGTTGAGGAAGGAACAATGCTTGATGATACTGATGATGAAGCCTCCGACCAAGAACTTGAAGCACATTACTCGTACATGGCAAAGGTTGAAGAAGTTCTCAACATCACTGAAGATGAGAATGGTCCTATCTTTGATACTGAGCCAATCGATAAGGTACACACTAAAGAGGAATATAATGTGTTTGGCAATATTCATGAGCATAGTGAGCTACACAAAGCCATTAATGACACATGTACGATGGAAACGGTTGATAGCAATACCACACCTGATTCATCAAACACGTGCAATAATGAGTCTGAGGATGATCAACATGCAAATGAGTATGATGATGATGAGGAGCGTATTGTGCTTGCTAACTTAATTGCTTCTTTACAAAAAGATGTCAAAGAAACTAGAAAGAGTCAAAAGCAATTAAAGAAGGCAAACGCTACGCTCACTCAAATTTTTGAAGAATGCAAAGCTGCTCTAATTAATTCTAGTGAGACCATTGATAGCTATAGAGCTCAGATTCTTCAAAAGACTAATGAAATTGAGGGGTACAAAGGGTTTTTAACTAATGGCCAAAAGGACGATTTTCAACAGAAATATAACAAAACTCTTAAGCTTCTAGAACAAGAGAAACGTAATTATAACACCTCTTTGAGTACTGGACGTCACAAAACGTATCTTGCTACCACTAAAGTCAATGAGCTAACTCAAGTAAATGGTTTTCTTCAAGAGGATAAAACTAAACTTGTTAATGAAAAGAAAGCTATGGTTGAAAAGATGGAAAAATATTTCAAAACTAAACAACTGAATGACATCGACAAAATGGTGGAACTTGAAACTCAAATTGAGTTTTACAAGAAAATTGTTTACAAAACTAATCAATCAATTCAAACCATGAGAACGTTGGCACCTCGTTCGTTCTTTAAGGATAGACCTATTTTTGCAAATCCTAAGTACCTTGAGCAAGCTCAATCTGCGAATCAGCACTTATATCTTGATGAGTCCCAATGGACCGATCTTGATTGCCTTGTCGTTAGGCCCGATAGTGAAGAGACAAACAATGTGGAAGAAGAGAGTAGACCAAAAGTTAATAAAGAATTCGTTAAACCATATAATTATGCTTATGAAAACAGTCTTTATGGTCTTTTCAAAACGCAAACACAGAAAACTCGTGAGAAAATATTTTTCGAATGTGAACAAATAAGAATTAAATGGAGACAAGCTTTTGCCACTAAGAAAACTAATGTTTCAAAATTTATTGACTACTTGCCATTTAAAGCTTCTACAAGCAAGAGTAAGCAAGCACTTAGTATTCTCAAGAGTAACATTGAAAATTTCAAAAAGGTTGTTGATGATGACTGGAAAAAACGTGAACTTTCGAAAGGAGACAAAGAAATTCCTCACGATATAACTGTGCTTGTGAAAAGTATTTTGATTCCGCTTGCGGAAAGAACGCAAAAACATATTTTGGAATTTGAAACATTAATTAAGCAAGAAATGTTTGATGATTTGAAATATGTGGAATCTCTTGAACAAGAAGTGAACGACCATCAACCTGAAAGAGACGAGTTTTCTACAGCATATGATCTACTCTTACATGAATGTCTCTCAAAAGATATTATGTGTGTTTATGTTACATCTTGTGCTGATATTGATGAATATTCTGATGTTGCATGCAAATATCTTGATCAAGTTAAAGAATGTGAACGTCTTGAAATTGAGCTTTCGAATAAAGTTGATCAAAAAGATTTTTCGTTACTTCAACATAGATATGATTATCTTCAAAAACATTGTCACTCACTTGAACTTGCTTTACAAAAGAAAGTTGGCAGCTTTTCAAATGATACACCTTTGGAAGTAAAATTATCTGAGTCATGTCGATTACTAAACGAAAAAATTCTTGATATTTCGGATTTGAAAGCTCAGTTACAAGAAAAAGACATAGCAATAGCAGATTTGAAGAAACTCGTTGCTAAGATGGGTGGGAAAGTTGTGGAACCTAGCGTTAAGAAACCTGTTGTTAGACAACCCAATGCCTCTAAAGTGAATAGATCCTCTATCTTGGGAAAACCATATGCTTTCTCAATTTCCTCGTTTGCAAAACCTGTGTTTGCCCCCAAGATGGATGGAAAGGAAAGGTTACCACACAATCAACCCATAAGGAATACTGTAGCACCAATTGTTAAGGAAAATAATGTGATTAAACCAGGGATGTATAGAATGACCACTAAACCCACAAACAAAGTTAGTCAATCGCCTCAGACTTCTAGAAACACTAATACTCGTGTGTCTTCTACTACAGGAGTAGTCTCCACTACTAGTGTTAGCCGGCCTCAGCTTAAGAGCACTCAAGTGAATGATAAGGTCTGGAAACACAAGAGTCAGGGGAAGATGAAGGAAGTAGAAGAACACCCTAGGAATTTGAATGTTTTTAAGAATAAAAAGTCTATAATCGCGTGTAATGACGATTTGAATGCTTTGAACGATTTGAATGCTTTGAATGTTAAATTTGTTTGTGTCAAATGTGGAAAATGTGCTAATGCTAATCATTCTATGTGTGCTATGAATAATGTCAAAAGCGTAGATACTAGAACTAAGAAGCAAGTTGCGATGCCTCTTAGTGCTAGTAAACCCAAATGCAAAGTGAACCATTCTGGTGCAACACCCACTAAGAAAATTAATGCATCAGACTCCACCACTAAGAACCCTAGAAGCAGAATTAGGGAACTATATGAGTCTGCTAGCAAGTCTTGGAAATGGTGGTTTGTAAATCAATGTCCTCCGGGATATAAATGAATGCCTAAAGTTAGGACAGAAATGTGACAACGAGTGTTAGTATGCCTTTAATTGTTGCTAAGGACACTAATGATTCTACAATCACAACTACTGTGGTATCCAATTTAGCAAATTCTCCATCGTGTTCTAACTCTTCTGCAGGTGATACAAATAATTTTCTTCATACTGGACTCCGGATGCACGAAGCACATAACGGGGAATCTCAAGCTTCTAATTAACTTCGTGGAGAAGTTCCTGGGTACGGTCTGATTCGGAAATGATCAATTTGCACCGATCCTAGGATATGGATATTTGGTTCAGGGAAATATCATGATCAAAAGGGTATACTACGTCGAAGGGCTCAATCACAATCTTTTCTCAGTTGGTGAATTCTGTGATGCGGATTTGGAGGTTGCTTTCAGAAAGAAGACATGTTTTGTTCGTGATTATGATGGGAATGACTTACTTACCGGTACACGAGGTACAGATCTCTACACTATTTCACTTCAGACACAACTTCATCAAATCTAATTTGCTTCATGGCTAAAGCTTCATCGACTCAGGCATGGTTATGGCATCAACGTTTATCTCATCTTAATTTTGATACCATCAACTTGCTTTCCAAGAAAAATATTATGAGAGGCCTTCCAAGCTTGAAATTCATCAAAGATCATCTTTGTTCTTCTTGTGAGCTTTGTAAAGCTAAACGAAGTAGTTTCAAGATAAAAACTACACCAAGCTCTAAAGGACGGTTAGATCTTCTTCATATAGATTTGTGTGCTCCCATGCGTGTTCATAGTATCAATGGGAAGAAATATGTTATAGTAATTGTTGATTATTACTCAAGGTACACATGGACTCACTTCTTGAGGTCCAAGGATGAAACACCCGAAGTTCTCATCAGCTTCCTTAAACTGATACAACGTGGTCTTCAAGCTCAAGTAAAAGTGGTTCGTACTGACAGAGGTACAAAATTTTTGAATTTCAACTCTGAGAAATTATTTAGAAGCTGAAGGAATTGAACATGAAACATCTATTGCTCGAACACCCGAACAAAACGACGTTGTTGGAAGATGAAACCGTACTTTAGTTGAGGCTGCTCGAACATTATTATCCGCTTCAAAACTTCCACTATACTTTTGGGCAGAAGCCATGTCAACTGCATGCTACACACAAAACCGATCCTTAATTATCCCAAGACACGAAAAGACACCATATCACATAATTCATGATCAAAAACCTTCACCCAAACACCTTCATGTTTTTGGATGTACGTGTTACATTATTTGCGATGGTGAAAATCTGGACAAGATGAAAGAGAAAGGTGATGCATGTATTCTTGTGGGATATGCAACTCAGTCTAAGGGATATAGAGTTTACAAGAAGAGAACAAAATTGATAGTCGAGACTATTCACATCCGATTTGATGAATTACAAGAAATGGCACTTGAACAAAACAGTTTAAGTCCCAGTCCACAACGACAAACGACTTCCGTTCACAACCGCACGGAACTCGGAACTCAAGACCACAACAATGAACCGTCAAGTTCAACGCTGGTTCAAGGAAATGTTACAAGAGCAGATATGACAGACGACACTTGAAGAGTTGGAAATGTTATATGGACCAATTTATGAAGAATATTTCACGGGGGAGAAACAAGTTGTATCGAAGTCTTCCGCTGTCACTCATGATAAGAATGATGATACCGATCATCATCAAGAAAAGGATATAACTTCATCTACTTCAACACGGGTTGCTGCAGATTTACCTCCTCATAATATCACATCAACAACCGCTCCTACAACATCAACAACTACTGTCATTGCTCCAGAGAACACAAATCAAGCAGCTAATGCATTATTTGACGAAGACGATTTTATCAACCCATTCGATACACCGGTACACAAAACTGGAGAGTCTTCTACTCGCCATGTTGATTTGTCAAATATGCATACGTTCTATCAACGACATCCTTCAACACATCCTTGGACCCGAGATCATCCTTTGGTTTAGGTAATTGGAAACCCTTCATAGCCCGTTCGTACAAGACGACAGCTTGAAACCGATGGCGATGTTTGTATGTTCGCACTCGCCATGAGTACAGCTGAACCAACAAATATCAAAGAAGCCATGGCTGATCATGCTTGGATTGAGTCGATGACGGATGAACTTCAACAATTTGAAAGACTTAAAGTCTGGGAACTTGTTGACAGACCATGTAATACCATTAAATCTTCGATAGATCTGGAAAAACAAGATGGATGAAGAGAACACGATCACCAAGAATAAATCTAGGCTAGTAGCTAAAGGGTATGGCCAGAAAGAGGGTATTGATTTTGAAGAATCGTTTGCACCAGTAGCTCGTTTGGAAGCGGTCAGGATTTTCCTTGCTTATGCTGCACATAAGGGATTCATTGTTTATCAAATGGACGTAAAGATGGCGTTTCTTAACGGTCCTTTGAAGGAAGAAGTCTATGTTACACAGCCGGAAGGATTCGTCAATCCTCATTATCCTGACAAAGTGTATCGTCTCCACGAAGCACTTTATAGACTCAAGCAAGCTCCAAGGGCGTGGTACGATGAGCTCTCGAAATTTTTGGTCTCCAAAGGTTTCTCAAAAGGTTCCATTGATCTAACTTTCTTCACTTATAAATATGGGGATGACATTTTGCTTGTGCAGATTTATGTTGATGACATTATTTTCGGGTCTACAAACCCAAAACTTTCAAAATGGTTTGAAAAAGTAATGCACAACAAATTTGAAATGTCAATGATGGGCGAACTAAAATTCTTTCTAGGAATTCAAGTTCACCAATCCCCAAGTGGTATCTTTATTAACTAAGCTAAGTATTGCCAAGAGATAATCAAAAAACATGGTATGACATCATGTGACCCCGTTGGGACACAATTGTCAACCACATCCCTAGATGTTGATTTGGAGGGAGATGCCATAGATCAAACGAGATATCGTTCCATGATCGGCTCCCTCATGTACTTAACAGCAAGCCGACCAGATATATCACATGCTACGTGTTATTGTGCATGATATCAAGCACGACGCACTGAAAAGCACCTCAAGGAGGTTAAACGGATCTTTCGGTACCTTAAGAATACCATTCACATGAGACTCTGGTATCCGAGGGAAACCGGTTTCTTTCTAACGGCCTATTCAGATTCTGATCATGCAGGGTGTCTTGATACATGAAAAAAGTACTTCTGGTGGTGCACAATTTCTAGGTCAAGATAAGCTCGTGGGATGGTCTTCCAAGAAGAAGGATTACACGTCACTGTCATCAGCCGAAGCAGAGTATGTGTCTCTATCTGTGTGTTGTGCTCAAGTTCTTTGGATGAGAACACAACTCACGGATTATGGCTTCGACTTTGATAAAGTACCTATGTACTGTGACTCGAAGTCCGCCATAGCCATCACCTGCAATCCGGTACAGCATTCCCGCACGAAGCACATTGATGTTAGATATCACTTCATTAAGGAACAATTTGAAAGGGGTATCGTTGAATTATACTTTGTTGGAACTAATTACCAATTAGCTGACTTGTTTACAAAAGCTCTTTCGAAAGAGAGGTTTGCGTATCTAGTTAAGCAAATTGGTATGAGATGTTTGACTCCAGCAAAACTGGAGATTATGGCAAAGAAGCCTGCTTGATTCATCTACCAAACATCCACATGTAAATATTAATGAAAAATCAAAATACAAAATTAAAAATCTTTGAAAATCCAAAAAATTTCTTCTCGACATGTCTTTCAGTATCGATAATATGGACGTACCTAGAAATGTCGCTCAATAACGACAGGGGTGTGTACATAAAGCTCGAATGAAAGTTGTAAATATTTTTGAAAACATGTCATTTCTATTTTATAAAGGAAATTGTCTATTTTGGATAATATCGCCACACAACGGGTAGAGCAATCTATCTTGGGTTGAGCTTGTCACAAAACATTCAACGTTTGGAGCTCAACACAATGTCTTGTAATCACTTTCAGATTGCAACCTGGATCTATATTCACGGGGAAGTGTACGTTTTAGTTCTCTTACCCTCAGCAAAAGAAGTTAAATCTTCTTTCACTTGAGTGGATTTGTCAAGACATTCAAAGTCTATGAACTCAAGTTTATGCTTTAGAAAAGCCTCTTCGCCAAAAAGAAATAGAGTTTTTCGAAAAGCGTTGAACACAATTTTTTCAAGAGTTTTTCCATGATTATTCAAAATCTTTCAAAAATTGTGTGTTCAACAACTCCTATCCTCAAAAAGTGAAATGTGGATCACATCCTCACAATGACAATTCAATTGGATCAATTTTTGAGGGGGATTATTACAAATTCATGCTAAGTTTGACATATTTTCCTCCCGAAAGTTTTTCAAGACTATTTTTCACAGTATATTTTAATCAAATTTGGTATCTCTAATATCAAACGATTTTATATATTAGAGATAGGGAAGAAAATGTGATTAAAATGTGATCTAAAGACTCAAGCACTCATGGTTTCGATCAAATACCCACAACATCTTTAATTCACGACGTTATTGGTGTCAAAAGGGTGGTTAGGTTTAAGTCATATGATCCAACCAGAACCGGAGGGATCTTCCTAGGGGCAATCCAATAGATTATTAGAAGTCCTTAGGAAAGATGGAGTAGAATGTGAACGTAGCTGAATGCCGACTAAGTACTGATGCTAGCACTGAAACAATCATAACAGGGTGCTAGTAATGATGTCTTGGTAACCATTGAAGGGGTTGAAGAATGAAAAAGAAATGTAAGGATAAAGGGTGTAAACAAAGAAGCCCTCCATACAACTTAGGCAGAAACCGGGTCAACACATCATAAAGACAACACATCATGGACCCAGTGATGTAATGCACAACCCCTCCCCAGCTGACTCAGGCTTATCTCAAAAGAAGTTTGTTTTATTGTCACAGAGATCAACATGACTTCTATTGACTTTCTCACTCCGAGATAGTTGATATTGAATAGGTGGCATCTGCTCCAGCCTCCGACTACTAAAAGTGCAAAAATCGAGTCTAGAGCCAAGAGATTAATCAAATCTCGTTAGGACACACGGATGACGATCAAGAGAGTCCTACGCTATATCCTTGCGATATTGCTAGAACACTCAGAGTGATACTTCCTAGTACTCACAATGATGAGTGGAAATCCTTCCAATGTTAACATCAAACAGCATTGCGGTAGGTCATGTGTGAGATTCTTTATGAATTAAACATATGTAAAATGAAAAGCAATAGTGGTTTTTTTCTTTATTAATTCAAACTCGTTTCAGGTTTCTACGCAATATCTTTATGGTCTTGCCAGAACATTTAGAGTGATATTTTTTAGTATCCACAGTGACGAATGGAAATCCTTCTAGCATCAACATTAAACAGCACTACGGTAGGTAATAACTGTAATTTAGTTAATTAAAAATGTAGCTTTCTTTTGCAAGTTCTTTCTTTGTGTTGCACGTACCCAATTATATTTGTCGTTGTTTCGTTCTCGGTATCTTCTCAAATTGATCACGGTTCAAAGTGGAATTGTTGTAATTTGTGACAAAAAGGGGGAGCTTTTGATCTATTTCTATTATAAAGGTAAATGCGTGAAGTGATAAAAGTAAACTAAAAGCAATTAATAAAAATAAAACTTGTATTAAACTTAAACAGTCAAAATACAGTAAAATACCTTAACTAGGAAAAGTTGCTGATTCAGAATGTTTCTGTTGATCCAGAATAAGTGCTTGATCCGGAATAATTAGCTCATCCGAAATAAACCTTTATTCGAAATAAAAACATTCACCCGGAATAACCTTTATGCGGAATAAATCAAACAGATACCTTCATTCGGAATGTATGCTGATGCGGAATAATGTCTTATTCGGAAAAGAAGTTCATCCGGAATAATCAAAACAATAAGGCTCATTCGGAATATCTGGGGTTCATTCGGAAAAAGTAGTTTATTCGGAATAACTTGCTCATTCGGAAAACATGACCTTCTTCCGGAATATCCTTTATTCGGAATAACTAAAACAGAAAACTTATTCGGAAAACAATGCTTATTCGGAATACTTCGTTGGTTCGGAATAACTTCTTTATCCGGAATAATCAACTCATCCGGAATAATCAACTCATCCGGAATATCTACTGGTTCGGAATAAAATTGAAAGGCCTTGGTTCGGAATGTTTTCTTGACTCGGAATAACTAAATGGAAAGCTTGATTCGGAATAAATTAAAACAAAGGACTCTTCATCCGGAATAATCTTAAACTAAAACCTTCATTCGGAAAGAAAGTTGATCCGGAATAATCTTAGTAAATCCCTTGGTTCGGAATCTGGGTTGATGAACAGTCCGAAGAACAGGGAAATACTAAACACCACGAATTTAACCAAAATCCACCAAGTTTTTAACCAAAACTTAAACCAATTTAACCACCAATCATTTACTAAGGATAAACATCAAACCAAATCAACAAAAACTCAAAACCCACTTGTTTTTGAAGATCAAAACCAATAAAATAAAAACTTAGAACTTTGAATCAACAAGAAAAGAAAGAACAAGATTAAATGGAAACTTGTATTAAGGATTAAGATTCAAACAAACAAAAGGAAAGATTAAAACTTACAAGATTATGGAGGAATCAAAGAAAAAATAAAAATCACCAAACTCCTTAATGGAGTTGGTGTTCCTACGAAACAGGAGAAAAAGAAACAGAAAAATGAACTAGTTCAAATTGTGAAGGGAAATGGTCTATTTATAGGCCTTGGCTTGGTTGGTGAGTCGGCTTTCTCCCTTTCTTTTTGTCTTCTCGTCTTTTAAGAAAAGTTGACGTTTTCGATTCTGATTCGGGATTTGTCGACGAATAAATTCAACTCGTCTTTTAATTTCTTCGTTTAATAGACTTGAGTTCTTCGACCTATGTAAATCTTCCATCTTAGGTCCTTTTCTTCGATAAATCTTCAAATAGGCCCATTGACTTCAAATCTTTTGCATCTCTTGGATTACAGACTTCGTCTTTTCATCTTTTTCTTTGATAAAACCCGTGCAATCCCATGTTTTCTTTAATATTTATCCGGTTGGCTCTGAAAACACAACAAACACACAAACCACGCATAATTCCAAACAAATGACATTAAATACGCGTTTTGGTCTCGTTTTAGCAAGCAATAAGTGGTAAAAGGATGGGTGTTTTCACACCTATCAGTAGGTAACTTGCAAGATTCTTATTAATCAAGCTTGTGTCATTTGGAAAGCAACAATGGTAAGATTCTTAATGTATCAAACTTGTTCCAGGAATTTGAATTGACGACTTTAATCAAGTGGATATTTATCTAATTGATTCACTCTTTATGTTCGCAATCTTGCTTTGAGACGGTCGAGTAAAGAGAACGGCTAGTACTGCCGCGAAACCCTATCAAGGAGATTCTTAATTGAATCTACCTAATCACAGGTACGATATTTAAATATCGTGTAACGGTCTTCACCGACCGGAGGTAAAACGCTACCGATTTAGGACGAATGTCAAAGCCATTCAGTCCGTGTCTATGTTTTGTCTCAAGAAGGTGACGTTACGATGTACTCAGCAAAGTCAAAGATTTAAAAACCACATACTCATGCCCAAAGACATTCAACAATCAAGAAAGCTAAAGACTTCCACAACTCTGATGATCAAAATCTTCTTTAACAATTAATGTAGAGGAATGACCTCTATTCAAAGGAGATTGTTAGCAAGCTTTCAAGATGATGCGAAGTATGAGCATGTGGATGAAGACACAAGATCGCAAGATGGCAAAGACAAGTCAAGAATGATCTGAAGATCTCAAGTTCGAAGGCAAAGTCGAAAGACAACGACAAAGGCAGCATAAAGGAACAAGACTACTATTACACGTTCAAGACTCATTTACGACGAAATTCGTAATCTCTATTGATCTCCAAATATCGAAGAGGAATGACCTCACATTCGGGGAGATTGTTAGCCTCAAAATATTGAGTCAAACAAGAATGTTCAGTCATAGGTTTAGATTGTAATATTTATTAGAACATTGTAATAGTTAGTTAAAATAGTCGTGACATTACGGGCTTGATGGTTAGCTTAAAAGACCTCTTTTAAGGTACTAAGCATTTATTCAAGCCCGGTCCAATCAAACTATAGCCCATTAAGCCACATGTAGGCAATGGCTATAAATACCCTTTCTAGCATGTTAGGAAGGGTGTTGGTTGATTCATTTTTCTTAATCTAATCCTCCAAAAGTTCCAACCATTTTATCTACTTTCTCTCACTACTTTCTCTCACTACTTTCTCTCTCTATAATTCATCTATCTTCTACCTTTCTTTCTTGCTTAATCACGTAATTTATAGGACAACACTTCTTCTTCTAAGCTTACCAAGAAACCGAAAATCTCGGTTTGACCTGTTTGGATCAAGAAGAAAAAGAATCATCATGATTCCTCTTCTCCCAAACCTTGCAAGACTTCTTCTTTCTCTCCTGTTGAGTATTAGAATGAGACTTTCTCAATCGATCCATTTACCGGAAAAAGAGAAGCTCTTCTACCACCACCAAAACCTTGCAACATACCTCATCTCAATACCTCTCTTCTTTCCCAAATCTCACTAGGCATTGTTAAAAAAATTTCTTATCCATATCTCCCTCTCCACCACAACCTTCTCATCTTGATGGTCCTCCCCCATCTAACGACTTTGTTTTACGTCATGGAAGCTCGTGTGCTTGTTGTCGATTTTAACAAATTGAACTTGCTCATATGTATGACAAACTAAATTTTCTTGAATTTCTTCTCACTCGACCTCCTCTCAAAGTATTTGTTCTGGTAAACAAATATTCGAATGATGCCTCGTCGTCTTATTTTTCCAATTAAAGCACACTTTGTGTTTTAGTTATTTGAGTCAATAAAAACTTAAGCAATCTTGGAGGATTATCACTACTAGAGTAGTTTATGCTTATGTTGTTTATAGGTGCATGCGGTTCATCAGTGATTATGAGCCGCAAGCCTATTTAATGAGTCAGACAAGCCGTTGGACTTTGTATCCTATAAATAAGGGATCATATTTCCATTTTCCAATCAACCTTATTAGGAAGATTTTTGTTTCTTATCATCTTTCTATATTCCAATCATTGATAAATGATCACTTAATGTGTTAAGTATGTTTACTTATGATTATCCTCTTGATCCCCTTCTTTGTATGTCCAAAGATAAGATCACTCATACATTTGTTATGTGATGAAAGTTGAAGCCTTGATGAAGATCATCCTTTCTTAGATCTAGTCATGTTAATCATATTGTTTATTTGTGTCTTATGTAGATCCAACGTATATGTGTATACTTGGATTAGTCTTGTGTAGATCCAACGTATATGTGTATACTTAGAATAGTCTTGTGTAGATCCAAGGTATATGTGTATACTTGGATTAGTTTTGTGTTGATCCAAGGTATATGTGTATACTTGGATGTGTCTTAGGTTAGTTCTCACTAAACTCTTAAGTGATGTAGGCTATATTGTGTGCAAGTTCTCACTAAACTACAAAGTGATATATTTGTGAGTATGAGTGTGTATGTTCTCACTTAACTAGAAAGTGATGTGTGTGAAGATTGGTTCTAGCTTTTGATTAGGACTCGGCATCTAGTCTTGTGTCAGAAAATAAGATGGGCGACGAAGATTGGTTCTAGCTTTGTTTTAGGACTCGACAGCTAGCCTTGTGTCGGAAAAGAAGATGGGCGAAGAAGATTGGTTCTAGCTTAGGATTAGAACTCGACATTTAGCTTAGTGTCAGAAAACATTGTAAGCAACGTTGTATGGTTTTCTCCGCCAAGAAGGGAGCTTGTGTATATAGTGGGATTCTCGAGTAAGGTGTACTCGAGGAGTAGAGTGGGAACGAAGAGAGAGCTTCGTTGCCGAACCACTATAAATCTTTGTGTCTTTACTTAGGTTGTTTCTTTCCTTACACATTACTTACATTTCTTTACATTCATGCATTACATTATCATAATCACTAGATATAGTAAATGTTTTGAAACATTGGAAAATGACCTAACTATTATGAAAAAAAAAATCAAGTAATAGTCATTCCTAATATCAAACATAATTTTAATTAGGGATTTAATTAGAGAAACTATTTAACCTCACCCCCTTCTAGTTTCTACAATAGGTCTCAGAGTGATGGTCACACAATATCATTAAAGTATATTATGCTTTAAAGCTTGGATCAATCTTATATTTCTACTACTTAGAAGGGTTAGTTGGTCTATAGTTTTATATTTGTTCCAAATTATTTTTCTTTAAAAATGGACCTTAAAATTAATTCTATATCAACTCATCTTCATTATGATCCTATTAGTAGCTTTTATGCATTTTAGACTTACTCTTGAAATGTATTTGTTAATGCAAAGTAATGCCTAAAAATATTATTAGTGTTAACTAATCTTTATTAGTTTCAATCACGACAAATTAAAAAAACATTTATCGTCAAATACAATCATAAGACGAATTATCTAACAAACATTATCATCAAGGTAATAATCATTTAAGTATTGCACTAACATATCTTAATCATGATTAGTGATCATAAAAGTGATTAGTCCTAAACTTACATTTTGTCAAATGTGACAAAAGATTTTTTAATAAACTTTATTTTTAGAAAATGTTTCATTAAAATGGAAAATGTAAATTTAAATATGGCATATTCCAAATGCCATAAGAATATCCTTTGAAGGTAAAAACTTACCTCAGATATTATTTCCCTACTAAAAGACAAAAGGGAGCTGAGTCTACTCCCACGGCTCCTTAAATGCCTATGAGGTTCCATAGTGATAAGGAACCGCGCTCAGAGAGCCATTGGCTTTTGTCTCCTATAAATAGTGGATCAAATCTGCATTTTCCATGAACCTTTTTGGACACTCTTTCTGCCATCTTTCTCTTTTCTAATTCCTAATCATTTGTAAATGATCACTTAATTTGTTAAGTATGTTTACTTATGATTATCCCCTTGATCTCCTTTTTTACCTTGTCCAAAGAGAAGATCGCTCACGCACTTGTGATGTGATTAAAGATGAAGCCTTGATGAAGATCATCCTCTCCTAAAGATCTAGTCATGTTCATCATTTGTTTTATTTGTGTCTTGTGTAGATCCAATGTATTTGTGTATATTTGGAATAGTTGTGTTAATCCATTGTATTAGTAAATACTTGGATTAAGTCTTGTGTAAATCCATTGTATGTGTGTATACTTGGATTTGTCTTGTGTAGATCTAAGTTACATGTGTATATTTGGATATGTGTTATTGAGTTGTAATAGTTGTGTGTTAGTTCTCACTAAACTATAAAGTGATGTGTGGTTGTGTCTTGTGAGTTCTCTCTTAGCTTCAAAGTGAAGATTCGTGAAGATTAGTTCTAGCTTTCGATTAGAACTCGACATCTAGCCTTGTGTCGGTAAATGGTGAACTAGGTAACGTTGTGAAGATTGGTTTTATCTTTCAATTAGATGTCGACATCTAGCCTTGTGTCGAAAAATGGTGAAGTAGGCGACATGTGTAGATTGGTCCTAGCTAAGCTTAGGTCTCGACATTTAGCTTAGTGTCGAAAAATAATGTAAGCGACGTTGTAAGGTTTTCTCCGCCAAGAAGGGAGCTTGTGGATATAGTGGAAATCTCGAGTAAGGTGTACTCGAGGAGTGGAGTAGGAACGAATATAGAGCTTTGTTGCCGAACCATTATAAATCTTGGTGTCTTCCTATTAGGTTGCTTATTTCCTTACTCGTTACTTACTTTCATTATTACATCACATACAACAACTACTTGTCATTGTAATGCATTAGAATTGAGTCTAATCATTATGCAACTAATTTTCAAGTAAAAGGTAGTTTTAAGACAAACCTAATTGAAAGGAATTAATTAGGACATAAACCGAAGAAAAACTATTCAACCCCCCCCCCCCCCCCCCCCCCTTCTAGTTTCTACAGTATCTACTAGATTGTATCTTTCTTTTATGTAGGTACTCATGAAGGGACCCAAACCATTAATGACTTAGGTCTACCTCGTGTATCAATATAAGAATATTTATAAAAGACCAGAGATACACCATTGGGTTTAGTACCTTTTTTAGGAGTCCAACCCCAACGAGCTAAGGCTTGGACAGCTTTTCCTAATCTTCCCATGTTAGCAGGGGCAAAAAATTTACCAACAGGGTGAACTTGTGGCTTAGCAGTGGAAACCCATTGCTTGTGTTTCCCTCTGCTTAATCGTTGGTAGGGTATATGGATAGATAAATATGCATTATGATGTCTTGGTCAAGTCATATCCACAATTGGGTAGGGGTATGCAGTTGTTTTCTTTTTTAATGTAAGGGAAACATATTTAGCGGGTGCTTTATTTCGTAAATCAGGGCCAATGTATTTTGTAGGGGGAAAAGGTTTTGCCCCTGCATTTAACAAAGTTGACTTTGATTGCATTTCCCTTAAAGGATTTACAGCCACAACCCCCATACGCGCTGAACAATTTTGATACATATGATCAAAGCTGCCACAAGTGAAACAAGGTTTGGTATTCTTCACAAAATCTTTACCAAGCTGTATAGATTTCTGATCATTCCAATTTCTATGATTACCCCTAGGAGCATTAAATGTGTACATCTCAGCATATTTAACGGTGCTTTTACCAGATTTTAGACTACTAGCTTCGGAGCTTGACTTACTGCTAGTCCTAGAGAGGTTGCTTCTTGATTTATTATCTGAACTAGTATCACTACCAAACAATCCTTCTCTAGAGAAAAGAACAGGTTATCTAGTTTCCATTATTTTAAAGCAGCATGTTCCCTTTTAAAATCTCTAATCTCGCCAGTTTTAGTCATATCATCTTGCTGTTTGATATCCTTAGGTATATAGTCATCTATATTAATAAGTATTTCTTCCTATTTAGCAAAACATGGGATTCCAGTCCATGAAAGATCTTTTATTTGACTTTCTCCATGAATGTTAGCAGGTGGAGGAGGAACTTCAGCATGTTTGTTTTTAATACATACCTTTGTTTTATCTTTTCGCGAATGCCCTACTTCAGCAGCCTTGGCTAAATCCTCTTTTGATTTCTCATACTTTTTCAGAGTTAAATCAGTTTTATCTTTATTAGATCTTAGTATTTCTAATTCAGATTTTAACTCTTCAGCAGTGGCAACTTTTTCCCTCTGCTCTCTTTCAAGAATGCCAATATGATCTCTATACTTACTTTCTCTCTGTTAATATTCTCTTATTCTAGACTCTAACTGTTTTAATGCACGTTTATAGTAGTCTAAATTATTTTCAGTATTAATGCAATCAAATTTAGCTTTATCATTTGGGCATTTAATGACTCAATGTTTTTCCTACAACCTTTAGTGCAAAAAGAGTCATTATATACCTCATTGTCGGACGGACTTAAGATGGTTCCGCCAAATACCATTTTTTTTATACCTCATTGTCGGAACTTGAAGAAGACATTGCCATCAAGGCAAACTCTTTTGGGATGTCCTCCTCAGCTTCTGATGAATGCTCCTCTTCTTCAACTACTAAAGCTTGATTTCTTTCCACCATATCAGTCATTGAGCTCCAGTCCCAGCCTACTCCATCAATTCCATGCACGACTACCATAGCTTTAGAACCTGACTCCTCAGCTCTGGTCTCCCTTGTGTAGTTGTTACCTTTCCATTCCTTCTTTGGAGATCTACATTCCCTAGAAAAATGGCCATTCTTGCCACAGTTATAACACTCAACCTTGGATTTGTCAAATCTAGCCACATTAGAATGATTGATGGAAATCTTTTTCCCATACTTCTTGTAAAACCTGTTAGCTCTCATGCTAAGTAGGCCATATTCCACTTGATGTCCATTTCCTCCCAACTTCCTTTTTTGATCTGAGTCAAGTCATCATACATTACAGTAGAACCATTTGGTTCTTGTGAAGCAATGTATGCACATGTAGTGTCAAGTCTGTGACCCGAACTTCAAAGAAAGGAAAGTTTATCTCGTCAACGATAACTTACCCTCAAAACGAGAAAATAATTTTTCTCGGACACGAGCTAAATTTAAAACTATTCAAAGGTTTTAAGCTCGTGTATATGGTTCATAGACAAATCACAGTCTGTGACCCGCTCCTCAAATAAAGGAAAGTTTATCACCGATGATAAACTTATCCTCATTAACGAGAAATTAAATTTTCTCGGACACGAGCTTACATTTAAAACTATTCAAAGGTTTTAAGCTCGTGTATATGGCTCATCGTTAAATTTCAGACGATGACCCGTACTTCAAATAAAGGAAAGTTTATCGTCGATGATAAACTTATCCTCAAAAACGAGAAATTAAATTTTCTTGGACACGAGTTTACTTTAAAACTATTCAAAGGTTTTAAACTCGTGTACATGGTTCATCGTTAAATATCAAACGATGACCCGATCTTAAAAGAAAGGAAAGTTTATCGCCGATGATAAACTTATCCTCATTAACGAGAAATTAAATTTTTCTCGGACACGAGCTTACGTTAAAACCATTCAAAGGTTTTAAGCTCGTGTATATGGTTCATTGTTAAATGTTAGACAATGACCCGGACTTCAGATGAAGGGAAGTTTATCTTGTCAATGATAACTTACCCTGACAACGAGAAATTAATTTTTCTCGGGCATGAGCTTATGTTAAAAACATTCGAAGTTTTTAAGCTCATGCAAAACGGCTTGCAGTCATATGTCAGATTGTAACCCGGGATTAAAAGAAAGGAAAGTTTATCACCGATGATAAACTTATCCTCATTAACGAGAAATTAAATTTTCTCGGACACGAGCTACCATAAAAATTATTCAAAGATTTTAAGCTCGTGTAAATGGCGTATAATTATATTTCAGATTATGCCCCGGACCTCAAAGAAAGGAAAGTTTATCGCCGATGATAAACTTATCCTTACAACGAGAAATTAATTTTTCTCGGGCATGAGCTAATATTAAAAATATTCGAAGTTTTTAAGCTCATGCACTATGACTTACAGTTAAATATCAGACTGTAACTCGAACTTCAATTTTAGGAAAGCTTATCTTTAAAGATAGCTTATCCTCGTAACGGGAAATTAAATTTTCTCGGTCATGAGCTTGTATTAAAACATTCCAAGTTTTAAGCTCATAAAGGAAAGTATTTTTTTTAAATAAGAGAACTTGTCTTCTTAACGAGAAATTCATCTTTCTCGGTCATGAGCTTTACGTTAAAACATTCAAAGTTTTTCAAGCTTATGAAAACGACTTCTAAGTAAATGTCAACTTAGGACTCGTTCTTCAGTTAAAAGGAAAGTAGGTCGCCGATGATTAACTTATCCTCACAACGGGAAGTTTACAACTTCTCGGACTTTAGCTCGTTTTGTAAGATATTCAACATCTTAAGCTCAAGTAATTGGTTTTCAAAACAATGAACACAATTTTTCGAGAGTTTCTCAAAAGGTTTTTCTAAATCTTTCAAAATTGTGTGTTCAAAAATGTTTTGATAAAAAGAGTACGTCTTCTGGAATCGATAATATTTACGATACTAGAAATGTCATTCAATAATGACACGGGGTTGTAAATAAAGTTCGAGCAAAAGTTCAAATGTTTTAAAACATGCTCAAAATGGCTTGCTATTATTTCAGATAGTAACCCGCTTTTCATGTTAAAGTCAAGCATTTCACCGGAAAGCTTTGACTCAACAACGGGAATTAATTTTCTCGGGCATGGTTTACTTTACAACCATGTAAGGGATTGTGTTTACATAATAACACAATCTAACACGAATATATGTACGTGCCAGTGCATTTATTTTTTAAAACAAGAGAAATCTTGTTTTTATGAAGTTATCATCTCCAGAAATCGTAGCAATTTACAATGGATATCTACATACTCGACGATGTGACTACTCAAACGGCGACTACAGCTCTTTCAATAGAACACGGGTCAACAATTGAGGGGGAGCAATTGTCTAGCATTTAGAATCTTTGACGCCGAAAGTGCCAAGTTCACATATCGGTGTCAAGACAACGATATCAGTCGTACACATGGAATCAAGAGATAACTTCAGACGTGACGAGGCGACCAACATTCGTGAACAAGAACCATGTGATTCTTTCATATGATGTTCTCCATCACCCAGGCCCAACCTCGTAAATAGCTAATCTTTGCACGTGATAAGTACCTTACACTTGTGTTTAAAAGGTATTTTATTTACGTTTCAAGTACACCCTCATTAATTTGAGGGGGAGCTTGTGTAAATCATGAAGATAATTGGATTTGCATTTTTCTTCCCAAATTTTCTTAAAATGCTATTAAATCAATTGATATTAAAAACATCGATTGGGTTAATATTTTTAATATGAGGGAGAAAATGTGATTTAATATGGGAAATGATTTATCAAAAACGGTTTTTACTTAATGTGTTGGCTCATTCCGACGTGTGCGAAATGTTTTTGAATATCGTGGCATATGTTAAGGGGGAGCAAAATGGATTTGCATTTCAAAATAGATTTCATGGTGATTTATACTTACCCTCAACCCATTTATTTCACGACGATGAAGATTGTGGTGACATAAGGATGGTAGGAGAGGTTAAGTCCAATGATTCTTCCAAAACCGGAGGAATCTTCTCAAGGACATTCCATAGCTAGAAATAGTAGTCCTTAGGAAAGATGGAGAAAGTTTGTGAACATAGCTGAATGCCGACCAAGTACTTAAGTTAGCATTGGAACAATCACAACAAGGTGCTAGTGATGACGTATTGGTAAGCATTGAAGGGGTTGAAGAATGAAAAAGAATTGTAAAGATAAAGGGTGAAAAGAAAGAAGCCCTCCTTACAACTTAGGCAGAAACCGGTCGAACACATATGCTATTAAGATCATTTTTTTAATGATGCTTATATCGAAGATAAGACATCATGGACCCAGTGATGCAATGCACAACCCATCCCAGCTAACTCAGATATCTCTTAAAAGATATTTGTTTTAATCACACGGAGACAACACATTATCTATTGATTTATTCACTCTGAATAAATTGGTATTGAAATGGTGGCACTCCTCTCCAGCCTCCGATCACTAGAATCCAAAATGCACGATTGAGTCTAGAGCCATTTGAGATCATCAAATATCTCATTAGGACACACTTTCATAATTCCTTGCTTCTTTACACGCTGTGAAAAGTAAGAAAGATCTTAAGAGTCCTACGCAAAATCTTCATGATCTTGTATGAACATCCGAGTAATACTAAAGTATTTACAATGAAGATGGAAATCCTTCATGAGCGAATATTAAAAAGCTCATGGTAGGTGACTTGTGTGATTCTTTATGAATCAAGCTTGTGATAACTGGAAAGCAACAGTGGTTTAATTCTTAACTGAATTTAAACACGTTCCAGGCCTCTACGCAATATCTTAGTGATCTTGCCAGAACACTCAGAGTGATACCTTAGTGTTCACAGTGATGAGTGGAAATCCTTCTAGTGTTAACCTCAAACAACACTTGGTAGGTAACTTGTAAGATTCTATACGAATCAAGCTCGTGACAACTGGAAAGCAACGATGGTGTGGTTCTTAATTGAATTTCACTTGTTCCAGGAACATGAACTGACGGCTTCAAATCATGCGGATATTATTATCCAAATGATTCACTCTTTATGTTCGCAGTCAGCTTTGGACGGTCGAATAAAGAGAACGGGTTTATCCGCGAAATCTTGTCAAGGAGGTTCTTACTTGAAACTACCTGCCACAAGTACGATATTTAATATCGTCCAACGGTCTTCAACGGCCGGAGGTAAAATGCTACCGAATTAGAATGAAATGTTCAAGGCCATTTCATCCGTGTATATGTTTTGTTGCTAACTGTCTTATGCAGCGTAACAAGAAGGTGGCATTGCGGTGTACAATCTAGAAGAAGTCGTCAACACATGCTTATACTTTCTGCACTTAATACTTCAACAAATTCAAGTAAGTCTAAAAGTCAAGTCTTCCGCTGTATCAAACTCTGAAGCTTTCAAGAATTTATAAAAGTATAAGTATGTGGAACATGAAGTCACGAGGAGGCAAATATCACAAGTGATGAATGCACAAGGTCAAAGCAAGGACACATGCTCAAGACCAAGGTCAAAGATCACATCAAGCATATTCACAAGAACAAGATCGAAGATTCAAGCATAGTATGCTAGGTTTAAGATTTTGTAAAATGGTGTGACCTCCCTTAGGGGGAGATTGTTGGAAATACGTTTTTCCAAGGAAAGTCTCGGTCACATTGTTAGCATAAATCCCGAGCTATATACTATTTAGGACATTGTAACTTGGAGTGACCTCCCTTGGGGAGATTGTTGGAAATACGTTTTTACGTATTTAGAAATGATCGGTCACTCCAATAATATATTCAAGTATTAGGCTCGTGATCCAGTATGTAAACAGTATAGCCCATATAGCCCACATGTAGGGTGGGCTATATATACCCCCTCCTAGCATGTTAGGAGGGGTTGGTCATTTGTTATTTCTCACATTTCACTTATTCAACCATCTTTCTCTCCTCCTCTCCTTTCTCTCTCTCTATCTTTCTCTCTCTAGTTCTTTCTTCTTTCTCCCTCCCATTCATTAGATGATCAAACACTTGCTTAATCCTAAGAAACTATGATTCTACATGGTTAGGCCAGTTCATTTCTCTTATTGATATATTTTGCTATTTAATTTTAGTTATTTACTTTAAATATTTTATTCCTTGTTTTTAGTTTTATTTATTACTATTATTTCGTGACAATCAAACTAAAACTAAATCACACTTAGCTCCTTGGCCGACCTCGGATTTAACATTTAAATACTTCACACAACCTGGTTCTTTGCCCGTTAGTGTGTTATCGATAGAACAAGTTTTCTAGATTAAAAACTTAATTAAAAATATTTTAAAATAAAATGTGCATCAGCAGTGGATAGTGGTGGTGGCGATGTTGGTAGTGGTAGGTAACGATGGTGCTAATGGCTGTTAGTGGTGGTAGACGATAGTCGTGGTGGTGTTGATGGCAAAGGTTGGTAGTCATTTTAGATGGTAGTGCTGAGAAGTTTTTTTATTTTTAAGTTGGCTTTTAAATGCAATCTTAAAAAGTGAAAAGTATTCGTTTAACAATTTTCAAAGTTGTTTAAACACTTCAAAGTCGAGCACATTTGATTTATTAATGAGACAAAAAAAAAGTGAGATGCATAGACGAGACAATGATAAAAAGTACAATAAAATAGGTTTGGCAGGTATATGCATATGGTAATCATTTAATAAAGTTTAATAATTGATGAAAAGTATATGACTAAATTTGGAAGAAAGAAAATATGTAAATTAGATGTTTAAATTTTGACTAAAGTAGCAATTAATAATAATATTAATGAAAAATAAAATAAAAAATCTATTATAATAAAAATGAAAAAATAATGAAAAACAAATAAAAAATAATAATAAGTTTTTTTTAAGTTTATAATGCACGACTATCTATATAATATATATATATATATATATAAAAAAGGTGTATATATTCATCTTAATTCCAAAACTAACTTCAAACCAAAATTAAGATAGGGAGAGTAAATCTTAGATTATTTTCAATCCAAACCTAAAGGAGTACTCTTAACTACCGATCTTTTCCGTAACAACTTTTGTAATAACCTTTTTAACAACCTATTAAAAGTTCACTTTTATTTTTAAATTGAAATATCTTTTAAGCTATTTATTGAGAGAATTGCATAAATCGTCCTTAAGGTTTGGTCATTTTGCAGATTTCGTCCTAAATCTTTTGAAAATGCTGATATCGTCCCAAAATCAAATGATTTTGTAAATTTTCATCCCAAACGTTTGGTATTTTGCAGGTTTCGTCCCAAATGTTTTAGCCATTTTGCAAGTTTTGTCCCATAAAAATATCCCAAAAGGACGAAACTTGCATTAAAGTTTCCAACCAGGGACGATCCTTGCACTTTCATAACGTTTAGGACAACACATGCAATTTGGTTAGACTTTAAGAACAATTTATGCAATTTACTCCTATTTATTTTTATTGTCATCTAATTTCATTATATTTTCTAAAATGTTGTTCTTTTAAATTTAACATTTATTTTTATCTGTTTTACCAATTTTTTATTTTTTTTTATTTTTGATGAGTTTGATTTATTTTGATTCAAATTTTTTACACTTTAACAATAATTTGATTTATAATAAATAGTGAATGAGTACCCAACGTTGCATTACACTGCTATTTGTTAATATATATATATAAATTTTCTGTAAGTTATGAAAATAAACTAACCTACTAAAAATAAAAAAACTAAAATTTGATAAAATATATATAAAAACATCTTAAATTAAAGAGTACAAAATTTTAGAAAAAATATGATGAAATTACATCATGAAAAAAATATATATATAAAAAAATATTTCAATTTAAAAAATACAAATGGTTTATTAAAATTTGTTACAAAAAGAAATTGATAGATGAGATCAATTTGATAAATTATGATCAAGTCGCTCAAATAGTACATGTTTATCTTGATTTTTGGTTTGAAGTTACGAAAGAAAATATAAATTTAGGTTCATATCTAAAATTAGAGTTAGGATGAGAATATACAACTTTTATATAGTTATATAGATTACAAAAGATTTAACAAACATTATGATAAAATGATAAGTCATCACTTTCACTATTCAATAATCCTAAAAAGAATACCTAAATCCGATTCAAAGTCTCTATGTAACAACAATTCGGTTATGTATTTGAAAACCCAAAACCCGAACCCTTTTTCAAAACGCTTTTCGGCCGAACTGAATTCAGAAAACGGGGTTTATGATTTGGTTTTGGTTTAGTGAAATAATGAGCTGAATGGAACTAAACTTTTTTTATAATTGTACGAGTAATAATGAATACATATATAATGAATCTGTACACAAAACAGCAAGGTTGCAGAGGTCAGGGGTTCAATCCTCATTCCTTGCAAGGCCGGAGGTCCTTTTCTACCTTGGTAGAACCGGAACCAGCCTCTCTACCTTTGGTAGGGGTATGGCTGTCTACGTCTCAACCTCCCCCATACACCTTCCTAAATGGTATTAGGACCCATAACCCGTGGAAGACGGCATTGGCTGTTACCTTACCTTACCTTATCTTCTACACTAGCTAATCTAATTAATAATAGCTATTTTTTTTCTTAAAGGCCACGTTATTAATCGCTAGACCAACTATTAGAGCCCTGAATCATTCTACAAAGGATACAGAGCTCAGGTCTATAGAAGCATGCATACAGATCATAGAGAAAACTTCATAATCAAAATTGTTTTTTTTTTTACTGATACTGCGCTTCTTCAGATTCTCGGCATTTTCTAAGGGCTGACCGGATTTCCCTCAGCAATTCACTGATATTCATACATTTCCTGCAAGTAGTCGCATGTACCGGTGATAATTAACACAGTTGATAATGTAATAAAGAGTGAAGGGGACATGAGATTGCTTATTGAAACTCTTAATGCATTTTGATACAGCAGATACGCAGTTTTAAGGGGGTATGGGATTGCTAACGCAAACTGCTAATCTGATTACTTGAGGCTAGGGCTGAGCACGGCAGACCCAAAACCGACCCGGACCGGACCGAACAATTTCGGTCCGGTCCTCGGTCCGGGGTTTTGGACCAATTCGGCCCTCGGTCCGGTTCGGTCTTACCAAAATTTCGTCAATTATGCCTAATAGGACCGGACCGGACCAACCCGGACCGGACCATTTCGGTCCGGTCTTGGTCGGTCCGGTCCCGGACCGATGCTCAGCCCTACTTGAGGGTGAATAAGCAGTGTTGAAAATTTGTCTTCTTTTCAACCTGCTTATTCAATTATTATATAGCATCCCCTTAGAAAAACAAGGACATAGAGGAACTTACAGAACACTGACGCCAACAACAGCAGCAGGTCGTGGATATTCTTCGATTTCTTTAATATTTTTATTCTCATTTATGATTGAATTAACACCATCTTGGATCAGGTCTTTGAAAGCCAACTCTGGCTGACCAGGTGATCCTTCACTTCCAATTTTCTGTATTTCTTCAACCAAAATCGGAAGCCTATCCATTGCCTGTAAGAATATACCACTAATGCTAAAACAGTCAAATAGTCAAATACAATACAATTAATTGATTGCAGTACCACATACCTCAGATTTATCAATCTTATTTAAAACCACCACATAAGGCCTTTCAAGATATTCAGGATTGTACATCCTTAATTCCTGAAAAGTAACATGTTATTGATATGCTATACGCACGCTATATTTTCAAGCCTTTAAATGTTAAACTTTTCATAACATTTGAGGGAATAGAGTGGAAAAACATACTTCTTTTACAGTTCTGTAATCATACACAGGGTCCTCAGCAGCTGCGTCAATAACATGAACCAACATTCGAGTTCTCCTTAAGTGTCTCAAAAAGTTGCGGCCTAGTCCCTGACAGCGTATAATGCGATCTAATATCAGTAAACAGTTCAAGAAAACTCTGAAACATAAATCATCATGGAGTACCTTTCCCAAATGTGCGCCCTCAATAAGACCAGGCAGATCTGCTAATGTTGCTTCAGAGGAAAATTTTCCTGCTCCTAAACTAGGATCGCCCTCAAGACGTCCAAGATTTGGCATTAACGTTGTGAATGGGTAATCCGCTATATCAGGTTTTGCAAGTGTTATGGCTGACAGTAGGGTCGATTTTCCAGCGTTAGGGAGTCCCTGATTTATTACAAGAATAAAATGTTAGGAAACCATGACACTTAAAATTATCTATCCATTATAGGAGTTTAGGACAAACAGAATCCGAAATATAAAACAACGCAATTAGTCGACAGTAGCTATCGTCCCGAGGTAGCTTAATAATGTATATTATAATTTTAGGCAAGAGACACATATATGGAATGACGAAATACGTAGCATGTGTATAGAAGAAAATTTGTAAAAGCTGATACTTACAACAAGACCAACATCTGCGACAACTCTTAGTATTAACTGCAAACTGACCTCCTCCCCAGGTTGACCGTGAACTAACACCTGCAGGACTGGCAGAATTCGTGAGCAAAGAGTTCCTAATAGTGGGCGATAGGAATTTTGTGAAACTATCAAGCATAATTTGCATTTCAAGTGTATATTATGTTCGAACAGCATGGCCTAGTGCAAAAGGCCCAGAACTGGTACGACAAGACCAACATTTAAGTCTAACAAAAGCTGGTAAAACTAACAGTTACATGTTATGCAACTTTATTTGCTCATTTAACATGTAAGAAAGAAAAAACTGAACAGAAACTACTCTGAATGGGTATAGTGATGATAGATCCCGATTCCCGCCCAATGTTTAATATAGTAGCCTATCACACATTGATTTTGCTATCGTCAATCATTTATATGTACTTCAAAGTCATCAGTACTTTTTTCCAGATCTATTATGACTATCTTTACATGAAGGGGCCAATCTTGACCTATGGTCATGCTAATTGTGTCATCCTCTTATTTTGAACCCTTTTATCTCCAGTAAACACATTCCAAACTAATCAAGATACATTGTCGACATGTAGAACACACGTCTATAGTAGCTGTCAAAAGGCTTGCCCATCCAAACTCAATCCACTGCAACAAATATGGGATATATTCGTTTACACTCCAACTACGGTTCATTTCTTACAAACAAATTATGATGACGGATAATCCCAGCGTGCCACTACACTTGAACCATCTTGTTTACGAGATTACCATAGTTCAACCACAAACGTTATGTTCTGAAGAGAGCAAAAAACCATACATTCTCTAGTATAGTGGACCAAGCAAGTACCAGCGACAAGCTAATAAATGATATCACCACCGGTGGCTAATATAACTAGAAAAGGTAGCAGTATATTTACATAAAGAATAGAGTAATGTCACTGTTGCAGGAGATAGTATAGGATTCAAATCTTTACCTTATCATTTTCGTCTGTCATCACATTTGATGTCTGATTCATCTTCTTTTTTTGCCCCGACAATAAACTAATCTGCCACAAGTAAAGGAATAAAGTCCATTAACAGACTAACAGTCGTGTTCAAAGCATTTAAACCATTTTTGGTCATCAACCTTGTAAGAGTAAATTACATGCTTTTGAGGTTTTTTTACAAAGGGTGATGAAACAATTTGCGGTGGTATGGTCTCACATTTTGCGGTGATGGTAAAACATTTTACAAAAAATAGACGATACTTGTAACATCTATTCGATAATTATATTCTCCTAGTGACCAGTTTAAGTTAATTAAGAGTGGTTCTTTAGACGTGCCCCGTTATCAAATTCACACCCAATGGCTCATACCAGAAAAGATCCATAAAAAAACATATTTTAGATGTTAGTATAATTTATGATTTTGGATCTTTGCGAATGAGAAACATTTATCTTGGATTCTTAAGATATATAGTAGAGGGTCATTCCCAAAGTAAGACAACATGATACTCCCATGCATTTTAACAGAACCCAATGGCTAATTAAGCAATAAATCACGCGTAAACTATCCAAAATTCTCATGTTAGAGACTCGGTTAACTAGCTATCACATTATATACACAAAACTATCACACGTGTCCCATATGAGACGGGACATGAACCCACAACCACTTGGTTGGGCAGCACCTTACACAACATGGTACCACAAATCTTTACTTTTAAAAGCATAAAAGAATATATTTGGTATCATAGTATAATTAATCTTTACTTTTTGAAGCTAAATATCAAACGCTTAGTGAAAAACTTGAGTTTAATGCGATGAATAGTGAAGCGTTGTATTTAGTGCAATTTGCGGATTACTACACATCACAATGAATAGTGTCAAGGTTTCGTGTTGGAGAGGATGTTTACCCTTCTGCAATATTTAGTGCAAAAAGGTGAATTTAGAGCTAACATTGAAGATATTTCACACATATACAGCAAACATGGATTACTCACCCCTCCTTGACCACCCCTAGCAACAAGAATTTCATCACCATGACGAGCTAGATCAGCTGTAAACTTGCCTCGCTTATGTTTTACAACAGTACCTACAAATAAATCAGCGTTGCAGATAGTGGATAAGAATACAGAAAGCTGATGATATCGAAATGGTTAAAGGTTTGCTTAAAACAAAGTATAAAAAAAAATAACTTCTAATTAGGGATTTTCAAACCTAAAGGTACTGGAATACGCAATGTAGGAGCAGCTAATCCGTTTCTCAGTTGACCAGTCATCACACCCATCGTATCAACATTTCCCCCACGTTTTGCAACATATCGACCTTTATTGTGAAACTCCAACAATGTATCTTTACTCTCATCTGCGTAAATCACAATATCACCTCCATGTCCACCCATTGGTAAGATAAGTGATCCATCAAAATCCCTCTTAAAAGAGCCTTTTTTCCATGCTTTCGCTTTATCTGCTTTGCTCAGTGACTTTGAAGGGGCCTTTTGGGTACTCGCATTAAGTGTAGCACCATGACCTCCATCACCAGCACGTACAGTTATGTTTGCCTGATCAAAATACTTATGAGGCTCCCTAGCTAGACTTTCTACGCTAGGGGAAGCAGGTTGTTTGGCTTTGGCAAGTCTGCACTTTAATGTATGGTGGCGAAAACCAAAGGGAACGGTTCTCTGTTTCCAACTGCGAATAGTATATATTTTGATTATTTACCACACGAAAACCTATGTGCATTTTACACTTAACAATCAATCACGCATTGACATATTGTTATGTATAATCATAGAAACTAACTTCAGTTATTCAAAATGTTTTATCTCATCAGACGTCAAATAACATTAACTGCCAATAATCGGCTCAATTTGATATGACTAACAAAATCCTAAACCCTAAAAACAAAAACCTATCATTTCAAGAGTGTAATTAAACTTGCACGGTATTAAAACAACATATATTAATACATCAGTAATCGTAACAACTCGATAATGGTCCTGCAGAGAACATGCTTTGTGATTGTTACCACAAGAAAGAACAATGCGTTTCACACTGCACTTTCAATTTACACATTGTTATTCTGTAACATATTTTATAATTCTATGTAACATCATATGTCTGATAACTATATTCTGAAATGGTAAGCAAATATGTATATCCCGATTCTAAACAACTACGAAAAAAATGGCTTCTACAACTATAGTGACATCAGAGATAGAACTTATGCAAAAATAACATAATCATAGCTCGACCACATTACTGCCCTGTTATTTGAACTAAGTATATAGTACGATAGTCGAACTCACAATCAAGACTTACACAACAGCTGAAATATCCAACTATCATAAAATCTTAAATTTAAAAACAATACGTCTTAAATCTTACAACGGACATTAGGTCAATAATTTTCCGTGTTTAATTTAGGAGAAGGTGAGAAATAGGAGAAGGTGAGAAATAAGTTGAATAACTGTCTTGGATTGCTTATTTCTAAGGCAGGAGCAATTTTTTCTGACACACGCTTATTTCAAGATGCTTATTTGAGATAAACAAACATTATTCAACTACCATAATAAATTGATCTATAAACTTTTTTAAAAATGGAAGGGTAAGTGTGTGTATAGTTGGTGAAAAGCATCCCATTTTTTGCGGAAACTTTTCACATGAAAATGGAAAAACTGAAAACCCGTTTAGTCGCACTTTTTAACAATTTTCAAAAGAAGTGAAATTCTTGCTTTTTAATTCTAACTAGAAAAATGAAAACCCCAAACTAGCCTTCTCCACTTTTTTCTTTCTAAAAAAAGTCTGGATTTCCCGGTCTACCATTCGAGTATCTCATTCTAACCCTAATCACCATTGGTAACATCTCCACCTTCCATCCTCGCCGTCACCACAATCCATGGAATCTAGAAACGGAAAAACATATAACTCCATCTAAATGGGTTTTCAAAATTCCTAACACTTCTCTAGAGAAGAAAAACCATCCCTTCTCAAGGAATACAGAAACGGAAAATAAGGAAAAACAATCCACAACAAGATGCTACCTACATCGCACTGGTGCACTATAAGGTTTTTTTTACTTATCATACGAGGTCACAAGTCATAATTCTAGCCAAAATAAGTTTTTAGAGCCACATTAATTAACCATTTTAGCAACAAAAAAAAATTGGCTAATAACATCTTTCAAAAATTCGAGAAAACCTTGATAAACCTACATTCCACGATAAATTAAGTTCAATGCCTTGTATTAAGGGAGGGGGAAGTTGAATGCCTTCAATTCAAATATACCTAAAGTTCAGTAACTTTTTGTTCGATTTTCCCTATGTTTGTCGCAGATTATTTAGGAGCAGGGAGCAGGAAGCGTTGTGATTTCTAATACTCATTTGGCAAGCAACAAGGAGCTTTACACCCTTTATCTTCTTTTCTTTGTTTTTTTGAAAATTATCATTTTCAACGCTAGTAACATTAAGGAGCGTTGAGCATCTGTCAGGTTCATGATTAGAACTAGTACAGCTGCGTTACTAAAAGTTTAATAAAAAATAAGAGCTCTACTTCTACTGGTCACAACTACCATATGCTTACTCCTACTACTCACAAGCATCACACACGCCCTCATGAAATGAATTGAAAGCATCAACAAAATTAGCATTATTTTTCGACTAATCTTGCATTTAACTCTAAAACCTAGAAACTTACAATAAAACATTTAAAGAAGTAGTTAGCAATAAAAAGATAATGAGAGGGTAGGTAGGTACCTATTATTATTATTATTGAGAGGAAAAAAAGAGGATTTATGGGGGAAGAAGCCGAGAAACGGAGATGATGATGGCGGTGACCTGACAGTCACTGAAGAGGAGGAGGAGGATGATATCATGTTTATGTTACCACTACCGCTCATGGATGTCTCTGGATAATATATACAGCTCATTTAAAAAATTAGTAAATTTAATTTAATATGTTAGTCTAATATAATAATAAATCAATTTTAATTTAATATTTTTGTTTAATAAGGTGATATATAAAAAAAGTTTATGTTTAATATTTTGTACGATTATTAAGAATAAAAATATTTGTTAATTTTTTAAACTTATTAAAAAATATATAGAAATTTGTAATTTTTATTTAACACTATTTAATTTATTTAACATTTAATTACTAAATTATTATTTATTGACCACTCAAGAGTGGCCTATTCGAAAAAAAATTTGTTGCTACTCTGTTATGAGTTTTGTTTTAAAAAAAAAAAAGAGATAAAGAATGTTTGTTTCGGCTTATAAATGGGTTTCGGGCTTCGGGTATATTTTGGTTTGTATTTTATAAATTTTTATTATTTTTATTTTAAGATAGCTGGATAAGATTACACAAGCTTGTAAGTTTCAAAATAAAATAAAAAACCGAGACTCGTGAAGTATATAAGATGAAATCAAATAAACTGATAAGTCCACATAAGTCAAAACAAACATCCTTTAATCCTTTAAGCCTCGAAGTGGTAACAAATGTTTTGCTTTCCAAATGTGTGTTTGGTTTAGGCTATGAATTTTTTATCTTATTACTTTATAAAAAATTTTAACTTTTTTTTATATTTAAAAGTTTTAAAATTTTTACCCTCAAACATTGTTAAAAAAGAAAGTTACATATGATCATTTTCAAAATCATTCTAGACTTAAATGCTTATACGTGTTTTCAAACCACATTTAAAAAGTACTTTAAATGACAATATGAATTAATAATAAATAATTTAATGAGAAATTATGTAACCATTTTATGAGAAATTAAATGAGTTCAAGTCATTAATAAATAATTTAATAAGAAATTAAATAATTTAATGAGAAATTATGTAACCATTTTATGAACTAGACGAGTACCCGCGCACAGCGGCGGAAATGCCTAGCGTCACATAATTAACGATGTACGATATTTTGTCTTAAAATTGATAGTGGAAATGCCTAGCGAGTACTCATCTAGAAACTCATGTGTCAAAATAAATACAATCTAAGAAACAATGGCAATAAACCATAACTTAGGTAAGATTCACATGCCAAACTTATCCGAAAATAAAGAGGAACGTTAAGATTTTTTTGCAAAAAATGACTAATTTAGTAACAAATTTGAGTTTTCATGAGAGTATTGTTTGACATTCTAACTGTTTCCATAACCCTAAACTTATTGTCCTTGGCACAATGGACTAAATCAGGTATTAAAAAATTGTAAAATGGGTACGCACATTACGTACAATAGGTCTTAAAGCATCATCTTACTTGCGCATGATCCATGTTTGCAGCCCAAATGATACAGCTATGGCCTACATTGATAATCTTTTAATCACTGATATTAGTAAGCAATCTGACAACTCATAAATTCACTAACTTCCTCATAAATTTGGTTAATATCTTACTTTTTTTTACTAAACTTTAATTTCCAAACACGTTTCGAAAATTTACTTCTGAAATTAATCGATTGAGCATTGTATGACAGTGTAACAAATAAACACAACCCCTAACAGATCTTTAATAGGTAAACTGGTTGTAATGAGAAGGTTACTAAATCTTTCATATTCCCCTAAATCACGACAGCATGATCCAGCAAACTCGAGTTTCCGAATAGACTCGAACATTTCCGCCGCTTCTTTGACATAACCTCGAAAAGCTTCATGACTTGTTCCCCGAACTTGATCAGCAGATGCCCGGAGGATCAGAAGTTTTTTCCATTTTCTCCCACATTATGTCTCTAGATCTCTGATAGGTGAGAAAACACCCACCCTTTTACCACTTAATTATAATGAAAATGAGACCATAACGTGTATTTTATGTCGTAAATGTCGGAATTATGCGTGGTTTGTGTTTTTGTTGTGTTTTAGGACCAAAATGTGAAAAGGAAGGAAAACACGGGCTTTCACGGGCTTTTATCAAAGAAAAGGACAAAAGACGAAGTCAAGAAATCAAGAGTGCAAAAAGAACGGAAGGCCAAGGCCTATTCTGAAGATTTATCAAAGAAAAAGTCCAAAGACGGAAGTTTAATAAAGCCGAAGAACTCAAGTCTTATTTATGAAGAAATTTCAAGACGGGTTTAAAGAAATCCCGAGCCAAAAGTCGAGACTTTAAAGACGAGACGGAAGAAAAGAAAGAAAGGAGGAAGCCACCAACCACTCCCCTCTCCTATATATACCACCCTCATTTGTTAGGAGAGGGTTGGTTAGTTTTAGGAGTAGATTAGGAATAGTTTAAATTTATGCTTTCTCTCTCTAAATTTATGTTTTCTCTCTCTAGATTTAATAGGTAAGATTTAATTTTCATGTTTTTAATTGTTGAATCATTTACTTTTTAATCAAGCTTTTAATTAATCTTCTTCTACCTTTCTTGTTTGATCTTTGCTTTTGATTATGGTTGTGTTCTTGAGTTTTCATTAATTTTAATCAAGTGGGTTTTGATTGATTTGATCATTAGTGTTAGTTTTGTTGCTTTGGTTTGATTAGTTTTTGTTAGTTATTCATTATTGGCTATGTTGGTTTAATCTTTTGGTTTATCTTGGTTAGATTTGATTGAATTCGTGTTCCTTTAGTTTTCCCTGTTCTTCGTATCTTCTTACTGTTTCCCAGATTCCGAACCAGCGTTTTCTTATTTTTATTCCGAACGAAGCCTTTTCACTAGATATTCCGAACGAAGCTGTTATTCCGGATAAAGCTTTTATTCCGGATGAAGGATTTATTCCGGATGAGCAGATTATTCCGGATGAACCTTTATTCCGAACCAGTATGTTCTGTTTATTATTCCGAATGAAGGGTTTTGCTTATTATTCTGCATGAAGAAATTTTTCCGCATGAAGCTTTTACATTCCGAATGAACAAACATTCCGGATGAGCCCTTTATTCCGCATCAACAGATTTTTCCGGATCAGTGATTATTCCGCATGAAGGGTTTATTCCGGATGAAGCTTTATTCCAGATGAATGATTTTATACCGGGTGAATATTTATTCCGGATGAACATTTATTCCGGATGAAACATTTATTCCGGATGAAACATTTATTCCGGATGAAACATCTATTCCGGATGAAGGACTGTATTCCGGATGAATATGTTTATTCCGAATGAAGGGTTGATTCCGAATGAGTGTTTTTCCAGTTTCTGTAATTTTATACATTTAGTTTTAGACTTTATTTTTCCCGCCTTTTTACTTAGTCGCACTTTTAGTTTACTTGCCTTAGATTTATTTTAAGTTTGCCTTATTTACTTTTAAGTTTGCCTTTTAATTTCTCGTCATTAATTTCCCGTCACGTTTTTATCTTTCATTATTTCTTTTTACCGTCTTTATTTTTATCGTTCCAAGTCTTTATTTTTAATTAGCTTACTACTCCGTACAATTCCCTTTTTGTTACCAAGAAAGACCGAGTCACACTTAAACCAATAATCAATTCGAGAAGATACCGAGAAACGAACTTTTCAACCTAGCAAAATCCTTGTATCAAATGGCGCCGCTGTCGGCTCTTTTCGTGAAGATTAACGGTTTTTTGTAAGAGACGCGTTGGATTTTGGGATCCGCTCACTCGTGAACATTATTTTTCGTGTCAAAAATTTTTTTTTTCAAAAATCCATAAAAATTTAAAATTTCAAAAATCCAAAAACATTTGAAAAATCATAAAAGCATTTCTTTTTCACAAGTTTTGCGCCAAAAATAATCTTCTTGCTTATCTATTGTTCTTCATGGATTCTTATGACCATTGCGTAGGGTGTGGGAGACGATTATATGGGTACGAATCATGTCAATGGTGTTCATGCGAGCAATGCGGAAAAGACCTTCCTCCTATTTCAATCGATTCACAATGGGGATTTTGTCCATGGTGCAACTCGACTAATTCATCATTTTCTAATCCACCTCCTATTCCCCCTTGCATATATTGTGGAAGCGATTCTCATTGGCATGTTTCGTGTCCAATTCGATACCCGTCTCATGGCGAGCAAGAACTAAGTCAGAATTATGACAATGGTAATAGCTATCTACAAGAAGCACCGGGTTTTTCTCCATACCCATGTTGCCAAAATTGTGGGGGCCCTCACGATACTTCTTATTGTCAGCCAATGAATTATTATGAGCCAAATCCGTGTCCTCATTTTTCTTCCCCGATGGATTATTATGAACCAAATCCGTGTTCTAATTCTTCTCAACCGAGGACTTACTATGAGCCACATCCGTGCTATAATTCCGGTATGTATAACTGTGAGCCCCCACATCCCACCCTCAATCATCAATCCTCTTAGGAAATTCGTATTGCCCAACAACTCACTACTTTGAATGACGAAACACACGCCATTATTTTGCAACTTCAAGAAGCCGTTGTTCAGCTAAACGAAGCAAGGGAGGAGGAAAAGCGACAGCAACAAGAGCAAGTATCTAATCTTAGTGATTATACCCCTCCTCTTGTGCGTCCATACTATTATGATGATGAAGACGATGAGAATACTATTTCTTGGAATGATCTAGTTGCTCAATGTCCTAGCGCAATTGCACTTCCCTCTCTTAATATCCCCAATGCTTCTAAGGATTGTGATACATCGAGTGAGATTAGTGATTTGGTCTTAATAAATTCTTTGATGAGGTTTGTGATGTGCTAACTTTTGAGGAGCTTACGGAAGAGGTCGCTCTTAATGATGATATTCCTTCCACCAACACTTTGGGAGATGATTATTTGGCTTTCTCTAATCCTCTTTTTGATCAAGATGATGATTTTACTTCTAGTGATGACGAGTCACTATCCGATGAAGACGTTCTGAAAGAAACTTTCAAGATTTATTCGAACCCTTTATTTGATTTTGATGACGCCTACATATCTAGTGAGGTGAATCATCTCTTTGACGAAGGGATTGAGGACATTGATAGCCCTGATTCTCTTGCTATTAATGAGCATACTTTGTTAGCCATGCCTCCTTCTATAGCAGAGGTGGAAAGACTTGACTCTATTGAAAAGGGGACGCGGGTGGAAGGTAATTGTTCTCATACTTATCATATTATATTGCCACCTCATCCTACCGCGTGTGCACCCAATCGGGTGATGTATCGGTTTCACTCTCTCCATTTCACGTCGGGAAGTGAGGATGAGTGCTTTGACCCGGGAGGTGGAATTGACCATTCTTTTATTGACACCCTTACGGCTTTGCCGCTTAGTAACCATCAACTGTCTTGGGGGGATAACAATTTGCTTCCTTTACCCACCCCACCTCCTGTGGATCATGATTTCACTTACTTTTCTTATATTGAGAGGACTTTTCTACCATTCAAAACTTATCCTCCGGCCTCTCCTTTATTATTTTCCTCCGGGAACGAGGACAAGGTCTTTGATCCCGGTATTACATTCAAGGCTTCCCCATGGACCATTTAATTCGGGGACGAGTCAGGCTCGTGACTCGGTTAACATAAACAAGCGCTCTTCGGGAGGCAACCCGATTATCTATCTTTATCTGTTTTCATCATAAGTGTAGGGGGAGCCCGGTTGGTGTTTCTTGTTTTCTTTCTTATCATGTGCAGGGATTAGAGATTCAAAGACACATTCTTGATGACTTTTGACGACCCGTGATTCCGTGTTTCCGTCTTCCCGGTTCTATCCTAAACTCTTTTGATTCTCTATTTTATATTTTTCAATATTAAAATAGGAATCACTTTAGTTGTCCTTTCCTTAATAATATTTAAACAAAGTGCACAATGTCCTAAGTGTAGGGGAGTTTACTCCTACATGCTTAAACATTGAGGACAATGTTTATATTAAGTGTAGGGGGACTTCTATCGAAGTTAAGTGGGCTTTTCCTTGTATTTGTCCTCATTTTAACCGGAAAATTTGATTTTTCGACATTTTTCAAAAATTTTAATCTATTTTGGCCTAGTAGTTTTTCCTTTGTTATCGTTATTTACTTTCCTTGCTAAAATAAAGTTTAATAAAGTGGTTTTAAATTTTTCAAAGTCGTGAATATTTTGACTCAACCCGAGTTTACTTATCTAAGTTTACTCTAGCTAGTATCCTTAACGTGTTTAAGTCAAGTTTTGCTAGGCTTTTATATAGGGAGCTTTAAAACGCGAAAGTCTTAACTCTCACGGGTTAAGAACAAGAACTTTTCGCAAGTTCCTATAATTGATCCTAGAGAGTCGTTTATCAAGGGAACTTTAAAACGCAAATTCTAAACTTGAAAGAGTCTAAGAAGATGTAAGATCCTATGGATGACTCGAAAACCCAAAACTTTGATTTAATAGGCTAAGCATCCACGAGTATCATTCCTTGAGATTTTAAATTGTGGAGAACGAGAGATGATAGAGTCAATTATAATTTTGGTATTCTTTCGTGAATTTATGTGAGTTGATTATAAGTTTTTTCTCCCATCGCTTGCCAATAAATTTATTTGCAATAAATAAGGTTGTACGATTTGAAAAGTTACTCAGCTTCTAGCCCAAGATTGTTTAAAAGTTGCTCGGTATTAATTAGAGTTCATAGCCAAGGCATAACTTACTGAAGCGGGATGCGAAGATTGGCGAGTCCGAAAAGGCCCTAACAAGGCATGCGGATTCCATTTTATTGCTAAAGATCCAAAAGTGATGTGAAGAATCATTTATCGAAAATCAATATGAAGGATCGAGACACACGACGAAGCAAGTACTCCCCAAAAGATCATGGAGAAGTCTATCCAAAAAGACCCTAGCAAGGTATGAGGATAAATAGATCCAAGTCCTAAAAGGAGGCGGATCGTTGTATATCAAATTCCAAAATAAAGATTGGAGAAAAATGAAGAAGTCGTGGTCCAAGTATGAAGAATCTCTCAAAACTTCAAGTAAAGAAATTCCTATTATGAAGAGAAGACCATTATTTCATGAACGTCTCTCAAGATGTGAAGTATGAATTCACTGCCAAATATCGGTCCGAGAAAGGTCTCAAATCGTGAAGCGAGTTATGCCAAGATATGAACTTTATGAGGTCCCGAGAAGCAGTTTTAAAAGATTTTGTCCTTTAGCTAACTATTGATTAAATCGTCTCACTTTATTTTCAGCCTTAATAACTATCGAAATAAGTCAACAATGCATCCTCGTGATCATTCAAGACAGTAATAAAATAAAAGAGATACACCTAGGAATAAGGGAGTCTAAGTAAATAATTGGCCCACATGAGTTCATGTTAGTTTGCTAACTTATAATAACAATGATCTCGTTTTTAAGCTTGGTATGGAGAACGTGAAACTTGAGGATGATAATTATTCATGACATTCCAAAACCCTAAGGTAAGTCTTTGATTTCTTTACTTGTTGTTATTTTCTATCTCTTTAATAAGGGCCAATGTGGATTGATTGTGATGAAAAGTGTAATCTTGCTTTGTGATTAATGCATTACATGAGTACATTGCAATGGTCAAGTGTAGGGGATTTGATAGGTGTGAAAACACCCATCCTTTTACCACTTAATTATAATGAAAACGAGACCATAACGTGTATTTTATGTCGTAAATATCGGAATTATGCGTGGTTTGTGTTTTTGTTGTGTTTTAGGACCAAAATGTGAAAAGGAAGGAAAACACGGGCTTTCACGGGCTTTTATCAAAGAAAAAGACAAAAGACGAAGTCAAGAAATCAAAAGTGCAAAAAGAACGGAAGTCCAAGGCCTATTCTGAAGATTTATCAAAGAAAAAGTCCAAAGACGGAAGTTTAATAAATCTGAAGAACTCAAGTCTTATTTATGAAGAAATTTCAAGACGAGTTTAAAGAAATCCCGAGCCAAAAGTCAAGAATTTAAAGACGAGACGGAAGAAAAGAAAGAAAAGAGGAAGCCACCAACCACTCCCCTCTCCTATATATACCACCCTCATTTGTTAGAAGAGGGTTGGTTAGTTTTAGGAGTAGATTAGGAATAGTTTAAATTTATGCTTTCTCTCTCTAGATTTAATAGGTAAGATTTAATTTTCATGTTTTTAATTGTTGAATCATTTACTTTTTAATCAAGCTTTTAATTAATCTTCTTCTACCTTTCTTGTTTGATCTTTGCTTTTGATTATGGTTGTGTTCTTGAGTTTTCATTAATTTTAATCAAGTGGGTTTTGATTGATTTGATCATTAGTGTTAGTTTTGTTGCTTTGGTTTGATTAGTTTTTGTTAGTTATTCATTAGTGGCTATTTTGGTTTAATCTTTTGGTTTATCTTGGTTAGATTTGATTGAATTCGTGTTCCTTTAGTTTTCCCTGTCCTTCGTATCTTCTTACTGTTTCCCAGATTCCGAACCAGTGTTTTCTTATTTTTATTCCGAACGAAGCCTTTTCACTAGATATTCCGAACGAAGCTGTTATTCCGGATAAAGCTTTTATTCCGGATGAAGGATTTATTCCGGATGAGCAGATTATTCCGGATGAACCTTTATTCCGAACCAGTATGTTCTGTTTATTATTCCGAATGAAGGTTTTTGCTTATTATTCCGCATAAAGAAATTTTTCTGCATGAAGCTTTTACATTCCGAATGAACAAACATTCCGGATGAGCCCTTTATTCCGCATCAACAGATTTTCCCGGATCAGTGATTATTCCGCATGAAGGGTTTATTCCGGATGAAACTTTATTCCGGATGAATGATTTTATTCCGGATGAACATTTATTCCGGATGAAACATTTATCCCGGATGAAACATCTATTCCGGATGAAGAACTGTATTCCGGATGAATATGTTTATTCCGAATGAAGGGTTGATTCCGAATGAGTGTTTTTCTCGTTTCTGTAATTTTATACATTTAGTTTTAGACTTTATTTTTCCCGCCTTTCTAGTTAGTCGCACTTTTAGTTTACTTGCCTTAGATTTATTTTTAGTTTGCCTTATTTACTTTTAAATTTGCCTTTTAATTTCTCGTCATTAATTTCCCGTCACGTTTTTATCTTTCATTATTTCTTTTTACCGTCTTTATTTTTATCGTTCAAAGTCTTTATTTTTAATTAGCTTACTACTCCGTACAATTCCCTTTTTGTTACCAAGAACGACTGAGTCACACTTAAACCAATAATCAATTCGAGAAGATACCGAGAAACGAACTTTTCAACCTAGCAAAATCCTTGTATCAATCTCTCAAAAGATAAAGTTGTCATTGCAAAATGGTTTTCATAAAAAACTGAAACCAAATGACGCTACATCTCGGATTCCTGTTGCTGCCTTCAATCTTGCATTTTCCAATTGAGAATTTTGTGCACAAAGTAAATCAAACGATAAATGATTGTGGCTTTTCATAGTTGGTTAGATAAAACATAAACTAATATGCTGCACCAGATTCTCAAGTTAATCATTCGTAAAATTGAGTGTACAAGTGCACCACTGACATTAGGCGTTTGTGAAGATTTAATGTCCACAACAAAAACGCGGGGGTACTACGGACAACAAACTGAACTGTAGTGACATTTGCCGGATTTGGGATAACTTTCAAAAACCTGCAACATTAATCACCAAAAGATTTATATAGCTCCTATATAAGTTGTTTGACTAACATAGACACATACACAAGATATAATTCTTGTTTCTGATATACTCTTAGCAGTGCCATTAACCTTCTATTTTACTAACTTAAAACATAATGCGAGTTCTAAACCGACATCCTGGATAAATTCTTAAACAAAGACTCAACTTGCTCCTTATAAAAACCAGTATGACCATGAATCAAGTAAAAACAAGATTTTACCTGGCATAACTTGAAGAGTTCATACGTTTCTAAGGATTTTTAATGTCTCTAAGTTTTCAACGTGAGTATCCTAATTGCAATACCTTTATCACCAATTACCGAATGTCCTAGCAAGCATTATCATATATAGATCTTATATACAATAAGAAAACAAAGAACATCTAAAGTACATAGAAAGCATCTCCATTTACATGTGTAAAGATTACGTTAAAAACATAAACGCATGCTTTTTAACATAGAATATGTAGACACCTAGTATAGCATTTGATGACACCTTAGGCGACTTTTATCCTTGGTTCTCGTTTTATTTTTAGCTAACGGTCGATGCTTAAAATTTTTAGCAGTTATATTAATATTTTTTAATATAATTTTATTATAGATTAAAATTAATTTGGCTCAGATTAATGGATGTCATGGCTGTGTACATGGAGGATGTTAAGGCAAGCGGTTCGCGTACTCTCCCATCCTTTCATTTTTCGCGGCAACACACCATACTTGAAGGATCATCATAGCCAATTTAACCACAATTACACCTTATAGACAACTTATGACCATAGTTTATAATGCATCCAACAGTAACCCGAACCGAGCACAAAGTGTTTGAATTATTTTTTTTTGTGCTTGTATAATCAAGTCTTAATTCCCTAAAATTAGTCACTTTTGACCCACTCAGGCTAGCAAGTTTTTTCAACTTCAGATTAAGACAAAAAAGGAAGCACTACAAATTCAAATTTGATAAATGAGAACCATTTACCTCTTAACATCAGCTCTTTCACCATAGAACTCGGGGACTTCCTTTTGTCGTCATACTTTTCGGCTTGCACTTTGTTGAATATGTGGGAGTACTCTTCTGTTGAAGCGAGATTACTATCATCTTAGTCACCAAACACCGGTACAGCAGTGCGGTTATCAGGCTGTAATATAATATATATGTTATTCCAGACCGCTTTCTCCAGTGCAAGCGATGATCCTATAAAATATAGTCCCTATAACTTCAATACAGAGATATTGATTTAACCAAATAATTAAAACCCACAAACCCCCGATATCAGAATTAGGAATTTAAAAATTAAAATTTAACTAACAACTTTTAAATAAACAACAAAAATAAAACAAGAAAAACGCACCATGGAATAGAATTGTTTGCCATTTAAGAGCACCAACACCGACACGAATGATCAGCAAAGACATCATCATAAAAGCCACCTGAAATTGCATTACCAGATAAAGACTACATAAAAGGTAATTTTTTCAATTAAATCCCCAACCCCTGATATTTTTTATAGGGTTTTGCTACACGACAATTGATTTGAAAAAACACACAATTCAAATTCTATTATAAATGAATTGAAACTATATAAAATTGATTAATAAAAAACAAAATAGCCGGACTATGAGATTATACTCGAAACCCTACATAAAAAAACTGATTAGTTATGATACTTACCAATTCTCTTGTATGGACAACATAGAAATCACCACTATGGTAGATTGAATCGTCTTTTAACCTGGAATCAATTAATTCTGAAACCAACAAAAATCAACCACTAATAGCACTAACCAATATTACCAATCGAAACTACCTTGAAACCACCTAAACCATCAAGAGATGGGGAGGATTCGGCATATGCGGTGGTAATAAAATTATGATGGCGGCGGTGGTGACAAAATTATGATGGCGGCATACTTTATTATGTGAATTAGGGTTGAGAGAATGAGATTTGTGTGTGTGAGGTATTAATGTCCCGAAGATTAAAACTCTGTGATTTGTCAAATGCTATTATTTCTACATGAGAAGCTTGGTTGAAAATGTGTAGCTGGAGCGGGGATACGAATTTCAATACTTTCTATATGTGAGGGCTGGATTGGAATGAAGCTTATAAGAGAAGTTGTGTTGAAAATTTTCAACTTTCAACAATCAACATCCCTCCTTTATAGTTAGTATAGATACATGTAACATAAAACTACAAATAACTTCTTATTAATATACATTAAAATATCAGTTACGAAATCTTAGTGTAAAAAGAATTCATGATTTATCAAAAGACGAACCATCAATACTATCTGATTTCTGAATCGCTGCTACCACCACCATTAGGATCTTCACCAACACCGCCGCATGTATTGATAATTAGTGGTGTTTGAGTTGGGTGTTTTGGTTGATGTTTTGGTAGTTTTGGTGTCATTTTTATGTTTTTGGTTTGTTTTGTGAGGTGAATTAAGAGGATTTGTATCTTCTTCATAACCACAACCCCACAACCTTCACCATTTCCTCACTGCCGCCACTTTCGTCGAGACCATGGGTTCAAGAACATAAAATGAAATAAAATAAATATTTGGTTTTCAAGATCTTGGTTTCGTTCAAAGATACACAAAACTACACCTACCCTAGACCTTGGGTTTCAAGATCTTTGTTCCAAATCTACGAAACTACCATGTTGTAAACATATTATTAGCATATCTTTTGCTTTAGTGATTTATTATTTAATTATTTGTTAGTAATTTGTTGGTAAATACATGCGAATTAAAAGTGCTTAGGATTGCGGTCTTTTTTTGCTACGGTTGTATATGAAAACTAACTTATGAAAAAAATAAGTTTAGATTAGTGAGCCGATATATTTTTATTAAAAGTAATTATATTTTGTACTTCAAGGCAATTGAAAACTTATGACCACGCACCTCTATAAATATTTTCTTATCGCGTAAGTTACTCTAACTTAAAACTATCATCATTTGTAAAATTATTTTCATGAAACATATAATTGTAAAACATTACACGCTATGAATTTTAATATTATGGTACACGCCGCCGCATTGCGCGGGTACCCTGCTAGTATAATAATAGAATTAGATTATTGAGTATTTTAATAAAAAGTAGAGGTTGTAGAAAAACAATTGGATCAGTCAAATGACTTGATTTTAACATATAAGCAAAATTGAGTAACATAATTGGTGGAAAAAATCAAAATTGAATTTAATTTATTCAAAATTAAAAATTCTGGTGGAGGAATTTGATGAAAACATACAAAGATATATATGTCAAGTTTGAGAAAATAAAAACTTAAAAAAGGAGGAGGGGATTAATAATACTTTAGTGGTTGAATTTTAAATAAATTAGATTGACTTAAATGTAAACTTATAATTCCCTATATTTTTTAGTAATTTTATAAAAAAAAACAAAATATCTCCTTAAACTTTATACCTTCTAAACTTTATATTTTAAAATAGAACATATATGTTATATATAAAAAAGTCAACAAATCACATGATTATAAATATTCAAATAAAAACACAAATTATTATCTATTTCTATTTTGACATTTAATAAAGTCCAGCAATACAATCTACGTAAATTATTATTAACATAAATATAAATATCAAAATGAACGCACGACGTTAGACAGCAGTGTGAGATAAAAATAAATAGACGGGATTCTACATATTATAATAGTATATATTTTTTTCAAGGTCGTTATGTGTTACTAAACACATAATGTCTAAAAAATGATAGTTAAATTTTAGTTAAACAAAGTCAAGTTTGTTGTGCAATAAATATTTATACAAATATAAATTAATATTATCATAGAATGAAGAACTAATTAAAACTCGTGGCTCCATGTGCATCGTAACTATTTAAGTATTAAAAATTTAACATAATATGATGTATTACGAAATCATAAATTTATAAATCATGTACGTGTATGGTTGATGTAAACAGTTTCTTGATTAATAACTAAGATATAATTATTAGGATTAATAATATCAAAAGTAAAAAAATATGAAATTCGAAAATTAAAATTAAAATGAATTTGTATTAGTTTACACGATGAACAGTAAAACAACAACATAATTAAACATATAAACACTAAATGTTTTAAAAAAAACATATATAATATTACCTAAAATCGTAATAACAAAATTATTACTTAATTTATCTTTTATGTCCAAGTCTCGTGCGTGCACGGGCATTATAACTAGTAACGTTGTATAGGATTAAGTATGAGATGGTGGTAATAGATTTTATGAGTATCAAGGCCGGAGGAATGGTAAGGAAAAAATAGATCACCACTGAGGGCATCCACAAAGGAGACTTATTGTGTGATCAATAGATGTTGACTCACCATTGAATATCATTGTGGAGAGAGTGTGTCTAATAAAAGTTCTTCTCTGTACACACAACATTTTAACTCATCTATTTACCTTTTTTATGGAAAAACATCATATTTCTCTCTCTATTGAACATGTGAAATAGGTTTAATTGATTGTGAAAAATTACTACAATATTATTATATGCGTATGTGGCATCCTATTATACTAATGCATTGGATATGGCCTTAGCATTATTTTTATAAACATTATCAAAACCGAAATGTTATAGTATAAATTTGTAGTTTTTTTAAATATACATCTAGTTTGGACAAATATTGTTGGCAGGTAACCTTTTACCATGGTTTAGTACCAAACTAGTTTAAGACCCGTGCAATACACGTGTTACTCAAATATATTTTTCATAATAACTTAAACAAAGGTTGTATTTAACTAGTCAACTTTGCATTTAGTCCATGTTAATGTATTTACGGTTTCTATCATATTTGTTGTTTCTATTAAGGTTAACTAAAAGCAACAATTTTAGGGAAGAGTTGCATAGATTTTGCGTGAGGGTAAATGTATACATAGTATCTTGAGGAATGAGACGACCACTGTGAGATCTCGTATTTTTCAGGTAATTATTTTACTTTTATATACTATTTTAATCGTTGATAATATTTATTCGAAATGATAAAATTCTTATTATTTTATGTTTCCATATTTATTTAAATCAAAAATTTTGATTTAAAAGCACCCGCGTGCATTTTTACAAAAGTTTACTTGAATCAACGGAACGAGGACCAAGGGCTAAATATTTCGACCTTAAGAAGTTAATATTGTGACAACCCTAGATTTTGGATTTGTCACTTTTGACTGTTTGACTTTGATTATGTGCTTAGTGTGCGTTTACGGGCAATATGTTTATCTTTGAGCCTTCGATGGGATGTTAGCCATCGTTCGTGTATTGCTTGGTACATTATATAATGTTATGATGGGGTTAGTTTGTGTTCATGAGCTCACATGGTTGTGACTATGAAGTGAGATAGCGTTATTTAGTGGTTTACGTATACGTATATGTATTATAGAAAATCGTATTTTTACGATTTACGGTTTAGCATTTAGAGGTCTCGGATGGGGTAATTAGTCATATGAATATATTTTGGGATGGTTTTAAGTCATTTGGGACTTAGTTATAAAGTTTATTTCAAAATTTGAGATTTTTTATAAAAGTGTATATTTTACTTCTTTTACGGTAAAACGCGTAAATTTGACTAGTTTTACGGTTTTGAGGTTTTGGAGGCTTTTGGAGCTGAAATAAATTAAGGTAAATTAAGGTAATATTAATAAGATATTAATTAACAATAAAAAGAAAAAATAATAAAATAATATATATATGAGGCGGTTTGGGACAAATCAAAAGAAAAGAAGGAAAAAGGGAACCGGGCTTTTGTAATGGGCCAAGGACTTGTTAGAAACTATATAAATACTTTTTATTAACCAAAACACTTCATAAAACCCCTGGAGATCACCTTCAAGTCGGCATCTGATGAGACTGCTTTTATACATAGTCTCATCTTCCAAATAGGGCTTTAAATGCATTAAATATCATTAAAACACCCAAATATATGCTTGTGTTTGTTGCTTATGTATTTTAGGTACGGATATTAAGATAATGACAAAAGATCACAAGAATCTTGCAAAAACGAACACGGGAAACGAAGCCGCACAATGAACCAAGCCCTAGTGAAGACTTTCCCAAGATCAACCCTTGAAGATTTGAAGAATTATGAAGAAGGGTCCTCCAATTATGAAGAATTGACACTTTATACCCTTGTATCCTCATAATTACAAGTTTGGTCCCTAAAGTTTGTCAAAATTACAAAAAGGGCCCTTAACTTTGAAGAATTGGCAAGTTTAGCCCCTCAACAAAGCTAAATTGTCAACCAATATCATTCACAAAGTCAAATACATCATGAAGTCCTTCAAAGTACAAGAAATGACAAGTTTGGTCCTTTAAAAATCTCAAAATTACACAAAGGACCCTCAACTTTCAACAATTGGCAAACATGGTCCCTCAATCATCAAGACTTGGCAATTTCAGTCCTTCAAATTATCAATATTGCAAGTCTAGACCATTATTATTGAAGAAAATACCAATTCAGCCCTTGAAGAATTTAAATATGGCAAGAATTACCCCTGATTTTACTTTGCAAAAGTTTTTGGGCCAGAAGTGTAAAAAGGCAAAAGTTGACAAGGAAGAAAGTGGGCACTGATAGAGTTTGGAAGGGATTTGACAACTTTTTGAAACATGAGGGTGTTAAACTGGCCAGACAACATTGTAACCTAGACCACTCCCAAGCTGCCATGTGTCCCACTCACTAAATCCCACCAATCCCATTCCACCATTTCTCCACCTCAGCTTTCCACTTCACCAGGTTTTTAACTAATTAATATTAGTTACAAAAACACGCGCTAAACACCCCATTCAAACCTTAATCTGGATCAAAACATGCACTATTCATCATAAGAACAAATTTGGGTTTTCTTAATCCGTTTGTAATTAGCACCCAGTAACCTCCAGAATTATAATTAGGTTCTCCCAAATTCAACCAAACTCACAAACAGCTTGCCACATCATTCCTTTGTCACATGTTTTACCCTGCTTTCTACCCCTTGGAGAAGAAGACAAAACAGTAAAGCAAATCCAACGCCCCACATCCTTGCTTCAAACTTAAGCTTATTTTGGGCCATTGATCAAATTCCAACCCTGCCAACTCATGCAAACGTCCAAGGAAACATCACATGAGTCCAAGGTTTTCAAAATCCTACAAGGGCATATTGGGGACTTCAACCATTAGGGTTTATAGTTTTTAGCTGTAACTTAGCTCATTGTAAGGCTATATAAAGCCACTTAGGTCTTCATTTTTCAGCTGCTTTTGGTTTTTCCTTTGTTCAAACACTTGTAAATCCTTTTTCAGATTAATGAATTTGAGTTAAGTGCTTTGAAGAAAGACCAAGTGCCATCTTTATTCTGCTTGTTTATGTTCTTAGTTTACTGCTTTTGAAGTTTAAAACCTGTTTTCAAAAGAGGAGTGTGCACAAGTTTGCATATTTTCCTCATTTTCTTGATATTTTGCTAAGTCTTGTTCCAATCTTGGAATTCTTGGGCTATAGGGCTGATCATAGCATCCTAACTGAGTTGGTTAAGGTATGGTGAGGCTTATAACTTGGGGATAATCAAGTGTGGGGGTAACAAGTTTGCATTAATCAAGATTTTTTGAAGTTTCTGATTTTTCATGTTATTGTGCTTAACCCTTGTTGAATCTTAGCAGGCTTTTGTAGAAGCTTGTGCTTGTTCTTGCTAGCACATAAGCTCAAAATTCGTGGGTGTGGATGTACATCCATGAGGTTTGCTTACTTAATCTCCAAATCTGCTTAAATTGTGATTTTTGGTGATATTTGTATGAAACTGTTGTTCTTGTGAATTTTGTGGCTTGTTCTTGCTTGATTTTGTTTATTAGACTTGTTATAGTGTTAATTGATGCTTGGTTGACCAGAAATCTTGTTTTGCTTTTGAAAATTTTGATTTGAAAAAGTTAAAGGGGTGTTTGGGTCTACTGGTTATTGCTTGTAATCTGTTTTTGTGTTAAGGGAAAGTGTTGTTTATGCTTTGTATCTGCTATACCTTTGTTTGAGAGTGTTTTGCTGCAAGTTTTTGGGTTTGAACACTTGAATCAATCAATCTGCTATATAGGCCTTGTTTCTGCTTGTTTTGACCTAGGATTTTGGGAACACTTAGTGTGTATGCATGCTTAGGGATAAAAGTGGTTTAAACAAAGTTAACATAACCTGTTTGAAACATTTGAGGAGTTGAAATTGGCTTGTGTGTCAAATACATTAGCAAAAGTAGAAAACTGCATGTGTAGTATTCATCAGTAACTTTCATTGCTTGAATCTTGCTTAATTCTTTGAACCAGTGCATGAAACCTGTTTAGACTTGCTTATTGGAGTTTATTATAGCTTGTGTGTGCATTTGGTTGAATTTGGCTGTCTGATTGTGATTTTTATAGCTTATCAAAGTCTGCTGAAGTGGTCATTTGCATCAGCAAAGTGACCACCTCATTTGGTTTTGCATTGTGATTTCTAGCATTAGGATTGTTGTATTGTTGCTTGGATCTTGTTCATGTGTTGCTTGTGATTGGTTTTTGCTATTTGGATTGCTTTGATCATAGCTTATAAGCCCACTGGCTTATTGGCTTATCTGTGCCAAAACACATCAAGTTTACCCAACTGGTGAGCCTTGATTCACAAGGTTTGCACTCAAACCTTGACCAGCAGGGTGAAAAACAAGTCATTACACTTTATTAAGTCTGTCAGCGCCTACTTTATTCCTGTCAGCGTTTGATTTTAAGTTATCAGCGTTTGACTTTTGGTCAAACTTGGTTCAAGCTTATTAAATCTGTTTTGCTTATTGGTACATGCAACAACTTAGTTTTTGTAATAGAACTCATTTTTCTCAGCTTAATATCAAGTCTGGAAGTTTACAAGTCTTTTGGTTAAGCTTTTGCTAGGAAACTAGCTTATTTGGCTTTTTCAGCCAGCTTATCTGCTCTTACAGCTTATTCTACTTGGCTTTTTGTGATTTTCTTGATTGATTATTCTTAGTTAAGCTATTTGTGAGCTTTTGCAACTTGAATCAGCTTCTGAGGTGGTCTAGATCATAAATACGACTATTTTGTCGTTTTGTGAATAAGTTGTTGACTTGTTTCTGGCTTATTGAGTGGTCTTATTTGAAATTTCTTTTTGCAAAAGTCTTTGTTAGGTCAAAAGAAGGTTGTGTGTAAAATTTTAGCTTATGGCAACAACTTATGGCTTAATGGGCCAAAAAGCCCATTAAGAATAAGCTGCTTATTATAAGTTAGCTTATTTCACATTTTCAGCTTTTGGGCCTTTGGAAAAAGTTGTTTAAAATCAAATTTTGAGTCAACCTGTGCTTTTTGAGCTTAATTTGAGCACTTTTTCTTATTGGGCCTTAATTGAGCCCAATAAGGGACTGTTTTGGGTTTGGCTCATTTTCTAGGCCCAATAGGGGTATTTAGGTAATTTCACTTTCATTTCTGAGTTATTTAGGTTAAATTAAGCTAGTTTGCAAGTTTTTAGAATTTTTTATAATTTTTGGACTTTTAATATTATTTTAATATTATTTTATTATTAAAAATTAAAAGTCTGATTTTCTAGGTTTTTATATTTTTCCTAGGTTCTAAATACTTAATTAGGATTTTTGCAACTTTCCAATTATTTTCTAGGTCTTTTAATTATTTTCTATAATTAATTTAAGATTTAATTGATTTTAGGAGTTTTTAATTGCTTAAAAATAGTTTTAATTGGTTTTAAAATTTTGAAAAATAGTTTTTAGCTTAATTAGAGTAATTTTGAGGTTTACAAACTTGAAAATCTTGTTTAGGGCTTTTTAATAATTAATTTTGATTTTTAGGGCTTTAATTAGCATTAAAAAGTCATTATCTAATTAATTAAAAGGTTTTTGCAAGTTTTGATTTTTTGTAAACTCTTAGAATATTATTAGGGATTTTTGGTAATTTTTTTAGAAATTTTTAGGTTAAGATTTTAATTTTGGTGGTTTTTACGACTTTACGTGTACGCCTTTTTAGACTTAGTTTAATCCGTCTTCATAACCGTCATTCTCTTCTAATCCCTTTTCTATTTTTTCTTTTCTCATATATAATCACAAATTAATCCAAATCATTACACACATAACACACTAGCCTCCTCGTGAACGAACTTGAACCTAATTGGTCATTAGTGCTTGGTTTTCCTAAACCGACACTTAATTCTTGCCACTTTTGTCATCCTTTTCCTAAAGGTGTACAAAAGCACTACATCATTTTGCAAAAAAAAAAAAAAAAAAAAATCTTTAATACTCTTTTTAATTAAAGTGTTTTAATTCTTTCTCAATCATCTTATTATAGATTTAGGTTAGGGTTTAAATAAGAATCTGTATTTTAATGATATTATAATGATTAGATGGTTTAGGGTTTGTAATTAATGGGGTTATGGGTAATTAATTAGGTTAAATTAATTAAACCCGTTTTTAAAAACTGGGCAGAATTTTGGGTCATTGTTTTGATCATATAGGGAGTTATACAAACTCTTATTTTGCGATCCACATATACCTGGAAAACTAATTGAAGTGGCTTTCCAATGCCAGAAACTAGAACTAAATTGGAGGTCGGGAAGTGGGTCAAAAACAGGTTACAACAGTCGGAGGTCAAAACAGTTTTGAAGTCAGCCTGTTTTCTTTTTAAGTTTTGGTTGTTTGGGGTACTTAGGGTTGCATTGGGATCTTCTCACGAACATGAGAGATGGTTTATATATTTTAGTAAGTATCTTAACTTGGTATAAGATTGTGTTTTAGGGTAAGACCCTCTAATGGTAACAAACTTTTCATACGTTTAAAATCAGTGAATTCTGGATAGGTAGCAATATATATACATATATCGGGGCCTAAACAGTAGCTTTAAGGTTAGGTCAAGTGGGAGGTGTTAGATAACATATGTAAAAGTATGAATATTCCTTTTACAGAAACCATGGGTATGTTTAGTTGGGTGTTTGGCTTATAGTTTGGAGACCTAAAATTGGGACTGTTTTGTGTAAAATATGAACGGGATAGCTATTGAACTTAACCAAATTAAGGACTTGTTAGGGAAGGGTAATGGGGTATTTATATGAGAGGAGGTTAGATGTCCATCATAGGTTGATGAACCGTTTTAGTGGTTGGTTCATGTATTGATTTATGTATTTTTTGATTGATAGCTTGTTGCTAGAGCAAGGACTTTTGGAGAAGCAATCAGGTGAGTTCATAGTCCCATTTTTACTATATTTTTAAATGTTTTTCCAGTATGGGATGGAGATGACACTTGAAATGTTCTTTAACATGATTTAGTACTATGTTTTAAAATGTGTGGACATAAATGTGTTATTGTGTGACTTACGTGCTTATGTGTTCTCATATGTGCTTTGATATGTGTTCTGTTATGTGAATCTTGTTTGGGTTGTGATTGGCTTTGGTACATAGATGTATGGGCGTCTATGGGACCAGTTATGATGTGTGTGGAGCGTGGGGCACGATCCGTCCTGAGTTCTTGGTTCTGAGTTCTTGGTTCGTGGGGCACGATCCGTCCTGAGTACTTGTGCATCGTCTCTTTGGAGGCAAGATATCTCGACGGGGATATAGTTCATCTTCCACAGGTGGTGTGGGAAAGATCCGGATAGTGTGGTATGTGTGATGGGATACTTCTTGATTGTTATAGTGTGCTTTGATAATTGTAGATGTGATCGATACTTGGTTTAAGTGTTGTTGTGATGATATCCATACGTCGCGCCCCATATTCCGCCATGGTGGGGTGTGACAGAATGGTATCAGAGACAATGGTTATAGAGAATTAGGTTGCCTAGTCGCGTAGCCTAGTCTATAGCTTAAGGGTCCCTGCATATAGGCGTCATAGGAGTATGTGTGCATTTTATATTAATTGATGTGTTTGGATGTTATTTATTGCGTTGTTTTGACTAGTATGAATTGAACCATAGTATGTTCATACTTAGCTACATGTTATTTTCTTTTCGAGTTTTGAATAGTGCGGGTTGAACTATAGTCGTATACGCTAATCATTGTTGGATTCCGTTTAATTACGTTTTCATGTTCTTTATACATTTTGAATTTTGTCTACGGTGGTTCAGCTGGATTACGAGTCTATATGTTTCATGCATTGGCTACGTTATTTTAATACATGGATTTTGGATCTTATGTTATGTTGTGGTTATGTGATTTTATGAGTTGTAGGATCTATGTGCTTATTTGAGTTGGTAGACCGATGTGTTATGTGTATTATTAATTCTTATAAGTGTCATCATAGGAGGGAGTGAATTGGTGAAAGGGGGACTTTTATAAGTATGGTGGCCAACATAGTTATACAAGTACCACAACACCAATGGATTCCTAAGTATGGTTGCATGAAAGAGGGTTAATACATGCTTGTAATAGTATATGTTGGATGAATTTAAGTGTATGTATGCATAATGCCTATATATGTATAATTCCCTTCTACTTATCGGTTGTATTCTTGGGATGTTTTGCTTGCTCGTTCCTCTTCGAGATGTTTAACTTCCGTAGTAGTACATTTATCGAGTTCTCATTTCTTGTGTTCTTTTGTACGGTACTTTTGGCGTGAAGGCTTTTGAGATGGTGGAGATTTCTTTTTGGGGTAACGATATCTTTTGTTTCGAGTTATACATGGTAAAAAAATAGAACTTGCAAATTGGAAAAAAAAAATAGTTGTTGGTAGTCGATGAAATAAGGAAGTGTCGGGAACATGTTTCAAATAAGGTGGAATATAAATTCTTTAACATATAAGCATGACTCGATTATTTTAAAATATTTTGGTTTTGATCACCTAAAGTTATTGTTCTTAAGTTAAAATTTTGTTCTTATTTAGTGAAATATGTTAAAATCTTGTAATTAATAGAGTTTTAATTTTCTTGAATTAAAATAAATTAGGTTTTAAATTTGGTAATTAATGAGGGGTTTTAGGGTTTAAAAATCGTTTTTTTGGTATAAATCGGAGTAGGCAGAAACTGTCGCTAAACTGTCAAAATATGTCGCTAACTGTCAGAAACTGTCGCTAATGCCTAGGTAGATCTTGAGAAAAATCGTTTTGGTTATAAATTATTCGTTTTTAAAGCTTTTTGGGTGATTCAAAAGCCTAAAATTATGTACTCGGAACATAATTTTCAAATATTCAGAAAGTTTAGTAATTGGAGGTCGGTAGCTTAGCCGAGTTAATTGTACAAGTGTCGAGTTCAAGATTAATTTTCAAACGATATGGTTTAAACTTGTGTTTTGGATATTTTGGGATAGTGAACACTTAGAGGGCTAACATAGGGCTTATTTGGGATAGGACTTGAGATGTATCCATCATAAGGATTGTACATTGATGAAGGATGTGGGTTCCGGAGTCAATGTTGACGCGTGATATTGTGTTGTGTGCTTTAGACAATTGATCGTTCGTGAAGAGACTTTAGATTGATTTTCGTTATATGATTACATAAATTACTAATGTGATACCATGGTTTTAGAACAACTAATATACAATTACAGTACAAAATCCATTCTGGGGTAAAATTTGGTTTTCCACAAGGTTTTATTAGTATGTCGCTGGTCGTAACACATTTCAGTTGTCGTTGGGTGCTTGTTGTCATTGGTTCGTTTCCATGGTTCGTTGGGAGTCGATACATGTTTTATGTTGAGTATCTTTTGGAGTCTCATGGTTTTGGTTCATTCTTTTAAATTCGTTCACGTAAACGTCCGTTAGTTGTCCATGGATTTGATCCGTTATCCGAAGTTGGGGGTCCTAAAATTTGTCGTGAGCTTATATTCATTGAGAGCGTTGTTGTAGTCATGATCCGGTTACGTTCTTATGAGAGAGATAGTGTGTTGGCTGTGAAATGAATTTATTGAGCTTATGGAGTAAATCTCAGGACAAGATTTCTATTAGGAGGGAGTGATGTGACAACCCTAGATTTTGGATTTGTCACTTTTGACTGTTTGACTTTGATTATGTGCTTAGTGTGCGTTTACGGGCAATATGTTTATATTTGAGCCTTGGATGGGATGTTAGTCATCGTTCGTGTATTGCTTGGTACATTATATAATGTTATGATGGGGTTAGTTCGTGTTCATGAGCTCACATGGTTGTGACTATGAAGTGAGATGGCGTTATTTAGTGGTTTACGTATACGTATATGTATTATAGAAAATCGTATTTTTACGATTTACGGTTTAGCATTTAGAGGTCTCGGATGGGGTAATTAGTCATATGAATATTTTTTGGGATGGTTTTAAGTCATTTGGGACTTAGTTATAAAGTTTATTTCAAAATTTGAGATTTTTTATAAAAGTGTATATTTTACTTCTTTTACGGTAAAACGCGTAAATTTGACTAGTTTTACGATTTTGAGGTTTTGGAGGCTTTTGGAGCTGAAATAAATTAAGGTAAATTAAGGTAATATTAATAAGATATCAATTAACAATAAAAAGAAAAAATAATAAAATAATATATATATGAGTCGGTTTGGGACGAATCAAAAGAAAAGAAAAGGGAAAAAAAGGAAAAAAAGGGAACCAGGATTTTGTAATGGGCCAAGGACTTGTTAGGAAACTATATAAATACTTTTTATTAACCAAAACACTTCATAAAACCCCTGGAGATCACCTTCAAGTCGGCATCAATGGTGGTTTTAGGGTTCTTCATTAATTTTTCTTCTTTCAAAAATTCTAAGGTAAAATCTTTAATACTCTTTTTAATTAAAGTGTTTTAATTCTTTCTTAATCATCTTATGATGGATTTAGGTTAGGATTTAAATAAGAATCTGTATTTTAATGATATTATAATTATTAGATGGTTTAGGGTTTGTAATTAATGGGGTTATGGGTAATTAATTAGGTTAAATTAATTAAACCCGTTTTTAAAAACTAGGCAGATTTTTGGGTCATTGTTTTGATCATATAGGGAGTTATACAAACTCTTATTTTGCGATCCACATATACCTGGAAAGCTAATTGAAGTGGCTTTCCAATGCCAGAAACTAGAACTAAATTGGAGGTCGGGAAGTGGGTCAAAAACAGGTTACAACAGTCGGAGGTCAAAACAGTTTTGAAGTCAGCCTGTTTTCTTTTTAAGTTTTGGGTTGTTTGGGGTACTTAGGGTTGCATTGGGATCTTCTCACGAACATGAGAGATGGTTTATATATTTTAGTAAGTATCTTAACTTGGGCTAAGATTGTGTTTTAGGGTAAGACCCTCTAATGGTAACAAACTTTTCATACGTTTAAAATCAGTGAATTCTGGATAGGTAGCAATATATATACATATATCGGGGCCTTAACAGTAGCTTTAAGGTTAGGGCAAGTGGGAGGTGTTATCTAACATATGTAAAAGTATGAATATTCCTTTTACAGAAACCATGGGTATGTTTAGTTGGGTGTTTGGCTTATAGTTTGGAGACCTAAAATTGGGACTGTTTTGTGTAAAATATGAACGGGATAGTTATTGAACTTAACCAAGTTAAGGACTTGTTAGGGAAGGGTAATGGGGTATTTATATGAGAGGAGGTTAGATGTCCATCATAGGTTGATGAACCGTTTTAGTGGTTGGTTCATGTATTGATTTATGTATTTTTGGATTGATAGCTTGTTGCTAGAGCAAGGACTCTTTGAGAAGCAATCAGGTGAGTTCATAGTCCCATTTTTACTATATTTTTAAATGTTTTTCCAGTATAGGATGGAGATGACACTTGAAATGTTCTTTAACATGATTTAGTACTATGTTTTAAAATATGTGGACATAAATGTGTTATTGTGTGACTTGCGTGCTTATGTGTTCTCATATGTGCTTTGATATGTGTTCTGCTATGTGAATCTTGTTTGGGTTGTGATTGGCTTTGGTACATAGATGTATGGGCGTCTATGGGACCAGTTGTGATGTGTGTGGAGCGTGGGGCACGATCCGTCCTGAGTTCTTGGTTCTGAGATCTTGGTTCATGGGGCACGATCCGTCCTGAGTACTTGTGCATCGTCTCTTCGGAGGCAAGATATCTCGACGGGGATATAGTTCATCTTCCACAGGTGGTGTGGGAAAGATCCGGATAGTGTGGTGTGTGTGATGGGATACATCTTGATTGTTATAGTGTGCTTTGAGAATTGTAGATGTGATCGATACTTGGTTTAAGTGTTTTTGTGATGATATCCATACGTCGCGCCCCATATTCCGCCATGGTGGGGTGTGACAAATATTTACTTGGTATTAAGTCTAGACCGATAACGGGCACAATGTTAAATTCTTGTATTTCACTTTTTATTGTCAATTGTCTCAGTTTTGATGTTTTTGATGTTTTCTTTTAATGACGTGTTAAGTCGAGTCGGGAGTCTATATTATCATATTTTGGGTGCGTTTTAACTTTTGAGAAGTATTTTTACGAAACCCGAGTCCCGAGAATATTTGTAAAATTGACTAATAGTCATTTCTCGCTTTTTAACTAAATATTACTTTTAGACCAAAGAAATGCAAACTTGGCAAGTTTAGCCTCTACCTACCACTATATAAATGATTTTTCTACCTAAAAACACATAGTAAACAAAGTTAAAAAAAATTCATCACTTTTCTCCCCCCTCCTCCTTCTTGCCGTGAGACCACACACCAAAAACCATCACCAATCTTTGATTTTACCTTGTTTTAACTAAAACTAAACCCAGACTCATGTTAGAAATAGAAAGGTGATTCTATTGATACAAAGATTTCTCACATGCATCAAGTTTTCAAGTTTCTTATGATTTTATGGTTGTTATGAGTTTTGATCATCATGTATGTGATGATCATGATAAGATCTTCATGTTTTTATGATAAAAAGTTTAAGATTTTTGTTTTGATTTTGGTTTATGTTACATGCAAGTGTTAAGATTGATAAGGGATAATTATAAGATGTAGTTATGGTAGAAAAATTGGTAATTTATGTTGAAACAGTGTTTTGGTATGAGTTTTAGAGTGGTGGTTTAGGGTAGTAGGTTTGAGGCTGATTTTGGGTATCTTAAGCTTGAATTATTGTTCCAAATGAGACAGTGTTGTAGATATTTTCATTACCTTCGTTTTGATATAAATTAGAGCTTCTAACTCAAAACGAGGAGGAAGTTATGATAGTTTGATTATTCGTGTACCGGGAGACGAGTATCGGCACAATTCGAATTTGTTGTCAATATTCGGATCGAATCTCGGGGACTAAAAATGAGTTTTAAAAATATTCAAGGGCTGTTCTTGGGCTCTAAACCTAGAATTGTGAGTCTATTTTTAAACTAAAGTGTCGGTTTTGTAAACGGAATTGGCTAGAAAGGTCAAAATGGTTTTACGAGTCGAAAGCGTAAATCTGTCCGGTTTTTGTAATTCAAAGATGTGTCGGGCGGGAAGTCTTAGAAGTAAAAACTTTTGACGAGCTTTTTAGAGGGATGAACGCCTATGGGTCGGTTCATCAAAACAAAATGATTCGATTAAAATCACATGCGACTAAATATGGCCAGTCCTGTACCAACCATTAGTTAGTCAAAATTCCTGCAACAATGATACATGAATGAATGCATGAAAAAACTGTCAGTTTTAGGAAGACCATGGTGATTATGCACTAATCACAGGTCATGTTTTGAGAGCCTACATGTCGAAACCTTGTCTTTCATACCATAATTGTAACACCCCATTTTGGTAAATGGAATGTCACGCGTGATTATGGCGTGTCATCAAAGCATGCAAGGTAAATGTCTTAAAAACATTAAATAACCATGAATGGAAATACCGGAAAAAACATCGGTAGTCCAAGTATAAGCTCATCACACACAAACATAAGTACTGAAATGGAAAAGGACTAAACAATGTCCAAAGAAATGAGTAGCATAATGTATAAAAAAATGCATCGAGTAGAGACGGCTAGATAGCTTCCAATCCATATGCATGTACGCTTAAAGTCTACGAGCACCCTTGAGTACCTGCCGTTTGGGAACATGAAAGGAAAACGGCTGAGCATAACGCCCCAGTGAACGGATATACAAGTATAGCATGAAATGACATAAGCATAAAAGACTAATAGCAGCGGAAATGTATAAGTCCTAGATAACCTGGAATCATGTTCATAAAACTGGTTTTATAGTTTAAAAAGACTTATGTTTTTATATAAAATCTGTATTAATTGGCCAATAGCCCATATAGGTCATGAGGTTCCACCGTGCATGAATACTTGGAGGGGAGACCCCGTCATGCAATTAGAGTGGTTGCCTATAATTAAATAATCTAGGTAGGAGGGATCAACTCCTTGTGAAGGATGCAAGGCACACATCACATTCACCATGAAAAATCCTGTAAAACATGTAACTAGGATGCACCCATACGCCCCACATGATAATATAATATAATGGCCAAAACTGAAAAGGGACGCCACGAGCAATCACTCTGCCGTGGGGAAGTCATAACACTGGTGCCTCCAGTGTTATGGTTATGGTACCTCCATAACTAGGTGAAACTTGTCATGCATGTATATGGCTTAGGCATTTAATCAAACATAAGTATCAAACATATAAAACAATATTGGGAAAACAGTTGGCTGCAAACAGGGAATCCTAATAAGGAAAGAATATCCATACTCAAGGACGGAAAATCCGTACCTTGTGTCCAGTGAACGAGGAAAGACGAAAGGATGAAAGTCCTACTCCGACCTCACTAATGCTACATAAATGGGGAACATGTATAAGTATTCTGATTACTGAGTACGTAACTGATTTTAACATGTCTTAGCTTGTTTTATATGTTCTTGTCTTGTTTTACTGATTTAACCGTTTTACTGTGTTTATCATATATTTCATGTCTTCTGATTAAGTATTAACTTGTATTCTTGTATTATTATACTTGTTGTGTATAATAAGTAACTTTCTAAAAATTACAGGTTTCCAAAATTAGAAAGTTTCTAAAAATAGAAAGTTTCTAAAAATAGAAAGTTTCAAAAAATAGACTAGTTTCTAAAAATAGTAAGTTTCTTGAATAAAAAGTTTTCATATTTAGAAATAAGTTGGATTAATAAGCTAACAATATAAGCTTAAGTTTACTGGTTAAATATCATAAGTCATGTAATAATAGTATTGTTTATTAATAATATCATGTTAATTAAATAAACTATAGGCTATACGATTTAATTAAATATAAACATGATTTAATTAAATTAAGGCATATAAAATACTTAGTTTAAACATGTATTAATAATTTATTAATTATAACCTGTGTCATGATTTATTAATTAATTATAGTCCATGTTTTAAATAATTAATTAATACTATAGTCTAAATTAAATGGTAAAAATACTTAGGTTAAAACATGTATTATTTACTAAATAATAATAACCTAAGTCCATGATTAAATCAAATTAATATAGTCTTGTTTTAATTAATTTAATTTCCTTGAGAAATAATATAACTTGTAAAATGTAAACTTGTTAAAATTAATCATGTAACCGAACCCGTGTTTTTAATTTAGACCGACATGAACCGGACCGGACCCTTGAACTAGACCGACCCAAACACCCCTTAGCAGTGGCTACCCAGCCTAGCCGGTTGCCACTGCTTGTACAAATTCACCACCGACTGCAGTTGGTGGTTCCCCCTGGCATGCGTTGTGTTCCCACCGAAAGACCAAAAAAGCCACCGGTCTTGGACCAGTGGTGCTGCTGTGCTGCCGAGACCCAAACAGGCCACATGGTTGGCCCGACGTACGTCGAGGTCCTTGTGTCCCCTGCTGTCGAACCACATAGGCCACGCCGAGACATGATGTCTCGGCTGTGGGTGCACGAGGAGCCAAGCCGAGAGCCATGAGGCTCTCAGTTCGTGTGTTTCGGCCAAACAAAATCCCACCAAACCCATTTTCTTTTATGTTTTCATGATTTATCTAACATGTTTATTACTTGTTTTTAAGATTTATGTAATCATGTGTTCTTGATTCCATTTAAAAGAAATAAAAGAAAAGGATTTAGAGGTTACCGAATGCGTGATGAATGCAGATTAATAACACGAACACGTATACCCAAATTCAATAACCAAAATCAACTAAACACCCTTGTGGTGTCTCTTTTAGCCGGCGGCAAAGGGAGAGGCAAGGAAGAACTAGGGTTTTTATTTTTTTAGAAAAACTTTGTAGAATGAATATGTATTTTCCCTTTTTGTTTATTTAGCAAAATCAACTTGGGCTTGGCCCTTTCCCTTCCTTGTCCGCGGCTATGAGCCCCCAAAAAGGCCTGGATGGGCCTTTTTCATGTTTAAACAAATTATGTGTTTGTTCGTTAGTATTTTTGTGTTAGTTCGTAATTCATTATCCGTGTTATACTAAATACTTATACGTAATCGATATTTATCGTCTAATAATAAATATATACGTAGTTACATGTTCGTGATTTAATGTTCATTATTTCATGCTCGTGATTAGAATTATTGTGGTTAATAATTATCGTGTAATACCACGTACTTAATAATTATCGTGCACTAACACGTATGTTGTTCTGAATTTAATATTCGTGACATGTGTTCATGACATAAAAGGAAAGTTTAAATTGGTTCGTATGTTTACTAAGTGTACTATTCATGGTAAAAGTATGCGGGTTTTACACCCTTTCCCATTAATTCTTTTTCACACATTTTTTAGGGTTGATCATGGTTAAAACTTACAATTGTTTTTGGGTGATTCTACCAATTCTATGTTTCTAACCCTTTGACATATTATCACTTCAATTGGTATGGATGTTTCTTTTCTACATCTATTCCACCAATTGAACTTTGATTTTGTCAAAACACCCTGTTTGGACATGCTTAGCAAACACTTACTTCTAATTTGAGATTTTTTTTCCTCCCTCTCAAGTTACTTAGTAGGTAGTGACTATATATACAGTGGTGTTTCTTTTCTCTCTACTAACCTTTGTGTAGCATGTCACCTTAGCTCATTCTGTTGGTGCCCCAAGCAAGGGGGAGTAAACACCAAAGGGGAGCTTCTAGCAAAGTCAATTCTTCTCTTCCTCAAAGACTTATGTTAACCTTTTTGCTTTGACAAAGGGGAAGAAATGATAGTGATAAACTCGTTAATAATTCGAATAACTTTGGATTTTACATAAATGAGTTTATAGTTTGTCGAAATAAAAAAAGGGGGAGATTGTTAATGCAAAGTAGTGCCTAAAAACATTATTAGTGTTAACTAATCTTTCTTAGTTTTGATCACGACAAATTAAAAAGACATTTATTGTCAAATACAATCATAAGACAAATTATCTAACAAACACTATCATCAAGATAATAATCATTTAAGTATTGCACTAACATATCTTAATCATGATTAGTGATCATAAAAGTGATTAGTCCTAAACTTACATTTTGTCAAATGTGACATAAGATTTTTTAATAAACTTTCTTTTTAAGAAAACGTTTTATTAAAATGAAAAATGTAAATTTGAATATGGCATATTCCAATTGCCATAGGAATATCCTTTGAAGGTAAAAACTTACCTCATATATGACTTCCCCACTAAAAGACAAAAGGGAGCGGAGTCTACTATCACGGATCCTTAATTGCCTATGCGGTTCCATAGTGATAAGGAACCACAGGACAATTAAGGAACCACGCTCAGAGAGCCGTTGGATTTTGTCTCCTTTAAATAGTGGATCAAATCTACATTTTCCACAACCCTTTTTGGACACTCTTTCTACCATCTTTCTCCTTTCTAATTCCTAATCATTTGTAAATGATCACTTAATGTGTTAAGTATGTTTACTTATGATTATCCCCTTGATCTCCTTCTTTACCTTGTCTAAAGAGAAGATCACTCACACACTTGTGATGTGATTAAAGATGAAGCCTTGATGAAGATTATCCTCTCCTAAAGATCTAGTCATGTTCATCGTTTGTGTTATTTGTGTCTTGTGTAGATCCAATGTATTTGTGTATACTTGGATTAGTTGTGTTAATCCATTGTATTAATGAATATTTGGATTAGTCTTGTGTAAATCCATCGTATATGTGTATACTTGGATTTGTGTTGTGTAGATTCAAGTTACATGCGTATACTTGGATATGTGTTTTTGAGTTGTAAAAGTTGTGTCTTGTTAGTTCTCACTAAACTATAAAGTGACTTGTGGTTGTGTCTTGTAAGTACTCACTTGTAGAATAGTGGTAATCTATGATCTAACAAGTGAGGTTGATGTTTCTAGTGAGAGAAAGTAGAGAGAGAAAGATGAGAGAAAATGTGTGAAAAATATATTAAAAAGTGAAACAACCAACACCCCTTTCCATGAAGGAAAGGGGTTTATATACCCAAGTCCATAAATGAACTTGGGCCTCCGGCCCATGAACATGCTCATGTGTCGGGCTTACTTAAAATGTTACTAAAACAATACTACGAGCCCTTAACTATATTGTTGGAGTGACCGAGACTTTCTAACTATAAAAACGTATTTCCAACAATCTCCCCCTAAAGGAAGGTCACTCCAAATTACAAAGTCCTACATCTAGCATGTTAGATCTTCGTTCTCGTGCTCGTAGTCCACTTTCTCTTTTCTTCATTTTATTTTCTTCATTTTTGTGAATATGTGTTGATTACCATTAGGCTTTGGCTTAGAGCATGTTCTTTTGACCTTTCACGTGCAATCTTTGCCTTCTTGTGATGTTTGCCTCTTCGTGACTTCATATCCCACATACCTATACTTTGTTGAATTCTTGAAAGTTTCAGAGTTGATACAACAGAAGACTTTTAGGTTGAACTTTCTTGAATTTTGTTGAAATATTTGATGCAGAAGGTATAAGTACTTGAGGACGACTTCTTCTGGTACATCACAACGCCACCGTCTTCAAATACAGCATCATCATAAGACACGAATAAAATGGCTTTGACATTTTATTCTGATTCGGTAGCATTTTACCTCCGGTCGGCAAAGACCGTTGGAAGATATTAACTATCGTACTTGTGACAAGTAGCTCTAATTAAAGATCTCCTTGACAAGATTTCGCGGGTAAACCTATTCTCTTTATTCGACCGTCCAAAGGTGACTGCGAACATAAAGAGTGAATCATTTGGATAAATTTATCCTTATGATTGAAGCCGTTAATTCATGAACCTGGAACAAGTGAATTTCAATTAAGATATTCACCATTGTTGCTTTCCAGTTGTCATGAGCTCGATTCTAATAGAATCTTGCTTGTCACCTACCGCAGAGTTATTTAATGTTGACACTGGAATGATTTCCACTCATCACTGTGAACACTAATGAGTGCCACTCTGAGTGTTCTGGCAAGATCACTTGGATTTTGCGTAGAGGCCCTAGAACAAGTTTGATCTCAATTAAGAGTCAAACCATTGTTTCTTTTCAGTTATCACAAGATTAGTTCTTAAGGAACCACACGTGTCACCTACCACGAGCTTGTTTAATGTTGGCTCAAGCAGGATTTCGATCTTCATTGTAATAATTTCGTATCACTCAGATGTTCTAGCAATATTACAAGAATATTGCGTAGGACTCGTAAAACTCTTTCTTGTTTTGAAAAGTGTCCTAATGTGACTTTTGATGATCTCGTGGATCTAGACTCATTAGTGCATTTTGATTTGGTGAGCGGAGGATAGAGAGGATTGCCACCTTTTCAATATCAATTAATTCGGAGTGAATAAACTGATAGATAACGTGTTGAACTCCGTGAGATTAAAACAAATATCTTTTGAGAGATATCTGAGTTAGCTAGGAGGGATTGTGCATCGCATCACTGGGTCCATAACACTTTATCGTCTTCAAGATGTGTTGACTCGGTTTCTGCCTAAGTTGTAAGGAGGGCTTCTTTCTTTACACCCTTTTATCTTTACATTTCTTTTTCATTCTTCAACCCCTTCAATGCTTACCAATACATCATCACTAGCACCTTGTTGTGATTGTTCCAGTGCTAGCATCAATATTGGCCGACATTCTGCTATGTTCACAATCCATTCCCCGTCTTTCCTAAGGACTACTATTTTCTAACTATGGAATTGTCCTTGGGAAGATTCCTCCGATTCTGGAAGAATCATTGGACTAATACCTAATCCTACCACCCTTTTGTCACCACAACTGTCGCCAGTTAAGTGTGTTTTGGGTAAGTATTTGTCACCATGAAAATTTCTTAAAATCACTGAGGTACTTGTGATATAAATATTGAGAGATTTTTGTACCTTTAGTGTTTTTGACATCAAAATGCTCCCCCTTAACATGTACATAGAACATATCAAGTTGGGTTTTCCATTAAGTCCTTTTCATTTTTAGCCATGTATACTTACAAGTCTTCTTAATCCTATTTTCTCCCCTTATCCAAAATGTTAACCATTAATATTTTGGATATTGATGGATTAACCGGTCTTTGGGTAAAAATGAAATCATTTGTTGTCTAAAGAACATATTAATGCTCCCCCTCAAATTAATAAGGGTTAGTTGTAGTGCTTGAGTACAATATATTTTGAAAGATTTAGAATCTCATATGAAATTCTTGAAAAAATATCATACTTTCACACTACAACATGCAATAAAAAGTCTAATATACACAGTTTATACATATTTACAAATAAGTGTATGGAGTTGACCTGATAGAGTACGATCACCACGCCAAGTGGATCGTTCCATTAGCCTATGGTGAGCTCCATACGGTCTGCCACCCACGAATCGTTCTAAACTTCGGATCAACCATCATTCCCTTAACTCCTCTTCAATCTTCTGTATCACATATACGACACTCTTGATGAACCTACCTTTCCATTCATACTTCACTTCTGGAGGGCCTTCTTTGGAGTTGAGAATTAACAACTTATCACGAACATGGTTGAGAGTTCCATCGTTAAATTTGTGCAGTTCTGACAGTATCATGTATTGCATTAACTCTGCTTCATTCAGGTAAAATATTCCCATTCTAGTTCAAGAGTACTCATATATGGCTGCTTCTTCTTGTGATAATGACTTAGAGGTGTGGTGTAAGGACGTTGCAGGTTTAACTTGATTTGATAACTCTCGACACCAAGTTGTAAATATTCAACCCGATACTTGATCACGACTTTACGAGTGTATTAGCGAAGTTTTGAGCTTAAGGCAATGACGAGTTCATGGGATAAGTGAGGGACTTTTTCTTGAGCCAAGATAAGCAGAAAATCTTCTATATCTTCAAGACGTAGATATTGGATTCCTCCTTCACTGACAGTGTATTCCTTATCGTCTTCCCGTTTGAATCTGATTTCTTTTAAGTAGGAATACCTGAATATCTGATTAATAGTACCTCGCTGTATACTTTTAATTCAACGATATGAAAGTATAAGGTTACCTGGTCTACGACGATTAAAGAAATTGTAAGCTAGCTTCTTCTTGCCATCTCAATGAGAGATACCAAGTTCCGCATATGGATTGTATGATTTGATTAGTACTTGACTCCATAGCTTAGGAAATTTATCATCTATCCAAGGAAAAAGATCCAATTGTACTGCCTTGCCCATGGTTAAAGATGTATAATACTTGTTCGCGCCTTTTTCTAAATAGTCGAGATCATGGCTGACGAAGTAGTCCATTGAAAGGTGCTTGGCTGCAGCAATGACATAGGCTGTTAATGGACGTAGTATTGGAGTTTTATCACCTGAAGCCGTTGATTTCATTGCTTTTAGAAGTTCATTGGTATGATATTCGCCCTCAGCTTTGCCGATCTTCGTACTGGCCCAAAAGTTTTTATCTTTAAGTATCTTTTGAAGTTCATTTGGATCCATGGTAGGTACTCCATATCCGTGCACTAGGAATCCAGAGAAGTCGATTGGATTATTGCGAAGTTGTGTAAAATCCTCCTTTTCTATATTAGAGAATTTACGTGCAATTGTTGCTTATGTAAGCCAAGGCTGCTCTGATATATTCTCGTCTATGTTGACAGTACCAGCAAATTCAGGATCTGGTTGATTTATGTCTTCAATATCCATATCGATGTAATGCTGGTCTGTTGTGGGAGGTGGAGAATGATGTGCCTCTGACACTCGAGGTTCATCTTCGTTCATAGGTTCTTTAGTTGAGATAAAATCGGGAACTGGTTCAGTAGACTTACCTGTGTCTTTGGATGTGGTTTGGGAAGATTTGAAATTGCCGTGAAGATTCTTTCGTCGGTTCTATCTAAGTCTATTATCACTTCCTGATATTCCTGACGTGTCATCCTCACTGCTTTCTTTGGGTTCATCATCCCCATCATCCTCTTCATTCTCACTCTCCTTTTGTTCCTCATCATCAATCTTTTCTGTATTCTCAGCATTACTTTCTTCCTTGTCCTCTTTATCTTTGTCAGACTCCTCATCATCGTTATTCTTTTCAGTATCATCCCCCTTATCATCATCACCATTACCATTACCATTATCACTTCCATTCCCATCACCCTTACCATCACCATCCCTATGTCATCATCATCCTCATCATTATTCTCATTCTCTTCCTCCTCTTCGTCCTCATCCTCGTCCTCCTCTTCATCTTCCTCATCCACTTCTTCATTTCTATCCGTATCTTCCTCCTCATCCTCATCCTCATCACCACCCTTATCTTCATCATCACCATTATCATCCTCATCCTCATTCTCATCTGCAGACTTTTGACGTTTCCTTTTGTTTGTTATTTTGGAAACATTAGTTTCGTCCTCTGTTGAAGGTTGAGTAGCTTCCAGTATAGCGTTATTGAGAACTCTATGAAGTTTGTCTTGATTTTTCATTTTAGGTAACTCCATCTTGGTCAGTCGAGTCTGCAATGTCTTCATCAACTCAAGGTCTGAGAGGCCTTTTGTTAATATTTTTGGTAGCTCACAGATGAGGTGACTTCATTTTTGATAATAGCTATCACATGATCATTAATGGTGTCGATGAAAGTTTCATTTTCATTATCGAGAGCTTCTTTCTCCTTGATATACGTGTCTTGCTTTCGTTCAAGATTTTCCATTTTGTCTTGGAGTTCTTTGATATATTCTCGTTCATGGTGATTGTGACAACCGTGGTTTTGAGGTTCGTCACTTGGTCTTACTTTTATAGATTATTCTATGTGTGACTACTTGATTTGTGTGTTTACGTGTTTATTTTGTGTGAATGAGGTTGGTGTGGTTATTGTTTATGAGTATAGAGTACTCATAAGTAAATCGAGTAACGGTTATTTCATGTTCATGAGCTCACAATTTAGTGACTATGAAATGAAATGGTGATGTTTTGGTGTTTACGTATACGTATAAGTATTATAGTAATAGTATATTTTTTTAGGATTTACGGTTTAACTTTTAGAGGTCTCGGATGAGGTAATTAGTCGTATGAATATTTTTTGGGATGGTTTTAAGTCATTTAGGACTTAGTTATAAAGTTTATTTCAAAATTTGAGTTTTTTTTAAAGTGTATATTTTACGTCTTTTACGGTAAAACGCGTAAATTTGACTAGTTTTACGGTTTTGTGGTTTTGGAAGCTTTAGGAGCTGAAATAAATTAAGACAAATTAAGGTAATGTTAGTAATATATTATTAAACAAAAAAAAAAAAAAAAAAATATATATATATAATAGGCGGTTAGGCCGATTGGAACAAGGAAGAAAAGAAAAGGAAAGTGTAATGGGCTATGGGTTGGACTTGGGTTCACCCATACCCTATATAAAGTTATAACTAAAAAACAAAACCATAATTTTTTCTTCCTGGAGCATATAGTCGACGGCAGAAGAGGGTTTTTAGGGGTTTTCATAGTTTTTCATCTTCCATTGAATTAAAGGTAAAAACCTTCTTAAACCTTTTTAATTTAAATTGTTTTTATGTTTAATTAATCATATTATGATGGATTTAGGTTAGGGTTAATATAAAAACAGTAAATTAATGTTGTATTAATCATTATATGATGATTACATAAACTAGGGCTTGTATTTAAAGAGGGTATGGGTAATTAATTAGTTTAATTTGATTAAACCCGTTTTTAAAAACTGGGCAGAATTTTGGGTCAATTGTTTTGATCATATTGGGAGTTCTACAAACTCTTATTTTACGATCCAAGTACCCCTGAAAAGGTAATTGAAGTGGCTTTCCAATGCAAGAAACGAGAACTAAATTAGAGGTAGGGAAGTGGGTCGAAACAGGTTACAACAGTCAGAGGTCAAAACAGTTTTGTAATCAGCCTGTTTTCTTTTTAAGTTTTGGGTTGTTTGGGGTATCATTGGGATCTTCTCACGAACATGAGAGATGGTTTATATATTGTAGTAAGTATCTGCACTTGGGCTAAGGTTGTGGTTTAGGTTAAGACCCCTTAATTGTAACAAACTTTTAGTATGTTTAAAATCAGGAAATATGGAATGACAAAAGTATATATATATATATCGGGGCCTTAACAGTAGCTTTAAGTTTAGGGCAAGTGGGAGGTGTTAGCTAACATATGTAAGGGTATGAATATTCCTTTTACAGAAACCATGGGTATGTTTAAGTGGACGTTTGACTTAAAGTGTTGAGACCTAAAATTTGGGACTGTTTTGTGTAAAATATGAACGGGATAGTTATTAAACTTAACCAAGTTAAGGACTTGTTAGGGAAGGGTAATGGGGTGTTTAGAGCTCATATATGAGGTATCTATATGAGAGGAGGTTAGATGTCCATCATAGGTTGATGAGCCATCTTAGTGATTGGTTCATATTTTGATTGCGTGTTTTTGGTTTGTTAGCTTGTTGCTAGTGCGAGGACTTTTGGAGAAGCAATCAGGTGAGTTTCATAGTCCCATGTTTACTATTGATTTTGACTTCTAGATGGGATGGAAGAGACACTGTGTTGAGTTATTTATAAATTGATGTTGTGAAGGTTTTTAAGGTTTGAGATGGACTTGTGTGTACATTATGTGATTAACTGCTATGTGATTCTTGTTTGTGTATGATTTGGATTGGAGAGGTACATAGTGTGATCATCTATGGGACCAATGGATAATGACAAGGCGGGGCCTTGGGATAGGTACATAGTGTGATTATCTATGGTACCATGGTGTTTGGTAAGGCTGAGGGCCTTGGATTTGGTTTGGAATGATTAATCTTGAATGTTAGTTGTTAATGCATACTTGTAACACATTGTCCATAGGTTATTGTGTTGATGGTGGTTATTCACAACTTATAACTGATTTAGCGTTGGAGGCTAAACCTATGAGTCTCACCAACTTTATCTTGACGTGTTTTAGTGTCTCTTTCAGGTGAGAATGTGGTTAAGCTTGAGGGTAGAAGTGGCTGGATTTGGATGCATTAGGATTGCATTTAGAAGGAGATCTCCGTTCCTTCTTAATTTACCTTTATGTTTTTTTGATAAGTGATACATGTTGGCACCTATATGTTTGTTTGGTTTATATTTATTGTTTGTCTTGGGTAAGTGGTAGGACTGTTACCTACTTACCTAGACTCCTGCTTTGTTGAGATATTGTCATGAATTTTGTGTCACCATTTTATGACATTTCTTATTTCATATAGTTATCTCTATAGATACGCCATGTTGTGATGATATCCATACGTCACGCCCCATATTCCGCCATGGTGGGGTGTGACAGAATGGTATCAGAGCTAATGGTTATAGAGAATTAGGTTGCCTAGTCACGTAGCCTAGTCTATAGCTTAAGGGTCCCTGCATATAGACGTCATAGGAGTATGTGTGCATTTTATAATAATTGAGGTGTTTGGATGTTATTTTGTGATGTTGTTAAGCTATGAACTAATATGGTTCATACTTGACCACATATTATTTTTTCTTTCGGGTTTTGACTAGTGCGGGTTTAACTACCATCGTCCACGCTAGTCATTTTTGTACTTTGCTAGAAAATGTATGTTATAATTTATAATTTAATGCATGATACCATCTGCCTTTTGTTATGTTATACTATGTATCTGATAAGTGATATTTTCTTCTAATGTTTAAGTCATGCCCCCTAAGAGACAAGTAGTGGTGCAAGCCACTGGAATTACAAGGTTAAAATGCCACAAACGTACAAACTATAGGAGGACAATTCCATATGAGTGGTATCCATGTGAGGCGATAAAATGCATGACTAAGGTGAAGGTAAATAATGCGTGGGTCTATAAGACAGTCCTAACGATAACAGCTAAGGAAGGGAATAAGGAGGTAGACTAAACCAGTTTATCCTTGGGATAACAATAATGAAGGAGAAGAAACCGATACCGAATCCGATACCGAATCCACTGCATCCAATAGTTATTTGTTTTAAATTTTTCCGACACTTATGGACGGCATGCCTTAAAATTATTTATGTTTTCGTTTGGATTATGTCTACGCTAGTTTAGCTAGACCATGAATTTGTGATGTTTCAAGTTTTGACTATGTTATTTTAATAAATGGAGTTTGGATCTTATTTTGTGTGTTTATGTGCTTGTGAGTTGATGGATTATGTGTTATGTGTAGTATTAATTTCTTATAAGTGTCATCATAGGATGGAGTACATTGGTGAAAGGGAACATGTATAATTATGGAGGCCTACATAATTATATATGTGCCACAACACCACTGGACTTTCAAGTATGATTGCATGAAAGAGAGTTGATACATGCTTGTATAGTATATGTTGGTAGTATGTATGGTTATGTTAGGCGTGCGTATGGTGGTAAGTATACTATATGGAGTATTTTGGTAGTTGTTACCGGGTGTCATGTTTTTACTATAGCATGGTGAATACGCGAAATGGTGCTGGTGGAAGTAGTGGTGATAGAAATCCTGATTTGGCTACTTTGATTGCTGCTCAAATGGCCAACATAATACTAACCATTGTTCAGCAGGTGACTAACAACCTGAACAACAATAACAACAACAATGGTCAAGGAGGAGGTGGAAACAATGGTTGTAGCTATAAGGCATTCACATCTTGTGGTGCAAGAGAGTATGATGGGAAGGGCGGCGTGGTAGTACTTACTCAATGGATTGAGAAGATGGAAAATGTGACTCAGATGAGTCGTTGTTTACCCAATCAAATGGTCATGTATGTAACTGGTTCACTGGTAGGGAAGGCTTTAACTTGGTGGAATACTCAAGTTCAAGCAAGGGGAAGAGTTGCTGCAAATGCTATGGCTTGGGCCGATTTTAAGGCTCTTATGACTACGGAGTTTTGTCCAAGCAATGAGATGGAGAAGCTGGAAAATTAGTTTTGGGGACATGCTATGGTTGGAGCGGCTCATGCAGATTACACAGATCACTTCCATGAATTGGCAAAGTTGGTTCCCCATTTGGTTACCCCTGAGGCAAACAAAATCAAGCGGTACATCGCTGGATTACCTACTCAGATTAGGGGAATGATTAAGGCTACTCAACCTAACACGATACAGCAAGCTATACTTACAGCAGGAATACTTGTTGAGGAGGCGGTATCTAGTGGAACCTTGGTAAAGGCGGGGGATAAAAGAAAGGAGCCAGAAGCCGCGAAATCGCCTAACACCAACTGGAAAAATGTTAAGAAGGCAAAAGATGGAAGAAATTTTGCCATGAGGGTACCTCAAGGTTCTGGAAATCCGAACAACAACAATGCTGCCTGCCGAACCTGCTCTAGGTTCCATCCAAGAGGTACACCATGCCAGACATGCTACAATTGCCAGAAACCGGGACACTTTGCTAGAAACTGTGAAGCACTTACTAGGAACGCAACACCAATCCAGTATGTGAGGATGAATGTCACCGGGGGAAATTGTTTTGAGTGTGGACAACCCGGGCATTTTCAGAGGGAGTGTCCTAGATTGGTTGGAGCAACCAACCAGGGCAGAGGCCAGCTAGCTTTGGAAGGAAATCGAGGAAACCAAGGCGGTGTAAACCGGAACAATGCTAACCGCAACAATGGAAACACTGGGAATCAGAATTGGAACAGGAACGAGGGAAATCAGAATAAGGGAAATCGGAATGGAGGCAGGGTTTACCTTGCAAATGCAGTAGAAGCGGTTCAGGACCCGAATGTAGTAACAGGTACGTTTTCTGTTAACAATCACCTCGCTACGATTCTTTTTGACTCTGGGGCAGATTTTAGTTTTGTGTCTTCTCAATTTGTGCCTTGGTTAAATATGAACCCTAGTGTAGCGAAACTAGGATATGTGATTGAAATAGCTAGTGGTAAGCAAGAAGAAGTAGATGAGATATTTTTAAACTGCAAATTAGAGTTAGGAGAATTTAAGTTCACCATAGATTTAATCCCTCTAGGACATGGGAGCTTCGATGTGATCATTGGGATGGATTGGTTATCGAAGCATAGGGCTGAGCTAATGTGTCATGAAAAGATTGTTAAGATCCCCATAGGTGATAATAAGGTGTTATACATGTACGGAGAAAGGAAGGAGAAGAAGATCATGTCCCTTATGAATGCCAAGGATGAGGAGCCACAAATCAATAAGATTTGAGTAGTAAGAGAGTTTGTCGATGTGTTCCCGAATGACTTGATGGGGTTACCACCGGTGAGACAAGTAGAGTTTAAGAGTGACTTAGTACCCGGGGCAACACCCGTAGCGAAGTCACCATATCGTCTAGCACCGTCAGAGATGCAAGAATTAGCCGAGCAACTCAAGGAATTGCAGGATAAGGGTTTCATTCGACCAAGTTCTTCTCCATGGGGAGCGTCATTGCTATTTGTTAAGAAGAAGGATGGATCATTCCGGATGTGTATTGATTATCGGGAGTTGAACAAGCTGTCCATTTAAAACCGTTATCCTCTCCCAAGGATTGACGATTTATTTGATCAGTTGCAAGGAGCAAGATACTTCTCAAAAATTGACCTTAGGTCCATTTATCACCAACTAAGGGTCTGTGAGGAGGACATACAAAAGACCGCGTTCAGAACAAGGTATGGACACTTTGAATTCACCGTTATGCCATTCGGATTGACAAACGCGCCAGCAGTGTTCATGGACCTAATGAACCGAGTGTGCAAGCCATATCTGGATAAGTTTGTCATAGTCTTCATTGATGACATACTTATCTACTCTAAGACGGAGGAAGAGCACAACCAACATTTAAGGTCGGTATTAGAACTGCTCAGGAAGGAGAAACTTTATGGGAAGTTCTCCAAGTGTGAATTTTGGCTGCAAGAAGTACAATTTCTAGGACATGTAATCGACAATGATGGCATACATTGAGACCCAAAGAAGATTGAAGCCGTAAAGGATTGGAAGGAACCTACTACACCGTCAGAAATAAGGTCATTCTTAGGCTTGGCAAGATATTATAGAAGATTTATAGAGAATTTCTCTAGAATATCAAAGCCTTTGACATTGTTGACCCAAAAGAATCAGAAGTATGAATGGAGCGAAGAGCAAGAGCAGGCGTTTCAGACACTAAAGGATAGGTTGTGTGATGCACCGATTTTGTCCTTACCAGAAGGGGTGGAAGATTTTGTGGTTTATTGTGATGCGTCCAACCAGGGTTTAGGATGTGTTCTTATGCAACGAAACAAGGTCATAGCTTATGCATCACGACTGTTGAAAAACCATGAGAAGAATTACACCACACATGACTTGGAACTAGGAGCTGTAGTCTTTGCTCTTAAGATATGTAGACGTTACTTGTATAGGACAAAAAGTGTGATCTATACGGATCACAAAAGCTTGCAACACATCTTTGATCAGAAATATTTGAACATGAGGCAGCGGCGATGGTTGGAGTTATTTAGTGATTATGATTGTCAGGTTAAGTACCACCCTGGAAAGGCCAATGTGGTGGCGGATGCTCTAAGTAGGAAGGAGAGGCTAAAACCTAAAAGAGTAAGGGCAATGAGCATAACTATTCAGACAACCCTTAGAGATAGAATACGAGCAGCACAAGTAGAGGCCGTTAAGGAAAAGAGGCTGGTTGAGGAAAATCTACATACTATGGATCAGTACATGGAAGAAAGAGGAGATGGTTGCAAGTATTACTTGGATAGAATCTGGGTTCCGTTGTTTGGCGATACAAAGAAGGTTATATTGGATGAAGGTCATACGTCGAGGTATTCGATACACCCAGGAGCTGATAAGATGTATCGGGACATGAGGGATATGTATTGGTGGCCGGGAATGAAGAAAGATGTAGCTTTGTACGTTAGTGAATGTTTGACTTGTGCCAAGGTGAAGGCTGAACATCAAAGACCATCAGGGTTACTGCAACAACCAGAGGTTCCTAAGTAGAAGTGGGAGAATATTGCCATGGACTTCATTACAAAACTGCCAAGGTCTAACAGTGGTAATGACATGATTTGGGTAATAGTGGACAGACTGACTAAGTCTGCACATTTTGTGGCAATGAGGGAGGATGATAAGATGGAAAAGTTTGCCAAGAAATACTTGGAACATGTGGTGGCAAAACATGGGGTGCCGGTGTCGATCATATCGGATAGGGATAGCAGGTTTACGTCTAGGTTTTGGGGGCTATTACAGAAAGCCTTAGGAACGAGACTGGATATGAGCACAGCTTATCATCCGTAGACGGATGGACAGAGTGAAAGGACTATACAAACGTTAGAGGGTATGTTGAGGGCGTGTGTGATAGACTTTGGAGGAAGTTGGGAGAATCATCTTGCATTGGCAGAATTCTCGTACAATAATAGCTACCATGCTAGTATAGAGTGTGCACCGTTTAAAGCACTTTATGGTAGGAAGTGTAGGTCACCGTTGCTATGGGCTAAAGTAGGAAGTAGTCAACTAATTGGACCGGAGATGGTACAGGAGACTACGGATGCGATAACCGTGCTTAAGGAGAAATTAAAGGCGGCTAGAGATCGAAAAAGAGCTATGCGGACAAGAGGCGTAAGCCGTTGGAATTTGAGGTTGGGGACAAGGTTATGCTAAAGGTTTCACCATGGAAAGGGGTGATGCGGTTCGGGAAGAAAGGAAAGTTAGCACCTAGATTTTTGGGTCCATTTGAAATCCTTGAAAGGATTGGGCTAGTAGCGTATAGGTTGAGATTACCGAAAGAGTTGAGTAGTGTACATGATGTGTTTCATGTCTCAAACTTGAGGAAATGCTTAGCAAGAACTGACTTGCAAGTATCGGTGGACGATATTAGTATAGATGCGAGCCTTTGTTTTATTGAAGAGCCGATAGAGATTATGGATCGTGAAGTTAAAACATTGAAGAGAAGTAAGATACCGTTAGTTAAGGTTAGGTGGAATTCAAAACGTGGACCGGAGTTCACGTGGGAACGGGAAGAGTTTATGAGAATAAGTATCCTCAGCTGTTTGTTAATAAGGATCCTAAGGAGTAAATCTCGGGACAAGATTTCTATTAGGAGGGAGTGATGTGACAACCGTGGTTTTGAGGTTCGTCACTTGGTCTTATTCTTATAGATTATTCTATGTGTGACTACTTGATTTGTGTGTTTACGTGTTTATTTTGTGTGAACGAGGTTGGTGTGGTTATCGTTTATGAGTATAGAGTACTCATAAGTAAATCGAGGAACGGTTATTTCATGTGCATAAGCTCACAATTTAGTGACTATGAAATGAAATGGTGATGTTTTGGTGTTTACGTATACGTATAAGTATTATAGTAATAATATATTTTTTAGGATTTACGGTTTAGCTTTTAGAGGTCTCGGATGAGGTAATTAGTCGTATGAATATTTTTCGGGATGGTTTTAAGTCATTTAGGACTTAGTTATAAAGTTTATTTCAAAATTTGAGTTTTTTTTAAAAGTGTATATTTTACGTCTTTTACGGTAAAACGCGTAAATTTGACTAGTTTTACGGTTTTGTAGTTTTGGAAGCTTTAGGAGCTGAAATAAATTAAGACAAATTAAGGTAATGTTAGTAATATATTATAAACAATAAAAAGAAAAAAATAAAAATAAAAATATATATATAACAGGAGGTTAGGCCGATTGGAACAAGGAAGAAAAGAAAAGAAAAGTGTAATGGGCTATGGGTTGGACTTGGGTTCACCCATACCCTATATAAAGTTATAACTAAAAAACAAAACCATAATTTTTTCTTCCTGGAGCATATATTCGACGGCAGAAGAGGATTTTTAGGGGTTTTCATAGTTTTTCATCTTCCATTGAATTAAAGGTAAAAACCTTCTTAAACCTTTTTAATTTAAATTGTTTTTATGTTTAATAATCATCTTATTATGGATTTAGGTTAGGGTTAATATAAAAACAGTAAATTAATGTTGTATTAATCATTATATGATGATTACATAAACTAGGGCTTGTATTTAAAGAGGTTATGGGTAATTAATTAGTTTAATTTGATTAAACCCGTTTTTAAAAACTGGGCAGAATTTTAGGTCAATTGTTTTGATCATATTAGGAGTTCTACAAACTCTTATTTTACGATCCAAGTACCCCTGAAAAGGTAATTGAAGTGGATTTCCAATTCAAGAAACGAAAACTAAATTGGAGGTCGGGAAGTGGTTCAAAACAAGTTACAACAGTCGGAGGTCAAAACAGTTTTCTAATCAGCCTGTTTTCTTTTTAAGTTTTGGGTTGTTTGGGGTATCATTGGGATCTTCTCACGAACATGAGAGATAGTTTATATATTGTAGTAAGTATCTGCACTTGGGCTAAGGTTGTGGTTTAGGGTAAGACCCCTTAATTGTAACAAACTTTTAGTATGTTTAAAATCAGGAAATCTGGAATGACAAAAGTATATATATATATATATATATATATATATATATATATATATATATATCGGGGCCTTAACAGTAGCTTTAAGGTTAGGGCAAGTGGGAGGTGTTAGATAACATATGTAACGGTATGAATATTTCTCTTACAGAAACCATGAGTATGTTTAAGTGGACGTTTGACTTAAAGTGTTGAGACCTAAAATTTGGGACTGTTTTGTGTAAAATATGGACGAGATAGTTATTAAACTTAACTAAGTTAAGGACTTGTTAGGAAAGGGTAATGGGGTGATTAGAGATCATATATGAGGTATCTATATGAGAGGAGGTTAGATGTCCATCATAGGTTGATGAGCCATCTTAGTGATTGGTTCATATTTTGATTGCGTGTTTTTGGTTTGTTAGCTTGTTGCTAGTGCGAGGACTTTTGGAGAAGCAATCAAGTGAGTTTCATAGTCCCATGTTTACTATTGATTTTGACTTTCAGATGGGATGGAAGAGACACTGTGTTGAGTTATTTATAAATTGATGTTGTGAAGGTTTTTAAGGTTTGAGATGGACTTGTGTGTACATTATGTGATTAACTGCTATGTGATTCTTGTTTGTGTATGATTTGGATTGGAGAGGTACATAGTGTGATCATCTATGGGACCAATGGATAATGACAAGGCGGGGCCTTGGGATAGGTACATAGTGTGCTCATCTATGATACCATGGTGTTTGGTAAGGCTAGGGGCCTTGGATTTGGTTTAGAATGATTAATCTTGAATGTTAGTTGTTAATGCATACTTGTAACACATTGTCCATATGTTATTGTGTTGATGGTGGTTATTCACAGCTTATAACTGCTTTAGCGTTGGAGTCTAAACCTATGACTCTCACCCACTTTATGTTGACGTGTTTTAGTGTCTCTTTCAGGTGAGAATATGGTTAAGCTTGAGGGTAGAAGTGGCTAGATTTGGATGCATTAGGATTGCATTTAGAAGGAGATCCCCGTTCCTTCTTAGTTTACCTTTATGTTTTTTTTGATAAGTGATACATGTTGGCACCTATATGTTTGTTTGGTTTATGTTTATTGTTTGTCTTGGGTAAGTGGTAGGACTGTTACCTACTTACCTAGACTCCTGCTTTGTTGAGATATTGTCATGACTTTCGTGTCACCATTTTATGACATTTCTTATTTCATATAGTTATCTCTATAGAAACGTCATGTTGTGATGATATCCATACGTCACGCCCCATATTCCGCCATGGTGGGGTGTGACAGTGATCAACTCTGATCTCTGCTGCACGACGTACACTAAATGATTTTTTAGCGCTGCAAGAATGTATAAACCCTAGTTAAGCGCTAATCATTCACTAATCACTTTCCTAAAGCCCAAATCACCAAAAATACAAAACATAAGTTACAAGCCCTAGTTTTAGGATCCGATTTTGTATTTTCCCTCAAAAACACATTTTCAAACCATTGCCCTCCATTCCAAGTTTGAAAACCTGATATTTATTCATCCTAAGATATTTTAGGAGTATGACAAGTAGGTGGATCACCTCCTTGCTTGCTACACATCACCATTCCTATCTATATGTTTTCGTGACTCATTTTAGACCACAAGGAAGGATTAGGACTAATAAGCTATGAACTTGTGTAGATCTTCACTAGCCTTCATTAGTCACCCCTCTATCTATCTTACACGTTTGAATGCATAACTTGGAGGCTAAGGGTGAAAACAAGTATAAATAGGGGCAAAATGCTTTATTTGAAACTTGCACCCTTTTTCCTTTATATCTCATACCCATTCTCCATTTCCACATCTATATACGTCTTAGAACATCCCACAAGACCAAAATCCAGGTCTCGAAGCTAGCCATTGAAGCTCTTGAAGCTTTGATAGCAAGTTGTGTTCATAAGAAGCCATAAGGAGCCATTTTGGATCTACCTAGGTAAATCTATGTTAACCAAGGCTTTGATCTTGTTATAAAGTTTACTTAGACTTGTTATAATGGCAAAATTATGTTAGAAAGATAATCCAAAAGAAACTAAGTAATTTCATCATTTTAAATGAAAGTTATAAGTTAAAGATGTCTTAAAACCCTAGTTTTGTAATCTACATAAATAATGAGCAAAAACCCATTTTAAAGATTCCATCAGGGACTAAAACTGTCAATTTTGAAACTATAAATCATTTTGGGTCAAAAGTGTCATTTTATGAAAGCAAAAGCTATAATAATAAATGTTGTAAAGTTTGAGACCCTAAGGTTAAATATTGAAGGTTTAAATTGCAATTTATGAAACTATATACTTAGGTTAAAAAGTGTAATTACACCAAACTATAACAACAAGGACTATCTTTTTGCCAACATTAAAACTCAAAGTGTAATAAAATATATTGTGTCATGTTAGTAGGGATCTTTGTACAAAGATGTTCCATCTCGATATTACGTTCTGACTGAGTGGTTGGGTTTACGATTTAAAGTGCCCTCGCTCCTAAAACGTTTATAGAATGGCTTCTGAGTATGATGACCCGAACACTGATACTATCACTCCAAAATTAATTCAATCAAAGAATGTTAATTAAAGAGAATGAACTCAGAGACTAACACTTGATATATATGCATATTGTATGTCAGTCCAGATTCTGTGAGAAGGTTGTGATTGGATAATCAAAAGACTCTATAGGCTAAGGTGAGTTTATAGCCTCACATTTTAAAAGCTTACAAACAATTTGAAAACCCGTGAGGGGATATATGCAAAACTAGAATACAAGTGTTTTTGTATGCTGCCTAAATGATTATTGACACTATGTTTACTTGTTGCCATCCAAAGTCCCTTTTTAATCGTGAACCGCTAATCATTTAATGAGCACTAATATCGTGAATAGTACTATTAGAGACTGACATCTCCTATCTGGGCAAGTCTCACTTGCTATTAGCTAATGGTCCATTCCTAGGCTAAACAGATACGCTTTATTTTGCATAACTCAGGATAGTCTGGCAATCTTCCTGCTTAAGGGCAATTTGTTGGATTTTTTTGATAATGTCTAGTCGCGGGTCATGAGCTAGTGCAATAAGAATCGATGAATTTAAATCTGGGTGTATAACACTGTAGCCCGAGAGTCATACTTGTATTCAAATGATTTTTAAAACCTATAAATTCACTCAACCTTTGTGTTGACTTTAAGCATATATCTTAGGTGAATGAAGACTGGCGTGCTGCGGAGGGTGGTGTCTTGAATAAGTTATCATTCTATCAATAAAACTAGATCTTTGGGAAACCTGTGTTTGTACAACGTATGTACAGTTGTTTATTAAACTCTGATTTAAATAAATGAATGATAACATTTTAATGTCTTTTTGGCATTTTCTATTATTGTGACTATGGTACTATGAAGTAATACCCGTGATCAATGTTCCGCTGCGTAAAGGTAAAATGGGGGTGTTACAGGTTGGCATTAGAGCTTGCAGTTATAGAGAATAAGGTTTTCCTAAACTGTAACTGAGATTTTAAAATTTCAAGACTATCAGCCATCAACAGCGCCAACGTAAGATTTTTATCCATTTAGAAGCATATCTTATGTTATTATGTTATAAAAACTACAAGGATGTCTACTTCCACCTATATTCTCATCCCCGACGATGATGAAAGAGAAATTCTGATGTTCACTCCATCTTCCATAGATGTGCGTGTTCCAAATTTGTCTTTTTACGATACCCCTAAAGTACAAGAATATTTCTCACATCAAACTGAAGTGATGAATAATACACCTTCACCTAAGTCTCATTTTCTGTTACCTGAGGATCTTTATTCATCTCCAAATCAAAGTCATGAAGAGCCTTATGAAACTCAAGAGGTCTCTAGAGCACGAATTGTGGAAAAGCATGACCGGTAATTATCTGCGGTTGCAAGTCCACTCGATGTAATTTCCTTAGAATCTTTTAGAAGAGTCGAAAGTAATTTAGAAATTTAATAAGAGGAAGAGCAGAAATTGAAGAGCATTTTACGCAGTTGGAATATAAAATGGACGTTACCCGACGCCATAATATTAAACTGAGTAAAAGAATGCATCATTTTGAAGTAGCAATGGCAAGACTTGATAAGGAGAACGCTGAAATGAGAGAAGGACTTACGAGAACTGGGCTTAATTTAGAAATACTCATTGAAGATCTCAAAACTACTCAACAATTTGACTCCGAATATATTTTGGACAGAATTAAGGAGATTAAAATGAGGAATTAAGCTTAGAAATCTAGTCTCAGTTTGTAAAAATGTATAGTTTCCTTTATGTAACATCGATGCTTATCATGTAAATATGAACGATAAGTTGTTAATAAATAAAGAAGTATGCTTTTGTTCTTAAAACTCTTGTCATTTTATCATAATTCGTATTATGAATCCTCATATATGAATTTTTTTAAAAATCGTCATTCATATTATGAATCCTCATATATGAAATTCCCAAAAGAATGAGAACTCAACAATAATATATTAAATTTATTCCATACTCCACGTATGAAAATTTAATATCAAGTGTTATTATGTGGTAGGATGGCTCCTACAAGATCATCAACATCTGCGACAATAAATATGACACCTGAAGAAATAAGGCAATTGGTTGCTGAGAGTGTGACTACAACTTTGCAAACACAAGCCACCAATGTAGCCGGAGCAAGTAATGGAAATGCTGCTAGAAGAGAATTTCCTGTTGAAAGAAGATGTACTTACAAGGATTTCATGATCTGTCAGCCTTTTAACTATTAAGGATCTGAAGGAGCTGTTAGACTTATCCGTTGGTTTGAGAGAACTGAATCAGTATTTGTTCGCAGTGACTGTTCTGAAGATTGTAAAGTAAAGTTTGGTACGGGTATGTTAGTAGAATAAGATTTGTCTTGGTGGATTGCTTATGTACAACCTATTGGGATAGAACAAGCTTATCGTATTCCGTGGAATAAATTCAAAAATCTGCTAACTAAGAAGTATTTTCCTCGCAATGAGATTAGGAAAATGGAGGAGGAATTCTATAATTTAGTAGTGAAGGAGAATAATCTTAAAGCTTATATCCGAATATTTCAGGAATTAGCATCACTATGTCCTAACATGGTGCCTAATACTGAAAAGTTGATGGAAGCTTTTATTGGAGGATTGCCTAGAAGCATTGAAGGGAATGTTAACGCCTCTAAACCCCAAACTTTAGAGGAAGTTATCACCATTACTCAAAGGTTAATGGATCAAGTGATAAGGTATAATCCTGCACCAATGGCAATCAATAACAAGAGGAAGTTTGATGATAGGAGGAATTTTGATATTAATGGTAATTTCTAGAAGAATAGTTTTCGTAATTATAATCACGACAACAATCGTCAGCAGCGGAACAAAAGAAATGATGTTTCTAAAGTTTATGTTGTAGCCACGAACACTGGTTATAATGGAAGACAACCCTTTTGTCAGAAATGTTCTCTACATCACACAGGGTTTTGCACTATCAAGTGTCAGAACTGTGGAAAAACAGGACATCAGACAAGATTCTGCGGAGGTAAAGGACCAGCTACTTGGGGTAATCAAATTTCGGAAACTAAGGTTTGCCATAACTGTAGAGAAAAAGGGCATTTGGTAAATGAGTGCCGTAAAGAAAGCATTAGTAGAGGAAAAGCTTATTTGCTGAACGATACTCATCAAGATCAGAATACGGTCACGGGTATGTTTCATCTAAATCAACATCTGGTTAAAGTAATATTTGACTCAGGAGCTGATAGAAGTTTCATATCTGTTAAAATTGCTGCTAAGTTAGGTATACCGTCTGTTTCCATGAATACTAATTACGCAGTAGAAATGGCCGATGGAAAAATAGTTAGCACTAATACCGTTATTCAAGGATGTATCATTACTTTATTACGTCAATCCTTTGAAATCAACCTTATGCCAATTAAGCTCGGTAGCGTTGAAGTAGTCATAGGGATGGATTGGTTATCTAAATACCATGCTAAAATCTTATGTGACGAGAAATCCGTTCATATTCATTAACGATGAAGTTTTAGTTGTCCATGGTGAATGAAGTAAGACTCGACTAAATCTCATATCATGCTTAAAGATAAATAAGTATGTATCCCGAGGTATTCAAGTTTTCTTAGTTCAAGTGACGGAAAAACTGCAAGGAGCGAAGCGACTAGAAGATATTCCGATAGTTAGAGATTTTCCCGAAGTATTTCCCTAAGAATTACCAGGTTTGCAACCTGAACGTCAAGTTGAATTCCAAATCGATTTGATACCAGGAGCAACACCAATTGCTAAAGCGCCTTATCGATTTGTACCTTCAGAAATGCAAGAATTGTTAAGTCAAATCCAAGAACTAACTGATCGAGGATTTATTAGACCAAGTATATCGTCGTGGGGAGCTCTAGTCTTATTTGTGAAAAAGAAAGATGGATCTTTTAGAATGTGTATCGATTATCGTGAGTTAAACAAACTTACTATAAAGAATCGTTACTCATTACCCAAAATCGACGATTTATTTGATCTTTAAGGATCAAGCGTATATTCGAAAATTGATTTACGGTCAGGTTATCATCAATTAAGAGTTAAGGAAGAGGATATTCCTTAAACTGCTTTCAGGGTACGATACAGACATTATGAATTTCAAGTTATGCCTTTTGGTTTAACCAATGCACCAGCTGTTTTCATGGACCTCATGAACAGAGTGCGTAAGCCTTACTTGGACAAATTTGTAATCGTGTTTATTGATGATATTCTTATTTACTCTCGTAATAGAGAAGAACATGCCAAGCATCTTGGTATAATTCTCGAGTTACTTAAGAAGGAGGAGTTGTATGCGAAGTTCTCGAAATGCGAATTTTGGATCAATGTTGTATTCGTGCGAATCCTACGAAGATTGAAGTGGTGAAAATTGAAGTAAGCCTAGTACACCTCCGGAAATTAGACAATTTTTAGGACTTGCTAGGTATTATCGAAGATTTATCGAAGGTTTTTCAAAGATTGATAGAGCTTTGATAGAATTAACTCAGAAAAACAAACCATTTGTCTAGGGAGATAGTCAAGAGATAGCTTTTCAATTATTGAAGAAGAAGTTGTGTGAAGCACCTATCCTAGCATTACGAGAAGGTAACGGTGACTTTACCGTTTACTGTGATGCATCTATTCAAGGAATGGGAGCAGTAATTATGCAAAGGAATAAAGTTATTTCTTATCCATCAAGGCAGCTTAAACCGAATGAGATGATTTATACTACTCATGATCTAGAATTAGGAGCAGTGATATTTTCTCTTAAGATCTAGAGACATTACCTCTATGGTACGAAGTGTGTAGTATTTACCGATCACAAGAGTCTTCAATATATTCTTCATCAGAAAGAATTGAATATGAGACAACGATGTTGGTTAGAATTACTTGCTGATTACGATTGTGAAATTCGTTATCACCCAAGTAAAGCCAATGTAGTAGCCGAGGCTTTAAGTCGAAAGGAACGTGTTAAGTCGTTACGAGTTAAATCATCAATGATAACTCTTTTATCGAAGTTACCTACCCAAATTCTCGAAGAGTAAGAAGAAGCACTTAAAGTAGAGAATGTTGGAGCAGAGAAATTAAGAGGAATGGATAAAGAATTTGAAGTTCGTTAAAATGGAATTCGTTGTATTAAAACTCGTAGTTGGTTAACTGCCTATGGTAATTTATGAGATTTGATTATGCGCAAGTCTCATAAATCAAAGTATTCTATACATCCTAGTTCCGACAAGATGTATCAAGATCTGAAGAAACTCTATTGGTGGCCTAACATGAAGGCAATCATAGCAGAATACGTTGGCAAGTGTTTAACATGTGCAAGAGTTAAAGCAGAGTATCAAAAACCACCCGGTCTATTGATACAACCAGATATTCCAATATGGAAGTGGGAAAGAATTACGATGGATTTTGTGACTAAATTACCTAAGACATCAAATGGACATGACACCATCTGGGTTATTGTTGATCGTCTTACAAAATCTACACGATTTCTTCTTATTAAAGAGACCGATATTATGAAAACTCTTTCGAGATTGTACATTAAGAGCATAGGGAGTCCTTGATCCATGGCTTGGCGCCATGGCCCAAAAGTGCTGCCACGTCATTATATTTCCCACGACACCAGTTTTTCCCACGACATAATTTTTCACTGGTAACCCTGAGCCTTGGGAAAACTGGCGTCGTCGGAATTTTTTTAAGTAAATGATAATAAACATTTTAAAACTAAAATAAAATTCATTCAATTTAAAAAAAACATAAAAAATATAAAATTAAAAAAAACATAAAACTAAAAGACATAAAACTAAAAAACATTATTATTCGAGCGCCGACTAGTCATGTGGTTGATACGTTGCCCGGATTCGTGCCTTTTGGGACTCGACGATTGCGGCGTCGACCAGATGCATCCCACTTGTGTCAATTTGTAGCACCTTTAAGTCCTCCGCAATCTTATGAGCTTGGATCAACCGTCTTTGGTCCTCGTTCTCGGAAGCAAGCATGAACAATTTGGCTTCACAGTCCAACTTGTATTGCTCCGCCATAGAATCCATGTAAGTGGTCGGGTTAGAACCGGTGTTATCGGTCGAGTTTGAACTTGTGCGTTAAATTTTGTTAATTCGGTGCATACCCGGTGGTCGAGGCAAATCATCGTCTCTAAAGTGTTCCGGTTCTTTGTCGGTACCCATTAGACGACTTCTTCTTTCAACAGTTGAGTTGGGGTTTTCCACTTGTGTTTGTCTTTCAAAAAGATCCAAGCATCCCGATGCTTAAACTGCCCCCCAACGACTTGCTCGTACAACCGGTACACCCTCGACATCCAATTGTCACCACTCTCCCCACTATGAACCGCGGTTTCGTTCACCAAATCATTAAACTTCTTAATCGCTTAGTTCATCGGAGTCCACTTGCCCGTTATCATGTTTTTTGTACGCTCCTTAAATCCCTTCTTTTTCCCGACCGAGTTGTACTCATTGTACACTTTATACCAAAAAGACGCCTTTTTTGATTCGCTCCGATTTTTGGATCCTCGGACACTTGGATGTAAACCTCGGCCAAAAGCTCTTCCTCAGCTTGAGACCAAAAAGCACGCGTTTGTTTTGGTTCTTCTTTGGGAACGGGTTCTTTTCCTTTATTTTTTTTGCCACCGACTTCTTTCGTGACTTCTTCGACGTAGGGGTCAGAACGACTTCTTGATCAGATGCGGAGTCGGGGACTTCTTCAAAGTGGTGTGATGCGTGCTTGGAAGGTGGTTGCAAAGTGGTGAGTTGGGGTTGGAATTGGGTTTGCTGTTGTTGTATTTGTTGTTGTTGTTGTTGCGCCTTAAATTGTTGAAACAACAACAAATCTTGGGAGCTAGCAAATTGAGATGCGGAGTATTGAGGTTGGTATTAGGGAACGTATCCCGGATTCGAAGACGAACACGGAATTTGGTTGGTTGGGTCGTTGATTATACCGTAAACCCATTGAGGTGTTTGGTTGGGGTTGGAATTAGGATTCATTTTTTTTGAAGAAATAGGAGATAGTAGTATATATGAAAGTGTGTGTGAAGTTTGGTAATATAAGAGGCTTTTTTATAGGTTTTTTAAAAGGGTAAAAATGGAATTTTGGGGGTATTTTTTTAAAATCCGCTCCCCCAACGTTTTTTTTTACCGTTAAATTCAAAAAAAAGGGAAAACACCTCCGCGAGAGCTGGTGGGCATGGCGCCAAGCCGACGGCGCAGAGGGACGGAGTCCTACGCGGTTAATTTTTCTCGCGTGGTGGCCATGGCGCCAAGCCACCAGCCTGGACTCCCCCTACTCTAAGGAAATAATCTCACAACACGGAGTGCCTGTATCTATTATCTCAGATCGTGATAGTCGCTTTACATCGGTATTTTGGAGATCAATGCAAAGTGCCTTAGGTACTCAATTGGATATGAGTACGGCATATCATCCACAAACAGATAGACAAAGTGAAAGAACAATTCAGACTCTCGAGGATATGCTTAGAGCTTGTGTGATAGATTTTGGAAAAGTATGGGAGAAACATCTACCTTTAGTAGAATTCTCTTATAACAATAGTTATCATGCTAGTATTAAAGCAGCGCCTTTCGAAATACTTTTTGGAAGAAAGTGTCGATCGCCTGTTTGCTGGGTTGAAGTTGGAGATATTCAATTGACACGACCAGAAATAATACATAAAACTACTGAAAAGATTGTTCGACAACGATTACAAGTTGCACAAGATAGACAAAGGAGTTACGCTAATAATAGACGTAAACCTTTGGAATTTGTAGTAGGAGATCGTGTTATGTTGAAAGTTTCAGCTCGTCAAGGAGTTATTCGATTCGGAAAGAAGAAGAAACTGAATCTAAGGTATATAAGAACATTCAAAATAACCAAAAGAATTGTCCCTTTGGCATATAAACTAGAGCTTCCTGAAGAGCTTAGTAATGTTTACAATACTTTTCATGTTTCGAATCTTAAGAAGTGCTTATCTAATGAATCTCTCATCATACCGATAAAAGAACTTCAACTCGATGATAAGTTAAATTTTATAGAAGAGCCTGTGGAAATTATGGATAGAGAAGTGAAATGCTTGAAGCAGAGTCGTATCCCAATAATTAAAGTACGACGGAACTCGAAAAGAGGACATGAGTATACTTGGAACGTGAAGAACAATTCCGAGCTAAATATCCACATCTATTTTCTTCTGTTAAACCTAGTTCAAGTTAAATCTCGGGACGAGATTTTAAATAAGGGGGAGAGACTATAACATCCAGTAGTTTTGGTTAATGTAATATCCATGTTCATAAATAAAAAGGTGATTTTACTTTGAAATTTTTGTATTTTCACTATACTACATGACTGACTTATGGATCTCACTATCACAATTGCCACATCAGCATATGCCTAAATGTTGTAAACACTATGTATATATCAAGTCTGAGTTTTAAAATTTATCATATGAATAAACAATGAATAAGAACAACTCAAATGTAACAAGGATACCCTAAATTCCCATAGAATCCCTAGAAATCCCTTATAAACTAATATTTCAAGCAATGTAACCTCAAAATGACAATGTACTATTATTAAACACTCTACACTAATTCTAATCCACCATATGAAGAAAAGTAAAATAATCACAAAACACTAATATTCACTAATCACAAGTTAATTACAAGAAAATGACCTAAAACCAAGATTAGCATATAAAATCCAACCTATAATGAATTAGACTCTAATATTTTGCAACAAAACATAAAACTAAACCAAGTATCATAATATGATCAAACATTTATCTTCAACTAAGTTACAAATTATTAAAGTGTAAAGTACAAGTTTTCAAAGCATAGAACCTTAATATTTTAATAAACATTGAGGCATATTTCTATTGAACTTTGATTAACTAAAACTGTTGAATGGTTTATTTAATAAAACATCTATTTTGAGTTATCTATGACTGTGTGTGATGTGCTATGAAGTAACACCCAAAGTTGATATTTCGATGTGTTATGAATTTAGGGGTGTTACACTAATATTGTGGATAGTACTATTTGGGGACTGACATCCCCTGTCTGGGCAAGTCGCGCTTGCTAAATGCTTTGGCCAAACGGATACACTTTATTTTGCTAAACTTGGATTAATTCAGCAAAGTACCTACTTAAGGGCACTTGTTGGTTTCTGATAATGTCAATTCGTAAGGTCATGAGCTTAATGCAACAAGTCTTGTTTTTATATGATGGGTGTATATCAACGTAACCCTAGAGTCATACTTGTATTAAATTATTATTAAACCCATGGATTCAGTCAACCTTTGTGTTGACTTTTAAGCTTATATCTCAGGTGAATGACGACTGGTGGCCGATGATGGCGTGGTCTTGAAGTGTTATCATTCTACAAAATAAAACTAGATTTTGGGGACCTGCAATGTATAGTGTTTTTACATTGTTTTGTTTAAAAATTTGATAATTAATGAATAATAACATCAGCTTTATAAAAATGACTCTTTGAGTCATTTACTATTATTGTGACTATGATACCTTGAAAGCAATACCCCATATTAGCTTTTGTTGCTATATGTGAAAAATAGAGGTGTTACAACTATCAACAGCCGACTCATCTCTCTTTTCAGCAATATTAAGAGCCAACTCATCTTTCTTCACAACATCTTTCTTAACATTTTCGCGATATAAAACATCATCATGATCGTCAAGACGATGTGAGTCTTCTTCCCGTTATACATTATCTTTAAACACTCTAATATTTTTATGATAAAAATCATGATTTTGTATATCATTCGGAAACCCTTTGTTAGCACTACCCAATATAGTTTCAACTTCAGCCTTCTCCTTGAATACTCTTGATAGGTTCTCTTCAATAATTATGCAAATACTCTTGAAAAAAATATATATACTCAAGTTAGGATCATATATGATTCATGGTGAATCGTATAGGATTCACGGTGAATCATATATGATTCATTGTGAATCATATATGATTCATAAAATTGTAAATCATAAAACTTGTAATGGTAGTTACAAGAATCTAGTTTAAACCTTTTTGTCCATCAGAGGTATGCGTGAAGCATTCTTCTTCTTAACATCATCGGAATCAAAACAACCCTCTGTTTGATGTGCCTCAACCACCCTCCATTCTCCATCAAGCTCCAGCTTACCCAAAACTTGTCCTTCTATCTCTAGATCTTGTCGTACATGCAAGTTACTAGTACTCCATTTCTTGATAGCAGGTCTTGAGCGAATGACTAGAAAACAATTAAACTTTATCAAATCCAGATACAGAAGCTGCACAGAATACATAAACAGAGTTTGATATTAGATCAAAATATGATTATTGTTAAGTGTTATAAAACCATGGGTTGATCATATATGATTCATAGTGAATCTTATATGATTGATGGTTGTAAAATTAGATACTTGCTTTAGGAAAAACAAGCAACTAAATAGGGTAAGCACGACGATTTAGGAAAACCGTGTGTAAATGACCCTTGAAAGTGAGTTCGTTCTCTCGAGGAGGCACGTGTGTTGTGTAATGAATGATTGATTATGTTTTTGATTATTAACTAGAAGAAAAGAAGAGAAAATGACGAAGACGAAAAAAATAGAAAAATAGAAAAATAAGGCAAAAACACTACTAGAAAGTTACGACGAAGATCGTAAAAAGCACAAAATTTAAAATTTTAATCTAAAAATTCCTAAAAATTACTAAAAAAAATCCCAAATAATATTCTAAGAGTTTACAAAAAATACAAACTTGCCAAAACCTTTTAATTAATTTAATAATGACTTTTTAATGCTAATTAAAGCCCTAAAAATCACTTTTAAATATTAAAAAGCCCTAAACAAGATTTTATAGTTTGTAAACCTCAAAAATGACCTAATTAAACTAAAAACTATTTTTAAAAATTTTAAAACCAAATTAAACTATTTTTAAACTCCTAAAAACTATTAAAATCTATTAAATCTTAAATTAATTCTAAAAATAAATTGAAAAGCCTAAAAATTATTTGGAAAGTGACAAAGGTCCTATTTTAATGTCTAGTATCTAGGAAAAATGAAAAAGAAATTAAAATAAAACTTTTTATTTTAATGAATAAAATAATATTAAAATATTCTAAAAAATTAAAAGTCCTCAAATAAATTCTAAAAAATTCTCAAAAATACTAAATAATCTAACTAAGAATAAAATGTAAACAAAAGTTCCTAAAACCTTTTAGTTAATTTTATATTAATTTTTAAAGTTGCCAAAAAACCCTAAAATTAAATAAAATCAAAAATTAAAGTTTTTGTAAACTTTTTTATATGTAAACCTCAAAAATAAGAATTAAAACCTAAAAACTATTTTTTTGTATTTTTATACTACTGTTTAATATTTTTTAATGACTTTTTAAAAATAAAGCTAGAAATAATCCTAATAATTAATTAAATAAAAGGAAAAATAATATTTTTAAACAGAAAAATCCTAATATCTATAAATGTCCTAGGAAAAATGAGCTAAGCCAAAAAAACTTATTAAATAAGCTGAAAATGAGAGAATAAGCTACGGCTTATATTTATTAAGCACGTCTAAAACCTCTATAAGTAATGGGCCTTGCCCATCTTTACACAAGATTAAAGCTAGCACACTGGTAAGGGCCCTGAACCCTCCAACGAGAGGTCAGGGGTTCGAAGCCAGGCTAGTGGTTTTTGCAAAACTTTTCTTTTTTTTTCTTTTTTTTTAAAACTTAATCCAGTAACTTTAATGAACACAAATACACAAAAACAAACTGATTTAACCAAGGATTAAGGTAGATAAATGGCAAAACGTGCCCAGGTCTTGTTTGGAGACTGATGAACAAAGGCACAACCAAGAGGACTTGGTTGTTTGCTTGTTTGTTGGTGTTTTTTCTTTCCCTATCAATCTGTTAATACTTTTAGCTTATAACACAACCAAATTCACCCTTTTTAGTCAATGTTTGACAAGATTAAAGCAAAAACGTGACAGATTAATACTTGAACACTAGCAGGATTGGCTAAGTGTTCTTGCTTTCTTCACAAAGTATGAAACACCAAGAGGTCTTGGTTTTGGCTTGTTTGATGTATGATTTTGGAACAAAGGGGCACCCTTGTGTTCATAGAAGCACAAGGAGTCAGCAATAAGCTTAAATAAGCACTTAGCACCAAGAAATCACAAACCAAAGCAACACTTAGCAATAACAAGTTTCTGTGAACTTTTGTAGGTCTGTGGGCTATTAGGACAGATTACTTGCAATCTAATGAGATTCAATCTCCTATATTTTGCATACACAAGCTCAAACTTGCACACAATCACTCTAATACCCTATATTAACCTAACATGTAACAGATTTCAAGAACTTGCATCAAAATCTCATGAAAAATAAGCAAATAAAGCCTAAGCAGATTTCTGTCTTACTTTTTTCCCTTTTTCACTTGTAACATGATCCAAACTTTTCCAAACTAACTTAACAACTAACTACTAACCTAACTCAATCTATTTTAAGCTCTCTAACACGTTTTTCAAAGCACAATCAAATTATAAACCCTGCTAAAACACGTTTCCAAACACTACTTTAAATTTTTAAAACCAAATTTTACAAACCAATTTACTTGAAAAGCTACTCAAACTGATTCTATGATACTCTAGCATGCATCTAAACATAAAAGAACATGAATCAAACAACTTAAACACAAAATAGCATCAAATCAATCAAATCACACAACACCTTTTTTCTGAAAATTTTAAAATGGAAAAAGAAGATTACCTAAGATCCTTACTTCCAAGGATCTTTGTGGTTGCATAACCACCTCCCATATGCCCGGGCATATGCTGACAATGATCCACAACAAATGCTCAAACCTGTTTAAGAAGAAATCAACAGAAAACACAAGCAATATCCAATAACTTTTTTCTGTTTTCTTATTTCTTCCTTAAAAACTCTCACAAATCTTTTCAAACCTACACACACGTTTTAAAAACACTCACAACTCTCACAAATCAATTACCTTTTCCACTTTCACTTCCAAGGTATTAGATTTGGAAGATTTGAACTAAATTTTAAAATCTTTGAAAAACTTTAATCAATACAACTTTGGAACTCAGATTCTCCTAAAAACTTTATACCAACTTTTTAATAAACCAAAAGGAATTACACTTGTATACCACAAATACCAAACTTTGCATTTAAATAAAAAAGAGTTACAAAAATGTGAAAGGAAAAATCTGGAACAAGAGAAAAGGTTCACAGGTCGAACCTTTATATACTACTCATTAGAACTATCTAGACTATTGAATAAAAAATTACAAAGCATAAACCCTAAAATTGGAAATGCCTAAAGAGCCCTCCTTGTTCTTGACGAATTCTGGTCAAAAAGACATCCCATGTGATTGCCAGCTCTTGAACTTGATCTTGGACGTAGAATTCAACTTGGGGACCAAGGAAAATGATCTCAGTCGCTAATTTGGTCGGGTTTTGGTTTTGGTGTGAAAGTGATGGAGCAGGGGAGGTACAGGGTGGGGGCCACAGGCCATGTGGGAGTGTTTTGTTGAGTGGGAAAGGATTAGGGGAAGGGTAATTAGCATTCTGCACTTAATTGGGGATTTTCCCTTTGATTTGGGTGTGATTGAAACTGGAGGGGTATTAGGGTTCTTTGGGAATTAAGGCTGTTTTGATTTGTTTTGTGTTTAAACAAAATTTAAAAAATGTTTAAGGTGGGAAAAGGGGTTAAGTGGGGTGTTGACCGGTTTTGACCAAGGTTTAAATAATAAACCGGGTAAAGGGGTGTGGGTAGGGTTATGGGTTTGGGTTGTTGGGTAAAAAGATGGGTAGGGCTGATGTGTCAGGTTGTGGTTGGTTGTGGGAGTATGGTGGATTGGCAGATTTGGTCCCCAAGTTTTCAACTTTTCTTCACTTTGTAATAAATACTATCAGTGCCCCATTTCTTCTTAACAACTTTTGATAAGTTGTCATTTTTGGCACAAAGGTTTACAAAACCTTATCCAAGGGCTTAACTTGTATTATCTTCAAATTCCAGGGACTGGTCTTGAACAATCTTCAAACATTAAGGATTATACTTGTACATTTGATATTTTGAGGGTCAAATGTGACAAGTTCTTCAAAGATGAGGGGCCATTTTTGCCAATCTTCAATTCTTCAAGGGTCTTTTTGCAAAATCCAAACTTGGGCCCGGTTCATTGTGCGACTTCATTTCCCGTGTTCGTTTTTGATTGATTCTTGTGTTCTTTTGCCAATTCCTCAATATCCGTACCTAAAAATACACAAGTAACAAACACGAGCATATATTTGGTCTATTTTATGATATTTTATGCATTTTAAGGCCGTTTTGGACGATGAGACCATGTATAAAAGCAGTCTCATCACTCCCCCATACTAAACCATTGCCGTGCCCTCACGCAATGCTAGAATAAAGTATCAAAGCATCTCCAAAATTTAATTTTATTCACTTTTATGAAATGATAAACTAGCTACACTACACTATTACTACTACTTGTGTTATAGACATAATGTATGATTTTCATCGCAAAATGGGACGTTTAGGTTCATAGAATAAGAACACGTGAATGCTTCGTTAGAAATAATTTCATCGTCCTCGATTTTCACCTTAATTCCATGCCAAGCGTGCAACGAGATCATTGTCATTATAAGTTAGTAATGCTAACACTACTCATATGCCCTAATCATGTACTTATTCTCCCATTATTCCTAAGTTGTATCTCTTATATTTTATTTTGTCTTGAATGTTCACGAGGATACATTGTTTGACTTATGCGATAATAGAGATTTAGGTCTAAAAATAGAGTCCTAACGGTGTAACTAAGATCATCAAATCAATAACCCCTCCTAATAGACAACGATGTTAAAAAATTAAGTTGACAAGAAGAATCGATAAACACGGTTTTATAACGGTTTTGAACATGAGACTTATTACCAAGACTTTTATACGCCCCCTAACGGAAGGACCTTATTATCTTTGGTTTACCTCCATCTTTTATTCAACTTCGCCATGAAGCTTTTATTATGACTTCGGTCTTGCCTTGCCTTTTATTATCCGCCTCATCGGTGGTTTTATTAGCCAAAGACGTATATCCTCACGCTAAAGCGAATTTTGGATCTTTAAAGCTTCGAAGATTAAGGCTTGATTCACTTTCAATTTTGCATAGATTTTAGGCCTTGTGGGGCTTCAAATTGTTTGCTAGATTTAGGTGAGCACTTGAAATCTTTATTATTGGGTGAAGCTTTCGATTATTCGGGTTGCCAATACTTCAAAACCGTGACGCTGGCGATACCTTAATGTCTTCCCAATTTAATTACACGGAAGCTACTAGAAAAGACTAGAAACCCAACAATCCTAACTAAACCGCTAAGTCAATATTTATTAAGCAAAAATATATTTACAAGCGAAGGGAGAATAAGCAAACAACGAGAACACATGAGTTTTTGAAAGAATACAAGTACTCTACGTTTAGCATAGTAACTTATAATTAACCCTATCATTTCTCGTCCTCATTTAAGAGACTTAGCCTAATGTGTAGTTAAGGAATCAAAGCTAAGTGCTCAACACGCACGGTCGAGTCAAAAATTACTCTTATTCTCGCCATCGGAAAACCTACATTCGTGTCTTCAAACACTTATAAAACATGAGAAAAATTTTAAAATTTGGCCATTTTTAGCCTTATTTTGCAAGAAAATGATAACAAAACGATAAACTTTGGAAAGCGTGAAGGTTTGGCAAGGCAAGTATCTATTCACCCCCCCATACTAAAGTTAAACATTGTCCTCAATGTTTCGAGTCTAGGGGTGCAAACACCCCCATACTAGAGACGTAGTCGAATGCCTAATCTAGCATGGAAAGGGTGTAACCAATAAGTAATAGCCGTTTATGAAGTGTGCTAATAACCTAAGGTTAGAACATAAAAGGATATATCATATGTGGATATTGGGAATGGCCTCCAAAGCAGACGATCGAGTGCTCCCATGAAACGAACACGAGAGGCTCCAATCGTGAAGATGATGATCTAAAAGACACAATTCACAAACAACCACGGAACAAAGGTTGGAAGGGCACAAATCCCCTCACATTAACTAATTAGAAAGCAATAATATGTACATGGATAAGCATGGGTCTCCTCCACGAGGCACCTTGTTTTTGATAACCGAGTCAAAAGCTCGACTCGAATCCCCATAAATGTGATCATTTAGGGATAATCTTGGTTTGGTCAATTTTTGGTGGGGCTTACATGATAAACAAGGCCCAAAAGTACGTGGAGTACTTTAAAAATCCGATAAACGTATACCGGGGTCAATGAGAGCGTCCTCGTTTTCGGATGAAAGACGAGACAACACAACTCCAACACAAATCCCAATGGGATAGAAGAAAATAGGAGAGAAGAAATAGAAGGGTGGGACAATAGGTAAGGCAAAACATTGAGCTACTCGAGGTAGACTCGCACCAATCAAATGAAAAGATTTTCCATTTATTGCATCGGTGGAAGACCGAGATTTCCCTATATAAGCAATTCCAGGATCAAATATCTCGTCCTCGGTGGAGAAAGGGGAGGGAACATAAGGGGCTTCCCCCACACTAGGTCCACACAAAGCATCGTCAAAAGGAGAAGACGAGCTTGTAGTACTCAATAACCGCGGTGATGACGGAGTTAGAATTGTAGAAAAATCTTTTAAATTAAATTCAAAATCTTTTCCTTTTTCATCTTTAAAACTCTCCTCGTGAAAACCCGATTAATTATGTCAAAAATATTTGGTGTATCTAAAACAATGTTAGTCACACTAAAAATTCTCATATTTTGAAAACGTTTTGGTTTAGGTGGTGGCAAGTTTCCAAATCTTTTGTCAACAAAGAAAACCTCCCCATCGGGATCAACGTATTCATCATCCGAAGAATCACTCGAGATTGGAAACATAGGTTTAACACTCTTAACCTCCATCGGCGGAGGGGACGGAACTTCATTTTTATCAACTCCTAAAACTCTATTTGAAATCTTTTGACAAATGTTTTTGATGGGATTGACATTGTACAAAGATGTGATCGAATAAACATGAGAAAGAGTGGAGTTTTGGGTTGCATTAATGACGAGTTCTTCCTCATTGAAACGAAGAGTGATTTTTCTTGCATGCACATCGATAAGTGCTCTCGAGGTATCCAAAAAAGATCGACCTAAAATTAACGGAACTTTAGGATCGATAGGAATATCAACAACAATGAAGTCCACGGGATAATAGAATTTCCCAACTTTCACAAAGACGTCCTCGGCAACTCCACAAGCTAGAATCGTAGAATGATCGGCCATTTCGATTGACATTCTTGAAGGAGTGAGATTTGGAAGATTGAGCGATTTAAAAATCTCGAGAGGCATCAAATTAATACTAGCACCAAGATCGGCCAAGGCGTAGCATTCTTCCATGTCTTGGATAGCACATGGGATTAAAAACTTTCCAGGATCACCGACTTTTTGAGGTATGCGGCTTAGAAAAACCGATGAACAACTAGACGATTTTTGCAATTTTTCTTTGTTATTCAACATACTTTTGAAGTTCGCGGCAAATCGAGGCATCATGACTAAGGCGTCGGCAAAACTTATATTGAAATGCAAGTCACGAAACATTTTCATAAAGAGTTCAAATTGATAATTATTTCGTTCTTGTGCCTTTTCCTTGTCTCGTCTTGATGGGTAGGGTAAAGGTGGTGTGGGTTGGGGCAAATTAGGCATAGGCATCGGCCTTGGAATCTCGGGTTCCATAATGGGTATTGGTTCAACCGTAGGTGTGGTTTGAGCGGTACTTCGTGGGCTTGTAATGTGCTCCTTTTCAACCACAACCTCGGGTTCTTTCTCTTTTTCCTTCTCCATAGAAGTACTTGGACGAGAAGTGGGTTCTTTGAAAGTTTTACCACTACGAGTGGTAATAACCTTCAATTCTCCTTTCGGGTTCACGATGTTATCACTAGGAAGACCACCCGAAGAAGAGGGCTTACACATGATAGCTTCAAACATTTTAGCCATACGGTCTTCAAACTTAGATTGCCTAGCATCCGCTTTTAACAACTCTTGCTTAATCTCATGTTGTCCTTGCTCCATTTTTTGTTGATTTTGTTGGAGTCGTGTGACATTTCCTTCCATTTTATTAGCATGAGTTTTAAGTTCATTAGCAAGTTCGGTTTTAAGCTCATTTTTCAATTCGGATCTTAAGCTAATCATCTCACGTTGCATGTTATCAAACTTAGCATCATTAGCCTTAGCATAATCTAAAAATTCTCCTTGCAAATTTTTAGTGTGAGCATTTTGAAAACCTTGAGTAGGAGTTTGAAAATCACGGTTTTGGTTTTGGTTTGAAATTTGCCCATTACCACTTTGGTAATTACCTTTGTTATAATTCCTTTGATTTCCTTGGTAATTTCCACCTTGATTGTTGTTTCGATAGTTATTAGCATTTTGATTTTGTGGAGCTTGATTTGAACGTGAACCTTGACCGATTTGGTTATAAGTTCCCGTGGCTACATAAGCATTCGAAGTGTTACCATCCGCGGTAATGCACTCGGAAAAATCATGAGCTCCACCACACGAAATACAACTCTTAGCAACCGCTTTAACCGAAGCGGTGTTTGAAGCTTCTTGAGCTTTCCAATGAGACATAAGAGTCGAAAACCTATCGAAAAACCTATTCTCCTCATTTGCTTCATCTTGCAAGGCATTAATGGAACGAGACGATGACGAGCCCAAATTGGCAACACTCGGTGTGTTACGAGGGCTATAGACCTTAGACCTATTTTCTATGATTTTCAAAGCCTCATTGGTCGTTTTGCACAAAAAATTACCACCCGCGGCGGCATTTAAATAATCTCGTTCATGTTCATTAAGCCCATTATAAAAAGTGTCAATTTGATGCAATTCGGAAAAATCATGGTGTGGACATTCATGTAACATTTCTTTAAACCTCTCCCAAGCCATTGAAAAACTTTCATTTGGTCTTTGTGTAAAACGTGAAATCTCGTTTTTCAAATGTGTTGTCTTAGATGGTGGAAAAAATTGATTCACAAATTTAGACACGAGATCGGCCCATGTCAAAATCGAATTCGGCGGTTCTTTCTCAAGCCATATCTTGGCGGGTCCATCTAACGAGTAAGGAAACAACATCATCTTAATGGCATCGTGTGGTACATCCTTAAACTTGCTTGTCGCGGTGAGACGATTAAATTGCCTAATGTGATAATGTGGGTTGTCTTTTTCGTGACCGCGAAACTTGTTTGCTTGAAGCATAGACATTAAACCCGTTTTGATCTCAAAGTTCTCCGCAAGGATGGCGGGAATCACAATGGCCTCTCCAAAACCCTCGGTGGGTGCTTGAAGCAACTCCATCATAGTACGATTAGCCATGATAGCTTCTTGTTCTACAATAGGTTCCTCACTTGGAGACTCCTTACTAGATTGAGTGAGTGATTTGTTTCTTCGTTTACGAGCACGTCTAGCTTTAGAGCGAGTTTGCATAAACGTCACGTACAACGAGAAGGCGAGCAAAGAAGATTCTTTTTGGTATTTTGTGTTTTTTCAATTTTTTTGTGGTTTTTGATTGTATTAACCTTTTTGGAATTGGTGAATATATTAAGTAGACAATGAGTCCACAAATCTCCTCACTAATCAAATCTCTTGATTAACGAAGCCTCAAGGAATGAAAACGAACACGTGAAGTGAACGCCTTCGATGACTTTAGAACGATGGTGGAACACCAAATCGTTCAAGAGGGTTTAATCAAATGAAACCAAGAAAATATATATGATATGTAGTAATACTTTGGGCGGCAAAACCCTCGATTCACTCTCAAAATCAAATACGCCCAAGCAAGCGGAGGAAACGAGGCGGCGCTAAGCACTTAAGAGCCTTTTTCCTTTAGGTTGTGAAATACAACCGCCTTATACCCACCTTATAGTTTGTATTATCAAGATTAAGCTTCACGAAAGTATTTATCTATTTTTGCCTTTTTCTTTGGTTTGAGATTCGAATACAATGATCGAGTGATGAAATCCTGAATCAAGGTTGTGATTGCTCACGTATTTGGAGTACTTGTGTATTTATTGTTCTACGTATACAATATAGTAATAGTATTCACACAAAAACCGAAAAACGATAATACGTATTAATAGAGTGCTATTAATACAATTATATTTATGGCTAATATAGAAAACAACAATGTTCAATCAAAACACAACACGCCTCCCCGGCAGCGGCGCCAAAAATGATGGTTGTAAAATTAGATACTTGCTTTAGGAAAAACAAGCAACTAAATAGGGTAAGCACGACGATTTAGGAAAACCGTGTGTAAATGACCCTTGAAAGTGAGTTCGTTCTCTCGAGGAGGCACGTGTGTTGTGTAATGAATGATTGATTATGTTTTTGATTATTAACTAGAAGAAAAGAAGAGAAAATGACGAAGACGAAAAAAATAGAAAAATAGAAAAATAAGGCAAAAACACTACTAGAAAGTTACGACGAAGATCGTAAAAAGCACAAAATTTAAAATTTTAATCTAAAAATTCCTAAAAATTACTAAAAAAAATCCCAAATAATATTATAAGAGTTTACAAAAAATCCAAACTTGCCAAAACCTTTTAATTAATTTAATAATGACTTTTTAATGCTAATTAAAGCCCTAAAAATCACTTTTAAATATTAAAAAGCCCAAAACAAGATTTTATAGTTTGTAAACCTCAAAAATGACCTAATTAAACTAAAAACTATTTTTAAAAATTTTAAAACCAAATTAAACTATTTTTAAACTCCTAAAAACTATTAAAATCTATTAAATCTTAAATTAATTCTAAAAATAAATTGAAAAGCCTAAAAATTATTTGGAAAGTGACAAAGGTCCTATTTTAATGTCTAGTATCTAGGAAAAATGAAAAAGAAATTAAAATAAAACTTTTTATTTTAATGAATAAAATAATATTAAAATATTCTAAAAAATTAAAAGTCCTCAAATAAATTCTAAAAAATTCTCAAAAATACTAAATAATCTAACTAAGAATAAAATGTAAACAAAAGTTCCTAAAACCTTTTAGTTAATTTTATATTAATTTTTAAAGTTGCCAAAAAACCCTAAAATTAAATAAAATCAAAAATTAAAGTTTTTGTAAACTTTTTTATATGTAAACCTCAAAAATAAGAATTAAAACCTAAAAACTATTTTTTTGTATTTTTATACTACTGTTTAATATCTTTTAATGACTTTTTAAAAATAAAACTAGAAATAATCCTAATAATTAATTAAATAAAAGGAAAAATAATATTTTTAAACAGAAAAATCCTAATATCTATAAATGTCCTAGGAAAAATGAGCTAAGCCAAAAAAACTTATTAAATAAGCTGAAAATGAGAGAATAAGCTACGGCTTATATTTATTAAGCACGTCTAAAACCTCTATAAGTAATGGGCCTTGCCCATCTTTACACAAGATTAAAGCTAGCACACTGGTAAGGGCCCTGAACCCTCCAACGAGAGGTCAGGGGTTCGAAGCCAGGCTAGTGGTTTTTGCAAAACTTTTCTTTTTTTTTTATTTTTTTTTAAAACTTAATCCAGTAACTTTAATGAACACAAATACACAAAAACAAACTGATTTAACCAAGGATTAAGGTAGATAAATGGCAAAACGTGCCCAGGTCTTGTTTGGAGACTGATGAACAAAGGCACAACCAAGAGGACTTGGTTGTTTGCTTGTTTGTTGGTGTTTTTTCTTTCCCTATCAATCTGTTAATACTTTTAGCTTATAACACAACCAAATTCACCCTTTTTAGTCAATGTTTGACAAGATTAAAGCAAAAACGTGACAGATTAATACTTGAACACTAGCAGGATTGGCTAAGTGTTCTTGCTTTCTTCACAAAGTATGAAACACCAAGAGGTCTTGGTTTTGGCTTGTTTGATGTATGATTTTGGAACAAAGGGGCACCCTTGTGCTCATAGAAGCACAAGGAGTCAGCAATAAGCTTAAATAAGCACTTAGCACCAAGAAATCACAAACCAAAGCAACACTTAGCAATAACAAGTTTCTGTGAACTTTTGTAGGTCTGTGGGCTATTAGGACAGATTACTTGCAATCTAATGAGATTCAATCTCCTATATTTTGCATACACAAGCTCAAACTTGCACACAATCACTCTAATACCCTATATTAACCTAACATGTAACAGATTTCAAGAACTTGCATCAAAATCTCATGAAAAATAAGCAAATAAAGCCTAAGCAGATTTCTGTCTTACTTTTTTCCCTTTTTCACTTGTAACATGATCCAAACTTTTCCAAACTAACTTAAAAACTAACTACTAACCTAACTCAATCTATTTTAAGCTCTCTAACACGTTTTTCAAAGCACAATCAAATTATAAACCTTGCTAAAACACGTTTCCAAACACTACTTTAAATTTTTAAAACCAAATTTTACAAACCAATTTACTTGAAAAGCTACTCAAACTGATTCTATGATACTCTAGCATGCATCTAAACATAAAAGAACATGAATCAAACAACTTAAACACAAAATAGCATCAAATCAATCAAATCACACAACACCTTTTTTCTGAAAATTTTAAAATGGAAAAAGAAGATTACCTAAGATCCTTACTTCCAAGGATCTTTGTGGTTGCATAACCACCTCCCATATGCCCGGGCATATGCTGACAATGATCCACAACAAATGCTCAAACCTGTTTAAGAAGAAATCAACAGAAAACACAAGCAATATCCAATAACTTTTTTCTGTTTTCTTATTTCTTCCTTAAAAACTCTCACAAATCTTTTCAAACCTACACACACGTTTTAAAAACACTCACAACTCTCACAAATCAATTACCTTTTCCACTTTCACTTCCAAGGTATTAGATTTGGAAGATTTGAACTAAATTTTAAAATCTTTGAAAAACTTTAATCAATACAACTTTGGAACTCAGATTCTCCTAAAAACTTTATACCAACTTTTTAATAAACCAAAAGGAATTACACTTGTATACCACAAATACCAAACTTTGCATTTAAATAAAAAAGAGTTACAAAAATGTGAAAGGAAAAATCTGGAACAAGAGAAAAGGTTCACAGGTCGAACCTTTATATACTACTCATTAGAACTATCTAGACTATTGAATAAAAAATTACAAAGCATAAACCCTAAAATTGGAAATGCCTAAAGAGCCCTCCTTGTTCTTGACGAATTCTGGTCAAAAAGACATCCCATGTGATTGCCAGCTCTTGAACTTGATCTTGGACGTAGAATTCAACTTGGGGACCAAGGAAAATGATCTCAGTCGCTAATTTGGTCGGGTTTTGGTTTTGGTGTGAAAGTGATGGAGCAGGGGAGGTACAGGGTGGGGGCCACAGGCCATGTGGGAGTGTTTTGTTGAGTGGGAAAGGATTAGGGGAAGGGTAATTAGCATTCTGCACTTAATTGGGGATTTTCCCTTTGATTTGGGTGTGATTGAAACTGGAGGGGTATTAGGGTTCTTTGGGAATTAAGGCTGTTTTGATTTGTTTTGTGTTTAAACAAAATTTAAAAAATGTTTAAGGTGGGAAAAGGGGTTAAGTGGGGTGTTGACCGGTTTTGACCAAGGTTTAAATAATAAACCGGGTAAAGGGGTGTGGGTAGGGTTATGGGTTTGGGTTGTTGGGTAAAAAGATGGGTAGGGCTGATGTGTCAGGTTGTGGTTGGTTGTGGGAGTATGGTGGATTGGCAGATTTGGTCCCCAAGTTTTCAACTTTTCTTCACTTTGTAATAAATACTATCAGTGCCCCATTTCTTCTTAACAACTTTTGATAAGTTGTCATTTTTGGCACAAAGGTTTACAAAACCTTATCCAAGGGCTTAACTTGTATTATCTTCAAATTCCAGGGACTAGTCTTGAACAATCTTCAAACATTAAGGATTATACTTGTACATTTGATATTTTGAGGGTCAAATGTGACAAGTTCTTCAAAGATGAGGGGCCATTTTTGCCAATCTTCAATTCTTCAAGGGTCTTTTTGCAAAATCCAAACTTGGGCCCGGTTCATTGTGCGACTTCATTTCCCGTGTTCGTTTTTGATTGATTCTTGTGTTCTTTTGCCAATTCCTCAATATCCGTACCTAAAAATACACAAGTAACAAACACGAGCATATATTTGGTCTATTTTATGATATTTTATGCATTTTAAGGCCGTTTTGGACGATGAGACCATGTATAAAAGCAGTCTCATCACTCCCCCATACTAAACCATTGCCGTGCCCTCACGCAATGCTAGAATAAAGTATCAAAGCATCTCCAAAATTTAATTTTATTCACTTTTATGAAATGATAAACTAGCTACACTACACTATTACTACTACTTGTGTTATAGACATAATGTATGATTTTCATCGCAAAATGGGACGTTTAGGTTCATAGAATAAGAACACGTGAATGCTTCGTTAGAAATAATTTCATCGTCCTCGATTTTCACCTTAATTCCATGCCAAGCGTGCAACGAGATCATTGTCATTATAAGTTAGTAATGCTAACACTACTCATATGCCCTAATCATGTACTTATTCTCCCATTATTCCTAAGTTGTATCTCTTATATTTTATTTTGTCTTGAATGTTCACGAGGATACATTGTTTGACTTATGCGATAATAGAGATTTAGGTCTAAAAATAGAGTCCTAACGGTGTAACTAAGATCATCAAATCAATAACCCCTCCTAATAGACAACGATGTTAAAAAATTAAGTTGACAAGAAGAATCGATAAACACGGTTTTATAACGGTTTTGAACATGAGACTTATTACCAAGACTTTTATACGCCCCCTAACGGAAGGACCTTATTATCTTTGGTTTACCTCCATCTTTTATTCAACTTCGCCATGAAGCTTTTATTATGACTTCGGTCTTGCCTTGCCTTTTATTATCCGCCTCATCGGTGGTTTTATTAGCCAAAGACGTATATCCTCACGCTAAAGCGAATTTTGGATCTTTAAAGCTTCGAAGATTAAGGCTTGATTCACTTTCAATTTTGCATAGATTTTAGGCCTTGTGGGGCTTCAAATTGTTTGCTAGATTTAGGTGAGCACTTGAAATCTTTATTATTGGGTGAAGCTTTCGATTATTCGGGTTGCCAATACTTCAAAACCGTGACGCTGGCGATACCTTAATGTCTTCCCAATTTAATTACACGGAAGCTACTAGAAAAGACTAGAAACCCAACAATCCTAACTAAACCGCTAAGTCAATATTTATTAAGCAAAAATATATTTACAAGCGAAGGGAGAATAAGCAAACAACGAGAACACATGAGTTTTTGAAAGAATACAAGTACTCTACGTTTAGCATAGTAACTTATAATTAACCCTATCATTTCTCGTCCTCATTTAAGAGACTTAGCCTAATGTGTAGTTAAGGAATCAAAGCTAAGTGCTCAACACGCACGGTCGAGTCAAAAATTACTCTTATTCTCGCCATCGGAAAACCTACATTCGTGTCTTCAAACACTTATAAAACATGAGAAAATTTTTAAAATTTGGCCATTTTTAGCCTTATTTTGCAAGAAAATGATAACAAAACGATAAACTTTGGAAAGCGTGAAGGTTTGGCAAGGCAAGTATCTATTCACCCCCCCATACTAAAGTTAAACATTGTCCTCAATGTTTCGAGTCTAGGGGTGCAAACACCCCCATACTAGAGACGTAGTCGAATGCCTAATCTAGCATGGAAAGGGTGTAACCAATAAGTAATAGCCGTTTATGAAGTGTGCTAATAACCTAAGGTTAGAACATAAAAGGATATATCATATGTGGATATTGGGAATGGCCTCCAAAGCAGACGATCGAGTGCTCCCATGAAACGAACACGAGAGGCTCCAATCGTGAAGATGATGATCTAAAAGACACAATTCACAAACAACCACGGAACAAAGGTTGGAAGGTCACAAATCCCCTCACATTAACTAATTAGAAAGCAATAATATGTACATGGATAAGCATGGGTCTCCTCCACGAGGCACCTTGTTTTTGATAACCGAGTCAAAAGCTCGACTCGAATCCCCATAAATGTGATCATTTAGGGATAATCTTGGTTTGGTCAATTTTTGGTGGGGCTTACATGATAAACAAGGCCCAAAAGTACGTGGAGTACTTTAAAAATCCGATAAACGTATACCGGGGTCAATGAGAGCGTCCTCGTTTTCGGATGAAAGACGAGACAACACAACTCCAACACAAATCCCAATGGGATAGAAGAAAATAGGAGAGAAGAAATAGAAGGGTGGGACAATAGGTAAGGCAAAACATTGAGCTACTCGAGGTAGACTCGCACCAATCAAATGAAAAGATTTTCCATTTATTGCATCGGTGGAAGACCGAGATTTCCCTATATAAGCAATTCCAGGATCAAATATCTCGTCCTCGGTGGAGAAAGGGGAGGGAACATAAGGGGCTTCCCCCACACTAGGTCCACACAAAGCATCGTCAAAAGGAGAAGACGAGCTTGTAGTACTCAATAACCGCGGTGATGACGGAGTTAGAATTGTAGAAAAATCTTTTAAATTAAATTCAAAATCTTTTCCTTTTTCATCTTTAAAACTCTCCTCGTGAAAACCCGATTTAATTATGTCAAAAATATTTGGTGTATCTAAAACAATGTTAGTCACACTAAAAATTCTCATATTTTGAAAACGTTTTGGTTTAGGTGGTGGCAAGTTTCCAAATCTTTTGTCAACAAAGAAAACCTCCCCATCGGGATCAACGTATTCATCATCCGAAGAATCACTCGAGATTGGAAACATAGGTTTAACACTCTTAACCTCCATCGGCGGAGGGGACGGAACTTCATTTTTATCAACTCCTAAAACTCTATTTGAAATCTTTTGACAAATGTTTTTGATGGGATTGACATTGTACAAAGATGTGATCGAATAAACATGAGAAAGAGTGGAGTTTTGGGTTGCATTAATGACGAGTTCTTCCTCATTGAAACGAAGAGTGATTTTTCTTGCATGCACATCGATAAGTGCTCTCGAGGTATCCAAAAAAGATCGACCTAAAATTAACGGAACTTTAGGATCGATAGGAATATCAACAACAATGAAGTCCACGGGATAATAGAATTTCCCAACTTTCACAAAGACGTCCTCGGCAACTCCACAAGCTAGAATCGTAGAATGATCGGCCATTTCGATTGACATTCTTGAAGGAGTGAGATTTGGAAGATTGAGCGATTTAAAAATCTCGAGAGGCATCAAATTAATACTAGCACCAAGATCGGCCAAGGCGTAGCATTCTTCCATGTCTTGGATAGCACATGGGATTAAAAACTTTCCAGGATCACCGACTTTTTGAGGTATGCGGCTTAGAAAAACCGATGAACAACTAGACGATTTTTGCAATTTTTCTTTGTTATTCAACATACTTTTGAAGTTCGCGGCAAATCGAGGCATCATGACTAAGGCGTCGGCAAAACTTATATTGAAATGCAAGTCACGAAACATTTTCATAAAGAGTTCAAATTGATAATTATTTCGTTCTTGTGCCTTTTCCTTGTCTCGTCTTGATGGGTAGGGTAAAGGTGGTGTGGGTTGGGGCAAATTAGGCATAGGCATCGGCCTTGGAATCTCGGGTTCCATAATGGGTATTGGTTCAACCGTAGGTGTGGTTTGAGCGGTACTTCGTGGGCTTGTAATGTGCTCCTTTTCAACCACAACCTCGGGTTCTTTCTCTTTTTCCTTCTCCATAGAAGTACTTGGACGAGAAGTGGGTTCTTTGAAAGTTTTACCACTACGAGTGGTAATAACCTTCAATTCTCCTTTCGGGTTCACGATGTTATCACTAGGAAGACCACCCGAAGAAGAGGGCTTACACATGATAGCTTCAAACATTTTAGCCATACGGTCTTCAAACTTAGATTGCCTAGCATCCGCTTTTAACAACTCTTGCTTAATCTCATGTTGTCCTTGCTCCATTTTTTGTTGATTTTGTTGGAGTCGTGTGACATTTCCTTCCATTTTATTAGCATGAGTTTTAAGTTCATTAGCAAGTTCGGTTTTAAGCTCATTTTTCAATTCGGATCTTAAGCTAATCATCTCACGTTGCATGTTATCAAACTTAGCATCATTAGCCTTAGCATAATCTAAAAATTCTCCTTGCAAATTTTTAGTGTGAGCATTTTGAAAACCTTGAGTAGGAGTTTGAAAATCACGGTTTTGGTTTTGGTTTGAAATTTGCCCATTACCACTTTGGTAATTACCTTTGTTATAATTCCTTTGATTTCCTTGGTAATTTCCACCTTGATTGTTGTTTCGATAGTTATTAGCATTTTGATTTTGTGGAGCTTGATTTGAACGTGAACCTTGACCGATTTGGTTATAAGTTCCCGTGGCTACATAAGCATTCGAAGTGTTACCATCCGCGGTAATGCACTCGGAAAAATCATGAGCTCCACCACACGAAATACAACTCTTAGCAACCGCTTTAACCGAAGCGGTGTTTGAAGCTTCTTGAGCTTTCCAATGAGACATAAGAGTCGAAAACCTATCGAAAAACCTATTCTCCTCATTTGCTTCATCTTGCAAGGCATTAATGGAACGAGACGATGACGAGCCCAAATTGGCAACACTCGGTGTGTTACGAGGGCTATAGACCTTAGACCTATTTTCTATGATTTTCAAAGCCTCATTGGTCGTTTTGCACAAAAAATTACCACCCGCGGCGGCATTTAAATAATCTCGTTCATGTTCATTAAGCCCATTATAAAAAGTGTCAATTTGATGCAATTCGGAAAAATCATGGTGTGGACATTCATGTAACATTTCTTTAAACCTCTCCCAAGCCATTGAAAAACTTTCATTTGGTCTTTGTGTAAAACGTGAAATCTCGTTTTTCAAATGTGTTGTCTTAGATGGTGGAAAAAATTGATTCACAAATTTAGACACGAGATCGGCCCATGTCAAAATCGAATTCGGCGGTTCTTTCTCAAGCCATATCTTGGCGGGTCCATCTAACGAGTAAGGAAACAACATCATCTTAATGGCATCGTGTGGTACATCCTTAAAAATGTAATGTTTAAAAAAGGGATTGACACTTACAATTAAAAAACACAATGGGCCTATTTAAAAGCAACTGAGAGTATTCGGTTTTACACTTGGATAGAGACAACTATGAGTAAAACAGCACCAGTCAACTCCAACAACATTTGTGTCTTTATAAATATGACGAAGAACAGTAAAGTTAAGGATTGCTTTCATAGTATCGGCTTTGCCCATTACGTTTGCAAACATCATGAGAAAGTTTACTTTAAACATAACGTCAACTTCCTTGGTGCTAACCAGCTTTAGAGTGATATGGTGAGCATGGATGTCTTTCAAACACTTTGGCGCAAACTGTTGCAGGCAGAACTTCAGAGTACAGTCATCTGAAGGTCACTTTGGAAAATCAAAAAGGGAAATTCCACCAATAGGAATACATAGTATGTCATGAATCTTCTCAGGAGTGACATGAACTTTTCGTGTTTCAAGCTTAATTTTGAAGATGGACTTGTCGAAATCTCTCAATACAAACCTTAATAAATGATTTGGCAACGAACCTATCTTAACAAAAGAAAAGAAAGAAAAACCAATCCCCTCCAATAACTGATCAATGTCAACTTTAGCGTCTCTTATAGGATGGAAAGGCTAAGATGATATAGTTCTAGAAAGAAGAGGAAGAAACTCACTCAAGTATTGTTGCTTCTTGATAACGCCTCATTTATACATGTTTGAAAAATGCATTTTTCCTTGTTTGCTATGTAAGTAAATAAAATATGTTTTGAATTACTACTAATCTAATGTATTGTTGATTGTAGGAGAAAAATAAGACTATGGAGAAGGAAGAGAAAGAAAGAATAAAAAAAGGACTAAAAAATAAATAAAGTTGGAAAAAGGCCAAGGTGCGGCGCACATTCACTTGTACTACGGATTTGGAGAACTAGCCAAATTACGGTGCACTTTTTAGAAGTGCGGCGCACTTTGAGCTGCAGTTACAAAATTTAGTGCCATTATGCATGGCATTCATGATAAAAAAAACTGTTGGCTTACTTTCCTGTGTTGTTACCTACATTTTGGGGATTATATAAGTCACCCCAATCCTTGGCCATCCATATCATTCCTCACCAATTCTCCATTGTTACAAAAGGGTTCAAGAAATCGAGGATTTTCCAATCCTTGATCATTGTTATTGATCACTGTTGGTTCAAGGTGAACTTTAGTTAGTTCTTGCTTGTTGTTACTGAAGCAAAGGAACTCAGAATATTGGATTGTTGCTTGTAATAAGTTGAATCAAACTTATACTTTTGGAGCAATATATGGATTACACTTTTTTTGGTACAATTCTCATCTTAATCATGTTTGTTATTTCCATTGATTTACAACTTATTATGATGATTGTTATTGCTGTTATTATGGAGTAGACACTTGTGTATTTGGTTAAGGTATTTACAACTTTATGATTAGATAGAGTAATTAGCTTCGCGAGGACGAAGTGCGGCACACAATTAGTTTTGTGCGGTGTACTTTCTCCTTGGTTCGTGGTTATAAGCGTGGTTGATTTGTTCTTGTACTCGATACTATTATGTTTGATCATTGTTATATGTTTAATTCATTCATGACTATAACTAGTACTTATATGATTGAATGGATTCCATGTCGTCTAGTAAATGAATCTTGGTATTCGCCTTGTAGGAATTGGTGGAATAAAATACATAGCAACTCTTGCATAATTTTGTTTAATGCTTTGTCATATGCCTGTGAGGGTTTGGCTCAGCGATTATTTGAATTATTGAAGACAACATAAACTATTCTTAATGCTTTTGGTATAACATGATCTATAGGTCGAAAGGATTTCGTGTTATATTGATTAGATGTTGCATGTATGACTAGTAATCGGCATGTTGTCTTACATTGTTTATGTGCTTATATTTATCCTTGCTATCTATCTTTCCTATGTTTGTATCCTTAACCAAACGCACCTTCTTCTAATCATTTGATAAAGTATAATTTCTAGAACTTGTGACACTCTAGAGATAATTGTTTTACATTTTTAACACCAATCTCGTGGAACGATCTGGACTTACCTTAAACTATACTATACACGAAATGGTATACTTGCCCGTGTTTGTGTTTCTAGTCAATTGGTGGGTAATCTTTAGTAATATAAATTTAAGACTTGCGAAACGAACATCAAGTTTTTGGCGCCGCTGCCGGGGATTGGTTTGTTAAGTTGTTAAACTTTCTGAGATACTTGGTTAACATAAATTTTCTAAACATGCTGTACAGATTTCCGGCAATCTGAAAAAGTTTACTTTTAGAAAAACACAAAAGTACATCGCACTTTTGTAAAGTGCGCCACACTTCTTGTCGAATTATAAAATGTTTATTGAAACAATTCCGAAACACCACCAAAACCTTTTACTCTCAATACTCACTGCTGAAAACATGAGAATTGCTTTGTGTGTACTTATGCTTTTTGAGCTTGTGTGTTTGTTCATATTAAACTTTAAGAAAAAACAAAAATATTTGCTTTATATTTTTCATTATCTAATTGATTTGCTCTTTGGTAGTATAATTTTCTTTGGTATGTCTTGTTTGCTATTTATTATGATTTATAGTAATTTTTCTGGATTTTTAGACACAACAAAAATACAAAAAAAATGAGAAAATAAGTGAAAATAAAAAAATAGTCATATTTCTAAAAACGCTTGTGAAAATGTACCAAACTTGGTCATGATATCTTTGTTTGATTACTTATTGAGAAAATGTTATATGAAATGCTTGAAAACTTGGATTGATTGGTTTACAACTTGGGATATTGTGAAATATTATTCTGGTCGCAGAAAGTGCGTCGTACTTCCCAGAAGTGCGCCGACTTTTCTGTATCGCGCAAAAGTGCGCCATACTTACCAAATGTGCGCCGCACAATTGGAAATCCAGAAGGCTAAAATAGCCTATAACTTGGTCAAATTGAAATGTTTGCTTATTTTGAAGTGTTGCCTGAAACTTTAGGGTATGAAATATCATTTGGATTTTATGGCACTAACAAAGTAATGTTTATTTTGATGTATTGTTGTTTAAAGATTGAAATGAACCCGAATACTAGCTTGGGTAGACTTTGCTTAGGATTGGATGAGTATGTAAGTTTCAATGAAAAAATTGAATCGGAAGGAGATTGGACAGGTTCTGAATGTCAAGACTCAGCCAATAGTGGTATCCAAAAGGTTATGACTTTCTTTAGAATGGAGGAATTGATGCCGAGTGAGAAATACTGGATGCCTTGCCATGTTGAAGGAAAATTTGCTTATGATGGGAAATGAGATTTGGAGATGGAACGAGTTTGATCAGCAATGAATTTGTAATTGAGCTTGTCTTAACTTACAAAACACATCGAAATGGAGACAATGAGATAGACAAAAAACTCATTGTCATGCTTAAATACTAATTATATTTCGTTGACTTCTTTGTGAATCTGGAGGACGATGATTGTGAACCATATGTAATATTTGGGAGATCATTCCTAAAGACCGCCAATGCACACATTGATATTACTTGTGGTATACTAACTTTGTAGCCAAAGGTCCACGAAAGTTTAGATTTTGGGGAGATAGATACTTTGCTTGACAACATCAATTTTGATGATTTGCCACCCATTGATCCCGAAGGAGTGAATGCTCCTAGATTTATTTGTAGTATGGGAAAAAACAAAAGAAATAAAGGATAGAAAATACCCCACACCTACAAGTTGAACTACAATGGTGAAACTCCTTCACTCACCAATAACAAGCCTTTAACTAGAGAAGAATTATCAATGGAGGAATTGCAAGAAGATATTCAAGAAAGAGTTATGTTGTTGAACAAGAATCGTCCTATTATCGAAACTCTAAAATACAGTGACAAATTCAAGATGATTGTTGATAGAGTTTTGCTCGATAAACTGAAAGTTGAAGATGGCTTAACACTGGAGTATGAAGACGTAGCCACTCAAATGCTTCGTGAAAATAAAGTGATGCTTGAAAAAGAAGATCCAGGCTACTTTGTCCTACCAATAAGGTTGGAGGGTAAAGTCACCTACAATGCTTTAGTCGATACTGGGTCGAATATCAATGTTATGCCATATGGAATATTCAAACACTTAGATGTTAGTAGAATCAAATAGAGGTTTGACCGTATCAAAATGCTTGATCACTCCTACGTGGAGGGGTTTGGACGATTTCTTGGCATTCTTTGCCAAATTGGTACAACTACACTACTAGCCGATTTCATGCTACTCGATAATCCTATTGATCGAGACATTCAACTAGTTGTTGGAAGAAGATTTTTGCATACTATTGGTGAAAATATGGATGGTTGGAAAAGCTATCATGGCTAGCTTTGATGGATTTGTCCATCAAAATTATTATGTACTCAAAGCTAAGAAACATGATGATAGTGATGATGAAGATGACAAGTACTATATCGTGAAAAGAGATGAATATGGTATGCCAATTTATGGACCAAATTTGCAACCATGGACAGAACCAGAAGATGTTTTGGATGGCTCACTAAGTGAGAGGAGCTACCACAACCCTTTCTTTGACATACGTGTATATAAGAAGATTGCGGAGATGCTTGAAGCACTTCCCGTTTCGTTGAAATACAAATATTGGCAAATGGAGAACAAGAGAGAATTTGAGAACATTGCTAAGGAAGGATATAGTGAATGGCATGTTGTCATCATTGATCTATGTGGAAAGAGGTTTGAGAAAGTGTACGAGATGAAAGACACTAATAAAGAAGTCTCATGGCGTTACCAAGAGAGTGATATAAAGTCACCTCTGAACTTTTCCTACAATTAACTCGTGGAAGAGGATAGGTGTGCACCATTGACTCCTAGTTACTAGTTTTCTATTTTTTATGTAGATAAATCAATAAAACGTATGCCAAAGTCTAGAGTCCTAGATGTTTTTAGGATAGTCTTTGAAGAAGCGAATGTTACCATTAGTTATCTTTTTCTTTTTAGAAATGAATCGAATGAATTGGAGGAAGTTTTCTTTGAAATTGTGTCATTTGTACATAAAAAATGTATACTATTTTATGATAGCATAGAATGTGCGCCGCATTTCTAAAATGTGCGACGCACTTCTGGACGGGAAATTTATATAGCTTTCATTTTTCATTTCAAACAAAACCAAAAACATATAAAACTAAAAAACGACGGTTCTTTCATATGACCTTCACCAAAAATATTTTTGAGTCGTTTTTTACTCCAATTCACATCCCGAATCATGCCTAGAGTATGTTTTTATCTTTTATTAAGAATTATTTTTTTTGTTGTAGATTTTGATTAATTTTTCAATTAGGGTTCTTATGATTTAAATTCGAATTGAATTTGATGTATATGGAATAAGATAATTGTAAGATTAGATTTCATAATAGGATACACATTGAAAATCATAAAAATAAAATAAGGGTTTTTGAATTGACACCTTGATTAAGCAATGTCATGGATTAGAATGAATTGGGATTGGTTTAGTGTTCGCTTCTGGACATTTGTGTTAATTTGAAACCAATAGTTCACAAATTTGGTTAATATTTTAGTTACCCCGACATTTGCTAGCTTACCCAGATTCTGCGCCGCACATTTTATTTTGTGCGCCACACTTGTGCGAGTTTTACCCAGAAAGTACGCCGCACATCCCAATTGTGCGCCATACTTTTTGCCTGAAAACAAACAGAAGTTTTGTAGACCTCATGTAAGGAGCTCATTGACCCCTAATGCATATATAACAGTGATATATGTTTGTTTGTGTGATGAATTTTGAAGAACACAAATTTTGAAAATTACGAGACCGGCTCATCAAGCCGAAGCAAGAAGAAGAAGCCTTCGAATAAACTAGTGCCGCACTTATGAGAGTTCCTATTCACCCATTCTTGAGTTGGCCCAGGTGTAATGCTACTGATAAGACTGATTACAACAATGCTTTTAGCCTTCTACTACTAAAACATATTTTTGCACCTAGTGTTGTTAATTTTGTAGTTTTAAACGATCTTGGTTGTGAAGCCCAAATAAGGGAGATGCTTTCGATTATTGTGATAGAAGCTGGAGGAAACGGGGAGTTATTTAGATCGAGCGCTTGGGTTCGTGCTTTTACTTGTAGGAAGAAAATCTATGCGGAGCTTGTTCTTGAGTTTTTCTCTACTTTCCAATTTGATGAGGATGTTGATAATGATGAGTTGGAAACAAAGAAAGTTTTGAGTTTTCGTCTATGTGGTCGAGGTCATTCATTAACTTTGAAGGAATTTGCTAAATACTTGGAGTTGTATACTAGAGATGAGCGAGAAGAGGAAGGATTTGAGGTTTATTTTCAAGGAGGCTTGCGTGATCATGATAACTACAATGCTAATGAGTTTTGGGAAATTATTTGTCCAGATGAGGAACCATTGAGCTTTTCTGGGAGTTCAACCACTAGAATATCTAGTCCACTTTTGAGGGTACTTCAAAAGATGATTGCTTATGCTGTTTGTCAAAAAACCAAGGGGTATGATAAAGTTCAAAAGAATGATGTGGGGTTATTGAGCATGTTTAGGGAAAAGAACCATGAACAATATGCTAATGTGTCTTGGGTAATTGCTAAGTGGATGAAAAGGAAAGGTCATGGGAGTCAAGCAAGTATCATGATTGTGTGTGGACAATTTATGACTAGACTAGCCCGAAGAATGAGACTTTTGACCGATGATGTTGTGGGTAGTCTTAGTCCACCAATCATTTGTGAAACAATTGATAAAATTACTTTGAGATATTTGATTGGAGGTGATGGGGAGTTGATGCGAGAAGATGCACTGGCAAGAGCACCACGTGTGAACATGCCTAGAGATCCTTGTGCATCACTTCAAGATGTGTGTGATAGGATGGGTCAGATGGAGATTAGGCAAGATCAACTTAGGCTTATGATGGAGCGCCAATGCTATAGTATAGATAGGTACGCTCCAGTTTTTGAGAGGATGGCGGAGCAATACAATGTGCCGATGATGGACCTTATGGGCTGCCTGGATATTACCATGAGCCATTCTACTATACCCAACAACCTCCACCGTATCCACCTCATTTCTACCCATCACAAGCCCACCACTAAGATGAGACGGAAGAGGATATGTGATGCCTCAAGTTTATGAATTTTATGTGGTCATTTGTTCTAATACAATCTCAAACAATTCTTTGGATTATTACATTTGGTTGTGTAATATGCCTTTGTCGGCATTTAGGATATTTTTAAACTTTGTGTGTGGATTTTTATTTTCTAATTTATGTGAAATATGTTTGTGTATATATTGTTTGTGTTAAACGCAGAAAATAAGCGAGTTGATGCCTAATAAAGACGAAGATTAAAGATTTTGGCTTCGTTCACGACTTGGAATAAATTGGGATTATTACTCTTATTTTCTTGTATTTTACTTTTAACTTATGTTTAGCATTAGGGACAATGCTCATAATAAGTATGGGGTGGGGGGGGGGGTGATAAGAGGAAAATAAGTGAGTTTAAGTTGAAATTTTCTGTGTATTTTGTGACCAGAAGTACGCCGCACTTTTCATTTGTGTGCCGCACTTTCTGGCGGATTTTTGAAAATTTTAAATGTTTGTTTAAAAAAAAAGTTTTATTAGAAAGATTGATAATTTTAGCAATTGAAATGCCATTTGACTCGGAATTGATAACGTTACTTGCACAAATTATAACCACAATTGTGAGGATTTCTAGCCTATATATGATATATATTTCTATGCTTTATATCTATTTGTGAGTATGCCGATGATTAGTTTAAATTCTAGAACTTGTGCTTGGTAATCTTTACGAGACCACAGTTGAATCATACTTGTATCCTAAAAAGTATTCTAGACGATAAAGAGGAAAAAATAAAAGAGAAAAGATTGAGAGTTTTTGCCAATGTTTAAAGACTACGATATGTTGTTAGAAATCATGTTACGAGGAAGTATAGTAGATCGTAAGTATGGAGGAAGACATATTACCCTGATGTTTGTTGGTAAAAAAAATGATGATAAAAAAAGACAGAAATAAAGGCAAGAAAGCCTATAGGTATGAAGTTTGCGAAGTATTAAATAACAACATGGTGGATAATGGTATATTGTATATTCTTTTGACATGTGGTGGTAATAAAAGTTTTTAAAAGACTTATTTTGATATTTTACTTGGTGCTTACGCTAAATTGGTTTAGTTTAGTTGTGACACCCTAGGAAAATCCCACATCAGTTGTGGCTAGGAGAGATCTTGGTTCATAAGATAATAGTCGCCTTTTCATGATACAATGCGTTTTATGGTCTACTACAAGTGGGGTTCTTAGGAACTGGTAGTTAAGAGTGCTCATGTGGGAGTAGTACAAGGTTGGGTGACTAGTAGGGAAGTACTTACACGAGGACCATAAAGCAAAGCCATGAGCCTACAAGCAAAGCGGACAATATTGTAGTCCGAGTAGGCCGGATGTTCTAAGTGGTATCAGAGCCACTCCTGATCCGTTTGGGATGGTGGGGAAAACCTCATCGAGGACGATGAGTACCGAAGGGGGGGGGGGGGTGATTGTGACACCCTAGGCAAATCCTACATCGGTTGTGGCCAGGAGAGATCTTGGTTCATAAGATAACAATCGCATTCTCATGATACAACACGTTTTGTAGTCTACTACAAGTGGGGTTCTTAGGAACTGGCAGTTAAGCGTGCTCATGTGTGAGTAGTACAAGGTTGGGTGACCAGCCGAGAAGTACTAACACGAGGGCCACAAAGCAAAGTTGTGAGCCTGCGGGCAAAGCGAACAATATTGTAGTCTGAGTAGGCGGGATGTTACATTAGTTCCTTGTATAAGCTTATGGTAATTTTACTTCATGTCCATGCTTTTGAGCGATAAATCTTTACCTTACTATATGAGATTGTGAGAATTCAAAATTACCTACTTCGTGAGATGTGTTGTGGCGTTATCTTTGCTTTTGATTATTGGCATTATCTATTCTTTTGACACTTGTTAAAATTAAAATTTTTACCTTGCTTGAGGGCAAGCAAGATGTTAAGTATGGAGGAATTTGATAACGCCTAATTTATACATGTTTGTAATGATGCATTTGTCCTTGATTGCTATATAAATAAATAAAATATGTTTTGAATTACTACTAATCTAATGTATTGTTGATTGTAGGAGAAAAATAAGACTATGGAGAAGGAAGTGAAAAAAGAAGAAGAAAAGGACTAAAAAATAATAAAGCTGGAAAAAGGCCAAAGTGCGGCACACTTCTCATTTGTGCGGTGCACATTCACTTGTACTACGGATTTAGAGAACTAGTCAAAGTACGACGCACTTTTTAGAAGTGCGGCGCACTTTGAGCTGAAGTTACAAAATTTAGTTCCATTATTCACGACATTCATGAGAAAAAACCTTTGGCTTACTTTCCTGTATTATTACCTACGTTTTGGGGATTATATAAGTCACCTCAATCCCTGGCCATCCATATCATTCCTCACCAATTCTCCATGTTACAAAAGGGTTCAAGGAATCAAGGATTTTCCAATCGTTGATCATTGTTATTGATCATTGTTCGTTCAAGGTGAACTTTAGTTAGTTCATGCTTGTTGTTACTAAAGAAAAGGAACTCAAAATATTGGAATGTTGCTTGTAATAAGTTAAATCAAACCTATACTTTTGGAGCAATATATTGATTACACTTTTGTTGGTATAACTCTCATCTTAGTCATGTTTGTTATTTCCATTGATTTACAACTTATTATGATGATTGTTGTTGCTGTTATTATAGAGTAGACACTTGTGTATTTGGTGAAGGTATTTACAACCTTATGATTAGATAGAATAATAATCTTTGCATGGACGAAGTGCGGCGCACAATTAGCTTTGTGCGGTGCATAATTAGCTTTGTGCGGCACACTTTCTCCCTGATTCGCGGTTATAAGCGTGGTTGATTTATTCTTGTACTCGATACTGTTATGTTTGATCATTGTTATGTGTTTGATTCATTCATGACTATAACTAGTACTTATATGATTGAATGGATTTCATGTCGTCTAGTTAATGAATCTTGGTATTCACCTTGTAGGAATTGGTGGAATAAAATACATAACAACTCTTGCATAATATTGTTTAATGCTTTGTCATATGCTCAAGAGGGTTTGGCTCAGCGAGTATTTGAGTTATTGAAACCAACATAAACTATTATTAATGCTTTTGGTATAACATGATCTATAGGTCGAAAGGATGTCATGTTATATTGATTAGATGTTGCATGTAGGACTAGTAATCGGCATGTTGTCTTACATTGGTTATGTGCTTATATTCATCCTTTCTATCTATATTTCCTATGTTTGTAGCCTTAACCAAACGCGTCTTCTTTTAACACCAATCCCGTGGAAGATCTGGACTTTCCTTAGACTATACTATACACGAAAGGTTATACTTGCCCGTGTTTGTGTTTATAGTCATTTTTGGGTAATCTTTAGTAATATAAATTTAAGACTTGCGAAACGGACATCACTTCCTAATCTGTTTCGCACTAAGATCTTTGTTCTTGCCTTTTTCTGAAACCACCTTTTTCTTCTTAAAATGTATTTCATACTCACAGGAAGCCGAGTTAGATAATTTCTTGAATTTTTTATCAACCTCAACTTCGGGCTCACTATACGACACAATCTCGTTCTTCAGAACCATTGTTTTTCCCCCGAACAACATTGGCAACCGCCTTCCTACCACGTTTCGTAGATACTTTTTGTACTCTCATCTTCAAATTTAACAGCAACCTCCTCTTCATCCTCTTCGTCATCCTCATCCTTACCATTGTCTTCTTCCTTATCCTCTACATCATCATGTCCATCACGAACATCATCAGTTTCTTCATGAATTGCTCATCAGACTGCTCTTCACTACAACTACCCTTTGCATCTCCACTACTACTACCCGCTACCTCCTCGCTACCACTACCCCCTACATCATCACTACCACTAACACCACCCGCTGCCATAACACCTTTTCCATCATCAGACCCCTCATCACTACCCTCTCCATCAGAGTCCCTACCACCACCCGTTGACTCATCACTACCACTAGCACTACCCACTGGCTTCTCCTCCCCATCTTCTTCCTCACTACCCTCTCCATCAGACTCCTCACGACCCTTTCCATCAAACTTATCACTACCGCAACCATGATCAAAACAACAATTTTTTCTCTCTTGAACCTCCACATAATTCAAATTGCGCAATGCCTTCGCCACTACCTTCTCAACAACTTTAGGTTTCGGAGGAGGTACAAGTTAACTTTGGTAGCAATTTCGGGTTTCCTAATGAGTGGAGGGGTGCAGGCTTAACTTTTATAGCATATTCGGGTTTCACAACAACTGAAGGTACTTTAGGTTTAGCTTTTCCAGAAAGTTTGGTTTTCATAATGGGTGAAGAGGGCACGGCTGTTTTATCATCCTTTTTTAAGCAACTGTAAGAAAAACACAAAACACATCAAACAAACAATTAAAAGTAATGACGAAAAAACCTAAAAATATAGCAAAATAAAAAAATATGATTGTTGATACAAATAGTAAGAATCTTATATGATTCATGATGACTCATATATGATTTACCCATGGTTCAAATAAACACTTGCAGCTTACCATTATACATTATCATGTTAAAACATTCACAAAGCTAAGATGTCCATAAGTACGAGTGTGAGAGTGAAACTAGACTAATTATTTGTAGCGTCTTTTATGTTAGCCTCTCAGACAACCACATCAAACAAAATAAAAGCCATCTTAGATTCTTTTATATGACGATAGACTATATGCAAATTCCGTTTCATAAACAAGCAGGGATTTATCAAATTAATCATAAATCAAATTCATGGATAATAACATAATAATGAATATAAAACAGATAAGCATAATAAGCATAATAAGAATAAAAAGCATAAAAACAAGATTAACTGGATAAATGACCATCACCAGTTTATCCCGATCGATTAGACGATGTTTTTATCTTAAGTTGGAACTTGTTAGCAGCAACATATTCGGCTCGAATATCCATTTAGCTATATAAATTAGGTTTAGGGTTACAATTAGATCTACAAAGAAGATGGTGAATCGTCTGTGCGGGATTAGATCGCATATACGTGATGTTAGAACGAATATACGATAGTATGGTGGTTACGGTGTAAGTGATTGTGGTAACAATGGTATAGATCGAAAAGTATAACTGTGTGTGTATGTGGACGATGAAGGTTAGGAGGTAGAGATATTTTTTTGCTTTAATAAAATAAAATGAAAAATGAAGTTCGTGGATCTATACAGAAATGGAGACACATGATGTAGTATTGGTCAATGAAAAATTAATGGTTTATACCAAACTTTTCTCGTGTTCTCTATATGTAGTTGTATTTTTTTATTGTTGTTTGAAGTACTTTTCAAAGAGATTTCATGTATTTGATTTGTAAACTGAAATATTCCTTTGAAAAATTTGATATAGAAGTTGGTGGTGGATGTAGAAGGATTTAATGATATCCTTGGATATTACAAAAGTATTTTGAACATTGGGGAATCTTTTTGATGTGTTTGTATTTAGATTAGTATTTGTTAGATCGTTGTATGAACAACGTTTGTTCTAGATTTTTATTTTTATTTTTTCTAGTAATCGCCTACTTATTTTGTCATTTATTTATATATGTACTTATTTTAATGTTTGTATGTGTCAAATTTAGCGATATGCGAGTGATTATGAAGTTATAAATTCTGAAATAAAAACATACGACTAATTATCACAGTGGTAGTGGACCCATGTGTTTTGATGATTGAAAATATAATTCTAATGTGACTCACAATTAACATGTATGTTTCTATTAAATAGGTAAGAAGAGTTTTTTTAATTATGTAATATGTATTTACTGTCAAACATACATGAGTCTCAGGAACATATATGCTTTCAAACATAAATGTTATTAAATTTTTATACATGTTTGTATTGTCAAACATACATATTTATAAAGTGTTAAAGAAGTACGTTTTAAATTTAAAACATGTATATCATGTATAATAAGCATGTTTTCAATTTTAAAACATGTTTATAACATGTTAAAATACGTATGCTCTGTATAACATTTGTATAACATGTATGTTTTTAACTATAGAACATGTATGCAGTGTCAAATATACATGTTATAAATTGTTAAACATGTACTAATATGTACTGTTTCATATTGATGAAGATGGTGATCTCATTGACGAACGATAAGTGGATGAACACAAATTTACTTGAAAATTATTTTAGGATTTGGAAGAGATGATTATTACATAAATGTTTTTGTACTTATAAATATGTGGAATGTAACATATAAGTATATGAATCTTGTTTCCTTTTATAGAAGTTTATGTTCTTTGATTTGTGTTTCAGAGTTCTAAAAAATAATAGTTAGAAATAAATTGTGATATAAAAGTGTACAAATTTACAATAGAAAGACAAAAATTTACGTTATTTAAAAAAACATACATGCACCTTATTTTTTTTTAAGAATGCATCCTTAAAAAGAAAATAAAACTAATAATTTTAGATTCCGAGACTATGGTATCTTAGAAAATAAAATTTAATAAAAAATAAAAAACAAAAAATGTCTTTTACCATTATACCCTTTAGAATAAATTTAAAGTCTTTAATACATAAAATTTCTGATTGGTCGAAAAGAGTTCTGCAAGTTCTGTCACTAAGATTGATTATATAAATAAATCTCCCCTATTTGTTAAAGCATTTTCGCGGGACATATAGTATTTTTGAATTAAACATGCCTAAAGTACGAAGTTGTGAAAGAAAAGGAACAATTGTCAGGACTGTACGTCGAAAGTATAAGTAGCAGTTCCAAGAATAGAAGTGCATTTGATGAAGATGTACGACCCCATCGGATTTTATACACGTGCTAACTAACCCACTACTAAGTCAACCTCGTACTTTTTATTAAGGTTTAATGTTTTTTTCGCTTACGTTGTATTTATTTTATAGCATTTACTCCTTGTCAAACTCAGAGAGTCAAATGTTCTACCAAAGGTCTGACCCTCAGAGTTTGCTTGTAAACTTAAACTCTTGTTTGAGTTTACTTGTCTAAAAGGTATAGGCTATATTTTCGTTCAACTTATCTACTCTATAACATATTGTAAGAGGGGAGTTATTTTGTATACTATACTTTTCAATGGATATGAGGGGAGTCATCCCCACCGTCTATCTCATTTCCATCTAATGGATAAGATTAAATATATTTTATTTTTCACCTATTTGTTATAATTTAAATATCTCGCAAATCGTTAAGTGTTAAAAGAAAATAATTATACCATCGCGACGAGCGTTTAATTATCTTTCTATCAATATTCACTATTATATACTTTTGAAGAATTTTTTTTCGTTTTTTCTCGTCTTGTTAAAATTTACGTGAAATATCATATATGATAATAGTGTTTCATCATATATGATACCAGTGTTAAATCATATATGATATTAGTTTATATCATATATGATACTCATATTACATCATATATGATAGGTTATATCATATGTGATACTCGTGTTACATCGTATATGAGATTAGTATCATTTATGATAATTTTCGAAAACGTGAAAAAACGAAGAAAAAAATGTCGAAAGTGTATCATATAGCATATCAATAGAAATATAATTAAATGCTCTTCATAGCGGTATGTTTTTTTTGACATAACGATTGACAGCTTAAAAGATATTAATGTTTAAGAAAAGAGAGTGAAACTATATTTTATGTTCAATCTTATCTATTAGATTAAAATAGATATGGAAAGTAGATATTAGTCCATTGATATCTAAATAAAGTTTAATATCCAAATGAACTTAAATCATATTGTAATACTTTGATTATGTTTGATAAAAGTCTTAGACGTTTTTGAAAAATATTTTTGATGTTATTGAATCTTTTATAATCGTTTCACTTGTGATTGGAACTTTCAAAAATACTTTTTTATCATTATTTTTTGAGTAAAATACAAATATGATCACTATGGTATGTCAATTTTGTATATATCCTATTTGGTCTTTTGAAAGTACAAACACCCTACCTGTGGGAATAGTTTGAGTCTATTTTGATACCTTGACCTAACGGAGGTTATATGTTGACCGTTATCATGATTTAATTAAAGGATAAAATTATCTTTTCTATTTTTTCACAATCACGGATTCTATCTAAGTCTTATAGAACACTCGAACATTGGAGTAAACATCAATCTTGTATTCATCAAAAAATTGAGCAGAATAATGCTTAAACAAAACTTCATCAAAGTTCGTGCCTACCAAGTTTTGATCAAAAGAATGGGAAAATATTTCCATTTTCCCTTGTTCAAAGGCAACAACAGTAGTATCACAGTGCCGAATGTCCACAAATATAACATTAGTTTTTCCAGAATCTAATAAATGAGTCTTGTACATGCCATAACCTAATGCAATGGCAGTGCCATCATACATTAACATCAAATGTTTTAAACTAGTTGCAGCATCAAACTTAAATGTTTTAAACCAGTTGCAGCATCAAGGTTTTCACACCTTTCAAATATGTGAAATATGATGGAATGCCAATCACAAAGCAACAGTAAATCAAAGATAAATCAGCGGTTAAACGAATGATGGTTTTCTCAATTTAGGTTAACGGGGAAGGCGAGTCTGATTATATATATTGAATGTGAACAGGGGAAAAAGAGCTAAGAAGTATATGGATTAGGATATACAAATCGTTAGTTGTAGTTTTAAATGTTATGGATCGGGCTCTAAAAAAATACTCGGGTATAAATTAGATAGAATATGTGATTGTAAAAAAATAGAGAAGATAATTTTGTCCTTTAATTAAACCATTGTAACAGTCAACACATAACCTCCGTTAAGTCAAGTGTGAGACCCCCAAAATCATACTAGGAGACAACTAGGCAACAAGGGGGTTCCACGTCATGGTACAAGAAACAATGAAATACTGTTAACACAAGTTTACGTAATAAAAAAATATACATTACATAATAAAAGATCAGAGTTTTAAACATAGGTCCCAAAGTTTTATATGCAGAAAAATTTATTATTTCATCGTGATTTATAACATACAGTTACAAAAATACAAAATAATCTTCTCACGGATTTTAGATAAAACCATAGTTTAATATACACAAAAATCTCCAAGTTGCGATAAAATCTTGCGGGCACCCATCCAAGTAAAGCTAAGTATTAATACCTGAGATTAAACATTGAAAATCATCAACATAAAGTTGAGTGATATTCATAGGTTTAGCCGTAAACGTGTGGAACACAAGCATTCGTAAACAAGAAATAAGGAAAATTGTTATGATCATTAACCATAGTATGAAACATTATTATTGCTGTTTAATTCATGAACCGAAGCTTAGCTCAATGTAAGTTCCTCTAGTGAGTATTCAGCCTAAATACTCAAGTAACAAATGAAATGTTAAATGTGTCAAGGTAATCGGGACGGGGATTGTCAATCCCGATGGATCCACCCACAACATTCGCGCTTAGCAACACAAGTAAATTAACGGTTCATGATCAAGAGAGGCAACTTAAGGCTATAGACTAAAAGAAATAATATCTATGAAAACTGATGGAAAGCATACAAGTCTAGATAGCATACAAGTTCTGGATAGCATACAGTTTTTAATTGGTTGTGTTCCACCATGTAAAATCTCACCCCGCGTTTAGAAACAATGTGCAAGTAAAAGGGGCTATGAACTCACCTTAGCCATGAGGTAAGTGAATCATTGTACTCAGAAGCTGAGTAGAAACAGTAGTGGCAAGACGATCACCGACGATATGGATGCCCGGTAAACACGAAAACCGCAACCTAACAAGTAAGGCGCGCTCGTTATAAATAACTCAAGTAATAACCATACTTAATAACATAAACTCAAAATTACAAGACCACGACAAACCTGAAATAAAAACAATGCAAGTGGTACTACAATACTCTTCTCTATGTTCACTTTATTAAACTATTTTCTTGATAAAAATCTGCCGGCACATACCAAATGTACAAGCTTATTTCCCATACTTAAACAACTCGGATTTATATGAAACTTGGTGAAAAACTCAATCATAACCTGAATAAGACCAAGTTTAAATTTCATTCATTGTACATTTTAGAACCACCTGCTCGACATATTTCTAAACTTGAAAAACCGGACAGATTTGTATACTTGACTCGTGAAACCATTTTGACCATCCTAACCTTTACCATTAGCAAAACCGACCATTGACTTTAAAACTAGAATTAAATTCCTAAGTTTAGGGCATGAGAACAGCCCTTGACCATTTGTAAAACTTCATTTTATAGTCCCCGAGATTCGATCCAAATATCGACAACAAATTCGGATTGTGCCGATACTCGTCTCCCGGTATACGGATAATCAAACTAGCGTAACTTCTTCTCGTTTTGAGTTAGAAGCTCTAACTTATATCAAATCGAAGCTAAAGAAAATCTCTACAACATGATCTCATTACCTAAACCTATATTCTGACTTAAGACATCCAAAAATGTCCTCAAACTCACTGCCTAAAATCATAACTCTAAAACTCATACCAAAAAACTTTTTCAACACAAATTACCCATTTTTCTATCAATACTAACACCTTATAATCAACCGTTACTAATCTTAACACATGCATGTAACAAAACAAAAATCAAAACCAAAAACTTTAACTTTTTAACATCAAAACATGAAGATCTAACCATGATCATCACATATATGATGATCAAGACTCATCCCAACCATAAAATCATAAGAACATGAAAACTTGCTGCATGTAAAAGATTTTTACATCATTGGAATCACCTTTAAATTCTTAGATGTGGTCTTAATTTAGTTTTGTTTAAATCAATGTAAAAATTGATGATCAAGGGTGGTGTTGGTGGTGTAAACTCACAACAAGAAAAGGAGGGGGGGGGAGAGGAGGTGGAGTTTGATTTTTATAATTTTTGGTTTCTATGTGTTTTTGTGAAGAAAAAGGGTATATATGATGGTAGGTGGAGGGGTTAAACTTGCCAATTTGTAATCTTTTTGACTTAAAAGCAATTAGATAATTTAAAGGGTAGAAAATGACTAATAGTAATTGAAAATATTTACGGGGCTCGAGTTTCGTAATAATACTTTTCAAAAGTTAATATGCATCCTAATTATGATAATATAGTTTCCCGACATGACTCAACACGTAATTAAAACGAAATCGTCGGAAATATTAATTATCGAAACCCCCGATAATAAAATGTAAAATATCGGGCATCCGTTGATATCGTGATCATTAGTAGTTCTCGTTATTCATTGATTTTGAGTAAGCTCATTTTAAAATGCACGCGGTGTTTTTAAATCAAAACTTTTGATTTAAATAGATATGGAAAAATAAAATAAATTTTTTATAATTCCAAGTAAAGTATTATCAATGATCAGAAAATACTTAAAAAGTATAATTTATTAAAATTATCATGATCTCAGGATTTACATATAAGAATACAAGAAAATGTAATACGTTGGAAAATTCAAGAAGCACGAATAAAAGAATAAAATAATACCGAGAAAAATGCGAGTTCTTACAGTCTACCCACTAAAGGAACTCTGGTCCCTCAGAGTTCTACTGGAGACATATGCAGATGCAAACAAAAAGAGATACATAGTTTAGAACTGATTCATTGCTTCCTAGGTAATTTCTGCACCACAACGTACCTTAAAATATAGAATTCACTATGCTTCAATTTCTTAAATCCTCTTCGAATAAATTTTCAAACTTGGATTAGAATAATGACCTTTCAATGCTAGAAAATATTAAGGGTAAAATGAACACAATGATGACTTGTACGGACAAGGTGTGCTAAAACGAGTTAAGATTGATAATCGACAAGGAATCGCAAATCGCGCAAACTGTAAGACATGAAAATCTTAAAACGTAACAATCTATTTACTAGAGAAATAAAGGGGTAATATGAATTACATATAGTCATTATAAATACAAGTGGTCACATCTATCTGTCTAGGATTTGGTATTACTTTAAAACTCGGATTAGGTACTTTCTTGATTTAAAGAAAATTTTACAAGGTTTAGTGATTTGAAATCAAACTATATATATTTAGTGATTAACTATTCGATAAATCTTTTTTCTTGATCAGGATTTGAAAGCAAGAACTAGAATAGTTCAAAATAGTTATCTTGATCGGCTTAAGAACTTTCGGATGACTGTATGAAGTTATTGTTAAAATCTCAGGTTTATCGTTACCATTAAAGAAAATAAAGTTTCCCAAATTATTTAGAATCATTGTTAGAAATTATAAATTAAATATATAATTTCATTAGGTTGAAAGTAAAGTATGATATAATCAAATACTTTAAAAGTTATAGTTTGACATTCTTTTTAAACACTAGTTATAAATCTAGCGAAGAGGATGTATAGATTCGACCTTAAACTTGAAATGGGTATTTTGGGTAATTTAAACACTTTGATAGTGTGTATGACGTTCTTAAAATTTTGTAATAATTTGTAGAAATCCAAGTAGGTGATTAAGGTATCAAATGTTAAACATGTGACATATTCTGGTTTTCAAAGGGTGACCAGATAGCAAACGAGTATAAAACAAATAATAATCAACAATTGGTATACAAGCAATAGCACGAGGAAATAAACCGAAATTCGTATCAATTTCTTAAGGGACATGATAGAGTAGATGCATCGATGATAAGGACAATATGAAACAAAGGATTTAACAAGATTAATTCACGAGTGTGGTTGGCGTCACCAACAACGACTTATTAAGTTCTCGATGGTCGATACACGATCGGAAGAGAAAATCCACACAATAAATTTTCTAATTAAAGAAAATTCTTAAGAAGTCACTTAAGAGTAATCCTAGTATAATGAACAACATTAGCAATGAGAGGCGAAATCAACATATGGTTCGCACGAATGAATTTCAAGACAATAGAGTCAAACACACATCATAACAAATACACGAAATAATTGTTCACGTCCAGTCATGAATCATTATACGCGTCCAGAGAATTTTCGAAGGTCTACTAGAATAGATAGAGAAGGTTGATCGATGTAGAAGCATAAAAACCTTGAAACACTCAAATCTGGTATCAATGGTAAGAAATTAGACAAGTGCTAACAAGAACTATGTCACGAAGGAAGATGAGGTAACAAGTAAAAGATCGTTGGGTAAGGATATACGTGCTTGAGACATGTACTTTGTTCAAGAAAAGATAGGGGTTTATATGTGTATGTCGCGAACTGGTGCTACTCGCATAAGATGTAAAAGTTTTCTAAACTTTATTTTATCTAACTTTTTAAAGAATATAAGTAAAAAGTTGGTTCTTGGTCAAATATTCAAGGTGACTACTATTCGGCCTCGGATGGCTTCTTCTAAATTACGCATAGGTGATCAGGCCATGCATAATTTATGACTAGCAATGCGATGCTCAGCTTCGTCAAACTAGTATTTCATGTCATATGATTCAAAATATGTATATAATGCCATTTATAAAAGCAGAAATCAAAATAATTTATGAAACTTTTCGTCAGTAACTAATTGGCTAGATATTTAAATCAATAATTTTATTTTTACAAGAATTCTTTACAAGACCAATTGTTGAACAATTTGTGAAAATACATTGTAAAATTAATGTAAATAAATTTTATAAGATAACATTTAAGTATTTAATAAGGTCCAAGTGAAACATTTTATAAAATGATTTGCAAACAATACCAGTTTGAGTTTATATAGTAACTTATAAAATAGCGAGTGGGTTACATGAGGGTGATAGAGAGTAGTTCATGACAATCAATGAAATGGTTACAAGTTGATAAAGTTTCTAAAGGTTTAGCCGGAATCGTCATGAGACACGTGTCAATATGATAACGAACGATGTGAAAATAAGAACTTCAAACCTCAACCCAAATCAATGTTACGTTAGAAGTAGAAGAAGATAAAATAAATTGACAAATAAGTCATTTATGAAAGAGAAGATAAAGGAATCCATATGCGCTCATGTCGTAATTTATTTGACATAAATATGCTTTTAAAAAAGTAGGGCATCCGTTCCCAAATAGTAAAACTACTCCGAAAAGTTTCTACTTTAGGAAAGTTTAGGAATTTAACACGTAAATAGTGATGCATAAAAATGTACACATTTTTCGAAACATATAGTTCATTATCGGTTTATCAAATCACTTGGTTCCAAAAGTTCAAAATATATATATGTATGTATGGCTGAACTCAAAGTTACTATTTTAACGTTTTCAAACGTTATCACTGTTTGGTAGTTGTAAAATCTCGCTTGTTAAAGTTTTATGAGCTCAAACGAACTCAAAAACGCTTCAAACCATATTTTTTAAAGTCTATCAGTTTTGAATTTTAAGTTTGACTTTTGGGGTCTGACCAGACTAATTGACTCGCTAAATGACATTTTTAAGACTCGAAGTTTAAAGCAATTTGGTGTAAAATGATGTTTTGGACGACTTTCTAGTTTTACTCGGGACTTGAAACGGATAAAAATGGACGAAAATGCCCTCACATCAAATCTGTCAACAAAATGATATTTTTAGAATTACACACAAATAAATTCTTAAATTTTACAATTTCAAATGAGCGTAATTTGCTCGTTTTTAAGATTTACTGGTCGAATTTTATATCCTAAACGAACATCTCAACAAGTAGAAATATATTTTTATGTCTAAAGTTTATAAAAATATTTTCTCGACATCGTTAAATTACATGTAACTTTTCAATAGAAAGTATCTTTTTCAACACCTTGAAATTTAATCAGTTTCATAATAACCCAGAATTTTATGTACACACGTGACTTGTGGATTCCATAAATACAAAAGAGAATAAATTGTAAAGTTAAGCATGTAAAGAAAACATAATATAAAATTGGTTTATGAATACCAACGATAATCTGAGAGATAAAAAATGGCGCATGGCATCCGTGTCTTCGATTTCAAGATGCAATGCAGGAAGGTCTCTTGGCGGCGTGATTTTTCAAAATCATAAGACATACCGAGAAAGAAATGGAACATTAACAAGTCGCACTCCTGGAGCGAGGAGGGTTAATGAAAAGGGAGGGTACAAGTTTATAGAAGTATAATTGTATTCCAAACAATCACCACATAATAGAGGATGAATCACAAGATGACGATGATGTTTTCAAGGTACAAATAAACGTTGAAATTCGAAGTCGAAACGTAGAATGGTCAATGAAGTAATTTTTAATCCATATACAAGTGTCGCGTAAAACAATGACGTAAAGGTCAATCAAAGTTATGAAAACCCACCATATTGTTCAACACTGGTTCAAGGGATGCTTCAAGATGTGTGACTCACACGATGTCCTTTAGTCTTTTTCGGAGACACATTGAGCTACACAATGGTCTATAAACTAGACATCCAATCACGAATGGTCGGAAAACAATTTGGATATCTAAATAGATATCTTAAAAGAGTTAAACAATGAAGGTAACACACACGGTAGTAAGATGAAAATCAGAAGTTTCATTGAAAGCAACAACACTTATTTAATCCCAAACAATGATATCACGAGAATACGCATAACATGAAACAGTGAGTCAAGAAAATAGGCAGTTCAAATTGAACGAGTATATGAGGTCAGTCGTATCACGCATAAACAAGATAGCAATAGTACTCAGAAAAAGGGAGTATGAAAATTCGGCAGCATACGCTCTCCGAATACAAGTATGTAACGCCATTACAATATAAAATCATTGTAATAAGATCAATTCGCAAGAACAAGAATTAAAGAAATGCAGTAAGAGCATATGTAATCAAGTAATATCCAATGATAATTTATGAAGCACAAAGGCTTTGAAAAGAGATAGTAATTATCGTCTTAGAGTAATGTAATATTTCAAAATGTAATCAAGAGATGAAATACGACAAGGATAATTAAAAGTAAATAATAAGGATTAGAGAGTTACCCGCGCAGATATCGAACAACAATGGCAGATTCTATGTTTGACACTTAGAAACATGAAATATTTGAACTTTCGGTTATAGACTAAGTTTTGAAAATGACTCAGTTCTCTATAACCATCACTCTGATACCAATCTGTTAGACCCCCAAAATCAGACAAGGAAACAACTAGGCAGCAAGGGGGTTCCACGTCATGGAACAAGAAACAATGAAATACTGTTGACACAAGTTGACGTAATAAAAACATATACATTACATCATAAAAGATCAGAGTTTTAAACATGGTCCCAAAGTTTTATATGCGGAAAAATGTATTATTTCATCATGATTTATAACATATAGTTACAAAAATACAGAATAATCTTCTGACGGTTTTAGTTAAAACCAAAGTTTAATATACGCATAAATCTCCAAGTTACGATAATATCTTGCGGGCACCCATCCAAGCAAAGATAAGTATTCATAACTAAGATTAAACATGTAAAATTGTCAACATAAAGTTGAGTGATATTCATAGGTTTAGCCGTAAAGGTGTGAAACACAAGCATTCATTTGTAAACAAGGAATAGGGAAAATGGTTATGATCATTAACCATAGGCCGAAACATTATTATTGCTGTTTAGTTCATGAACCGAAGCTTAACTCAATGTAAGTTCCTCTAGTGAGTATTCAGCCTAAATACTCAAGTAACAAATCAAATGTCAAATGCATCAAGATAATCGGGACGGGGATTGTCAATCCCGATGGATCCACCCACAACATTCACGCTTAGCAAAACAAGTAAATTAACGGTTCATGATCAAGAGAGGCAACTTAAGGCTATAGAATAAAAGCAATAATATCAATAAAAACTGTTGGAAAGCATACAAGTCTGGATAGCATACAAGTTCTGGATAGCATACTGTGACAACCGTGGTTTTGAGGTTCGTCACTTGGTCCTATTTTTAGGTTAATTTATGTGTGACTATTTGATTTGTTTGTTTACATGTTTATTTTGCGTGAACGAGGTTGGTGTGGATATCGTATATGGGTATAAGGTACTCATAAGTAAATCGAGGAACGGTTATTTCATGTTCATGAGCTCATAATGTAGTGACTATGAAATGAGATGGTGTTATTTAGTGGTTTTACGTATACGTATATGTATTATAGAAAAATCGTGTTTTTACAATTTAGGGTTTTGCATTTAGAGGTCTCGGAAGAGGTATTTAGTCACGGGAGTATTTTTCGGGATGGTTTTAAGTCATTTAGGACTTAGTTATAAAGTTTATTTCAAAATTTAATATTTTTTTAAAACTGTATATTTTACGTCTTTTACGGTAAACGCGTAAATTTGACTAGTTTTACGGTTTTGAGGTCTTGGAGGTTTTAGGAGCTGAAATAAATTAAGGTAAATAAGGTAATATTAATAAGATATTAATTAACAATAAAAAAACGAAATTAGGGGGTGTTGGTCGGTTTAGGGCCGATTAAGAAGAGAAAAAAAGGAAAAAAAAGAGAAAAAGGAAAGTGGGTTGTATTGGGCTAGGATTCTTGGAAAAACTATATAAGGATTTTAAGTAGATCAAAACTTTCATAAATCCCTGGAGAAAAAAAATATAAGGTCGACGGTTTTGGGAGTGTTTTTAGGGTTTCATTGTTTTTTTCATCTTCCATTAATCTTAAGGTAAAACCTTCATAACCCTTTTCAATTAAATTGTTTTAATGTTTTTTTAATCATCTTGTGATGGATTTAGGTTAGGGTTTAAATTAAAAACAGTATATTAATGATATATTAATGATATTATAATGATTAAATAAATTAGAGCTTGTAATTAGTGGGATCATAGGTAATTAATTAGGTTAATATAATTAAACCCGTTTTTAAAAATTGGACAGAATTTAGGGTCAATTGTTTTGATCATATAGGGAGTTCTACAAACTCTTATTTTGCGATCCAAGTATCCCTGGAAAGGTAATTGAAGTGGCTTTCAAATGCAAGAAACAAGAACTAAATTGGAGGTGGGAAGTGGGTCTAAAACAGGTTACAACAGTCGGAGGTCAAAACAGTTTTGAAATCAGCCTGTTTTCTTTTTAAGTTTTGGGTTGTTTGGGGTACTTAGGGTTGCATTGGGACTTTCAAACGAACATGAGAGTTGGTTTATATATTATAGGAAGTATATGAATTGGGGCTAAGATTTTGGGTTAGGGTAAGACCCCCTAATCATAATAAACTTTTCATACGTTTAAAATCGGTAAAATCTGGATAGGCGAAAGTATATATATATATATATATATATATATATATATATATATATATATATATATATATATATATATATATATATATATATATATATATATATATATATATATATATATATATATATATATATATATATATATATATATATATATATATATATATATATATATATATATATATATATATATATATATATATATATATATATATATATATATATATATATATATATATATATATATATATATATATATATATATATATATATATATATATATATATATATGTATATATATCGGGGCCTTAACAGTAGCTTTAAGGTTGGGGCAAATGGAAGGAGTTAGCTAACATATGTAAGGGCATAGGGTTTCCTTTACAAAGGTCATGGGTATGTTTAGGTGGGCGTTTGGCTTATAGTTTGGAGACCTAAAAACCGGGACTGTTTTAGGTAAAATGTTAACGAGACGGGTTATGAAGTAAACTGAGTTAAGGGTTTTATAGAGGGGTGTAATGAGATGCTTAGAGCATATAAATGAGGTATATATATGGGAGAAGGCTAGATGTCCATCATAGGTTGATGAGCCGTCTTAGTGATTGGTTCATGTTTTGATTATGTGTTTTTGGTTTGTTAGCTTTTTGCTAGTGCGCGGACTTTTGGAGAAGCTCAATCAGGTGAGTTTCATAGTCCCATGTTTACTAATGACTTTGACTTCCAGATGGGATGGAAGAGACACTGTCTTGTTTTTATAAATTATGTTGTGAATGTTTTGTGTTTGGTGATGGACTTGTGCTTACTTACGTGATTAACTGCTAGATGATTCTTGATTGTTTTATGTTTTGACTTGGTACCAAGGGGACGATGACAAGGCGGGGCCTTGGGATTGGTTCATAGGTGTATGGGCGCCTATGGGACCATGGTGTTTGGTAAGGCTAGGAGCCTTGGATTTTGGTTTGGTTTGTTATATCTTGGATGTTAGTTGTTAATGCATGTTTGTATCACATTGTCCATATGTACTTGAATTTGGTTATTATTCACAGCTTATGGTTTGTTTTGGCGTTGGAGTCTAAACCTATGACTCTCACCAACTTTATGTTGACGTGTTTTAGTGTCTCTTTCAGGTGAGAATGTGGTTAAGCTTGAGGATAGAAGTGGCTAGATTTGGATGCATTAGGATTGCATTTAGAAGGAGATCCTCGTTCCTTCTTAGTTATTTTATGTGTTTTGAATAAGTGATACTGTTGGCACCTATATGTTTGTTTTGGATTATGTTTATTGTTTGTCTTGGGTAAGTGGTAGGACTGTTACCTACTTATCTAGACTCCTGCATTGTTGAGATATTGTCATGACATTGTGTCACCATTTTATGACATTTCTTATTTCATTTAGTTATCTATATAGACACGCCATGTTGTGATGATATCCATACGGCGCGCCCCATATTCCGCAATGGTGGGATGTGACACATACAGTTTTTAAATAGTTGTGTTCCACCATGTAAAATCTCACCCCGCATTTAGAAACAATGTGCAAGTAAAAAGGGGCCACGAACTCACCTTAGCCATGAGGTAAGTGAATCATTGTACTCAGAAGCTGAGTAGAAACAATAGTGGCAAGACGATCACCGACGATATGGATGTTCTGTAAACACGAAAACCGCAACCTAACAAGTAAGGAGCGCTCGTTAATTAATGACTCAAGTAATAACCATACTTAATAACATAAACTCAGAATTACAAGACCACGACAAACAAGAAAGAACAACAATGCAAGTGGTACTATAATACTTTTCTCTATGTTCACTTTACTAAACTATTTTCTCGATAAAAATCTGCCGGCACATACCAAATGTACAAGCTCATTTCTCATACTTAGACAACTCAGATTTTTATGAAACTTGGTGAAAAACTCAATCATAACCTGAGTAAGACTCAGTTTAAATTTCATTCATTGATTTACATATTAGAACCACATGCTCGACACATTTCTAAACTTGAAAAACCGGACAGATTTGTATATTTGACTCGTGAAACCATTTTGACCATCCTAACCTTTACCATTAGCAAAACCGACCATTGACTTTGAAAATATACTCAAATTTCTAAGTTTAGGGCCTGAGAACAGCCCTTGACCATTTGTAGAACTCATTTAATAGTCCCCGAGATTCGATCCAAATATCGACAACAAATTCGGATTGTGCCGATACTCATCTCCCGGTACACGAAAAATCAAATTAGCGTAACTTCTTCCTTGTTTTGAGTTAGAAGCTATAGTTTATATCAAATAAAGAAAATCTCTACAACATGATCTCATTACCTAAACCTATATTTAGACTTAAGACATCCAAAAATAGCCTCAAACTCACTACCAAAAATCATCACTCTAAAACTCATACCAAAACCCTTTTTTGACACAAATTACTCATTTTTCTATCAATAATAACACCTTATAATCAACCCTTACTAATCTTAACACTTACATGTAACAAAACAAAAATCAAAACCAAAAAATTTAACTTTTTAACATCAAAACATGAAGATCTAACCATGATCATCACATATATGATGATCAAGACTCATCCCAACCATAAAATCATAAGAACATGAAAACTTGTTGCATGTGAAAGATTTTTACATCATTGGAATCACATTTAAGTTCTAAGATGTGGTCTTAATTTAGTTTTTTTTAAATCAATGTAAAAATTGATGATCAATGGTGGTGTTGGTGGTATAAACTCACGACAAGAAAAGGAGGGGGAAAGGAGGTGGAGTTTGATATTTATAATTTTTGGTTTCTATGTGTTTTTGTGAAGAAAAATGGTATATATATGATGGTAGGTGGAGGGGTTAAACTTTCCAATTTATAATCTTTTCGACTTAAAAGCAATTAGATAATTTAAAGGGTAGAAAATGACTATTAGTAAATTTCGAAAATATTTACGGGGCTCGGTTTTCATAATAATACTTTTTAGAAGTTAATATGCATTGTAATTATGATAATATGGTTTCCCGACACGACTTAACACGTAATTAAAACGAAATCGTCAAAAATATTAATTATCGAAACAATCGATAATAAAATGTAAAATATCGGGCATCTGTCGGTATCGTGATCATTAGTAGTTCTCGTTATTCATTGATTTTGAGTAAGCTCATTTTAAAATGCACGCGGTGTTTTTAAATCAAATTTTTTGATTTAAATAGATATAGAAAAATAAAATAAATTTTTTATAATTCCAAGTAAAGTATTATTAATGATCAGAAAATACATAAAAAGTATAATTTATTAAAATTATCATGATCTCATGATTTACATATAAGAATACAGGAAAATGTAATACGTTGGAAATTTCAATTAAGCACGAATAAAAGAATAAAATAATATCAGGGAAAATACGAGTTCTTACATCAAGGTATCAAAATAAACTCAAAATATCCCCACATGTAGTACACTTTCAAAAAATCAAGTAGGATATATCCATAATTGACATAATACAGTGACCATATCTATATTTTATTCTTATTTTTTTGTAAATACTTGTTTATGGTTTAATACTTGTAACATATTAGATTAAGAACATATCGGATTAATATATAGTGGAGTATTAAACTTCCGACATTATACAAACATCGTACGATATATATACATCAATAATAGTTTAGAGTCGAGTTCCTCATAAAAAAGGTATCCAAAAAAGAAGGAAGGAACGAATCTGGGCCCTCCATTTTTCTATCATCCAACCATCCATATTAAACACACAAATCATATATAAACAATAAAAAAAAAACACACAACCCACCCACTTTCTCTCTCTAACAACCCCCGATCTCACCTCCCGATATAACAGACACTCAGATCCAAAATCAATCTCGCCGGAATAATTGGAAACTCGCCGGAATGATATGTAAATAACAAAACCCTCGCCGGAAACCATTACTATCACGAATCTATAACCTATATATTCATAAAACCTTATTCATAAAAGATTGTAACCCTCGCCGGAAACCATAACCCTCGCCGGAAAATAAAAAAACTCGCCGGAACCCTAATCAATCAGAAAAATGGATGAACCTGATTTAGATGACGTTATGGTAGTGGTTTCTCAGCTTGATTTGAATAAAAGTGATGCATCAGAACAGTGTTCTTCTTCAGAAAAAGTAAAAGATGGTTTTCCAGGTAAATTATCGTTCTGAGGTTGTTTTGTTAGTGTTAAATGAAAATTACATGTAATTCTGGGTGAATTACATGTAATTTTTGAAAAAAGGTGGTTTGTTAGTGCTGAATGGAAATTACATGTAATTCACACAGAATTACATGTAATTTTTGTATTAAGGTGGTTTGTTAGTGCTGAATGGAAATTACATGTAATTCTGTGTGAATTACATGTAATTTTTGTATTAAAATGATTTGTTAGTGCTGAATAGAAATTACATGTAATTCTTTGTGAATTACATGTAATTTTTGTATTAAAATGGTTTGTTAGCGTTGAATGGAAATTACATGTAGTTCTGTGTGAATTACATGTAATTTTTGTATTAAGGTGGTTTGTTAGTGCTGAATGGAAATTACATGTAATTCTGTGTGTATTACATGTAATTTTTGTATTAAAATGGTTTGTTAGTGTTGAATGGAAATTACATGTAATTCTGTGTGTATTACATGTAATTTTTGTATTAAAATGGTTTGTTAGTGTTGAATGGAAATTACATGTAATTCTTTGTGAATTACATGTAATTTTTGTATTAAAATGGTTTGTTAGCGTTGAATGGAAATTACATGTAATTCTTTGTGAATTACATGTAATTTTTGTATTAAAATGGTTTGTTAGCGTTGAATGGAAATTACATGTAATTCTGTTTTTTAAATACAGGTATGAAAACCCCAAGAGCAACAGTTTTTGCGCAAGATGAAACACCCGGTGGATCAGTAAATTGGGAGCCTCGTGTACATGGAATTCGTATACCAGAACTGGGAGATATTTATGATACATTGGAAGAAGCTTTTGATATGTATTCAAATTATGCTGAAAAGGGAGGCTTTGAAGTTAAAAAATCGGGATAAAGTAAAACAAAATCAGGAATGGTAAAACACAAGTACATTACTTGTAACAAAGGAGGAAAACCAATACGTGTTGATTTTGACACATTGGATCCAAAAAATAAAGGTAAACAAATCAGAAACACAACACACCACGTGACTGGTTGTAAAGCTCAGATAAAGTTACAGTTGAATATTGTTACCGGAAAATACAAGTTGGTACAATTTATAGCAAAACACAACCACCATCTTCTACCAGAGGTGTACCAACACTATACAAAGAAACAACGAAAAATGCCTCAAGCCGAAAAGATGTTTGTTGTAAAAGCTGCAGCAAATAAACTTGGTGCAACGCGTGCTCACAACTTCTTAAGTAGTATCAAAGGTGGTGATGAATATGTTCATGGGACGACCGCTGATTTTAAGAATGCTCAGAGGGATGTTACTGAATTTATTGGGGAAAATGATGCACAAATGCTAATAAACAAAATGGAAAACAGAAAGTTGTATGTGCCGAACTTTACATTTGAATATAAGGTAGAAAATGATGAACTCGTTGCGATGTTTTGGGCGGATGAAGTTGCAAAGTGCTATTACAAAGAGTTTGGAGACATAGTATCTTTTGATGCAACCTTCAATAGCAACAGGTAAGTTAATTGTTTGTAATTCTTGTATGTTTATACTTTTTATTAGTGAATTACATGTAATTCTGTGTGAATTACATTTAATTCTGTGTGAATTACATGTAATTCTGTGTGAATTACATGTAATTCTGTGTGAATTACATGTAATTCTGTGTGAATTACATGTAATACTAATCAGATGTATTTCTATTAGAATTACAAAGACAATATTTAAATTACATGTAATTCACACAGATTTACATGTAATTCTTGGTAGAATTACATGTGATTCATGAATGTAGATTTTAATACATTGCTATGTTATATAGGTACAACATGAAGTTTGTACCATTCACTGGCATCGACAATCACAGAAAGTGTGTGACACTTGGTTCGGGAATGATTTTACATGAAGATACCGAATCATATACGTGGTTGCTAACAGCATTTTTGTCCGCCGTTGGAAAAGAGCCGACAATGATTGTAACCGATCAGGATGGAGCCATGAAGAGAGCTACTGAAGCCGTTTTTAAAACAACAAAACACAGACTATGCATGTGGCACATTTCCCAAAAGATCCCATCTAAGGTATTTTTCTTCAAGTTAGAAACTGTTTTTCATGATAGAATCACATGTAATTCTGTGTGAATTACATGTAATTCATATTAGAATCACATGTGATTCTACTTTATTTCTGTGTGAATGATTTGTTAGTTTTGAATGCAAATCACATGTAATTCTGTGTAAATTACATGTGATTTTTTGAATAAAAATACCTTGTTAGTGAATGTATGCTAATCACATGTAATTCTGTGTGAATTACATGTGATTTTTGGAAAAAAAAATATTTTTTTAGTGCTAATTACTTTATATCTTCAAAACAGATTTGTGAAGAAATATACAAAGGGGCTTTCAAAGAACGATTTGATAGGCTCATTTGGAATATGTTCATAGAACCAAAGCAGTTTGAAGAGAGATGGGGGTTATTGATAGATGAATTTGAGTTGAAAGAAAACAAGTGGATGAAAAAAATGTATGATCTTAGAAAAATGTGGATTCCCGCTTATTTTATCGACTCTCCTTTGTTTGGCTTGATGAGGACGACTTCCAGGTCCGAAAGTGAAAATTCTTTCTTTAAAAGTTTCACAAGCCAAGGGTCAACACTTGTTGGTTTCATGATGTCATACGAATCAGCAATGGAAAGGCAAAGACATATGCAAGAGAATTTGGACTTCCAAACGCTTGATGCGGCTCCAACATATAAAACAATGTTGGACATTGAACGTCATGCTGCAAGAATATATACAAAGACAATATTTGAATTTGTTCAACATGAAATTAATGCTGCTTGCTGGAATTGTACGATACAAGGTTTACAAAATAGTGAAGGATGTGAGACTTTCATAATTAGAGACAAAGCGGCAAATTCTTACAGAACTATTTACACCAAAAGTAGAAAAGAACAAGACAAGGAAATCGCAGCAGAGAAAGCGACAGAAATAGACTACAAGGTATAATTTACATGAGCTTTTAAAAATAAATAAATAGGCTCTTAAAGGAATTACATGTAATTCTGTGTGAATTACATGTAATTCTGTGTGAATTACATGTAATTATTAAATAATTACATGTAATTCTGTGTGAATTACATGTAATTATTAAATAATTACATGTAATTCTAAACAAAATAATAAATAATGAAATTACATGTGATTCTAATGTAAATTCCTTGTGTTTTGCAAAAAGGTACTAAGAGTTATAGAAGACGGGTCAGTGGTTTGTTCTTGTAGACATTTTCTACGATATGGTTTTCTATGTCGACACATATTTTGTGTGTTCAAGAACCGTGATGTTAATGTTATTCCCAAGGAATACATTTTGAGGAGATGGACAAGAGAGATAATACCACCTGAGCTTCGAAGACAAATAAACAGATATGGGGAAAAGAATGTAACCGTTGAAAGGCTTTCAAACGAGGTGAATTTTGTTGTGGATGATTGTTTATTCTTATTGAGCAAAGATGAAGAGAGGTTGGCAGCTTATCTTGAAAAGTTGAAAGTGATATATGAAGAAATAAAAGTTGATATGCCTAATCCTCCTTCAAGAAAAACGGCAGATGTTATTGGTGCTTTGTTTGCTATTTCAGAGCCTGATCATCTAGATGTGAACAATCCAACGAAGGCTAGAAACAAAGGAGACCATCCAAATGATGGAAAAAACTAAAAAAAGGAGAACGATTGAAAAGTGGAAGAGAAAAGGCGCTTAAAGTTCGAAAGAAACCATTGAAGGTTTGTGGATATTGTAAGGTGAAGACGCGTGAGCATACAAAAAGAACTTGCCCAAAGAACCCAAACGCAAAGAAAAAGAAGGCCTCACCAATTATTGATGTTTGAACACTTTTCATTTACTTCATTTTTTTTTCATTTCCCAAAACATTTGTTTAAGATTCCAGAACCTATGTTTACGTTTTAAAATTACATGTAATTTACGTTTTAGGTCAACATCAATATGATTTCCATTGATTTACATGTGACAGAGTTGAGGTACTTATGTTTTTTGGGGAAGATAAAAATGAATTACATGTAATTCTGTGTGAATTACATGTAATTCTGGTATAATTACATGTAATTCTGTGTGAATTACATGTAATTCTGTGTGAATTACATGTAATTCTGTGTGAATTACATGTAATTCTGTGTGAATTACATGTAATTCTGTGTGAATTACATGTAATTCTGTGTGAATAAGGTAAGTGGCAAGGGATTTCAATGAGTGATTCTGTATGAATTTAATATAATTTTAAGTAAATCCAATGTCACAAAACACTTGACCATAATCTGATCTAACTTCATTAAACATAGCCATGACACTAAGTTATACTCAATTGAAATAATGTGTGAATTACAAGTAATTCTGTGTGAATTACATGTAATTGAAGTGTTCAATTACATGTAATTGAAGTGTTCAATAATGCATAACACAAAGACACTGAAAATATAACATACAGGTAATCTGAAATATAACAACCTGGAACAACTGTCTGAAACAAGTTAACATAGCCATGACACACCAAGTTATGTTCGATCAAGCATGTCACAAAACACATAACCTAAAAGTATCCAGACAAAGCCATTACATAATAACATAATATATCCATACAGCACACTTCACAGAACTTTTGATGACCTAATCTCTTTCTCGCTCCTGCCTATTCTTTAGTGCATGACAGAGTATCTCGAGCTTCTGATTAATCTCATTCTTATCAAACTCCATGGCTAGTTGACGCATCTTATCAGCATGACAATTTTGCTCATGTAGAAGCATCTTAGAAAGAAATTTGAAACGTAAAAGTCTCAACATGTCACGTTGCATTCTGGACTCCGGGACAAGCCCACAATCCCAATCCGCAACTGCTCCGCCAACATATGTCTCCATGTGAAGCATTGCGAAGACTCCACAATCCCGAGAATTCTCTTTTGTCATCCACTTTAATTTTGGCGTTTTTGCTCTCTTCAACTTTCTGATGGAATTATGCTTCTTGTGATTATACAACTTTAAGTGTCTCGCAAACAAATCTCTCTACAAAAAAAGACAAATAAATATTTTGTAATCCAACATGAATCACATGTAATTAACACGAATCACATGTAATTCTGTGTGAATCACATGTAATTAACAGAAAAATCACAAATAATTAACAGAAACTTACAAGAAGATCACAGACATCCTTGTACTTTCCATCATAAGGTGCTCCCGACCCGCTGTTATCTAGAACAGTCATTGATGCTACTTTTAGGTTGAAGACAACCACATAAAAATGCCCAGACATGCAGATCGGGAAGAAAGCCTGTTTTTAATAAACCAAAAATTAGAATGAAAAAAAAATAATAACCAAACAAAAAGAAAATAAAATTCTATTTACCAATTCAACGCCTTCCAAGGCCAGACCACCAACATCGTTTTCGAATTGAGCAGAAATTTCCTTTGAAAATCGGTCCCATATATCAGCATCCGTTTTCAAGGCTCCATTAATCATTTCTCGAGTCTGAATATAAAAAAAAACATTAATTTATGACAGAAATAATAAATTTATTTTGGGTGTAGAAAAATTAACTTACAACACATCCTGTTGGAAAGAAGTGCCTTATTGGCATTCGAGGATCTCGGAAACGCTCTTCGTAATTCAGAACAGAACCAAAGCAATCTAGCACGTTTACATCAACCCAAAGGCCAGGAGATAGTGTTTCGAGATTCAAACGAACTCCATAAACTTTGTGGCTAGAAAATGTTTCAAAAACATATTCTCTGTTAAAGAAAAAAATAAAATACATAAAAAACATTGTCTTGTAGTTTACATGTAATTACATGTAATTCTGCTATAATTACATATAATTCTGCTATAATTACATGTAATTATACCAGAGTTGCATGTAATTCTGCTACAATTACATGCAATTATACCAGAATTACATGTAATTATGGTATAATTACATGTAATTATAGCAGAATTACATGCAACTCTAAATTGAATAAATATTAATTTATATTTAACAAAAATGAAAATAACTCACTCCTTATCACCCTGCATTGCGAACACACTAGAGCCCAGAAGAAACTCATTTTGAGTAAGTTTGGGGAGAACTTTTGTCTTTTTATTCACATACGGAGATATCAAGAATACCGAAGGTTTCCCAACTCGCTTTCCAGGACTAGGACTAGGACTTTGGCTTAAAACACGAAGCGATAGTTTTTCAGGAGTAGAAGGTGCTTCCTCATCAACAAGGGCATCATCCAGAGCATTCTCTGCTGGATCAACATGTCGACCATGTTGAGCCTGAAAAAAATAAAATACATAAAAAACATTGTCTTGTAGTTTACATGTAATTACATGTAATTATACCAGAATTACATGTAATTCTGCTATAATTACATGTAATTCTGCTATAATTACATGTAATTCTGCTATAATTACATGTAATTATACCAGAGTTGCATGTAATAAAAAACATACTTAATATACATTAAAAAATAATAAACTTTGGAACAACAAACTAATAAAAGTTTGAAACTTACAGAAAAATACTCGTCGGCAAGGCGATCAATCTCATTTCCAACCTCTTCTATGTTTTCATCTAACCACTGTGAAAAAGAGTCCGGTGTACTCATTATCTCAAAATCTTCATCAACTTGAACTTCAGCGGATTCTTTTTCAACATCTGTTTCTTTTTTAACAATGGTCTCTTCAATAGTAGGCACCTTATCGAAAACATTCCCAAACAAAGGAGGAATTTCTGAAATAATTGGATCATCTTCGCTAAGAATCTTTTCACCTTCACTAGGAATCTTCTCATCGTCAGTACGAATCTTCTCGTCATCACTTGGAATCTTCTCATCATCACTGGCAAGCTTCTCATTGTCATTCTACACATTATCGTCACCACTACCAACATTTCCATCCTTATGCTTATCAACAGCACCACTACCAGTCTTATCATTTTCATCGTCCCCGTCACTACCCGTACTACCATCATCATCATTCGGATCATCATTATCATCTTTAGGATCATCACTCTCATCATCGCTCTCATTATCGCTCTCATCATCATCATCCTCTGGATATTCATATTCATTCGGATTTTGAAAAAATGTGTAATACTTTTTATGAAGCTCACGAAACTTAGGATCATCTGGATATTCTCTAGCACCTACCAACAAGTACTCTTCCAAAGCACATCTCTCTAGACAAATTACTTTAAAACTTTCTTCAGCTTGGAGATACAAATCCTATACATGTTTATGATTTATTAACAGTTAGTTAGATTGTAGATGTAATTACATGTAATTCTGTGTGAATTACATGTAATTTTTGTATTAATAGGTTGCTACTGATTTCAGAATTACATGTAATTCTGGTATAATTACATGTAATTATATCAGAATTACATGTTATTCTGTGTGAATTACATGTAATTATGTAAAAAGAAAAAATAAACCTTCTGGTATAAGTACCTCTTTAGAAGAATGATTGCGAGTAACAAAACCTTCTGTTCTTTGATTCTCATCTTTAGTCCATTCTTCATTCAGTTCTAAAAGACCCAAAACCTGTCCATCTAGCTCTAGTTGCTCTCTTTTTCTCATTAAAATTGAGCTCCAGCTTTTGATAGCCGGGCGATCTCGAAGAACATGGAACTTATCAAACTTCGTGGAATCTAAATACAAAAGCTGGAAAAAAAAGACATGTAAATAACAAGACTTTATTTAATTTAAAAAATTAAACAAAAACATTCAAAGAAAATTACATGTAATTCATCATGAAATTACATGTAATTCTGTGTGAATTACATGTAATTTCATGTAATTACATGTAATTCAACATAAATTCAAAGAAAGGTACAAACTTACAATTAAGAAGGTGAACGGGCCAAGGTAAGGATTTGTTGGTTTATCGGGAAGTTTACAGTCTAGTAAGCATTTGTATACATACTCACACCAGTTTATCTTAGAAGCATCTGTATCTTCTCGAATACGTCTAACAACATCCAAGCATACTTGACCATTCAAAGCATCAACTTTGCCCATTGTATTGGTAAACAGAGTAAGAAAGTTGACTCTAAAAAAGAAGTCATCTTTCTTAGACAAAACCAACTTGGCAGCTATATCAGGAACTCTTATATCCTTCCTATTTTTTGGGGAAAACTGCCCTAACCAAAGCTTAACAAACTTATCATCCAAAGGTCTCTCTTCTAAAGAAAATAAAGATTGTCCGTTCAAAGGAACACCTAACATTTCATGGACTTTCTCTTCATTTACCTTAATTGAGGCACCCGTTTCCAAATTGAAAGTAGATGTTTCTGCATCAAAGCATTGAATATAATACCTTCCCATCCTTCCTGGTAACTTATCAATTTGAACATCATAGAGTGAGATAAAACCCATATGTGCTAAAAAACGCTTCATATTAACTCCATGGCATCCATGAATAGCAGAAAAAAGTGAAGAAGCAGCCGCCTTTGGACGAATTGACGGATAAGAGTCAAGAAACTTTTTGTGAGCAACTTCTTCAAGCAACAACTCTTTTTCCTTTTTTATTCTTTTGTTGACACCACTGCCTTCTCCTATTTCTTCGGTTTTAGCCAACTTCCAAATTTTCAATAAAGAAGGGATATCCTTTACATCCACAATTGCTTTATCATCCAACTCAACTTCCCTTTTACGTTTCACATCATGAACCTTAACATTAGCTGTTCGCTTACCAAGCCTATCATCTTCTGTGTGAACAACAGAGTCAACATCACGTTTGCGCTTAACCGGCGCCTTGGAAGCAGGATTTGTAGCAGGCTTCGAGGACTTCTTGGCAGCAGGCTTTGGAACGGGCTTGGAGGCCTTCTTACCAACAACCTTGGAAGGCGACTCAACAACAACATTTGAAGCCTTAGAAGCCGGCTTTTTAGCAGCCTTGGGAGCCGGCTCAGTAGCAACCTTTGAAGCCTCAAGAGCTGGCTTGGAGGCCTTCTTAGCAACAACCTTGGAAGGCGACTCAACAGAAATCTTTGAAGACTTAGAAGCCGGCTTTTTAGCAGCCTTGGGAGGCGGCTCAGTAGAAACATTAGAAGCTTCAAAAACCGGTTTGTTAGCAGACTTGGTTGAAGACCTTAGAACAGGACTAGATTTTTTCTTCCCACCTAGCAAACGCGTCTTGGAAGCCAACTTAGGATCACTCCGTAGAACTGGAATCTCCGTGGGAACTTGAACATTCTGACCAACAACCACATTATCTATAACATCCGTAGTATTCTCCGTACTTAACTCAAGCAAATTCGAAGCAGAAATCACCGACACCCCCCCAACAGCATTCAAACTCACACGACCACCCGCATTCTCATCAACCAAATCCTTATCAATCATAACATCATCCCCTACAGCCTCTGACACAGTAGCTAACTTATCAAGACTACAAACACCATCAAATACATTTTTCGGACTCAAACCCCTACCCCTCGAATAAAAAATACTAGGAGAACCACTACCCCTAGGAGAACCTCCACGACTACCTCGAAAGCCTCTACCCCTAGGAGAACCTCGAACCCTAGAACTTGTAGTTATACCTTGTCTCACGGTACCAAAATCAATAGAGCTAAAAGCACCTGAACCAAAAAAAAAATAGCATCAGTAAACTTATAAAAAACAACATTTAACAAAATCCATAAAACACATTAGAATTACATGTAATTCACACATAATTACATGTAATTCTGGTATAATTACATGTAATTATGTGTGAATCACATGTAATTCCACACAAAAACAAACACACCCGTCAACAACATACAACTATCATAAAATATTAATTTGTATTGGTTAGTTCTACATTACAAGTCAATGAACCGTTGACTCTTTATATTAATGAGCATTTGCTCCAACTGAAGATAAATGGTATTGTGTTACTCGTAACAACCAATGCAGCTGCAAAGGAGTTCTGCTGTAAGACGACACTAAGTACTCAAGATTAAAGGTAACTTCAGACCGTAGGATACAAGTGTAGACAGGCTAAAATAGACAGGCTAGCAAAGATGGAACACTTGATGCATAAATACAAAAGACGAGAATACGTTTTTCTGTATACGTTTTTCTGTATACAAAGACAATAATGTATTATCAATGCATTCTGCCACCATTTTCTAACAAGCTGGAATTGGTAGATGTGTGATAAGGTTCGGTGACAGCCACATGTTGCGCTGGCGGTGGAACCTCGGCTACATGCTCTTGCACTCCATTATCACAAATAATTATATTCACATATTTGGATTAAACCGCATCAAGTTTGACAACCAATGACTGCCTTATCGCTCTTAACCTATCCTTAACTGCAGGAGTCACAAATTCACACTCTGCTAGCCTAATCTCCACTAGTTTTATAGGAAAAAGGTACAAGCAGAATGCACCAACAATCGTAAAATTGACACTCAAATCATAGAACCATTTGGTTTAACCATTTGGTTTAACACCAACTACATACCATGAGATTATACATAATTACACGTAATTATAACACATCAAAAACATATTCAAAAACAAAAAAATCATTCAATCAAATAAATCAAAAATAAAACAGACATATCTAAAAACTAAATAAGCAGCTAATAAGTCAAATAAGCAACATAAAAATAAGAAAAAAGAAAGAATAAGCAAAAAACCCTAAAAAACTTACCAATCTGTTGATTCGGATAGGTGATTGCATCGGAAACACCAAACAAAGACGATTCAGGCACTGGATCGCCTTTAGAAGCATTGATTTCATCTCGAATATCCATAATCGAATGGTTAGATCATAAGATTTGGTGGTTAGGGTTACGATTTGGTGGTTAGGGTTACGGTTTGAAAGAGAAATGATATAGAAGATGTGAAATGAAATGACGGAGGAAAGGATTTGGGGGAAGCGGTTTGATAAATTTAATAAGGTTGAAATTACGAAAATGCCCTCCAAGATATGATCTCAGCCATCCAAAGTTTTTAAGAATGAACGGCTGAGATCAGTTCTTTCTTACTTTTTTGGAAGCACGTTCCCTCCGGAACTTTTGTCTAATGAAACCAAAATAATTGAATACTCATATACTACGGTACTGAAATGATCAAACTCAATACGGTTACATAGAATATGGTAACACTAAATCTAATATAATCATTCAAACACTAAAGATGGGTAAGCCCCCCTACAAACATACAAGTCGAATAAACACACCAAATTCTTTCCCACATAATAGATGCATGCATAGTAACCTCCATGCTATTTCTTCGAAGTCCCACAACGACACGCTAGTTTAATATGTAGGCGTAAGCATTATGTTGATCAAGCGCTTTCGGTTAATTGAGGGAGTAGAGGTTGGGTAATTGACGACTTAACGTTTGGAGCTTGAACCAATCCAGGTTGCTTTTGCAGTAAGAACTTCCTTTCTTCGTTCTTTCCCCATAACACAAGATACAATCCGGTTATGATCAGAACGGCTCCTATTATCCTGCACGTTTAGATACGATATGTTCAGTTTTAACCAACTAACGAGTGTAGCCTTGTAAACCATTGATAACGGACGATGCTGTCTAACTTTTAAGTTTTAACAAGTCGAGTAAAACTGTCAAAATTCTTGTAAAATATGGACCTACAATAATGGAAGTTGAGTTCATGTGTATGGTTTGACCCACAAAATACAGATAATCTTATGACTACATGTGGGCTTGTCTACAACTACATTACTACTATCTTCTTGTTTATTAGCTTTTTCTCTTTGGTGCTTTCAATTTGGACTTTATAATAGATAGTAAACCCTTTTGAACAAAAGGATCGTATATGAATGAGTTGTATAATCATCATTTCACCCCTTCACGCCCCAACCTTGACCAGAAAAAGCAGACAACAAATTAATTGAGTTTACATTTTATATAGCATGTTAAGCTTGTTTTGTATGAGTATCCATATGCAAGGAGGCAAATGATGATAAATTAGTTCTTAATTAACATTCAAAAATACAATTAGCATATTTAAACTTTGTTTCTAAAACATCAATTTTTTTCTCATTAGATCGCCATACTCTTATATATGAAGGCATTATAGTTTTTTCTTATGTAAGATCGAGTTTGTATTTATAATCATACTATTATTGTCTATCTATCCATACTTTACCAATCGTTTTCATAAAAGTTAAAGATTCAAACTTGTACGTTAGACCATAATTTTCTTGGGATGTTGATGAAAGTTACACATTTTAATATATGGGGTTAGAGTGCGCGTGCGTGGTGGGGTTTATGATGGAATTAGTTCGTACCCGCCCAAATAAAACTCTTCGCCTAAAGCGACTGAAGCCATGATAGCAACAACGAGGGTCTGAACGGGTTGATACAAGGCCACGAAGACCGGGCCACCACGGTCTATGCACCATATCTGTACAGCAAATGCAATCCCTGATGCGACCACACCCTGCATTAAAACACATTATAACACATTAACACATCAACATTGAATTCACTATTGTTTTTTAATATGAAACATATGTTTATATTAAAAATCTTCCTACTTATCCTGGTAAGTAGAGTTTCATTTGTCATCTCTCTATCACTAGGAGAATATATGAGTTAAGAGGTTATGGTCTTTAAAGTTAATGAGTTGAAAGCGATGGTTAACCGAATTTGAGCTAGTAATTAACTAACCGCGTAAAATACACTAAAAAGCTCAGCGCCCGAGTGAATAAACCAAGCGTTGATGTCTCTTTCCATAAACGCAGCTAAAACGAGAAACTGTAGGACTCCAAAGAAGCATTGGTAGGATGTGAATGAAAGACGAGCTGGGTACTTTTTAAGAACGGGGGCTTGTAGCACAAGCCAGCCAGACCATGATAAGCAATGGCCAATCAGAAATAAGCAACCAAGCGTCCAGCTTTTCCCATTTGCATCCCCTAGAGATTGCAACATGGGCGAAGCTGCCCTAATGCTGTTTAGTGATGGTGATGGACTGTATATCGTTGGACCTTTGAAAAGGGTAATCACTGATGCTCCGGCTATGCAGAATACAGTTCCGGCTACCTTCGATATCCCATCTTTTCTATCAAGTCTCACCTTTTCTATCCTGCAGTGAAAGTGAATTAGAAGCATAAATATTAATAGGGGTTAACCTATATGCACATTCATACATACATGTTATGCTAATACGCAATTAATATTTATTATATGATGATTAGTTAACATAAATCAAGTGTTGCTTGCGCATGTTAGAGAATAATAACTTATTGTATTACTTAATTTATTTAAGTGGCTATCATTATGGGATGGATTTAAGTTAATACACATGAAATGATTTTTTTCTTTTTTCTACCGGTACCAATTAATATTAGTATTAGACATTAGTATTAGAGCATCCATAATTATGATTTATAATACTAGTAAGAACGTTTATACTTCTGTTAACAATATTAAACTTCTATTTCATGCTTAATTGACATGAAAATGTCGACCATCTTAAAACATCTTTACAAATTACTACTGTACATTTTAGTTTTATCAGATGTTCATAAAGTTTTATAAAGTTCATGTATACCATTGATAGGTTTATACAACCAAAAGCTTTTATGACTTGGCCATATGACTCAGTTATAAACCTTTTTACCACTTTACCATATAGTGGTTGCCCTATTTAGTTGCTGAACATGCTTATTACACGGCGGATTCAAGTTAAGCTAAGTTCCAAGCAGCGGTGCCGGAGCCATTTTTTTTAGCGAGCACAAAACTAGTATTGATAACGTTATCATACAGATACCAGTGGCCATGACGGAATTTTATGCTAATTATCATTAGGTTTGCAATAAAATATCAGCGGCCGCGGCTCTCTATTTAATAGACTTGGTTTTGTTATACAAAAAGGGCTAGCGGCGCAGCTTGTTGCCCGTTTGCCTTCTCCTAATATGTAAATTATAATTATTGAATAAAAATTAAAAGTTTCAAGAGCTTGCCTGAGGATGGCTGCCATGAGAAATGTAATGGCGGGAACGGAGTTTTGAATGGCTGAGGCAAACGTTGGAGAAGTGTTGTCTAAACCCAACAAGTAGAAAGCTTGGTTCGCAGTAATCCTGTTGCAATACAAAAATTCAAGTTCACAAGAGCATCAAAATCATACTAGAATCACAGTATTTAATTGGTATCCAACCACCATACCCAACGATCGCCATAAGAAAGAACTGGACAAGTAAATTTAGGTTAATCGGCGGTCGTTCCTTCCTGATTAAAGAAAGATCATATCAGTATCGAACATAAATTATTAATATATAGAATTGATTTAATAATATCCCTAACACCTCTTTTCATTACTACATTTTAAATACTTAATTTCATTATATAGCACTTAGAACACGTACTTTTCGAGGAAATAAGCAAAAGGAAGGAGAAGCACGAATGCGAGAATGTTCCGGTAAACTGGAAAGACGATCTTGGACATGCCCATATTAAGTGCAGCCCTAGAAACAATATGAAAACCAGCATATCCAAATTGTAAAGTCAACATAGCTATGTGAAGTTGAACCCTTTCAGGAAACCATCCCTTTATCTTTTCAGAGAGCGTAACGCCACCACCGGAATCCGCCATTTGATGTAAGTTATTAGAAAAAAAAATGGTGACCAAAGAAGAATGTAAGAGTGGAGGTGATGGAAATGTGAAGTATTGAGGAGGTATAAATATAGCACAACACCTCTTTTCATTATGTTCCAGTTGGAAAAATGGTGGGTCCATGAATTGTGTGGGACCTACAAAAGTTTCATGAAAAAATCAAAATCAAAATGCAGAAAGATACGTATATGGAATATTGTATTTTGACTAATTTTAAAAAAAATACGTATATGGAATATTGTATTTTGACTAATTTTTATTAAAATGTACTAGTGATAATGCTAGATCTTGTGTCTAGTTGTAATCTTTCATTGACATGGAACATAACAACTGTGAATAGATTATTGTATTGATGGTACATAAGTGGTTACCATTTTGCTTGACGAAAACATGATCCGTAGCAAACATACAATCTTGCATAATCTCGAGTTTGGCCTCGAGATCATATAATCTCATTCCTGTATGATCTTGTACAGCTTGAAGCAGTAAAATGCAAACTAGAAACAGCATGCTAACTATGCCAAAAAGAAATAGAGAAGGATATCACCAAACGTATTTGACTCGATGATTGATTTATCAATAAAAAAACTTATACGTTCCAGTCTCATCGAAGACAAATGTATGATTTTATTTGTTAGATAAATGATGTAAATGATTAAATTTATTGTTTAAGAAAAATAGTAGCAATAATAATAGTAATTTATTTCACAAACTATTTATTTGAACAAGTTACCACCTCAAACCCTGAGTACTTGCACCAGTAATAATACTTAACTATCATATTAATACATATATTTGTTTGTGTTATATAATATGAGTCCGGTTATTGTGGATCCCTTGTATCCTTTGGATACAAAGGGACCAATCCCCACCTTCCATTTAATCTTGATCAAAAGCTCACATTAATTCTTGTTTTTTAATTAAAGAAAACGGAGGGGTATTTTCGTCATTTTACCTCTCCCACCTAACACCAAATAACAATTCCACATCTCAGACCTGGATCAAGCACTACAAGAATTCAGTCAGTTTCCCACGGACAAAATTTGTGGCTAAAAGACCAAAATTCATGGGTAATTGGCAAATAGCCACGTATTACCCATGAATATAAAAATATGGGTAAAACCTTCGAGGCTAATTGTTTGCCCACGGTATTGGGAATCTGTGGCTATATTACACACAACATAAAATTGTGGGTAATCATCTAAATGCTGTGGGAAATTTGTTTCATGGGATTTTTGGATACCAGGAATTTTCCCTTGAAAGAGTCATGGGTATTCGTGGGTAAATATCCACACAAATAAATTCGTGTCTACATTCGAGTGAAAAATTGTAAATTTGTCGATGATAAGTCATGGGTAACGCTGTGAGTAAAGCTATACGTATATTTGAGTATGTAAGTAATTCTTTGGAAAATGGAAAGACATCTAATTTTTGTAAACCATTATAGAAGAACATCATTGCAAAAAGTAAATTGCATTCCATTGACATGACATCCATACGAGACAAAAATGTAAATCGTAAAAGATACATATAGCCTCACCTATGGAAATTCTATAATAACATAGTAATAGAAAATAAATACAGTGCACCGACAATTACATAATTAAGTAACAAGAAGAAGATGTATATTTTGAAGCCATCAATCCATCAAAGCACCAAAGTAGTTTCTCATTGCGGTGTGTTCAAACATGACCATTTATCCTTTATGTGCCATTTCCAATGGATCTTATGTGCGATGAAAAGATCTGTAAATTAGAAAGTTGCATGAGAATACTTGTACAATTGAAACAAATATGTAAAAAACAAGGTTCGACTATTAACGAAATAGATAAAATTCATAAGAACTGTTATGTTTACCTGAAGTTTATTTATATGTAACCTCCTATAGCATCTGACATCTAAATAGAAAAGAACCAAGTGACGTTTTCAATATCCATCAAGTTAGATAATACCGTAAGTAAATCATTGTAAAAATCAATTTAATGATTAAGGAATAAAAAGAACCCAACACTTACCTATCAAAAGAAAAACTAGCACCCAAGCTTGATGATAAAGGATCATTTGTGATGCATAGTCTTCTAAATGTTTTAATATGACAACTGCACAAATAATTTCTTGAAAATATAAAAGCATATTAAAATAAGCGGTTGACAGGAAAAGAGGTAGGAGGTTTACTCGAGAGAAGTAGAAATAAAATTGAAATTTTGAATTAGATAAGATAATAAGTGCTTATGTAGATGAGTTAAAAGTTTTGAAATTTAAAATGCGCACTAATCAAGGCGCCATAATTTTTTTTTCCAAACTAGATTATGGAGATAAAATCAAAAGACGTTTTTCTTTATAAACATTTGTGATTTTTTGTTATATATTTTCCTTTACTTAACATTAAAATAACATAATTTTGGTTTCTTATGTAAACAAGTGAATTTTGAGTTTTTCTATACTTACGAGTTAACGGACTAATTTTAACCATCTATTACCAAAAACTAAAATACAAAAAATCGGCAAAAAGACTAACATCGTAAATTTGACGAAAAATATTTATCGATCGTGATATTTCACTAGTGATAAAAAGAATGAAATATTATTAATGATAAAAAAATGAAATACTATTACTAATGTTAAATAAATATAGTCACAGTGTAATATCACTAGTAATACTCAATATTTTGTCACTTATGATATTTTATTGTTTTATTACTAGTGAACCATTAATAGTGACAAAAAGTCATTCAGGAAATTACAACTTTAATTCCTCTGTCCAATTTTTAAAACTTTTGGACATTTTAAAAAAATGACCATTCTATGTTTTTTTAAGTCTTAGGTTGATTTCCACCGATATATTAAATCAAAATAGATGATGAATATTTGTCCCTTAGCTTGGTGATTTAAATCAAAGATGCAAATTGAACTTTTCTAAGTAAATGTAATCTCTTTAACTTAATAATGAAAAACGATTAAATCAACTGGCTTAGCTCAGTTGGCCACCAAACTTCCATTAAGTGGTTTCTTTGGGGAATGATTCCTAGAGGTCTTGGATTCAAGACCTGCCAAGGGCCTTTCAGGTGAAGCGGATAAGGAGTCTAACATAATTAGGCGAGATTTCAAAAAAGAAATTCTTCCGCTTGTATGTCATTACACGACTCGAATCACTAACTACTAAAATTTTTTCGTTCTAAAAATAATAATAATAATAATAATAATAATAATAATAATAATAATAATAATGAAAAGCGATTATGTGTGGGTGTGTGGAAACAAATAATTACATAGGTTAACTTGTGGTTACGGTGTAACTCTTGATACAGGCAATTACCAGTTCAATTTTAGTTATTATGAGAAAAGAAATTAATTAGAGTAGAAACGAAAAATGATAAAAGTGTAAGAATTAAAAATTATTTTAAATATTAATTTAGTTGTTAACATTGTTACACACGGAACCAACTTCAAAATTTTACCACTAGAATTATGACTTATTAAACCCGTGTATACAATCACCTATAAATTACACACGAAAAAAAATACCCACGAGCAAAGAAGGTTTGCATACTTTGTGGCTAATATATAATACCCATGATATCACCCACAACGTTTTCCCACATTGACTAGCATGTGGGAAATGTTTTTGCAATCACATTTTACCCATAAATTACACATCGAGTTTAACTATGTGGGTATTTGCATGGGTAAGTTTGTGGGATATTTGAGGGTAATTTTTTTTGCAGCTTTAATTCTTCATTTGTGGCTAGTTTATGGGTAATACATGGGTAATTACTCAGGAATCAATATTTGTGGGTAATTTTCGTGGGTAATTGACAGAATTTTTGTAGTGAAGGTTTCCTTTTTTTTTCTTCTCTCTAAAACACACACAAAAACACACACACGTACACATATTCATGTCGTAATCAATCATCACAAACATCAAATCCGTTGATCATCACCTCGTAAATCGATCATCCACTTCATAAATAAGGTAAAGTTCATTCGATTTATTTTGATTCATCTTTTTTTAGCTTATTCGATGTGAATAAGCTTGTTATTCATCTTATTCTTTTATAACTTATTTGAGAAACTACGTGAATTGAAAGCTAACTAATGTGAATAAGCTTATAGATTATCATCATCTTTATTATGATGAATTATAAGCTAACTTATTAGCTTATTTTCGTAAATTATAAGGTTTTATGGCTTAATCTCGCTGAACAGATTTAGTATGACCTGTTTGTGAAGTATCATATATGTTATACTATATCATATATGATATAAGCTAAAGTATCATATATGATAAATATATCATATATGATTATGTGGTTGAAAACTGAATTAACTCTTATTTTTTATGGCTTAATCTCGTTGAACATATTTAGTATGACTTGCTAGTGACATATCATATATGATATACTATATCATATACGATATAAGCTAAAATATCATATATATAAAATATATCATATATGATTAGTGCTTGAAAATTTAATTAAATCTTCTTTTTTTGTGTAGAGGAAGCTGTTTACAAGGCATGTTGAATATCACAAGCATCCAAAAGGCCAAGAAGCTTAGTGAAGAAGCTCATGAATTTATTACGTTTATTGTTTGTTTTTTCTTTGTAATCTCCTAATGGAGTTTTGAAGTATATGGACGATTTTATAATCCATTGGTATCTGGTACAGCGTCTTGTTAATATGATTAACTTTCTTGGTATTATGTCATGATGGTTTGATAAATTAAGCCATATATGATAATGCACTATCATATATGATAAGGCATTATCATATATGATACTCAAAGAAAACTTGGATATATTAAACAAAGAATCTGATGAACTCATGATTACAACAAAAAGTATGCACAATTAATAACTAAACACTTGTTCATAACATAAAATAATGTGCGTTTGAACAGAATCATATATGATAATTCAAACAGAACATAACCTAATGTAAAATTATATATGATATACATCTGAATGATAACCATTTATACAAAATCAAAAGGTGCTAACAACATTATTATTGAAACTACTATTCTTTTTCAATAATACACTATCTTAAAACAAATTATCAAATGATGAATTCATGAACAACGCATACTTCGTCTTGATCCTTAAAACACATCCGTGCACATCCTCTTGTTATAATCAACATCCCTCTCTCCTTTGCTCCAAATAGGGCAATCACACCATCTCTGTTTGACTGCATTTATAAAAGAAAAAAACAACATATTATGCAAAATTTTAATACCAAAATGAATTACTCATATATATATGATAGAAGGCAGGTTTCAAGAGTTTATACAGATTTTCTGAAAGATACTCATACAAAATCTGTTTTTTCATATGATTTATTTGATATATCATATATGATATATATATATATATATATATATATATATATATATATATATATATATATATATATATATATATATATATATATATATATATATATATATATATATATATATATATATATATATCATATATGATATATCTATCATATATGATAAGAAATGTACATCATATATATTATAACATCAGAAAGTAAAAAAAATCATAATAATACAGCTTATTAACATGAAAATAAGCTTATTCATAACTATCTTATTCACAAAAACGTATAACTCATTGAAATAATCTAATAAGCTATCTTATAATGCAACACAATGAATTCAAATCATTTAATTTACAAAGCTTATTCATAACTCTACTCTTATTAAAAAAAGCTTATTCATAAGCTTATTCAAACTAACTAGCTTATTAATCCAACTTTATAACTTATTCATAACTTCTCATCTAAGAACTTAGCTTATAATTAAGAACAATCAATCCAAAAAGATTCATTCATAATAATCCAGTTAAAAGCTAATGATAATACATTAATAAGCTTATTTAAACCAAATAAGCTAAAAAAACATATTAATCAAACCTGGTGATGGATAAATCAATTCGTGATTATAGATGTTCGTGATGAATTCGTCATGGATTCATCATGATCGCGTTTCGATGGATTCATGATATAGTAGATCGTGATTATAGATCGGGGTTAGAGAGATAAAGTAAATCAGAGGTAGAGAGAGAAAGAGAGATCCGATGTGTGTTTTTTGTGAGAGAAGAAAGAAGAAAAAACATTATATAGTAGATGGTGAAATGACTGAAATACCCTTGCAGTGTAAATTAAAGATTTAATCTTAGTCATTGGATGAAAAAGAGATGAAGGGTGGGGATGAGTCCCCCCATATCTTAGATAAGTTTGGTATCCAAATGAACTTAAATCATATAATATATATAATATTTGATAAAAATTATATAAATAGAAATGCATTCAAAATATTATTTATTCATATAATTTGCATCGAATATTATTTAATACACACAAAAATAATTATGATCAAACTTACAAAAGAAAGACTTCGAAAGTTAACAGTAAACACTTATTTTAAAACAAAGATAATAGTAATTTATTTTACAAACTAAAGTTATAGAGTAATTTTTCTACTTACAGTCATATGGGATTATCCAGGGTTGTTGTAAATCCATATATCATTTTCATAACCCGAGCTGAGTGTTTCAAAGAACGATAAATCAGTTAACACAAAAAACCTGCCTGAACACCGCTAACAAAGTTTATTGGTTGAGTAATTTGGTAAACCTAAATCAAAACTGAAAAGACTAGTTAATCGAAAATCAGTCAACAATTTCTTGTATTTGATTATTTGGTTTGTTGTTAGTATTTATATTAAATAGTCTTAGTGTCATACTAGTTCTATTACTCGAATTTCATTTTGAAGTGAAAGAGAAAGTTTTGGGATGCTAATAAAAATAAATTGTGTTCCTACGATTATTTTAAGAGAGATTAGGAAAGTAAACGAGAGCACATTACCCCAGAATTTCATACCTAATCTTTTTTCAAATTTGGGATGATTTGGAAAGAAAACAAAGAGGAGTGTGGTTGCTTTTTTCTAATGTAACTAAAATTCTTTATTTTTTCACACTTTTTTCGACTCAAGAACACAAAAAGGTTATATATTCTTTACTTTTCTCCTAAGCTCAGGAACACAAAAAAATCTCACTCATTTCCTCTTCACTCGACACCCCATCCTCCCACAAATTATGTCTTCTTTCCTCATCAAACTCAGGAACAGAGTGTTAGTCAAATTAGAGGAATAGATCGGTTTTTATGCATTATATGATGCTCAAACGACTTCCCTAAGTCTGTAGTATTGAGGAATCGATTTTGTTTCTTTTCCTCTTGTAGCACCCGGTTTCAACTCGGTTTAGGGTTGGTTTTCAACTCAGTTGAGGTGAGGAGATATGGGGTCTTTATACCTTTATCATCTTTTCCATGATCAATATAAGTTAAGATTTGGGTCTTTTGTGTGTGTTACAATGGATTAGGTTTTTTAAGTGTGTCAAAATATTCACTAAAGTCGGGATTGGTTTGTTCGGCTGATATCCAACAAGCGGTATCAATAGCCTTGGTTCGAAGGTGAGGAGGCTATGTCGTATTTTTGAGATGTTTTAGCTGATCAGTTTTGGACAAAGTCTTTTTTCCGATTTATTATTGTTGATTTCTTTATGACAACAAGGTTATAGCTATTTTCTTGTAGTTTATTGTGTATCAAACAACAAGGTTTTCGTGGTGTCGAATTTGGATAGAAAAAAGGGTTACTTGGTGATTAATTATTTCACATCGGGGGTTAAGTTTCAAGCAAAACATTTTGACACAAAGTGCTTCGAAGTCTAATGTTTAGGTCTTCAAAAGCTGTCGAGGTATTAACTGTTACTATCATTACAAGGTTATCGACATGAAGGGATTTCTTGAAGCTTCGGTTTATTTGTCCAGGTTCTTGTGACAAGGAGAGGCTTCAAGGGGCTATTTTGGAATTCACCTAAAAAAGATCAACGACTATTTAATTTCGATTCAAAAAATCTAGGCATGTTGTGTTTTACAAGGGTTCTTAGGATTAGAGTAATCGTTTCTTGTAAGGTTTATTATTTATTAGGAACAGGGCGTGTGACAAGAATATTCTTTTATTGGGGTTATAACTCTAAAAATACAAATTTCTCGTCTTTTCTTTTATCTTAGGGGAAATACGACCGGGAGGGGCTAATTCAAACCCGTTGGTAAAATAAGAATAGCCCCTAACTTCAAACCCTCTTTTTACCATTAGAAAGAACTTGTTTCAGTTACATATTACAAGGAATTCAAACAACTACTTCAAATACAGCATCCAGAAGGATTATGCTGTTACGGTTTTGTGCAACAGGTCTTGGTGTTCGATCGAGCATCAAAGGTCTTTCTTAAAGCGTTTCGATTATCGCATTTTTGCATAATGATGTAGATACATTCAAGGTTATTGTATTTTCGGGTTGTTAAGGTTATCGACCCGGGTTAAAGAAAATTCAAGGTTTTTGGTTTTCGGTTTTTGATTACTTTGTCGAGTAATAAAGAAGAAGGGTACACGTTAGGGTGGTGATTTTTTTCAAAAGAGTAAGTCAACTTTAATACTTCATAGTTGTACATATTGTTTTTTATAAACATATCAATTATTCTGGTACATCTTTTTTCAAAAGATTTAATTAATTTTAAAATTAATAAAAGTTAGTAGTACATTTTTTGAAAGGTTCATACATGGACTTAATTTCCCTCTTTGTTGTGAGTTTTATATCATAACATTATTAGAATAAACAAAATGATGAAGAAAAGAGATTCCAAGACTTGTCGAGGTTGTAAAATTTTTTAGGTTAAAAGAAAGTTGTTTTGCAAAACTAAAAGTACGACAAGGGTTACTTCAAAAAGCATCGAGTACTTTCTTTGTTCAAGGGTTGTCGATTTACTAGAAGGTTTGATTTCCAAGGGTTAACCTATAATTTAGTAAGAAAGGGTTTTGTATTTTAATGGTATCTTGTTTTGATCGATTTTTAGGAAGGTTTATCTTATTGTTATATCGATAAAGAAAGGATTTTATACACATAGGTTAGTGTTTTGTGTATATAAATTCACAAAAGGTTAAGGGTCAGCAGAGGGTTAGATAATGGGGGACCAACTTTGACATCGAGAAATTAGATGGGAAGAATGAATTTGGATTATCATACGAAAAGATGAAGGCTTTGCTGAAACATCAAAGTTTAAATGACGCATTAGAGGAAGTACCCCTGCCGCAGTAGTGGCATGCGATAATGTCATTCGGGAAAAGGCTTAAAATGCATTGATCTTGTGTTTGAGTGACCGGGGTCCTACAAGAGATAACCAAGGAGATAACTGAAACGGGAATCTAGAAAATTTATAGACTTTATACATGACAAAGTCTTTAGCTAATTATTTGTACTTAATCAGAAGTTATATAATTTTCAAATGCATCCAGGTAAGAGTGTGTTTGAACATATTAATGAGTTTCATAAGCTGGTAGGTGACTTATCGGGTGAGATACTGTTATACCAGATGAGGATCATGCATTATTATAACTCACATCTTTATCATCATCTTATGAAAACTTCGTGAAGACTTTTCTATACAGTCGAGATACATTGAAGCTAGCAGACGTGCCCGCGAAACTTAATTCTAGGAAACTTTAAAAGATAAAAGAAGCATAGGGTGATGTTAGTAAAGGTTGTATTTGAGGGGGAGATCTGGTCAGATAGATATGAAGAAAGGTACATATAATAAGTGGTCAAATTCACAAGGAAGAGGAAGCAAATTTAAGTGTTGTATATGCCACTCTTAGGAGCATTTGAAAAAGGATTGTCCCATGTATAATAAAAGAATTCTCAAGGTTTTTTCAGAAATGAAGATAACATATTCGATTCTCAAGCTGATAGGTATGACAATGCTGATGCTATGATTGTTATGCGTTTTGACGAACTACTGGGCTAGATTATGGATTTAGGGGTCTTATACCATATGACATACAAGAGAGATTACTTGGTTGATTTTAAGGAGTATGACGACAATAATGTACAGTTAGGTGATGTACGACTAGGTGTACAAGGGACATGTAAGGTTCGAGTACAAATGAGGGATGGGCCAAGTTTTGTGTTGGACAACATCAGGTATGTTTTGAAATTAAGATGAAACTTAATATCTATGGGCACTCTTGAGAAATAGGGTTTTACCATGAAGATGAAATTAGGCAGGGTCAGGTTATAAGAGGTTCATTGGTGGTACTATCAGGAACAAGATGGGCTAATTTGTATATACATTAGATGGTCAGGAAGTGACCAGGAAGACGTTAATGGGTAGGAAGCAGCTAAGAGAATATCAAACTAGATGGAAGAACAAGACAACTAATGTTTTTTTATTCTTGTAATCAATGGTCTATACAACAATGTATGAAGAGTGAGGTCACCAAACATTTGGATATTGCATGGTTAAAGTAACAACACATGTTAGTTAAGAGGAAAAATGTGACACTCTTGGTTAAGTTACATTGTTTCCTGATTTAGTCTAGTCTTTCCAGGATTTTGCTAACATAGGATACAACTATGTTTACATATCTAATATTTTGGTCACCATCATCAGCAATTGAATTCAAGTAACCTATAGATATGTTAAGGGTTTTGGTTGGTTTGCTTGTATTAGAAAAATGATGCTTGAACCAGATATGGTCAAGTGCATACTCTTGGGATATCGTGAAGATATGGATGTTTATATGCTTCGTAGGTTAGAAGGCGTTACTTAAAAGGTAGTGCTTTACAAGAATATTGGTTTTAATGAGAGTAGAATACATGGATATTTTCATTGGTTCTGGTGTATGTACAAGTTCAATGTAAGTGTTGCAAGGACTTGAGTTTGAGGTGAAACCATTAGGGGGTCATATGTTAGAGGTGGAACCTCAGGTCAAAGTCGATCATGTAGTTGCTTCAATGGAAGTACAAACTAAAAATTTGATATACTATCATTTAACACGTGATAGTGGGCAACACTCAGCATGGGAACAATTCAAGTATATATAAGATAGTGATGAGGTTGCTTTTGTGGTTGTTGTACTGGTAAAGATATATACACATAAGTCATTTACTTTCAATTATATGTTTTCTTGTGAGGTGGATTTCAAGTGGAAGGATGGATTGACAGAAGATATTGTCGGTTAGATGTGCGCGTGCTTAGCAACGGTTGTAGAAAAAGAAGTGACGGCAGAAATTACTATTACTAGGAGTGTATATATGTTCATAAATCTATTTCTCTACATGGATGGTATGGCATTTTTGAGGGATTCAAGGCTGAAAACTGGGTTACCAAGAGTTTGATGTTTAAGGAAAAGGATAATATAATTGGTATAAAGATCATCAAAAATCCGATTATTTATATTCTCAGGGTGTCACAGTCCATTTTCTACAATGAAAAGTTGGTCAAAAGTTTGTTGAAGAGGAATTTCATACTTTCATAGTCTATTAGAGAACTGTTATTAGGAAAAAAAATGATAAGTTTATAACCATCCCTTCATAACCATAAGCACTCTTTATGTCTTCATGAACCCCGATCTTTTGATAACTTGGTTATCATGTAATCGTTTGTATTTTATTATATAATAATTTTTGTACTCAACTCAATAACTTATACCAATAAACATTTAGCTAGGTTTAATCTTGGTGGCTATATCATTTTTGTTGAGATTTGGTAGTATGTAACTGGAAAAGTAAAAATATAATATTTTTATTTAAAGATTGAGCTAGAAAAAGTTGTGAATAACCGACAACTTAAAAAACCAAATTAGGAGTGCTTCCAGTACTACGATTTTTGCTTGGCTTTTGAAATAGGGTTAAAGCCATAACTTACCAATGAATGTTACTTTTTTTCCGATATTACAAGTATAGAACATAAAATACTTATATAGCCATTGAAACTTGTTGGTACCTACTATTATTAGTAACGTGAAAATATTATATTGCACGTCATTTTTTTGCCCACGTGGCGTTGACTTTCGTTGATTTTATCCATGTCATGCGTTTAACCCGTATACCCGACAGTTTTTTTTGCCCACCCGTTTGTTACCCCCTTTTATAAAATTAACAAAATCGATTTAAGAATATATAATTTCCATATACTGAGTAACCAAAACGGCTAATCACGGTGTCCACAAATAGTCAAATAGTAATGACACCAACAGTTTTTATCCATAACCCATCATCTTTTTTCTCCCAACCATAATCTCACATAGAATCAATTTGTTATATACATTTACACCAAAATGAATCTCTTTGTATCCAGTTAACCACTTGATAATTTAAGTCAACCTCATATCTCAATTGACTGTCGAGTGTGCTTAACCAACAAATCTATAATAGATTCGCGTATGTTTTTTTTTTGTTTTTTGTTCACAGTGCTTACTTATTGGGAGGCGAGGGGAGTAAATTAGGTGGGGTGAAGTTAAGTGGTGTGATGTGGAGATCGATGGTAGCAATCATCGTGTGCCACTTGCACACACATAGATCTGACATAAAGACGTGTCAGAGGGATGAATAGTAGTAACTAAATGGTGGTGGGTCTTTGGAGATTGATGGTAGGAGTTTTTGATTTCGCGTTTTTTTTGTTTGATAATGTTATAACAAAGCCTCGTCGATTTCACGATTGGTGGTAGCAGTATTGTGTTATCATAATTATGATTTGATAGTGTAATAAATGAAAGAAAGGTGTTTATGGATTTAACAAGAGTGTTATAAACGAAAGAAAGCTCGCCGAACAATATGACCTTCGTCGGAGAAGATGAAAATTTTAGTGATGTTTGATTGATGGTAGTAGATGTTGGATAAAAAAAATATGATATTGGAAGAAGGTAAGTAAAGGTGGCCAAGTGATATGAAATTTTTTAATCTAAGTGAAAAAAATTAATAATCTGAAATTTCATATTACTTATAAAAAAAAATGAGGCGTAAATAAGTTGTACTTTAAAACCGGCCATCACAGGTCATTCTTGATAATGTTTGCAACTTTAGAATAAAATGTAACTTTTCAGTGGCTACATAAGTAAAGTATTTTATGTTTTATACTTATAATATTGAGAAAAAAAAGTTTGTTAGTAATTTATTACTTTTAACCAAGGTTGTAAATAGCGTGAAGCGTAGCGTAGCGGCATTGTCAAACTTCAAGCTATACAAGCTATAACGAAGCTATGGCGTTTTCCGAAGCGTGATATATAGCATCACAAAATATTTACAAATTAATATTTATATATCGATTTTACAAATGGAGCAATACTTTAATTCAAATATAAAAAAAAATCGGCTAATAGTTACTTAAGGATTTTTCCCTATAGTAAAATTACTAAACCGAAGTCTACTAAATAACCCAAAACTAGTAAATAAGCCCAATTCTTTTAAATTTGCAAAAAGATTAAAAAAAGTGTCACGCCACGCGCTATAGCGTGCTATATCGCGCTTTATGCCGCTTTTTAGCACGCAAAGCCTAGAGATGATGATTTGGTCTGTTTCGTAACATGGAGATTACGCTTCATGCTATAGCACGCTATAAGGCGCGCTATAACGCGCTATTTATAACCTTGCTTTTAACTCTTTGAAATATCAGTTGTGTTGTGTCATATAAACGTTATCAATACATTGCTTTGAGAGGCATGTTGAGACCACCACCATTATTAGACTTTTCATAATACTTCTGAGGACCCACTTGTCTCCTTTGGTTCACAAACAGACTAGTCGTCGTCGTTGTTTACCATATGTACGTGTTGGGAACTGACGGGATTGTGACAGAGAACGACTTGTTACGTACATTTTCTTGAGGTATTTATGATATATTTTGTTTGTACATTAAGTCCCCGTGTGATTGTTTTTAGTAGCTTGATAACATGATTCTTGTTTGTCTACCAACATTTATATTGACGACCAGAAGTTTCACAGTCGATACATATATAGAATATATATAGTGAATTACACATGTTATTATTTTGGTTCGTTCTTTGCATACGAAATTTGCTGTTCAAGTTAAAGCATTAGTTGATTGATATTATTCTTGTTAATAAGAGCAATTGCAATGCTCAAGTTGTTCAATAGCTTTTTGCATTTACTCATTGTACTTATCATTTATTTTTAACTATCAAAAAGCTTTTGTTGGAATAGGTCTCCAATGGTAAAGCTTTTTAAGAAAGCTTGATGAAATTAATAACACACGATGCAAGAGGTGTTTAATGGTTGAGTTTGGTTAAAATACTATAAAAGTACAATGCTTCAAACACTTGACAAAATACAAGTCTTTCTAAAAAGCTTTTAGAAAAGCTCAAGATTGCAATGGTGAAAAGTCTTCTAATGACTATTTGAAATAGTTAAAAGCTTTTGTAAAAGTTATGCATTGCGCATGCTCTAAGTTGTAATTATTTAGCATGAAAAGAGAAGGCGTGGAGGGAAAAAGCATGAAATGGAGTGGATGGGTACGGAGAAAATGAGAGGTAATACCACGCCAGGTTGTACGAACGAATCATCTTCACTTCTTCAGTATCTTACAGATTCCATATTATGTGCGTAGTATATCAATATCAAACTATAATAAAACAAACATTTGAGTATAATATCAACAACAGGTTGACCCGAAGTATAAACGATACCTAGCTACATTTACGTAAAACTTGATACATGCAAGTACTAAATTTTTTCAGCATTTTTTGAGCTTTCTTATATTTTTGTGCAAATGATTTAGACTCTGCGAGTTTTTGGCAGCAGATTTCTCACTTTCAACGACATTTTTTTAGCCATTAGCCATTTTTAGTTATACTATTTTACTTTTAGAGACAAGTTATGAAAAAAAGTCACTAACGGTCACACAGGATGTCGCTAAAGTCCACATTTGTCGCTAAGATAAAAAAACTGTGTTGCTAGTAAAACTCGCACAGATAAATGTTCGAGGTTAAGATTTTGTTTTCTCCTAATTCATTAATCTTGACGAGTCTCGTATGATTTTGTTCGTTTACTTCTAACATGAATCATTCATTCATTTGGAGATATGAAATGATACGGGTATTTGAAATTTCTGTTACTAAACTAAACGAATATCCACAAGTACGTGGAAAATATTCCCTTCATATGTGAGTCATTGTTAGGTTGAAAAAGTTTGATAGTAGAAAACATGAACAGGATCATGATCGGCTGTATATTCATAACTTGTTGGGTCATACCAAACTCACTCGACGGTTATACAAAATTTATCAAGTTGAAAAAATCGTAACAAATACATATCAAGTTTTGATCCGCTCTTTTTAAGAGATATTTGTATCTAATCAATATGTACGAAAAGTCAAAAACTCAAACTCGTATTGTTTTGATATAGACATGATGTTGGTAGAATGGTAGGAGAGTAGTAGACACAATATGATATGCACAAATCATGCATAGTACAGTGCATGGGGGTCGTGATGAAGAAAACCAAGGCGGAAGGCCCCAAGCCTCTTTACCCGTAATGTGGCCGGGGGAAAACATGCGATGTTGGCACCGCCCGGGCCACAAAAAAGCTGATATTGAATTGCAGACAATCAAACATAACGTTAGTTACTTAGTTCTGGAATCCGTGTTTCTGATACAGCTTTAAATACATACACATCTTGTCACCCGTGGATATAATGCATGGTGCATGGCCCATGTTTTGATTGCAACATAACATTGCCAAGACACTTGTTCATGCAAGGGATTTTGTATCTGTTATACAATTATGCTAGACTGTTTTATGATTAAAAAAAATAATATCGCACTACGACCACTACTACACAATCAGCTTTTACCCACGAAAATTTTCTCACGGAACAAAAACCGTGAGAAATTTGACACAGTATTTCCATGGATTTCCCACAAAAATGACAAAAAAATATTCCGTGGGAAATTTCCCACGAATTTCCCACAGAAGCATTGACCAAATTTTCCGTGGGAAAGTCGTGACAAATTACCCACGGACTTCCCACGGATTGCAAATTACCCACGGAGTACAAAATTATTTTTGTTATTTTACACATCCGTGGGAAAGCTGTGGCAAATTACCCACGGATTTCCGACAGTATACACATTATTACTGTTATTTATTTATCCGTGAGAAATCCGTGGTTAATTTACCCACGATTTCCCACGGACAACGTATTATTTTATTAATTATTCATCCGTGGGAAATCCGTGGGTAATTTACCCACGGATTTCCCACGGATAACATATTATTTTATTATTTATTCATCCGTGGGTAATTTACCCACGGATTTCCCACGGACAACATATTATTTTATTATTTATCCATCCGTGGGTAATTTACCCACGGATTCCCCACGGACAACATATTATTTTATTATTTATCCATCCGTGGGTAATTTACCCACCGATTTCCCACGGACAACATATTATTTTATTATTTATCCAGACGTGGGAAATCCGTGGGTAATTTATCCACGGATTTCCCACGGACAACATATTATTTTATTATTTATCCAGCCATGGGAAATCCGTGGGTAATTTACTCACGGATTTCCCACGGAACTTAATTTACCCACAGATTTTCCACGGAACTTTCCCACGGATTTCCCACGGAAAACAAATTATTTTTTTATTTATATATCCGAGGGAAATGTGTGGGTAAATTACCCACGAATTTCCTACCGATTACAGATTTCCCACGGATTTCCCACATATTATCCACATATTTCCCACGGACTACCAATATTTTATGATTTATACATCCGTGAGAAAGTTGATAAAAGTTTATACAATAAGACATACAAATTACATTATAAAGTCGATAAACAGTTAAACAATAAAACATACGAATTATATTACAAAGTCGTCGATAAATAGTTAAACAATCAAACATACGAATTATATTACAAAGTCGAAAAAACATACGAATTATATTACAAAGTCGAAAAAACATCCGAGTTATATTACAAAGTCGAAAAAACATACGAATTACATTAAAAAGATGTTAAAACATACGAATTACATTACAAAGTCGATAAAACATACGAATTACATTACAAAGTAGATAAAACATACGATTTACATTACGAAGTAGATAAAACATATGAATTACATTACGAAGTCGAGATGCTAAATTGACTTAATGATAAAGTACTACAAACTAATGTTCCCCACGTTATCGTAAAGCTCATGTACTAAATGACAAACTACTCCTTTGAACATCTCATATACAACGATACCCTATCAACTACTCCTTTGAATATCTCGTATACAACAATACCCTTTGAACATCTCGTATACAACGATACCCTATCAACCACTCCTTTGAACATCTCGTATACAACGATACCCTTTGAACATCTCGTATCGACTACTCCTTTGAACATCTTTTATACAACGATACCCTATCGACCACTCCTTTGAACATCTCGTATACAACGATACCCTATCGACTACTCCTTTGAACATCTCGTGTACAACGATACTCTATCGACTACTCATTTGAACATCTCGTATACAACGATACCCTTTTAACATCTCGTATACAACGATACCCTATTAACTACCCCTTTGAACATCTCGTATACAACGATACCCTTTGAAAATCTCGTATCGACTAATCCTTTGAACATCACTTATACAATGATACCCTATCGACCACTCCTTTGAACATCTCGTATACAACGATACCCTATCGACTACTCCTTTGAACATCTCGTGTACAACGATACCCTATCGACTACTCATTTGAAAAAAGTGGGTACATACCTGATACAAATGATTTTGCTTGGGTTCAATTTAATTCTCAGTATCTTCTCGAATCGATCACGGTTCAAAGTGGAATAGTTGTTCTTGGTTACTAAAAAGGGGTTTGGTTTTCTGTTCTACTAAAAAAGGTAAATGCGTGAAGTAAATAAAGATAAACTAAAAGCAATTAATAAGAATAAAACTTGAATTAAAATAAAACAGTTAACTACCTAAACTCAGAAAAAGTCAGTGATTCGGAATGTTAAGGCTTGATCCGGAATATACTAAACAGAACCCTTCATTCGGAACCTATGCTTCATTCGGAACATTGACCTTCATTCGGAACATTTTACAACAAACCTTCATTCGGAATATTTGTTCATCCGGAACATTTGCTTGATCCGGAATATCTTTGATTCGGAATAAAATTGATTCGGAATAACACTGACTCGGAACAAAATACTAAAAACCCTTTATTCGGAATATTGATTGCTCATTCGGAAGATTTGCTTCATCCGGAATAAAAATTGACTCGGAATAACTTTGACAAGAACCTTCATTCGGAACATCTAACTGATTCGGAATATTTATAAAAAACCTTCATTCGGAACATCCCTTCATCCGGAATATTGATTATTCCGGATAAATACACTGATTCGGAACAACTGAAAGAAATTACTTGATTCGGAATATTGCTTGATCCGAAACAATATGTCAAAACCCTTGATTCGGAATATTGAATTGATTCAGAATCTGGGGAATGATGATGACGCGAAGAACAGGGAAGGAACACAAGGAGGAATTTAACCAAAATCAACCAAGCTTTTAACCAAAACTTAAACCAATTTAACCACTAATCATCCACTAATCATAATCATCAAACCAAAACAATAAAAACATAAAACCCACTTACTTTTAAAGATTGAAATCAACCAAATAGGAACTTGAGACTTTGAATCAAAAAGAGAAAGATGAACAAGATGAAATGAAAGATGATATTGATCGATTAATGTTAAACAAACAAAGGGAAAGATTAAAACTTACAAATCTATGATGAAATCAAGAAAAAATAAAAATCACCAACACCTTAGTGGTGTTTGTTCCCTACGAAATAAGAAAGAAGAAAAAACTGGAAAAGAAAAACTAGTCTCCAAGTTGTGAAGGGATCTCTTTATATAGGCCTTGTCTTTGGTTGGTGAGTGGGCTTTCTCCCTTTCTTCTTGTCTTCTCGTCCTTTCAGAAAAGTTGACGTTTTCGATTCTGATTCGGGATTTGTCGACGAATAAATTCAACTTGTCTTTTAATTTCTTCGTTTAATAGACTTGAGTTCTTTCGACATATGTAAAGCTTCCATCTTTGGTCCTTTTCTTCGATAAATCTTCAAATAGGCCCATTGACTTCAAATCTTTTGCATCTCTTGGACAATAGACTTCGTCTTGAGTCTTTTTCTTCGATAAAACCCGTGCAATCCCATGTTTTCTTCAATATTATCTGGTTGGCTCTGAAAACACAACAAACACACAAACCACGCATAATTCCAAATAAATGATATTAAATACGCGTTTTGGTCTTGTTTTAGCAAGAAATAAGTGGTAAAAGGATGGGTGTTTACACACCTATCAAATCCCCTACACTTAACCATTGCCATGCCCTCATGTAATGCTTAGTGATAAAGCAATTTTACACTTTTCTCATAATCAATCAACCTTGGCCTTATTAACATACTACTAAACAAAAATTAAAGTACTAAGAGAAATTAAAACTTTAAAGTAAACAAAAGGATAGAAAACCATTTTCACTTGAAAATAGCTATATGGAAATAACTTGCAAAGAGATCTAAGACTTACATTAGGGCTTCGGTGCTGCGAAGATTTATCACCCTCAACTTTCACGTTCCCCAAACTAAACTTAAAAACGAGATCATTGTTATTATAAGTTAGCAAAACAAAAACTTACACACATGGCTTAATTATATGCTTAAACTCCCTTATTCCTAGGTGTATCTCTTATATTTTATTGTTGTCTTAGAATGATCATGAAGATGCATTTTTGGACTTATTTCGATAGTTTATTTAGGCTGAAAGCAAAGTAGGACGATTTGATTAATAGTTAGCTAAAGGACAAAATCTCTTAAAACTACTTCTCGGGATATCAAAAAGTTCATATCTTGGCATAACTCGCTTCACGATTTGAGACCTTTCTCGGGCCGATATTTGGCATGTACTTCATACTTCATATCTTGAGAGACGTTCTTGAGATAATGGTCTTCTCTTCGTTAATAGAGTTTCTTCACTTGGAGACTTTTGAGGGATACTCCAACTTTGTTGACCACGACTTCATCATTATTTCTTCAATCGTTAATTGGGATTTTGAGATACAACGATCCGCCTCCTTTTCGGACTTGGATCTATTTATCCTCATACCTTGTTAGGGTCTTTTCGGATAGACTTCTCCATGATCTTTATGGGAGTTGATTGCTTTTCGTCGTGAGTCTTGATCCTTCATATTGATTTTGAGAATAATGCTTTTCACATCACCTTGGATCTTTAGCAATAAAATGGAATCCTCATGCCTTGTTAGGGCCTTTTTGGACTCGCCAATCTTCGCGCCCCGCTTCATAAGTTATGCCATGGCTATGAACTCTTATCATTACCGAGCAACTTTTAAACGATCTTGGGCTAGAAGCTAAGTAACTTTTCAAATCGTACGACCTTACTTATTGCAGATAAATTATTAGCAGGCGATGGGAGGAAAAGCTTATAATCACACCAAGTGTGCTTGTGCAAGAATACCGACTTATAATTGGCTCTATTATTTCTTGTTCTCCACAATTTAAAATCTCAAGTAATGAGACTCGTGGATGCTTAGCCTAATAAACCAATTAAGGTCTACATGGTTAAGGATACTTGCTAGAATAAACTTGGATAAGTCTATTCGGGTTGAGTCAAAATAATCGCAACGGGCCTAATATGCCAAAGACTTCTAAACTAGCTACACCACTTTATTAAAAAAATTTGACTTTATTGCGGGATATATACATATGAAAGCAACGAAAGCAACGAAAACAACGATAAAAATTTAAAAATTACGACTATATGGCCAAAGTTAATTAAAAATTTGAAAAATGCTGAAAAAGATGATTTTCCGGTTAAATGAAGGCATTTTAATTGAAAAGTCCACTTAAAACTTCGATAGAAGTCTCCCCTACACTTAATATAAACATTGTCCTCAATGTTTAAGCATGTGGGAAAAGCCTCCCCTACACTTATGACATTGTGCACGTTGGTTAAATCAAGCTAAGGAAGAGACGACAAAAGTAATCAATTTCAAATGTGAGTATGAAGAAAATTGAATCACGATAGTTGAGAGATAGAACCGGATTTCGGATAACACGGGAGCATGGTTCTTCAAAGGTTCCAAAAGTGCGTTCATCCCTGTAATCACATCACCACACAAACACAAACAACCTATATAGGTCCCCCTACACTTAGGAGGTAAAACGGAAAAGGATAGATACTCGGGTTGCCTCCCGATGAGCGCTTGTTTTTTTATAACCGACTCACGAGCTTGACTCGACCCAAAACTAGTTCATGGGAAACGTGGTGAGGGATGGAATCATCTCATGAGAGATGTCCTCACCAAAGTACAACTTCACTCGTTGGCCATTCACCTTAAAATTGGGTCCATTGGGTTGAGCGAGCTCGAGAGTACCATATGGAAAAATTTGGGCAATGGTGAATGGGCCGGACCAACGAGATTTCAGCTTGCCCGAAAAGATTTTTAACCGAGAGTTAAAGAGTAAAACTTTGTCTCCAACTTGGAACTCTCGGTTTTTAATCTTAGAGTCATGAATGAGCTTAGTCTTTTCCTTATAGATCAAAGAATTTTCATAAGCCTCATTCCGGAGTTCATTGAGCTCATTGAGTTGGATTTTGTGTAGGTCACCGGCTTTGTTGATGTCGAAATTAGCCCACTTCAAGGCCCAGTAAGCTTTGTGCTCCAACTCAATGGGGAGGTGGCATGCTTTCCCGTACACGAGACGATATGGTGTACAACCAATCGGAGTCTTGTATGCGGTACGGAAAGCCCACAGAGCATCATCAATTTTATCGGCCCATGAGGCACGATGCTCTCCCACGGTTCGTTCAAGAATTCGCTTTAACCCGCGGTTAGAAATTTCAGCCTGGCCATTAGTTTGTGGGTGGTATGCGGTGGAAAGACGATGATTGACACCATACTTAGCCATGACTCTTGCGAATTGATCATTGCAAAAATGAAGCCCGCGATCACTAATAATGACACGAGGCACACCGAATCTAGCGAATAGCGACTTTAAAAAGTTACAAACCACCCTTGCGTCATTAGTGGGTAAAGCTTTGGCTTCAACCCATTTAGAAACGTAGTCAATGGCTACAAGGATGTATTTGTTTCCTTTAGATGAAGGGAATGGCCCCATAAAGTCGATGCCCCATACATCAAAGATTTCACATTCTTGTATGAAATTTTGAGGCATCTCATCTTTATGTGTGATCTTGCCTTGTCGTTGGCAAGCATCACAATGTTTAACCATTTCGTGAGCGTCACGATAAATGGTGGGCCAATAAAATCCCGAGTCAAACACTTTCTTAGCGGTGAAGTTGGGACCAAAGTGACCACCGATGGGTCCTTTGTGGCAAGCTTCGAGAATGTCTAAAGCCGCCGGTCCATCAACACATCGGCGAATAATCAAATCAGCACATTGTTTGAAGAGATACGGGTCATCCCAAAAGTAAGTCTTAATATCTTCGAAGAACTTTTTCTTTTGTTGGGATGTTAACCCGTCAATGAGAATTCCACCCGCCAAGTAGTTTGCAATGTCCGCAAACCACGGGGTCTCATCTTGATTCAAGTTGATAGACATTAAGGTCTCAAGGGGAAAAGAGTCATTGATCTCTTTGTTCGGATGATCCCCTTGATAAGGATCCTCAAGTCTACAGAGATGATCCGCGGCTAGGTTTTCGGCTTCCTTCTTATCACGAATTTCGATTTTAAATTCTTGAAGTAGCAAAACCCAGCGAAGAAGTCTTGGTTTAGAATCTTGTTTAGTTAACAAGTACTTCAACGCGGAATGATCGATATACACGATGGTGGTAGAAAAGACAAGATAGGGGCGGAACTTTTCAAAAGCATACACTACAGCTAAAAGCTCTTTTTCGGTAGTGGTATAATGCAATTGAGCCCCTGTCATTGTCTTGCTAGCATAATGGGTCGGTTGGAAGTGTTTATTCACTCTTTGGCCCAAAACCGCTCCAATAACAAAGTCGCTAGCATCGCACATCAACTCGAAAGGCAGCTCCCAATTAGGGGTAACCAAGACCGGTGCCTTAGTTAGCTTATCCTTAAGAAGGTTGAAGGCTTCAATACACTCTTTGGAAAAGATAAAAGGAGTATCTTTTTCCAAGAGGTGGGTCATCGGGCGAGCGATTTTAGAAAAATCTTTGATTAATCGACGGTAGAAGCCTGCATGACCAAGGAAACTTCTCACACCCTTCATGGTTGAAGGTGGAGGCAATTTTGCAATAACATCGACTTTAGCACGGTCCACTTCAAGACCGGCTTTGGAGATTTTGTGTCCTAGCACGATGCCCTCTTTTACCATGAAATGGCATTTTTCCCAATTAAGAACAAGGCGAGTGTCTTCACACCGCTTAAGCATACGTTCTAAATTGGCAAGGCAAGCAGAGAAAGAATCACCATAAACCGAGAAATCATCCATGAAGACTTCTATAGTTTCTTCAACCATGTCATGGAAGATAGCCATCATACACCTTTGGAATGTCCCAGGAGCATTGCATAAACCGAAAGGCATGCGTTTGTAAGCAAATGTTCCGTAGGGACAAGTGAATGTGGTTTTCTCTTGGTCTTTGTGTGACAATCCGTCAATTTATGGTTGATATTTTATTCTCAAATATTATTTAAAAACATTATTTTAATGTTATATTATGAACTCACTTATTTTTGGGAAGAAATTTGGATTTATGTCTTGAAGTAGCATCGACTACGTTTAAACCGGAGGACTCTACGCCACGTGCTTACGTTTACATACACCGTTTTGGTGACAGTCCGACATTTCAGAAAATAAATTTATCCGTGAATATTATTTTGGAGTTTTAAATTTGTGTTGGTTCATAAACTCACAAATTTACGAGAAGAGATTAGGACTTACGATTTTATTTTAACGTCCTTTACGACTAAACCGGAAACCTTAGGATTACGTATTTACATTTTCGAACTCCGTTTTTGATGAGACAATTTTTATTAGATTCGTTTTGTGCCATTGATTCATAATATATAAAAATGTTTTTCGTAAAACGACCCGAGGGCACGCAAATCGAGGAAACTAGAATCGAGGAATACCCGTAAATTAGTGGAATGAGACAAAACAAGTTTTGCCCCACCCCACTAATATGGGAAGGCTAAGGAAGCTCAACCACATCAATGATGTGTCAAAATCTTCACAAGGAAGCTTAACACTTGTATATATTTTCCCTAAACCACTTTGCTAAACCATTTCCTCACAAAAACATACATGCAAAACCACTAATTTCTCTCATCTCTCTCTCTTATTTTCGTCCCATATTTACCAAAAACAACCTCCATTTGATCTTTATTCAATCATAAATCATATGTATAATTTACATATGATGAAAACCCATTGAAGTTATAAAGATTGGAGGTGATCTTAACATGTAAAAAGGAGTTTTCAAGGGAGTTTGGGGCTGATTTCTCAAAGAGTTTTCATGAAGAACAAGGGCTGATTTTTGGAGGAATCTACAAATACTTGGTGTACCTAGAAGTGATGTTGATATCCCCTAAGATTGGTTACCCAAAACCAAGTCTTGTTCATCATCAACCCCATCTTTTCATCACTTTGGTGGTATAGAGATTGTTCTTCTCATCCTCTTGTTATTTTTATTATGTAATCATGTATTTTCTTTCTTATTTTATATGTATATGATGAATATATGATGATAAAAATATTGTGTGGGGATCAAGTGTTGATAAATATGATTAAAAAGATGAAAAACTATAAGAAACAAGACTAAAATCTTGCTTAAATTGTTGGCTGTATAAAAACAGTAAGTAACCAAGTTATGAACTGATAAAATGATAAAGTAGAATCCATTTACAGTAATTATAAGATATCATACACATGTGAGAGTTGGCCATGCAATGGAATCATTATAATGAGTGAGATGTGATCAAAACAAGTTTAGAGTACCAATCTGAATAGTCAGTTTTGGACGGACTGTTAAGGATATTTAGAGTTGGATTAAGCAGTAGCTAAAACTAAGTTAATTGTAGCACATATCATGTAGTTTATGGTGTCCAAAAATGAGCTTCTATCTCTTTGTATAACTCAAGATATGGTAAAAATGGTGAAAGTGAAAGTAAAAATCAGATTTTGGGAAATTAAAGTATAATAATATTATATAAGCACTCAAATAAAAATAGTATAAAATGTGAATTAAAACCCACTAACTTATATAATACATTTATATAAATATGTATAAGGATAAATAAATGGACATTTTATAAAAATGATAGTTTGATAAGTTTTATAAGTTATAAAACTATAAACATGATTTTTACGACTTTTTCGGCTATTACCGTAAAATTAACGTTTTTGTTAAATAAAACTTAGACGATTGGACCCGTCTAATGTAAACTTTTATAAACTCATATACTGATATATAAACATATATAACAAGTAAAAACTGATAAAACCCGAACTATATAACATACGGACATTAACGGGCTAAGTTAACGTTATTGGACTAATAATACAACAAAATGGGCTAAAACACTTATAAACTTATTTATTGGGCTTAACCCATTTGGGCCCAACTTGTAAAATATAAATACTGATAATACAAGTATGAAATGGATTAATACAAGTTAAAGAACTTATAATAAGTTTATTGGACTTAAAATATGTAAATAGGTAAAACTAGTAAACTAGTATAAAAGTTATCGACACATAACACTAAAATGAGTAAATGAGAATATGTAAACACACTTGATCATTATATATATAAAATCATCATATGTATACATAATTGTTATTTTGATAATGTCATTGGACAAAAGTCTAAGACGAGTATTATTTGTCTAGGTTTCCGTGATTGAAGCACGTACCGTACGTCCGAATTGCCGATAACCCGCCTTCCCACATCAACGTGAGTTCATAGCCTCGCACTCTTTTAAATGGTCTTATAAAATGTTTTATAAACCCGCGAAGGAGATAACATGTTAGTTTTTATGAAATAGGGCACTAGTTGTCCCGATTGTTTGTTTATTGATTTGGACCCGAATGATTGTATGACCCGATGAATGATTAAATGACCCGATAGATAATGAAATGGATTATTAAAGTTAGGTTATGTCACTAAAAGTCCCATTAGCATGAATTGTGAACTACTGGGATTTGGTAGACGCTTATGCATATAATAGTACTATTTGGGGACGATCACCCCAGTTCGCGCCTTAACGGTTGATCCTCGTCGTGCCACATTGATTGGTAAGCGAATTTATGTTTGAGAAGATTTACACAAGCGTGATTATTGTGACGAAACACTAATTTATATGGGCAAATGATTGTCGGGTTAGCTACCCGTTGTTTGTTGTAGTAAGGTAACAATGTCATGCGGCTTATAATAATCCAATTAACGAAATACTGCTATATGCACCGAATTATGATGTATTGCCTGACTAGCAATACGGGGTCATACTATTGATATTATGTTCGTGTTTTGGTTTTATATAGCCATATTCATATAACGGTTTTATTTAATCTATACAACGTTATAAAACGTATTGTATGATGTTTTTAACGACAATGGTTCGTATAATGATTTTGAAGGCGAAAGCCTATATTATAATTTTAATAAGGATTTGTATAAAATGACTTTGGCTATTTTATGGCCTATTACAATGATTTGTACAAAATGATTTTCGGTAATAATTTTATACCGATGTTATATTGATGGATTTTATTAAACTCAATGAATTCACTCGGCGTTATCGCTGACCTTTTCTTTTAACATGTTTTATCTCAGGTACTTGAAAGTAATTCTCGGGAAAACAACAAGAATTCATGGCCCGCACTTAAACAACAAATTTCCATTCAAATTCTTTGTAAAACTTTGTATGAAATAATATGAGATATTTATGAATGGAAATGCTTTATTATTAAACGACGCGATTTTTAAGCGTTGTCTATGATGTGAGTAATGTGTTATCCCGTAACACCAACTAGTCTTCCAATGTATTGAATTGAGTAAATTCGGGGGTGTTACAGTTTGGTACCAGAGCTCTCGTTATAGAGAACGAAAGATTTTTAAAACCTAAGGTTTTGAAAAAAACATTTCAAAATCTTTTAACTATAAACATTTTTCACAAAATGTCTAAAAATCTTTTGACTATAACGGTGCCGAAGAATTCCCGAGTTACCGATAAGGCCAGACTGTGAAGTGTTATTTTAATATATATATAACTTGGATTATATATATACATATGATGTAATTTGATTACATGATTGTTTGATGATTATTTTGATATTTATACGAGGTATTTATACGACGTAGATTGTCACAAGGAACCCTAAAATCCCCTAGTAAATTAATCGAAGCTATTCTCGTAGGAATTCTAGCTATCCTAGATCTAAACCAAGTTGTGGATATTTATGATCCCAACAAATGGTTGATATTCGTTGAAATGTAGATATTAGTTGATTGTGATATTGAAAAAGAATTGGCGAGATTAAATCTGATATCAATGTCATGACGATCTTTCCTTATAGAGTGGAGTTTTACAAAACGTTATCACCTTGAAAGATGTCATCTGATTCGTTGTCATCCAATTCTTAAATTGAAATCGAAAGGGTGAATGTTGCACTTGAGGCTGTCATTGGAACCATTACCCAAAAGCCTCATGCCACTAATACCTTTCCGAGAAGTCTAATTCAATGTATGAGTCATCTCATACTAGTGACTGATTTGATAATTGTTGTTGTAAGAGCTATAGGATTGGAAATTAAGTATTGATTCATATCGAGCTTTTATTGCCCTTTTAAGGTCTAAAAATAAAGTTGAAAGTATTGGAGAATGAGGTAAGATATCGCATTGAGTATAAGATTGATTGAAACTTGGATAAAGTAAAATTTAACTTGTATGGAATATGAGATTGTTAAGAGGAAGTCGTTAAGTTCTTTGATTGAATTATGAGGTTTTAAATGATTGTAGGTTCGTGTTAAGGGTTTTTTCTAGGCCATTGTCCAATGCTGAGGATGCCCAGTGTCCAATAAATAAATTGAAGAAATCTTCTTCTGAATTGGGACCGATGGATCTTCCGGGACAGGGGGGACACCTAATGACTCTTGTAGATGTGGTATCTTTTAAAAAATAATCCCTAACTTAACTGAGACATCAGTTGGTAGGATGAGTTCTTGGAATTGTATGACATAGTGACACACAATGTGTTACGGTACAATTTTGACTTGTTTGTGATTAATGAAAGACTACCTTTGATTGCTAAATTCTACATGTATCGATATTATCTATCTTTTCTTGCTTCATCCTAATGTTCGCATTAGTGATGCAACTATTGAACAAGTACTCATCTCGATTTGAGTTACGTTGTGGATTATTCTTTTTGAGTGCCATCGAGGTCATGAACCTCATGATTATTTGGCTAAGCTCATTTCCTATCATATTGTAGTTAGTTCTTGGTGAACAACTTTTCATCACTCTTTTGCAGATCACTCATTCTTTTTATAAGATAAAACAGTATCATTTGAGGAAATTGAATTTTCATCACTGTAAGGATTATTCAAAGTGAGATTTATAAGTGATTGTTATCGAAATGAAGTTGTTTATAAAACACCTTGGAAAACTTAATTGTTTTCATAACAAGGAAAATCTTTTGTAAATTTATTTTGATTCTTATTTAAGAATTAAGCATGTAAATGTTTTTATTATAAACATGATGATAAAGTTTTGACGAACTGAGTATTGCATCGTTAATCATGAAATTGTATATAGTTGCGCGCCTACATACAATTTGGAAGTGACCATGCAAGGCTGATTAGTAGTCACCATGAAATTATTAATAAACACTAAATTTTCTTTGTAACTATGAAAGATTAAATTTTATAAGATCTGCAAGAAGTGAAAAATAGGGACATATTGATAGGGACACCTACATATGTGCCCGAACTATTTATTCTTCTGAATCGAATTTACTCATCTGTGGAAATTGTCTTATTTGACAATTGACAATTCTTTCTTGTTCAATTCTCCCGTAGTGAGATTCTTAGGAAAAGTATCTGATTACCGAGTGTTGATACCCGACTGGATGTGTTGACGTTCTTATCATTTCTTATGATTTGATTTCATTTGAATGACCTGGGTAACGATCCGAGGAGCTTTCGAATGCGTACTCAAATTATGAAAACATGGGATATATTCATATTCGTTAAGTGTTTTCGTCTATATCTGATTTGAAATTCTCTCGCATAAATTATGCGTTGACCTTACTCTTTTAAGGTTAGTTATGTATCTAGATATCCTTGAATTTGCGAAGGATTATGAGTTATTATTAGTCTTTTGAGAAGTTCACATCTTATCAACGATAATGAAACTGGAAAGTTGGTAGTGCCAGTAGAATGGATTGATTGATTACGACATGACGACATTGTCTTAATTGATGGGATCTCGAATAGAATTCCCCTAAATGATAAGATGTTGATTATCAAAAGTGATCTAAATAATTCTTGATGGATGACCATATCCTGCATTTAGATCTGAAATTATATAGTGAATGGTTGTGAATTAGTCATAGATATTATAATCTAGAAAGAACCTAATATGAATTTATTAAAAGATGTTTCCGTTATCTAAAACTTTAGGAGGTATTTATTGGTGAATCACCTAGACTTTCGCCATTAAGGCAAAGTTGAATTTAGTATTGATTATATTCCCGGTTGCACCTGTGACATGTGCACTGTACGTCAGCACCATCTAAATTAAAAGAATTACCGTACAACTGAGAGAGTTGTCGGAGAAAGCTTTTATTCTACCGAGCTCGTCATCATGAAGAGCTACGGTGTTATTATTCCTTTTATTTATTGATTACTGTGAACTGAGTAAATTGACAATCGAAAACGATATCCATGACTCGAAATGGAAGATTTGTTTGATCATTTACAAGGTTCTAGCGTATGTTCTAAAGATTTGATCCATGGCATGGTTATCATCAACTTCGCATCTGCGAAAAATATTATGTATTCCAATCACTACATCCGGTACTTGTAATAAACATTATGAGTTTCACGTGGTGTCGTTTGGACTGACTAATACACATGTAGCATTCATAAATTTAGTGAATCACGTGTGTAGGCTGTAATTTGATAGATTCATGCTTGTGATCATTAAGGACTATTTGTTTGTTTATAAGAATAAGAATGAGTTAATAATTATTTATAGATTGCCCTGAATTGACCGAACAATAAAAACCTGTACCTTAAATATTTAACATGTGATTAAAGACTAAATCCTTTACATTATTTGACCGTGTGATTAATAGAAAATGGAATATATTGACTCTTTAAAAATTAGAGCCATTTGAAACTTTAGGTTTTACCAAAAAGGAAGTGCAAAAATGTTTTGACAAATGTTTTATCAAAAGAACTTTTGAGGGATTTGAAAAAGAGATTTTGTATACCCTTTTTTTTTCTTTTATCGTTCCTCGACTCGACTCGAATTGATTTCCAATTAACGTTCGACTTACTTTGTTTTTGGTGAAAAGTATTTTTGGTAATTTAAATTAAACTATATAATTTTAAGAACTATTTAAAGCTAATTTTAAACTAAGACAAACTTTTAAATAAAAACAATTTTAGAATAAAAGTTAAATCTAAATTTATAAAACAAGACTATATTAAATGAAAACTATTTAAAATAAAACTTTACACCTAATTAATTTTAAACTAAAAACTTTTTAATATAAATCTAAAGAAATTTTAAACTAAACTTAAATATATAAAAGAAAACTAAAAAGTAAATTGAAAACTAATTTAGAATTTATAAAAATAATTAAAGATTAAAACTATTTTTTATTTATTTATTTTTATATTTTTGAAAAGCAAATAAAAATGGAATTTAAAAAAAACTAATTTAAATCTTTTTAATTAAAATTAAACTTAAAACTTAACTAAACTTGATTTAAACTAATTAAAATAAACAACCAAATTTAAACTAATCCTATATTAATCTAATGTTGCAAAGCAATAAACAAAAGGAGGTCTAGCACAATGGTTGGGGCGCAGGACAGTTGAGCTGGAGGTCTGGGGGTCGAATCCCTCCAGAACCAAAATTTGCTTAATATTTTTATGACTTTTTATTTTTTTTGGAATTTTTGCTAACAGACCAAATGGGATCTGTAATATTTGAAGCAGTAGAAACGCAATAATAAGCTAATATTAGTACCAAATAAGCTGATAAAACAAATAAACTAAAAACCAAATAAGCAAATAAAAGATGACTAAATAAGCTGAAAACTAAATAAGCTAGGCCGATAAGCAAGACGACAAAATAAACAATAAAAATCAACTAAGCAGAAACGAACAATAAGCTATAATCGAATAAGCTGAAATATCAAATAAGCAACATGTGAAAAACATAAAGGAGAAACAGATAAGCTAATATATAAAAGCAATAAGCTAAAAATCCCAATAAGCTAGATTAAGCCATACAGCCGAAACAAAATAAGCCAAACCCACACAAATAAGCTAGATCAAATAAGCTAATCATAAAACATAAAAATAGTAAGCAGATCCAAATAATCAAATCTAAACAGTTAAAAAAGGAAACAAGAGAGATACTAAAAATCTTAACCAAACAGTAAGCAAAACTGAACAAAACCAAATGAGCAGATACTAAAAATCTTAAGCAGGTTATATTTGTTAAACTTGTAATGTTTCTGTGTCTTTTCCTTCATCAAAACTTCAGTACATATAGTTTATAATACACATCAGACAGCTAGCATACAACTAGCCTTATTAATATAAAGATAAGGATTGACAAATGATTGTCAATCTTGACAGCTAACGTTTGACAATCAGACAACTAACACTCCCCCGCAGTTTGAGCGGGAGGTAATCGAACACTCAAACTGGTGCGAAATTCTTCAAATAACACCGAAGGAAGACCTTTGGTGAAAATGTCTGCATACTGGTAACGAGATGGAACATGAAGGACACGTACGTGGCCCATAGCAACCATATCACGAACAAAATGAATGTCAATCTCAATGTGTTTGGTTCGTTGATGTTGTACTGGATTAGCAGATAAATAAACAGCACTAACGTTATCACAATAGACAAGAGTAGCGGTCACAAGTGGTGTGTGTAGTTCTCGAAGAAGATTTCGTAGCCATGCCGTCTCGGCAACAACGTTAGCGACACCCCGGTATTCAGCTTCAGCACTAGAACGTGAAAGAGTGTGTTGTCGCTTAGAAGACCATGATAAAATATTGTTGCCCAAAAATACACAATACCCTGATGTGGATCTACGAGTAGCAGGGCAACCAGCCCAATCAGCGTCAGTGTAACCCACAAGAGAAGATCCTGATGATGCATATAACTGTAAACCAAACTCCAAAGTGCCCTGAACATAACGAAGAATCCTCTTTAGAGCAGCTAAGTGAGGCTCTCGAGGATCATGCATATATAGACAAATTTGTTGCACTGCATAAGACAAATCAGGACGAGTGAATGTAAGATACTGTAGACCTCCTGCAAGACTCCGATACAAAGTAGGATCTGAAATAGGAGTCCCTTCGGGACCAAGCTTGGACTCAGTGTCAACAGGAGTCCGAGTAGAATTGCAGTTGAGCATATGTGCTCGTTGAAGCAACTCCATAGCATATTTCTTCTGAGAGAGAAACATCCCTGTAGTGTTCCGTGTAACAGAGATCCCCAAGAAATAATTAAGGGCGCCAAGATCTGTCATGTCAAACTCCCTGTTTAGAGAGAAAATAATCTTCTGAAGCAAAGCTGTAGAGGAAGCTGTGAGAACAATGTCATCCACATAGATCAATAAATATGCAGTGTTAGTACCAGATCTGTAAATAAATAGAGAGGAATCACATCTACTAGGAGAAAATCCAACTCGAGTAGCATAAGCAGCAAATAGATGAAACCAAGCACGAGGGGCTTGTTTCAACCCATATAATGACCTCTGAAGCTGACATACATGATGAGGATACCGAGGATCCACAAAACCTGGAGGCTGGTGCATATACACAGTTTCCGATAAATCACCGTTAAGAAAAGCGTTCTTAACATCCAATTGATGAATAGGCCAATGCCTAGTCAGTGCAAGACTAAGAACAGTACGAATAGTGGCCGGCTTGACAACCGGGCTAAAAGTCTCATCACAGTCAATGCCGACCTGCTGACTACTACCATTGGCAACTAATCGGGCTTTATACCGACTTAATGAACCATCAGCATGAAATTTATGCTGAAATAACCACAAACACCGCACAATATTAGCACCAGGAGGTCTTGGGACGAGAACCCAAGTACCGTTTTTAAATAAAGCATTATATTCATCATACATAGCATCCCGCCAATGCGGATCAGATAAAGCAAGAGATGGGGATTTTGGTATAGGAGATATGTGGGAAACATGAAGATTTAGACGTTGAGTGATCTTACGTGTGCCATCTTGATTTCGAGTAACCATAGGGTGAGTCCGAGTTACTTGATTACTAATAACAGGTTGAGAGTTGTTGTAGGTTTGGGTTTCAGTTGGAACTAGGGTTGTAGATTGGGCTTGGTTTTGTGTTGTAGGCGTTGAACTGGATGGAGGTTGTGTTTGGGTTATAGGTGGTGTAAGGTGATGGGTAGATTGGGCCGAGAAAAGTGGTGAGAAACCAGGTGGTGGGCCACTAGAGTAGTTTGGTTCAGAAGTAGGGTGTGTATGGTTTGGTGTTCGAGGTATCAGTGGGTTAACATTAGATGTTGGCGGTGGAGTATTTTGTGGGGAATTATGGATTATATGACGAGTAATTGGTGAGGTATATGTGTCGAGGAACTCATACGAGGACGAAGGTGTGATAGATCCATAGGGAAACTGATTTTCGTCAAAGGTTACATGTCTAGAGATGATAATTTTGTTTGTAGTTAGGTCAAGACACCGATAACCTTGGTGATATGCTGGGTAACCTAAAAATATACATGGTGTGGCTCGTGGAGCAAGTTTGTGTGGTGGAAATGAGTGGGGATAACAAAGGCATCCAAAAGTGCGAAGTTTGGAATAGTTTGGTTGTTTGTTGAATAATTTGGTAACTGGTATCTCATTTTAAATAGCGGTTGAGGGAAGGAGATTTAGAAGGTAGGCAGCCATGTGAAGTGCCTCGACCCAAAATATAGGCGGAAGGTTGGCTTGAAAAAGTAACGTACGAATCATATTATTTATAGTGCGAATCATACGTTCTGATTTTCCATTTTGTTGGGACGTTTTTGGACAAGAAAATCTCATTTGAATACCATGTGTAGAGAAAAGTTCAAGAAATTGGGTGTTATCGAACTCACCACCATGATCACATTGAAAACTAAGAATGTCACATTTAAATTGATTTTTAACATAAGAACGAAAGTTTACAAACTTAGAAAACACTTCAGATTTAGTTCGAAGAGGATAGATCCACAAATAATGAGAAAAATGATCAAGAAAAATCACATAATACTTAAAGCCACCCATACTAACAATGGGGGACGTCCAAATATCAGAATGAATAATCTCAAAACAACTGGAAACAATAGAAGTAGAATTAGAAAAAGGAAGTTTTACATGTTTACCAAGCTGGCAAGCATGACAAACATGAGGAGACTTCTCCTTATTACAAGAAATAAAATTACGAGAAGTAAGAGAACGTAACACGTCATCACCTGGGTGACCGAGGCGTTAGTGCCACGTAGAAGGACTCAAATATATCAAAGCACTTGGAAGAGACGACGGATTAGTTACCGGATAGAGATCACCTGAGCTGTCACATCTTAGAAGGATATGACGAGTCAAGAAATCCTTCACAGAGAAACCAAAAGCGTCAAATTCAATAGTACATTTGTTGTCTCGGGTAAACTGACGAACAGATATAAGATTTTTAATAATATTAGGGGTAACAAGAACATTATGAAGATGTAAAGTCCGATGAAGAGTGGGAAGGATGCTATGACCTGTGTTTGTGACGGGTATTGTGTTACCGTCACCAACACGTATAGATGGATATAAGCAAGAATTAAAAACAGTACTTAAATTACTAATATTAGAATTAAGGTGAGAAGATGCACATGTATCCATATTCCAAGTACGATCCTGAAAATTTGTGATGAATGCATTCGGTAGTAAAGTTTCCCGTGCCGGTATATATGAAGGAACCGTGGATGTATAATTCATCTTTATTATGTTCTCCAACATGAATTATACAAACGACACATATACTTCCACCGCAAAACAATATACAAAGAAAAATAAATACTTCAAAAATGACTTGAAATTAAATGTTGAATCTTGGATACAGAGATCACGTGGGAACAAATACTCACACAATTGTTGATACAATAAAAGGCAGCGAATAGTGAAGAAGAAAGAGAGGTGTATGCGGCAGTGATTAATTGGATTCAAAATCACAACGGACGAAGAAAATATTTTAAGGTTTAATGTTTGGCTCTGATTACCATGTTAAACTTGTAATGTTTCTGTGTCTTTTCCTTCATCAAAACTTCAGTACATATAGTTTATAATACACATCAGACAGCTAGCATACAACTAGCCTTATTAATATAAAGATAAGGATTGACAAATGATTGTCAATCTTGACAGCTAACGTTTGACAATCAGACAACTAACAATATTAACTAAATTTAACATAAAAAAATAAGAACAAGGACACACCTAATGACGAATCCATTGAGCCGAAGGTAGGCGTTGTGCCTCCTTTTGAACCGAAACAAACACCACCTTGAACATCAACTTATCACCACCAAATCCTTCCTCGAATAAAACTTCTAGCCAAGCAATTAATATCGAACCAGTACAGTATCCGGTTCAGTTTATTTATTTATTTATTTTATTTTTTTTTATTTTTTTTTTAATAATGATAATAACGAAAAACAGTATAAAAAATGAAGCAGATTCAACATACTCAACAGAAATATTAATTTAAATGAGAACCAAATTAATTAAATAAAATACTTTTCATTAATTAAAATCAAATTACATTCGACTGAAAATTAAAGGAATTACAATAAACCTAATCTAATTTTCTGAAAATTAAATCTAATTTAATCTACTCCTAAATTAACTAAAAAACTGAAAAATTAATAAAAAGCTGCCCTCAGTTACATGTGAAGGTGGGTTTTTATAGGAGAAACCCTCAAACCTTCTTGAATCTTCGTGGTGCCCAAGCAAACAAATCATGGCCGTTTCTTTTCTTCTCTCTCTTTTTCTTTTGATCAAACGGTGGATGAGACACCCCTTGCACACGGATTGCCAACGTGTCAAGGGGTGTGTTTCTTTCTTGCTTATGTGTCTCCTTTTTATTGGTGGATTGGTGTTGGATATGTGTATCCACCAATCAATTGCAAAGGATTGGCCACGTAGGTGAGAGATGAGGACCACACTTGGTGTTTGCTTCCGAATCTTAGGGGGGTTTAAATGGATTCGTGTGAATCACACGATTTTGGTAAAACTCCCAATTTTCATTGAGTAAAATTGGTGATGGATGATTTAGGGTTTGGTAAAAATAAAAAGGGCTGTGAGAATGGGAGATGCGTTTGGGAGAGAGAGTGAAAAGTGGGTGAGAATGGTTTTATTGATTGTATCGAAAATGGGATAAGGGTAAAACGTTTATTTAATAAAAGAGTGGGTGAAGTTTTATGGGATGCGTGTGTGGGGAAGGGAAAGTTGTTACGTGTGAGTTGACTGGGGTTTTATAAATGTGTGGGAAGTTGAATGAACATTTGGCCTAGCTAAGTCTCCTTCCGTCCATTTTATTTTGCAACTTGAGCTTGAACCAATTAACTCCCACGTCTCATGTTTAATATTGGGCTATTGGCCCAAAGTGTTAAAATTTCCATCCGTTTCTAATTTTGTTGGTAAATGGACTTTTAATGGGCTTTTAAACAAATGAGCATAATACATAACCTTAAATGGGCTTTTTGGCCCATTAATCAAATGTGGGTCCCACAAATCTCATTAAACTTGATAACTTGAATCTTTGAATAAAACGACTTGACTTTTGGCTTCTCGATCTTTTCTTCAAACCCGTGTCGATTTGTCGGTTTTCGTGATCTTTGGTTCACTTTTGGTTTCTTGACTTTATCTTTGTCTCTTTCTTAGACTTTTCTTTAACATTTGACCGTGAAATCCCGTGTTTTCTTTCCTTTTGATTATTTGTACCTATTTCACACAAAAAACACAAAACCACGCGTAATTCTGACTTTTACGATATTAAACACATGATTAGGTCTTGTTTTTCCTTAATTTTAGTGGCAAAAGGATAAGTGTTTACACACTTATTAAATCCCCTACACTTGACCATTGCAATGACCCCATGCAATGCATTATTTCAAAGCATAAAGTTACGTTTTCTCATAATTAACCCATCTCGGCCTTTATTAAGACTAGACGATTACCCGCGCATAGCGGCGGAAATTCTTAGCGCTAGATAATTAATTATATGTTATATTGTTGTAAGTGTTTATTATGACGTTTTAACATTAAAACGTGCAAAGATCAAAATGTAATTAAAAACGATTGTAACATGTGAATAATCATACAGTAATCTAAATAAAACATAGCTTAAAAAGACATTGTCAAATACCCAAGCATGGTGCAATTATACCTAGCAAACCACAAAAAGTTAACATGCATTGAAAATTCGAGATAGTAAATGTAAAGCTAAAGTTTTATGATCATGGATGAGGAAAAATTATCCAATGCATTATAACCACAAGGATAGGTGCTCGCGATGCGCTGTGTTTTTTTGTTTTTTTACGAAGCGAGGGGCTCTAACGTTGGCCCGCATTCTTTCCTGTCAGACTTTGCTGAATGGCAGCTAAAATAGATGGGCTTTGGAATCCAATCTCATTACTTGCATGAGTACGAACAACCTCTTGCGTACACTTCTTTGGTCTGCAAAAAAGAAAAAAAAACTATACCCAATAATGAAGTCGAACCTGATCATTACGATCATTAAACGTGGACACCATTATTTCAAATGAAAAACTATATAGTATTTGATTTACTCATAGATGTAAATTGTACAAATGTTGGCGCCCTATACGTTCGGTAAGCTGCAAAGATGGTCACATACTGCTGTTGGTCCTCCATCGCGTAACAATTGAATAGAGACTGATGAAAAACTTGTAGCGCTATACGTCCTTTAGATTTTTCCTTAACCCACTGCGATTGGAAGAGATGTATAGATTGCTAAGTTGCGATGCTTCTATACCACTATTTAACAGTTCACATGGAACCACTAATATAAAAACGCATCTATAAATAAGTAACTCACTTATCTCCGCCTAATGTACCAAGATATTTAAGCTTTGATGACACCCAATACGACATCGTTCTTACTTGATTGAATTGAGGGTGATGGTTTAGAAAAGTGCATTCATAAACTCTTAAAATTTAAAGGTTAAATATGTTAGGAACGTTAAATTATACCAAACACCCGTCACGGCTGCAACCACATTCGAGGTTCTGACGATTTCCCTGTTGCAAATGCTTGGAATTTATCTATTGTGACTTTCCTCACTTTTTTCACTAACCTGCAAGAAAAAAAATTACAAGTTATTTATAAACAACAATGTAGTTGTAGCTTGCCAAAGTGTATTTACATCAACTATATAAAATGTAGTAACCATCACATCAAATAATATCAAAGAAATGAAAGAAAGACTATTAAGATGGATATTTTTAAAGGTAATACACACACATGTCAATGTATATCTATGTTCAGAGCAAAGCTTAAGCCCACTCAATTTAAGCGAGACACCTTAAATACACACTTGATACCTGAAGACTCAAATCAACAATATTTTAAACATTTTTTCTAATATAAACAAATGTGAAAAACCATGGCCAAAAAGAAATCTTAGTTTTGTGAGTAACCTCAACTGTTCTAAAATTTCAAACATATCATACTGGTATGTGAGGATCCATCTTTTAACCATGATGTAGTGAAGTCAATGTTGTATTCTATACCAATAAGTAGTGGCTGAGTAGTATTTTGCGTACACCGAGTCTATGGTAGATTTCTTTAACGATTTCTTCACCAATATGAAAGTTTGAGTTCAATCAGGACTACCAAAATTAAGACTAATTCACAATGCATAATATAATCCATAAAGTTGATAAACCAGATCTTGAAATATTAAGTTTTTTTTAAAGAAATCATCTAATTTCAGTATGATGAAAGAAGGGGAAGGAGCTATTAGTACACATTTTTATGAGTTAATTAACCGTACAAACATGAAGGAAAGAAAGTAGTTACCTACCAGTTGTATATTTCCCTTTCAAATCAGCAAGTGTAAGTGCATTCTTCCATATCTTTTATCTTTTGAGCCCATTCACACTTTTTCTCTACGTTTGTTTCTTCCACCATTTTTTTCTTATAACCTTCCATTGCATCTCCTAAGTTGTTTTGTTGCTTCCTGACATCGATGGGCTCGACATGGTAGAATATCGGAATGACAACATGATCAAAGTCCCTATGTTGCTCTATGATCAACACAAATTCATCAAGGCACCATGTGGAAATAGCGTAATTCTTGGACAAGACAAAGACAGAAGCGGAAGCTCTAATGACACTCTCTAACTCTGGTTTCAAAGATAGCCCATAATCAACTTCTTCATTGTCAAATAATATTTTAAGATTATCATCATTCTAAGAGCATAAAACTAACTTATTGAAACTCGAAACAAAAAATTATAAGTATTACCATTTATGAAGATGAGTTGTGGTCTTGTGGGTATGTGAAGCGTGATGTCAAGTAACTAAATACTTGGACACTCGAAAACTTACTTTCACGAACATTTAGCTGCAAACGACATCATGACGTTAAGTTGCTAAAGAGTATCAAAGTCCTACACTACAAATAATATAAGCAAGCTCAAACCTTCAAACAATGAGAGAACCCTAACTTCAAAACTTTACAAAACCCTTACCTGCAAGAAGCATCAACAAGGTAACCTGCATAAAATTATCATAATAAATAAAATTAACAAAACCCTCAAATAATAACCAGCCTTAATTACAAAATAAGTAAAAATAGCATTCAAAACAAAAATTCAAAATAAATACCTCAACTAACAAAACCCCTAAATTTTAAGCAAAAAAATGGAAAAAATAAATGAAAGAACAAAACTGAAACACATACCTCAAATAAATTATGAATCAACTCAAATACCACATACCAGCATAGTTATGTTGGTGTAATCTATGTGTGGTATAATGATAGATGAGAATATAAAAATATACATAAGCCGAACGAGGCGAAATACATAAGCCGAATGAGGCGAAATACGCGCATCATCATCAAACCTGTGTAAGTAAATATCTTATTGAATAGAAGAAGGCAATTGAAACTGATCTATGTTGTTAATGTCGTGGTTAATGAGTACTTAAATAGCAAATCAATATTTCATGTATAGAAGTGTTTGATATTGATTTGATCTTTTTTAAAACTTTTGATCTCTTTCCAAACTTGCTGCAAAACTATCTCTTAATTTAAGTTTCTAAACCTACAAGAAACTTACAGGAGAAGTTACAAAGGAAAAATTATCCCTCCTTTATAGTTGATATAGATAGATGGAATTCAAATTTACAACAAATGGTGAACAATTAAGTTTTCAAGATTTCAAGTGATACTAATTTTCAATATTGTCTTTATAGTTTTTTCAACATTTCCTATAATAGAGAGTTTTTCAACAATTCCATAAATAGAGAGTTTTCAACATTCAAGGAATTAGTGAATTCTCTTTATAATCTCGGCCTTTATTAAGATATACTATCTCTACTACTTATAAAGAAACAAAACTTTAAAGGAAACAAAAGTTAAAATAATTTATTAACTTGGAAATTATTGATGGAAGAAACTTGTAAAGAAATCTAAGACTTTAATTAGGGCTTGGGTGTCATGAATATTAATCACCCTCAAGTTTCACGTTCCCCATACCAAGCTTAAAAACAAGATCATTGTTATTACAAGTTAGCACAACTAACACTTACTTATGTGGTTTAATTAATCACTTAGACCCCCTTATTCCTACGGTGTATCTCTTATATTTTATTTTTGTCTTGAATGATCACGAGGATGCATTTTTGACTTATTTCGGTAATTTATTAAGGCCGAAAATAAAGTAGGACGATTTCATCAATATTTAGCTAAAGGACAAAATCTTTTAAAACGGCTTCTCGAAATTTCATAAAGTTCATATCTTGGCATAACTCATTTCGCGATTTGAGACCTTTCTCGGACCGATATTTGGCATGTACTTGAAACTTCAAATCTTGAGAGAGGGTCTTCTCTTCATTTGGGTATACATCTTTATTAGGAGTGAAAGATGCTTCAAACGTTGACCACGACTTCTTCATTTATCCTCTTCTTTATTTAGGATTTTGATATTCAACGATCCGCCTCCTTTTCGGACTTGGATCTATTTATCCTCATACCTTGTTAAGGTCTTTTTGGATAGACTTCTCCATGATCTTTAGGGGAGTAATTGCTTCTCGTCGTGTGTCTTGATCCTTCATATTGATTTGGATTAATGATCTTCACATCATCTTAGGATCTTTAGCAAAAAAAAGTGAATCCTCATGCCTTGTGAGGGCCTTTTTGGACTCGGGTATCCTCATGCCTTGTTAGGGCCTTTTTGGATACGCCAATCTTCGCGTCCCGCTTCAATAAGTTATGCCTTGGCTATGAACTCTAATTAATCCCGAGCAACTTTTAAACGATCTTGGGCTAGAAGCTAAGTAATTTTTTAAATCGTACGACCTTATTTATTGCATTTTTTTATTAACAAGCGATGGGAGAAAAAGCTCATAACTAACTCACATAAGTTAATGAAAGAATACAAAACTTGTAATTAACTCTATCATCTCTCGTTCTCCACAATTTAGAATCTCAAGGAATGAGACTCGTGGATGCTTAGCCTAATAAACCAATTAAGGTCTATATGGTTAAGGATACTAGCTAGAGTAAACTTAGATAAGTAAACTCGGGTTGAGTCAAAATATTCACGACGGGCCTAATATATCAAAGACATCTAAACTTGTTAAAACCATTTTAATTATTTATTTCATTTTTGACTTTATTCTTGATATGAAAATTATTATGATGCGATAATAAAAGGAAAGAAAATAAATAAAAATACTACTAGGCCAAAATAGATCAAAAATTTGAAAAACGTTGAAAATTTTTTAAATTTTCCGGTTAAATGGGGTCAAATTCATGGAAAAGGCCACTAAAATTTCGATAGAAATCCCCCCTACACTTAATATAAACATTGTCCTCAATGTTTAAGCATGTGGGAGAATAAACTCCCTACACTTAGGACATTGAGTACGTTGTTTAAAATCAAGCTAAGGAAAGGACAACTAAAGTGATTACATTTATTCATGTTTTATTTATATACAAGATTGAATCACAATAGCAAAAACTTATCGAAGGAAACCGGGTACACTGGAAACACGGGTCTCGTCAAAAGTACCAAAAGTGGATCATCAAAGCACATGTACCTACACAATCACAACACACAAAACAAACAACCTACACGGCTCCCCCCTACACTTATTGTAGAAAATAGATAAAAGATAGAACATCGGGTTGCCTCCCTAGAAGCGCTTGTTTTTGTTAACCGAGTCACGAGCCTGACTCGACCCCGAATTAAATGGTCCATGGGGAAGCCTCGAATGTAATACCGGGATCAAAAATCTTATCCTCGGTCCTGGAGGAACATAATAAATGAGAGGCAGGAGGATAAGTCATAGAAGGTAAAAAGGTCCTCTCAACATACGAAAAGTATGTGAGGTCGTGATCCACGGGAGGTGGGGTGGGTAAAGGAGACAAGTTGTCATCCCCCAAAGACATAGGATGGTCACTATTCGGCAAAGCCGTAAAGGTATCAATCAAAGAATGGTCAATGTCACCTCCCGGGTCAAAGCATTCATCCTCATGAACGTGAATCACTTCGATTTCTTCATCATAGATAGGCTCGTCGAACAAAGGTTTGTCGTTCCCCTCATTGAGGATTTTAGAAATTCTCTCGAAGAGATCTCGATCAAGTATGAAACCATCATTCATTTGTGGGATTTGTTGATAAGTTAAATCCTCACGAATGTGGTAAACGTAATTCTCATTGGAGGAGTGTTGATTAGGTAACTCCTCGAGAATTGGATGAGGATCGATGGTAGAATCAAAAGTAATTGGAGAAGAGGCAAATGTGAATTTATCAAAATCCGAGTTCTCAAAATCAATATCAATATCAAGTTTTAAAACACCATTTGCCTTCTCATCAATACCATGATCACAATTAAGCTCATGCGAGAAATCCAATAACACGGGATCATAAAAAGCATCCTCGTGATGGAATTTCTCGATACTCGGGGTATAAAAGTCATCACTAAGGAGTAAAGAATCCGATAAATCATTAGTATCATGGTTTTCAAAAGTCGGTCTTGGTAAAATAGGCGAATCATCCTCATCCGATCCCGAGGAATAATTAAAAATGTAGTCGGAATCACAAGATAACTCATCCCTATCTACAAACTCCTTTGGTGTAGGACAACTTATGGGTTCTTCTTCTATGCACTCACACTCCTCAAAAATTGGTTTCTCAAAACATGTCTCGCTAAGAGGATTTGAAGAAAGCATAAAGTCATTTGAAGGGGTAGGTGAAGGAGGCATAAAAGAAATGGGGTCATCAATGGGTAATGAAGGCTCAAGAATAATCTCTTGAATTTCCTCAATAGGTGAGGAAAGAGGAGAGCTAATAGTATCCGTGGGTGTCAACACCGGAGGGTGAGTAAAACTCATGATAGTCTCCGGGCCTTGTCTCTCCTTTATTGGCGGAGAGATGGAAGGATCCACAGTGGGAACATCACTACTAGTAGTGGTGTTAGCCTCAATATCAACTCTCAAAGACGGCTCAATATCAAATTGATCTTGATAGGTTTCTAAAAAGAGCATGAATTTCCTATTGGTTTCCTCTTGCATTTCTCTTAAGAATCTACCATGTTCCTCAAGTTTATTAAGAATTAAGTCCATTTGAGGTTGTGAAATACTCCCTTGATTATAGTTTTGAAAATTGCCTTCATTTGGAAAACCTTCATTATTTGAAAACCCTTGATTTTGAGATTCCCCATAAAACCGTTGATCATATTGTGGTGGGTCACTAGTCGTAGGAAAACTAGGGGAGCCAAAATAAGTATTAGTATCATAACACATACTTTTCTCATTATTATAAACCTCCTCATAAGTTTTGTCACAATTAAAATAAGCATGAGGCCCACCACAAGTCGAACACTCCTCGGACATAATCTTATAACGCTCTTCTTGCAAGATTTCCCAAATCGGACGATTATCCATGGTAGTGTCGAAAGAAATCAAAATAACAATAATTATTATGCTACGTAATATATTATAATAAAGAAAAATCTTTTTGTATTTTTTTAGAAAAATATATATTCACAATAAAAACGAAAGAAAAAATTAATACGAATACGTAATATTTTTGGTGTAATACTTTTAGGAAAAAGTATTACGTTTTGCTTTTTTATTTTTTTTGGTGCAATTCTTAGGAAAGGAATTGCTTTTGTGATTTTTTAATTTTTTTGTATTTTTAAGTTTTTGATTTTTTTTTGAATTTTTGATTTTGTGTGCAAGAAAATTAACGTTCAAAGCGAACGGATCCCAAAATCCAAACGTCTTCACGAAAAATCGTCAATCGTACGAGCGAAGCGGCAGCGGCGCCATTTTGAAAAAGAGATTTTGTATACCCTTTTTTATTTCTTTTATCGTTCCTCGACTCGACTCGAATTGATTTCCAATTAACGTTCGACTTACTTTGTTTTTGGTGAAAAGTATTTTTGGTAATTTAAATTAAACTATATAATTTTAAGAACTATTTAAAGCTAATTTTAAACTAAGACAAACTTTTAAATAAAAACAATTTTAGAATAAAATTTAAATCTAAATTTAAAAACTATTTCTAAATTTATAAAACAAGACTATATTAAATGAAAACTATTTAAAATAAAACTTTACACCTAATTAATTTTAAACTAAAAACTTTTTAATATAAATCTAAAGAAATTTTAAACTAAACTTAAATATATAAAAGAAAACTAAAAAGTAAATTGAAAACTAATTTAGAATTTATAAAAATAATTAAAGATTAAAACTATTTTTTATTTTTTTTTTTATATTTTTGAAAAGCAAATAAAAACGGAATTTAAAAAAAAACTAATTTAAATCTTTTTAATTAAAATTAAACTTAAAACTTAACTAAACTTGATTTAAACTAATTAAAATAAACTGCCAAATTTAAACTAATCCTATATTAATCTAATGTTGCAAAGCAATAAACAAAAGGAGGTCCAGCACAATGGTTGGGGCGCAGGTCAGTTGAGCTGGAGGTCTGGGGGTCGAATCCCTCCAGAACCAAAATTTGTTTAATATTTTTATGACTTTTTATTTTTTTGGAATTTTTGCTAACAGACCAAATGGGATCTGTAATATTTGAAGCAGTAGAAACGCAATAATAAGCTAATATTAGTACCAAATAAGCTGATAAAACAAATAAACTAAAAACCAAATAAGCAAATAAAAGATGACTAAATAAGCTGAAAACTAAATAAGCTAGGCCGATAAGCAAGACGACAAAATAAACAATAAAAATCAACTAAGCAGAAACGAACAATAAGCTATAATCGAATACGACAGGTGAAAAACATAAAGGAGAAATAGATAAGCTAATATATAAAAGCAATAAGCTAAAAATCCTAATAAGCTAGATTAAGCCATACAGCCGAAACAAAATAAGCCAAACCCACACAAATAAGCTAGATCAAATAAGCTAATCATAAAACATAAAAATAGTAAGCAGATCCAAATAATCAAATCTAAACGGTTAAAAAAGGAAATAAGAGAGATACTAAAAATCTTAACCAAACAGTAAGCAAAACTGAACAAAACCAAATGAGCAGATACTAAAAATCTTAAGCAGGTTATATTAACTAAATTTAACATAAAAAAAAATAAGAACAAGGACAAACCTAATGACGAATCCATTGAGCCGAAGGTAGGCGCTGTGCCTCCTTTTGAACCGAAACAAACACCACCTTGAACATCAACTTATCACCACCAAATCCTTCCTCGAATAAAACTTCTAGCCAAGTAATTAATATCGAACCAGTACAGTACCCGATTCAGTTTATTTATTTTTTTTATTTTTTTATTTTTTTTAATAATGATAATAACGAAAAATAGTATAAAAAAATGAAGCAGATTCAACATACTCAACAGAAATATTAATTTAAATGAGAACCAAATTAATTAAATAAAATACTTTTCATTAATTAAAATCAAATTACATTCGACTGAAAATTAAAGGAATTACAATAAACCTAATCTAATTTTTTGAAAATTAAATCTAATTTAATCTACTCCTAAGTTAACTAAAAAACTGAAAAATTAATAAAAAGCTGCCCTCAATTACATGTGAAGGTGGGTTTTTATAGGAGAAACCCTCAAACCTTCTTGAATCTTCGTGGTGCCCAAGCAAACAAATCATGGCCGTTTCTTTTCTTCTCTCTCTTTTTCTTTTGATCAAACGGTGGATGAGACACACCTTGCACACGGATTGCCAACGTGTCAAGGGGTGTGTTTCTTTCTTGCTTATGTGTCTCCTTTTTATTGGTGGATTGGTGTTGGATAGGTGTATCCACCAATCAATTGCAAAGGATTGGCCACGTAGGTGAGAGATGAGGATCACACTTGGTGTTTGCTTCCGAATCTTAGGGGGATTTAATTGGATTCGTGTGAATCACACGATTTTGGTAAAACTCCCAATTTTCATTGAGTAAAATTGTTGATGGATGATTTAGGGTTTGGTAAAAATAAAAAGGGCTGTGAGAATGGGAGATGCGTTTGGGAGAGAGAGTGAAAAGTGGGTGAGAATGGTTTTATTGATTGTATCGAAAATGGGATAAGGGTAAAACGTTTATTTAATAAAAGAGTGGGTGAAGTTTTATGGGATGTGTGTGTGGGGAAGGGAAAGTTGTTACGTGTGAGTTGACTGGGGTTTTGTAAATGTGTGGGACGTTGAATGAACATTTGACCTAGCTAATTCTCCTTCCGTCCATTTTATTTTGCAACTTGAGCTCAAACCAATTAACTCCCACGTCTCATGTTTGATATTGGGCTATTGGCCCAAAGTGTTAAAATTTCCATCCGTTTCTAATTTTGTTGGTAAATGGACTTTTAATGGGCTTTTAAACAAATGAGCATAATACATAACCTTAAATGGGCTTTTTGGCCCATTAATCAAATGTGGGTCCCACAAATCTCATTAAACTTGATAACTTGCATCTTTGAATAAAACGACTTGACTTTTGGCTTCTCGATCTTTTCTTCAAACCCGTGTCGATTTGTCGGTTTTCGTGATCTTTGGTTCACTTTTGGTTTCTTGACTTTGTCTTTGTCTCTTTCTTAGACTTTTCTTCAACATTTGACCGTGAAATCCCGTGTTTTCTTTCCTTTTGATCATTTGTACCTATTTCACACAAAAAACACAAAACCACGCGTAATTCTGACTTTTACGATATTAAACACATGATTAGGTCTTGTTTTCCTTAATTTTAGTGGCAAAAGGATAAGTGTTTACACACTTATTAGGATTATTCCCTTATACCCAGAACATTTAACTAAACCCCTGTTTAGGGGTAAATGTTTGTGTGTGCTTTTAGACAACTTAAGAAGAATTGAGGAAATTATATAACTTATGACTTGAAATTTGAAACGACAATTTTTACTTTTCAACTAAGAAAATTTTGACCAAAGTATAACCAAAGATTTTTCGAACATTTACGAATCTTATTAAATATTTTTGATAAATCAACAAAAATCTTGTTAATTAAATTCAAATTTATTTTTGAACATTTTATATAATTGGTCGAACTGAGAAATTTAAAATTTTTACGTTTACGCTTCATAAAAATTAACTAATTATTATTTAATTACTTGTAGTAATTATCGACGCTTTAGACGTCGGATTGAGCAAAGCTGATAAAAATAATAGTTGAGACGAAACTGAAACTTAGAAAAATATGAAGAAAGAAATCTTGAATGAATACGGTCATGATAATTATTTCACCAGGAAAGGTGAATGTAGATACTGACACATAATATAGAAAGGATAAAGAATCAATTAGGATTGTGTTCCTTAAATAATGACTGTGCAAAATAAGTTGCCGAACAATTTAAAAATAACTAATTTTTGTAGGAAGGATAATATAGATAATAAAAGGGGTTCGCGGCTAATGTGAACCAATAGAATTGAGAAGTCGATGGCGCTAAATGATTAAAAGGCCACTTGTGATTGTCTAAATATGGAGGATTGTGAGATATAGTTATGTTGGAATCTCGTAAGTATAAGTATTCTATTCCTGTCATTTCTGATTTAATGTATCATTATCAGAAGAAGTTGTATTGATGGTAAATTATGAAGGCATACACTGCCTCATAAATTAGTAAACGTCTAGCTATTACAAAGGTCATCATCTGAATTTGATTCGATTTGGGTCATCGTCGACAGACTGACCAAATCTGCTAATATCATTCCTCTTAATGATAGATTCTTGATGAAGAAATTGACTCTTTTATATTTAAAGGAGTTGTGTAAACATGGTGTGCCTGTATCGATCATCCCTATCAAGATCCTCGCTTCGCATCGAATTTCTAGAGATTTGCTCAGGAGTCATTGAGAACGAATCTTGAAGAGAGTACTGTTTACCACCCTAAATCGAAGGGACGAGGTAAAGTAGCGATACAAAATACTATAAGTGTTTTTTTATGCTTGAATGATTGACCTTTGGTAATAAACCGTATAATCGCTTTCCTTTGTAGAGATTATCATTGATAATTATCGTATTAGGATCAAGATCGAATCTTGTTATGATCTAATTATTAGAGCATCTGTAAGAAGGAGTTGGGATGAAGACACCCGACATACACCCATTGTGAGTTGGACATGTCTTTTAGGTTTAAGGTTTCCTATGATGGCGAACCTAACCTTACGAAATACCCAAACCGCGAGACCTGAAATGATTGTTGAAATTAGGATCTGATTATTGACTGCCGGTAGTGGGCAGGAGGTTATGTGAATATGAAATGTAGATCTTGAAGTGCCAGATGGGTAGCGAGGTTATGCCAAAAATTTTAACCATGGAAATTGAATAGATGATCTGAAAGATCATGGGATATAAGTCCCCGTTGTATGGGACCATAGAGATGATGTAAAAGTTGGTATAAAAGGCATATAAGCTGGATCTACCCTAGGACTTCAAGAGCTGCGTGAATTATGTTTTGTATATCGAACTTGATAAATATCTATCAAGTGAAAATCTGATTACTTCTTGATAAAGTTTAGATTGACGAAAAGTTGCATTCATCAAAAACCCGTGAACATCATGGATAGAGAAAGTAAGTCAACATTAAGCCTGATCTTATTCCCGTAGTTATGTTTGATGAAACTCGCATATCGTAATGGATTACACTTATGAGAAAATATCGGATGTGGAGGAAATACCCACATGGCTTTAACTCTATAAGAAGCGAGTAGTAATATAAGATGATCTTTGAGGACAAAGATCCTGTTTAGGGGTAAATGCTGTGACAATCCGTCAATTTATGGTTGATATTTTATTTTCAAATATTATTTAAAAACATTATTTTAATGTTATATTATGAACTCACTTATTTTTGGGAAGAAATTTGGATTTATGTCTTGAAGTAGCATCGACTACGTTTAAACTGGAGGACTCTACGTTACGTGCTTACGTTTACATACACCGTTTTGGTGACAGTCCGACATTTCAGAAAATAAATTTATCCGTGAATATTATTTTGGAGTTTTAAATTTGTGTTGGTTCATAAACTCACAAATTTACGAGAAGAGATTAGGACTTACGATTTTATTTTAACGTCCTTTACGACTAAACCGGAAACCTTAGGATTATGTATTTACGTTTTCGAACTCCGTTTTTGATGAGACAATTTTTATTAGATTCGTTTTGTGCCATTGATTCATAATTTATAAAAACGTTTTTCGTAAAACGACCCGAGGGCACGCAAATAGAGGAAACTAGAATCGAGGAATACCCGTAAATTAGTGAGATGAGACAAAACAAGTTTTGCCCCACCCCACTAATATGGGAAGGCTAAGGAAGCTCCACCACATCAATGATGTGTCAAAAGCTTCACAAGGAAGCTTAAAACTTGTATATATTTTCCCTAAACCACTTTGCTAAACCATTTCCTCACAAAAACATACATGCAAAACCACTAATTTCTCTCATCTCTCTCTCTCTCTCTTATTTTCGTCCCATATTCACCCAAAACAACCTCCATTTGATCTTGATTCAATCATAAATCATATGTATAAAGGAGTTTTCAAGGGAGTTTGGGGCTGATTTCTCAAGGAGTTTTCATGAAGAACAAGGGCTGATTTTTGGAGGAATCTACAAATACTTGGTGATCCTAGAAGTGATGTTGATATCTCATAAGATTGGTTACCCAAAACCAAGTCTTGTTCATCATCAACCCCATCTTTTCATCACTTTGGTGGTATAGAGATTGTTCTTCCCATCCTCTTGTTATTTTTATTATGTAATCATGTATTTTGTTTCTTATGTGTATGATGAATATATGATGATAAAAATGATGTGTGGGGATCAAGTGTTGATAAATATGATTAAAAAGATGAAAAACTATAAGAAACAAGACTAAAATCTTGCTTAAATTGTTGGCAGTATAAAAACAGTAAGTAACCAAGTTATGAACTAATAAAATGATAAAGTAGAATCCATTTACAGTAAGTATAAGATATCATACACATGTGAGAGTTGGCCATGCAATAGAATCATTATAATGAGTGAGATATGATCAAAACAAGTTTAGAATACCAATCTGAATAGTCAGTTTTGGACGGACTGTTAAGGATATTTAGAGTTGGATTGAGCAGTAGCTAAAGCTAAGTTAATTGGAGCACATATCATGTAGTTTATGGTGTCCAAAAATGAGCTTCTATCTCTTTGTAGAACTCAAGATATGGTAAATATGGTGAAAGTGAAAGTAAAAATCAGATTTTGGGAAATTAAAGTATAATAGTATTATATAAGCACTCAAATAAAAATAGTATAAAATGTAAATTAAAACCCACTAACTTATATAATACATTTATATAAATATGTATAAGGATAAATAAATGGACATTTTATAAAAATGATAGTTTGATAAGTTTTATAAGTTATAAAACTATAAACATGATTTTTACGACTTTTTCGGCTATTACCGTAAAATTAACGTTTTTGTTAAATAAAACTTAGACGATTGGACGCGTCTAATATAAACTTTTATAAACTCATATACTGATATATAAACATATATAACAAGTAAAAACTGATAAAACCCGAACTATATAACATACGGACATTAACGGGCTAAGTTAACGTTATTGGACTAATAATACAACAAAATGGGCTAAAACACTTATAAACTTATTTATTGGGCTTAACCCATTTGGGCCCAACTTGTAAAATATAAATACTGATAATACAAGTATGAAATGGATTAATACAAGTTAAAGAACTTATAATAAGTTTATTGGACTTAAAATATGTAAATAGGTAAAACTAGTAAACTAGTATAAAAGTTATCGACACATAACACTAAAATGAGTAAATGAGAATATGTAAACCCACTTGATCATCATATATATAAAATCATCATATGTATACATAATTGTTATTTTGATAAATTCATTGGACAAAAGTCTAAGACGAGTATTATTTGTCTAGGTTTCCATGATTGAAGCACGTACCGTACGTCCGAATTGCCGATAACCCGCCTTCCCATATCAACGTGAGTTCATAGCCTCGCACTCTTTTAGATGGTTTTATAAAATGTTTTATAAACCCGCGAGGGAGATAACATGTTAGTTTTTATGAAATAGGAAACTAGTTGTCCCGATTGTTTGTTTATTGATTTGGACCCGAAAGATTGTATGACCCGATGAATGATTAAATGACCCGATAGATAATGAAATGGATTATTAAAGTTAGGTTATGTCACTAAAAGTCCCATTAGCATGAATTGTGAACTACCGGGATTTGGTAGACGCTTATGCATATAATAGTACTATTTGGGGACGATCACCCCAGTTCGCGCCTTGACGGTTGATCCCCGTCGTGCCACATTGATTGGTAAGCGAATTTATGTTTGAGAAGATTTACACAAGCGTGATTATTGTGACGACACGCTAATTTAGATGGGCAAATGATTGTCGGGTTAGCTACCCGTTGTTTGTTGTAGTAAGGTAACAATGTCATGCGGCTTATAATAAGCCAATTAACGAAATACTGCTATACGCACCAAATTACGATGTATTGCCTGACTAGCAATACGGGGTCATACTATTGATATTATGTTCGTGTTTTAGTTTTATATAACCATATTCATATAACGGTTTTTATTTAATCAATACAACGTTATAAAACGTATTGTATGATGTTTTTAACGACAATGGTTCGTATAATGATTTTGAAGGCGAAAGCCTATATTATAATTTTAATAAGGATTTGTATAAAATGACTTTGGCTATTTTATGGCCTATTACAATGATTTTTACAAAATGATTTTCGGTAATAATTTTATACCGATGTTATATTGATGGATTTTATTAAACTCTATGAATTCACTTGGCGTTATCGCTGACCTTTTCTTTTAACATGTTTTATCTCAGGTACTTGAAGGTAATTCTCGGGAAGACAACAAGAATTCATGGCCCGCACTTAAACAACAAATTTCCATTCAAATTCTTTGTAAAACTTTGTATGAAATAATATGACTTGGGACCTATGTAAATTTGATATTTATGAATGGAAATGCTTTATTATTAAACGACGCGATTTTTAAGCGTTGTCTATGATGTGAGTAATGTGCTATCCCGTAACACCAACTAGTCTACTGCTGGATTGAATTGAGTAAATTCGGGGGTGTTACACTTTGGGATCGATGGGAATTTGAAATTACCCGGAGAAACCGTCTAAGAAGCAATAGTAATCATTACCCGCTAGACGCTCGAGCATTTGATCCATGAAAGGAAGAGGAAAGTGATCTTTTCTCGTGGTATCATTGAGTTTGCGATAGTCGATACAAACTCTCCACCTAGTAACGAGACGAGTAGGAATCAACTCGTTGTGTTCATTGGGAACAACGGCTATTCCGCCCTTCTTGGGCACACAATGGACGGGACTTACCCATGGCGAATCCGAAATAGGGTAAATCATGCCGGCATCAAGAAGTTTGATAACCTCTTGTTTGATGACGTCATGAATTCGAGGATTAAACCTTCTTTGGCTTTGGATTGCGGGTTTAAAGTCATCTTCCATGAGAATTTTGTGAGTACAAAAGTTTGGATCAATTCCGCGGATGTCGGAAATTTTCCAAGCAATTGCCTTCTTATGATCTTTAAGCACGGCGATAAGGCGAGATTTTTCTTCTTCGTTCAAGTCCTTAGCGATGATGACGGGCGACTTCTTCTTGTCTTCAAGGAACATGTACTCGAGATGGGACGGTAATTCCTTAAGCTCTAAATCCGGAGGATTTTCGATGGAAGGCGTATTCAAATTCGGTTCATCGATAGCGATAGCCTTGGGAGATGGTGGAGAAATATGGTCCTCTTTGAGAAGTTTCTCAATGAGACGAATGTCTTCATCCCAATCGGTGGGAGAATCGTCATATTCTAAGTTCACCTCTCCCATGGTTGCTTCAAAATCTTTCCAAAGGAAATCACTTTCTCCAAATAGATTTAGTGATGGAGCAATAGAGGAAACGGTCTCAACATTGGGAGGAGAGGTAAGAATACTTTTGCAAGCATCATTAAAATGTTCTTCACAAGCCTCATCAAGAACGTCGATACAATTAACACTCTCGTAGGAATAAGGCTGTTTAGAAATCTTACCCATGTTGAAGACAATTTGATCGTCACCAACTCTCATGATAAGCACACCCGCTTCTACATCGATGAGAGTGCGACCGGTCCTCAAGAATGGACGTCCCACGATTAATGGAACACGAGGGTCCATCTCGTAGTCGACTACGACGAAGTCGGCGGGAAAAGTGAATTTGTCGACTCCTACAAAAACGTCTTCGGCTATCCCTACAGGATAAGCAACCGTACGGTTAGCTAATTCCAAAGTCATTTTGGTGGGGACTAGCTCAGGGAGAGATAATTGCTTCCAAACGCTTAGAGGCATTAAATTGATACTAGCACCTAGATCGGCTAGGGCCATGCAATTCTCTACTCCCAGGAAGTTACAAGGGATTAAGAAGCGACTCGGATCACCAAGTTTGGTTGACAATTTCCTTGAGAGCACTGCAGAGCAATTCTCGTTAAGTTGGGTATTAGCGATATCAAGAAGCTTTTCCTTGTCACTAAGAAGATCTTTAAACATCTTCGTGTATTTAGGCATGTGAGCGAGAGCCTCAGCGAAGGAGATGTTGAAATTCAATTGTTTAAACATTTTGAGAAAGTTCGAAACTTGAATATCGTCCTTGCTTTTGAGCTTCTCTTTCCTCAACCTTGAGGGATAAGGTATATCGAAAGAAGAGGAAGGCTTTGGAATAATAGGATCACTGACATCCTTGGGTCGAGGAGGGGTAGAAGTAAGAGGTGGAGGAATTGGGGAAGTGGAAAGTTGAGGAATATGAGTAGGTGACACGGTTTCCTTTGTCACAATCACCGGTGTAGGTAGAGGAAGCTCGGGTTCCTTGGTACCTTTTCCACTACGAGTGGTGATTGCTTTCATCTCCCCTCTTGGATTAGCAACGGTGTTACTCGGAAGAGTACCCGAAGAAGAGGTTTGATTACCTTGGAAGAAACCAGCCATCATGTCCCTTAGGTCATTCGTTTGACTACTTAAAGAGTTTCGCATATCAGCTCTAAGATCATTCCCTTGTTTCACCATGTCGCCCTTCAAATTAATAATCTGGGTCTGCAGATTCTTCACCAACACATCATTCGTCCGAATGTACGTTTCGACCTCGTGGTTGAAAACAGTGGGTTGAGTAGGAGGAGGTGCTTGATAAGCAGGTGGTTGGTAAGGAGCGGGTTGGTAAACTTGAGTAGGTTTGAGGTGGATATGGTTGTCTTTGAGGTGGTTGGTATGGTGCTCGAGGTTGGTTTTGATTGGTTCGGTTAAGGTTTTGTTGTTGGTTAGGATTGGTTGGAGGAAAACCGGGCGGGGAAAGAAAGTTGTTTGAGCGGTAGCTAAGCAAGTTGCGGTCACCTTGAGGACGTGCTTGATAAGCAGCCAGAGGATAGGTACCGTATGCTGCGTTAACATTCTCAGAAGGATAGTCTTGGGTGGTGGTACAAGTGGTGTAAGAGTGAGGACCCCCGCATATTTCACATGGTTGGCTTACAGCATTGACTTGAGCGTTTTGAGCGTTGATGCTTTTGGTGTTGTTAGCGGTGTGGGTAGCAAGCGACTCAAGAAGCGACGTAATTTTGTCAAGTCTCTTGTCGTTGTCACTAGTACTAGCACTAGCAGCATTGGTCCGAACACTCTTGGTTTGCACTGTAGACTTATTCTCAATAATATCCCAAGCGGCATTAGAACTCTTAACCAAAATATTACCCCCCGAGGCACTATTTAGTGAATCTTGGTCATTCATGCTTAACCCATTGTAAAAAGTATTAATTTGGTGCACTTTGGTAAAACCATGTTGTGGGCACTTTCTTAAAAGGTCTTTAAAACGGTCCCAAGATTCACTAAAAGACTCATCGTACTTTTGTTCAAATAATAATTTCATTCCGCAAAGCGGTAGTACGAGAGGGTGGGAAAATGTAGTTTCTGAATTTGGTCTCTAAGTCCGTCCACGTCAGAATACTTTGTGGCGGTTCCTTTGCAAGCCAATGCCGGGGTTGTCCCTCTAAGGAGAAGGGAAAAAGTTGTAAACGGATTACCTCTTGTGGAACACCATTGAATTTGACCGTATTCGTGAGTTGCAGGAACCTTTTTATGTGGTCATGAGGATCATCAATGGTACGCCCCAAGAATGGTTGAGCAGAGACCATTTGAATGAAACCGGATTTGAGCTCAAAGTTGTTGGCTGCAATCGCGGGTATGACAATTGGATCGTTGTTGCCCTCTACATGTGCTTGCAAAAGTTCGATCATAGGGCGATTGTCCGGTAGAGGTTCATTGTTGTTGTTATTCATGTTGTTTTGAGGTGGATTATTATTGTTGTTGTGTACACCGGCCATGTCTAAGTTATCGAGAGTCTCGGGCTCTTGATAAGACGTTGATCGAGTGCGCATACACCTGCCAAATAACTAACAAAGCAAGAAATATTTTTCGTGTTTTTTTATGTTTTTTTTAATTTTTTTGTATTTTTGAAAATTTTATATTTTTTAGGTTTTTTGAATTTTTTTATGAAAAAGTAACGTTCACGGTGAACGGATCCCAAAATCCAAATTCTCACAAAAAACTGTTAATCTTTACGAGAAGAGCCGGCAGCGGCGCCATTTGATACAATGATTTTGCTTGGGTTCAATTTAATTCTCGGTATCTTCTCGAATCGATCACGGTTCAAAGTGGAATATTTATTCTTGGTTACTAAAAAGGGGTTTGGTTTTCTATTCTACTAAAAAGGTAAATGCGTGAAGTAAATAAAGATAAACTAAAAGCAATTAATAAGAATAAAACTTAAATTAAAATAAAACAGTTAACTACCTAAACTCAGAAAAAGTCACTGATTCAGAATGTTAAGGCTTGATCCGGAATATACTAAACAGAAACCTTCATTCGGAACCTATGCTTCATTCGGAACATTGACCTTCATTCGGAACATTTTACAACAAACCTTCATTCGGAACATTTGTTCATCCGGAACATTTGCTTGATCCGGAATATCTTTGATTCGGAATAAAATTGATTCAGAATAACACTGACTCGGAACAAGATACTAAAAAACCTTTATTCGGAATATTGATTGCTCATTCGGAAGATTTGCTTCATCCGGAATAAAAATTGACTCGGAATAACTTTGACAAGAACCTTCATTCGGAACATCTAACTGATTCGGAATATTTATAAAAAACCTTCATTCGGAACATCCCTTCATCCGGAATATTGATTATTCCGGATAAATACACTGATTCGGAACAACTGAAAGAAATTACTTGATTCGAAATATTGCTTGATCTGGAACAATATGTCAAAACCCTTGATTCGGAATATTAAATTGATTCGGAATTTGGGGAATGATAATGACGCGAAGAACAGGGAAGGAACACAAGGACGAATTTAACCAAAATCAACCAAGCTTTTAACCAAAACTTAAACCAATTTAACCACTAATCATCCACTAATCATAATCATCAAACCAAAACAATAAAAACACAAAACCCACTTACTTTTAAAGATTAAAATCAACCAAATAGGAACTTGAGACTTTGAATCAAAAAGAGAAAGATGAACAAGATGAAATGAAAGATGATATTGATTGATTAATGTTAAACAAACAAAGGGAAAGATTAAAACTTACAAATCTATGATGAAATCAAGAAAAAATAAAAATCACCAACACCTTAGTGGTGTTGGTTCCCTACGAAATAAGAAAGAAGAAAAAACTGGAAAAGAAAAACTAGTCTCCAAGTTGTGAAGGGATCTCTTTATATAGGCCTTGTCTTTGGTTGGTGAGTGGGCTTTCTCCCTTTCTTCTTGTCTTCTCGTCTTTTCAGAAAAATTGACGTTTTTTATTCTGATTCGGGATTTGTCGACGAATAAATTCAACTCGTCTTTTAATTTCTTCGTTTAATAGACTTGAGTTCTTTCGACATATGTAAATCTTCCATCTTTGGTCCTTTTCTTCGATAAATCTTCAAATAGGCCCATTGAATTCAAATCTTTTGCATCTCTTGGACTATAGACTTCGTCTTGAGTCTTTTTCTTCGATAAAACCCGTGCAATCCCATGTTTTCTTCAATATTTATCTGGTTGGCTCTAAAAACACAACAAACACACAAACCACGCATAATTCCAAACAAATGATATTAAATACGCGTTTTGGTCTTGTTTTAGCAAGAAATAAGTGGTAAAAGGATGGGTGTTTACACACCTATCAATACCTAATTTTTAACACAATATCACCCTCACATTCCTTATCTACTTTTAACATTACCCATAAAACAAAATCCATATCCTCTTAAAACGTTAAACCATCTCAGGAAACTTTAAACTTTTATCCAAAACTCTCCTCCCGTTTTCTCAATATCCTGACAATCCTTCATCTTCTCCACCACACATTCGATCCCACCCATATAAAAAACAATGTAAACAATGATGATGTATCAATGATGATGTATCAATGATGATGATGTAAACAATGATGATGTATCAAAAGATCCCAAAAATTTTATAGTTTCCACCTCTCCGAATTTTGGGTATGTTTATTTTTCAAACCGTGTGACAATTTTATGTATGATGTTCAATCTTACATTGCTAATTGCTAATTGTTGTAATATGCAATTAATTTTGTGTATGTCTTTGTTTATTACAATTGCTAATTTTTAGTTACTGTAATATGCAATTAAGTTTTGTTATTACTGTGTGACGAAAAAAGAAAGAAAAAGCGTGAAATTTGTATGATTGTTGTTGATTTAAAGATAGAGAAAAAAGATGGTTCTATTTTGTGTTGTTACTGTTTTTAGACTAAGTAAAAAGTATATGGCCTGATGTTCTTGCGTTATGATAAAGTTTATTTTTGTTAGCACCGATTAGTAGTGATATTAGTGGTCAAATACTATACTATGTAAACAAACCGATACTTAACTTACTACTAGACACTTATCTCACTTTACAACCACCATTGTAATCAGTATGCAAGAATCATTCACCAAATGCTTATCATCTGAACATTTAGCTAATTTTTTAGGTAACTATGGTTTCTGAATATTTAGCTCGAGTTTGGAATCGAACGGCGAATGCCACACATACCCAAACCGGGTAAAGCCTAGAAGCTAGTAAGATCCTTAAAATGTTCTTTCTTCTTTTATAGACATAAGCTAATTTTTTATGCTTATTACACCTAAGGGCTGTTTGTTTAAGCTTATATATGTGGGCAGTAGTACAATAGTGTTAGAGGAATAAGGGCTGTTTGTTTAAGCATCAACAGGTATTAGAGTTGTATTAACCTGAATTAAAATTCTTTGGTGTATATAGGAATTATGTCGACACATAGTGTTAGAGCATGGATGTATAATATATTTACAGTTGACGGCTATCATGACAAAGACTTTGAGAAAAAAAGTGGACGATTTCTTAGACTTTGCTTATTCCATAGAAGCTAATGTTGACAAAAGAGTTATCAATGGTGTAGTAGAACTTTGTATTAAATGTCCTTGTGCCAAGTGTGAAGTTCAACTTTATAGAACTAGGGATGAAGTGAAATATCACTTGTTACAAAAAGGATTCATGTCTAGTTACACGACATGGTTGGAGCACGGAGAAACTGAAGTTGGCCAATGCTCTAATGCCATAGAAGATGACGATGTTGATGCTTCCACACACATGGAGTTAGATACTACATCCCTCACTAATTCTAATTCGGGTTCAAGCTCAGAGGAAGAAGAACCAAATGAGTTTGCCCAAAAGTTTTATAGATTTAAAGATAACGACGACCCTTTGTACGCGGGGTGTCAAAATTGGTCGAAATTACAAGCTGCCACAAGGGTGTTAAGTTGGAAATCAGAACTTAATATACCTGTAGAGGCCTTAAATGTAATAGTTTGAGATATTAAAAGCATGCTACCTAAGAACAATAAACTAGTTGACAACTTCTACAAGACAAAGAAGAGTTCAAAGGAAATTAGTCTTCCTATTAAGAAGATTCATGCTTGCAAGAATCATTGTATGCTATTTTACAAAGACGATTCCTCTTTGACCCATTGTCGATGGTGCGGGACATCACGTTACAAGAGTGGTAGACGAAAGGTACCTAATTTGGTCTTGACGTACATGCCGATTGCCGATAGACTTCAGATGTTGTACATGTTAGAAAGCACAGCCAAAGATATGACATGGCACGTTGATCATAAAACAGCTGACGGGAAGATGGTACATCCGAGTGATGGGAGGGCTTGGAAGCATTTTGACTTAGAAGATCCATTATTTGCACACGAACCCCACAATGTCCGCCTTGGGTTATGCACTGATGGTTTCATTCCAACTAGCTCATGTTCGAATCCTTATACATGTTGGCCCATCTTCATTTCAGTTTATAACTTACCTCCCTGGTTGGCATTAAAAGAGTCGTATGTTAAACTCGCATTGGTTATTCTTGGAAGAAAGAGCCCTGGACAGAACATAGATGTGTTTCTAAGGCCTTTAATCGACGAGCTGAATAGTTTATACGAGGATGGTATCGATACTTATAATGCTTATCGTAGGCAAAATTTTACAATGAAAGCTATCTTATTGTGGACGGTTAGCGATTTCCCTGCCTATGCAATGCTCTCAGGTTGGAGCACACATGGCAAGTTAGCTTGCCCATATTGTATGGGGGACACCAATTCCTTTCAGTTACGACATGGGGGGAAGTCGTGTTGGTTTGACTACCATAGAATATTTCTACTTATGAATCATATATTTAGACGTGATAAAAACAGATTTCTCGCTAGAAAAACTGTATCCTCCACTCCACCACCAGAGTTGACTGGTTTGGAAATTTGGCAACAAATTGAAGACTATCCAACCGTTTATGAAGGCACCCCATATAACCCAAAGAATAAAAAAATTCTTGGTTTTGGGGTAACTCATAATTGGTAAAGAGAAGCATCTTTTGGGAGCTACCATACTGGCATTTGTTATTAATCAGACACAACCTTGATGTTATGCACATTGAGAAGAATGTTTTCGAGAATATATTTAACACTGTCATGGACACTTTAAAAACAAAAGATAATATCAAGGCAAGGATGGATATTGAAAAGCTTTGTAACCGTCGAGACTTGCATGTTTGGAATCAAAACAACAAAGTTTTAAAGAAAAAAGCATCATACACTTTATCCAAACCGTAGGTAAAGAAAGTATGTGAATGGCTTAAGATGGTTAAATTACCCGCGGATATGCTTCAAATATAGGGGGATGTGTAAACCTCAAAGATTCTAGCTTTTACGGTTTTAAAAGTCATGAATGTCACGTGTTTATGCAAAGATTGCTGCCTATTACATTAAAAGGTATGATCCCTAATGCAATATGGGATGCAATAACAGAGTTGTGCATATTCTTTCATGTTATATGCTCTAAGGAGTTACACATACAAGACTTAGAAACGTTGAAAGACAGTATTGTTGTAACTATTTACAAACTCGAAAAAATCTTTCCACCTAGTTTCTTTGACTCAATGGAACACCTTGTAATACATTTGGTAAATGAAGCTATCAATGGTGGTCTGAAGCAATATAGGTGGATGTATCTTTATGAGAGGTAAATTATCTTTGGTTAATAAGCTATTACAATTAGACTTCGTTTTTTAAACAATTTACTAACTTGTTTTCTTCAAATTTATAGGAAATTAGGTTTCTTAAAAAGAACAATTAGAAACCAAGCAAGGCCCGAGGGCTCTATTGTTGAGGCACATCGTGTAAGTGAATTCTCAATCTATTCTCCCTTCCAATTTGAAACAAAGCTGAATCGTGTGCCTCGAAATTGTGCACCTGAGATTCCAACTCATACGAATACAGATCCTCGATTAAGCATATTTAAAGTGCCTTCTAGGAGATTATTTCAGAAGGGTGGTCATAGGAGGTATTTGGATGAGTTTGAAAAAACTTATATCCTGCTTAACTTGTTTATTAATTAGATTAGACAAACACATCCAAATATTGAGGAAGGGTAAATTGATCAATATCATGAGCAAGGTTTCTAAGCTGGTTTGCAGATCATGTAAGCTTAACACATTAAGTATAGAATAATTTCTAATAATCCTAATAAGTAATTCTAATACTAACACAAGTCCTCTTATAAATGTAGATATTGTCCGGGTCGGATCCTAGAAATGATCATTTAAAGGATCTAGCTTATGGACCAATAAACGAAGTCACATCACATAAGGGATATATTGTCAATGCCTACAAGTTTCACACTCTTGCACATGGTGATGGTAGGGTCACAAACAATAGTGGGGTGTGCGCAAGGTTGCAGAAATCGCTAGGCGCTAGTGAGGCGGTCGACGACCTTCGAGGAGGAATTCATCTAGGCGGCGCCTAGGCGCCGCCTAGGCGGATTGGAATTGTATGCATATAAATATTATAAATAATATGTATGACATAAAGAATACTTCTAATTTGAAATAATTCGAAGTTCTTGCATAATAGACAAATAAAATATAACCATTTAAGTGCTTAAAAACTTCAAACGTGAACATATAATTCAATTGGTTCAAATTTTATACGAAAAAACCATTATTTTATGTTTATAATCATTCGTTTATCTCTTATTTTAAGATGTTACGTTAAAATAAATATGGACAGTATATACTAGAAAGAAAATCTTTAATTTTTTGTAAAAAGATATTGACTTTTTATTGACTTTCTTGACTTTTTGACCGCCTAGCTTCTAGGCGCCGTCTAGGCGGAGTATGACCGCCTAGGCGGCCGCCAAGGCCTTATTTTACAACATTGGGTGTGCGTGAAAGGGTCTTGTTATAATGAGGAAGAATCCGACTATTATGGAGAGTTAGAAGAAATCATAGAGGTGGAATATCATAGCATGTTAGGGACTTGCATGGTTGTTTTGTTTAAGTGTCGTTGGTTTGATCCGGTCCATGGTGTAAGAGTCAGTGTCAAACACAACCTGGTAGATGTTAAATACAGGTCACGAGGATGCATTGATGATCCGTTTATCCTTACATCTCAAGCTCAACAAGCCTATTATACAACTTATCCTTCAATAACGAAGGATTTAAAAGATTGATGGGCTGTTGTGAAGGCAACACCAAGGGGCATATTCCAAGTAGCACAAGATATATTAGCTATTGAGATTTCCGTTGATGACAATGTGGATGGCGAGGATTTCTTTCAAGAAAGTGAAAGGTTTGTATGTACAATAAGCACAACCGAGGATATACAACCGGTTAGTCTTGTAAGAGAGGAAATAGAAGAATTTGAGACTGCATTTGTTGATGATGACACGAATGATGATGGTGAAGAAGAGTTTGAAGATACGAATGATGACGATGATGATTCAAGTGATGATATCGACCTTGATTCGTCTAATCATTCTTCTGATGATGATGCTTAGTTTATCTTTTTAGTAAAACCAATATATCGGTGTTTAGTTTATTTTCTTGATTATTCGGATTGGCTGTTATTTGTTCTTGCATACATTAATGTTCTTGACTGATAATGCTTTAATTCTGAATGTATGCATTTATTTTATTTCCTTGATGTATTTTGGGGTGCTTGGCTTATAGCTTATCTGTAGATGGTTAGTATATTTAAGGGGAATTTGTTTATTGTAATATTGTCCAATATGTCGTAATAATATATAGTTTATTTTTTAGGTAACACCTTTCCATCATGAGCATTTATTTTATTTCCTTGATGTATTTTGGGGTGCTTGGCTTATAGCTTATCTGTAGATGGTTATTATATTTAAGGGGAATTTGTTTATTGTAATATTGTCCAATATGTCGTAATAATATATAGTTTATTTTTTAGGTAACACCTTTCCATCATGACCAATTCAAGAGGAAGAGGTCGGTCCAGAGGTTCTCATCCTAAGACAGTTAGTAGCAGATCAACATCTAAAGGAACATGTAGCAGCAGTATTGTTGCGCGCGGAAGGGAGATATCAAATAAATGGAGCCGAGGCAACAACGGTATTGGTGGGACCATTATGGAAATACAAGATGAATGTAGCCCGGTAGGATAGGGGTTAACAATGCTTCTGGGAATGATAATGAAGGAGCAAATGATCCTAGCCCAATAGGAAAAGGAAGCAGTAGTATAGGTGGGCGCAATAATGAGAGTGCAGATGAATGCCCGAGCCCAGATATATTAGCTGATGCGAGATTAGATGTTCTAGAAAATAATGAGATATTAGATGTTCATGAAGATAACGAGGAGCATGATGTTCACGAAGATAATGAAGAGCATGAACTGATTCATCACAAAATCAACTCAAACAAGACCCCTTCATCTTCACTTCCTAAACTGTGGTTTATCGGTGGAGTGTAAGAATATTAAAATTATGATTTTGAGTTTGTTGGATTGGTTTGTTTTGTAAGTTAGCATGGATCAGGTTGCAAGTTTAGTTTATGCGTCAATGTACAATTTGTAGGTTTTATGATCCTACAATTTGTCGTCACGCGGTTAAGCTGTTCAAGACTATGTTCAAGGGTGCTTACGCCACATGGACACAAGTCCCACAACACCATCGGGATAGATGTTTTAACCGTTTTAAGGTTTGTAATTTATGACATCTAAATAAAGCAAATGTCATTTTTAACTGATATTGCTAACTGAATAAAAAATTAATGTGCAGACGTTCTATTGATGGGAAGATGCAGAAAATAACCAGATTCGTGAAGCTTGGGAAACTCATATTAGGAACAGATATAGGGATATAATGAGAATTGTGAGAGAGGCTGCGATGAAGGCCGCAAAAGTGAACGATAATGTGAATATATGTCGCATCAGTTCTAGTCGTCCAAATTGGATTGTTGAAACTGATTGGAAGCCAATGGTTAAAATATGGGATAGTGACGGATGGCGACTTAAATCAAAAATTGCAAAAGAGAATAGAGAAAAATCACAGTCAGGAAAGCACACAGCTGGCTCGCGTAGCTTTATCCATACTAGGGCTGTAATGGTAAGATATTAATAACTGTTTCCACTCATTTGCGACACCTTCTTTAAAAACTATTGTACTGATAATGTGGTAAGACTTGTGAAAATTTTTAAATGTGAAAAGTCTTTAGTTTGATTTATAAAAGTTTGGTTTCCACTCAGCAAGGTATGCATATGGTTGTGTATTGACAAAAAGGGTGTTTGGTATTTGGTTTAACCTCAACAGATTATATGCTAAGTGTTCTTTTTTATTAGGAAAATACAATGGGACGCCTGGTTAAGCTTGTAGAATTGCATACATAAGTCCACACAAGAACAGTGAAAGGGCCTAAGCCTAAGACAAAACCTGGAGAGCCGGAACCTAGCGAGCCAGAATCTAGCAAAACTCCAGAGTTAGAGTTTGTCGACCCTATGTCTAACAACTAGTGGTAAGTTTCAAATTCTTATTATATGATATATTTTTTATATGTGTGTCACATTGGTCTTTGCATATCTGTATGCACTTATTGGTCTATGGGAAAAAGGTTAGGCTTTGAGCCAATAGTCTCTTGACGTCTACTAACGACCTTGATGGTTTCTTTTTTTTGCGGTTGTTTTTATGGTCATGTGGGATTTTTAGGTTTGTTTGTCATTACATTTTTCATTTCTTTACATAATTATAGTTTTGCCTCCTGCTTAGTAATATGTATCTTTAAGGTTGATTATGAAGAAGGTCATTTAATGCCAAGTAGATGCTAAGGTTAGTTCTTAAAATAAAACTTAAGATAGATCCTATATCGCCTCAACCCTGTTTTGAACCATTGTCGACCCAACCCTCTACTGTTAACAACTTTTAGTTGGTATTATAGTGGACATTCACAAAAAATGCAACCAATAGTATTGTTGTTTTGAGGTTTCTCATTTTATTGTTTTGCCACTCTTGAGTCTTGACACATATCAAGTGTTTGTACATGCACAAGTTCTGAATGGTTAGAATAGCTCAGATTTACTCACATTCATGCTGATGCGAGAATTGATTTAATAGCAGGGTAATGAGGAAATAGTGCAGTTTATAGAGAATGATACCGTACTTACCAAATCATAGACAAAAACACAACAAACATGAGATCCCGTATAAATGTACTTCTAGCCAGTGTTGCAATATCATAAACAAGGAATTTATTAAGTATAATGTTCCTGAAAAGTAAACATGTTTATTAGACTCATAATATCTTCCTACCTTATTTTTGTCCAACAAGAAGTTCACTTTTGAGAGCCGAATGTAAAATATACTTTAATTTTCTGCATATGTAAAATATATTTTAGTGTTTGTAAGTGTTAGATTAGTACTACATCAGGTTATTAATTCATATTTTCTTTTATTTAATATCTCGACCCTATATATCAGGATGAATATTGAAGGATTATCTCAGAAAATCATGCGGAGAATGAAGAGAGTGCCGAGTTTGATGAGAATGGTTCTGACTCTGCACCCGATGATTTTGAAGTTTGGAAAAGCTTAGCTACATCGAAAAGAGGTCACGTTCTTGGTGGCGGGTTAACAAAGGATCCAGCTTTTGTGCTCACAGGTACACCGGGATGTGGGAGTATCTATGCCACACAAACATGCTCACCTTATGAGGTTTGTCTATTTTTGTTATTCTTACATCGTTTTAGAATTTGTCATAATAATGAGTTATTCTTATACATTAAGTGCAAATGTAACAGGAGATACAAAAACTGAAAAAGGAAAATGATGCTCTGAAGAAAATGGTGGAAGTTCAGAGGGTAGCTGTGGAGGCTCAGAGAACAGCGGATCAACTGGCACTTAATGAAAGGTTCGAGTCTTTTGCTAAGAATTATGCTCCCCAACAAGCTACCGAATCAGATCCTGGTCCCAGTTAGTCTAGTCGGAGGATTTGGAATTAGGCTGTAGTTTTTGTGTTATAACTATTGGTCCAAGCAAGTCGTCTAATCAGAGGATTTAGATTCAGGCTTTAGTTTTTCTGTATTACTAGCCTATGTCTTTTGGATTAGCGGGCGACACATTTATACATTTTGGGCGCTGGATTTGTTGGTGATTTGGATATTAATTAATGGTTTTATTATTTCAAATATCATCTTCTTTTTCATATTTTTAGATTTTGGAATCTGGAAAATACGGATATTACGGAATTTACCAAGGTGTTTCCCACGTATTAATGGTCGATAAAAATTGTGGGAAATCCGTGGGAATGTTTTTGTGAAAAATCTGTGGGAACTAACTGTGAGAAATATGTGGGAACTAACTGTGAGAAATCTGTGGTAAACACTATAAATGGTTGCTAAATCTGTGGGAAAGTATGTGGGAAAATGTCCGTGAGAAATATGTGGGAAACTTCCGTGGGAAATCCGTGGTAAACACCTAAAATGGTTTGTTAAAAAGTGTGGGAAATCAGTGGGAATATGTCCGTGGGAAATATGTGGGAAATATTCGTAGGAAATCTCTGGGAAATCTCCGTGGGAAGTCCGTGGTAAACACGTGAAAATGGTTGTTAAAATTTGTGGGAAATCCGTGGGAAACTGTTTGTGGAAAATCAGTGGGAGAATGTTCGTGGGAAATCCATGGGAAAAAAAACCACTCCTTTTGTGTGAAGTTTGGTTGATAAAAGCCGTGGGAAATCCGTGGGAAAATAGTCAACGCTCCGTGGGAAAATCTGTGGGAAATATATTTACCGACGGGGTTTTTAGCAACGGAATAATTCTGTGGGAAATCCGTGGGAAAGGGACATTTCCCACAAAATTTCCCACGGATCTTGCTGTGGGAAAAAGCCGTTTGTGTAGTAGTGGACGGGCGACGAGCTTTTTTCGACGACACTTGTCGCTGGAAAAGTCCGTTAAACGACAAAAAATCATTCGATGTGGCATAAAGTCGGAGAGACTTTTAAATCAAACTTTGACCAAACATTCAATTCTCGATGATATTTCGCCGGGGAAAAGTTGGGTCATCCTTGACCAAAAAAATCTTTAAAAAAGAGTGGAAAATTTTCCCGCCAAGTTTTCTCCGACATGTCACAAGGAATGTTTGGTCAAAGTAATTAGCGTTTGATTAGAATTAACCTCGTGTTAAAAACGTGTCAAATTTTCTCCGGCAACATGTCATCGGAAAAACACCCATTAAACAACAAAACCCGAATATTGCAGCCTAAACGTTGACGGAATTTTACCCGCCAAATTATCCCTAGTGACACAGGAGAAAATATGTTTTAAAAAGTTTTATAAGTTTTATGTTTACTGTATATATTTATTTTATAAAAAACCATATAATGTTTATAAAATATAGTGTAAGTATACAATTATTATCTATATAATATATAATTCTTTTTTATACACTGTCGTGATAAATGTTAACTCGGCGAATTACGTATCATTTTATTTTTCTGTTACTTTTCTTCCGTTTGTATGATAAAATGAGACTTTCGTACAAACAAACATTTATTTATTCAGAATATTATACATACCCTTCTGAAGAAACACATGAGATAGTTACAAACAGACACGCCTAAAACATTGTTTTATTCAATACGGAAACTTAAACATGCACTTAAACAAGCATATTACTACGATAAAATACCCATACACACGAAAACAAACACATCACACACTAGTTCAAACCAATGTTCCCCATGGCGTCATAAAGGTCGTATAGTAGTGTAGCTGAATTCATTGTGGTGCATCCCCGGATGTCTATAAATTTCAGTGTTTTCTTAAGTACCTTTAGCTTTACAATCAAGAGCACGCTTTATGCACGCGCTGAATAGCTTGTAGAAGAAATTAAAATCGTTGAATATCTCGAAGAAATTGGAGTCGTTGGAGGTCTCAAAGAAGAGCTTGAAGTCATTGAAGCTCCAAGATAACTGACTAGTAGTCCGACTCGCTCGTCTTTCTATAAAAAAATTTCACATCCATGATATTTTACTTGAGGTTGTTAAAGAGTAAAACAACTATCCAAATTGTTTGTATATAACACAAATGAAAACATGTGAGGTTTCACCTATGAACGTATACATGCATAGTATGGTCTACCAAGGGTTTTAAGTTGCCACGATTCTCGTAGAACCACATCTCCAACTCTACAATGACACGGAAAAGCTTCATGCTCCAACATCTTCACAATAACAATGTGTTTGTTAGTTGTTGTGATGATAAATGTGTGTGTGTGATCTGCTGGTGGTTATGTTGGTAAGAATGTGTGTGGCTATAAAGATGACATATGTTTTATGGTAAAAAATGTTAGAGAGGTCAAGTTTGAACTTTTGGTCTGGTCAACAGGTATCCCGGCGCATGTCGTCGGAAAAAAGTATGGTCAAGTTTGACTGTTGAGTTTACTTCTTGAATGAACTTTGAAACCGTGATCACAATACAAAGACTGTGTGGAAACCAATCTTTATATATAAGTAAAACAATAAAATTAACCAAACGTCCAAGCCTCAATATATTAATACGATCACTCTAAATAGTGATAGGGATTACAACCTTGAAGCTATAACAAATAATGACATAAATGTGTAGAGAATATGTGTGTAGAAGTGTATTTGTCTCTACACCCTAGGACCTCCTTTTATAGTGCAAGGGGTCCTAGGTGATTACAATATAATTAATACTTGCCTAAGTATTATACATTAGTAGTTTCCTAAACAAACTTGTAACCTTCTTATCATACTTATTTTGTTTTAATACTTTCCATAAGAATAGGAAGACTTAGTATTTGATCTTATCTTCTACAATCTTCCTTGATCATATCTTCTATAATCTTCTTTCAACTTTATAATACGACTAGGAGGAACTGGAGGCTGCCAGGAGGAACGAAGTACTCCAGTAGGAACTGCTATATGACCAGGAGTAACTTCTAAATACATTATTCCTAACAATCCTCCCCTAAACTTGAACTTAACCTTGTTGAGTTCAAGTTTCCAAGTAGATGTGTCACAAAATACGCTTGAGGATTGGAATATGAACCATAGCAGCAACAATCTCACTTGATAACACCAGAAGAAACACAAAAGTAGCTGATGATATACTAACTGCTGAACTTCTTTAAAGCTTGAAAACATCTGCACATGTTGAATCTTGACAACAACAAGAGCAGATTTGATAAGCCTTTACCAAGTAGCTACTCACTCTGGGGCTAGCCAGTCTTTTGTTGGAATCATGACATCACCCTGGGAGACTAGTACCCAGTCCAACTCTTGGAACGTGAATCATCGGTGAGTTGGAGGACCCTGATGATTTTGGGCAAATCATCACAACCATCAACGGATTTAACAAAAGTCTTTACCAAGAGTCGTACCCTCTTGGACTAGCCAACTCTCAGCAATGAAGCATGGGTGAGTTGATGACCCTATGGTTTTGAGCAAACCATTATGGCTGTCAACGGATTTGAGAAAGTCTTTACCATAAACCGTTTGCTTATGGACTAGCCACTCTTTAGTCTAGGACCAAGGTGAGTGAAAACCATCCAATTATTGGTAAATTGTCAACCATTAACGGATTTGATAGTCGCACCAGAGCCGTACCCTCATGGTGAATCAACTCTTTCTTGTCAATGACACATGGTGAGTTCAACACCATCTGCTGTGTGGAGGCCAACGGCCAACCAACACCTAAGTACCAAACAGAAATAGCCCAAAAAGTGAAATATAGACAAAGGTATTTTGATTCAAAAGTTTCTTTTTTTTCTTTTTTTTCTTTTTTTTAACGAGTCAAAGATGATGAGTCGAATAGCAGGAACATAAGATGCACCAGGAAGAACAATGGTCCACCAGAAGCAAGATGACTGCAACCAGGAGGAACCATGTTCGACTAGGAGCAACCTATTTCTATTAAGAGGAATCATATCCAGCAACAACAATATCATCCTGCATAATTGGTTAGACAGAAAACACAAGAATATACACAATTATACATACAACAAACCTCCCCTTAGGCAAACTCCTCCCCTCAAACGAAGCTAAGTATCCACCATAAAGGAAATCATTAATTTTTTTTTATGTTAGTTTTTTAAGACATTTCTTTTCCTGTAAAAAGTTAGTTCACACAAATATAGAAAATACAAATCATATTAATTTACAATCAACACGCTGAAAAAAAACACAAACCAAGCAAAGATTAGTGCTTATGGAAGTCCCAAGCCAAAACAGACTTGAATCTTCCAAAGACATCAACATAGTTATATCTTGTTAAGGTCTTTGATGCACTATTTGATTTGGAAACATAATTTAAAACATCTTGTTTAGGTTTCCAAACCCACCTAGCTAAAGCATTAACAATATTAAACGTTGTTTATGACTCTACAGACTTAACCCTTGAACCCTTAACATTGTGAAAACGTCTTGGTTGTGGAATTATGTTACTTTTTTATTAGGGTGAAAAACTCTACCAAAGTTCTTATGATTCACCCGTCTTGAGTTATTCCACACTGGTTTAACCTTTTGTTGATCATTAATCTTTCTCTTGTGTTTACAAGTATATTGCAAGTGATCAAAACTACCACAAACATAACAATCCTTACTTTTGAACTCAAAGTTATCACCTAATTTCTGAGTCACCATGCCATTCCAACTTCTTTGATTACCTCTAGGACTCTTAATTTCTTTTCCTAAGGTTATTTGCTTTCCTATTACTTTTATTCTTAGTGCAAACAGATTGAGGATAGAACTTAGGTGATTCAGCACTTAAGGTAGAATTACATGAGGCATATTTACTAGTCATGGGTTCAACTATAACAGGTTCAGACTCAAGTGTTTCAACACTAGAGTCGGACTCACAAGAGTCAAGGTCACTAGTCTTAGGTTCTAAGGACTTGTCATTAGAGTTACAAGAGACAAAGTCATTAGACATAGAAATAGTTTCAATTGACCCAGTAGACCTTGTACCATATGTCATTTGTGATTCATCAAAGTCAGAGAGTGGTCTAAGGTAGGCATGAATGTCCATGTGAGAGGTGGAGGAAAAACATGCATCTCTGTAGCTGGTTTGTACCTATTGAAAACATGCCTACCTTCCACATCTTCAGGGGTAGTGTCAAACACACTAGAAAATGTGGAGTCAAAAACGTCATTTGGCCCAATATATTTTTTAAATCCTAAGCCAATTTTGGTTCTACCAGACATAGAGCTATCGACTAATTTGAATAAGTTTTTAGATGAATTTTCCATTTATCAAACCTAGCCAAAGCATTATCTAGTTTAGTCTATAACTCATGCTTCTCTTTATTTACCTCAATATTAAGTTTTTCAGAATATTTCAGTAGATTAGATGTGTTCTCTAAGTCTATACTTAACACCCTAATCTTTTCTTCATACTCTAATTGGGTATTTTGAAACCACTTTTTCTGTTGTTCCAAGGTTTTAGGAGAACTTTTATATGCTTGAACTTCTAGATAATATTTATCATTTTCAGCATTCACATCAGCATATTGTTTTTGAAGTTCTAAATATTTATGTTCATATGTTTCAGAACAACTAATTACTAAGGCATAGTTGTTATAAGCATGCATATTATTCTTTAATTTAGCATTATATTCTCTAACTTCAGATTCAGTCATACGAATTACCTCATTGTCTGGAATTGGAGTTCTGCAGGCCATGTCTTCTTCAGCAACACCTTAAGTAGAAGTTTCTTGAAAAACCTTAAAATCAGAACCTTTAGCGACACTAGTTCTGTCACATAACTAGAAAACCGTCGCTAATCTGTCGCTAAACTATCACGAATTCTGAACAGCAACTTCAATTCACAGCACCACGGATGTAGAAATCTTGTTCTTCTCAATCAAAGCTTCTCAACGAGGCTCTGATACCACTTGTTGAGTTTACTTCTTGAATGATCTTTGAAACCTTGATCACAATACAAAGACTGTGCGAAAACCAATCTTTATATATAAGAAGAACAATAGAACTAACCAAACCTTCAAGCCTCAATATATTAGTACGATCACTCTAAATAGTGATAGGGTTTACAACCTTGAAGCTATAACATATAATGACAGAGATGTGTAAAGAATATGAATGTAGAAGTGTATTTGTCTCTACACCCTAGGACCTCCTTTTATAGTGCAATGGGTCCTAGGTGATTACAATATAATTAATACTTGCCTAAGTATAATAATTTCCTAAACAAACTTGTAACCTTCTTATCATACTTGTCTTGTTTAAATACTTTCCATAAGAATAGGAAGACTTAATATTTGATCTCATCTTCTACAATCTTCCTTGATCTTATCCTCTATAATCTTCTTTCAACTTTATAATACGACTAGGAGGAACTGGATGCTTTCAGGAGGAACGAAGTACTCCAGTAGGAACTGCTATATGACCAAGAGTAACTTCTAAATACATTATTCCTAACATTGACCTTTTGGTCTTGTCAACAGGTATTCAATTCCCGGCGACATATCGTCAGGGAAAATCACCACTAAACGATAAAATTTCTATTCGGGGCATTGACGGTCAACGTAATAAAAAAAATCATCGGTGATACGTCGGTGGGGAAAACATGGAAGCGTGGCAAGATTATCACTAAGTTAATTAACTTTGTTAATTCGCTGGTATAATCCCCGGCGATATGTCGCTGGGGAATATAGGTACACCGTGGCACAAATTTGGTTGCCTGAAAATGTATGATCCCTGTGTTGTCGTTGGGAAAAAATCCTCATCGAACGTTCCCAACGACGATTCTTCGGTGGCATATCACCGGGAAAAACTATCCCCATCAACATGTCGCCGGAAACAACCTCGTATTTTTTATCCGAATGTCGTACCGCGTACGTATTCCATAATACTACAAAAATATATGATGCAGAATGTTAAATGGATATTATTTTTTTATGTCGGTGTCTTTTATTCACTTTCCTTTTTTATTTTTCTATAGTAATTTGTTACCTTTTTTCCCAAGTTTACTTTTCTCATATAATTAGGGCTGAGTTTATTTTATTCATTATGAAGATATGAATAAAAAAATACAGACTTTTAGTCAAACAACTTAAATCCAGGTTAGGGTTTATTGTTCGATTTCATCCAGATAATCGGGTATTCGTTGAATCAACGATTGTTGGAGTTTACCTGATTATCGGTATTCTTTTTGAATCAACGATAGTTGGAAGGATTGTCTCTGGCATTCTTTAGAATCAACAAATTCAATTATTTATCTTTCTTATTTTGTTTTTTCGCTACATCAGTTGGTATCAAGAGCCGAAGTTCCTGATTAAGATGTTAGAATATCTGTTTTTTGAGGTTGATGGTTCATCTTGTGATGAATGGGAAGATTATGGTGCGGCTAGTGATTATTATGATGGACCTCTCATATTTGATGAATATGAAGAAGAACCGATGCTAGTTTATGATACAGATATTGAAGATGTCATTGAAGAAAAAGAAGGAATTACGGGGAAAAAACAATTTAGTGGGGAATAAGACAACATTGAAAACACTGTAGTTGTGGCTAATAATTTTTGTTCTACAATGATCCAAACTATCATGATCAATACATTGGGTTTGAAGACAATCAAGACTCGAGGTCGAGTCTTTTCGAAGAACGAGAGAATGATGCACAATGTTAAATGGAGATTATTATTTTTATGTCGGTGTCTTTTATTCACTTTCCTTTTTTTTATTTTTCTAAAGTAATTTGTTAATTTTTTTCTCAAGTTTACTTGTCTCATATAATTAGAGTTAGGTTTATTGTATTCATTATAAAGATATGAATAAAAAAATACAGACTTTTAGTATAAATCCAGGTTAAGGTTTATTGTTCGATTTCATCCAAATAATCGGGTATTCGTTCAATCAACGATTATTGGAGTTTACCTGATTATCGGTATTCTTTTTGAATCAACGATAATTGGATGGATTGTGTCAGGCATTCTTTGTAATCAACAGATTCAAATAATTAACAAATTCAATTATTTATCTTTGTTATTTTGTTTTTTCGCTACATCAATATATATATCTCTACTTGCGTTACTAACTTTTGCAAAAAAAGGTGGATGAACGACAACATGGACCGGCTCACAATATACTACATCCCATCACATTTGCGAGAGACCAATTTCAGACTCAGCGCCCAGCTCACAATATTTCCTACTTACTAACTTAGTTATGATAATAATAATATACTATTTACTAGCTAAGTTATAGGCTCGCACAATTATACAGGTTGCTACTTGCTACAAATCTACAATGCCATATTCTTGACTACGTTCATAAGAATCAATTATAACATGAATACCTTTTACTGTTGTAGTGTCGATCAACTATGAAAAACAATAAGAAACGTTTAAACGTATTTGGTTTGGTTCAATTATTATAAATATGGATCTGTAATCAGAACGAACAAAATAAGATTCAGACACGAACAAACAAGAGTTGCCCATAATTAATTGGTATGATACTTCTTGACCTTTATCAAGCGTTGGCTGTTACTTTATAATTTTATTTACCAGCTACTGACGCATTACCCACCCAAATCAACCCTCTTTGCTTTTGGATCCTTTATACCACTTTTCCACCACCTATAACTTCCAATAGCAACTTTGCAATCCACAAAAGTCCTGAGATATTTTCCATAGGTTATATTTTCGTGTCCAAAATTTTTAGAAACTAGTAGTACTAATAAACACTTATGAGTAAGATTTTAAAATTTTTTTAGAAATGTTAGTTATTATGAGATTCAGCATATCGTTGTTTTCAACCTGTTAGCAGACTAATTCACGCATGAGTTTTGGGTTACCCGTCAAATAAACTCAAATCGAGTAAAGCCCTTGTTTGTTTGTTTGTTTGTTTGTTTGTTTTTTTGAAAGACGGACGTGGTCACCAGCATACACTTTCACAGCAATTTAATTAGCTACTCGTTAATATGGAGGTCACCAGGTTCTATTCAGTATTTGTTTTAGTCTTGGTTCCTATAGTTAGTTTCTAACGATCAAAAAACCACTTTTAATACTCTGATGATGGTTCTAGTTTGTAGTTTCTTCATCAAACTACAACTTTCTTAGACACCAATAAAACTAAACTGGCGCCAAGTCTGATCACTGAAGCTTATATGCCTGTTATACCCTGATACTTTACTATAAAACCTTTAGGTGATCCTGCACAGATTGTAACCATTTCAACCACCAACCTTTTGACTATATATATAAAGTGAAACTTCTGTCATAGCTAGATTATCAAGATAACTTACAAATTGACTTTCTTAGCAAAGTGCACATATAGGTTTCAATCGCTTTCGATATTAGTTCAAATAATCTTTTGATCTCCTTCAAACCTATCAAAATTCAAGAAATGATTCTATAACTAACCCATTAGTCATGCATGGGATTTCTTTTTACTTCATGAATCAGTGTAATAATCACACAAATACCATCATGACTCATGCGTTCCAAAGTTACATTATGAATCTTTAATTTGTTACCCCATTAAAGGACACGCTAAAGCAATTGGCTTTTCCACTACAAGTTGCTTCTGTTGGATCTTTTTCTTATACATCATTTCGTTGGTCTCGCATAAATATACACCAAATCGATTACAAGCAATTTATTCCCATCAAAACGACCACTTGGCTTTCAGAAACTTCATACATCAAACCCTAAAGTTTATGTATTACATTTTAGAGACAGAATAGAGGAATAGTAGTTTTGATTAACATTTAAATAACACATACGCACGTATAATTTGTAAGACCTTCTTATACACACTTGATCAATATCAAGCCCAAAATCGATTTCATAGTCATTGTTTTCAGGTACTAAGAATCCACAATACATAACAAGACACTTGATGTACGTCAAGTCAATATCACTGAAACAATACCAAATACAATGGAACATGATTATATATTCCACATGTAAAACCGAGCAATATAGCTAGAAATATCAATCTCTGCATTACCATTCACCACTTGATGTGATGATGACACATTTTCTCACTTTATAATTAATGGTTACCCCATTTAAATTCTACGTTCATGGAATTTCAAAGTGTTCATGAACATTTGCTTTAAAGATGATAACGTTCCTTTAGACATGGTGTGCCAAACATACCCCAACATAGTCCTAGTCACTTTTATCCCCACAACCAACCTGCCCTATATATATAGAAGATGGTGTACAGGAATCTTGGGCCCAAAGAGCCTCTACAAATCTTTCATGGAAGACAATCAAGATTCCTAGTTGCAATTTTTTCAAGATAGAGATATTTTTTTTGCATGTGCCTCAGAAACAGGTCGTAAGTGGACGACAAACTTGTAATAGCTCTTCATGATAAGTAATAGTCCATTAGTTGATGTTCACTCTGCTTTCACTTGATGGTACTTCAGGTCCTTAATCAACATGATGTGCGATTTTGATCACCAAAACCACTGCAATACTTGAAACGCCCTTAGGAATAGCGTGTATATTAGACATACTTAAAAAAGGCAGTATATCTTTTGTCACAAATAGGTTTAAGTGTACGTGTGTATATGCATACATATCACCATATACGATAAACTAAGGAGTAATTATGTAAAGAATAGAGATTGATATCCTAAATTCTTTATGAAGAGCCACATGACAATGAGGACCAATAATTATGTATCGTGTGAAATAAGGATAAGTTGCTTTCAAGTTATATATCGTTGGAAACAACATACGTTTACGTTAGAAGGACTAAAGATTCTTTTAAGATTTATATATGTGCTAGAGAATCAAAATGGGCACACCTGCTTCAAAGACATCTATAAACCATCATGGAAACCTAAGTGCTGTAGTCAAGTTCATTTGTGCATTAACAAAAAGATTACTGTTCATGCTACTCGACTGATGCTAAATGCGCACTATCTATATGCGCCTAATCATTACATCCGCGAAATGTGCACCGCGAATTATGACATATTGAATGAACCTAAGGCATAAAATGCATATCTAGGTGATATGTGAATGAAATATTCTTAGTCTTAGGAAATTAAAGGTTATGGGTTGATATGATCTGATTTTTAGAAGATACTGATAAGAATGAAAAAGGGAGTGCCTTTCTTCACTTTCATGATAATGGAGCAAGAAAGATATAATAGGGTTTATTCGGTGGTCCAAAAAGTTGATCAAGGAATAAGTATATATGTCTAAGTATATCAACAATGACTTCGATGTTACTTGAAAACACAATAACGATGTGCAGTCTACCATAGATATACATGGAATGCTAACCATGAATTAAAGAAGCAGCCCTCGAAAGAAACTGTTGATTTGACGGTCTGCCATTGGAATGGAAGCTGTGTGTTGATTATTAACGCATAATACCTTGACTATCTCTACCTTCATGAACAAATTTCAGAATATAACCTCGGAGGCCATTGAATCCATAGCTTGAACAATTTCAGATCACACAATTCCAATCCTGTTTGGAAATACAGTGATACAAATATATCTATGATTCCTAAGATCATACGTGTATCTTTATCCTTTATATTAAAGTCGTCGTGTCTTTCAGAGTAGAACTTTATTCTCTTTTCCAAAGATATTCTTGTTTTGTATCTTCTTCTTTATCATATCAAATCTTCCTCTACCAGTTTAAGTCTGAGCATCTTCCCCTAAGTGATTTTAGGCACCTCTTTATAGTTCATCAAGAATTCAAAATTTCCCATTTCAACCTTAGACGCAACATCTATACGGGTGCTAATAATTGCATATTGGAATTTTCAAGTTCAACTGATTATAGATCACGTTCATTCTCCGCAAAGTGCTTCTTCTGGTTCAATAAGGAACTTAAATCCATTGAATAAATCGAACAAAACCCACATATATGTACAATAAGCTAAAGAACTACAAGCACTTTTCAGTTTCTTATGGTTTGTATTTTTTGTTTTCTGTTACATAAATTTTGTGGTAGAAAGTGAAAATGTCAAACGTCGATTCCATTTTTGGATGAAGTGAGGCAAGAGATATATTTTAGAAGAGATTAGTATATTTTAGAAGAGATTAGTATATCATCTCCCCTGTAGCAGAGATTGCTTGTGTCTTTGGTTGTATTAAATCGTTTCCTAAATGTACTTCATGCGCAAAGATGGTTTGAGGGCAAAACATATCTTAGATGCTTTATGTGGAAAGGGGTCTGTTATTGCCACAAATCTCTTGAAGGTTATCACCTCGGTCGTTAATTTGTGGTTAGCGGGGAGGTGTCCGCTTATCTTGGGAGAGTTTGTCGCATCTGCTCCTCTTACGTCTCTCCTTAAACTAGATAACGGGATTTGACCTATTGCAGTAGACACTATATGGAGACGTTTGGTTTCGAAGGTTGCTATGAAAGGTGCTGGTAAAGAAATGTCAAAGTACCTTTTTGATTTCCACCTTGGAGTCGGAGTGTCGGGTGACGCTGAGGCTATTTTACATAGCGCTAATAGGACCATAATGTGGGTCTCTTGCTATGCTCAATGTGGACTTCTCAAATGCTTTTAACCTTGTGGATAGATCGGCATTACTCCATGACGTTAGGGTGAGGTGTCCCTCTATTTCTTTGTGGGTGGATTTCTTATATGGCAGGCAGCGAGATTGTATATAGAAGACACATATATTAGGTCTGGGGGCTGCAACAAGGTGACCCATTTGGGCCTCTTCTTTTCGCTCTTGTATTACACCCGCTTGTACATAATATTAGAGACAACTGCAAGCTTTTTCTTCATGCTTAGTATCTTGATGATGGAACCGTTATTGGAGATCAAAAAAGGTCGCCAAGGTGTTAAACATTATAAAGGTGAGTGGTTCAATAACGAACTTAAATCCATTGAATAAATCGAAGAAAACCCACATATATGTACAATAAGCTAAAGAACTATAAAAGCACTTTTCAATTTCTTATGGTTTGTATTTTTTGTTTTCTGTTACATAAAGTTTGTGGTAGAAAGTGAAAATGTCAAACGTCGATTCCATTTTTGGATGAAGTGAGGCACCAGAGATATATTTTAGAAGAGATTAGTATATTTTAGAAGAGATTAGTATATCATATCCCCTGTAGCAGAGATTTCTTGTGTCTTTAGTTGTATTAAATCGTTTCCTAAAGGTACTTCAGGCGTAGAGATGGTTTGAGGGCACAACATATCTTAGATGCTTTATGTGGAGAGGGGTCTGTTATTGCCACAAATCTCTTAAAGGTCATCACCTTGGTGGTTGATTTGTGGTTAGAGGGGAGGTGTCCGCTTATTTTGGGAGAGTTTGTCGCATATGCTCCTCTTACGCCTTCCCTTAAACTAGATAACGGGATTTGACATATTGCAGTAGGCACTATATGGAGACGTTTGGTTTCCAAGGTTACTATAAAAGGTGTTGGTAAAGAAATGTCAAAGTACCTTTCTGATTTCCACTTTGGAGTCGGAGTGTCGGGTGACGCTGAGGCTGTTTTACATAGCGCTAATAGGACCATAATGATGGGTCTCTTGCAATGCTCACTGTGGACTTCTCAAATGCTTTTAACCTTGTGGATAGATCGTCATTACTCCATGACATTAGGGCGAGGTGTTCTTCTATTTCTTTGTGGGTGGATTTCTTATATGGCAGGCAGTGAGATTGTATATAGGAGACACATATATCAGGTCTGCCACAGGGCTGCGACAAGGTGACCCATTGGGGCCTCTTCTTTTCGCTCTTGTATTACACCTGCTTGTACATAATATTAGAGACAACTACAAGCTTCTTCTTAATGCTTAGTATCTTGATGATGGAACCGTTATGGAAGAATCAAAAAAGGTCGCCAGGTGTTAAACATTATAAAGGTGAGTGGTCCAAGTTTGGGTCTTGAACTTAATATCAAGAAAACAGAGGTATTTTGGCCTTCGCGCAATGGTGTGAAGCTCCGCGATGGTTTTTTTCCTATGGATATTCAGAGGTCGTCTTCGGTTTTAAAGCTTCTTGGGGGAGCTATTAGTAGAGACGCCAATTTTATTAGAGGGTTGGCCATGTTTGTGACTTGCTTCTTTACCCATTCGTCTTGGTGGCTTAGGTTTATACTCGGTAAAATAGACCTCCTCATATGCTTTTGTGGCCTTGAGGGCCCAATCTTGGATGTTACAATACCACATCTTACGTGACAGTGGCATATGTGGTATGGATGATGATTATTCTTCTGGTTTAGCTTGTCTGCGTGATACGATTCCAAGCTTTGATTTTAGTTGTTTCACTAATAAGGATACTGCCCCCTTTAAAACCCAACAAGCATTAGCGACTACCCTTTTTAGTGAAATGGTTAAGGATATGGAGGTCCACTTTGACATGACTTTGAGACAAAAAACGGTTTTTGAGTGTTTACGCGCATCACATGCTCAGGATTTCCTACTAGCTATCCCAATAGTCAGGCTCAGTCAACACATTTCACCAGTGGAATACCGTTCTATTCTTAAGTATCGCCTCATGATTACATTATTTTCGGCTGATACAATGTGCCCTGTTTGTCGCAAGGCATGTTTGGATTCTTTTGGGGAACATGCGGTTCATTGTAAAGAGCTCCCCGACTTCAAGTATCGACACGATATGGTTAGGGATGTTCTTTCTGACATATGTAGGCGTGCTGGTATCTCCGCCAAGAAAGAAGCACCTGTGAACTTCTTGACTGACCCGTTTGATGGAAGATCCACACTTAGACCTGCATACATTTTGATTTTTGGATGGATTGGAGGGAAACACGCGTGTGTGGAGTTGACTGGGGTTTCTCCTCTTATGGGGTTGAGTAGACGAGGTTTTACAGCGGATCAGGCTGCTTTGAAAGTCGTCTCATGCAAAATGACAAAACACGAAAAAGCATGCATTGAAAATCAGCACGTGTTTATTCCTTTTGCATTTGATACGTTCGGTTTCCTTGCACCTGAAGCGGTGGAGCTTCTGAAGAGAATTCAGTGCGTTATGAATAGCTACGTTATGACACCTAAATCCACAGATGTGGTTTTTCAAAAAATTAGCTTTTCAATTCAAAAAGGGTTTACGGCACAGGTTGTCCCGCTTGCCTTCTACATCTATGTAATTAAATATAATGTACAATATTATTGGTACAAACTGCCTTAAGAAATTTACATCTTCTTTGTATATCAAAAAGTACGTTTAAAGTGGTGTCGGACTAAGCTTATTAGTAGGCTTATGTTTATGTTATATAAGCAATTTATTGCTTATTAACTCATGTTTAATAAGCTATAATTCGGGTAAGAAACATGAAATGCACATATTTGAACCAAAAACTACACACGAAATTTATTAACAAATGAATAAATTTGTTATAAATCTTATAGAGTCATGTGTCCTTCAGCACATGGAACCAACAAATCAAACAAAAGCAAACAAATCAATACGACGTGCGAGGAACTACCGAGGCAGGATTACGATGTGCAAGGAACCAGTCGAGTTTACGTTGTACGAGGAACCTTGAACGATCTAGGTCAGACTGAGTAACCGTCAGGGCAGGTATAAATCGTGCAGGGAAGCGTCGAGTCAGATCTATACGTCAAGCCGAGGAACAACAACCAACTCGTTACGATGTGCGAGGAACCATTGGGGCAGGTTCACATGGTGCGAGGAACCTTGGTTGATCTATGTCGGGCTGAGTAACCGTTAGGGCAAATTTGTCATGCGAGGAAGCGTCGAGTCAGGTCTACATTGGGGTATGTCTACGACAAGCCATGGAACCTTGATTAATCAATTTGTTGGTCGATCTATGGATTGAGTAACCGTTAGGCCAGTTTACATCGTGTGAGGAATCTTCAAAGCAGATTTACTACATGTGAGGCACCTTCATGAGGGTAGGGGTGTAAACGAGTCGAGACGAGACCGAGCTTAACAGGGTTCGGGCTCAGCTCGAAACTTAAATAGTGGGCTCAAGCTCGGCTCGATAGCTTGTCGAGCTTTTACCTTTAAGGCTTGAGCTCGGCTCGATTAGGATTCGAGAAAAGCTCGAGCTTAGATTGAAAAGCTCGAAATGATATATATGAAACAAATATATCACTATCGTTTACACACCACCACAAATATTATGTTTGTAGTAAAATATGATAACGACTATCAATAAATTATTTACTTTTTATATAGTTATTCTTTATAATAAGGTTAATACTCAAATCAACGTTTGCTTACTTGTTTAAAAATATATTTATGCTAAGGCTTGAAAAGCCCAATAAGAGTTCGAGTCAAGCTATCAGAAGCTCGAGTTCGGCTCATTATATGTTTCGAGCCATATTATTGGGCTTGAGCTCGGGTTTAGGCTCGATAAAAGCTCGGCTCGATCGAGTCGAGCTTGAACTCGAGCTCAAATTGCTTGATAAAAGCACAACTTGTTTGCACCCTTAGATGAGGGCAGATTTACAACTGGGCGAGTAACTTGATCGGTTCCAATCTCACTTCTTAGGATCCTTGGTTGGTCCATTATAATGTTACGTATAAATTTAAAAGCTCAACGAATCGCGTGCGCATAGATGCAAACCAAATCATACTTTTTTTTAGCAAAAAACCAAATCATACTTACTCGAGACACAACAATTAAAAAAATTGACAAATCCGAACAGCCTTAGCCGTACAAGAAAACAATGCAAGCAACCTAGAATTTCTAAAAATGTTCTCCCTCCGTCCCATAATAAGTGTCCACTATGGAATATTCTAATTCTTTCTTACTAAACTTTGACCATAAATATTTGTATTTATGTTATATAAAACTCGATGAAAATTATACGAATGAAAATATTTTTTAAAACCGAATATATTCATATGACTTTCGTAAAGTATTATATAACAAAAATACAAATATTTATGGTCAAATTTTAGTAACAAAGACTTTGAATTTTCAAAAGTGGATATTTAATATGGGACGGAGGTAGTATTTGTTTAACGCCTTCATTCACTATCAACATTATGTTGAAGGCGAACTTAACTTTGACGGGGATTCCTCATGGCACTAATAATGTTCTTGCTAACCAATAAACTACTAGCAGGGTATCCGTGCAATGCGGCGGCGGGTAGCCTAATATTAAAATTCATAGCGTGTAATGTTTTACGATTATATATGTTTCGTAAAAGTAATTTTACAAATGATAATAGTTTTAAGTTAGAGAAACTTACACAATAATTTTTTAATTGCCTTAAAGTATAAAATATAATTACTTTTAATAAAAATATAAAAACTCACTAATCCAAACTTATTTATTTCATAAGTCAGTTGTCATATACAACCGTAGCAAAAAAAGACTGCAATCTCAAACACTTTTAATTCGCATATATTTACCAACAAATTACTGATAAATAATTAAATAATAAATCACTAAAGCAAAAGATATACTAATAATATGTTTACAACATGGTAGGTTCGTAGATTTGGAAAAAGATCTTGAAAACCAAGGTTTAGGGTAGGTGTAGTTTTGTGTATCTTTGAATGAAACCAAGATCTTGAAAACCAAATCTTTATTTATTTTCATTTTATGTTCTTGAACCCATGGTCTCGAAGAAAGTGGTGGCAGTGAGGAAGTGGTGAAGGTTGTGGGGTTGTGGTTATGAAGAAGATACAAATCCTCTTAAATCACCTCAGAAAACAAACTAAAAACATCACCAAAAACATAAAAATGTCACCGAAACTACAAAAACATCAACCAAAACACCCAAACTCAAACACCACTAATTATCAATACATGCGGCGGTGTTGGTGAGGATCCAGCTGATGGTGGTGGTGGCAGCGATTCAGAAATCAGATAGTATTGGTGGTTCATCTTTTGATAAATCTTGAATTCTTTTTATACTAAGATTTCGTAACTGATATTTTAATGTATATTAATAAGAAGTTATTTTTAGTTTTATGTTACATGTATTCATAAAATGGTTACATAATTTCTTATTAAATTATTTAATAACTCATTTAATTTCTCATAAAATGGTTGCATAATTTCTCATTAAATTATTTATTATTAATTCATATTGTCATTTAAAGTACTTTTTAAATGTGGTTTGAAAAAACATATATGCATTAAAACCTATACTGATTTTGAAAATGATCATGTGTAACTTTCTTTTTTTAGCAATGTTTGAGGCTGAAAATTTTAAAACTTCTAAATATAAAAAAAAGGGTTAAATATTTTATAAAGTAGTAAGATAACAGATAACTAGCTTTAATGCTCGTGCACATACACGAGATTTGAACATAAATAATAAATTAAGTAATAATTTTGTTACTGCGATTCAACGTTTATTATATATGTTTTTTATATCATTTGATTTTTATATGTTTGATTATTTTGTTATTTAATGTGTCTCATGTAAATTAATATAAAATCAACTCAATTTTTAATTCTTTAATTTTATACTTTTTTTATTTTCGATATTTTTATTCTAAATAATTATATCTTAATTATTAATTAACAAACGACTTATATCAACCTTACCCGTACACGATTTATATATTCATAATTTTGTAGTGTTTAATTTTATTTTATAAAACAATATTAACTTTTTAGCATTTAAATAGTTACGATGCTCATAGAACAATGAGTTTTACATGATTTTTCATTATGTGATAATATTAACTGATACTTTGTATAAATATTTGTTGCATAAAGAATTTGACTATGTTTAGCTGAAATGTTAGCTATTCTTTTCTATACATTGTGTGTTTAGGAACACATAACGACCTTGAAAAAATATATGTTATTGTAGTATGTAAAATTCCGTCTGTTTATGTTCATCTCACACCGATGTGGCAGGTCATGCATTCATTTTGATATTCATATTAATGTTAATAATAATTTATGTAGATTGCATTACTTGATTTTGTTAATGTCAAAATAGAAAAAGACAATAATTTTTGTTTTTATTTGAATATAAATAATCATTGATTGGTTGATTTTTTTAATATTACATATATGTTGTATTTTTAAAATACAAAGTATAGATGATATAAAGTTCCACTTAAATGCATCTAATTTATTTAAAATTCAATCACTAACGTTTTAACTAATCCTCTTGTCCTCTTTTAAGTTTTTATTTTCACAAATTTGACACATATATTTTTGTATATTTTAATCAAATTTTTTCACCAAAATTTTTAATTTTAATTACATTGAATTCAGTTTTAATTTTTTTTACTAATTAAATCGCTCGATTTCACTTATTTAAAATAAGTCATTTGATTTGTCTAATTGTCTTCTATACAACTTTTACTATTTGATAAAACTTTTAAATAATTTAATTTTTTTATTGTATAAAAGATGATGCATGGAGAAAACAAATTATGTCCTTTGATTATGGGCTAAGCCGCTAAGCACATACGGACGACAAGTCTATATTTGTTATCCGCATACCATTTTGGGCTGTATACGGGCCCAACCATTAAGCCCGCCATACCGCGAATATACAACATGATTAATTATCCCCTACGACAAGTAGACCAATAGACCACCATTAATAGTTGTAAATTCACGGATTTAAGCAGGTTCGAGTAATATGCCATGTTACAAAATATACCATTTTATATGTCATCTAATTAATAATCATATGAAGGTTTTTGTCGGATCCATGTGATTCTAAAACACAGTTGCGTATGAAAATGGTGTTCAATGCTAAGTTGCTAACCCTTGGTTTATTACTTTATTGAGATACACCTGTCAAAACTATCTATATCTTCTATCTATACTAATTATAAAGGACGGATCTCAAATGTTGAAAGTTGAAATTTTTCAACAAAGCTTCTCTGATAAGTTTTATTCCTATTGCAAAAAAGGAAACTAAGAATCTCAATCTTGACTCTCCCAAACTTCTTCCATACGGTTCTTAGGAGTTTCAAATCCATAATTAATATCATTAACCACTCAAAAATCAATTCCAAAATACATATGTGTATAATTTTGATTCAGCCATCAACATTCACTTCATCTACGAATCAACCAGTTTCAAAATCACCCTGGAATGTTATGGTTTGATTATGTTCAATTCCGCCTATACTGATTGTGTGTGTGTAAATTGATTTCGGTTTTTTATACCCTCTCTAAATCTATTGCTTTCAATTCCTATGACGAGCAACGATTTATTCTATGCCAGTGGTGATTTCAATGTGGTCCGCACACACATGATTATTGGTAAGAATCAAGCTATTTCTTTTTTTTATGGTTTTGATCATAATCACATAGTTAGGCTATTTTGATGTTTTTGTTTTTTACTAATCAATTTATTAGCTTGATCTCATTTATAATAGAATTGAATGTTTTCATTGTTTTTTTTTTATTGTTTTTATTTTTCTTAATTATAGAGGCTGTTGAAGTTTTGGCAAACACATTGAACAAAAGGGCATAAATAAATAACCAAAAACTCAAGTCATTCTTATTCCATGGAAAACAGTTTTTGTCTGTCTTTAGGTTGTTCTATATGGGCTTAGAATCCACTTTGTATACTAAATGGTATGTGCGAGTTGGTTTATCAAATGTTTACTAGGTTTTGATTTTTGTTTTTAAAATTAGGTTGATTTATGATTTAATTTGTTAGGTTTTAGATAAAGAAGATAGCTATTGATATTGTTCGTGGATTGACCGGTTGAATGATGATTCTGAGACAGTTTTTCTGGCTTTGTCGCGGCTTACATGTGAAACGAAGGTAATATGTTGTTTAGGTCTTTACATTATGTTTAATGGGTAATATATTTTAGTGTCGTGTGTATAATGAAATCTTTTGTGATGTCATATGACGTTCAAGTAGTTTATGTGGTGTTTGTTTATGCCCATTTGGTCAGCTATCACGTTTTTAAATATGATTGCTCTGTGATTCCAAGCTACTGAAAAAAGTGGGTGTGGTTAGCATATGAGGTGACTTTATGGTTGTGCAAACCTATTAATGGGTTCGTTCGAGTTAAGCTAACCCTTCAATAGTACAGTAGCTATTAAGGAAACAAAATGTTTTAAGGAATCAACAAAAGTTTGTGTAGCGTCAGTAAATGATTAGGCTCTGTGTTATGGTGTCACAATGTATCTTTTTTATGAAACCCTAATCCCTGTATTATTTAGACTGCGGGTTATTTGTATTTAATTTGTTAGCATGGTGATTGATTTGATTTTATTATTTAGAATGCGGGTTATTTGTATTTGATTTGTTAGCATGGTGATTGATTTGATTTTTGTTATATTATTTGGATTTGATTTTTTTTCATTACTTATTCTGTTTAAATTTATTCATGGTGAATGCAAATGACCATAAAGAGAAAAAAACATGTAATCACATATAGCCATATGGCAAATTATTTGTGTTAAATTGTTTAGTTGTATAAGTGGCCCGAATTAGTTAGTCCATCTAAATCCGTCCTCCATTGTGTGTGTGTAAATATCTTTTTGTTATATTTTTCATGCCATACTTTTTTTCGTCTCCTACAATTGATGATCATAGCTCAAGGATTGCAAAGTAAGATGTTTTGTGATTGTAACATTTTGCAGGTAAAAGAGATCATCAATTACTTTACAAGCACTTCAGGAGGTATGTTTTATTCTTAGGCCATTACATTATGCATATCCGAGGCGAATAACACACCCAAACACATAATTTTATCTCTGACTTTGCAAGCTTTATTTATTCAGCGGAATGATAGTTGATGTAATTCAGGTTCGTGTAATTGCAATTTAATTTATTGATTATTGTTGGGGTTTGTTATGCTACATTACCCATTTTTATACTTTTATATGTATTCAGAGTTCAAACTTGTAGTCCTTTGTAGGATGAAATCATCTTTTCATTAGTTGCCGCGACTATGTACTTGAAAGAATTCCAAATTTTACATGAATTCATTGCACTTCTAATGCAAATATTATTTATTCTTTCTAGCTCTCATATACTATATGTTGCTGTTATTCTCATACAAGTAATGATGGTATATGACAATATATTATATGCGTTACTTCCAATCCTAGGTGGTACTTCTAGAATGTTTAAAGGCATGCTATCTATTACAAAGACGTAAGAAACTGGGTTTAAATAACTGCACTTTCTTGAATGTACTGAAATGTGATATTGTATTACATTTATGTTATCAGGTTGGTGACTTTAGTAACGTTTTTAGCTATTTTGTCGTTACTCTCCCTCACTTGCATATCCTGGGTTTTTAATCTTATGATAAGCCTATCATCATAGGAATCCAATAAACCTTATAGCTGATCAAATGCCCTTATTTGATTCCCGAAAATGATTGAATATGTCTTTAAATTGATTCATATGTTTTGATTGTATTTCATTGAAAATTTGCAAACCGATGAATTTTATGAGTTGGCATCCTTTGCTTTATGCTTGATAGTTGCAACGGTTAGCTTTATTAATCTACTAAACTTTTGCATGACGTTCTTTGTTCTTATTTGGCATGATTACTTAAACTCTTACCATATGCTTATCATGGTAATTTGCTTTATTATTCAGTGTAGCAACAAATTGGGTCTATGTCTCGAACTGGATATCCCAACTTATAAACTGACCAAATATTTATGGCGTTGGAGGAGTAAATTCGTTAAAGTACAACAACGACGAGGTATGTCTGTTATCTTAATCTACAAATTTTCTCAATTTTGCATTCCTAATTGGTGAAAGTACTACTTCTAACTTATATTTCTTTTTGTTGGTGTTTGTTTAATAGTCAACTACGTTTCCTGAGGCTTCGATGAACACATCTTACTTGAAAAAGTGGCCACTTTATCTTAGCCTAAAGAACACTATTCATAAGAAATTTGACAGAAGGTACTAAGCATTAGTGGTCTTTTGATTTTGTTTTAAGTTTAATTTGCCAAATCCACAATTAGGGAGGTTTGGATGTGGTTTTGAATTCGGTTATAGTTATTGAATGATTCAGAATCGTTTGGATGTGGTTTTGAATTCGGTTATAGTTATTGAATGATTCAAAATCATATACCAGCTTTGCTCAAGCAGGTTGTAGAGGTGTGTTTAAATGTCCATTTTGCGTGATACACGTGGTAATACATGTCTAATGTCAGGAATACTCCGTCGGTCCCTATTGGAGTCCGCTGTATATGAGTTTTGAATCTTGGACTAACCATTAAGACGATCACAGGTATGATTCTCCTGTTATTCACAGTTGCTAAAAGTATTATGGTCATATTCAAGTGTAACCTGCTAATAGTCCCTTTAGGCGATTAGATAAGATTAGAATGATTCATAAGAATTTGAAATTTAAGTAAAGATTAATGAACGCATCATTTGCTCGCATGTTCAAAAGGCCATGCTTTTTAGGAAGTGTCTACTGGTCAAACATACATATTCAAGAGGTAATTGATTTCTTTATTTCTAATTCACTTGCATTGTAAAGTTTTATGTTGTTGTCTTAAAAACTCGACTGTCACACTAGGGCTTGTTCAGTCAAGGAGGAGTATACAAAATGTCATGTATCAATGTAGGCTTAACAACTATAATTGTGATATCGTGGTAAAACATGTACTATAAAGATTTAGTTTTAATTGATATTGTTGGTGTTAACTGTTAACCAGTGGAATGCGGGTGGGGTGACAGATAAATACAGGTTTCTAACCCGGGAAACTTTCGTGAAATTATTTTGTATAAGTAACCCAAATGTGCTAAAAGTTGTAACAAAAGTTGGTTATGAGTTACGAATTGTTGTTAAAGGCACTTCATTTCTTTCAGTAGATGATGGTTAATATGGACGAATGCAAAATGACTAATAAAACTAAAATAAAGTATCATCTTCATTTTATAATAGTTGTGATATACTTTTTGGGAGATAGCAACACGTGATAGTGGTGATGTTATTATATCAAATTATTTTCTTCTTATTTTTAAAGGGACGTTGCTTGTACGTGGCTTGAAAACAAGAGCCAACGATGTAGTGGCTAATGAACTTGTTAATATTTGAACTATCAAACTGTGGTAGATCGTATTATAATCCGTTTTCCATTTGTTTTCAAAGTTATTGATACTTGTTTATACATTTTCAGGGAAACAATGTTCCCGCACAAATTTCAAATCTTGCATCTCAGTGACCAATTCTCTTGTGGGTGATAAGACACAAAAAAAACTAAGATTACAGGGAACAGTTGGTGTCGTTGGGTGGTGCCGTTGGCAAAAAGTACCGCCACGTCAGCAAAGTGGACTTTGGCACAAGAAATGCTATGGCACCACATTTTAGAGGGAGTGGTAATTTGTGGTGCCATTGGGTGTTTTTGGTTCCATAGAGGGTATATACCCTTTAGATTCCCACAAAAAAAATCATGAACCGCTTGAGCTGGTGTGGTTGGCGCCAGACCCTTGGCACCACACCATGGAATGGTGCGCCGTTCTCAAAAGTGGGCTCAAAGCTTGGCACCAGGCCATGGCACCACCACTCCCCTTGCTTAAGACCCATTTTATGATATTTACATGTTACTTTAAGCTGCTCTCAAAAAGTTTCGTAATTCATCATTATCATATCTCATGACTTTGATTTTGTGACATTGTAAAGAAATTGGTTGGTGGTTCAATTTAACCTGGAATAATGTAACAATAATTGTATTCATCATTAAACAGTTTACCAGATTTGTTGCACCGAGATTTCTGAATACCGTGATAGTAATTACTTTGAAACTTGGACACTGTAAATTCCTATTTTCAACTTTTATGTTATTACGTTAAATGAAGCACGCACCAGTGCACTATATCACATATCATAAATTATGTGTTGTTAGAAAGTTCCGCCGCTATGCGCGGGTATTCGCCTAGTACCCTATAAAGGGTTTATCCCATTTGTTGAAAGTTGAATGTTGAAACTTGAAAAACTAAACAAATTAGGCAACTTTGAACCTGTGTGGTTAAACAATTCAATATTCTACAAATTAGGCAACTTTGAACCTCTGTTGGTGAACAAATCAATATTGTAATCATAGTAAACCGTGTGAAATTAAGTCAATGTTCTTCTAATCATAGTAATACCGTGTGAGGGTCTAAGGAAATAATATCACACATATCACAGGCGGGAAAAATGAAATACTTTGAAACTCAAACTTAAAATTCCTTGCCTATATAAATCACCTTCCTCTGTCAATGGTATTCTGCAGGTTTTTTTTTCACTTTGATCCTCCTCCTTCACATCGTCTTTATAGTTCTACCCATATGATGTCGATATTACTATTCCTTTTTTGATGCATAGGCTTTTTATATTGGTAAGCTTTTACTTAAAATATTGTTGTTTTTTTATCAGGCATCACCGGAGCATGTTTCTATTGGTTTAAAGATACTAAATCAGCTTCTTAGTGAGATGAATCATGTTGGTAAATATGCGTTTTCTACTTGGTTACTTTTGAGTTTAAATACCCCACATATGTATATTCTTGTATATATATGCATCCACGGATTAATGTATACTAATGTATATGTTTGTTAATGTAGGGAATATTGTTTACTTTTCATATCTATATTCACACGTCTGATTCTTATGTGTTTCCTCTTTTCCTTGCAGCCAAATCTGGGGTTTCCTTCTACACATAGGAGAGTTGCTTGCTCTTTTAGGGCTCAAATCTTTATCAACTTTTCCAAATCTCTTACCTCTCTGCAGCTGAAAAGTGATGGTAATGTGATAATGCGTTGTGATTTATGACGCGAACACTGGTAAATTTAAAACCGCTATTGCAATTCTGAAAAAAACAATTTACTATTACATGCAGTTGCCAGCCGCTTGTAGGAGTTTGCACTTTCTCTAGCATTGAAATGTCTTTCAAATGATTTTGTCAGATGAGTGTGCTGTTCAGGGATTAGTTTATACATGATTAAAATATAAAGCTGAACAGTAGGATGCTCTGGATGGTCCTCTTAACTTACACATGAGAATGGTGGTGACGATAAGATTAAGGGAAATAAAGCGGAAGGTGATGATGAATCGCAGGAACAAAAGTCAACAATTTTGACACATAAGAAGTACGCTGAGTGGACAACCATTGTCAAGAAAAATGAAAATTATAGCGTGTATGTATAACTTGATTAGGGGTCATGTAGTTGTATTTTTTTAGAACATTTATGTTTAATGATTTTGCAAACTAGCTATCAAAGTATTAAAAAGTTTGGCATATAAATTGCACTAAAAATTTTATTATCATTTTTTTATATTTTTGATTTCGCGGAAAATGTTATTACATGTGATGTTGTTTATGATATGATTTCCATCTCACTTTATTATATTCACTTTATATGCTCTTTGCGTTACAAAAATAAAGTATTTAGTTGTTTTGGTCTTTTGTTAAGGATTTACAGTATATGTTTGCCCACTTAATTATCAAAACAATGTATTTGAACACTCCATAACGGGTTTGTTACATGTTTGCGGTATAATTAGGTAGCATGTCATAGCCCAATCTAAATGTTTATGTTGTGTTTATTGATGATTTTTTAATTTTTGCATGTTCACTATCTCAATGACTCAACATCTTCTCATAATACAGCTGTTTGTAGTTTTGTACATCAATATTTTAATGGGTGCCTTGAATTCGGATGTAGTCAATGTATATCTTAAATCATAGGGTTAAATTTTTTGCGAGGAATATAGAAAATTGTTAGAGTTATGTGTTATTCGTTAGGTGATAAGAGGGGTGTTCGTAGAGTTTTAATTTACATGTGACATGCTAACACTACATAAAATTTGTTTGTTCTTGTAACTGAATCTTGATTTTAGTTTTCAGGGATGATGTTTTGTACTATGCTTGTACCAAAATATAAGATAGTAATATTGAACTAATAAAAGCATATAAAATAATTTAACGAGAATTAATAAAATAAAATTATCTAATTACTAAGTTATATGTGTATATGTAGTAAACGTTGTTATGTTGTCCCGCTCAATAAGCGGGTAAAAGGAAACTTGTTGAACATTAAATTAGAACAAACACATGCAAACTTACCTGAAACTGTAATTCACGGCTAGAAACTTTTAAATGCACTACTCGGCTTGATATTTGGAAAGTATTCAATAATATTTTTTACGCAAGTTTGTGACAACTCTTCCATCATTAAGTATAGTTGTGATTTCATGAGTTTAAAGACATAAAACTAAATACATGAATGATTTTATAAATTGTATTCTATTATCTATATCGACAAATAAAATGAGAAATTAAACTACAAGTTTCGTCGGGTTGAAAAATCATTTTTGTTTACATGTCATCCAAAGATCACTCACTATGGCAACAAAGATGATAATGTACTTCTTAATTTTAAATTCGAAACAAAAGTACATTATCATTGTTAGTTCGTTATAACGTTTGAGATATTTTGCGACTTTAAACGTTAAACTTCACGATACACTTAATTTTATAGGTTGGAGATTTTGAGCTTGCCAAGATTACTTCTGGTGTTGTCGCACATGTCTCAACCAGAGTGATGTGAACTGTTGGTTATAGTGATGTTTTGGTTACATCACATTACACGAAACACTTAATTTAAATATCTAGACGAGTACCCGCATAAATTAAAACAAAAACATAACAATTCAAATATGACAAAGAAGACGTTTATTCTTGCTCCCAATAGGGATCCATATGTCAATACAAATATAAAAACCACAACTCTTTGTCATTATAAAATCTCGCTGCTACGCGTGTTTTATTTTCAACGCTGCAAGAAACACTTGCAACAATATTACAATCGTTAATTATTTGTCACTAGAAATTTCCGCATCTATGCGCGGGTACTCGTCTAGTCAATTTTAGAAGCATAAATAAATAAGTACGAGATCAAAGCAAACAAACAGTAAAATATAACAAGTAGGTAGAATAATTCGTTGAAAATAATAAAACAAATTAGAATTGCTATGAATATCTACATCAACTACCAATAGACATCGCAAAGCATCAAAATTCAAATATGATATAGACTTCGTCTTTGTACTTTTCAATTAGCCGATATATGGGCTTTTATGCTCAAGTTTCATAGTTTCTGGAGTTCATTGTCATCTAGTGGGTTGTTAAATATAGTTTAGGGGTTGTTTGGTTCATAATCTTAAAAAACGTGGTTTTAAAAACTTGATGTTTTTCTAATTTGGAAGGATTTTAAACACTGATATTTAACATTCTGTAATATGTTTGGTTGACTAAAATATAAAAAAAGATCTTCAATGTTTATAGTGATAAATGACTAAATTGTTCTTATATCTTCATGTTTATTTCAAAAGAAAAAAAGCCGTATTGGTTAATGATAAATGATTTTTCATTGATAAACACAAAACAAACAAATTACTACATGAATTAAACAATAATATTGTCGTTAAAAAATCAACAATTACTGGCTTAAACTATATACGGGCTTGAATTGAAGAATATGTAGAAGAAGAAACAGGAAACAAACAATGACTTGCAACTTAAAAAACCATTTTCTTTTTATTTATTAAAAATTTAAAATTATCAGATTATAAACAATCTCATTAACAAGAGTAGAGAAATAAAAAATTTGTTGCATACAATCAAAACTTATATAGATACCTAGATCTCTTCTCTTCTTGTAAAATTACAACCGCCATCGAAGATAAAAGAAAAAGAAATAAAAAAGAATTCTTACCGATTGATCAAGAACAATTAAAGATTAATGGAGATTTATATGGTTAAAATACGATTGATAATAAAAAGGGAAGATGTTGGTGATGAAAGGTCAGAGGATGAAGATGGGTTTATTCTCATTATTAGATGAGTTGAAAAATAGAAATGGTGAAGGGGCATCGTTGTACACTTGATACATCTAAACTCCCACATTATAATGCACTTCTCATCAAGTGGGTTAGAAAAACACCAATTTCGATGTGTTTATAACTTAAAACCATCTTCATATATTGAACCAAACACGAGAAAGAAGTGATTTTAAAATTGAAAACCAACAAAAACCTTCAAATGTTGGTTAACCAAACAGCCCAGTGTTTAGAATTGCTTATTAAAAAATGAATAATCGGATGATTATTTAGAAAACGTTATTTTAGGGGTGTTTGGAATTACTTATTTAAAACATATTATTCATTTTGAAAATTTAATAATCAGATAATCATCATTTTGAAAACGTCATTCTAGAAAAAAAATAGTGTTTGGATTTTATTATTCTAATTGAAATCGGTATAATTAGATAATCAGTTTTTTGAGTGTTTGACAAATTTGATTATTTGATTATTTGATAAGTAAAATGAATAAAATAAACTTAATTTTTTCAAGACTCCATTTTGCAAGCTTACTTTTCAAAACTCCATTTTGAAAGCTTCTTAACGCAAATAATCACTTTTCTCCATTTATTATCCAAACACTCATTTTAGCTTATCTCCATTTTCAAAATGAAATAAACAGATAATCTGGTTGCAAACGCTATCCCAAACGCCCACTTAGAAAATAATGTTTGGATTTGATTATGCTGTTTGAAATCGCAATAATCAGATAATCAGTTTTTTGAGTGTTTGGCAAATTCGATTATTAGATTATTTGATAAGTAAAATGATTAGAACAAACTCATTTTAACTTTTCTCCATTTTGAAAATAAAATAAGTAGCTCCTCACTTACTTTTTCAAAACTCCGTTTTGGAACCTTTTAAACGCAAATAATCACTTTTTTCCTTTTATTATCCAAACACTAATTTTAGCTTATCTCCATTTTGAAAATGAAACAAGTAGATAATCTAGTTCTAAACGCAATCCCAAACACCCACTTAAAATAGGAATGATTGGTCATATACTCATGTGTAGGCCTATGTAATCCTTGGATTATCCTAACCTTGGAATGATAACAAGAGAGAGATAGATGAAGAACTAAAGAGAGAAAGTAGAGAGAGGTTGGAGAGAATAAAGAGAAAATGTAATATTAGATTATGAAATATGAGAACCAACCCCTCCTAACATGTTAGGAGGAGGTATATATAGTCCACCCTACTTGTGGGCTTTATGGGTTATATGTTAACTTACTAGATCACGAGCCCATACTAGATGTATCTCGTTGGAGTGATCGGTCCTTTCTAAATACGTAAAAACATATTTCCAACAATCTCCCCTAAGGGAGGTCGCTCCAAGTGACAAAGTCCTAAGTAGTCTATAGCTCGTGATCTTTAGCTAGCTACGTTAACTATGATGTGACCGAGACTTTCTTAGGAATTTCGTATTCCTAACAATATCCCCCTAAGGGAGGTCACACCTTTTTACAAAATCTTAAACCTAGCATACCATGCTTGAGTCGTCGATCTTGTTCTTGTGAATATGCTGATGTGCTCTTTGACTTTAGTCTTGAGCATGTTTCCTTGCCTTAACCTTGTGCATTCAGCACTTGTAGTATTCGCCTCCTCGTGACTTCATGTGCCACATACTTACACCTTTATAAATTCTTGAAAGCTTCAGAGTTTGATATAGCGAAGACTTGACTTTTAGGCTTTCTTGAATTTGTTGAAGTATTAACTGCAGAAAGTATAAGCATGCGGGGATGACTTCTTCTCGGACACCGCAATGCCACCGTCTTGTTACGCTGCATAAGACAGCTAGCAACAAAACATAGATACAGATGAAATGGCTTTGAACATTTCAACCTAATTAGGTAGCATTTTACCTCCGGTCGGTGAAGACCGTTGAACGATATTAAATATCGTACTTGTGGCAGGTAGTTTCAATTAAGAACCTCCTTTACAAGATTTCGCGGGTAAAACCGTTCTCTTTATTCGATCGTCCAAAGCTGACTACAAACATAAAGACTGAATCATTTGGATAATAGTATTCGCATGAATGAAGCCATCAATTCTGATTCCTAGAACAAGTTTGATTCATTTAAGAACCGCACCATCGTTGCTTTCCAGTTGTCACGAGCTTGATTCGTATGAAATCTTGCAAGTTACCTACCAAGTGTTGTTTGAAGTTAACACCAGAAGGATTTCCACTCATCACTGTAAACACTTAAGAGTGTCACTATGAGTGTTCTGGCAAGATCACTAAGATATTGCGTAGAGGCCTGGAACGTGTTTAAATTCAATTAAGAATTAAACCACTGTTGCTTTCCAGTTATCACAAGTTTGACTCATAAAGAATCGCACAAGTCACCTACCATGAGCTTTTTGATGTTCGCTCAAGAAGGATTTTCATCTTCATTGTAAATACTTATGTATCACTTGGATGTTCAGGCAAGATCATGAAGATTTTTCGTAGGACTGTTAATATCTTTCTTACTTTTCACACAGTGTGAAGAAGCAAGGAAATATGAAATTGTATCCTAATGAGATTATTGATGATCTGAAATGGCTCTAGACTCGATCGTGCATTTTGGATTTTAGTTATTAAAGGCTGGAGAGGAGTGCCACCATTTTAATACCAACTTATTCGGAGTAAATAAATCGATAGATAATGTGTTGTCTCCGTGTGATTAAAACAAATACCTTTTGAGAGATATCTGATTTAGCTGGGATGGGTTGTGTAATACATCACTAGGTCTATGATGTCTATCTTTAATATTGAGCATCATTAAAATGATCTAAATAGCATATGTGTTGACCCGGTTTCTGCCTAAGTTGTAAGGAGGGCTAATTTCTTTACACCCTTTATCTTTATAATTCTTTTTCATTCTTCAACCCCTTCAATGCTTACCAATACGTCATAACTGGCACCTTGTTGTGATTGTTCCAGTTCTAACTTAAGTACTTGGTCGACATTCAGTTATGTTTACAATCTTTCTCTGTCTTTCCTAAGGACTACTATTTCTAGATATGGAATGTCCGTGGGAAGATTCCTCCGGTTTTGGAAGAATCATTGGACTTGACCTATCCTACCATCCCTACGTCACCACAATTGTCACCGTCGTGAAATAAATGGGTTGTGGGTAAGTATATGTCACCATAAAATCCATTTTGATATGCAAATCCATTGTGCTCCCCCATAACATATGCCACGATATTCAAAAATATTTCGCATATGTTGGGATTAGACGTTACATTAAGTAAAACCATTGAATTAAATGATCTCAATATTAAATCACATTTTCTCCCCCATATTAAAAAATATTAACCCAATGGATGTTTTTAATATCAATTGATTTAATAAAATTTTAAGAAATTTTGAGAAGAAAATGTAAATCCAATTATCTCCATGATTATCACAAGCTCCCCCTCAAATTAAGGAGGGTGTACTTGAAACTCAAATAAGAATATTCACGAGCAAAGGTCATATATGATAATGTATTTACAAGATTAATAATTACGAGGTTGGACCTGAATGATGAGAACATCATATGATAGAATCATGTGGTTCTTGTTGGTGAATGTTGGTCTCCCCCGTAACGTTTGAAATTATCTCCTCCTCTACACCACGTGTACGATTAGTATGGTTGCCTTGATATCAATTGTGAAATTGGTGATGACGTCTTGACACTAATTGAAAGATGAATACTTCGTCTTAGCACCAATAGTTAACATCGGTAATTCACAAAGAATCGACATCGAAGAATCCGAATGCTTGACAATCAATCCCCCTCAGTTGTTGACTCGTGTTCTATCTAAAGAGTTGTGGTCGTTGTTTGAGTAGTCGCATCGTCGAGTATGAATATACCAATAGTAAAAAACTTCGATTTGTAGAGATGATAACTTCGTAAAAACAAGATTTCTCTTGTTTTAACAAATAAACGCACTGATGCGTACATATATTCTTGTTAGATTGTGTTATTACATAAACACAATACCTTACTTGGTTAAAAATTAAACCTTGTTGGGTCAAAAAGTTGATGTGGCAGAAACTCAAAAATGAAGAAAACGTGAAGTATTTGTCTAGGCGTTGACAAGAGCATTCCAAGCGTTGACAAGAGTTATTTAGGCGTTGATGGAATTAAGCATTGTCAAGAGCAATCCAAGCATTGTCACATGCAATTCAAGCATTGACAAAACGTAGACAAAAGAAGCTAATGGAAGCTTCTATTTAGATAAACATGCAAAAGATATTCTGCATAAGTTTATTTAAATAGAAGATTTACTTGTTTATTCATTCTTATCTCTTGTAAACCCTAATCCTTACACTATAAAAGGAACCAAGGGTCATAGGTTTTAATTAATATTATTCATTCACAATGTAAACCTAAAGTGTGTGTCGCACTAGACGTGGGATTCAATGTATACACGTCTAGTGGATGTTTGTTATTAATATAATGAACATCCCCAATTGTTTTAATTCATGTTCTTTGTGCCTAAACACCTTGTCATGATCATTGTTCTTTTCCGCTATGTTATCATATGAACGATGATCAACCTAGATATAATGGTTCTTAACCATTGAGTCGAACGATCAATAGGACTCAACAATTGGTATCAGAGCCTAAGGCTATTGATATCTAGGTCCGACGAGGTGTTCGTGTATGGTGAAGAAGAAAAATTCGTATTGAATTTTTCTGGACGTTTTTGTGTGCGCAGCAGTATTCAGAAGGTCATAACTTTTGATTGAACCGTTGGATCGTCACGAAATTTTAGATGTGTGTTCTACATACATAGATCTAAACATCCACCGGAGGGATTGTCGAGTTTTATCCCCAGGCAAAAGTTATTAAGCGTCGAAGTTGGCTGATGGAAGATTTTCAGTTTTCTGCTTTCACATGAAATCATGAACTAGGGTTTCTTCAAACCCTAGATCTACATAAAAGGCAGAATTTTGTGAGATTGGTGGCTGTTAATTCAAGATCTATGGTTAATTAACAAACCCTAATTAGGGTTTCGATGCTCAAATAATATAAACCCTAGATTGAGTGAAGGAAAAAGTGCCACGGTTAAAATATTCTGATTAGATGGCATGTCTTCTCTTCACACGATCAAGAATGAAGCTTTCTGTTTACACAAGCTAAAGAGAATAAAGCATCTCAATGCTTTTATGTTTATTACGTGAGCAGCAAAGCAATCGTAGAAAGTTATGCGTTCACACGGTCACTTGTTTCCCATTGGTGGAAAATGAATGTGTTCACACGGTTATAACAAGGAAGTGTGACGTTTATATTCATTATTTTAACGTTGACAAAGTTTTGGTGAAACGCTGATAAGAACGAGGAAGACGCTGACAGATTTTAATGAGACGCTGATGATGTCAGTAAGTTGAGACGCTGACAGGATTTTAGGTTGGCGCTGATGTTTGTTATTTGGGCGCTGACAGGAAGAGTTTCGACGCTGACAGGAATAAGTCAACGCTGATAGGTTGACAGTGTTGTCCGAGATATGTTCTTCAAACGCTGATACGCCTTGTCCGATATCGGGTAATGAATGTTGATATTGGACAGTAAGGGTTCTCGGATAACAAACTGATTGCTGCTGTTTGAGAAAAACTGGTACGTTTTAAGCACACAAAAAGAAGGGAAAGACACACAAAGGTACATGGAATCTCCGTTTTAATATAGAATATCATGATGATATTTATGGCTCGGATATTTTTCAAAGGAATTAATGGTTTTAAAGTAAGTTGGCAACCATTCATGAAGTTATTTATTGGAGTATGTAATCGGGATAGCCTTGTGAAAGAGTTATTCGTTAACAGCTTTTACATATGAAGATATTGACTTGTCATGAAGAGGTGTTAGCTTAAGGGGAAGAATTCTTTTGGTAAGTTTGATGATTGAAGAAGATTTTCGTGAGTTTATGTTCTATCATATCTTAAAGTTGTGGACTTCCAGCCACTAACTTTAAAGGTAACTTGTTCGTGCTTTACATGGTTGGTGATGAAGACTTGTCATAAACACTTGAAGGAGTTACATTATCGTGCTCAGTGTCTCACAAAGGATGAGAATATTGGCAAGGGATCGAGGTCTACTTATATTTTTTCTTTTGGTATAAGTTCTTCATCACATGGATAAACAAGATATAGAACATAGGTTTGGGTTGTTTTACTTCAACATCAAGAATACCTTATTTATTTTTCTTCAGGATCATTACATAGAGCTACATTTGGAGAATCTTCAAAGATTGCAACATTGTTTACTTCCTTGTTGATGTGACAAAAAGGGGAAGAAATGCATGCTACACTTGAGGGGAAGCAATTTGAAGATCATGTACAACTTACAAGAGATACACATAGAGTTTTGCCACTATCAACTAGGGGAAGATTGTTGGGTCAAAAAGTTGATGTGGCAGAAACTCAAAAATGAAGAAAACGTGAAGTATTTGTCTAGGCGTTGACAAGAGCATTCCAAGCGTTGACAAGAGTTATTTAGGCGTTGATGGAATTAAGCATTGTCAAGAGCAATCCAAGCATTGTCACATGCAATTCAAGCATTGACAAAACGTAGACAAAAGAAGCTAATGGAAGCTTCTATTTAGATAAACATGCAAAAGATATTCTGCATAAGTTTATTTAAATAGAAGATTTACTTGTTTATTCATTCTTATCTCTTGTAAACCCTAATCCTTACACTATAAAAGGAACCAAGGGTCATAGGTTTTAATTAATATTATTCATTCACAATGTAAACCTAAAGTGTGTGTCGCACTAGACGTGGGATTCAATGTATACACGTCTAGTGGATGTTTGTTATTAATATAATGAACATCCCCAATTGTTTTAATTCATGTTCTTTGTGCCTAAACACCTTGTCATGATCATTGTTCTTTTCCGCTATGTTATCATATGAACGATGATCAACCTAGATATAATGGTTCTTAACCATTGAGTCGAACGATCAATAGGACTCAACAAACCTTGCCCGAGAAAATTAATCCCGTTGTTGAGTCAAAGCTTTCCGGTGAAATGCTTGACTTGAATATGAAAAGCGGGTTACTATCTGAAATAATAGCAAACCGTATTGAGCATGTTTTAAATCATTTAAACTTATTTTCAAACTTTATTTACAACCCCGTGTCATTATTGATTGACATTTCTAAGATCGTAAATATTATCGATTCCAGAAGACATGCTCTTTTTTTATCAAAACATTGTTGAACACATAATTTTGAAAGATTTAGAAAAACCTTTTGAAAAAATTCTTGAAAACTGTGTTCAACGGTTTTAAAAAAAACCAATTACTTGAGCTGAAGATTTTGAATATCTTACTAAACGAGCTCAAGTCCGAGAAGTTGTAAGCTTCCCGTTGTGAGGATAAGTTATTATTAAAGATATACTTTCCTTTTAACTAAAGAACGAGTCCTAAGCTGACATTTATTTAGAGGTCGTTTTCATGAGCTTGAAAACTTTTGAATGGTTTAACGTAAAGTTCCTGACCGAGAAAGGTGAATTTATCGTTATGAGGAAAAGTTATCTTATTTAAAAGATACACTTTCCTTTATGGGCTTAAAACTTGGAATGTTTTAATACAAGCTCATGACCGAGAAAAATTAATTTCTCGTTGCTAAGTATAAGTTATCGTCTGTGATAAACTTTCCTTTAATTGAAGTTCGAGTTAGAGTCTGATATTTAACTGTAAGTCATTCTGCATGAGCCTAAAAGCTTCGAATGTTTTTTATATAAGCCCATGCCCGAGAAAATTAATTTCTCGTTGTGAGGATAAGTTATCATCAGCGATAAACTTTCCTTTCTTTGAAGTTCGGGGGATTATCTGAGATATAATTATACGCCGTATACACGAGCTTAAAACCTTTGAATAGTTTTAATGTAAGCTTGTGTCCAAGAAAAATTAATTTCTCGTTTTGAGGGTAAGTTATCGTTGAATTATTGTACTTTCCTTTAGTTGAATCCCGGGTCACAATCTGCAATATGACTGCGATCCATTGTGATAAGCTTAACTACAAATCCTCTTAGACACTTGATTCTTAGATATCGAATTCTTCTGCTGGCGAGGTTTGGAACGATATACAATAAGACAGTTGCCTCATTTTTGTTGATCCTTGATCTTAGTACCTGCACTTGCATCAACAATTTGCATACTTTCACATGGGTTAGCGATATCTATTTTAGAACCGTGTGGGGGTTCACAATCAATCTTGGTAATGCTAGAGGGAAACATCCTTCCTGTAGGAACCCATTGAAGATTAACTGATTTGAAAATCCTACCCGTGGGTTGCCACCTAAGATTGGATCTAGGCGACATGGTTTTCTTATGCACAACGGAAGACTTAGCGGTAGAAAACCTTTTTCCTCTAGGATTTCCTCTTTTAGCAAAGGAGTTTAACTCCTTCAGGACTTTAGTTACACAAGCCGCATAATTTTTCATGAAGACGCTCTTCATGCATACGGAACTAACACCGTGTTTGTGGTCCGAATGAGATCTAGAAATCCTAGTTCTTGCATGTGTCTTTTTCTTAGGTTCCTCTACATAGTGATTATTAGGCATGTTATTCGACCTATGTTATGGCATATTCTTATGACTATACCTAGAATCACTGGTGGCAATCTTGTTCGCAGGTTTTGCATAGGCTGATTTGATCACATTAGGCCTAGTTAGTGGAGTGACTGGTCTAGAAAAATGTACCATATCAACTTGGGAGGCAAACTGCGATCGCGAGGATTTTGGTCGCTCGGATCGAAATATAGTTGGTTGTCTAACAGACTGTTTTTTAGGCAGTTTCCCTAAGACTGATGGTTTTCCAAGCATAGTATCCACGCTAGTTCCTTTAATTTTCCTCATCTTTTTTTCCAGAGCCGCTATAGCAAAAACCGTTTTCAGAACCCGAGCCTTTTTAGTCTCATTTTCTTTCAGTAAGGTGTCTTGGGATGCCAGCTTAGATTCTAGCAAAGTAATTTGTTTCAGAAAATTATCTTTTTAGGCTTTAGAATCTTGATTTTTTTATTTAATTTCCGTTCAAGAACAACGTTTGTATTTTCAAGTTTTTCAAAATACTTTCCAAATTTATCCATTTTCTTCGAAAATTCAGTTTTGGCATCCTCAAGATCATTAGAATGCTGAGCTAAAATCGTTTCAAGCTCTTTAATCTTGAAATCAGAATCGGTACGAAACAGTCATAAAACATTTATCATGATTTACTACAGCATTCTGAACAATCTCTCCCCCATTATGACTCACATCGGATGAATCAGAAGTGGTATAACTATCACCCTTTTCCATCCCATGTTTGTCATAAGTAAGTTTGGAATACTCAACATGTTGTATATTATTGATACATTCATCAGATGTAACATTTAATTGGACCTCAACCGTTGGCGCTGTAACATTTTCTGACTTCCTGAGTGGTTCTTGCTTTCCTCCTGATTCCATGCTCTTGCAATCTTTATCAGTCTCCAATTTGTCAATCGTATGACCATTCTCCTCTTGCATCTGCATCGTAGATTCTTGCACTCCACTATCATACGCTAGTTGAAGTCGTGATCTTTTATAAATCAAAGACGACACAGATGTCATGAATTTCAACAGTGTACCACGGAAATCTTGAATCTCGTTATGTGTATCTTGAAGAAATGATTGGCAGATCACTGAATTTTTAGACTTAACGATATTGAATTGGTAGAAGGGTGTGAATTGTGTCACGAGAACTTTATATGCAAGTGCTGATGTAGAGTGATTAAAGTCTTCTTTGTGGAGTTGCTATGCTAGTTGGTTCAAGTTGAGGAGCATTGAATCTATGAATATATTACGATCTTCACCAAACAGTGTCACAAATTCTTGTCCTACTTGAAGCCATGAAATAGTCACTAGATGAGACTAAAGTAGTCGAAAAAAAGTTATGCCACTTTATCTAGCTTTGTATTGCATTTGATGCAATTATCCCTCTTGAGATGTAAAATTTGTTGGGTCTAAAAAGTTGATGTGGCAGAAACTCAAACGAAGAAAACAAGAGGACATTTGTACTAGCCGCTGACACAACATGTCTAGCCGCTGACAAATGTTTAGCCGCTAATGGAATTCTATTTAGGATAGATATTCAGTATATTGTTTATCTAAACAGAATATTTCAATGTTTATTTGATCTTATCTCTTGTAAACCTTGGTCCTTCCACTATAAAAGGAACCAATGGTCTTAGGTTTTATTCATTCACTTATTTCACAATGTAAACCTAAGTCATATGTGTGTTCTAGGCGTGGGATTAATGTATACAGACCTAGAGGTTGTTTGTTATTAATTAATACAAGCAATCATTGGGAAAACTTCATCTTGTGTTTGTGTTCATAACACATTGTTCAACGTTTTTCATTCTATTCCGCCTTGATTCGGTCAAATGAATGAGATTCGTTCCTAGGAGCCTAAAGATCTAGGAATCTTAGGATTCCACAAGCATCGCTCGGCTATTGTGGACATTAAGTGAGGGTACAGCTCTTCGTTGTACTCCATATTTAACCGAAGCAGTTTGTCTTCTTGTTCATCAAGCTTTAGATCAACTTTCTCGGCCGACCCATCCAAGTTGTCGAAAAACTCCTTAAGACCAGTTTCAAGGTGACCAATGGCCCATTTATTTCACGCCTCGAGGTCGTTGTATTCACTGCACACATGAGACAATTTTGCGTTAGCCTGGCCATTTCCCCACCTAGGTTTTGGGAATTAGAAGCTTCTATCTCTGCATTTGCCTTTGTCATAGCCAACTGCATCTTCAAAGTCGCAATCTCAACATTATTCTTTGAGAGTTTTTTAGCACTCTCAGTTTGGACACTTGTTGCTCGTTGCGCTTCGTCTATGAACCTCTTCTTTAAGTACGTCATTAATGCCACATGGTGCGCAGCGACAACGTTGACTTCATCAAGCAGGTTGGCAACAGGCAGCTCTTGCAACCTCTAGGTATGGTTTGGAGGTGTCAAGTTGTCCATAAAGCTTTGGCAATCCATAGCACTTGTAAGATCTGTTGTCTCAGGAACGCTCCATTTGGGCACAAAGATTGGGGGCTCTTCGTTTGTGTCACCAGGTGATGATCCACCAGTAATGAATGGAGTCTTCGACTCAGCTCCAGCCTCACATGACGATGACAGTGATTAGGGGGTCGTGGTGGAAACTTCAGTCTGTATGGTCGCACCCTCATTAAAACTATGAAAGACAATAGGATTTAAGAATTAGTGTATATTCACTATTCTTTCTACCAATGCATGACAAGGATGAAAATGTTTACCTTTGGAGTGGAATTTCAGGAGGAGTTTCAGTCGCAGGGTCGGGGGATGATTCTTCATTCTCAGGCTTCGTAACGCTTGTCTCCAGCATCTAAAGAGATTTACCCCTAGATGCGGGATGGGCCGAAGAGGATTCCCCAAGATCATTTCGCACCGTTTGTAAAGTACTTACCCAAATATCATTTGTAAAGTTTACTTCAAATTGGCAGTATAAATTATATTTATGGAGCCATTAGCGGAGCAACAACTCATGGCCATATGTGAACTACAAACAAGCAACCCATGAGGTAAAAGATGCACTCTTCCAACAGCTGAGGCACTGAATAAATCTCTATATGAAATTATTTATAAATATAAAAAAATTAGTTATTTCGAACCTCATGCGAAGATGGAGGTACATCCAAGTACCAATCATCATAAGATTATGGAACAAAATTGCAATGTACTTTCTTTTGACTTAAAGATGTACCATAGAACTATAATCTCCTACCCATATTTACATATTAGATAACTTTATTATTCTTAGACTCTCATCACTATAAATTTTTACCCTTTTCAATGATATAGGTTGCAAATCATCCCATTAGCATAGCAGCAGGTTGTACAAAGATGTGAGTCATTTTGAATTTGACGCCTCTTCAATCATAAGTACTAAATTAGTAAATTACTATGTAACTTGCCGTAATCAAACTCATAAGTAAAAGTTTATAGGATCATTTAAGCTCTTTGTAAAAGTTTTTAGTTAGGAGCTCAACCTATCTATAAATGTGGCATAGTTGAAATAGAGGTGGTTTACTTATTATTTATTCTTATAGTTGTTCAAAATTAGTTGTTGTAATAAAGTTGTTATTGTTTTTTCGTTTTTAGATCATCAAGTATTAAATTAACAATTTTCATAAGATCCTCCCTAGCAAGCCCTAAAGCTTCATGAAGATTTGCAATCTCAACCTAGATCATATATTGTTATGAGTAACACTTCTTATTATAAAATGCATCCCTATGTTTTGCATTTATTTAGCGGTGAGAATGTACATTAGTACATGTCAGATGGATTAAATTAGCTAATAGTGGAAATCACCAATTCGATTGAACATGTATAGCAGGTAAAAAACTACCAAAAGACTAATTTTTATACAACGTCCTAAATCATTTCATTTTGAAGAAACAAATTAAGCATTTTTAAAGAAAAATATATGGACTCAAAGTGCTCATGAGTCAGACACATTATAGTAAGGAAATCTTATACCTATAGTTGTTGCGTTGTAATGGAAATCACAGGAAATCTTGATAAAAAATTTAACATATTTGCTGCGACTGCTTATTAAAACTATGCTTTGTTATTTTGCAGTTTGATGCATCAAAATATTATGGTCTGTTACGAGGGTTTAAGTGTAAAAGAAAGGCACCCGAGGGCAAGACCACTACAACAAAAAATACACCAAAGTTGGAATTAAACTCGATCATTGTTTTAGGTGAACATTACCGATGTTGGAGTAAGGCTTACACTACGTTAATTATAATCCTTCAACCAGCTTTGTAGGAGAGATGTTTATATAAACTAGATGCTTCTTCAACCAGGTGTTTTAATCTAACTTGCACATGAGAAATTGCTCGACATATTTGCTGCGAATTCATTTGGTTAGCATTCTAGGTACTTTTTAAATACCTTATAAGGCAATCTTATTAGCATAGTTGACAAGATAGACGTATTATATAATGGTCAAAGTAGTTTGTTCAAAATGGGTAAAATTTAGACAGATTAGGCAATCACTATAGCAAACTGATCAGCTTTTTCACTTTGAGATACAAACCGACAATAGTTCTTGGTGGAGACACCATAACCCAATCTAGGTTTCGAGCAAATGAACTATTGTAGACATACTGTGATTTGTGAAAAATTATTATGGAAATAGATTACAATCATTAGATCTTTATACAAAATCATAGTGTCTTGTCTATAAAGCACAACCCGATTTCAGTTATAGTTACCATGGAGCATTTGCCAATTTACTTAAGTTGTGTTACAAATGGATTCATTTTTGCTGACGGTATGGGCTCTTTTTATACTTATGCTTCTTCTTTTATTATGAAATCTGAAATTCATACCATTTCACGAGCTTTTTTCTTACATAACAAGTGGTTCGTGTTACTTTCTCAATGTTGTGTCAAGTTCAGGTACTATCCTGAATTTTTTGACCTTATGACCAATGGTCTTTTTTTTAATATCAATGATAAAATATATAGGTAGAGTTAAAAGTTTTTCATGCTCACTCAACAAAAATGAATGTATTTGACATTTGTGGATATGATTTTTTTTTCAATATGGTCAACAAAGAAAACGTGCATGTACTAATTGGTGTGTTGAAATAAGTATATTTTTCGCTTTGAATGAGATGTTGTTATCATATTATTACATTTACAGGTCGTGATTGTTCACCACTCTTACCCTTATTTTACATAGTCAACAATATCGCCTTCTATATCTCTCACGTATACTACGAGTTAGATTTTTGAGAAAGGCGTTTCTCTCTGTGTGATTACATTCTTGATGTGACCATGAATTGTTTGCACCTAACTTTGAACCGTTTATTTTCAATCATTCTATGTAGCAGGTTTCATGTTTAATCAATAGATAATATCTATGAGGTATGGTGCATGCTATGAACTTTTTCGTCAGCCTAATATGCCCGCTCTTATTCATTTTATTGCTTTTGTTTTTTGTCCTTTGTGGTTGAAACAATTTGATACTTCTGTTTTTGTTTTTGAACTTAATACCACAACAAATTATGTTTTGCTGGTTAAAAAGAAATTCCATTGTCATTCAACATAAGAAAGTAACTAAAAATAATTCTTCTAGATGGAACAAAGACATTAAATCCAGTAGTGTAACTTCTAAAGAATACAACCACTTTGACAATGAAAACCTCACCAAACATATGGCAACTTATCAAAAATCTGACTACGAATTCAATTCTGATACTAGCTCCCACTCAAGCAAATTGTCGTTTTGCAAATAGCTTTCCATCTTCGGTTGGAATAACATATGCTTATAACCAGGTTGGTTACGGGCCTCAGACCACAAATGCCTTAGTTTTCATCCTCCAAAAGAAAATTTGTTGGAAATTAAAAGATTTTTTTATTTTGAAAAACTTTTGCTGAAAGTTTTTTATTTTGAGTATTAGACATATATTCCTAGGTTTATGAGTGAATACAATTTTTCTAAATGTATGATTGGCTTGAGTTTTTTAAGAGTTGTACGACTAGAACGTGATTGGGGTGAGTTTTTTTGTTCGATATTTGTACGACAAGTTGTTCTTTAAAACGATATAAAAGGACCTACATGATCTTCATAACCTAATTCGTATTCAACATTTCCAACATATATGAACTTTGTAGCTCACTTTGTGTTTCGCTCATACATGAACTACAAAATCTGAGTCTAGGTGTAAGCTTTAGTTCTTACTCTGTTGATATTGTTAGACCTTTTCTTTGTCGATAACGATGAGATTGTCACAAGATATGACAATATGGGCCCATTTTCTGTTAGTTTTTGTCGAATGGGTGAAGCTTGAATTATTTGGCTGAAAATGAAACAATTTGAGCTGGTTGAATGGGTTGAAAGTCAGCAACGGGTATTCTAACATCTACACCTTACTAAGTCGATTCAGTTTATTAATGAATGTTTAGATTACTTTTACTTATGAACTTGCATTAGTATATCATATCATGGTTTTGTTTGCTATATGTTAGTGTGTAGTTGTGATTATATTATAGCTTGAGTTATGATTCCATTTAAAGAACAATGTTTTAATCATTTAACAGTTTAGCATTCATAATATATACCATCATTGGGCCATTGTCCAAAAGAACTCAACATTTCCCTCTATGAAAGCGTTGACTAAATATCTTACTCGGTACCTATATTAAGAAGAATATCTACGCGGTACAAAATGATATAACCAAAGAGCATAAAAATATTATTATAAAATTTAGAAAAAACTCGTGTGTGCATGGGTATTATAACTAGTTAGTTGATAAGCCAAAACAAAGAAGAAATTACCCCCTTTATTCATTAGGGGAATCCAAAATTCACAAACTGTTGATTGAACTTTGTGAGTGTAGGATCCGTTGATTAAACTTTGTGAGTGTGTAAGATATTACATCCTATTCCTTCATCTCTTTTATTGGATATATCCCACTGTTCATCTCTTTTGTTGGATCCCAGCCATAGATCTGATTTCATATTGGTATCCATCCCACCCGTTCATCTCTTTTGTTGGATCCCAACCATAGATCTGATTTCATATTGGTATGTTTTTAACCGTTGATAATGGTTTGTGAGTATTTGTGTAGTGGAAGTGACATACACTTTATGTCCATTGATTTATCTTCGTGTGTTTGTAACCATATAAAAGGGTTTGTAAGAAAGTCTAACCCACCCGCTCCCCCCTCACATACAATTATTTGATATCTCTCTCTCTAAAGTAGATCGGTGTTTATATGTCTCTTTCTAGAAAGTGATCAAACTTTGATCAAATCACTTAGATCGAGATCAATTGTTTATGAATATAACGAATTTTAGATCAGAATGATCATATCTAGATCTAACGACGTACGTTGCTTTGCCCCTGTCTCTTCGATGTCGTCGTTTGTGTCATGCGACGTTGTTGGTAGGTTGGTGATGTTGTATATGGGTCCTTTTGATTTATTGGATTGTGATTAGCGGTTGGTTTACTATAAAATTGAGGGTTTGGTGTAACCTTTCAAATTTTGGTTAGCCTTTGTTGATGTTGTCACATGTGAGTTTTTTTGCCTATGATGTAGTTACATATGCATAAAAGTTTATGAATCTTATGCCTCTGTTTGGGGTTTTGATTTTTGGGGTTTGTATATGTCGTGCTAACTAGGGTTGAATAAGCTTTTGTATGTGCCATGTTAAGTAGGGTACCATGTGGTATGCTATGATATATGTGCGTGTTGTAGCGACCGACCTTAAAAGTATCCTATTGGTCACACTAAACTTTGTGAGAAGGCACATGAAGTATTTAAAATTGTGATACATGGGTATTTGTGAAACAATTACCCACTTAATTTTTTACAATATGTTGCCTTATATATGAGATAAGCTTTGCTTAATTAGTCCTGATATCTGTTCTGTCAGACTATCGTGTTTGGCTATGATGATATTAAGTGGGGTTGGTAAAGTTGTGATTGTTCGTACTTTGGCATTGTATCCTTACGGTTGCGGCCATATCAGATGTATCCCCTTTATTCACTCATCCATTTGCACAATGTCTATAAATATAAAATTGTTTCTTTTATTTAGCTTCAATAAAATTGAGAGAACCCATACCTTGGCGGGGCCGCTCACTAGAGATGAGACCATGGTGGGTGTGTCCTTTACGATACGTGTTAGCCATTCTAAGCCTTATAAAGAAAAAAACTGATGTTTCCCTGAATGTTCATCCAACGTACCTCTGTTTTTCTCCAAGGATATAATACTCAATACTTTTATAAAAGAAAAAGGAAAGGAAGTACGTGAGATAAGTATGATGTCAAACGGTTATTTTAATACCAATGTTTGAGGCACCTTATTGGCATGGCGATGTTATTCTCGGGTTCCTAGATGAACAACTGTATACTCATTGATTATTTTTTTTAATTATTTTTTTTAAAGTTATGTTAAATTTATATCTGTGTATTCAAATAGGGGTTTAAATATCTAGGAAGTTGATGGTGGTTTGATTTGGACTTTAAGTTTAGGGTTTTTTAGTTTATTCAAATTTCTGACAATGAGATATTAAGGTATAGTCGTTTGGATTAGTAGCTTAATTAGCCCGCTTTCGGCCTTATTCTATTTTAGAAAAAAACTTAAGAGGCTCATTTTTCGACCCTTATTACCATTAACTTATCGGGTTAAGCCAATAAGGTCTTATTGAGGTTGAGAAGGTCCAAAGAGCGAATTGAACAAAACTAATATTAAGTCTTTATAGCTGCTACCTGCTTCTATGTTGAAAATCGAACAAACTACTTTGGACATGTTCTGCCAAAAGGTTTGTCCGATGATCTGTAGCTATTTCACGGTTTTATTATAATCTTTATAACAATAATGTATTAAGAACTATGTGAATCTTGGCTTATATTTAAGTGGCATTTTAAGCCGAATATATTCTATAATATAAAAATGTGTAACATTAATACACGTTTAAACTTTCACAGCCCACTAAGTTCTGTTACGAATCATTCAGGCACCTTGCTGGCATTTAATAACCTAGATAAAAAAACAGTTATATATGGTGGGTGGGTGTTTACATCTGCACCTGCACTATTTTATTGTTGATGACCAAGCTGTTGTTTCGACAACTTTAGATGCATTCATGCTCTTTTGTTGCTAAAAAGAAGTGTCCCGTATAAAAGTGTTAAATGTTGGAAAGGGTGAACCAGTTCTCCCAAAAAATAGTAATGTTTATTATGAATCTCCATCAATGAAAAAGTACGCAATAAGTTAATCTTTTCTGATATATCGTCGTAAGTTTGAAAGAGTAGCAGTTTGACGGCTTAAAACACCCAACAACAAGTAGTGTTTAGTTTCTGTCTGCGTTTTTTTGCACATATTTTGGATTCAAGCGTTATGTTAGAGGTCACTTTTCTGTGAGTTTAGATGTCGGTGGTGGTCAGGCAGCGGAGATGGTGGTCATTGGCCTCTTGACATACTATTAGGGTCTGTTTGGATAGCTTATTTTCAGCAACCATTTCAGCGTCTTTAATTTGTTAATAGGGGTTGTTTGAATAACATATTATAGCATCCATTCGGCGTCTTTAACATGTTATTAGGGACTGTTTAGATAGTGTATTTTAGCAACAATTTTGGCCTCTTGACATACTATTAGGGTCTGTTTGCATAATTTATTTTCAGCATCCATTTCGACATCTTTAACATGTCATTAGAAGTTGCTCCTATAACATATTTCAGCAGCCACTTAGCGTCTTTAACATGTTTTAGAGGTTGTTTAGATGACATGTTTCAGCAACAACTTTGATGTCCTAAAGTATTATTAGGGCCGGTTTGCATAGCTTATTTTCAGTTGTCATTTTGGTGTTTTAAGTTTTTACATATTGTTGATACAAAAGTTGGATGGACTGCGCTTGACCCGGATTAGGCTTAATTCGAGGTCTTGTGGGTTCCGGCTCTTGCACCAAGTGAATTTGTTTGGAGACCCTGCACACTAATAAACAGACACTGTTAAGCTTACCGTGTGCGCATGTCCCACGATTAGACTCCGGTGTGAGAGTAAGTAATCGGTTTGAGTATATGTGAGGGTTTATAGTATTGTGAATATCGTACCTTTGTGGAACCTCGGGGGTTCCTTTTATACCCGAGAGAGAGTCCTGACTATGCTCTCCTAATCTTGCGGCCTAAGGACTAGATAATGACTAGATATAGATTGATCCTTATCGCGTAGCTATAACAGGTGTATATCCCATTTCCTTAGGCGAATATAATCATAAGATATATTATATTATGTTTGATCATGTCGCAGTACGACGAGGGCACGGTTAAGGATTGTACCGCATGCGACAATGGCTTACCGGGCCTCATGGGCCTTACGCACGCTACATAAGCATTGATCCATACCCAATGGATACAGGTAGTACCCGTGGGTCGGGTTATCTAGCCCGACTAGGGACTATACGTCATCATATCCCCCAGTCTAATGGTCGCAGGCCCTAGCCGCGGCTACTAGACTATCAATCTACAAAGTCACTAAGGAAAATTGCACTGCAAACAAGCGCTACAAAGAGTAGATCAGACACTTTCAAATTCTCCCGCCAAGAGAACATCCACCCCCCCCCCCTTTCACCTAACACCTCGAAACCTAGGAAAAACGTTTTCCACGCCGTTACAACTATTCATATTCCACCGTTAGATTAAGTAAGTAGGTACACATGGCGTAAATCTGGTAGCATGAATAGTGATTCCTAGTGTTATATATATAATCCTAACACCGCTTTTGACTGCCTATCGTCACAGTAAAAACACGCAACCTTCCATTAATTCTTCCATTATAAGCAAAACATAGAAAAGTTAAGTACTTGAGACTTGTATTTTGTACTCGCATTACCGGTTCCATTTTAAGTTTATAACACAACGCTTATCTATTTATGAATTAATGTAATTGCATAAAACTTCCTTATGGGTGAGGCAGACTCATTACGTGTGGTATACCACTACTACCATAGGGACGGCCAGGGGAGGCTGGCCCGTTGTTAGGTGTGCACGTTTGTGTCTTTTTCAGGCCTAGTATGGAATGTACTGGCTGTAAAACTTGCTAGTACGTCATGATTAGCAAGGGGCCTAACAAAGATACATGATCTATGGTCGATGGGGTTGCCTCCCTCTAACACGAAGAGTCTAATTGGCATGTTAGACCCATTCCTCTTATTTCACCTGGAAACGATATGTACGCGTACGCCAATGGGCATGATATGATTTTAAAGGATATATAAAGAAATTTATGAGAATGGGTCATGGAACTAGCTAGGGACCACGACATTTTATTAATACTTGCAAGATTTTAAATACATGACATGAAAAAAAAAATAATACATGGATTTATTGGGGCTAAACATAGCCAGTGCTTCATGTTTTAAGGTCGCGACTTCTAAAGGTGACACTTTTTCAAATGGCAAATATTCCACGTCCTACGCAAGTCGCGACCGTCTATGTCGTGCAGTCTATACGCGCCGCCTCCCAAGGTTTCCGTCACCATGTAGGGTCCTTCCTACTTTGGTCCAAGTTTCCCTGTATTCTCCATAAGGCTGGCCGCATTTACCCGGTACACGAAGTTTCCTGGTACGAAAGAGATCTTTCGCACCCTGGCGTCGTAGTAACCTTTCATTTTGGATTTAGCCTTGGCCTCATTGATTGCTGCTAACTCTCGTCTTTCATCGACTATGTCTAGGTTCACCCGCATGTCCTCGTAGTTTGTATCCATGTCCACTTCGGCTGTGCGGAGTGCTGGTAGTCCGATTTCGTCTGGAATGACTGCATATGTTCCGTATATTAAGGCGAAGGGGGTATCTCCAGTTGCAGTTTTTATCATGGTACGATGTGCCCATAACACATGCTACAGTTCGTCAACCCATTTTTTGTTCTCCTCTCTCAGTCGCGCCTTTATGCCGCCTCCTAGACTCCTATTGGCTCTTTCCACGAGCCCATTGGATTGTGGATGAGCTACTGATACGAACCGCTGCTTGATGTTGTTTCTTGCGCACCAATCCTTGAATGGTTTTCCGCGAATTGTTTACCGTTGTCATAGAAAATTTATCTTGGTAGCCCAAAACGACATACTATGTTGTCCCAAACAAACCTCTTTACTTGGTTACATGTGATCGTTGCGACCGCTTTGGCTTCGATCCATCTCGTAAAGTAATCCATTGCTACTATCAAGAACTTAATCCCCCTAGCCGCTACGGGAAAAGATCTTGTGATATAGATCCCCCACTTGTAAAATAGCCAAGAGGAAGTGACAGGTGTTAAGTCTCTTCCTGGGTAGGCGCGGTACTGGTCTATGCACTTGGCAATCATTGCACTTTGAGATAAGTGTCCACGCGTCTGAGTGCATGGTTGGCCAGTAATAACCGTTGCGCAGAGCTCTCGCCGCCACTGATATGGTCTTGCGTGCATGCCATAAGATCCTTCATGGATTTCGCTGATGACGTATTGCGCCTGCCGCGGTCCTAGACACCGTAACCATGGTTGTAGGAAAGATCACTTATAAATAATTCCATCAGTGACCTCAGATTATCTTGAGTGCCTTCGGATTCGTCTTGCCTCGATCTCTTCTTGCCTCGGCCTCGTCTTGCGGAAGTGATTTCTTTGTTAGGTAACCCACGATCGGTGCCATCCACGTGGGACCTTCCTCTTCTATGATCGATGCTATCTCAACTTCCTTTATATATTTATCTTTAAGGATCTCCACCAGGACTTGTTTTGACAAGTGCGCGAAGCTGATGGATGTTACTTTACTTAGGGCGTCGACCTTTTTGTTTTCTCCCCTTGGTACTTGCCGTATCGTAAACTTTTTAAAGCTTTCGATTAACGACCTGGTTTTCTGTAGGTACTGTACCATGTTTTCCTCCTTTGCTTCATATTCTCCTAGTAAGTGATTTGCTACTAGGCGAGAGTCCACATTTTCTTTGAGATTGCGTACACCCATACGAGTTGCGATTCTTAATCATGCTATAAGCGCTTCATACTCGGCTTCGTTGTTTGTGGCTGTGAACTCAAAGCGTAGGGCATATGTGAATTCCATACCTTTGGTGTTGGTAAGAATGAGGCATGCGCCAGATCCATCTGTGCAGGAGGATCCATCAGTGAATAAGACCCATGGGTTTTGATTATCTTCCTCATGTGCAGGTTTTCGTTCATCTTCTTCTGGTTTTTCGATAACGAAGTCTGCCAAAATCTATCCTTTAACGGCAGTGCGAGGTCTGTATGTAATGTTGTGCTCGTCGAGTAGGATACTTCACTTCTACAGCCTTCCTGCTACATCTGGCTTTGAAATTATCTGCTTTATTGGCTGGTCTGTGATTACTGCTATTGGATGTACTTGAAAGTAACGTCGCGGCCTTTTTGCTGCGAATACCAGTGCCAATACCAATTTTTCCATGGGCGAGTAGTTCAACTCTGAGCTTTGTAGTGCCCTGCTGATGAAGTATAATGGTGTCTATAAATTTTCCCTATCCGTCATTAGTACCGCACTAATTGCTCCGTGTGTAGCCGAAAGGTATACAATCAATTCTTCCTTCGACCGAGGTGCGACCAACATGGAAAGTGCTTCTAGATGTCTTTTCAATTCATCGAAAGCTTCTTTTTCCTCCTTTGTCCAATTGAAGTCTCCATTCTTTATACATTTCTTTAGTGTCTTGAACAAGGGGAGTGATTTCTCCGTAGATTTAGATAGGAATCTATTCAGTCCTGCCAGTTTTCCATTCAACGATTGTACTTCTTTCTTTGTTCTCGGGCTTTGTAGTTGTATGACTGCGTCCGTCTTCTCCAGGAAAGGTTTAATGCCATTAGGATCTATCATGTAACCTAAGAACATGCCTTTAGTGGCGCCGAAAGTGCACTTTTTGGGATTTAGCTTCATATTGATTCTCCTAAGTGTGGAGAAAGTTTTCTTTATGTCACGGAGGAGTTCGTCCTCCGCGTGCCTTTTTATGACCAAGTCATCAACATATACTTCCAAGTTTCGCCTGATATGACTGTCGAACACCTTGTCTACTAGTCGTTGATATGTAGCCCCTGCGTTTTTTAGTCCGAAGGACATTTTTGTGTAACAATATACTCCTTAACTAGTATGAAATGTTGTCTTCTCCTTATTTTGCTCTGCCATTTGTATCTGGTGGTATCCCTTGTATGCATCCAGGAAACATTTAAAAGGATATCCGCACAATGACTCAACTTTCCAGTCTATCTCTGGGAGCGAGTAGCAGTCTTAAGGACAAGCTTTATTAATATCCGTAAAGTCAACACACATGCGCTAGCTACGTCATGTTTTTTTACCATGGCTAGGTTGGAAAGCCAGTGGTGGTAATAGACCTCTCGCATGATTCATGCGTCCACTAATTTCTTTATTTCATCTAGTATTGCTTTACTGCGTTTTGGGGCCTGTCCCCTTTTCTTTTGTCTGACTGGCGCATATCCTTCGCGGATTTGAAATCTGTGCTCTGCTATTGATCATGGTACGCCTATCATATCCTTTGGTTTCCATGCAAAAATATCCAGATTGTCCCTTAGAAGTTTACACATATCCAACCTTCCATTGTCAGATAATGTTCCTCCCATCGTTATTTCTTGATCTGGGTATTCTAGATGAATAGCAACCTTCAGGTTTGGTGGTGACTCTATTTTCGGCTATGTCGTTACTCTAGGAGGTTTCGCAATCGCATTGCACTCTGCGAGTGGTAAAGCTGTGTTGAAGATCGTTACAATTCCTCCTTCTACCGGAAACTTCATCATGTCGTGGGTTGTGGAGGGTACCGCTCGCATTGCTAAGATAGCAGGTCGACCAATGATTCTGTTGTACTGTGTTGGCGATCATATTACCAAGACGTTCATTGAGACTTTCGTTGAGTTGTCGTCGTCTCCCACCTTTACTAATAGCCTTAATTGGCCGAAAGGCCATACTGCTTCCCCACTAAAGCCAATGAGTGGTGAAGTCACGGGTACCATTTGGTTTCTTATCTCCGGGCTTAATTTTGAAAAGAAATGCTCGTACAAAATTTCTGCTGACGAGCCTCCATCGACGTACATGTGGTGAATGCTATAATCACCAATAGTTACTTCTATTATTAATGGGTTGTCTGCCACAGTGCTCGTCGTGAGGGGTGGGAACGAGATGTCCTTTCCTCTAGATAAATTTTGGCTCACTTTTTGTTTCTTCCTTCATTGCCATGTTTCTACCATGTAAATGGTTGTAGTTGCATTGTTTGACTTTTGTTTTTTGTCTTATGTGGTTTCCTTGGTGAGATGTTTTAACTTGCCTGTTTTCACTAAGCCCTCTATGTACTTTTGCAGCTGGATACATTCATTTGTGGCATGCCCTCGTTTGTCATGGTACTCGCAGTGTCTATTGCCTATGCGCCTTTCCATGGGGCTAGTCATTGGTAGTGGCCTTGTAAAGTTCGCACCTTGTGATATAGGTATCTCTCTTGGAGTTAGTCTTAGAGGCGTAAACCTAAAGTTGCTACCACGTCCCTCTTTTTGGCTTCCTTGGTAATCGAGATTACGTGCCATGCTCTGCCCGTTGGCTTGTTTCTTAGGCATACCTTGCGGTTTATAGCTGGAAGTGTTTTGCACGACTTCTAAAGAGGTGATTTCTCACAGAATGAAGGATCTCACCCGTCGCATCACCCCGTCGAAGGTTTCTGGGGTCTTCTCGTTTAACCTTCGTATCAGATCCTGGTTGCATATTCCTGCCATAGAACAAGATACCTTCAGGATTTTCGGGCATTCCTTTATCTGGAGGCACTCGCTCTTGATGCGTTCCAAAAATTCCTCCAAGTATTCCTCCTGGTTTTGTTTGACTCTAGACAGCGATACGGCGCTTCTATCATATCTTTTTTGTTGAACATAATTTCTTTTGATTGTTTTACGTCGCACTTCGAATCCACTGATTGTTCGTGGCGGGAGTCGGTCAAACCAGTTCACTGCGTTTCCCACAAGCGTAGAATTGAACATGTTACACCACACAGGTTCGGGCCATTGCTCAATACATGCTTGTGATTCAAAGACATTCAGATGGTCCTCTGGATCTGTAGTGACATCGTACGTCTTCATGTTTGTCGGCATGTGACACTGCATTATATCGGGATAATATTGAATGCGTTTCTTGAAAGCGTTCATTCTTCCCCTTCTCCATGGTTGCGAGAAGTCTCGATCTTTTCTTTTGTGTGACCGGTAAGCGTATGTCTCGCCTTCTAGAGTTTCTGGAGAGGAGTGTTCCCATTCGCGCTCTATAGGGCGACTGTTGTCTGGTTTTGAACTCGACTAGTCATTACTTGGAGAGTGATAGCGTCTTGTGATGACGTATATTCCCTAGACGGGCTGGATAGTCCGACTCACAGGTGCTACCCGTATCCATAAGGAATGGATTAATACTTATGCGATGTGCGCGCAGCCTAGACGGCCCGATAGGTCGCTGTCGCACATACGGTTCATTGCTTAACCGTGTCCTCGTTGTGTTGCGACAAGATCATACAAGAGTATAATCTATCTTATGATTGTATTCGCCTAAGGAAAAGAGGATATACACTTAAATCATTTATGCGATAAGGATCAATCTATTTTGAATCGCTATCTCTCCCTTAGGCTACAAGAATAGGGAGCCCAGCCTGGACTCTCTCGAGTATAAAAAGAGACCCTATGGTTCCACAAAGGTATGATACACACAATACCCTAAACCCTAATATACTCAAATCGATTACTTACTCTCACGCTGGAGTCTAATCGTGGGTCACAAACCCACGGTAAGCCTAACGGTGTCTATTTGGTGCGCCTGGTCCTTAAAACAAGTTTCACTTGGTGCAAGAGCCAGAGTCCACAAGACCCCGAATTAAGCATAATTCGGGTCAAGATCGGTCCATCTAACTTTTGTATCAATAAGTTGGCGCCATCCGTGGGACCCTACACTAAGCTCTAAGTGATGACGAAAAGCGACGCAAACCCGCCCCAACCAAAGGGCGGATCTAAGAAGCCAGCAGGTCCATACTCAAACTTTGAACCACCTAATAACCAAGGTCGTGGAGGGAAGGGGTTGCAAGTATCTTTTTCCCCATTAGTCACCTCTACCCCACAGACAGTTGGGGACGCATCGTCCTCTCGGGAAATCCCTGATCAAGCCCGCAAGGACGCTCTGGACACAAGGGTTGTGGTAGACCCGCAAACCGAGAGGAAGATTCCTCCTGTGACAAAGAAAAATATGAGCGACTACGTCTAAGAAAACTATGAAGCTCTAATTCCACTCATGAGAGCGCAGATGAGGGCAAATCCGATAAGAGATCTGTGGATCAGCCTAGACTTCGATAAGGAACTCAAGGGCATGGAAGGGTCAAGATCTAACAAGGAAGCCAGGAAGGAAAGGAGTAAAAACGAGAGAACAACTGAGATCCCAGCATCTCCTTTGGGTGCACCCCTTATTGAAGACGCATCGTCCTCGAATAGTTCTGAAAACCCAAAGGGAGAAGACGGCTTCATCACGCCAGTCAATAACCATCGACGCACAAGCGTGAAAGACAACTTAGGGCCCGACCCTTCGGGTAGACGGATCTCCCTTAATAGATTGGGTCCCTTGGTAAGAGGTTCATCCCTGGATCTGCAATGACAGGAAAGAAACAAGAGTACCGGAAAAGCGAGCAGAAGAGACTCCTCAAGCGAAAATTCCTCAGACTCTAATTACAGTGATCGCCATCCTCGCCGTAAAAGGGTCGCTCTTTCATCCACCAAGGATTCTGATTCCTCCGACTATGACAGGAAACATCGCAGGGCACTCAAGAAGCCAAGGATGCACAGTGAAGAAGAGTCGATCCTCCCATGGCGTCGAGAGAAAGGAAGCGCGTTTTCAAAACGCATAACTACTTTCAAAGATAATAAAAAGAGACGCATGCCGTCCAATGTCAAAACCTACGATGGTACGACAGATCCAGATGATCACCTGAAAGTGTTTGAATCTCAAGTAGGAATAGAACAATGGCCAGAGGCCGTGTGGTGCCATATGTTCAACTCAACGCTCATCAGGAACGCTCGGACGTGGTTCGACCGCTTCCCGTGAAGGAGCATTAATGGATTCGAAGAACTTAGGAGAGCATTCAGAAGAAATTATGTGCAACATAAGAAGTACGACAAAATCCCCGTCTCACTTGCAAGAGTGAAGAAGAGGCACAATGAAAGTCTCGAAGACTTTATGAAGCGCTTCAACTCTGAATGCAATCAGATTAAAGATTGCCCGGAAATTCTTAAAATTTTTGGATTTCTCGCGGGCATCACTAACCCGGACCTAATAAAAAAATTGAATGACATAACCCCAAGAACGTTTGATGGGGTAATGAAGAAGGTCCGAGCATTTATTTAGGGCAAAACCGCAGCAACGGATAGCAGGCAGATGACATCAGGCCATAAATACCAAGACCGGCCCAAGAAACAGTCATATGGGCAAAACATCAGTCGTACCATGGACTTCCAAGGCACAGCGAAGCAAGGGCGCAATAACAACAACAATAAGTTCACCCCGCTGCAAAAGACATCCAGGGAGATATTTTTATCGGAGGGTGCAGGCTTTCCAAAGCCTAGTCCGATGATGGGACCGACAGACAAACGGGACAACACAAAGCATTGTGAATACCATGACGATAAAGGACACGCTACTGATGAGTGCATTCAGCTGAAAAGACACATTGAGAGCTTGGTCAAGGCATGGAAGTTAAACCACCTGATAAGAGGCTGGAGGAAGAGCACGGACACGAAGAAAAGCGAGGCGAAGAAGCAGAATGATAAGCCCATAACGATTTACATGGTTGAAAGGGAAAAGTCTTTCATGCAAAGGAGAACGATCGTGGAATTTACGCGCGATAAAGAGATAACGTTCCCTATTCTTTCAGACATGGACTACAGAGTTAGATCATTGACTATTGACATAGCCCTCGGGGACCATGCCATAGAAAGCATGTGTGTTGATGGAGGGTCAGCAGCGAACATATTGAACGAACATTGTTTCGCACGACTACCATGGGAAATAAAGAAGGAGCTAAAGGACACCGCACAAGTTCTCACAGGTTTTAACAGTGATAAAACCCGACCACTAGGACACCTCTTCACACATGTAACTATTAAAAGCGCATGTCACTCGACAACTGTTTGGTTGGATTTCATGGTTATACGATCCCAATCATCGTACAACAGGATAATGGGACAGCCAGCACTAAAAACACTGCACATTGTACCCTCCACAGTGCATGGTATGTTTAAATTCCCTGTGCAAGATGGGGTAATCACCATCCGCAACATAGATACGCTCGAAGGGGGTAGCAGCACCTCTAGCCACAGCGCAAAAAGGAAGGATGCAGACAGAAGTAAGCGTAACACGGAATCCAGCTCTCGGATGACGAAGAGGAGGTGTATCTCGGAAGATTCCCACGCTGAAAGCATATTTGTGCGTGAAGGCTCACCAGCAGGGCTCCAATGGGTCCTCTTTTCGACAGGCTTCACAGGAAAAGGAGGGCTAGATGCAGGGTTCATCCTCACAACTCAGGGCGACATAAAAAATACCTACGTGCTACTGTTTGACTTTCCTGTAACAAGTATGGAAGTGGATTATGAAGCCCTCCTAGCAGGTCTAAGATTGGCACTCAGAATGGGCATAAAGAGCCTAGTGGCCTACGCATACAACCCTTTGGTGGTAAGCAGGGCCGCGGGGTCATGCGAGCCACGAGGACGTACGTAAATCCAATACACGGAAAATATGAGAGACATAACCAAGCGGTTCGCAGAGTTCGCTATACGAAAAGTTTCTGAGGAAAATGGCGAAATCTCAGCTGACATGGATCAACTCTCAATTGTGAACATGGATAAGCCTCCTAGTCACGTGCTAGTGTATTTCATCTTACACAAAAATATAAGCGCGGATCCTGAGACACCAACATGGATGATACCTATTAAAGAGTTCCTGACACATAATACATTACTGAGCAATAGAAGGAAAGCCAGTCAAGTGTAGATGAGAGCTAAGAACTTTAAAATCATCAAGGTAACGCTGTACAGATAATCAAGCAATGAGCGAACACTGCAATGTCTAGTGCCAGTGCGAGTACAGGTGGTCATAGAAGCCGCACATGAAAGGGTATGCCCATGTGGCCCGATAGCTGTGGTTGATGAGATTACTCGCTCAGGGTATTTTTGGCCATTTATGCATAAGGATATTGGTAAAAGGGTGGCGCAATGTCTCCAATGTCAGGCAGGCCCATGTCATATGAAAAACCATAACATGATCACTGGGCCACCCTCAACAAAAAGCGCAAAGGGAGATGGAATCCTCTCAAGGCTGGGGCATACTATAGGTTATCTGACCACATCGATAGGGAGCATGGCGCGACGAGTAGAGCAATACTCCCATCGCAAGGTAACCACTAGCAACGTAGCAAAGGAGCAATCGCCCCTTCAGCCAGGATAATTACCCGCACTATGAGAAAACGCGATCAAGCAAATAGACTATCGGTAGCACGAAGCGAGCAACAGTGCCGAGAAGCACATAAAGGACTCTCATAGGCCAGGATGAACGTGGATAGCTATGTGCAGTCGGTATCCAGTCCCACGAGGAGTAACTCGAGAGACAACCAGGATTTTGGACGATATTCTCCCTGAGATGTCGCACCACTAGCATGGATCATTCCCTTGGCTATGGAGAGCCCCCAATAAATATCCATGTATTTTTTTTTTCTTTTTTCAATTGTTTTAGGATTTCCCCTTTTATGTTCTTTGTTTCAGCATTTGCAAAAGTGTGAATAAAACACTTCGGTTCCTAGCTAGTTCCACAGTCCATTTATTTCTTTTTTATCTTTTATGCATAAGAGTATTTTTCTTTTCTGAAAATAAAATTTGGCCCTTCGATGTACATGTACAATGAAACGTTTCTAGGTGAAATAAGAGGAGTAAGTTTACCTTACTAATTAAACTTGTCACGTAAGAGGGATGCACCCCTAGTGGCGCCGGATCAAGTATCCTTTGTTAGGAAACTAACTATAAGACGTTGTAGAAACTAGAAGGGGGGTTGAATAGTTTCTAATTAGTTTATCTCCTAATTAAAATTCCTATCAATTAGGTGACTGCAAAAAACTATATTTTACTTGAAAGCTAGTTGCATAATGATTAGGTTCAATTCTAATGCATTAACAATATATAGTAAGTATAATGATAATGAATGCATGTAATGAGTAAGGAAAGAAACAACCTAGTAGGAAGATACCAAGATTTATAGTGGTTCGGCAACGAGGCTCTATCCTCGTTCCTACTCCACTCCTCGAGTACACCTTACTCGAGATTTCCACTATATCCACAAGCTCCCTTCTTGGCGGAGAAAACCTTACAACGTCACTTACATTATTTTCCGACACTAAGCTAAATTTCGAGACCTAATCTTAGCTAGGACCAGTCTACACAACGTCGCCCACTTCATCATTTTTCGACACAAGGCTAAATGTCGAGTTCTAATCCAAAGCTAGAACCAATCTTCACAACGTTGCCCATTTCACCATTTTCTGACACAAGGCTAGATGTCGAGTTATAATCCAAAGCTAGAACCAATCTTCACGACTCTTCATTTTGAAGCTAAGTGAGAACTTCACACAACACAACTACATATCACTTTATAGTTTAGTGAGAACTAACATAACTTATTACAACTCAACTAAACATAACCAAGTACACACATGTAGCTTGGATCTACACAACATAAATCCAAGCACACACATGTGCAAAGGATTTATACAACTCTAATCCAAGTATTCACATATAGCTTGGATGAACACAACTAGTCCAAGTATTCACAAATACATTGGATCTACACAAGACATAAATAAACAAATGATGAACATGACTAGATCTTTAGGAGAAGGCGATCTTCCTCAAAGCTTCATCTTTAATCACATGACAAGTGTGTGAGTGATCTTCTCTTTGGACAAGGTAAAGAAGGAGATCAAGAGGATAATCATAAGTAAACATACGTAACACATTAGTGATCAGTTACAAATGACTAGGATTAGATAGGAGAAAGAAGACTGAAAGAGATGTCCAAAAAGGGTTAATGAAAATGCAGATTTGATCCACTATTTATAGAAGACAAATGCCAACGGCTATCTGGGGGCAGTTCCTTAACAACCCAGGCGGTTCCTTATCGATAGGGAACCGCGTAGGCACTTAAGGAACCGTGGAGAGTAGACTTCGCTCCTTTTTATCTTTTAGTGAATCTGAAATATCTGAGACTGTTTAAACTTTCAAAGGATATTCTTATGGCATTTGGAATATGCCATATTCAAATTTACATTTTCATTTTAATAAAACAATTTCTTAAAAATAATTTTTATTAAAAATCTTTTGTTACATTTGACAAAGTGAGTTTTAAGGCTAATCACTTTTATGAACACTAAGCATGATTAAGATATGTTAGTGTAATGATTATTACCTTGATGATAGTGTTTGTTAGATAATTCGTTCTATGATTGTGTTTGATAATAAATGTCTTTGTAATTTGTCGTGATCAAAACTAAGAAAGATTAATTAATACTAACAATGTTTTTAGGCATTGCTTTGCATTAACAATCTCTCCCTTTTTGATTACGACAAACTATAAACTCATTTACGTAAAATACAAGGCTATTCAAATTATTAACGAGTTTATCACTATCATTTCTCCCCCTTTGTCGAAGCAAAAAGATTAGCACAAGTCTTTGAAGAAGAAAAGAACCGGACTTTGCTAGTAGCTCCCCTTTGGTGCTTACTCCCCCTTGCTTGGGGCACCAAGTAAATGAGCTAAGGTGACATGCTACACAAAGGTTAGAAGAAAGAAAAGAAACACCAATGTATGTATGTGCACTACCTACTAACTAACTTGAGAGGGAGAAGGAAAAGAAATCTCAAATTAGAAGCAAGCATTTGCTAAGTATGTCCAAAGAGTGTGTATTAACAACATCATAGTTTAATTGGTGGAATAAAGGAAGAAAAGAGACATCCAAACCAATCAAAGATGATTAAAATGTCAAGGGATTAGAATTTAGAATTTAAGGAATCACCCATAATTAATTATAAGTTTTAACCATGATCAACTCTTTAACAAATGTGTGAAATAGAATTAGTGGGAAAGATAACACACATAACATTCATATTACACAAAAATGAAATAACATACAAGAGAAATATGCATACACGCAATATGAATATTTAAAGCAAAAAATATGGAAAATAAACCACAAAACATAAACTACTCTAATAGTGATAATCTTCCAAGATTGCTTAAGTTTTATTGACTCAAACAACTAAAGTACAAAATGTGCCTTAGTTGGAAAAGAAAGACGACGAAGCATCATTTGAAGTTTTGTTCATGGGAACGAAAACTTTGAGAGGAGGTCGAGTGAGGAGGAATTCAAGGAAATTTAGCTTGTCACAGATATGAGCAAGCTCAATTTGTTGAAAACGACAACAAGCACACGAGAAACCATGATGCAAAACAAAGTCGTTAGATGGGGGAGGTCCATCAAAATTAGAGTTCTGTGGAGAGGGAGATAATGGATAAGAGATGTTTTCACAATGCCTAGTGAGGTTAGGAAAAGAAGATAGGTCATTGAGTTGAGGAGAGTTGAAAGGTTTAGGTGGTGGTGGAAGAATTTCCTTTTCTCTGGTAATTGGATTTATAGAGTAAGTCTCATTCCAATATTAAATCGGAGAGAAAGAGGAACTCTTGGAGTATTTTGGAGAAGAATCATGAGGATTCTTGTTCTTTTTTTATCCAAACGGGTCGAACCGAGATTTTTGGTTTCTTTGAAAGCTTAGAAGAAGAAGCTTTAGGTTGAGAAGATTGTGACATAGAAATGTCAAGGTTAGGAATGGAAGAATTAGGCATTATGAGTGATGAAGAGAAGAACTCCCAAAAGAGAAGAATTTAAAGAAAATAGACAAGGCAAAGATTTGAAATGAAAATAAAAGATTTTAGGGAATGTTTAGCCAAATTGAATAAACAAAGAATCTTAACCAAGACAGTGGTCAAAGAAGAAAGACAAAAAATAAGCCAAGAACGGCTTTCATGTACGCATCTTTAATAGAGCCTGCGGTTCCATATCGATATGGAGCCGCCTGGGGGCTAAGGAGCCGCGTCCAGGGGACAGCAAACCATGATTTTCAAAAGTTTTTGAGAAAAATATGACTTATTCAAAATTTTACAAATCTTGGATTACCTCTTTTAGCACTAGAGTATGCTAGGGTTGCATAAAAGCAACACATTCACAAAGAATGTCTTGACCAAGGGTGACAAAATGTTTTGATAACATTTTGATCCAATTTTAAGTCAAGTTTTTAGAGGTTGTGATAGATTTAGGTTCAATTTTAAATAAATTGAAGTTGGTTAATGTGATCACATAGGTTAAAACACATAAAACTAAATCCATAGATCATCTGCATGATAAAATCATGAGGGAAAAGAAAAGAAATACAAGAAATAAAATAACAACTAACTAATACAAAGATAGCTAAAACTAGGTCTTGAATTCATAGTCCTCTTTGGCTTGACCTTCTTTAAAAAGCATGTTATTTTGAAAACCATCATTCATCTCCTAGGAGGAGGAGGCATGGAGAACAAGGCCAACAAGAAATCATGCAACCTTCTATGAAGACCAGGCATCTCCAACCTTAGGTTTTGGATGATGTAGTTATTATAGAGACAACATGGGAAATTTACACCATGAGATTCAAGGAACCCAAAGAAGTAAGGATCACCCATGAAGTGAGGAATAGGAATGCCCAAAATAGGAGCATTAGTGTTTGAGGGTGGAGGAGGTGGTGGAGGCATAGTGTCCAAATGTGAGATGGGAGAGTTTGGTGGAGTGAAAGGAGAGGTAACCAAAGGCTCAAGTACAAAGGGAATGCTTTGTAGAGGTTAAGGTTGCGAAATCCCATCCAAAGGAGGACTAGGAGTGAAGGGTGAAGAAAGCTCATTCATTCTTGATTGGAATGAAGAGGAGGTAGAACCATGTGAATGGTTAGTACCATGGGTTGAGTTTGTCTTGCATGAAGCAAGGGGTGGTGAAGGTGAAGAGGAAATGAGAATATGATAAATCTCATTTTTGGGAGTGTGAAAAGAGACCAATGTTAGGTAACTTAATCTTAATTTTAAGGCTTCTTTTGGAAGAGGAAGTTTTGGAAGAAATGGATGTTCTAGTGGACACCATGGTTGTGTGTTGAGGTTTAGAGAAGAGTTGAAGGGATGAAGAACACAATCAACAAGAGAGGGTTTAAGAAGAGAAAGGAATGATCCAAACTAGTAATGGGTTAAAATAATTTTAGGTGGATAATGAAATTAGGTAGCCTAGCTTAGGAAAGTGCAGGTTTTTGAAAATTTTTTATCAAAGTTTTGCACAGATTAAGGAAAACAGTGCAAAGCAAAGATTTTGTCGAAATAATGACAGGCGGTTCCTTATGTAGGTCCGCGGTTCTTTATCGCTAAGGAACCACGGATTTGATATGGAACCACGACCAGTGGTGTCAAAAATTTGCACTTCCTCAAACTTTGGTTAGCCCATATTTCACACAAGTAAATAGCAAGCTAAAGTTAACTATAAATCAAAATCTAGGAAGTTAACAAACACATAATATGCACAAAGCTATGCAAATTGAATGATCAATAGCATAGACGATTAGGATTAAAATACTAAGTAATCTAAACATAAAGTATTAGTTACCAAACTTGACAACCTAAATAAAAAGAGAGTAAGGATAAATAGTTCAACAATTCAAACATGTTTACAAACATGTTAACCTTGATAAACCAATGCTTTATTTCTTCTTCTTGCTAAATCCCTTGATCAATTTTGCTATGTTCTTGAACGATCCTCTTGACTCCACTCGATGATCATACTACTCACCTTGGATTTTAAGATTAGCTCGGAAGACATCCTCAAGATCAAAGTTTTCGGGAAGTCCACTAGTAGCTAGTGAGGAGGAGGGATGATTTCTTCTAACCCTTCCATGAAAGTATCCATGGATGGGTGGGAGTTACTCGAAGAACCAACGTGAGCACTTGTACCTAAGCCACCACCATCACTTGGTGACATATCAAAGTCCTCATCATCGGACTCTTGTGGATCGGACTTTCTCAAACCTCAATCACTTCTAGCTTTTCGTGGTTGTATCTTTTGAATCGGTAGCATGACATGTTCGACTGAACGAAAGCGAGAAATGTTGATGTCAGGATAGTCTTCACAAACCTTCTTAAGAAGGCGAGTAAGGATCATGACATATGTAAGATTTGTTTTGGGTTTGGAAAGAGCATAAGTGATTCGTCGAGCGATGTAGTATGCGAGATTGTACTTGGCGTTGGTAGCGATGCAACATAACATGTGTGCCATACACGCCGGAATATGATCTCGGTTTACGCCAAGACAAAATACATTCTCCCTAAGGATGTCGGCCCAACGGACCATACAATCATTTAGGTCGCTTAAGAGAACCTCGTAGCATTTTACTCGACGCTTGGTAGAGTGGAGGCTTCTTACAATGTTTCCACTACGCTCTTTACAAATGACATCAAGAATGAAGTCAAGGTTAATCTCTTCATTTTCATCTGGAGCACAGTCGCATGGTTCAAGAAGATAATAAAGTTTCCATTTATCAGTAAATCGACATGTGCCCACAAATGGAACACGAAGAGCTTGACCAAAGTCTTCAACAGAGAGTTTAATGAGCCGACCTTCAAGGATGAACCTAACATATACCCTACCATTATCATAAATGAGAGAGTATGTGCTAAAGAACTCTAAGAGAAATTCGGGATATATATCCTCTTTGATGTCCAACAAAAAATCAAACCCAATTTCTCCGAACATCGATCGAGTATATATATATCCCTCAATATCCTCTTCGACAACTCTACCCTCGTAAAAGCAACGTTTTTGGAGTGAGGAATAGTGTTTGTTAGTTGAGGGGAAGCACACATTTCGGAAAGGTTTGGCATATATTGTCTAGTGTATTGGTGATCTTGTTGAAATTCCGAAGGCATGATTAATACCTAAATAAACACAAAAGTATTTCCCCAATTACTCATATGTTACATATAAACAAAAAATCAAAAAGATGAGAATGTGTTTCATCAATTTCTTGACAAAAAAGGTTTAATCCTTATCATTCTCATACTCACAATGTACCTAGTTCATTATTGACAATAACACATTGATCATGTAAGATCAACAATGAACTTGAACATTGGTTTTTAAAAAAACAAGGTTTTTTAGGTAATCATTTAACAATTCCATTACCAACTTGTTCATGGGTTCATATCAATTCCATCAATCAACCAAAATAATTTTGTCAAAATTCAGATTTGTTCTACAAGTGGGTTTTAGTGAAATCTCAATGAATATGAACCTAAGGAATCATAGCAACAATACTATGTCAACTCTTATTCCTAGTAGGGTTCTAATTCAATGTCAATTTTAAAAAGCCCCAATTATGAATGTATGAACTCTATAACAAATTAGATGAAATTGAAAGAAATAACTTACAATTAATTGATCTTGGATCATGGATGAGTGAAACCCACGAGCTTGAATCAATTAATTTGAGTGATTGAAGGTTTTTGAAGAAGCAACAATGGTGGAAAACCAAGAACACGTCGGTTGTGTGTGTGAAGGAGAGATAAGGTTTTTTTGAAAATGGATCTTTTAATAAAACTGGCGCTTTAGCGAAGTTTCTGCCCGCGATTCCTTATCGATAAGGAACCGCGCATTTGACCCGCGCCTGATAAGGAACCGCCTACAGTGGCCGGTTTTTATCAAAGAAAAACAAAGAATTTTTGAAAACCAAAATTTTTAAAGTACTTAAAAATATATCTTAAACCTTTTAGGATATCATTGGACCACCACAACACTAGGTAATAATGCTTTATTGAAGGATTACGAGTTGAATCGAGATAGGAAAAGACCAAAACGGACAAACGACTACTCGTAGCAAAGAAGCAAAGGGGAGAGGAGTCAAGGGAAGTGAATCAAGACCAAGAACATTGCTCAAGAGACAAATGACATTCTTCAAATCGAGGAGACGAAGAGCTTGTGTCATATATAGTGGTTTAAGACGTGCCTTTACGACAAAAGTCTAAACGTCTTTGGTAATGAATTATACCAAGCAATTTGATGCATAGAATAAGATCATTTTCAAAAGTAGTCTTATTCTATTTCCAAACATGAGCAATGTATAGATTCACTTTCTGTCCCACATGATCGAATAATTATTGCTAGGATTAACAATAACAATATCCTTGGAATATTTCAATTCCAAATGTGTAAAATCCACCTACAACTTAATGAAGTAGTTTGGTATCTCAAGGGATTCACTAATCATACTAGAGATAAGCTTAATTGCACAAGTTACACATGATATTGGGCCTACTAACCGTAAGGGTGCAAACCATGGAAATCATGCTTAATACTTTAAGCTTCTACTAACTCACCCTACATCTCCATAGTGAGTCAAGTATCCAAGCAATGAAGGTTTGAGAGGGAAAAAGGGAAGAATCACAAACCACAAACAAATGTCAAGGCAAGGATGCCAAGAACAAGCATATAGTCAAATAATGATCAAAAGAATGATCAATAGGGCGTGTGGAAGAACAAAAACGTACCTTGGCCACAAGCATTCCAAGATTTCAAGGAACCAATGCAAAGCCCAACTATGACTAATAGTGACTACTAAGTCTTCAAAGACTAGTATCACTCCTACCCATCTTGATGTCATCATTCAATGATGTTGGAAATCAAAGAAGATGAGTCTTCTACAAGTGTAAGTAACTCAATCCACAATCAATAGAATGAATTATCTTCATGAGTACCTACACATAACAAGATGCAAACTAGTAGATAAATTTCAAGAGTAAATCTTGTAACACCCCCAAATTTACACAATTCAATTCAGCGGAAGACTCGTTGGTGTTACGGGATAGCACATTACTCACATCATAGACAACGCATAAAAATCGCGTCGTTTAATAATAAAGAATTTCCATTCATAAATATCAAATTTACATAGGTCCCAAGTCATTGCATTTCATACAGGTTTTACAAAGCATTTGAATGGAAATTAGTATTTAAGTGCGGGCCATTAATTCTTGTTGTCTTCCCGAGAATTACCTTCAAGTACCTGAGATAAAACATGTTAAAAGAAAAGGTCAGCGATAACGCCGAGTGAATTCATAGAGTTTGATAAAACCATTAATATATCATCGGTATATAATTATTACCGAAAATCTTTTGTACAAATCTTTGTAATAGGCCATGAAATAGCCAAAGTCATTTTATACAAATCCTTATCAAAAGCCATGATATAGGCTTTTGCCTTCAAAATCATATACGTACCGTTGTCGTAAAAACATCATACAATACGTTTTATAATGTTGTATAAAGTTAAATAAAAACCGTTATATGAATATGGTTATGTAAAACCAAAACACGAACTTAACATCAGTAATAAGATCTCGTATTGCTAGTCAGGCAATGATGAGACTGTATTTATACATCGTCTCATCGTCCAAATCGGGCTTAAAACGCTTAAAATATCGTCAAAATACCCATATATACGCTTGTGTTTGTTCATTGTGTATTTTAGGTACGGATATCGTGAATTCACCAAAAGATTACAAGAATCAAGCAAAAACGAACACGGGAAACGAAGCCGCACAAAGAACCAAGCCCGAAGAATGAATTTTGCAAAAATGCCCTTGAAGTTTGAAGATTTGACAACTTTGGTCCCTCAACTTTGAAGATTTGCCACTTTATACCCCTCAATTATCTTAGAAATACTTTGGGGTCCCTAAAGTTTCATGATTATACAAGAAAAGCCCTTGGAAAGTGACAAAGTTACAAAGTTTAATGCTTTGAATACAAAAGGACTAAAGTTTAAAATCCTAAAGGACTAACGGTGAAAATAGCAAAGGACTGTTATTGCAAAATTATTAAAAGAGCCATTTAACCATGAGGACTAATCCTGCCAAATCCCCAAACATTTTAACCAACCCTCCATTAACCCCTAACTGCCGACAACCTTAGCCATCCCCTCCACTCCTACTACGACACGTCACCCACCCCTTACACATCATTCTCCACTACCTAATTAATATAAAGTTTATTTTTAAACTATATTAATTTAACCCTTAAAAACCGGGAAACAAGCACTGTTTGTTAACCCTCCCAAAATCTCGGCTATAAACCCTAATTAGGTATATCTTCAATACCTAAAATCAAATGATCAAACCTTCCAGAAACACAATTAGGCCAAGCCTAAACCCAACCCACAACCCAAAAAACCCCACCCGTTACTTATTGGTCCCCCACGTGGCTCCCCTGCAACATGAAGACAAAGTTTTGGCAGAGATCTAACGTTTCTTAGGAATTTCGTGCTCCCAAAGGTTAGATACATGGCCAAGATCATCCCATTACAGCCTGTACACATCTCAGCAATCACATGAGGCTTCTGACCCAATTCAAACCAAGGATCAAACAAGCATATTCTGAAATTATTCCAAGGGCACGTTTGGTATTTTCTGCATTTAGGGTTTGCATTGTTAGATTCCAGACTCTTCTTTCTTGTAATATAAATTGAGGCATCAGGCTGTGATGACCCTTTTGTTCCAGTTTTTTGTAAAATCTTTAATTGATTAATGATAATGAAATTTTAAAAATTATGCAAATAACTGAGTTCCTTTTCTTTATTCTGTTTTAGTATAATTGTTCTTTAAAATTGCAAAATAGTGTTAAAGGTTTCCAAGGTTTGGTGTTACAAATCATTTTCAGAAAATAGTTTTTTAGAATTCCTGAATAAGGTTTTTCAAAAGGTGAAAATCAGTGTGATATTGAAGTGAAAGTGGAAGTATAACACTGATTTCCAACTTAGAATAACCTTTTATCAAGGGTCTTGTTGGTTCTAAAGTTTCTGTCTTTTCTTAAGGTTTTATCAAAAATCTTTTATCATTTTTTATTATTAACAGTTACTGTAGCAAAAGCTACAAGCCACAAGCTTGTAGCCTTTGCTACTTAAATTTTGTTCCCTGGTTTGCTTTGTGTATGTGCAGGTTACAAGGTCAACCCGAATCCTTCATTGCAATTTTTCATTCATTTTTTTTCTTTGAAGATATAAGGGTGTGTTTGGGACTGCTGTGGTCCCCACACCATTTCTCTACATCAGCACTTCTCTACACTCTCATAAGCCCACAAATCAGCTCACTTGTTTGAAGGCATCAGCCAATTTGGTATGGCTTGAACCCAAATAAGTAGAAAGATTTGAATTTATGTGATTTTTGTGTTTGAGTTGCTACATGTTGTTTTTCTTGTTTGATTGTGCTTTATTTAAGTTTATTTACATGTTAGATTGAGTAGAAGTCAGTTTGGTCAGTGTTTGATTAAGTTTTGTGTAAAAAATCCAGTTTCTGAAAATATAGGAGTGTTTGGGATTAGGTTTTGAGTTAAAATCTTGATAAGTTTTTGGCCTAAAATTTACCTATATACACTTATAATTGCTAATATGTCATGTTATCAGTAGTTGGTTTCCATTTTGGCTAGGTTTTAGCAAGTTTGCATGGTAATATTTTGGTAAAACATTGATAAATCAGCAAGCTTATGTTTCTGTTTCATTTTGATGGATTATGTCTGCTAATCTTGTTTAGCTGTTAGAATATAGGGTCATATAGGGTTGTTAATCTATTGGTTGTGATTTGGTGATCATTTGAGCAAGATATAGGCTTTTGAAATTCGTCCTAGTGTCAAAAACACCAGTCACTGTAGCACAGACCCCCCTATTAACAGCAACTGATTTTGCCCTATTTTGTGATTTATTTGCATTTTGCTTGTGTGTTTTTCTGTTTATACTGACTCCCCACACTCCACTGAGTGTGGGGGTGCCTTTGTTTTCAAAAGAATCCAAGTAATCAAAAAGATCCAAGCACTTTTGTGCCCAGACCCGTTTATTTTCATTGACAGTGGGAACTCCTTTCCCACTGCTTGGTTCTTTTTTCCCACTGACTAGCTAAAAGACAGAAGTTCTCCACATGTCACTTTCAGGATATTAAAATTTTGTCTTTTGTGAACTTTTTTAAGAGTTAGGGTTTCAGATTTTTTTCATTATTTTTCTTTTTTAATTTTTGATTTTTCAGTATAATTTATTTGTAGGTTACTGTTCATTTGCTATTTTTTTTATTAAAGTGCTATTTTAATTACTTTTTATTTATCTGTTTTTTGTCTTTTAGTGTAGAAAATCAATATTTTTCAGATTTAAAATTTTTCTTAGATTTAGAAAATTAGTTTAAGGTTTTTAGTTTAAAAATTAGTCACTGTTCACTTTTTTAATCATTTTTTATAATTAATTTAAGTTAATTAGGGTTTAATTATTATTCAGTTTTGTCTTTTAGTGCAAGATTTTATATTTTTCAAACTTTTTCATTTTTCTACTGTTCTTTAGTGTAATTTAGGATTTTTAAAATTGTCAAATTAATTTTGGCATTATTTAATTATTTTTTAGGATTATTTTAATTAAAAAATAGTTTTTAGTGATTAAAAAATAGAAAAATAGTTTTAAAAATTTAGGAAAAATACTTTTTAGTCATTAAATAATATAAGTGATTTATTAATTCAATAAAATTATATTTTGGGCTTTTTCTTAATTATATTTAATTTTTTGGCTTTAATTAGCATTAAAAATTGAATATTTAATTAATAAAAGGTTTTAAAATATATTTGTTGAATTTTTATTCTTATTTAAGACTTAGTTTAATCATTTAATTAATTTTTAGGTTTTATTTTTAATTTTGTCACGTTTTACGTATTTACGTTCGCGTTTTACGTCAAATCGTCGTAGTTTAAAACGTAGTCGTAACTCGTCTTTTATTTTTCTCTTCTAAACCAAAAAACGACACTAATCCAAACATTTTTATTTTATATTTTGGCACATTAATACACACACCTCCTTCGAGAACGAACCCGCATTTATTCGGTTTTACGTTTTTCCTAAAGCGTATAACTTAATACTTGCCACTCATACGCGTTTTTCCTAAAACGTGTACGAAAACCTACATCAAATTTTTGGCGCCGCTGCCGGGGAGGTATTTAGTGTGCCATTACTATTAGTATCGTGTTTGTGTGAGTAGTGCGTTTTTGCTTTTCATTTTTTGGAAAGCGTGAATATCGTACATACTCATTTCTGTTATTTTTCTCTATTATAGTATAATATCCAAATAAATCGTGTTTAATTTTCCTAAATTAAACACACAACAATCATTTTACTATATTGTAGATATATTGGCTTTCGTTTTTCTTGTGAATATATTATTACTATATTGTATCTACGTAAGAACAATAAAAATACAAGTACTCCAAAAGCGTGAAAACGCAACCTTGATTCGGGATTTCATCACTCGATCATTGTATTCGAATCCAAAGCAAAAGTTTAAAGGCAAAATAGATAAATACTTTCGTGAGGCTTAAATTCAATTAACACAAACTATAAGGTGGGTATAAGGAGGTTGTATTTCACGACCTAAAGGAAAAAGGCTCTTAAGTGCTTCGCGCCGCCTCGTTTCCTCCGCTTGCTTGTGCGTGTTTTGAGAAAGAAGGCTAATCGAGGGTTTGCCGCCCAAGTATTATCTACGTATATTATATTTGCTTGTGTTTTCAAGATTAAACCCTCTTGAACGTTTTGGTGTTCCACCAACGTTCTAAAGTCATCGAAGGCGTTCACTCCACGTGATCGTTTTCATTCTTTGAGGCTCCTTTAATCGAGAAAGTCGATTCGAGGGGAGATTTGTAGATTTGTGTCTACGTAATACATTCAAAAATCCAAAAAAAAAAATTAAAAAACAACCAAAAACCAAAAAAATTGAAAAAATCAAAAAACCGCAAAAAGAATCTTCTTTGCTACCACCCATTCTACGCTTAGTGCATGCGCACTCGATCGAAGGATTATTCTAATTCTAGCGACGCTTCGAATCGACGCAATCGTAATCGAAGGAATCGACGACGTAGACGAGAATTAGAAACCGACGTTCCTAATGTCGTTGTTGAAGAAACCGTAGAGGAGATGGCCGACAATCGTTCGATGACGGAATTGCTCCAAGTGCCCACCGAGGGTTATGGAGACGCGATCGTAATTCCCGCTATCGAGGCGGAGAATTTTGAGATCAAAAGTGGAATGCTTTCGTTGATCCAAGCTACGAAGTTTCGAGGTCGTGAAGCCGATAATCCTCACGACCATATTCGGAATTTTGATCGTCTTTTGGCCACGAGCAAGTTTAAGAACGTCGACACCGATGTCGTCAAGCTTATGCTTTTTCCGTACTCGCTCGATGGTGCCGCCAAGGATTGGTACGAGAAAGAGCCACCTAATTCGATAGTTACGTGGAAGGATCTCGTTTCCAAGTTCGTTAATTATTTCTTCCCACCGTCTAAGACAACGTTTTTCAAAAACGAGATTACGAAATTTGAGCAAAAATCGAATGAATCTTTTAGAGACGCGTGGGATCGCTTTAAGGAATTGCTTAGGCAATGTCCTCACCATGGTTTTTCCGAGTTGCACCAAATCGATACGTTTTACAACGGTCTTAATTTTCACGAACAAGACTCGTTGAATTCCGCCGCCGGTGGCAACTTTTTGTGTAAAACTCCGAGAGAAGCTTTGATAATTATCGAAAACCGATCCAAGGTTTACCAACTCCGCAACGCACCGAGTGTTGCCAATGTCGCCAATGTTAGTAGTTCTAATCGAGACATTGAGAGAGTTGATGCAAAAGTCGATAAGTTGACGAATGTGTTACATCTTATCTCATTGAGATGCAAAAGAAAGACGCTCCCGCTACGGTGAAAGCGGTTGAGGTTTCATGTACGTTTTGTGGTGGACCTCATAATTATTACGAGTGTGCGGCTACGGATGGCCAAACGTCGAATGTGAGTGCGTTAAACAACAATTTTTCTAATCAAAATCAAAATAACGCCGGTCCATCACAACAAGGCAATTATAACCAAGGCAACAATTATCAAAACCGAAACAATTTTCATGGAAATAATCAACAAGGAAATTTTTCGAATCAAAATCAAGGAGGTTATAATCAAGGTCATAATATAACTTGGCAAAATAGAGATAACAATCAAGGAAATAATTTTTCAAGTGGGAATCAAAACAATTTTCAAAGAAACAATCAAAACCAAGGGAACTTTAATTCAAATCAAAATAGTTCGTCAAACGATTTTCAAAATTACATGAAAACGAATGAGGCTAATATGAGACGATTAGAGGGAGAAATTGGTACTTTGAAAAACGACTTTACAAATACTTTGAAATTACAAAACACGAAGATTGAGCAAGGGCAAATTGATATTAAAAAGATGTTTTCGGCCATAATGAACAAAGCCTCGGGTTCGTCATCAAATTCGTTACCTAGTGACACCGTTGCTAATCCGAAAGAACAATGCAAAGTCGCCTCGTCTCGTGAGAAAGGTCGTGTGATTACCCCTAACCTTGAAGGATTCCGTGTTGTTTATCCCTCTCAACCCTCGACTTCTAAGACGTCTTCTTGTTCTAAAGTCGATGGGGTGAACGTGGCGACCAAGGAAAAGAGTGCACACCCTCGTGTACCTCAAATTCCATCCACGGTTCAAAAAGAGAGCTTTGTCGACCTTACCAAAGTAACCCTTGAAGAAACTTGTGCATCGATCCTTCTTAAAAAACCCAAAAGGCGTATGCCGAGAAAGGAAAAGGATCCGGGCCAATTTCTACTACCTTGTGATTTTTCCGAGATTGAGGGATGTTTAGCCCTTGCCGATTTAGGTGCTAGCATCAATCTTATGCATCATTCTCTTTGGAAATTGATGAGATTGCCTTCGCTTACCCCCACAAACATGACTATCGAGCTTGCAAATTGTACTCCATTAATACCAATTGGAATAGCCGAGGATGTCTATGTTAGGATTGGAAAGTTTGTTTTTCCCGCGGATTTCGTTATATCCGATTACGAGTGTGACCCTAAATGTCCCATTATTTTAGGCCGACCATTCTTATCGACGGCTCGAACCGTAATCGACGTTCACGAGGGGAGACTTACTATGAGATATGGGGATGAGAAAATAGACTTTTTCGCTAGAAAATCCCAAGGGTTTAATGAGAATGAAAAAACCGAGGTTTCAAAACCTAATGATTCAAATTCTAATGATTTCAAAATGTTTACTTTAGCGGAAAGAATGAAGCTTGATGCATGTTTTGAAAGAATTAAGAAAAACGGTTTTAAGGATGATGATTTTAATGATAAAGAATACGTGTACCTAATTCAAAAGGGTATGTGTAAATTTATGGATGAAAACTCACTTTGGGATGTTTTTAGCGAAACAAGTGAAACACCTATTCCGAAGGGCGACGTTAGTGCCATCACGACAACGACCAAAATGGGCTCGTCTTCACCACCTTCGAAGGACCACGTCTTTGAGGCTTCAACTTCTAACTCCATCGAAGTGCCTCCTTTTCCTAGCCCAAAACCCGTTGAGGCTAAAGGGTTCATCGACATCGATCCTCTCGTCTTAGAAAAGTCACCTAAGCATAGTCATTTGACTTGTAAGTCCATGGTTGTGAGTGCTCACATCGACTCTTTCTTTGACGATGACGATGGCGATTTTGCCGAGATTGATCACGTACTTCGACATCCACATGCAATTTTTGATTCTCCTAAGAAGAAACATGTGAAGTACGATGATTACGAGTTTGATCCAGAGATTGAGGAAATCATTGAACGAGAGCTAGCTCTTATGCCTTCACTTCCACCTACGAGTGAGGTCGATCTTTCCAAAATCGAGGATGAACTTAATGAGTTGGAACGTCTTATTTTCGATGACGAACCAACTCATGTGACCACTAAGAATCCAATTCTCGAGGAGTTACCTAATCAACACTCCTCATTTGAGAATGACGTTTACCACATTCGTGAGGATCTAACTTATCAACGATCCCCACAAAAGAATGATGGTTTCGTGCTTGATCGTGATCTCTTCGAGAGAGTTTCTAAGATACTCAAGGAGGGGAATGACAAACCTTGGTTTGACAAGCCTATCTTTGATGAAGAAATCGATGAGATCGACGTTCATGAGGATGACGAGTATGTAGACCCCGAGGGGGCGGTGTTCTTTATTGACAAACGTTTTGAGAACTTATATAATCCGCCACCCCCTCCCACCAATGACTTAAATGTGAGAATTTTTAGCGCGACTAATTTTGAATTTGACACGCCAAATATTTTCGACATTATTAAATCGGGTTTTCATAAAGAGTTTTTGAACGATGAAAAAGGAAAAGATTTTAAAAATGTTTTAAAAGATTTTTCTACGTGTTTAACTCCGTCATCACCGCGTTATATGAGTGCTACCACCTCGTTTACTCCTTTTGACGATGGTGTGTGTGGTTTTAGTGTGGGGGAAGCCCCATATGTTCCCTCACACTTTACCACCGAGGACGAGATTTACGATCCCGGAATTGCTTGTAAAGGGAAATCTCGGTCTTCCACCGATGCAATAAATGGAAAATCTTTTCGTTTGCTTGGTGTGAGTCTACCTCGAGTAGCTCATATGTTTGACTTACCCATTGCCCCACCTTTCTACTTCTTATCTCTTTTCTTCTACCCCTTTGAGGTTCTAGTTTGTGTTGGAGTGGCGTTGTTTCGTCTTTCATCTGAAAACGAGGACGCTATCTTTGACCCCGGTATTCGTATATCGGGTTTTTAAAGTACTCCATGTACTTTTGGGCCTTGTTTATCATGTAAGTCCCACCAAAAACGACCATACCAAGATTATCCCTAAATGATCACATTTATGGGGATCCGAGTCGAGCTTTTGACACGGTTATCAAAAACAAGGTGCCTCGTGGGGGATTCTCATGCTTATCCTTGTAAATATTATCGCTTTCTTAGTTTAACGTAACGAGGGGACTTGTGCTCTTCCAACCTTTGTTCCGTGGTTGTTTGTGATTGTGATCTATTAGGTTCATCGTCATCATTGAAGCCTCTCGTGTTCGTTTTACGGATCACTCGAGCTTCGATCGTTTCCTTTGGAGATTCCGATATCCGATGATATCCTTTTATGTTCTAACGTTTATCTTATTAGCATAATTCATAAACGGCTTTTAGGTTATTCGTTTTACCCTTTCCATGCTCGAGATTAAGCATTCGACTTCGTCTCTAGTATGGGGGTGTTTACACCACTAGACTCAAAACATTGAGGACAATGTTTAGTTTTAGTATGGGGGGTGAGTAGATACTTCACCTTGCTTACGTCACCACGCAATCCAATATTCATCTTTTTGTTATCGTTTTATGCAAAATAAGGCTAAAAATGGCCAAATTTTAAAATTTTTCTTGTTTTTCATAAGTGTTTAAGACACGAATGTAGGTTTTCCGATGGTGAGAACGAGAGTAATTTTTGACTCGACCGTGCGTGTTGAGGACTTAGCTTCGATTCCTTAACTTTTTAGGCTAAGTCTCTTAAATGAGGACGAGAAATGATAGAGTTATTTATAAGTCTCGTAATCGTCACGATCTTATGTGTAGTAATTATTAGCTTATTCTCCCCACGCTTTTGCATAATAAATTGTTAATAAATATTGATTTGGCGGTTTAGTCACTATTGTTGGGTTTCTAATTTGTTTTGGTAGCTTCCATGTAATTAAATTGGGAAAACATTAAGGTATCGCCAGCGTCACGGTTTTGAAGTATTGGCACCCGAATAATCGAAAGCTTCACCTAATAATAAGATTTCAAGTGCTCATCTAAATTAAGCAAAAATTTGAAGCTCACAAGGCCGAAAAATCTATGCCCAAATTGAAAGTGAATCAAGCCTTAATCTTCGAAGCTTTAAAGATCCAAAATTCGCTTTAGCGTGAGGATATACGTCTTTGGCTAATAAAACCACCGATGAGGCGGATAATAAAAGGCAAGGCAAGACCGAAGTCATAATAAAAGCTTCATGGCGAAGTTGAATAAAAGATGGAGGTAAACCAAAGATAATAAGGCCCTTCCGTTAGGGGGCGTATAAAAGTCTTGGTAATAAGTCTCATGTTCAAAACCGTTATAAAATCGTGTTTATCCATCCTTCTTGTTGACTTAATTTTTTGACATCGTTGTCTATTGGGATGAATTATTGATTTAATGATTTTGGTTACACCGTTAAGTTTCTATTTTTAGACTTAATCTCTATTCACGCATAAGTCAATGATGTATCCTCGTGATCATTAAGACAAAATAAAATATAAGAGATACCAAGTAGGAATAAGGGAGTTTAGGTTCATAATTAACACTCATGAGAAGTGTTCGTGTTGCTAACTTATAATAACAATGATCTCGTTACACGCTTAGCATGGAATTGGGTGAAAATCGAGGACGACGAAATTATTTCTAACGAAGCATTCACGTGTTCTTGTTCTATGACCCTAAAAGTCACGTTCTCGTGATGAAAACAATACATTATGTCTAAAGCACGTGTAGTAGTTTATTTTTATGTCTTGAATAAATGTCATCATAAATTGAATTTTGGGAGTGCTATGATACTTAATTCTAGCATTGCGTGGGGACACGGCAATGGTTTAGTATGGGGGAGTGATGAGACTGTATTTATACATCGTCTCATCGTCCAAATCGGGCTTAAAACGCTTAAAATATCGTCAAAATACCCATATATACGCTTGTGTTTGTTCATTGTGTATTTTAGGTACGGATATCGTGAATTCACCAAAAGATTACAACAATCAAGCAAAAACGAACACGGGAAACGAAGCCGCACAAAGAACCAAGCCCGAAGAATGAATTTTGCAAAAATGTCCTTGAAGTTTGAAGATTTGACAACTTTGGTCCCTCAACTTTGAAGATTTGCCACTTTATACCCCTCAATTATCTTAGAAATACTTTGGGGTCCCTAAAGTTTCATGATTATACAAGAAAAGCCCTTGGAAAGTGACAAAGTTACAAAGTTTAATGCTTTGAATACTAAAGGACTAAAGTTTAAAATCCTAAAGGACTAACGGTGAAAATAGCAAAGGACTGTTATTGCAAAATTATTAAAAGAGCCATTTAACCATGAGGACTAATCCTGCCAAATCCCCAAACATTTTAACCAACCCTCCATTAACCCCTAACTGCCGACAACCTTAGCCATCCCCTCCACTCCTACTACGACACGCCACCCACCCCTTACACATCATTCTCCACTACCTAATTAATATATAGTTTATTTTTAAACTATATTAATTTAACCCTTAAAAACTGGGAAACAAGCACTGTTTGTTAACCCTCCCAAAATCCCGGCTATAAACCCTAATTAGGTATATCTTCAATACCTAAAATCAAATGATCAAACCTTCCAGAAACACAATTAGGCCAAGCCTAAACCCAACCCACAACCCAAAAAACCCCACCCGTTACTTATTGGTCCCCCACGTGGCTCCCCTGCAACATGAAGACAAAGTTTTGGCAGAGATCCAACGTTTCTTAGGGATTTCGTGCTCCCAAAGGTTAGATACATGGCCAAGATCATCCCATTACAGCCTGTACACATCTCAGCAATCACATGAGGCTTCTGACCCAATTCAAACCAAGGATCAAACAGGCATATTCTGAAATTATTCCAAGGGCACGTTTGGTATTTTCTGCATTTAGGGTTTGCATTGTTAGATTCTAGACTCTTCTTTCTTGTAATATAAATTGAGGCATCAGGCTGTGATGACCCTTTTGTTCCAGTTTTTTGTAAAATCTCTAATTGTTAATGATAATGAAATTTTAAAAATTATGCAAATAACTGAGTTCCTTTTCTTTATTCTGTTTTAGTATAATTGTTCTTTAAAATTGCAAAATAGTGTTAAAGGTTTCCAAGGTTTGGTGTTACAAATCATTTTCAGAAAATAGTTTTTTAGAATTCCTGAATAAGGTTTTTCAAAAGGTGAAAATCAGTGTGATATTGAAGTGAAAGTGGAAGTATAACACTGATTTCCAACTTAGAATAACCTTTTATCAAGGGTCTTGTTGGTTCTAAAGTTTCTGTCTTTTCTTAAGGTTTTATCAAAAATCTTTTATCATTTTTTATTATTAACAGTTACTGTAGCAAAAGCTACAAGCCACAAGCTTGTAGCCTTTGCTACTTGAATTTTGTTCCTTGGTTTGCTTTGTGTATGTGCAGGTTACAAGGTCAACCCGAATCCTTCATTGCAATTTTTCATTCATTTTTTTTCTTTGAAGATATAAGGGTGTGTTTGGGACTGCTGTGGTCCCCACACCATTTCTCTACATCAGCACTTCTCTACACTCTCGTAAGCCCACAAATCAGCTCACTTGTTTGAAGGCATCAGCCAATTTGGTATGGCTTGAACCCAAATAAGTAGAAAGATTTGAATTTATGTGATTTTTGTGTTTGAGTTGCTACATGTTGTTTTTCTTGTTTGATTGTGCTTTATTTAAGTTTATTTACATGTTAGATTGAGTAGAAGTCAGTTTGGTCAGTGTTTGATTAAGTTTTGTGTAAAAAATCTAGTTTCTGAAAATATAGGAGTGTTTGGGATTAGGTTTTGAGTTAAAATCTTGATAAGTTTTTGGCCTGAAATTTACCTATATACACTTATAATTGCTAATATGTCATGTTATCAGTAGTTGGTTTCCATTTTGGCTAGGTTTTAGCAAGTTTGCATGGTAATATTTTGGTAAAACATTGATAAATCAGCAAGCTTATGTTTCTGTTTCATTTTGATGGATTATGTCTGCTAATCTTGTTTAGCTGTTAGAATATAGGGTCATATAGGGTTGTTAATCTATTGGTTGTGATTTGGTGATCATTTGAGCAAGATATAGGCTTTTGAAATTCGTCCTAGTGTCAAAAACACCAGTCACTGTAGCACAGACCCCCCCAGTAACAGCAACTGATTTTTGCCCTATTTTGTGATTTATTTGCATTTTACTTGTATGTTTTTCTGTTTATACTGACTCCCCACACTCCACTGAGTGTGGGGGTGCCTTTGTTTTCAAAAGAATCCAAGTAATCAAAAAGATCCAAGCACTCTTGTGCCCAGACCCGTTTATTTTCATTGACAGTGGGAACTCCTTTCCCACTGCTTGGTTCTTTTTTCCCACTGACTAGCTAAAAGACAGAAGTTCTCCACATGTCACTTTCAGGATATTAACATTTTGTATTTTGTGAACTTTTTTAAGAGTTAGGGTTTCAGATTTTTTTCATTATTTTTCTTTTTTAATTTTTGATTTTTCAGTATAATTTATTTGTAGGTTACTGTTCATTTGCTATTTTTTTTTATTAAAGTGCTATTTTAATTACTTTTTATTTATCTGTTTTTTGTCTTTTAGTGTAGAAAATCAATATTTTTCAGATTTAAAATTTTTCTTAGATTTAGAAAATTAGTTTAAGGTTTTTAGTTTAAAAATTAGTCACTGTTCACTTTTTTAATCATTTTTTATAATTAATTTAAGTTAATTAGGGTTTAATTATTATTCAGTTTTGTCTTTTAGTGAAAGATTTTATATTTTTCAAACTTTTTCATTTTTCTACTGTTCTTTAGTGTAATATAGGATTTTTAAAATTGTCAAATTAATTTTGGCATTATTTAATTATTTTTTAGGATTATTTTAATTAAAAAATAGTTTTTAGTGATTAAAAAATGGAAAAATAGTTTTAAAAATTTAGGAAAAATAATTTTTAGTCATTAAATAATATAAGTGATTTATTAATTCAATAAAATTATATTTTGGGCTCTTTCTTAATTATATTTAATTTTTGGGCTTTAATTAGCATTAAAAATTGAATATTTAATTAATAAAAGGTTTTAAAATATATTTGTTGAATTTTTATTCTTATTTATATTATTTAAGACTTAGTTTAATCATTTAATTAATTTTTAGGTTTTATTTTTAATTTTGTCACGTTTTACGTATTTACGTTCGCGTTTTACGTCAAATCGTCGTAGTTTAAAACGTAGTCGTAACTCGTCTTTTATTTTTCTCTTCTAAACCAAAAAACGACACTAATCCAAAAATTGTTATTTTATATTTTGGCACATTAATACACAAACCTCCTTCGAGAACGAACCCGCATTTATTCAGTTTTACGTTTTTCCTAAAGCGTATAACTTAATACTTGCCACTCATACGCGTTTTTCCTAAAACGTGTACGAAAAACCTACATCAATTTTTGATTGTATTTATACATCGTCTCATCAGGCAATATATCGTAATTTAGTGCGTATAACAGTATTTCGTTATTTGGATTATTACAAGCCGCATGACATTGTTACCTTACTACAACAAACAACGGGTAGCTACCCCGAAACTCATTTGCCCATCTAAATTAGTGTGTCGTCACAATAATCACGCTTGTGTAAATCTTCTCATACATAAATTCGCTTACCAATCAATGTGGTACGACGGGGATCAACCGTCAAGGGGCGAACTGGGGTGATCGTCCCCAAATAGTACTATTATATGCATAAGCGTCTACCAAATCCCGGTAGTTCACAATTCATGCTAATGGGACTTTTAGAGACATAACCTAACTTTAATAATCCATTTCATTTCATTTATCGGGTCATATAATCATTCATCGAGTCATATAATCATTCGGGTCCAAATCAATAAACAAATAATCGGGACAAATGGTGTCCTATTTTATCAAAACTAACATGTTATCTCCCTCGCGGGTTTATAAAACATTTTATAAAAACATTTAAAAGAGTGTGAGGCTATGAACTCACATTGATGTGGGAAGGCGGTTATCGGCGATTTGGATGTACGGTACGTGCTTCAATCACGGAAACCTAGACAAATAATACTCGTCTTAGACTCTTGTCCAATGACTTTATAAAAATAATAATTATGTATACATATGATGATGATCAAGTGGGATTGTACATTTTTACTCATTCATTATAGTGTTTATGTGTTGGTAACATTTTTATACTAGTTTTACTAGTTTTACTAGTTTTACTTATTTACATGTTTTAGGTCCAATAAGCCTTTTATAAGTCCATTAACTTGTATTTATCCATTTTATACTTTTGTTATCAGTATTATACTTTACATGTTGGGCCCAAGTGGGTTAAACCCAATAAGTAAATTTATAAGTGTTTTACTAACTAGTCGGGTTTATAGTCCAATAATGCTAATTTAGCCCGTTAATGTCCATATGTTGTAAAGTTCGGGTTTTATCGGTTTTACTTGTATTAAGTACTTATATATCAGTATATGACTTTTAAAAAGTTTACATTAGACGGGTCCGATCGTCTAAGTTTTAGTTGACGAAAAACGTTAATTTTACGGTACTAGCCGAAAAGACGTAAAAATCATGTTTATAGTTTTTATAACTTATAAAACTTACCAAACTACCATTTTTATAAAATGTACATTTATTTATCCTTATATATATTTATATAAATGTAATATATAAGTTAGTGGGTTTTAATTCACATTTTATACTATATTTATTTGAGTGCTTATATAATAGTATTAAACTTTAATTTCACAAAATCTGATTTTTAGTTTCACTTTCACTATTTTTATCATATCTTGAGTTCTATAAGGAGATAGAAGCTCATTTTTGGATGACATAAACTTCATATTATGTGCTACAAATAACTTAGTTTTAGATACTGCTCAATCCATGTCTAAGTATCCTTAACAGTCCCTACAAAACAGACTATTCAGATTGATACACTAATTTTGTTTTGATCATATCTCACTCATTTTGATGATTACATTGCATGGCCAACTCTCACATGTGTATAACATCTAAAACTTACTGTAAATTGATTCCATCATGCAATTTTATCAGTTTATCATTTGGTTACTTACTGTTTTTATACAGCCATCATTTTAAGCAATATTTTAACCATTTTACATGTGGTTTTCCATCTTTTTACCCATGTTTATCAAATCTATCAACACCAAATCCCCACATAATATTTTTAATCATTATTCATCATCATATACATATACATAAATAAAGAAAATACAATATTACATAATCAAAATAACAAGAGGATAGGAAGAAGAATCTCTATACCACCAAGGTTGTGTAGGTTATGATCAAGGCTTGGATTTTGATGGAAAAACTTGTGATAGATCAACACCAACTTTGAAGACCACCAATAGTTGTAAACTTCTTGTAGAAATAAGCCCTTGGAAATCATCAAATCACCTCCTTGGATGTTATAATCACCTCCAATCTTCAAGGCTTCAAAGGGGCATCATCATGTGTATGAATAACACATGATTTTATGGCTAAAATAGATCAAATGAGGGTTGTTGTTGGTGATTTTGGGACGAAATATAGAGAGAGAGGAAGGATGAGAGAGTCTTGGTGAGTGGTTTGCATGAGTAGCTAGTGCAAATGGTAAGAATGAAGTGGTTTTGTGGTTTTGTGTAAGGTTAGCTTACATGTTAAGCTTATGCTTAACATGTGTTAGCTTTCTAGCTAAAAGGGTGCCACATCTTATGATGTGGTGTCCTCTTTTTGGCCGTCCCTTTTAGTGGGGTGGGATAAACTTGTTTTGTCCCATCCCGCTAATTTACGGGTATTCCTCGATTCTAGTTTCCTCGATTTGCGTGCCCTCGGGTCGTTTTACGAAAAACGTTTTTATAAATTATGAATCAACGGCACAAAACGAATATAATAAAACTTGTCTCATCAAAAACAGAGTTCAAAAACGTAAATACGTAATCCTAAGGTTTCCGGTTCAGTCGTAAAGGACGTTAAATTATTCACGTAAGTCCTAATCTCTTCTCGTAAATTTGTGAGTTTATGAACCAACACAAATTTAAAATCCCCAAAATAATATTCACGGATAAAATTATTTCCTGAAGTGTCGGACTGTCACCAAAACGGTGTATGTAAACGTAAGCACGTAACGTAGAATTCTCCGATTTAAATGTAGTCGATGCTACTTCAAGACGTAAACCCAAATTTCTTCCCAAAATAAGTGAGCTCATAATATAACATTAAAAATAATGTTTTTAAATAGTACTTGAGAATAAAATATCAACCATAAATTGACGGATTGTCACAGCATTTACCCCTAAACAGGATCTTTGTCCTCAAAGATCAATTTATCTTACTACTCGCTTCTTATAGAGTTAAAGCCATGTGGGTATTTCCTCCACATTCGGTCTTTTCTCTCAAGTGTAATCCATTACAATACGCGAGTTTCATCAAACATAACTACGGGAATAAGATCAGGCTTAATGTTGACTTACTTTCTCTATCCATGATGTTCACGGGTCTTTGATGAATGCAACTTTTCGTCGATCTAAACTTCATTAAGGAATAGTCAGATTTTCACTTGATAGATATTTCATCAAGTTTGATATACGAAACATAATTTACGCAGCCCTTGAAGTCATAGGGTAGATTCAGCTTATATGCCTTTCAATCCAATCTTTTTACATCATCTCAATAGTCCCATACAACGGGGACTTATTTCCCATGATCTTTCAGATCATCTATCCATTTTTCCAAGGTGAAAATTTTTGGCATAACTTCGCTACCCATCCTGCACTTCAAGATCTACATTTCATATTCACATAACCTCCTGCCCACTATCGGCAGTCAATAATCAGATCCTAATTTACACAATCATTTCAGGTCTCGCGGGTCGGGTAATTTGTAAGGTTAGGTTCGTCATCATAGACAACCTTAAACCTAAAAGACATGTCCAACTCACAATGGGTGTATGTCGGGTGTCTTCATCCCAACTCCTGCTTACAGATGCTCTAATATATATCCTCACAAGATTCGATCTCAGTCCTAATACGATAATTATCAATGATAATCTTTCCAAAGGAAAGCGATTATACGATTCATTAACAAAGGTCAATCATTCAAGCATAAAACAACACTTATATTATTTTGTATCGTTACTTTACCTCGTCCCTTCGATTGGGGTGGTAAACAGTACTCTCATCAAGATTCGTTCTCACTGACTTCTGAGCAATTCACTAGAAATTCGATGCGAAGCGAGGATCTTGATAGAGATGATCGATACAGGCACACCATGTTTACACAACTCCTTTAAATACAAAAGAGTCAATTTCTTCATCAAGAATCTATCATTAACAGGAATGATATTAGCAGATTTGGTCAGTCTGTCGACGATGACCCAAATCGAATCGAAATCAGATGATGACCTTTGCAATAGTTAGACGTTTACTAATGTATGAGGCGATGTCTGCCTTCATAATTTTCCATTAGTACATCTTCTTCAAACAAGATACACTTAATCAGAAATGGCATGAATATAACACTTAATCTTATAAGATTCCAACATGACTACATCTTAAAATCTCCATATTTAGGCAACCACAAGTGGCCTTTTATACATTTAACGCCATCGGCTCTTATTACTAATGGTTCACATTAGCCGCGAACCCCATTTTATTATTTATATTATCCTTCTTTCCAAGCATCGGCTATTTTTAAATTGTTCGACAATTTATTTTGCACAGTCATTAATAAGGAACACATCCTAATTGATTCTTTATCCTTTCTATATAATGTGTCAGTATCTATATTCACCTTTCCTTGTGAAATAATTATCATGACCAAAATTCACTCAGAAATTCTTTCTTCATATTTTCTAAGTTTTAGTTTCGTCTCAACTATTATTTTTATTAGTTTTTCTCAATCCGACGTTTAAAGCGTCGATAATTATTACAAGTAATTAAATAATAAATATTTAATTTTTCGAAACGTAGTCGTAAAAGTATTAAATTTTCTCAGTTCGTCCAACTATAGAAAAATGTTTAAAATCAATTTGAATTTTGTTAACATAATTTTTGTTAATTTATCGGAAATAATTAATAAGATCCGTCAATGTTCGAAAAATTCTATGTTTATATTTTGGTCAAAATTTTCTTAGTTGAAAAGCAAAAATTGTTGTTTCAAATTCCAATCATGGTTTGAATGGTTTCCTCAATCCCTCTTAAGTTGTCTTGAGGTATGCACAAATATTTACCCCTAAACAGGAGCTTAGTTAAATGATTTGGGTATAAGGGAATGATCCCTTAAAAGTTCTTTTTGATAAAACATTTGTCAAAACATATTTGCACTTTCTTTTTGGTAAAACCCAAAGTCTCAAATGGCTTTAATTTTTGAAAAGTCAATATAGATTCCATTATTTATTAATCACACGGTCAAATAATGTAAAGGATTAAGTCTTAAATCACATGTTAAATATTCAAGGTACAGGTTTTCACTACTCGGCCAATTCAGGGCAGTTTATAAATGATTATTAACTCCTTCTTATTATTATAAATAAACAAATGGTCCTTAATGATCACGAGCATGAATTTATCAAATTACAGTCTACACACGTGATTCACCAAATTTATGAATGCTACATGTGTATTAGTCAATCCAAATGACATCACGTGAAACTCATAATGTTCATTACAAGTTCTGGATGTAGTGATTGGAATAGATAATCTTTTTCGCGTACGCGAATTTGATGATAACCATGCCGTGGATCAAATTTTCGAATATACGCTAGAACTTTGTAAATGATCGAACAAATCTATCATCGTGGGTAGTGGATATAGATTTTGATCGTCAATTTATTCAGTTCACGGTAATCAATAAACATAAGGAATGATAACACCATAGCTCTTCATGATGACGAGCTTCGTAGAATAAAATCTTTCTCCGACAACTCTCTCAGTTGCACGGTAATTCCTTCGATTCAGATGGTGCTGACGTACAGTGCACACGCCACAGGTGCAGCACCGGGAATATAATCAATACCAAATTCAACTTTCCTTAATGGCGAAGGTCTAGGTAATTCACCAGCAAATACCTCCTAAAGTTTCAGATAACAGAAACATCTTTTAATAAATTCATATTAGGTTCTTTCTAGATTATAATATCTATGACTAATTCACAACCATTCACGGTATACTTTCAAGCCTAAATGCAGGATATGGTCATCCATCAAGAATCATTTAGATCACTTTTGATAATCAACATCTTATCATTTAGGGGAATTCTATTCGAGATCCCATCAATTAAGACAATGTCGTCATGTCATAATTAATCAATCCATTCTACTGGTACTATCAACTTTCCAGTTTCATTACCGTTGATAAGATGTGAACTTATCCTTCACAAATTCAAGGATATATGGAGACACAGCTACCATTAAAAGAGTAAGGTCAATGCATAATCTACGCGAGAGAATTTCAAATCAGATACAGACGAAAACATTTAACGAATATGAATATATCCCATGTTTTCATAATTTGAGTACGCATTCGAAAGCTCCTCGGATCGTTACCCAGGTCATTCAAATGGAATCTAATCAAAAGAAATGATAGGAACGTTGATACATCCATTCGGGTATCAACACTCGGTAATCATATACTTTTTCAAAGAATCTCACTACGGGAGAATTGGACAAGAAAGAATTGTCAACTGTCAAATTTCCACAGATGAGTAAATTCGACTCAGAAGAATAGATGCTACAGGCACATATGTAGGTGTCCCTAACACTATGTCCCTATTTTTCACTTCTTGCAGATCTCATAAAATTTAATCTTTCACAATCTTTAAAGAAAATGTAGTGTTTATTAATCAGTTTTATGGTGACTACTAATCAGCCTTGCATGGTCCATTCCAAATTGTATGTAGGCGCGCAACTATATACAATTTCAAGATTATCGATGCAATACTCAGTTCGTCAAAATTTTATCATCATGTTTATAATAAAAACATTTTCATGCTTAATTCTTAAATAAGAATCAAAAATAAATTTACAAAGATTTTCTTTGTTATGAAAACAATTAAGTTTTCCAAGGTGTTTTATAAACAAATTCATTTCGATAACGATTATTTATAAGTCTCACTTTAAATAATCCATATGGTGATGAAAATTCAATTTTATCAAAGGATACTGTTTTATCTTATAAAAATAATGAGTGATCTGCAAAAGAGTGATGAAAAGTTGTTCACCAAGAACTAACTATAATATAATAGGAAATGAGCTTAGCCAAATAATCATGAGGTTCATGACCTCGATGGCACTCAAAAAGAATAATTCACAACGTAACTCAAATCGAGATGAGTACTTGTTCAATGGTTGCATCACTAATGCGAGCATTAGGAAGAAGCAAGAAAAGATAGATAACATCGATACATGTAGGATTTAGCAATCAAAGGTAGTCTTTTCATTTATCACAAACAAGTCAAAATTTTACCGTAACACATTACGTGTCACTATGTCATACAATTCTAAGAACTCATCCTACCAACTGATGTCTCAGTTAAGTTAGGGATTTTTAAAAGATACCACAATGAATACTAATCTACAAGAGTCATTAGGTGTTCCACATGTCCCGAAAGATCCATCGGTCCCAATTTAGAAGAAGATTTCTTAAATTCATTTATTGGACACTAGCATCCTCATCATTGGACAATGCCCTAGGAACAACCCTTAACACGAACCTACAATCATTTAAAACCTCATAATTCAATTACAGGACTCAAGAACTTCCTCTTAACAATCTCATATTCCATACAAGTTAAATTTTACTTTTATTCAGTTTCAACCAACTTATACTTAATTCGATATCCTACCTCATTCTCCAATACTTTCAACCTTATTTTTAGACCTTAAAAGGGCAATAAAAGCTCGATATGATCAACACTTAATCTCCAATCCTAGAGTTCTTACAACAACAATTATCAAATGAGTCACTAGTATTAAATGACTCACACATTCAATCGGACTTCTCGGAAAGGTACTAGTGGCATGAGGCTTTTGGGTAATGGTTCCAATGACAGCCTCAAGTGCAACATTCACCCTTTCGATTTCAAATTTAAGAATTGGGTGACACCGAATCAGATGACACCTTTCCAGGTGGTAACGTTTTGTCAAACTCCACTCTATAAGGAAAGATCGTCATGACATCGATATCAGATTTATTCTCGCCAATTCTTCTTCAATATCACAATCAACTAATATTTACATTTCTACGAATATCAACCATTTTGTTGGGATTATAAATATCCACAACTTGGTTTAGATCTGGAATAGCTAGATTTCCTACAGGAATAGCTTAGATTAATTTACTAGGGGATTTAGGGTTCCTTGTGACAATCTACGTCGTATAAATACCTCGTATAAATATCAAAATAATCATCAAACAATCATGTAATAAAATTACATCATATATATATATATATATATATATATATATATATATATATATATATATATATATATAATCCAAGTTGTATATATATTAAAACAACACTTCTCAGTCTGGTCTTGTCGGTAACTCGGGAATTCTTCAGCACCGTTATAGTCAAAATATTTTTAGACATTTTTAGAAAAATGTTTATAGTTAAAAGATTTTGAAATGTTTTATTCAAAACCTTGGTTTTAAAAATCTTTCGTTCTCTATAACGAGAGCTCTGGTACCAAACTGTAACACCCCCAAATTTACACAATTCAATTCAGCGGAAGACTCGTTGGTGTTACGGGATAGCACATTACTCACATCATAGACAACGCATAAAAATCGCGTCGTTTAATAATAAAGAATTTCCATTCATAAATATCAAATTTACATAGGTCCCAAGTCATTGCATTTCATACAGGTTTTACAAAGCATTTGAATGGAAATTAGTATTTAAGTGCGGGCCATGAATTCTTGTTGTCTTCCCGAGAATTACCTTCAAGTACCTGAGATAAAACATGTTAAAAGAAAAGGTCAGCGATAACGCCGAGTGAATTCATAGAGTTTGATAAAACCATTAATATATCATCGGTATATAATTATTACCGAAAATCTTTTGTACAAATCTTTGTAATAGGCCATGAAATAGCCAAAGTCATTTTATACAAATCCTTATCAAAAATCATGATATAGGCTTTTGCCTTCAAAATCATTATACGTACCATTGTCGTAAAAACATCATACAATATGTTTTATAACGTTGTATAAAGTTAAATAAAAACCGTTATATGAATATGGTTATGTAAAACCAAAACACGAACTTAACATCAGTAATAAGATCCCGTATTGCTAGTCAGGAAATATATCGTAATTTAGTGCGTATAGCAGTATTTCGTTATTTGGATTATTACAAGCCGCATGACATTGTTACCTTACTACAACAAACAACGGGTAGCTAACCCGAAACTCATTTGCCCATCTAAATTAGCGTGTCGTCACAATAATCACGCTTATGTAAATCTTCTCATACATAAATTCGCTTACCAATCAATGTGGCATGACAGGGATCAACCGTCAAGGGGCGAACTGGGGTGATCGTCCCCAAATAGTACTATTATATGCATAAGCGTCTACCAAATCCCGGTAGTTCACAATTCATGCTAATTGGAATTTTAGTGACATAACCTAACTTTAATAATCCATTTCATTTCATTTATCGGGTCATATAATCATTCACCGGGTCATATAATCATTCGGGTCCAAATCAATAAACAAATAATCGGGACAAATGATGTCCTATTTTATCAAAACTAACATGTTATCTCCCTCGCGGGTTTATAAAACATTTCATAAAAACATTTAAAAGAGTGTGAGGCTATGAACTCACGTTGATGTGGGAAGGCGGTTATCGACGATTTGGATGTACGGTACGTGCTTCAATCACGGAGTTGAAGGGATGAAGAACACAATCAACAAGAGAGGGTTTAAGAAGAGAAAGGAATGATCCAAACTAGTAATGGGTTAAAATAATTTTAGGTGGATAATGAAATTAGGTAGCCTAGCTTAGGAAAGTGCAGGTTTTTGAAATTTTTTTATCAAAGTTTTACACAGATTAAGGAAAACAGTGTAAAGCAAAGATTTTGTCGAAATAATGACAGGCGGTTCCTTATGTAGGTCCACGGTTCTTTATCGCTAAGGAACCGCGGATTTGATATGGAACCACGACCAGTGGTGTCAAAAATTTGCACTTCCTCAAACTTTGGTTAGCCCATATTTCACACAAGTAAATAGCAAGCTAAAGTTAACTATAAATCAAAATCTAGGAAGCTAACAAACACATAATATGCACAAAGCTATGCAAATTGAATGATCAATAGCATAGACGATTAGGATTAAAATACTAAGTAATCTAAACATAAAGTATTAGTTACCAAACTTGACAACCTAAATAAAAAGAGAGTAAGGATAAATAGTTCAACAATTCAAACATGTTTACAAACATGTTAACCTTGATAAACCAATGCTTTATTTCTTCTTCTTGCTAAGTCCCTTGATCAATTTCGCTATGTTCTTGAACGATCCTCTTGACTCCACTCGATGATCATACTACTCACCTTGGATTTTAAGATTAGCTCGGTAGACATCCTCAAGATCGAAGTTTTCGGGAAGTCCACTAGTAGCTAGTGAGGAGGAGGGATGATTTCTTCTAACCCTTCCATGAAAGTATCCATGGATGGGTGGGAGTTACTCGAAGAACCAACGTGAGCACTTGTACCTAAGCCACCACCATCACTTGGTGACATATCAAAGTCCTCATCATCGGACTCTTGTGGATCGGACTTTCTCAAACCTCAATCACTTCTAGCTTTTCGTGGTTGTATCTTTTGAATCGGTAGCATGACATGTTCGACTGAACGAAAGCGAGAAATGTTGATGTCGGGATAGTCTTCACAAACCTTCTTATGAAGGCGAGTAAGGATCATGGCATATGTAAGATTTGTTTTGGGTTTGGAAAGAGCATAAGTGATTCGTCGAGCGATGTAGTATGCGAGATTGTACTTGGCGTTGGTAGCGATGCAACATAACATGTGTGCCATACACGCCGGAATATGATCTCGGTTTACGCCAAGACAAAATACATTCTCCCTAAGGATGTCGGCCCAACGGACCATACAATCATTTAGGTCGCTTAAGAGAACCTCGTAGCATTTTACTCGACGCTTGGTAGAGTGGAGGCTTCTTACAATGTTTCCACTACGCTCTTTACAAATGACATCAAGAATGAAGTCAAGGTTAATCTCTTCATTTTCATCTGGAGCACAGTCGCATGGTTCAAGAAGATAATCAAGTTTCCATTTATCAGTAAATCGGCATGTGCCCACAAATGGAACACGAAGAGCTTGACCAAAGTCTTCAACAGAGAGTTTAATGAGCCGACCTTCAAGGATGAACCTAACATATACCCTACCATTATCATAAATGAGAGAGTATGTGCTAAATAACTCTAAGAGAAATTTGGGATATATATCCTCTTTGATGTCCAACAAAAAATCAAACCCAATTTCTCCGAACATCGATCGAGTATATATATATCCCTCAATATCCTCTTCGACAACTCTACCCTCGTGAAAGCAACGTTTTTGGAGTGAGGAATAGTGTTTGTTAGTTGAGGGGAAGCACACATTTCGGAAAGGTTTGGCATATATTGTCTAGTGTATTGGTGATCTTGTTGAAATTCCGAAGGCATGATTAATACCTAAATAAACACAAAAGTATTTCCCCAATTACTCATATGTTACATATAAACAAAAAATCAAAAAGATGAGAATGTGTTTCATCAATTTCTTGACAAAAAAAGGTTTAATCCTTATCATTCTCATACTCACAATGTACCTAGTTCATTATTGACAATAACACATTGATCATGTAAGATCAACAATGAACTTGAACATTGGTTTTTAAAAAAACAAGGTTTTTTAGGTAATCATTTAACAATTCCATTACCAACTTGTTCATGGGTTCATATCAATTCCATCAATCAACCAAGATAATTTTGTCAAAATTCAGATTTGTTCTACAAGTGGGTTTTAGTGAAATCTCAATGAATATGAACCTAAGGAATCATAGCAACAATACTATGTCAACTCTTATTCCTAGTAAGGTTCTAATTCAATGTCAATTTTAAAAAGCCCCAATTATGATTGTATGAACTCTATAACAAATTAGATAAAATTGAAAGAAATAACTTACAATTAATTGATCTTGGATGATGGATGAGTGAAACCCACGAGCTTGAATCAATTAATTTGAGTGATTGAAGGTTTTTGAAGAAGCAACAATGGTGGAAAACCAAGAACACATCGGTTGTGTGTGTGAAGGAGAGATAAGGTTTTTTTGAAAATGGATCTTTTAATAAAATTGGCGCTTTAGCGAAGTTTCTGCCCGCGGTTCCTTATCGATAAGGAACCGCGCATTTGACCCGCGCCTGATAAGGAACCGCCTACAGTGGCCGGTTTTTATCAAAGAAAAACAAAGAATTTTTGAAAACCAAAATTTTTAAAGTACTTAAAAATATATCTTAAACCTTTTAGGATATCATTGGACCACCACAACACTAGGTAATAATGCTTTATTGAAGGATTACGAGTTGAATCGAGATAGGAAAAGACCAAAACGGACAAACGACTACTCGTAGCAAAGAAGCAAAGGGGAGAGGAGTCAAGCGAAGTGAATCAAGACCAAGAACATTGCTCAAGAGACAAATGACATTCTTCAAATCGAGGAGACGAAGAGCTTGTGTCATATATAGTGGTTTAAGACGTGCCTTTACGACAAAAGTCTAAACGTCTTTGGTAATGAATTATACCAAGCAATTTGATGAATAGAATAAGATCATTTTCAAAAGTAGTCTTATTCTATTTCCAAACATGAGCAACGTATAGATTCACTTTCTGTCCCACATGATCGAATAATTATTGCTAGGATTAACAATAACAATATCCTTGGAATATTTCAATTCCAAATGTGTAAAATCCACCTACAACTTAATGAAGTAGTTTGGTATCTCAAGGGATTCACTAATCATACTAGAGATAAGCTTAATTGCACAAGTTACACATGATATTGGGCCTACTAACCGTAAGGGTGCAAACCATGGAAATCATGCTTAATACTTTAAGCTTCTACTAACTCACCCTACATCTCCATAGTGAGTCAAGTATCCAAGCAATGAAGGTTTGAGAGGGAAAAAGGGAAGAATCACAAACCACAAACAAATGTCAAGGCAAGGATGCCAAGAACAAGCATATAGTCAAATAATGATCAAAAGAATGATCAATAGGGCGTGTGGAAGAACAAAAACGTACATTGGCCACAAGCATTCCAAGATTTCAAGGAACCAATGCAAAGCCCAACTATGACTAACAGTGACTACTAAGTCTTCAAAGACTAGTATCACTCCTACCCATCTTGATGTCATCATTCAATGATGTTGGAAATCAAAGAAGATGAGTCTTCTACAAGTGTAAGTAACTCAATCCACAATCAATAGAATGAATTATCTTCATGAGTACCTACACATAACAAGATGCAAACTAGTAGATAAATTTCAAGAGTAAATCTTGTAACACCCCCAAATTTACACAATTCAATTCAGCGGAAGGCTCGTTGGTGTTACGGGATAGCACATTACTCACATCATAGACAACGCATAAAAATCGCGTCGTTTAATAATAAAGAATTTCCATTCATAAATATCAAATTTACATAGGTCCCAAGTCATTGCATTTCATACAGGTTTTACAAAGCATTTGAATGGAAATTAGTATTTAAGTGCGGGCCATTAATTCTTGTTGTCTTCCCGAGAATTACCTTCAAGTACCTGAGATAAAACATGTTAAAAGAAAAGGTCAGCGATAACGCCGAGTGAATTCATAGAGTTTGATAAAACCATTAATATATCATCGGTATATAATTATTACCGAAAATCTTTTGTACAAATCTTTGTAATAGGCCATGAAATAGCCAAAGTCATTTTATACAAATCCTTATCAAAAGTCATGATATAGGCTTTTGCCTTCAAAATCATATACGTACCGTTGTCATAAAAACATCATACACTACGTTTTATAATGTTGTATAAAGTTAAATAAAAACCGTTATATGAATATGGTTATGTAAAACCAAAACACGAACTTAACATCAGTAATAAGATCCCGTATTGCTAGTCAGGCAATGATGAGACTGTATTTATACATCGTCTCATCGTCCAAATCGGGCTTAAAACGCTTAAAATATCGTCAAAATACCCATATATACGCTTGTGTTTGTTCATTGTGTATTTTAGGTACGGATATCGTGAATTCACCAAAAGATTACAAGAATCAAGCAAAAACGAACACGGGAAACGAAGCCGCACAAAGAACCAAGCCCGAAGAATGAATTTTGCAAAAATGCCCTTGAAGTTTGAAGATTTGACAACTTTGGTCCCTCAACTTTGAAGATTTGCCACTTTATACCCCTCAATTATCTTAGAAATACTTTGGGGTCCCTAAAGTTTCATGATTATACAAGAAAAGCCCTTGGAAAGTGACAAAGTTACAAAGTTTAATGCTTTGAATACAAAAGGACTAAAGTTTAAAATCCTAAAGGACTAACGGTGAAAATAGCAAAGGACTGTTATTGCAAAATTATTAAAAGAGCCATTTAACCATGAGGACTAATCCTGCCAAATCCCCAAACATTTTAACCAACCCTCCATTAACCCCTAACTGCCGACAACCTTAGCCATCCCCTCCACTCCTACTACGACACGTCACCCACCCCTTACACATCATTCTCCACTACCTAATTAATATATAGTTTATTTTTAAACTATATTAATTTAACCCTTAAAAACCGGGAAACAAGCACTGTTTGTTAACCCTCCCAAAATCCCGGCTATAAACCCTAATTAGGTATATCTTCAATACCTAAAATCAAATGATCAAACCTTCCAGAAACACAATTAGGCCAAGCCAAAACCCAACCCACAACCCAAAAAACCCCACCCGTTACTTATTGGTCCCCCACGTGGCTCCCCTGCAACATGAAGACAAAGTTTTGGCAGAGATCTAACGTTTCTTAGGAATTTCGTGCTCCCAAAGGTTAGAACATGGCCAAGATCATCCCATTACAGCCTGTACACATCTCAGCAATCACATGAGGCTTCTGACCCAATTCAAACCAAGGATCAAACAAGCATATTCTGAAATTATTCCAAGGGCACGTTTGGTATTTTCTGCATTTAGGGTTTGCATTGTTAGATTCTAGACTCTTCTTTCTTGTAATATAAATTGAGGCATCAGGCTGTGATGACCCTTTTGTTCCAGTTTTTTGTAAAATCTTTAATTGATTAATGATAATGAAATTTTAAAAATTATGCAAATAACTGAGTTCCTTTTCTTTATTCTGTTTTAGTATAATTGTTCTTTAAAATTGCAAAATAGTGTTAAAGGTTTCCAAGGTTTGGTGTTACAAATCATTTTCAGAAAATAGTTTTTTAGAATTCCTGAATAAGGTTTTTCAAAAGGTGAAAATCAGTGTGATATTGAAGTGAAAGTGGAAGTATAACACTGATTTCCAACTTAGAATAACCTTTTATCAAGGGTCTTGTTGGTTCTAAAGTTTCTGTCTTTTCTTAAGGTTTTATCAAAAATCTTTTATCATTTTTTATTATTAACAGTTATTGTAGCAAAAGCTACAAGCCACAAGCTTGTAGCCTTTGCTACTTGAATTTTGTTCCCTGGTTTGCTTTGTGTATGTGCAGGTTACAAGGTCAACCCGAATCCTTCATTGCAATTTTTCATTCATTTTTTTTCTTTGAAGATATAAGGGTGTGTTTGGGACTGCTGTGGTCCCCACACCATTTCTCTACATCAGCACTTCTCTACACTCTCATAAGCCCACAAATCAGCTCACTTGTTTGAAGGCATCAGCCAATTTGGTATGGCTTGAACCCAAATAAGTAGAAAGATTTGAATTTATGTGATTTTTGTGTTTGAGTTGCTACATGTTGTTTTTCTTGTTTGATTGTGCTTTATTTAAGTTTATTTACATGTTAGATTGAGTAGAAGTCAGTTTGGTCAGTGTTTGATTAAGTTTTGTGTAAAAAATCCAGTTTCTGAAAATCTAGGAGTGTTTGGGATTAGGTTTTGAGTTAAAATCTTGATAAGTTTTTGGCCTGAAATTTACCTATATACACTTATAATTGCTAATATGTCATGTTATCAGTAGTTGGTTTCCATTTTGGCTAGGTTTTAGCAAGTTTGCATGGTAATATTTTGGTAAAACATTGATAAATCAGCAAGCTTATGTTTCTGTTTCATTTTGATGGATTATGTCTGCTAATCTTGTTTAGCTGTTAGAATATAGGGTCATATAGGGTTGTTAATCTATTGGTTGTGATTTGGTGATCATTTGAGCAAGATATAGGCTTTTGAAATTCGTCCTAGTGTCAAAAACACCAGTCACTGTAGCACATACCCCCCCTAGTAACAGCAACTGATTTTTGCCCTATTTTGTGATTTATTTGCATTTTGCTTGTGTGTTTTTCTGTTTATACTGACTCCCCACACTCCACTGAGTGTGGGGGTGCCTTTGTTTTCAAAAGAATCCAAGTAATCAAAAAGATCCAAGCACTTTTGTGCCCAGACCCGTTTATTTTCATTGACAGTGGGAACTCCTTTCCCACTGCTTGGTTCTTTTTTCCCACTGACTAGCTAAAAGACAGAAGTTCTCCACATGTCACTTTCAGGATATTAAAATTTTGTCTTTTGTGAACTTTTTTAAGAGTTAGGGTTTCAGATTTTTTTCATTATTTTTCTTTTTTAATTTTTGATTTTTCAGTATAATTTATTTGTAGGTTACTGTTCATTTGCTATTTTTTTATTAAAGTGCTATTTTAATTACTTTTTATTTATCTGTTTTTTGTCTTTTAGTGTAGAAAATCAATATTTTTCAGATTTAAAATTTTTCTTAGATTTAGAAAATTAGTTTAAGGTTTTTAGTTTAAAAATTAGTCACTGTTCACTTTTTTAATCATTTTTTATAATTAATTTAAGCTAATTAGGGTTTAATTATTATTCAGTTTTGTCTTTTAGTGCAAGATTTTATATTTTTCAAACTTTTTCATTTTTCTACTGTTCTTTAGTGTAATTTAGGATTTTTAAAATTGTCAAATTAATTTTGGCATTAATTAATTATTTTTTAGGATTATTTTAATTAAAAATTAGTTTTTAGTGATTAAAAAATAGAAAAATAGTTTTAAAAATTTAGGAAAAATACTTTTTAGTCATTAAATAATATAAATGATTTATTAATTCAATAAAATTATATTTTGGGCTTTTTCTTAATTATATTTAATTTTTGGGCTTTAATTAGCATTAAAAATTGAATATTTAATTAATAAAAGGTTTTAAAATATATTTGTTGAATTTTTATTCTTATTTATATTATTTAAGACTTAGTTTAATCATTTAATTAATTTTTAGGTTTTATTTTTAATTTTGTCACGTTTTACGTATTTACGTTCGCGTTTTACGTCAAATCGTCGTAGTTTAAAACGTAGTCGTAACTCGTCTTTTATTTTTCTCTTCTAAACCAAAAAACGACACTAATCCAAACATTGTTATTTTATATTTTGGCACATTAATACACACACCTCCTTCGAGAACGAACCCGCATTTATTCGGTTTTACGTTTTTCCTAAAGCGTATAACTTAATACTTGCCACTCATACGCGTTTTTCCTAAAACGTGTACGAAAAACCTACATCAAATTTTTGGCGCCGCTGCCGGGGAGGTATTTAGTGTGCCATTACTATTAGTATCGTGTTTGTGTGAGTAGTGCGTTTTTGCTTTTCATTTTTTGGAAAGCGTGAATATCGTACATACTCATTTTTGTTATTTTTCTCTATTATAGTATAATATCCAAATAAATCGTGTTTAATTTTCCTAAATTAAACACACAACAATCATTTTACTATATTGTAGATATATTGGCTTTCGTTTTTCTTGTGAATATATTATTACTATATTGTATCTACGTAAGAACAATAAAAATACAAGTACTCCAAAAGCGTGAAAACGCAACCTTGATTCGGGATTTCATCACTCGATCATTGTATTCGAATCCAAAGCAAAAGTTTAAAGGCAAAATAGATAAATACTTTCGTGAGGCTTAAATTCAATTAACACAAACTATAAGGTGGGTATAAGGAGGTTGTATTTCACGACCTAAAGGAAAAAGGCTCTTAAGTGCTTCGCGCCACCTCGTTTCCTCCGCTTGCTTGTGCGTGTTTTGAGAAAGAAGGCTAATCGAGGGTTTGCCGCCCAAGTATTATCTACGTATATTATATTTGCTTGTGTTTTCAAGATTAAACCCTCTTGAACGTTTTGGTGTTCCACCAACGTTCTAAAGTCATCGAAGGCGTTCACTCCACGTGATCGTTTTCATTCTTTGAGGCTCCTTTAATCGAGAAAGTCGATTCGAGGGGAGATTTGTAGATTTGTGTCTACGTAATACATTCAAAAATCCAAAAAAAAAAAAATTAAAAAACAATCAAAAACCAAAAAAATTGAAAAAATCGAAAAACCGCAAAAAGAATCTTCTTTGCTACCACCCATTCTACGCTTAGTGCATGCGCACTCGATCGAAGGATTATTCTAATTCTAGCGACGCTTCGAATCGACGCAATCGTAATCGAAGGAATCGACGACGTAGACGAGAATTAGAAACCGACGTTCCTAATATCGTTGTTGAAGAAACCGTAGAGGAGATGGCCGACAATCGTTCGATGATGGAATTGCTCCAAGCGCCCACCGAGGGTTATGGAGACGCGATCGTAATTCCCGCTATCGAGGCGGAGAATTTTGAGATCAAAAGCGGAATGCTTTCGTTGATCCAAGCTACGAAGTTTCGAGGTCGTGAAGCCGATAATCCTCACGACCATATTCGGAATTTTGATCGTCTTTTGGCCACGAGCAAGTTTAAGAACATCGACACCGATGTCGTCAAGCTTATGCTTTTTCCGTACTCGCACGATGGTGCCGCCAAGGATTGGTACGAGAAAGAGCCACCTAATTCGATAGTTACGTGGAAGGATCTCGTTTCCAAGTTCGTTAATTATTTCTTCCCACCGTCTAAGACAACGTTTTTCAAAAACGAGATTACGAAATTTGAGCAAAAATCGAATGAATCTTTTAGAGACGCGTGGGATCGCTTTAAGGAATTGCTTAGGCAATGTCCTCACCATGGTTTTTCCGAGTTGCACCAAATCGATACGTTTTACAACGGTCTTAATTTTCACGAACAAGACTCGTTGAATTCCGCCGCCGGTGGCAACTTTATGTGTAAAACTCCGAGAGAAGCTTTGATAATTATCGAAAACCGATCCAAGGTTTACCAACTCCGCAACGCACCGAGTGTTGCCAATGTCGCCAATGTTAGTAGTTCTAATCGAGACATTGAGAGAGTTGATGCAAAAGTCGATAAGTTGACGAATGTGTTTACATCTTATCTCATTGAGATGCAAAAGAAAGACGCTCCCGCTACGGTGAAAGCGGTTGCGGTTTCATGTACGTTTTGTGGTGGACCTCATAATTATTACGAGTGTACGGCTACGGATGGCCAAACGTCGAATGTGAGTGCGTTAAACAACAATGTTTCTAATCAAAATCAAAATAACGTCGGTCCATCACAACAAGGCAATTATAACCAAGGCAACAATTATCAAAACCGAAACAATTTTCATGGAAATAATCAACAAGGAAATTTTTCGAATCAAAATCAAGGAGGTTATAATCAAGGTCGTAATATAACTTGGCAAAATAGAGATAACAATCAAGGAAATAATTTTTCAAGTGGGAATCAAAACAATTTTCAAAGAAACAATCAAAACCAAGGGAACTTTAATTCAAATCAAAATAGTTCGTCAAACGATTTTCAAAATTACATGAAAACGAATGAGGCTAATATGAGACGATTAGAGGGAGAAATTGGTACTTTGAAAAACGACTTTACAAATACTTTGAAATTTCAAAACACGAAGATTGAGCAAGGGCAAATTGATATTAAAAAGATGTTTTCGGCCATAATGAACAAAGCCTCGGGTTCGTCATCAAATTCGTTACCTAGTGACACCGTTGCTAATCCGAAAGAACAATGCAAAGCCGCCTCGTCTCGTGAGAAAGGTCGTGTGATTACCCCTAACCTTGAAGGATTCCGTGTTGTTTATCCCTCTCAACCCTCGACTTCTAAGACGTCTTCTTGTTCTAAAGTCGATGGGGTGAACGTGGCGACCAAGGAAAAGAGTGCACACCCTCGTGTACCTCAAATTCCATCCACGGTTCAAAAAGAGAGCTTTGTCGACCTTACCAAAGTAACCCTTGAAGAAACTTGTGCATCGATCCTTCTTAAAAAACACAAAAGGCGTATGCCGAGAAAGGAAAAGGATCCGGGCCAATTTCTACTACCTTGTGATTTTTCCGAGATTGAGGGATGTTTAGCCCTTGCCGATTTAGCTGCTAGCATCAATCTTATGCCTCATTCTCTTTGGAAATTGATGAGATTGCCTTCGCTTACCCCCACAAACATGACTATCGAGCTTGCAAATTGTACTCCATTAATACCAATTGGAATAGCCGAGGATGTCTATGTTAGGATTGGAAAGTTTGTTTTTCCCGCGGATTTCGTTATATCCGATTACGAGTGTGACCCTAAATGTCCCATTATTTTAGGCCGACCATTCTTATCGACGGCTCGAACCGTAATCGACGTTCACGAGGGGAGACTTACTATGAGATATGGGGATGAGAAAATAGACTTTTTCGCTAGAAAATCCCAAGGGTTTAATGAGAATGAAAAAACCGAGGTTTCAAAACCTAATGATTCAAATTCTAATGATTTCAAAATGTTTACTTTAGCGGAAAGAATGAAGCTTGATGCATGTTTTGAAAGAATTAAGAAAAACGGTTTTAAGGATGATGATTTTAATGATAAAGAATACGTGTACCTAATTCAAAAGGGTATGTGTAAATTTATGGGTGAAAACTCACTTTGGGATGTTTTTAGCGAAACAAGTGAAACACCGATTCCGAAGGGCGAGGTTAGTGCCATCACGACAACGACCAAAATGGGCTCGTCTTCACCACCTTCGAAGGACCACGTCTTTGAGGCTTCAACTTCTAACTCCATCGAAGTGCCTCCTTTTCCTAGCCCAACACCCGTTGAGGCTAAAGGGTTCATCGACATTGATCCTCTCGTCTTAGAAAAGTCACCTAAGCATAGTCATTTGACTTGTAAGTCCATGGTTGTGAGTGCTCACATCGACTCTTTCTTTGACGATGACGATGGCGATTTTGCCGAGATTGATCACGTACTTCGACATCCACATGCAATTTTTGATTCTCCTAAGAAGAAACATGTGAAGTACGATGATTACGAGTTTGATCCCGAGATTGAGGAAATCATTGAACGAGAGCTAGCTCTTATGCCTTCACTTCCACCTACGAGTGAGGTCGATCTTTCCAAAATCGAGGATGAACTTAATGAGTTGGAACGTCTTATTTTCGATGACGAACCAACTCATGTGACCACTAAGAATCCAATTCTCGAGGAGTTACCTAATCAACACTCCTCATTTGAGAATGATGTTTACCACATTCGTGAGGATCTAACTTATCAACGATCCCCACAAAAGAATGATGGTTTCGTGCTTGATCGTGATCTCTTCGAGAGAGTTTCTAAGATACTCAAGGAGGGGAATGACAAACCTTGGTTTGACAAGCCTATCTTTGATGAAGAAATCGATGAGATCGACGTTCATGAGGATGACGAGTATGTAGACCCCGAGGGGGCGGTGTTCTTTATTGACAAACGTTTTGAGAACTTATATAATCCGCCACCCCCTCCCACCAATGACTTAAATGTGAGAATTTTTAGCGCGACTAATTTTGAATTTGACACGCCAAATATTTTAGACATCATTAAATCGGGTTTTCATAAAGAGTTTTTGAACGATGAAAAAGGAAAAGATTTTAAAAATGTTTTAAAAGATTTTTCTACGTGTTTAACTCCGTCATCACCGCGTTATATGAGTGCTACCACCTCGTTTACTCCTTTTGACGATGGTGTGTGTGGTTTTAGTGTGGGGGAAGCCCCATATGTTCCCTCACACTTTACCACCGAGGACGAGATTTACGATCCCGGAATTGCTTGTAAAGGGAAATCTCGGTCTTCCACCGATGCAATAAATGGAAAATCTTTTCGTTTGCTTGGTGTGAGTCTACCTCGAGTAGCTCATATGTTTGACTTACCCATTGCCCTACCTTTCTACTTCTTATCTCTTTTCTTCTACCCCTTTGAGGTTCTAGTTTGTGTTGGAGTGGCGTTGTTTCGTCTTTCATCCGAAAACGAGGACGCTATCTTTGACCCCGGTATTCGTATATCGGGTTTTTAAAGTACTCCATGTACTTTTGGGCCTTGTTTATCATGTAAGTCCCACCAAAAATGACCATACCAAGATTATCCCTAAATGATCACATTTATGGGGATCCGAGTCAAGCTTTTGACTCGGTTATCAAAAACAAGGTGCCTCGTGGGGGATTCTCATGCTTATCCTTGTAAATATTATCGCTTTCTTAGTTTAACGTAACGAGGGGACTTGTGCTCTTCCAACCTTTGTTCCGTGGTTGTTTGTGATTGTGATCTATTAGGTTCATCGTCATCATTGAAGCCTCTCGTGTTCGTTTTACGGATCACTCGAGCTTCGATCGTTTCCTTTGGAGATTCCGATATCCGATGATATCCTTTTATGTTCTAACGTTTATCTTATTAGCATAATTCATAAACGGCTTTTAGGTTATTCGTTTTACCCTTTCCATGCTCGAGATTAAGCATTCGACTTCGTCTCTAGTATGGGGGTGTTTACACCCCTAGACTCGAAACATTGAGGACAATGTTTAGTTTTAGTATGGGGGGTGAGTAGATACTTCACCTTGCTTATGTCACCACGCAATCCAATATTCATCTTTTTGTTATCGTTTTATGCAAAATAAGGCTAAAAATGGACAAATTTTAAAATTTTTCTTGTTTTTCATAAGTGTTTAAGACACGAATGTAGGTTTTCCGATGGTGAGAACGATAGTAATTTTTGACTCGACCGTGCGTGTTGAGCACTTAGCTTCGATTCCTTAATTTTTTAGGCTAAGTCTCTTAAATGAGGACGAGAAATGATAGAGTTATTTATAAGTCTCGTAATCGTCACGATCTTATGTGTAGTAATTATTAGCTTATTCTCCCCACGCTTTTGCATAATAAATTGTTAATAAATATTGATTTGGCGGTTTAGTCACTATTGTTGGGTTTCTAATTTGTTTTGGTAGCTTCCATGTAATTAAATTGGGAAAACATTAAGGTATCACCAGCGTCACGGTTTTGAAGTATTGGCACCCGAATAATCGAAAGCTTCACCTAATAATAAGATTTCAAGTGCTCACCTAAATTAAGCAAAAATTTGAAGCTCACAAGGCCGAAAAATCTATGCCCAAATTGAAAGTGAATCAAGCCTTAATCTTCGAAGCTTTAAAGATCCAAAATTCGCTTTAGCGTGAGGATATACGTCTTTGGCTAATAAAACCACCGATGAGGCGGATAATAAAAGGCAAGGCAAGACCGAAGTCATAATAAAAGCTTCATGGCGAAGTTGAATAAAAGATGGAGGTAAACCAAAGATAATAAGGCCCTTCCGTTAGGGGGCGTATAAAAGTCTTGGTAATAAGTCTCATGTTCAAAACCGTTATAAAATCGTGTTTATCGATCCTTCTTGTTGACTTAATTTTTTGACATCGTTGTCTATTGGGATGAATTATTGATTTAATGATTTTGGTTACACTGTTAAGTTTCTATTTTTAGACTTAATCTCTATTCACGCATAAGTCAATGATGTATCCTCGTGATCATTAAGACAAAATAAAATATAAGAGATACCAAGTAGGAATAAGGGAGTTTAGGTTCATAATTAACACTCATGAGAAGTGTTCGTGTTGCTAACTTATAATAACAATGATCTCGTTACACGCTTATCATGGAATTGGGTGAAAATCGAGGACGACGAAATTATTTCTAACGAAGCATTCACGTGTTCTTGTTCTATGACCCTAAAAGTCACGTTCTCGTGATGAAAACAATACATTATGTCTAAAGCACGTGTAGTAGTTTATTTTTATGTCTTGAATAAATGTCATCATAAATTGAATTTTGGGAGTGCTATGATACTTAATTCTAGCATTGCGTGGGGACACGGCAATGGTTTAGTATGGGGGAGTGATGAGACTGTATTTATACATCGTCTCATCGTCCAAATCGGGCTTAAAACGCTTAAAATATCGTCAAAATACCCATATATACGCTTGTGTTTGTTCATTATGTATTTTAGGTACGGATATCGTGAATTCACCAAAAGATTACAACAATCAAGCAAAAACGAACACGGGAAACAAAGCCGCACAAAGAACCAAGCCCGAAGAATGAATTTTGCAAAAATGTCCTTGAAGTTTGAAGATTTGACAACTTTGGTCCCTCAACTTTGAAGATTTGCCACTTTATACCCCTCAATTATCTTAGAAATACTTTGGGGTCCCTAAAGTTTCATGATTATACAAGAAAAGCCCTTGGAAAGTGACAAAGTTACAAAGTTTAATGCTTTGAATACTAAAGGACTAAAGTTTAAAATCCTAAAGGACTAACGGTGAAAATAGCAAAGGACTGTTATTGCAAAATTATTAAAAGAGCCATTTAACCATGAGGACTAATCCTGCCAAATCCCCAAACATTTTAACCAACCCTCCATTAACCCCTAACTGCCGACAACCTTAGCCATCCCCTCCACTCCTACTACGACACGTCACCCACCCCTTACACATCATTCTCCACTACCTAATTAATATATAGTTTATTTTTAAACTATATTAATTTAACCCTTAAAAACCGGGAAACAAGCACTGTTTGTTAACCCTCCCAAAATCCCGGCTATAAACCCTAATTAGGTATATCTTCAATACCTAAAATCAAATAATCAAACCTTCCAGAAACACAATTAGGCCAAGCCTAAACCCAACCCACAACCCAAAAAACCCCACCCGTTACTTATTGGTCCCCCACGTGGCTCCCCTGCAACATGAAGACAAAGTTTTGGCAGAGATCCAACGTTTCTTAGGGATTTCGTGCTCCCAAAGGTTAGATACATGGCCAAGATCATCCCATTACAGCCTGTACACATCTCAGCAATCACATGAGGCTTCTGACCCAATTCAAACCAAGGATCAAACAAGCATATTCTGAAATTATTCAAAGGGCACGTTTGGTATTTTCTGCATTTAGGGTTTGCATTGTTAGATTCTAGACTCTTCTTTCTTGTAATATAAATTGAGGCATCAGGCTGTGATGACCCTTTTGTTCTAGTTTTTTGTAAAATCTTTAATTGATTAATGATAATGAAATTTTAAAAATTATGCAAATAACTGAGTTCCTTTTCTTTATTCTGTTTTAGTATAATTGTTCTTTAAAATTGCAAAATAGTGTTAAAGGTTTCCAAGGTTTGGTGTTACAAATCATTTTCAGAAAATAGTTTTTTAGAATTCCTGAATAAGGTTTTTCAAAAGGTGAAAATCAGTGTGATATTGAAGTGAAAGTGGAAGTATAACACTGATTTCCAACTTAGAATAACCTTTTATCAAGGGTCTTGTTGGTTCTAAAGTTTCTGTCTTTTCTTAAGGTTTTATCAAAAATCTTTTATCATTTTTTATTATTAACAGTTACTGTAGCAAAAGCTACAAGCCACAAGCTTGTAGCCTTTGCTACTTGAATTTTGTTCCCTGGTTTGCTTTGTGTATGTGTAGGTTACAAGGTCAACCCGAATCCTTTATTGCAATTTTTCATTCATTTTTTTTCTTTGAAGATATAAGGGTGTGTTTGGGACTGCTGTGGTCCCCACACCATTTCTCTACATCAGCACTTCTCTACACTCTCATAAGCCCACAAATCAGCTCACTTGTTTGAAGGCATCAGCCAATTTGGTATGGCTTGAACCCAAATAAGTAGAAAGATTTGAATTTATGTGATTTTTGTGTTTGAGTTGCTACATGTTGTTTTTCTTGTTTGATTGTGCTTTATTTAAGTTTATTTACATGTTAGATTGAGTAGAAGTCAGTTTGGTCAGTGTTTGATTAAGTTTTGTGTAAAAAATCTAGTTTCTGAAAATATAGGAGTGTTTGGGATTAGGTTTTGAGTTAAAATCTTGATAAGTTTTTGGCCTGAAATTTACCTATATACACTTATAATTGCTAATATGTCATGTTATTAGTAGTTGGTTTCCATTTTGGCTAGGTTTTAGCAAGTTTGCATGGTAATATTTTGGTAAAACATTGATAAATCAGCAAGCTTATGTTTCTGTTTCATTTTGATGGATTATGTCTGCTAATCTTGTTTAGCTGTTAGAATATAGGGTCATATAGGGTTGTTAATCTATTGGTTGTGATTTGGTGATCATTTGAGCAAGATATAGGCTTTTGAAATTCGTCCTAGTGTCAAAAACACCAGTCACTGTAGCACAGACCCCCCTAGTAACAGCAACTGATTTTTGCCCTATTTTGTGATTTATTTGCATTTTGCTTGTGTGTTTTTCTGTTTATACTGACTCCCCACACTCCACTGAGTGTGGGGGTGCCTTTGTTTTCAAAAGAATCCAAGTAATCAAAAAGATCCAAGCACTCTTGTGCCCAGACCCGTTTATTTTCATTGACAGTGGGAACTCCTTTCCCACTGCTTGGTTCTTTTTTCCCACTGACTAGCTAAAAGACAGAAGTTCTCCACATGTCACTTTCAGGATATTAAAATTTTGTCTTTTGTGAACTTTTTTAAGAGTTAGGGTTTCAGATTTTTTTCATTATTTTTCTTTTTTAATTTTTGATTTTTCAATATAATTTATTTGTAGGTTACTGTTCATTTGCTATTTTTTTTATTAAAGTGCTATTTTAATTACTTTTTATTTATCTGTTTTTTGTCTTTTAGTGTAGAAAATCAATATTTTTCAGATTTAAAATTTTTCTTAGATTTAGAAAATTAGTTTAAGGTTTTTAGTTTAAAAATTAGTCACTGTTCACTTTTTTAATCATTTTTTATAATTAATTTAAGTTAATTAGGGTTTAATTATTATTCAGTTTTGTCTTTTAGTGAAAGATTTTATATTTTTCAAACTTTTTCATTTTTCTACTGTTCTTTAGTGTAATTTAGGATTTTTAAAATTGTCAAATTAATTTTGGCATTATTTAATTATTTTTTAGGATTATTTTAATTAAAAAATAGTTTTTAGTGATTAAAAAATAGAAAAATAGTTTTAAAAATTTAGGAAAAATAATTTTTAGTCATTAAATAATATAAGTGATTTATTAATTCAATAAAATTATATTTTGGGCTTTTCTTAATTATATTTAATTTTTGGGCTTTAATTAGCATTAAAAATTGAATATTTAATTAATAAAAGGTTTTAAAATATATTTGTTGAATTTTTATTCTTATTTATATTATTTAAGACTTAGTTTAATCATTTAATTAATTTTTAGGTTTTATTTTTAATTTTTTCACGTTTTACGTATTTACGTTCGCGTTTTACGTCAAATCGTCGTAGTTTAAAACGTAGTCGTAACTCGTCTTTTATTTTTCTCTTCAAAACCAAAAAACGACACTAATCCAAACATTGTTATTTTATATTTTGGCACATTAATACACACACCTCCTTCGAGAACGAACCCGCATTTATTCGGTTTTACGTTTTTCCTCAAGCGTATAACTTAATACTTGCCACTCATACGCGTTTTTCCTAAAACGTGTACGAAAAACCTACATCAATTTTTGACTGTATTTATACATCGTCTCATCAGGCAATATATCGTAATTTAGTGCGTATAACAGTATTTCGTTATTTGGATTATTACAAGCCGCATGACATTGTTACCTTACTACAACAAACAACGGGTAGCTACCCCGAAACTCATTTGCCCATCTAAATTAGCGTGTCGTCACAATAATCACGCTTGTTTAAATCTTCTCATACATAAATTCGCTTACCAATCAATGTGGCACGACGGGGATCAACCGTCAAGGGGCGAACTAGGGTGATCGTCCCCAAATAGTACTATTATATGCATAAGCGTCTACCAAATCCCGGTAGTTCACAATTCATGCTAATGGGACTTTTAGTGACATAACCTAACTTTAATAATCCATTTCATTTCATTTATCGGGTCATATAATCATTCATCGAGTCATATAATCATTCGGGTCCAAATCAATAAACAAATAATCGGGACAAATGGTGTCCTATTTTATCAAAACTAACATGTTATCTCCCTCGCGGGTTTATAAAACATTTTATAAAAACATTTAAAAGAGTGCGAGGCTATGAACTCACATTGATGTGGGAAGGCGGTTATCGGCGATTTGGATGTACGGTACGTGCTTCAATCACGAAAACCTAGACAAATAATACTCGTCTTAGACTCTTGTCCAATGACTTTATAAAAATAATAATTATGTATACATATGATGATGATCAAGTGGGATTGTACATTTTTACTCATTCATTATAGTGTTTATGTGTTGGTAACATTTTTATACTAGTTTTACTAGTTTTACTTATTTACATGTTTTAGGTCCAATAAGCCTTTTATAAGTCCATTAACTTGTATTAATCCATTTTATACTTTTGTTATCAGTATTATACTTTACATGTTGGGCCCAAGTGGGTTAAACCCAATAAGTAAATTTATAAGTGTTTTACTAACTAGTCGGGTTTATAGTCCAATAATGCTAATTTAGCCCGTTAATGTCCATATGTTGTAAAGTTCGGGTTTTATCGGTTTTACTTGTATTAAGTACTTATATATCAGTATATGACTTTTAAAAAGTTTACATTAGACGGGTCCGATCGTCTAAGTTTTAGTTGACGAAAAACGTTAATTTTACGGTACTAGCCGAAAAGACGTAAAAATCATGTTTATAGTTTTTATAACTTATAAAACTTACCAAACTACCATTTTTATAAAATGTACATTTATTTATCCTTATATATATTTATATAAATGTAATATATAAGTTAGTGGGTTTTAATTCACATTTTATACTATATTTATTTGAGTGCTTATATAATAGTATTAAACTTTAATTTCACAAAATCTGATTTTTAGTTTCACTTTCACCATTTTTATCATATCTTGAGTTCTATAAGGAGATAAAAGCTCATTTTTGGATGACATAAACTTCATATTATGTGCTACAAATAACTTAGTTTTAGATACTGCTCAATCCATGTCTAAGTATCCTTAACAGTCCCTACAAAACAGACTATTCAGATTGATACACTAATTTTGTTTTGATCATATCTCACTCATTTTGATGATTACATTGCATGGCCAACTCTCACATGTGTATAACATCTAATACTTACTGTAAATTGATTCCATCATGCAATTTTATCAGTTTATCATTTGGTTACTTACTGTTTTTATACAGCCATCATTTTAAGCAATATTTTAACCATTTTACATGTGGTTTTCCATCTTTTTACCCATGTTTATCAAATCTATCAACACCAAATCCCCACATAATATTTTTAATCATTATTCATCATCATATACATATACATAAATAAAGAAAATACAAGATTACATAATCAAAATAACAAGAGGATAGGAAGAAGAATCTCTATACCACCAAGGTTGTGTAGGTTATGATCAAGGCTTGGATTTTGATGGAAAAACTTGTGATAGATCAACACCAACTTTGAAGACCACCAATATTTGTAAAATTCTTGTAGAAATAAGCCCTTGGAAATCATCAAATCACCTCCTTGGATGTTATAATCACCTCCAATCTTCAAGGCTTCAAAGGGGCATCATCATGTGTATGAATAACACATGATTTTATGGCTAAAATAGATCAAATGAGGGTTGTTGTTGGTGATTTTGGGACGAAATATAGAGAGAGATGAAGGATGAGAGAGTCTTGGTGAGTGGTTTGCATGAGTAGCTAGTGCAAATGGTAAGAATGAAGTGGTTTTGTGGTTTTGTGTAAGGTTAGCTTACATGTTAAGCTTATGCTTAACATGTGTTAGCTTTCTAGCTAAAAGGGTGCCACATCTTATGATGTGGTGTCCTCTTTTTGGCCGTCCCTTTTAGTGGGGTGGGATAAACTTGTTTTGTCCCATCCCGCTAATTTACGGGTATTCCTCGATTCTAGTTTCCTCGATTTGCATGCCCTCGGGTCGTTTTACGAAAAACGTTTTTATAAATTATGAATCAACGGCACAAAACGAATATAATAAAAATTGTCTCATCAAAAACAGAGTTCAAAAACGTAAATACGTAATCCTAAGGTTTCCGGTTTAGTCGTAAAGGACGTTAAATTATTCACGTAAGTCCTAATCTCTTCTCGTAAATTTGTGAGTTTATGAACCAACACAAATTTAAAATCCCCAAAATAATATTCACGGATAAAATTATTTCCTGAAGTGTCGGACTGTCACCAAAACGGTGTATGTAAACGTAAGCACGTAACGTAGAATTCTCCGATTTAAATGTAGTCGATGCTACTTCAAGACGTAAACCCAAATTTCTTCCCAAAATAAGTGAGCTCATAATATAACATTAAAAATAATGTTTTTAAATAGTACTTGAGAATAAAATATCAACCATAAATTGACGGATTGTCACAGCATTTACCCCTAAACAGGATCTTTGTCCTCAAAGATCAATTTATCTTACTACTCGCTTCTTATAGAGTTAAAGCCATGTGGGTATTTCCTCCACATTCGGTCTTTTCTCTCAAGTGTAATCCATTACAATACGCGAGTTTCATCAAACATAACTACGGGAATAAGATCAGGCTTAATGTTGACTTACTTTCTCTATCCATGATGTTCACGGGTCTTTGATGAACGCAACTTTTCGTCGATCTAAACTTTATTAAGGAATAGTCAGATTTTCACTTGATAGATATTTCATCAAGTTAGATATACGAAATATAATTTACGCAGCCCTTGAAGTCATAGGGTACATCCAGCTTATATGCCTTTCAATCCAATCTTTTTACATCATCTCAATAGTCCCATACAACGGGGACTTATTTCCCATGATCTTTCAGATCATCTATCCATTTTTCCAAGGTGAAATTTTTTGGCATAACTTCGCTACCCATCCTGCACTTCAAGATCTACATTTCATATTCACATAACCTCGTGCCCACTATCGGCAGTCAATAATCAGATCCTAATTTACACAATCATTTCAGGTCTCGCGGGTCGGGTAATTTGTAAGGTTAGGTTCGTCATCATAGACAACCTTAAACCTAAAAGACATGTCCAACTCACAATGGGTGTATGTCGGGTGTCTTCATCCCAACTCCTGCTTACAGATGCTCTAATATATATCCTCACAAGATTCGATCTCAGTCCTAATACGATAATTATCAATGATAATCTTTCCAAAGGAAAGCGATTATACGATTCATTAACAAAGGTCAATCATTCAAGTATAAAACAACACTTATATTATTTTGTATCGTTACTTTATCTCGTCCCTTCGATTGGGGTGGTAAACAGTACTCTCATCAAGATTCGTTCTCAATGACTTCTGAGCAATTCACTAGAAATTCGATGCGAAGCGAGGATCTTGATAGAGATGATCGATACAGGCACACCATGTTTACACAACTCCTTTAAATACAAAAGAGTCAATTTCTTCATCAAGAATCTATCATTAACAGGAATGATATTAGCAGATTTGGTCAGTCTGTCGACGATGACCCAAATCGAATCGAAATCAGATGATGACCTTTACAATAGTTAGACGTTTACTAATGTATGAGGCGATGTCTGCCTTCATAATTTTCCATTAGTACATCTTCAAACAAGATACACTTAATCAGAAATGGCATGAATATAACACTTAATCTTATAAGATTCCAACATGACTACATCTTAAAATCTCCATATTTAGGCAACCACAAGTGGCCTTTTATACATTTAACGCCATCGGCTCTTATTACTAATGGTTCACATTAGCCGCGAACCCCATTTTATTATTTATATTATCCTTCTTTCCAAGCATCGGCTATTTTTAAATTGTTCGACAATTTATTTTGCACAGTCATTAATAAGGAACACATCCTAATTGATTCTTTATCCTTTCTATATAATGTGTCAGTATCTATATTCACCTTTCCTTGTGAAATAATTATCATGACCAAAATTCACTCAGAAATTCTTTCTTCATATTTTCTAAGTTTTAGTTTCGTCTCAACTATTATTTTTATTAGTTTTTCTCAATCCGACGTTTAAAGCGTCGATAATTATTACAAGTAATTAAATAATAAATATTTAATTTTTCGAAACGTAGTCGTAAAAGTATTAAATTTTCTCAGTTCGTCCAACTATAGAAAAATGTTTAAAATCAATTTGAATTTTGTTAACATAATTTTTGTTAATTTATCGGAAATAATTAATAGGATCCGTCAATGTTCGAAAAATTCTTTGTTTATATTTTGGTCAAAATTTTCTTAGTTGAAAAGCAAAAATTGTTGTTTCAAATTCCAATCATGGTTTGAATGGTTTCCTCAATCCCTCTTAAGTTGTCTTGAGGTATGCACAAATATTTACCCCTAAACAGGAGTTTAGTTAAATGATTTGGGTATAAGGGAATGATCCATTGAAAGTTCTTTTTGATAAAACATTTGTCAAAACATATTTGCACTTTCTTTTTGGTAAAACCCAAAGTCTCAAATGGCGTTAATTTTTGAAAAGTCAATAGAGATTCCATTATTTATTAATCACACGGTCAAATAATGTAAAGGATTAAGTCTTAAATCACATGTTAAATATTCAAGGTACAGGTTTTCACTACTCGGCCAATTCAGGGCAGTTTATAAATGATTATTAACTCCTTCTTATTATTATAAATAAACAAATGGTCCTTAATGATCACGAGCATGAATTTATCAAATTACAGTCTACACACGTGATTCACCAAATTTATGAATGCTACATGTGTATTAGTCAATCCAAACGACATCACGTGAAACTCATAATGTTCATTACAAGTTCTGGATGTAGTGATTGGAATAGATAATCTTTTTCGCGGACGCGAATTTGATGATAACCATGCCGTGGATCAAATTTTCGAATATACGCTAGAACTTTGTAAATGATCGAACAAATCTATCATCTTGGGTAGTGGATATAGATTTTGATCGTCAATTTATTCAGTTCACGGTAATCAATAAACATAAGGAATGATAACACCATAGCTCTTCATGATGACGAGCTTCGTAGAATAAAATCTTTCTCCGACAACTCTCTCAGTTGCACGGTAATTCCTTTGATTCAGATGGTGCTGACGTACAGTGCACACGCCACAGGTGCAGCACCGGGAATATAATCAATACCAAATTCAACTTTCCTTAATGGCGAAGGTCTAGGTAATTCACCAGCAAATACCTCCTAAAGTTTCAGATAACAGAAACATCTTTTAATAAATTCATATTAGGTTCTTTCTAGATTATAATATCTATGACTAATTCACAACCATTCACGGTATACTTTCAAGCCTAAATGCAGGATATGGTCATCCATCAAGAATCATTTAGATCACTTTTGATAATCAACATCTTATCATTTAGGGGAATTCTATTCGAGATCCCATCAATTAAGACAATGTCGTCATGTCATAATTAATCAATCCATTCTACTGGTACTATCAACTTTCCAGTTTCATTACCGTTGATAAGATGTGAACTTATCCTTCACAAATTCAAGGATATATGGAGACACAGCTACCATTAAAAGAGTAAGGTCAATGCATAATCTACGCGAGAGAATTTCAAATTAGATACAGACGAAAACATTTAACGAATATGAATATATCCCATGTTTTCATAATTTGAGTACGCATTCGAAAGCTCCTCGGATCGTTACCCAGGTCATTCAAATGGAATCTAATCAAAAGAAATGATAGGAACGTTGATACATCCATTCGGGTATCAACACTCGGTAATCATATACTTTTTCAAAGAATCTCACTACGGGAGAATTGGACAAGAAAGAATTGTCAACTGTCAAATTTCCACTGATGAGTAAATTCGACTCAGAAGAATAGATGCTACAGGCACATATGTAGGTGTCCCTAACACTATGTCCCTATTTTTCACTTCTTGCAGATCTCATAAAATTTAATCTTTCACAATCTTTAAAGAAAATGTAGTGTTTATTAATCAGTTTTATGGTGACTACTAATCAGCCTTGCATGGTCCATTCCAAATTGTATGTAGGCGCGCAACTATATACAATTTCAAGATTATCGATGCAATACTCAGTTCGTCAAAATTTTATCATCATGTTTATAATAAAAACATTTTCATGCTTAATTCTTAAATAAGAATCAAAAATAAATTTACAAAGATTTTCTTTGTTATGAAAACAATTAAGTTTTCCAAGGTGTTTTATAAACAAATTCATTTCGATAACGATTATTTATAAGTCTCACTTTAAATAATCCATATGGTGATGAAAATTCAATTTTATCAAAGGATACTGTTTTATCTTATAAAAATAATGAGTGATCTGCAAAAGAGTGATGAAAAGTTGTTCACCAAGAACTAACTATAATATAATAGGAAATGAGCTTAGCCAAATAATCATGAGGTTCATGACCTCGATGGCACTCAAAAAGAATAATTCACAACGTAACTCAAATCGAGATGAGTACTTGTTCAATGGTTGCATCACTAATGCGAGCATTAGGAAGAAGCAAGAAAAGATAGATAACATCGATACATGTAGGATTTAGCAATCAAAGGTAGTCTTTTCATTTATCACAAACAAGTCAAAATTTTACCGTAACACATTACGTGTCACTATGTCATACAATTCTAAGAACTCATCCTACCAACTGATGTCTCAGTTAAGTTAGGGATTTTTAAAAGATACCACAATGAATACTAATCTACAAGAGTCATTAGGTGTTCCACATGTCCCGAAAGATCCATCGGTCCCAATTTAGAAGAAGATTTCTTAAATTCATTTATTGGACACTAGCATCCTCGTCATTGGACAATGCCCTAGGAACAACCCTTAACACGAACCTACAATCATTTAAAACCTCATAATTCAATTACAGGACTCAAGAACTTCCTCTTAACAATCTCATATTCCATACAAGTTAAATTTTACTTTTATTCAGTTTCAACCAACTTATACTCAATTCGATATCCTACCTCATTCTCCAATACTTTCAACCTTATTTTTAGACCTTAAAAGGGCAATAAAAGCTCGATATGATCAACACTTAATCTCCAATCCTAGAGTTCTTACAACAACAATTATCAAATGAGTCACACTAGTATTAAATGACTCACACATTCAATCGGACTTCTCGGAAAGGTACTAGTGGCATGAGGCTTTTGGGTAATGGTTCCAATGACAGCCTCAAGTGCAACATTCACCCTTTCGATTTCAAATTTAAGAATTGGGTGACACCGAATCAGATGACACCTTTCCAGGTGGTAATGTTTTGTCAAACTCCACTCTATAAGGAAAGATCGTCATGACATCGATATCAGATTTATTCTCGCCAATTCTTCTTCAATATCACAATCAACTAATATTTACATTTCTATGAATATCAACCATTTTGTTGGGATTATAAATATCCACAACTTGGTTTAGATCTGGAATAGCTAGATTTCCTACAGGAATAGCTTAGATTAATTTACTAGGGGATTTAGGGTTCCTTGTGACAATCTACGTCGTATAAATACCTCGTATAAATATCAAAATAATCATCAAACAATCATGTAATAAAATTACATCATATATATATATATATATATATATATATATATATATATATATATATATATATATATATATATATATATATATATATATATATATATATATATATATATATATATAATCCAAGTTGTATATATATTAAAACATCACTTCTCAGTCTGGCCTTGTCGGTAACTCGGGAATTCTTCAGCACCGTTATAGTCAAAAGATTTTTAGGCATTTTTAGAAAAATGTTTATAGTTAAAAGATTTTGAAATGTTTTATTCAAAACCTTGGTTTTAAAAATCTTTCGTTCTCTATAACGAGAGCTCTGGTACCAAACTGTAACACCCCCAAATTTACACAATTCAATTCAGCGGAAGACTCGTTGGTGTTACGGGATAGCACATTACTCACATCATAGACAACGCATAAAAATCGCGTCGTTTAATAATAAAGAATTTCCATTCATAAATATCAAATTTACATAGGTCCCAAGTCATTGCATTTCATACAGGTTTTACAAAGCATTTGAATGGAAATTAGTATTTAAGTGCGGGCCATGAATTCTTGTTGTCTTCCCGAGAATTACCTTCAAGTACCTGAGATAAAACATGTTAAAAGAAAAGGTCAGCGATAACGCCGAGTGAATTCATAGAGTTTGATAAAACCATTAATATATCATCGGTATATAATTATTACCGAAAATCTTTTGTACAAATCTTTGTAATAGGCCATGAAATAGCCAAAGTCATTTTATACAAATCCTTATCAAAAATCATGATATAGGCTTTTGCCTTCAAAATCATTATACGTACCATTGTCGTAAAAACATCATACAATATGTTTTATAACGTTGTATAAAGTTAAATAAAAACCGTTATATGAATATGGTTATGTAAAACCAAAAAACGAACTTAACATCAGTAATAAGATCCCGTATTGCTAGTCAGGCAATATATCGTAATTTAGTGCGTATAGCAGTATTTCGTTATTTGGATTATTACAAGCCGCATGACATTGTTACCTTACTACAACAAACAACGGGTAGCTAACCCGAAACTCATTTGCCCATCTAAATTAGCGTGTCGTCACAATAATCACGCTTGTGTAAATCTTCTCATACATAAATTCGCTTACCAATCAATGTGGCACGACAGGGATCAACCGTCAAGGGGCGAACTGGGGTGATCGTCCCCAAATAGTACTATTATATGCATAAGCGTCTACCAAATCCCGGTAGTTCACAATTCATGCTAATTGGAATTTTAGTGACATAACCTAACTTTAATAATCCATTTCATTTCATTTATCGGGTCATATAATCATTCACCGGGTCATATAATCATTCGGGTCCAAATCAATAAACAAATAATCGGGACAAATGATGTCCTATTTTATCAAAACTAACATGTTATCTCCCTCGCGGGTTTATAAAACATTTCATAAAAACATTTAATAGAGTGCGAGGCTATGAACTCACGTTGATGTGGGAAGGCGGTTATCGACGATTTGGATGTACGGTACGTGCTTCAATCACGGAAACCTAGACAAATAATACTCGTCTTAGACTCTTGTCCAATGACTTTATAAAAATAATAATTATGTATACATATGATGATGATCAAGTGGGATTGTACATTTTTACTCATTCATTATAGTGTTTATGTGTTGGTAACATTTTTATACTAGTTTTACTAGTTTTACTTATTTACATGTTTTAGGTCCAATAAGCCTTTTATAAGTCCATTAACTTGTATTAATCCATTTTATACTTTTGTTATCAGTATTATACTTTACATGTTGGGCCCAAGTGGGTTAAGCCCAATAAGTAAATTTATAAGTGTTTTACTAACTAGTCGGGTTTATAGTCCAATAATGCTAATTTAGCCCGTTAATGTCCATATGTTGTAAAGTTCGGGTTTTATCGGTTTTACTTGTATTAAGTACCTATATATCAGTATATGACTTTTAAAAAGTTTACATTAGACGGGTCCGATCGTCTAAGTTTTAGTAGACGAAAAACATTAATTTTACGGTACTAGCCGAAAAGACGTAAAAATCATGTTTATAGTTTTTATAACTTATAAAACTTACCAAACTACCATTTTTATAAAATGTCCATTTATTTATCCTTATATATATTTATATAAATGTAATATATAAGTTAGTGGGTTTTAATTCACATTTTATACAATATTTATTTGAGTGCTTATATAATAGTATTAAACTTTAATTTCACAAAATCTGATTTTTAGTTTCACTTTCACCATTTTTATCATATCTTGAGTTCTATAAGGAGATAGAAGCTCATTTTTGGATGACATAAACTTCATATTATGTGCTACAAATAACTTTGTTTTAGCTACTGCTCAATCCATGTTTAATTATCCTTAACAGTCCCTACAAAACAGACTATTCAGATTGATACACTAATTTTGTTTTGATCATATCTCACTCATTTTGATGATTCCATTGCATGGCCAACTCTCACATGTGTATAACATCTAATACTTACTGTAAATTGATTCCACCATGCAATTTTATCAGTTTATCATTTGGTTACTTACTGTTTTTATACAGCCATCATTTTAAGCAATATTTTAACCATTTTACATGTGGTTTTCCATCTTTTTACCCATGTTTATCAAATCTATCAACACCAAATCCCCACATAATATTTTTAATCATCATTCATCGTCATATACATATACATAAATAAAGAAAATACAAGATTACATAATCAAAATAACAAGAGGATAGGAAGAACAATCTCTATACCACCAAGGTTGTGTAGGTTATGATCAAGGCTTGGATTTTGATGGAAAAACTTGTGATAGATCAACACCAACTTTGAAGACCACCAATATTTGTAAACTTCTTGTAGAAATCAGCCCTTGGAAATCATCAAATCACCTCCTTGGATGTTAGAATCACCTCCAATCTTCAAGGCTTCAAAGGGGCATCATCATGTGTATGAATAACACATGATTTTATGGCTAAAATAGATCAAACGAGGGTTGTTGTTGGTGATTTTGGGACGAAATATAGAGAGAGAGGAAGGATGAGAGAGTTTTGGTGAGTGATTTGCATGAGTAGCTAGTGCAAATGGTAAGAATGAAGTGGTTTTGTGGTTTTGTGTAAGGTTAGCTTACATGTTAAGCTTATGCTTAACATGTGTTAGCTTTCTAGCTAAAAGGGTGTCACATCTTATGATGTGGTGTCCTCTTTTTGGCCGTCCCTTTTAGTGGGGTGGGATAAACTTGTTTTGTCTCATCCCGTTAATTTACGGGTATTCCTCGATTCTAGTTTCCTCGATTCTAGTTTCCTCGATTTGCGTGCCCTCGGGTCGTTTTACGAAAAACGTTTTTATAAATTATGAATCAACGGCACAAAACGAATATAATAAAAATTGTCTCATCAAAAACGGAGTTCAAAAACGTAAATACGTAATCCTAAGGTTTCCGGTTCAGTCGTAAAGGACGTTAAATTATTCACGTAAGTCCTAATCTCTTCTCGTAAATTTGTGAGTTTATGAACCAACACAAATTTAAAATCCCCAAAATAATATTCACGGATAAAATTATTTCCTGAAGTGTCGGACTGTCACCAAAACGGTGTATGTAAACGTAAGCACGTAACGTAGAATTCTCCGGTTTAAATGTAGTCGATGCTACTTCAAGACGTAAACCCAAATTTCTTCACAAAATAAGTGAGTTCATAATATAACATTAAAAATAATGTTTTTAAATAATACTTGAGAATAAAATATCAACCATAAATTGACGGATTGTCACAAATCTAAAATGCATTAATACTACTAATCTAAATGAGATGCAATATTTTCAACTTAAAAGGCTTATTTTCAACAAAAAATAGTTTTGACGAAAGAAAAACTTTAGTACGAATTAACCTTCTAATTTGAGGAGACAATGGATCGATCCAAGTTTTAAAGTACAATATACTTCAAAGATCTTGTGTCACCATCGCTCTGATACCAACTGTAGAAACTAGAAGGGGGGTTGAATAGTTTCTAATCGGTTTATCTTCTAATTAAAATTCCTTTCAATTAGGTGAGTGTAAATCCTATCTTTTACTTGAAAGCTAGTTGCATAATGATTATGTTCAATGATAATGCATTAACAATATGTAGTAAGTATAATGATAATGAATAACAACCTAGTAGGAAGACACCAAGATTTGTAGTGGTTCGTCAACGAGGCTCTATCCTCGTTCCTACTCCACTCCTCGAGTACACCTTACTCGAGATTTCCACTATATCCACAAGCTCCCTTCTTGGCGGAGAAAACCTTACAACGTCGCTGACATTATTTTCTGACACTAAGCTAAATGTCGAGACCTAATCTTAGCTAGGACCAATATACACAACGTCGCCCACTTCACCATTTGACGACACAAGGCTAAATGTCGAGTTCTAATCCAAAGCTAGAACCAATCTTCACAACGTTGCCTACTTCACCATTTTCTGACACAAGGCTAGATGTCGAGTTCTAATCTAAAGCTAGAACCAATCTTCATGACTCTTAACTTTGAAGCTAAGTGAGAACTTCACACAACACAACTACATATCACTTTATAGTTTAGTGGGAACTAACACAACTTATTACAACTCAACTAAAATATCCAAGTACACACATGTAGCTTGGATCTACACAACACAAATCCAACACACACATGTGCAAAGGATTTACAAAACTCTAATCCAAGTATTAACATATAGCTTGGATGAACACAACTAGTCCAAGTATTCACAAATACATTGGATCTACACAAGACACAAATAAACAAATGATGAACATGACTAGATCTTTAGGAGAATGTGATCTTTATCAAAGATTCATCTTTAATCACATAGTGTGTGAGTGATCTTCTCCTTGGACAAGGTAAAGAAGGAGATAAAGAGGATAATCATAAGTAAACATACTTAACACATTAAGTGATCATTTACAAATGACTAGGATTAGATAGGAGAAAGAAGACTGAAAGAAATGTCCAAAAAGGGTTACTGAAAATGCAGATTTGATCCACTATTTATAGAAGAAAAATGCCAACGGCTATCTGGGGGCGGTTCCTTAACTACCCAGGCGGTTCCTTATCGATAGGGAACCGCGTAGGCACTTAAGGAACCGCGGAGAGTAGACTCCGCTCCTTTTTGTCTTTTAGTGAATTTGAAATATCTGAGGCTGTTTAAACCTTCAAAGGATATTCTTATGGCATTTGGAATATGCCATATTCAAATTTACATTTTCATTTTAATAAAACATTTTCTTAAAAATAGAGTTTATTAAAAATCTTTTGTTACATTTGACAAAAGTGAGTTTTAAGGCTATCACTTTTATGATCACTAAGCATGATTAAGATATGTTAGTGTAATGATTATTACTGAATGTACTCACAAACAGGCGCTCGCACTCATAATCTCAGGTGTGGGTGCAAAGACCTGGACATATATATATATAAACATAAACATAGTGCAGGACACTATGTACTTACAACAGTGCAGGACGCTATAAACATTAAAAAAGTTCTTACTTTACAAAATAATGTACATGGTTACAATAAAGCATATAGTGCGGAAAAATGCCTTCTATAGGAGATCGCTCGCTGACAGCGATCTCTTTAACCTGCGATGCGATGGGTTCAGCGACGCACGATGTTGTGCCCACGCCTCCTTCATATACTGCAATACGCGTATTTGATATACATCAATGGAAGGCAGACTTACCGGTACACCATCAGAACGGTTAGGATGCGCAAGACCTAGGCCAATGACAACATTATTGATAGAGGACTTATTCTTATTCGCCACATGTTTAGCATGATGCTTTAGCTTGTCCTTCAGCGAGACCAGCTTTGGAACACCCGTAACATATATAGGAACTTGTAATTGAGAGATGTTTGGCTTGTCGATGTAAGGGGGATTTTCCTCCGCATCTTCTTCACAATGACTCGCCAGAGTGAATCCTGCCATGATCACACTAATTCGTTGGTCTTGGTCCTTTTCGATAACATCTATGATTGGCAGCGGAAGATCTTTCAATCGATGGAACGCGGCGTCAAAGCCTTCTTGAGCATGCTGAGAATATATGGCACTACCTTCTAGAGGTCCTGTTAGTAAGCCATCTTTGAAGGCGCGCTCTATGGCCAGACTTTGCCCCTATAGTTGAGCCGTAGCGAAAATCTCCTTGATTGCTTTCTTCAGGTCTGGTAGCTCCAAGGCACTTTTGACAGCAAGCGACAGACCATGCTTAATTAACCATCGATTCTCAGCGCGCACTGCTGTGAGGTACGGATATAGCTCCTCATCGAAGTCGGTACTCATATACTTCATAATTTCTGCCTTCTTCGCCATATCTTTATGATAGTTGGCGACGAAGTTATCACAATTCGAAGTGAGGGCCCTCATACCCTCCTCAAGCTTGGACATCGCCCAACAATTTTCCTCCTCTTGCCTCGCGCGAAGGCGGTGCTCTCGACTTATAAATTCAGATAAAGATGCCTTCTCATCCTCTAAATATTGAATGGATCCGACATTTATACTGGACACAACGCGTAGACGTGCTAGTTCAACTTTGGGCGCACACAAGCTCGTGGTCTTTTTGTTCCGTCACTTGGGTAATTTCCAATTTTACTTGAGTCAAACGCTCAGACAGATACGACATCTTCTTTTTCAGATGTGAGGCTAACGTTATCTCCTGCGACACACCGATGGTCAACTCTCTCATTAGCATTTCATCGGACTGATTGCTCAGAAGTTGGGCACATCCGGAAGGGGTTAGATATTGGTGGAAGTCCGCACATTCGGTCATGTTATCTAGTGCGCATGAGCGTGCGCACTTCCAGGGAGGAAGGAATCTTGTAGACTTCGAGGTGCTCATAACGCACCCCGATGATCCTTCACCCTCTGGACCGTGCTCTTGTCCATACCAACTTGAGCATGCTATAGGTCCCGACCCAGAGTCTCTGCACTTCACACAGTCTCTGGGTCCCCTCATTGGAAAAGAGTCCCAAAGAATTTATTCTTTTGGGGGACTGAATAATCACCCTCAATCTTCCTAGGGGCAGCGATAAAAGGCGACCATTACCTTCAAATAATTCACAACTAAAAGAGTCCCAAAGAATTTATTCTTTTGGGGGGACTGAATAATCACCCTCAGTCTTCCTAGGGGTAGCGATAAATGGCGACCTTTAACTTCCATGAATTCACAACTAAAAGAGTCCCAAGGAGCAATCCTTCAGGGGAGCTGGATAATCACACCCAGCTATCCTAGGGGCAGCGAACGACGACTATTCACCACTTAATTTTCACAACTCAAAAGAGTCCCAAGGAGTAATCCTTATGGGGGAGCTGGATAATCACACCCAGCTATCCTAGGGGCAGCGAATGGCGACCCTTCAACATAACTATTTCACACTTAAAAGAGTCCCAAGGAGAAATCCTTGGGGGGGCTGGATAATCACACCCAGCTTTCCTAGGGGCAGCGAATGGCGATCTATAACTTCATATTTTTTTCACAATTGGTTACTAAAAAATGTCATAACAGGCTCATAATCTTCATGAAGAACAACAGAATGATGATGCCTATTCTATTGCTGGTGATGAAAATGCTGAAGTCCCCCACATAGATCTTGATGCCATGTCAGACATTGATTCCATGCCAGAGGATGAGGTCTTCATTATTGAAGAGGACTTGACCATTTCAGACTATGTTGATATGGATGCTGATGATGACCAAGTTACATCAGAGTTGAAACCCATCTCCTTCCCATCACTGCCCAATGTGCAAGAACTGGCTGCTAAGCGGCTATTGGACCAGAGGCTCTGTGCACCAACCCCAGTTCCCTTCCCAACCTTACCAAATGTCATGGAACTAGGGGCCAAGCAACACTTAGAACATTTACAAAAGCTCAAGCCTGTCTATGTTCCTCGAATGAAAGATGTTCAGGAACTAGCTGCTGAGGCTTTCTGGATTAAGAGGGGTGACATCAGTAAAACCAAGCCCAAAGTCACAAATGATGTCATCCTCTCTAAATTACAAACACTAACCCATGATGCTGAGGAGCTCACCACAACACTAGAGACTTCACTAACTTCATCTGTGGAGTCCTCTATGACTGCCTTACTTCCGCAACTACTTGGAAGTGCCTTGCAAGCTCACCTCCCAGCTGTTCTAGACCAGAGCCTCCAGCAATACATACCATCTGTCCTCACATCAGCTGTCAAAGCCAATGTTGCAGCTATTCCTAAGGAGTCTAAGCCTTCAAGAAAACTTCTTCAAGAGCTGTTACAAGAGGAACTTAAATATATCTGCCTATTTGTTCATCAAGAATTCATTAAGTTCCTTAAGTCTTGTTCAGGCACAGCTACTACCGGCGCTATGCCTGAGGGGGAGAATTCAGCAACCTCCACCTCTGAAGAAGAAGAAGACACTTCCTCAGCTAAGGGGGAGCAGTCACTCAAACAACCAAAACCTTCAACAGTGATTCCTACATCACAACCTCTTAGATCCTTCAACCCCAGCACTGATGTAATTAAGGATAAGGGAAAAGGAATTGCTATTGAACAGCCTGAAATAACCCTGCACTCCCTCTAAGAAGAAGGTGGATCTACAGCCAGGCTTTCCAAAGACTCTGATCTAAACAAATTCAAGAGCGCTGATGAACCACCACTCACCCCAGAGCAGGCAAAAGCTCAAATCTTGGAACACCAAAGGCTGGCAAACATCAGAGCGGCTGAACTCAAAAGCAAAGAAGCTCTGAACAAACTCTCTCCTGCTGTAAAGGAAGCTCAGTTGGTGAAGCTCAAAGAATTGGAGGTTAAAAGGAGCAACCTTCTAAAGGAATATGAAAGACTTGTAAACCAGAGAGCTGAACCTGGTCAAATCACCAAGTATGCATGTTACACTGACAAGAAAAAAAAGGTGGTGATGACCCTTTACAGAGAGAAGCAACTAACCAACTACAAAGTCTCTAGTGACTTTAAACTCAGAGATCTGGGCCTCTCTGAATGGTTCGAAATGCTGGCTCTTGCCCAAAAGAAGACTAGGCCTGGTGCTACCCAAATGATAAAGAACATTCAAGCAAAGCTGAATTGGGTAAGAGACACAGCAAAGAAGCGGAAGGTACCCCTGCCTCATCAACTTTCACTACAACAACCTTCTCAAGGACAAAGGAGAAGGAAATCCCAAACAGGGCCCCTGGTGGAGAAGTTGGTTACTGAAAACATTGTTGTTGATGGGATGCACAGAAACTTGGTTCTGCCCAAAGAGATCACCAAACCAGTAGGGGGCCAAGTATACTCAGAACCAGAGACAGGTATGGTCTTTATGAATGGTAATTGTGAGTATTGCTTTCAGCGGATGAATGAACTACATCTGGCATCAACCATCCAGCTTATCAGACTCAAACAGGGCATCCTAAGGAATTTCAAAGCAGCTGAGGATTTTGAGTTTGAAGTTGAGCTTGTCATCAACTCTAGGAGTGACGAAGTTGAAGCCCAGAGAATATGTGATCAAGGCCTCGATCGCTGAAGAACCTTTTACTTTTGTTTATGTGTACACCTCTGGGTATTTTTGTAATAGACTAGGTTCTTTATGTTTAATAAAACTTTGAGGTATGTTTGTTAAATTATGTGTAAGAAGAAGCTGTGTACTCACTTACAATAATTTTAAACTTAGTATAATTTATAAACAAATAGGGGGAGATTGTTGGGCCAATGAAAGTTTTAACTATGGCCCAGTCTAGATTTGTTTAATTAGACTAAGTGTTTGCTGATCGCTGAGAGGACCAGCGACAGAGACTAGACCAGTGGAAGGCAAAGCCTCAGCTGGCACACCAGGAACATTCAAGTCAAAGACAACGTCAGAGAAGTCAAAGACAATCTGAAGTCAGACTCACCAGCGATTATGGATAGCTGGAATGTTGAAGGAATGTACTGGTGTTCAAGGATCTCTGAGTTGACAACGCTCAGAGATCACTTAAGAACCCTAGAAGTCTGGGATAAGCAAATCTTATCCAATCCTTTATAGTTTAGGCGGGAGAATCTACCAAGTGTTTTGAGCGGGACAAAACAAGAGATTCAAGATAAAGCCTAGTACGACCTAGTGGGACAAAAGGTGAACATTTGGCAGAACTGTTCACCTAAAGTTGGTTAAAGGTATGTCTCGATTTGGACATGCATTTAATACGTTGTACTATTCCATTCAGAAGGTGACACGTATCAACTACTCCCACTAAGGAAGCAACCTCGTACACTATAAATAGGAGTGAGAAAGAAGAATTAACTCAACCCTTGTGCTTGGATAATTTATCTAAGTTCTTTCTCACCTTGGAACCGCTGAGCCCCCAGCTGTCTACTAGCGTCTCATTGGTTCCCTTGTAAACTTGAGTCTCGAATCTAGTTTACTTGTTTCTAGGGTTCATATCTTATTGTCATTCAACGAGTGTATTCATAGCACTTTGTAATACTTTGTTTATAATACTTAATAAAGCGTTACGTGTTTGAAAAGTATTTCATTGTGTTTCGTGGTTACAAGAGTTATAGTTTTTCAACAATTATCATATTAAGGGACTTTCAATTGGTATTAGAGCGGTTTGATTTATAAAACTTTTCATAAACCATTCTAGTTTTTAAAATCAAGATCTTAATATGGCTGATACTATACCTCCTCCACCTTTTGGTCAAACCAGTTTAGGTACTACTTCGACCACCATACCGGCCACCACATCTACTACCATACCTACACCTGTTGTAAGCACTGGTAATAATGATGATGACCTTCCCCAACTACTTGATGTTCGAGGGGGGTCACATGTGTCCAATGTACCAGCATTCGATGAAGAGGATTTCTCAAGTTGGAAAAGTGAATTTCTTATATATTTAGATGGCTTAGAACCCTTCTTGATAGAAATCTTAGAAAATGGTCCATATGTACCACTGGCCGTTTCCTCTACCCCTGAGAGACCCATTAAGAAACCTGTTAAGCAATGGTCTCCAGCGGATAGACGTCTGACTAACCAGGACAAGAGACTCAAAAGTGTCATAGTCTCTTGCCTACCCAAGAACATTATGAAGTCTATCATTAAATGCAACTCTGCTAAGGAGATGTGGACTGAATTGGTTCTAGGGTATGAAGGTCCAGAGGAAACAAAAGAAACCAAAATCCAAGCCCTTAGACTTAAGTTTAATGCTTTTAAAGCTTTGGAAACAGATGCTGTTGCACAAACTTATACTAGGCTTAAGATTTTGTTGAATGATTTAGGAAACAATGGAGTTGTTCTACCTAAGGCTAAGGTTAATGCTACTTTTGTCAATAGCTTACCTAGAAAATGGCTTAGCCTGAATCAGACCTTAAGAGCTAATAATGCTATAAAGAATGATACTTTAGCCCAATTGTTTGGTAGATATAACTATGAAGAAGGGCTAACTGACTCCATTTATAAATCAGAGACTGATAGATTTACCACCAGTATCACTGGTTCAAAAGCTCTTGTTGCTAACCATTCCTTTCAGGACAGCGACTCTGACATTGAAGAGGACACCAGAAGTAGTCAAGAATTTCTTGATGAATTACATGCTGAGTTCCATGACAGAGCTCTTTTAGCTGGTCAAAAGAGGTACTACAAGAGATCTGGTAGAGTTGGAGCTGCAAAGGTTGATAAATCCAAGGTGTCATGCTACACTTGTGGAAAGACTGGTCACTATCAAAAGGATTGCTGGTCAAACAAAACCTCCTCTCCAAGCTTCCCTTCATCCAGCAACAACAACAGCAAGAAGAAGTTTTCCACCTCACCTTTCAAGCAAACCTCTCTCTCTGACTCAGAAGGGAATAAGGACTACAAATTCAAATGCAAAGCCTTGAAAGCTGAGTTGCTAAAACTCAATCAGAAAGCCGATGATGCAGCAAAGAAAAAGGATGTTAAGAAGACTTAAAAAGGTCTGATCGCTGCCTCATTCGACTGGGATGGTGAACCTCTCACTTCTGAGGATGAAGGTACCACCACCGTTAGAGCCTTTATGGCTGTCTCTGATGAAGAACCCGCTATGGGTAAAAGTGAAGCAAGATCTGGTCAATGGGTGGATATCACCATGAAAAAGGTACAAAGAATGTTATCTATGACTGAAGGTCCTGATAGAGACCATGTCAGTGACTATACCTTGGTTGACCTCCACTTTGTGGAAGAGCAAAGAAAAAACCTGTTAAACAAATTTCATAATCTTAAAACAGAGTTAAATCTTTGCCAATCTGAATTAACAAATCTTAAACCATTTGTGAATCTTGCTAATCAACTTCAAAATGAAGTAAGCAAATTATCCATTGAAAATGAGTCTTTGTCTGATGAAAATTCTGAACTTAGAAAAACCATTGAGAAATGGAATTTGGCTCAATCCACAGTGGAAGAAATAGTCGCTGAATCCATACCTGGTGATGTGGTTCAGGCTATTGGGGGAAAGGGTAGATTCAAAAAACATATCCCTGTTCCCAATGTCAAATTTGTCCCATCAGATGTCTCTTCTCCTTCTTCCACCTCTGTGGATGAGAAGAACTCTAACAAAGAATCAGAGGTACCAGCCTCACCAAGACTCGCTGGTACCAACCCATCTGATTCCTTGCTTGGCCCAAAACCTCAAACTAAAACCCATGGGAATTCAATTCTCAAAGTCGCTGACAAAGCGAATAAAAAGGTTTTTGTGGCTAAGGACTCCAACAAACCCACTCCTCCCCCTGAAGAGCTTTCTCCCACCAAGCAACTTCTCCTCACCCTGATGGAGGAAGTAAAAGGGTTGAAAGAGCAAATCAACCCCAGAGTTAATAGTCCATCTGTTAACTCTCTTGGTGAGAGTTCTAGTAGCTCCAAGGGGAGAGATTTGTTCAGACCTTGCAAGCATTACGGTTTCAAGAATCACTCATCCGAGGATTACTTTAAGAAACCTAAATGTATCACATGCGAGTCCTCTGAACACACATCTAAAGAGCATGAGGAGATCATTGCGGTTCAAAGAACCAGAACTCAAATGAGATCTAAAACTCCTCATTGACCCTCAAGAAAGGCTGATCCTAAACCCAGAGGTAACTCTCAGGGTTACAGACCTAACCCCCCTGCAAGTACTATGGTTTCTTCGACCATCACTCTGATGAGTGCGAGCATTATCCTGGATGTGACGTCTGTGGAAGCATGCGTCATGAACCTAGGGATTGCAACCAAAGAGGGGGAGGTAACCAGAGAAGGACCAATGTCGCTTGTCAGCGACAGCATGGACCCACTGGAAAGTGGGTTCATCATAGAAAGTAATCTGAATTTGTTATATCTATACAGGAATATCTGAAGAAATCTGTTTGGTATATGGATAGTGGGTGCTCCAGACACATGACAGGGGTTAAACAATATCTGCATAGATATAAAAAGGAGTCTGGTCCTAAAGTAGTATTTGGAGATAATTCCTTAGGGGCTACTGAGGGTTATGGCTCAGTGGATTGTAATGGAATAACCTTCACAAGGGTCGCTTATGTCAATGGACTGAAGCACAACCTAATCAGCATTAGTCAACTCTATGGTGCTGGCTTCAAAGTTTTGTTCACCAAGACCCAAGGAACAATCTTCAATCAAAATGATGATGTTGTTCTTATTGCACCCAGGAGAAGGGATGTGTATGTCATCGACATGACATCTTGTCCAGAAGGACAAACACTTGTCTCTATGCCAAAGCATCTGATAGTGAAAATTGGCTATGGCATAAGAGACTCTCACATCTCAACTTCAAAAACATTAACAAACTGGCCAAGAATGATTTAGTAGCTGGGCTTCCCTCTCTGACCTTCACCAAAGACAGACCCTGCTCAGCGTGCGAGAAAGGGAAGCACCACAGAGCCTCATTCAAGACTAAACAATCATTCTCCATAAATAAGTACCTCCACCTCCTTCACATGGACTTATTTGGACCAGTAAAACCTCAATCTCTTAATCACAACAAGTATACACTAGTCATTGTAGATGAATTCTCTAGATTCACTTGGGTATTCTTTCTCAAAAGAAAGATTGATGCTGCTGAAAGAATAATGTCCTTCATCAGAGAAATAGAGAATCTCAATGACTGCAGAGTTAAGGCTATCAGAAGTGACAATGGCACTGAATTCAAGAATCATGCCATGGAAGCTTTCTGTGATGAAAAGGGAATTTCATAGAACTTTTCTAACCCAGGCACCCCTGAGCAAAATGGTGTCGCTGAATGAAGAAACAGAACCCTCATAGAGGCTGCTAGAACAATGCTCAGCGAATCAAGAATTCCTAAAAAATTTTGGGGTGAAGTTGTGAACACAGCTTATCACACACAAAACAGATCCATTATTGTGAAGAGACATGGCAAGACCTCTTATGAAGTATATAGGAAGAGAGCCCCTGATGTAAGCTACTTCCATGTCTTTGGTTGCCCTGTTTTCATTCACAACTACAGAGATCACCTGGGAAAATTTGATGAAAACTCTGATGATGGATTCTTCGTTGGTTACTCTCTCACCTCCAGAGCTTACAGAGTGTTCAACATCCGCATACAGGAATTAGAAGAGTCCATCCATGTCACCTTCAATGAAGCAGATGCTGTCATCAACCACACCAACTCAGAAGAATGTGACATTGACTTCAATGAAGTTAAATCTTATCCAGTGGATGATTTCTCACATCCCAAGGAATCATCCAAAGGCGGTCACAAGGACTTCCCTTATGTTCATGCATTTGATCCTCATTCAATCTCTGACATCACTCCAGAAGTTGAAAATGATGAACAAATCACTCCACCCACTACTGTGAATGCTGATCTCATCGAACCAATCTCTCCTCTTGATGAAGAGATTATGGATGAAGAAATAATTTGTGAAGAACCCTCAGCATTCATTAAACCTGATTTGACTCCTGAACCTACAGAGACTCCTGCTCCTCAATCTAAATGGAATAGGAACCAAGATATTTTTCTGGTGAATATTCTTGGTGAACCCTCTGAGGGAGTCACCACCAGAGGAAAATTAAGATCTCTGGAAACCGCCTCAGCGAATGAATGCCTTTTCGCTGATTTTCTCTCTGAGGATGAACCTAAGAATGTGGCTGCTGAGCTTCTAGATGAAGGGTGGGTTGTTGCAATGCAAGATGAGCTGAATCAGATCAAGAGGAACAAGGTGTGGACTCTGGTAAAAGCTCCTACTGGGAAGCAAGTGGTTGGAACCAAATGGGTCTATAGAAACAAGAGGGATGAAGCTGGCATGATTGTCAAAAACAAGGCTAGGCTTGTGGTGCTGGGATATAATCAATCTAAGGGGATTGACTATGATGAAACGTTTGCACCAGTAGCCAGATTGGAAGCTATCAGAATCTTCCTAGCCTTTGCAGCTTATATGGGGTTTACTGTGTACCAGATGGATGTGAAGAGTGCTTTCCTCAATAGGAAGCTTGCAGAGGAAGTATATGTCTATCAACCCCCAGGGTTTGAAAGCAGTGAGCATCCTGATCACGTCTGCAGATTTCACAAAGCACTCTATGGGCTGAAACAAGCGCCTAGAGCCTGGTATGAAACCCTATCAAAATTATTACTTGAAAATAAATTTGTCAGAGGTACCATTGATCAAACCCTGTTCACTTATAGGTCCAAGGGTGATGTCATTTTAGTACAGATTTATATGGATGACATAATTTTTGGTTCAACTAATATTACATTGAGCAAACAGTTTGCCAAATTAATGACCAAAAAAATATGAAATGAGCATGATGGGGGAATTAACTTTTTTCTTGGGTTTTCAAATTAAACAAAATTCAAAAGGAATTTCCATTTGTCAAGAAAAATATGTTAAGGATTTGCTCAAGAAGTATGATCTGTCTGATTGTGCATCAGTGAAATGCCCCATGCTTCCTCCCAACAACTTGGGAGCTGATGACTCAGGGATCTCTGTTAATGAGACCTTATATAGAGGCATGATTAGGTCACTGATGTACCTCACAGCAAGCATACCAGACATACAATTTGCCACATGTCTCTGTGCTAGGTACCAAGCTAACCCCAAGGAATCCCACCTTGTAGCTGTCAAAAGAATTTTTAGGTACTTAAAAGGATCTCCCACATTGGGTCTCTGGTATCCTAATGGATCAGGCTTCGACCTCAAAGCCTACTCAGACTCTGACTATGCTGGGTGTTGTCTTGATAGAAAGAGCACCTCTGGGAGTTGTCAAATCCTTGGAGGAAAGTTAGTATGCTGGAGCGCCAAGAAACAAAACTCTGTGGCCATGTCATCAGCTGAAGCTGAATACGTAGCGGCCGCTGGTTGTTGTGTTCAATTTCTCTGGATGAAAAGTCAGCTGACAGATTATGGGATCATTTATGAAAAGGTTCCCATATTCTGTGACAACACAAGTGTCATAGCCATCTCAAATAATCTGGTACTTCATTCCAAAACTAAGCATATTGACATCAGGTATCACTTTATCAGAGACCATATTTTAAAAGGTGATAGAGCTTCATTTTATACCCACTGAATACCAGCTCGCTGATATATTCACCAAACCTCTGGCTGAGCCAAGTTTTACTAGGTTGGTTGCTGAGCTGGGTATGCTCAATATTGGTAAACAAATCTGATAAATGATCTCTGACCTCTGTCTCTGGGCATTAAAGGGAATTGAATGTAACGAGGTAGTTACATTCCAATGGGAGTTAATATATTCCCATATTTAATTCAAATGATTAACCTTTATTGTCAACAACTTTCCCGCTTTCCAAGGGACAGAAATATCACATGAAGAGTCAAGAGGTCCCACTTTTCCTATAAGGTAATTTTTGCATTAAATGCTTTAATTGTAAAACGGATAACCCTTTTATCAAAACCCTTGACTTACTTTTCAAAACTCACATTACTCATAACTTTCACACACACATACTATTCATCTTCTCAAAACCTTCATTTCTTCCACACTTCAACAATGGCGTCTTCATCATCTAACACCGCTTTCACCGTCCTGGCCGCCTCGAACGTTGATTCTGGGATACACGATGGTAAAATTGCCTTGAACAATTGTGTAGCTCTCTTAGAACACACCAATTCACTCTACCAACCTTTGTTCTCCTTCCTCAAAAACTCCACCATTTTTGAAGCCATAACCAGAGTACCCTCCACATGCTACCATCAATATTTGAAGGAGTTCTGGTATAGCACGGAAGTTGATCCAACCTCTTCACACATCACTTTCAACCTTTCCACACACCCCCAACCTCTCACCTTTGATCTTCATACCTTTGCCAAAGTCGTTGGACTTCTAGTCAATGAAGGCATGTCCGCTGTGCCTGCCAGCGCCACGACGAAAAAGGCTCTGGCTACCCTTCGTCCTCATGACGACAATGATAAACCCTTCGCCACACAAGGTTTCCAGACCAAATCCCTGATGAAAGTGAACTACTTCTCACCTATTTGGAGGACGCTGATGTTATACATTGTGAAATGTCTGGGTGGAAACCAGGGGTCTCATGATCAACTTAATGGAGCCCAGCAAGCCATTGCCTACAGCTTAATTTGGGGACAAGATATAGGGATCGCCCATATACCTTACTCTGACCTCATTGCTAAGTTAGAAAACAAAGGGAAGAAGAACAGACTGGCCACCATCTGCTACACAAGATATCTCTCTCTTCTCTTAGAAGATATGCTGGGTGAAGGCTACACAAATGATGAACTTCTCTGCTTCTCTCCTTATCACATCACTGCTGCATCACTAAAGACCCCTTTGGAAGACGAAGTGCCTCTCAGCAGGCACATGATGTAGGTCGCTGGGTTACTAGTTGCTGATGGAGAGCCCTTGATTCCTCACAATGAGGTGAATGCTGAAAGAGCAATTGACAAGTCTCTGTTAAAGACCTCTGTGCAGTCTTCTTCTCAGCCCAAGGTGCCCAAGGAAAAGAAGAAGAAGAAGAGGAAAGACATCCCCCTTTCCTCTGAAACCCCTTCTATTAATCCTTCCAAGTCCAAGAAGACCAAGAAGAACCCATCCCCTTCTCTGGTAGATGTGGTTGAAGAGCCTGCCGCTGACAAACAACCTGAGTCTAGCGTCTCCCAGTCAGCAGAGACGACTAAGAACCTTCTCAACGCTGATATCTCTCAGGTATTAGTTTGCCATTTTATTCTCTTGGAGGTTCACAAACAATCACTCTCAACATTCTGTAGGAGAGAGTGATGAAGACTTAGGGTTTGCCTCAACCCATAGAGTGTCTGTGTCAGCACCTAGAACACTTAGGATTATCTGTACACTCTGTCTTAACACAAGGATATGATTCATTTGTGCTCATAACGCACCCCGATGATCCTTCACCCTCTGGACTGTGCTCTTGTCCATACCAACTTGAGCATGCTATAGGTCCCGACCCAGAGTCTCTACACTTCACACAGTCTCTGGGTCCACTCATTGGAAAAGAGTCCCAAAGAATTTATACTTTTGGGGGACTGAATAATCACCCTCAGTCTTCCTAGGGGCAGCGATAAAAGGCGACCATTACCTTCAAATAATTCACAACTAAAAGAGTCCCAAAGAATTTATTCTTTTGGGGGGACTGAATAATCACCCTCAGTCTTCCTAGGGGCAGCGATAAATGGCGACCTTTAACTTCCATGAATTCACAACTAAAAGAGTCCCAAGGAGCAATCCTTCAGGGGGAGCTGGATAATCACACCCAGCTATCCTAGGGGCAGCGAACGACGACCATTCACCACTTAATTCTCACAACTCAAAAGAGTCCCAAGGAGTAATCCTTATAAGGGAGCTAGATAATCACACCCAGATATCCTAGGGGCAGCGAATAGCGACCCTTAAACATAACTATTTCACACTTAAAAGAGTCCCAAGGAGAAATCCTTAGGGGGGGGCTGGATAATTACACCCAGATTTCCTAGGGGCAGCGAATGGCGATCTATAACTTCATATTTTTTTCACAATTGGTTACTAAAAATGTCATGACAGGCTCATAATCTTCATGGAGAACAACAGAATGATGATGCCTATTCTATTGTTGGTGATGAAAATGCTGAAGTCCCCCACATAGATCTTGATGCCATGTCAGACATTGATTCCATGCCAAAGGATGAGGTCTTCATTATTGAAGAGGACTTGACCATTTCAGACTATGCTGATATGGATGCTGATGATGACCAAGTTACATCAGAGTTGAAACCCGTCTCCTTCCCATCACTGCCCAATGTGCAAGAACTGGCTGCTAAGCGGTTATTGGACCAAAGGCTCTGTGCACCAACCCCAGTTCCCTTCCCAACCTTACCAAATGTCATGGAACTAGGGCCAAGCAACACTTAGAACATTTATAAAAGCTCAAGCCTGTCCATGTTCCTCGAATGAAAGATGTTCAGGAACTAGCTGCTGAGGCTCTCTAGATTAAGAGGGGTGACATCAGTAAAACCAAGCCCAAAGTCACAAATGATGTCATCCTCTCTGAATTACAAACACTAACCCATGCTGTTGAGGAGCTCACCACAACACTAGAGACTTCACTAACTTCATCTGTGAAGTCCTCTATGACTGCCTTACTTCCGCAACTACTGGGAAGTGCCTTACAAGCTCACCTCCCAGCTGTTCTAGACCAGAGCCTCCAGCAATACATACCATCTGTCCTCACATCAGCTGTCAAAGCCAATGTTGCAGCTATTGCTAAGGCGTCTAAGCCTTCAAGAAAACTTCTTCAAGAGCTGTTACAAGAGGAACTTAAAGAGATCTGCCTATTTGTTCATCAAGAATTCATTAAGTTCCTTAAGCCTGGTTCAGGCACAGCTACTACCGGCGCTATGCCTGCGGGGGAGAATTCAGCAACCTCCACCTCTGAAGAAGAAGAAGACACTTCCTCAGCTAAGGGGGAGCAGTCACTCAAACAACCAAAACCTTCAACAGTGATTCCTACACCACAACCTCTTAGATCCTTCAACCCCAGCACTGATGCAATTAAGGATAAGGGAAAAGGAATTGCTATTGAACAGCCTGAAATAACCCTGCACTCCCTCCAAGAAGAAGGTGGATCTAAAGCCAGGCTTTCCAAAGACTCTGATCTAAACAAATTCAAGAGCGCTGATGAACCACCACTCACCCCAGAGCAGGCAAAAGCTCAAATCTTGGAACACCAAAGGCTGGCAAACATCAGAGCGGCTGAACTCAAAAGCAAAGAAGCTCTGAACAAGTAAAGGAAGCTCAGCTGGTGAAGCTCAAAGAATTGGAGGTTAAAAGGAGCAACCTTCTAAAGGAATATGAAAGACTTGTAAACCAGAGAGCTGAACCTGGTCAAATCACCAAGTATGCATGTTACACTGACAAGAACAAAAAGGTGGTGATGACCCTTTACAGAGAGAACCAACTAACCAACTACAAAGTCTCTAGCGACCTTAAACTCAGAGATCTGGGCCTCTCTGAATGGTTAGAAATGCTGGCTCTTGCCCAAAAGAAGACTAGGTCTGGTGCTACCTAAATGATGAAGAACATTCAAGCAAAGCTGAATTGGGTAAGAGACACGGCAAAGAAGCTGAAGGTACCCCTGCCTCATCAACTTTCACAACAACAACCTTCTCAAGGACAAAGGAGAAGGAAATCCCAAATGGGCCCCCTGGTGGAGAATTTGGTTACTAAAAACATTGTTGTTGATGGGATGCACAAAAACTTGGTTCTGCCCAAAGAGATCACCAAACCAGTAGGGGGCCAAGTATACTCAGAACCAGAGACAGGTATGGTCTTTATGAATGGTAATTGTGAGTATTGCTTTCAGCGGATGAATGAACTACATCTGGCATCAACCATCCAGCTTATCAGACTCAAACAGGGCATCCTAAGGAATTTCAAAGCAGCTGAGGATTTTGAGTTTGAAGTTGAGCTTGTCATCAACTCTAGGAGTGACGAAGTTGAAGCCCAGAGAATATGTGATCAAGGCCTCGATCGCTGAAGAACCTTTTACATTTGTTTATGTGTACACCTCTGGGTATTTTTGTAATAGACTAGGTTCTTTATGTTTAATAAAACTTTGAGGTATGTTTGTTAAATTATGTGTAAGAAGAAGCTGTGTACTTACATACAATAATTTTAGACTTAGTATAATTTATAAACAAATAGGGGGAGATTGTTGGGCTAATGAAAGTTTTAACTATGGCCTAATCTAGATTTGTTTAATTAGACTAAGTGTTTGCTGATCGCTGAGAAGACCAGCGACAGAGACTAGACCAGTGGAAGGCAAAGCCTCAGCTGGCACACCAGGAACATTCAAGTCAAAGACAACGTCAGAGAAGTCGAAGACAATCTGAAGTCAGACTCACCAGCGTTATGGATAGCTGGAATGTTGAAGGAATGTACTGGTATTCAAGGATCTCTGAGTTGACAACGCTCAGAGATCACTTAAGAACCCTAGAAGTCTGGGATAAGCAAAGCTTATCTAATCCTTTATAGTTTAGGCGGGAGAATCTACCAAGTGTTTTTAGCGGGACAAAACAAGAGATTTAAGATAAAGCCTAGTACGACCTAGTGGGACAAAAGGTGAACAGTTGGCAGAACTGTTCACCTAAAGTTGGTTAAAGGTATGTCTCGATTTGGACATGCATTTAATACGTTGTACTCTTCCATTCAGAAGGTGACACGTATCAACTACTCCCACTAAGGAAGCAACCTCGTACACTATAAATAGGAGTGAGAAAGAAGAATTAACTCAACCCTTGTGCTTGGATAATTTATCTAAGTTCTTTCTCACATTGGAACCGCTGAGCCCCCAGCTGTCTACCAGCGTCTCATTGGTTCCCTTGTAAACTTGAGTCTCGAATCTAGTTTACTTGTTTCTAGGGTTCATATCTTGTTGTCATTCAACGAGTGTATTCATAGCACTTTGTAATACTTTGTTTATAATACTTAATAAAGCATTACGGGTTTGAAAAGTATTTCATTGTGTTTCATGGTTACAAGAGTTATAGCTTATCAACAATTGTCATATTAAGGGACTTTCAGCCAGGAATAGGGATGATATCTTCTGAGGGACCACCGCGCGAGCTTTCCCCAATACCATAGTCTTTTCCACTTAACGGATCTACTTCTTTTGACGAAGATTCAATTGTGAATGGCACACTCCGAATGGGAGTAGAATTTAGTGCGACTACTCTCTCTGTACCTCTGCTAGTTGTCAGAGAGGGAAACTCAAGTGCTACGGTACGTTGACCAATGCGCCATCCATTAGATAGCTCAAATGGTGTGAAGGGTCGAGGGCGCATGGTCACAATGCACGGATGCTCGCGCTTCACGAGCTGCATATAAGTTAGCTCTGCATAAGTGTGAAGGGCATATGAGTACATATGCATAACACATTTGAATTTTAAATCCTTATAGAACGAGATTTCTTACCATGATCAAGGTTGTCAAACTATTGCGGAAGGTGATTCGCAGGGAGTTTCGATTATGACTCAGCTCTAGTGCATATAGTGGCGCCTCTGGGTATTCTTGCATTGGTATCCGGTCGGCATTAATTCTCTACGCATCTGCTTCGTTATAAGTGCCAGGGATGGGACGGTCATCTTTCATCATATTCTCGGGAGTAATAAAATCATAGTCGAACGGGAATACAACCTTGTCTACCCAGAAAAATTTGTCATTTCATTTTTCAAAGAGTCTATCTTCACCTTATAACATTGTAATTGGCTGGGGCGTTTCGCAAAGGATATCCACGCGTTTATCCAGGACGGGCGATAGAAGGCGCGGAACAAATTTATGGTTGGGTCGATGTTCTTTAATAGGCAGTTTATCTCAAAATTAGAGATCTTCGCGGCACCGATGCAGTGAAGCTGTGAGAGGTGTATGCTGTAGTAGCTTAGCACGTCGATCAAGAAACGGCTTAGTGGTATACGGTGGTTGGAAAATTCAAAAAACCTGGTATATACACCAACTTTTCCAGCATGATAGCTTCCCATGTGTGCTTGTAGATCTGGCACAGTCGGGTGGAGGTCTGCAGATATATGATATTTGGTGGTAAAACTGGAAACTTCTTGTTATGATATACGGGACGTCACATCGAATAGTTGTGCCACCATTTTTTCTTTTTACCAGTACTTCAGTTGGGTGTGGATTTGACGATGTTTTCTGCTGTGGTGATTATTTCCTACTATTTTCAACAATGGTGGGGGTTTTTTGAATTGATAAGAAGAAGGTTGAAGGTCTGTAACACTGCATTTATATACACTTTCAACTCAAGGGATAATGTGACATGTGTCCAACGAGTTGGTTCATCCTACGGTGTTTGTTGGTTGGTCCCTCTGACGTGGTAAATGCCTTTCTCGGTTCCCAAAGAAAGTTGGTACTAGTGGAGTCTGACATGGATACATATTCGTGGGTAGATTCAAACTCATTTCATTGATATTGTGCATGAATTTCTTTTTATATGGGATGTCTGCGAGGGGGGCCTTAGAGGTTATTAGTCTAGTAGCCGCGGTTTGCACCTACGACCACTAGATTGGGGGGGACATGATGACGTATTGTCCCTAGTCGGGCTGGATAGTCCGACTCACGGGTGCTACCCGTATCCATCAGAAATGGATTAATACTTACGTGATGTGCACGCATCCCAGACGGCCCGATAGGTCGCTGTCGCACATACAGTTCATTGCTTAACCGTGTCCTCGTCGCGCTGCGATAATATCATACAAGAGTATAATCTATCTTATGATTATATTCGCCTATGGAAAAGAGGATATACACTTACCTCATTTATGCGATAAGGATCAATCTATTTTGAATCATTATCTTTCCCTTAGGCCGCAAGAATAGGGAGCCCAGCCTTGACTCTCTCGAGTATAAAAGGAACCCCTATGGTTCCACAAAGGTATGATACACACAATACCCTAAACCCCAATATACTTACTCTCACGCCAGAGTCTAATCGTGGGTCACAAACCCACGGTAAGCCTAACGGTGTCTGTTTAGTGCGCAGGGTCCTTAAAACAAGTTTCACTTAGTGCAAGAGTCGGAGTCCACAAGACCCTGAATTAAGCCTAATTTGGGTCAATCTCGGTCAATCCAACTTTTGTATCAATATCTTGCACATCTCTTTTTCCCCATAACCTGTTGGTCTTTCATATATTTTGTGGCGAGTGGAAGTAGGGCTTGTAAGTTATTTGCTACATATTCTTCCATTGCTGGTGCTTCTGTAGCGACTACTTCTTCGTTTTCAGCTGACGTGGGAGGTAATCTCTGTTTGTCTTTGTTGGGAGGAGGTCGAACCGACCCTTGATTCATTTTCTCTCTCCTATAGTAGGTAGTGGAGTTGAGAACAGGGTGTCCGCTCCTCGGGGAGGTGGATTAACCACATCCCGGCTATTGGCTTTGCTGACAGATCCCGGGGTAGCCCATGTGGATATGATCTGGCCGTCTATCGTTGATGACCTTCTGCCACCTCCGCTTATGTCGTCTCTGGTAATGCTTTAGAGTTTAGTGTAGGGTCCCACGGATGGCGCAAATTTGTTGATACAAAAGTTGGATGGACTGCGCTTGACTCGAATTAGGCTTAATTCAGGGTCTTGTGGGTTTCGGCTCTCGCACCAAGTGAATTTGTTTGGAGACCCTGCACACTAATAAACAGACACCGTTAAGCTTAATGTGGGCGCGTGTCCTATGATTAAACTTCGACGTGAGAGTAAGTAATCGATTTGAGAATATGTGAGGGTTTAGAGTATTGTGAATATCGTACCTTTTTGGAACCTCGAGGGTTCCTTTTATACTCGAGAGAGAGTCTTGGATGGGCTCTCCTAATCTTGCGGTCTAAGGAATAGATAATGACCAGAAATAGATTAATCCTTATCGCGTAACTATGTCAGGTGTATATCCCCTTTCCTTAGGCAAATATAATCATAAGATATATTATATTCTGTTTGATCCTATCGCAGTGCGACGAGGACAAGGTTAAGGGTTGTACCGCGCGCGACAACGGCTTACCGGGCTTGCGCACGCTACATAAGCATTGATCCATACCCAGTGGATACGGGTAGTACCTGTGGGTCGGGTTATCCAGCCCGACTAGGGACTATACGTCATCACATATTATTAAGGGTTGTTTTGATAGCTTATGCCGATAGCTAATTAAACTTGACCTATTGTTATAAGAGGTTGCTTTCATAGCTGATATTTGCTTATTATAACAGGAAAAGCCTACAAAGTTGAGGATAAACCCAACTCATCATTACAATGAGCTGATGGAGTTGAACGGAAGAACCAAAGAGGCGCCCCTAACGGTACTCAACCTTCAAAACTAAATTGGCAGTTTTTATGTATTTCTAGAGAATCAATCACCAACTGTTTGAATCCTTTTGCTTATCATTATGTTTGATAAGCCACGCCACAAGCTATGCAGGAACAAATTATCTTGCTTCTGCTATGACATTCTGGTAGCAATGCTAATATCCCGGCTTCTTTAATATGTATGGTATGTACTTCGATTGGTATTTAATATAATGTTTGATTTTCGTCCCTTCAATGTTACTTATTTATATTTGTCATTCTTCTCATTGCAATGAAAAACTTACAGTATATTATGTACCATATCTATTGCACTACAACACCAATCCATTCTATTTTATTAACACGTTGCACTATGAGACACAAATCAACATACTGTAATCATAAGAAAAAAGCTCGTCACATGGTTTGGATTAAGATATGATACCAAATAGCCATTCTATTACTTAGTCACTAAACTATTTAAAAGGAAGTACTTGATATTGTATCTTGGAAAAGTGATAACGCATTTTTAAGTGTTTTTGGTTACGCTTATATCAAATGGGGTTATGGCTTCATGTTTGGAGGAAATAAGCTACCTTTAGTTATCGTTACAATACTATCGTACACAAACGCTAACTGAACTGTAAAGGAAAAACGGCATTAGAAAATTATTTATGTCACTGTGTGAAGTTACAGACCAGGTAGGCTTACCTCAATATCTTATTTTTTATGCACGCTTTATGGAATTCTGATCTGTAGGCGTAAATATCATGTCAGCAAGATGGCTATGCACATTAGAGTTTGGCTACTGAACCTACAATGGCTACGATTGGTTCTCCTGAAAGTGAGCATTGTTTGCTTTACTTCAAACTCTTTTTAGAGATCTTATGAATAGTCATCTGTCTTTTTTTTATGTGTTTCTATTTTTTTGTGACAGGCGGCTATGTGTGGATCTATTGAATCGAGCTCTAGGTATCGTAATGGGAAGTCAAGTTGCAACAACTTAACATCGCATACTTGGTTTGAAAAATGTGCGTAGACATTGTGGGATTGATCCGCCCATTTTCAATGCTGGCAAGAAGCATGTGCTAAATCAAACACAAGGTTTGCGCTATTTCTTGAGGGTTTACTTGTTTTCCTTCTTAAAATTGTTTTTTTAGGTCCATAAAAACATACTCGCTGAAACAATTACTTGAAGCAACTTTTCTTCTCTACTTATATGCATTTTTTTATGACAAAACGCGCCGCAAACTCAAATTCTCAATGAAACTGTTGCTAGTTTATTTCGTATCTTTCATAGACGAATTGAGTAAAGTGACAATTGTTTTAATATGTTTATTTTACTAAAATTTGTATCTTTTTTGCTGCCTGAGGTTAAGTCATTTATTTTATCGCATGATCACTAATAAGAGTTGATAAAAAGATTGTTGACAAAAATAAATTACGTTTATGTAAACCGATCCAAACTATTTTGACATGTGTTATAGTTTTTAATCTCTTGCTTGCTTTTATGAATGGATAAATTATATCATGTTTGCTTTAAAAGAGTCCCAAGTAGTATGTAATATGTTTTTGATGTTGAGATCTTTGATCAACATGTGATTTGATTCATATGAACCAAAAACTTTGTATGTATAACCAACAATAAAATAGAATACATAAATACTTCACTGTATTCCATTCCGTTCACCTTTTGTCTAATACTTGCTACCACTTTAACTTAAAAATTCAATAAGGTCGATTAATACAAGAGGTGAATTGAGTGTTGGTTCATAAAGGAAACAACAAGACGCTATTAAGGTAATCAATAATCTCAATGAGGTGGTGACAAGAAAGGTTACAATAGAAGTGACAAGTCGTCTGCTGTCAATAAGCAAATCGGAGACGGTTCTTAAATATGAGCGACAAGTGCAGGTGTGTTTTTTGTGTTTTGTTTAGTAGGTTGTATAAAATTTTGATGACAAGTTAAATTGTATACTTTTTAAATTCTGGGAAATTGGTATGATTGATCATGTATGGACTTTGCTGCCATGTGGGTAGTATCAGCTTTGATACTTTGTTGTGGAGTTGTAACATCGACTGCGTGGCCTCTTTTTTGTAATTTTCACATGTATCTTTAGACTGAGCAAACATAGTGAATATTGTATTTATACAGGAAGTAGTTCAGAGTAAACTACATAAATGATAACGCTCTATGCATTCACTTCTCTTGCATTCTATCTCCAGGTGTATATTATGTTTTCCCGCATTAGATGATATTCAGCGAAAAAAAAACTACACAAGTCTAGAATATACAGAGCAAGATAGCTCTCCCGCACAAAACAATTGGGGAAAAGAGGCCAAATACAAAAGTCGCCAAATGTGGAGAAGATCTTATGAAGGCAGCAACCCTCTCACTTTATAAACATCGCTCCAAAATACCGTGCTGTGGAGCGCGGGCATTAATCCTCGTAGAAATATAATAAGTGAGAAGATGTTTTGGTAATTTTTAAGTGAAATGACGATGAAATAAAAACAGTAAAAGAAAGTGAAGAAGAGTTCCTCTCGATCAATCATACCCACCCCGCTATAAGAGCCAAAGGTATCACAACACAATTTTCCTTCTTCACTTTGTCCCCACAGCCAAATGAAAACAGTAAAAGAAAGTTAACAAGAGTTTCTCTCGATCAATCATACCCACCCCGCTATAAGAGCCAAAGGTATCACAACACAAGTTTCCTTCTTCACTTTGTCCTCACAGCTGCCACATCAGCACAAAGAAACTAACAAAAATAATCATTTACTCATGACATGCCAACCCCTATTCACTTTGGCCCCACCACTATCTTTTATTTTTCCTTTTTCATTTTCACACAAATTAAAATTTATTTCATTCAAATTAAAATTACAAATACGTAAATAAAAATTACAAATACGGAATTTCAAAATATGATAAATTTAATTGTTTCCGGGATCCGAATAAGAAAAGTCCGATGGAATACTCAAATACCTCATGACGAATTTGACGACCTTTTCTTTCTTGATTTGCCTCTCCATCTCTTTTTTTGGCCCTTGATTCTTCTACTAATGTTTCTCGTAATGTTTCTTCGTCAAGAAGTGAAGAAGAGTTTCTCTCGATCAATCATACCCACCCTGCTATAAGAGCCAAAGGTATCACAAGTTTCCTTCTTCACTTTGTCCCCACAGCTGCCACATCAGCACACAACAACTAACAAAAATAATAATTTACTCATGACATGCCAACCCCTCTTCACTTTGGCCCCACCACTATCTTTTATTTTTATTTTTTTCATTTTCACACAAATTAAAATTCATTTCATTCAAATTAAAATTACAAATACGTAAATAAAAATTACAAATACGGAATTTCAAAATACGATAAACTTAATCGGTTTTGGGATCCAAATCAGATGAGTCTGATGGAATACTCAAATACCTCATGACGAATTTGACGACCTTTTCTTTCTTGATTTGCCTCTCCATCTCTTTTTTGGCCCTTACTTCTTCTGCTAATGTTTCTCGTAATGCATCTTCATCAAGAAGCATTTGACGTTCTTGTTCCTCAGTAAGACGAAACTCAGCAGATACCTCGTATTCTTCAACAGGGCTCTTTGGTTCATCAAGTAGACAATCATTAGTAGGAACTGGGTAAGGTTGCGAGGGGATTGAGTCATGTATTTTCTCCGGTGTGGATGGGTTGCTTCGAGTTGCTTTTCGTTTGTTTTGTTTCTTGTTTCCAGAAGTGTTTTCTTGAGACACGTTTGAGAGTAGGATTTTCTGTGAGAAAATTATAGCAAGTGGAAGTAGTATTTATAGAGAAAACATAGCCGTTGGAAAATTCAAATTTAAACATAGCCGTTGGAAAATTCAAATTACAACACTATAAATAAAATTACATTACTGGATTTAAAATAAAAACATAGAAAATAAAATTACAACAACAAAATTAAAATTACAACACGGAAATTAGAATTCTCTCACTCATTCCTTTTTAAATTCCATTTGTTTTTCAATTTTAGCGGCTTCATCAAACAAAGCTTCATGTATCACATCGTCTTTGTCTGATTCTTTTTTCAAAAATTTGATTATCGAATCACGTCACTCTTTTCGAATATCATTGCATTTTTCATATGCTTCGTATTCAAATTTTGCAATGGATGCACTTTCAAATTTGAGAGCAAAATCAGCAATCGCTTTCTGCCGAACGTTGCCTTCTTTAACTAGGTTATCAACCAATGTTTTGATTTGATCAAAAGTGTGTAAAACTAGGGATGGAGATAGGTGAGAAAAACCCATAACTCACGGGTACGCACACGTAAATGGGTGGGTATTTTTGTCATTTTTCACCTACGAGTGGGTCGTGGGTATAAATCTAAACCCATCAATGGGTGGCGGGTGGGTGACGGGTATGCTATACCCGTCATAGGTAAACCCATGATACCCATCACGGGTAAACTACCCATGGGTGTACCCATTAATATACTTATGGATGTTCCCATAAACTCGTTTAAAATAAAATAAATTTCGTTTTACCTTTTAAATAGTTATGGCTTGTGAAGCTATTATAATTATAACAGCTACCACTATCAACAAAACAAATTAAAATAAAAAATACTATTCGATTTGCCAGACTAGAAAATGAAGATCAAAGATCAAATCATCATATATATATATATATATATATATATATATATATATATATATATATATATATATATATATATATATATATATATATATATATATATATATATATATATATATATATATATATATATATATATATATATATATATATATATATATATATATATATATATATATATATATATATATATATATATATATATATAGGGTAAGGATCCAATAAGAAGAAAAATAAAAATAAGAAGAATAAGAAAGAATCCTGACCACAAATTTCAAAAAGAAAGGAGAATTTCAAGGGGAGATGCATGAGTGTTTGTAGGTGCATCTGAAATGTATGACTGTGATTTTTTCTCATCCTTCTCATTTTAGTTAATATTCTTATTGGATCCTAACTATATATATATATATATATATATATATATATATATATATATATATATATATATATATATATATATATACTACTTTATAAAGCATTTGAGACCTTCTTAAAATAGCAAGGCTGCAAAATTCAGACTTTTTTTCCTACTAATTAAAGCAAGTTGTTGATATCTTCATCAATATTACTAGAATGGTGCCTGTGCAATGCGGCGGCGAGTACCTAATAACGAATTTTAAGACTAACAAATATTAATCTCTTACTCATTGTAAAGTTTTAAAAAATCGAATTAAAAACCCACTAAAATTAAAAAAGACTAAAAATTAATAAAAATATATCAAAATAAATATCGAATTAAAGAGCACAAAATTTTAAAAAATATAGTGAAATTAGATTGTAAACATATTAAATAAATAAAAATATTTTTCAGTTTAAAAGAAAAATGTTATTTTAAAAGGTTGTTACAAAAGTTTGTTACAAAAGGTTGTTTAAAAAGGTTATAATATATAATGTTGATCAAAATATCAACAACTTGCTTTATTTAGTAGGTAAAAAAGTCTGAATTTTCAGCATTGCTATTTTAAGAAGGTCCCAAATGCTTTATAAAGTAGTATAAATATACTATAACCCTTTCTAACAACTTTTTGTAACAAATTTTTGTAACAACCTATTTAAATAACATATTTTCTTTTAAATAAAAAAAATCTTTTTATTTATTTTTTATATTTATAATGTAATTTCACCATATTTTTTAAAATTTTATGCTCTTTAATTCAATATCCATTTTGCTATATTTTTATTAACTATTAATTTTTTTTTAAATTTAAAGGTTTTTTTTTTCGATTTTTACAACTTTAACAATACAAACTTAATGGATAAGTACTCGCCGCCGCATATACACACTGGAAAATCTAGTTCGTCTCTTCTTGTGTTACAAAAATATCAATTCATTCATACTAATACATATATGATACTACTGTTTTTAATTCTAACATATCTTATTCACACTACAAGGTACACGACACACCTCTAGTCCTCTAACACATCTAAATAGTTATTGACTTATTATAGTTTCGTTGTTTTTAGAGATTTTGTTTAATTTAGTTTCTTGAAACACACTTTCATAGTTACTTTTCATATACGGTTTTGTGATTTTGTTTAATTGCATTAACTCATGGGTTTACATACGGTTAACAAATACCCACGGGTATGGATATAGGTAGAAAATAATACCCACTAGTAGGTAGTGGGTTTGAAAAAAACTTCGTGGGTGGGTGACGAGTTTGATATACCCGTACCCATTACCAATGGATGTCATCTATATGTAGAACTGAACAAGCCATAATATTATATATCCATTTGAGGGGATAAATATGTTTGTTAAAAATGTTAAAATAGCACAATAATATATATAATGGTAAAAGTTTTTCTTATATATATATATATATATATATATATATATATATATATATATATATATATATATATATATAGTTAGGATCAAATAAGAACTAACTTAAAGTTTTAAAAATGAGAACCATTCAATAACCAATAGAATTAAAGAATGGTAATTAAAGTAGTGTAATTAATACAAGAAATGAAAATTAAATATATGACAATAAATGCATTATAGGTATTTTTCATTTTTTTGACTAAACATAAATGCTATTTTATTTTCAAGATATTGTACCACATCGCATCAGTTATTTTCGAGATATTGTACCATGTCGCATAAGTTATTTTCGAATTATACCACGTCGCATCAGCTATTTTCGAGATGTTGTACCATGACGCATCATTTATTTTCGAGATATTGTACCACAATGCATCAGTTATTTTTGAGATTGTATCGCGACGCATCAGTTATTTTCAAAATATTATATCACGACGTATTTGTTATTTTTAGATATTGAACTAATAGATAGTGAAATGAATAATGCATTAAAATATCTTTGAAGTATATTTAATGATCATAATCTCACTCATTTAATATCATTTCATTAAATACAACATAATAGATCCAACGGTGTAGATTGGTTCTCATCTTTATAACTTTAAAAATTCTCTCACAATAACCCTCCTCTATATATATATATATATATATATATATATATATATATATATATATATATATATATATATATATATATATATATATATATATATATATATATATATATAGGGGAGAGTTAAAATAAAAAGACTTTTTTTGGTGAGAAGGATAAGAAAGATTTTTAGCCAATCATTTAAAATCAATGGATAAGATCAATCCATATTCCTAACTAACTAACTAACCACCAAAACACGATTTTAAAAAAGTCTTCAAAAAATTCTGAAAAAATTCCAAATGGTCGGATTTGTTGGTGCCTAAAAAAGTTGTGAATAAAAGTTTTTTAATTTTGAGTTTTTTACGTTTTTCTGATGCACAAAAAACAAAATTTGATGCACAAACACGTGAATTTTGGTGTACAAACTTTTTTCATTCAAAAAATTTTCAATTTATTATAGTTTGATGCGGAATCATATTTTAAAGCAAAAAGTCAAAAGAAGTTGGGCATAAAAATGAATTCTTGATGCACAAAAAAACCTAAAAACGTAAAAGAAAACGTTTTTGTGTATCAAAATTCTGTTTTTATGCATTAAAAAAGCGTAAAAAACTTCAAATTAAAAAAACTTTTTTCACAAAAGTTTTTTGCACCAACATTCCCGATCTACTGGAATTTTTTCATAATTTTTGAAGAATTTTAAAAAAAACACGTTTAGATGGTTAGTTAGTTAGTTAGTTAGTTTGTTAGGATTTTGATTTAATCTCATCCATTGATTTTAAATCAATGGCTGAAAATCCTTCTTATCCTTCTCACAAAAAAAAGTCTTTTTATTTGATCTCTCCCATATATATATATATATATTATATATATATATATATATATATATATATATATATATATATATATATATATATATATATATATATATATATATATATATATATATATATATATATATATATATATATATATATATATATATATATATATATATATATAGGGATGGGTTCTAGAGAAAACCTTGTATTCGTAGAAAACTTAGAAAACAAAATTACAAGGTACCTTTTATAACATCCAAAAGCGGAGGGTAGAAAATGGAAAGTAAAAGAAAATAAAAGGGTTAGAATTGTCAATTTAATATTCTTGTTATCAATAAACCCTAAAACACGTCTCAGACATGTATCCTCTTCACCACCAGCCTCCAATGGTCACCATCAGCCATCGTTATCCTCTGGTCACCACCGGCCGTCGTTATCCACCACTCACCACCAGCCGTCGTTATCCACTGGTCACCACCGACCGTCGTTATCCACCAATCACTACTGGTCGTCGTTATCCACCAGTCATCACAACGACCGTACATCTCCGACCACCACAATACAACGGATACCACCACCCTTGAAACGCCGACCACCACTCAGTTCTTCATCTTCCCTAATCGCTCATTTAACACCTCATCGGGTATCATCTTATCTTCTTATAGAACTAGTTTTTTTTAAAATTTAAATAAAATATTTAAATGGTTTTTGAAGTTTTATGAAAGGTTACAATCATATTATCACCGTTTCTACAATATATTAGACATTTTTGACAACAAATAATTCAAGAAAAACATGCTTATCAAAGATGTCCGCCATGTGTTTGATGAAATGGCTGACTGATATTTTATAGCTATGATGCACACATATATACAGTAGAAACAAACATGAAATCGATACGATTGTCTTACCAAGTGTTTTCATCCAAATCTAACATCTTTTGCCTATTTTAATTAGGGATTCACAATGTAACTAAAGTATAATGCGATGCCCTAACTGTGTCAGTATACTTTAGTTATAAAGTGACAACTTAAGTAATTTAGGGTATCATAGTATATCATGGCATCAGTCTGATTTTTTGGTATAATGAAACGAGAAAGTTAGGCCACCTATCTGTTTGTTTTTTATGAATATGTATGTTTATATCTTTGATTCTTTGTAGGGGCATTGGACTGGAATGCGTATGAATGATAGAACACTTACTGCAAAGAGACGAATCTAAGGCATGTAAATTTGAATCTAGGCAAAATCATGGACTGAAAAGGGATGTTCAAAGGTAACTATTACTCATTCAGCTTCTGTTGATATACAAGTCGCATATAACTTTTGATAATGAAATACATGCTAACTCCAAAATGTATACATTGAACCCCCTAAATTTGTTATTTTCTGAAACCTGTGATTATCTAGAACTGGTTATATTTGCTTTAGAACAAAGTTATATATTTGTTATCAATAATCTGTTCGATTCGGTCCACAAACAGACATGGGTCACCAGTGAACTCATATATGAAAGGTGCAACTAATGGTGCAGTAGGCTCTCCTTAGTACCAGAATCTTGATAGCCCAATTATTTTATTAGGGCATCAGTTTTATTATTTTATTACGGCATCGGTTTTATTATTTTATTACGGCATCGGTTTTATTATTTTATTACGGCATCGGTTTTATTATTTTATTACGGCATCGGTTTTATTATTTTATTACGGCATCGGTTTTATTATTTTATTACGGCATCGGTTATATTATTTTATTACGGCATCTGTTTTATATTTATATGTATAAAAGTACTAAAAGATAAATTTGAACTTTATACTTCTTGGAACTCAAGAATAGTAGTTCTTGCCTAGCGAGATGTTCCTTCGTCATTTTAGCACCTAATTAAGTGTTTGTGTGCAACTATTTAACTTTTTATGCGTAAGGATAATGACATTGTTAAAACATTCATGAATAAATAAATGTACATCATTTGAATATTTGGAGGTTTGGGACATGGAGCGTCAACTGTTATTAGTTCATCTCATAAAATATGACTTTGTGCATTCTACTCTTTTTAATGTTAGGAATATTCAGTTCTTTGGTTTTAATGCCCAACAAAAAGTGACAACATCATATGTTGTAGTCATTGGCCTTGGAGGGGTCGGTAGTCATGTTACATCAATGCTCTTGAGATCGTGAGTTGGCAGGCTTCTTCATTTTGACTTTGTATTTATCCTATATAAAATTTGTAAATCTTTTATCCGCATGGACAATGTAATTGGACAATTTTACCACCTTATTGTTTAACCCATTGATTACATAAGGGTGGCAATTGGAAAAACCCGGACTTGTTCCGAAGCAACCAGAAAATATCATACTCGGGGATTGGACCACAACCAGCCTATTCAGATCATCTCAGTCCAGTTTGAATATCCGTGTCCCCAAGCTGGACCGTGGAACAGTGGTTATTTACTAATGATTTTTTGTCTTATAAATAGTAAGTTGCTTAATTATGTTGTACTGAAAATGGGTCAAAATTGCCACGTGTAGCTAAAAAAATAATCTGTCAAGTTTACTTCTTAACTACACTTCTCTCGTGTAGGTGAAGGGCACATGAATCCGAATCAGCCAACAAGATCTTTATAAGCTGTTCACAAAATTTGCATGAAGCCAATCATAAATGAGTATGAATTAGGTGGCAATGGACTCGAACTTGCTATATTTAAAAGGTAATTATCCCTTTGATATATGTCAAATGGAACTAAAATGGTTAAGGTGTGTCTATAACTTTGTTTGTTTCCTACACGCAGGTACTAGCAACCTGTTCTAGCGGAATAAAGTGAATTTCGTGTTACAGACTATCAGGAGATGATGCTCCAAGGGTTGTCTTCCCAGGTATTGTTAGTTGTCCTCGTCACACTTGTGTCATGGTGTTTGTTATATAAACGACATGTGTTTGTTACATAAACGACATGTGTTTAGTACCTAAAGGGCATGTGTTTTTTTACATAAATGGCATATGTTTGTTATCGTAATGTAATTGAACCTATTGTGTCTGTGCGGTGAAAAGAAAAGAATTTGCAGGTGTTGTAGAGTTGTAGATATGTATGAATTGGCCTAGGGTGTGATAGAAGTAGTGGATATTTGTGCATTTTATGTTGTGGAGTTGTAGATGTGTATGAATAGTCTAATTCGATGAGTGTAGTATGTTTGCCTTTACGGTTATCGATGGTTTTATCGGAAAAATGGAGGTGCAGTGAATATTCTAGTGCATCCGTTTGTATACTTTAGAGCATCCCTTTGTGTATTTTACGTAGAATTTGAGATTTGGCTTGTTTAGCGGCTGTTTACAATATAAACTACTTCTTTCAGTATCATCAGGCACAAAAGTTACAATTTCTTTTACGTTTTGAGTTAGCAGGCTTTTAAACTTTGTTGTGGGTTGCTGCTTGTTGATTTTAAAATGGTTGGTTTTAGTTGATTTTTAAGAATCATGATCTGTACTTTTTTGTTTGGTATTAATATGTTATGTTGTGTTCTTATTTGCAGGTCTAGTCAAGAAGACAGTTACCATTTAGCTTGCTGGAAAAGACTAATATGTTATACTTGCAACTTTCTGGGGGCTTTCTCAGAATCATTCGGTTCATGGGTGTACTGTTAGATTGTGGTTTTACTAGAAAATTAGAGGCATGTTACTATGGAAACGCATTATGCTTATCTTGTCAAAGCTGGTAGTGTGGTCGCAACTTTAGGACTTACCTATTACCCTGGTGTGATACTCTCTTCTAGTTAGTTTGCTAGCAGGGTAATGATCAATTACGGACAAACATGTGATTTGCTACTATTATAATGAAGTTTTATTCTTTTCCATCTCTTGTATTTTTTACTTACGCCCAAGTACATTTTTTTATATCATTACGATATCATTGAGCATATCATTACGGCATCTATCCACGTCGTGTGCTTTTTATATCATTACGATATCATTGAGCATATCATTACGGCATCTATCCACGTCGTGTGCTAAAGTGATTTGCTACTATTATAATGAAGTTTTATTCTTTTCCATCTCTTGTATTTTTTACTTACGCCCAAGTACAGTTTTTTATATCATTACAATATCATTGAGCATATCATTACGGCATCTATCCACGTCGTGTGCTAAAAATTGCAACATCCTCCTATCCACGTCCAGAAGCAATTATCAGTCCGCCAAAATATCTGCTCGCTTAAAAAATGGCTTATGTTGTTTCGCAATAGTCCATAAAATATTTATGCAACAATAGACAAGTAAATCACAGAAGATCAATGTATTGGGTTTACTGTGTCTCGAGATCAGAAAAAGCAAATGAGTTCCAAGAGCTAATTTGAACACCCTCGTAATATTCACTACACATATTTGCTCAACTCTTACCGGGTAACTCTTAATTTGATATATTGGTTCTTTGACCACAAACAACAAAGGACTACATCAATACGCAATTCCATAATATAGTTAAATTTATCAAGTAACCTTGTACATGGGTTGCTTACACCTACATAACCAAGTTTACAAGGAAGCTAATCAGGTTTTTTGCAAGGTTCATCATGTCTTCTTTCCAAGTAAGGCTGGTCGTGTTGCAATTGCATAAGCATATTGGCCTTCAATACGTGGGTCCATGATGTGGAGGATATTTATCTTGATCGTCAAGAAAAACTTAGCATATACAACTAGTATTTGCTCACCTTATGGACATTTTTTTGTCAATGTATCGTCGCTTTGTCGCCTCTTGTCAAATCATATTTATGTTATCGAAGGTTAGCAAGCAACACTGTCTTCACACCTGCCAGCATACTTCTTGCCTCAAGACCCATTTTTATTATCTGAAACAAGTTTTCGTATATGAATTACATACTAGAGCTGCAGGAAGTTGCACAAAAACAAATATAGATGAATATTCATTACCAAGCCTCGTTTAATACATATTGTATTTTTAAGATCTCTATGTGTATTTATCTGCATATCAAGTCAACGCAATAAATATCAGTTTCCATATAGGCAGCATAGCATAGATTAAAGCAGTCCATATTTTTTACACATGATATTAAGCGAGCAATGAAACATGATGTACACAATAAAATCTAAACTGGCAACCTGATGTGTGGAAATGTTAGGAGCAACACCTTGGGATCACCCACGTCGAGAGTATCTGAGAATAAAATCATTTAGATATATAGGTTCCAAGATAGTACAAGATGGATAATTGATGATGCACATAAACACGAAATTAACAATTTCGAAAGCAGCAACAACATTATGTTTCTATAGTTGAAGGTTCTGCTAGCAATTGCGTCCCATTTACTTATGAATAGTTAGAACGGGTCAAAGCAGTAAAAAATCGCACAAAGTGCATTGTTATTAAATAAGCATTTTAAACAATTTTAATTATTATAGTTACCAATCATTAACTAACGGGTTTGGAGAAAAAGTTTGTATGGTCAGCCCAACCCAAAACCAATCTGAAAAGTTAATATTTTCACCCATTATCCTACCAATGACCCGCTCACTATGCTACCTTTACTACCATAGGAATTATATAATGCTTTACTGACCGTGAATAAACATATGTTTTTGTGCATTTGTCAATAGTTATGTCATTAAGTTTCCTTGCACAAAAGAAGTCACGTTTTTATATAGATAACATACTGAAGAAATATGTCAAACTTGCCATTATGAAAAGCGAAACGAATTCGATTTTGATTACTAAAAAAATGATGAAAAAGTCATTTCCCTTTGCTCCATTTTGACAGTTTATTCAGGTCTGCCAAACTAAACACTCTCTATTTTGAAACTATGAAAACTTTGAACTTGTTGCTTCCATCTGTTACTCTCGTCAACATCAAAAAGTTGTTCTTTGTGTTTTTTCCCTGTTTGGAAGTGAAAACGTATAAATATTTGTTGGAGCAGATACTCGACTAAAACTCGGGTCCACCACAAGAAAACTAGAGGAAAACATACGCATTTCTGTTGACACTAGATTCATCAAATCTCATTGACTTTTATAAACACGGCGTAGTTTTTGGATGTGTAATGTAAGAAAACATCAATAATCCCGCAAACTTAAGCATACGTATTTATTCCGTAAGCCAACCACGGTAAGTTAAATAACCAAATTTTGAGCAAGATATACAAAAATATTTAACCTGTGCCTGAAGATGGAATCATGCTTCATGATAGTTTGCCTAGTTTGCCCATAAGGATATCTGTTGTATCCATCCACCGCTGACCTTTTGGAAAGTAGTCATAATGCTGGTTGTTTGTGAGGCCAGAGATGTTGTGAATTTTGTCGTTCTAATATATATACAAGGCACCATTGTGAAAACTGTTGTTTAAATCCGTCATGGAACCTAGAAAATATGTCTTGGGTTGTACTTCGGCTCTCATATCTGCAAGTAGAAGAAGGAAAAAATGTATTAATACAACACTGAAGTAAATGAGTGATCTAATCATTTTTCAGCTTCTCTAAATTAGACAGAATTCCTTACAAAAGCTGACTTCATAAACTTCGTTGCAACCTGAACAAACAAATAGGATAATAAATATGTTATTCACACTTGTAATCTTGAACGTACATATTCCATGTGTCAAATGATCAAAATGCTGTAGATAATGATAAAAGATATGTTAATCCAAAACAAAAGTCCTTAAAATCTCTAACCATTGCTAAACCACGTGAATCACTATTAGGCAGCAACACACGTGAAACCTCTAGCTCGTCTTGCAATCAAACACTCATCCTTTAAACTGCTGAACAGTAGCGAATAATACTAAGACGTACAATTTATAACATATCAACATCCGTTCAAACAAACCCTCGATAATTTAATACATAATCAGAAAAATCTTGAGCCTTATACCATTAAAGGCCTGTTATCAACGGTATCAAAAAAATTCAAATATGGACGGGCTCATCACCTAATTGGTTAGTGGGGACAAGTCAGTAGTCACTGAAACTAATTTTAGGCCACCTAAATATTCATATCATTTCGTTATACCAAATCTGGTATAAATTAGTGCATCATACGTATAAAATTTGGTTGACACGTCTAATCAAACACCTTGTGTGCTACCTACTTAAGCACCAATTTGTACCTATTTTAATCTTAATATTATTCCATATCATATTTAGATCAACAAAAACCGAACAAGTTATTAAGAATACAATCAAATTAATTGATGATAACAGTAAAAACTATTAAAACAAACCATACTTTCAAACTTAAATGATGATCTGACTACATACTGGGAACGGATTGGTGAAGAACAATGGTGAACGATGGTGTGGCGGGGAACAGCGATGAACTGTGTTGGGGCCCGGTAGATATGGTGTGGGAGAAAACACGTTATCAAACACGGCGGGGAATTGTGGTGAATGGTCGGAACGATTGTTGAGGATGATGATGAACGATTGGGAATGGTAGTTCACGGTGGTGAAGGGCGGTGGAGATGGTGGTGAAGGGCGGTGGAGATGGTGGTGAAATTCACAGGGGAGAAAACAAGTAATCAGAGAAAGGAGAAAATGACAAAAATGAAAAAATAGAGATTAAATACTTGGAAGTTTGAAAAGTGTCAACAATAACCCATAAGATTTGATAAATTACATACGGCCCCCTGTAGTTTTTGCGAAAAAATTAAGAAAAAAGAACTTTGATCCAACGGTTGAGATGAGGTTTTCTAGGTTTTCTATTGAGATTAAGTTTTCTATCGATCCCATCTCTCTCTCTCTCTCTCTATATATATATATATATATATATATATATATATATATATATATATATATATATATATATATATATATATATATATATATATATATATACTAGAACGGTACCCGCGCAATGCGGCGGGGAGTACCTAATAACGAATTTTGACACTAACAAATATTAATCTCTTACTCATTATAAAGTTATAAAAAATCGAATTAAAAACCCACTAAAATTGAAAAAGACTAAAAGTTAATAAAAATATATTAAAATGGGTATCGAATTAAAAAGCATAAAATTTTAAAAAATATAGTGAAATTAGATTATAAAAATAATAAATAAATAAAAAGATTTTTCAATTTAAAAGAAAAAATGTTATTTAAAAGGTTGTTACAAAAGTTTGTTACAAAAAATTGTTAGAAAAGATTGTAGTATATATTGTTAATGAAAATATCAATAACTTACTTTATTTAATAGGTAAAAAAGTCTGAATTTTCAGTCTTGTTATTTTAAGAAGATCTCAAATGCTTTATAAATTAGTATAGATATATATTTGCTAACGGCTATATTTTGCTCTCCTCGTTGAAGACTCGTCGCTGCGGCAACGAGAACTCGACGACAGGGTGCATGGGTCTGGAGACGAAGCCCGACGAAAGTGTCAGCAAGGCTCGACAAACCCTCGCCCACCGTGACACTTTGGCTCTAACAAGAAGTCAAAATGTAAATATTACGCATCACCAAAACAAACCCATTGCTTGCTTCTTCCAATACTCTCCACTCTTTGAGGAAGACACGGCACACCTTCACCACGTGTCACCATCCCATTCGCTAATCACCCACCCAATCTCTTTATATAAAGAAGAGAGAGCCCACACACCCAATCACATCCCAAAGAAAACCCCACACACACAATGAACAACAAACTCACACTCTCTCTCATCCTCCTAATCTCCGTTACCTTCACCGTTAACGCCGTTACAGATTCCGTTACCGACCCTTTAATCCGTCAAGTCATCCCAGAATCCGAACAACAACAACCCCTTTTAACCGATGAGCATCATTTCACGCTATTCAAGACCAAGTTCAACAAGGCGTACGTTAGCGAGGAGGAGCACGATTACAGATTCTCGGTGTTCAAGGCTAACGTGCGCCGTGCTAAAAGGCACCAGCTGTTAGATCCGACGGCTGAGCATGGAGTGACTAAGTTTTCGGATTTGACTCCGGCTGAGTTTAAGGAAAAGTATCTGGGGTTGAAGGGTGGTGTTAAGTTTCCGAGCGATGCGAATAACGCCCCGATTCTGCCCACGAGTGATTTGCCTGAGGAGTTTGATTGGAGGGACCATGGTGCTGTTACTCCTGTTAAAGATCAGGTATTTCCCGTTGAATTTTTTATAAATTTGATGATCGGAAATACGTTGACTTTTTTATAAATTTGATGATCGGAAATACGTTGACTTTTTTTAGATATGATTAGGTTTAGGATTATTTAATTTCTGATAGTTGATGATAGAATACTATAATTATTATTTTGCTTGTGTAGATTATAGGATTATAGTTATTTTGTATGGAGCGGGCTTATCGGGTTTTTGGGCTTTCAAAATAAGCTAGCTTATCAATTGAGATAGCTTATTAGATTAGCTTTGTTTGTCACTTGAACCTATGGAATCTTTTATAAGCCATAAGCCCTATAAAAATGCTTAAGGGGGCTTGTAGCTAGTCAAATTACTTAAACACTTCAAAATATAATGGATTATCACGCAAAAGCCGGTAATGTATATTTGATCTATTCTTATGCGATATTACATTAATAAACTTCATCTCTCGCCTAACAGCTTTATAAAATATAAGCTTCAGCTTCATAAAAATATAGCTTCAGCTTTTGGCTTATAGTATAAGCCTCACCTCCAGCCGACCATTGAGCCAAAACATACCATGTGCTGTGATGATAATTTTATTAATTCAAAGCATGGTTGACTTGTTATATATGGATGTGATAATGTTTGTAAAATACTGTTTGTTTAAGTTTAGACAAAAAAACACATACGGTTTAAGAAAAAATTGATTATTACGGCTTGAATTTGACATTTTTACCTTTTGACTACTAATTACTGTTTGTTCTCTAATTTTGTATTCAAACGATCTATTTTCGGATAGAGAGTGTGATTATGACTGGTTAAACCCATTAATGTTTTTTTCTCTAGTTTTGTATGTTATTTTCAAAAGTGAACAATATTAGTTAGCAGTCTTGGTTGGTTATAAACTAGGATTGTATGAATATGTTGTGTAATTTTTACATTTTGTCAAGATAACATTGATGTGTCGTAATCAGAGCAGTGTGTTTAGTATGAAACTTTTTAACGTGTTGGTGTTGGTGGCGGTCTCTTAGTTACCGTGTTATGATGTTGTGTGGTGATTTTAATTTTATGGGATGTTATTGAAGGGTTCATGCGGATCATGCTGGTCATTTAGTACAACTGGAGCTTTGGAAGGATCTCACTTTCTTCAAACAGGAGAGTTGGTTAGTCTCAGTGAGCAACAGCTTGTCGATTGTGATCACGAGGTTTGTAGCGTTGCTTAACTCATGTGCTTAAATTAATTGTTTGTTATCATTTATGTTTTTTAAACCTTTTTGCATCCCTTTGGAATTGCGTCATTGTATACGATAGTCATTCATAAAAGCAGGCTAGATAATACTCATTTGTCACTATGAGAATTGCTAGTTAATTGGTAAGAGTGTATCTTGTCGTTGTGGTGCAGTGTGATCCAGCCGAAAAGAATTCGTGTGATGCTGGCTGCAATGGTGGGCTGATGAACAATGCATTCGAGTATATTCTCAAGGCTGGTGGAGTTCAGAAAGAATCAGATTACCCATACACCGGAAAAGATGGTACTTGTCACTTTGACAAATCAAAAATCGCTGCATCTGTCGCCAATTTCAGTGTCATTGGTACTGACGAAGACCAAATTGCCGCCAACCTTCTCAAGCATGGACCTCTTGCAAGTAAATCTGCACCAAAATGAACCCACTATTATATTATATTTCTTTACAATTTTAACTTAAATCCCACATCTTCTATGCAGTTGGAATCAATGCGGCTTGGATGCAAACATATATTGGCAAAGTTTCATGCCCGTATATCTGTTCAAAGAAGCGTCTGGATCATGGTGTTCTTTTGGTTGGGTATGGGTCAGCTGGGTATGCACCCAGCAGACTTAAGGAGAAGCCATACTGGATCATCAAGAATTCATGGGGACCAAACTGGGGAGAGGATGGATACTACAAGATCTGCAGTGGTTACAATTTGTGCGGGATGGACACCATGGTTTCAGCTGTGGTTTCTACTAATACCTAATAACTGTGTTAGAATTGGTGTTTGAATACCAAATCCTGTACATATGTATTGCAAACAAAGTCAATAGTTGAAAGCTTATGGCGCTATATGCATATTCGCTTCGCTATCAACATTACTAGGTTTTAATTCGTAATGGCTTGTGCTTTCAGTAATGGTTTTATGTGAACGTGGTTTTCTAATTTTGTATATCCTAACTGAATAAGGAACTGTAAGTCTGTAAGTGAATGATTTCAGCCTTTTAGGCAGTTATGTCAAACCACAGCTGATGTCCAAATACGTATCATAGTAAATCCATTGTATCATCCCTTTACTGAAACTAATGTAATTTGTCAAAATCCTTCGGGTAAATCACAAAAGTCACATATGGAACGAAGCATACACTCAATTTACATAAAGAGTAAAATATCTTCGAGTGTAGCGTACATATTGACCAAAAAAGAGAACGAAAAGTCGTTGGCGTGTTGTATTGTTTTTGGAATAGGCATTTTCAAAGTTAGAGCATTAGGTGTGTCACGGCGACTTTTATTGAAAAAACTAGCAATATGCTAGAACGTTACAATGTAACTAAACTAGGGTTTTTCAACCAATCGATCCAAGAAAAATTCAGATGGTACCGCCATTTACACCAATTAAAAGAAAAAAGAACTATATCGTCAAAAATCTCCATACGTCATGGCGCTACTTCATAAAAAATGAGACGATTCCGAAACCTCCAAACGAACCACCATGTAACATAGAACACTCCTTCCAAAAGAGATTTGAGTTTAGAAGACATACGGATTGAGGGGAACCAACTCCGCTAATCTCGAAAAGACGACCAACCATGATTGGGTAAGTCCCACCATCGAGTCACTCAATTAAGAATATTCTGCACCATGTTGCACCGGAAGAAAATATGGGACGTGTCCTCTTGATCTGCAAGGCACACCGGACAAAGCAAAGACATAATAGGGATATCTCTGATAGCCAAATTAGATCTAGTCGGAAGGCAATTTTTTCGAGCTCGCCACATAAGAATATTAACCTTAGTCGGAGCTGCTTTGATCCACGCTGATGGATTGTCTCGAGGAAGGAACATGTCATCTAAGAAAACTCGAACCCTTAACCCTAAAAACCCCGTATCCAGATAGACTACAAAACCATCTATCAGTAATGTTGGATAAGGAGATTGGCTCCAACATGGAAAGAAGCTCATCGAGCTGTGCCAGTTCACGACCCCCACGCGGCTGTCTACGAAAAGTATCAATAATAGGAGCATTAATTTTTGAACTTATCGTAGCTTCATGATCTGATTCCAAAGCAAATAACCTAGGGAATTTTGCGTATAAAGGCAAATATCCCAGCCAGTGATCTAACCAAAAACGTGTAGGGCAACCGTTTCCTATCCGACGTTTACAATGCTCCCAAAAATCAAACCCTTTGTCTTTTAAGGACTGAATTTCCTTTAAAATAGCACTCCAATTAGATGAAATCTGTGAATTATGAAGGTCAATCGATTTACCATAGATGGAACAGATGACTTTACTCCAAAGAGAGCCATCATCCGTGATAAAGCGCCAAATCCATTTGAGCAGAAGGGCTCGGTTTAAAGCAAAGTAGCTAGAGACTCCCAATCCTCCATTGTTTTTAGAAGCTAGAACCTTGTTCCACGCCACCCACGTGATTTTCCTCTCCGATTGATCAATACCATTAAAAACCCGACTCCTAATTCCTTCCATTACCTTGAGGACTCCGTATGGAACCTTGAAAAGAGACATATTATAGATCAGCAAAGCTCCAAGGACCGATTTCAAGAGATTAAGACGACCCCCTATTGAAATTGTTTTCGATTTCCACTTAGATAACCTAGCACGAAGCTCAGAAACAGTGTCTTCCCAAGCCAAAAGACGAGAAGGTTGTTTACCGACTAACACACCTAAGTATTTGAACTGATCGTTCATAACCGAACAACCAATAGTGGCGGCTGCAGTTTGAATGTCAGAGTGGTTAACCCCCACACCCATTAGCTGACATTTTTGAACATTAATTCGAAGGCCCGATGCAAGAAAAATTCTGTTAAGAATTTTAATGATACCTTGAAGAATATCTCGTGACCATTCTCCAAGAAACATTGCGTCATCAGCGTAGAAAAGATGAGATAACGAAATAGAGCCCGACAAAGATATCCCTTTGAAAAGTCTCTGATCAACTGCCCGATTAAGAGATAAATGAAACGACTCCATGACAACAATAAAAAGGTACGAAGCTAAAGGATCTCCTTGCTTTAACCCTTGAAAACAAGTGAATTCATCAGTTGGGCTACCGTTCACTAGAATGGAAGATTTAGCTGTAATGAGAGTACTCCGAATCCAGTTGCACCACTTTGACCCAAAACTAAAACCTGCTAAAATGTCAAGTAAGTAATCCCAACGTACCTAGTCGTAAGCCTGAGCAAAGTCGACTTTAAAGAATATCACTTGAAGCTTCTTTCTTTTACACCACTGAAGAATCTCGTCCAATATGAATGGCCCGTCTAAAATTTGTCTTTCTGATATAAAAGCTGTCTGAGAATCAGAAATAAGCTCCAAAATAACCGAAGCAAGTCTGTTAGCAAGAATCTTGGTGACCACCATGTAAACACACCCAATAAGACTGACAGGACGAAAGTCATTTACAAATTTGGCGTCAATAACTTTCGAAATAAGGGTCACAAAAGATGAGTTACACCCGTTAGGAAATGAGCCCTTAGAGAATAAGTAGTCTACGATATCACTAAAATCCTACCCAATAAAATCCCAATACTTTTTAAAGAACTCGAATGTAAAGCCATCTGGTCCCGGGGACTTATTTGCGCCACAATCCCACACTGCCTTCCTAATTTCATCATTAGAAACATAGCCTTCTAGCTCATCAGCTTGATACTGTAAAAGCTTCTTGGGAAACTGGAAGTTAACTTTGAATCTTGAATCGACTGGTTTCTTAAACCTATTAGAAAAGTGAGAGAAAAAAGCAGTTTTTATTGCATTAGGGTTAGCACACCAAAGACCATCCACGAATATACCTTGGATAGCAAACTGCGACCTTCTCTTATTGACCCTCCATTGAAGAATTTTGATTTTTCATCTCCCTCAATCGCCCACTTGATCTTGGAATTTTGAAGAAAGTCCTTAGAATCAGATTTTGGAATGTGTATCAATTGACGTTTCAAGTCAAGCCGATGTAGCATTGTCATGTCGTCAATCACCCCTCCATCTAACGCCTTGTATATCACGCCTAATTCCACAGTAATATCATTCTTGACCCGAGACGATTCCTCCTTTCTATTTTTAATCCAAACCCGAATAATGCACTTAAGGTCTTTAAGTTTTTTCATAAACCTGATCATACAATTGTTGTCCGTATGAGAGAATGAACATGTAGAACCTTGGTAATCTATGATCTAACAAGAGGGTTGATGTTTCTAGTGAGAGAAAGTAGAGAGAGAAAGATGAGAGAAAATGTGTGAAATGTATTAAGTAAATAAAACAACCAACACCCCTTTCCATGAAAGAAAGGGCTTTATATACCCAAGTCCATTAGTGGACTTTGGCCTCCGGCCCATGAACATGCTCATGGGTCGGGCTAATATAAAATGTAACTAACTTATACTACGAGCCCTTAACTATATTGTTGGAATGACCGAGACTTTCTAAATACGAAAAACGTATTTCCAACAATATCCCCCGAAAGGGAGGTCACTCCAAATTACAAAGTCCTAATCTAGCATGTTAGATCTTCGTTCTCGTGCTCGTAGTCCACTTTCTCTTTACTTCTTTTTCTTTTCTTCATTCTTGTGAATATGTGTTGATTACCATCAGGCTTTGGCTAAGAGCATGTTCTTTTGGTCTTTCACGTGCATTCTTTGCCTTCTTGTGACGTTCGCCTCTTCGTGACTTCATGTCCAACATACCTATCCTTTGTTATTTTGTTGAATTCTTGAAAGTTTCAGAGATGATACAGCGGAAGACTTTTAGGTCACACTTTCTTGAATTTTGCAGAAATATTTCATGCAGAAGGAATAAGTATGTGAGGACGACTTCATCTGGTACACCGCAACGCCACCGTCTTCAAATGCAGCAACATAATAAGAGACGGATAAAATGGCTTTGACATTTTATTCTTATTCGGTAGCATTTTACCTCCGGTCGATGAAGACCGTTGGACGATAATAAATATCGTACTTGTGACAGGTAGCTCTAATTAAAGATCTCATTGACAAGATTTCGCGGGTAAACCCGTTCTCTTTATTCGACCGTCCAAAGCTGACTGCAAACATAAAGAGTGAATCAATTGGATATTAAATATCCTTATGATTGAAGCCGTCAATTCATGAACCTTGAACAACTGAATTTCAATTAAGATTTTCACCATCGTTGCTTTCCAGTTGTCACGAGCTCGATTCTAATAGAATCTTGCTTGTCACCTACCGCAGTGCTGTTTGATGTTGACACTGGAAGGATTTCCACTCTTCACTGTGAACACTAAAGAATGCCACTCTGAGTGTTCTAGAAAGATCACTTGGATTTTGCGTAGAGGCCCTGGAACAAGTTTAATCTCAATTAAGAGTCAAACCATCGTTTCTTTCCAGTTATCACAAGAGTAGTTTTTAAAGAACCGCACGTGTCATCTACCATGAGCTTGTTTGATGTTGGCTCAAGCAGGATTTCCATCTTCATTGTAATACTTTCGTATCACTCAGATGTTCTAACAATATTACAAGAATATTGCGTATGACTCATAAAAATCTTTCTTGTTTTTAATATTGGATAAAATTGTGTCATAATGAGACTTTTGATGATTTCGTGGCTCTAGACTCAATAGTGCATTTTGTTTTGGTGAGCAGAGGCTGGAGAGGATTGCCACCTTTTCAATATCAATTTATTCGGAGTGAATAAACCAATAGATAACGTGTTGAACTCCGTGACATTAAAACAAATATATTTTGAGAGATATTTAAGTTGGCTGGGAGGGGTTGTGCATCGCGTCACTGGGTCCATGATACTTTCGTCTTCAAGATGAGTTGACCCGATTTCTGCCTAAGTTGTAAGGAGGGTTTCTTTCTTTACACCTTTATCTTTACATTTCTTTTTCATTCTTCAATCCCTTCAATGCTTACCAATACATCATCACTAGCACCTTGTTGTGATTGTTCCAGTGCTAGCATCAGTACTTGGTCGGCATTCAGCTATGTTTACAATCCATTCCCCATCTTTCCTAAGGACTTCTATTTTCTAACTATGGAATTGTCCTTGGGAAGATTCCTTCGGTTCTTGGAAGAATCATTGGACTAGTACCTAATCCTACCACCCTTTTGTCACCACAACCGTCGCGAATTAAGTGTGTTTTGGGTAAGTATTAGGCTCCATGAAAATTCCTTAAAATCGCTGAGGTACTTGTGATATAAATATCAAGAGTTTTTGTACCTTCAGCGTTTTTTACCACAAAATGCTCCCCCTTAACATATGCATAGCACATACCAAGTTGGATTTTCTATTAAGCCTTTTTCATTTTTAGCCACGTATATTTACAAGTCTCTTTAATCCCATTTTCTCCCCTTATCCAAAATGTTAACCATCAATATTTTGGATATTAATGGATTAACCGGTCTTTGGGTAACAAAATGAAATCGGTTGTTAGCCATAGAACATATTAATGCTCCCCCTCAAATTAATGAGGGTTAGTTGTAGTGCTTGAGTAAGATATGTTTTGAAAGATTTAGAATCTCGTGAGAAATTCTTGAAAAACATCATACTTTCACACTATAACAAGCCACAAAAGCCTAATGTACACAAGATATATACATATTAACAAGTGAGTGTATGGAGTTGACGTGATGTAGTACGATAACCACGTTTAAATGGATCGTTCCATAAGCCTGTGGTGAACTCCATATGGTCTGCCACACACGAATCGTTCCAGATTATGGATCAACCATCGTTCCCTTAACTTCTCCTCAATCTTCTGGAGGGTGTAGTTGGCACTCTTGATAAACCTGCCGGTCCATTGATACTTCACTTCTGGAAGGCCTTGGTTGGAATTGAACATCAGCAGCTTGTCATGAACATGCTTGAGAGTACCATCGCTGAATTTGTGCAGTTCTGATATTCTCATATATTGCTTGACCTCTGCTTCATTCAGGTAGAAGATGCTTGTGTTCGGTTTAAGTGTACCAATGTATGGCTTCTTATCTTGGTGATAATGACTCAAAGGCGTTGCGTAAGGACGCGCCAGATTTAGCCTGGATTGATAACTCTCCACACCTAGTTGTAAGTCTTCAAACCGATGCTTGATAACAACTCTTTGAGTGTATTGGCGAATGTTGGAGCTTAAGGCAATGAAATCTTCAGGTTCTAAGTGAGGGACCTTGCCTTGAGCCAGGATAAGCAGAAAATCTTCTATATCTTCAAGGCGTAGAAATTGGAGATCTCCTTCACTTACAACATAAATCTTACTGTCATCTCGTTTGAACCTGATCTGTTTCAAGTATGCATACCCGAATATCTGTAGAATAGTAACTCCCTGTATTCTTATCATTTGACGGTTTGAAGTGATGAGTTTACCTTCTTTCTAATGATTAAAGAAGTTGTAAGCCAACCTCTTCTTGCCATACCAATGAGAGATACCTAGTCTCGCATATGGATCGTATGTTTTAACAAGCTTTCTACTCCATAGGGTTGGAACCTTATCTTCAATCCAAGGAACATTCTCCAAGTTTACTACCTTGCCCATGGTTAATGATGTAGCGTACTTGTTCGCGCCGTTTTCTAAGTAATCAAGATCACGGTTGACAAAGTACTACGTTGGGAGGTGCTTGGCTGCAGCAATGATAGAAGCTGTTAATGGAAGAAGTATTGGAGTTTGTTCACCTGAAGCTGTTGATTTTATTGCTTTCATGAGCTCATTGGTGTGATATGCTCCCTCATCTTTGCCAATCTTCATAGTATCCCAAAAGCTTTTATCTTTAAGCATCGTTTGAAGTACGTTTGGATCCATTGTAGGTACTCCATATGTGTCCACAAGGAATCCAGAGAAGTTGCTTGGATTATTGAGAAATTGTGTAAGATCCTCCTTTTCATGATCAGAGATTGTACGTGCAGTTGCTACTTGTGTGAGCCAGGGCTGCTTTGGAACATTCTCATCAACATTGAATGTGTCAGAAAACTCAGGATCTGGTTGAGTTAAGTCTTCAATATCCATATCGGTGTAATGCTAAATAGTTGTTGGTGGTGGAGATTGATGCTCCACAGACTGCATCGGTTCGTCTTCATGCATAGGTTCATCTTCGTGCATAGGTTCTTCAGGTTCTATTGGTGAAACAGTAGTAGGAACCGGTTCAGAGGACTTACCTGTGTCTTTGGATTGATCATCCCCATCATTCTCTGTGTTTTTACTCTTATTTTATTGCTCATCAACATCTTTTTCTTTAGTACCAACATCACTTTCTTCTTCATCCTCATCACCTTTCTCAGAATCCTCATCATCTTCACCTTTCTCTGATTCTTCGCCATTTTTACCCGTATCCTCACCTTTACCATCATCACCATTCCCTTCTCCCTTACCATTAACATTCCCATTACCGTCATTATTATCATCATCGTCATCCCCATCACTTTCCTCATCCTCGTCCTCCCCGTCATCCTCATCATCATCCTCTTCCTCCTCGTCCTCTTCCTCATTCTTATCAGAATGTTCTTCCTCCTCCTCATCCACTTCCTCATCTTCATCATTGACATCCTCATCCTCATTTTCAGGCTCCCGACGTTTCCTTTTCTTTGAGGATTGAGGAACTTCAGTGTCTTCCAATGGTGATGTGTTAGAAGCTTCCAATATTGCTTTAGCAAGAGCTCTCTGCAGCTTGTGTTGAGCCTTTGTTTCTGGTAACTCAATTGTGGTTAATCAAGTCTCCAAAGTCTTTATTAACTCAAGGTTGGTAAGGCCTTTTGTCAGTAATGCTAGAAACTCCTGATGAACACATGACTTGACTTCACTTTTAATGATGTTAGTCATAGTATCATTAATGGAATCGATGAAGGCAAGGTTTTCTTTGTCACGTTCTTCCTTTTCGGCAATAAACTCCTCATGCTGCTCTGTAAGTCTTATGACGCTGGCATATATATCTTGAAGTTTGGACTCGTCACGGTTCTGTGCTCTTAGGGCTCGTATAGCAGGATTAGTGATCGATGTTATCAGCTTTGCAATTTGTTTTGCCTGAGCCTCCAATTGTTTTTGAAGGTTCTGAATGACTGCATCATTGACCGTGAGAAACGGATTGGAGGTGGATGGTAGTTGTTGTACTTATTGAACAAGTTGTGGGGTGGTGGTTAGTACAGGTTGTTGGATGATCGGTGGCGGTGTTGGGACAGTAATATGGGCGGTGGTTGGTACGGGTTGTTGGATAATTAGTGGCGGTATTGGGATAGTCATTTGGGCGATGGTTGGTACGGGTTGTAAGGTGGTGGTTGGTGTAGGTTGTTCGATTGTGGGTTCAATCAGGGGAACGGTTGTCACAACGGTGCTGAACAATGGTGTCGGAGGAGGTGTTTGTTGTGTTGTGGGAGTCAACGTCAGGTGAGAATCGTTTGATGCAATCATTGCTGATGGATTGGGGAGTGGTTTGCTGAGGTTGACGTTCTAGTACAAAGTAGTTTCCATATCATCTTCTCCACCTTCTAGAGTTTGGTCTTCATAATCATAGTTGAAAAGATTCTCTATGTCTTCATCATCTTGGATTTCTTTGTCTTTGGGACCTTCTTCTTTTTTGGTCTCTTGCTCTTCTTCATCAGTTGAACTGTCTGGATTTCCAAAAGCTTCACGGGTTATTTCTTTAGGAGTCTTTGATCTAGAACCACTACCTTTTTTCTTGACAAGTTTTTCCAACCGACTCTGCTGAAGTGCTATTCTCATCTGTTTTTCTTCAGAAATTGATGCTGTAGTATCTTCTTCCTCTTCACCTTCATCATAGAGTTGCTCTTTCCCTTTAGCCTTGCCTTTAGCTGTGGATGAAGAAGTCTTTTGGCGCTTGGCAATGTTTTTCTTCCTTTTACCCTTTTGCTGAGCATATGAATCTTCTTTTAACCTGTTCATATGTGCTTCAATATCCCTGAGCATTTGTTTGTATGGTTCACTCTCCTTGATCCCTTCATTGATCATTACATCGGGCACTAGAGCTGGACGCAGTGAGTACTTAGTAGACATACCGTCTTCATTCATATGCTCCATCACGTTGTCTCTATTTGGTGTATGGTAGAAAAAATTCCCACGCTTATCAATGGATGGCGTACTCTTCATGAAATGATTGATGATGAGATTTGTGAACCGTAGAAATGGAAGATGCATAGACTTCTTCTTGGTATTAGTGAGCTGGTAGCAAAATTCGTCCCAAAGTAGTAGGGCATAATCCACTTTAGCTCCAGTGTAGAGACCCTAAAATATATGAGCCTGAGGGGGTCTCATTGTGTCGGATCCATAATTCTTTGAAGTGAAGCACTTGACAATGATGGTGAAAATTGCTTTCCGCGGTTGCCCGATGTGTGAAGTGTGAAACTGAGACAGATTACGAATCTCTCCCTCATAGTTCAGAAGTCGAATTACTCTAAGCATCTCTATTGTATCTGGGTTAGGCACATGCTGTTCTCCTTTTGCTAACTTAGGAAACTTGAACAATTTCCTGAATTGACTCAAGTCAAGCATCATTTTCTTCTTATTGAGCATGAAGGTGATAATCTTCTTTGATAATTGTTTTTCCTATGAGATTGATGTTGTTGCCCAAAACTCGTGCATATAAACTTCAGGTACTGATGCGATGGCTCTTAAGGCACCCTTTAGTGGTGACATGTCCAGGATATCCATTGCGACTTTGAAGGCTGCAAAAGTTGGATCAAAGTCATCTTTCAGACGAAAGTTGTTCTCTGCAGGTGACAGCCTGGCACTGAGTGGAACGAGTGCAAGATCGAGTTGTAGTTGTTGTTCTTCGGTGATCGACATTTTCGTGCTTAGATAAACAACATATGCAAATTATAGATAAAGAATTATATATATCATACATCATATAGTCATTTTGCATGCAGAAACGTATCAAGTCACATAAATTTACTTGATGACGTTATCTAAGAATAAATCCTAAGTCATTTTATACTTATCATATCAAATGTTGTCGGATTAAACTTAGAGTAACATGCATTATGACAAATTTAAAATGAATCAACACTTAGCACTTTTTATGTTTTAAAACTCTTAATCTCGCAATGTTCATATTTAAACATCTATCAATGTCTATGAGTCCACTTATCGCAATGTGGTCATGTGATACTTAGCGTAATGTTGCATGAGTGTCGCAATGTCAAAAAAATAATAGACATTAGTCAATGTAAGCACATGTATCGCAATGTCAGTCTGTCGTAATGTCAATCCTGTCGCAATGTCAATATATATCACATATGTCGCAATGTTTATCATTCAATCATGTCGCAATTTCCATCGCAATACAATGTCCATCGCAATACAATATTCATCGCAATACAATATCCATCGCAATACAATATCCATCGCAATACAATATCCATCGCAATACAATACCATCGCAATACTAAATCCATCGCAATACCAAATCCATCGTAATGTCACTAGTGACATGGCGCAATGTGCATCGCAATGCCATGTCACATCGCAATACCTTCGCAATGTTCATCGCAATATAGGACGGATATTACGAGGCAAAGCTGTTGGTTCGACTACAGGTTCGATACACTGATTTAAGCAAAACCAATCACTATCCTATGATCATCTATCCAAAATCCACGAAACCCCTCAATCAATTTCATGTTTGATTAACAACATATCGAAACCCTTGTTCTGATTAATCGAGATATAGGGTTCGTTTGTAATGAAAATCACAAATGATAAACATAGATAAGCATGTATTGATTAATACCTATATGTTATAATCAACAAGTTATCAAATAGACCTCAAAGATTGGAGTGGAAATCAATGGTGGCAGTGATAGGGAGGGGAGTTTGTGTTTGTGTGTTTTCTGTGAAGACGAAAGAGAGAGGCGTGGGGGAGGGTATGGTTTGACTTTGTCAACTCATAACCTATTATGCAAAGTTTTGCATTTTGGTCCCTCTATTTTGAGCCAAGTAAATCATAAGGACCATTAAAACCCGACACCTCTTAACTTTCTCGATGACATGATGTAACACCCCACTTGGATAAGTGGACCGTTACGTGTATTTATGGCGTGTCATCAAAGCATAAGGTAAATGTCCTAAAACATTAACTGACCATAAAGGAAATACCGGAAACAAACATCGGTAATCCAAACATAAGCTCAAAACATGAAAAGTAAATACTGAAGGAAAGGACTAAACAATATCCAAATAAGCAGAATAATGAAAGAAGTTCATAAAGTAAGAAGTCTGGATAGCTTCCATCCAAATTCACATGCTCTCAGAATCCTAAGAGCATCCTGGTGTACCTGCCGTTAGAACATGAAAGGAACTACGGCTGAGCATAACGCCCAGTGAACGGATATAAAGCATGATAAGAAATATTGAAATGAAACAAATGATAAAATACTAAAACTTTAAGACTGGTAGGTAAGGTTGCAGCGGAAATATATGTATAATCTGAAAAGTCTGGTTTATAATAATAATGCTGAACCGTTATCTGTTAAATATGAAAAACATGCATTTACTGTATTTTAATTGCCAAGAGCTTATATAGGTCATGTGCTGAAACAACTATTGCATGAATAACTAGAGGGGTGACCTCATTATGCTGTAGAGGGGTAACCTCTAAATAATATGTTGGGTGAAGGGATAAACTCCAATGTGAAGGATGTAGAGCACACACCATATTCACCTGATAACTGTAAACTGATAGCCTAGGATGCACCCATACGCCCCATTGATAATACTGGTAAATGGCCAAGCTGAAATAATAGGACGCTGCGAGAAATCACTCCCTCACAGAGGAGTCATGACATCGGTGCCTCTAGTGTCATGGTTACGGTACCTCCGTAACTAGTACATAAACTGGTCATGCTTGTATATAATGCTCAGGCAATTTATTTTGTTATTAAAATGATTACTGATAAACTTAAACATATACTGGGGAAAACATTTGGCTGCAGACGGGGAATCCTAATCATGCATAGAAGGAAGTCCTTACCGAAGGACGGAAAATCCGTACCTCGTGTCCAGTAATGAAATAAGAATGAAAGCTAAAGGATCGACTTCGACTTCACGGATACTACATAAATAAGGGACGTGAATGAGTTGTCTGATTACTGACTCTGATTACTGTTTATTATTGTTCTTAATTCACCTTGCGTGTTCTTATATTATTTTACTGGTTGCGTATAAGCTGAGTAATCTGTCTGTCCGGTGCATTTCTGATAAATCTGACTGTTCTTTAATATTTACTGAATAACGTATATCCTGTGTTTCTGATTACTGTAAATTTTATTGTATTCTGATTATGGTATTATACTGTATTCTGATACTATAACATCCTGAATTAGAAAGTTTCCTAAATAAGAACGTTTCCAAAACTGTTTCTAAAAAATGGTTTCTTGAATAATTAACTCATTTAATTTAAAATCATACGTTTTTAATAAATAAAACTAGTTAAATAATTGGTAATTTAATTTACTAATTAAATTAATGTAACAATTACCATTTTGCTAAAATTACGATATGAAACTTAATTTCTTTAATGATTTGATGTTAATAAGATAAGGTCTCTTATTTTCATTTTTCAAACGCGCACCCGAAACCCGAGTCAAAATCTTCCCGAGACACTATGTCTCGGGTCAACCTAAAACCGAGACCCAACAGCCGCCGACTGTGGCCTAACAACAGTTCCCACTACTTGTTATAAGTTCCCACTGTCTGGTTACCAGTTCCCACTGCTATTTATGTGTACCCCTGTTGTTTCCAAGGTACCCACCGCCCTATGTTATATTCCCACCGTTTGCATTATTTGCCCACTGTTTGTAGTATAAACCCAAACGCCCCCTTACTGTTCCTTTTCCCTACTGTTTACAAGCCAAACACCCCCTGTTTGTGTTTTGGCTGTGGCTGGTCATAGAAATTCACCACCGAGACCCTTGTGGTCGCGGCTGGGCCAACACTAACCTACACCGAGACATTTTATGTCTCGGTTCTCGTACAAACAACACACTCAAACTCGTGATTCCATTAGTTTTTCATGACTTTCTTATAATTTACTATAAGTTCTTGATTTAAAACATGGAAAAATTCGTGATATAAATAAAAGAGAGGGAATAAAGGAACGATTACCATTAATTGATTAAGGATTAAACACAGCAACACCCGAATCAAGGATAAAGCAGCCCCGATCTTATTCTCTTTTTTCTTTTTTTTCTTTTTGTCGGTGCCTCTTTCACACAACCCTATTTCTGTCCTTTTTTTGTGTACTGTTAACCAAAAGGGAAAAATATAAAACTCTCGTGTTTTCTTTGGGGGGTGGGCTGGGCTCTAAGGCCCATATTCTTTCTTTCTTTTCTTTTAAATTAGCCGCAACCCATATACATGTTGTATATGTTGGTTTTCGTTTCTTTTATAAACATACATGTTCGTATTATGCTCTCGTGTTTATTCCGAAATGTGATTATTTATTTTACTGGATGAATAATAATAATTGTAATACTTACGTAATACTGAATAATTAGTATTTATTATTTAACTGATAATAATTATTTTTTAAATAGTTATTTACGTCACATTGCGTACGTGTTTGTATATTAATCCTTGTGATATATTCTGATATGAATTATCTATTTCCTGAATAAATAATAATTTCGTAATACTTGAATTAATACTGTTATTTATGATCTGAATAAATAGTTAAGCAACGTTTATATTAACGCTGAGATTGTACTTAATTTAATGTCCGTGGACTCTTAAAGCGGGTTTACAACTCTTCCCCTCTAAAAAAAATAATTCGTCCTCGAATTAAAGATACGATAATGTTGTGGTTTTACAATTCTTCCCCTCTAAAAAGGAAAATTCGTCCCCGAATTAAAGGTAATAAGCTGATGAAGTTATAAAAGCTGGGAAAGACACATAGGCTGAAAGAATATGAAAGCTGAAAGGACATATAAGCTGAAAGATAATTCGTCCTCGAATTAAGACATAATGCTGCTGAAAGAGTATATCATGACCTGACTGAAGAGAACGTGGAACATAATATGACTGAAAGAACTTAACTAAATCTATTGAAGGAAAGGATGAGAGGTCCGGATGGACTCCTCCGTTTCAAGTGCCCCCCGCTCGAAACGATTCCTTCAAAGGTCTAAACATAATGAAAAATCTTGGTCTTGATGACCCTGTCCTGATGAATGCTGAATAGTTTCTGGTTTCATACTTAAGATGGAATTTCTGAATCTGATAAAATGAATAAGCTATAGCACGTAGTATAGATGAAACGGTACGTATAAGTATCCTGAAAAGATAACATTTATATCTCTGAGCAAGCTGCTGAAAACATAAAGGGACGAACTACGTGAACAATTGCGAACGTGCTACATGAGCAATTGTGAACGTGGTTCGCGATTTTATAAGGAACGCTGAGCATGAAGTATATCATGAATGTGATACGTGAAACATACTGTGACCGTGATACTAGAACATATCATGAACGTATGCTGACTGAGGAAGGAATACCAAACAATATGGCCTGAGATGTGAAACGTCTGCTTGGTTATGGAATAGCTGTGCTAAACTTGAGTCTGGTTTCTCAAGCTTTCTGTAACCGTATTCGGTAATCTGTGAAACGTGTATCGCTGAATGGAACACGAACTTGAACGTGAACAATATTATGAACGCAAACGTGAGCTTAAATCATGAGATAGCATAAAACATGAACTGAAACAGCACCATACTACGAATGAGACGTAAACGTGAAGGTGAAAATTAACGTGAGCGTGAAGTGAACGTAAACATACACGTGATCGTGAGCATGAATTCTGTTTGATATGATGGTCGATGGAATACCTTGAAATCGTACGATTTGCTGCTGAATTTTCTACAGGTTTGCTACTGCGTGATCCTCTCGGATGAAAGAAAACACGTAGGCTGATTACATGGTCGACAATGACTTAGATAGTATCATACTTTCTGAGTTCTGTGGTAAACTGAAAACAATCTTCCTGGAATCTTTTCTCCTTCCTGTCTAGATTTTCTACTAGTAGTAATAACTCGCTAGCATGACGGCGTTCTTTCTTAAACATGCTAGAATGATAGGCATTTAGATATGAACATAGCTGCCCCTACGTTTTATACTGCTTCTATTAAAATTCTGTCTGGGACATTCTGGTGAAATCTGGGTGAATAGTCGTGAAAGAATTTGAGTCTCGGTAAATTAGATCTCTCCTAGCGTAGGATCTTACGGAATACAAAATTTTAGTGTAGGTCCCTTTATGCGTAAGCTTAGTCATGGAAAGCTAATCGTGATATCTGTCAGCAATTTCTATGGTAGCAGTCACTAAATCTTAGAGAATTTCGTACTTCAGTCACAAACGTCGGTCTTGACCATCTGGTGATGGCCCCCAACATCGTAGTACTTCTGAAATTTCTTTCTGCTGAAATAGGGTGGCTTAGAAATGTCACCTTGTTCAATTGGGATTCACATCTGGGAAGCTGCTTATATAATTTTCTCCTATAAGAGATTTTGTACCTCTGCGAGAAGGTGATTCTCTTGTACTTCTCTACAATTTAGCAGATCAAAATATTATCCATGACGATACTGACGATTTTGTCTGAGAAGTCATAATAAATTTTATTCATAAATTTCATACTGTAGCTGGGGCATTAGGGAGCTCAGAAGTATAAATCAAAATTTTAGAGAGACTATAACGATTGCAACAGTAGTCTAGAAAAACATCATGTTCTTTCTCTCATCACTGTTGGTGGCATGATCGCGAATTGTTCTGGAAAATATTTCAGACATCGTTGCAGGTCAGGTAACCTTCTATTCGTGGAATGAGTATCGTTTATGAATGGCGATCTTGTAAATTTTTGGTGATCGGTATATGATCTCATGTTACCGGCCTTCTTTCTGATAGACAAAAACTGTACACTTCCTGGTGGTGCGTTAGGGCGAATAAAGCCTCGTTCTGGTAACTATTGCAGCAATTGCTGCAAATCTTTTAACTTAGCTGAAGCCCTGTTATAAAGAGTTTTGAAAACAGGTTCTGTTCTTGAGACAAGCTTGATGTTAAATTCCGTCTCGTGGTTAGGAAGGAATTTCTTGAACACCTTCTCAATCACTTATGGAAATGCTGAAGAGAGAAAATATGATGATCATAAATTTTAAGAACTTCAGAAGTGGATTATATTTGGTGGCTAGAAAGTCTTCGTAGCTATGGACTAGTAAGTCACGCGCTTGTATGGCAAAAACAATTTGTACTGATTTTTCTGGCAGAAATATATAATGAATATATTTGGGATTTAGTAAGACGGATCTCGTCGTTAACTGAAAGGAGAACTTTAATAAACATGGGTGGTACTGTGGAGTCTTTTCTGGCTGGGAGGTCGGTAAATACCTGTTTTAATATAAAGTTGTCATAGGAATACGTGAAGTAAACATGGCGATTTTACTGAATGTGTTCGTCTGTAACCTCACAGAATGAATACTGCGTGTTTAACCTAAAAAATACTCTAGTGGTGGCGACTGAATCTTTAATGGTCTAAAAGATGTGTGGCATGACACAACGGGTATACCCCCTTGGAGGGTACCCTGAATTTCCGAGGGTCTGGTTTAGAAAACATATGGAATTATGAGTTCTGACTCGTACTTTGAGAAGATATTCGTTTGACGTGTACCATGACTGGTTTCCTGACATGTGTCTTCTGAATGATACTTGAGACCTGTGTCTTGACTGTTGTCTGGACATGTATTTTAATGGGTAATCTGAACAAGGCTGAAAATTTTGGTAACTGTTAGGATTGGCGGACCGGTTAGATTGCTGACCTCTGTATTTCTGGTCACGTCCGTTCTGGAGTTCCGATGGCTACTGACTGATTAATATAAGCACGGTGGTTGTCATTACCGCCTTGCCTGTCAGTTTCCCAAAGGTCATTATTATGACCGTGATTCCTGTAACTATTCTGCTGAGTGGCCGGCTAGGTACCGTTTCCCACTCTTCTGAATGAAGGTTAGCTGAGTGAAGTGTGACATCTAGCTGAGAAAGTAAAAGCATGGTAGAAAATGGTAGTGTCTGATGGTTGAAGTTTATTCTTGTTAGAAATTTTAAATTTATAGTTTTCGTCCTTGTTCTGCAGAGTCTTCATAGTATAAACAACATCAGCATCTTGAGAATTCTCTGAAGTATCAGCAGTATCAGCATTTGTGAGGTCTTCAAAGTGTTAGCAGCATCAGTATCTGGTAAAATCTTCAACTCACTAGCAGCATCAACATCTGGTAGAATATCGACAAGCGGAAACGCCTGTGATGATTGAGGATCGATTAGCAATATCCATGGAGTAGGGTACATGGAGTACACCTGGACTACTGTACATGAAGTAAAAAATGAATACTGCACGTTGAACATATCTGAGATACTGTACGTGGAGTACACATGAAATACTGTACATGAAGTATAACTGAGACACTGTACATAGGGTGCATATGGAATACTGTACATGGAACTGGTGGAAATTTTATGGGATGATCGATACTGGTGTCAATTGTCTGACATGATCAAAGAAATAAATTGATTTAAACTGTAGTAAACTGAACTGAAATGAGTAACATGATAGCCTGGTAAGTCCTGCGGTAGACTTAATGCGGGTGTATAGAGGTTCAAGAATATGATTAAACGGAATTTCAACAATGGTCAACATGAAGACGTGACTGACGAAGACCAAACATGATTTATTATGAAAACAGGATTTTACTATAACCCTTCCGTATCTTAGCATGAAAACATCATCACCTTGCTGAAAATGTAATCCTCATAAGAAGACATGAACTTAATCAGCATGAAAACGACATTCATGTGAGGGTATGAAAACTTGATTGTTACAAAGAACATAAAAGTATAATCAACTGAAGTTTAACATCAACTGGTGTGGATGGCTATGGTTCAATCCACAAAATTCAAAGAAGGAAACATATGACTAAGTATGGGCGGTTCTGGTTTGATCCATACTTGTCAAAATTTTATGAGAAATGTCATGTATAGAATTTACAATCTAGGACAAAATATGGATGGCAGTAGTCCAATCCATATGATGAGACTGCTTTTATACATAGTCTCATCATCCAAAATGGGCTTAAAATGCATTGAAAATCATGAAATATGCCAAATATATGCTTGTGTTTGTTCCATGTGTATTTTAGGTACGGATATTGAGAAAATGGCAAAAGATCACAAGAAACAAGAAAAAACGAACACGTGAAACGAAGCCGCACAATGAACCAAGCCCTAGAGTTGATTTTCTAAGAATAACCCTTGAAGAATTGAAGATTGTACAAGAAGGGTCCTCCAATATTGAAGAATTGAAACTTTAAACCCTTGTATATTCATAATTACAAGATTGGTCCTTAAAGTTTGTCAAATTTACAAAAAGGACCCTCCACTTTGGAGAACTGGCAAGAATGGTCCCTCATAAATGAAGTCTTGTCATTTTTAGTCCTCCAAGAAGTCAACAAACAAGTCAAGACCTTGAAGAATGAAAAAAGCCAAAATCAGTCCTTCAAATATCATGAATTGGCAAAACAAGTCCTTTGATAAACCTTTGCAAAAGTTTTGGGGCAAAAGTATAAGAAATGAAACTTGAAAAACAAAGGAATTCGTATTTAATCAAGTTTCAACCACAAGTGGAAGAATTAAAGAAGGTAAGGGACTAAACCTGTCAAACATTGGAACTTACCTAGACTAGTAACCACCCACCACGTGTCCCACTCACCTTTTCCACCAATCACACCACTCCCTTCTGCCATGTCACTTCCCACCCACAACCGAATTTAACTAATCATAATTAGTTAAATAAAAGGGCGGTTAACATATTTTCAAAACATAAACTGGATTAAAACAACCCACTATTCACCAAGAAAACAAATTAGGGGTTTTTGTTTAAGCCAAAATTAAACCTCCAAACCTTCCAAAATTATGATTAGGGTGGTTATGAACATAACCCAACTCTTAAGCCACATGCTACATCATCACAAGTTCACATGCTACCAACCTGCTACACGTTTTTTGGAGAAGATGCCAAAAGGTGCCAGCCATCCAACGTCCCATAAACCTGCTTCAATCCTAAGCTCACTATGGACCATTGATCAAATTCCACCCCTTTTACACCTTCACAAGCAGCCAACATAACTTCACATGATCATACAAAATTCAAACTGCAAGGGCATTTCAGAGACTTCACCATCAGGGTTTACACTTTATTTCCAACTTTCTTAGTCTCATTGTAGCCTATATAAGGCATTAGGACTGCTACATTAGTTTTTACTCTTGGTTTTTCATTGTTCAAAATTCTGTAAATCCTTCTTTTAGTTTAATGAAAAAGTGTTTGAATATTTAAAGAAATCCAAGGGCCATCCTTTTTATATGCTTGTTATTGGTTAATGTTTGTGATTGTTAAGTTTCAAAACCTTTTTTTAAACCTTGTGTAAGAAATTGTCATGTTTTCTCAAAACTGATATTTTGCTAAGTTCTTTGGTACATCCTTGGAATTTTTGGATTACAAGTGATCATAGTACCCTGATAAGAAGATTATCAAGGTGTTGTGAGCTTGTGGTTTGGGGATAATCTAGGAGTGGGTACAAAGGTTGCATTAATCAGCTTTGTTTTTCAATTTTCAGTTTTATATATTGCTTGTTCTAACCTTGTTACTCTTAGCAGCTTTGTGGAAGCTTGTGCCTTGTTAAGCTAGGCACATAAGCTCAAAAATTCGTGAGTGTGGATGTACATTCATGAGGTTTGAGTCTTCTTACCCAAAATCTGTTAAAAATACTTGATTTTGTGATTTTTGTGTTCCGCTGTTATAAGTGTTGTTCTTGTGGCTTGAATCTGCTTAATATTGCATGATATTGTTGTTATGATGCTAGATTAGGCTTTGGTAAACCTAAAATACACAATTGCTTTGTTAAATCTTGGATTAAAAAATGAATGCCAACCCTCACCAGGCTGCTAGCATTGCTAAATGCTCCGCCATGAAGCAAGCTCTCCCGAATACGATGTGTTTGGGTCTACTGATTTAAGGTGCTTGTTTGATTTTGAGTCAGTGATAAGTGTTAGTTTGTGTTTATATCTGCTATACAAGTGCTTGTGTTCTGATATTTGCCAAGTTTGCTCTTTAAAACATCAAATCTAAGATTGTGCTATAACTTGTTTGATTTAGACTGCTTTGACCTAAAAATTTGGAAACACATAGAGTGTATGCATGTTTAGGGATAAAAAGTGATTAAACAAAGTTTATATAACATGTTTAAGATATTTGAGTGTTTGAATTTGGATCTGTGGTCAAATACATCAGCAACCTCATTTGTGTTCATCTGTTTGTTCATCAGTAACTTTTATTGGCTTGAATCTTGTTCTAAACCTTGAATCAGTGCACGAAACCAGTTGATTTATGTTCATTTGAATTTATTATAGCTGTTGTGTGCATTTGGTTCAATTTGGATGGCTTATTCTTGCTAAATCTGCTTATTTTGTTGAAATATGCTTATGAACATGTCTATGCAATGTCTGGTGATCTTTTGAATTAACTGTACTAGCTGGCTGTTAGGATTTGTGTTTATTTGATTGTGATTTGACTCCTTATAACCCACTGGTTATAAGTGTGCCTTTTTTTGCCTTGAATCCAACAAAAATCCACATAAGACAAAAAGTCAAAGAAGTCAAGCAGTGGCAAATTTTCCCACTGCTGGACACCCAAAACTAGCCCCTGCTAGTGTTAATTCTTACTCATCTTATTCATAAGCCATTTTAGCTTATTCACACTTTCAACAACTTTGATTTTGTAATCAATCTTACTTATTTGACCCATTGAACTAATCTGGAGCTTTTTAGGGTTTGACTTTTAGGTTTGACTAGAAAACCAACTAAGTTGACTTTTCATATAAGTGCTTATTGCTTTTTCCAGCTTATTCATTGTGCTTATTTGAAATCTTTTTGATTATTAAGCTTAGTTTTGTCATTTAAAATCTTTTGCAAGTTGAATCAGCACTTGAGGTGGCCTAGAACTCAAAAACGACTATTTTGTCGTTTTCTATAGAGAGCTTTTGCTTATTTCAGGCTTATTTCTTGAGCTTTTTCAAAATTTCTTTTCATAGATCTCTTAAGTATCCCAGAAGAAGCTTGTGTGTCAATTTAGAGCTTATGGCATTAGCTTATGGCTTAATGGTCCAAAAAACCCGTTAAGAATAAGCTATTGACTGTTAAGCTGTGATAAGCCCACTTTCAGCTTTTGGGCCTTTAGACTTTTGTTATTAAAATCAAATTTTGAGTCAGATAATTTTTGGCTTATTTGGACAACTTTTTGCTTATTGGTCCAAAAAGCCCAATTAGGTGGACTGTTTTTCATTTTAGCCCATTTGGAGGCCCATTAGGTGTATTTTTGTAATTTCAAGTTCATTTATGTGTTTATTAGGTTAAAATAAACTAGTTTGCAACTATTTAGTGTTTTTTATAAATTTTGGATTTTTAATATTATTTTATTATAATTTTATTATTAAAAATTAAATTTAAGTTTTTTGTAACTTTTTCATTTTTCCTAGTATAAATACATTAAGTTAGGATTTTTAAAATTTTTAGATTTAATTTTAGTGTCATTTAATTAATTTTTAGAATTATTTTAAGATTTTATAGTTTTTAATCATTTTTAAATAGTTTTAATTAATTAAAAATTTTTCAAAATAGTTTTTAATTTAGTTAAGTTATTTTAAAGGTTTAGAAAGTGAAAAATCTCATTTTGGGCTTTTTGTTAATTAATTTGATTTTTTGGGCTTTAATTAGCATTAAAAAATTAATATTTAATTAAATAAAAGGTTTGAGTGATTTTTGATTTTTTGTAAACTCTAATTACATTTTTTAGGATTTATTGCAATTTTCTAGGAATTTTTAGGTTAATTTTTAAATTTAGTCATAATTTACGGTTTTACGTGCACGACTTTTCGTCTTAGTTTAACTTAGAATCGTAACCGTCATCCTTTTCAATTTTCTTTCTTCGTAATTATAATCACAAAGAATTAATCATCTCTTTACACAACACACTAGCCTCCTTGAGAACGAACTCCCCTACTTGGGTCATTTGTGCTCGGTTTTCCTAAACCGTCATACTTACCCTAATTACACTTTGTTTTCCTAAACAAGGTTGTAAAACTTATAACCATTATTTTGGCGCCGCTGCCGGGGAGGCGTGTTGTGATTTGATTTGAATAATTGTTGTTTTTATATTATCCATAAATATAATTGTATTAGTAGAACTCTACTAATACGTATTATCGGTTTTTCGTTTTTGTGTGAATATTATTACTATATTGTATACATAGAACAATAAATTCACAAGTACTCCAAAAGTGTGAAAACACAACCTTGATTCGGGATTTCATCACTCGATCATTGTATTCGAATCTCAAACAAAGAAAAAAGGCAAAATAGATAATTACTTTCGTGAAGCTTAATTTTGACAAACACAAACTATAAGGTGGGTATAAGGCGGGTATTATAAAATATACCCTAAGGAAAAAGGCTCTTAAGTGCTTCGCGCCGCCTCGTTTCCCCGCTTGCTTGCACGTGTTTAGATAAAAAAGGCTAATCGAGGGTTTGCCAACTAAAGCATTATCTAAGTATCATATATATGTTCTTGGTTTCAATTGATTAAACCCTCTTGAACGTTTTGGTGTTCCACCAACGTTCTAAAGTCATCGAAGGCGTTCAGTTCACGTGATCGTTTTCATTCCTTGAGGCTCCTTTAATCAAGAGATTTGATTTGAGGAGAGATTTGTAGATTTTTGTCTACGTAATACACCACCAAAATCCAAAAAAAAGTAAAAACAATCAAAAACCACAAAAAAATGGAAAAAGTCAAAAACACCAAAAAGAATCTTCTTTGCTCATCCCCACGTTGTAAGTGACGTTTATGCTTACTCGTAATCAAGCAAGACGTGCACGTAAACGAAGAAACCGAAAGGAAACCACACCTAACCTTTCAAGTGAGGAATCTCCTATTGACGAACCTATCATAGAACAAGAAGCAACCATGGCTAATCGAACTATGATGGAGTTACTTCAAGCACCTACCGAGGGTTATGGAGAGGCTATTGTGATTCCTGCCATCCTTGCGGAGAATTTTGAAGTTAAGACGGGTTTGTTGTCGATGATCCAAAACAAAAAATTCCGTGGTGATGAAAATGAAAACCCGCACAACCATATCCGCCAACTCAATCGTCTTACCGCCACTTGCAAGTTTAAGGACGTTGCTGACGACTCGATTAAGATGATGCTTTTTCCGTATTCCTTAGCGGGGCCCGCTAAAATTTTGTTAGAGAAAGAGCCACCCAATTCTATATTGACGTCGAAGGATCTCGCTTCAAAATTTGTGAACCAATTTTTCCCACCCTCTAAGACTACGCATTTGAAAAACGAGATTTCAAAGTTTTCACAAGAATTTAATGAGAGTTTTTCTACGGCTTGGAATCGGTTTAAGGAAATGTTACATGAGTGTCCTCATCACGGTTTTCCGACTTGCATCAAACTGACACGTTTTACAATGGATTGAACGATCATGTGAGAGATTATCTTAATACCGCCGCCGGTGGTAATGTTTTGTGTAAAACGGTCAAGGAAGCATTGTTGATTATTGAGAATAGGTCTAAGGTCTATAGTCCTCGTAGCACATCGAGTGTTCGTAAGGGTTCGTCTTCGGCTTCACCTTCATTGTCCAATACCATCGATGCTTTCCAAATTGAGGCAAATTTGGAGAACAAAATCTTTGATAAGCTTAAGGGTCTTTTAATTGAATTTAAAGTTGGTGAACAAAGTACTCCCGCTACGGCTAAAACGGTTGAGGTTTCTTGCATGTATTGTGGTGGAGGTCATTATTACTCCGAGTGCATTACCAACGGTGATAACACTTCGAGTGCCTACGCGGCCACGGGAACTTACAACCAAAACGGTCAAGTTACCCGCATTAATCAAATGACTCCACAGGGTTTTGCTCCCAATCAAAATGCTAACAACTATAGAAGCAATCAAGTTGGTTACAAAAACAATTACAAGGGTAACAATTATGGGAATCAAGGGGCTAATAACAATCAAGTTTCAAACAAAAATCAAAACAATGATTTTCAAAACAACAACAAGAGTTTGCAAAACTTGAAAGATCTTCCAAATGAATTTGTTGAATACCCAAATGGAAATGATGCTAGGTTTGATAATATTCAAAGAGAGATCATTAGCCTAAGATCCGAGTTTCAGAATGACTTGAAAAAGGAGTTTAAAAATGAGTTAGCGAATGAGCTTAAGATTCATACCAACAAATGGAGGGTAATGTAACTAGGTTACAACAAAACCAACAAAAGATCGAACAAGGGCGACATGAAATAAAGCAAGAGATGCTTAAGGCTGATAAGAGGCAATCTATGTTTGAGGATAAAATTTCATCAATGTTTGAGGCTATAATGTGTAAACCGTCTTCAAGTAGTCTTCCTAGCAACACCATATCTAACCCTAAGGGAGAGATGAAAATGATTACCACACGAAGTGGTAAGACATTTAAGGAACCGACTCCTCAACAAATTACTCCAACGGTGGAGGAAATTGAGGAAGAATCCGAGGTGGTGGTTGAAAAGGAGCATATCCCAATCCCACGAAGTACCGCTCATGCCACACCTACGGTTGACCCATTACCATCATTGGAACCCGAGATTCCAAAGGCTATGCCTATGCCTCAACCCACACCACCTTTTCCCTACCCATCGAGACTTCGTAAAGAGAAACGTCAAGAGCGCGACAATTACCAATTTGAGATTTTTATGAAAATGTTTCGTGATGTGCATTTCAATGTAAGTTTTGCCGACGCTTTGGTCATGATGCCTCGATTTGCCGCTAACTTTAAGAGTATGTTAAACAACAAGGAGAAATTGTAACAATTGTCTAGTTGTTCATCGGTTTATCTTAACCGCATACCTCAGAAAGTCGGTGATCCCGGTAAATTCTTAACTCCATGTGCAATCCAAGATATGGAAGAATGCTATGCCTTGGCCGATCTTGGTGCTAGTATTAACTTGATGCCTCTTGCAATCTTCAAATCGCTCAATCTTCCTAATCTTACTCCTTCACTAATGTCTATCGAATTGGCCGATCATTCCACTATTCCCGCATGTGGATTGGCCGAAGACGTTTTTGTGAAAGTGGGAAAGTTCTATTATCCGGTAGACTTTATCGTTGTCGATATTCCCACGGATCCTCAAGTTCCTCTTATTTTAGGTCGTTCATTTTTGGATACGTCAATGGCGTTGATTGATGTGCATGCTAGAAAAATCACCTTACGTTTCAACGACGAGGAACTTGTTATAAACGCAACACAAAACTCTCCAATTTCTCATGTTTATTCTGTCGCGACCATAAACCTCGTTAGTATGATCGACGTTGTTTGCGAGGAATTTTCACAAGAAGTTTTAGGTATTGGTGACGATGAAAATAGTGGCAATCCCACTATGCTTGATCCCATTCTTGATAATTCGACATCATCCTTCACTCCATTTGAAGGAGGTGGTTTTAAGTTGGAAGAATTTGATGTTCCTCGTACTTGTAACGAAGACCTCGACAACGATGAGGACTTCTCGATTATCAAGGATTTTCTTAACGATTTCCCATTTCCTCCACCCGAGGAGGTTATGAGTATCGAGCCCAAATCTTCAATTGAGGAACCACCAATCCTCGAGTTGAAAGATTTACCTCCTCATCTTGAATACGTATTTTTGGGAGGAGACGATAAGTTGCCGGTTATTATTGCGAAGGATCTTTCGAATGATGAAAAAACCTCACTTATCGATGTTCTAAAAGACCACAAAGGGGCAATTACGTGGAAATTATCTGACATTAAGGGGATCGATCCCAAATTTTGTACCCACAAAATCTTAATGGAGGAGGATTACAAACCCGCAATCCAACGTCAAGGGAGGGTGAACCCCAAAATTCACGACGTCATCAAAAAGGAGGTCCTTAAAATCCTGACACGGGAATGATTTACCCTATTTCCGATAGCCCTTGGGTGAGTCCTATTCATTGTGTCCCTAAGAAGGGAGGAATGACCATTGTGCCAAACGATGCCAACGAGTTAATTCCAAATTGACTCGTGACCGGTTGGAGGGTGTGCATCGACTATCGCAAGTTGAATGGCGCCACTCGTAAAGACCATTTTCCCTTGCCCTTCATGGATCAAATGTTGGAGCGTCTTGCGGGAAAGGATTTCTATTGCTTTTTAGATGGTTTTTCCGGCTACTTCCAAATCCTCATCGATCCTTGTGATCAAGAAAAAACTACGTTTACGTGTCCATATGGAACGTTTGCCTATCGTAGAATGCCATTCGGACTTTGTAATGCACCAGGAACTTTTCAACGATGCATGATGGTTATTTTTCATGATATGATCAAGAAGACGATGGAAGTCTTTATGGATGATTTTTCCGTGTTTGGTTGTTCGTTCACTTCGTGTTTGTCGAATCTTGAGAGAATGTTGAAACGTTATGAGGAAACCAACCTTGTGCTCAATTGGGAAAAATGTCATTTCATGGTTAAGGAAGGAATCGTCTTAGGGCACAAGGTTTCGAAAGCGGGGATTGAGGTAGGCAAAGCTAAGGTAGACGTCATCGCCAAATTACCTCATCCCAAAACCGTTAAGGGAGTTAGGAGTTTCCTAGGCCACGCGGGCTTTTATCGTCGATTCATCAATGATTTTTCAAAGATTTCTCGACCTATTACACATCTCCTCGAAAAAGATGCACCTTTTGTCTTTAACGAAGATTGCGTACGAGCCTTTGAAATCCTTAAGAGGAAACTTACCGAAGCTCCTATTCTTGTTGCTCCCAATTGGAACCTCCCCTATGAGCTCATGTGAGATGCTAGTGACTATACTATTGGGGCGGTTTTGGGGCAACGTCATGATAAGAATTTCTTGCCTATTCACTATGCTAGCAAGACGATGACCGAAGCTCAACTAAAATATACTACAACGGAAAAGGAATTCCTTGTCGTGGTGTATGCATTTGAGAAATTACGACCTTACCTCGTCTTGACCCAATGCATAGTGTATAGGGATCACTCGGCAATCAAGTATCTCATGGATAAACAAGATGCAAAGCCGAGATTTCTTAGTTTGATTCTCCTCCTACAAGAATTTGATGTTGAAATCCTTGACAAAAAAAGGAGGCGAGAATCTAGCGGCCGATCATCTTTCTCGTTTAGAAGATCCTCACCAAAGTGTTTATGAGCCAAAGGAAATTACCGAAACATTTCCTCTCGAGACACTTGGTGTATTGAATTCTAAGCTTGATTCATCCACCCCATGGTTTGTGGACATCGCAAATTACCATGCGGGGAACTTCATCATTAAGGGTATGACGACTCAACAAAAACGAAAATTCTTTCGTGACGTCAAGTTCTACTTTTGGAACGACCCTTACCTCTTTTTGACTTTTGTGGATCAAATCATTCGACGTTGTGTATTTGGCACCGAAGCTTCTAATATCCTTAGAGCTTGTTACGAGGGACCCACGGGTGGTCACCATGGTGCTAATCTCACGGCGAAGAAGGTCTTTGATGTCGGTTTCTTTTGGCTTACTATTTACCGAGATACACATGCACTTGTGAAGTCGTGTGACTCATGCCAATGTCAAGGCAAAGCCTCACAAAACGATGAAATGCCACAAAACATCATCCAAGTGTGTGAGATATTTGACGTTTGGGGAATTGATTTTATGGGGCCGTTCCCATCATCTCGTGGTAATAAGTACATCCTTGTCGCCGTTGACTACCTATCTAAGTGGGTGGAAGCTAAGGCTTTGCCCACGAACGATTCTCGTGTGGTAGTCAAGTTTTTTAAGAGTTTGTTTTCTCGGTTTGGAACCCCTCGTGCGATCATAAGCGATCGTGGAACCCATTTTTGTAATGACCAATTCGAAAGGGTCCTAAGGAAATATGGGGTTACATATCGGCTTTCTACGGCTTATCACCCACAAAAGAGTGAGCAAGTCAAGGTTTCAAACCGAGCGTTAAAGAGGATCTTGGAGAGTTCGATTGGAGAAAACCGACAATCGTGGTTGGATAAGTTAGACGATGCTTTATGGGCCTTTTGTACCGCTCATAAGACGCCCATCGGGTGCACTCCTTATAAGCTCGTATATGGGAAGAATTGTCACTTGCCAATTGAACTTGAACACAAAGCTTATTGGGCCGTTAAGAATTGTAATGATGACATTGAGACCACGTGAAAACACCGGAAAATGCAATTGAATGAATTAGATGAATTAAGGGATATTGCTTATGAAAATTCATTGATTTACAAAGAAAAGGCTAAAAAGTTTCATGATTCTAAAATTAAAAACCGAGTTTTTAACATTGGAGATCAAGTGTTGCTTTTTAACTCACGTTTGAAAATATTTTCCGGCAAGTTGAAATCCCGTTTGTCCGGTCCATTCACCGTTACCCAAGTTTTTCCATATGGGACCATCGAGCTAGCTCAAAATGATGGACCAAATTTCAAGGTGAATGGACATAGGTTGAAGCACTACTTTGGCGGGGAATTTCCCTCTTTGAACTACCTCGACCAAGTCACATCCCCAATGATAACTAGTATTGAGGGGATCGAGTCGAGCTCATGCCTCGGTAATAAAAAATGAGGTGCCTCATGGAGGAATCCCATGCTTATCCATGTACATATTATCGCTTTCTAATGTAGTAACGTGAGGGGATTTGTGCCGTTCCAACCTTTGTTTCGTGGTTTTTTGTGCATTGTGGTTTTTAGATGATCATGATCTTTAATATTGGAGCCTCTCGTGTTCGTTTTATGGGAGCACTCGATCGTTTGCTTTGAAGAATTTCTCAATATCTATGATATATCCTTTGATGTTCTAACCTTAGGCTTTTAGCACACTTCATAAACGGCTTTCAATTTAACGGTTAAACCCTTTCCATGCTAGATTAAGCATTCGACTACGTCTCTAGTATGGGGGTATCCTACCCTTAGACTCAAAATATTGAGGACAATGTTTAACTTTAGTATGGGGAGTGAATAGATACTTGCCTTGCCAAACCTTTGCGCTTTCCAAAGTTTATCTTTTTGTTTATCGTTTTCTTGCAAAATAAGGCTAAAATGGCAAAATTCTAAAATTTTTCTCATGTTTCATAAGTGTTTTGAAGACACGAATGTAGATTTTTTGATGGCGAGATTAAGAGTAATTTTTGACTCGACCGTGCGTGTTGAGCACTTAGCTTGAATTCCTTAACTTATATTAGGCTAAGTCTCTTAAATGAGGACGAGAAATGATAGAGTTAATTATAAGTTACTATGCTAAACATAGAGTACTCGTATTCTTTCAAAAAATCATGTGTTCTCGTTGTTTGCTTATTCTCCCTTCGCTTGTATATATATTTTGCTTAATAAGTATTGGCTTAGCGGTTTAGTCTTGATTGTTGGTTTCTAGTCTTTTCTAGTAGCTTCCATGTAATTAAATTGGGAAAACATTAAGGTATCGCGAGCGTCACGGTTTTGAAGTATTGGCAACCCGAATAATCGAAAGCTTCACCTAATAATAAGATTTCAAGTGCTCACCTAAATCAAGTAAACAATTTGAAGCTCACAAGGCCGAATAATCTATGCGAAATTGAAAGTGAATTATGCCTTAATCTTTGAAGCTTTAAAGATCCAATATTCGCTTTTAGCGTGAGGATATACGTCTTTGGCCATAATAAACACCTCATGGCGAGGTTAAATAAAAGGCAAGGCAAGACCAAAGTCATATTAAAATCTTCATGGCGAATTTGAATAAAAGATGGAGGTAAACTTATGATAATAAGGCCCATCCGTTAGGGGGCGTATAAAAGTCTTGGTAATAAGTCTCATGTTCAAAACCGTTATAAAACCGTGTTTATCGATCCTTCTTGTTGACTTAATTTTTTGGCATCGTTGTCTATTAGGGGGGTTATTAATTCGATGGTCTTGGTTGCACCGTTATGATTCTATTTTTAGACCTAAATCTCTATCATCGTATAAGTCAAAAATGTATCCTCGTGAACATTCAAGACAAAAATAAAATATAAGAGATACCACTTAGGAAAATGGGAGTCTAAGTACGTGATTAGGGCATATGAGTAGTGTTAGAATTACTACCTTATAATGAGAATGATCTCGTTGCACGCTTGGCATGGAATTGGGGTGAAAATCGAGGACGATGAAATTATTTCTAACGAAGCATTCACGTGTTCTTGTTCTATGAACCTAAACGTCCTATTTTGCGATGAAAATCATACATTATGTCTAAAACGCAAGTAGTAATAGTAGTAGTGTAGCTAGTTTATAATTCAATAAAAGTGCATAAAAATGAATTTTGGAGATGCTACGATACTCTATTCTAGCATTGCGTGAGGGCACGACAATGGTTTAGTATGGGGGAGTGATGAGACTGCTTTTATACATAGTCTCATCATCCAAAATGGGCTTAAAATGCATTAAAAATCATGAAATATACCAAATATATGCTTGTGTTTGTTCCATGTGTATTTTAGGTACGGATATTGAGAAAATGGCAAAAGATCACAAGAAACAAGCAAAAACGAACACGGGAAACGAAGCCTCACAATGAACCAAGCCCTAGAGTTGATTTTCTAAGAATAACCCTTGAAGAATTGAAGATTGTACAAGAAGGGTCCTCCAATAATGAATAATTGACACTTTAAACCCTTGTATATTCATAATTACAAGATTGGTCCTTAAAGTTTGTCAAATTTACAAAACGGACCCTCCAGTTTGAAGAATTGGCAAGAATGGTCCCTCATAAATGAATACTTGTCATTTTTAGTCCTCCAAGAAGTCAACCAACAAGTCAAGACCTTGAAGAATGAAGAAAATGCCAAAATCATTCCATCAAATATCATGAATTGGCAAAACAAGTCCTTTGATAAACCTTTGCAAAAGTTTTGGGGCAAAAGTATAAGAAATGAAACTTGAAAAACAAAGGAATTCAGATTTAATCAAGTTTCAAACACAAGTGGAAGGATTAAAGAAGGTAAGGGACTAAAGATGTCAAACATTGGAACTTACCTAGACCAGTAACCACCCACCACGTGTCCCACTCACCTTTTCCACCAATCACACCACTCCCTTCGGCCATGTCACTTCCCACTCACAACCGAATTTAACTAATCATAATTAGTTAAATAAAAGGGCGGTTAACATATTTTCAAAACATAAGATGGATTAAAACAACCCACTATTCACCAAGAACACAAATTAGGGGTTTTTGTTTAAGCCAAAATTAAACCTCCAAACCTTCCAGAAATATGATTAGGGTGGTTATGAACATAACCCAACTCTTAAACCACATGCCACATCATCACAAGTTCACATGCTACCAACCTGCTACACGTTTTTTTGGAGAAGATGCCAAAAGGTGCCAGCCATCCAACGTACCATAAACCTGCTTCAATCCTAAGCTCACTATGGACCATTAATCAAATTCCACCCCTTTTTACACCTTCACAAGCAGCCAAGATAACTTCACATGATCAAACAAAATTCAAACTGCAAGGGCATTTCAGGGACCTCACCATTTGGGTTTACACTTTATTTTCAGCTTTCTTAGTCTCATTGTAGCCTATATAAGGCATTAGAACTGCTACATTAGTTTTTGTTCTTGGTTTTCCTTGTTTAAAAATCTGTAAATCCTTCTTTCAGTTTAATGAAAAAGTGTTTGAATATTTGAAGAAATATAAGTTCCATCCTTTTTATATGCTTGTTATTGGTTAATGTTTATGATTGTTAAGTTTCAAAACTTATTTTTATACCTTGTGCAAGAAATTGCCAAGTTTTCTCAAAACTGATATTTTGCTAAGTTCTTTGGTACATCCTTGGATTTTTTGGATTACAAGTGATCATAGCACCCTGATAAGAAGATTATCAAGGTGTTGTGAGCTTGTGGTTTGGGGATAATCAAGGAGTGGGTACAAAGGTTGCATTAATCAGCTTTGTTTTTCAATTTTCAGTTTTATATATTGCTTGTTCTAACCTTGTCACTCTTAGCAGCTTTGTGGAAGCTTGTGCCTTGTTAAGCTAGGCACATAAGCTCAAAAATTCGTGAGTGTGGATGTACATTCATGAGGTTTGAGCCTTCTTACCCAAAATCTGTAAAAAATACTTGATTTTGTGATTTTTGTGTTCTACTGTTATAAGTGTTGTTCTTGTGGCTTGAATCTGCTTAATACTGCATGATATTGTTGTTATGATGCTAGATTAGGCTTTGGTAAACCTGAAATACACAATTGCTTTGTTAAATCTTGGATTAAAAAGTTTAAGGGGTGTTTGGGTCTACTGATTTAAGGTGCTTGTTTGATTTTGAGTAAGTGCTAAGTGTTAGTTTATGTTTATATCTGCTATACAAGTGCTTGTGTTATGATATTTGCCAAGTTTGCTCTTTAAAACATCAAATCTAAGATTGTGCTATAACTTGTTTGATTTAGACTGTTTTGACCTAAAATTTGGAAACACATAGAGCGTATGCATGTTTAGGGATAAAAAGTTATTAAACAATGTTTATATAACATGTTTAAGAGATTTGAGTGTTTGAATTTGGATTTGTGGTCAAATACATCAGCAACCTCATTTGTGTTCATCTGTTTGTTCATCAGTAACTTTTATTGGCTTGAATCTTGTTCTAAACCTTGAATCACTGCATGAAACCAGTTGATTTATGTTCATTTGAATTTACTAGAGCTATTGTGTGCATTTGGTTCAATTTGGATGGCTTATTCTTGCTAAATCTGCTTATTTTGTTGAAATATGCTTATGAACATGTTTGTGCAATGTCTGGTGATCTTTTGAATTAACTGTACTAATTGGCTGTTAGGATTTGTGTTTATTTAATTGTGATTGACTCCTTATAACCCACTGGTTATAAGGGTGCCTTTTTGTGCCTTGAATCCAACAAAAATCCACATAAGACAAAAAGTTAAAGAAGTTAAGCAGTGGCAACTTTTCCCACTCCTGGACACCCAAAACTAGCCCCTGCTAGTGTTAATTCTTGATCAGCTTATTCATAAGCCATTTTAGCTTATTCAGACTTGCAAAAACTTTGATTTTGTAATCAATCTTCCTTATTTGACCCATTGAACTAATCTGGAGCTTTTTAGGGTTTGACTTTTAGGTTTGACTAGAAAACTAACTAAGTTGACTTTTAACATAAGTGCTTATTGCTTTTTCCAGCTTATTCATTGTGCTTATTGAAATCTTTTTTATTATTAAGCTTAGTTTTTTCATTTAAAACCTTTTACAAGTTGAATCAGCACTTGAGGTGGCCTAGAACTCAAAAACGACTATTTTGTCGTTTTCTGTAGAGAGCTTTTGCTTATTTCAGGCTTATTTCTTGGGCTTTTTCAAAAAAAATTTCACAGATCTCTTAAGTATCCCAAAAGAAGCTTTTGTATCAAATTAGAGCTTATGGGATTAGCTTATGGCTTAATGGGCCAAAAAGCCCATTAAGAATAAGCTCTTGACTTTTAAGCTGTGATAAGCTCACTTTCAGCTTTTGGGCCTTTAGACTTTTGTTCTTAAAATCAAATTTTGAGTCAGATAGGAGTTTTTGGGCTTATTTAGACAACTTTTTTCTTATTGGGCCAAAAAGCCCAATTAGGTGGACTGTTTTTCATTTCAGCCTATTTGGAGGCCCATTAGGGGTATTTTGGTAACATCAACTTCATTTATGTGTTTATTAGGTTAAAATAAACTAGTTTGCAACTTTTTTGAATTTTTTTTATAAATTTTGGATTTTTAATATTATATTATTATTATTTTATTATTATAAATTAAATTTAAGATTTTACAACTTTTTCATTTTTCCTACATTAAGTTAGGATTTTCAAAATTTTTAGATTAATTTAAGTGTCATTTAATTAATTTTTAGAATTATATTAAGATTTTATAGTTTTTAATCATTTTTAAATAGTTTTTATTAATTTTAAATTTTTCAAAAATAGTTTTTAATTTAGTTAAGTTATTTTAAAGGTTTACAAAGTGAAAAATCTCATTTTGGGAAATTAATTTGATTTTTTGGGCTTTAATTAGCATTGAAAAATTAATATTTAATTAAATAAAAGGTTTGAGTGATTTTTGATTTTTTGTCAACTTTAATTACATTTTTAGGATTTATTGCAATTTTCTAGGAATTTTTTGGTTAATTTTTAAATTTAGTCATAGTTTACGGTTTTACGTGCACGACTTTTCGTCTTAGATAAACTTAGAATCGTAACCGTCATCCTTTTCAATTTTCTTTCTTCATAATTATAATCACAAAGAATTAATCATCTCTTTACACAACACACTACCCTTCTTGAGAACGAACTCCCCTACTTGGGTCATTTGTGCTCGGTTTTCCTAAACCGTCGTACTTACCCTAATTACACTTTGTTTTCCTAAACAAGGTTGTAAAACTTATAACCATCACCATACTTGTCAAAATTTTATGAAATTCATGATATGAGCAAAGGTGAACGTCTATGGTTCGGTTCACAAGACAATATACGACTGAAAGCATGAAAATCCGACCTGAGCAATGGTGAACGCATATGGGCCCGTTCACCAAGTAATATTCAACTAAACAACATGGATCTGACATGAGTAAGGATGAACGCCTACGGGTCGGTTCACCAATACAAAAGCTGAACGGGCAAGGGTGAACGCCTATGGGTCGGTTCACCAAAACAAAATTCGAATGAAAAGCACATGCGACTAGATATGGCCAGTCATGTACCAACCTTTTACTTAGTATAAAAAACTTTAAGATAACTGACTGATAAATGAAGAAAACTGACTGATAAATACATGAAAAACATGAAAGATAACAAGCCAAAATCTGGGAAGTTCCTGGGTGACTACCCACTAGTCACAGGTCAAGTTTTAGAGCCTACAGGTCGAACCTTGCGCTCTGATACCATAATTGTAACACCCCACTTGGATAAGTGGACCGTCACATGTATTTATGGCATGTCATCAAAGCATAAGGTAAATGTCCTAAAACATTAACTGACCATAAATGTAAAACCCGCATGCTTTTACCATGAACAGTACATCTATAATCGTACGTACATGATTAGAACTTTCCTTATTTAGCACGTTTACGTTTCACGATAGGAGATTTACAAGTATTACGTACGTGTTATAACACGACAAGTTTTTAATACGTATTAAGACACGATAATTATTTCAATAATAATTATAACCACGAACATACGAACATGAAATCATGAACGTAAATAAACACGAACCCATTAATATGTAATTACGTAATTATTATTACGACTACATACAAGTAGATAATATAACACGAACAATTTAGAATAAAATCATGTAAACACGAACACGAGAACACACATAATATTAGACACGAGAAAACATTCGGGTTACCCCTTGTGGGCCCTCTTACCCGCAGCTAGAACACAAGAAAAGGGCCAAGCCCATTTGATTTTATTAAAACAAGAATAATGGGAAAAGATATTTTCATAATTAAAGGAAATTAGAAAATAAATAAAACCCTAATCCTTTTTTGTCTCTTCTTGACCGCCGGGTACAAACACACACAAAGGGTGTGTTGGTTGATTTTGGTGATTGGTTTCTTGCAAGATTGTTAGTGTTATCGTTCTCCATTGTTTCACGTAATCGGTAAATCCTTAAACCCCTGTTTCTTATGTTTTTATTTAATCAAGAACACATGAAATCATGGTTTATTAAAAATAAGTAAATAACATGTTAATAAATCATGGGGGGGGTAAATTAATTATGGTGTTTAAGGGGTGTTTTGTTCGGCCGACGCAAGGGAACCGAGACCCATGGTCTCGGCTTGCTTGGATTCGCACCAACCGAGACCTCAAGGTCTCGGTGTGGTGTTGTTGGGTCTCGGCCGCAAGAGCAAAGGGAAACCCGACCTCGATCGGGGTGTGTTTTGGTGTTGGTTGGGTCTCGGCAGAAACAAGGACCACCACCGGCATAAGCCGGTGGCTATATATGGAAAGCAGGGGGAACCCAAGCCACGGCAGCAGGGGGAACCACCGGCTAGCCGGTGGGAACTTTTGCTAGCCGGCGGCTAGACAAGATCAAGGACACCACCGGCACAGCCGGTGGCTGTTTTACACAAACAGTGGCAACCGGCTAAGCCGGTTAGCCACTGTTAAGGATGTGTTTGGTTGGCCGGTTCATGGGTTAAACCGGTACGGTTCACGACATGTTTAGACTAAAACACGGGTTTGGTTCATGGGTTATTTTTGCAAGTTAATTATTTTACAAGTTAAATAATTACAAGGTTAATTAAATTAATTTAACATGTTACTTAATTAATTTAATTACATCATGACTTAGGTTATTATTATTAATAATAATACATGGATTTTTAACCTAAGTATTTATTATCTAAATTAGACTATATAATTAATTAATTATTAAACATGCCTTATAATTAATTAATTTACATGACTTAGGTTATATTATTAATAGATATTAGTACATGTTTTAACCTAAGTATTTTTACCTTTACTTAATTAAATCATGTTATATTTAATTAAATACTTTAACCTATAGTTTATTTAATTTACATGAAATAATTAATAAACTATACTATTTAATCACATGACTTAGAATATAAATCAGTGAACACTTAAGCTTCTATTATTAGCTTAATAAGGCAGCTAATCTATTTATGGAAACTTTCTATTTTTAGAAACTTATCTATTTTAAGCAGTAAATCTATTTTGGAAACTTTCTATTTTTGGAAACTCTCTATTTTTGGAAACTTTCTATTTTAGGAAACCTGCTATTTTTAGAAACTTACTTATTATTACACAACAAGTATAACAATACAAGAAATACAAGTAATACTTAATCAGAATAGACAGAATACATGATAAACACAGCATAACGTTAAATCAGTAAAACAAGACATAAACATATAAAATAAGCTAAGACATGATATACAATCAGTTACGTACTTAGTAATCAGAATACTTATACACGTATATTATTTTTGTAGCATTAGTGATATCGAAGTAGGAATCTCTTCCGTTCGTCTTCTTCGTTCACTGGACACAAGGTACGGATTCTCCGTCTTTTCAGTATGGACATTCTTCCTTATTAGGACTTCCCGTATATAGCCAACTGTTTTCCCCAGTATATGGTTTATATGTTTTGATTGCTTATGTTTAATTAGATACCTAAAGGCATATACATGCATGAACAGTTTCACCTAGTTATAGAGGTACCATAACCATAACACTGGAGGCACCAGTGTTATGACTCCACCACGACGGAGTGATAGCTCGTGGCGTCCCTTCAGCTTTTGGCCATATTATTATTATTATCAGGTGGGGCGTATGGGTGCATCCTAGTTTACATGTTCTCAGCAGATTATTCAGGTGAATGTGGTGTGTGCCTTGCATCCTTCACAAGGAGCTGATCCCTCCTACCCAAACAGTATATTAAATTAGAGGCGGCCCCTCTAATTTGTATAACGAGGTCACCCCTCCAAGTATTCATGCATGTTGATATTTCATGACCTATATTGGCTAATGGTAAACATGTTAAACTGTTTTTATAAGATAAACATAAGGATTTTCAAACTATAAAAACAGTTTTAATAAGATATGCCAGGTTATTCAGGACTTAGTCTTTTCCGCTGCTTCATGCTTATATGCTTATATTATTCATGATTTATTTGTATATCCGTGCACTGAGCGTTATGCTCAGCAGTTTTCCTTTCATGTTCCCAAAATGGCAGGTACTCAGGGACGCTCGTAGACTTTAAGCGTACGTGCATATGGATTGGAAGCTTCATAGCCTTCATTACTTTATGCATTTCTTTATACTTTGATACTCATTTCCATGGAAATTGTTTAGTCCTTTTCATTTACAGTACTTATGTTTGTGTGTGATGAGTTCTACTTTTGGGGTACCGATGTTTGTTTCTGATATTTCCCTTATGGTCATGTGATGTTTTATACATTTATCCTTGTATGCTTTGATGACATGCCATAATCACGCGTGACATTCCATTTATCAAAATGGGGTGTTATAATTATGGTATCAGAGCCAAGGCTTCGACCTGTAGACTCTCAAAACACGACCTGTGATTAGTGGGTAGTCACGATGGTCTTCCTAGAACTGACAGTCGGTTTTCATGCATTCATCATTTTCATGCATACATATATATGTCATTGTCGCAGGTTTATGACTAAGTAATGGTTGGTACAGGACTGACCCTATTTAGTCGCATGTGTTTTATCGAAACTTTTAACTTTGGGCCTTGCTTTAACACCCCTAATTTACATTGCGTAGCGGAAATACACAATTGGGTGTTAATCACAAACTTCATTTCACAACTCTTTAATTGACCCAAAAACAGTATATTTAAGAATAAATATGGAAATAATTTAAATCAATGTCTAAAACCTTCAATCCCAAGTAAAATCAGTTTAAAATATATCAGAGTAGTGTACAGGTTCCCCTAGGATCTTAATCAAAACAACAAACCTTTTACAAAAATATTTGACTATTTACTATATGTTTTTGACAATAGGGAAAGAATCCTGTTTTAGACCAAATTACTACAAAAGCAATTCCGAAATCCTTCTCCAGCAAGCTCCGCAATTCAACAACTTCAAGTACCTGAAATACATGCTTAAAATCATCAACACAAAGGTTGAGCAAGTCTATAGGTTTAACAAAACATAATTGAACACATCGTAAAAATCATTCACAATTGTTTAATCGAATTGTGGCCATACAATCTATAAATCAGGTATATCATATTATAGCAATAGCTATTGAATTGTATTAAGCTCATGACACCGACCCCTTAACTTAGTCACCTACGCCAAATGCCAGCATGACTAGCAAAATTACCAGTGCCCCTACTAGGGTATTAATTGCAAGAATACCAATTCTCATTCACGTAAAATTATCCTTCCCAGCGGGTTACTCAGCGTAAAGCCCTGGTCTAAGATAGGGTTGTCAGCCCAATAGTACTATTATTAGAATAAGCGGCTATTCCCAACTCGCAACATCAAGTCAGAAGATAGTTAACGGCTCATGAATTTAGGGTCTTATGCAATTAGGTACTTATACAATTCATTTCATCAAAGGCAACATCGGGTCCAACAATTACTCATGACATGTGTTCATTATACTTCAAATAGCATGTATCCCCCTCGCGGGTTTTAAAATCATTAAAACAAGTAGAAAGCGAGGCTATAGACTCACCTGAAGTAATAGCAGTAGTAAGACGATCTTTGACGATAGTTGATGCCCGATAAACACAAAAACCGCAACCTATCAAATAAGGCGCGTTCATCAATAATAACTCGAGTAAAATCCATACTTAGTAATATCACACTCAAAATCATAAAATCACAATCAATCCAAAATAAAAATAATACAAGTGACCTTTTATTCCATTCTATATATTTATTCTATTAGTTGACTCCTTCGATACAAATCTGCCGGGACACACCTAATGTACAAGCTCATTTACCCCACTTAAACACGTCAAATTTTTATGATACTAATCAGAAACTTCACTTACTATATATAGAAAGCCCTGTTAAAAACTCATCAAAAGATTTCACATTTAAAGTTCCCTGCCTGACTCATCTTTGAACTACAAAAACCGGACAGTTTTACGTCAACAATACTTATAGTCTTTTATTGCATTTATTTTTCTCCGTTTATGAAACCGACATTCAACTTTGAAAATATCTCGACATTCTCATACTTAACCTTAAAAATCAGTCCTTGAAATATTTGAAAATCTATTTTATAGTCCCCGAGATTCGATCTAAATATCGACAACAATTATATATTGTGTCGGTACTCGTCTCCCGGTACACGAAATAATCAAACTAACGTAACTTTTGCTCGTTTGGAGCTACAAGTCCTACCTTATACCAAAACGAAGATAAAAACATCCTCTACAACAATATCTACTTAGTTCATCTCAAACTCAAACTCATATTTTCAGAAAATTACTTTTAATAATCTGCTATAAAATACATTTTTAAATATCACTCACAATTAATTTTTCACCATATTTTAACCCCATTTTTACCACTATAATCATCCTTATACTGCTAGTTCATATCATAACATGCTAAATCATCCTAGATGATCAAATCATAAAAAACCAACTCAAAAATAATAACATGCAATCATAAAAACATATATATATATATATATATATATATATATATATATATATATATATATATATATATATATATATATATATATATATATATATATATATATATATATATATATATATATATATATATATATATATATATATATATATATATATATATATATATATATATATATATATATATATATATATATATATATATATATATATATATATATATATATATATATATATATATATATATATATATATATATATATATATATATATATATATATATATATATATAAGCATAAACACCTACATACAACAACAATTCAAGATCAAAACACATGATTTTCATCCAAAAATGGGTTTTATAAAAATGTTCATGCATGTAGCTAAATTTCATACCAATGTGTAGAGAATAAAAAACTAGGAATGGGTCTTTGATTAGTTTTTGTTGAATCAAACTTGATTTTTAAAAATCAAAGATTTTGTAAGGGTGGGGGGTGACGGTTTAAAGAACAAGAGAGAGAGGGGAGAGAAATTTGGTGGGTGAAAGTGTTTAGTATGTGTTTTCATGTGTAATTTTTCAATTTATATGGAGAAAGTTTAGGGTAGTTTTTGCCAATTGTGATTCTTTTGGACGAAAGTGCAAATACTTTGTTAAAAAGCGGGAAATGACTATTAGTCACTTTTGAAAATTTTTACGGGTCTCGGGTTTCATAAAAATGCTTCTCAAAACTTAAAACGCACACAAAATATAATATTATATAGTCCCGGCACGACTTAATACGACATTAAAATAAAAACGTCAAAATATTAAACATCGACATGTTTTAAATAAAACGTAAAATTTCTCGGGCATCCGTTGATATCGTCATCACTAATAATCCTCGCAACTCGTCAAAACGTAAAAATAAAATCTCAACATCATCCAAATCAAATTACCAATCGTCGTAATAATCAACCTCGTCAAAAATTTCAAAAATATACGTAAAAATATAATTAAATAATGACTACGGTTTTGGGTTGTTACATCCTACCCTCCTAAAAAAGAGCGACGTCCCGGCGCTCAACCCGCCTCACACTCGCACTTCCTCACTTCTAGAGTCAACGTGACCTCTTATTCTTAAGAGATACTCACGTCTTTCACACCAGTCCAACTCAATTCTTATGATATTACCATATCCACAACTGTTACTACACTTCAACTTTCAATTTCACCTTCTCTTATGCTAATATTCCTTCATCATTCATACTCCTTCTGCGTCACTTTCTCTGTTTCATTCCTTCCCCAATACTATGACAACATACCCCACAACTCAGACAACATACATAGTTGTGATTCAAGTAGTCATATTACACCACTTAACTACTGATATGACGATTATCATCCCAAGTTTCTATCATACGTTGATATGTTTGATACCAATTTCAATTACCATCGTTCAATTCATCCTTTCACTCTGTCCATTGCTTTCCAAAAATAAGCAATATTCCTTCTTAAATCAATTCTTCACACTTTTAGTAGAAATCTCTAATATCCAAAAGTCAATCTCAATCTCTGGGTTACATATAATATGTTCAAACCTTAATCCATACTCATACTTTATCACAGCGATTTCCAGTACTCAAAAATTTACTCTGCCTCTATGTCCTGAGGTTACACTCAAACTAAATACAATGAGATTATCCATAATTCTTACCAGTCACTTAAATACTTTCCATACTCATTTTCCACTTTCATTCATTCTAACAATCTCTATGTCCCGAGTGTAGTGATTGCAAGATCACTGATTTACAGTACCTTCCATAGTACATTATTACATCTTCCTCGTATCACATACTGTTTAAATAACTCCGTTAGCCTTATATAATCAAATCTGAAATGTATAATGGTCAGATCACTTCCTGATATCGTAATACATTTTATTCCAACCATTCTGTATTAATACTTCAATTTGTAAAATCCCTTCAATACTACAAGCGACACTCTCAACACTCTAAGAATAATTAAATTCTCTTTTTAATCTGAACAATTCATTCACCACTGGTCCTTGCATTCTTAACACACTCTCTGATCTAATAGGAGAAAAATTAAATAATCACAATAACCGTTTTTGTCCCACAAAAACATACATCTCAACTTTCTCATTTCTATTACCATTCTATTTCAAAATTTCCAACAATCTGTTGATCTTCTTTCTTTGATATTCCTTTTCCATTAGTTTATTACCTTGATTCTAACTTTCTTTCCATTCTATCCATTCTGCTTGTTGCTACCAATATTCCAATTATCTCAAAACTTAAGAGTCAATTCGCAATTACTTCATAAATTTTATAAGTCCTTTTTCCTTCTCCTTCTTACTAAATACTCACTAGTTGATAGTGACAGTATCCACACTTATCCTTCATAATCTAAAACATACTTCATAATACAGAACTATAACATATCCCATCTAAAATTTACCGATTATTATTTCCCCGTCATCATTAAGTAATCCTTAACTCCTTTCTTTAAAATCCCCGAATGGCATTTATACACAAGTCCTTTTTATTCTTATTTTCTTCATACTTGATTCCATACAAGTAATACTTTTCAATCCCAAAACAAATACCACAATGTCCAATCTCATGATCATATAAACCCCGTTACACTTCTTTATTCAAGCCAACACACTACTTTTGCTTTCCTTTCCACTTGATATTATCCAAATATCATCATCGCAACTCTATAATTCCTTCAGATTCCTCCAATACTAATTATACATCATAGAACTTAAATCTATCCTCAGTGTTCATAAACAACTTCCTCAACTACAAAATCAGATCTCACAACCACAACTAAGATATATGAATGGATTTCACACATTTAGTTCTTCTTTGTCAGCTTTATCCTTGGTTCAACAATCAGTGAAAACCTCCTGATAAACCTCCGATAATACTCAGCTTACACAAAGGAATTTACAAGCTTCGGTCGGTTTCGTCAGTATTGACAAAGCCTCAATCGTTTCAATCTAGTCAGATTTTCACGATCACTTCAGCCATAGACTGCACATCTAAAACATCTATATTACTCCAACTAAAATTCTTATCCAAAGAATTTTACACACCATTTCTTCTTAATAACAATTTTTCCAATTGTTAGGGATTACTTTTCTTTCCTTCAATCATCTATTCATCACACTAAACATTCACAATCAATAATGGATACCGATTTCTGGTGCTCAGTTTGTTCAACCTCACAGCAATCATCTCATTCATAAAACATCCAGCTTCTATCCTTACTTCCATTATTACTTCTCTGATGACTTACCCTTCCGGTCAAATTAGATTATCCTTATTGTCTCATCTGCCAATCCTTACAATCAATCATATTACCATCCTCAACTTCCTGACAATGCCATATAACAAAATATACAATCAGATTGCATAACTCCCATCACCAAGCTAACACAAAGCTTCCTTTTTCCCATGACGACAGTGAACTCTACGATTCCGCAGAACAATCACATAATATCCTCAAGTACTAACTCATCTTCTCATTCTTTTCCGGCTATTACTAGTAAAGCGCACAGAAAATTCGACTTATTGTAGTTTCCTACTACATACCTTCTCATCATTGACCAATAAAATCGTCAAATAGAAATTCCACTGATTACTCCCTGAAATCAGTACTCAATGCTCAACAACATTCCAATTTAATTCTTTCCACCTTTATTTATCATATCCTATGATATTCTTCCTTATCCTGATTAACTTTCTCACAATTCTACTTCAATTGATTGCGCTATACTTCTTAATTCCATAAACTCAGAAAATATTTCCTTAATATATATATATATATATATATATATATATATATATATATATATATATATATATATATATATATATATATATATATATATATATATATATATATATATATATATTCTTTCGTCGGTGAATTTCTTATTTCAACCAATCACAAATTCTCGTTGATTTCTCGTCCTTAGTTCTGCTAAAATCTAACATATTCAAATCTCAATATATCCTCAATAACACCTTCAGAATTTAATACACCATCAATAACACTTTCAGAATTTCAATAAAATTCTAACTCAATGATTTCCAGATAAGAACACACAATTTACTGCATCTAAATCTCAAATCTGATCAACATTTCCAAAATATAGGTTGTAATAGCAGCAACATTCCCTTCATATTAATCTTCCATTATCTGAATAATTCCTTTATTCAATCTCCTTTAACGAAATGAAAAACATTTCATTACCACAGAAATACCAATTTTTATACTACACTCCTTGTTATTCCTTCAGCAGCTCGACCTCCAGCTAGTCCATACTTACATCAAGTAAATAGATAATTACTTAAGTGGTATAAAATATATGTGATCTACACATCATACTTCCTCCTACTTACCCGATTTATAGTAACTGCTTGAATACCATCTCTTCTTATCTTCGACTATTAAATTCCAAGTTTACCTTCTCTTAGAGGAAATAAATTCCTATTCCTTTTTGTCATTCGCAGCAACACCATTCCTTTACCCTTTTCTGCCATACTTAATTTCGAATCAGGATCAATCTTTAAATTACTATCTCTTTTCGTCTAGTTGAACATTCCCAAATGACTATCGATATATCAAACATCCATCAGTTACTCGAACTTATCCATATAGTTGCACCTTTCCAATTACCATCAATAGTCGTACGACACTCTTCACCGCATCTCTTCTCATTCCTAAAAATCCAATACACAGACATCCTTTTAAAATCTTGCAGAATAACAACAACATCTCTAACTGGAACAGCAACATCTCTAACTGGAACAGCATCATCTTCAATCTCAACAGCATCTTCAGTCTCAGCAACATCTTCAGTTTCACCAGCATCTTCAATTTTAGCAGCATCTTCAACTAAAACAGCAGGATTTTCAATTTCAACAACATCTCGTCTCCTCTCAGCACTATCAGCTTCAAACAATCTAACAACTACTCCCACAATCATATAATCTGCCCTAATGGTTGGCAACCTTTGGATACATATTTCAAGATACTCAGTCACATACACACAGGAATCCCTGTTAATGACAGAAACATATCTCACTCAACTCTTTCAATTGTTATCACATACGAAAGAGACTTGATAAGTATACACATCTAGATAGAAAGAATAGGATCTTTTCATCAAGATATAACATGAATACTACATACGCCAACAACACAATACTACCTAAATTCCACAATCATCTCAAAAGAAAAGATACAAAGACACATCAAAATACTAAAGGGTAATAGTAGATATCATCCATAAATCCGAGAAAATCGCAACAAAACCTTGTCGCTAATGTCACTTACCCTTACCATCCTAAACAACAACAATAATAATAATCCATCACAATACTACCTCACAACATCTAGATAATCCAAATACAACACAATAATACATAAACTGAAATACAAAAACAATCGATCACTACATCACTCCATAGGATGTGGTCCATCACTTTCTCCAACTTGGCTCGTTCCTGCTTCATCTTCAACTGGTCCTAACTTGCATCACCTCCCTTTTAGATCTAAACACGGTGGATTCCTAAATCCATACCTCAAAAGCCCTCCTTGACACGACGGATCTATCATATAATGAGAATTAGCATACACCTCACTATCCTGAAACTTCCAATGTGGTTCAAGATACGGCCCAACATGATCTACATATTCACTTAACCTGCAAAGCCTATCTATCTCTTTCTGATACTTCTCAAAATCAGTTCCATAACTTCTCACTTCAGTTCTAACCTCAGTTCTTCCAACCTCACTCTCAGTCATATAATTATCACTATCAGATTCTACAACATTTTTCTTATCATCCGTATCATCCTCGTAATCTAACCATCCACCTGAAATCTTATGATCACCTACATACTGATTCTGCAAACTCCATTGACCTACAGCAAATCCCCCATTCTTGACGTAATATGGTATGTCAGACATTTTCTGAAATCACAGAAAATTCAAAAGTACATAAGGTCATTATTCAAAAATATATATGCAATGCATAATCATGCAAATGCAAATGAATTACATATGCCAAATATATATGTATGCGATGCAATAAAATGCAATGCAAATGATAATTATACAATATTCATAAAGATGAATTTATGATGAAATTATGATGAAAGCACTCCACGTCCTTTCATTAATACCAATACCTCATTGCATTATTTACTTAATAAATACTCAAGAATTTACAACAATTATAAGGGATAAATCTATAATAACAAAGCATAACAAAAATAAATAATCTTACCGGAGCCTTGCAAAGAAGTTGCGTTGCTTTTATAAAATACTTTCGACACCAAAGTTATACTTTAGGATATTTTCAAAAATTGACCTAATTCGCTATAACTAAAAAGCTCTGGTTACCAATCTTTAACACCCCCAATTTACATTGCGCAGCGGAAAATACACAATTGGGTGTTAATCACAAATTTCATTTCACAACTCTTTAATTGACCCAAAAAACAGTATATTTAAGAATAAATATGGAAATAATTTAAATCAATGTCTAAAACCTTCAATCCCAAGTAAAATCAGTTTAAAATATATCAGAGTAGCGTACAGGTTCTCCTAGGATCTTAATCAAAACAACAAACCTTTTACAAAAATATTTGACTATTTACTATATGTTTTTGACAATAGGGAAAGAATCCTGTTTTAGACCAAATTGCTACAAAAGCAATTTCGCAATCCTTCTCCAGCAAGCTCCGCAATTCAAAAACTTCAAGTACCTGAAATACATGCTTAAAATCATCAACACAAAGGTTGAGCAAGTCTATAGGTTTAACAAAAAATAATTGAACACATCATAAAAATCATTCACAATTGTTTAATAGAATTGTGGCCATACAATCTATAAATCAGGTATATCATATTATAGCAATAGCTCTTGAATTGTATTAAGCTCATGACACCGACCCCTTAACTTAGTCACCCACGCCAAATGCCAGCATGACTAGAAAAATTACCAGTGCCCCTACTAGGGCATTAATTTCAAGAATACCAATTCTCATTCACGTAAAATTATCCTTCCTAGCGGGTTACTCAGCATAAAGCCCTGGTCTCAGATAGGGTTGTCAGCCCAATAGTACTATTATTAGAATAAGCGGCTATTCCCAACTTGCAACATCAAGTCAGAAGATAGTTAACGGCTCATGAATTTAGGGTCTTATGCAATTAGGTACTTATACAATTCATTTCATCAAAGGCAACATCGAGTCCAACAATTACTCATGACATGTGTTCATTTTAATTCAAATAGCATGTATCCCCCTCGCGGGTTTAAAATTATTAAAACAAGTAGAAAGCGAGGCTATAGACTCACCTGAAGTAATAGCAGTAGTAAGAGGATCTTCGACGATAGTTGAGGCCCGATAAACACAAAAACCGCAACCTATCAAATAAGGCGCGTTCATCAATAATAACTTGAGTAAAATCCATACTTAGTAATATCACACTCAAAATAATAAAATCACAATCAATCCAAAATAAAAATAATACAAGTGACCATTTATTCCATTCTATATATTTATTCTATTAGTTGACTCATCTGCCGGTACACACCTAATGTACAAGCTCATTTACCCCACTTAAACACGTCAAATTTTTATGATACTAATCAGAAACTTCACTTACTATATATAGAAATCTCTGTTAAAAACTCATCAAAATATTTCACATTTAAAGTTCCCTGCCCGACTCATCTTTGAACTACAAAAACCGGACAGTTTTACGTCAACAATATTTATAGTCTTTTATTGCATTTATTTTTCTCCGTTTATGAAACCGACATTCAACTTTGAAAATATCTCGACATTCTCATACTTAAACTTAAAAATCAGTCCTTGACATATTTGAAAATCCATTTTATAGTCCCCGAGATTCGATCCAAATATCGACAACAATTATATATTGTGTCGGTACTCGTCTCCCGGTACACGAAATAATCAAACTAACGTAACTTTTCGCTCGTTTGGAGCTACAAGTCCTACCTTATACCAAAACAAAGATAAAAACATCCTCTACAACAATATCTCCTTAGTTCATCTCTAACTCAAACTCATATTTTCAGAAATTTACTTTTAATAATCTGCTATAAAATACATTTTTAAATATCACTCAAAATTAATTTTTCACCACATTTTAACCCCATTTTTACCACTATAATCATCCTTATACTACTAGTTCATATCATAACATGCTAAATCATCCTAGATGATCAAATCATAAAAAGCCAACTCAAAAATAATAACATGCAATCATAAAAACATATATATAAGCATAAACACTTACATACAACAACAATTCAAGATCAAAACACATGATTTTCATCCAAAAATGGGTTTTATAAAAATGTTCATGCATGTAGCTAAATTTCATACCAATGTGTAGAGAATCAAAAACTAGGAATGGGTCTTTGATTAGTTTTGTTGAATTAAACTTGATTTTTAAAAATCAAAGATTTTGTAACGGTGGGGGGTGACAGTTTGAATAACAAGAGAGAGAGGGGAGAGAAATTTGGTGGGTGGAAGTGTTTAGTATGTGTTTTCATGTGTAATTTTTCAATTTATATGGAGAAAGTTTAGGATAGTTTTTTCCAATTGTGATTCTTTTGGACCAAAGTGCAAATATTTTGTAAAAAAGCGGGAAATGACTATTAGTCACTTTTGAAAATTTTTACGGGTCTCGGGTTTCATAAAAATGCTTCTCAAAACTTAATACGCACACAAAATATAATATTATATAGTCCCGGCACGACTTAATACGACAGTAAAATAAAAACGTCAAAATATTAAACATCGACGTGTTTAAAATAAAACGTAAAATTTCTCGGGCATCCGTCGATATCGTCATCACTAATAATCCTCGCAACTCGTCAAAACGTAAAAATAAAATCTCAACATCATCCAAATCAAATTACCAATCGTCGTAATAATCAACCTCGTCAAAAATTTCAAAAATATACGTAAAAATATAATTAAATAATGACCACGGTTTTGGGTTGTTACACTCGCCATGTCTTTTGTTTTGAGTGAACTGACCATAGGCGTTCACTCTCGTGCATACAAAAGTTTTCATAACACTGCATCATGCATTCATCTACTAATTTTGTTGCATAAAATTTTTCTCATGATTTATTGGTATAATTTTTTTTCATGTATATAGTTTATGTTTGATCAGTTTAATCATGTATTTTATGTTATACTGTCATATGGTTCTCACACACGAGCAGGAACAACTCAATGCAACAATCCAATCTGCAATGCAAGCTATGCTTCCTCAGCTGAGGAACGAAATCAGGGCTGAGGTTCAGGCTGCCAACAATCAACAACAACACCCAGTACCTCCTCCTCCTCCTCCAGCAACATTGGTCACATGGCTGGAGAGATTCAATAAGCTACGCCCTCGATCTTTCGAGAGAACAGATAGCCCAAGTGAAGCTGAAAGCTGGTTGGCTCACATTGAGAAGATCTTCGATGCTATGGGCTGTGACCCTGTCTTCAAGTCGAGGTTGGCCTGCTACAGGTTCGAAGGTGATGTGCTATCACGGTGGATGGCACTGAAGCAGTCTGAGGGAGGTGATAATTAGGTGGCTGGTTTGACTTGGGCTCAGTTCAGGGATTTGGTGATGGGACAGTTCTTTCCCTAGGCTGAGCAAGACAAGCTGAAGAGGGAGTACCATGGAATCCGACAGAGGGCTGGGGAGAATAGCAACGAGTTCATGCAGCGCTTCCTTCGCTTGGCTGGTTTTCTTGGTGCAGCAGAAGGTACTCTTGAAGAGCAAGCACACCACTTCAGGTGGGCTCTTCGTACATCGGTCGCAAACAACTTGGTGTGTGCTACGTTCAACACGGTAGCACAAGTGGCCGATGCAGCACGTAAGCTGGAGATGCTGCAGGAAAGAGATGAATTCGGGGAAGCAGAGAGACCCGATAAGAGGTAAACATTCGTATTCAGCGGTGACCAAACCGTATTCTTTTCAGCATATTTACATCTCTTTTAAACTGTATCTTCCAGGCAAAAAACTGGGGACCGGTCTCAGCCGGCCACTCAGCAACAGCCTACTCAACCCAAGGGAAACGGTCAGACTCACGACCGTTCTGCTACGGATAGGCGTGGCGGTAATGATAATTACCGTAACAACGCTGGACACTCCAACAACAGCAGGTCCTTATACTTACTTATTTTCTTATGATTACATGTTATAATTCTAAATTCTGACACATTAGAGAATCTTCTACCAGGAACCATGGTAATGGGAGGGACCAAAACCAGAGAGGTTCACAGCCTAACCGTCCAGCTATCACTGGTATTCCATCTTACGAATTATCCGCATTATCCTTGTACCATTATCATGTCTCATGTATATTGTTCTTATCAGGCTCACAGCCAGTCAGGACACCTACTGGAGGATATACTCATCCTCTTTGCACTACCTGCCACCGTAGGCACCCAGGTCCATGTCGTCGTGACAGTGACACATGCTACAAGTGTGGTCTTCCTGGCCATCGCATGAAGGACTGCCACAAGGGCGAGATGGAGGGCACATCAGGACATGCTGATACCAAGCCGCCTCCTACTAGTGGACGCGTTTACACAACATCTCACGATCAGGCCAACAAGTCTACATGTACCATCACTGGAATCTTATATATGTATGGTCAAGCTGCATGTGTTCTTTTTGACACGGGTGCTACTCACTCGGTCATTTCTCCTACTTATGCCAAGAATGTTAGGATACTCCCCATGCCACTAGAGAATATACTGAATATTTCCACGCCTTTGAGAGACTCTGTATGCATAACCCATGTGTACAAGAGCCTTCCCCTAGAGTTTGATGACAAGATTCGTCCTGTTGACGCACTTCCGCTGGACATGAATGATATTGACATGATTTTGGGCATGGATTGGCTATCCAAGCATCATGCTACCATAGACTGCCATTCATATCGAGTCATCTTCGGTGATGTTAATGCGCCAGAGTACATTCACAACGGGTTCGTACCCGAAAGGTCGGTACAAATCATATCAACCCTACAAGCACGTGCATTACTTTCACATGGTTGCGAGGGCTATCTAGATACTATTCATGACATGGATGCTGAATCCCATCAATTCAGAAACAGCCGATAGTGTCAGAATTTCCAGATGTATTTCCAGAAGAACTTCTGGGCATACCACCTGCACGTGAAGTAGAATTTAACATCGAGCTCATCCCAGGAGCTGAGCCGATTTCCAAGGCTCCTTATCGCATGGCTCCCATAGAGTTGAAGGAGCTGAAGGATCAATTGCAAGAACTTCTGGAACGAGGTTTTATTCGACCGAGCGCATATCCATAGGGCGCACCGGTCTTATTCGTTAAGAAGAAGGACGACAGTATGCGTCTTTGCATAGACTATCGCGAGCTCAACAAGATTACCATCAGGAATAGGTATCCACTACCACGCATTGACGATCTGTTTGACCAACTCCAAGGGGCCAAACATTTATCCAAGTTTGATCTAAGGTCGGGCTATCATCAGCAACGGCTTAAGGAGAAGGACATCGCCAAGACTGCTTTCCGTACACGCTATGGCCACTACGAATTTGTAGTCATGCCATTTTTCCTTACCAATGCTCCAGCAGTGTTCATGGATTTGATGAATAGAATCTTCCATGAATTTCTGGATAAGTTCGTCAATGTCTTCATTGACGACATCCTGATATTCTCTAAGTCCAAGGAGGAACACGAAGACCATCTTCGTATAGTACTACAGATTCTTCCCCAGAAGCAGCTGTATGCTAAATTCTCCAAGTGTGAGTTTTGGTTAGACAAGGTGGCATTCTTAGGTCACATTGTATCAGCAGAAGGAATCACGATAGATCCAGCAAAGGTTGAGGCTATTACCAAGTGGCCAAGACCGACATCAGCGACTGAAGTCTGCAGTTTCCAAGGCTTAGCTGGTTACTACCGTAGGTTCATGGAGAACTTTTCCCGTTTAGCACTACCTTTGACCAAACTGATGCGGAAGGGGGAGAAATTCGTCTGGCTGAAGAAAGAGAGAAGAGCTTTGAAGACCTAAAGTAGAAGTTAGTATCTGCATCGATTCTTACTCTCCCATCTGGTACAGGTGGATTTCAGATCTACAGTGATGCATCAGGGAAGGGACTTGGCTGTGTTCTCATGCAATATGGGAATGTGGTCACGTACGCTTTACGACAGCTTAAGCCTTATGAGGAAAGTTACCCTACGCATGACTTGGAACTTGTAGCAGTCATGTTTGCATTGAAGATATGGAGGCACTACTTGTATGGAGAATCATGTGACATCTTCACGGACCACAAGAGCTTGAAGTATATCTTCAATCAATGTGAATTGAACATGAGACAAAGGAGATGGTTAGAACTGTTGAAGGATTATGATAGTAATCTACAATATCATCCCGGCAAGGCGAATGTAGTGGCAGATGCACTTAGCAGAAAGTCCGGAATGATAAACGGCATTAAAATTGAGGAGGAAATTATAAGAGACTTGGACCGACTAGACATAGAGATCATGGTACATGGACATCATGGTTATTGGGCTAATCTTAGAGTGGAACCCGAGTTACTCTCTAGGATCAACGAAGCTCAGAAAGATGATGGTGAAATCTTGGCGATAATTCAGAATTTGGAGAAGCAGACAGAATTTCGAGTAGACGCAGATGGTATCTTATGGCAGGGCACGAGACTTTGTGTCCCTGATGATAAAGTTTTCCGGAAAGCATTGTTAGCTGAGGCTCATAGCTCCCCATTCTCTATTCATCCTGGTTCGACCAAGATGTACCATGACATCAAGCAGTACTTTTAGTGGAGTGGTATGAAACAGGATGTTGCGACTTACGTCTCCAAATGTCTTACCTGCCAGCAGGTTAAGATCGAGCATCAGCGATCTGGTGGTCTTCTTCAACCGTTAGATATTCTAGAGTGGAAGTGGGACAAAATCACCATGGATTTTGTTACTGGTCTTCCACCGACAAAGAGAGTGCACGATGCGATTTGGGTTATCGTTGATCGACTTACCAAGACAACTCACTTCTTACCGATCCGCAAGGAGGATTCAGTCAGTAAACACGCCGATACTTACAAAAAGGAGATCATGAGACTTCACGGTGCTCCATCCAGCATCGTCTCATACAGAGATCCTCGTTTCACTTCGTGATTCTAGAGAAGTCTGCAGAAAGCTTGGAGTACAAAACTTAAGATTAGCACGGATTTTCATCCTCAAACAGACGGCCAATCAGAGCGAACGATTCAGACATTAGAAGACATGTTGAGGTCATGTGCGTTGGAATGGACGGGTGATTGGGATGATTATATCTGTTTGGTGGAGTTTGCATACAACAAAAGTTGGCACACAAGTATCAAGTGTGCTCCGTTCGAGATGTTGTATGGCAGAAAGTGTCGCGCCCCAATCTGCTGGGATCAGGTTGGGGAGCGCACACTTGAAGGACCAGAAATGATTGAGTTGACCAACGAGAAGGTCACAGTAGCTAAGCAGAAACTACAAGAAGCACGGTCACGTCAGAAAAGTTATGCAGACAAGCATCGTAGGGACTTACATTTTAACATAGGAGATCACGTTTTCCTTAAGGTTTCGCCGGCACGTGGTGTTAGACGTTTTGGAATCAAAGGGAAGCTCAGTCCTTGGTTCATCAGACCGTTTGATGTCATTGAATGAGTCGGTGAAGTATCTTACTGTTTAGCGTTACCTCTGCAGCTTTCTCATGTTCACGATGTTTTCCATGTGTCCTTACTCAGAGGGTACAAGTATCATCATCTTCACATGGTTCAGTATCCACTGGAACAGATTCGTGAAGATCTCACTTTCATAGAAGAACCCGAACGAGTTCTTGACAGACAAGAACGAGTCATGAGAAGGAAGACGATTCCATTCGTCAAAATCCTTTGGAGGGATCATACCGAGCGGGAAGCCACTTGGGAAACAGAGGAGTCTATCCGGGCTTCTTACCCTCATTTCATATTTTGAATTCGGGTATGTTCTTCTTTTCCAGTTTACATTATCTATAATTCGGGGACGAATTATTCTTTTTAGTGGGGAAGAGTTGTAAAACCCGCATGCTTTTACCATGAACAATACATCTATAATCGTACGTACATGATTAGAACTTTCCTTATTTAGTACGTCTACGTTTCACGATAGGAGATTTACATGTATTACGTACGTGTTATAACACAACAAGTATTTAATACGTATTAAGACACGATAATTATTTCAATAATAATTATAACCACGAACATACGAACATGAAATCATGAACATAAATAAACACGAACCCATTAATATGTAATTACGTAATTATTATTACGACTACGTACAATTAGATAATGTAACACGAACAATTTAGAATAAAATCATGTAAACACGAACACAAGAACACACATAATATTAGACACGAGAAAACATTCGGGTTACCCCTTGTGGGCCCTCTTACGCGTGGCTAGAACACAAGAAAAGGGCCAAGCCCATTTGATTTTATTAAAACAAGAATAAGGGGAAAATATATTTCATAATTACAGAAAATTAGAAAATAAACAAAACCCTAATCCTTTTTTGTCTCTTCTTGGCCGCCGGGTACAAACACACACAAAGGGTGTGTTGGTTGATTTTGGTGATTGATTTCTTGCAAGATTGTTAGTGTTATCGTTCTCCATTGTTTCACGTAATCAGTAAATCCTTAAACCCCTGTTTCTTATGTTTTTATTTAATCAAGAACTCATGAAATCATGGTTTATTAAAAACAAGTAAATAACATGTTAATAAATCATGGGGGGTAAATTAATTATGGTGTTTAAGGGGTGTTTTGTTCGGCCGACGCAAGGGAACCGAGACCCATGGTCTCGGCTTGCTTGGATTCGCACCAACCGAGACCTCAAGGTCTCGATGTGGTGTTGTTGGGTCTCGGCCGCAAGAGCAAAGGGAACCCCGACCCCGGTAGGGGTGTGTTTCGGTGTTGGTTGGGTCTCGGCAGAAACAAGGACCACCACCGGCATAAGACGATGGCTATATATGGAAAGCAGGGGGAACCCAAGCCGCAACAGCAGGGGGAACCACCGGCTAGCCGGTGGGAACTTTTGCTAGCCGGCGGCTAGACAAGATCAATGACACCACCGGCACAGCCGGTGGCTGTTTTACACAAACAGTGGCAACCGGCTAAGCCGGTTAGCCACTGTTAAGGGTGTGTTTGGTTGGCCGGTTCATGGGTTAAACCGGTCCGGTTCACGACATGTTTAGATTAAAACACGGGTTCGGTTCATGGGTTATTTTTGCAAGTTAATTATTTTACTAGTTAAATAATTAAAAGGTTAATTAAATTATTTAACATGTTAATTAATTAATTTAATTACATCATGACTTAGGTTATTATTATTAATAATAATACATGGATTTTTAACCTAAGTATTTATTATCTAAATTAGACTATATAATTAATTGATTATTAAACATGCCTTATAATTAATTAATTTACATGACTTAGGTTATATTATTAATAGATATTAATACATGTTTTAACCTAAGTATTTTTACCTTTATTTAATTAAATCATGTTATATTTAATTAAATACTTTAACCTATAGTTTATTTAATTTACATGAAATAATTAATAAAATATAATATTTAATCACATGACTTAGAATATAAATCAGTAAACACTTAAGCTTCTATTATTAGCTTAATAAGGCAGCTAATCTATTTATGGAAAATTTCTATTTTTAGAAACTTATCTATTTTAAGTAGTAAATCTATTTTGAAAACTTTCTATTTTTCGAAACTTTCTATTTTTGGAAACTTTCTATTTTAGGAAACCTGCTATTTTTAGAAAGTTACTTATTATTACACAATAAGTATAATAATACAAGAAATACAAGTAATACTTAATCAGAATAGACAGAATATATGATAAACACCGCATAACGTTAAATCAGTAAAACAAGACCTAAACATATAAACCAAGCTAAGACATGATATAAAATCAGTTACGTACTCAGTAATCAGAATACTTATACACGTATATAATTTATGTAGCATTAGTGATATCGAAGTAGGACTCTCTTCCGTTCGTCTTCCTCGTTCACTGGACACAAGGTACGGATTCTCCGTCCTTTCAGTATGGACATTCTTCCTTATTAGGACTTCCCATATGCAGCCAACTGTTTTCCCCAGTATATGTTTTATATGTTTTGATTGCTTATGTTTAATTAGATACCTAAAGCCATATACATGCATGACCTGTTTCACCTAGTTATGGAGGTACCATAACCATAACACTGGAGGCACCAGTGTTATGACTCTACCACGACGGAGTGATAGCTAGTGGCGTCCCTTCAGATTTTGGCCATATTATTATTATTATTATTATTATCAGGTGGGCGTATGGGTGCATCCTAGTTTACATGTTTTCAACAGATTATTTAGGTGAATGTGGTGTGTGCCTTGCATCCTTCACAAGGAGCTGATCCCTCCTACCCAAACAGTATATTAAATTATAGGCAGCCCCTCTAATTTGCATGACGAGGTCACCCCTCCAAGTATTCATGCACGTTAATATGTTATGACCTATATTGGCTAATGGTAAACATGTTAAACAGTTTTTATAAGATAAACATAAGGCTTATCAAACTATAAAACCAGTTTTAATAAGATATGACAGGTTATTCAGGACTTAGTCTTTTCCGCTGCTTCATGCTTATATGCTTATATTATTCATGCTTTATTTGTATATCCGTGCACTGAGCGTTATGCTCAGCCGTTTTCCTTTCATGTTCCCAAAACGGCAGGTACTCAGGGACGCTCATAGACTTTAAGCATACGTGCATATGGATTTGAAGCTTCCTAGCCTTCATTAATTTATGCATTTCTTTATACTTTGATACTCATTTCCATGGACATTGTTTAGTCCTTTTCATTTATAGTACTTATGTTTGTGTGTGACGAGTTCTACATTTGAGGTACCGATGTTTGATTCCGGTATTTCCCTTATGGTCATGTGATGTTTTATACATTTATCCTTGTATGCTTTGATGACACACCATAATCATGCGTGACATTCTTTTTTATCAAAATGGGGTGTTACAATAAAGGAAATACCAGAATCAAACATAGGTAATCCAAACATAAGCTCAAAACATGAAAAGTAAATACTGAAGAAAAGGACTAAACAATGTCCAAATAAGAAGAATAATGAAAGAAGTGCATAAACTAAGAAGTCTGGATAGCTTCCATCAAAATGCACATGCTCTCAGAATCCTAAGAGCGTCCTGGTGTACCTACCGTTAGAATATGAAAGGAACTACGGCTGAGCATAACGCCCAGTGAACAGATATAAAGCATGATAAGAAATACTGAAATGAAGCAGATGATAAAATACTGAAATTGTAAGATTGGTAGGTAAGGATGCAACGGAAATCTGTGTATAATCTGAAAAGTCTGGTTTGTAAATAATAAAGCTGAACTGTTATCTGTTAAATCTGAAAAACATGCATTTACTGTTTTTTAATTGCCAAGAGCTTATATAGGTCATGTGCTGAAACAACTGTTGAATGAATAACTGGAGGGGTGACATCGTCATGCTGTAGAGGGGTGACCTCTAAATAATGTGTTGGGTGGAGGGATCAACTCCATTGTGAAGGATGTAGAGCACATACACCACATTCACCTGATAATTGTAAATTGATAGCCTAGGATGCAACCATACGCCCCGCTGATAATACTGATAAATAGCCAAGCTAAAATAATGGGACGCTGCGAGAAATCACTCCCTCACAAAGGAGTCATGACACCGGTGCCTCTAGTGTCATAGTTACGGTACCTCCGTAACTAGTATATAAACTGGTCATGCTTGTATATAATGCTCAGGCAATTCATTTAGTTATTAAAATGATTACTGATAAACTTAAACATATATTGGCGAAAACATTTTGGCTGCAGACGGAGAATCCTAATCATGCATAGAAGAGAGTCCTTACTGAAGGACGGAAAATCTGTACCTCGTGTCCAGTAATGAAATAAGAATGAAAGCTGAAAGATCGACTCCGACTTTACGGATACTACATAAATAAGGGACGTGAATGAGTTGTCTGATTACTGACTCTGATTACTGTTTATTATTGTTCTTAATTCACCTTGCGTGTTCTCATATTATTTTACTGGTTGCGTATAAACTGAGTAATCTGACTGTCCGTTGCATTTCTGATAAATCTGACTGTTCTTTAATATTTACTAAATAACTTATATCCTGTGTTTCTGATTACTGTAAATTTTATTGTATTCTGATTCTGGTATTATACTGTATTCTGATATTATAATATTACCATAAATAGTAAACTGCCATAAATAGAAAGTTTCCTGAATTAGAAAGTTTCCTAAAATAGAACAGTTCCAAAATTGTTTCTAAAAAATGGTTTCTTGAATAATTAACTCATTTAATTTAAAATCATACATTTTAATAAATAAAACTACTTAAATAATTGATAATTTAATTTACTAATTAAATTAATGTAACAATTACCATTTTGCTAAAATTACGATATGAAACTTAATTTCTTAAATGATTTGATGTTAATAAGATAAGGTCTCTTATTTTCATTTTTCAAACGCGCACCCGAAACCCGAGTCAAAATCTTCCAAAGACACTATGTCTCGGGTCAGCCTAAAACCGAGACCCAACAGCCCCCGGCTGTGGCCTAACAACAGTTTCCACTGCTTGTTATAAGTTCCCACTATTTGGTTACGAGTTCCCTCTGCTAGTTATGTGTACCCCCTGCTGTGTCCAAGGTACCCACCGCCCTGTGTTATATTCCCACCGTTTGCATTATTTGCCCACTGTTTGTAGTATAAACCGAAATGCCCCTTACTGTTCCTTTTCCCCACTGTTTACAAGCCAAACACCCCCTGTTTGTGTTTTGGCTGCGGCTGGTCATAGCAATTCACCACCGACACCCTTGTGGTCTCGGCTGGGCCAACACTGACATACATCGAGACATTTTATGTCTCGGTTCTCGTGCAAACAACACACCCAAAATTGTGATTCCATTAGTTTTTCATGATTTCCTTATAATTTACTATAAGTTCTTGATTTAAAACATGGATAAATTCGTGATATAAAAGAGAGGGAATAAAGGAACGATTACCATTAATTGATTAAGGATTAAACACAGCAACACCCGAATCTAGGATAAAGCAGCCCTGATCTTATTCTCTTTTTTTTATTCTTTCTGCCGGCGCCTCTTTCGCATAACCCTATTTCTGTCCTTTTTTTGTGTACTATTGACCAAAAGGGAAAAATATAAAACTCCTGTGTTTTCTTAGGGGGGTGGGCTGGGCTCTAAGGCCCATATTCTTTCTTTCTTTTCTTTTAAATTAGCCGCAACCCATATACATGTTGTATATGTTGGTTTTCGTTTCGTTTATAAACATACGTGTTCGTATTATGCTCTCGTGTTTATTCTGAAATGTGATTATTTATTTTACTGGATGAATAATAATAACTGTAATACTTACGTAATACTGAATAATTAGTATTTAATATTTAACTGATAATAATTATTTTTTGAATAATTATTTACGTCACATTGCGTACGTGTTCGTATATTAATCCTTGTGATATATTATGATATGAATTATTTATTTCCTGAATAAATAATAATTTCTTTATACTTGAATTAATACTGTTATTTATGATCTGAATAAATAGTTATGTAACATTTATATTAAAACTGAGATTGTACTTAATTTAATGTTCGTGGAATTTTAAAGCGGGTTTTACACATGAAAACACAATTAACGCTATTAAGGCATGTGAAATATAACCTAAGGCCAAATCAATTCCACATAAGACATACATCGTTTTTCATTTTTCAGAAAATACTTTTTGAAGACCAATTTGAAATTCAAAACGAAAAGACATGTTCTCCCCCTTAAACTCTGACCCGTTTTCTATTTAAAGAGCTGTAGTTATTGTTTAAAGGGTCAAACACCTATGAAGACATTTTCCGTTAAGTGATTAAGAAACGATTCTGGTGGCAATAAGATTTCTTTTATTTTAACAGAATAAGTGCACTGAAGGTACACAAATTTGTGTTAGACCAAGTTATAAAGTAAACTTGATCCCTTACAAGATTTTAAAGTAAACCTTGCCCGAGAAAATAATTCCCGTTGTGAGCCAACGTTTTCAAAAGAAATACGTGACTTTAATGCGAAAAGCGGGTTGTAGTTAGAAATAACTACAAGCCATAAGGGCATGTTTTAAAATATGTACAACTTTTATACAGACTCTATTTATGGCGTCGTGTCAATTTTAATCGACATTTCTAAGGCCGTAAATATTACCGTACTAAAAGACATGTCCAATTTAAAATGAAAAATATTTTTGGATTTTCTTGATTTTATATTTTTTATGGTTTTTGTATGTTTTATATTTTTGTATTTTTCTTTTGGTGGTTTAAATATATACGATAATATACATGATCATGATAAAAGGATAATTAAGAATAGTTTACCACCACTATTTTGTAGATTCTTCTTCCAACTCCTTAAGAGTCGCCGGTGATAATGATTTCATACCAAGCTTGTCGACCAAAAACCCGATACGTCCTCGATCTAGAGCCTTTGTGAACATATCCGCCAGCTGATACTCAGTGTTGACAAAATACAGCTCGATCACTCCATTCTCTACTTTCTCTTTGATAAAGTGGTAGTGTATGTCAATATGCTTCGCCTGGGAGTGTTGAACATAGTTGCAGCAAAGGGCAATGGCGCTTTTGTTGTCACAGTACATCGGAATTTTGTTGAATCTAAGACCGTAGTCAGTCAATTATGATCTCATCCATAGGACTTGAGCACAACAACCAGACATGGCAATATATTCAGCCTCTGTACTTGATATCGCAACTATTTTCTGCCTTTTGGATGCCCAATTAATCAGTCTATCTCCAAAAAGTTACACACTGCCAGAAGTGCTTCGTCTAGTATCTTGACACCCAGCATTATCCGCATCTACATATGATATTAGAGCAATAGAGGAGTCCTTCGGATACCATAAAACACGATGAAGTGTTCCTTTAAGGTACCGAAAGATCCTTTTCACAACATGTAAGTGCTTTCGGTAGGCCGAGCCAGATACCGGGCACACATGCATATAGCAAATTGCAAATCAGGCCTGCTAACAGTCAGATAGAGAAGGGTGCCGATCATTATACGGTAAAGTTTAGAATCTACAACAATCCCATCCCTATCCTCATCCAACTTGGATCTTGATTGTGGTAAATTACGACCTTTTAGGGAAAAGGCGTAAATGCGGTAAGTATTAAGTACGACGATTTTGGAAAACCGTACACTAATGACCCAATGGTAAAAGTTCGTTTCCCAAGGAGGTTTATTGTGTGTGAATAACTCGTATGATTTTGGATTAGTATAAGAGAAAGAAAAGATGAGAAATGAGAATGACGGATACGTTAAAATTAAACTACGACGAAAGCTAAAACATAAAACGTAAAAACGTGACGAAATTAAAAATTAAACCTAAAAATTACTTAAAAATCAAAACTAAGTTTAAAATAATTTAAATAATAATAAAAATTCAATAAATAAGTTTTAAAACCTTTTATTAATTAAATATTCAATTTTAAATGCTAATTAAAGCCTTAAAATTAAATATAATTAAGAAATAGCCCTAAATATTTTTTTAAAACAAATATCTCATTTATATTATTTAAAAATTAAAAACTATTTTTCCTAAATTTTAGAACTATTTTCCTATTTTTTTAAAAGCTAAAAACACTTTTTAAACTAAAATAATGATTAAAAATAATAATATAATGCTAAAAATAAACTTACTGTTTCAAAAATCCTATTTTATATTACTAAACAGTAGAAAAATAGAAAATGTTGAAAAAATAATTTTTTTTCACTAAAAGACAAAACAGATTTAATTAAAACCGAATTAAACTTAAATTAATTCTATAAAATTAATAAAAAGAGTGAACAATGAACTTTTTAAACTAAAACTCTTAAAATATTTTTTTGAATCTAAAAAATTTGAAAAACTTAAAAATATTACTTTTTTGCACTAAAAGACAAAAATCAGATTAATTAAAACTAATTTAAATTGAATTAAATCTAAAAAATGACAAATGAATAGTAAAATAAAAATAAACTTAATGAAAAATATTAAAATAATAAAACAAGACTTGGAAAAATAAAATTACTTAAAAACTCACAAAAAAGCTCAATAAAGACAAAAAAAATAAAAAACTGACAATGACATCTCTAAGGGTTTTGTCTGTATGTGTAGCAGTGGCTAGACTAAGCCTAGCAGTGAGAAGTTTTTCCCACTGCTCTCAACAGAAAAACGGGTCTGGGACCTTTTTGGTTGGTATTGAGCTTGTTTTTTGGATTTACTTGGAAACAAAGGCACCCCCACAACCAGATGGGTTGTGGGGATTCACAGCAAGTACAAAAACACCAAGTCACAACACAAAATCAAACACAAATTGCCAAATACAGTACTCGATGTGATGATATGGGGTCTAAGCACTTAAAGTTGATACAAATGGTTCTAAGGTGAGATTTGACACACCAAAACTTGAGCACACAACAACCAAATCACTACTAATGAAACCTGAATCCTAGATTAGCATAAGTTACAAGATTACAAGGTTTGGGCTCATAAAAGTGAAAATCAAACTGCCACAGCCTACTGATTGCTATATGCAGTTTTTTACCAAATTTTAACTTGCTAATAACTATCCTATGTTATCAATCTTAAAACCAAACACACTAAAGCAACCTAATACTAATAACTTGAGTGTGTTTAACTAGTTTTTACCCACCTTGTGTCATCCAAAACCCGGTAAATCAGTAAACCCAAACACCCTTTAAAAATAGGATAACAAGATATTTTCAAAGAGATTATATTCAAAACACTACAAACTGAGATTACTTCAACTGAATATCACCAAGTATCCTACAAATAACAAGATTTAACAAAGAAACACTGATTCATGAACAAGAACTCATATTCATCATATAGCATAATATTATACAGAAAAATGAAAAGAGACTAGGAACGTGTAACTCCAAGGCATACATCAATGCCTTGGATTGTTAGAGCTCAAGGGGTAGCAGAACAACCACTAGCTTTCCAATAGCTGCTAAGATCAACAAATGTAAAACAACAGTAATAACAATATTATGACCACTTATTTCTTCTTTTCTTAAAAACTTTTCCCAAACTTGAGATATTAAAAACCTTTCAAAAACAAATGATAATTTGGAACTCAGATTTAGCTAAGAAGAACACCAACTTTATTAACATAAAAAGGAATTACAGAACTTTTTAAAGAAAATACCAACTTTTCATTAGATAAAAAGAATTACAATTTTCTAGCTAAAATATGGAACAAGAGGCGCATCCACAAGTTGGGGCTCTCTTTATAGGCAATATTATGAGCACTATTTACAAACCCTAAATCTATGACAATCCCTAAAATAGCCCTAATGAAGCTTCCATAATTGCATCTTGTTGTTAACAACCTGTTTGGAGAGATCTTGGACTACCATATACTGCTTGGGGACCAAGGAGTGAAGGTATACCATTGATTTGGCCATGTCATCAGAGTTTGCCATATGTCGTCTTGTGAATGGTGAAGGGGAGACCTTGTGGGGTCTCCGTGGTAGTGTGAATGAGGTTTTTATTGTTGGGATTTGGTAGATGTGATGTGAATCACACGTGGGTAAGACCAATTTCATTTAACCCTTTGTTTTGCTTCCTTTTGATCTTGGGTAAAGATGAAGGTGAATAGTAGTAAAAATTACAACAGTAATTGTTAGGCGCTTTTTTTCCCGTTTAAATGTTTGGAATGGTGCACTTTTAGTCCTTGGTTTTTTCTTGTTTCTTTCACTTGGTAATAAAAAACGACCAACTTCCATTTCCTTTGTTAAATAAGTATTGTTTTTCATACTTTTGGCACAAAACTTTTCCAAAAAGATTTCAAGGGTTTGTTTTGCTATTTTCTTAATTCTTTGAGGACTGAACTTGAACTTTCTTGATAGATGAAGGACCTTTCTTGTATGTTTGTCATTGAGGAGGACATTTTTGTTGACAAATCTTCATTTATGAGGGACTAAACATGCCAATTCTTCAAAGTTGAGGGACCTTTTTGTTATTTTGACAAACTTAAGGGACCAAACTTGTAATTATGAATATACAAGGGTATTAAGTGTCATTTCTTCATTGATGAGGGATCATTCTTGAACATCTTCAATACTTCAAGGACTTTATCTTGGAAAATTACAGACTAAGGCCCGGTTCATTGTGCAACTTCGTTTCTCGTGTTCGTTTTTCCTTGTTTCTTTTGATCTTTTGTCTTTTTCATGATATCCATACCTAAAATACACAAGTAAACAAACACAAGCATATATATGGTATTTTAATAACATTTTATGCATTTAAAGACCGAAAAGAACGATGAGATCATGTATAAATGCCATCTCATCACTCCCCCATACTAAACCATTGCCGTGCCCTCACGCAATGCTAGAATAAAGTATCAAAGCATCTCCAAATTCAATTTTATTATCCTTTATTGAAAAGTAAAACTTGCTACAATACTATGAAGATGTGGTAAAGACATAATGTATGATTTTCATCACGAATGTGACTTTTAGGGTCAATGAATAGAAACAAGTGAATGTCTCATAGAGTAAAGTTCGTCATCCTTGATTGTCATACATTCCATGCTAAGTGCAAAAACGAGATCATTTTTGGTACAAGTCACAATGCTAAAACTACTCATATGTTCAAATTGTGTAATACTTTTTCTCCCCGCAATCCTAGTTATTATGAATAGAAAAGGTATCTAGAATTTTTTAACTATTTGTCATGGATCACAAGTGATTCATATTGACTTATTTGAGTCTTTATTAGTCCGAAAATAAAGTATCACGATTTAATCGATAGTTAGCTAAAGGACAAAATCTTTTAAAACGGCTTCTCGTAATCTCCTTAAGTTCATATCTTGGCATAACTCGTTTCACGATTTGAGACCTTTCTCGGACCGATATTTGGCATGTACTTCATACTTCAAATCTTCGGAAGACGTTCTTGAAATTATGGTCTTTTCTTCATATTTTGGAATTTCTTCACTTGACGTTTTTAAGAGATTCTTCATACTTGGACCACGACTTCATCATTTTTCTTCGATCTTTATTTTGGATTTTGATATACAACGATCCGCCTCCTTTTAGGACTTGGATATATTTATCCTCATACCTTGTTAGGGTCTTTTTGGATAGACTTTCTCCATGATCTTTAGGGGAGTATATTGCTTTTCTTCGTGTGTCTCGATCCTTCTTATTGATTTTGGAATAATAATTCTTCAATCATCTTGGATCTTTAGCAACAAAATAGAGTCCTCATGCCTTGTTAGGGCCTTTTTGGAACTTCGCCAATCTTCGCGTCCTGCTTCAATAAGTTATGCCTTGGCTATGAACTCTATTCAACCACGAGTAACTATTAAACGATCTTGGGCTAGAAGCTAAGTAACCTTTCAAATCGTACGACCTTACTTATTGCAATTATTTTATTCCTAATGCATTGATCTTATAGGAGAAAAAGCCACAATTAAAAACATATGAGTTTTTGAAAGAAAATTTTCATCTTCTACGTCTAGCATGATCACTTGTCTAACTCTATCATTTCTCGTTCTTCACTATTTAAAGACCTCTAATTAAAGAGACTCGTGAATACTTAGCCATGTAAGTCAAAATTAAGCCAAAGTTAGAATAGCTTCATTAAGACTATGTCAAATCGAAGTTTTGGGTTTTCAAGTCACCTATAGGATCTTGCACTTTCTTAGACTTTTTCAAGCTTAGAGAATGCATTTTAAAGTTCCCTTGATAAGTGACTTTCTAGGATCAGTTATAGGAACTTGAGAAAAGTTCTTATTCTTAACCCGTATGAGCTAAGACTTTTGCGTTTTAAAGTTCCCTATATAAAAGTCTAGCAAAACTTGATTCAAGCGGGTTAAGGAATGTAAAGGGCTCCAAATGCCCATCAAGTCAAAAATTAACTCTTATTCTACCAATCGGAAAATATACATTCGTGTCTTAAAAACACTTATGAAAACTAAGAAATTTTTTAAAATTTGGCCATTTTTGGCCTTATTTGCAACAAAACAAAACAAAACAAAACAATGAAAGTTGGAAAACGTGAGGGCGTAGCAAGGCAAGTATCTATTCACCCCCATACTAAAATTAAAAATTTTCCTCAATGTTTCGAGTCTAAAGGTGGAGCACCCCCATACTAGAGACGAAGAGTCGAATGCTTAGGATCTAGCTTGGAAAGGGTGATCAACAATATATCTAAAGCCGTTTATGAATTATGCTAAAAGATAATTGTTAGAACAATAAAGGATATGTCATGGATTCGTGAAAAACTCTTCAAGCAAACGATCGAGGCTCACGTAAACGAACACGAGAGTCTTCAATCATGGCGATGATAATGATCTAGATAAAACATTCACAAACAACCACGAGACGACGAGTTGGAAGGGCACAAATCCCCTCTCATTAAGTACATTAGAAAGCGATAATATGTACATGGATAAGCATGGGATCTCCCCCACGAGGCACCTCATTTTTTTATTACCGAGTCATGAGCTCGACTCGATCCCCTCAATGCTAATTATCATTGGGGAAGGTGACTTGGTCGAAGTCGTCCAAAGAAGGGACTTCCCTACCGAAGTAGTGCTTAAGTCTATGTCCATTCACTTTGAAATTAGGACCATCATTTTGAGCTAGCTCGATGGTCACATAAGGAAACACTTGTGTTATGGTGAACGGACCCTACCAACGAGATTTTAATTTCCCGGAAAATATCTTCAAACGAGAGTTAAAAAGTAACACATGATCACCAACGTTAAAAACCCGGTTTTTAATCTTTGCATCATGAAATTTTTTAGTCTTTTCCTTAAAAATCAGTGAATTTTCATAAGCATTATCTCTTAATCATCCAATTCATTAAGTTATATTTTCTGGTGATCTCCCGCGGTCTTTAAGTCATAGTTGGCATGCTTTAAGGCCCAATATGCCTTGTGTTCCAATTCAATAGGCAAGTGGTAATTCTTTCCATAAACCAACTTATAAGGAGTACAACCGATAGGTGTCTTATAAGCGGTCCGAAAGGCCCATAAAGCGTCATCGAGTTTGTCGGACCATGAAGCACGGTTTTCTCCAATCGACCGCTCTAAAATCCTCTTCAAAGCTCGGTTTGAAACCTCGACTTTCCCACTCGTTTGCGTGTGATAGCCGTAGAAAGACGATGTGTAACCCCATATTTCTTTAGAACCTTTTCGAATAAGTCATTACAAAAATGGGTTCCACGATCGCTTATAATAGCACGAGGGGTTCCAAACCGAGAGAATAGTTGCTTCAAAAACTTCACTACCACACGAGCATCATTCGTAGGCAAAGCCTTAGTTTCCACCCACTTAGATAGGTAGTTGACGGCGACGAGGATATACTTGTTTCCATGAGACGATGGGAACTGCCCCATAAAGTCAATGCCCCAAATGTCGAAAATCTCACACACTTGAATTATATTTTGCGGCATTTCATCCTTTTGCGACGATTTTCCTTGACGTTGGCAAGAATCACACGACTTCACAAGTGCGTGTGTATCACGATAGATCGTAGGCCAAAAGAAGCCGGCATCGAACACTTTCTTAGCCGTGAGATTAGCACTGTGGTGACCACCCGTGGGTCCCTCCTGACAAGCTCTAAGTATGTTAGAAGCTTCGGTACCAAAGACATAACATCGAACGAGTTGATCCGTACAAACCCGAAAGAGATAAGGGTCGTCCCAAAAATAGAACTTGACGTCACGAAAGAATTTTCTCTTTTGTTGTGTCGTCATACCCTTGATTATGAAGTTCCCTGCATGGTAATTTGCAATGTCGGCAAACCATGGGGTGTCGTCCTTAGAATTAACTACATCGAGAGTATCGAGCGGAAATGTTTCGGTGATTTCCTTGTTCTCGAATACATCTTTGTGAGGATCTTCTAAATGAGAGAGATGATTGGCCGCTAGATTCTCGACTCCTTTTTTGTCAAGTATGGTGACATCAAATTCTTGGAGGAGGAGAATCCAACGAAGCAACCTCGGCTTTGCATCTTGCTTAGCTAAGAGGTACTTGATAGCCGAATGATCCGTATACACGATGCTTTTCGTTAAGACGAGATAAGATCGGAATTTCTCAAAAGCATAAACCACGACAAGGAATTCCTTTTCTGTTGTGGTGTACTTAAGTTGAGCCTCGGTCATTGTCTTGCTAGCATAATGGATAGGACGGGAGTGCTTTTCATAACGTTGCCCTAAAATGGCCCCAATTGCATAATCACTTGCATCACACATGATTTCAAAGGGTAATTCCCAATTAGGAGCAACAAGAATGGGAGCTTGGGTAAGTTTCCTTTTAAGAGTTTCGAAATCTCTAACACAATCCTCATTGAAGTTAAAAGGAGCATCCTTCTCGAGAAGGTGTGTCATAGGTCTAGTGATTTTTGAAAAGTCTTTGATGAAACGACAATAAAAGCACGCGTGGCCTAGGAAACTCCTAAATCCCTTGACGGTATTTGGATGAGGTAACTTGGCGATGACGTCTATCTTAGCTTTATCGACATCAATCCCCGCTTTTGAGACCTTGTGCCCTAAGACGATTCCTTGTTTACACATAAAATGATATTTTTCCCAATTAAGCACAAGGTTGGTTTCTTCACAACGTTTTAACATTTTCTCGAGATTGGATAAACACGACGTGAACGAATCACCAAACACCGAAAAGTCATCCATGAATACTTCCATCGACTTCTCGATCATATCATGAAAAATAGCCATCATACACCGTTGAAACGTTCCCGGTGCATTACAAAGTCTGAAAGGCATTCTATGATAAACAAACGTTCCATATGGACACGTAAACGTAGTTTTCTCTTGATCACGAGGGTCGATAGGGATTTGATAGTCTAACACCCCACCAAATGCTATGCGCAGCGGAACTACAACATTTGGGTGCTAGGCAGTTATCATCGCACACAAGATATATCGAACGACTCCAAAGAGACGTCAATTTAAAACTTTAATTAAAAATTGTTAAAAGATACATGTCTACGGTTTTTCCAACCCCAATTGATACAACAGAGTTTAGTGTTTTCGGTCCCCATGAATCTCAACCCAAAAGTTACAGTCTTCACAACAACATGACATTAAAGTTAAAAATGTTTAAGTAATAACGGGAGGAAAAACAAGCAGACTCCAAGCCATACACACAACATCCATCCAATGCACGCTCCATCCTACACTTCAGCGGTTACCTGAAACACATGCTAAATTTGGTCAACGAAAACGTTGAGTGGAATTCATAGGTTTTACAATTCATTTTGAACATATGTGAAATAAAAACCATTCACGATCATTCATAGACTTGTCGATCAAACAATCTATATTCAAGATACTGGCAATTGTGTTTAAGCTCATGACACTAAACCGTTAACTCAATCACCCGCGTAATAATTACCGGCGTGATTCAGATGAAACCAAGGCCCCTAATAAGGCATCAGTTGCAATTATACCTTATCTCTTATCACAAATTATCCATCCGCAGGGGGTATCAACGTACTAGCCCTCGTCTCGGATAGGGTAGTCAACCCCATAGTACTATCACTTTGTATAAGCGGCTATTTCTAATCCACGCTAGGACTAAACAATAGTTAATAGTTCATGAATTTAGGGACTTTTGCAACTAGGTACTCAACACAATTTCAAAGGCAACATTCGGGTCCAACAATCATTCATGACATATGTTCATTTTAAAAACTAGCATGCATTTCCCTCGCGGGTAAAACAGTTTGAAATAATAATAAGCGAGGCTATAAATTCACACCTTATATAACAAGTAGTCGATAGTTCGAGAGACGGTCACTGACGACGATACGGATGCCCGGGTAAATCAACACCTATCAAACCAAATAACGCGTAATGAGTAATCTCATTTTAAAACCTTATGGTACTGTATAAAATACATAAATACTAGTCACTTGTGACAATTACAACTCACGCCAAAACAAAACAACAAGTGTTACTCGTTTCATACCATTTATCCTTATTATTAACGTTATCCATTTTTACTCGTTTTCGCCGATACTTACCAAAAGTACGGGCTGTTTTACCATACTTAACCATCTTTATAAAATTTGACAAAATTCTCAAAAATACTATAAGACCTGTAGAAAACACATATTTAATCCCAACAAAAATTTTTACTTCTACGATCCGTTACTCAACACTTTTCCTAAAACTACGTTTTTCGGACTGAAATTGTACTTTGACCAAGTCGGACTCATTTGACCCGTTTAAAACACTCCATTGACCCATTTGACACCTAAGTCCTATATTAGACTCAAACGTGCAGGTTTGACACCAAAATTCAGCCCTTGACCATTTACCAAACTAGACTTATAGTCCCCGGGATTTGACCTAAAACCAAGCATAACTTCGGATTATGACGGTTTTCATCTCCCGGTACACGAATTTCAAAACGTCGTAACTTTTGACTCGTTAGGAGTCGTAAGCTCTACCTTATATCAAATCGAAGCTAAGAAAATGCTCTACAAATCTATCCTATCCACAAGACCTGTTTTCAAAATAATTTTTACGAAAATGCCTTAAAATTTCTGCCTAAAATCAACCTTACTAAAATCACACTAACGCTCGTTTCCAAACCCATTTATCATCACTAGACATCATCCTAAGCATCCCTAATCACAACCAAACAATGTTTTCAGTCCCTAACCCCTATTGATCATCAACCTCATAAAACTAAAATCCTAAAAACAAACATGCAAGTAAATTTACCCATCTACAACATCTAAAAACATGATATTAAACACAAAATCAAGCTCAAAACATGGACCACCATGATCCCCAAACACCCCCATTGAGCCGTGGGGTTTGGGTGATCAAAACCCACCAACCAAATTTATTTTGGTTGATTTGTTTGGTGTTCTAGCATCCTTTTAGCATGAATTAAACATGCAAATGCCCAATTAACATCAAAAACGAATTTGAAAAATCTTGAAATTTTTGGATGAATTTTTGTTAATGCATGTGTGAAATGAGCATGGATTAACACTCACTAGATGATTTTAGGAGGTGGTCTATGATTAGAATGGATCAAAACTAAAAAAAAAATGGTGTGGTGGTGGATTGGGGTTTTGGCCGTCGGCCTAAGGAGAAAAAGGGAGGGGGTTTGATCTTTTTTTTTGTAAAAATGTGTTGTGTGTGTATGTTTGTCCCCATTTTGTGAAATGGGAGGGACCTATGTGCAATTTCACCTTTCTTTTGGCCTTAAGCAAAAACAACACCAAAACTTTGCGGGATTGACTCACTAGTCATTTTAGAAAATTTTACGGGAGTCGGAAATTATCCCAAACACTCCAAAATACTTTTGGGATACTTTAAATGTACCCGGAAAGCAATAAAACTCACCGGAATCGACTTAACACGAACCGTAAGTAAAATTCTCGAAAAATTACATTATCGATAAAACGTCAATAATTATAGAAATTTGGGCATCCATCGGGATCGTATTCGTCATCGTCCTTCTTAAATCGTCAATCGTCAAAATTATAACCTCGAACATCGGTTTCAACCAAAATACTAAAATATATAGCAATTAAAATTTATTAAAAATTTCAAAAATTAGCGTAATTTAGGGTAATGTTAGTGACCTCGGTTCTAGGGTATCACATCCACCCCTCCTTAAAGAGAGCGACGTCCCGGCGCTCGCCTCTTCTTATACTCACATTTCGTGCCGCTGGAACAGATGAGGATACCTTTCCTTGAAAAAGTCCTCACGTTCCCAAGTGTATTCCGGTCCACGCCTAGAATTCCATCGAACCTTCACAATGGGAATTCTACTACGCTTCAGCCTCTTGACCTCTCGGTCCATAATTTCCACGGGTTCTTCCACAAAATGCATTTTGTCGTCCAGTTGAATCTCGTCCAAAGGAATCACCAATTCCTTATCCGTTAAACTCTTCTTCAAGTTCGATACGTGAAACGTGTCGTGAATAGCACTAAGCTCGCTCGGCAATTCTAACTTGTACGCTACTGGTCCAATTCGTTTAACGATCTTAAATGGTCCAATATACCTCGGACTCAACTTTCCTTTCTTCCCAAAACGAATTACACCCTTCCATGGCGATACCTTAAGCATAACCATATCTCCGACTTCAAATTCCAACGGTTTTCTTCTGTTATCGGCATAACTCTTCTGTCGGCTTCTCGCAGCAAGTAGTCGGTTCTTGATTTGCACAATCTTCTCGGTCGTCTCTAAAACCATTTCGGGTCCAGTCAATTGACTTTCCCCTACTTCACTCCAACACACAGGCGATCTACACTTCCTTCCATACAATGCTTCGAACGGTGCTGCCTTGATACTCGCATGGTAACTATTATTATACGAAAACTCCACTAGAGGCAAGTGGCGTTCCAAACTTCCTCCAAAATCGATCACGCACGCTCGGAGCATGTCCTCCATCGTCTGAATAGTTCGTTCACTCTGGCCGTCAGTTTTCGGGTGATAAGCCGTACTTAAACTCAATTCAGTGCCCATCGCACGTTGAAGCGATTTCCAAAATTCCGATGTAAATCTACTATCGCGATCCGAAATGATCGATAACGGCACTCCATGTCTGCAGACGATCTCCTTCACGTACACACTAGCCAGCTTTTCCATACTGTCCGTCTTCTTCATAGGTAAGAAATGAGCAGATTTCGTCAATCTATCCACTATTACCCATATCATATCACATCCACTAGGAGTTCTAGGTAAACCCGTCACAAAATCCATAGCGATTTTCTCCCATTTCCATTCTGGGATCTCTGGTTGTACCAACAACCCAGACGGTTTCTTATGTTCTGCTTTAACTTTCGCACAAGTCAAACACTTACTAACGTAACGAGCAATATCCGCCTTCATATTCGGCCACCAATAAACCTTCTCAGATCATGATACATTTTGTCCGATCCAGGATGTATCGAATACTTCGACTTATGAGACTCGTTCATAACCAAATCTCGTACTCCAGGCTTTCCTTCCTCAGATGAACACAATGGTAACCAAATCCGATTCTCGAAATATCTCAATCCGTCTGACCTATTCACAAAAAGAGGTTTCAACATTCTTCCCAAGTTCTCAGCATCAACATTCCCTTTCATTAATCCCCTCTCTTGAGCCTTCAGTATAGTTTCGGTTAAATCAACGCTCTCAGTCATCACCAAAGCTCTGACTCTCAAAGGTTTCTCTCGATCCTTCCTACTAAGTGCATCCGCTACAACATTCGCCTTGCCAGGATGGTAGCGAATTTCACAGTCATAGTCACTCAGTAATTCTACCCATCGTCTCTGTCGCATGTTCAACTCCTTTTGATCTAAAATGTGTTGCAAACTCTTGTGGTCATTGAATACAACACACTTCGTCCCATACAAATAATGTCTCCACAATTTCAACGCAAAAACTACAGCTCCTAATTCCAAATCGTGCGTCGTGTAGTTCTCCTCATTCTTCCTTAGTTGTCTCGACGCGTAAGCTATCACCTTTTCACGCTGCATCAATACCGCTCCATAACCTTTACGAGATGTGTCACAATACACTACAAAGTCTTCGGTTCCTTCAAGCAATGACAATATCGGTGCGGAACATAACTTGTCCTTGAGCGTTTTGAAAGCGAATTCTTCCTCATCTCCCCATTCATACACCCTATTCTTTTCGGTAAGCTTTGTCAATGGCTTCGCAATCAACGAAAATCCTTCAATGAATCTCCGATAATACCCAGCTAAACCAAGGAATTGTCGAACTTCAGTCGGCGTTGTCGGTGCCGACCATTCCCTGATCGCTTCGACCTTGGCAGGATCCACGCGAACTCCTTTGCTATCAATCACGTGACCAAGGAATTTCACGGATTCTAACCAAAACTCACACTTCGAGAACTTCGCATACAGCTTCTCTTTCTTCAGCAGATCCAATATCTTTCTCAGGTGCTTCTCGTGCTCCTCCTTACTCTTAGAGTAAATAAGAATATCATCGATGAAAACAATAACAAACTTATCTAGATACGGCTTGCATACGCGATTCATAAGGTCCATGAATACAGCAGGCGCGTTTGTCAACCCAAACGGCATCACTCGAAATTCAAAGTGTCCATACCGCGTACGAAAGGCAGTTACAGGGATATCCTCCTCTCTTACACGTAGTTGATGATACCCTGATCTTAAATCGATCTTTGAGTATACACTGGAACCTTGCAATTGATCAAACAAATCGTCAATCCTCGGCAATGGATACCGATTCTTAACCATCAGCTTGTTGAGTTCTCTATAGTCAATACACATCCGAAATGAACCATCTTTCTTCTTCACAAACAACACTGGCGCTCCCCATGGTGATGAGCTCGGCCTAATAAATCCTTTGTCCATCAACTCCTTCAGTTGATCCGATAACTCCTTTAACTCGGATGGTGCTAATCGGTAGGGTGCACGCGCAACCGGCGCAGCTCCTGGCACCAAATCGATTCGAAACTCGACCTCACGGGTGGGTGGTAAACCTGGCAGCTCGTCTGGAAAAACTTCCGGATATTCGCAGATAACAGGTACCTCTTCAATCCTCGCCTCTAAATCACCATCACTCGAAACTTGTGCCAAAAACACATCGCATCCACTTTCTACATACTTCATCATTTTCAAACAAGAAATCACTTTCAAATGAGAAGTGCATTCGTCTCCCTTCACGGTCAAGACTTTATTCCTCAACGGGATCTGAACTAATCTCTCACCACAGACGATCATAGCATTGTGCGCCATCAGCCAATCCATTCCCACAGTCACGTCAAACGATCCTAGCTCTATAGGCATCAAGTCGATTTTAAAAGCGTAATTTCCTAACTTCAAGGTACACCCCTTCAGTATAGAATTCGTACTAACAATTTTTCCATCGGCTAACTCAACGTTATCACTAGTCGCTAACAACACCGGTTTTCTATCGATATGACGACTTTATTTAACATCTACAAAACTCTTGTCAGAACCAGAATCAAACAAAACACTAGCATAACAAGCATCTAGCAAAAACGTACCGGTAACCACGTTAGGACCCTGTGGTTTATCAACCGTCCCTACTTGATACACGGCAGCAGCATTGTTACCTCCTTGCTTGTTTCCTGCCTTCGGGCAATTCCCTTGCTTATGGCTTCTCTCTCCACATCCAAAACAACCCATCACTCTTGTAGCATTCGCCCCAGTGGCTACCCCTTTCGTTCGACAATCAGACATCCTGTGACCCACTTTTCCACATTTGCCGCACGCAGGCGGGCAATGCCCTACGTGATACAAGTTGCATCTACCACAGTGGGGATTCACCTTCGCTCCTCTAGGGTTTGTCACAGCTCTCATCCCTTCATTCCTTCGCTGGTTAAACTGCTGACTGCGGTTCTGACCATTGTTGTTTTGGTTTCCACCTCAGCTTTGACCCTGGGATTGGTTGCTCTGTGCCGCTTCCCACTTCCTCTTATTTCCCTCAGCAATGAAGTTCTTCTTGTCCTGGAGTTTGACATCTATCAACGCGTGAGCCATCTGGACCGCTTCATCAAACGACCCAGGTTTAGACGAAGTCGTCTCACCCTTGATATTACTAGATAGACCTTTGATGTACTGTTTCATCTTCTTGGTATCATCGGCAAAAGTGTCTGGACACAAAAGGCTTAGTTCGTTAAACCTCCTGGTGTAAGCAGTGATATCATTGTTTTTCAAAGTCAGGTGCCTCAACTCATCTTCCAATTGACCTAACTCCTCTTCCGGACAGAACTTCTTGGTCAAAAGAGCTTTAGTTGCAGTCCATGTTCTTGCATTCGCTACTGCCAATCCAACAGTAGCTACTTGGGTGTTCCACCAACTCAATGCATCGTCAAGAAATGTAGCAGCCGCAAACTTGACCTTGTTCGCTTCTGAACAACCACTAATCTCGAAAGTACTTTCAACCTTTTCTAACCATCTCCTGAGTTCTAGAGCTCCACCAGTTCCACGAAATTGCGTGGGACCACATTTTATGAAACTAGAGTAAGTACATTCTCTTGGGGCTTGCTGTCTCCCCGCATTTCTGCCCTGGTCTGGATTCCTTCCTGCTCGGTCTGCTTCTAGCGCATTCGCAATGGCTTCCTGAATCATCGTGTTCACACGGGTTGCGGTTAGTTTTGGAGGCATGGTGCGTTATCAAATATACCTTTCTGCAAAGACAGGGAAAATAGAAAAACAATGTAAGTATACACATCAAGATTAAGATGGATTTCTCTTTCAAGACATAATATAATTACAACGACACATCACTACAGAGTTACTAATATTCATCAATTCACATCACAAAAGATCAAATTTAAGACATATCACAGATCATGAAAGGTAAACATGGATTGTATTGATAATCAACCAAAATTGTGACAAGTATTGCCACTACAATCATTCACCATAAAACTTAAGTCCTCAAGTTTTTCGTCATAATGCCATCATACAAAAGTCTAAAACAGTTCTATTACAACGATCAAAGATAAAATACAAGACAAGCAACTAGGCATGTGGTGATCCACATGGCCTCTTGGATGGCGGTTCGTCATCATCTTCCTCGGGTTCCTCATTGCTATCATCCTCGTCCACATCATCCATTTTTCTCTTTCCTTTGTCGTTCGGACCACATTCAGTCTCCTTTTTCGTCCCTGACGTAGACCCACACTCAACCGCTACATGATTTCCCACAGGGATACAAGCACCTCTGGCAGGTGGCTGGATCATGAAGTCATTAGCTTCCATTTCCAAATTGTCCACAAATCTCCAATCTGGGGGCAATGATGCTCTCACTCGATGCTCCCAACTCTGCATCCTAGACAATCTCACTTGATCTTCCCTAACACGGTCAAGACTGGCGCTCAAGTTCGCGATCATCGATCTTAGACTATTGATATCACTTTTGTTTGCATTTCCATCATACTCAATTCTTGAAGTCCTTTCCAACAGTCCTTGGTGTGCCCTTTCATTCTTATCAAACCTCTTAATTACCCTGGTCTCAACCACAAACCGCTCATACATCAACCTATCCATCCTCCTCAAACGACCCTCGGGATCCCAGTAGTGTCTTGGTCTCGGAAAGTAGACCCTTGCGATATTCTCATGAATAGATTGTGATTTTGATAAATTGCTGGACTCTGCACCACTCCCATTACTTACTCGAACAAATCCTGGCACTGTCCTCAAATAGTCCTTACAATTGTCCATCGGGCGACTAAAGAGTTGCTGCTCATATCGATCGATCGGAGGCACTTCATAACCCTTTGGTAAATTTGGAGATTGAAATAAATCAGGTTCGGTCTGACCTACAACATTCTCGGGAATACCATCATCCATCAGTTCCTCGGGCTCTTCCTCAGAATCCTCGCTCTCATCACTACTGATACTGAAGTTGTCCACCTCACTTTCATCATTGTCATTTTCCGGCCCTATTTCTTCTTCTGGAGCGATCCATCCATTGTCATTATCCGGCGGGTTCGGAGGAAACGGTCCTCCTTCGTGACCTACAACGTAATTGTTTCCATTACCATTAGGCGGTACCTCGGCCATTCCTGCAATAACAGAGAATTTCGGAGGGTACGTAAGATAACTATACAATATTTATAAATACATGCATGCAAATGCAATGCAAAGGTGGTACATATGCCCAAAATGCAATAATATGATGCTCATGCATGATTAATACAAAAATTACGGTGTCGGATATTCCACGTATAATTTCAACGTTTACATATAGTAATTTCCATACTTACGTAATACTTACCCACATATATACTTCAACTCAAAAGTATACGTCAAATGCTATGAATACAAAAATAAACCTTACCGGAGCCATGCAGGATAGTTGTGTGTGCTTGGACAATTTCTTACGACACCAAAAGTTATAGTTTAGGATTTTCAAAACGACCTAGTTCTCTATAACTCATGGCTCTGATTACCAATCTCTAACACCCCACCAAATGCTATGCGCAGCGGAACTACAACATTTGGGTGCTAGGCAGTTATCATCGCACACAAGATATATCGAACGACTCCAAAGAGACGTCAATTTAAAACTTAAATTAAAAATTGTTAAAAGATACATGTCTACGGTTTTTCCAACCCCAATTGATACAACAGAGTTTAGCGTTTTCGGTCCCCATGAATCTCAACCCAAAAGTTACAGTCTTCACAACAACATGACATTAAAGTTAAAAATGTTTAAGTAATAACGGGAGGAAAAACAAGCAGACTCCAAGCCATACACACAACATCCATCCAATGCACGCTCCATCCTACACTTCATCGGTTACCTGAAACACATGCTAAATTTGGTCAACGAAAACGTTGAGTGGAATTCATAGGTTTTACAATTCATTTTGAACATATGTGAAATAAAAACCATTCACGATCATTCATAGACTTGTCGATCAAACAATCTATATTGAAGATACTGGCAATTGTGTTTAAGCTCATGACACTAAACCGTTAACTCAATCACCCGCGTAATAATTACCGGCGTGATTCAGATGAAACCAAGGCCCCTAATAAGGCATCAGTTGCAATTATACCTTATCTCTTATCACAAATTATCCGTCCGCAGGGGGTATCAACGTACTAGCCCTCGTCTCGGATAGGGTAGTCAACCCCATAGTACTATCACTTTGTATAAGCGGCTATTTCTAATCCACGCTAGGACTAAACAATAGTTAATAGTTCATGAATTTAGGGACTTTTGCAACTAGGTACTCAACATAATTTCAAAGGCAACACTCGGGTCCAACAATCATTCATGACATATGTTCATTTTAAAAACTAGCATGCATTTCCCTCGCGGGTAAAACAATTTGAAATAATAATAAGCGAGGCTATAAATTCACACCTTATATAACAAGTAGTCGATAGTTCGAGAGACGGTCACTGACGACGATACGGATGCCCGGGTAAATCAACACCTATCAAACCAAATAACGCGTAATGAGTAATCTCATTTTAAAACCTTATGGTACTGTATAAAATACATAAATACTAGTCACTTGTGACAATTACAACTCACGCCAAAACAAAACAACAAGTGTTACTCGTTTCATACCATTTATCCTTATTATTAACGTTATCCATTTTTACTCGTTTTCGCCGATACTTACCAAAAGTACGGGTTGTTTTACCATACTTAACCATCTTTATAAAATTTAATCCCATATTTAATCCCAACAAAAATTTAATCCCAACACATATTTAATCCCAACAAAAATTTTTACTTCTACGATCCGTTACTCAACACTTTTCCAAAAACTACGTTTTTCGGACTGAAATTGTACTTTGACCAAGTCGGACTCATTTGACCCGTTTAAAACACTCCATTGACCCATTTGACACCTAAGTCCTATATTAGACTCAAACGTGCAGGTTTGACACCAAAATTCAGCCCTTGACCATTTACCAAACTAGACTTATAGTCCCCGGGATTTGACCTAAAACCAAGCATAACTTCGGATTATGACGGTTTTCATCTCCCGGTACACGAATTTCAAAACGTCGTAACTTTTGACTCGTTAGGAGTCGTAAGCTCTACCTTATATCAAATCGAAGCTAAGAAAATGCTCTACAAATCTATCCTATCCACAAGACCTGTTTTCAAAATAATTTTTACGAAAATGCCTTAAACTTTCTGCCTAAAATCAACCTTACTAAAATCACACTAACGCTCGTTTCCAAACCCATCTATCATCACTAGACATCATCCTAAGCATCCCTAATCACAACCAAACAATGTTTTCAGTCCCTAACCCCTATTGATCATCAACCTCATAAAACTAAAATCCTAAAAACAAACATGCAAGTAAATTTACCCATCTACAACATCTAAAAACATGATATTAAACACAAAATAAAGCTCAAAACATGGACCACCATGATCCCCAAACACCCCCCATTGAGCCGTGGGGTTTGGGTGATCAAAACCCACCAACCAAATTGATTTTGGTTGATTTGTTTGGTGTTCTAGCATCCTTTTAGCATGAATTAAACATGCAAATGCCCAATTAACATCAAAAACGAATTTGAAAAATCTTGAAATTTTTGGATGAATTTTTGTTAATGCATGTGTGAAATGAGCATGGATTAACACTCACTAGATGATTTTAGGAGGTGGTCTATGATTAGAATGGATCAAAACTAAAAAAAAATGGTGTGGTGGTGGATTGGGGTTTTGGCCGTTGGCCTAAGGAGAAAAAGGGAGGGGGTTTGATCTTTTTTTTTGTAAAAATGTGTTGTGTGTGTATGTTTGTCCCCATTTTGTGAAATGGGAGGGACCTATGTGCAATTTCACCTTTCTTTTGGCCTTAAGCAAAAATGACACCAAAACTTTGCGGGATTGACTCACTAGTCATTTTAGAAAATTTTACGGGAGTCGGAAATTATCCCAAACACTCCAAAATACTTTTGGGATACTTTAAATGTACCCGGAAAGCAATAAAACTCACCCGAATCGACTTAACACGAACCGTAAGTAAAATTCTCGAAAAATTACATTATCGATAAAACGTCAATAATTATAGAAATTTGGGCATCCATCGGGATCGTATTCGTCATCGTCCTTCTTAAATCGTCAATCGTCAAAATTATAACCTCGAACATCGGTTTCAACCAAAATACTAAAATATATAGCAATTAAAATTTATTAAAAATTTCAAAAATTAGCGTAATTTAGGGTAATGTTAGTGACCTCGGTTCTAGGGTATCACAGATAGTAACCGGAAAAACCATCAAAAAAGCAATAGAAGTCATTTCCCGCAAGTCGCTCCAACATTTGATCCATGAAGGGCAAGGGAAAGTTGTCTTTACGAGTGGCGTCGTTTAAGTTTCGGTAGTCAATACACACCCTCCAACCGGTCATAACACGAGCGGGAATTAACTCGTTGTTTTCATTAGGTACAACGGTCATTCCTCCCTTCTTAGGGACAAAATGGATTGGGCTCACCCATAGCCTATCGGAGATAGGATAAATCATTCCTGCATCAAGAAGTTTTAAGACCAAATTTTTAATGACATCGTGAATTATGGGGTTTACCCTTCTTTGACTTTGAATTGCGGGTTTATAGTCCTCCTCCAGTAAAATCTTGTGAGTACAAAATTTTGGGTCAATACCCTTAATGTCAGAAATTTTCCACGCAATTGCCCCTTTATGAGCTTTAATAGTCAAAAGTGCGGCTTTTTCATCATTGGAAAGATCTTTCGCAATAATAACCGGCAACTTGTCATCACCTTCCAAGAATGTGTATTCAAGGTGAGATGGAAGATCTTTCAATTCAATGATTGGCGGTTCTTCGATTGACGATTTTTGTTCAACACTCATAATTTCCATCGGCGAAAGAAATGGTGGAATGAGAGTATCATTACCAATAATCACCTCATCTTCATTGTCGATTTCATTCAAAATAAAATCGCCTCCTTGGAATAGAGTGATATTTGGTGTAGAATTAGCAAGAATTAGATCTAAAATAGTGGGATTGCCACTTGACGAACTACCGAAGAAACCTAACACTTCTTGGGAAAACTCATCGCAAACTACATCGACTAAGTCAATATGGTTGATGGTAGCGATTGCATAAACATGAGAATGTGTAGAGTTTTGAGTAGCGTTTATAACAAGTTCCTCTTCGTTGAATCTCAAAGTAATTGTTCTAGCATGAACATCGATAAGCGATATCGAGGTGTCTAAAAATGGACGACCTAAAATTAGAGGAACTTGAGGATCCGCAGGGATGTCCACTACGATAAAATCATCGGGATAGTAGAACTTCCCCACTTTCACGAAGACGTATTCGGCTACTCCACATGTGTGAATCGTAGAATGATCGGCCATCTTGATAGACATGTTCGATGGAGTAAGAGCCGTAAGTGATAGCGATTTCCAAATGGAAAAAAGGCATTAAATTAATGCTCGCACCAAGATCGGCCAAGGCGAGGCATCCTTCCATTTCTTTTATATCACAAGGAATGAGAAACTTTCCGGGGTCACCAACTTTTTCCGGTATTCGATTAAGATAAACCGAAGAACAATTAGACAGCTTTGAAAGCTTCTCCTTATCGTTCATCATACCTTTGAAAGTGGAAGAAAAACGAGGCATGTATAACAACGTGTCGGCTATACTTACATTAAAATGCACTTGTTGAAACATTTTGATAAAAAGATCAATTTGTTGTTTATTACGTTCCTGCAATTTCTCCTTGTTTCGTCTCTATGGGTAAGGTAAGGGTGGTGTGGGTTGGGGCATAGGCACCGGCCTTGGAATCTCGGGTTCCACAGTTGGTATTGGTTCAACCGTAGGTGTGGTATGAGCGGTACTTCGTGGGCTTGTAAAATGTTCCTTTTCGACCATCACCTCGGGTTCTTTCTGGATTTCCTTCTCCGTAGAAGTACTAGGACGAGAGATTGGTTCCTCGAAAGTTTTACCACTACGAGTAGTAATAACCTTCATTTCTCCCTTCGGGTTTGCAATGGTATCACTAGGAAGACCACCCGAGGAAGAGGGTTTACACATGATTGCTTCAAACATACTAGCCATTCGATCTTCAAATTAAGATTGCCTTTTATCCGCTTTTAACAACTCTTTCTTATTCTCATGTTGACCTTGTTCCATCTTTTGTTGATTTTGTTGAAGACGTTGAACGTTTCCTTCCATTTTATTAGCATGAGTTTTCAATTCATTAGCAAGTTTGTTTTAAGCTCGTTTTTCAACTCGGATCTTAAGCTAATCATCTCAAGTTGCATCTTATCAAACTTAGCATCATTTGCCTTAGCATAATCCAAAAATTCTCCTTGAAGATTTTCAGTGTGAGCATTTTGAAGACCTTGTGTAGTATTTTGAAAATCACGGTTTTGATTTTGATTTTGCACTTTCCCATTGTTCCCACTTTGTTAATTACCCTTGTTGTAGTTACGCTGATTGCCTTGATAACCACCACTTTGATTGTTGTTTCGATAGTTGTTAACATTTTTATTTTGGGGAGCTTGATTTGGGCGGGAACCTTGGCCGTTTTGGTTGTAAGTTCCCGATGCTACGTAAGCACTCGAAGTGTTACCACCGGCGGTAATGCACTCGGAAAAATCATGATTTGGGCGGGAACCTTGGCCGTTTTGGTTGTAAGTTCCCGATGCTACGTAAGCACTCGAAGTGTTACCACCGGCGGTAATGCACTCGGAAAAATCATGAGCTTCACCACAAGATATACAACTCTTTTCAACCGCTTTAACCGATGCGGAATTCAAAGCATCTTGTGCTTTCTAATGTGTCATAAGCGTCAAAAATCTATCGAAAAATCGATTATCCTCATTTGCTTCATCATGTAAGGCATTCATGTTACGAGACGATGACGATGAACCCATAGTGGCAACACTCGGTGTGTTACGAGGGTTATAAACCTTAGATCTATTCTCGATAATATTTAAAGCTTCATCGGTCGTTTTGCACAAAAAATTTACCACCCGCCGCGGCATTCAAATAGTGTCTTCATGATCGTTAACCCCATTATAAAAAGTATCAATTTGATGCAATTTCGAAAAATCATGGTGAGGACATTCATGTAACATTTCCTTAAATCGTTCCCATGCCATTGAAAAACTTTCATTAGAACGTTGTGTAAACCTTGAAATCTCATTTTTCAAATGTTTCGTCTTAGATGCTGGAAAAAATTGATTCACAAACTTAGAGACGAGATCATTCCATGTCAAAATCGAATTTGGCAGTTCTTTCTCGAGCCAAATTTTTGCGGGTCCATCAACGAGTATGGAAACAACATCATATTAATGGCGTCATGTGGAACATCCTTAAATTTGCTTGTTGTGGTGAGACGATTGAAATTCCTTATGTGATAATGCGGGTTATATTTTTCATGTCCGTGAAACTTGTTTGCTTGTAACATCGACATTAAACCCGTCTTGATCTCGAAATTCTCCGCAAGGATGGCAGGAATCACAATAGCTTCTCCAAAACCCTCGGTAGGTGCTTGAAGCAACTCCATCATAGTACGATTAGCCATGGTGACTATTGGTTCTACAACGGGTTCGACAATTGGAGGTTCTTCTTCAATCAAATGTTCTTGATTTCCTTGGTTTTGACGACGTTTGAGAGCTCGTTTTCCTTGATTACGAGTTTGCATAAACGTGAAGTAAAACATGGAGGTGAGCAAAGAATATTCTTTTGGCTGTTTTGTTGATTTTCAAATTTTTATGTTTTTGATTGTTTTTAAATTTTTTTGGATTTTGTGTGTATTTGTAGACAACAATCTACCAAATCTCTCCTCGAATCAAACTCTTGATTAAAGAAGCCTCAAGGAACGAAAACGATCACGTGCAGTGAACGTCTTCGATTGAATTTAGAACTTTGGTGAAAACCAAATTGTTCAAGAGGTTTTAATCACAAAGAAACCAAGCAAATATATATATGACACGTAATAATAATTTGGGCGGCAAAATCCTCGATTAGCCTTCAATCTCAAATACTCACAAGTGAACTGGGGGAATGAGGTGGCGCGAAGCACTTAAGTACCTAACTTCCCTTTAACTGCCTTTTATAGCACGTTGCCTATCTATTCACCTTAAAGTTCGTATTTTTCAAAATCGAGCTTAACGAAAGTATTTATCTATTTTTGCCTTTTTCTTTTTGTTTGAGAATTGAATAAAATAATTAGGAGATCAAATCCCAATTAAGGTTGTGTTTTCACACTTTTGGAGATATTTTGGATTAATTGTGATACATATACAATATAGTAAAGAAAAACGAAAAACCGATAATACGTGTTAATAGATTTCTATTTGACACAAATACTATTTATGGTTAGATATTAAAAACAAAATTGTTCAAATTAATGACGACACACCTCCCCGGTAGCGACGCCAAAGTGATTGTGGTAAATTACGACCTTTTAGGGAAAAGGCGTAAATGCGGTAAGTATTAAGTACGACGATTTAGGAAAATCGTGCACTAATGACCCAATGGTAAAAGTTCGTTTCCCAAGGAGGTTTATTGTATGTGAATAACTTGTATGATTTTGGATTAATATGAGAGAAAGAAAAGATGAGAAATGAGAATGACGGATACGTTAAAATTAAACTACGACGAAAGCTAAAATGTAAAACGTAAAAACGTGACGAAATTAAAAATTAAACATAAAAATTTATTAAAAATCAAAACAAAGTTTAAAATAATATAAATAAGAATAGAAATTTAATAAATAAATAATAAACCTTTTATTAATTAAATATTCAATTTAAAAAAATAATTAAAGCCCTAAAATTAAATATAATTAAGAAATAGCCCTAAATATTATTTTTTTAAACAAATATCTCACTTATATTATTTAAACACTAAAAAGTATTTTTCTTAAACTTTAAAAACTATTTTTCTATTTTTTTAAAAGCTCAAAACACTTTTTAAACTAAAATAATGATTAAAAATAAAAAAATAATGCTAAAAATAAACTTACTGTTTCAAAAATCCTATTTTATATTACTAAACAGTGCAAAAATAGAAAATGTTGAAAAAAATAGTTTTGTTCACTAAAAGACAAAATAGTTAATTAAAACCTAATTAAACTTAAATTAATTCTAAAAGATTAATAAAAAGAATGAACAGTGAACTTTTTAAACTAAAAATCTTAAAATATTTTTTTGAATCTAAGAAAATTTGAAAAACTTAAAAATATTACTTTTTTGCACTAAAAGACAAAAATCAGATTAATTAAAACTAATTTAAATTGAATTAAATCTAAAAAATGACAAATGAACAGTAAATTAAAAATAAACTTAATGAAAAATATTAAAATAATAAAACAAGAGTGGGAAAAATAAAATTACTTAAAAACTCACAAAAAAGCTCACTAAAGATAAAAAAAAAATTAAAAACTGACAATGACACCTCAAAGGGTTCTGTCTGTATGTGTAGCAGTGGCTAGACTAAGCCTAGCAGTGGGAAGTTTTTCCCACTGCTCTCAACAGAAAAACGGGTCTGGGGACCTTTTTGGTTGATATTGAGCTTGTTTTTTTGGATTTACTTGGAAACAAAGGCACCCCCACAACCAGTTGGGTTGTGGGGAGTCACAACAAGTACAAAAACACCAAGTCACAATACAAAATCAAACACAAATTGCCAAATACAGTCACTGATGTGATGATATGGGGTCTAGGCACTTAAAGCTGATACAAATGGTTCTAGGGTGAGATTTGACACACCAAAACTTGAGCACACAGCAACCAAATCACTACTAATGAAACCTGAATCCTAGATAGCATAAGTTCTACAAGATTACAAGATTTGGGCTCATAAAAGTGAAAATCAAACTGCCACGGCCTACTGATTGCTATATGCAGTTTTTTCCAAATTTTAACTTGCAAATAACTATCCTATGTTATCAATCTTAAAACCAAACACTAAAGCAACCTAATACTAATAACTAGAGTGTGTTTAACTAGTTTCTACCCACCTTGTGTCATCTAAAACCAGGTAAATCATTAAACCCAAACACCCTTTAAAAATAGAATAACAAGATTTTTTCAAAGAGATTATATTCAAAACACTACAAACTGAGATTACTTCAACTGAGTATCACCAAGTATCCTACAAATAACAAGATTTAACAAAGAAAACACTGATTCATGAATCATCATATAGCATAATATTATGTAGAAAAATGAAAAGAGACTAGGAATGTGTACCTCCAAGGCATACATCAATGCCTTGGATTGTTAGAGCTCAAGTGGCAGCAGAACAACCACTAGCTTTCCAATAGCTTCTAAGATCAACAAATGTAAAACAACAGTAATAATAATATTATGACCACTGATTTCTTCTTTTCTTAAAAACTTTTCACAAACTTGAGATATCAAAAACCTTTCAAAAATAAATGATAATTTGGAACTCAGATTTAGCTAAGAAGAACACCAACTTTATTAATAGAAAAAGGAATTACAGAACTTTTTAAAGAAAATACCAACTTTTCATTAGATAAAAGGAATTACAATTTTCTAGCTAAAATCTGGAACAAGAGGCTCATCCACAAGTTGGGGCTCTCTTTATAGGCAATGTTATGAGCACTATTCACAAACCCTAAATCTATGAAAATCCCTGAAATATCCCTAATGAAGCTTCCAGAATTGCATCTTGTTGTTGACAGCCTGTTTGGAGAGATCTTGGACGTCCATATACTACTTGGGGACCAAGGAGTGAAGGCCATGTCATCAGAGTTTGCCATATGTCATCTTGTGAATGGTGTAGGGGAGACCTTGTGGGGTCTCCCTCGTAGTGGGATTGAGGTTTTTATTGTGGGATTTGGTAGACGTGATGTGAATCACACATGGGTAAGACCAATTTCATTTAACCCTTTGTTTTGCTTCCTTTTGATCCTGGGTAATGATGAAGGTGAATAGTAGTAAAAATTACTACATCAATTGTTAGGCGTTTTTTTTCCCGTTTAAATGTTTGGAATGGTGCACTTTTAGTCCTTGGTTTTTCTTGTTTCTTTCACTTGGTAATAAAAAACGACCAACTTCCATTTCCTTTGTTAAATAAGTCTTGTTTTTCATACTTTTGGCACAAAACTTTTCCAAAAAGATTTCAAGGGTTTGTTTTGCTATTTTCTTGATTCTTTGAGGACTAAACTTGAACTTTCTTGATAGATGAAGGACCTTTCGTGTATGTTTGTCATTGAGGAGGACATTTGTTGACAAATCTTCATTTATGAGGGACTAAACATGACAATTCTTCAAAGTTGAGGGACCTTTTTGTAATTTTGACAAACTTAAGGGACCAAAAGTAATTATGAATATACAAGGGTATTAAGTGTCACTTATTCATTGATGAGGTATCATTATTGAACATCTTCAATACTTCAAGGACTTTATCTTGGAAAATTAAAGACTAGGGCCTGGTTCATTGTGCGGCTTCGTTTCTCGTGTTCGTTTTTCCTTGTTTCTTGTGATCTTTTGTCTTTTTCACGATATCCATACCTAAAATACACTAGTAAATAAACACAAGAATATATATGGTATTTTAATGACATTTTATACATTTAAAGCCCGAAAAGAACGATGAGATCATGTATAAATGCCATCTCATCAGATCTCTCCACCATTGGAGTATCCACGGGGTCACAGTTTTCAAAGTGATACTCTTTGAAAGATTCAAGAGCATATTTGGGCTGATTAATAAAGATGCCTTTAGGATTTGGGGAAATTTGTAACCCTAAGAAAAATGAATTTTTTCCCATCATCGACATCTTAAAGCGTGTAGACATGACTTTCTCAAAATGGTCAGACAGTCTTTGAGTAGTGACAACAAATATTATATCATCAACATAAATTTGTACCAGTATCATGTCGTTGTCCTCCTTGAGAATGAACAGTATCGGGTCCACTTTGCCTTTGGAAAAGCCTTTCGAGATGAGATAAGACGATAGGAGATCGTACCACGCGCGTGGAGCTTGTTTAAACCCATAAAGAGCCTTCTTAAGCTTATACACATGATTAGGATACTCCGGGTTAACAAATCCATTCGGCTGGCTTACATAGACGTCTTCCCTTAATTCACCATTGAGAAATACCGTCTTAACATCCATTTGGTAGACGATCATGTTCATGTGAGCAGCATAAGCAAAGAATAATCTAATAGCCTCCAATATAGCAACAAGAGCAAAGGATTCTTCAAATTCAATACCCAAAGCTTGTTTGTAACCTCGAGAAACCAATCTAGCCTTGTTCTTTGAAACACTACCCAACTCATCGAGTTTGACCTTATATACCCACAATAATGTAAGGATGTCGACGTTGTCGGGTAAAGGAACTAATTCCCATACTTCAAGTCGTTGAAATTCATTAAGTTCCTCTTGCATGGCTTCAATCCATGAGGATTTTGTCATGGCTTGTTGACAAGTTTTAGGTTCTACCTCAGAGAGAAATGCATCAAAGTAATAGTATAATGCACTTTCTTGTAACTGATGGCGTGTTAAGACCGGTCGGTCGATGTCACCAATAATATTTCGGATTGGGTGATCCTTTGTCCGCTTGGTGTTGTGATTTTCAATCCATGGTGGTCTGGAGTGGACGATTGTAGGAGCTTCCTCTGACGTAGATGCACTGTTAGGGTTTTCGGGTATTTGTACACCAAAGAATGGAAGCTCTTATAGGTGAGCGATTTCCAAATCGTGATCATCATAATCCTCTTCAACATCATCAGGAACGAGTGGGGGTGTTGATTCAGGTGTAGTTTGAGAATTGTTGGGGGATGGTGCATCCGGTTCAGTAGTGACTGAAGATGCATGGGATTGATTTCCATTATCTTGACCAACAACTTCGGGAATCGGAGCTATTACTGCAGGTGCTGGAGAATCATTACGTGAAGGATCAAAGAATTTATCAAACATAGGTTGAAATAACTCATCCCACTCGAGCCTTTTAGGTGGTGGTAAATAATGGAGAAGTAGGATTGTTGGGAAGTAATCCGAAACTAATAGTATCGGTTACTATCTCATGAAGTGCGGGTTCAGAGCTGCGTTGCTCAGAAGCCATCGCTGTCAGCTCATCAAAATCGACAATAATAGTTTCTATTATCTTGCCAAGACGATGGTTGTAAATCCGGCAAGCTTTCTTTGCGGGTGAGTAACCAATGAAAATACCTATATCAGCCTTCGGTTGAAGTTTGCCCAAATTCTCACTATTTGTATTTGGATAACAAAGTTCACCAAATACATGAAGAAATGATATATCGGGTTTACGTCCATGAAGAAGCTCATACGGTGTTTTTCTATGGCTCTTACGAATGATAGAGCGGTTTTGGGTATAACATACGGTTGCCACTGCTTCAGCCCATAAGAATAAAGGAGCATTCGCATAAATCAACATAGTTCTAGCAGCTTCCATATGTATACGATTACGTCTTTCCACAACACCGTTTTGATGTGGAGTGCGAGCAACTGAAGTTTCATGTGAAACACCGACTTCTTCATAATAGTTCCGTAGAGTTTGATTAACGAACTCAGTTCCATTATCAGTTCGAATGCGACGAACAGTAGCATTAAGACGCACCTGGATCATCTTAAGAAATTTGATAATAAATTCTGGTGCTTGATCCTTTGTTGTTAAGAACTTTACCTATGTAAATCTTGAAAAATCATCCACTATGACGAGAATGTATTTTCTTCCACTCACACTAGCCGTACGCATTGGCCCGCAAAGATCCATATGCAAAAGATGTAGAATTTCCTGGTTGGTGTCTTTAGCTTTAGGTTTGTAAGACTTATTGGTGCTTTTACCCAATGAACACGCGGAACATAAATGATCCTTGTTAAACTTGAGCTTCGGAAGACCAAGAACAAGTTCATTTTTAGCCAAATGGTTGATTGCATCAAAGTTAAGATGAGATAACCGTCGATGCCACAACCATGACTTGGTCTTAGATGCTTTGGAGAGAAGTCATACAGGAGAAGCGACCATTATGTTTTGAATAGACAATGTGTAGAGATTATCCCCTCGAGAACCTTTTAACAAATCATTTCCTGCAAGATCACGAATGAAGCAAGTATGTTGTTGAAAAGCAACCTCAAGGTTTGAATCATAAAATTGTCCCCCTGAGAATAAGTTATGACCGAGTCCCTCCACGTAATACACCCTTGAAATTATAACATTCCCAATTTGATATTCATCATAACCCATGATCTTTGCAATGTGGTCATTACCAAATTTCACCGTCCCTAGAAACTTGCTAACGAAATTTTTGAGCATCGAGCGATCTCCGGTCATATGCTTGGAGCATCCAGAGTGCAAGTACCAGAGGATGATTTGGACCACCTGAAAATATCACCAGACAAAGACGATGTATCAGAATCTGATTGTTCCTCTATGTTAGCAGGTACATATATAATTATCTTAGATTTTCTATCAGAAGAGTTCTTAGGTTTCCAAATTTTCTTCCTAGATGTTGGCTTAGATTCTAGTTGTCTAAGATCCTGAGGTACTTCTTCAATAGTTGGCACAATAGTGGACGCAGACCTAGTCAAAGGGCTCTTTTTCCATTTCTTAGTGCTAGAGTTCCTATTTAAAGGACGCTGAGACCTAACTTCAGTGGATGTGATCCTAGTTAAAGGGCACTTAGTTCCATTTGCAATAAAGGTCCTACCAGTAGGTTGCCATTGCCATCCAACTTGGGTGAATTTCTTCCCCGTTGGTTTCCATTCAAGATTGTTCCTAATGGCATACATTTCATTAAATAGTCAACAAGGCATAAATCATGACGCTGAGAAAACATGCATTCATTACAATTCCAACATCTCAAATTAGTATTTACATTTTGCTTAGGCTTCTGCATAGAGGCAGAAGCTTTTTTCTTAGCTACATGATTCTTTTTATTTAAATCTGAAATAACATTCCTTGGGTGAACTTCTACTTTCTTCTTCATAGTGCTACTAGTGGAAGGCTTGATCCTATCTTTCTTTACTTGAGATCCTTTAGCCTTAGTAGACGCAGTTACTCCTGTAGAAGGCAAGGGAACATTAGTGGCAGATTTTGATTTAGCCTTGATGGGTGTGTTTAAAGTAGGCTTAGCTCCTGGGGTCTTATTGAATAGAGTCATGGCAATGGTGGGGGGTTGTTATTTAAGTGGTGCAGAACTCGATGGGCCTATGAAGTTAAGGTATGATAGGAAACATTGAACCCGCTCAATATATGAATGAGCGGCATTGTACTCGTTGTTTGTGGGATCAGATTCATATATGTCATCTAAAATGTCCCTTGTAAGAAGCACATGCCTAATTGCCTTTTTCATATAATCTATGTAAACCATTGAATTCTCAAGGTTCGGGTTCCTATAAAGCACCACTTCTTTTGTTTTTGGAGCACTAGAGGTCGGGGCAGAGATCGTAGCTGCATTATCAACAACTTCTTGTCCTTTGAGTTGAAGTGTCTCCTTTAATTCAGATAAAACCATGTTTTTGTCTACGAGCTGAATATTTAAGTCAGAGTTTTCCTCACACTTTTGGTTCAGTTGGTCAACAAGTGACTTTTTCTCTACCGCATTAAAAGCGAAGCGTTCTTCTAGTAAACCATAAATTTGTGAGAAACCCTGCTTTACTTTATCAAACTCCCCTAGCATAGAAGTAATTCTATTTTCTAAGGCATGGTTTTTATTCTCTGCAGCCTCTAGTTCCACTTTCTCTGCTAATGACTCTCTCTTAAGTCTCATGATTTCTTCCTCTAATGCTTGAACCACCTGAATCATCTTGTCACTTGTCTCAACGTTGTTTTCACAATCAGTTTTTTTAAAGAGTTTCATTTTTAGATTGTTGTTCAATTTCAAGAGATATACAATGTTGTTGAAGCTCGTCAAAACGTTTTGAAAGTGAGTTATAAGAATCTTGAAGCTTTAAAAATTCAGCGTTAGATTCGTGACAAGAATGATTATCTACATTATTCATAGGCTCAACAATATTCACACAGATACCATGCACATCATCACATTTATTCACAGCAGATATAATCTCAATAGCACATTTAATAGTCACAACTTGCATCACATCGAGAGACACCACTTGTTCCAAGAATCGGTCATATTCGGAACAAATCTTTTCTTTCTCAATTAAATGTTGCTCATAAGCATCATCCATTTCATAGAAAACTTTTTGAACTTCAGTCATTTCAAAATTAATATTATCTCCGAGATCTAGAAAGCCCTCTTTAAGATTGTCTACAAACAGAACGATCTCTTTCTCAAACACCGATTTCATGTGTTCGAAAGCCCATTCTCCGGAGGTTTGAGCCGTTGAATTCGTACATTCCTTAATGACCTTGTCAAAACCGGTAAAGTATCGTCTAATCTCTTTCAAGCTTTCTAGTATTGTACTTACCGGTGAAAGACCCTTTGGAATTTCCTTAGGTTCATTCGGGTTGACAAGTTTAGGAAATATACTAGGGTTTTCTCTAGTAGACACGTAAGTCGGTGTATGGATAAATTCCCTTTGTATATTAAAGCGAGTTCTAAAATCTGTTTTAGCATTCTCTTGATTTTGTTTATCATAATCAAACTTAGAATATTCCAAAAATTTTTTTGACCGATTCTCGTCAATTAGTGATATATACTCGTAATCATTCAAATTACCAATCGGGTCTAAGACCAAACCTAATTTTGTTGCATCATAAAGTCGTGGGTTGTGGTTAAGAGCTTGCTTTGCATAACCCGGGTTAGGTGGCAGGTCTGTTAGGCGCGATAGAGTAAATTCCTTAAAAGATGAATGAAACAAGTGTACTAAATGTGAAACGGATTATTGTTTTAAAAGCAAAATTTCAGTCTTCTTAATTTTCTCAGACGCCTTAATTTCTGTTTCAACCCTTCTAGACTCGAGAATTTCGAAATCCGTTTGTAGATTTTGAAAATTAGTAACGACTGAATCTTTTTCTTTAAGTTTTTTGAAAGATTTGCTCTTAAATGTTCAATTTCTAGCAAGTTATCCATTTGGACTTTCCTAAACTTATCAAACTCTGGATTTGTTAAGGTATTGGTTAACGGAGTTAATTCCAAGGTTTGAACCTTTTCCTTGTACAAAGCAAGCTTGGCAGATAATGTCTGATTAACACTGAGGGTTTCAAGGACCGCAGTATTCATTTGGCCAAGCATAGATGCCGACACCATAACCAAATCTTGTTGAGCAGACGAATTCGTAGTCGTAATAGCTCCCGGTTGTGTTTCACTCAAAGTTTGGGGACTTGCATTGATATCGCTATCATTGTTAGTCTCCTCGTTTGAATTACTAACCACCAGAGGCTGTTCCGGATACCGAGACGCTTGCTCAACTTGATAAGGTACAATACTAGTATCATTGGCAGTATTTGGTACCTCAGAGATTTGGTCAGGCCCATAGAGTGAAAGATTTGCCATAAGAGCTGCCTTGGCGGTGTTATAGTCATCAAAGTCTGAATCATATGCATCAAGATCATCGCATTGATATGCTGCATTGTTAGTGAAAGCTGTTGTGAGTCCTTCAGTGTCCGCAACTCCTGGATCTGCTAGAAATGATAACTCCTCTTCATCTAGCTCACGACCATTTGCTTGAGCTTTTACCAACATGACCTTCTCCTCAAACCACGAAGCATCCCTTCTCCTTTTGGGTTGCTTACACTCCCTAGCCATGTGTCCTTCCCCTTTGCAGCTGTAGCAGATAATCATCTTCACTTTGCCAGTATTGTTTCCTCTTGGAGCACTGTTAAATGGACGTGCACCGGTTTTAGATGAACTTGGTCTCCCCTGAAGTGGTTGCAGGGTAACTCTACCATCTTGAAGTGTTGCTTGTTGACGAGAGTTAGAAGAATTTCTCAACTGATTGTCTGTTGGAGATGGTCCTCTATAACCTCTTTTGTTCAACGTTTGAGTTATATAGGCAGACATTTGTGCTAGTACATCAGTAGGATTATCACCTTGTTTGAACTCAGGAACTGGAACCTCATCATCGCTGGTGGAGCTACATACACACTTGAAGGATTACTGACATGTTGTAAATAGTGGGGTTGAGGAACTTCTTGTTGCTGGTAGGTGATGGCAGGATTTGTAGGTGGTTGATAAGGAGAGTATTTTTGTTGAGCATATGGTGATAGATGTGAATCATGTTGTGATGATGGTGCTAGTAGTTGATATTGTTGCTGATATGATATAGGTGGTTGTGGTAATATCAAATTCTGTGGAAAGATTGGAGTCTGAAACATGGGTTTGTGATAAGATTGGTGTCCCATAGCATACGGAGTGTTTTTATATGACAATGTTGGATGATTTGCCATTAACGCCAAAGGTTCGGAATAAGTTCCTTGAGACATGCATTTCTGGAGCACATGCTTCTCGTGTTGCTGCAAGAAAGCATATAGTTGATCTAAATTTGATTTGTGCAAATCCCGAATCAACTTAACGTCAGTGACGTATTGGCTCCACTCTGGGGGTAACGTGTTCAAAAACTTGGTGTTGAGTTGACACTGAGCAATCGTTAGATTATACACATTCAAATCATTCATCAATGTAGTGAAGCGCTAGTAGTAGTCATGAAGAGTTTTCCCTAGAATGTATGAGAACCTATCGAACAAGTCATAAAGTTGACACTCTCGTTCCTGCTTAGAAAGTGAAGTCCCTTGTAACAAAACCGTTAAGCGATCCCAAAGTTCCTTTGTTACCTTATGTTTGCTTACCATACGATAAATACGGGTGGAAGAGCTTAAAGTATAGTCTGAACGGCCTTGTCATCCGCATCAGCAATGATTTGATTGGCAGCCGTTAACTCATGAAATAGCCTTGGCCGAGTCACATTGTCTAAAGTAATTTTGCTCCAATCGAGTGGACCTTGCTCAATGGATTGAACCAAAAGTCTCCCACTGGGTCTACCCATAATATAAGACATCATGCGACCTTGCCATGCTTCAAATAGCTCTTTGATAAGCAACGGTGGACGGGTATCGGTACCCGAGATGATAGAAAGGTCAGTAAGTGATGTCATTGTAGGCATGAATGAATGTGAATTCATTTTTGATCGCTTGAAGAAAGATTACCAAAATGATCGAGCAATGAAATAAGGTTAAGTGTTTTAGTGTTGTTTAAACAAGATGTTGCTATCTTTTGGTTGTGTGTTTTTGTGAAAGTCTACAAAGAAATGCAAAGTCGAAAAATCCTCTAAGTTGTGAAAATTCTTCACAATACCCAAAATCCTTCGCAATAATCCCAACAAGTATTCTGTCGAAATAACACAAAGATTCTGTCGCAATGCACACAAGTTAGTCTGTCGTAATACCACAATAGGAGTCTATCGCAATACCATAATATGAGTCTGTCGTAATACCATAATATGAGTCTGTCGCAATGTGTATCGTTGTTGATACAAAAGTTGGGTGACCCTTGATAGACCCGAATTAGGATTAATTTGGGTTGGCTGGACTCCGACTTCTGCACCAAGTGAGTTATCTGGTTGGGATCCTGCACACTAAAACAACACGCGTTAGGCTTACTGTGGGAATGTTTCCCACGATTAGACTCCAGCGTGAGAGTAAGTAATCGTTTAGGGTTATGAGAATCATATGAGATGTGAGTGTATAGAATGTAATACCTTTGTGGAACCCTTGGGGGTTCCTTATATAGGCAGTGAAACCCTAATGGGATGTCACTGATGCTTCGGCCCCAAGGAAAGGATAAATACCAGAATTAGATTGATTGTTATCTTCTAATTATGGTGAGTGAATATCCTCTCCTTTGGGATAAATCCTAATCATAGTAGGAGTATGATTCTGTCTAACCCTGTATCGGCCATGCCGGGCCGTGGGACAGACACACACGTGTGCGGTTACTGTTCATCTAAGCCCATAGGCTTAAATAACATTAATCCCACCCATCCATGATGGGCCAGATACGAGTAGTACCCGTGGGCCGGGTTTATGACCCGGCTGGGGACTATACGTCATCATGTCCCCCCCAGTGTAGTTGTTACAGCCATAGGCGTAGCCTCTAGACTATCAAGATGCTCCCCAGACGTACCAAGAAAGATCCTTAGGAAATGATAAATTGTTCAAAATTTTGTTTAGGCCGCACGTGGCAACCTGATTTAGGAATTTACTCAAATGATACCTCAGCCGTACGTGACGACCGAGACAAATTCAATGTAGCATTGAATATGATCTTACGTAAGACCGCATATCCCGACATAATTGACCGTTCACCTGCCAATTGACTGACAAAGTGGAAATAGTCAGAACCTCGAGCGGCGTGAACTACTGAGTCAGAAATGACCCGTGGGTCCCACCTGACTGTTTATTTGCCACTTACACCCCAACCACACGATTTAGGATAGTGGAAAACACGTTTCATGCATCCAACAGACCATGACTTGCAAGGCAACCCTATAAATAAGTCGCCCCTACGGCTGTGTGTAACATACAGTCTTTTTCTTCATTTCTGCCATTAAAGCTTTCCTCATTAGCACCACCTTCTCACGCACGGATCCCTTCCCACGCAGGTTAGAATACCAAACCTTTATCTTATTTATTTAGTAATGGCTCAAAGAAACAACCCCTCTATTGGATTCGTGCTCAACGTAATGACCCAGGAGAAATTGGAGCACTTCTGCACTGATTTCTTCATTCCTAGTAACCTTCATCCTTCTCTCCCTGGTGCAGGGGACCTCATAACTTAGGCGCCCCAGGGAAAATATGGCCTATACACCCTTCTTTTCGATGCGTCCAACTACCGCATTCCTTTCACTCGTTTCCTCGTAGATCTCTTAGGATAATATGACGTACATATAACCCAACTACACTGTATAGGCACATGTAAGATTAGCCAGTTCAAAATCCTTTGTCGTACAAGAAGAATCCCTCCTACCGTAGAATTATTCAGGCTATTTTATACCCCTAGTTTAGTAAATGGTTGGCTATCCTTTAAGAAACGATCCCCAAACAACCCCACATCCCATAATAGGGCCATGGACTCGCTGAAAAATTGGTACGACCATTACTTTTTCATCGACTCAATAGTGTGGCCGACCGATTATGTCTTTAAACATAGGTTATCTCCTGACCCTCCTCCGCGCACTGGTACATACAATCCCCAACATTCCCAAGAAATAGATAGGAATAGGACAGGGTTCCATAGGAACCTACCCGAATCATTCCTTTGTTTGCTAGGGATTAGCCATAATTACTTCGGCTCATCCAACATATATCCTATGTTTTGGAGGAGGCGTGGTGAAGGTAGCCATAGTATCCACATATCAAAGACGTACATACACCTATTTTCTATAACTAACATACTTTGTTTGTTTTGCCAGAAATGAACTTCTTTGGAATCCTTCGTCAAGGTGATCCAAAACTTATACTAGAGGGAGCCCGTCCCAGACGTGAGAATGAGCTACCCCTCCTCGAGCATACCCGGAACGTGACAGTTGCCCTGGCAGCCGTACCGGACCCCCATTCTGACGAAGAAGAAACAACACTCTTGAGAACCCTCGTGGATTTTGACAACGAAGATGGTGACAACATGATGCTTGAAGATGAAGTTGAGCCCTCCTTGCCGCCTAAGACTGCTACCCCCGTACACGGGGAAGAGCAAGGTGACAACATTGAGAGGACCACCTCTAGTCTTCGCGAAATGTTAGGCGAAGACGAGGAGGAAGTGCAACAAGTAGAGGAAGAGGAAGAAGAATGGGAAGCCCAGCCCGCCCCCAAGCGTACTCGTAGGAAGAACAAGCGGGTAAGAAGAGTTACTCAGGCTGAGGTTGGTGAACACAATGCCCGCCCCCCAAAGAAAAACTGCGCGAGGATCACCCCCGCTATCAGTCTGTTGAGAGCACTACCCAAGCCTCCGAGACGGTGCGGGCTGCAACCGTAGATCCGGTCGTGCCGCTAACCAATGCCGAGCCAGTCACTCAAGTTCCCCCCACTACATCCGAACTAGAAAGAACCAATGTATAAGTCCACCACACTTGTTTGGTCAAAATATCCATGATCCAAGTAAGAGATACGGACTTCATCAAACAATATTTAATACTTATTCCAATTTGTTGTTTGTAGGGATGAACAAGCTGGTACCGTACCTCCCCAAGATGCACGGAAAAGGAAGGGGAAAGAAAATGAGAAGGAGAAGGAACCCACCCCACACACGGCCGCAACCAGATCTGGCCCCACCTTCGAGGAAGGTACCCCCACAGCTTCCCAAGAGGTCCCGGTGTCCGGCCCTCATACACAATTCAACCCCAACTGGAAGATTACCACCGCTTCACGGATGAGACAGGCCGAAGAGTGTCGTGATTATCTTAACAACTGCATCCCCCTGGGATGGTAAGAGATGTAAATGCACTAAGCCATATGATCTGGTGGATGAGTACAACGGCGCATTGGTTCATCAGATGGCCATGGGCACTTCTATGCGGGTAAGATTCGAGGCTGATTTAGAGCATGTTGATTCCCTGAAGAGGAAGGTTGGTCGAAGAGAGAAGATGATTGAAGAAAATGAGGCCCAGATTGCCGCCCTCCAGTCCAGCTTGCTACTGCCGAGGCGACTGTTAAAGAACAATCAGCCCATGCCAATGCTCATGACCAACATGTAGCCGAGCTCGAGACTGAACTTGAGGTTGCAATAGCCAAGGTATGTATCCGCACCGCATCACGCCTACGTTGCAATATCCTTCATTCTAATACTTGACTTATCACATATAGGTGACCGCGGCAGAAGCTTCAGCTAAGTCCTCTTCTGACCAAGTATCCATACTCACAAAGAAGTTAAGGACGCCCATGCGTTGATCCAGGGTGAGGAGAAACTGAAAGAGGAGCTCGCTCATGAGAGGGTCGTGGCTGAACAATTAAAGGAGGCGTCCACCCAAAAAGATGTATTGGTGAATGCCCTCATCTTCGAACGTGACGATGTGTTATACCCCCAACTACTAGCAGCCATTGCCGACCGTAGGTGGATGGTGGGTCATGGGACGCGTTTGGCCGTTACCAAGGTGTTGGAGGCCCCACAATTTGTTCAATAGTTTGCGGACCTCGTGTCAGATGGCATCGACCACGGTCGTCATGAAGGAATGGTCATGGCCGCAGAGCTAATAAAGAAGAAACAAAACTTCACAAAGCATGCCTTCTTCAACACCGGAGCTGCGGAGAAGATGACCGCTTCTATGGCCGCAATGCGAGATCTCCACTACCCCTTCTTGGCCGAGCTGGAAGCCACAAAAGATGCGTCTAACAAGGAGATTATGGAGAAAATAAGTCTTGGATCATTTTCTCAGGACGAGGGACATTCCGGACTCCCTTTACTCCCTCACCCAGCCACCTCACTCTTCCTATTTATGAAGATGTTACCAGAATCGTAGTTGGTGAACAGCCATTAAGCGAGGTACTGGAGATGAATGCAGCTCAAGCTCTTGAGCGGAAGGAACGTGGTGAGATATTGCCCCGTCCGGCTGAGGGGTAATGGGAGATAGGCAGGTTTCTCCCCCCATGTAGGGTGCTCCTTAATTTGTTATAACTCTTGTATAATTTGGTTTGTAACCTAAATATTCGTTAGTAGATGTCCACGACACTTTATCCTTTTTGTAACATTATTGTAAACATTTAGCATAATATTTATAAGTCCGTGGTGGTCAGGGCAATTTTGATGATTGGAAACTTGCTTATATTCTTTTTAGATATCATGTATCTGTGTCGCATGACGTGTCACGTCTTACCTAGAATAAAACCAAGTATATATTTTACTAGACGTGCGGCATGCGTCTTTACCATGCAAAGCACTACGTGAGCGCGACATATGGAAACTTATCACAACGTCTTATGAGTAAGGTGTCTAGTAAGGATACATGATCCGTGTCACTGGGGTTGCATCCCTCTTATGTGACAAGTTGAATTATTAGGTTCACTTAATCCTCTTACCCCGCCTGGAGGCGTATAGTACATGTACGGTGATTGAATGAATGCATATGAATAAGAGATGGCACATTATAGTAATAACAACTAAATCTACCCGACAATAATAGAATCTAAAGAATAAAACAATTTGCACGAACGAGTCGTGGAGCTAGCTAGGCACCACGACATTTTATTAGAACGTTTACGTTTTTTGTTTTAACAAGAATGGGAAATCCTAAAAAACAAAAGGGACCTAGAAAGCATAAAAAACAAAACAAAGAGAACACATGGATCTTCATTGAAGCCAGATATAGCGAAGTGTCCATGCGGAAGCCGTAGCTTTCAAAGATAGCACCTTTTAAGATTCTAGATATTCCATGTGCGTTCCAGGTCGTGGCCATCCATGTCACGTAACTTGTACGCGCCCCGTCCTAAGGCTTCTGTGACCTCATACGATCCTTCCCACTTAGGGCCCAGCTTTCATGTATTCTCCGCTCGACTTGCCTCGTTAGCACGATAGACATAGTCCCGGTCGAAAAGAAACACCTTTAACCTTGGCGTCATAATAAGCCTTCATCCGTGCCTTGGACTTGGCCTCATTGATAGCCGCTATCTCCCTTTTTCCCCCAACAAATCCAGATTAATCCGGAGTTGCTCGTCGTTTGTGACGACATTAACCTCCGCTGTATGGATGGTAGGCATTCCTATTTCTGCTGGTATGACAGCTTCAGTGTCGTAGGCCAATGCGAATGGAGTGTCCCCGTTTGCTATTTTGATCATAGTCCTATGTGCCCATAGAACATGTGACAGTTCATCCACCCACTTAGAACTTCGTTCATCCATGCGTGCCTTGATGCCTTCACCCAAGCTACTATTTGCTCGTTCCATAAGTCCATTTGTCTGCGGATGTTTAACAGATGCGAAGCGTCGTTTGATATTCAATGCTGCGCACCAGTCCTTGAATGGATTATCCGCGAACTGCTTCCCGTTGTCCTAGATGATTTCTCCTGGTAAGCCAAAACGGCACACGATGTTCTCCCAAACAAACTTTTTAACTTGTTTGCCTGTGATGGGTTTGACTGCCTTGGCCTCTATCCAGCGTGTAAAATAGTCCATTGCGACAATCAAGAATTTAACTCCCCCCGCAGCTACGGGAAAAGGTCCTACAATATCGATCCCCCACTTATAGAATGGCCATGGGGATGTAATGGGTGTAAGTTCCTACTGCGGATGTCGTGGTACTGGTCTGTGCACTTGGCAATCACTGCATCTGCGAATCATGTCGCGTGCATCCCTATGCATAGTAGGCCAATAATATCCTGTGCGTAGAGCTCGGGCTACTACGGATCGGGACCCGCGTACATGCCGCATAACCCTTCATGTATCTCACTGATCACATAAGTAGCCTGGCGTGGCCCAACACACCGCAACCACGGCTGTAAGAAAGAGCGCTTGTAAAGAATACCTTCACGAAGCCCGAAGTGCTGCAACTTCCTTCTGATGCGTCGTGCCACCTTTTCCTCGTCTGGAAGGGTTTCATTAGTCAAATAGTTGATGATCGGGTTCATCCATGTAGGTCCATCTTCCTCAACTATAGCTACGACTTCCCCTTCTGTTATAGACTTTTCCTTTAGTATTTCCACCAAGACTTGCTTAGATAAGTGGGCGAAACTTGTAGACACGATCTTGCTAAGAGCGTCCGCCTTCTTGTTTTCACCTCTTGGTACCTGCTTGATAGAAAACTTGCTGAAAGTCGCGATGAGTGACTTGACTTTCTCCAAGTATCGAACCATGTTATCCTCCTTAGCTACGTATCCCCCCAGAATGTGGTTCGCGACAAGCCGTGAGTCCACGTAGGCCTCAAGGTTGCGGACTCCCATTCTAGCGGCGATTTTTAAACCCGCAATCAACGCTTCATATTCTGCCTCATTATTGGTGGCTGTGAACTCAAAGTGCAGGGCGTAAGTAAACTCCATTCCTTCCGGATTCGTAAGGATGAGACCAGCTCCTTATCCATCCGTGCACGAAGATCCGTCCGTAAACAATACCCATGGTTCTGCTGGAGTTTCCTCTCGTTGTACGATTGGTCCCTCTTCATCCGGCTTCTCTATCAAGAAATCTGCCAAGATTTAGCCTTTAACAGCCGTCCTTGGTCTATAAGATATGTTATGTTCTCCAATAGAATGCTCCACTTCTGTAGCCTACCGGCCACATCTGGTCTGGAGATGACTTGTTTTATTGGTTGATCAGTAATAACTACAATTGGGTGCGCCTGAAAGTACCGGCGTAACCATTTCGTAGCAAACACTAATGCCAGAACCAATTTCTCCATGGAAGAATAATTCAACTCCGGCCCTTGTAGTGTTATACTTATAAAGTAGACCGGAGTTTAGACTGTGTCCCTATCCGTCATGAGTACCGCACTTATTGCTCCATGTGTGGCTGATAGATACATTATGAGCTCCTCCTTGGGTCCGGGGGCCACTAGCATGGGAAGAGATGCAAGGTGTTGTTTGAGTTGACCAAAGGCTTCCTCCGCTTCCTTTGTCCACCGGAAGTCTCCCTTCTTGATGCACTTCTTTAGTGTTTTGAATAGGGGGAGTGACTTCTCCGCGGACTTTGATAAGAACCTGTTTAGCCCGACCAACTTCCCATTTAACGATTGCACCTCTTTCCGTGTCTGAGGAGATGGTAACTGTATTACTACGTCCGTCTTTTCCGGGCAAGGCTTGATGCCATTTGGATCAATCATATATCCAAGGAACATTCCTTCCGTTGCCCCAAACGTGCATTTCTTTGGATTTAGTTTCATATTAATCGTCCTCAATGTGTCAAACGTCTCTTGGACGTCTCGGAGAAGTGCATCCTCCGTATGACTTTTGATGACTAAATCATCAACATAGACCTCCAAGTTGCGGCCTATCTGTGAGTCGAAGGCTTTGTCAGCAAGCCGATGATATGTTGCCCCGTCGTTCTTTAGTCCAAATGGCTTTTTTGTATAACAGTATACGCCTTGACTAACATGGAACGCCGTCTTCTCTGCGTCCTCTTCCGCCATCTGGATATGGTGGTATCCTTTGTATGCATCTAAGAAGCACTTAAAGGGATATCTACATAGGGATTCCACCTTCCAATCAATCTCCGGTAGCGGATAACAGTCCTGTGGACAGGCTTTGTTCAGATCCGTGAAATCTACGCACATGCGCCAGCTCCCATCATGCTTTTTGACCATGACCGGGTTGGATAACCACTCGTGGTAGTATACCTCGCGCATGATACCTGCATCCACCAATTTCCGTACTTCATCCAATATTACTTGGCTGCGTTCGGGTGCCTGACCGCGCTTCTTTTGCTTAACAGGAGGATATCCCTGGCGGATTTGGAGCTTATGTTCTGCTATCGCACGCGGTACGCCGTCATATGCTTGGGCTCCCATGCGAATACATCTAAATTTGCTTTCAAGAGAGAGCACATGGCCCTCTTGCCGCTATCCGAGAGTGTCCCCCCTATGGATACCTCTTGTTCCGGATAATCAGGATTGATTGCCACCTTCCAATTAGGAGGTGGTAATCCGTCCTTGGGGGAAACAGGTGGAACCGGTGTTGTCACGGCATGACACTCGGATGCTGGTATGATTGTGTTATAGATAGTGACAATTCCTCCTTCTAAAGGGAATTTAATCATCCCGTGTGCCGTGGAGGGTACTGCCCGTTGATACAAGAGATTTTGCTAGGTTGAAAGTTCGTTTCTCGGTATCTTCTCGAATTGATTTCCGGTTCAAAGTGTGAGTCGGTCGTTCTTGGTAACGAAAAATGAAGTTGGATATCTATTCTATTGGAAAAGGTAAATGCGAAGCGAAATAAAAATAAACAAAGACAAATAATAAAGGAGCAATGCAAATAATAAAACGAAAAGTAAAGCAAAACAATAAATAAAAATAAAGCTAAAAGACGAAATTAATTAAAGACTAAAAAATAAAATAAGACAACCTTAAACTCAAACTAAAAGGAAGGCAAGCTAAAAAGTGCGACTAAGGAAAAAGGCGGGAAAAATAAAGTTTAAAAATTAAAATAAACTAAAACTAAAAATAAACTAAAACTGAAATTATAAAACTAAGAAAAAGTGCTCATTCGGAAAAAGTCTTTCATCCGGAATAAATTGATTCATCCGGAATAAGTCTTTCATCCGGAATAACAGCTCATGCGGAATAAATGTTTATCCGGAATATTCCCTTCATCCGGAATAATTGCTCATCCGGAATAAAGGTTCATCCGGAATAGCATTCATTCGGAATACGTTGCTCATCCGGAATAAATACTCACTCGGAATAAACAGTTCATGCGGAATATATGGCTTCATCCGGAATAATTAAAAGAAGCTTCATTCGGAATATTAATTCATTCAGAATAATCCTTTCATCCGGAAAAGTGCTTCATCCGGAATAATGTGTTCATCCGGAATACTCACTCGTTCGGAATAAAATGCTCATTCGGAATGTCTCCTTGATCCGGAATAATCCCTTGATGCGGAATATTCACTGATCTAGAATATTGCTTAAAATCCCTTCATTCGGAATAAAAGAAAGAAAAGGTTGGGAATATAAAGCACTGATTCGGAATCTGGGTAAAATATAAACGCGAAGAACACGGGAAAGAAATAGAACACGAATTTAAATAAAACTAATCAAAATCAACCAAAAGATTAAACCAAAACAACCACAAATGATCTAATAACAATAACCAAACAATCCAGATCAATAAAACTAACAATCATACTCAAAATAATCAAAACCCACTTAATCTAATTAATAAAAACTCAAGAACATAAGCATAAACATAAAGATTAAATCAATCACAAGAAAGGAAGATGAGAGATTAACAATAAAGATAAAGATTCAACAATCATAAAAGTAACTTACTTGAATTTAAAGGAATTAAAGGTACATGACAAGGTAATTAAAGGTGCAAGTAATTAAGGTACGAATTTAACCAAAACTAATCAAATCAAACCAAAAGATTAAGCAAGACTAACCACAAATGATCTAATAACAATAACCTATCAAACCAAATCAACAAAACTAACGAATATAACCAAATCAATCAAAACCCACTAGATTAAATCAATAAAAAAACTCAATAACATGAACATGAACAATAAGCATAAAGATTAAAGATTAAACAAGAAAGGTAGATAGGAGATGAACAATAAAAGTAAAGATTAACAATAATTAAAAGGAAACTTACTTGAAATTAAATGAATTTAAGGTGCAAGACAATTAAATAAAATGACATGTATTTTAATGTGCAAGTAATTAAAATGGAAGAGCTAATTGTCACACTTAGCCAACAACAACAAATGAAAGAAAATGACATCTATTTATAGGAGATTAGGGAGGTGCTTAGTGGAAGCTTCCTCCCCTCTTTCTTCTTTCTTTAATTGCTTGATTAGTCCTTAATCTTCCAAATTCTTCGACTTTTGTCTCGGGATTAATAAACTCGTCTTATAATTTCTTCAATAAATTAGACTTGAGTTCTTCGGTTTTTAGTAAACTTCCGTCTTTTGACTTTTTCTTCGATAAATCTTTAGAATTGGTTTTGGACTTCCGTTCTTTTTGCACTCGTGATTTCTTGACTTCGTCTTTTGTCTTTTTCTTTGATAAAAGCCCGTGAAAGCCCGTGTTTTCTCCCCTTTTCACATTTTCATCCTAAATCACAACAAAAACACAAACCACGCATAATTCCGACATTTACGACATAAAATACACGTTTTGGCTTGGTTATTATTGTAGTTAAGTGGTAAAAAGGATGGGTGTTTACACACCTATCAAATCCCCTACACTTGACCATTGCAATGTCCTCATGCAATGTATTAATTACAAAGCAAGATTACACTTTCCATCATAATCAATCTATATTGGCCTTTATTAAAGAGATAGAAAATTATAAACATTCAAAGGAAGAAAATAAAGAAATCAAAGACATACCTTAGGGTTTTGGAAATGTTATGAATGATCATCATTCTCAAGTTTTCACATTCTCCAAACCAAGCTTAAAAACGAGATCATTGTTATTATAAGTTACCAAACTAACACGAACTCATGTGGGCCCATTATTTACTTAGACTCCCTTATTCCTAGGTGTATCTCTTATATTTTATTGTTGTCTTGAATGATCACGAGGATGCATTGTTGACTTATTTCGATAGTTGTTTAGGCTGAAAATAAAGTGGGACGATTTAATCAATAGTTAGCTAAAGGACAAAATCTTTTAAAACTGCTTCTCGGGACCTTATAAAGTTCATATCTTGGCATAACTCGCTTCACGATTTGAGACCTTTCTCGGACTGATATTTGGCAGCGACTTCATACTTCAAATCTTGAGAGACGTTCATGAAATAATGGCCTTCTCTTCATAATAGGAATTTCTTCACTTGAAACTTTAAGAGATTCTTCATATTTGGACCACGACTTCTTCATTTTTCTCCAATCTTTATTTGGGATTTTGATATACAACGATCCGCCTCCTTTTTGGACTTGGATCTATTTATCCTCATACCTTGTTAGGGCCTTTTTGGATAGACTTCTCCATGATCTTTAGGGGAGTATTTTCTTTTCGTCGTGTGTCTCGATCCTTCATATTGATCTTTGATAAATGATTCTTCACATCACTTTTGGATCTTTAGCAACAAAATATAGCCCTCATGCCTTGTTAGGACCTTTTTGGACTCGCCAATCTTCGCATCCCGCTTCAATAAGTTATGCCTTGGCTATGAACTCTAATCCATACCGAGCAACTTTTAAACGATCTTGGGCTAGAAGCTAAGTAACTTTTCAAATCATACAACCTTATTTATTGCAGATAAATTTATTAGCAAGCGATGGGAGAATAGGCTTATAATTAACTCACATAAATTCACGAAAGGATACCAAACTTATAATTGACTCTATCATCTCTCGTTCTCCACAATTTAAAATCTCAAGGAATGAGACTCGTGGATGCTTAGCCTATTAAATCAAAGTTTTGGGTTTTCGAGTCGTCTATAGGATCTTGCAAACTCTTAGACTTTTTCAAGTTTAGAAATCGCATTTTAAAGTTCCCTTGATAAACAACTCTCTAGGATCAATTATAGGAACTTGCGAAAAGTTCTTGTTCTTAACCCGTGAGATTTAAGACTTTCACGTTTTAAAGCTCCCTATATAAAAGCCTAGCAAAACTTGACTTAAACACGTTAAGGATACTAGCTAGAGTAAACTTAGATAAGTAAACTCGGGTTGAGTCAAAAGATTCACAACGTTTGAAAATTAAACCACTTTATTAAAATTTATTCTAGTAAAGAAAGAAAATAACTATACAAAGGTAAAAACTAATAGGCCAAAATAGATTAAAAATTTTGAAAAATGTCGAAAAATAGATTTTTCGGTTAAAATGAGGACAAATACAAGGAAAAGACCACTTAACTTCGATAGAAGTCCCCCTACTCTTGATATAAACATTGTCCTTAATGTTTAAGCATGTGGGAGTAAACTCCCCTACACTTAGGACATTGTGCACGTTATTTAAATCTCGCTAAGGAAGAGTCAACTAAAGAGATTCCTATTTTAATATTGGAAAATATAAAATAGTGAATCGAAAAGAGTTTAGGATAGAACCGGGAAGACGGAAACACGGAATCACGGGTCGTCAAAAATCATCAAGAGTGGATCATTGAGCGCTCGAATCCCTGAATATGAGAAGAGGGGAAATAGCAAACACCAACGGGTCTCCCCTACACTTAGGATATAGATAGCTAAAAGATAGATACTTGGGTTGCCTCCCAAGAAGCGCTTGATTTTTGTTCACCGAGTCATGAGCCTGACTCGACCTTGATTAGCATAGGAAGAAGCATGAAACACATCCACCGGGATCAAATACATAGTTTTCGTCCGTCAAATAGCACAAGCTTAAGGCGAACAAGGCAAGCCAAAGAAGAGTAGGCAAGGTTCCCTTAAGTAAAGATGGAGCACGGTGGGAGCAAGGGTGAAGAGGTGCAAGCATATCTTCAGTAGTTCCGAAAATCTTTCCTTTTATTTCATCAGATGGATACTGAGATGGCTTAAAAAGTTCAATACCGGGATCGAACACCTTTTCCTTTAGGGGAAAATAACACTCAGGCTCAGCAGAATTTGAAGATGATCCGCGAAGAAAATGCACAACCTCGTCCTCAGAAGGTGGACAAAGATGTGTCAAAACATACGTGTTGTGGATGTTGGTGTCGTCCGGTTTCTTCTCCTTTGAAAGAATTTTCTTCAAATCCGTAGAAGGATCAAGACCATAATCATCAAAGTCTAAAGGAGGGGCATCACTATCATGAGGGAAGTAAGTATTGAGAAAAGTAGAAAAGTCTTCCTCTAATGAGTAGTCATCCAATGTAGGATTAAGCATGGATGGCGGAGGATCTTCATCATGTGAAGAATCACTCGAGAGAGTATCAGCCTCACCAAAATCATCATAAGTGGGCATGTCGGGATACTCGGAAGTAAAATCATCATAGTCATCCCCATCGGAGCTAGAATCATCATCATAAGCATCATAGATCGGTGGAGAATCATATATGGGTGAAGGTTCCAAATTGGAGAGAGAATCATCCACATCATCTTGAAACAGTGGATTATCATTGCAAGAATCGAATAGAGGATTGTTGTAGACGACAAAATCATCAAGCACATAAATCATATTCGCTGATTCTCTTCCATAGGATTTGCTTGTAAGCTTACCCATTTTAAAAACTTGTGCATCATCCCCGACTCTTAAGATGAGCACACATTTATCCACATCTATTAAAGCTCTACCGGTTCTCAAAAATGGGCGTCCAAGTATTAACGGAATACGAGGGTCCATTTCATAATCAACAACGACAAAGTCGACCGGAAAAGTGAATGTGCCAACTTTAATGAACACATCTTCGGCAATACCAACGGGGTAAGCGAGAGTGCGATTGGCTAGCTCAAGAGTCATTTTGGTGGGTGTAAGGTCGGGCAATGATAACTTTTTCCAAACACTTAAAGGCATCAAATTTATACTTGCCCCGAGATCGGCTAAGGCAGTAAATTTGTCGGTTTGGTTAAAAGTACAAGGGAGCACAAAACGACCGGGATCTCCAAGTTTCTCCGGAAGTTCTTTGAGAAGGACGGTAGAACAATTTTCATTAAATCGAGTATTAACAAACTCGGCCATCTTCTCCTTCTTGCTAAGCAATTCCTTAAACATCTTAACAAATTTAGGCATTTGTGCTAGAGCTTCAACAAGGCTAAAAGTGATGGTCATTTCCGAAACTTTCTTCAAATAGTTTGACACTTGAATGTCATCCTTGGTGTGCATATTAGCCTTGTCTAAGCGAGATGGATAAGGAATATTGGGTTTGGGTGGTGGAGGTGTAGAAGGTGAAGGTTGAGATGTTGAAGGGTTAAAGGTGGAAGGTGGGGTTGGTGGAGGATTCGTCTTGGGTACTTCTTCACGACGAGGCGGAGACGGTAATGGTGCACTAATACTAGGTGTGGGAGTAGTAGGGATAAATGGTGGTGGAGGAGGTGTAGATGGAGTAACTGGGGGTGGGATAGATGGTCCTACTAAAGTAACTCCACTACGGGTAGTAATAGCACTCACATTCGCTCGCGGGTTGGTGACAGTGTTTTAAGGTAGAGAACTCGAAGTAGAGGGTTGAGTAGTTGGTAAGAAACTAGCCAGCATATTCTTCAAATCATTCGTTTGATTGCTGAAGGAGGATTGTATATCATTTCGAAGCTCGGATCTAATGTCATTCCCTTGCTTGGTGATATCCCCTTTCAAATTGATAATTTGGCTTTGTAGATTCTTGATTTTCTCTCCTTGGGTTCTCATGAAGGCTTCAATATCTTGATTGATGGGTGTGGGTTGTTGAGCGGGTGGGTGATAAGGATTAGAAGCTCGAGGTGGGATTTGGTTGCTTCTATTGTAATTGTTGTTGGGGTTTTGGTTTTGAAGAGAAAAACCGGGTGAAAGATAGTTGTTGGACCGGTAACTTAGCAAATTTCGATCCTCTTGAGGTCAGGCTTGGTAATTTTCTGGTGAATAATTACCATAAGCCGCATACACGTTTTCCGGATTGCCTTGAGTGGAAGGACAATCAGTGTATGAGTGAGGACTGCCGCATGTTTCACAAGGATTGGCTACCGCTTTAACTTGTTGTTGTTGGTTTGAAGCGATGAGCAAGATATTTTTGTTCATTTCGGCCATCATGCGGGTGAATTCGGTCATATCGGGGTTTGCTGAAGTAGAAGAAACATTGACTCTCGGGTTGTTCCTTGAAGATGCGGAGGAATCCCAATTTTTGTGATGAGTAGTCATGTTCTCAATAAGCTCTCTACACTCCTCGGGTCTTTTTTCATAAATGTGCCACCGGCAGCTGCATTAATCGTATCACGATCACGAAAAGTCAAACCATTGTAGAAAGTATCAATTAAGGTAACGGGAAGCATGTTGTGGTTTGGAAAATGATCGATCAAAACATTATATCTTTCCCAAGCATCAAAGGGAGATTCATCGGGTTCTTGCATGAAACCGCTGATTTGATTGCGAAGGCTCGTGACCATGGATGGTGGAAAGTAGCGCGACAAAAAGCGTTGAGTCATGTCATCCCAAGTATGAATGGAATTCTTCGGGAGACGATCAAACCATTTCTCGGCGTGGTGTGATAAAGTATGTGGAAAGAGTTGAAGGCGAAGAACATCCATTGTGGCATCGGGCAACTTCATGCTTTGGGTAATAGTAATGAATTTGTCGAGGTGTTTGTTGGCATCATCATCAGGCATTCCGCGGAATGGATTAGTTTGCACTTTCTGGATCATGTGATGCTTAAACGAAAACTCCGGAGCCGTGATTTGAATCGGCGCAATCGGTCCTCCTCGTCCAAACATTGTGGGTTGACAAAGCTCCTCCATTGTCCGAAGATCGGGCTGTGGAAGAACATTGTTGTTGTTATTATTGAGGTGCGGTGGATTATTGTTGTTGTTCACACCTGCCATAGCTAAATCTTCACGAGTCTCGGGCTCTTGATAATTTGAAGATCTAGTACGCATACACCTGCGAAAGCAAAAGAAAACAATACCAAACACAAAGAGAACATATATACACTATAAAGAAAATAAAATCTTTTTGGATTTTTGAAATTTTTTAATTTTTATGGATCTTTAACAATTTTTAATTTTTTTTTAGATTTTTGAAAATTTTTGAACAAGAAAAATAACGCTCACGAATGAACGGATCCCAAAAAGCAACGCGTCTCTCACAAAAAAACGTTAATCTTCACGAAAAGAGCCGGCAGCGGCGCCATTTGATACAAGGCTTTTACCTAGTATGAAAATTATCGTTGTTCCAGTCTAGTCGAATTGAAAAATGGATTAATGTGATGCGACTCAGCTGTCTTTGGTGGAAACAAATGTTGTGTCGTTGTAGTAAAATTAAAAGGTGCAAAAACTTTAAAGTAAATGGTTGTAATTTAAAACTAAATCTAATTGAAATAAATGACAAGAATTTAAAGCGAGACGAGAAATTTAAAAGGCACTAAAAGTAAATAGGCAATTAAAGTAAATAACGCGAACTTAAAACTATCCTAAAGGCAAACTTAAAACGCAACTAAAACTTAAACTAAGGCAAAAATAAATCTAAGGCAAGTAAACTTAAAGTGCGACTAAGGAAAAAGGCGGGAAAAGTAAAGCTTAAAACTTAAAAATAGAAACTTAAAATAACCTGAAAACAGTTCATTCGAAATAATCCTTCGTTCGCAATAATCATTCGTTCGGAATGTCACCTCCGTTCGGAATAATTCTTCTTCACTCGGAATATTTACCAAAACCCTTGATCCGGAATAAAATGTTCACCTGGAATATTACTTCATTCGGAACAAATGTCTCATCCGGAATAACTCTTTATTCGGAATAAAAGCTTCACTCGGAATAATCGCTATAAAGCCTTCATTCGGAATGATAAGCTGATTCGGAATATCCTCTGATTCGGAATACCAAGTTGATCCGGAATAAACTAGAGTAAATCCTTCATCCGGAATATTCCGAATGAACAACCTTCAAATACTTCATCCGGAATATTGTGTTTATCCGGAATAAATTGCTGAAACACTTGATTCGGAATATATGATATTCCGAATGAAGACCCTTGATTCGGAACAACCTGCTAAACTCCTTGATCCGGAATATTTAGAAGAAATGCCTTGATTCGGAATGAACTGTTGGTTCGGAATAATCTGGGCAACAAACAGTAGCGAAGAACAAGGAAGGATACAAGGTACGAATTTAACCAAAACTAATCAAATCAAACCAAAAGATTAAGCAAGACTAACCACAAATGATCTAATAACAATAACCTATCAATCCAAATCAACAAAACTAACGAATATAACCAAATCAATCAAAACCCACTAGATGAAATCAATAAAAAAAACTCAATAACATGAACATGAATAATAAGCATAAAGATTAAAGATTAAACAAGAAAGGTAGATAGGAGATGAACAATAAAAGTAAAGATTAACAATAATTAAAAGGAAACTTACTTGAAATTAAATGAATTTAAATAAAATAACATGTATTTAAATGTGCAAGTAATTAAAATGGAAGAGCTAATTGTCACACTTAGCCAACAAAAACAAATGAAAGGAAATGACATCTATTTATAGGAGATTAGGGAGGTGCTTAGTGGAAGCTTCCTCCCCTCTTTCTTCTTTCTTTAATTGCTTGATTAGTCCTTAATCTTCCAAATTCTTCGACTTTTTTCTCGGGATTAATAAACTCATCTTATAATTTCTTCAATAAATTAGACTTGAGTTCTTCGGTTTTTAGTAAACTTCCGTCTTTTGACTTTTTCTTCGATAAATCTTCAGAATTGGTCTTGGACTTCCGTTCTTTTTGCACTCTTGATTTCTTGACTTCTTCTTTTGTCTTTTTCTTCGATAAAAGCCCGTGAAAGCCCGTGTTTTCTCCCCTTTTCACTTTTTCGTCCTAAATCACAACAAAAACATAAACCGCGCATAATTCTGACATTTACGACATAAAATACACGTTTTGGCTTGGTTATTATTGTAGTTAAGTGGTAAAAAGGATGGGTGTTTACGCACCTATCACCCGTATGGCCAAGATACCTGGTCTGCCTATGATCCCATTGTATGGAGAGTGTGAGCGTATCACCATAAAGTTCATCCACGCCGTGGTGGAGTGCTCTTCATTCCCAATGGTTACAAGCAGACGCAGCTGTCCTATTGGCCAGATGGTGTCTCCACTAAAACCGATGAGCGGCGCCGTGGCCGGTACTAATTGGCTTCTTATTTCTGGTCGTAACTGTACGAAACAGTGTTCGTATAGTACTTCTGCTGATGACCCTCCATCCACATACATACGGTGGACATTGTGTGTTCCAATGCTTATCTCAATAGTGAGAGGCGCATCGGTCACATCACTTACCGTGATGGGAGGGAATGAGATTTCTCTGCCGCGTGAAAATTTTTGACTAATTTTCTTCCTTGTGCGGCGCTGCCTGGATTGGATCATGTATATAGTTGAAGGTTTGTCCTTGTGGGGATCCTTCTTTTCATACTTCTTGTTGTCTTTTCCATCCTTCCAATCCTTGACCAAATGCTTGAGTTTTCCTGACTTGATCAGCGACTCAATGTGCTTCTTGAGTTGGATACATTCCTCCGTGCCGTGGCCCTTGTCGTTGTGGAATTCGCAAAAGCGATTTCCTTGACGACGGTCCAGCAGAGTCGTCATTGGGGGAAGTCTCGGGAAGTTAGCCCCTTCCGTCAGCAAGATCTCCTGGTAGGACATCTTCAGAGGGGTAAATTTGTCCTCCGACCGCCCTCCTTTGTTTTGGCTCTTGTAATCTGAGCCCCTCCCACTGCTCTGGTTGTTTTGACCGCCCGACTATCACCTGGACTGATCGTTCGATCGGTAGCTATTTCCTTTTGAAGGGTAAGCCGCGACTACCGCGGTTTCTCCCTCTATGAAGTTTCTGACCCTTTTCTTAAGGTCGTCATACCTCTCCGGACGCTTGTCATTGAGACGTCTGATTAATTCCCTGTCTGTTATGGCGTGCATATAGTCGGAAATTTTCAGAAGTTCCGGCATTGTCTTTGTGCGTGTGCACTCGTCATTGAAACGTTCAGTGAAGGCCTCCGTAGATTCCCCCGGCCGTTGCTTGACAGTTGCCAATGAGACCGGGTCCCTATTATACTTCTTTCGCTGAGTATAATTATTCTTGAACACAATACGTAGTTCAGTGAAGCTATCAATGCTTCGCGGAGGAAGTCCCTCAAACCAATCACGAGCATTGCCGATCAAGGTTGAATTGAACATTTGGCACCATATAGGCATGGGCCATCGTTCAATTTTCGCATGCGTGTCAAATATCTTTAGGTGATCATCCGGGTCACCAGTCCCATCATAAGTCTTGTCACACGCCGGCATGCGACGCTTTGTATCCTCGGAGTAATTCCGTATGCGGAGAGTAAAAGAATCTTCCCTGGGACCAGCCCATGGACGGGTGATATTAGGGTCACACCACGGGCGGGAAAGATCTTCTGCTTTCGCCTCTCGATAATAGGGGCCGCCATAGTACTCTTCATTGTTTGGTGGCGGTGGATGAGTACGCCTAGGTCGGCGACGCTTGGGTGGATGGTCATCCGAATCCTCTCCTGATGGACCGGGAGAAGGGGGCGGTGCCCCATCCTTTGGAAGAGGACCGCTCTTGTGAGAAGAGCTAGGAGCCTTCTTCCCGGTATTCATCCTATCCCACACGCTTGTGCGGCGATTAGTTCTGGTTAGCTCTAGATCTGGTCGTTCGGGTGAACCGTCGGACCTCTCTCCATCCTCACGGGATTGTAGTAGTTCCTGCATGAGACGATCCCCTATGCGTTCGAACTCATTCCTGGGTTGGGGAGTTTCCTCAAAGAGGTTCCGTTCCTAGGGTCGTGTCCTTCGCTTCCTTTGAGTTTGAGAAGAGGTGCCTGGTCCGGCGTTGCCAAAGTTGAGCCTAGATTGGAGGTCCCTCCCTAGGTTCAACCTTGATGCGATTCCTGGGACGATCCTCTCGAAGTTCTGCGTAAGAACTCGAGTGAGATCTTCCTTACTGAGTGGTTCGACCTCCACTTCTTCCTCAGTCGATGGTCTGCACGGCTCCTTATTAGGGGGGTTGGGCGCACTCCCTGGATCAGGGTTATCCAAGGTCGAAGTAGGTGGTGGGGTAACAGCGAACGTGCTTGTCATACCCATGGACTGAAGACCACTTCGGTTGTTTGGTCCGCCGGCTTGGTTTCTAGGATATCAATTGGGAATGAGTATCCCTTCCCCTGGGGACCTTCGATTCCCAGGATTTGTGTTCCTGGGGTTTCCTTGCGGATGTCCCTTCGTCATTGAGAAATCGAGATGAGATTTTCTCTAGCTTAGTGTAATGGTCCCACGGATGGCGCCAACTTGTTGATACAAAAGTTGGGTGATCCTTGCTAGACCCGAATTAGGCTTAATTCAGGTAGGCTGGACTCCGGCTCCTGCACCAAGTGAATTATCTGGTTGGGATCCTACACACTAAAACAACACGCGTTAGGCTTACCGTGGGAATGTTTCCCACGATTAGACTCCGGCATGAGAGTAAGTAATCGGTTAGGGTTATGAGAATCGGATGAGATGTGAGTGTATAGAATTTAATACCTTTGTGGAACCCTTGGGGGTTCCTTATATAGGCAGTGAAACCCTAATGGGCTGTCACTGATGCTTCGGCCCCAAGGAAAGGATAAATACCAGAATTAGATTGATTGTTATCTTCTAATTATGGTGAGTGAATATCCTCTACTTTGGGATAAATCCTAATCATAGTAGGAGTATGATTCTGTCTAACCCTGTACCGGCCATGCCGGGCCGTGGGCCACACACACATGTGTGCGGTTACTGTTCATCTAAGCCCATAGGCTTAAATAACATTAATCCCACCCATCCATGATGGGCCGGATACGAGTAGTACCCGTGGGCCGGGTTTATGACCCGGCTGGGGACTATACGTCATCAATCGTAATCCAAAACCCTATCGCAATGTGTGTCGCAATAAGTATCGCAATCCAGAAACCCTTGTCTTTTGCGATGGAAATCAAGCAAATCTGTCGCAATATAGTTACTGTTCCGAAACATGAAAGAAAAGAATGAGATTTTTGCTTAGAAATCTATGATTTTAACCAAACCAAAGCACCTAAATCTCTACGACAACTATGTAGAAGATATATGGATCACTTGGAATAACAAAGACACGAAATTTTTTTGGAACTTGGATAAAAATCAATCAAAAACACACGAACACACTAAAATAAGCATGAACAACACAAACCCCACCTCTATTTCATCCCATGGCTCTTGATACCAATTGTAGAACCTTGGTAATCTATGATATAACAAGAGGGTTGATGTTTCTAGTGAGAGAAAGTAGAGAGAGAAAGATGAGAGAAAATGTGTGAAATGTATTAAGTAAATGAAACAACCAACACCCCTTTTCATGAAAGAAATGGGTTTATATACCCAATTCCATTAGTGGACTTGGGCCTCCGGCCCATGAACATGCTCATGGGTCGGGCTAATATACAATGTAACTAACTTATACTACGAGCCCTTAACTATATTGTTGGAGTGACCGAGACTTTCTAAATACGAAAAACGTATTTCCAACAGAACACCAAGCAGTTTTAACCATCTCATCAAACCCGACAAAATCAAACCACGAATAGAAGAACCTAAACGGGACAGGCCCAAAATTAACACGAACCTCCCTAAAAGGAATTGGTCTATGATCAGATAGATGACAGTCCAAATAAGTAGCCGAAATAGAAGGAAATAATGAGAAAATACCGTCTGAAGTCAAAAACCGATCAAGTTTACTCATTTTAGACGCCGAAGGGTGAGACCAAGGGAATGAGTAACCTTCCAATGGGACATCAACCAAACCAGCATCGAGAATAAAATTATCAAAACGTCTCGCACTATGAGGATTAAAACAGGAACCACGTCTTTCATTACTAAATCGAACCTCATTAAAATCTCCCATAATTATTAATTCGCCTTTCCAACGACCCAATAAACTCGATATATACTCCCAAAGAATCTTCTTTTGAGAAGGTTGTTGCGGTGCATAAACAACTATAAAGAGGATCTTAGAATTATTTGTAAGCCATGTACCGTAGATGGCTATGAAATTGTCAGAAATCGTTGAGTTATCTTTCTTGAAGATGGAAGCTTCAAATGCATAAGATACCGCCCGGCGCACCTAACGAATCGCTAACAACAAAGTCATAGTTGGAATTTCCCAGAGAGAACGAACCACCGTATGAGAAGTAGAAGACAACTTAGTTTCTTGAATCGCCAAAAAATTAAGTTTATAGGAATTTGATATCGCCTTGATCCACTCTTTTTTGGTCTTGTGACCAAGACCTTAAATGTTAATTGATAACACATTCATCTAATAACGTTACTCTCTCAATGTTGTCCGATGATATGTTCAAGATCCTTCACACACCCTTCCATTGAATACCCCATATCTTGACCAAACTGTATGATACCGTCCATCACGTCCAAAACCGAAGCACATTTAAACATGGGATGACTAACCCCTGGGCAATATGTTGTTTAGGTGAGATACCATGAGTTGTATGACTCTCCTCAGGAGTACCTACATATGGCTATGAACTAATTATACTTGGCTTATCGACGTGTTCATCACTAACAGAAGCAGGTGAGACACCATGAGTTGTATGACTCTCCTCAGGAGTACCTACATCTGGTGATGAACGAATCATACTTGGTTCATCGTTGTGTTCATCACCAACAGAAGCAGGTGAACTCGCTTCCTTATATGCTGATCCATCAGGTGTAAAACCAGGCGGATTAGGGGGGAGGAACTCTCCTTTTGGACTGTTGATTTAGTGCAATCTTTCTGGAGAAGATCATAGAAAACAAAAATGTCTTCTGAATGTTCACGCTCATTGACTTTGTTACCTTGTTTCACAGCCGAAGTGTCAGTCCCATAGACAGTTTCTAGTTATCATCGTCTTTGCTTCCATTGTCATCATTCTCCTCTACTATATTCAAGTCTGGTGATTTAGCGTTCTCGTTTAGATTCTGAGTTGAGGATTCATCGTCAGATGAAACATCAGTAGCACTACATTCCAAGAAAGAAGGCTGCCAAGTAAAAATTTCTTTGGCACGTATCCAATACACCTGCCCTTTGACAATAATCTTAAAAGATTACAAGATGGAAACATGATGATTAGTCTTGATACAAACACATTTTCGCCCATACGAGTTATCTCTACTAACATTCAAGTCCAACGAAACACCCTACTTTTTACTGATTCTCACAAAAGTTTCATGAGACCAAGCAGAAAAAGGCATACCTTCAAAATTGACCCACGCAATCCGTTCTTCACAGACGAAATCATGGCTAGCATTATTTAATTCAGCAAACCACGAGTTAACTCCCTAATTCTTACGCATATTCTCCTTCAAAACCACATTGTCACATTCAATTAGAACCCACATACCCCCAACATATGATAACCTGATCTCCTTAAAACCTTCATCTAACAAAATGGAATACAAGTTAGGAATAGATGAAAAATCTTTAACTTTACCCAACAAGTGTTTGGAGAGTTCCCATTTGTTTAAACAGGAATCGTCGAGCACTAAAGCCGGTGAAGAGGAGATCTGGGCATCCTTATGGTTATTTAAAACAACATTAGCGTATGAACCAAACTGCTTGCCCACATGAGAATGACCCGAAGGACTGTTGGTATTTTTAATGCCCGGTTTAGGGTAAGATGAGTTTTTAGGAGGCTGCTCAAACCTCACTAAGGACGCGTACATATGGAAACTTCCAATCCACAGTGTACGGAGATTATCCACAAGAGGGTCAAGATTATGAACCTTAACAAACCGGAAAAAAGAAAATCTCTTACCAGCCTTTGATTTTTTGGATGGAATGAAAACATCCACCACCGTACCATACGAACTACATATTTTCCAAAGGTCACGCGCTATATTATGATTGGGAAAGTTGGTTACATAAATCGAATGAGAAGCTATTGAAATCAAATCTTCATCAGACTTAGGATGATGTTGAAACGAACGCACCATATGCAGCCCTGGGAAGCCTAACCGGCACCACCAACAGAAACCCTAAAAAAATTAAACAAACACTAAAAAATTAAAACCTATATCTAAAAATAAAACCTTAAATCGCGTCGAATCAAATAAAAGATGATTAAAAACAATCGTTGAATGAACCACAACCCTCGGTTTCTACCGGATCACATGAGTAATAGGGATCAATCAAGACTGAAAGCCTAAAACCAATCACACGAATAGAGCGAACAGGGTATAGAGCACAAGGATCCATTTAATCAAATGTTATTCAATGAATGGAGATTAACAAGGATGAATCAGACGTAGGATCAAAGAAATTCTAGGGTTTGCCGCCATTGTTGTTTTTTACTAATCACAAAACAATATATCCAACAGTACCACTTTCAAAAACCTCATGTTATCATAACAAAATCCCCCTCTTCATTTGGGTCCCACTACTATCTATTTTATTTTTCTTCCATCATTTTCTAATAAATTTAATTTATTTCATAAAATTAAAATACGAAGTACAATACGACACGATTCGAATATGACATGCGATAAAATAAAAATACGATACGATACGATACAAGTTCGACGGGGGAATTTAATCGCTCTGGGATCTGAATCAGATGAGTCCGATGAAAAATTCAAACACCTCAAGAAGCATTTGACGACCCTTTCTTTCTTGATTTGCTCCTCCAACTCTTTTTCGGCCCTTGCTTCTTCTACTTAGGTTTCTCGTAATGCTTCTTCATCAAGAAGCATTTGACGTTCTTGTTCCGCAGTAAGACGAAACTCACCAGGTACCTCGTATTCTTCAACAGGGCTCTCTGGTTCGTCAAGTAGACCATAAATAGTAGGAACTGATGATCCATCCATCGGGTTTGGGTAAGGTTGTGGGTGGATTGATTCATGTACTTTTTCTGGTGTCGATGGGTTGCTTCGAGTTGCTTTTTGTTTGTATTGTTTCTTATTTCCAGAAGTGTTTTCATGAGACATGTTTAAAAGTATTTTTTTGTATGTGAAAATTAAAGCAAGTGAAAGTAGCATTTATAGAGAAAACATAGCCGTTAGAAAATTCAAACTAATTAATAGCCGTTGAAAAATTGAATCAAATACATAGCCGTTGGAAAATTCAAACAAATACAACACATGAATTAATATTAAAACGCGAAAATTAAAATTCTCTCACCCATTCATTTTAAATAACATTTGTTTTTCGATTTTGGCGGCTTTTTTAAAACAAGACATCATGCATCTCATAGTCTTTGTCGAATTCTTTTTTCAAAAATTTGATCATCGAATCACGTCATTCTTCTGGAATATCAGTGCATTCTTCATATGCTTTATGCAAATTATTTTTAGCAATCGAAGCACTTTCAAATTTGGGGCTAAATCCGCAATCGACTTCTGTCGAACGCTGTCTTCTTTAATCAGTTTAGCAACCATTTTTTTGATTTCTTCAAATGTGTGTGGAGTTGAACAAGCCTTTTGATTATTTGTAAATTTAGAACAAGTCATATTAATATTTGTTAATTTGAAATTAAGTTTGATTTTTAAAGGTAAAATATGAAAGTATTTATAGAGTTGGGCATATAATTTTATTTAAAATATAAATAAACTAAATTTAAAATTCTAAACGGTCGAATAATTATTATTTAATATACAAACCAAACGGCTAGCCATTTTTTCTGAAATTTGTCCTTGTCGTTTACTTCGCCAGTTAACTGGCGAATGGATCTTTTGGCGAGCCACCGTGGTGTGGTGAAGAGCTTCGGCGAGATAGTGGCGAGTGTACACGTGTTTGACGAAAGTTTTCCGTCGTCACACCTAAAGCTTTTATTTAGGCATTAACATAGACATGTTTTCTCTCACTTTGAGAACATGTCAATTTTTTTTTATATTAAAAAAAACATATGAATATACTTAGAGCAAGAGGAGTGGTAAACGGCGCGAGTTTTTTGTTTGGCACGGGAGGAGTCCGTGGTTGGCGTCGTGCCCCTCTAAAATGTGGTGCCATAGCATTTCTCGTGCCAAAACCCACTTTGATGACGTAGCAGTACTTTTTGTCAACGGCACCACTCTAACGGCACGACGATTCCGTGTGCTCTTAGTATTATTTGTTATTAGTCAATATAATATTTTTCATTTTGTGTGTTGTTTAAAGCGCATGTGCTAAAACATCAATGACTTATGCTAACTCTACCTAATACTAGCAATGTTACATCCAATTGCTGCTAGTAAATACGGAGTACAACATAGAGAAGTGTTAATACGAATCAGCTCATTCAGCTGATAAATGGGATATAGTACACCTATAATGACCAACTAATATCCAGGTGTAGCAAATATCCAAGTGCGGCCATTCAAAATGAAATGGCAAAATTGGTTTCAGCCATTAACTTATTCTCATTTTCACGCCTGTAGGAGGCAAGGACGGAACTTCATAAAGACTGGGAAGGGCTTCGGCCTCTCTAAAATTTGTGACGAGTAATGTAAATATTAATAATTCCGTCATAAAATTATATTCCACTTTTTTATTTTGTTCTATTTAAAATAGTTCAGCCCTCCCAAAACAAATATTCAAGTTCCGTTATTGGTAGGAGGATACACCCCACAGAACAAAGCAAAGCAGTGTTCTTAGGATAAATATTCCAACCAGACTAAGATTCAGGCTAGGACCATGGACGTCGCAACAAATAATATTCTTATCAAATAAAGATAAATATAATCTTACTTACCTTGACATTGCTTCGTAAAGATTAGAGGTGGCAATTTCAACCCATTCAACAAAAGTGGGTGAATTTGGGTTCAATTTCACAACCTTATTGGTTGGAATGGGTTGAGTAAAAATAGAGTGATGGTTCAAATGGGTCACCAATTTCGTTGTGTAAAATGAAGTTTGGTTCAAATGGGTTTGAGAATGGGTCAAATGTATTTGAGAATGGGTCAAATGGGTTTACAAATATGTCAGATGGTTCCTATTATTTGACCAAAAGCCCAATAGTCTAAAAAGTTAATTTTTATTATTAAGTCACTAAACTTACGTTTTCGTCAGTAAATTTACGTTTTCTTCAGTAAATTTATATATTCGTCATAAAATTTTCGTTTTCGTCAGAAAATTTACGTTTTCGTCAATAAATTTACGTTTTCGTCAGAAAATTTACGTTTTCGTCAGTAAGTTTACGCTTTCGTCAGAAAATTTATGTTTTCGTCTTTAAATTTACGTTTTCGTCTTTAAATTTACGCTTTCGTCAGTAAATTTACGTTTTCGTCAGTAATATTACGTTTTCGTCAGTAAATTTACGTTTTCGTCAGTAAATTTACGTTTTCGTCAGAAAATTTACGTTTTCGTCTTTAAATTTACGTTTTCGTCAAAAAACTTACGTTTTCGTCAAAAAACTTACGTTTTCGTCAGTAAACTTACATTTTCGTCAGTAAACTTATGTTTTCGTTAGAGAATTAACGTTTTCGGCAGTAAATTTACGTTTTCGTCAGTAAATTTACGTTTTCGCCAGTAAATGTACGTTTTCGTCAGTAAAGGTACGATTTCGTCAGAAAATTTACGTTTCGTCAAAAAATTTACGTTTTCGTCGGTAAATTTACGTTTTCGTCAGAAAATTTAAGTTTTCGTCAGTAAATTTAGGTTTTCGTCATTAAAATTACGTTTTTGTCAGTAAAATCACGTTTCGTCAAAAAATTTACGTTTTCGTCAGTAAATTTACGTTTTTGTCAGAAAATTTAAGTTTTTGTTAGTAAATTTACGTTTTCGTCAGTAAATTTACGTTTTCGTTAGAAAATATACATTTTCGTCAGAAAATTTACGTTTTCGTAAGTAAATTTACGTTTTCGTCATTAAATTTACGTTTTCGTCTGTAAATCTACGTTTTCGTCGGTAAATTTACGTTTTCGTCAGTAAATTTACGTTTTCGTCATAAACTTTACTTTTTCGTCAGAAAATTTACGTTTTCGTCAGAAAATTTACGTTTTCGTCAGTAAATTTACGTTTTCGTCAGAAAAATTTACGTTTTCGTCAGAAAATTTACGTTTTCGTCACAAAATTTACGTTTCCGTCTTTAAACTTAGTTTTCGTCAGTAAATTTACGTTTTCGTTAGAAAATCTATGTATTCGTCAGAAAATTTACGTTTTCGTCAGTAAATTTACGTTTTCGTCGGTATAATTACGTTTTCGTCGGTATAATTACGTTTTCGTTAGTATATTTACGTTTTCGTCAGTAATTTTAAGTTTTCGTCAGTAATTTAAGTTTTCGTCAGAAAACGTAAATTTTCTGTCGAAAACGTAAATTTACGAATGAAAACATAAATTTATAGACGAAAACGTAAATTTACAGACGAAAACGTAAATTTACTGCCGAAACGTAGATTAATAAACGAAAACGTAAACTTTTTGACGAAAACGAAAATTTACAGACGAAAACGTAAATTTACTGACGAAAACGTAAATTTACAGACGAAAACTTAAAATTTCTGACGAAAACGTAATTTTATGAAGAAACGTAAATTTTCTGACGAAAACGTAAATTTTCTGACGAAAACGTAAATTTACTGACGAAAACGTACATTTACAGACGAAAATGTAAACTTTTTGACAAACACATAAATTTTCTGACGAAAACGTAAATTTTCTGACGAAAACGTAAATTTACAGACTAAAACGTAAATACTCTGTCGAAAACGTAAATTTAATGACGAAAACGTAAATTTTCTGACTAAAACGTAAATTTTCTGTCGAAAACATAAATTTACTGACGAAAACGTAAATTTTCTAACGAAAACGTAAATTTACTGCTGGAAACGTAAATTTTCTAATGAAAACGTAAATTTTCTGACGAAAACGTAAATTTACTGACGAAAACGTAAATTTACAGAAGAAACGTAAATTTACTGACGAAAACGTAAATTTACTGACGAAAACGTAAATTTACAGACGAAAACCTAAATTTACAGACGAAAACGTAAATTTTCTGACGAAAACGTAAAATTTCAGACGAAAACCTAAAATTTCTTACGAAAACGTAAATTTAAAGACGAAACTTAAATTTTCTGACGAAAACTTGAATTTTCTGACGAAAACGTAAATTTTCTGACTAAAACGTAAATTTACAAACGAAAACGTAAATTTTTTATCGAAAACACAAATTTTCTGCCAAAAACGTAAATTTCTGACGAAAACGTAAATTTACAGGTGAAAACTTAAATTTTCTGACGAAAACTTAAATTTTCTGAAGAAAACGTAAATTTTCTGACTAAAACCTAAATTTACAGAAGAAAACGTAAATTTTCTATCGACAACGTAAATTTACTGACGAAACGTAAATTTTCTGACTAAAACGTAAAATTTCTGACGAAAACGTAAATTTTCTGACGAAAACGTAAATTTACTGACGAAAACTTAAATTTTCGTGCGAAAACGTAAAAATACTAATAAAAACGTAAAAAAACTGATGAAAACGTAAAAATCGATGAAAAACATAAAACAACTGACCAAAACGTAAAAATCGAACGAATAAAGTTAAAAACGTTTGAACATGTTAAAAGATAGGAAAATATTGTATGTTTGTGGGTTGACCCGACCCGAACCATTTGACCCATAACCCGTTAGACTCATTATTAAATGATGACCCATTTGACCCATATCCTATTTAACCCACAACCTATTTGACCAATGACCCAAACCCAACCAAACCAACCCATTTGCCACCTCTAGTAAAGATCAAACCTTAGCTTGATAAAACCATCTTCCAAACACCGATAATGCATAAAGTACTAATTAAAAATTGGGGAAAATAGAAGTAAATATCAGTATTCAATTTATAAAATAAAGATAAAGTGCATAAACATTTACCTTCAAATTTATTCAAAAAATCGAATCCTGAGTTTGGCAATTATGTATATATGATCAAGCTCAAAATTCACACAAAATGTCAAATACTATTCAACTTATCATCATACTTGCCACTCACTTCCACTTTTTGCATTTGTTAGAAAAATACTCTTTTCGCGTATTCAATGAGGCAAGCTCTATTGTCACGTACAAATTTGAACAAGATATCACTTGGCATCGTGCAGCATGTTTACACTAACATAGCTCAAACAGATAATAATAAAGTTAACTAAGACCAACATGGTTCAATCCAATCTTTATAGCAGAGATAATGTGTAGTTCCATAGCAATTCTTTAAACCTTCTTGAATGTTTCCGTCATCAAATGTGTGGTACTTTCATGTATCGAGAGAATAGAACACTAGCTTTCCGCTCTTAGTATGTACTCGTGGAAGGAAGATCTTATTCTCCATCTTTGGCGTTTTGGTTTCGATGCAATGACATGTTATCAAACTAATATAAATCATGTGCTTGCCGATACCAACTAATTTTTTCCCATTCTTGTTTGGACTCATTGCGCTTAAAAACCTCAACATGTCCTCCACGTTCACTTAGACTCACTAGTAAAAGATGCTGATCGCAATTCGTTAAGCAATATTCTGCAGAAGATGTGTGACCGCCTTTAGGAGCTTCAGCTTCAACAAGCTTCCAAGAATAATCTTCTTTGCCCAAATTGAAGGTTTATATTTATCATAACAATTATTAAAAACCCTAAATGGATCAAAGCACATACAGCGGAAGCAAATTAACAAGATCATTAATGTTGTCCCATATTATTATGATGATTAATGATAGAAAATAGATGAAAAGAGATGGATTCCTAGAGAGAGAAAGTAGTGAGAGAAAGTAGAGAGAGAGATGATTAACTTGGTGAATATTAGATTAGGAATAATGAGAGTTACAAATGACCATCCACCCTCCTAACATGCTAGGAGGGTAGTATATATAGTCCACCCACATGCGGGCTTTAATGGGCTATATATTGGGCCGGGCTTGTCTTTTGGACTTTAATTAGTTTAAATCCAAGCCTGTAAACCACGACTAATTAACGTATTACAACGTTCTAATAAATATTACAATAGAAACCTATGACCGAACATTCTTGTTTGACTCAATATTTTGAGGCTAACAATCTCCCCCAATGTGAGGTCATTCCTCTTCGATATTTGGAGTCCAATGGAGATTTATGAAATTCGTCATAAATGAATCTTGAACGTGTAATAGTAGTGTTGTTCCTTCATGCTGTGATCTTTGAGCCTTTATCATTGTCTTTCGACTTTGTCTTTTATCTTGAGATCTTCAAATCATTCTTGACTCGTCTTTGCCATCTTGCGATCTTGTGTCTTTATCCACATGCTCACACTATTAATTGTTGAATAAGTCTTTGGGCATGAATATGTGGTTTTGAACCTTTGACTTTGCCGAGTACACCGTGACGCCACCTTCTCGAGACAAAACATAGACACGGACTGAATGGCTTTGACATTCGTCCTAAATCGGTAGCGTTTTACCTCCGGTCGGTGAAGACCGTTATACGATATTAAATACCGTACCTGTGATTAGGTAGATTCAATTAAGAATCCCCTTGACAGGGTTTCGCGGCTATACTAGCCGTTCTCTTTACTCGACCGTCTCAAAGCAAGACTACGAACATAAAGAGTGAATCAATTGGATAAATATCCGCTTGATTAAAATTGTCAATTCAAATTCCTGGAACAAGTTTGATTCATTAAGAATCTTACCATTGTTGCTTTCCAGTTGACACAAGTTTGATTCATAAGAATCTCACAAGTCACCTACCGTAGCGCTGTTTGATGTTGACGCTAGAAGGATTTCCATTCGTCACTGTGAATATTAATGAATATCACTCTGAATGTTCTGGCAAGACCATAAAGATATTGCGTAGAAACCTGAAACGAGTTTGAATCAATTCAGAATCAAACCACTGTTGCTTTTCAGTTTTACATATGTCAATTCACAAAGAATCTTGCATATGACCTACCGCAGTGCTGTTTGATGCTAACACTGGAAGGATTTCCACTCATCATTGTGAATACTAAGTAGTATCACTCTGAGTGTTCTAGCAATATCACAAGGATATAGCGTAGGACTCTCTTGATATTCATCCGTGTGTCCTAACGAGATTTGATTGATCTCTTGGCTCTAGACTCGATTTGTGCACTTTTAGTGGTCGGAGGCTGGAGCAGATGCCACCTATTCAATATCAACTATCTCGGAGTGAGAAAGTCAATAGAATTCGTGTTGATCTCCGTGACAATAAAACAAACTTCTTTTGAGAGAAGCCTGAGTAGCTAGGAAAGGGTTGTGCTTCACATCACTGGGTCCATGATGAGTTGACCCGGTTTCTGCCTAAGTTGTATGGAGGGCTTCTTTCTTTAGACCCTTTATCCTTACATTTCTTTTTCATTCTTCAACCCCTTCAATGCTTACCAAGACATCATTAATAGCACCTTGTTGTGATTGTTCCAGTGCTATCATCAGTACTTAGTCGGCATTCAGTTGCGTTCACATTCTACTCCATCTTTCCTAAGGACTTCTAATAGTCTATTGGATTGTCCCTGGGAAGATCCCTCCGGTTCTGGTTGGATCATAGGACTTAAACCTAACCACCCTATTGACACCAATAACGTCGTGAATTAAAGATGTTGTGGGTAATCGATCGTCATCATGAGTGCTTGAGTCTTTAGATCATATTTTAATCACATTTTCTCCCCCTATGTCTAATATATAAAATCGTTTGATATTAGAGATACCAAATTTGATTAAAATATATTTTGAAAAATAGTCTTGAAAATCTTCGGGAGAAAAATGTGTCAAACTTAGCATGAATTTAGGAACGCTCCCCCTCAAAAATTGATCCAATGGAATTGTCATTATGAGGATATGATCCACATTAAACTTTTGAGGATAGGAGTTGTTGAACACATAATTTTTGAAAGATTTTGAATATCATTGAGAAATTCTTGAAAAAATTGTGTTCAACGCTTTTTGAAAAATCAATTCTTTTTGTCGAAAAGGTTTTTCTAAAGCATAAACTTGAGTTCATAGACTTTGAATGTCTTGACGAATCCACTCAAGTGTAAGAAGATTTAACTTCTTTTGCTAAGGGTAAGAGCACTAAATCGTACACTCCCCCGTGAATATAGTTCCGGGTTGCAATGTGAAAGTGATTACAAGCCATTGTGTTGAGCTCAAAACGTTGAATGTTTTGTGACAAGCTCAACCCAAGATAGATTGCTCTACCCGTTGTTTGGAAATATTGTCCAAAATAGAAAATTTCCTTTATTAAAAGAAGAAATGACATGTTTTGAAAAATATTTACAACTTTCATTCGAGCTTTATGTACACACCCGTGTCGTTATTGAGCGACATTTCTAGGTACGTCCATATTATCGATACTGAAAGACATGTCGAGAAGAATATTTTTGGATTATCAAAGATTTTTTAATTTTGTATTTTTCTTTTTCATTAATATTTACAGGTAGATGTTTGATAGATGAATCAAGCAGGCTTCTTTGCCAGAACCTCCAGTTCTGTTGGAGTCAAACATCTCATACCAATTTGCCTAACTAGATTCGCAAACCTCTCTTTCGAAAGAGCTTTTGTAAACAAGTCAGCTAATTGGTAATCAGTTCCAACAAAGTATAATTCAACAATACCCTTTTCAACTTGTTCCTTGATGAAGTGATATCTGACATCAATGTGCTTCGTGCGGGAATGCTGTACCGGATTGCAGGAGATGGCTATGGCGGACTTTGAGTCACAGTACATAGGTACTTTATCAAAATGGAAGCCATAACCCGTGAGTTGTGTTCTCATCCAAAGAACTTGAGCACAACACGCAGATAGAGACACATACTCCGCTTCGGCTGATGAAAGTGACGTACAATCCTGCTTCTTGGAAGACCATCCCACAAGCTTGTATTGACCTAGAAATTATGCACCACCAGAAGTACTTTTACGTGTATCAAGACACCCTGCATGATCAGAATCTGAATAGGACGCTAGAAAGAAACCGGTTTCCCTCGGATACCAGAGTCCTATGTGAATGGTATTCTTAAGGTACCGAAAGATACGTTTAACCTCCTTGAGGTGCTTTTCAGTGGGTCGTGCTTGATATCGTGCACAATAGCATGTAGCATGATGAATATCAGGTCTGCTTGCTGTCAAGTACATGAGGGACCTGATCATGGAACGATATCTCGTCTGATATATGGGTAATCCCTCCAAATCAGCATCTAGGGATGTGGTTGATAATGGTGTCCTAACGGGGTCACATGATGTCATACCATGCTTTGTGATTATCTCTTGACAATAGTTAGCTTGGTTAATAAAGATACCACTTGGGGATTGGTGAACTTGAATTCCTAGAAAGAATTTTAGTTCGCCCATCATAGACATTTCAAATCTGATGTGCATAACTTTTTCAAACCATTTTGAAAGTTTTGGGTTTGTAGACCCGAAAATAATGTCATCAACATAAATCTGCACAAGCAAAATGTCATCCCCATATTTATAAGTGAACAAAGTTAAATCAATGGAACCTTTTGAGAAACCTTTGGAGACTAGAAATTTCGAGAGCTCGTCGTACCACGCCCTTGGAGCTTGCTTGAGTCCATTAAGTGCTTTGTGGAGACGATACACCTTGTCAGGATAATGAGGATTGACGAATCTTTCCGGCTGCCTGACATAGACTTCTTCCTTCAAAGGACCGTTAAGAAACGCCGTACGTCCATTTGATAGACAATGAATCCCTTATGTGCAACATAAGCAAGAAAAATCCTGACCGCTTCCATTCGAGCTACTGGTGCAAATGATTCTTCAAAATCAATACCCTCTTTCTGTCCATACCCTTTAGCCACTAGCCTAGATTTATTTTTGATGATCGTGTTCTCTTCATCCATCTTGTTTTTCCAGATCCATTGAAGATTTAATGGTGTTACATCGTATGGTCTGTCAACAAGTTCCCAGACTTTAAGTCTTTCAAATTGTTGAAGTTCATCCGTCATCGATTCAATCCAAGCATGATCAGCCAAGGCTTTTTTGATGTTTTTCGGTTCAGCTGAACTCACGGCGAGTGCGAACATACATACATCGCCATCGGTGTGAAGCTGTCGTCTTGTACGAACAGGTTGTGAAAGGTTTCCAATTACGTGAACCAAAGGATGATCTCGGGTCCAATGATGTGTTGAAGGATGTCGTTGATAGAACGTATGCATATTTGACGGATCAACATGGCGAGTAGAAGACTCTCCAGTTTCGTGTACCGGTGTACCGAATGGGTTGATAAATTCGTCTTCGTCAGATAATTCATCGTCTGCTTGATTTGTGTTCTCTGGAGCAATGACAGTAGTTGTGGATGTTGTAGGATCGATTGTTGAAGTGATATTCTGAGGAGGTAAATCTGTAGCAACCCGTGTTGAAGTAGATGAAGTTGTATCCGGTTGTTGACGATGATCGATATCATCATTCTTATCATGAGTGACAGCGGAAGACTTCGATACAACTTTTTTCTCCCCCGTGAAATATTCATCATACATTGGTCCATATAACATTTCCAACTCTTCAATTGTCGTGTCGACTGTCATATCAGCTCTAGGAACATGTTCTGGAACCAGCGTTGAACTTGACGGTTCATTGTTGTGGTCTTGAGTTTCGAGTTCCGTGCGGTTGTGAACGGAAGTCGTTTGTCTTTGTGGATCGGGACTTAAACTGTTTTGTTCAAGTGCCATCTCTTGTAATTCATCAAATCGGATGTGAATAGTCTCGACAATCAATTTTGTTCTCTTGTTGTATACTCTATATCCCTTAGACTGAGTTGCATATCCCACAAGAATACATGCATCACCTTTTTCTTTCATCTTATCCAAATTTTCACCATCTCGTATAATGTAACAAGTACATCCAAAGACATGAAGGTGTTTGAGTGAAGGTTTTCGATCATGAATTATGTGATATGGTGTCTTTTCGTGTCTTGGGATAATTAAGGAACGGTTTTGTGTGTAGCATGCGGTTGACACGGCTTCGGCCCAAAAGTATAGTGGAAGTTTTGAAGCGGATAATAATGTTCGAGCAGCTTCAACCAAAGTACGGTTTCGTCTTTCAACAACGCCGTTTTGTTCGGGTGTTCGAGCAATAGATGTTTCATGTTCAATCGTCCCTTCGGATTCAAAATACATTCTCAGATTTGAATTCAAAAAATTATGTACCTCTGTCAGTACGAACCACTTTAACTTGAGCTTGAAGACCACGTTGTATCAATTTAAGGAAGCTGATGAGAACGTCGGGTGTTTCATCCTTGGACCTCAAGAAGTGAGTCCATGTGTACCTTGAGTAATCATCGACTATTACTAGTATATATTTCTTTCCATTGATACTATGAACACGCATGGGACCACACAGATCCATGTGAAGAAGATCTAACCGTCCTTTAGAGCTTGGTGTGGTCTTTGTTTTGAAGCTACTTCGTTTAGCTTTACAAAGTTCACAAGAAGAACATAGATGATCTTTGATGAATTTCAAGCTTGGAAGACCTCTCACAATATCTTTCTTGGAAAGCAAGTTAATGGTATCAAAGTTGGGATGAGAAAGACGTTGATGCTATAACCATGCCTGAGTCGTTGAAGCTTTAGCCATGAAGCAAATTGGAGTTGACGAAGTTGTGTCTTGAAGTGAAATTGTGTAAAGATCAGTACCCCGTGTACCGGTAAGTAAGTCATTTCCATCATAATCACGAACAAAACATGTCTTCTTTCTGAAAGCAACTTCCAAATCCGCATCATAGAATTGGCCAACCGAGAAAAGATTGTGATTGAGCCCTTCGACGTAGTATACCCTTTTAATCGTGATATTCCCCTGAACCAAATCTCCATATCCTAGGATCGGTGCAAATTGATCATTTTCGAATCGGACCATACCCAGGAACTTCTCCACGAAGTTAATTAGAAGCTTGAGATTCCCCGTCATGTGCTTCGTGCATCCGGAGTCCAGTATGAAGAGAATTATTTGTATCACCTGCAGAAGAGTTAGAACACGATGGAGCATTTGCTAAATTGGATACTACAGTAGTTGTGATAGTAGAATCATTAGTGTCCTTATCAACATTTAAAGGCAAACTAACACTCGTTTTCACATTTTCTGTCCTAGCTTTCGGCATCCATTTATATCCGGGAGGACATTGATTAGCAAACCACCATTTCCAAGACTTGCTACCAGACTCATATAATTCCTTAATTTTGCTTCTAGGATTCTTAGTGGTGGAGTCTGATGCATTACTTTTCTTAGTGGGGGTAGCACCAGAATGGTTCACATTGCGTTTGGGTTTACTAGCTCTAATAAGCATCGCAACTTGCTTCTTAGTTCTAGTATCTACGCCTTTGACTTTATTCATAGCACACATAGAATGATTAGCATTAGCACACTTGCCACATTTGACACAAACAAATTTCACATTCATAGCATTCAAATCATTCACATCATTCATATCGTCATTACATGCGATTATAGACTTTTTATTCTTAAAAACATTCAAATTCCTAGGGTGTGCTTCTACTTCCTTCATCTTCTCTTGATTCTTGTGTTTCCAGACCTTATCATTCACTTGAGTGCTCTTAAGCTGAGGTCGACTAACACTAGTAGTGGAGACTATTCCTGTAGTAGAAGACACACGAATATTAGTGTTTCTAGAAGTCTGAGGCGATTGAATAACTTTGTTTGTGGGCTTAGTGGTCATTCTATACATCCCTGTTTTAATCACATTATTATGCTTAACACTTGGTACTAGGACATTCTTTATGGGTTGATTATGTGGTAACCTTTCCTTTCCATCCATCTTGGGGGGCAAACACAGGTTTTGCAAACGAGGAATTTGATAAAGCAGATGGTTTTCCCAAGATAAAGGATCTATTCTCTTTAGAGGCATTGGGTTGTCTAACAACAGGTTTCTTAATGCTAGGTTCCACAACTTTCCCACCCATTTTAGCAATGAGTGTCTGTAACTATGCTATCGCTCTGTCCCTGTCTTGTAACTGAGCTTTCAACCCTTCAATTTCCAAATTTTGTTCATTCATTTCTCGAAAAGTTTGGGAAAGTTTTTCTTGCAATTTATTATCATGTGGAAAACTACCAACGTCTTTTTGCAAAGCAAGTTCAAGAGAATGACAATGTTTTTGAAGGAAATCAGTTTTGTGTTGAAGTAACTCAAAAGCCTTTTTATCAACATTTTCTTTACGTTTTGAAAGCTCAATTTCAAGATGTTCACATTCTTTGATCTTATCAAGATATTTGCATGCAACATCAGAATATTCATCAATATCAGCACAAGATGTAAATTAAGCACACATAACATCTTTAGAAACACATTCTTGTAATAGTAAATCATATTCATCTGAAAAATCAGACTTCTCCATTTGAAGATCTTCAATGTGTTTCTCAAGAGATTCAACATATTTTAAATCATCATACATTTTAGTCCGAATGAACTCCTCAAGTTGAAGCACAGTTTCTTTAATCAACGCCGTGTTAGGAATTAAGAGTTCTTTCACAAGCAAGGTAATATCTTGAGGAATCGGACGTGTCCACTCAGCATTTTTACGTTTTGCCCAGTCTCTTTCAACAATAGATTTAACATTATCTATGTGGTGTTTAAGAATACCTAATGTTTTCCTACTCTTGATTTTAGATTCATCTAGAGGGAGGTAGTTTATGTATTTGTAAACATTAGATTTCTTAGGGGCAAATGCTTTCTTCCATTGAATTCTCTTTTGTTTGCATTCTAAAAACACTTCCTCACGGGTTTTCTGAGTTTGTTTGTTAAAAAGACCATAAAGACTATTCTCATAAGCATAATTATATGGTTTTACAAAATCCTTATTGACAAGAGGTTGACTATCATCATCCCAAAGGGCTGTGATACAAGGCTTTTACCTAGTATGAAAATATTGTTGTTCCAAGTTTATTCGATGATTTCTGGTTTAAGTGTGCGACTCAGCTGTCTTTGGTGGAACAAATAGTTGTGTCGTTGAAGTATATTTAAAATGCAAGACTTTAAAAGTAGATGACGGTTAATTAAATCTAAGACTAATTAAAAAGTAAATGGTGCAAGATTAAAACTCGGAAAAGTAAATTGATTAAATGACTTGAAATTAAAGCATGACGAAAATTAAGATTTGACAAAGTATTAAAATGTAAACTTAAAAATAGAATTAAAACAAAATACTAAAAGCAAACCTAATCGGAATCTCTAATCGGAAGGTCCAATCGGAATGTGATCGGAATATTGGCTCACCTGTCGGAATATCCAACAAACACCCTTGTCGGAATGTAATCGAAATATGTCACGGTCGGAATGACAAACCTTTAGTTGATCGGAATGTTGTCGGAACCCCAAATCGGAATGCTGTCACCAAGTCCCTAATCGGAATAACCAAACAATACCTTTGATCGGAATGTCAAATCGGAATGAGCCTGAAGTACACCAATCGGAATCCCAAATCGGAAAACTGATAGGAATCCAAAACCCTTTTCCGACCAAGCAAATGGAGCGCTGGTCGGAATGTTAAACCCTTTTCCGGTTGGTTAGATCGGAATACAGTAGAAATAAGGCAAAATAAGCACAACAAATAAGCTATTTCTCAAATAAGCACACAACTGAAAACCTAATCAAACACGTATAAGAAGAACTAATAAGCTAAGATTTAAAGACTTTTGAAAAACTCTTAAACGAAAAAGATAAACGAAAAACAATTTTTATATAAAAATAACATTTATAAAAACTTAAGAAACTTAAAGATAAACACAAATAAGCTATAAAATCAATAATCCAAAACAATCAAAAACATAAAAACATAACACTTAATCAAATAAGCAAAACAATAAGCATATAAACATAAAGATTAAGTAAAATAAGAAAGGAAGAATGAGATATTAAAGATAAGAACTTGATTAAAAGAAAAGATTCAATAACAAAAAGGAAACTTACTTGAAATTAAATGAATTTAAGGTGCAAGACAATGTATTTAAATGACATGTAATTAAAGTGCAAAAAATTAAAATGGTGGAAGAACTAGTGTCACTCTAGCTAACCAAATAAAATGAAATGAAATCTAATCTATTTATAGGAGGATTAGGGAGGTGCTTAGGAAGCTTCCTCCCCTATTTCTTCTTTCTTTAATTGCATGATTAAGTCTTTGTCTTCTTAATTCTTTGACTTTAATGACTTTGTCTCAGGATTTCTTTAAACTCGTCTTGTAATTCTTCAATAAATTAGACTTGAGTTCTTCGGCTTTTAGTAAACTTCCGTCTTTTGACTTTATCTTCGATAAATCTTCAGAATTTGTCTTGGACTTCCGTTCTTTTTGCACTCTTGATTTCTTGACTTCGTCTTTTGTCTTTTTCTTCGATAGAAGCCCGTGAATGCCCGTGTTTTCTCCCTTTTTCACATTTTCGTCCTAAATCACAACAAAAACACAAACCACGCATAATTCCGACATTTACGACATAAAATACACGTTTTGGCTCGGTTATTATTGTAGTTAAGTGGTAAAAAGGATGGGCGTTTACACGCGTATCAAATCCCCTACACTTGACCATTGCAATGTCCTCATGCAATGCATTAGTTACAAAGCACGATTACATTTTCGATCATAATCAATCCACATTGGCCTTTATTAAAGAGATAGAAAATAACAAAACAAGTAAAGAAATCAAAAACTTACCTTAGGGTTTTTGAATGTCGTGAATGATCATCATCCTCAAGTTTTCACTTTCTCCAAACCAAGCTTAAAAACGAGATCATTGTTATTATAAGTTAGCAAACTAACACGAACTCATGTGGGCCAATTATTTACTTAGACTCCCTTATTCCTAGGTGTATCTCTTATATTTTATTATTTTCTTGAATGATCACGAGGATGCATTGTTGACTTATTTCGATAGTTATTTAGGCTGAAAATAAAGTAGGACGATTTAATCAATAGTTAGCTAAAGGACAAAATCTTTTAAAACTGCTTCTCGGGACCTCATAAAGTTCATATCTTGGCATAACTCGCTTCGCGATTTGAGACCTTTCTCGGACCGATATTTGGCAGCGACTTCATACTTCAAATCTGGAGAGACGTTCATGAAATAATGGTCTTCTCTTCATAATAGGAATTTCTTCACATAAAATTTTAAGAGATTCTTCATATTTGGACCACGACTTCTTCATTTTTCTCCAATCTTTATTTTGGACTTTGATATACAACGATCCGCCTCCTTTTTGGACTTGGATCTATTTATCCTCATACCTTGTTAGGGCCTTTTTGGATAGACTTCTCCATGATCTTTTCGGGAGTATTTGCTTCGTCGTGTGTCTCGATCCTTCATATTGATTTTTGATAAATGATTCTTCACATCACTTTTGGATCTTTAGCAACAAAATGTAGCCCTCATGCCTTGTTAGGGCCTTTTTGGACTCGCCAGTCTTCGCATCCCGCTTCAATAAGTTATGCCTTGGCTATGAACTCTAATCCATACCGAGCAACTTTTAAACGATCTTGGGCTAGAAGCTAAGTAACTTTTCAAATCGTACAACCTTATTTATTGCAGATAAATTTATTAGCAAGCGATGGGAGAATAGGCTTATAATTAACTCACATAAATTCACGAAAGGATACCAAACTTATAATTGACTCTATCATCTCTCGTTCTCCACAGTTTAAAATCTCAAGGAATGAGACTCGTGGATGCTTAGCCTATTAAATCAAAGTTTTGGGTTTTCGAGTCATCTATAGGATCTTGCAAATTCTTAGACTTTTTCAAGTTTAGAAATCGCATTTTAAAGTTCCCTTGATAAACAACTCTCTAGGATCAATTATAGGAACTTGCGAAAAGTTCTTGTTCTTAACCCGTGAGAGTTAAGACTTTCGCATTTTATAGCTCCCTATATAAAAGCCTAGCAAAACTTGACTTAAACACGTTAAGGATACTAGCTAGAGTAAACTTAGATAAGTAAACTCGGGTTGAGTCAGAAGATTCACAACGTTTGAAAATTAAAACCACTTTATTAAAATTTTATTCTAGCAAAGAAGGAAAAATAACTATACAAAGGTAAAAACTAATAGGCCAAAATAGATCAAAAATTTTGAAAAATGTCGAAAAATTGATTTTCCGGTTAAAATGAGGACAAATACAAGGAAAAGGCCACTTAACTTCGATAGAAGTCCCCCTACACTTAATATAAACATTGTCCTCAATGTTTAAGCATGTGGGAGTAAACTCCCCTACACTTAGGACATTGTGCACGTTGTTTAAATCTCGCTAAGGAAAAGACAACTAACGAGATTCCTATTTTAATATTGAAAAATATAAAATAGTGAATCAAAAATAGTTTAGGATAGAACCGGGAAGACGGAAACAGGGAATCACGGGTCGTCAAGAATCATCAAGAGTGGATCATTGAGCGCTCGAATCCCTGAATATGAGAAGAGAGGAAATAGCAAACACCAACGGGTCTCCCCTACACTTAGGATAAAGATAGCTAAAAGATAGATACATGGGTTGCCTCCCAAGAAGCGCTTGATTTTTGTTCACCGAGTTGTGAGCCTGACTCGACCTTGATTATCATAGGAAGAAGCATAAAACACATCCACCGGGATCAAAGACATAGTTTTCGTCCATCAAATAGCACAAGCTTAAGGCGAACAAGGCAAGCTAAAGAAGAGTAGGCAAGGTTCCCTTAAGCAAAGACGGAGCACGGTGGGAGCAAGGGTGAAGTGGTGCAAGCAGATTTCCATAAGTTCCAAAGATTTTTCCTTTTATTTCATCAGACGGATACTAAGATGGCTGAAGAATATCGATACCGGGGTCGAACACCTTTTCCTTTAGCGGAAAATAGCACTCAGGCTCAACAGAATTTAAAGATGATCCGCGAAGAAAATGCACAACCTCGTCCTCAGAAGGTGGACAAAGAGGTGTCAAATCATACGTGCTGCGGATGTTGGCGTCGTCCGGTTGCTTCTCCTTTAAAAGAATTTTCTTCAAATCCAAAGTAGGATCAAGACCATAATCATCAAAGTGTAAAGGAGGAGCATCACTCTCATGAGGGAAGTAAGTATTGAGAAAAGTAGAAAAGTCTTCCTCGAATAAGTAGTTATCCAAAGTAGGATTACGCATGGTAGGCGGAGGATCTTCATCATGAGAAGAATCAGTCGAGAGAGTATCGGCCTCATCAAAATCATCGAAAGTGGGCATGTTGGGATACTCGGAAGTAAAATCATCATAATCATCCGTATCTGAGCTAGAATCATCATCATAAGCATCAAAGATCGGTGGAGAATCATATATGGGAGGGGGTTCCAAATTGGAGAGAGAATCATCTACATCATCTTGAAACAGTGGATTATCAATGCACGAATCGAATAGAGGATTGTTGTAGACGACAAAATCATCAAGCACATTAATCATATTCACGGATTCTCTTCCATAGGGTTTGCTTGTAAGCTTCCCCATTTTGAACACTTGTTGTTCATTCCCGACCCTTAAAATTAATTCACCTTCGGCAACATCAACTAAAGCTCTTCCGGTTCTCAAGAATGCCCGACCAAGTATTAAAGGAATACGAGGGTCCATTTCATAATCAACAACAACAAAGTCGACCGGAAAAGTGAAGGTGCCAAATTTAATGAACACATCTTCGGCAATACCAACAGGGTAAGCGAGAATGCGATTTGCAAGCTCAAGAGTCATCTTTGTTGGAGTAAGGTCGGGTAATGATAGTGATGTCCAAACACTTAAAGGCGTCAGATTTATACTGGCCCCGAGATCAGCTAGGGCAGTAAATTCCTTGGTTTTGTTAAAAATGCAAGGCAACACAAAACGACCGGGATCTCCAAGTTTTTCCAGAAGTTCTTTAAGAATAACTGCAGAACAGTTTTCATTTAAGCGTGTGTTGGCGAGCTCAACCAGCTTCTCCTTCTTGTTAAGCAATTTCTTGAATGCTTTGACAAATTTCGGCATGTGCACAAGTGCTTCAACAAGGCTAATGTTGAAATTTATTTGAGAGATCATCTTCAAATAATTCGACACTTGAGTGTCATCCTTAGTGAGCAAGTTAGGCTTGTCCAAGCAAGAAGGATATGGGATGTTGGGTTTATAGGTGGAAGGTGGGGTTGGTGAAGGTTGGGATGTTGAAGGGTTCTTCTTGGGTACATCGTCATGACGAGGCGGAGACGGTAATGGTGTACTAATACTAGGTGTGGGAGGAGTAGGGATAAATGGTGGTGGAGGAGGTGTAGATGATGGGGGCGGGATAGGTGGTCCTACTAAAGTAACTCCACTACGGGTAGAAATAGCACTCACATTCGCTCGCGGATTGGTGACGGTGTTTGAAGGTAGAGAACTCTAAGTAGAAGGTTGAGTGGTGGGCAAGAAACTAGCTAGCATATTCTTCAAATCATTCGTTTGATTGCTAAAGGAGGATTGTATATTATCTCAAAACTCGGATCTAATGTCATTCCCTTGCTTGGTGATATCCCCTTTCAAATTGATAATTTGGCTTTGTAGATTCTTGATTTGCTCACCTTGGGTTCTCATTAATGCTTCAACATCTTGATTCATGGGTGGGGCTTGTTGAGCGGGTGGGTGATAAGGGTTAGAAGCTCTAGGTGGGATTTGGTTACTTCTATTGTAGTTGTTGTTGGGGTTTTGATTTTGAGGAGAAAAACCGGGGGAAAGGTAGTTGTTGGACCGGTAACTTAGCAAATTTCTATCCCCTTGAGGTCGGGCTTGGTAATTTTCCGATGAATAATTACCATAAGCCGCATACACGTTTTCCGGATTTCCTTTAGTGGAAGGACAATCAGTGTATGACTGAGGACCGCCGCATGTCTCACAAGAATTGGCTACCGCTTAAACTTGTTGTTGGTTTGTAGTGAGAAGCAAGATATTTTTGTTCATTTCGGCCATCATGCGGGTGAATTCGGTCATATCAGGGTTTGCTGAAGTAGAAGAAACATTGACTCTCAGGTTGTTCCTTGAAGAAGCGGAGGAATCTAATATGAGTGTATTTACTCATATCATTTGTAGCTTAAACAAATGAAATATTGCACAAAATGTATCAAATATGCCTTGGATATGTTGTTTTCTTGTTTGAATGTGTGTAGGTACCAAGTTCGCGAAAATCGGCAAAATCGACACGAGAATGATGAAAAAGATCATAGAAGCCAAAATCGAGCTCAACTCTAGAGGATTTAATCATTTGTCAAGAAAATGGGCCTAGTGGGACCCACATTAGCTTAATGGGCTTGATGGCGCATTTATGGTGTTAAGTTCATTTGCTTAAATCATTTTAAGAGACAAAAGGCCCAAAAGTGGAAGTTGTACGGATTGGGAGTTTTTAATTACGGGCCCAAGCCCAAACTGATTAGAAACAAATGCAAAGAGGAATTGGGCTTTTAGGGTTTTGAGTTATGAGTATATAACTCACGTTTCAATCAAACGTGTTTAATATAAATCCCATTCACTCCATTGAATAAATTAAACCGTCCCTTTTTCTTTACCCACTTCACACATCCATTAAATAATCCCACACCTCATCCACCCATTTACTGCCTCTCACCCACTCACACGTTTTCACAATAAATAAAACTTTCGATGATAACTATGTGTTATCATCTTCCCCATTTTTCATCTCACTCCAAAACCTGCAATGTTTACTATTCATCACAAACCCTAGATGGTAAAAAGTAAATTAAATATAGGGGTTTTGATCCCACGTGTTATTCACGTGTGTGGGAATTAATTCCCCCAATTTTTAAGGAAGAGAAGATGAGGACGAGCATGGTTACGTGGCTGATTCTTACTTGAAGATACACATCATTCCCCCTATCAACCAATCACAAGGCTTAAAAGAAGCACAACTAGCACAAATCAGTGCCACTTTGGCGATCCGCGTGAACAAGAGTGATCACCAGCCATCTGATTCAACAAAGAGAGAGAAAGATAAAGATCAAGGGCCAAAAATCATAAGGAATATTCCTTAGAAGATTCCGATATCCTCTCAGCAAAGCCCTTGGGGAGGTTATAAAACCCCCCAATTATCTTGTAAAAAATCATCCTTTCTTTGACTTAAAGTTACTCTATAGAAATAGTTATAGGATTTAAATCTTGTATTTCCTTTTTATTAAGTATTGTAATATTTCTGAAAATTAATGAAAGTTTAATCACTTTGAATTTCATTCGTGTCTTATTTTGTTTCTTTTACTGCTTTAAATGGTTTTACGAGTTAAATCTATTTAATGTTTCACAAGGGTAATGTTTGAGATGTTAGATTTAAGCTGACTAATAGCTCGAATTTAATATTTAAAGTAAATGATTGGGTTAGTGTTTATCCCCACTGGATAAACTTAAAATAGAAACATTGAAGATCTATTCTGGTTCGAGTTAAGGTGGTAATGGTGAATGGTGGTTCTAGTTTTGGTTCTTAGGTAGCTCAGCGCTAGCCTACTACTCAAAGGTTATCTCAAAAGGTACATTATCTCTTTTATTTACATTTTATTTTTAGATTTAACTATGTTTAAATGATGTTATTTGACTGCCATGATGAATAATCAGAATGTTTAAAGGATGTTGAATGCAACTGATAGTTATTTTCTATGAATTAAATAGTTTAAAGTTTAGCTGAAAATAGTTGGATGTTAAATACTTGAATTGTTTAGTTATTTTTGACATTAGTTTTCTTTCATGTGTTTAAAAGTTCTGAGTTGTATTACTGTTTGGTTAATTATCTGTTTATGGATAACTGTTAAAGATTTTATGTGATTTTTAAGATTTTAGTGAGTTAAATCGTTTGTTTAGATGATTTAATCTGAGTTTTCATGACTTGATTTATGAGCTTAAATGAAAAGGTTATGTCTGCTATGGTTAAACTGATATAAGCTTTTTGACTTTGTATCATGATAAGAGTGTTTAAATTGTTTAGCTTTCATTTGATAATCTGTCATATGAGTTCGTCTCGAGTTTTCTGTTAAAACTGATAAGTGTGTTACATGAGTTGACGGCTGCTGGACTTTTGGTGATTTAGAGCTTTATAATTGATAAAAATCTGTTTGATATCTTTTTGTTTAGTCATTGAAACTGCTTATTATGTTTTGGCTAATTTGGTTGCAGGTATTTTGCTTATTTAGCTATTCCTTTTAGCTGTTTTAGGCAATGTGGTTATTTAATGTGCATTTGTTATTCTCAGCTTATCAGATCCACTGATCTGTATAAGCTCAAAAGCTGTTTTCCTAGCAGCTTAAAGCTAATAGGCTTTCCAAAAAGTCTTTCCTAAGACTCTTTTCATAATCTGTCAAAAAAAAGGAATTAAATCCAAAAATTTGCCACTTACGGGTTTCGACCTCGAGACCTACTGGTTAACAGACATGCGTGTTTACCATCTGGGCTGCATGCCCTTTTTGATTTCTATTCTTGCGAATTAATTAATAAAGAGTAGTTGGACTTTGGCAGTTTCATTTTAGTAATGTTTAATTCACTTAAAATTCGTTTTTAAAATAATTTTTTCATTTAAAGTTTAATTAAAGTTTTTATTAAAATATGTTTTAGTTAAATAATATAATAAAAATAAAAAATGTCTTTATTTAAAAGTTTAGTTAGTTAATTTTTATAATTAGATTTTTATAATTAAATAAAATAGATTTTAAAGTAGATTTGTTTTATAGTAATTCTTTTAAGTAAGTAAAATTGTTTTAAAGAGTTTAATTAGATTTTAAAAATAGATTAAAAGTTATTTTTTATTAAATAGATTAATTTCCATAGATTATTAAATTAGATTAAATTTTAAATAGTGTTAATATTTAAGTAATTGGTTGTTTTTAGATTTAATTTAGCGGGGTTAACGATTCATGCACTTTAGGCTAATATTAATTAGTTTAAAATTTGTAGATTTTAATTGTAGTTTAAAAACCGAAAACCAATTCAAATCGATTGTCCAAATCAAAGCAAAACGTCTCAAATTCATAAGATCTTCGTGTACAACGAACTTGATTCACTCACGTATTTAATTGGATTCGTCATTGGTATTATTAGTCTATTACTTTTTCCTAAAGGTAATTTTCTAATTTACCCTTTAACGTAATATCAAATTATCACATATACACATCACGACACATCAAAAACTTTGGCGCCGCTGCCGGGGATCTTGTGTACGATTCGTCTTTGTGGAGATTTGTTGATCGTTGATTTGAAGGCCCTTTCCGTCCTCGGAAAGTTTTGTTATTTTTCTATTATATAGTATGTATCGTTTTTCTCGTTTTTTGTGAATAATATATTGTATTACGTAGAACAATAATTTTACATACTTTTCAAATAAGCCTTAGTTGGGATTTCATCACCTAGCTATTGTAGTCGAATCCAAAACAAAAATAAAGGCAAAATAGATAAATACTAATAAGAAATTTGAACTCGATTTATACAAACTATAAGGTGGGTATAAGGCGACGTGCTATAAAAGGCCGTCTAAGGAAAAAGGTTTTTAAGTGCTTTGTGCCACCTCGTTTCCCCGCTTGCTTGTGCGTATATTGAGAGGGACAACCTATTATTGGTTTGCCGACTCAAGTAGTAATAAATCTTATTTTTGTTGTTTACTTATTCAACCTCGAGACGTTTAGGTTTTCACCTATCGTTTCAAAGTCGACCGAGGGTAATTTACTTCCATAGTAGTTATCCTTATTCCTTGTTTTTTATCGATCATAATTGATTGAGCAATACCAAATAAATACCAAAAATAATCTTCTTCTTGTCTAATTTCTTTTCTTCAATCCTCTACATTCTCGTATTTGTAGTTTATGCAATTACGTTCTTCACTTCTTGTGATTGATTTTAATAGGCTTGAAAATATTCCTCGTAGAAATAGAAATCGTCAACAACGAATAGTGGAACCCGAGCTTCCACCTATTGTTGTAGAGATGGCCGATAACCGAAAAATGGAGGAATTGCTCCGTGCACCCACCGAAGGGTATGGGGAAGCAATCGTTGTGCCGACTATTTTGGCGGATCATTTTGAGATTAAGACGGGTCTTTTATCGCTCATTCATGCCGACCAATTTCGTGGCAATGAGACCGATAGCCCGCATTCTCACATTCGGAATTTTAATCGAATTACCTCGACTCTCAAGTTTAGAGATGTGCCGAATGACGTGATTAAGCTCATGCTTTTTCCGTACTCGCTCGAGGGTAATGCTAAGCTTTGGTATGAGAAAGAACCACCGGGTTCGATCTTAACATGGGATGATTTAGTGTCTAAATTCATGAATTATTTCTTTCCACCATCCAAAACAACACACTTTAAGAATGAGATCACTAGATTTGAACAAAAAGTGCATGAATCGTTTGGGGTTGCATGGGAAAGATTTAAAGATTTGTTGAGACAATGTCCACACCACGGTTTCTTGGAATTGCATCAAATTAATACTTTCTATAATGGGCTAAATATGATTGAACAAGATTCTTTAAATGCCGCCGCGGGTGGTAATCTTTTAAGAAAAACTCCGAGAGACGCGTGGAGAATAATTGAGGATAACTCTAGAGCACAATATTCATGAAACACACCGGTGGTTTCCAATGTGAATCCTGAGATTGCTAGATTGGATTCTAAGATTGATAGTGGATTTGCGACTTTGTTGAGTGAGATTAGGAAGAATCCTCATGGATCGATTAATATGGTTGAGAATGTTTGTGTATCATGTGGTGGAGCACATCGTAATTATGCTTGTTTAAACACGGGTTTTGATCAAGCTAATGCTTTTGCCGCGACGGGAACTTATGGCTCCAACGGTCAAGTTCCTCGTCAAAATCATGTTGCTCCACCGGGTTTTCCACCGGTTCAAAATAGGTACAACAATGGAAACAATGGGAATAATTTTAACCGTGGTAACCAAGGGAATTTCAATCAAGGAAATGGGTTTAATGCTAATCAAAACAATCAAGGTTTTCAAGGGAATAATCAAAATGATTTGTCAAGCTACATGAAAACGAATGAGGCAAATTTGAAAGCTTTTCAAAACAACATTCAAGGACAAATGGCAACTTTGAAAAATGAGTTTCAAAATACGATTAAAGGGCAAAACAATAAGATTGAGCTTAATCAACAAAGAATTGAACAAAGATTTGAGCAAATGTTTGAACAAAGTCAAAATCGTATGCAACAAAGTATGGAACAAGGTCAAAATAAATTGCTTTCGATGTTTGAATCTTTTATGACCAAACCTTCCTCGTCTTCGGGTGGCTTACCTAGCAACACCATTCCAAACCCGAAGGGTGAGATGAAAGCTATAACCACACGTAGTGGGAAAGCTTTAGACGGACCTTTGCTTCGACGTGTGAGTACCTCTCTGGTGAGGGAAGTGGAGCAAGAACCCGAGGTGGTTAAAGAAAAGGAAACTCCTATTCCACCAAAGGTAGACCAATTTCCTATTCCGGAACCCGAGCTTCCGAAGACTAAACCCACACTACCCTACCCTTCGAGACTTACCAAAGAGAAGCTCCGCGAAAAGACCAATGCTCAAGTTTCTACTTTTCTAGATGTGTTTAAGAAAATGTATATTAATCTTAGTTTCACGGATGCATTGCTTAGCATGCCTAAGTTTGCTTCGACAATTAAAAGGTTGATGAACGATAAGGAGATTAGTTGAAGTATCTACATCCTTAAATGAAAGTTGTTCCGCGGTTCTCTCTAAAAAGTTTCCCAAAAAGCTTGGAGACCCCGGTCAAGTTTTGATACCATGTGATTTCCCTAATATGGAAGAATGTTTAGCATTAGCCGATCTAGGCGCTAGCATTAACTTGATGCCTCTTTCCGTGTGGAAAAGGTTATCACTTCCCGAGCTTTCACCTACTAAGATGACTATCGAGCTAGCGGATCGATCGATCGCCTTTCCAGAAGGTATAGCCGAGGATGTATTAGTCAAAGTAGGAAAGCTTATTTTTCCGGCGGATTTTGTAATTTGTGATTATCCGGAAAATTCTCGTGTGCCTCTTATTTTGGGAAGACCCTTTTTAAATAAGGATAGTTCTTTAGTTGACATGAGAGAGGGAAAGTTGACTTTACGTTTTGATGATGAAAGTATCACTCTTAATGTTGGTAACATCTCAAAGTTTTCTTCCGAAGACGACGAGGAATCAATCAATCAAGTCGATGTGATTGATGTTGCTAGCGAAGAGGTTTCGCAAGATATGCTTTGTTTTTCGGATACTTCTAAAAGTGGCAATCCCATTTCATTGAATCCTATTATCTCTTCGGCTAAGCCTCCACTCACTCCATTTGAGGGAGGTGACTTCGTTCTTGAAGAGCTTGAGAATAATGGTTATTCAAAAATCGAGAAGGAAATTGATGATTACCTTAGCACACCATTTGATCCTAGTGAGTTTGATTTTGAGAATTTTGATCCCGAGGGAGATATTGCGTTGATTGAAAAATTGTTGAATTTGGATCCTTTTGAATCACCACCTATGGAACTAAAAGTTGTGAATGAAAATGAGACTAAAGTGAAAACATCTATTGAGGAAGCACCCGAATTAGAACTTAAGGAATTACCCACTCATTTGGAGTATGCTTTTCTTGAGGGATCGGATAAGTTACCGGTGATTATTGCTAAGGGATTAAAGGAAAATGAAAAGGATGAGCTTATTAAAGTGCTTAAGAAACATAAACGGGCCATTGCATGGAAAATCTCCGACATTAAGGATATAGATCCCAAATTTTGTACTCATAAAATTCTAATGGAGGATGATTATAAACCCGCTATCCAAAATCAAAGAAGGGTCAATCCAAAGATTCATGAGGTGATCAAAAAGGAAGTCACTAAACTTCTAGACGCCGGAATGATCTACCCTATCTCGGATAGTCCATGGGTTAGCCCCGTGCATTGTGTTCCAAAGAAAGGAGGAATGACGGTTGTTACTAATGAGGATAATGAATTGATTCCTACTAGACTTGTGACCGGTTGGCGTGTTTGTATTGATTATAGGAAACTTAATGATGCCACTAGGAAGGATCATTTTCCATTACCTTTTATGGATCAAATGTTAGAGAGACTAGCGGGGAATGAATTCTATTGATTTTTGGATGGATTTTCAGGCTATTTCCAAATCCCCATTGACCCTCGTGATCAAGAAAAGACCACATTCACTTGTCCTTATGGAACATTTGCCTATCGTCGCATGCCTTTTGGACTATGCAATGCTTCGGGGACGTTTCAAAGGTTCATGATGGCCATTTTCCATGATATGATCGAGAAAACCATGGAAGTCTTCATGGATGACTTTTCGGTTTTTAGGGAATCTTTCACTTCATGTCTCTCTAACCTTGAAAGAATGTTGCAACATTGTGAGGAAAAAAATCTCGTGCTTAATTATGAGAAATGTCACTTCATGTGCAAAGAGGGAATTGTGTTAGGACATAAGATCTCTAAGGCCGGTATTGAGGTTGATAGGGCTAGAATCGACGTGATTGCCAAATTGCCTCCACCCACCACCATTAAGGGAGTAAGGAGTTTTCTCGGCCATGCCGGCTTCTATCGTCGTTTTATACAAGACTTCTCTAAAATAGCTCGGCCTATGACCCATCTTTTGGAAAAAGAGACCCCTTTCATCTTTTCGGATGAGTGTATTCAAGCCTTTGAGATGCTTAAAAAGAAGTTAACCGAATCTCCAATCTTGGTTGCCCCGGATTGGGATCTACCTTTTGATATAATGTGTGATGCTAGTGATTATGCGTTAGGTGCGGTTTTGGGGCAACGTAAGTTAAAACACTTCTTGCCTATACACTATGCAAGTAAGACTATGATTGATGCTCAAACAAAGTACACTACAACAGAAAAGGAGTTACTTGCCGTTGTGTATGCTTTTGAAAAGTTTAGACCATATCTCGTTTTGTCTTAAACCATAGTGTATACGGACCACTCGGCTATCAAATATCTTCTTAATAAACAAGATGCTAAGTCGAGGTTGCTCCGGTGGATTCTCCTCCTTCAAGAAATTAATGTCAAAATTCTAGACAAAAAAGGATCCAAGAATCTCGCGGCCAAGCATTTATCTCGACTTGAGAATCCTCACCAAAGCGATCGAGAGAACAAGGAAATCAATGAAACATTTCCTCTCGAGACGATTGGTATGATTGCTTTTCGTGGTGATGATAGTACCCCATGGTTTGCGGACATCGCAAATTACCATGCGGGGAAGTTTGTGATTAAGGGTATGTCGACCCAACAAAAACGAAAGTTTTTCAAGGATATCTCCTACTACTTTTGGGACGACCCCTATTTGTTTCGTGTGTGCGCGGATCAAGTGATTCGTAGGTGCGTGTTTGGCAAAGAAGCTCAAGATATCCTTAAATCTTGTCATGAGGGACCCATCGGGGGACATCATGGTGCTAACGCCACCGCGAAGAAAGTCTTTGATGCCGGCTTCTTTTGGCCTTCCATATATCGTGATGCCCAAGACTTGATCAAGTCTTGTGATGCTTGTCAACGTCAAGGAAAGAACTCACAAAGGGATGAAATGCCTCAAAACATTATACAAGTTTGTGAAATCTTTGACATGTGGGGGATCGATTTTATGGGGCCGTTTCCATCTTCGAAAGGAAACTAATACATTCTCGTAGCCGTGGACTATTTGTCTAAATGGGTTGAAGCTAAGGCTTTGCCCACGAATGATGCTCGAGTTGTGGTGAACTTTTTGAAACAACTCTTTGCTAGGTTTGGAACTCCGTGGGCTATTATAAGTGATCGTGGGACCCATTTTTGTAATGAACAATTTGAAAAAGTTCTAAAGAAATATGGTGTCACTCATCGACTTTCTACGGCTTATCACCCTCAAACGAGTGGTCAAGTGGAGGTTTCAAACCGAACTCTTAAAAGGATTTTGGAGCGTTCTATTGGAGAGAATCGCACTTCATGGTCGGATAAATTGGATGATGCATTGTGGGCTTTCCGTACGGCTTACAAGACGCCAATTGGTTGTACACCATTTAGGTTGGTCTACGGAAAAGCATGCCACTTGCCAATTGAACTCGAACATAAGGCGTATTGGGCTCTTAAGCATTGTAACTTTGGTTTGAGGACCGCGGGTGATCATCGCAAGGTTCAATTGAATGAACTAAGTGAATTAAGGGATCAAGCTTATGAAAATTCTTTGATCTACAAAGAGAAGACTAAGAGGATTCATGACTCTAAGATCAAAAACCGCATTTTCAATGTTGGTGATCAAGTCCTCTTATTCAACTCTAGACTTAAGATTTTCTCGGGCAAGCTTAAATCCCGTTGGTCCGGACCATTCACCATTGCACAAGTTTTCCCTTATGGCACCGTTGAGCTAGCTCAAAAAGACGGGCCTAACTTTAAGGTGAATGGTCATCGTGTGAAACATTACTTTGGAGGGGACATACCTACGGAGGTTGTCCCGGATCTTCAAACTTTCCCTAAGGACCAATGAATGCGGGGATCGAGTCGAGCTCATGACTCGGTGAACAAAAATGAGGTGCCTTGTGGGGGAGTCCCATACATTCCATCTTCTTTCTATTTTCTAACACTAATAAGGCTTGATATTTCAAGCTCGTGCTCGTGTTTTGTTGTGTTGTGAATCTTAGGTATGACCCTTATATTTGAAGACTCTCGTGTTCGGTTTTTGCCGGTCCACTTGATCTTCCATTCTTTGAATGCCAAAAGGGGCACACTTTCTATCCCTTGATTTTTATTGACTAACGTTTTATCTTGAGGCATAATTAATAAACGGCTTATAGATTTGCGTGCTCTTTCCATGCTAGGATTTTGCATTAGACTCTTCGTGTTTTAGCAAGGGGTGTTACTCTTGAGCTAAGAAACATTGAGGACAATGTTTGGTTTTAGCATGTGGGAGTCAATCGATATAATCGCTTGCAATTGCTCTTGTCGTGTCCAAACATATTGTTTTTCTCATTTTTCAATAAAATTTTAAATTTTTAGTGTTATTTTTAAGTTTTAATAAATAAAATAAGTGTTTTTGACACGAATATAGGCTTTCCGTTGGTGAAAATAAGAATAGTTTTTGACTCGACTCGGTTTTTAACCTTAGCTTTTCCTTAACGTATTTGAATTAAGTTTTGCTAGGCTATTATGTAGGGAGCTTTAAAACGCGAAAGTCTTAATTCATACGAGTTAAGAACAAGAACTTTTCGCAAGCTCCTATAATTGATCCTAGAAAGTCGTCTATCAAGGGAACTTTAAAACGCAAATTCTAAAACTTGCAAGAGTATAAGAAGATGCAAGATCCTATAGATGACTTGAAAACCCAAAACTTTGATTTAATAGGCTAAGTATCCATTGATTTCACATTCTTGAAATTTTACAATATGGAGAACAAGAGATGATAGAGCCAATTATAAGTTTGGTATTCTTTCGGGAATTTATGTGAGTTAATTATGAGCCTATTCTCCCATCGCTTGTTTATAAAATTATTTGCAATAAATAAGGTTGAACGATTTGGAAAGTTACTTAGCTTCTAGCCCAAGATCGTTTAAAAGTTGCTCGGTATGGATTAGAGTTCATAGCCAAGGCATAACTTATTGAAGCGGGATCCGAAGATTGGCGAGTCCAAAAAGGTCCTAACAAGACATGAGGGCTATGTTTTATTGCTAAAGATCTCAAGTGATGTGAAGAATCATTTATCGAAAATCAATATGAAGGATCGAGACACACGACGAAAAGCAAATACTCCCCAAAAGTCATGGAGAAGTCTATCCAAAAATACCATAATAAGGTATGAGGATAAATGAAGCCAAGTCCAAAAAGGAGGTGGATCGTTGTATATCAAAATCCCAAATAAAGATTGGAGAAAAATGAAGAAGTCGTGGTCCAAGTATGAATCTCTCAAAACTTCAAGTGAAGAAATTACTATATGAAGAGAAGACCATTATTTCATGAACGTCTCTCAAGGTTTGAAGTATAAAGTCGCTGCCAAATATCGGTCCGAGAAAGGTCTCAAATTGCGAAGCAAGTTATGCCAAGATATGAACTTTATGAGAGCCCGAGAATCAGTTTTAAAAGATTTTGTCCTTTAGCTAACTATTGATTAAATCGTTCACTTTATTTTTGGTCTAATAAATTATCGAATAAGTCAACAATGCATCCTCGTGATCATTCAAGACAACAATAAAATATAAGAGATACACTTAGGAATAAGGGAGTCTAAGTGAATAATTAGCCCACATGAGTTCGTGTTAGTTTGCTAACTTATAATAACAATGATCTTGTTTTTGCACTTGGCATGGAAAAGTGAAAAGTCGAGGACGATGAATCTATTTGAGTTTTATGATCCTTAAAGTTATTTTTCAAATAATGAAAGCAATACATTATGTCTTTACAAAATAAAGTGTCATAAGTTGAATAATGGTGTAGCTAATGTTTAATTTTATCATTGTTTGAGGACACGGAAATTGCTTAGCATGGGGGAATTTGATATGAGTGTATTTACTCATATCATTTGTAGCTTAAAACAATGAAATATTGCACAAAATGTATCAAATATGCCTTGGATATGTTGTTTTCTTGTTTGAATGTGTGTAGGTACCAAGTTCGCGAAAATCGGCAAAATCGACACGAGAATGAAGAAAAAGATCATAGAAGCCAGAGCTCAACTCTAGAGGATTTAATCATTTGTCAAGAAAATGGGCCTAGTGGGACCCACATTAGCTTAATGGGCTTGATTGCCCATTTATGGTGTTAAGTTCATTTGCTTAAATCATTTTAAGAGACAAAAGGCCCAAAAGTGGAAATTGTACGGATTGGGAGTTTTTAATTATGGGCCCACGCCCAAACTGATTAGAAACAAATGCAAAGAGGAATTGGGCTTTTAGGGTTTTGAATTATGAGTATATAACTCACGTTTCAATCAAACGTGTTTAATATAAATCCCATTCACTCCATTGAATAAATTAAACCGTCCCTTTTTCTTTACCCACTTCACACATCCATTAAATAATCCCACACCTCATCCACCCATTTACTGCCTCTCACCCACTCACACGTTTTCACAATAAATAAAACTTTCGATGATAACTATGTGTTATCATCTTCCCCATTTTTCATCTCACCCCAAAACCTGAAAATATTTACTATTCATCACAAACCCTAGATGGTAAAAAGTAAATTAAACATAGGGGTTTTGATCCCACGTGTTATTCACGTGTGTGGGAATTAATTCCCCCAATTTTTAAGGAAGAGAAGATGAGGACGAGCATGGTTACGTGGCTGATTCTTACTGGAAGATACACATCATTCCCCCTATCAACCAATCACAAGGCTTCAAAGAAGCACAACTAGCACAAATCAGTGCCACTTTGGCGATCCGCGTGAACAAGAGTGATCACCAGCCATCCGATTCAATAAAGAGAGAGAAAGATAAAGATCAAGGGCCAAAAATCATAAGGAATATTCCTTAGAAGATTCAGATATCCTCTCAGCAAAGCCCTTGGGGAGGCTATAAAAACCCCCAATTATCTTGTAAAAAAATCATCCTTTCTTTTACTTAAAGTTACTCTGTAGAAATAGTTATAGGATTTAAATCTTGTATTTCCTTTTTATTAAGTATTGTAATATTTCTGAAAATTAATGAAAGTTTAATCACTTTGAATTTCATTCGTGTCTTATTTTGTTTCTTTTACTGCTTTAAATGGTTTTACGAGTTAAATCTATTTAATGTTTCACAAGGGTAATGTTTGAGATGTTAGATTCAAGCTGACTAATAGCTCGAATTTAATATTTAAAGTAAATGATTGGGTTAGTGTTTATCCCCACTGGATAAACTTAAAATAGAAACATTGAAGATCTATTCTGGTTCGAGTTAAGGTGGCAATGGTGAATGGTGGTTCTAGTTTTGGTCCTTAGGTTGTAACACCCCACTTGGATAAGTGGACCATTACGTGTATTTATGGCGTGTCATCAAAGCATAAGGTAAATGTCCTAAAACATTAACTGACCATAAAGGAAATACCGGAATCAAACATCGGCAATCCAAACATAAGCCCAAAACATGAAAAATAAAATACTGAAAGAAAGGACTAAACAATGTCCAAATAAGCAGAATAATGTAAGAACTACATAAAGTAAGAAGCCTGGATAGCTTCCATCCAATGCACATACTCTTAGAATCCTAAAAGCGTCCTGGTGTACCTGCCGTTAGAACATGAAAGGAACTTCGGCTGAGCATAACGCCCAGTGAACGGATATGAAGCATGATTAGGAATTACTGAAAGTAATGAAATAGATAAAAACTAATGAAACTATAAGATTGATATGTAACATGTGGTAGAACACTGCATAAAATCTGAGAAACATGGTTCATATATACTGATACTGAAATATAACTATTAATTCTGAAAACATGTATTTACTGTATTTTATTTGCCAGAGCTTATATAGGTCACGTGCTGTAACAACCGTGCATGAATAATTGGAGGGGTGACCTCGTCATGCTGTAGAGGGGTGACCTCTAAATACTGTGCTGGGTGGAGGGATCAGCTCCAATGTGAAGGATGTAGAGCACACACCACATTCACCCTGATAACTTGTAACACATATAAGCCTAGGATGCATCCATACGCCCCACTAAAAATACTGATAAAATGGCCAAGCTGAGCTGAGTGGGACGATGCAGGATATCACTCTCCTGCATGTGAGTCATGACACCGGTGCCTCTAGTGCCGTGGTTACGGTACCTCCGTAACTAGTACATAAACTGGTCGTGCTTGTATATAATGCTCAGGCAATTTATTTAGTTATTAACATGATTACTGATAAACTTAAACATATACTGGGGAAAACATTTGGCTGCAGACGGGGAATCCTAATCATGCATAGAAAGGAAGTCCTTACTGAAAGAACGGAAAATCCGTACCTCGTGTCCAGTAATGAAATCAGAATGGAAGCTGAAGGATCGACTCTGACTTCACGGGTACTACATAAATAATGGACGGAAAATAAGTCGTCTCATTACTGTTTGCTGTTACTGATTCTTATATGTTCTAAATTTAATTTAATTTATTCTTGTACTACTATTTATGGATAAACTGGTAAATTCTGACTGTTCTCATAATATTACTCCTGATTAACGTATCCTCTGTATTCCTGATTATCGTAAAACATGTACTCCAACATAATAATATTACTATAAATAGCAACCTGCTATAAATAGAAAGTTTCCAAATTTAGTTTTTCTGAAATAATTATTAATTAAATCATAGTTAAATCCGACCTTTAATTGGTTAAAAGAACAACGCTAAAATAAATTTTGTCTTACTAATTAAATAAATAAAATAAATAAAATAACAATTTTATTTAACTCTATTTTTAAAGCTTATTTATAAAATAATTTGACTACACCTTATATAAGTTCCCACTGCTATTACTAATGTTCCCACTGCTTGTATTATAAAAGTTCCCACTGCCTTGATTATAAAGTTCCCACTGCTAGACTTAAGTTCCCACTGCTAGCAGTTCCCACTGTTTTTTGCAGTGGTTCCTACTGCTAGTGCAGTGGTTCCCACTGTTTTTTTTTTATTTACAGTTTACAAAACCAAACGCACCCTTACAATTTAGTTAACCCAAACGCCCCCTGTTCTTACCGTTTACAAACCGGACCCCTGATGGGCTTGTGGTTCGAGGCTGGCAACAAAACAAAAGACCACCGAGACCTTAGGGTCATCGGTTTCACTAACCAACAACACCCTGGCCCCTTGTCATCAGATTACCCCCCTGCGTGGGGTTTTCTGCTCGCTGCTGGGTCAAAGAGAACACCACCGAGACTTGTTGTTGTCTCGGCTGTGTCGAACAGCAATACACCAAGACCTTATGGTCTCGGTTCTTCGTGATTCAGCAAATCTCCACTAACCAACATGTATTAAAAAAAATCATAAATCATAACATCCTGATTTGAATTTCTGAGTTCGTGCTTAACAGAAAGAAAAGGGGGAGATGGATTTACCAAGATGTCGTGATTAGAACTCAAAACTAGAACTTGAAATCGAACGAGAATCAAAAGTCGTCTTCTCTTGTTGCTTGTTCTCAGCCGGCGGCAGTCCCACAACAACCCTAATCTGTTTTTTTTTCTGCGTCTGATTAACCACAGGGTATGCCCTGTTTATTTATTTTTTGTACAAAATGGGCTTAGCCCAAAATCTTTGTTTTTTTTATTACAACAAACCAACCGACCCTTTTTTTCTCTTTTTTTATACAATTAAATGTCGTGAATACTTGTTTTTTATTTCTCGTGTCTTTGTTTCTGAATCACGATAATTATTTTTCGTGTAATAATACATACGTAATATATTTTGAAACTTAATAATTATTTTCTGAATAATTATTCATTTGTAATATTTAAATAAACTGAGACTACGCGTATTTAATATTAACATTTAATTATTTCTATAAAATAAATAATTCATCTGTAATATTTTCTGAGACTAAATACTTATTATCTGAATAAACTGTAATATTTATAGTATTTAAATAAACTGGGATTCCGTATTTAATTTCTGCGTTTATATCTCTTTCTAATAATTAATACTTATATAGTTTATTAATATTAAACCGCGTATTTAAATATTCTAATTTTTAAATACGGGTTTTACAATTCTTCCCCTCTAAAAACAATAATTCGTCCCCGAATTAAAGATACGACTATACTGGGTTTTACAATTCTTCCCCTCTAAAAAGGAGAAATTCGTCCTCGAATTAAAGGTAATAAGCTGATGAAGTTATAAGAACCGATAGAACACGTAGACTGAAAAAAAAACATTAAGCTGAAGGATAAATTGTCTTCTAATTAAGACATAATGATGCTGACAGGTATAAACCTGACATGACATGAAATGATCATGTAATGTGACATGGCTGAAGAGAACATGGAACGTGACATGACTGAAAGAACATAACTGAATTTATTGAAGAAGATAATGAGAGGTCCAGATGGACTCCTCCATTTCGAGTGGCCTCCCGCTCGAAACGATTCCTTCAAAGGTCTAACATAATAAATAAAATCTTGGTCCTGATGACCCTGTCCTGATGATGCTGAATAGCTTCTGGTTCCATATTTAAGATGGATTTTCTGAATCTGATAGACTGAATAACTATAGCATGTATGATACATGAAACGATACGTGTAATATTCTGAAAAGATAACATTTATAACTCTGAACAAGCTGCTGAAATATATAGGGATGGACTATGTGAAAAATTGTGAACGTGCTACGTGAGCAATTGTGAACATGGTTCACGATTATATGAGGAATGATGGGCATGGAATATATTGTGCTGATGTTACATGAAACATACTGTAAACGTGATGCTAGGATAGATCATGAACATATGCTGACTGAGGAAAGAATGAAAAACGATATGGCCTGAGACGTGAAACGTCTGCCTGGGTATGAAGAAGCTCTGCTAACTTGAGTCTGGTTTCTTAAGCTTTCTGTATCCGTATTCGGTAATAAACCGTGAAACGTGTATTGCGAATGGCACACGAACTTGAACATAAGCAATGTTACCAACGCTAACGTGAGCTTAAATCATGTGATAGTACAAAGCATGAACTGAAACAGCATCATACTGCGAATGTAACTTAAATTTGAAAGTGAAAACAAGCGTGAACGTAAATGTGAACGTACACATGATTGTGAACATGAACGTGAGCGTGATTCGCGAACGCTAATTTCGATCTGACAAGATTGCTGATGGAATACTTTGGAATCATACGACCTATTGCTGAATTTCCTGCAACATGTCGGTGTCCTATCTTGGACCTGAGGTATGTCAGCATCCAGATATGAACATAGTTGCATCAATTATGTTATACTGCTTCTATCAAAATTCTGTCTGGGATTACGGTACCTTTTGGTGGAATCTGAGTGATTAGTCATGAAAGAATTTTGGGTCTGAGTAAAATAGATCTCTCGTAGTGTAGGGTCTTATGGAAATACAAAGTTTTAGTGTAGGTCATATTCTTTATGCGAAAGTTTAGCCATAGAAAGCTAATCATGAGAACTTTCAGCAATTTTCTACGGTAGTAGCCAACTGAATTCTAGGAATTTTGTACTTCATTCACCGGCGTCGGTCGTGACCATCTGGTGATGGCCTTCACCTTCGCAGGATCATCTGAAAATCCTTTCTGCTGAAATAGTGTGGTCAAGAAATGCCACCTTGTTCTACTGGGATCCATATCTAGAAAGCTGCGTATATAATTTTCCTCCTATCGGAGAATCTATTCCACTGTGAGAAGATGATTATCTTGTACCTCTCTAGAATTTAGAAGATCAGAATGTTATCAAAGAAGATACTGACGATTTTGTCTGCGAAGTCATAAAAAAATTATTCATAAATTTGATACTATAGTTGGAGCATTAGGGAGCTCAGAAGTATAATTCAAATTTTTTTTTATAGTGACTATAATATGTTTCTCTCACCACTGATGGTGACATGATCGTGAATTGTTCTGGAAAATACATAAGAAGTCATAGCATATCAGATAAACCTGCTATTCGTGGAATGAACATCGATTAAAAATGATGATCTTGTCAAAATATCGATGGTCGATACATGATCTCATGTTACCGGTCTTCTTCCTGATAGACAAAAACGACACACTTCCTGGTGGTATGCCAGGGCGAATAAAGCCTCATTCCGGTAATTCTTGCAGCAAATGATGCAACCCTTTTAACTTAGATGCAACTCTGGAATAAAGAGTTTTGGAAACATGCACAATTCTTGAGACAAGCTCGATGTTAAATTATGTCTCGTAGTTAGGAAGGAATTTCTAGAATGACATCTGGAAATTTTAGTATAATATGTTGATCATGGATTTGAGGAATTTTAGAAGTGAATTTATAACTCGTAGCTAAAAGTCTTCGTAGCTATGGACTGATAAGTCACGCGCTTGTAGGCAGAAATAATTTATACTGATTTTTCTGACAGAAAGTATGATAAATATATTTGGGATTTAGTAAGACGGATCCTGTCGTTAACTGATAGGAACACCTTAATAAACATGGGTGGTACTGTGGAGTCTTTTCTGGCTGAGAGACAGGTAACTACCTGATTCAAAATAAAGCTGGCATGGGAACATGTGAATTAAACATGGCGATTTTTCACTGAATGTGTTCGTCTGTAACCTCACAGAGTGAATACTGCGTGTTTAACCTGAATCATACTCTAGTGGTGGTGGCTAAAATTTCAATGATCTGGTTCATGCGTGGCATAATAGAATGGGTATACCCTTTTCTGAAAGATACCCTAAATTACTGAGGGTCTTGCTTGGAAACATACTGGAGTTAGGAGCTCGAACTCGTACCCTGAGAAGATATTCGTAAGACGTGTACCATGACTGGTGTCCTGATATGTGTCTTCCGAAATGATACATGAGACTTATGTCTTGACTGATGTCTTAACACATGTTTTAGTAGATGAATCTGAACAAGGCTGGAAATTTTTGGTAACTGCTAGGATTGGCGGACCGGTTAGACTACTGACCTCTGTATTTCTGGTCACATCCGTTCTGGAGTTCCGATGGTTACTGACTGATTAATTATAAGCACGGTGGTTGTCACTACTGCTTTGTTTTTTAATTTATGACGGTCATCATCATGACCGTGATTCATGTAATAATTTTGCTGAGTTGTCGGCTGAGTTCCGGTTCCCACTCTTCTGAATGAACGGTTAGCTGAGTAACGTGTGACAGCTAACTGAGGAAGTAAGGCATGGACTAGAATGGTAGTGTCCGATGGTTGAAATTTACTCTTGTTAGAAATTTCAAATTTATAGTTTTCGTCCTTGCTCTGCAGTGTCTTTATAGTATAACAGCATCACCATCAGCATCTTGAGAAATCTCCAAAGTATCAGCAGCATCAGCAATTGTGAGGTCTTCAAAGTGTTAGCGGCATCAGCATCTAGCAAAATCTTCAACTCACGAGCAGCATCAACACTTGGTAGAATATCGACAAGTGGAAACATCTGAGATGATTGAGGATCGATTAACAATATCCATGGAGTAGGGTACCTGGAGTACACTTGGACTACTGTACATGAAGTACAAAAGGAATACTGCACATGGATCATATATGATACACCGTACGTGGAGTACACCTGAAATATTGTACATGGCACTGGTGGAAATTTTATGGGATGATCGATACTGGTGTCAATTGTCTGACATGATCAAAGAAATAACTTGATTGACACGGTAGTAAACTGATCTGAAATGAGTAACATGATAGCCTTGTAATTCCTGCGTAGACTTAATGCTGGTTTTTTCCAGGATTCAGGGATATGATTAAACTAAGTTTTAACAATGGTCAGCATGATGACATGACTGATGAGGACCAAACATGCTTTATCATGAGAATAGGATTTTACTGTAATCCTTCTATATCTTAGCATGAAACACTATCGTTCTGTTGAAAACATAATCCTTGTAAGGAAACATGAAACTGAATTCGCCTGAAGAGGACATCAGCTTGCAATTGTGAAACTGGATTGTTACAAAGAACATAAGAGTATGATCAACTGAGTTTTAACAACAACTGGTGTGGATGGCTATAGTTCAATCCACAACCTTCAAGGAAGAAAACATGTGACTAAGTATGGGCGATTCTGGTTCGATCTATACTTGTCAAAGTTTCATGGGAACTGTCATGTATAGAAATTTACAATCTGGGACTAAACATGGTTGGTTGTAGTCCAATTCATACTTGTCAAACTTTATAAAATATCATGATATGTGCAAAGGTGAACATCTATGGTTCAGTTCACAAAACATCCTTTGACTTAAAAGCATGAAATTTGACTTGAGAAGGTGAACGTTTATGGCTGGTTCACCAAGTAATATTTGACCGAAAACATGAATCTGTCATGAGTAAGGGTAAACGCCTATGGTCGGTTTACCAATACAAAAATTCGCTAGAAAGCATATGCGACTAACTATGGCCAGTTCTGTACCAAACTTTTACTTAGTCAAAACTTTGAGAAAAATAACTGATAAATGAAGAAAACTGACTGAATAATCCATGAGAAACATGAAAGATCGCAACGCCAAAATCTGGGAAGTTCTGGTGACTACCCACTAGTCACAGGTCAAGTTTTAGAGCCTACAGGTCGAACCTTGTGCTCTGATACCATAATTATAACACCCCACTTGGATAAGTGGACCGTTACGTGTATTTATGGCGTGTCATCAAAGCATAAGGTAAATGTCCTAAAACATTAACTGACCATAAAGGAAATACCGGAATCAAACATCGGCAATCCAAACATAAGCCCAAAACATGAAAAATAAAATACTGAAAGAAAGGACTAAACAATGTCTAAATAAGCAGAATAATGTAAGAACTACATAAAGTAAGAAGTCTGGATAGCTTCCATCTCCTAAAAGCGTCCTGGTGTACCTGCCGTTAGAACATGAAAGGAACTACGGCTGAGCATAACGCTCAGTGAACGGATATGAAGCATGATAAGTAATTACTGAAAGTAATGGAATAGATAAAAACTAATGAAACTATGAGACTGATATGTAACATGTGGTAGAACACTGCATAAAATCTTAGAAACCTGGTTCATATATAATGATACTGAAATATAACTATTAATTCTGAAAACATGTATTTACTGTATTTTATTTTCCAGAGCTTATATAGGTCACTTGCTGTAACAACCGTGCATGAATAACTGGAGGGGTGACCTCGTCATGCTGTAGAGGGGTGACCTCTAAATACTGTGCTGGGTGGAGGGATCAGCTCCAATGTGAAGGATGTAGAGCACACACCACATTCACCCTGATAACTTGTAACACATATAAGCCTAGGATGCATCCATACGCCCCACTAAAAATACTGATAAAATGGCCAAGCTGAGCTGAGTGGGACGATGTAGGATATCACTCTCCTGCATGTGAGTCACGACACCGGTGCCTCTAGTGCCGTGGTTACGGTACCTCCGTAACTAGTACATAAACTGGTCGTGCTTGTATATAATGCTCAGGCAATTTATTTAGTTATTAACATGATTACTGATAAACTTAAACATATACTGGGGAAAACATTTGGCTGCAGACGGGGAATCCTAATCATGCATAGAAAGGAAGTCCTTACTGAAAAGACGGAAAATCCGTACCTCGTGTCCAGTAATGAAATCAGAATGGAAGCTGAAGGATCGACTCTGACTTCACGGGTACTACATAAATAATGGACGGAAAATAAGTCGTCTCATTACTGTTTGTTGTCACTAATTCTTATATGTTCTAAATTTAATTTAATTTATTCTTGTACTACTATTTATGGATAAGCTGGTAAATTCTGACTGTTCTCATAATATTACTCCTGATTAACGTATCCTCTGTATTCCTGATTATCGTAAAACATGTACTCCAACATAATAATATTACTATAAATAGCAACCTGCTATAAATAGAAAGTTTCCAAATTTAGTTTTTCTGAAATAATTATTAATTAAATCATAGTTAAATCCGACCTTTAATTGGTTAAAAGAACAACGCTAAAATAAATTTTGTCTTACTAATTAAATAAATAAAATAAAATAAAATAACAATCTTGTTTAACTCTATTTTTAAAGCTTATTTATAAAATAATTTGACTACACCTTATATAAGTTCCCACTGCTATTACTAATGTTCCCACTGCTTGTATTATAAAAGTTCCCACTGCCTTGATTATAAAGTTCCCACTGCTAGACTTAAGTTCCCACTGCTAGCAGTTCCCACTGTTTTCTGCAGTGGTTCCCACTGCTAGTGCAGTGGTTCCCACTGTTTTTTTTTATTTACAGTTTACAAAACCAAACGCACCCTTACAATTTAGTTAACCCAAATGCCCCCTGTTCTTACCGTTTACAAACCGGACCCCTGATGGGCTTGTGGTTCGAGGCTGTCAACAAAACAAAAGACCACCGAGACCTTAGGGTCATCGGTTTCACTAACCAACAACACCCCGGCCCCTTGTCATCAGATTACCCCCCTGCGTGGGGTTTTCTGCTCGCTGCTGGGTCAAAGAGAACACCACCGAGACTTGTTGTTGTCTCGGCTGTGTCGAACAGCAATACACCGAGACCTTATGGTCTCGGTTCTTCGTGATTCAGCAAATCTCCACTAACCAACATGTATTAAAAAAATCATAAATCATAACATCCTGATTTGAATTTCTGATTTCATGCTTAACAGAAAGAAAAGGGGGAGATGGATTTACCAATATGTCGTGATTAGAACTCAAACCTAGAACTTCAAATCGAACGAGAATCAAAAGTCGTCTTCTCTTGTTGCTTGTTCTCAGCCGGCGGCAGTCCCACAACAACCCTAATCTGTTTTTTTCTTTTTATGCGTCTGATTAAACACAGGGTATGCCCCGTTTATTTATTTTTTGTACAAAATGGGCTTAGCCCAAAATCTTTGTTTTTTTTATTACAACAAACCAACCGGCCCTTTTTTTCTCTTTTTTTATACAATTAAATGTCGTGAATACTTGTTTTTTATTTCTCGTGTCTTTGTTTCTGAATCGCGATAATTATTTTTCGTGTAATAATACATACGTAATATATTTTGAAACTTAATAATTATTTTATGAATAGTTATTCATTTGTACTATTTAAATAAACTGAGACTACGCGTATTTAACATTAACGTTTAATTATTTCTGTAAAATAAATAATTCATCTGTAATTTTTTCTGAGACTAAATACTTATTATCTGAATAAACTATAATATTTATAGTATTTAAATAAACTGGGATTGCGTATTTAATTTCTGCGTTTATGTCTCTGTCTAATAATTAATACTTATATAGTTTATTAATATTAAACCGCGTATTTAAATATTCTAATTTTTAAATACGGGTTTTACAATTCTTCCCCTCTAAAAACAATAATTCGTCCCCAAATTAAAGATACGACTATACTGGGTTTTACATAGGTAGCTCAGCGCTAGCCTACTACTCAAAGGTTATCTCAAAAGGTACATTATCTCTTTTATTTACATTTTATTTTTAGATTTAACTATGTTTAAATGATGTTATTTGACTGCCATGATGAATAATCAGAATGTTGAAAGGATGTTGAATGCAACTGATAGTTATTTTCTATGAATTAAATAGTTTAAAGTTTAGCTGAAAAGAGTTGGATGTTAAATACTTGAACTGTTTAGTTATTTCTGACATTAGTTTTCTTTCATGTGTTTAAAAGTTCTGAGTTGTATTACTGTTTGGTTAATTATCTGTTTAAGGATAACGGTTAAAGAGTTTATGTGATTTTTAAGATTTTAGTGAGTTAAATCGTTTGTTTAGATGATTTAATCTGAGTTTTCATGACTTGATTTATGAGCTTAAATGAAAAGGTTATGTCTGGTAGGGTTAAACTGATATAAGCTTTTTGACTTTTTATCATGATAAGAGTGTTTAAATTGTTTAGCTTTCATTTGATAATCTGTCATATGAGTTCGTCTCGAGTTTTCTGTTAAAACTGATAAGTGTGTTACATGAGTTGACGGCTGCTGGACTTTTGGTGATTTAGAGCTTTATAATTGATAAAAATCTGTTTGATATTTTTTTGTTTAGTCACTGAAACCGCTTATTAAGTTTTGGCTAATTTAGTTGCGGGTATTTTGCTTATTTAGCTATTCCTTTTAGCTGTTTTAGGCAATGTGGTTATTTAATGTGCATTTTCTATTCTCAGCTTATCAGATCCACTGATCTGTATAAGCTCAAAAGCCGTTTTCCTAGCAGCTTAAAGCTAATAGGCTTTCCAAAAAGTCTTTCCTAAGACTCTTTTCATAATCTGTCAAAAAAAAGGAATTAAATCCAAAAATTTGCCACTTACGGGTTTCGACCTCGAGACCTACTGGTTAACAGACCTGCGTGTTTAAATGTCTTTATTTAAAAGTTTAGTTAGTTAATTTTTATAATTGGATTTTTATAATTAAATAAAATAGATTTTAAAGTAGATTTGTTTTATAGTAATTCTTTTAGTTAAGTAAAATTGTTTTAAAGAGTTTAATTAGATTTTTAAAATAGATTAAAAGTTATTTTTTATTAAATAGATTAATTTCCATAGATTATTAAAATAGATTAAATTTTAAATAGTGTTAATATTTAAGTAATTGGTTGTTTTTAGATTTAATTTAGCAGGGTTAACGATTCATGCACTTTAGGCTAATATTAATTAGTTTAAAATTTGTAGATTTTAATTGTAGTTTAAAAACCGAAAACCAATTCAAATCGATTGTCCAAATCAAAGCAAAACGTCTCAAATTCATAAGATCTTCGTGTACAACGAACTTGATTCACTCACGTGTTTAATTGAATTCGTCATTGGTATTATTAGTCTATTACTTTTTCCTAAAGGTAATTTTCTAGTTTACCCTTTAACGTAATCTCAAATTATCACATATACACATCACGACACATCAGAATCCCAGTTTTTGTGATGAGTAGTCATGTTCTCAATAAGCTCTCTACACTCCTCGGGTCTTCTTTTCATAAATGTGCCACCGGTGGCTGCATTAATCGTATCACGATTACGAAAAGTCAAACCGTTGTAGAAAGTATCAATTAAGGTCACAGGGAGCATGTTGTGGTTTGGACAACGATCGATCAAAACATTATATCTTTCCCAAGCATCAAAGAGAGATTCATCGGGTTCTTGCATGAAACTGCTGATTTGATTGCGAAGGCTCGTGACCATGGATGGTGGAAAGTAGCGCGACAAAAAGCGTTGAGTCATGTCATCCCAAGTATGAATTGAATTCATCGGGAGACGATCAAACCATTTCTCGGCGTGTTGTGATAAAGTATGTGGAAAGAGTTGAAGGCGAAGAACATCCATTGTGGCACCGGGCAACTTCATGCTTTGAGTGATTGTAATGAATTTGTCGAGGTGTTTGTCGGCATCATCATCAGGCATTCCTCGAAAAGGATTTGTTTGCACTTGCTGGATCATGTGATGCTTCAACGAAAACTCCGGAGCCGTGATTTGCATCGACGCAAACGGTCCTTCTCGTCCAAACATGGTGGGTTGACAAAGCTCCTCCATTGTCCGAAGATCGGGCTGTGGAAGAACATTGTTGTTGTTATTGTTGAGGTGCGATGGATTATTGTTGTTGTTCACACCTGCCATAACTAAATCTTCAGGAGTCTCGGGCTCTTGATAATTAGAAGATCTAGTACGCATACACCTACAAAGGCAAAAGAAAACAATACCAAACACAAAGAGAATATATATACACTATAAAGATAAAAATAAAATCTTTTTGAATTTTTGAAATTTTTTAATTTTTATAGTTTTTTAACAATTTTTAATTTTTTATGGTTTTTTGGAAATTTTTAAGCAAGAAAAATAACGCTCACGAATGAACGGATCCCAAAAATCAACACGTCTCTCACAGAAAACTGTTAATCTTTACGAAAAGACCCGGCAGCGGCGCCATTTGATACAAGGCTTTTACCTAGTATGAAAATATCGTTGTTCCAAGTCTATTCGAATTGATTTCTGGTTTAAGTGTGCGACTCAGCTGTCTTTGGTGGAACAAATAGTTGTGTCGTTGAAGTATATTTAAAATGCAAGACTTTAAAAGTAGATGACGGTTAATTAAATCTAAGATTAATTAAAAAGTAAATGGTGCAAGATTAAAACTCGGAAAAGTAAATTTATTAAATGACTTGAAATTAAAGCCTGACGAAAATTAAGATTTGACAAAGTATTAAAATGTAAACTTAAAAATAGAATTAAAATAAAATACTAAAAGCAAACCTAATCGGAATCCCTAATCAGAAAGTCCAATCGGAATGTGATCGGAATATTGGCTCACCTGTCGGAATATCCAACAAACACCCTTGTCGGAATGTAATCGGAATATGTCACGGTCGGAATGACAAACCTTGAGTTGATCGGAATGTTGTCGGAACCCCAAATTCGACACTTTAGTGTCATCCTTAGTGAGCAAGTTAGGCTTGTCCAAGCGAGAAGGATATGGGATGTTTGGTTTATAGGTGGAAGGTGGGGTTGGTGAAGGTTGGGATGTTGAAGGGTTCTTCTTGGGTACATCGTCATGACGAGGCGGAGACGGTAATGGTGTACTAATACTAGGTGTGGGAGGAGTAGGGATAAATGGTGGTGGAGGAGGTGTAGATGATGGGGGCGGGATAGGTGGTCCTACTAAAGTAACTCCACTACGGGTAGAAATAGCACTCACATTCGCTCGCGGATTGGTGACGGTGTTTGAAGGTAGAGAACTCGAAGTAGAAGGTTGAGTGGTGGGCAAGAAACTAGCTAGCATATTCTTCAAATCATTCGTTTGATTGCTAAAGGAGGATTGTATATTATCTCGAAGCTCGGATCTAATGTCATTCCCTTGCTTGGTGATATCCCCTTTCAAATTGATAATTTGGCTTTGTAGATTCTTGATTTGCTCACCTTGGGTTCTCATTAATGCTTCAACATCTTGATTCATGGGTGGGGCTTGTTGAGCGGGTGGGTGATAAGGGTTAGAAGCTCTAGGTGGGATTTGGTTGCTTCTATTGTAGTTGTTGTTGGGGTTTTGATTTTAAGGAGAAAAACCGGGGGAAAGGTAGTTGTTGGACCGGTAACTTAGCAAATTTTTATCCCCTTGAGGTCGGGCTTGGTAATTTTCCGATGAATAATTACCATAAGACGCATACACGTTTTCCGGATTTCCTTTAGTGGAAGAACAATCAGTGTATGACTGAGGACCGCCGCATGTCTCACAAGAATTGGCTACCACTTTAACTTGTTGTTGGTTTGTAGCGAGAAGCAAGATATTTTTGTTCATTTCGGCCATCATGCGGGTGAATTCGGTCATATCGGGGTTTGCTGAAGTAGAAGAAACATTGACTCTCAGGTTGTTCCTTGAAGAAGCGGAGGAATCCCAGTTTTTGTGATGAGTAGTCATGTTCTCAATAAGCTCTCTACACTCCTCAGGTCTTCTTTTCATAAATGTGCCACCGGCGGCTGCATTAATCGTATCACAATCACGAAAAGTCAAACCGTTGTAGAAAGTATCAATTAAGGTCACAGGGAGCATGTTGTGGTTTGGACAACGATCGATCAAAACATTATATCTTTCCCAAGCATCAAAGAGAGATTCATCGGGTTCTTGCATGAAACCGCTGATTTGATTGCGAAGGCTTGTGACCATGGATGGTGGAAAGTAGCGCGACAAAAAGCGTTGAGTCATGTCATCCCAAGTATGAATTGAATTCATCGGGAGACGATCAAACCATTTCTCAACGTGGTGTGATAAAGTATGTGGAAAGAGTTGAAGGCGAAGAATATCCATTGTGGCACCGGGCAACTTCATGCTTTGAGTGATTGTAATGAATTTGTCGAGGTGTTTGTTGGCATCATCATCAGGCATTCCTCGAAAAGGATTTGTTTGCACTTGCTGGATCATGTGATGCTTCAACGAAAACTCCGGAGCCGTGATTTGCATCGGCGCAATCGGTCCTCCTCGTCCAAACATGGTGGGTTGACAAAGCTCCTCCATTGTCCGAAGATCGGGCTGTGGAAGAACATTGTTGTTGTTATTGTTGAGGTGTGGTGGATTATTGTTGTTGTTCACACCTGCCATAACTAAATCTTCAGGAGTCTCGGGCTCTTGATAAGTAGAAGATCTAGTACGCATACACCTACAAAGGCAAAAGAAAACAATACCAAACACAAAGAGAATATATATACACTATAAAGATAAAAATAAAATCTTTTTGGATTTTTGAAATTTTTTAATTTTTATAGTTTTTTAACAATTTTTAATTTTTTATGGTTTTTTGGAAATTTTTAAGCAAGAAAAATAACGCTCACGAATGAACGGATCCCAAAAAGCAACGCGTCTCTCACAGAAAACCGTTAATCTTTATGAAAAGACCCGGCAGCGGCGCCATTTGATACAAGGCTTTTACCTAGTATGAAAATATCGTTGTTCCAAGTCTATTCGAATTGATTTCTGGTTTAAGTGTGCGACTCAGCTGTCTTTCGTGGAACAAATAGTTGTGTCGTTGAAGTATATTTAAAATGCAAGACTTTAAAAGTAGATGACGGTTAATTAAATCTAAGACTACTTAAAAAGTAAATGGTGCAAGATTAAAACTCGGAAAAGTAAATTTATTAAATGACTTGAAATTAAAGACTGACGAAAATTAAGATTTGACCAAGTATTAAAGTGTAAACTTAAAAATAGAATTAAAACAAAATACTAAAAGCAAACCTAATCGGAATCCCTAATCAGAAAGTCCAATCGGAATGTGATCGGAATATTGGCTCACCTGTCGGAATATCCAACAAACACCCTTGTCGGAGTGTAATCAGAATATGTCACGGTCGGAATGACAAACCTTGAGTTGATCGGAATGTTGTCGGAACCCCAAATCGGAATGCTGTCACCAAGTCCCTAATCGGAATAACCAAACAATACCTTTGATCGGAATGTCAAATCGGAATGAGGCTGAAGTACACCAATCGGAATCCCAAATCGGAAAACTGATAGGAATCCAAAACCCTTTTCCGACCAAGCAAATGGAGCGCTGGTCGGAATGTTAAACCCTTTTCCGATTGGTTAGATCGGAATACAGTAGAAATAAGGCAAAATAAGCACAACAAATAAGCTATTACTCAAATAAGCACACAACTAAAAACCTAATCAAACAAGTATAAGAAGAACTAATAAGCTAAGATTTAAAGACTTTTTAAAAACTCTTAAACGAAAAAGATAAACGAAAAACAATTTTTATATAAAAATAACTTTTATAAAAACTTAAGAAACTTAAAGATAAACACAAATAAGCTATAAAATCAATAATCTAAAACAATCAAAAACATAAAAACATAACACTTAATCAAATAAGCAAAACAATAAGCATATAAACATAAAGATTAAGTAAAATAAGAAAGGAAGAATGAGATATTAAAGATAAGAACTTGATTAAAAGAAAAGATTCAATAACAAAAAGGAAACTTACTTGAAATTAAATGAATTTAAGGTGCAAGACAATGTATTTAAATGACATGTAATTAAAGTGCAAAGAATTAAAATGGTGGAAGAACTAGTGTCACTCTAGCCAACCAAATAAAATGAAAAGAAATCTAATCTATTTATAGGAGGATTAGGGAGGTGCTTAGGAAGCTTCCTCCCCTCTTTCTTCTTTCTTTAATTGCATGATTAAGTCCTTGTCTTCTTAATTCTTTGACTTTAATGACTTTGTCTCGGGATTTCTTTAAACTCGTCTTGTAATTCTTCAATAAATTAGACTTGAGTTCTTCGGCTTTTAGTAAACTTCCATCTTTTGACTTTTTCTTCGATAAATCTTCAGAATTGGTCTTGGACTTCCGTTCTTTTTGCACTCTTGATTTCTTGACTTCGTCTTTTGTCTTTTTCTTCGATAAAAGCCCATGAATGCCCGTGTTTTCTCCCTTTTTCACATTTTCGTCCTAAATCACAACAAAAACACAAACCATGCATAATTCCGACATTTACGACATAAAATACACGTTTTGGCTCGGTTATTATTGTAGTTAAGTGGTAAAAAGGATGGGTGTTTACACACCTATCAGGCTGTCTCACCACTATCGGCACTAACACGCATGCAATCAAGATCGGTTCTTTCAGTCTCATCAAGATAAAGACACGGGTTCGCAGCTTGAGCTTTGGCAAGGTACTCAGGACTTGCAAAGCTAGATTGACCCCTAAACATCGATGGAGGTGCTAGCATTCTTACGGATTGAATAGAATCATGTGTTTTATAAACAACGTTCTTCAAAAATTCGACTTGTGCTTCTAGTTTTGTTACTTTTTCGATTTCGTTATCATATCTACTTTTGAAGTCTTGTTTTAACGCATCTACCTCTTGTTTCTTATCCTCAAGAATTTTAGCAGAATCTGTAGTGGTCATAGAGAGCTTTTGTTCAAGTTCATTAACTTTGGTATGCAAGGTACGTTTTTTGACGTTCATCTATTAAGAAAACATTATATTGATGCTTCTCTTTAGCTAATAACTCAAGAGGTGTATTATATTTGTTTTCAAAATCGTCCTTTTGACTTTTTAACGCACTTCCCTTGTACCCTTCAAGCTCTTTGGTTTTCTGAAGAAGCTCATCTCTATAACTTTCAGTCATCTCAGTAGATTTGATAAGAGTAGTTTTGCATTCTTCAAAATTTTAAGTGAGTGTAGCGTTTGCCTTCTTTAATTGCTTTTGACTCTTTTTATTTTTAGTGACATCTTTTTGTAAAGTAGCAATTAAATTAGCAAGCGCAATACGTTCCTCTTCATCATATTCATTTGCATGTTGATCATCCTCAGACTCATTATTGCACATGTCTGATGAATCGGGTGTCGTATTGCTATCAACCGTTTCCATCATACACATGTCATTAATGGCATTGGGTAGATCACTATGCTCAGGAATATCACCAAACACATTATATTCATCAGTAGTTTGTACCTTATCGATTGGCTCAGTGTCAAAGATAGGGCCATTGTCATCTTCAGTGACTTGAGAACTTCTTCAACCTTTGCCATGTACGAGTAATGTGCATCGAGCTCTTGATCAGAATCTTCATCATCAGTATCATCAAGCATTTATCCTTCCTCAGCTGACAATTTAACCCCTGCTTCCATCTTTTTGCATAGCAGCATCTTTTCCTTATGATAACCAGAGTCTCTGACCCGTTTTGGCTTCCTGCATTCCTTTGCCATATGCCCATAACCTTGGCAATTAAAACATTGAATCCCAATTTTCTGAACTACTTGACTTCCAACCGTTTCCCTATTCCCAGTAGCAGCAGCAATCCTCTGAGTATCATACTTGGCCGTTTGTCGACCATACCTTGCAGAACCCTCAACATGCGTTGGATTATGTCGATCATACCTAGAAGGACTTTCACCACGTCGACGTGTGTCATACCTTGGAGGACTCTCAACATATCGGTTCTTTGTGTTAGATGATGTACGAAGATTGTTGTTGGTGGGTTTGTAGATTTTCTTGTAAGTCTTCATTATGAAAGCAATTTGTTGTTTCATCTCTCGGTTCTTTTGAGCTTGGTCTTCATCACTATCTTCTTCAGATGATGACTCAGATGGTGGTGATGGTGCTCTTGGTACTTTACCTCGAGATCTTGTGGATGATGAAGACTTAGATGATGTGGAAGATCGTGGTGAAGATGATGTAGTGGAATATGACTTAGGAGCACGAGAGTTATGACCTTGAACATGTTGAGTTGTAGTCACTAAAGCAAGTGGATTAGCTGTCTTGGCAACACGTTCAGCTCGAATCTCATTTGCTTCATTCTGAAATTGCTTCAAGATGTCAAAGAGTCGATGATATGAGACCTCGTCTAACTTTTCTTGTTGTTTCACCAAAGTGACGAACCGTGTCCACTCGGGTTGAAGTTGTTGAAGAAATTGGACATTGACTTGCATGGTGGAGACTTGCAGATTATTTCTTGTCATGTCATTCATCATCTTATAAAACCTGGAGTAGTAAGAGTCAATTGGTTCTCCATCCCTTGAAGTAAACTTGCCAAAATTCCAAAACAAGTTTGTTTTGACATCTTGTTTGTTGAGTGATTCTCCTTGTTGCAAGCGTTCAATAGCAGTCCACATTTTATGTGCTGTAGGGCATGCATCAACCGTGGAATAAATGTCATCTCCAATCCCACTTAGAACCATATAGATGGCTTCCTTTTCTGCATCATGCCAAGCATAATTTTCAGGTGTGAGATCAGCTCTTGTTTCATCACGTTCACTTGCAGGAATTGGATCAGTAGTATCTGTGGATGCTCTTTGAGGAATTCAGATTTTCTTAAATACATATGGTCCATGAGTAATACATTTCCTCAAGGCGTTACCATTGGGTCTTGTATCAAGATATCGTATGAAGCGAGATTGCCATTGAGCATACCGACCAGACACAAGCATTGGTGGTCTCTCTTTATTACCCGCCACCATGATATTGTTGTTTGTGACACGATACTCTTGAGTAGAATCCATATCTAGAGACTTGAAATCGATGAATTGAAAATGGATCTTAAGTAGATGTGTGTTGATTGTTGTTGTCGATGAAAAATGTTAAAATCCCCTAAAAATTGTCTTCACAAGAAACCAAAAAATCGAAGGCGAAAAATCACACGTAAAAATTTTCACTTTTGGGGTTTTTTTTTTGGAATAATGAGGTTTTCAGAAAAATCTTTCTTCGGAATAATGATGTTTTCAGAAAAATGCAAATCTTCGAAATAAGTACTATCTTCGGAATAATCTTCGGAATAAGCAAGTCTTCGGAATAATCTTCGGAATAAGCAATTCTTCGGAATAAGCAATTCTTCGGAATAATGAGTTTCCAGAAAAACGTGGATCTTCGGAATAATTGAGTTTTTAGAGAAATCTTCGGATAAATGGATTTTCAGAACTTTCTTCAGAATAAGTGCTTTTTCGGAATGTTGATGTTTTCAGAGAAAATTTCAGAAAAACCCACTTTTTCGGAATAAACACTTTTTCAGAAAAATTCACTTCTTTAGAATAATGGGTTTTTCAGAATAAACAAGATTCAGATAAAGATAATCTTCGGAATAACTAACAAACCTGAAATCTTCGGAATATGCCAGTTTTTCAGAAAAATTCACTTTTTCAGAATATTCACTTCTTCGGAATAGTAAACCCTTTTCCGAAAATCTGTTTTTTCGGAATAGTTAACCCTTTTCTGTAAATCTTCTTTTCGGAATGTTTTTTTTTCTTTTTTTTCTTTTTTTTTCTTTTCGGAATGTTCTTGAAGCAATGAAACAGTAAGTCAAAAAACAATCCAAACACCTCAAAATCTTGCGATTTTGACCACGAAAACCAAACCAAATCCCTACCAAATCGATATAAATGATTTATATCAAGATTTCTAGCCCGAAAATACTAAACAAAATTTAATTCGGGATGATTTATATGGAAAAATCAACCGAATCAAATTCAAACCAAACAACCAAACACAATCTACCCCGTGGCGATTGATACCAAATGTTGTCCCATATTATTATGATGATTAATGATAGAAAATAGATGAAAAGAGATGGATTCCTAGAGAGAGAAAGTAGAGAGAGAGATGATTAACTTTGTGAATATTAGATTAGGAATAATGAGAGTTACAAATGACCATCCACCCTCCTAACATGCTAGGAGGGTAGTATATATAGTCCACCCACATGCGGGCTTTAATGGGCTATATATTGGGCCGGGCTTGTCTTTTGGACTTTAATTATTTTAAATCCAAGCCCGTAAACCACGACTAATTAACTACCTATTACAACGTTCTAATAAATATTACAATAGAAACCTATGACCAAACATTCTTGTTTGACTCAATGAGGCTAACAATTAATTTATCACAATTATAATTAACCAAGATTAGGGCTACATACCTTTATCCTAGCAAGATCTACAAGTCGACAGAACGGTCACCGGCAGAGATAGATCACGAACACCACCAGGATATAGTCTAAAGCAAGACTACACCACGATCTTGTACACACGTAATGCGGCAAGTTAATCGTGAGTCTAGCACGAACAAACCGAGCTTCCAAGTCTATGGAGGATCTACCCAACAACCCTAGAGAGGGGCTAGGACTAGATCTACAATAGCTTAATGAAAAACAAAGAAGAACCCTAAATTGAGGGTGTTTGGTTGGCGGTTAGAGAGCAAGAGAAAGGGAGAGGAGTGAAAAATTTACGAAGCCTTGGTTTGTTTATATAGACCTTGGAAAACTTCTCCTCCAAGGTTTAAACAAATTTAAGGCAACAAAATCTTTTCCCTTCCCTTTTGTCTCTCTCTTTGGTCGGATATACACAAGCCCACAAGGGGGTTTGCGGAACTTTTCCGACACCTTCTTTTAGCTTCTATAATATTCTATAACGGTCGTTTAATACTTAACTTTTATTTATTTAACGATCTTTGGTTTAAGCTACGGTTTGATTTAATAAATATAATAAATATATTTAATAAATAAATTAACCCTTTACGTAATGTGTGCAATCCCGTGATCTCGAGTTCGATCCTATCACACGACTATCGATTTTAAGTCCATAAACTTTCAGCTCCCACTTAGACAAAATTCGAATATCGTGATCACATTGATTAGAGTCTAGTTACACTAACAATGTCACTAGTACAACTCGAGTAAGGTTTCTTGGACAAGAACCTTTTAATGATATATAATCATTATTATTATCCTTTCATTTCAAATACATCGTTAACAAGGATATGGATCTCAGTCATTCCTTTCATTAACTATTATGTTTCTCGTTTACGGATATAGCAAGATTACCAAAACACATTTGGGTGTGGCCACACAAACATCTTACTACTCCCCTAAGGGGCCCAGCTGTATTTATACTTCAAAATAATTTGAAGAAAACAAATCCCATTTTGACTACAAGAAAAACACATGAACCTTGCAACACTTCTGAAAATAACCCTTATATCTACCAGTTACGTTTAGCGTTAGGTTATCTCACAGAAATGCACTACATCCAATGCAGTTTTCTGGTATCTCAGGTCTAAGGATAACTATTTATGATTTACTTAATGACAAAGATCCATAAAGTAAAATCATATAGTTGGGATAAGTCCAATATTTGATCCATCAAATATCATCCAAAATTGACCAATATACTTTCAAGTATACTTTGTCACTATTTTGAATTGTCTTAATTTAATAATACTCCCATATTATTAATCGACAACGGACATTTAGAAACATCATAATGCTCATGGATTAAAACATGTAAAATAGGATACAAAATCAAATAACAGAAAAATAAACGAAATCCAATCTTTATTTCATCAATTCAATAATGTCTTACATCCTTTATCCAGATACTAATCAACAGATTTATTGTATGAATTCGCTAGCTAGTTGCAGCCCAATAGCTTTGGCATACTTAACTACCTTTGGCCTAGATAAAGCCTAAAAGGATCTGCTACGTTATCATTTGTGTGAACTTTTATTAATTTTATTTCTCGAGCTTCCACTTGTTCTCGAACGTAGTGATATCTACGTTTAAAGTGTCTGGCGCCTTTCATAACTCCAGGGTCATTGTCGAATATTATTGCAGCAGAATTGTCGCAATATATATCAATAGGTTCTTTAATTGAAGGCATCACTCCAAGATCTCCAATAAACTTCCTAGTCCAAACAGCTTCCATTGCAGCTTCTGAAGCGGCCATGTACTCGGATTGAGTCGCATGCATAGCAATGGTTTTCTGGTTACTGATCTTCCAGTCAACTGCTCATCCATTGATGACAAACATGTAACCCGTATGAGACTTCCTATCCTCTTTATCACATTGCCAGGACGCATCACAGAACCCTGTTACATTCCATTCTGTGTCTGGCTTACCCCCAAATACCAAAAACATATCTTTCGTACTTCTCAAATACTTTACAATATGCTTAACAGCAGTCCAGTGGAAATTTCTTGGATTCAGTTGGTATCTACTGACCAAGTTCTGAGCAAACGCCACATCAGGCCTTGTGCATCTTACATCATACATAATAGATCCTACAGCCGAAGCATAAGGCACCTTTCGCATGTAAGCCACCTCTTCGGGTGTTGATGCATCTTTCTCATGACTTAACTCATGCTTAACCTCCATCGGTTGAAAACCTTTCTTAGAGTTATGCATGTTATACTTCTTTAATATATTATCAATATAAGCATCTTGACTAAGACCAATTAACCGTCTACTCCTATCTCGATAGATTTTAATTCCCAGAATATATGCAGCATCTCCCAAATCCTTCATAGAAAAACATTTACCAAGATAATCCTTAACTTCCTTAAGTCTTGGAATGTTACTTCCCATGATTAATATGTCATCGACATATAAAATTAGGAACACTACATTACTCCCACTAGCTTTTCAATATACACATGGCTCATCACGATTTTGAATAAATCCGAACTTTTTGATTTCTTCATCAAATCGCTTATTCCATTAACGTGATGCTTGCTTTAAACCATAAATAGATCTTTGAAGTTTGCACACGCGCTTTGGATATTTAGGATCAACGTAACCTTCCGGTTGTTGCATATAGATGTCTTCATCTAAGCGACCGTTCAAGAAGGCAGTTTTAACATCCATTTGCCATATCTCATAGTCATAGTATGCTGCTATAGCTATGAGAATCCTAATAGCTCGTAAGTCTGCTACAGGAGAAAATGTCTCCTCGTAGTCTACGCCAAAAGTTTGAGTAAAACCTTTAGCTACTAAACGTGCTTTATAGGATTGTATTTCACCATCCATATCGTTTTACTTCTTATAGATCCACCTATTTTTCACTACTTTAGCATTTTTAGGCGCGTCTACAAGAATCCAAACATCGTTGATTACCATTGATTTCATTTCCTCATTCATCGCAACTATCCATTTTGACTTTTCTGGATCAGACATTGCGGATCGATAGTTAGCAGGTTCACCAAGATCCCCTACTTCCTCCTCATCATCCTCTATGTGAAGACATAGTTTGTCTGGCGCACGTATGGTTCTTTGAGACCTACATGGAGGAATTAATTCTGGTGGAACTCCCAGACTTTCTGGTTCTACAGGAATTTCTTCGCTAGTATTTTCAGAAGGCAATGTATCTTCTTGGATTTCTTCAAGATCGTAATTTTTCCCACTAATTTCTTGATTTACAAGATCACTTTCAAGGAAGTCTCCATACCGAGCCACAACTACTTTGTTCTCAGCCGGATAATAAAAGTAGTAACCCATAGTTTTCTTAGGGTAACCTACAAAGATACATTTTACTGAGCGTTGTTGGAGTTTATCTCCAGAGTCACGTTTCACATACGCCTCACAACCCCAGATTTTCAAATAAGACAAATATGGCTTCTTGCCATGCCATAGTTTATATGGTGTCTTATCAACCTTTTTGTGGGAACCATATTCAGAATACGAACAGCAGATTCAAGAGCATAATCCCAAAAGGATAATGGTAAAGCTGTAAGATTAAACATAGATCGCACCATATCTAATAATGTATGATTTCTCCTTTCAGATACACCATTTTGTTGTGGAGTATATGGAGAAGTAAGTTTCTGAACAATTCCATTCTCACTTAAATAATCTTTAAACTCTTGACTTAAATATTCCCCACCTTGATCAGAACGAAGAGTTTTAATCTTCTTTCCTAGCTGTAACTCTACTTCTGCTTTAAACGTTTTGAATGTTTCAAACACCTCATGTTTATGCTTAAGTAAATAAACATAACCATAACGACTATAATCATCCGTAAACGTTAAGAAGTAGCTAGCACCTTTCCTTGACACATGTCTAAGTGGTCCACACACATCAGTATGTATCAAACCAAGTAGTTCAGTAGCCCTTTCAATATTGCTATTAAAAGGTTTCTTGGTCATCTTTCCAGAGATACAAGATTCGCATTTATCAAATGATTCATCATTGATATTTTCCAAAAGACCATCACGTTGAAACTTTTGTATGCGAGTCTTCCCAATATGGGCAAGTCTACAATGCCAAAGATAAGAAGAGTTCTTGTCTAACTTTCTCTTATTATTCATGCTAAAAACAGAAAAAATTTTCCTCTTGGAATTATTATCATGCATGTTAATTTCAAAAACACCATTCACAGAAATTGCATCAAAATAGAATAAAACATCTTTGAAAACAATAAATTCTATTATTATCAATTGTGTGATTAAATCCAAGATCTAACATACAAGAAAAGGAAATGACACCCCTAACAATTGGAGGTGCATAATGACAATTATTTAAAAACAATACTAAACCCGAAGGTAAAAGTAATTTAAATATTCCTATAGCTTCAACCGCTGCTTGTGCGCCATTGCCCACTTGCAGAAATTGTTCCCCACAGGAAAGCTTCCTCTTCAACTCAAATCCCTGCAGGGTATTACAAATGTTAATACCATATCCCGTATCATATACCCAGGAGTATGATTTGTATGTAAGATTAAATAACTCTATCATAAATAAGTTACCTGAAGATGCTGCAGCAGCTAGCTCAGCCTTCTTCTTATGTTCTTGCATTTCATGGAGATAGAGAGAGCAATTTCTCTTCCAGTGTCCAGTCATCTTGCAGTGGTGACAAGTCTCATCTTTTTTAGATTGACCTTTCTTGACAAAGTTCTACTTTGGTTTGGATGGAGTCGCAACTTGTTTGCTCTTATCAACCTTGCCTTTGCCTTTCTGCTTCTTATTCACTTGCGGTTTTGGTTTAGTCACTCTACCCTTTTGCACATAAAGTACTTGAGGAGTAGCAGTGGATGCCTTATCTTTCAACCCCTTTTCAAAGTCAATGAGCATTGCATGCAGATCATTAACCGTCTTTCCCGAGCAATTCATATTATAGTTACGAAGGAAATCATTGAAGTCCTTATTAAGGGACCTATTGATCAAGTTGATAGCCATATTATGATCATAGGGTTGTCCTAGTGCGATGAGTTGTTCCATATAACCCCTCATTTCCATATAATGGGCACTTACGGACTTTCCACGAGCTTGCTTGCAACTATGTAGAGCATCAACCAAATCATAGATCTCTACAGCTTGCGGCGTTTCATACACAGCCTTGAGTTCATCAAGCATTCGCTGAGGTGAAAATAGCTCATACTTTCTTTGAAGTGATGATGCCATTGTCACTAACATTATAGCAGCCACCTCATGGTGCTTCTTAACGTTAGCAGCGTGTTGAAGCCTTTCCGCATCAGATGCTCCTTCAGCAAGATCCTCCGGAAAAGGAGTAGTCAAGATATCAATAGTATCGGCTGCTCTCAGAACAATTCTTAGTGAGCGATACCAGTCATTGAAATTAGGGCCAGTAAGTTCAGGTCGTTCAAAGAAAGCTTTGAACGCCGAGATTATTGTCAGATTGTTTTCGGGTTGAGCCATTTCTACAGAAATAAGTTTAAACATTAGTATTTTTGATAATACAATTCAAGAAAATAAAATTACCCCAGTAATAAAACCATAGTATTTTCCTTAAAAAACTAGAATCCATATTGACATAGATTTATCACATCAGTTGATCTGCTAGTGACAAATGTATTCAACACAGTAACTTGTCGAACAATAATTGACAAACAAATTTGCAATTTCTAGATACGTTAGGGATTTACATTACCAAAATCATTTGCATTGTAAACATGTTTCATCCCTACTTTACGCCTTAAGTTTCCAGTTCTTACTGAGTAACTTAATTAAGTCGACTAATCTAAAGAACGTAAAACCTTCATGTGCAATCTTATTCAGTCATGAAGTTTTCTCTCCATTACAACATCGTCCAATATCTTATATGACGACAATTGTAACTTCAAGTGTTCGTCAATTAGATGGCATATGACTTAAATTTTTAGGGTATAGATTTTGGTGTCAAAATCATGTATGGAGAAGCATGCATACATCTCCATAACACAAGTTTAATAAAACGTTTAGTAAACTTTTTGGTGAGACTAAAATTTCCTCATATATTTGCAAGTTGAGGTATTGGTTAAACCAATTAAAGATTTTACACACAACTAAATTCACACCGTACTTTTTCTAGAACTTAGTTAAAGCACAAAGAAATAACCTTATTCATTGTGTTTTGGATGTGAATTAATGCATTTAAATCAACCTTAAAGAAATAAACAAATAAAAACCGTAGGTAATTCCAATTTTGACGCACAGGCGAGCCGGGAATTTGGTCAGCGCTGAAGCATAACACCTCCTTCCTTAACCGGGTACTTGACTAGAGGTGCGTTATACCCACTTTATAGTTTGCCAAAATTGAGTAGGCCGTTAAGTTGCTATTGATATTCTAATCAACGCAAATCATATGTAATTTAGATCTCAAAACAATTCATTAATTTTGATAGGATTTAGTCCAAATTATTTTTCTTAAAAAAAACTACCCTTGTTTACAACATACAATATAAAAAACGCATGAAAACAAGTAGTACAAAAAAACTAAATCAAATAGCCACATGCATAACAATTTATTCAAAGAACATAAAATCTAGGGTTTTTATAAACATAAAAAGTCTTCCCTAATTTTAAAACTTTGAATCAAATAAAGCAAATAGCAATCAAAATTATATGATCCGTAAAAACATGTATGTTTGTTACGGATCTCTCACATTCTCTTAACAATTATAAACTACGGATCGTAACCACACATGTCATAACAATTAATTCATGCAAAACATCTAAAGTTATTTACCATGTAATTTTAGGGTTTACAAATTTTATTTTATTTTTATAAAAAATTCGGCCAGATTCGATTTTAAAAATAATAAAAAACAAAAAAAACTAATTTTTATAAAACCTAAAAAACAACATGTAATTTTTAACACAAATCAATATTAGTTTAAAAAACTTTAGATCTTGATAATCATAATCATGTTAAAACGGCTCTCGATGCCACTGAATGTTTATATTTATCATAACAATCATTAAAAACCCTAATATGGATCAAAGCACATACAGCGGAAGCAAATTAACAAGATCATTAATTTAACACAATTATAATTAACCAAGATTGGGTTACATACCTTTATCCTAGCAAGATCTACAAGTAGACAGAACGGTCACCGGAAGAGATAGATCACGAACACCACCAGGATATAGTCTAAAGCAGGACTACACCACGATCTTGTACACACGTAATGCGGGGAGTTAATCGTGAGTCTAGCACGAACAAACCGAGCTTCCAAGTCTATGGAGGATCTACCCAACAACCCTAGAGAGGGGCCAGGACTAGATCTACAATGGCTTAAAGAAAAACAAAGAAGAACCCTAAATTGAGGGTGTTTGGCCGGCGGTTAGAGAGCAAGAGAAAGGGAGAGGAGTGAAAAAATTATGAAGCCTTGGTTTGTTTATATAGACCTTGGAAAACTTCTCCTCCAAGGTTTAAACAAATTTAAGGCAACAAAATCTTTTCCCTTCCCTTTTCTCTCTCTCTTTGGCCGTATATACACAAGCCCACAATGGGGTTTCCGGAACTTAGCTTCTATAATATTCTATAGCGATCGTTTAATACTTAACTTTTAATTATTTAACGATCGTTAGTTTAAGCTACGGTTTGATTTAATAAATATAATAAATATATTTAATAAATAAATTAACCCTATACGTAATGTGTGCAATCCCATGATCTCGAGTTCGATCCTATCACATGACTATCGATTTTAAGTCAATAACTTTCACAAATTACTGAAAACAATAAGTTCTCCTTCTTTACCCAAAGTATAAAGATCTCCACCATAAAAAGTTGGAAAACAGATAGTATGTGGATGAGGGCCAAGATCAAGTGTACGCCATGTTGTTTCTTTGTTCACAAAGAGGATGTCAGCACGCCAATATCCTAGTATTGTAAATCCAGTAACCATACAATCAAGGGAAGTAGGTGGTGCTGAAAAACAAAACCTTTTCAGTCTAATTTCCGCATTTGGGAGGTCGTCCCGGATATCATCTATGAAAGGGTTGTAGAATACTAAGCGATTTGACTTGTTGCCCTTAAACAGTAACCAGCCAAACCTCGAGCTTTCGAATTGCCCATCAACAAATGGCAGACCGCCATCAGTCAGGGGTCTTTTCATATAGTAGTTGTCACCCAACAAAGGATCAATAAAAGTGATCATACCTCGCTTTGTGTTTACTACCATCAGCCAAGGTGAAACAAATGAATAGTATTGCAATCTTCTTATTGATCTTTTATTTCTCCATTTAATCAAAGGTGCAACTAAATGACACTGTTTGCATGTAGTACAAAAGTTCATGTATTCAACACCAACACAATACTCCATAATTGTCTCCAAAATATCGAACAGAATATCGACGAGGCGCAATTCCTTAAATTTAATCGCATCATCCATAGCTGGTCGTTGGAATGAATTACGTATTTAGATTCTCCATTATCATCTTCTAGCCTACATAAATAAATAATTTCAAGAAACAATTTCCCCATCATAAAAGGGGTTCTTTTTTGGCATAAAGCATAGCTTTATTTCATTAATCTCGTTTTAGTCACCATACATATTTTGTTGTACATACGAGTCATCAAAAAAAGATTTTTGTCCCATATGGGTAATTTTGTAAACAATAATCCATTAAACCAAACCAATGTTCAAAAGTGATGATTTTTATACACATATTTTAAATCTTGTGCAACCACATTTTATTGATATATTGGTTACAAATTGACTCAAATGAAACAGACAACCATCCATTAATGACTCAAATGTACAAAAGATAGGGTAGACGGGCAAAAATAGGACATATGAAAAAGTATATTGGGATCTTATGTATAAGGGCCACATTAAACACATATGATCAACAAACACACAAATAAAATGAAATAGGTAAATATGAAATACCTGCATTCCCACATTGAGATATGGCTTGTAGGCAGCATTGGCAAGGGTATAGGAAATAGCGACATGGTATCATTTTTTAAATGGTATGAATACATTGTTTTGCCTATTCCGCTACGAATGTGTACAAAACCTCCTAAATCTGATGCAGTTACATGTCTATAAGAAACTGAGTTATCACGGGCAAGATCCAGAAAAAAATTAGCTTCTTTGAGGTCATCAATTACTTCCCATGTTTCTTTAAAAGATTTTGGCACATGTTTATTCTTGAAACCACTTAAGTCCTAGTGGCATTCCCTTTTTTCCCAATCTATACAAGTGATTGTTAGACGAGGCCCAAGCCTATAGGCTTAGGGCCTGTTAGGTTTAGGGTTAAAATAGCTTATTTACAAAGCTATGTATTCATTATAAATATATATGAAATTCTCATTATGTAATGACAGAAAACATTCAATCAATACAATCTATTTGTTATCTTTCATGGTATCAGAGCTTTAGGTACAACCCATCACAAAAAAGTTATCCTCCGATCATCGGTGACGATGATTCGGAGGGATCCCGCTTAATTCCTGTTTCTCTTCACTTTTTCATAATTAGTTTATTTGTTATCGAGTAAATCACAGCTTCCAAAACCCTAGCCGTCATAATACATCTCCAATACAATCAACAATTATATTTTTCTTCAATCACCATTATTTTTTTTGTTTTCCCGGAGATCATTGCCATTTTACAAAAATAGTTGGTAAAAACTACCTAAAGACAAAGCAAGCCACACAAAGGAGGAAGCCGCAAGCAGCTAACAACTATGTCGTCAAATACAATTATACATCTGTCTCAACAAAGAAAAAGAAGATGATTGAAGAAAGAGCTTTCAACATGTGTTCCAGTTTGTCCGTCGAGAAGCCTCCCGTTCAAACTGCGAGGGAGTGTTAGACGATGCCCAAGCCTATAGGCTTAGGGCCCGTTAGGTTTAGGGTTAAGATAGATTATTTACAAATCTATGTATTCATTATAAATACATATCCAATTCTCATTATGTAATGACAGAAAATATTCAATCAATACAATCTATTTGTTATCTTTCATGATAGAACAAGTTAATTCCCCATCGGATGCTTTGTTTTATTAATCACAATATATAGATATCACAAGAGAGAAACCCTAGCGGACCATAAGCCCACAAACCGGGCTAGGGCCTTATTTATCTACTAATACTCCCCCGCAGTTTGAGCGAGAGGTCTTCGCACGTTCAAACTGAAACGAAACTCAAGAAATAAAGCACTCGGAAGACCTTTGGTGAAGATATCCGCATATTGAAACCGAGATGAAACATGTAAAACACACACTTGCCCAGAAGCCACATAATCACGAACAAAATGTATATCTATCTCGATATGTTTAGTACGCTGATGTTGTACCGGATTAGTCGAAAGGTAAACGGCACTAGCATTATCACAATAAACAAGTGTAGCAGTATGTAAAGGAGTATGTAATTCCAACAAAAGATTACGAATCCAGGCAGTTTCAGCGACAACATTAGCAACACCTCGATATTCCGCTTCAGCACTAGAACGAGATACAGTAACCTGTCGTTTAGCAGACCATGAAAGTAGATTATCCCCAAGGAAAAAACAATACTAGAAGTGGAGCGACAGGTGACTGGGCAACCTGCCCAATCAGCATCGGTGTTGCAGTGAACTGAGTAATAGTAGAAACATGCAACTGAATTCCATGATCAAGAGTACCACGTACATATCGAAGAATCCTCTTCAAAGCAACAAGATGAGGCTCACGAGGATCATGCATATAGAGGCAAATTTGTTGAACAACATAAGAAATATCTGGTCGCGTAAAAGTAAGATATTGAAGAGCACCCGCCAAGCTACGATACAAGGTGGAATTAGAAACCGGGTCACCATCAAGACCTAGCTTGGATTCAGTATCGACTGGAGTCCTACAAGGATTACAATTCTGCATATGAGCTCTCTCAAGAATCTCTTGAGCAAATTTGGATTGGGATAAAGATAAACCGGATGCAGTCCGTTGAGCAGAAATACCAAGAAAATAACTAAGAGAACCTAAATCTCTCATCGCAAACTCGCCATGAAGAGAGCGAATAATACGTTGTAGCAATGATGTAGATGATGTAGTAAGTATAATATCATCCACGTATAATAACAGATAAGTAATGTCCGATCCAACATGATAAACAAATAAAGATGCATCGGTTTTATTGTGTTGAAAACCAACCCGAGTAGAGAAGCTAGCAAAACGCTGGAACCAAGCTCGAGGAGCCTGCTTAAGGCCATATAATGATTTCTGCATGTGACAAACATAATCTGGTCTGGCAGAATCAACAAATCCTGGAGGCTGGTGCATATAAACAGTCTTAGATAAATGACCATGTGGAAAGGCATTCTTCACGTCAAGCTGATGAATAGGCCACTGACGAGAAACTGCGAGACTCAAAACTGTATGAATGGTAGCCGGTTTAACCACCAGCCTAAATGTCTCATCACAATCAATACCCTGATGTTGACTTCGTCCGTCGACAACAAGACGAGCCTTATACCTGCTTAATGAGCCATCTGCATGAAACTTATGTTTGAAAAGCCACATAGAACGAACAACATTAGTGTTAGCTGGACGAGGCACAAGAACCCACGTTCTGTTAGCATTTAAAGCATTATATTCATGTAGCATAGCTTCTTTCCAGTTAGGGTCCCGAAGAGCATGGACATGCGAGCGAGGAAGCGGTGAAGTAGTGGTAATATTTAGAGACATGCGTGTGAGAGGTTTTGAAATGCCAGACTTTGCACGTGTGACCATTGGATGAACATTATCGACGGGATTAAGTGATGGTTGGGCTGAAGAATAGACAACGAATGGGTTAGAGGTGGAGGTATTTTGTTGTTGAGTCATAGGTGAAACACGTGGTGATGGGGTAGAATCGACGTGGTTGGTCGAGGTTGTTGAGGCAGTTTGTTTTTGGGCCATAGGGGAAACAGTGGGTGGTGGACTATCGTTGGTTTGGTGGGTTGGTGGTGTAGGAGGCGGTGATGGGGTTGGATTAGTTTTGTTAGCCTCAACATATTGAGTCGAACAAGAATGCTCGGTCATAGGTTATTAGTGTAACATTAGTTAGAACGTTGTAATAGGTAGTTAATTAGTCGTGGTTTACGGGCTTGGATTTAAACTAATTAAAGTCCAAAAGACAAGCCCGACCCAATATATAGTCCATTAAAGCCCGCATGTGGGTGGACTATATATACTACCCTCCTAGCATGTTAGGAGGGTTGGTTATTCATTTTTTCTCACTTCTAATCTAATATTTCCAAAAGTTAATCCTCTCCTCCTCTCTACTTTCTCTCACTACTTTCTCTCTCTAGGAATTCATCTCTTCTTCATCTATTTTCTTTCTTTTTTCATTGCTTAATCATCACAAATATATGGGACAACAAGTTTGTTGGTTTGGTTGGGTAGCAGTTGTGTGATTAGGACTGATATGAGAGGGTGGAGGTAATGGCAGAAGTAGAAAATCATATGAAGGTTTAATATAAGACGTGAGAGTCCCAAATGGGAAACGTCTTCATAAAACCGTACATGTCTCGAGATAATTATCTTATTGGAGGACAAGTCAAGATATCGATAACCACGGTGATTGGCGGGGTAACCTAGAAAGATGCATGGTGTAGAACGGGGTTCAAGTTTGTGTGCAACATCAACATGAGGATAGCAAAGGCATCCAAAAAGACGCAAATGTTCATATGTGGGTGTTTGGTTGTAGAGTTTGGTGAATGGTATGTCATTGTTGATGGCGGTAGAAGGTAATATATTTAAAAGGTGAGCGGCCATATTAAGAGCTTCCACCTAATAAGATGGAGGTATGTGAGCTTGAAAAAGTAATGTGGGGATAAGGTTATTAATTGTGCGAAGCATACGTTCAGATTTACCATTCTGTTGTGAAGTACGAGGGCAAGAAAATCAAAATTCTATGCCATTTTGGCGAAAAAGGTTATGGAAACGGGTGTTGTCATATTCACCCCCATGGTCACACTGTAAAGCCTTTATGTCGACATTAAATTGTTTGTTGACATAAGCACGAAAAGCAACAAAATTATCAAACAAGTGTAACTTTTTATGCAAAGGGTAAACCCAAACAAAGTGCGAAAAATGATCTAAGAATATAGCATAATATTCTATTCCACTATCACTTGGAATCAGTGATGTCCATATATCAGAGTGGATAATTTCAAACACAGACTTAACAGAAGACTCGGAACTATAAAACGGAAGCTTAAGATGTTTACCTAATTGACACGCGTGACACAAAGTGGACCGCTTTGATTTATTACATGAAATTAATTTCTTGACTCTAAACGACGAAGCACATCGTCCCCGGGATAACCGAGGCATCTGTGCCAAGTAGTGGAACTAAAGGAAAGCAAAACAACTGGAGTTTCTAATGGAGGTTGCTGAGTGACCGGGTAAAGGTCGCCCTTACTATCACATCGGAGAAGGAGCTTTTGGGTATGATAATCCTTTACAGAAAAATCATAAGCATCAAATTCAACAGAAACGTCGTTATCACGGGTAAATTTACGAACAGAAATTAAATTTTTAATTATGTGAGGTGTGACAAGAATTTGATTCAAAAGAAGAGAGGCTTTTGAGATGTATGCAAGAAGCTATGTCCGGTATGAGTGACAGGAATAAAGTTACCATTGCCAACAAATACAGATGGATAAATGATCGAACTGGTAAAAGAAGTGAGTATACCTGTATTGTCCGCCAGGTGAGAGGATTCTCCGGTGTCCATATTCCAAGAAAAATCTTGAGGAGTCATAGTCTAAAATGCATGCGGAAACATAGTAGCTTGAGAAGCTGGAGGCAGGATCATACTGGTATACCGGCTGAAACAGTGGCATACTGTGTTGGTAAGCATTGGGCGTGAATGTAACCGTACTGATTTGAAAAAGAGCTGGGCTGAGCCATTTGACTTGTAAACTGGGCTTGCATAACTTGGGCTGGATCATGAAAATAATAGGCTGCCATTGGCTGAAATATTTTTGTAATCACTAATATCTTATAATGAACAAACAATGCATATGTATTCGGATAAGCGGCGCATCACTTGGTTGATTAAAAAAACCAATGAATGATAACAACAAGCAATTAAAGCAAAGAATGAGTGCAAAAAAAAATATCAAACATCTAACTTGGCATGATCCAATAAGAAACTGAGGGTTTGTTTTTTCTTTTTTGATTCGACACACTTTTTGTTAATATCGGTGGAAGGTTTTTTTTTTGGTGGGTGTTTAGGCTCTGATTACCATGATAGAACAAGTTAATTCCCCATCAGATGCTTTGTTTTATTAATCACAATATAATGATATCACAAGAGAGAAACCCTAGCGGACCCTAAGCCCACAAACCGGGCTCGGGCCTTATTTATCTACTAATAGTGATATCTGATTTATACAAATCCACACGAATAGGGCATTCTTTCTTATTTTCCTCTTTAGAATAAGTTCTAATTACAATGAAGAACAATTATGTAGAAGAACCTTTCAAATAGTAATGAATCTTGTCTCCACCAAGATGACTGAAGGGAGGAAAAAGGCATCCTCCAAATAGCATTAGTTTTATCACAACTTCTTTATCCTTAACCACGATGTCAACATGTATGATAGAAAAAAAAATAGAGCCATCGGTACTTAAGGCAAACACTTTACCATGGCAACAAGTTAGACACTTTAATAATTTACCATCGGAAGTTAATCTCTTGAGGTGATAGGTGTATGACATTTCGATCTATCTAAATTTCGAAAAAAATGCAAAGGCAGATTTATTGGTTCTTGTTAACAAAAGAATTGAACTCGAGTCATTGGGAGGGGCCGACAAACAACACTCGCCGATAGACTCATACTCTCCATCTTCCAAGATCAAGGCGGGGAAACATATGATCTTAGAAGTCGCTTGGTTCCAGAGAGACCATCTATTGTTGTTTTGATGGTTGGAAAGTACCACTCAACCATGGAAACATCCTCGTATACGTTTCCCAAGCAACTCAGGGATTCGACCCCGATAATGAGGCAACTCGTTATGTATCGTGTAAAAAAACAGGTCTTGAATATTGTGCTCTTCGTCTTCTAAACTTTGGGCAACCAACCATGGATATTTTGAAGATAACGAAGGGAAACCTTCATATATCGAACCACTAGAAATCTGATCCATCTAAAGAGGTGTACAAAACACATATCTGTATTTAGAATGTACGGAGTAATTTAACAATGCATTATCATATGTCCAATTTGAAATACTGTAATAAAAGTAAAAACACAAAAATAAAAAAGTGTTTATCAAACATTAACATAAGCCAATTAAACAATCGAAAATCTTCTTGCTTTGATAAGAATAGAAAAACAGCAAACCAATATAACATCCTAATAATAAGTAGAAAACAATTCGTACCTCAAACTTGATAGATGATACTTTAAAATGACGATTTATGAGACAGAGTTTAGGAACCGAGTACTAATTTTATGTTTATCGAAACAAAGTTTAGGAGACGAATGACTAAGGAGGGTGTTTTGAACTGTTGATCGGTTAGTTCCCAGGTCACTCGGTTTACTCGTGTTGGTTAAACAATTTTTTTTTAAGAAAAAGAATGTCATAACATTAAAACAACACACTAAGAGCCCTGGGTACGGTTGAGCCGTGGAACTCAAGCCGTGGGCAAAAAATACTGTCACGTCAGCTTTTTCTCCTATAACATCAAAACTCCCACTAACCCCACAACCCCCTCCCTCGTTAACACCAAAATTCCGGTATTATCGTGACCCCACCACTTTATTTTATTTTTTACATTCAACTATTTATTTTAAACTAAAACACATTTTATTCATAATAAAAATACAAATACAAATTTTCTAAAAAAAATACACGAAAAAAATTACAATTTAAAAAAATAACAATAATTTAAAAACATCAATGATTAAGGTTCACAAATGCTCAACTAGATCACGTCGAAGGTTATCGTGAACTTTCTTATCCTGAAGTTCCTTGTTTTTCCTTCTAGGTGTCTCACATCGTTCTGTCCAAGTACGTTTGATATTAGCTTGAGGCGGAGCGTACATAGTGTCGTATTCACTAATGTCGAACTTTTGGTCTTCCAATATCATGTTATGTAGTATGATGCCATAATACATGATTATTTTAAGCGTGCTGACTTGGTAACTTCGTGATGGTTGTCGAATAATCCCCCACCGACCTTGTAATACCCCGAACGCCCGCTCAATATCTTTTCTTGCACTTTCTTGAATTCTTTTAAATTTCATTTTCTTTTCGTCCGTTGCAATTGTATACGAATTAACAAACGAAGCCCATTGCGGATAAATTCCATCTGCTAAATAATATCCTTGCTTGTATGTTTTATCGTTTACAACAAATTTAGTATCTGGAGCCTCGTCCAAAAGAAGCTGATCAAATAACGGTGAATCATATAAAACATTAAGGTCGTTATTTGCCCCCCGACACACCAAAATAAGCATGCCATATCCATAAATGTTGGTCTACAACAACCTCGAGCATAAGTGTAGGGTATTTCTTATCACGCCTTTTAAATTGACCATGTAAGGATTTAGGAGAATTTTTCCATTCCCAGTGCATATAATCTATGCTCCCAAGCATACCCGGGAGATTATGTTTCCTATTGTGCAAATCATAAATATGCTCTACATCATCAGGAGTAAGCGTTCAAAGATACTTTTCTACATACAATACGTAAATGCATTTGGTAATGTTCCATAAGCATTCACGTAAACAACGTTCGGCTACTTACAAGTATTCATCCAGTAAATCGGGTGTTGTACCATAAGCCATTTGGCGTATAGCCGATGTGCATTTCATAGTGGCGCTAAAACCTAAACGACTCACTGCATCACAACGTTGTCTAAAGAAATAGAAGTAGGGGGTAGTGGTTGAACGTTGTAACTAGTTATATCATGAACTATTCTTCTAAAAAGGGTAGAACTCATATGATACCTTCGACGAAATCGATCCTCTGGATACTTTGGAGGAGTTTCAAGGTCACCAGAGTAATCGGCCATGAGGTTTTTTTCGCAGCTTCTCGTTCACGTGGGATGTATGTTCTAACGCGAGCACCAGAATTAACCCTAGTTTGTTACTCTTCATCATCTAACATCTCGATCTGTTCCCGATATTCAAGATATCGGGCAAAATCTTCGATATCATCTTGATCATACCTTTCGTAAATAGTCGACAAATCGGAACCTCCAAGATTCATTGATGAAATAGTGTGTGAATTGTATAAAATGGTATGTATTTGTGTAAATTATAGTGAAAATATGTGATAAAATAGGGTATTTAAGCCTTCCAAACGGTCAAAAATAAGCCAAAAAAACCCGTTACATAACGGCTAGTTTTTTTAAATTTTCAAAAAAAAATTATAAAGTAGCTCGTGGCGCGAGCCATGGTGTTTGTGGCTGCGTCATGGTGTCGCGCCGTGGCCATAACGTCGGCTGGCCATAGCCAACCCAAAACCCTTAACGCTGGGCATAGTATGGTTGGCGGCGCCATGGCTTCGCGGCATGGTGGCCAGCCAACTCACCAGTAGCCGTACCCATCCCTCTAAGGGCCTGTTTGTTTAGTCTTTTTATTAAGTCCTATAAAATTAAAATGTCTGTAAAAATATATGTTGTCTGTTTGTAGACGGATATATGGCTGTTTGTTTTGTCAACTAAATATAGAGTCTGAATCAGAGAAGTTTACTATTGTGTCCTTTTAAATTAGTTAAGTGAGGGAGTTAGAGGGTACATATAAAAAATAAAGATAATAAGTCATGACTTAATACAGAAAGAACCCTCCTGCTGGCTTTTTCCAGAAAGTGGTTAGTTTATTTTAAGCACAAAACAAACAAACTACTTATGACTTAATACAAATTCCTATTTCTTAATTAAGACTTTATAAGTCCTTATCAAACACTGCCTAAGTTCTTTTTTATTCTACCTTTTACGCGCGTTTCGTCTAGTTAAATAAAACTAAATTCAAATTGGAGTATGCTAGAATCACAAAGGTTTTACGAAATAAAATCTGCAAAATGATATAGCATGTTAAGATGTGGTGGTAATCTTTCTTACTTTTCAAATTATACTTTTTATAACCAATGATAACCATAACAACTCCTTTTATGGATTTTATTTTGTAAAATTTTTATAAGTCTAGCATTTCCATGAATTAAGTTTCGTTTTTAGGTTAACTCAAATTATATCAAGTAGAGTAAATTATAATTTTAGTCCTCATGGTTTACTGAGTATAACATTTTTGGTTAATTTTCAAAAAACGTTACGAATCCTAGTCAACCTCTGAAAACCCATTTCACTATTTGCCCAATTATTTGTTAACCATTTTGATGGTTACCTAATGTGAAATGACAAAAAAAACCCTCAAAATTGTATAAAAAGTTACCAAAAGTACCCTTCTAGCATTTATTATTATTATCTTTTTAATTATAAAATATCACTATTTTTATTATTGTTATTAGTATTATTTAAAAATAAAATTATTTTTATTTTTATTTTTATTCATTCTCTACCTTATGCATACTTAACAAAACAAATATAGACATATTCGCCTTCATCCAGCTCACATAAATATCAAGAAACTTAATCAAACACATTCTTTTATCATCTTCTTCAACCTCCTCCAAAAACCCAATCCAATATATTTTATTAACATGGGCGTTTTCCATCTTCAAACCCCACACTCATATATGGTGTTTATGATGGCGTTGACTCACAATCAAAAAGGTGATTTTTTTACAATTTGGTCACCACAACAGTGAAACACACACACACACACGTAACCAATCACCCTTTCTCAAATGTTAGGAATTATTTGTTAAGTGTCAAGTACCGTCAGTGTAATTTAAGTACTGTTAGTATTATGCAAGTACCGTTAGTGTTAACGCGGTACATAGTTAGTACTGCTACTTATAAAGTAAGTACTGCTATATTGATTAGGACGAATATATCTTTGTATAAGATATGTCATAGTTATAGTTAGAGTATATCTTATGTGATATAGTTAAATAGTTAGAATACTGGTAATATATCGTCTGTGATATAGTTATCTTTATAGAATATTCTAAGGTTTCTAGGGTTCCTTACTCTATAAAAGGAACATAGGTATAATGTCATTCATGTACCTCATTCAAGTCGATTAATAAGAGAATCAAATAGTTAAAAGTAATTCTGTTCTTCTGTGCTTTATAAGTTAGATTCCGCATAACTTATTTAGTTTGAGTAAGAGTTCTAAATGTGTTTTAGTTTGATTACAAACTACTATACTAGTTCTTAACAGAATATAGATCCAATCAAAGGGATCAACAAGTGGTATCAGAGCTCGTCGAGAAACTCTGGAAAAGAACACAACCGCAAATACTCCATTCATACCAAAACTCAATGTCTCAACCACAAGGTGATGATGCTCACTTGGATGATGTTCAATACCCTGATCCTATACCACAGGGACAACCACAAGTTGTGCATCCTGCACAAGCACAAGGTGTTCAAGCCGTGAATGCTGTAGCTACCTCTACAACTACAACACCTTCTCATACTCTTTCTGCTGTCAAACTCCCAGTGCTCAAAGGTGACAATTATGAGACATGGGCTATGCAGATGGAACATTACTTGAATCACACAGATCACACTGTGTGGCAAGTTATCAAGAATGGGAATACACCTAAGAAGCTATACTGGTTGCCTGATGGTACATGCTATGCTCTACTTGCTGTGGCTGCTGACTAGATACAAGCAGAGATCAGAGAGAGAAAAGCCAGAGCTGCTTTGTCTATGGCTCTTTCAGAAGACATATTACCACGCTTTCATCATTATAAGGATGCTAAAGCTATGTGGGATGCCATAAAACTTAGATTTGGAGGTAATGACAAATCTAAGAAGATAAAGAAGATTGTTCTTAAGCAAGAATTTGATAACTTCTCAATTTCCAATATAGAGGGAATACATGGTGGCTATGGAAGACTTAGTAAGCTGCTTATTCAATTAGCAGTTTATGGATAAGTAATTCCTAATGAAGAAGCTAATGTAAAATTCTTAAGAAGTGTTCCACCAGAGTGGAAAGTAATGCCTATGCACTTCATCACAAGAGATGATCTGGAAACAATTCCTTTTGATCATCTCTACAACAATCTTAGAGCATATGAGATGGATGTGAAAGGCATTGAGGTGACTAAGGCAGCGACTACAACAAAGTCTAACTTGGCTTTTGTGTAAGATGGAAACAGCGGTACTTATTTTCATAATACCGCTAGTGGATCAAGTAGCGGTACATACTTCGTAAATACCGCTGGAGGACTTACAAGTGATACTTACCCACAAAGTACTGAAGGCAGCCCCATAGTCTCTCAAAATCCACATGGAAGGTCTTCACCATTGTTTAGTGACAATGATGCCTTCTCATTCTTTGCTGGACAAGACAACATGCCAAGATTAACACTCAATGACTTGTTCCAAATGGATGATGCTGATGTTAAAGAGATGGATATTAAATGGCAAGTTGCTATGGTGTCAATAAGATCTAACAGGTTCTTCAAGAAGACTGGAAGAAAGATGACTGTTGATCCTAATGAGCCATTAGGATATGACAAGTCCAAAGTTGAATGTTATAACTATGGAAGGAATGGACACTTTGCAAGAGACTGTACTAGAGACAAAGCTGAGAGTATCAGTCAGAAGTCCAAGAACAGCTATAGAACCAGTCCAAGTATAACTGAAAGCTTTCCAAAAGGAAACAATAGGAGTCCTAAAGGAACCAAAGCATTGGTGACTGTAGATGGATTGGTGAACTAGGCTGAAGATGAAGAAGAAGAAGAGCTTAGTTTAATGGCTCTCTCACATGAAGATACTGAAGTACATCCTTGTTGTAAAGACTGTGTTCTTAAATTTAATAGCTTAAAAGTAGAACTAGAGGAACAATATCAAAAAGTTAACACATGCACTGTAGAATCAAATGCTTTTAATTAGGGTGTTGTTAAGTTTGAAGAAAATATATTTTTGTATAAAAAGGCTCAACAAAACTATGAAGAGAAAATAAGAATTTTAACTCTTCAAATGAGGGGAAAAATGTGGAAATTAAAGCATTTGAAAGACAACTTTTGAAAGTGTCAATAGAAAATGAAGCTTTAAAAGCCAGTATTTATAATGAAAGGGAAGTGATTAATCATTGGAAAAAGTCCTCTAAAGGACTGGGAAAACTGATTAATTCATAAATGGGGTATTATGATAAGTCAGGCCTAGGATATATTGAGGACCAACCTGGGATAACTTTAACTGACAAGGACTTTTAAAAGGGGATTTTTGATAGTTCTAGTAAGTTAGATAATACACCTAAGAATGATAGATATGCTAAAGGAATGAAGGCAGTTCCTCTACCACTATCAGGAATTTTCATGCCCCATAGTAATGATACAAGTATAGAGTTAGAAGAAGCAAAGGTTAAAAATACCTTAAACTCTAGTACTTTGTCCTAAGATAAGACTGTTGTGACCAAGAACATTGTTTATCCATCTTTAATGAACAATTTTGTTATGAAGAATCTAAGACTAGTTCTGCTCCCAAGTAGGTAATCCTAGCAAGATATTGGAAAATGATGTAAAACATAATAAAACCAAGAGGGGTGGGCTAGGTTTTGATAAAGTTAAGTCAAAACAACCTCTTGGGTCTTCTTTAAGAAGAAAAGGATGTTATGTTTGTGGTAGTCTAAGTCATTTTATCAAAGATTGTACTTGACATGAAGATAAAATTGTGAAACAAAAGGCTGCACAAAGGGTCATGAAAAACAGTAATGGGAAAAATGCACAGGTTAATAGGAATCAGAAACTTAAGAATGACAAACCTAAGTTTGATCACTCAAGGGTATCCGAACAGGTTAAAAATAACTCCACCAAAATTTTTGTTCCTAGAGCAGTACTTATGAAACAAGGTCTAGTACCTTTGAAGTCTGGTAAACCATGTACCAGCAAGTCTAGACATGCAAGTACTGCTAGACCAAACTTAAGTATTGTTGGTTTAAATTCTGTCAAACCAAAGTTCTCTAAGACTTCTAAGAATGTTGTTGAAAAAGCTAAAACATCCAGAAGTAAGGCTAATAACAAACCAGTGCAAATTTCCTAAAAGAGAAAAATCATGTGTTAAAGCAAGTACTGCTAAAGTAGTACTTAAGGCAAAGAAGTCTGAGCACATAGAGTCGCCCTATGTCTTTGACTAAATAACTGAAACCATGAAGTATAAGAGCAAAAGCAGCATTACTAGGAATGCTTCTGAACAGACTCTTAAGTGTGTAGATCCCACAAGATCTGAGCCAAATGTGCCTTGGGTCCCTGTTAAAAACTAATAAGTTTTGTTTGTGTGCAGGGGCATCTAATTGATGAATTGAAAGACAAAGGTATAGTAGATAGTGGATGCTCAAGACACATGATAAGAAACAAAGATTTTCTTGCTGAATTTGAAGAATTCAGAGGAGGACCAGTAGCCTTTGGAGGTAACAAAGGTAGAATCACTGGCAAAAAGAAAATCAACACAGGGAAGTTGGAATTTGATGGTGCTGTCTAAAGACTTTGAGATGCCTAAGGAATATCAAGTATTGCTTTAAGTACCTAGGCAAGAAAATATGTACACCTTTAATCTTCATACTATTACTCCAACAGGTGTTATTACATGTTTTCTAGCTAAGGCTTCTTTTGATGAGTCTAATTTATGACATAGAAGGTTAGGTCATGTGAATTTCAAGAATCTTAACAGATTAGTGAATAGGAATTTGGTTAGAGGTTTACCTAACAAATCTTTTCAAAATGTTTTCACATGTGCTGCTTGTCAAAATGGTAAACAACATAGAGCCTCTTATAAGACCAAGACTATCAATACTGTGACAAAACCTTTGCAACTCTTGCATATGGATTTGTTTGGTCCAGTTTCTATAAGAAGAATTAGTCATAAGACCTTTTGTCTAGTCATAACTGATGATTATAGAAGATTTAGATGGGTTTTCTTTTTAGCTCTTAAGAGTGAAACCAATGAATTACTTAAGGGTTTTATCACTTTAGTTGAAAAGCGGTTCACTAAACAGGTTTTAATCATTAGGACAGATAATGGGACAGAATTCAAGAATGCTGAATTTGATGAATTCTGTAGGTCTAAAGGAATTAAGAGACAATTTAGTAATCCTAGGACTCCACAACAAAATGGAGTAGCTGAAAGGAAGAATAAGACACTAATTGAGGCTGCTAGAACTATGCTGGAGAATTCTCTTTTGCCAAATACCTTTTGGGCAGAAGCAATCAACACTGCATGTTATGTGTTAAATAGAATCTTAGTGACCAAGCCTCAAAACAAAACACCTTATGAACTTTTGACTGGTGTTAAGCCTACCATAAGTCATTTAAGACCTTTTGGGTGTCATGTGTCTATACTAAATACTCTTGATTATTTGGGAAAGTTTGATGGAAAGTCTGATCCAGGATATTTTGTAGGATATTCATTGCAAAGTAAAGCATATAAGGTTTATAATTTGGCATCTAAAAAGGTTAAAGAAAATGCCCATGTTAATTTCTTAGAAAATAAACCCAATGTCCCAGGAATAGGTTATGCTTGGATGTTTGATTTAGATTATCTAACTAACTCCATGGATTACTATTCTGTGCAAAAGGATTGTCAAACTAACAATGCAGGTGAGGAGTCAAGTGCTACTAATGCAGGTACTCAAGAAGATGTTTCTTCATCAGATGATGATGTTCATATCTGTGTGCCCAATATGCCTACTATTACTCCCATGTCTGCTACTCCCAAGAAGCAAACCATGCCATCAAAAGATGATCAATCCTCCCAAGAGCTACAGAGGATTCAAGATCAAGAAAAGAATGTTATATATGCTAATAAGCATTCAGGAGAAGAATCTTTTAAGTCACAACACTCAGCAGTACATACTACGCCTAGCGGTACTTCATCTGCAAGTACTGCTAAGTCAAAGTCTGCTAAATCTGTTGATTCACTAGAAGAGATTTTACAAGCTATGGACGATGAAGACGTGTATGCTAGTCCAACTGAAGGAATCTTGTCTAAAGCTTCCTATGATGAGTAGGGTGTAGTAACTGATTTCAACAATTTTGAAACAGAAATTCCAGTCAGTTCTATTCCCACTCATAAAGTCAACAACAACCATCCTACTACACTGATCATTGGAGATCCCAAGTCTGCTGTACAAACCAGAAGACAAATTCAAACCAATAATGAAACTCATGCACTTGTGAGTTATGTCAAACAACAGCAGAGAACTAATCATAAAGATACTCAGCATTGTTTGTTTGCCTGTTTCTTATCCCAAGTAGACCCCAAAAACATTTCTTAGGCTCTTGATGAAGAAAGTTGGGTAGATGCCATGCAAGAAGAATTAACACAATTTGAGATACAAAAGGTTTGGATTCTTGTGGATCTTCCCTCAGGTAAGAGAGTAATTGGTACTAGATGCGTTTTCAGGAACAAGAAGGATGAAAGAAGATTTGTTGTGAGGAACAAGGCAAGACTTGTTGCTCAAGGCTATAGACAGGAAGAAGGGATAGACTATGATGAGGTTTTTGCACCAGTGGCAAGGATAGAAGCCATTAGGTTATTTTTGGCTTTTGCATCATATATGGGTTTTATAGTCTATCAAATGGATGTGAAAAGTGCCTTTCTTTATGGTACTATTTCAGAGGAGGTATATGTCTCACAACCTCCAGGTTTTGTAGATCCTAAATTCCCCAATAGAGTCTACAAGGTTATCAAAGCACTTTATGGTCTGCATCAAGCTCCAAGGGCCTGGTATGAAACTTTATCCATTTTTCTGCTAGAGCATGGATATAGGAGAGGGACCATTGACAAAACTATGTTCATCATGAAGAATTCTAAGGATATTATTCTAGTTCAAGTCTATGTTGATGACATCATTTTTGGTTCTACCAAGAAGTCATGGTGTGAAGAGTTTGAGGCTTTGATGAAAGGAAGATTTCAGATGAGTTCTATGGGAGAACTAACTTTCTTTTTAGGACTGCAAGTCAAACAAAGGTAAGATGGAATATTTATCAGCCAAGATAAGTATGTTGCTATAATCTTGAAGAAATTTTCATGTATGGATACAAGAAGTACAAGCACGCCTTTTGAAGCTAAGAAGTCTTTATCAAAAGATGAACATGGAGAAAATGTTGATATTCATCTATATAGATCAATGATTGGTTCATTGATGTATCTTACTGCTTCAAGGCCAGATATTATGTTTTCTGTGTGTGCCTGTTCAAGGTTCCAAGTCCATCCAAAGGTGTCACATCTACATGCTGTGAAGAAGATTTTTAAGTATCTTAAAAGTCAACCGAATTTAGGATTATGGTATCCTAGAGATTCCACCTTTGAATTGGAAGCTTAATCAGACAGTGATTATGCTGGAGCTAATCATGATAGGAAATCCACAACAAGAGGTTGTCAATTCCTAGGCAGAAGACTCATATCATTGCAATGTAAGAAGCAAACCATTGTCGCTACTTTTACAACTGAAGTTGAATATGTAGCTGCTGCTCATTGTTGTGGATAAGTACTTTGGATTCATAATCAATGATTAGATTATGGGTTTAAGTTCATGAACACCAAGATTTACATTGATAATGAAAGTACTATATGCATTGTCAAGAATCCAGTATTTCACTCCAAGACCAAGCATATTGAAATAAGACATCACTGTATAAGAGATGCCTATGACAAGAAGCTTATTCAAGTCTTGAAGATTCATAAGACAACAATGTAGCTGATTTGTTGACCAAGGAATTTGATGCAAAGAGATTTGAATTCTTGGTGACACATATTGGTATGCTCAACCAATAGACTGCTGCATATGTTGAGGGTAGGTAATAGTTGTACAAATTTTTATACTAATTTTTATTATATAGTCTATGTTTTGTGTTTTTGATGTGATTGCAGGTTTATAGAGAAAGATAAAAGAGGTCATTATGATAGTGGAATGCATGAACTGGTCAAAATTGTGAGGTACCGTTATAACTCCAAGTACCGCTAGTACAAATTCAAGTACCGAGTATGTTCCATGTACCGCTACATGTCCGTTGTACCGTTAAGGGTCTCTTTTGTAAATTTGGCGGTTTCTTCGCGCTTGGGTTTGTTATTTACTTAAATACTTACTCCAATTACACAATTGATTCACCTAATCTTTTATTTTTATCTCTTGATTCTTCAACCTTCTCTCTAATTTTTCGATCATCAAAAATACTAATGGCTGCTTTACAAGTGATCTCTAAGCATAATTTGGTTGCGAATCTTGCTATGAATGATGACTCTCTTGGATTCCATGAGATTCTTGGTTTCTTGTCTCGAAGTCATGTTCGTTTTGCACTCACTGTATAGGTGTTGCAGAAAGCAAAACTTGTTCAAGACAAGAAAATTGCTGAATTGGAAGCTAGCCTAATCAATTTGAGGAACAAAGTATCACCTTGGATGAGGCAACATAGATCTATTCAGAAGGCTACACTCAAGAAGCAAAGATTCAGGAACCACAAGAAAAGGCAACCGAATGCAACCAAATAGGGAAGGAATTATGAAGAACAACCACCTTCTTCTGATAATCAAACAAGGATCTCTGGAAATGACATCAATTTTGAGCTGGATGAAGATGTCATGGGGACTTATGAAGATGGAACTGGTTTAGAGACTGGTGTGGATGAACCTACAAATATGGAGATTCAACAGGAAGAACCACAGCCTACTCATGAGGAGCCACAAGTTGAAGAAATGATGGTAACTCAGCCAACACCAACACCTCAATCACCACTTCAAGTGAATTGGAGTACTTTCTATGAGAAGTTGGAGGAAATTACTATTCAATTTCCTGTATCTTCAACTCCACCACGACAAAGACGAATATGGTTTCAAAGGAAACAGTCTTTGCAAGTACTGTCTAGATCAAGCATGAGCAATGGATCAGACAAGACCGAAGAGGTGCAAGTTGAAATGATAGCTTCAATGGAAGAAAGGGTATCTGGAGATACACAAGTCATTGAAGAAACAAGTGTGTCTAATACTGTAAAACCCGCATGCTTTTACCATGAATAGTACACTTAAGATCGTACGTATGATGTAGAGTTTTTACCCCTTTAGGAAAAGGAAGGCAAAATAGTGGTAAGCGTTAAGTGTCGGTTTAGGAAAACCGAGCACTAATGACCCTTGTGAAAGTTCAAGTTCGTTTCCCAAGGAGGCACGTGTGTTGTGTAATGAATTGATTAATGTTTGTGATTATATTTGAGAAAAAGAAAAAATAGAAATGGGGTGAGAAGAGAAAGACGGTTACGAAGACGGATCGAACTAAGACGAAAAGGCGTTCACGTAAAACCGTAAAAACTACAAAATTAAAAATTTTAAACCTAAAAATTAATTAAAAGCTAAAAGTAGTCTAAAATAATATAAATAAGAATAAAAATCCAATAAAAATATTTTAAAACCTTTTATTAATTAAATATTCAATTTTAAATGCTAATTAAAGCCCTAAAATTAAATATAATGAATCAAAATGTCCAAAATGTTATTTTATTGAACAAATAACTTACTTATATTATCTAAAGACTAAAAAGTATTTTTCCTAATTTTTAAAAACTATTTTCTATTTTTAAATTACTAAAAACTATTTTTAAACTAAAATAATCATAAAAAATAATAAAATAATGCCAAAAATAATTTGACACTTTTAAAAATCCTAAATTACTCTAGTGAACAGTAGAAAAATGAAAAAGTTTGAAAAATATAAAATTTTCACTAGAAGACAAAACTGATTTAAATTAAATCCTAATTAAACTAAATTAATTTTAAAAAATAATTAAAAAGTGAACAGTAAAATTTTTTTTAACTAAAAATCTTAAAATGTTTTCCTTAATCTATGAAAAATGTTTAAACTAAAAAATAATTATTTTTGGCACTAAATGCCAAGAACAGAAACATTAAAAGTATATTAAAATAGCTATAAATCCTAAAAAATAGTAAATGAACAGTAAATAAAAATCTAATTACACAGAAAAATCACAAATTAAATTAGAAAAATAACAAAACTGGTTTCAATGTCTAACTCTAAAATGAAGGCACTAAAGACAAAAAAAATGGAATTCTGATAGTGACATGTGACAAGTTTTGTCCTTTAGCTTTAGCAGTACTAACCAATACACTAGCAGGGGTAACTTTTTTCCCACTGCTAGTGTAAAAATATGGTCTGTGGATGTTTAAGCTTAGGAAAGCTCTTATGCTTGGTTTTCTCTGGACAAATGGGCACCCCCACACCAATTGGGTTGTGGGGAGTCAGTTTATGCAAAAAGAAACACAAGTAATTCACACAAATCAACCACAAATAGCCAAGAAAGTTACTGATTAAGGCTAGATGTTTATGATGAACAGTAGACCCTTTTTACTTGCACAAAAATGGAATTCAATGGCCAAATACTTGCAACCAAGCTACTCAAATCACATGCAACCAATGACAAACTTACTTAAACCTATCTTCTAACCAATTAGCAACATTTGATGAGCAAATTCAAAGAAAACAGGCAGGAAAGTAGATTACTGAATTCATGCTATTTTTCCAAACTTTTATCATGCAAATTCACTTAACCTCTATCCAAACTGAAAACCTATGATTAATAACACCTAACACCAACTTGATGAGTGATTACAACAGGTTTTAAGCCAAATTGGTGTTATTCTACCCAACTTAAACCTTGATCCAAACACCCTTTTAGTTTCTGGAAATCAAAATTATCAAACCAATTTCAATCACAAATCCACCAAACTGATTACAATAGCTTTAAACATGCATAATAATCCTATTAAACTCAATTCAAACCACTTAACAAGCTTTTAAACTACTTTCATGCAAATCACACAAATCACAATTTTTTTGAGAACTAAACAAGGAACAATGAAGTTACCTTATGGGACCCACATCCAGGTCCCACCAAGGCTGCTATGCCTTCTCCAAACAGATCCGGGTCTTTGCAGATCCTTGGAAGAAATGTCAAAGACCCAAAGGCTTCCTGCTAAGAACAATGCACAAACACAATATATCCAATATTTTCTGATTTTTCTTCTTTTTAAAACCCTTTTCAAATAATTTTCTCAAATGTTTTTCTTCAAAAACACTTACACAAAACACACTTACAAACCTGGAAAACCAAGTTTGGAACCAGATTTTACCCAAAAAGTTCAATTTTTCAGAAACCTTTTACTGAAAATTCAAAACACAAAATGTTTTGAAAAAATGTTAATGGAACTCAGATTCTTACTCAAACATATACCAACTTTTAAAAAATCATAAAAGGAATTACATCAAACAAATACCAACTTTATATTAATTAAAAAGGGATTAAAATTTTAATGAGTAAAAATCTGGAACAAAAATACTAGCTACATGCAGCTGAGTATTTATACTACTATAAAGAAAATACTAGAAGCTAAAACCCTAACAAGCAATCTTCCTAAAGTGCCCTGGACTGAGTTTGAAATTCTTGGTCAAAAATTGAGTCTTGTAACTGTCCTTGATGCCAGCTGGTCTTGGTTGATCTTGAACGTTGAAAAGAAGCTTTGGGACAAAGGAAAACGTTTGGTCCATTGATTTTCTGATGGGATTCAAATATTGCCATAAGAGATGAGGCAGGGGACCATGGGAGGGTCCACTAAGGGTCACGGGGTAGAGGTTTTAGGTGTGGGTTTGGTTTATTGTTAGGTAAATTAAGGATCTGGAGGGTTATAAGGAAAAACCCCTTGGTTTGAGTTTGAATTGGGATTTAGGGTTTATATGGATTAAGGTTGGTTTTAATCTGATTTGAGGGAGGGTTAATTTAAATATAGTGTTTTAGAGGGAAAAAACGGGGGTTGACTGGGTTATTTGACCAGGTTTATTAATAAACCTGGGTATTGGGTTTGGGTTATGGGTTAATGGGTAGGGTAATTGGGTTGGGTCGGGTTTATGTGAGGTGTCAAGAGCTGAGTGGATATGTAGGTTTGGTTGTCTGGGCAGAATAACCCCCCCATGTTTCTTTGTTTCTTCATCTTGTAATAATCAGCAACAAAACCAATTTTCCTTTATAAATGACTTTGGGCATTTGACATTTTTGGCATAATAACTTTGCAAACCATGAATAAGGACTTCTTATGCCAATTCTTCATTTTTCAAGGGTTGTTCTTGTAAATACTTGATAATTTAGGGACCCAAATGCAATAAATGAGATTTGCAAGGGTATAAATTGCCAAGTCTTCAATAGTAGAGGGACCATTCTTGCCAATCTTCAAAACTTCAAGGTCATTTTTGGAAATTCTTGATTTGGGTCCGGTTCATTGTGCGGCTTCGTTTCTCGTGTTCGTTTTTTTTGAATGATTCTTGTGATCATTTTGCCATTTCCTCAATATCCGTACCTAAAATATACAAGCAACAAACACGAGCATATATTTGGCAGTTTTAATGATATTTTATGCATTTTAAGCCCGATTTGGACGATGAGACTATGTATAAAAGCAGTCTCATCACTCCCCCATACTAAACCATTGTCGTGCCCTCACGCAATGCTAGAATAAAGTATCGTAGCATCTCCAAAATTCATTTTTCTTCACTTTATTGAATGATAAACTAGCTACACTACTACTATTACTACTACTTGCGTTTTAGACATAATGTATGATTTTCATCGCAAAATGGGACGTTTAGGTTCATAGAATAAGAACATGTGAATGCTTCGTTAGAAATAATTTCATCATCCTCGATTTTCACCCTAATTCCATGCCAAGCGTGTAACCAGATCATTGCCATTATAAGTTAGTAATGCTAACACTACTCATATGCCCTAATCACGTACTTATCCTCCCATTATTCCTAAGTTGTATCTCTTATATTTTATTTTGACTTGAATGTTTCACGAGGATACATTGTTGACTTATGCGATAATAGAGATTTAGGTCTAAAAATAGAGTCCTAACGGTGTAACTAAGACCATCAAATCAATTACCCCTCCTAATAGACAACGATGTCAAAAAATTAAGTTGACAAGAAGAATCGATAAACACGGTTTTATAACGGTTTTGAACATGAGACTTATTACCAAGACTTTTATACGCCCCCTAACGGAAGGGCCTTATTATCTCTGGTTTACCTCCATCTTTTATTCAACTTCGCCATGAAGCTTTTATTATGACTTCGGTCTTGCCTTGCCTTTTATTATCCGCCTCATCGGTGGTTTTATTAGCCAAAGACGTATATCCTCACGCTAAAGCGAATTTTGTATCTTTAAAGCTTCGAAGATTAAGGCTTGATTCACTTTCAATTTTGCATAGATTTTTCGGCCTTGTGGGGCTTCAAATTGTTTGCTAGATTTAGGTGAGCACTTGAAATCTTATTATTAGGTGAAGCTTTCGATTATTCGGGTGCCAATACTTCAAAACCGTGACGCTGGCGATACCTTAATGTCTTCCCAATTTAATTACACGGAAGCTACTAGAAAAGACTAGAAACCCAACAATCCTAACTAAACCGCTAAGTTAATGTTTATTAAGCAAAAAATATTTACAAGCGAAGGGAGAATAAGCAAACAACGAGAACACATGAGTTTTTGAAAGAATACGAGTACTCTACGTTTAGCATAGTAACTTATAATTAACTCTATCATTTCTCGTCCTCATTTAAGAGACTTAGCCTAATGTGTAGTTAAGGAATCAAAGCTAAGTGCTCAACACGCACGGTCGAGTCAAAAATTACTCTTATTCTCGCCATCGGAAAATCTACATTCGTGTCTTCAAACACTTATAAAAAATAAGAAAATTTTTTAAATTTGGCCATTTTTAGCCTTATTTTGCAACAAAACGATAAACAAAAAGATAAACTTTGGAAAGCGTGAAGGTTTGGCAAGGCAAGTATCTATTCACCCCCCATACTAAAGTTAAACATTGTCCTCAATGTTTCGAGTCTAGGGGTGCAAACACCCCCATACTAGAGACGTAGTCGAATGCCTAATCTAGCATGGAAAGGGTGTAACCAATAAATTAATAGCCGTTTATGAAGTGTGCTAATAACCTAAGGTTAGAACATCAAAAGGATATATCATTTGGATATTGAGAAAGTCTCCAAAGCAAACGATCGAGTGCTCCCATAAAACGAACACGAGAGGCTCCAATCGTGAAGATCATGATCTAAAAACCACAATGCACAAACAACCACGGAACAAAGGTTGGAAGGGCACAAATCCCCTCACACTAACTAATTAGAAAGAAATAATATGTACATGGATAAGCATGGGTCTCCCCCACGAGGCACCTTGTTTTTGATAACCGAGTCAAAAGCTCGACTCGAATCCCCATAAATGTGATCATTTTGGGATTATCATGGTGTGGTCAATTTTTAGTGGGGCTTACATGATAAACAAGGCCCAAAAACAACCGGTATAAAGGACTAAGTCCTTTGATGGTGCAAAATACCGGGATCGAAGATGGCGTTCTCGTTTTCATTGGAAAAACAAATCAACGCCACTTCATCATGAGCCAACATAAACCCAAAGGGTTTCAAGAAAATAGATGAGAAGAAATGGAAGGGTGGGTCAATGGGTAAGTCATAGAAGCATTGAGCTACTCGAGGTAGACTCGCACCAATCAAATAGAAAGATTTTCCATTTATTGCATCGGTGGAAGACCGAGATTTCCCTTTATAAGCAATTCCGGGATCAAATATCTCGTCCTCGGTGGAGAAAAGGGAGGGAACATAAGGGGCTTCCCCACACTCAGTCCACACAAAGCATCGTCAAAAGGAGAAGACGAGCTTGTAGTACTCAAAACATGTGGTGATGACGGAGTTAGAGTTGTAGAAAAATCTTTTAACTTCAATTTAAAATCTTTCCCTTTTTTATCTTTTAAACTCTCCTTATGAAAACCCGACTTAATTATGTCAAAAATATTTGGTGTTTCTAAAGCAATGTTAGTCACACTAAAAATTCTCACATTTGAAAACCGTTTTGGTAAAGGTGGTGGTAAGTTTTCAAAACGTTTGTCAACAAAGAAAACTCCCCCATCGGGATCAACATATTCATCATCCGAAGAATCATTCACAATTGGAATCGTAGGCTTAACACTCTTAACCTCCACCGACGGAGGGGACGGAACTTCATTTTTCTCAACAACTTCTCAAACTCTTTTTGTAACCTTTTTGCAAATGTTTTTGATGGGATTGACATTGTACAAAGACGTGATAGAATACACATGAGAAAGTGTGGAGTTTTGAGTTGCATTAATGACGAGTTCTTCCTCATTGAAACGAAGAGTGATTTTTCTTGCATGCACATCGATGAGTGCTCTCGAGGTATCCAAAAATGACCGACCTAAAATTAGCGGAACTTTAGGATCGATAGGAATGTCAACAACAATAAAGTCTACGGGATAGTAGAACTTTCCAACTTTCACGAAGACGTCCTCGGCAACTCCACAAGCTAGAATCGTAGAATGATCGGCCATCTCGATTGAAATTCTTGAAGGAGTGAGATTTGGAAGATTGAGCGATTTAAAAATCTCAAGAGGCATTAATTTAATACTAGCACCAAGATCGGCCAAGGCGTAGCATTCTTCCATATCTTGTATAGCACATGGGATTAAAAACTTGCCGGGATCACCGGCTTTTTGAGGTATGCGGCTAAGAAAAACCGATGAACAACTAGACGATTTTTGCAATTTCTCTTTGTTATTCAACATACTTTTGAAGTTCGCGGCAAAGCGAGGCATCATGACTAAGGCGTCGGCAAAACTTATATTAAAATGCAAGTCACGAAACATTTTCATAAAGAGTTCAAATTGATAATTATTTCGTTCTTGTGCCTTTTCCTTGTCTCGTCTTGAAGGGTATGGTAAAGGTGGTGTGGGTTGGGGCATAGGCATAGGCATCGGCCTTGGAATCTCGGGTTCCATGATTGGTATTGGTTCAACCGTAGGTGTGGTTTGAGCGGTACTTCGTGGGCTTGAAATTTGCTCCTTTTCAACCACTACCTCGGGTTCTTTCTCTTTTTCCTTCTCCATAGAAGTACTTGGACGAGAAATGGGTTCTTTGAAAGTTTTACCACTACGAGTAGTAATAACATTCAATTCTCCTTTCGGGTTCACGATGGTATCACTAGGAAGACCACCCGAAGAAGAAGGCTTACACATGATAGCTTCAAACATTTTTCCCATTCGGTCTTCAAACTTAGATTGCCTAGCATCCGCTTTTAACAACTCTTGCTTAATCTCATGTTGACCTTGATCCATTTTTTGTTGATTTTGTTGGAGTCGTTGAACATTTCCTTCCATTTTATTAGCATGAGTTTTGAGTTCATTAGCAAGTTCGTTTTTAAGCTCGTTTTTCAACTCGGATCTTAAGCTAACCATTTCACGTTGCATATTGTCAAACTTAGCATCGTTTGCCTTAGCATAATTAAAAAATTCTCCTTGAAGATTTTTGGTGTGATCATTTTGAAAACCTTGTGTGGTAGTTTGAAAATCACGGTTTTGGTTTTGATTTGAAATTTGCCCATTTCCACTTTGATAATTACCCTTGTTGTAATTACGTTGATTTCCTTGATAATTGCCACCTTGGTTGTTGTTTCGATAGTTATTAGCATTTTGATTTGGTGGAGCTTGATTTTGGCGGGAACCATGACCGTTTTGGTTATAAGTTCCCGTGGCTACATAAGCACTCGAAGTGTTACCATCCGCGGTAATGCACTCGGAAAGATCATGAGCTCCACCACACGACAAACAACTCTTAGCAACCGCTTTAACCGAAGCGGAATTCAAAGCTTCTTGATTTTTCCAATGAGTCATAAGGTTAGCAAATCTATCAAAAAACCGATTTTCTTCATTTGCTTCATCATGTAAGGCATTGATACTACGAGACGATGATGACGAGCCCAATTTGGAAACACTCGATGTGTTACGAGGGCTATAAACCTTAGACCTATTCTCAATTATGACCAAAGCTTCCTCGACCGTTTTACACAAAAAATTACCACCCGCGGCGGCATTTAGATAATCTCTTTCATGATCATTAAGTCCATTGTAAAACGTGTCGATTTGATGTAAGTCGGAAAAACCGTGATGAGGACATTCATGTAACATCTCCTTAAACCTATTCCAAGCCGTTGAAAAACTTTCATTTGATTCTTGTGAAAACTTTGAAATCTCGTTCTTCAAATGCGTAGTCTTAGAGGGCGGAAAAAATTGGTTCACAAATTTTGAAACGAGATCCTTCCACGTCAATATAGAATTGGGTGGCTCTTTCTCTAACCAAATTTTAGCGGGCCCCGCTAAGGAATACGGAAACAACATCATCTTAATCGAGTCATTCGAGACATCCTTGAATTTGCAAGTGGCGGTAAGACGATTGAATTGGCGGATATGGTTGTGTGGATTGTCCGTCTCATCACCACGGAATTTGTTGTTTTGGATCATCAACAACAAACCCGTTTTCACCTCAAAATTCTCCGCAAGGATAGCGGGAATCACAATAGCTTCTCCATAACCCTCGGTGGGTGCTTGAAGTAACTCCATCATAGTTTGATTCGCCATGGTTGGTGCTTCTCGTACAATGGGTTCGTCAATAGGAGACTCCTCACTAGAATGAGTTGGAGTGGGAGTTTTGTTCTTTCGTTTACGTGCACGTCTTGCTTGATTACGAGTTAGCATAATAGTCACGTACAACTAGGGGACGAGCAAAGAAGATTCTTTTTGGTGCTTTGTATTTTTTCAATTTTTTTGTGGTTTTTGATTGTATTAACCTTTTTTTGAAATTGGTGAATGTATTAAGTAGACAAAAATCTACAAATCTCCTCCTTAATCAAATCTTTTGATTAAAGAAGCCTCAAGGAATGAAAACGATCACGTGAAGTGAACGCCTTCGATGACTTTAGAATGATGGTGGAACACCAAATCGTTCAAGAGGGTTTAATCAATAGAAACCAAGAAAATATATATGATATGTAATAATACTTTGGGCGGCAAAACCCTCGATTAGCTTTCAAAATCAAATACGCACAAGCAAGCGGAGGAAACGAGGCGACGCGAAGCATTTAAGAGCCTTTTTCCTTTAGGTCGTGAAATACAACCGCCTTATACCCACCTTATAGTTTGTATTTTTTAAAATTGAGCTTCACGAAAGTATTTATCTATTTTTGCCTTTTTTCTTTGGTTTGAGATTCGAATACAATGATTGGGTAATGACCTCCCAAGTCAAGGTTGTGATTTCTCACGTATTTGGAGTACTTGTGAATTTATTGTTCTACGTATACAATATAGTAATAGTATTCACACAAAAACCGAAAAACGATAATACGTATTAGTAGAGTGCTACTAATACAAATACTAATTATGGTTATATAAAAAACAACAATTGTTCAAATCAAAACACAACACGCCTCCCCGGTAGCGGCGCCAAAAATTGATGTAGAGTTTTTACCCCTTTAGGAAAAGGAAGGCAAAATAGTGGTAAGCGTTAAGGAAAACGAGGCAAAAGCGGTAAGTATTAAGCGTACGTTTAGGAAAACGTAAACACTTATGACCCAAAGTGGGGATCGTTCTCAAGGAGACTAGTGTGTTGTGTTAAGAAATGATAAATGATGATTTTATTTATGAGAAGAAAAAATAGAAATGGGGTGAGAAGAGAAAGACGGTTACGAAGACGGATCGAGCTAAGACGAAAAGGCGTTCACTTAAAACCGTAAAAACTACAAAATTAAAAATTTTAAACCTAAAAATTAATTAAAAGCTAAAAGTAGTCTAAAATAATATAAATAAGAATAAAAATCCAATAAAAATATTTTAAAACCTTTTATTAATTAAATATTCAATTTTAAATGCTAATTAAAGCCCTAAAATTAAATATAATTAATCAAAATGTCCAAAATATTATTTTATTAAACAAATAACTTACTTATATTATCTAAAGACTAAAAAGTATTTTTCCTAATTTTTAAAAACTATTTTTCTATTTTTAAATTACTAAAAACTATTTTTAAACTAAAATAATCATAAAAAATAATAAAATAATGCCAAAAATAATTTGACACTTTTAAAAATCCTAAATTACTCTAATGAACAGTAGAAAAATGAAAAAGTTTGAAAAATATAAAATTTTTCACTAGAAGACAAAACTGATTTAAATTAAACCCTAATTAAACTAAATTAATTTTAAAAAATAATTAAAAAGTGAAAAGTAAAATTTTTTTTAACTAAAAATCTTAAAATGTTTTCCTTAATCTATGAAAAATGTTTAAACTAAAAATTAATGATTTTTGGCACTAAATGCCAAGAACAGAAACATTAAAAGTATATTAAAATAGCTATAAATCCTAAAAAATAGTAAATGAACAGTAAATAAAAATCTAATTACATAGAAAAATCACAAATTAAATTAGAAAAATAACAAAATTGGTTTCAATGTTTAACTCTAAAATGAAGGCACTAAAGACAAAAAAATGGAATTCTGATAGTGACATGTGACAAGTTTTGTCCTTTAGCTTTAGCAGTACTAACCAGTACACTAGCAGGGGTAACTTTTTTCCCACTGCTAGTGTAAAAATATGGTCTGTGGATGTTTAAGCTTAGGAAAGCTCTTATGCTTGGTTTTCTCTGGACAAATGGGCACCCCCACACCAATTGGGTTGTGGGGAGTCAGTTTATGCAAAAAGAAACACAAGTAATTCACACAAATCAACCACAAATAGCCAAGAAAGTTACTGATTAAGGCTAGATGTTTCTGATGAACAGTAGACCCTTTTTTCTTGCAAAAAAATGAAATTCAATGGCCAAATACTTGCAACCAAGCTACTCAAATCACATGCAACCAATGACAAATCTTACTTAAACCTATCTTCTAACCAATTAGCAACATTTGATGAGCAAATTCAAAGAAAACAGGCAGGAAAGTAGATTACTGAATTCATGCTATTTTTCCAAAATTTTATCATGCAAATTCACTTAACCTCAAACTGAAAACCTATGATTAATAACACCTAACACCAACTTGATGAGTGATTACAACAGGTTTTAAGCCAAATTGGTGTTATTCTACCCAACTTAAACCTTGATCCAAACACCCTTTTAGTTTCTGGAAATCAAAATTATCAAACCAATTTCAATCACAAATCCACCAAACTGATTACAATAGCTTTAAACATGCATAATAATCCTATTAAACTCAATTCAAACCACTTAACAAGCTTTTAAACTACTTTCATGCAAATCACACAAATCACAATTTTTTTGAGAACTAAACAAGGAACAATGAAGTTACCTTATGGGACCCACATCCAGGTCCCACCAAGGCTGCTATGCCTTCTCCAAACAGACCCGGGTCTGTGCAGATCCTTGGAAGAAATGTCAAAGACCCAAAGGCTTCCTGCTAAGAACAATGCACAAACACAATATATCCAATATTTTCTGATTTTTCTTCTTTTTAAAACCCTTTTCAAATAATTTTCTCAAATGTTTTTCTTCAAAAACACTTACACAAAACACACTTACAAACCTGGAAAACCAAGTTTGGAACCAGATTTTACCCAAAAAGTTCAATTTTTCAGAAACCTTTTACTGAAAATTCAAAACACAAAATGTTTTGAAAAAATGTTAATGGAACTCAGATTCTTCCTAAAACATATACCAACTTTTAAAAAATCATAAAAGGAATTACATCAAACAAATACCAACTTTATATTAATTAAAAAGGGATTACAATTTTAATGAGTAAAAATCTGGTACAAAAATACTAGCTACATGCAGCTGAGTATTTATACTACTATAAAGAAAATACTAGAAGCTAAAACCCTAACAAGCAATCTTCCTAAAGTGCCCTTTGACTGAGTTTGAAATTCTTGGTCAAAAATTGAGTCTTGTGACTGTCCTTGATGCCAGCTGGTCTTGGTTGATCTTGAACGTTGAAAAGAAGCTTTGGGACAAAGGAAAACGTTTGGTCCATTGATTTTCTGATGGGATTCGAATATTGCCATTAGAGGTGAGGCATGGGACCATGGGAGGGTCCACTAAGGGTCACGGGGTAGAGGTTTTAGGTGTGGGTTTGGTTTATTGTTAGGTAAATTAAGGATCTGGAGGGTTATAAGGAAAAACCCCTTGGTTTGAGTTTGAATTGGGATTTAGGGTTTATATGGATTAAGGTTGGTTTTAATCTGATTTGAGGGAGGGTTAATTTAAATATAGTGTTTTAGAGGGAAAAAACGGGGGTTGCCTGGGTTATTTGACCAGGTTTATTAATAAACCTGGGTATTGGGTTTGGGTTATGGGTTAATGGGTAGGGTAATTGGGTTGGGTCGGGTTTAGGTGAGGTGTCAAGAGCTGAGTGGATGTGTAGGTTTGGTTGTCTGGGCAGAATAACCCCCCCATGTTTCTTTGTTTCTTCATCTTGTAATAATCAGCAACAAAACCAATTTTCCTTTATAAATGACTTTGGGCATTTGACATTTTTGGCACAATAACTTTGCAAACCATGAATAAGGACTTCTTATGCCAATTCTTCATTCTTCAAGGGCTGTTCTTGTAAATACTTGATAATTTAGGGACCCAAATGCAATAAATGAGATTTTCAAGGGTATAAATTACCAAGTCTTCTATAGTAGAAGGACCATTCTTGCCAATCTTCAAAACTTCAAGGTCATTTTTGGAAATTCTTGATTTGGGTCCGGTTCATTGTGCGGCTTCGTTTCCCGTGTTCGTTTTTTTAATGATTCTTGTGATCTTTTTGCCATTTCATCGATATCCGTACCTAAAATACACAAGCAACAAACACGAGCATATATTTGGCAGTTTTAATGATATTTTATGCATTTTAAGCCCGATTTGGACGATAAGACTATGTATAAAAGTAGTCTCACCAACGTACTAGATTTAAACTTTCCTAATATAGCATAATTACGATTTCGTGTTAGGATTTTACGTATTGCGTACGTGTTAGAACACGATAAGTATTTACTACGCACGATCACGTAATAATTAATTGACGATAATTAATCACGAGCATGCGATCATGAAATCATGAACGTAATTAAAACACGAACTATTATTAATTACGTATATATATTTATTACGAGCGTAATTAAATATATTAGATCACGATATTTACGTAACGAGAACACTTAAATCGCGAACACAAATAATCACGAACGTATAACTTAACATCGAGACACGGAAAAAGGTACGGGTACCCCAAGTGGGGCCCCCTACCCACGGCTACAAGGACAAATGGGTAAAGCCCATTTGTCAAATTTTACTAAAAGGGGTTTAAGGGATTTTCACTACTCATTTACAATTACAGAAGATTTTTAGCAAAAACCTAAAAACCCTCCTTCCTTGTTCTTTTTGTGCCGCCACCCTACAACCACCACAAGGAGGTGGTTTGTGATCTTGGATCTTGGAATTTTAGTTGTTGATCGTGTTCGTTCTTCATCCTTTTGATCCACGAATTCGGTAAATCCTTTTTAAACTTTTTCTTTTGATTTGATCTTTTAATAAATCAAGAACATGTTCTGTTTTTTACAAAAACCTAATAAATAAACATGGATCTAACATGATTTAGTGTTTAATAAAATCAAAAGTATGTTTTAAGGGGTGTTTGTTTTGGCCGCAGGCTACACCGAACCCAAAGGGGTTTCGGTTTGGCCAACCGACCACCACCAAGACCATATATTGTCTCGGTTGGTGTGTGTGGGTCCCACGGCAGCCTCAAGACATGGGGTACCTCGATTTGGTTCGGGGTACGGTGTCGGTTTCATGTCTGGTTCATTGTTTTTAGTCTAGATCCGGTTCATGATGTATGTTTAGTTTTTTATGTTTTATGATCTTATGTTCAAAATTAAATTAATAAAATGATATGATTAATTTAATAACATGACTTAGGTTATTTTAATTATTATAATCATGAAATTAATTAACCTAAGTATTTTATAGTTTAGACTTTAAATTAATTAATTATTTAAAAACCATGACTATAATTAATTAATTAACATGACTTAGGTTATATTATTAATATATAATAATACAAGTTTTAACCTAAGTATTTAACTTTATTTAATTAAAAACATGTTATACTTTAATTAAATATTTTAACCTATAGTTTAATTTAATTACATGAAATAATTATTAAACTATACCTTATACCATATGACTTAGAAAATAATCATGAAAACACTTAGGCTTATATACTTAGCTTAATTAACCAGCTTATTTCTAAATATGGAAACTTTCTATTTTTAGAAACTTAATTTAATAAGGCAGCTAATCTATTTATGGAAACCTTCTATTTTTAGAAACTTATTTATTTCAGGCAGCTAATCTATTTATGGAAACTTATTTAATTAAGGCAACTGATCTATTTATGGAAACTTTCTATTTTTAGAAACTTATCTATTTTAAGCAGTAATTCTATTTTTGGAAACTTTCTATTTTTAGAAACTTTCTATTTTGGTAACTTTCTATTTTTGGAAACTTTCTATTTTTGGTAACTTTCTTTTTTTGGAAACTTTCTACTTTTGGAAACTTTCTATTTTTGGAAACTTTCTATTTTAGGAAACCTGCTATTTTTGGAAAGTTACTTATTATTACACAGTAAGTATAATAACACATGAAATACCAGAAATACTTAATTAGATTAAACAGAATATAGGATAAATATAGTTAAGGCTTTAAAACAGTAGAACATGGTAAGAACACATAAAATAAGCTAAGACATGACATAAAACCAACTACGTATTTAGTAAGCAGATACTTATTCAGGTATGTATTTATGTAGCACTAGTGATTCGGAAGTAGGATTTCTCTCAGTTCATCTTCTTCGTTCACTGGACATAAGGTACGGATTCCCGTCCTTTCAGTATGGACATTCTTTCCTTATTAGGATTCCCCGTATGCAGCCAACTGTTTTCCCGTAGTATAAGATATGTGTTTGATTGCTTATGTTTAATTAAGATTACCTATAGCCATATACATGCATGACCAGTTTCACCTAGTTATGGAGGTACCATAACCATAACATTAGAGGCACTGATGTTATGACTTCACCACGGCAGAGTGATTGCTCGTGGCGTCCCTTCAGCTTTTGGCCATTTATATTATATTTATCATGTGGGGCGTATGGGTGCATCCTAGTTACATGTTTTTAGTCAGGATTTCATGGTGAATGTGGTGTGTGCCTTGCATCCTTCACAAGGAGTTGATCCCTCCTACCCAAAAATCAGTATATTAAATTAGAGGCAGCCCCTCTAATTTGCATGATGAGGTCACCCCTCCAAGTATTCATGCACGGTGGATTTTCATGACCTATATTGGCTAATGGTAAAATATGAAAAAACAGTTTTTATAAGATAAACATAAGACTTTCAAACTATAAAACCAGTTTATTTAAGACTTAACCAGGTTACTCGGGACTTAGTTTTCTTCCGCTGTTATATGTTATATGCTTATCTTATTCATGCTTTATTGTACATCCGTGCACTGAGCGTATTTGCTCAGCCATTTTCCTTTTTTATGTTCCCAAAACGGCAGGTACTCAGGGACTCTCGTAGACACTAAGAGTACGTGCATATGGACTGGAAGCTATCTAGCCTTCTTTACTTTATGCATTTCCTTTCTTATGATACATTTCCTATGGACATTGTTTAGTCCTTTCTTTTACTATACTATGTTTGTGTGTGATGAGCTTCACTTTTGGACTACTGATGTTTGATTCCGGTATTTTCCTTTTATGGTCAAGTAATGTTTAGACATTTTTCCTTGTATGCTTTGATGACACGCCATAATTGCATGTGACTTTTCCATTATCAAAATGGGGTGTTACAATTATGGTATCAGAGCCACAGCTTCGACCTGTAGGCTCTCAAATATGACATGTGATTAGTGGGTAGTCACTACGGTCTTCCTAGAACTAACAGTTGTTTTCATGCATTCATCAAATTTAAGCATACATATACATGTCATTGTCGCAGATTTTTTACTAAGTAATGGTTGGTACATGACTGGCCCTATTTAGTCGCATGTGTTTTATCGAAACTTTTAGATTTGGGACCGACCCATAGGTGTCCCCTCGCTATGTCTTTTGTTTTGGGTGAACTGACCAGAGGTGTTCACTCTCGAGCATACAAAAGTTTTCATAAAACTGCATCATGCATTCATACACAAAATTTTCTTGCATAAATTTTTTCTCGTGAAATTTTAGTATAAATTCTTTTTCATGTATATATATATTTTATGTTTTTGATCTGTTTAATCATATGTTTTATGTTACACTATCAGATGGTTCTCACACGCGAACAGGAGCAGCTCAATGCTGCAATTCAGGCTGCCATGCAAGCCTTTCTTCCTCAACTGAGGAATGACATCAGGGCTGAAGTTCAAGCTGCCAACAATCAGCAACATAATCAGGCACCTCCTCCTCCTTCTCCAGTGACATTAGCAGTATGGCTGGAGAGATTCAACAAGCTCCGCCCTCGAGCTTTTGAGAAGACAGATAGCCCCAGCGATGCTGAAAGCTGGTTGGCACACATCGAGAAGATTTTCAACGCTATGGGCTGTGACCCCGCATACAAGGTGAGGTTGGCATGCTATCGGTTCGAAGGCGATGTACTCAACTGGTGGTTAGCATTGATGCAGTCTAAAGGTGGTGACGAGTGGGTTGCTGGTTTGACTTGGGCTCAGTTCAAGGACAGGGTGATGGAGCAGTTCTTTCACAAGGCTGAGCAAGACAAGCTCAAGAGAGAGTACCATGGGATCCGACAGAGAGCTGGGGAGAATAGCAACGAGTTTATGCAGCGCTTTCTTCGCTTAGCTGGTTTCCTTGGTACGGCAGCATGTACTCCTAAAGAGCAGGCACATCACTTTAGATGGGCTCTTCGCACATCGGTCGCAAACAATCTGGTGTGTGCTACGTTCAACACTGTAGCACAAGTGGCCGATGCAGCACGATAACTGGAGATGCTGCAGGAAAGAGATGAGTTCGGGGAAGCTGAAAGACCCGACAAAAGGTAAACATTCGTATTCAAGCGGTGACCAATCCGTATACTTTCCATAAGTCAATTATTCATCTCTTAAATGTATCTTCCAGGCAGAAAACTGGGGACCGGTCTCAGCCGGCTACTCAGCAGCAGCCTCATCAGCCCAAGGGAAACGGTCAGACTAACGACCGTTCTGCTACGGATAGGCGTGGCGGTAATGATATTTATCGTAACAACGCTGGGCACTCCAACAGTAGCAGGTCCTAATACTTACGCATTTCCTTATGTTTTCATGTTATAATTCATATTCTGACACTTTAGCAAAACTTCTACCAAGAACCATGGAAACGGTAGGGACCAGAATCAGAGAGGTTCGCAGCCTAGCCGTCCAGCTATCACTGGTATTCAATCTTAAGATTATCCGCTTTGTCCTTTGTACCCAATTACCATGTCTTATGTAAAATGTTTTATCAGGTTCTCAGCCAGCCAGAGCACCTGCTGGAGGATACACTCATCCTCTTTGCTCTACTTGCCACCGTAGGCACCCAGGACCATGTCACCGTAATACTGATGCGTGCTTCAAGTGTGGTCTTCCTGGCCATATTATGAAGGATTGCCGTCAGGGCAAGATGGAGGTTACATCGGGACATGCTGATACCAAGTCGCCTCCTACTGCCTGGCGTGTCTACACGACATCTCGAGACCAGGCCAACAAGTCTACAGGTACCATCACTGTAATCTTGTATATGTATGGTCAAGCTGCATGTGTTCTTTTCGATACAGGTGCTACTCACTCGGTTATTTCTACTGCTTATGCTAAGAACATTATGATGCCTCCCTTGCCACTAGAAAATAGGCTTACTATTTCCACGCCTTTGAGGGACTCGATATTAATCACCCATGTATACAAGAGTCTTCCCCTAGAATTTGACGATAAGGTTCGACTTGTTGACGCACTTCCGCTGGACATGTATGACTTCGACATGATTTTGGGCATGGATTGGCTATCCGAGCATCATGCTACCATAGACTGCCATTCATAATGAGTTATTTTCGGTGATGTTAATGCACCAGATACATTCATGATGGGTTCATACCCGGACGGTCTGTACAAGTCATATCCACCCTGCAAGCGCGTGTACTACTGTCACATGGCTGCAAGGGTTATTTAGCTACGGTTCACGACATGGATGCTGAATCCCCATTGATTCAGGATCAACCTATCGTGTCGGAATTCCAAGATGTTTTTCCAGTAGAACTTCCGGGCAAACCACCTGCACGAGAAGTGGAATTCAGTATCGAGTTGGTTCCAAGAGCTGAACCAATCTCCAAGGCTCCTAATTGCATGGCTCCCATAGAGCTGAAGGAGCTGAAGGATCAACTACAAGAACTTCTTGAACGAGGTTTCATTCGACCGAGCGCATCTCCATGGGGCGCACCGGTCTTGTTTGTTAAGAAGAAGGACGACAGTATGCGTCTTTGCATAGACTATCGCGAGCTCAACAAGATTACCATTCGGAATAGATATCCACTGCCACGCATTGATAATCTGTTTGACCAACTTCAAGGGGCCAAACACTTCTCCAAGATTGATCTTAGGTCAGGCTATCATCAACTACGGGTCAAGGAGCAGGACATCTCTAAGACTGCCTTTCGTACCCGTTATGGCCACTACGAGTTTGTAGTTATGCCATTTGGCCTGACAAATGCTCCAGCAGTGTTCATGGATTTGATGAACAGAATCTTCCATGAATTTCTGGACAAGTTCGTCATTGTCTTCATCGATGACATCCTGATTTTCTTAAAGTCCAAGGAGGAACACGAAGACCATCTTCGTACAGTACTACAGATTCTTCGCCAGAAGCAGCTATATGCTAAATTCTCCAAGTGTGAGTTCTGGTTAGACAAGGTGACATTCTTAGGTCACATTGTATCAGCAGAAGGAATCACTATGGATCCAGCAAAGGTTGAGGCCATTACTAAGTGGCCAAGGCCGACATCAGCGACGGAAGTCCGCAGTTTCTTAGGCTTAGCTGGCTATTACCATAGGTTCGTGGAGAACTTTTCCCGCCTAGCACTACCATTGACCAAAATGATGCGGAAAGGGGAGAAATTCGTCTGGACTGAAGATCGAGAGAAGAGCTTTGAAGACCTGAAGCAGAAGCTAGTATCTGCACCTATTCTTACTCTACCATCTGGTACGGGTGGATTTCAAATCTACAGCGATGCATCGGGGAAGGGACTTGGCTGTGTTCTCATGCAACATGGGAAAGTGATCGCGTACGCTTCACGGCAGCTTAAGCCTTATGAAAAAAATTACCCCACGCACGACCTGGAACTTGCTGCAGTCGTGTTTGCATTGAAGATATGGAGGCACTACTTATATGGAGAATCATGTGACATTTTCACGGACCACAAGAGCTTGAAGTATATCTTCACTCAGTGTGAATTGAACATGAGGCAGAGGAGATGGTTAGAACTGTTGAAAGATTATGACATTAATCTACAATATCATCCCGGAAAGGCAAATGTAGTAGCAGATGCTCTTAGCAGGAAGTCCGGAACTATCAACGGCATTAAGATCGAAGAGGAAATCATCAGAGACTTGGAGCGACCAGACATCGAGATCATGGTACGTGGACATCACGGTTACTAGGCTAATCTTAGAGTAGAACCCGAGTTACTATCTAAGATCAAGGAAACTCAAAAGGACGACAGAGAAATATGGGCGATAGTACAGAATTTGGAGAAGCAGACAGAATTCAGAGTAGATGCAGACGGTATCGTATGGCAGGGCACGAGACTTTGTGTTCCTGATGACCAAGAACTCCGGGAAGCTTTGTTAGTTGAAGCTCATAGCTCCCCATTCTCTATACATCCTGGTTCGACTAAGATGTACCATGACATCAAGCAGTACTTTTGGTGGAGTGGTATGAAACAGGATGTGGCCACTTACGTCTCCAAATGTCTTACCTGCCAGCAGGTTAAGATCGAGCATCAGCGATCTGGCGGTCTCCTTCAACCGTTAGATATCCCAGAGTGGAAGTGGGACAAAATCACCATGGATTTTGTTAGGTCTTCCACCTACCAAGAGGAAGCACGATGCAATTTGGGTTATCGTAGATCGACTTACCAAATCAGCTCATTTCTTACCGATCCGCAAGGAAGATCCGGTAAGTAAACTCGCAGATACGTACAGAAGAGAGATCATGAGACTCCACGGTGCACCATCCAGCATCGTCTCAGACAGAGATCCTCGATTCACTTCGCGCTTTTGGAAAAGCCTGTAGAAAGCTTGGGGTACACAACTTAAGCTTAGCACGGCTTTTCATCCTTAAACGGACGGACAGTCGGAGCGAACCATTCAGACATTGGAGGATATGTTGAGGTCTTGTGCGTTGGAATGGACGGGTGATTGGGACGATTACATCTGTTTGGTGGAATTTGCATACAACAACAGTTGGCACGCAAGTATCAAGTGTGCTCCATTTGAGATGTTGTATGGCAGAAAGTGTCGCGCCCCAATCTGCTGGGATCAGGTTGGTGAGCGAACACTTGAAGGACCAGAAATCATAGAGATGACCAATGAGAAGATCGCAATAGCTAAGCAGAAAATTCAGGAGGCACGGTCACGTCAGACGAGTTACGCCGATAAGCATCGTAGGGATATACACTTTAACGTAGGAGATCACGTCTTCCTTAAGGTTTCGCCGGCACGTGGTGTTAGACGCTTCGGGATTAAAGGGAAGCTCAGTCCTCGTTTCATCGGACCGTTTGATATCATTGAACGAGTCGGTGAAGTATCTTACCGATTGGCGTTACCTCCGCAGCTTTCACATGTGCACAATGTGTTTCATGTGTCCTTACTCAGAGGGTACCAGTATCATCCCCTTCACATGGTTCAGTATCCACTGGAACAGATACGTGAAGATCTCACTTTTATAGAAGAACCCGAACGAGTTCTTGACAGACAAGAACGAGTCATGAGAAAGAATACGATTCCATTCGTCAAAATTCTATGGAGGGATCATACCGAGCGGGAAGCCACTTGGGAAACAGAGGAGTCTATCCGGGCTTCTTACCCTCATTTCATATTTTGAATTCGGGTATGTTCTTCTTTTCCAGTTTCCTTTATCTATAATTCGGGGACGAATTATTCTTTTTAGGGGGGAAGAGTTATAAAACCCGCATGCTTTTACCATGAATAGTACCCTTAAGATCGTACGTACTAGATTTAAACTTTCCTAATATAGAATAATTACGATTTCGTGTTAGGATTTTACGTATTACGTACGTGTTAGAACACGATAACTATTTACTACGCACGATCACGTAATAATTAATTGACGATAATTAATAACGAGCATGCGATCATGAAATCATGAACGTAATTAAAACACGAACTATTATTAATTACGTATATATATTTATTACGAGCGTAATTAAATATATTAGATCACAATATTTACGTAACGAGAACACTTAAATCGCGAACACAAATAATCACGAACGTATAACTTAACATCGAGACACGGAAAAAGGTACGGGTACCCCAAGTGGGACCCCTACCCGCGGCTACAAGGACAAATGGGCCAAGCCCATTTGTCAAATTTTACTAAAAGGGGTTTAAGGGATTTTCACTACTCATTTACAATTACAGAAGATTTTTAGCAAAAACCTAAAAACCCTCCTTCCTTGTTCTTTTTGTGCCGCCACCCTACAACCACCACAAGGAGGTGGTTTGTGATCTTGGATCTTGGAATTTTAGTTGTTGATCGTGTTTGTTCTTCATCCTTTTGATCCACGAATTCGGTAAATCCTTTTTAAACTTTTTCTTTTGATTTGATCTTTTAATAAATCAAGAACATGTTATGTTTTTTACAAAAACCTAATAAATAAACATGGATCTAACATGATTTAGGGTTTAATAAAATCAAAAGTATGTTTTAAGGGGTGTTTGTTTTGGCCGCAGGCTACACCGAACCCAAAGGGGTTTCGGTTTGGCCAACCGACCACCACCAAGACCATGTCCCATGGCAGCCTCAAAACACGGGGTACCCCGATTTGGTTCGGGGTACGGTGTCGGTTTCATGTCCGGTTCATTGTTTTTAGTCTAGATCCGGTTCATGGTGTATGTTTAGTTTTTTATGTTTTATGATCTTATGTTAAAAATTAAATTAATAAAATGATATGATTAATTTAATAACATGACTTAGGTTATTTTAATTATTATAATCATGAAATTAATTAACCTAAGTATTTTATAGTTTAGACTTAAAATTAATCAATTATTCAAAAACCATGACTATAATTAATTAATTAACATGACTTAGGTTATATTATTAATATATAATAATACTAGTTTTAACCTAAGTATTTAACTTTATTTAATTAAAAACATGTTATACTTTAATTAAATATTTTAACCTATAGTTTAATTTAATTACATGAAATAATTATTAAACTATACCTTATACCATATGACTTAGAAAATAATCATGAAAACACTTAGGCTTATATACTTAGCTTATTTAACCAGCTTATTTCTAATTATGGAAACTTTCTATTTTTAGAAACTTAATTAAATAAGGCAGCTAAAATATTTATGGAAACCTTCTATTTTTAGAAACTTATTTATTTCAGGCAGCTAATCTATTTATGGAAACTTATTTAATTAATGCATCTGATCTATTTATGGAAACTTTATATTTTTAGAAACTTATCTATTTTAAGCAGTAATTCTATTTTTGGAAACTTTCTATTTTTAGAAACTTTCTATTTTTGGAAACTTTCTATTTTTGGAAACTTTCTATTTTTGGTAACTTTCTATTTTTGGAAACTTTCTATTTTTGGAAACTTTCTATTTTTAGAAACTTTCTATTTTAGGAAACCTGCTATTTTTGAAAAGTTACTTATTATTACACAGTAAGTATAATAACACATGAAATACTAGAAATACTTAATTAGATTAAACAGAATATAAGATAAACACAGTTAAGGCTTTAAAACAGTAGAACATGGTAAGAACACATAAAATAAGCTAAGACATGACAAAAAACCAGCTACGTATTTAGTAAGCAGATACTTATTCAGGTATGTATTTATGTAGCACTAGTGATTCGGAAGTAGGATTTCTCTCAGTTCATCTTCTTCGTTCACTGGACATAAGGTACGGATTCCCGTCCTTTCAGTATGGACATTCTTTCCTTATTAGGATTCCCCGTATGCAGCCAACTGTTTTCCCGTAGTATAAGTTATGTGTTTGATTGCTTATGTTTAATTAATATTACCTATAGCCATATACATGCATGACCAGTTTCACCTAGTTATGGAGGTACCATAACCATAACATTAGAGGCACTGATGTTATGACTTCACCACGGCAGAGTGATTGCTCGTGGCGTCCCTTCAGCTTTTGGCCATTTATATTATATTTAACATGTGGGGCGTATGGGTGCATCCTAGTTACATGTTTTTAGTCAGGATTTCATGGTGAATGTGGTGTGTGCCTTGCATCCTTCACAAGGAGCTGATCCCTCCTACCCAAAAACCAGTATATTAAATTAGAGGCAGTCCCTCTAATTTGCATGATGAGGTCACCTCTCCAAGTATTCATGCACGGTGGATTTTTCATGACCAATATTGGCTAATGGTAAAATATGACAAACAGTTTTTATAAGATAAACATAAGACTTTCAAACTATAAAACCAGTTTATTTAAGACTTAACCAGGTTACTCGGGACTTAGTTTTCTTCCGCTGTTATATGCTATATGCTTATCTTATTCATGCTTTATTGTACATCCGTGCACTGAGCGTATTTGCTCAGCCGTTTTCCTTTTCTACGTTCCCAAAACAGCAGGTACTCAGGGACGCTCGTAGACACTAAGAGTACGTGCATATGGACTGGAAGCTATCTAGCCTTCTTTACTTTATGCATTTCCTTTCTTATGATACATTTGCTATGGACATTGTTTAGTCCTTTCTTTTACTATACTATGTTTGTGTGTGATGAGCTTTACTTTTGAACTACCGATGTTTGATTCCAGTATTTTCCTTTTATGGTCAAGTAATTTTTAGACAGTTTTCCTTGTATGCTTTGATGACACGCCATAATTGCATGTGACATTTCCATTATCAAAATGGGGTGTTACAAATACTGGTGAAGTCAACATTGTTGAAGATCCAAGTACTGCTAAGCCAAATAAGCCGACTGCAAGTACTGCTGACATTGTTGAAGACCCAAGTACTGCTAAGCCAACTAAGCCGATTGCAAGTACCGCTGGTGATCATCCTTCTCTAGAAAGTCAAACTCCTTTTGGAGAGGATGAGACTTTAGCCCAATTATTGCTTGACTTAAGAAAGAAGAATTTAGCTGAGAAAACAAAACAAGCAGAGAAGAAGAGACAACAAGAAGTTCTTGCCAAAAAGGATCAAATTAAAGATAAGAAAGTTCAAGCTTCACACCCCACTAAAGGTATAGTTATTCAACAGCAAGCTGATGAGGAAAGACCTTCCAAGCTGAAGAGTAAGCTACCTAAGATTAATTCAAAGGATAAAGGGAAGAAGCAAATACTATCTGAATCTGAAAATGAAAGTGATTCAGATGAAGATATAAGCAAAGTCATGTAAAGATTTAATCAATTGGACCATGAAGAGGAATATGCTCTTAGAATGCAAGCTCAGATTCGTGAAGAAGACTTACAAGAAGAACTTGAAGCTAAGCAGCATTTGCTAGAAGCTAAGAGAATACAGCAAGAATGGAACATACAAGAGTATAATAGGATTTAAGCTGAGTTACATGCAAGTGAGCTTCTTGCAGACTCATTGATAGCTGAAGAGAGAGATGCTTATGATGAAGAAGATAAATCAAAGTTGATTGATGATCTGCTAAGGGAGCAACAAAGGTTCTTTGCTGAAAAGAGAAGAGGAGAAAAGATTAAGCCTCTAACTACTATGCAGATTCGGAATCAAATGATGAACTTTCTCAAGAAAGTTAAGGGTTTCACTCATATTCATTTGGTCAAGAAAACTTTTGAAGAAACCAAGACTTTGTATGAGAAAAATAAGAGAACTGAATTGAATTTTGTTGAGATTGGATCTAAAGCAGATAGAATGGCTGTTGAAAGACATAGAAGACATCTGCAACAACAAAGACAATTTGGAAGCACTCCTAGAATTGAGCCAAGTACTGCTGAACCTACAAATACATCTCCACCTATCAAGACCACTTATCTGAGGAAGAATATAAGGAGAAGGTAAGTTCAAGGGAGGAAGAGACTGCTCAAAGAATAAATGAAGGAGATGAAGCTCAAGATATTGGTCAGACTAAAAATGTACAAGCAGTACATACACAGTCAACAGTTGTAACACCCCACTTGGATAAATGGACCGTTACGTGTGTTTATGGCGTGTCATCAAAGCATGCAAGGCAATGTATTAAACATTAACTGACCATACGGAAGTACCAGAATCAAACATCGGTAGTCCAACATAAGCTCAAAAATATTAAGATTAAGTACTAAAAGAAAAAGGACGAAACAGTGTCCAAACAACCAAAATAAAGTAACGTAATGTGTGCATAAAAATAAAGGAGTCTGGATAGCTCCCATCCAAATGCACGTACTCTCTTAGAAGTCCTAAGATCGTCCCTGTGTACCTGCCGTTTGGAAACACGAAAGGAAACTACGGCTGAGCATAACGCTCAGTGGACGGATATAGCATGATAAGAATATACTGAAAGTAATGAAATATAAGACAACAATGAAGCTAACAGACTGATATGTAACATGTGGTAGAACTCTGCATAAAAATCTGAGAAACCTGGTTCATATATACTGATACTGAAATATACCTATTAATTCTGAAAACATGCATTTACTGTATTTTATTTGCCAGAGCTTATATAGGTCACGTGCTGTAATAACCATGCATGAATAACTGGAGGGGTGACCTCGTCATGCTATAGAGGGGTGACCTCTAAATACTGTGCTGGGTGGAGGGATCAGCTCCAATGTGAAGGATGTAGAGCACACACCACATTTACCCTGATAACTTGTAACACATATAAGCCTAGGATGCATCCATACGCCCCACTAAACATACATAAAAAAATGGCCAACCTGAACATGAGTGAGACGATGCAGGATATCACTCTCCTGCATGTGTGTCACGACACCGGTGCCTCTAGTGCCGTGGTTACGGTACCTCCGTAACTAGTACATAAACTGGTCGTGCTTGTATATAATGCTCAGGCAATTATTTAGTTATTAACGTGATTACTGATAAACTTAAACATATACTGGGGAAACTTTTGGCTGAAGACAGGGAATCCTAATCATGCATAGAAAGGAAGTCCTTACTGAAAGGACGGAAATCCGTACCTCGTGTCCAGTAACCGACCGAGATCAACTGACCGAAAGTATACTCTGATTTCACGCGAGCTACATGAATAAGGGACGTGAATGAGTAACTGATATTCGCTTATTTAATTTCATGTTCTTATTGGTCTTTCATTTATTTATTTATTTTCTGAAATTCCGTACGTATATTAACTGATAAATCTGACCTTATAATAATTCATTTTAATGTATTATCTTTCTACTATTAGTTACGGTACAACGTATTTCCGACGCTATAATAGTACTATAATACGTATCCCATTAAAATAGAAAGTTTCTTAATTTAGAAAATTCCAAATAATTTAATTCATTTCATAAAATTATACCCTTTTAAATATTAAAGAACTATTTTAAATTAATACATTTAAAATATATTTTAAACATTTATAAAACAATTTAATTAAAAGGTATAATATAAGAATATTTATTTTATTTATTATAATAATGTCCCGAGCCTACCGAGATATCCCATCTCGGTCGCACTAAACAAATCGACATATAATGATTAAATCTACCTATATAAATCTGTCAACAAGAATTAGTGACAGAATTCTGTGTCACTAAAACTGTCGCTAAAACTGTCCTTATTAAAAACTGTATACATATAACAGTTTTGCGACAGAAAAACTGTCGCTAATGTTATTTACTATTATGTTTTCCTGTCCCATTCCTTTCCACTGATTACCCACTTCGTTCCCACTGTTAGGCTATTTTTTCCCACTGTTTACATAAACCAAACGCACCCTTATGTTTCTGCAGTCCCCAAACGCACCCCTTATTTCTTGTAAAAACAAACCGATGGTTTTATTAACATTTTGGGTCGAACAATCAGCCCTAGCCCCCCTGTGTGGGTCATGGCTGGGCAGGGGAGGGACCATCGATGCCTTAGGGTCTCGGTATGTTAACCAAAACACCCCCGATCGCCTGGCTAAACCAAACGCCCCTTCCCTTGTGTCTTTCTGCCCTCGGTTGACCACAGCAGGCTACACCGAGACCCACTGTGGTCTCGGTTTTGATCACCAACCCAAACCCGACACCCCTAAATTCAGTCGGTTGTGGTGATTCGAAAACCAAACCCCGAAAACCCTAACTTGTTATTTTACGTGATGTTCTTGATTCGTTTAAACAAGCAAAACGTTCCAAATGATCATCAAAACAAAATTGTGATTAAATTACAGATATGGAAAAGTATATTTACCTGGTTTGAAGAACAAGAAACTCGACACCCCCTTTCTCTTTTTTTTTCTCTCGGCGGCCAAACAAAGAAACCCTAATCTTATTTTTTTTTGTTCGACTGAATGGGAATGAGGGGTTAAGTCCCGTTTTACTTTTTTACAATGGGCTTGGCCCAAAATTTTTCTTTCCTTTTCTATTTTTTAAAACAAACCGGCCCTTTGGCCTTTTACTTTCTTATTTTTTTTTATATACTTGTATATATAATTTCTCGCGTATGGTTTAAGTAAATAAACCGCGTATTTACATTTCCCGATTTAAATACGGGTTTTACAATTCTTCCCCTCTAAAAGAATAATTCGTCCCCGAATTAAGGATACGGCCGTACTGGGTTTTACAATTCTTCCCCTCTAAAAAGAAGAATTCGTCCCCGAATTATAGGGTATTTAAGCTGACCGGGGTAAAATTGAAAATGCTGATAAGCTGAAGATATAAAACTGAAAAGACATACCCGAATCAAAAATGAAATTGAGGATAAGAAGTCCGTATAGACTCCTCTGTTTCCCAAGTGGCCTCCCGCTCGGTATGGTTCCTCCACAGGATTTTGACGAAAGAATGGTCTTCCTTCTCATAACTCGATCCTGGCGATCTAAAACTGCTTCGGGTTCCTCAATATAAGATAAATCCTCCCGAATCTGATCGAGTGGATAATTCACTTTGTGAAGCTCATGATAGTTGTACCCTCTGAGTAATGATACATGAAACACGTTGTGGACGTGTGAAAGCTGAGGTGGTAACGCCAATCGGTATGACACTTCACCGATACGTTCAAGGATTTCGAACGGTCCGATGTAACGAGGGCTGAGCTTGCCCTTGAGGCCAAAACGTCTGACGTCGCGTGCGGGTGATACTTTGAGGAACACACGATCCCCAGTCTGAAATGATAGACCTCTGCGATGCTTGTCGGCGTAACTCTTCTGGCGAGTACGCGCTTCTTGCAGTTTTGCCCTAGCGATGGCGACCTTTTCATTGGTCAGTTCTATCAACTCTGGTCCTTCAATCAAACGTTCTCCAACCTGATCCCAACAAATAGGAGCACGGCATTTCCTGCCGTATAACATCTCGAATAGAGCACGCTTGATACTAGCATGCCAACTGTTGTTGTAGGCAAACTCGACCAAGCAAATATAGTCATCCCAGTGTCCTGTCCATTCTAATGCACAGGCGCGTAGCATGTCCTCCAAGGTCTGGATGGTACGCTCTGACTGACCGTCCGTCTGTGGATGGAAAGTTGTGTTGAGCTTGAGCCTAGTTCCCCAAGATTTATGCAAACCTCTCCAGAAATGAGAAGTGAACCGTGGATCCCTATCTGATATAATTTCGGAGGGTGTACCATGTAACCGTATAATTTCCTTGGTGAATAGTTCTGATAATTTACTGACTGCGAAATCTTTACGGATAGGAATGAAATGAGCCGACTTGGTCAAACGATCGACAACAACCCAGATTGCATCATGTCTCCGCTGAGTCTGTGGTAGTCCGGTGACAAAATCCATAGAGATCTTGTCCCATTTCCACATTGGAATATCTAATGGCTGGAGAAGACCACTGGAACGCTGGTGCTCTATCTTAACCTGCTGACAGGTTAAGCATTTAGACACAAATATTGCGACATCCTATTTCATGCTGCTCCACCAGAAATGCTGCTTAAGATCGTGGTACATTTTTGTGGAACCTGGATGGATAGAGAACGGAGAGCTGTGAGCCTCAGTCATTAAGGCTTCTCTGAAAGCAGGGTCTTCTGGAACGCAGAGTTTGGTACCCTGCCATACGATACCATCGTCATCGATGCGAAATTCGGTCTGCTGGTCAATGTTTTGAACAATCGCCCAGATTTCACCATCATCCTTTTGTGCGGCTTTAATCCTAGAGAGTAAATCTGGTTCTACCCTCAGACTAGCCCAGTATCCCCTCTGTCCGCGTACTAAGAGCTCAATATCATACCGCTCTAAGTCCCAAATAATTTCTTCCTGAACTTTGATGCCATTAATCATACCTGACTTTCTGCTAAGGGCATCTGCTACTACATTTGCTTTACCTGGGTGATACTGGATATTAGTGTCATAGTCTTTCAGCAGTTCTAACCATCACCGCTGTCTCATGTTCAGCTCTCGTTGGGTGAATATGTACTTGAGACTTTTGTGATCGGTGAAGATATCACATGACTCACCGTATAAATAATGCCTCCAGATTTTAAGGGCGAAAACGACTGTTGCGAGATCTAGATCATGAGTAGGATAATTTTTCTCATACGGCTTCAGTTGACGCGAAGCATAAGCAATGACTTTCCCATGCTGCATAAGAACACAGCCTAAGCCCTTTCTTGATGCATCACTGTAAATCTGATAACCACCTGTTCCGGATGGAAGAGTAAGTATCGGTGCTGAGATCAATCGATGCTTGAGTTCCTCAAAACTCTTTTCTCTCTCCTCGGTCCATATAAACTTCTCACCTTTTTGCATAAGTTGGGTCAATGGTAACGCCAAACGTGAGAAGTTTTCCACAAACCTGCGGTAATAACCCGCCAACCCAAGAAAACTACGTATCTCTGTGACAGACGTCGGTCTTGGCCATTTGGTGATAGCCTCCACCTTTGCAGGATCCATAGTGATTCCTTCTGCAGAAACAATATGACCTAGAAACGCCATCGTATTCAGCCAAAACTCGCACTTCGAAAATTTAGCATATAACTTTTCTCGTCTGAGAATCTGCAACACTGTACGGAGATGATTCTCATGTTCCTCTTTGGATTTGGAGAAAATAATTATATCATCGATGAATACGATCACAAACTTGTCTAAAAATTCGTGGAAGACTCTGTTCATCAAGTCCATAAATACTGCAGGCGCATTCGTGAGACCAAATGGCATAACAACAAACTCGTAATGACCATACCTCGTGCGAAAAGCAGTTTTGGTTATATCCTGCTCTTTTACACGCAGCTGATGGTAACCTGATCGTAGATCGATTTTTGAGAAGTGCTTGGCACCCTGAATCTGATCGAATAAGTCGTCAATACGAGGAAGTGGATAACGATTACGAATAGTGAGCTTATTCAACTCACGGTAGTCAATACACAATCGCATACTACCATCCTTCTTCTTGACAAACAAAACTGGAGCGCCCCAAGGTGACACGCTTGGACGAATGAAACCCCTTTCTAGGAGTTCCTGAAGCTGATCTTTCAGTTCCTTGAGCTCTACAGGAGCCATACGGTAAGGAGCTTTAGATACTGGTTCTGCACCTGGAATGAGATCAATACCAAATTCTACCTCTCGCATGGGAGGTAAGCCTGGGAGTTCCTCTGGGAAAACATCTGGAAAATCTGACACCACTGGCTGATCATGAATTGAAGGTGCCTTAGAAGTCGTGTCATGAACTGTAGCTAGAAATCCCTCACAACCATGGTATAGCAAGGTACGAGCCTGTAAAGCTGAAATGATCTAAACATGTTTTCCTGGTAGGAAACCCTGGTGAATATACTCTGGTGTCTGGACATCACCAAAGATAACCCGGTGAGCATGACAATCGATGGTGGCACGATGAACCGACAACCAATCCATACCCAGAATAACATCGAATTCACACATATCTAAAGGAAGGGCACTGACTGGACGGATTTTATCATCAAACTCAAGAGGGAGATCCTTATACACTTGGGTAATGAGTATAGAGTCTCGCATGGGGGTAGATATACTAATTACACTGTCTAGTGGCGTATGGGTCATGTTTACTCTAACAGCATATGAAGTGGATATAACTGAGTGTGTGGCGCCTGTATCGAAAAGCACGCATGCAGATTGTCCGTGTATAAACAAAATGCCAGTAATGGTACCTGTGGTCTTATTTGCTTGCTCACGTGTAGTAGTGTAGACACGACAAGTGGTTGGTGGTATCAGTGGTGGTGGAGGTAAAATCTGAGGAATCTGGCCTGAGGTACCGGCAGCATCCCTGCTCTTGCAATCCCTCTTCAAATGGCCCGGCTGACCACACTTGTAACAATTACCCGTACCACGACGACAAGGTCCCGAGTGTTTCTTCCCACACGTGATGCAAGTGGGATAAGTATACCCGGTGGAAGTAGCTCTGGTTTGCTGAGAACCTGATTTACGATGATAAACACGTGTCACGATCCTGATAACTTACTGAAATAAGGCTGATTGACTGAATTTTAAGATTACCAGAATTTGCCGGTCGGGCAACCTGCTGACCTCTGTTGTTTTGGTCACGCCCCTGTCCAGCATCTCTGTTGGCATTTACAAAAAATTTAAGATCTGTTTTACACGATAGTTTAGTATTTCTGGAGCTTAAAGAATCACCTGTAGCTGCCAGATGAGTTGGAGCTGCCGCGGTAATTATCACCGCCGCTCCTCTTATCTGATCGATTACGGTCATATGACTGACCGTGGTTCCTGTAGTTCTGATGCGGAGTAGCCGATTGGGATCGGTCTCCTCCTCTGTGTCTGTAAGATCATAATTGGATAAGTCATAACATATAAGTTGACAAGAAATAATGGGAGCTAAATTGTTTAAGTCTGTTGGGTGAGATGTACCTCTTCTCCGGACGCTCTACATTCTCGAGCTCATCCCTCTCGAAAAGCATCTCAACATCACTTGCTGCATTAGCTACTTGTGACACATTAGTGAATGTGGCACTCACCAGCCTATCTGCAGTCCTAGAGTGAAGAGCCCAGCGAAATTGCTTCGCTTGCTCCTCTGCGGTACCCGCAGCCTCCCCTAAGAATCCAGCCATCCTGAGGTATCGGTGCATGAACTCTATACTGTTCTCGCCATGATTCTGACAAATAACGTGGAAGTCCCTCTTCATTTTAGCTTGCTCCGCATGCGGGAAAAACTGGTCATAGAACATCGTCTTGAAACGTGCCCAGGTCAATGTAAGCTCCCAAGCATCTCCCCCGTTGGACAGTTTCTGAGACCTCCACCAATGTAGAGCAGGACCCTCCAACTTGTAAACTGCAAGCCTAACGTTGAAAACATCACCACAACCCATAGCTCCAAAAATTTTCTCCACATGGTAGATCCAGTCTTCCGCGTCAGTTGGAGCTACAGTCTGCTCAAACAGTCGGGGTTTCTGCTTGTTAAACAAATCCAGTTAAGCGGGTAAAGTGGTAGGTGGTGGAACAGGAGGGTTGTTATTCTGCTGAGGTCCATTTTGATATTCAGCACGGATCTCATCACGAATTTGGGGTAACATGGCCTGTATAGCATCCTGAACAGCAGCAGCAATGGCAGCTGCGTTAGGATCATTCTCGGTTTCGCGTCTGGGTGGCATCTGAAATAAAAGAGGATGAGTTGATAAAACTGCCAAAATCTGGGGTAATAAATCTGAATATGCATAGTGTAATTCATGAAGGTATAGCCAATAAAATATGACATGAATACTGGTGAACGCCTAGGGTCAGTTCACAAAATGACAATTACTGAAACATAAATCTGACATGAGTAAGGATGAACGCCTAAGGTCAGTTCATCTACCCAAAATTTAAACTGTAAGGGTGAACGCCTATGGTCAGTTCACCAAAACGAAATGTTCGTTGAAAAGCACATGCGATTAAGTATGGCCAGTCCTGTACCAACCGTTTACTTAATCAAAATTTTGAAAATCCGACTGATAAAATTCATGAGTAGCATGGAAGATAACGACGCCAAAATACAGGAAGTTCTTGGTGACTACCCATTAGTCACAAGTCAAGTTTTAGAGCCTACAGGTCGAACCTTGCGCTCTGATACCATAATTGTAACACCCCACTTGGATAAATGGACCGTTACGTGTATTTATGGCGTGTCATCAAAGCATGCAAGGCAATGTATTAAACATTAACTGACCATACGGAAGTACCGGAATCAAACATCGGTAGTCTAACATAAGCTCAAAAATATTAAGATTAAGTACTGAAAGAAAAAGGACGAAACAGTGTCCAAATAACCAAAATAAAGTAACGTAATGTGTGCATAAAAATAAAGGAGTCTGGATAGCTCCCATCCAAATGCACGTACTCTCTTAGAAGTCCTAAGATCGTCCCTGTGTACCTGCCGTTTGGAAACATGAAAGGAAACTACGGCTGAGCATAACGCTCAGTGGACGGATATAGCATGATAAGAATATACTGAAAGTAATGAAATATAAGACAATAATGAAGCTATAAGACTGATATGTAACATGTGGTAGAACTCTGCATAAAAATTTGAGAAACCTGGTTCATATATACTGATACTGAAATATAACTATTAATTCTGAAAACATGCATTTACTGTATTTTATTTGCCAGAGCTTATATAGGTCACGTGCTGTAACAACCGTGCATGAATTAACTGGAGGGGTGACCTCGTCATGCTGTAGATGAGTGACCTCTAAATACTATGCTGGGTGGAGGGATCAGCTCCAATGTGAAGGATGTAGAGCACACACTACATTCACCCTGATAACTTGTAACACATATAAGCCTAGGATGCATCCATACGCCCCACTAAACATACATATAAAAATGGCCAACCTGAACATGAGTGGGACGATGCAGGATATCACTCTCCTGCATGTGAGTCACGACACCGGTGCCTCTAGTGCCGTGGTTACGGTACCTCCGTAACTAGTACATAAACTAGTCGTGCTTGTATATAATGCTCAGGCAATTATTTAGTTATTAACGTGATTACTGATAAACTTAAACATATACTGGGGAAACTTTTGGCTGAAGACAGGGAATCCTAATCATGCATAGAAAGGAAGTCCTTACTGAAAGGACGGAAATCCGTACCTCGTGTCCAGTAACCGACCGAGATCAACTGACCGAAAGTCTACTCTGATTTCACGCGAGCTACATGAATAAGGGACGTGAATGAGTAACTGATATTCGCTTATTTAATTTCATATTCTTATTGGTCTTTTATTTATTTATTTATTTTCTGAAATTCCGTACGTATATTAACTGATAAATCTGACCTTATAATAATTCATTTTAATGTATTATCTTTCTACTATTAGTTACGGTACAACGTATTTCCGACGCTATAATAGTACTATAATATGTATCCCGTTAAAATAGAAAGTTTCTTAATTTAGAAAATTCCAAATAATATAATTCATTTCATAAAATTATACCCTTTTAAATATTAAAGAACTATTTTAAATTAATACATTTAAAATATATTTTAAACATTTATAAAACAATTTAATTAAAAGGTATAATATAAGAATATTTATTTTATTTATTATAATAATGTCCCGAGCCTACCGAGATATCCCATCTCGGTCGCACTAAACAAATCGACATATAATGATTAAATCTACCTATATAAATCTGTCAACAAGAATTAGTGACAGAATTCTGTGTCACTAAAACTGTCGCTAAAACTGTCCTTATTAAAAACTGTATACATATAACAGTTTTGCGACAGAGAAACTGTCGCTAAAACTGTCGCTAATGTTATTTACTATTATGTTTTCCTGTCCCATTCCTTTCCACTGATTACCCACTTCGTTCCCACTGTTAGGCTATGTTTTCCCACTGTTTACATAAACCAAACGCACCCTTATGTTTCTGCAGTCCCCAAACGCACCCCTTATTTCTTGTAAAAACAAACCGATGGTTTTATTAACATTTTGGGTCGAACAATCAGCCCTAGCCGCCCCTGTGTGGGTCACGGCTGGACAGGGGAGGGACCATCGATGCCTTAGGGTCTCGGTATGTTAACCAAAACACCCCCGATCGCCTGGCTAAACCAAACGCCCCTTCCCTTGTGTCTTTCTGCCCTTGGTTGACCACAGCAGGCTACACCGAGACCCACTGTGGTCTCGGTTTGGATCACCATCCCAAACCCGACACCCCTAAATTCAGTCGGTTGTGGTGATTCGAAAACCAAACCCCAAAAACCCTAACTTGTTATTATGTGATGTTCTTGATTCGTTTAAACAAGCAAAACGTTCCAAATGATCATCAAAACAATATTGTGATTAAATTACTGATATGGAAAAGTATATTTACCTGGTTTGAAGAACAAGAAACTCGACACCCCCTTTCTCTTTTTTTTCTCTCGGCGGCCAAACAAAGAAACCCTAATCTTATTTATTTTATTTTTTTTTGTTCGACTGAATGGGAATGAGGGGTTAAGTCCCGTTTTATTTTTTTACAATGGGCTTGGCCCAAAATTTTTCTTTCCTTTTCTTTTTTTTTAAAACAAACCGGCCCTTTGGCCTTTTACTTTCTTATTTTTTTTTATATACTTGTATATATAATTTCTCGCGTATGGTTTAAGTAAATAAACCGCGTATTTACATTTCCCGATTTAAATACGGGTTTTACAACAGTACATACTGAAGAGACGATACATACAAACTTGGAAGAGGGTTCAACAGAACTTGAGGGAATCTCCAAGGGTGTTAAAAAAAGATCAACAAAGACAAAGAAGAAAGCCAAGAGGGCTAAGTCAACAACAGAAGATAGTGATGATGATGAGAGCTTGAAGATAGTAAAATTTGAAGATCAATGTATTGATACATAGATTTTTGGAAAGAGATCATCTATTGCTAGATGGATATACTATATGGATCAAGGACTTGAAGCTCATGGAATTCAAAGAACTGATAGCACAACAAGGATATTCAGACTTTTGGAGGATATTCTTCACATTCTTGACAAACAAGATATTCAGGATCTTTTCAGGTTACTTCAAGAAGCCAGTGCAGGTAAAAGTGAAGTATCACTATTATATAGGGAATTTGTCTTTATGTATGAACCACACAACTGTGATCAAGAAATGTTGAAGGTATTAGAGAATCAGGTTCCTAGTTACTAGAGATATTATAGGTCATGTGGATTACATATTTTGGATATAGATGATGTTACATACTATATGCTACAAGAGAAGACTTACCCATTCAAAAGAAGATTGTTGGAAAGAATGTTGGAACAACAATTGGAAGTTACAGAAGAATATGTTGATGCTTTAGAGTTGATCAAAATGGTTAAACAAGAAATCAAGGATTTGAAAGACGAGGAAGAAGCTGAGAAAGAGCCTTAAGTGTTTGACTTTCAGTCACACTTCACAAATGGTTCTCAGTTCACCATGTCTAACATACATAAGAACTGGCTAGTCCATAAGCAAACGGTTTGTGGTAAAGACTTCTCAAATCCGTTGAAAGCTAGTAGTTTGCTAAAAACTATATGGTTCTGACTCACCTTGTTTCAAGACAAAGAGTTGGCTAGTCCTAGACAAACGATACTAGGTAAAGACTTCATCTAATCCGTTGATGGTTGACAATTTACCAAAAATTGTAGGGTTATCAGTACACCTATTATTCATGAATAAAGTATTGGCTATTCCAGAGTGTACGGCTAACAAGTAAAGAATATATCAAATCCGTTGATAGCTGGTGATTTGCTAAAAATCATGAAGCCAATACAGATTGGTTTTTGTTGTTAACTGTTTTATTTCAGGTATGAAGATTGCAAGCAAAGAAGTATTCAAGAAGAAAATACTTAGAAAGTTTTGTCTTGTCAAATCAAGACTGAAGTTCATGATTCAGAGTTCATAGATTTAACTCAAGAAGACAATTACTGATGCTGCAAATATAAATGAATGTTTACAAGACACAAGAAGATCATAGTTTGAAGACAAAGATGATATTCATGCTGTTTGAAGATTATCTTATCAGAAGAAGATCTATATTGAAGTGTTTGGCTACATTCAGTTAGATACAAATATAAATTACCATGTTCAATCCAAGGATGAAGGAAAGACTGAAGACATGTATTCTAAATACATCTAGTACAAGAGAAACAAGAAGACATCAAGTTATCATTCTTGTTTAGGGGAGGATTGTTGGGAATTATTTGTTAAGTGTCAAGTACCGTCAGTGTAATTTAAGTATTGTTAGTATTATGCAAGTACTGTTAGTGTTAACGCGGTACATAGTAAGTACTGCTACTTATAAAGTAAGTACTGCTATATTGATTAGGACGAATATATCTTTGTATAGGATATGTCATAGTTATAGTTAGAGTATATCATATGTGATATACTTAAATAGTTAGAATATTGATAATATATCGTTTGTGATATAGTTATCTTTATAGAATATTCTAAGGTTTCTAGGGTTCCTTACTCTATAAAAGGAACATAGGTACAATGTCATTCATGTACCTCATTCAAGTCGATTAATAAGAGAATCGAATAGTTAAAAGTAATTCTGTTCTTCTGTGCTTTATAAGTTAGATTCCGCATAACTTATTTAGTTTGAGTAAGAGTTCTCAAAGTGTATTAGTTTGATTACAAACTACTATACTAGTTCTTAACAGAATATAGATCCAATCAAATGGATCAAGATCAAACAAATCTAAACCGAAACATGATGTGAATCTTCTGTTAGGATTTATTTTTATTAAAAACCAAGTACTGTTAGTTATGTACAAGTACCGTTAGTTATAGTAAGTACTGTTAGTGTATGCGCGGTACATGCTAAGTACCGTTAGGCTAAATGTTAAGTACTGATAGTATAGATAAGGACTGATATATCTTAAGTAAAGATATGTTCTAGTTATATTAGGAGTATATCGTGTGTGATATACTTATCTTAATAGAATATTCTAGGAGTTTCTTGTACTATAAAGGAACATAGGTGCGATGAGTTTATTGTACATTTTCCACAAGTCGATTAATAAAGAGATCGAATGGTTAGAGTATACTGTTGTTCTTCTTTGCTTTTGTAAGTTAGATTCCGTATAACTTATTAAGAGTTTAGTAAAAGTATCTCAAGTGCTCTAGTTTGTTTCAAGATATTTTGCAATCCTTAACAGGATCTCAATCTATTCAAAGGGATCAACCAGTGGTATCAGAGCTTGTTGAGAAACTCTGAATAAGAAGAACTAAACCCTAAAACCTTACTCACAAAATTCACATCATGTCTTGTGAAAACCCTCAGTTTGAAGAGGACTTCAACATCCCTAAACCAATACCTCAAGAACAACCTCTAGTTGTGCAAGATGCACCTGTGGTACCACCTCCACAGGTTGCACAAAACGCACCTGTTGTAGATGCACCTCCAGCAGCTACATTGTAACACCCCATTTTGGTAAATGGAATGTCACGCGTGATTATGGCGTGTCATCAAAGCATACAAGGATAAATGTATTAACATCACATGACCATAAAGGAAATACCGGAAACAAACATCGGTACCCTAAAAGTAGAACTCATCACACATAAACATAAGTACTGTAAATGAAAAGGACTAAACAATGTCCATAGAAATGAGTATCAAAAGTACGAAGAAATGCATAAAGTAATGAAGGCTAGGAAGCTTCCAATCCATATGCACGTACGCTTAAAGTCTACGAGCGTCCTTGAGTACCTGTTGTTTTGGGAACATGAAACGTAACCGGCTGAGCATAACGCTCAGTGCACGGATATACAAGTATAGCATGAATAATATAAGCATATAAGCATAAAGCAGCGGAAAAGACTAAGTCCTGGATAACCTGGTATATCTTAGTAAAACTGGTTTTTATAGTTTGAAAAGCCTTATGTTTATCTTATAAAAATTGTTTAGCATGTTTACCATTCAGCCAATATAGGTCATGAAATATCAACGTGCATGAATACTTGGAGGGGTGACCTCGTCATGTAATTAGAGGGGCTGCCTCTAATTTAAATATAAGTTTTTGGGTAGGAGGGATCAGCTCCTTGTGAAGGATACAAGGTACACACCACATTCACCTGAATAATCTGCTGAAAATATGTAACCTAGGATGCACCCATACGCCCCACATGATAATAATAATAATATGGCCAAAAGCTGAATGGACGCCACGAGCTATCACTCCGCCGTGGTGAAGTCATAACACTGGTGCCTCTAGTGTTATGGTTATGGTACCTCTATAACTAGGTGAAACTGGTCATGCATGTATATGGCTTTAGGTATCTAATTAAACATAAGCAATTCAAAAACATATAAAACATATAGTGGGAAAATAGTTGGCTGCATACGGGGAATCCTAATAAGGAAGAATGTCCATACTGAAAGGACGAAGAATCCGTACCTTGTGTCCAATGAACGAAGAAGAAGAACGGAAGAGAGTCCTACTTCGATATCACTAGTGCTACATAAATAATATACGTGTATAAGTATCTGATTACTGAGTACATAACTGGTTTTATATCATGTCTTAGCTTGTTTTATATGTTCATGTCTTATTTTACTGATTCTAACATTATGCTGGGTTTATCATGTATTCTGCCTATTCTGATTAAGTATTACTTGTATTTCTTGTATTATTATACTTGTTGTGTAATAATAAGTAACTTTCTAAAAATAGAAGGTTTCCAAAAATAGAAAGTTTCCAAAAATAGAAAGTTTTCAAAAATAGAAAGTTTCCAAAAATAGATAGTTTCCAAAAATAGAAAGTTTCCAAAAATAGAAAGTTTCCAAAAATAGAAAGTTTCCAAAAATAGATTAGCTACCTTAATTAAATAAGTTTCTAAAAATAGAAAGTTTTCATAAATAGATTAGCTGCCTTAATTAAATAAGTTTCTAAAAATAAAAAGTTTCCATAATTATAAATAAGCTGGATTATTAAGCTAATAATATATAAGCTTACGTTTTACTGATAATATTCTAAGTCATATGATATATAGTATAGTTTATTAATTATTACATGTAAATTAAATAAATTATAGGTTATAAGATTTAATTAAATATAACATGATTTAATTAAATAAAAGGTAATAATACTTAGGTTAAAACATGTATTAATATTTATTATTAATATAACCTAAGTCATGAAAATTAATTAATTATAAGTCATGTTTTAATAATTAATTAATTTCTTAGTCTAAATTAACTAATAAAATACTTAGGTTAAAATCATGTATTAATAATAATAATAATATAACCTAAGTCATGTCCAAATTAAATTAATTACATAGCATGTTAAATTAATTTAATTAATCTTGTAATTATTTAACTTGTAAAAATAAATAATTAATCTTGAAAAATAAACCGTGAACCGAACCCGTGTTTTAAAACTAAACATGTCATGAACCGGACCGGTTTAACCCTTGAACCGGCATACAACCCTTAACCATGGAAAACCACCACCGGCCTAAACTGGTGGTGCGTGTAGTGTTCCAGCCGAGACCCCCTAAACCACCAAGGATAACCCCGACATACGTCGGGGTCCCTTGGTCCTCTCGGCCGAGCCTCACAAACCAAACCGAGACCTTGTGGTCTCGGTTGGTGGTGATCACACAACCACCGAGAGCCCTTGCTCTCAGTTTACCCATTAGCCGAACCAAACACCCCCTTAAACCATGTATTTTTAATACCCCTTGATTAGATCTAGATATTTATTAACTTGTTTTTAATAACCCCATGATTTCATGTTCTTAGATCTTGTTGATGCAAAAGTTGGGTGATCCTTGCTAGACCCGAATTAGGCTTAATTTGGGTTGGCTGGGCTCCGGCTCCTGCACCAAGTGAATCGTTTGGTTGGGATCCTTCACACTAAACAGCACGCGTTAGGCTTAACGTGGGAATGTTTCCCACGATTAGACTCCGACGTGAGAGTAAGTAATCGGTTAGGGTTTATGTGAGTTTAGAGTATATAGCGTAATACCTTTGTGGAACCCTTGGGGGTTCCTTTTATAGGCAGTGAAACCCTAATGGGCTGTCACTGATGCTTCGGCCCCAAGGAAGGGATAAGCACAAGAATTAGATTGATTGTTATCTTCTAATTATGGTGAGTGAATATCCTCTTCTTTGGAGTGAATCATATTCAGAGATAGAATATGATTCTGTCTAACCCTGTACCGGTCATGCCGGGCCATGGGCCGCACACGTGTGTGCGGTTACTTTTCATCCAAGCCCATAAGCTCAAATGACATTATTCCCACCCATCCGTGATGGGCCGGATACGGGTAGTACCCGTGGGCCGGGTCCATGACCCGGCTGGGGACTATACGTCATCATGTCCCCCCAGTCTAGTTGTTACAACCATAGGCGTAACCTCTAGACTACCAAGATGATCCCTGGACGTACCAAGAAAAAATAGGGAATGATAAGTTGTCCAAGAATTTGTGTTGGCCGCACATGGCAACCTGACTTAGGAAATTATCCCATTATTACCTCGACCGCACATGGCGACCGAGACAAATTAAATATAGCATTAAATGATAAGTCTTACGTAAGAGCCGCATATCCCGACATTAATAACTGTTCATCTGACATGTTGACTGACAAAAGTTCAAAACAGTCAGAACCTCGAGCAGTGCAAACGTTTCAGTCAGAGGTGACCCGTGGGTCCCGCCTGACGCTTCACTTGCCACTTGCACCCTAACCACACGATCAAGAATAGTGGCAGACACGTGTCACACATCCAGCAGGTCTTGACCCACGAGGAAACCCTATAAATAAGCTACCCCTACGGCTGTGTGAAACACACAGTTATTATCTTCCATTTCTGCCATTAAAGCTTTCTTCTTAGCTCGAATCAATTACGCACGGATCCCTTCATACGCAGGTTAGAACACCACGCCCTTACACTTTTATTTAGTAATGGCTCACATAAACAACCCTACCATTGGATCCGTGTTGAATGTAATGACCCAGGAACAACTAAATCACTTTTGTACAAACTATTTCATCCCTACCAACCTACACCCCTCACTTCCTGGCGCCGGAGACCTCATAACTGAGGCTCCGGTGGGTAAGATTGGCCTGTACACTCGCCTTTTTGATGCGGCCAATTACCGCATTCCCTTCACCCATTTCCTTGTAGATCTGTTAGGATACTATGATGTACATATTAGTCAGCTCCACTGTATAGGTGCCTGTAAGATTAGTCAATTCGAGATCCTCTGTCGTGCTAGAAGAATCCCCCCAACCGTAGAACTATTCCGACTTTTTTATATCCCCAACCTAGTAAATGGTTGGGTATCTTTTAAGAAACGATCCCCAAACAGTCCCCAGTCTCATAATAAGCCAATGGATTCGCTAAAAAACTTGTATGACCACTACTTTTTTATTGACGCAGTAGTATGGCCGGGTGATTATACCTTTAGACAAAGGATATCCCACGATCCCAAGCCGCATACTAGTACATACAACCCCTGACATTCCCAAGACTTAGATCTGAATAGGACCGGGTTCCATAGAAATCTTCCCGAGTCATTTCTATGTTTGCTAGGGATTAGCCGCAATTATTTTGGCCCGTCCAACAGATATCCTGTGTTTTGGAGAAGGCAGGGTGAAGGTAGGCTAACATCCGTACACAAAAAATTATTCACTCACTTTGTAAATGGCTAACATATTTTGTTTTTGGTGAGCAGAAATGAACTTCTTTGGACTTCTACGCCAGGGCGACCCGAAGCTCGTTCTGGAGGGCTCCCGACCCCTCCGTGATAATGAACTACCCCTTCTTGAGCATACCCGACCCGTGACGGTTGCTCTTGAAGCCGTGCCAGATCCCCATTCGGACGAGGGAGAGCAAGGAGACAATGAGGGTGGTGATAACAGGATGAATGAAGGAGGAGCCGGGCCCTCCTCACCTCATAGGGAAGAGCAGGGAGATAATATTGACTTAACCACCTCCAGCCTTCGCCGCATGATGGGTGATGATGATGAAGAAGTACAACAAACCAATGAGGAGGAAGAGGAAGAAGTGGAAAAAGAAGTCGAGGAAGAGACTGAAGAAGCAACAGCTCAACCCGTCGCCAGGCGTACCCGTAAAAGAAACAAACGAGCAAGGAGAGTTGCTTCAGTCGAAATTGGCGAACACAACGCCCCTCCCAAGAAACTTCGAGAAGACCACCCCTTGTACCAATATGTTGGGAGCACCACCCAGGGTTCCGAGACGATCCGGGCCACACATGTCGACCCAGTCACTCAAATTGCCCCCACCACATCAGAATTAGCAAGAAATGACATGTAAGACTCCACCCTAACACGTAAGAACAACAAATTCCCTTTAAGCAACACTTAACATGAATCCAAATGCTTGTTTTTTCAGGGATGACCAAACTGGTGCCGCGCCTCCTCCTGACACCCAAATGGAGAAGGGCAAAGAAAAAGAAGTGGGAGAAAACCCCACTCCTCATTCGGCAACCTCAAAGTCCGGCCCCGTATTTGAAGAAGGTTCACCTACAGCCTCCCAAGACCTCCCAACGTCCGGACCCCCTCAATCGTTCAACCCCATCTGGAATATCACAACTGCATCACGAATGAGAGACGCCGATGAATGCCGAGAGTACCTCAACAATTGCATACCACCAGGCTTGATGCGAGAGGTGAATGCGCTCAGCCATGCGGACTTGGCGGACGAGTATAATGGTGCCTTGGTACACCAAATGGCGATGGACACCTCGATGAGGGTAAGATTTGAAGCCGCACTTGGGCATGTGGAATCTCTTAAGAGGAAGGTTGGACGGAGGGAGAAGATGATCGTGGACAATGAAGCTCAAATTGCAGACCTCCAATCCCAACTGGCTAGCACTGAGGCGACCATAAAAAATCAATCGGCCCGCGCGAATGAATACGACCAACACGTGGCCAACCTCGAGTCAAAACTAGATGCCGCGACCACCAAGGTACATATCCGTGCTACACCACCGTATTTTCTAATAGAAATATATTCTAACGTTCTATCTCTTATAGGTAGCCACAGTGGAAGCGTCTGCCCAGTCGTACTCCAGCCAGGTATCCGTGCTTAACAAGAAACTAGAAGACGCGCACATGGCAGTCCAAAGCATGGAGAAGGTGCAAAAAGAACTTGTTGATGAGAGGGCCGTCACCCAAGAGCTGAAAGAGGCGTTTGCCCAAAAAGATTTGATGATTGATGCCCTCACCACCGAGCGTCACGACGTGCTATGCCCTCAACTACTAGCGGCTATTGCCGGCCGCAGGTGGATGGTAGGGCATGGAGCACGCTTGGCCGTCACCAAGGTACTAAAGGCCCCCGAATTTGTGCAACAATTTGCAAATCTTGTGTCCGATGGTATTGACCACGGACGTCATGAGGGAATGGTCGAGGCCGCAGAGCTGATCAAGAAAGGGGAAAACTTCACCAGACATGCCTTTTTTAATCCCGAAGCTGCTAACAAGATGACTGCTTCCATGGTCGCGATGCGGGATCTGCATTATCCATTCTTGGATGAGTTGGAGGCCACCAAAGATGCATCAAATATGGAAATCATGGAAAGGCTAAGTCTTAGTACGTTCTCCCAAGGTGAGAGTCACTCCCGTGCTTCCTTCACTCCATCACCCAGCCACCTGACGCTCCCCATCTATGAGGACGTAACCAGGATCGTGCTTGATGAAGAACCCTTAAGTGTGGTGCTGGAGAGGAATGCGACTCAAGCCTGGAAGCGGAAAGAACGTAGTGAGTGGTTGTCGTGCCTGGTCGAGGAACAAGTGGAGATAGGTAAGTTTTTCCCCCCTATGCAGGATGATCCTACTTCATGACCCATTTCAGACACTATGGTTTGTAACCGCTGAATATTTGTTGTTTCTATTCGTCCGTGCATGTACACGGCTAAAAACATGTGTATTTTGTATGTAAGTCCGTGATTAACCACGGCCAATTTTGTTATCTATTTGGAAACTTGTGTATTTTGACCGTGTTGAATATTGTACACCAATACTGCATGATATGTCACGTCTTACACACAAAGAAAGAAAATACATACAAGTCTATAATTTACTAGACATGCGACGTGCGTCTTTACTATGCGAAGCACTGTGTGACTACGGCATATGAAACTTACCACAACGTCTTGTGAGTAAGGTGTCTAGTAAGGATACATGATCCGTGCGGCTGGGGTTGCATCCCTCTTACGCGGCAAGTTGAATTAGTAGGTTCACTTAATCCTCTTACCCCCGCCTGGAGGCGTATAGTACATGTACAGTAGTTTGAAAGAATGCATATGAATGAAACATGGCATATTATAATATAAGTAAAATTCATACAACTAACAAAAAATCTAAAAAATAATTTGCACGAAACAAGCCGTGGGGCTAGCTAGGCACCAAGGCATTTTATTAGAACGTTTACATTTTTGTTTGAACAATAATGACAAGTCCTAAAAAAGGAAACTAAACAAACATAAGAAAACAAAACAGATAGACCGCATGGTTCTTTATTAACGCCACATATAGCGAAGCACCCATGCGGAAGCCGTAGCTTTCAAAGATAGCACCTTTTGAGATGGGAAATGTTCCATGTGCGCTCTAGATCACGGCCATCCATGTCACGTAACTTGTACGCGCCTCGTCCCAAGGCCTCCGTGACTTCATACGGTCCTTCCCACTTAGGGCCCAGTTTTCCTGTATTCTCCGCTCGACTCGCTTCATTAGCACGATAGACATAGTCTCCCGGTCGGAAAGAAACACCCTTGACCTTGGCGTCATGATAGGCTTTCATTTTAGCCTTGGACTTAGCCTCATTGATGGCTGCTATTTCCCTTTTTTCTTCCAACAGATCCAGGTTGATTCGCAGTTGTTCATCGTTCGTGACGACATTAACCTCCGCCGTGCGGATGGTAGGCATTCCTATTTCTCCTGGTATAACAGCTTCAGTGCCGTAAGCCAATGCAAATGGTGTATCTCCGTTGGCTGTTTTGATCATAGTCCTGTGTGCCCATAGCACATGTGGTAACTCATCGACCCATTTGGCACTTCTTTCATCCAAACGCGCCTTAATGCCATTTCCCAAGCTTCTATTTGCTCGTTCCACGAGGCCATTTGTCTGCGGATGCTTAACAGATGCGAAGCGCCGCTTGATGTTCAATGATGCACACCAGTCTTTGAATGGATTGTCCGTGAACTGTTTACCGTTGTCCGAGATGATTTCCCCTGGTAGGCCAAAACGGCACACAATATGTTACCAAACAAATTTTTTAACTTGCTTGCCCGTGATAGATTTGACTGCCTTGTCCTCTATCCAACGTGTGAAGTAGTCCATCGCGACAATCAAGAATTTAACTCCCCCCGCAGCTACAGGAAATGGTCCTGCAATGTCGATTCCCCACTTATAGAATGGCCATGGGGACGTGATAGGTGTAAGCTCCTGCTGCGGGTGCCGCGGTACTGGCCTATGCACTTGGCAATCACTACACTTGTGAATCATATCGCGCGCGTCTCTGTGCATAGTAGGCCAATAATATCCTATCCGTAAGGCTCTAGCTACCACGGATCGTGGACCTGCATGCATGCCGCACAACCCTTCATGTATGTCACTGATTACGTAAGCGGCCTGACGTGGTCCAACACACCGCAGCCACGGCTGCAAGAAAGAGCGCTTGTAGAGGATGCCTTCTCGAAGTTCGAAATGCTGCGACTTCCTCCTGATGCGCCGTGCTGCTTTTTCCTCGTCTGGAAGGGTCTCACTAGTCAAATAGTTGATGATCGGGGTCATCCATGTAGGTTCGTCCTCCTCAACTATGGTAGCGATCTCCCCTTCTGTTATAGATTTCTCCTTGAGTATTTCCACCAAAACTTGTTTGGACAAGTGAGCGAAGCTTGTGGATGCGATCTTGCTGAGAGCGTCCGCCTTCTTGTTCTCGCCTCTTGGCACCTGCTTGATGGAAAATTTGCTGAAAGCCGCAATTAGCGACTTGACTTTTTCCAAGTATCTGACCATGTTGTCCTCCTTAGCCACATATCCACCTAGAATATGGTTCGCAACAAGCCGTGAGTCCACGTAGGCCTCCAGGTTACAGACTCCCATTCTAGCGGCGATTTTTAAACCCGCAATTAATGCTTCATATTCCGCTTCGTTGTTGGTGGCCGTGAACTCAAAACGGAGGGCATACGTGAACTCCATTCCTTCCGGATTGGTGAGGATGAGACCAGCTCCGGAGCCATCCGTACACGAAGATCCGTCCGTAAATAGCACCCATGGTTCTGTTGGAGCCTTGTCTTGTTTAACGATTGGCCCTTCCTCATCCGGCTTCTCGATCAGGAAATCTGCCAAGATCTGGCCTTTCACAGCCGTCCTTGGCCTATAAGATATATCGTGCTCCCCCAACAAGATGCTCCATTTTTGTAGCCTCCCTGCCACATCCGGTCTAGAAATAACCTGTTTGATTGGCTGGTCCGTAATGACTACAATTGGGTGCACCTGAAAGTACCGGCGCAACCGCTTTGTAGCAAACACTAGTGCTAACACCAATTTTTCCATAGAGGAGTAATTCAGCTCCGGCCCTTGTAGTGTTCTACTTATAAAGTAGACCGGAGTTTGCATTGTATCTCTATCTGTCATGAGTACTGCGATTATTGCGCCATGAGTGGCTGAGAGATACATAATGAGTTCCTCCTTTTGGCCAGGGAGCTACTAGCATAGGGAGAGACGCAAGATGCTGTTTGAACTGGCAGAAATCTTCCTCGGCTTCCTGCGTCCACCGGAAGTCTCCCTTCCTAATGCACTTCTTGAGTGTCTTAAATAGGGGTAATGACTTCTCTGTGGATTTAGATAAGAACCTATTTAGTCCGGCTAATTTCCCATTCAAGGATTGCACCTCCTTTCGTGTCTGAGGGGACGGCAGTTGTATCACTGCGTCCGTCTTCTCTGGGCAAGGTTTGATGCCGTTTGGGTCAATCAAATATCCAAGGAACATTCCCTCCGTTGCCCCAAACGTACATTTCTTTGGATTTAGCTTCATGTTAATCCTCTCAGTGTGTCGAATGTCTCTTGGACATCCCGGAGAAGTGCCTCCTCCGTATGAATTTTTATAACCAAGTCATCCACATAGACTTCCAAGTTGCGGCCTATATGTGATTCGAAAGCTTTTTCCACAAGCCGTTGATATGTAGCACCGGCGTTCTTCAGTCCAAACGGCATTTTCGTATAGCAATATACGCCCTGGCTCGTATGGAACGCCGTTTTTTCTGCATCCTCCTCCGCCATCTGGATCTGTTGATATCCTTTATATGCGTCCAAGAAGCATTTAAAAGGATACCCACATAGGGATTCCACCTTCCAGTCGATTTCCGGTAACGGGTAACAATCCTGTGGGCAGGCCTTGTTCAGATCCGTAAAATCCACACACATGCGCCAACTTCCGTCATGTTTTTTGACCATGACCGGATTGGATAACCACTCGTGGTAGTATACCTCGCGCATGATATCTGCGTCCACTAGTTTCCGTACTTCCTCCAATATCACTTGGTTGCGCTCAGGCGCCTGGCCGCGCTTCTTTTGCTTGACGGGTTGGTACCCTTGGCGGATCTGGAGCTTATGCTCTGCTATCGCACGTGGCACGCCTGTCATATGCTTTGGCTCCCATGCGAATATATCTAAGTTTGCACTTAAAAGAGAGCACATGGCCCTTTTGCCGCTATCCGAGAGCGCCCCTCCTATGGATACCTCCTGTTCCGGATAGTCAGGGTGAATTGCTACCTTCCAATTGGGAGGTGGTGATCCATCCTTGGGTGGAACAGGTGGAGCCGGTGCTGTCACGGTGTGACACTCGGATGCCGGTACGATTGTGTTGTAAATGGTAACAATTCCCCCTTCAACGGGGAATTTAATCATTCCGTGCGCCGTGGAGGGTACCGCCCGTATAGCCAAAATACCTGGTCTGCCTATGATCCCATTGTACGGAGAATGTGAGCGTATCACCATGAAGTTCATCCACGCCGTAGTGGAGTGTTCCTCGTTCCCAATGGTTACAAGCAGTCGTAGTTGCCCTATCGGCCAGATAGTGTCTCCACTAAAGCCGGTGAGCGGCACCGTGGCCGGTACTAATTGGCTTCTTATTTCTGGGCATAACTGCACAAAACAATGTTCATACAGCACCTCTGCTGACGACCCTCCATCCACATACATGCGACGAACATTGTGTGTTCCAATGCTTATCTCAATAGTGAGAAGCGCATCAGTCACATCGCTTGCTGTGATGGGAGGGAACGAGATTTCCCTGCCGCGTGAAAATTTTTGGCCAACTTTCTGCCTCGTGCGGCGTTGTCTGGATTGGATCATGTATATGGTCGAAGGTTTGTCCTTTTGGGGATCCTTCTTATCGTACTTCTTGTTGTTGTCTTTTCCATCCTTCCAATCCTTAACTAGGTGTTTGAGTTTACCTGATTTGATCAGCGACTCAATATGCTTCTTGAGCTGGATACACTCCTCCGTACCGTGGCCTTTGTCATTATGGAACTCGCAGAAGCGATTTCCTTGCTGACGTTCCGGCGGAGTTGTCATTGGGGGAGGCCTTGGAAAGTTTGCCCCTTCCGTCAGCAAGATTTCCCGGTAGGACATCTTAAGGGGGGTAAACTTATCATTCGGCCGTCCTCCTTTGTTCTGGCTCTTATAGTCCGAGCCCTTGCTACTGTTCTGATGGCCTTGACCGCCCGACTGTCTCCGAGACTGGTCGTTTGACCGGTACCCATTTCCTCTGGATGGGTAAGCCGCGGAAACCGCCGTTTCTCCTTCTATGAAATTTCTGACCCTTTCCATGAGGTCATCATATTTCTCTGGACGCTTGTCATTGAGGCGCCTGCTCAATTCCCTGTCTGTTATGGCGTGCATGTAGTCAGAGATTTTCAGGAGCTCCGGCATCGTTTTAGTGCGCGTGTACTCATCATTGAAGCGTTCAGTGAAGGCTTCTGTGGACTCCCCGGCCGTTGTTTGACAGTTGCCAACGAGACCGGATCCTTATTATACTTTTTCCTTTGAGTATAATTGTTCTCGAACGCAGTGCGTAGATCTGTGAAACTATCAATGCTCCGTGGAGGGAGTGCCTCAAACCAGTCACGGGCATTTCCGATCAAAGTTGAATTGAACATTTGGCACCATATAGGCATGGGCCATCGCTCAATTTTATCCTGCGTATCAAATATTTTAAGGTGATCAACCGGATCACCAGTCCCATCATAAGTCTTGACACACGCCGGCTTACGACGTTTGGTGTCCTCAGAATAGTTCCGTATGCGGAGGGTGAACGGGTCTTCCCTGGGATCCGCCCATGGCCGGGTGAGCCTAGGGTCATCCCATGGTTCGCACCATGGACGAGAAAGATCCTCTGCTTCCACATCTCGGTAATAAGGGCCACCATAATACTCATCATTGTTTGGTGGTGGTGGAGGGGTGCGCCTAGGTCGGCGACGCTTAGGCGGATGGTCATCTGAATCCTCCCCTGATGGGTCCGGGGACAAAGGTGGTGCCCAACCTTTTGGTTGGGGACCACTTTTTTGGGACGAACCAGGAGCCTTTTTCCCAGTATTCATCCTGTCCTACACGCTCGGGCGGCGAGCGGTTCTGGCCAGCTCTCGATCTGGTCGCTCGGGTGAGCCATCCGACTTTTCTCCTTCTCGAGGCTACATTAGTTCCTGTATGAGGCGATCTCCTATGTGCTCAAACACATTCCGGGGTTAAGGGGTTTCCTCAAAGGTGCTCTGCTCCTGAGGCCGAGCTTTCCTTTTCCTCTGATTTTGGGAAGAAGTGATCGGTCCGGTGTCACCAAAGTTGAGTCTATATTGGAGGTTCCTCCCCAGATTCAACCTTGATGCGATTCCTGGGACGATCCTATCAAAGTTCTGCGTGAGAACTCGAGTGAGATCCTCCTCGCTGAGTGGTAGGACTTCTACTTCCTCCTCTCCTGATGGTCTGCGCGGCTCCTTGTTAGGAGGGTCGGGCGCACTTCCTGGGTCTGGGTTATCCAGGGTCGAAGTAGGCGGGGGTGTCATGGAGATCGTGCTCGTCACCCCCAGGGGCTGAAAACCCCCTCGGTTACCAGGTCCGCCTGCGAGGCGGCTAGGTGATTGATTGGGAATGAGTATCCCTTCCCCTTGGGACTTCCGATTCCCAGGATTCACGTTCCTGGGATTGGCTTGCTGATGTCCCTTCGTCATTGAAAATTCAGAGTGAGGTTTTGCTCTAGCTTAGTGTAATGGGTCCCACTGATGGCGCCAACTTGTTGATGAAAAAGTTGGGTGATCCTTGCTAGACCCGAATTAGGCTTAATTCGGGTTGGCTGGGCTCCGGCTCCTGCACCAAGTGAATCGTTTGGTTGGGATCCTGCACACTAAACAGCATGCGTTAGGCTTACCGTGGGAATGTTTACCACGATTAGACTCCGGCGTGAGAGTAAGTAATCGGTTAGGGTTTATGTGAGTTTAGAGTCTATAGCGTAATACCTTTGTGGAACCCTTGGGGGTTCCTTTTATAGGCAGTGAAACTCTAATGGGCTGTCACTGATGCTTCGGCCCCAAGGAAGGGATAAGCACCAAAATTAGATTGATTGTTATCTTCTAATTATGGTGAGTGAATATCTTCTTCTTTGGAGTGAATCATATTCAGAGATAGAATATGATTCTGTCTAACCCTGTACCGGTCATGCCGGGTCGTGGGCCGCACACTTGTGTGCGGTTACTGTTCATCAAAGCCCATAAGCTCAAATGACATATTCCCACCCATCCGTGATGGGCCGGATACGGGTAGTACCCGTGGGCCGGGTCCATGACCCGGCTAGGGACTATACGTCATCATATCTAATAAACAATTAAAAAGAAAAGGTTTAAGAGAATTACCGATTCGTGGATAAAAAGGAAAATACTAACACGAACAACCTTGCAATAAATTGGATTAACCAAGATCAACAAACACCTCCTTATGGTGGTGTATAGGCGGCGACTACAAGGAAGAAAAGGAGAAGCAGGTTTTTTGATTTTTCTAATTATTCAGTAATATGAAAAATCCCTTTCCTTCTTTTACCTTTTTGTTAAATTTTAAAGTGGGCTAGGCCCACTCTCTTTTCTATGCCGCGTGTAAAGGGGACCCACATGGGGAACCCGTTGATTTTCCCGTGTTCTATTATTTACGTGTTAACGTGTCGTGTTTACGTGATTTAATTATTGTTCGTTCGTGTCATAATTTATATTTATACGTACTCGTAATAAATATACGTAAATACATAATATTTAGCTCGTGATTATTTACGTTCATGATTTCATGTTCGTATGTTCGTGATTATAATTATTGTTGAAATAATTATCATGCATTAATATGTATTAAATACTTATCGTGTAATAACACGTACGTAATACTTGTAATTTCCTAATCGTGAAACGTAAACGTGCTAAATAAGGAAAGTTCTAATCATGTACGTATGATTATAAGGGTACTATTCATGGTAAAAGCATGCGGGGTTTACAACTCTTCCCCCCTAAAAGAATAATTCGTCCCCGAATTATAGATAATGTAAACTGGAAAAAGAAGAACATACCCGAACTCAAAATATGAAATGAGGGTAAGAAGCCCAGATAGACTCCTCTGTTTCCCAAGTGGCTTCCCGCTCGGTATGATCCCTCCAAAGGATTTTGACGAATGGAATCATCTTCCTCCTCATGACTCGTTCTTGTCTGTCAAGAACTCGTTCGGGTTCTTCTATGAAAGTGAGATCTTCACGAATCTGTTCCAGTGGATACTGAACCATGTGAAGGGGATGATACTTGTACCCTCTAAGTAAGGACACATGAAAAACATCGTGAACATGAGAAAGTTGCGGAGGTAACGCTAAACGGTAAGATACTTCACTGACTCGCTCAATGACATCAAAAGGTCCGATGAATCGAGGACTGAGCTTCCCTTTGATTCCAAAACGTCTAACCACACATGCTGGCGAAACCTTAAGGAAAGTGTGATCTCCTACGTTAAAGTGTAAGTCCCTACGATGCTTGTCTGCATAACTCTTCTGACGTGACCGTGCTTCTTGTAGTTTCTGCTTAGCTACTGCGACCTTCTCGTTAGTCAACTCTATCATTTCTGGTCCTTCAAGTGTTCGCTCACCAACCTGGTCCCAGCAGATTGGGGCGCGACACTTTCTGCCATACAACATCTCGAACGGAGCACACTTGATACTTGCATGCCAACTGTTGTTGTATGCAAACTCTACCAAACAAATGTAGTCGTCCCAATCTCCCGTCCATTCCAACGCACATGAACTCAACATGTCTTCTAATGTCTGAACCGTTCGCTCCGATTGGCCGTCTGTTTGAGGATGAAAAGCCGTGCTAAGCTTAAGTTTTGTACCCCAAGCTTTCTGCAGACTTCTCCAAAATCGTGAAGTGAAACGAGGATCTCTGTCTGAGACGATGCTAGATGGAGCACCATGTAGTCTCATGATCTCCTTCTTGTAAGTATCGGCGAGTTTACTGACTGAATCTTCCTTGCGGATCGGTAAGAAATGAGCTGACTTGGTAAGTCGATCAACGATAATCCAAATCGCATCGTGCTTCCTCTTTGTAGGCGGAAGACCAGTAACAAAATCCATGGTGATCTGGTCCCACTTCCACTCTGGGAAATCTAACGGTCGAAAAAAACCGCCAGATCGCTGATGCTCGATCTTAACCTGCTGGTCGGTAAGACATTTGGAGACGTAAGTCGCAACATCCTGTTTCATACCACTCCACCAAAAGTATTTCTTGATGTCATGGTACATCTTGGTCGAACCAGGATGAATAGAGAATGGGGAGCTATGAGCCTCAGCTAACAATGCTTCTCGGAGTTCTTGATCATCAGGAACACAAAGTCTCGTGCCCTGCCATAAGATACCATCTGCGTCTAGTCGAAATTTTGTCTGCTTCTCTAAATTCTTAATTATTGCCCAGATTTCTCCATCATCTTTCTGAGCTTCCTTGACCCTAGAGAGTAACTCGAGTTCCACTCTAAGATTAGCCCAGTAACCGTGTTGTCCACGTACCATGATCTCCATGTCTAGTCGCTCCAAGTCTCTAATAATTTCCTCCTTTATCTCGATGCCGTTGATCATTCCGAACTTTCTACTAAGTGCATCCGCCACTACATTTTCCTTGCCAGGATGATACTGCGGATTAATGTCATAATCCTTCAACAACTCTAACCATCTCCTCTGTCTCATGTTCAATTCACGTTGAGTGAAGATGTACTCCAAGCTCTCGTGGTCCGTGAAAATATCACATGATTCTCCATACAAGTAGTGCCTCCATATATTCAATGCAAACATAACTGCTGCAAGTTCCAAGTCATGCGTAGGGTAATTTTCCTCATAAGGCTTAAGCTGCCATAAAGCGTACGCGATCACTTTCCCATGTTGCATGAGAACACAGCCAAGTCCCTTCCTCGATGCATCACTGTAGATCTGAAATCCACTTGTACCAGATGGGAGAGTAAGAATCGGTGCAGATACTAACTTCTGCTTCAGGTCTTCAAAGCTCTTCTCTCTTCCTTCAGTCTAGACGAATTTCTCCCCTTTCCGTATCAGTTTGGTCAATGGAAGTGCTAAACAGGAAAAGTTCTCCACGAACCTACGGTAGTAACCAGCTAAGCCAAGGAAACTACGAACTTCAGTCGCTGATGTCGGTCTTGGCCACTTGGTAATAGCCTGAACCTTTGCTGGATCCATCGTGATTCCTTCTGCTGATACAATGTGACCTAGGAATGCTACCTTGTCTAACCAGAACTCACACTTGAAGAATTTAGCATACAGTTGCTTCTGGCGAAGAATTTGTAGTACTATACGAAGATGGTCTTCGTGTTCCTCCTTGGACTTAGAGAATATCAGGATGTCGTCAATGAAGACAATGACAAACTTGTGCAGAAATTCATGGAAGATTTTGTTCATCAAATCCATGAACACTGTTGGAGCATTAGTAAGGCCAAATGGCATGACTACAAATTTGTAGTGCCCATAGCATGTACGGAAAGCCGTCTTGGAGATATCCTGCTCTTTAACCCGTAGCTGATGATAACCCGACCTTAGATCAAGCTTGGAGAAATGTTTGTCCCCTTGGAGTTGTTCAAACAAATCGTCTATGCGTGCTAAAGGATATCTATTCCTGATTGTAATCTTGTTGAGCTCGCGATAGTCTATGCAAAGACACATACTGCCGTCCTTCTTCTTAACGAATAAGACCGGTACGCCCCATGGAGATGCGCTCAGTCGAATGAAGCCTCATTCCAGAAGTTCTTGCAATTGATCCTCTAGATCCTTCAAATCTATGGGAGCCATGCGATAAGGAGCCTTGGAAATTGGCTCAGCTCCTGGGATGAGCTCGATGTTAAATTTTACTTCACATTCAGGTGGTATGCCTGGAAGTTCTTCTAGAAATACATCTGGAAATTCTGACACTATCGGCTGATTCTGAATTGATGGGGATTCAGCATCCATGTCATGAACAGTAGCTAGATAGCCCTCGCAACCATGTGAAAGTAATGCACGTGCTTGCAGGGTTGATATGATTTGTACAGACCTTCCGGGTACGAACCCGTTGTGAATGTACTCTGGTGCATTAACATCACCGAAGATGACTCGATATGAATGGCAGTCTATGGTAGCATGATGCTTGGATAGCCAGTTCATGCCCAACATCATGTCAAAATCATTCATGTCCAGCGGAAGTGCGTCAATCTCCGCTTTTGGGGGCGGGAGTGCTTGGTCGCTGGGCTTTCCTTTTCCTCAATCATTTCGGTTGTGTCAGCCGGTCTAACATTTTGTTATGGACTGGCTTGGCTGGACAACGATGGATTGAAGGTAAGATAGATTTGAGTTCAAGTGGCATAGGACCTTAGATCTACCATAGGGTAGAATACTACCGAATTCATTCTATTAAGGCGTAACATTTCATTTCTTGTTGCATTTCTTTGGTTTGGAAGTTCCAGAATGTTGTCTGTGGATTTCTATATGCCAAAAGATTGATTCAAGTTTCGTGCTGCTCACCACTCCTCGAGGCCAAGGACGGGGTCGAAGCGTCATTCCAGGATTTGCAGTCCGATACATTTCCATTATGTTACCTAGCCAAACCCGCCACCTCGTGTGCCAAAGTAAAATGGTTGTTCTTCCTTCCCCGCTCCCTCTTTTTCGACATATGCGGTGGCGGGTTCCTAGAGAAGAAGGGACAACTTATTTCTCCTTTGCATTGCTCAATCTTCCTTTTCTGATTGAAAATAGCAAACCACTCCACTACTGGTACATAGGCCAGATAGAATGTTGCTTATATGTTCAGGCTCGAAAATATATCTTTTACCTCTCCTCCCTGTCTCCATTCTGATTGATTCGCTTCTTCCTTTGCGCAAGCCTTTGGTTCGCCCCTTGTTGTGTTGCATTTTCTGCTCCTCCGCTTCAGTCTGCCTTCTTCGGATAGCCGGGGTCCGACGTTGATTTCCGATTTCAATGTCAGCTCCAGGTTTTGGGCGGCCCATCTGGTTAGTTCAGCTATAACTGCTGGAAGCCCCTGCGGTTGTTTGGCTGCGTACTCCCCGTCCGCCTATCTCACACTCCCAAAGAACGTACAAAGACCCTACTATATTGTCATAGAGTCGACAATGATCCTTCTCTCAATCCAAATAGGCGGGGATAGGATTCGAACCTTCAATCTTCAGATCATGAGCCTGATGAGTTGACCATTCCTCTACCTCGCTACATCCATTCCCATTACAAAAAGTCAGGACGTATCTTGTCATCAAACTCTAGAGGAAGGCTCTTGTACACATAGTTTATGCGTACAGAGTATCTTAAAGGCGTGGAAATATTCAATATATTCTCTAGTGGCATGGGGAGTATCCTAACATTCTTAGCATAAGCAGTAGAAATGAGCAAGTGAGTAGCACACGTGTCAAAAAGAACACATGCAGCTTGACCATACATATACAAGATTCCAGTGATGGTACCTGTAGACTTGTTGGCCTGATCGCGAGATGTCGTATAAACGCGTCCACTAGTAGGAGGCGGCTTGGTATCAGCATGTCCCGATGTACCCTCCATCTCTCCCTTGCGGCAGTCCTTCATGCGATGGCCAGGAAGACCACACTTGAAGCATGCGTCGCTGTCACGGCGACATGGCCCTGGGTGCCTACGGTTGCAGGTAGTGCAAACAGGATGAGTATATCCTCCACCAGGTGTCCTTGCTGGCTGAGATCCTGATAAGAACAATATACATGAGACATGATAATCGGTACAAAGGATAATGCGGATAATTCGTAAGATGGAATACCAGTGATAGCTGGACGGTTAGGCTGTGAACCTCTCTGGTTCTGGTCCCTTTCGTTACCATGATTACTGGTAGAAGATTCTCTAATGTGTCAGAATTAAGAATTATAGCATGTAATCATAAGAAATGAGTAAGTATAAGGACCTGCTGTTGTTGGAGTGTCCAGCGTTATTTGGACAATTGATTTGAATGTGTCGTTGGTTTTTAAAACTAAAATTAAGTCTACGAATTTTAAGCTACTTAAAATTACCCTAAAGTGCATGAATCGTAAACCCGCCTATTTTAAAAATCTACTAATAATTAATTACTTAGAAATAAAACCCTATTTTAAAAAAAATTTGATTTAATTAAAAATATTAATACTACTTAATGGAAAAGCTTTTACACTAATTTACTTGATTATTAAAATCTACTTTAAAACAAATCTATTTAAAAAAAACTATTTTATTATTAAAGTCTAATTAAAAATTAAACTAATTAAGCTTTTAAATAAAAAAAACATTTTTTTTTATTTCATTTAAACTACTTATTAATTAAAATAAACAACTTACTTAAAAGAGTAATTATATATTTCTTAAACAAAACTAATGAGAAGAAACGTTTTTTACTAATAACAAATGACAGTTAAAATTAAATAGCGTAAGATTAATTACGTTGTGAAGCACTTAAACAAAACTTGTGGCCAGTCCAGTTGGTAAGGTCGTATGTCCTATAACATGCAGGTCTCGAGTTCGAGACCTGCTGAAGACAAATTTTGGTAAATTAATTTTTGCACATGATTCTATTAGGAAATCAGCTATGCAAAAGATATCCTCAAAGCCAATCACAAGTTACAGTAATAAACATAGAAATGCAGGTATTAAAAATAGCCAAATACAGTTAAAACAAGCAGTTATAAACTCATAATCTGGAAGCGCTGAATTTAAACAACTATACAGTAATTAAAATAAAAACATTCAGTAACAGCACAAACATGATTATGCAGTAAATCCAAGAACAAAGTATTCAGCAAAAACATTCAACCAAGTCATCGAGAAACAAAATATTCAGAAAGAACAATAAATCCTAAACACATCATGAATGATATAAAGAAACAAGGAAACGATTCAGTCAAAACCTATAACGTCCAAAACTCCTAATCGATACATCAGCAAATAAAATGAACACGCAACAGATTAAAGATCTAATTCCCCATTAAGTGCAGCAGCAGGCAAGTTTAAATTCATTAACATTATAAAGGAATTTCAGCAACTACGCACAGATAGTCAAGAAAACGCAGCAACATCAAATACAAACTAGGCAATAACAGTGTATGAAATCTCTATCCGAAAACAGATTACCCAAATTCATTCTTGCTGAACTAAAATCTATCCATCTAACTACTCGAGCTCGCAGCTCAGCTATTAAATCAGCTTCTAACTCCCTAATCCAAACACTAGAAAGTGCAGATTCATATAAAATGCAGCAAAAGAAAAATCAATACGACTTTCAATGACTATAACTCATTAGCTGCAGAAGCACGAAACAACAGACAGGAGCACACAATCCTATACTACGGCAGATAGAAAAACAAAACCTCATTCAATTATCAAAAACTTATAACCAATTTAACGACATCACTAAGATATAAGATTTAAGCGGATTCTAAATACCATTTAGAGGACATTAATAACAATAACTAAAACAGGACATTAACAATAAGGAAGCTCAATTAAACAAATAGCATACTAAATTAATTCGAACAGTAACTTAAATCAGACATTTCATAATTTCAGTTAACTCCACTTAAACCTAATTATACGCAGACTTAATACTCCGATTAATGCCTATTCAAACTCTAAATCATACCTAATCAATCTAAACAGATTTCTAGTTAAGCATACCAAACAGATCTAAATATGATCCAATATTCAGATAAGTTCAATAAGTATAAATTGAACAATAATGTGCATATTATCAACCCAAAAACAAATCCATAAAATACTAAGACATTAACAAACACAATCAGCTTCCAAATATGCAAATTACATTAAAAGAGACTTAGAAACGTAAAACTGAGCTTAACCATTTATCGTAGATATCCGTTGAGTAGAAGTCGAGCGCTGCGCTGACTTATCTAGATCGACACCAAATCTCGAACCACCATATAAGTCAAACTTCACGAATTAAAAATTCCAACTCCCATTATAAATTCGAACTGAAACTTCGCCATCTCGTTCCTCTATTATCTTAACTGGAAACTCGAACCAAAAACACCTTGACCAATTTTTAAGTTTAACCAATGGGTTAAACTGATTATTCCCAAATCTTACTTAAGTTATTTAAATAAACTATGGCACGAGTTCACTTAAACAACCGAAATTATAACATTAATTTATCATAGAATAAAACTGCATAAATTTATGAAAGCTTATAAATGCAAGGTAAAAATTAAGATTAAGCTAAAGATCACTTTTATTAAATCCAGGAGATCATTACAATACTTTTGAAAATAAAAATACAACTTCCTACAACTAAATTAATATTATAACTAGAAAAGAAAGAAAAGGGATGCTTTACTGATTAGAATCAGGGGTTTATATAGGCTAACCGAGAGGTTGAGGGATGAGGGTTTGTTGAGGAAGAGTGGATTCTCAGCCATTAGATCATCTTTATTTTCTTCTCTCTCATGTTTGTTATGATCAAACGGTGGATCTTCCTTAACCTTCACACGGATCGCCAGCTTGGCAATAAGTGTGCTTGTTTGGTGCTGATTTGGAGGGCTTTCATTGGTTCTTGACAGGATTGATAGGCCTTGGACCAATAGGAAGAAAGATGTGACACATAAATCCGCCACGTCACAACTTTGTTCTCAGCATCTGAGTACCTCACACGCTCCAAACTTCCCGTAATCTTCTGAATTCAAGCGCGTGACGTACAATCGAGGATTTAATTGGGATCCCCTAATTGTTAGGGTTCATAACTGGGAAGGTGTTTATCCCCAATTTATTCTCTCTCGTTTCTTCCTTCTTTCTTTGTTTTATTTCTTCTTTTGATTGACTTTTTGACCAAGGAAAGTTAAATACACTTTTCACCGTCACTTTTTTTCCTTTTCATGGGCTTGGACCCATTTTTGGACCAAAGATTAAATTCTTCCATCCGTCACTTGTTATTGGGCTTTGGATTGGGTTTTTGCCAATTTATCAACATCACTCAAGTCATTAATGGGCTTTCAGGCCCATTAAGCCTAATTGGGTCCCACATTGTCTTCAAACTTGATAAAACCGTGAATAAAAACGAGTCGTCTTTTGGCTATTTGATATTATCTTCAAAATCGTGTCGATATTGCCGGTTTTTGTGAACTTGGTACCTACACACACCAAACAACAAAACAATGCAAATACAATACAATAATCATATGATTTATGCATTTTAAGTCCATTTATCAATATAATTGATATGAGTAATTTCACTCATATCAAACTCCCCCTTGCTAAGCAATTGCCGTGTCCTCACGCAATGATAAGATAAAACTAAATCTACACCATTATTCAAACTTTAACATTTTATTTTGTAAAGACATAAAATAACTTTAAAAATCATAAAAGCTCAAATAGATTCATTGTCCTCGACTTTTCACTTTTCCATGCCAAGTGCAAAAACAAGATCATTGTTATTATAAGTTGGTAAACTAACACGAACTCATGAGGGCCAATTACTCACTTAGACTCCCTTATTCCTAATTGTTTATCTTATATTTTATTGTTGTCTAGAATGATCACGAAGATGCATTGTTGACTTATTTCGATAATTTATTAGGCCGAAAATAAAGTGAACGATTTAATCAATAGTTAGCTAAAGGACAAAATCTTTTAAAACTGCTTCTCGGGCTCTCATAAAGTTCATATCTTGGCATAACTTGTTTCGCGATTTGAGACCTTTCTCGGATCGATATTTGGCAATGACTTAATACTTCCAACCTTGAGAGACGTTCACGAAATAATGGTCTTCTCTTCATAATATTTCTTCACTTGAATTTTTGAGAGATTCATACTTGGACCACGACTTCTTCATTTTTCTCCAATCTTTACTTGGGATTTTGATTTACAACGATTCGCCTCCTTTTTGGACTTGGCTTCATTTATCCTCATACCTTATTTTTGGTCTTTTTGGATAGACTTCTCCATGACTTTTTGGGAGTATTTTGCTTTTCGTCGTGTGTCTCGATCCTTCATATTGATTTTTGATAAATGAGTCTTCACATCACTTGAGATCTTTAGCAATAAAACATAGCCCTCATGTCTTGTTAGGACCTTTTTGGACTCGCCAATCTTCGCATCCCGCTTCAATAAGTTATGCCTTGGCTATGAACTCTAATCCTTACCGAGCAACTTTTAAACGATCTTGGGCTAGAAGCTAAGTAACTTTTTAAATCGTTCAACCTTATTTATTGCAATTAAATTTATTAACAAGTGATGGGAGAATAGGCTCATAATTAACTCACATAAATTCCCGAAAGAAAACCGAACTTATAATTGGCTCTATCATCTCTTGTTCTCCATCAATGGATACTTAGCCTATTAAATCAAAGTTTTGGGTTTTCAAGTCATCTATAGGATCTTGCAACTTCTTATACTTTTGCAAGTTTTAGAATTTGCGTTTTAAAGTTCCCTTGATAAACGACTTTCTAGGATCAATTATAGGAGCTTGCGAAAAGTTCTTGTCCTTAACTCATATGAATTAAGACTTTCGCGTTTTAAAGTTCCCTATATAATAGCGTAGCAAAACTTAATTCAAATACGTTAAGGAAAAGCTAAGGTTAAAAACCAAGTCGAGTCAAAAACTATTTTTATTAAAAGCTTACATTCGTGTCAAAAACACTTATTTCCTTTATTAAAACTTAAAAATAACACAAAAAATTTAAAATTTTATTGAAAAATGAGAAAAAGAATACGTTTGGACACGACAAAAGCAATTGCAAGCGATTATATCGATTGACTCCCCCATGCTAAAACCAAACATTGTCCTCAATGTTTCTTAGCTCAAGAGTGACACCCCCTTGCTAAGACACGAAGAGTCTAATGCAAATTCCTAGCATGGAAAGAGTACGCAAATCTATAAGCCGTTTATTAATTATGCCTCAAGATAAAACGTTAGTCAATAATAATCAAGGGAAAAGAAGTGTGCCCCTTTTTAGCATTCAAAGAAAGGAAGATCAAGTGGACCGGCAAAAACCGAACACGAGAGTCTTCAAATATTAGGGTCGTACCTAAGATCACAATAACACAACAAAACACGAACACGAGCTTGAAAGATCAAGCCTTATTAGGTGTTAGAAAATAGAAAGAAGATAGAATGTATGGGACTCCCCCACAAGGCACCTCGTTTTTGTTAACCGAGTCATGAGCTCGACTCGATCCCCGCATTCATTGGTCCTTAGGGAAAGTTTGAAGATCCGGAACAACCTCCGTAGGTATGTCCCCTCCAAAGTAGTGTTTCACACGATGACCATTCACCTTAAAGTTAGGCCCGTCTTTTTGAGCTAGCTCAACGGTGCCATAAGGGAAAACTTGTGCAATGGTGAATGGTCCGGACCAACGGGATTTAAGCTTGCCCGAAAAAATCTTAAGTCTAGAGTTGAATAAGAGGACTTGATCACCAACATTGAAAATGCGGTTATTGATCTTAGAGTCATGAATCCTCTTAGTCTTCTCTTTGTAGATCAAAGAATTTTCATAAGCTTGATCCCTTAATTCACTTAGTTCATTCAATTGAACCTTGCGATGATCACCCGCGGTCCCCAAATCAAAGTTACAATGCTTAAGAGCCCAATACGCCTTATGTTCGAGTTCAATTGGCAAGTGGCATGCTTTTCCGTAGACCAACCGAAATGGTGTACAACCAATCGGCGTCTTGTGAGCCGTACGGAAAGCCCACAATGCATCGTCCAATTTATCCGACCATGAAGTGCGATTCTCTCCAATAGAACGCTCCAAAATCCTTTTAAGAGCTCGGTTTGAAACCTCCACTTGACCACTCGTTTGAGGGTGATAAGCCGTAGAAAGTCGATGAGTGACACCATATTTCTTTAGAACTTTTTCAAATTGTTCATTACAAAAATGGGTCCCACGATCACTTATAATAGCCCGCGGAGTTCCAAACCTAGCAAAAAGTTGCTTCAAAAATTTCACCACAACTCGAGCATCATTCGTGGGCAAAGCCTTGGCTTCGACCCATTTAGACAAATAGTCCACGGCTACGAGAATGTATTTGTTTCCTTTTGATGATGGAAACGGCCCCATAAAATCGATCCCCCATATGTCAAAGATTTCACAAACTTGGATAATGTTTTGAGGCATTTCATCCCTTTGTGAGTTCTTTCCTTGACGTTGACAAGCATCACAAGTCTTGATCAAGTCTTGGGCATCACGATATATGGAAGGCCAAAAGAATCCGGCATCAAAGACTTTCTTCGCGGTGGCGTTAGCACCATGATGTCCCCCGGTGGGTCCTTCATGACAAGATTTAAGGATATCTTGAGCTTCTTTGCCAAACACGCACCTACGAATCACTTGATCCGCGCACACACGAAACAAATAGGGGTCGTCCCAAAAGTAGTAGGAAATATCCTTGAAAAACTTTCGTTTTTGTTGGGACGACATACCCTTGATCACAAATTTCCCCGCATGGTAATTTGCGATGTCCGCAAACCATGGGGTACTATCATCACCACGAAAAGCAATCATACCAAGCGTCTCGAGAGGAAATGTTTCATTGATTTCCTTGTTCTCTCGATCGCTTTGGTGAGGATTCTCAAGTCGAGATAAATGATCGGCCGCGAGATTCTCGGCTCCTTTTTTGTCTAGAATTTTGACATTAAATTCTTGAAGGAGGAGAATCCACCGGAGCAACCTCGGCTTAGCATCTTGTTTATTAAGAAGATATTTGATAGCCGAGTGGTCCGTATACACTATGGTTTGAGACAAGACGAGATATGGTCTAAACTTTTCAAAAGCATACACAACGGCAAGTAACTCTTTTTCCGTTGTAGTATACTTTGTTTGAGCATCCGTCATAGTCTTACTTGCATAGTGTATAGGCAAGAAGTGTTTTAGCTTACGTTGCCCCAAAACCGCACCTACCGCATAATCACTAGCATCACACATAATTTCAAATGGTAGATCCCAATCCGGGGCAACTAAGATAGGAGATTCGGTTAACTTCTTTTTAAGCATCTCAAAGGCTTGAATACACTCATCCGAAAAGATGAAAGGAGTCTCTTTTTCCAAAAGATGGGTCATAGGCCGAGCTATCTTAGAGAAGTCTTGTATAAAACGACGATAGAAGCCGGCATGGCCGAGAAAACTCCTTACTCCCTTAACGGTGGTGGGTGGAGGCAATTTGGCAATCACGTCGATTTTAGCCCTATCAACCTCAATACCGGCCTTAGAGATCTTATGTCCTAACACAATTCCCTCTTTGCACATGAAGTGACATTTTTCATAATTAAGCACAAGATTCGTTTCCTCACAACGTTGCAACATTCTTTCAAGGTTAGAGAGACATGAAGTGAAAGAATCCCCAAAAACCGAAAAGTCATCCATGAAGACTTCCATGGTTTTCTCGATCATATCATGGAAAATGGCCGTCATGCACCTTTGGAACGTCCCCGGAGCATTGCATAGTCCAAAAGGCATGCGACGATAGGCAAATGTTCCATAAGGACAAGTGAATGTGGTCTTTTCTTGATCACGAGGGTCAATGGGGATTTGGAAATAGCCGGAAAATCCATCCAAAAAGCAATAGAATTCATTACCCGCTAGTCTCTCTAACATTTGATCCATAAAAGGTAATGGAAAATGATCCTTCCTAGTGGCATCATTAAGCTTCCTATAATCAATACAAACACGCCAACCGGTCACAAGTCTAGTAGGAATCAATTCATTATCCTCATTAGCAACAACCGTCATACCTCCTTTCTTTGGAACACAATGCACGGGGCTAACCCATGGACTATCCGAGATAGGGTAGATCATTCCGGCGTCTAGAAGTTTAGTGACTTCCTTTTTGATCACCTCATGAATCTTTGGATTGACCCTTCTTTGATGTTGGATAGCGGGTTTATAATCATCCTCCATTAGAATTTTATGAGTACAAAATTTGGGATCTATACCCTTAATGTCGGAGATTTTCCATGCAATGGCCCGTTTATGTTTCTTAAGCACTTTAATAAGCTCATCCTTTTCATTTTCCTTTAATCCCTTAGCAATAATCACCGGTAACTTATTCGTTCCTTCAAGAAAAGCATACTCCAAATGAGTGGGTAATTCCTTAAGTTCTAATTCAGGTGCTTCCTCAATAGATGTTTTCACTTTAGTTTCATTAACACTCATAACTTTTAATTCCATAGGTGGTGATTCAAAAGGATCCATATTCAACAATTTTTCAATCAACGCAATATCTCCCTCGGGATCAAAATTCTCACTATCAAACTCACTAGGATCAAACGGTGTGCTAAGGTAATCATCAATTTCCTTCTCGATTTTTGAATAACTATTATTCTCAAGCTCTTCAAGAACGAAGTCACCTCCCTCAAATGGAGTGAATGGAGGCTTAGCCGAAGAGATAATATGATTCGATGAAGTGGGATTGCCACGTTTAGAAGTATCCGAAAAACCAAGCATATCTTGCGAAGCCTCTCCACTAGCAACATCAATCACATCGACTTGATTGATTGATTCCTCGTTGTCTTCGGAAGAAAACTTCGAGATTTTACCAATATTAAGAGTGATACTTTCATCATCAAAACGTAAAGTCAACTTTCCTTCTCTCATGTCAACTAAAGAACTAGCCGTATTTAAAAACGGTCGTCCCAAAATAAGAGGCACTCGAGAATTTTCCGGATAATCACAAATGACAAAATCCGCCGGAAAAATGAGCTTTCCTACTTTGACTAATACGTCCTCGGCTATACCTTTTGGAAAGGCGATCGATCGATCCGCTAGCTCGATAGTCATCTTAGTAGGTGAAAGCTCGGGAAGTGATAACCTTTTCCATACGGAAAGAGGCATCAAGTTAATGCTAGCGCCAAGATCGGCTAATTCTAAGCATTCTCCCATATTAGGGAAATCACATGGTATCAAAAATTGACCGGGGTCTCCAAGCTTTTTGGGAAACTTTTTAGAGAGAACCGCGGAACAACTTTCATTTAAAGAGGTAGATACTTCAACTAACTTCTCCTTATCATTCATCAACCTTTTAATTGTAGAAGCAAATTTAGGCATGCTAAGCAATGCATCCGCGAAACTAAGATTAATATACATTTTCTTAAACACATCTAAAAACGTAGAAACTTGAGCATTGGTCTTTTCGCGGAGCTTCTCTTTGGTAAGTCTCGAAGGGTAGGGTAGTGTGGGTTTAGTCTTCGGAAGCTCGGGTTCCGGAATAGGCAATTGGTCTACCTTTGGTGGAATAGGAATTTCCTTTTCTTTAAGCACCTCGGGTTCTTGCTCCACTTCCCTCACCGGAGAGGTACTCACATGTGGAAGCAAAGGTCCGTCTAAAGCTTTCCCACTACGTGTGGTTATGGCTTTCATCTCACCCTTCGGGTTTGGAATGGTGTTACTAGGTAAGCAACCCGAAGACGAGGAAGGTTTGGTCATAAACGATTCAAACATCGAAAGCAATTTATTTTGACCTTGTTCCAAACTTTGTTGCATACGATTTTGACCTTGCTCTAATCTTTGCTCAAAACGGGTTTGGTTTTGTTCAAGTCTTTGTTGATTAAGCTCAATCTTATTGTTTTGCCCTTTAATCGTATTTTGAAACTCGTTTTTCAAAGTTGCCATTTGTCCTTGAATGTTATTTTGAAAAGCTTTTAAACTTTCCTCATTAATGTAGCTTGACAAATCATTTTGATTATTGCTTTGAAAACCTTGATTGTTTCGATTAACATTAAAACCATTTCCTTGATTATAATTCCCTTGGTTACCACGGTTAAAATTATTCCCATTATTCCCATTGTTGTACCTATTTTGAACCGGTGGAAAACCCGGTGGAGCAACATGATTTTGACGAGGAACTTGACCGTTGGAGCCATAAGTTCCCGTCGCGGCAAAAGGATTAGCTTGATCAAAACCCGTGTTTAAACAAGCATAATTAGTATGTGCTCCACCACATGATACACAAAAACTCTCAACCATATTAATGGATCCATGAGGATTCTTCCTAAGCTCATTCAAAATAGTGTCAATCTTAGAGTCCAATCTAGCAATCTCGTGATTAGATGAATTCACATTGGAAACAACCGGTGTGTTTCGTGAATATTGTGCTCTAGACTTATCCTCAATTATTCTCCACGCGTCTCTCGGTGTTTTTCTTAAAAGATTACCACCCGCGGCGGCATTTAAAGAATCTTGTTCAATCATATTAAGCCCATTATAGAAAGTATTAATTTGATGCAATTCCGAGAAACCGTGGTGGGGACATTGTCTTAACAAATCTTTAAATCTTTCCCAAGCAACCCCAAACGATTCATGCACTTTTTGTTCAAATCTAGTGATCTCATTCTTAAAGTGTGTTGTCTTGGACGGTGGAAAGAAATAATTCATAAACTTTGACACTAAATCATCCCAAGTTAAGATCGAACCCGGTGGTTCTTTCTCATACCAAAGCTTAGCATTACCCTCGAGCGAGTACGGAAAAAGCATGAGCTTAATCACGTCATTCGGCACATCTCTAAACTTGAGAGTCGAGGTAATTCGATTAAAATTCCGAATGTGAGAATGCGGACTATCGATCTCATTGCCACGAAATGGGTCGGCACGAATGAGCGATACAAGATCCGTCTTAATCTCAAAATGATCCGCCAAAATAGCCGGCACAACGATTGCTTCCCCATACCCTTCGGTGGGTGCACGGAGCAATTCCTCCATTGTACGGTTATCGGCCATCTCTACAACAATAGGTGGAATCTCGGGTTACACTATACGTTGTTGACGATTTCTATTTCTACGAGGAATATTTTCAAGCCTATTAAAATCAATCACAAGACGAGAAGAACGTAAATGCATACACTACAAAGACGAGAATTTAGAGGATTGAAGAAAAGAATTTAGACAAGAAAGAAGATTATTTTTAGTTTTTCTTATTTGGTATTGCTCAATCAAAAATGATCGATAAAAAAAAACAAGGAATAAGGATAATTATTATGGAAGTAAATTACCCTCGGTCGACTTTGAAACGATAGGTGAAAACCTAAACGTCTCGAGGTTCAATAAGTAAACAACAAAAATAAGATTTATTACTACTTGAGTCGGCAAACCAATAATAGGTTGTCCCTCTCATTATACGCACAAGCAAGCGGGGAAACGAGGTGGCAAAAAGCACTTAAAAACCTTTTTCCTTAGACGGCCTTTTATAGCACGTCGCCTTATACCCACCTTATAGTTTGTATAAATCGAGTTCAAACTTCTTATTAGTATTTATCTATTTTGCCTTTATTTTTGTTTTGGGTTCGAATACAATAGCTAGGTGATGAAATCCCAACTAAGGCTTATTTGAAAAGTATGTAAAATTATTGTTCTACGTAATACAATATATTATTCACCAAAAAACGAGAAAAACGATACATACTACTTAATAGAAAAATAACAAAACTTTCCGAGGACGGAAAGGGTCTTCAAATCCACGATCAACAAATCTCCACAAAAGCGAATCGTACACAAGATCCCCGGCAGCGGCGCCAAAATTTTTGATGTAATGTGATTAAACACATATACGTTATAAGACAAATTTAGGTAATTACCTTTAGGAAAAAGTAATTAACCAAAAATAAGTCAAAGACGGATACGATTAAACACGTGAGTGAGTCGAGTTCGTTGTACACGAAGATCGAGTGAATTTGAGACGTTTTGCTTTGATTTGGACAATTGATTTGAATGTGTCGTTGGTTTTTAAAACTAAAATTAAGTCTACGAATTTTAAGCTACTTAAAATTACCCTAAAGTGCATGAATCGTAAACCCGCCTATTTTAAAAATCTACTAATAATTAATTACTTAGAAATAAAACCCTATTTTAAAAAAAATTTGATTTAATTAAAAATATTAATACTACTTAATGGAAAAGCTTTTACACTAATTTACTTGATTATTAAAATCTACTTTAAAACAAATCTATTTAAAAAAAACTATTTTATTATTAAAGTCTAATTAAAAATTAAACTAATTAAGCTTTTAAATAAAAAAAACATTTTTTTTTATTTCATTTAAACTACTTATTAATTAAAATAAACAACTTACTTAAAAGAGTAATTATATATTTCTTAAACAAAACTAATGAGAAGAAACGTTTTTTACTAATAACAAATGACAGTTAAAATTAAATAGCGTATATTAATTACGTTGTGAAGCACTTAAACACAACTTGTGGCCAGTCCAGTTGGTAAGGTCGTATGTCCTATAACATGCAGGTCTCGAGTTCGAGACCTGCTGAAGACAAATTTTGGTAAATTAATTTTTGCACATGATTCTATTAGGAAATCAGCTATGCAAAAGATATCCTCAAAGCCAATCACAAGTTACAGTAATAAACATAGAAATGCAGGTATTAAAAATAGCCAAATACAGTTAAAACAAGCAGTTATAAACTCATAATCTGGAAGCGCTGAATTTAAACAACTATACAGTAATTAAAATAAAAACATTCAGTAACAGCACAAACATGATTATGCAGTAAATCCAAGAACAAAGTATTCAGCAAAAACATTCAACCAAGTCATCGAGAAACAAAATATTCAGAAAGAACAATAAATCCTAAACACATCATGAATGATATAAAGAAACAAGGAAACGATTCAGTCAAAACCTATAACGTCCAAAACTCCTAATCGATACATCAGCAAATAAAATGAACACGCAACAGATTAAAGATCTAATTCCCCATTAAGTGCAGCAGCAAGCAAGTTTAAATTCATTAACATTATAAAGGAATTTCAGCAACTACGCACAGATAGTCAAGAAAACGCAGCAACATCAAATACAAACTAGGCAATAACAGTGTATGAAATCTCTATCCGAAAACAGATTACCCAAATTCATTCTTGCTGAACTAAAATCTATCCATCTAACTACTCGAGCTCGCAGCTCAGCTATTAAATCAGCTTCTAACTCCCTAATCCAAACACTAGAAAGTGCAGATTCATATAAAATGCAGCAAAAGAAAAATCAATACGACTTTCAATGACTATAACTCATTAGCTGCAGAAGCACGAAACAACAGACAGGAGCACACAATCCTATACTACGGCAGATAGAAAAACAAAACCTCATTCAATTATCAAAAACTTATAACCAATTTAACGACATCACTAAGATATAAGATTTAAGCGGATTCTAAATACCATTTAGAGGACATTAATAACAATAACTAAAACAGGACATTAACAATAAGGAAGCTCAATTAAACAAATAGCATACTAAATTAATTCGAACAGTAACTTAAATCAGACATTTCATAATTTCAGTTAACTCCACTTAAACCTAATTATACGCAGACTTAATACTCCGATTAATGCCTATTCAAACTCTAAATCATACCTAATCAATCTAAACAGATTTCTAGTTAAGCATACCAAACAGATCTAAATATGATCCAATATTCAGATAAGTTCAATAAGTATAAATTGAACAATAATGTGCAGATTATCAACCCAAAAACAAATCCATAAAATACTAAGACATTAACAAACACAATCAGCTTCCAAATATGCAAATTACATTAAAAGAGACTTAGAAACGTAAAACTGAGCTTAACCATTTATCGTAGATATCCGTTGAGTAGAAGTCGAGCGCTGCGCTGACTTATCTAGATCGACACCAAATCTCGAACCACCATATAAGTCAAACTTCACGAATTAAAAATTCCAACTCCCATTATAAATTCGAACTGAAACTTCACCATCTCGTTCCTCTATTATCTTAACTGGAAACTCGAACCAAAAACACCTTGACCAATTTTTAAGTTTAACCAATGGGTTAAACTGATTATTCCCAAATCTTACTTAAGTTATTTAAATAAACTATGGCACGAGTTCACTTAAACAACCGAAATTATAACATTAATTTATCATAGAATAAAACTGCATAAATTTATGAAAGCTTATAAATGCAAGGTAAAAATTAAGATTAAGCTAAAGATCACTTTTATTAAATCCAGGAGATCATTACAATACTTTTGAAAATAAAAATACAACTTCCTACAACTAAATTAATATTATAACTAGAAAAGAAAGAAAAGGGATGCTTTACTGATTAGAATCAGGGGTTTATATAGGCTAACCGAGAGGTTGAGGGATGAGGGTTTGTTGAGGAAGAGTGGATTCTCAGCCATTAGATCATCTTTATTTTCTTCTCTCTCATGTTTGTTATGATCAAACGGTGGATCTTCCTTAACCTTCACACGGATCGCCAGCTTGGCAATAAGTGTGCTTGTTTGGTACTGATTTGGAGGGCTTTCATTGGTTCTTGACAGGATTGATAGGCCTTGGACCAATAGGAAGAAAGATGTGACACATAAATCCGCCACGTCACAACTTTGTTCTCAGCATCTGAGTACCTCACACGCTCCAAACTTCCCGTAATCTTCTGAATTCAAGCGCGTGACGTACAATCGAGGATTTAATTGGGATCCCCTAATTGTTAGGGTTCATAACTGGGAAGGTGTTTATCCCCAATTTATTCTCTCTCGTTTCTTCCTTCTTTCTTTGTTTTATTTCTTCTTTTGATTGACTTTTTGACCAAGGAAAGTTAAATACACTTTTCACCGTCACTTTTTTTTCCTTTTCATGGGCTTGGACCCATTTTTGGACCAAAGATTAAATTCTTCCATCCGTCACTTGTTATTGGGCTTTGGATTGGGTTTTTGCCAATTTATCAACATCACTCAAGTCATTAATGGGCTTTCAGGCCCATTAAGCCTAATTGGGTCCCACATTGTCTTCAAACTTGATAAAACCGTGAATAAAAACGAGTCGTCTTTTGGCTATTTGATATTATCTTCAAAATCGTGTCGATATTGCCGGTTTTTGTGAACTTGGTACCTACACACACCAAACAACAAAACAATGCAAATACAATACAATAATCATATGATTTATGCATTTTAAGTCCATTTATCAATATAATTGATATGAGTAATTTCACTCATATCATTACAGTAATTATCATTACCGCCACGCCTATCCGTAGCAGAACGCTCGTGAGTCTGACCATTTCCCTTGGGCTGAGTAGGCTGTTGCTGAGTAGCCGGCTGAGACCGGTCCCCAGTCTTCTGCCTGGAAGATACAGTTTAAAAGAGATGTAAATATTGACATATGCTGAAAAGAATACGGTTTGGTCACCGCTGGATACGAATGTTTACCTCTTCTCGGGTCTCTCTACTTCCCCGAACTCTTCTCTTTCCTGCCGCATCTCCAGCTTACGTGCTGCATTAGCCACTTGTGCCACCGTTTTGAACGTAGCACACACCAAGTTGTTTGCGACCAATATACGGAGAGCCCACCAAAAGTGGTGTGCTTGCTCTTCGGGAATACCTGTTGTTGCACCAAGAAAAACAGCCAAGCGAAGAAAGCGCTGCATGAACTCGTTGCTGTTCTCCCATGCTCTCTGTCGGATTCCATGGTACTCTCTCTTCAGCTTGTCTTGCTCAGCCTTGGGAAAGAACTGTCCCATCACCTAATCCCTGAACTAAGCCTAAGTCAAACTAGCCACCCAATTATCACCTCCCTCAGACTACTTCAGTGCCGTCCACCGTGATAGCACATCACCTTTGAACCGGTAGCAGGCCAAACTCGACTTGAAGACGGGGTCACAGCCCATGGCGTCGAAGATCTTCTCAATGTGAGCCAACCAGCTTTCAGCTTCACTGGGGCTATCTGTTCTCTCGAAAGCTCGAGGGCGTAGCTTATTGAATCTCTCCAGCCATGTGACCAATGTTTCTGGAGGAGTACGAGGAGGTATTGGGTGCTGCTACTGATTGTTGGCAGCCTCCACCTCAACCTTGATTTCATTCCTCAGTTGAGGAAGCATAGCTTGCATTGCAGCTTGGATTGCTGCATTGAGTTGTTCCTTCTCGTGTATGAGAACCATCTGACAGTATAACATAAAATACATGATTAAACTGATCCAACATAAACTATATACATGAAAAAATTTATACCAGTAAATCATAAGAAAAATTTTATGCAAGAAAATTAGTACATGAATGCATGATGCAGTTTTATGAAAACTTTTATATGCGCGAGAGTGAACGCTTATGGTCAGTTCACTCAAAACAAAAGACATGGCGAGGGGACGCCAATGGGTCGGTCCCAAAGTTAAAAGTTTCGATAAAAGCACATGCGACTAAATAGAGACAGTCCTGTACCAACCATTACTTAGTCATAAACCTGCGACAATGACATATATATGTATGCATGAAAATGATGAATGCATGAAAACCGACTGTCAGTTCTAGGAAGATCATAGTGACTACCCACTAATCACAGGTCGTGTTTTGAGAGCCTACAGGTCGAAGCCTTGGCTCTGATACCATAATTGTAACACGCCATTTTGGTAAATGGAATGTCACGCGTGATTATGGCCTGTCATCAAAGCATACAAGGATAAATGTGTGGAAACCTTGGTTTCCGGATCTTTGAAGCAACTAGGAATGCACCATGTTCATATGATTATACAATCAAAGCGGAATTAGAACACGATACATTAACAAGGTGTTTAGGCACGAATAACATGAATTAAAACAATTGGGTTGCTCATTATATTGATAATAAACAACCACTAGACGTGTATACATTGAATCCCACGTCTAGTCGACACACACTTTAGGTTTACATTGTGAATGAAAGTTATGAATAAAACCTAAGACCCTTGTTCCTTTTATAGTAGAAGGAACAGAATCTACAAGAGATAAAATCAAATAAACATCTAAATCTTCTATTTAGAAAAACTATATATTGTGTATATCATAAATAATATACTCAATATATTCCCTAAATAGATTTCTCCATCAATATTTAAACATCCATCAGCGTTTGACCTTGTTGACTGCGTTTGACTTCTGTCAACGCTTAAGTTACTCTTGTCAACGTCTTGATTTACTCTTGACAACGCTTGAACAAATGTCTTCATGTTTTCTTTGATTTTGAGTTTCTGCCACATCAACTTTTTGACCCAACAATCTTCCCCTAGTTGATAGTGGCAAAACTCTATGTGTATCTCTTGTAAGTTGTACATGATCTTCAAATTGCTTCCCCTCAAGTGTAGCATGTATTTCTTCCCTTTTTTGTCACATCAACAGGAAAGTAAAAAATGTATGCAATGTTGAAGATTCTCCAAATGTAGGCTCTATGTAATGATCTTGAAGAACAATTAATATAATATTTTTGATGTAGAAGTAGAATAACCCAACCTTGTGTTCCATGTCTTGTACTATCCATGTGATGAAAAACTTATACCAATGACTAAATATAAGTAGACCTCGATCCCTTGTCAATATTCTCATCCTTTGTGAGACACTGAGCACGATAATGTAACTCCTTCAAGTGTTATGACAAGTCTTCATCACCAACCATGTAAAGCACGAACAAGTTACCTTTAAAGTCACCAGTGCATGACTTTAAGATATGATAGAACACAAACTCGCGAAAATCTTCTTCAATCATCAAACTTACCATAAGAATTCTTCCCTTAAGCCAACACCTCTTCATGATGAATTTAATGGAATAACATCTTCATACAATATGTAAAAGTTTCACAACGGATAACTCTTTCACAAGGTTATCCCGATTACATAGTTTAAATATCCATCAAATTCCATGAATAGTTGCTAACTCGCTTTAAGATCATTAATTCCTTTTAAAAATATCTGAGCCATAAATATCAACATGATATTCTATATTAAAACGGAGATTCCATGTACCTTCGTGTGTATAATCCTCCTTTTTGTGTGCTTAAAACGTACCAATTTTCTTAAACAGCAGCAATCATTGTGTTATCTAATATCCTTCTCTGTCCAATATCTTTACCAGATGTATTGTCCGATATCGGACAATACCTATCAGCACTTGGATTAGCATATATCGGACAACACTGTCAATTGTCAGTGTTGACTTATTCTGTCAGCGTCAAACGTACACTCATCAGCGTCAATGTCACTCTTGTCAGCGTCTCTTCTGCTGACGTCACTTAGGGCAACAATCTTCAACAGTAACCAAGTAATACTTAAGAGTAGTCATCTTTAGGCTTTAAATATAAAACTCAAGCCCAAGAATATTCATCCCATCAGTCCTCACGTGAATTTCAAGCTGCACGTTTCTTTGGCCCATATTGATCACAAAACCACGTCTGATGATAAAGAAATCTGCATATCTTCTTACGTCTGTTATAAATCAATTTATGGAAATAAAATACCACGTCCAAATTAATAAACGTGAAGTATCGCATGTATTTTCCAAAAACATCTCCTTATATTACGCAAGAATCTTTGACTCCAATTTTGTAGCTGCTTCCCACGTGTTTTTCTTTTTGATGATATCTCCAAATCAGCAACAATATTATGGGATAAATACAATCCCTATAAATAAGGAAAGTATATAATAGACGTGATGTTTGCACTTTCAAATGTTTAGCACATACGGATGATTTGTGTATGTCCTAAATATCAGCAACGATTACTTCATGAGTATGGGAGATAAAATAGGACTCTTTTTCCACACGTTTTTGAACAGCAGATCCAAACCCAAACGTATGTCATATTATCCTGCTATCTTGACACACCATAAATAATACTCACGACACACGCCTGGAAGATAAGCTCGTTGTTGAAAAACACCCATGTTGAATTCTTCATGTTGATCTTATGGATCTAGGGTTTTGACGAAACCCTAGAAAATAAAACTAAAATTATTAGCTTTATGAATATGAAGCATAAACATGATCCGAATAGCACTCTTGAAGCATATATCTCTACGAGGGTTCATCATCAATCCATGGATTGACTCACCAAAGCAAGTAGAGATAGCAAACATCTTATTTTTCTGTTTAAGAATGATCTAGGGTTTGTTGATACCCTAAATCATTATTTTATGTGAAAACAGAAAACCTGAAAATCATCTCTACAGCCAACTTCGACGCCTAATAACATTTGCCTGGGGATAAAACTCGACAATCCCTCCGGTGGATGTTTAGATATGTGTATGAAGAACACACATATAAAATTTCGTGACGATCCAATGGTTTATTCAAAAGTTATGACCTTCTGAATACTGCTGCGCACACAAAAACGTCCAGAAAAACCCTAGACGGATTTTTCTTCTTTTCACCATACACGAACACCTTGTTGGTCCTAGCATCACGAGCCACGAGGCTCTGATACCAATTGTGGAAACCTTGGTTTCCGTATCTTTGAAGCAACTAGGAATGCACCATGTTCATATGATTATACAATCAAAGCGGAATTAGAACACGATACATTAACAAGGTGTTTAGGCACGAATAACATGAATTAAAACAATTGGGTTGCTCATTATATTGATAATAAACAACCACTAGACGTGTATACATTGAATCCCACGTCTAGTCGACACACACTTTAGGTTTACATTGTGAATGAAAGTTATGAATAAAACCTAAGACCCTTCTTCCTTTTATAGTGGAAGGAACATAATCTACAAGAGATAAAATCAAATAAACATCTAAATCTTCTATTTAGATAAAATATATATTGTGTATATCATAAATAATATACTCAATATATTCCCTAAATAGATTTCTCCATCAATCTTTAAACATCCATCAGCGTTTGACCTTGTTGACTGCGTTTGACTTCTGTCAACGCTTAAGTTACTCTTGTCAACGTCTTGATTTACTCTTGACAACGCTTGAACAAATGTCTTCATGTTTTCTTTGATTTTGAGTTTCTGCCACATCAACTTTTTGACCCAACAAAATGTATAAAACATCACATGACCATAAAGGAAATACCGAAAACAAACATCGGTACCCCAAAAGTAGAACTCATCACACACAAAAATAAGTATTGTAAATGAAAAGGACTAAACAATGTCCATAGAAATGAGTATCAAAAGTATGAAGAAATTCATAAAGTAATGAAGGCTAGGAAGCTTCCAATCCATATGCACGTACGCTTAAAGTCTATGAGCGTCCTTGAGTACTTGCTGTTTTGGGAGAATGAAAGGAAAACGGCTGAGCATAACGCTCAGTGCACGGATATACAAGTATAGCATGAATAATATAAGCATATTAGCATAAAGCAGCGGAAAAGACTAAGTCCTGGATAACCTGGTATATCTTAGTAAAACAGGTTTTATAGTTTGAAAAGCCTTATGTTTATCTTATAAAAACTGTTTAACATGTTTACCATTTAGCCAATATAGGTCATGAAATATCAACGTGCGTGAATACTTGGAGGGGTGACCTCATCATGCAATTAGAGGGGCTGCCTCTAATTTAAATATAAGTTTTTGGGTAGGAGGGATCAGCTCCTTGTGAAGGAGGCAAGGCACACACCACATTCACCTAAATAATCTGCTGAAAACATGTAACCTAGGATGCACCCATATGCCCCACATGATAATATTAATAATATGGCCAAAAGCTGAAGGGACGCCACGAGCTATCACTCTGCCGTGGTGAAGTCATAACACTGGTGCCTCCAGTGTTATGGTTATGGTACCTCCATAACTAGGTGAACCTGGTCATGCATGTATATGACTTTAGGTATCTAATTAAACATAAGCAATTCTAAAACATATAAAACATATACTGGAAAAACAGTTGGCTGCATACGGGGAATCCTAATAAGGAAGAATGTCCATACTGAAAGGACGGAGAATCCGTACCTTGTTTCCAGTGAACGAAGAAGACGAACGAAAGAGAGTCCTACATGTCTTAGCTTGTTTTATATGTTCATGTCTTGTTTTACTGATACTAACATTATGTTGTGTTTATCATGTATTCTGTCTATTCTGATTAAGTATTTACTTGTATTTCTTGTATTATTATACTTGTTGTGTATAAATAAGTAACTTTCTAAAAATAGCAGGTTTCCTAAAATAGAAAGTTTCTAAAAATAGAAAGTTTCAAAAAATTGAAAGTTTCCAAAAATATATAGTTTCCAAAAATAGAAAGTTTCCAAAAATAGAAAGTTTCCACAAATAGAAAGTTTCCATAAATAGATTAGCTGCCTTAATTAAATAAGTTTCTAAAAATAGAAAGTTTCCATAAATTGATTAGCTGCCTTAATTAATCAAGTTTTTAAAAATAGAAAGTTTCCATAATTAGAAATAAGCTGGATTATTAAGCTAATAATATATAAGCTTAAGTTTTACTGATAATATTCTAAGTCATGTGATATATAGTATAGTTTATTAATTATTACATGTAAATTAAATAAACTATAGGTTATAAGATTTAATTAAATATAACATGATTTAATTAAATAAAAGGTAATAATACTTAGGTTAAAACATGTATTAATATTTATTATTAATATAACCTAAGTCATGAAAATTAATTAATTATAAGTCATATTTTAATAATTAATTAATTTCTTAGTCTAAATTAACTAATAAAATACTTAGGTTAAAATCATGTATTATTAATAATAATAATATAACCTAAGTCATGTCCAAATTAAATTAATATAGCATGTTAAATTAATTTAATTAATCTTATAATTATTTAACTTGTAAAAATAAATAATTAATCTTGAAAAATAAACCGTGAACAGAACCCGTGTTTTAAAACTAAACATGTCATGAACTGGATCGGTTTAACCCTTGAACCGGCCTACAACCCTTAACCATGGCAAACCACCACCGGCCTAAACCGGTGGTGCGTGTGGTGTTCTAGCCGAGACCCCCTAAACCACTAAGGATAACCCCGACATGCGTCGGGGTCCCTTGGTCCTCTCGGCCGAGCCTCACAAACCAAGCCAAGACCTTGTGGTCTCGGTTGGTGGTGATCACACAACCACCGAGAGCGCTTGCTCTCGGTTTACCCATTAGCCAAACCAAACACCCCCTTAAACCATGTATTTTTAATACCCCTTGATTAGATCTAGATATTTATTAACTTGTTTTTAATAACCCCATGATTTCATGTTCTTAGATCTAATAAACAATTAAAAAGAAAAGGTTTAAGAGAATTACCGATTCGTGGATCAAAAGGAAAATACTAACACGAACAACCTTGCAATAAATTGGATTAACAAAGATCAACAAACACCTCCTTATGGTGTTGTATAGGCGGCGGCTACAAGGAAGAAAAGGAGGAGCAGGGTTTTTGATATTTCTAATTATTCTGTAATATGAAAAATCTCTTTCCTTCTTTTTCCTTTTTGTTAAATTTTAAAGTGGGCTGGGCCCACTCTCTTATCAATGTCGCGTGTAAAGGGGACCCACATGGGGAACCCGTTGATTTTCCCGTGTTCTATTATTTACGTGTTAACGTGTCGTGTTTACCTGAATTAATTATTGTTCGTTCGCGTCGTAATTTTTATTTATACGTACTCGTAATAAATATACGTAAATACATAATATTTAGCTCGTGATTATTTACGTTCATGATTTCATGTTCGTATATTCGTGATTATAATTATTGTTGAAATAATTATCGTGCATTAATACGTACTAAATACTTATCGCGTAATAACACGTACGTAATACTTGTAATTTCCTAATCGTGAAACGTAAACGTGCTAAATAAGGAAAGTTCTAATCATGTACGTACGATCATAAGGGTACTATTCATGGTAAAAGCATGCGGATTTTACATACATCTTCTCCCCATACCTTTTCTGTTGTGAAACTCCCAATCCTCAAAAACGATAATTATGAAACTTGGGCTATGTAGATGGAGCATTAAATGAAAAACACAGATCACACTCTGTGGGGAGTCATTAAGAAGGGGAACACCCTTAAGAAGCTACATTGGTTACCTAATAATACATGTTATTTTTACTTGTTGTCACTGCTGAAGAAGTTCAAGCTGAGATCAAAGAAAGAAAGGCCAGAATTGCCTTGGCTATGGCCCTTTCAGAAGATATTCTACCTAACTTACATCACTACAAGGATGCAAAAGTTACGTGGGATTTAATCAAACTTAGATTCGGAGGGAATGACATATCTAAACAATTAAGGAAAACAGTGTTGAAGCAGGAGTATGATAACTTCTCAATTCCAAGTGCTGAAGGGATCCATAAAGGGTATGGAAGGTTTAGCAAGTTGCTTATTCAGTGAGTAGTTAATGGACTAATAATCTCTCATGAAGAAGCTAATCAAAAGTTCTTAAGAGGAGTACCACCATAGTGGAAAGTGATGGCTATGTACTTTTTTACAAGAGATGATTTGGATGTTACCCCATTTAATCATCTATATAACAATCTCAGAGTGTATGAGATTGATATTAAAGGTACTGTACCAGGTACAACACCTGCAACAAAGCCTAACTAGCTTTGGTGTCTGGAGAAAGCAGCGGTACCTACTACCAAAATACCGCTAGTGGATCAAGTAGCGGTACATACTTTCAAAGTGGTCGCTGGTGGACCAACTAACCGTATTTACTTCCAAAGTGCTGCTAGCAGTCCACCAATGACTCAAAGTCCACACAGGAGACCTCTATCAATGTTTCATTGAGAATGATGCTTTCTCACTCTTTGTTGGTCAGGACAACAGACCAAGGGTAACCCTTGATGATTTGTTCCAGATGGATGATGCTGATATAGAAGAGATGGATCTAAAGTGGCAAGTTACTATAATTTCTGTTAGATCCAAAAGGCTCTACAAAAGGACTGGAAGGAAGATGACCGTTGATCCTAATGAACCACTAGGATATGACAAGTCAAAGGTTTAATGCTACAACTATGGAAATCTTGGACACTTTGCCAGGGAGTGTAAAAGGGAGAAAGCTAAAGGAAGTAGTCAGACATCTAAGAACAACAATTATTCCAGTCCAAGAGTCATTGAAAGTGTTCCAAAAGGAGATTCAAGAAGTCCATGGAATCCAAAAGGATCAAAAGCTTTAGTCACAGTAGATGGAGTGGTCAACTGGGCTCAAGCACATAAAGAAGAGGAACATGGACTAATGGCTCTTTCTCAAGGAGACACTGAGGTACATCCTTGTTCTAAAGATTGTGTTCTTATGTATAATAGTCTTAAATTTGAACTAAAAGAACAATATCAAAAGGTTAATTCATGTACCGTAGAGGTAAATGCTTTCAAACAAGGTGTTGCTAAGTTAGAAGCTAATATAGTTTTGTATCAAAAGGGTCAACAAAATTATGAAGAGAAAATTAGGACTTTGACTATTCAAATGAGAGAGAAAGATGTAGCTATTCAAGCCTTTGAAAGACAACTTGTGAAAATTATAGCAGATAATGAAGTTTTAAAAGCTAGTTTATTTAATGAACGTGAAACTATTAAAAACTGGCAAAACTCTTCTAAAGGCATTGGAAAACTCATCAATTCTCAGATGGGTTATTATGAGAAAACAAGGTTAAGGTACATAGATGACCAACTTGGGATGACTCTTAATGACAAGGACTTATCAAGAAGGATATTTGGAAGTTCTAGTGATTTAGAGAATGTTCCTGAATATGATAGATATGTTGAAGGAATGAAAGTAGTTCCTCCACCATTGTCAGGAATATACATGCCCCCAAACAATGATAAAAGTGTAGAGTTAGATGAATCAAAAACTATTTATGGTAAAAGAACAAATGATTCAGATTCAGACTCTAGCAACTACATTTCTTGCACCTATGATTCTAGTATTTTGATCCATGGAGAAAAAGTAGTGACTAAAAAGATGGTGTATCCACCTTTAAGGAGCACATTTGTGCCTGAAGGACATGTCTTTACACCTAGTTCTGCTCCCAAGTAGGAAAAAACTCCTAGTAAGACAATGGATGCTAACCCAAAACATCATGGTAGTATCAAAAGGGGTGGGCTAGGTTTAGAGAACACTAGTACAAATCTGCCCTTTGGATCTGTTTTAAAAAGGAAAGGATGTTTAGTTTGTGGTAGCTTAGATAATTTTATTAAAGATTGTATTGTGTATGATAATAAAATTTATAGAAAGCAAGCAGCTAAAAAGGTCACTATGAAAAGTCAGGGTACAATAGATAAGAATGCACAGGGTAAAAGGTATATGGGACCAAAAGATGACAAACCTAAGTGGGGTTACGCACAGAGGGTTAATAAACAGACTCAGACTACTAAAATAAGCAACCCTCAATAGAGACTTTACACCTAGAGAAGTTCATATGAGATAAGGTCTAGTACCGTTGAAGTCAAATTCTCCAAGTACCGGCATGCCAAAATCTGCTAGCACCGCTAGATCAAAGACAAGTTTCGCTGGTCAAAAGTCTAAAAACCCAAAGTCTCACACACCTTCAAAGAGCTTGCCTAACATCACTGAGTTACCTAGAAACAAGCCTTATGTCAAACCAGTGCAAATGTGGATTCCCAAGGGACAAAAACCATGTGTTCAGCCAAGTACTACTAAAATGGTACTTAAGTCAAAAAGGTCTAAAGACACTAAACTTTCTTATGTTTTTGACTATATTATTGGAACCATGATATACAAGAGTTTTGCAGTCTTTCAATAAGAACTACCTATCTAACACTTAAGTATGTTGGCCTTACAAGATCCATGCCAAATGTGGCTTGGGTCCCTGTTAAAAACTAATATAGTTTTGCATGTGTAGGAGCATTTAATCAGGGAATTGAAGGACAAAGGAATAGTGGATAGTGGATGATCAAGACACATGACAAGGAATAAAGAATATCTTACTAAATTTGAAGAATTTAGAGGTGGTCTTGTTGCCTTTGGTGGAAGCAAAGGCAGAATCACTGGAAAAGGAAAGATTAATACATGAAGGTTGGAGTTTGAAGAAGTATTATTTGTAAAGGATTTAAATGAATTCAACCTCTTCTTTGTATCACATATGTGTGATAAAAAGAACAAGGTACTTTTCACAGATAGAGATTGCATGGTGCTCTCTCTAGACTTTGAGATGCCTAAGAAGTCTCAAATACTGATCAAAGTACACGGGCAAGAAAATATGTATACCTTCAATCTCCATACTATTATTCCAACAGGTGGTATTACATGTCTGTTAGCTAAAGCTTCTAGTGATGAGTCTAATTTTTGGCATAGGATATTAGGTCATGTAAACTTCAAGAATTTGAACAAACTGGTTAAGGGGAATCTATTAAGAGGTTTACCTAGCAAGTCCTTTAAAAAAACCTAACATTTGTTTCTTGTCAAAAGGGTAAATAACATAGAACCTCTTATAAGACCAAGACTGTCAATATAATGACTAAACCTTTGAAACTCTTGCATATAGACCTCTTTGGCCCTGTTTCTATTAGGAGTACTAGTCACAAGACCTTTTGCTTAGTTATCACTGATGATTTTAGCAGGTTTAGTTTGGTTTTCTTCATGGCACATAAGAATGAAACCAAAGAATTGCTTAAAGACTTTGTTACCTTAGTTGAAAAACAATTCACTAAACAAGTTTTAATTATTAGAACAGATAATGGGACAGAATTCAAGAATATTGAGTTTGATGAATTCTGTAGGTCTAAGGGGATCAAGAGACAATTTAGTAATCCTAGGACTCCACAACAAAATGGATTGGCTAAGAGAAAGAATAGGACACTAATTGAGGCTGCTAGGACAATGTTAGCTGATTCACTTTTACCTAATACATTTCGGGCAGAAACATTTAACACTACATGCTATGTAGATAATAGGGTTTTAGTAACCAAACCTTATAACAAAACGCCTTATGAACTTCTGACTGGCACTAGGCCAACCATATGTCATTTAATACCTTTTGGGTGTCATGTTTCAATTTTGAACACTCTTGATCAGTTGGGAAAGTTTGATGGAAAGTCTGATTTAGGATATCTAGTGGGATATTTTTTGCAAAGTAGAGCATATAGGGTTTACAATTTGGCATCAGGGAAGGTAGAAGAGAATGACCATGTCAATTTCTAAGAGAATAAGCCTAATGTTCCAGGAATAGGGTATGCTTGGATGTTTGATTTAGATTATGTAACAAACTTCATGAATTATTACTCTTTGCAACAAGACTGTCCAACTACCAATGCAGGTGAAGAAACCATTAACACAAATATAGGTACTCAAAAAAGGATACTTCCACCTCAGACATTGAGGATGATGCTACTCACATCTATGTACTAGTTTTGCCTTCCACCTCACCTACAGTACCCATCTCAATTCATAAGCAACCAGTAATACCAAGTGATGATCAAGCCTCACATATAGAACTTCATAGGCTTATGGATCAAGAGAAGTATGCTACAGCTAAGGCTAAACATGTTGGAGAAGAACCATTGGAATCACCAAGCTCAGCAGTACATCCTACAAGTACTAGCGGTACTTCACATTCATGTACTGCTGCTCCTAATTCTGGAAGTACCGTTGATTCACTAGAAGACATTCTTCAGTCTTTGGATGATGAAGATGTTTATGCTAGTCCAACGGAAGGAATCTTATCAAATTGTTCCTATGATGAGCAGGGTGTAGAGACTGGTTTCAATAACATGGAAACTATTACACCAATCAGTCCTATTCCCACTCATAGAGTCAACACCAATCATACTATTGCTCAAATCATTGGAGATCCTAAGTCTGTTGTGCAAACCAGAAGACCAGTTAAAGCTAGCACATAAACCCATGCACCTGTGAGTTATGTCAAGCAATAACATAGAACAAATCATAAAAACACTCAGCATTGTCTGTTTGTTTGTTTTCTATCACAAGTAGAGCCTAAGAACATTTCTCAAGCTCTTGGAGAAGAAAGTTAGGTGGATGCTATGCAGGAAGAGCTTATGCAATTTGAATTGCAACATGTTTGGATTCTTGTTGACCTACCACCTGGAAAAATAATAATAGGTACAACGTAGGTGTTTAGAAACAAGAAAGATGAAAGAGGTGTTGTATTCATGAACAAAGCTAGACTTGGTTCCCAAAGATACATATAGGAAGAAGGAATAGACTATGATGAGGTTTTTGCACTAGTGGCAAGAATAGAAACCATTAGGTTATTTCTGGCCTTTGCATCATATATGGGGTTTAAAGTCTATCAGATGGATGTAAAGAGTGCATTTCTTTATGGCACTATTACTGAGGAGGTATATGTCTCACAACCTCCCGGTTTTATACATCCTAAGTTCCCCAACAAAGTCTACAAAGTTACCAAAGCTCTTTATGGTCTTCATCAAGCTCCTAGAGCTTGGTATGCAACTTTTTCCAATCTCCTTTTTGAACATGGACACAGAAGAGGGATCATTGACAAGACTCTTTTCATCAAAATTAATGCCAAGGATATTAACTGAGTGCAAGTGTATGTAGATGATTTCATTTTTGGTTCGACTAGAAAAACATGGTGTGTAGAGTTTGAAGCTTTAATGAAATGAAGATTTTAGATGAGTTTTATGGGAGAACTTACTTTCTTTCTAGGACTTCAAGTCAAATAAAGGAAAGATAGAATATTTATTAGCCAAGATAAATATGTTTTCAAGTATGGATACAAAGAGTACAAGTACACCTTTTGAAGCCAAGAAGTCTTTGTCAAAGGATGAACATGGTGTAGATGTGTTTTCACTTATATAGATCCATGATTAGCTCAGTTATGTACCTTACTATTTCTAGGCCAGATATTATGTTTGTTGGGTGTGCTTGTTCAAGATTCCAAGTCAATCCAAAGGTTTCACATCTACATGCTGTGAAAAGGTTCTTCAAATATCTCAAAGGTCAACCTAACTTAGGTCTACGGTACCCTAGAGAATCCAACTTTGACTTTGAAGCTTACTCAAATAGTGATTATGCTGGAGCTAATCATGATAGGAAGTCCACAACAGGAGGTTGTCAATTCCTTGGAAGAAGACTTATTTCTTGGCAATGTAAGAAGCAAGCTGTTGTTGCTACCTCTACCATTGAAGCTGAATATGTAGTTGTTGCTCAATGATGTGGACAAGTTCTTTGGATTCAGAATCAAATGTTAGATTATGGTTTCAATTTTTTGAATACCAACATTGATAATGAAAGCACTATTTGTATTGTCAAAAATCCAGTGTTTCACTCCAAAACTAAGCATATTGAAATAAGACATCACTTCATCAAAGATGATTATGACAATAAGCTTAAACAAGTTTTGAAGATCCACACAGATAAAAATGTAGTTGATTTATTGGCAAAGGCGTTTGAAACAAAAAGGTTTGAGTTTTTGGTAACACATATTGGTATGATAAACCAATAAATGCTGCATATGTTAAGGGGAGGATATAACTGTACAATAATCATGTTTATTATATACTATAGTGTTTGCAGTTGTTTGTGCTGTGTTTACAGGTTTATTAGATCAAGGTAAAAGATGTTACAACGATAGTGGACTACATGTACCGGTAATTATCTTTGAGGTATAGTTTTCAGATCAAGTACCGCTAGGCATATTTGAAGTACCGCGTATATTCCATGTACCGCTATTTGATCATTGTTACACATTTTGTTGGATGGTCTATTTTGTAAAATTTGTGGTTTCTTTGCGCTTGGGTTTTCTTCCCATATATAAACACACCCCAGTTACATAATTGATTCACCTCATCTTTTTATTATTTACCTCGATTCTATAACCATAATTCTTGTCGTCGATCATCTATTACAATGATGGATGCTCTACAAGTGATCTCTAAGCACAACCAAGTTGTAAAGCTGATTCAGAATGCTAATTCACAGGGTTTTCATGAGATACTTGACTTTCTTTTTAGAAGTCACATACAATATGCACTCACTGTAAGTCCTACCGTTTCAATTCCTATTGCTGAGCAATTTTGGAGGATTGCCTCTGCTATTACTCGTCATGATCAACCTTTCATTATAGATAGGATTAATGATAGGAATATATATGTGACATAAGTTATTTTAAGAGCAGCATAGAGACTGAATGATGTTGAAGGCATTAATATGTTGCCAGATTCAGAAATTCATGATGGCCTTGCAGCCATGGGATATGAGGATAGTAAGGACATACTTACTTTCTTTAAAGTATTGTTTTCACCTCAATGGCGATTACTTTGTCATACTATTATTCACTGTTTAAGTTTTAAGAGAATTTCTTCTGATCAAATTCGTGTTGCTTTGGCATTATTTGGTATTTGTTTGGCAAATAATTGAATTTTCAACTTTTCAAAATTGATTTTTGATGGGATGAATAGGAACTTAGATGCCTCTAAGAAATTCTTAATGTACCCTAGATTTATTCAGGCCTTAATAAATGATCAAGTCCCTAACTTACCCACATCATCAGAAACCTAGGATGTTCCTACTTTTACCAAAAGGACCTTTTCTTGTCTAAGAAATGTACTACCTTTAGCGGGACTGTAACACCATTATTTGCCCATATGTTAGCAGATGAGGCTAACATAGAGGGAGGATCCTAGCTCTGCCAGTGAACCTCAGCAAACTCCCTGATAACGCCTCATTTATACATGTTTGTAATGATGCATTTGTCCTTGTTTGCTATATAAATAAATAAATTATGTGTTGAAATGTTACTAATAATGTGTATTGTTTGATTGTAGTGAAGGAATAATCATATGGACCAAAGATATGAAGAAATAAGAAGAAAAATAAAGAATGCTGAAAAAGACACAAAAGTGCGGCGCACAAATATAAAGTGCGGCGTACTTTCTGTGAAGTACGATTTTGGAGAACTACCTAAAATGCGGCGCACAAAAGATAAAGTGCGGCGCACATTCTCAAAATAAAAGTGCGGCGCACATTTGCTGCAGTTACACCAATTAAGTATCATTATGCATGGCTATTATGGGAGAACTTCTTGAGATACTTCAGTACTTGGTAGCTACGTTTTGAGGCTATAAAAAGGCACCCAAGGCCAGGCATAAGACATCATCTCACACCACTTTACTCCATTGTTATTAGGCTTTACATAAATTCAAGGATTTAACAAATCCTTGATCATTGTTACTAGTATAAGGGTAACCTTATATTGGTTTACAACATTGATGCTGTAGTAAGGATCTCAGAATATTGCTTGTGATTGTAATAAGTTTGGAACAAAGCTTATAGCCTTTTTAGAAGCAATCATTGATTAATCATTTGTGGTATAATTCTCATTTCCTTTATGTCATTCCTTTACCTTGATTTACATATTTTTGAAATGAACTTCTTTACTGTTATTATGGAGTAGTGTGTTGTGCTCTTTGGTTAAGGTTTTTACACTTTATGTTAAGATATTAATTATCACTTTGCTAGGGCAAAGTGCGGCGCACAATTAGATTTGTGCGCCACACTTTTTCCCTGGGTACTTGATTTTAAGCATGATTTAGATGCTCTTGTATTTTATGTTATTAAGTAAGACCATTGTTATATGTTGGATTTGTTCATGACCATGACTAGTACTCATGTGAATGGATGAATTTCATGTCATCTAGTAAATGAACCTTGTTATTTACTTTTGTCGCGATTAGTGGAATAAAACATATAACAAACTCTTCCTTAGTTTCATCTAATATTTTAGTTACCGAAATCAAACATAAACCGTTCTTAATGCTTTTGATATGACATGATCTTTAGTCGGATTGTTGTTATGTTAATTAGATGTTGCGTCTACGACTAGTAATCGACATGTTTTCTTACCTTGTTTATGTGCTTATAATCATCATTGTCATCTATCTTTCATAAGCTTGTAACCTTAACCAAACGCACCTTTAAAACCATTTGTTAAGTATATCTTTAGAACTTGTGACACTCTAGAGGTAATTATTTTATAATTCTTTAGCATCAATCCCGTGGAACAAACTGGAGTTTACCATTAAGCTATGCTATACATGATAGGGTATACTTGCCCATGTGTAACACCCCCAATTTCGTTCATAACAGCGGAAGGGTCATTGGGTGTTACTATCATGGTTCTATCTCATAATCATAGAAAACGGCTCAAAACGAGTCGTTTTAATAAACATCCATTCAATTCCATTTAATCAAGATAAAATTTCATACATGGTCCCGGATGATTCAAAAGTTTACAAACCATTATAAATGATAAAAGTTATTTGAATGGATATGTTTTAGAAAAGCGGGCCAAAACATTTCAAATATGCAAGCTTCACGAAACCGCCTTCCTCGAGTGCCTTCAATATGGACCTGAGATAAAACATGCTTAAAAAGTCAGCAAAAATTTGCCGAGTGAATCTATAGAGTTTTAATTTAAATAAAGTGAACACAAGTATGAAAAATAACCTTCCATGGTTAATAATTCACTAAAAGACAATAACGTTGTACGGACAGAATTATCGTTGTTATTTCTATAAGTCTCGTGAAATTGAACGTTAACATATATTATTTCAGCCCAACACACCTAGCCAAGTGCGTATATTTCTCTTATACAATGCATCCGATGTTTCATTACTGGTGCATCACAACACCACGCGAGAGCTAATCGCGACCGGACTGGGCGTCACCCCGATAGATCTATCCATAGTATTAGCGTTCTTTTCGATTAACAATTCACGATTCATGGGTCTTTAAGGCTAAACAAACTTATATAACAACTTTCAGCTAAGCATACAATCAAGTTCCTTTGTGTTCAATTTTAAAACAAAGAGGGTTTACCACAACTTCTCGTTGCTCCCATCATTTATAATAAATACTTTTCCAATAATAAGGGTTTCCACAACTTCTCGTTGTACCCTTAAATTTCAATAACTTCAAGTAAAATAAGGGTTTCCACAACTTCTCGTTGCCCCCTTTTCTTTTAGTAAAACAAGCATGTTATCCCCCTCGCGGGTTTTATAAAACAAGTAAACATGTTAAGAGCGAGGCTATAGACTCACCTTAGCCAATAGTGGTAATGAGACGATCGCCGACGATTAGTGATGCCCGTTAAAACACGAAAACCGCAACCTACCAAATAAGGCGCGTTCGTAAATAATCGACTTAAGTATAAATCATACTTAATTAATATAAAAATCAAAATTACAAAACCAAGACAAATCCCGAAAAATTTAACGATACAAATGTTATTCTATACCCTTTTATTCAACACTTAACCATTTAAAAACTTGCACTCTACATTGACCCGTCATGAGACGCCAAGTCAACGCAAGTCAACTTATCATTTTACTTCCCTCGGACCAGTAGCCAAGTCATTTATATAATGACTTAACACTTGAGTAAGTCACCATGTCCAATAGTGAATACTCAACTCACGCCACACAAGTATTGAACTACGTGTCCAAAATACCACTCAGCATGTACACTCCAAATGTACACACCAATCTACCCTATCTACACTTGTCCGATTTCGACGAAACTTGGTGACAAACTCACACATAATATGAATAAGACTCAGTAAAATTTTCATTCAAAAATATTACTTCTAAGACCTTCTGCCCGACACATCTTCGTGTTATAAAAACCGGACAGTTTTACGTCTTTGAATTGTAAAACCATTTCGACTTATCTAAACAATTCCGTTTATAAAACCGACACTCGGGTTTGAAAATAGACTCATGACCTGAGGTTTAGCAACTTACATCAGTCCTTGAACATTTTTAAAACTCATTCTATAGTCCCCGAGATTCGATCCAAATATCGACAACAATTTTCGGATTGTGCCGATACCCGTCTCCCGGTACACGAATACTAAAAATAGCATAACTTTTCGCTCGAAATGAGTTAGAAGCTCATTCAAGCGGCAAATCGAAGCTAAAAGAATCCTCTACAAGCCTATCCTATTAGTTTCATCATTTTCAAACAGTAAGATTTTCAAAAATCACGTTTTACCTACTGGTCTAAAATGCCTTTCTAAAAATCATACTAAAACAATTTTTCAACCCATTTTAACAATTTCTATAGTCCTAATATGATCCTAATACCATAATAACACATCTAATTAATTCATAACACCCTCAAATTTAATCTTACAAAAATAAAATATATAAAAATCTTGCATGCAACCACTCAAACTTTTAAATATAATAATATTAACACTACTTACAAGCATAGAAATAGATCAAACACCCTTGTTCTTCATAAAAATTTGAAAGTTGTTGCATGTTGCAAATTTTTACCTCAAAATGATCACCATCAAATTTCCTAGATGGGATATGTTTTAGTTTTTGAAGATTCAAAGTAGATTTTGAAAAATCAAATGATTTTGGGTTAGGGGGGGTGGCGGAAATGGTAGGAGAGAAAGAAGAGAGATGAAATTTTTGTGGAAATGAATTTTTTATTAAAAGTTGCTAGTGGAGAAAATATATATAGTGGGGTGAGGGTAGTTTTTGCCAAATTTGCATAGTTTTGGTCCAAAAAGTAATTAAATGGTTATAAGGGTAGAAAATGTAAATATTACATTTTAAAAATATTTACGCGACTCGTGTTTCGTAAAAATACTTTTTTAAAAGTTAAAACGCTTCAAGAATAAATTAATATAACTTCGACACGACTTAAAACGTAATTAAATCGAAAACGTCGAAAATATTAAATATCGAGACAATCGATAATAAAACGTAAATTTTTGGGCATCCGTCGGTATCGCGATCATTCGTAGTTCTCGTCATTCGTTAAAACGAAAAATACGAGAAATAAAAATAAATATAAGAAAAATCATTTCCATGATTATTTGAGAATATAATATCGATACTTAACATATTCCTTGTCGGTTTTCATCTAATCGACATTCTTACGCTAGTTTCAAGCCATGACCTTCTCGGTTAATCGATAATTTAAAATTCTCATTAAAATAAATTTATAATTCTTAATAGTCGAGACTAAAATAACGACCTGAAATTGACGGATTGTCACATTATCCCCACCAAATTGGGATCTTCGTCCCGAAGATCAACTTGCGTTCTTCCTCGATCGCTTGTTGAAATCAAAGAGTTAAACGTATTTTGGTCCTCGTCTAGAGTTCCATCACACATGACAATAAAAATTTGACTTCGTTTCTGTTGCCTAACTTCCTTATCGATAATATCAACAAGTACTTTGATGAAATGCAACTTACTGTCGATTCATACTTCATCAAGAGGGATGATAAGATCTTCGACGAGAAGAAATTTCTTTAGGTTCGACATATGAAAAGTATCGTGAATTCCCTGCGGCTTTCGAGGTAATTTAAGTTTTCATGCCATCGGACCTTCCATCGATATCATCTCGAATGGTCCAAACTAACGGGGACTTAACTTCCCACGTTTTCCAAAATACATAACACCTTTTCATGGTGATAACTTGGCATAACTTTTCCTAGAAAGCGACGTCCCGGCGCTTAATTCGCATACGATAGTCTTCAGTGTAACAGTGAAGAGTGAAAAAACAGGAAAGTCATCGTCTAAGTTCCAAAGAAAGTCAAAAGATATTATATGGTACATGTTCTCCATGATCGGACGTCATTGGACAATGCCGCCTCAAGTTCTCACAACTTACGATCACTCAACTCGATCACATACCACATAAGTATCTAAAAACAAAGGTCAAACATAAACATCAAATGTGAATCTCCGTCGTTGATCATCGATAAAACCTTGGACTAGCCCTTGATAATACAACTCGATCTCTAAAGTCTTTCCACTTGCAGTGTCGGCAACAACATACTCTTCGAAGTGAAAACGAATTTGTTAATTCCAGTCATTAAGAAATTCGGTCCATTGGCGAGAATTCACAACATATCGGGCATACCATTAAGTTCTACTCCAGTGTTCAACGTACAAAAGCGTCCCACTAATTTTTGCTTCAGCGTTCGTCGTACAAAGGCGTCCCAATAATTTCGACTTTAGTGCTCAAGGTGCTGCATCATATTCCTTGTTTTTAGTTCGTCATACTAGCCCCAAGAGTTTCGTCATCAAGAAAAGTCTTCGGTGACCCTTCGATAGTAGCAAGTAAAATTACAAAATCTTCACGTCCACGATAAGTTGTCGTTGATAACTGATCCTCAGTCAATCCGCAAGTACACACATAAATCATGGTGACGCTTAAGCGAGTCGCCTATTCTCGGAACGGTCAACGGTTCTTAACAATCGATTTATAAAGCTCACGATCATCGAGACACATTAGAAATGGTCTATTAAAACAAATCATAACTCGAGAGAAGTCCAACGGGTTACTTGTACATAGATGATAATCGATGATCATCATAATGACGACAGCATCGAACGATTCTTACCAACGAAATACGAGTCGAAGGAAGACGTACGTACACCAAAAATCCACAAATCGAGCCAGACATACTTGGGCCCACTCATTTATAACTCCTTGTCTACATCAAAAGGCGTCCCTCTCCATGTATACAAGAGTTTATAAATTTACGGTTCGGGAACTTATAACTTTCTTGTTCAAATGAAAAGGCGTCCCAATCCATTTCAACAAGACGATTATAAGTCATCCTACTCAAGTATTACTACCTCTCAACACGATCATATCAAAATACCATGATAAATACAAGGTGTCAATAAACTTACATCATGATTTCCGTATTCAAATGTCCCATTCCATCTGAATAAGGAAAACACAACAATCTAAGGTCCAGTCGTTTAAAATTTTCTTATTCAAATGTCCTAATCCCTTTAAGTAAGACAACATTAAACGACTCTTAGTTGGGTGAGTTAAAATCTATATATCTAAATGTCCCATTCCATTTAGATACACGATATTAAGTCACTCAACCGAATGGCTACTACGAGCATATCATTGTTGTACCCAAACTATATATATTAGATTAGGATATATATATCTTAAGTCCAACATTGGCATTCTCCTTTTCGCCAATAAAACGTGGTCATATAAAACCAAATCACACGTCGCATTACGTAGAAGATGTCGCCTCAGATAAATGATTCTTCAAAATCATAAGTAGTAGCGAAAACACGAACATCGCATTTATTAATTACGTTTCGAAAGGAGATGTCCAAAAATGGCACATCACGATACGATGATAACAATCGAATTTAAACAAGTCGATATGCGATAGGTTACAAAACCATGACAATCTGCGTCATAATAATACCTCGTATCAATATAAAACTATTATTTATAATTTAAAAAAAATGAAAACATACCTTGTAATTCACAAGTACAAATAATCGATAAAGATTACAGCAACATATATAATGACATATATATATAAATACTATCATTCTCGTCCATTGGCAACTCGGAGGTTTCGCTTGCAACAGTTATAGTTAAAAGATTTCAAAAATTCATTTTTGGAAAATCTTTTCGTTCTCTATAACTTGAGCTCTGATACCAATCTGTAACACCCCCAATTTCGTTCATAACAGCGGAAGGGTCATTGGGTGTTACTATCATGGTTCTATCTCATAATCATAGAAAACGGCTCAAAACGAGTCGTTTTAATAAACATCCATTCAATTCCATTTAATCAAGATAAAATTTCATACATGGTCCCGGATGATTCAAAAGTTTACAAACCATTATAAATGATAAAAGTTATTTGAATGGATATGTTTTAGAAAAGCGGGCCAAAACATTTCAAATATGCAAGCTTCACGAAACCGCCTTCCTCGAGTGCCTTCAATATGGACCTGAGATAAAACATGCTTAAAAAGTCAGCAAAAATTTGCCGAGTGAATCTATAGAGTTTTAATTTAAATAAAGTGAACACAAGTATGAAAAATAACCTTCCATGGTTAATAATTCACTAAAAGACAATAACGTTGTACGGACAGAATTATCGTTGTTATTTCTATAAGTCTCGTGAAATTGAACGTTAACATATATTATTTCAGCCCAACACACCTAGCCAAGTGCGTATATTTCTCTTATACAATGCATCCGATGTTTCATTACTGGTGCATCACAACACCACGCGAGAGCTAATCGCGACCGGACTGGGCGTCACCCCGATAGATCTATCCATAGTATTAGCGTTCTTTTCGATTAACAATTCACGATTCATGGGTCTTTAAGGCTAAACAAACTTATATAACAACTTTCAGCTAAGCATACAATCAAGTTCCTTTGTGTTCAATTTTAAAACAAAGAGGGTTTACCACAACTTCTCGTTGCTCCCATCATTTATAATAAATACTTTTCCAATAATAAGGGTTTCCACAACTTCTCGTTGTACCCTTAAATTTCAATAACTTCAAGTAAAATAAGGGTTTCCACAACTTCTCGTTGCCCCCTTTTCTTTTAGTAAAACAAGCATGTTATCCCCCTCGCGGGTTTTATAAAACAAGTAAACATGTTAAGAGCGAGGCTATAGACTCACCTTAGCCAATAGTGGTAATGAGACGATCGCCGACGATTAGTGATGCCCGTTAAAACACGAAAACCGCAACCTACCAAATAAGGCGCGTTCGTAAATAATCGACTTAAGTATAAATCATACTTAATTAATATAAAAATCAAAATTACAAAACCAAGACAAATCCCGAAAAATTTAACGATACAAATGTTATTCTATACCCTTTTATTCAACACTTAACCATTTAAAAACTTGCACTCTACATTGACCCGTCATGAGACGCCAAGTCAACGCAAGTCAACTTATCATTTTACTTCCCTCGGACCAGTAGCCAAGTCATTTATATAATGACTTAACACTTGAGTAAGTCACCATGTCCAATAGTGAATACTCAACTCACGCCACACAAGTATTGAACTACGTGTCCAAAATACCACTCAGCATGTACACTCCAAATGTACACACCAATCTACCCTATCTACACTTGTCCGATTTCGACGAAACTTGGTGACAAACTCACACATAATATGAATAAGACTCAGTAAAATTTTCATTCAAAAATATTACTTCTAAGACCTTCTGCCCGACACATCTTCGTGTTATAAAAACCGGACAGTTTTACGTCTTTGAATTGTAAAACCATTTCGACTTATCTAAACAATTCCGTTTATAAAACCGACACTCGGGTTTGAAAATAGACTCATGACCTGAGGTTTAGCAACTTACATCAGTCCTTGAACATTTTTAAAACTCATTCTATAGTCCCCGAGATTCGATCCAAATATCGACAACAATTTTCGGATTGTGCCGATACCCGTCTCCCGGTACACGAATACTAAAAATAGCATAACTTTTCGCTCGAAATGAGTTAGAAGCTCATTCAAGCGGCAAATCGAAGCTAAAAGAATCCTCTACAAGCCTATCCTATTAGTTTCATCATTTTCAAACAGTAAGATTTTCAAAAATCACGTTTTACCTACTGGTCTAAAATGCCTTTCTAAAAATCATACTAAAACAATTTTTCAACCCATTTTAACAATTTCTATAGTCCTAATATGATCCTAATACCATAATAACACATCTAATTAATTCATAACACCCTCAAATTTAATCTTACAAAAATAAAATATATAAAAATCTTGCATGCAACCACTCAAACTTTTAAATATAATAATATTAACACTACTTACAAGCATAGAAATAGATCAAACACCCTTGTTCTTCATAAAAATTTGAAAGTTGTTGCATGTTGCAAATTTTTACCTCAAAATGATCACCATCAAATTTCCTAGATGGGATATGTTTTAGTTTTTGAAGATTCAAAGTAGATTTTGAAAAATCAAATGATTTTGGGTTAGGGGGGGTGGCGGAAATGGTAGGAGAGAAAGAAGAGAGATGAAATTTTTGTGGAAATGAATTTTTTATTAAAAGTTGCTAGTGGAGAAAATATATATAGTGGGGTGAGGGTAGTTTTTGCCAAATTTGCATAGTTTTGGTCCAAAAAGTAATTAAATGGTTATAAGGGTAGAAAATGTAAATATTACATTTTAAAAATATTTACGCGACTCGTGTTTCGTAAAAATACTTTTTTAAAAGTTAAAACGCTTCAAGAATAAATTAATATAACTTCGACACGACTTAAAACGTAATTAAATCGAAAACGTCGAAAATATTAAATATCGAGACAATCGATAATAAAACGTAAATTTTTGGGCATCCGTCGGTATCGCGATCATTCGTAGTTCTCGTCATTCGTTAAAACGAAAAATACGAGAAATAAAAATAAATATAAGAAAAATCATTTCCATGATTATTTGAGAATATAATATCGATACTTAACATATTCCTTGTCGGTTTTCATCTAATCGACATTCTTACGCTAGTTTCAAGCCATGACCTTCTCGGTTAATCGATAATTTAAAATTCTCATTAAAATAAATTTATAATTCTTAATAGTCGAGACTAAAATAACGACCTGAAATTGACGGATTGTCACACCATGTTTGTGTTTCTGGTCATTTGTGTGTGGTAATATATTGAAAAAATTTTAAGACTTGCAAAACGAACATCAAGTTTTTGGCGCCGCTGCCGGGGATTGATTTGTTATTGGTTTAAAACATTCCAAAAATACTTGGTAAACAAAATTTCTAAACACGCCATACATATTTTTGGCAATCTGAAAAAGTTTGAAGAAACAATCCCAAAACACCACCAAAACCTTTTACTCTCAACACTTACTGCTGAAAACATGAGAATTGATTTGTGTGTACTTATGCTTTTTGATATTTTGTGTTTGTTCATATTAAATCTAAAAAAAAACAAAAATATTTACTTTCAAAATTTTATCTTCCAATTTGTTTGCTCTTTGGTAGAATAATTTGCTTTTGTATAACTTGTTTAGTATTTATCATAATTTGTGGTAATTTTTCTAAATTTTTAAACACAACAAAAATACAAAAAAAATTGATAAAAACAAGCAAAAATGAAAAAATGATCATATTATTCAAAACACTTGTGAAAAATATACCAAATTTGGTTATGATATCTATAATTGATCACTTTATGAGAAAATGTTATATTGCATACTTGAAAACTTGGATTAGTTGGTTTACAAGTAAAAGAAAGGAGGAACATTATTCTGATTACAGAAAGTGCGTCACACATTTCAAAAGTGCGTCGGCTTTTCTGTATCGCGCAAAAGTGCGCCATACAATTCAAAAGTGCGCCACACAACTAGAGAAATAGAAAATAGAAAAAGCTAGTAACATGCTCAAATGGAAATATTCATTGAAATTAACGATTTGCCTGAAAACTTTAGGGTATAAAATATCATTTAGATTTTATGGCACTAACATACTAATGTTTCTTTTGATGTGTTATTGTTTTAAGATGGATCCAAACACTAGCCTTGGTAGACTATGCTTAGGAGTGGATGAGCGTATTAGCCTAAATGACAAAATAGAATCAGAAGGAGAATGGATATGATCAAAATGGAAGGACTCAGCCGATAGCTGGGTTCAAAAGGTTCTAACTTTTTATCGTATGGAGGACTTGACACCAAGTGAAAAGTACCTAATGCCTTGCCATGTGGAAGGAAAATTTGCCTATTATGGGCAAGTAGATTTTGAGTTGGAGAGAAGCTTAATTAGTAATGAACTTGTAGTTGAGCTTGGCTTAACCTACAACACTCATCGAAATGGAGAAAAGGAGATAGATAAAAAGCTTGTTGTTATGATCAAAGACGAATTGTTTTTCGTTCACTTCTTTGTCAATCCGGAAGAGGACGATTGTGAACCTTGTGTAATCTTTGGGAGATCTTTCGTAAAGCAAGCTAATGCACAACTTGACATTACTTGTGGCATACTCACTTTATGGCCAAAAGAACATGAAAGCTTAGACTTTGGGGAAATTGATGACATACTTGATAACCTCAACTTTGATGATTTAGCACCTATTGAAATCGAGGAGATTGATGCTCCTAGATTTGTTTGTAGCATGGGGAAAAACAAAAGGAACAAAGGAAAGAAGCCCGCCCATGCTTACAACTTGAGCTACAATGGTGAGGGACCTTCACTCACTATTAATAAACCTTTGACTAGAGAAGAACTATATATGGAGGAATTACAAGAAGACATAGAAGAAAGAGTCATGTTGTTGAACATGAATCGCCCAATCATTGAAACTTTCAAATATAGTGATAAATATAAAATGATTGTTGATGGGGTCTTGACAAATTGAAAGTTAAAGATGGACTCACGTCGGATTATGAAGACCTGGCTATCCAAATGCTTCGTGAGAACAAGGTAATGCTTGAAAAAGAAGATCCGGGGTACTTTATCCTACCAATAAGTTTGGAGGGTAAAACTACTTATAATGCTTTGGTTGATACCGGTTCAAATGTTAATGTTATGCCTTATGGAATCTTCAAAATGCTAGATGTTGGTAGAGTCAAACCTAGGTGTGATCATATCAAAATGCTTGATCACTCCTATGCGGAGGGATTTGTTCGTTTGCTTGGAGTTCTTTGCCAAGTGGGGACAACCACACTATTAGCCGATTTCATGCTTCTCGATATTCCTATTGATCGAGATATTTAATTAGTGGTTGGAAGAAGATTTTTGCACACCATTGGTGCAAACATAGATGTTGGAAAAGCTATTATGACTAGCTTTGATGGGTTTGTCCATCAAACTATAATGTACTAAAAGCGAAGAAACGTGATGATGAAGACGATCAGCACTATACCGTGAAAAGAGATGAGAACGGTATGCCAATCTATGGTCCACATTTGCAACCATGGACGGAACCAGATGAACTTTTGGACGCATCACTAAGTGAAAGGAGCTACCATAACCCTTTCTTTGACATATGTGTATACAAGAATATTGTAGGAATGCTTGGAGCACTTCCCGTTTCATTGAAATACAAAGATTGGCAAGTGGGGAACAAACGAGAATTCGAAAACATTGCTAAAGATGGAGATAGTGAATGGCATGTTGCCATGGTCATTATTGATCCATGTGGAAAGAGGTACGAAAAAGTGTACGAGACAAAAGACACCAGTAGAGAGGTCTCGGGACATTACACGGAGAGTGATATCATGTCACCTCTAAACTTCTACTACAACTAAGGAAATGGAGGAATTTAGGAGTGCGCCATTGGCTCCTAGTTAATTTATTCATTTTACTCTTTTTGTATGTAGATAAAAAAATAAAACGAAGTGAAATCTAAGAGTCCTAGAAGTATTAGAATGGTCATAGAAGAGGAAATGTTTTCCTTTTAGGACGTGTTATCTTTCTTTTACGAAATCGATTGAATTGGAGGTCTTTGTTTGAAAATTTTGTCTCTAGTAAGTAATTTACAGTAATATGGTCTGTGAGCGCAGAATGTGCGCCACACATTTCAAAAGTGCACCGCACTTCTGAACGGATTTTTGTATATACTTCCTTTTGTCTCATTTAAAACTAAAAAAAACACACACAAACACCTGACGATTTTCGGATCATCACCCAAAAATATTTTCGTTTTTTTACTCCAATTCATATTCGAGGTCATGTCTAGGATAAGTTTTATCTTTAATTTATTTACATTTCATTTTATTTAGGTTTAATTTTTTTGATTAAAATTTTCAATTAGGGTTCTTAGTAATTGGTAATTAAATTGCATTTCGATTTATAATTAGAAATGGGGATAATGATTAGGATAGGATTAGATTGTTTGATAAAAATAAAAGAATAAATAAAAAGAGGGTTTTTGAAATCAAACCCCAAGATTGAGCAATGTCGCGGATTAAAATGAACTAGGAATGGTTTAGTGTTCGGCTCTAGCCATTGTTATCGATTTAAAACCATTAGTTTGCGGATTTTGGTTAAGATTATTAGAACCTCGACATGTGTAGAAATACGCAGAATGTGCGCCGCACTTTTTCGAAAGTACGACGCACTATGGCGGGTTTTTCCCAGAAAGTACGTCGCACTTCTCAGAAGTGCGCCGCACTTTTTACCTGATAAAAAAACATAATGTTCAGAACACTAGCATAGGGTTTCCGTTGACCCCTAATGTTTTTCTAATGTTAATATATGTTTGTTTATGTGATAAATTTTGTAGAACATAGGTTCTGGAAACTATGAGACCGGCTCATCAAGCCGAGGGAAGAGGCGAAATCCTATCGAGTCGGCAAGTGCCACACTCATGGGGGTTCCTAACCATCCATTCTTGAATTGGCCTAGATGTACATTTGATGCCAAAATCATCTACAACAATGCTCTTAGTCTTCTACTGCCGAAACAAATTTTCGCACCAAGCATTGTGGATTTTTGAAATTTTGAGGGATCTTGGTTGTGAAGCTCAAACTAGGGAAATGTTATCAATAGTTGTGGTAGAGGCTGGAGGAAATGAAGTCTTGTTCAATCCAATGCTTGGATTCATGCTGTTACTTGTAGGGAAAAGATCTATGCGGAGCTTTGTCTTGAGTTTTTCTCGACATTCAATCTTGATGAGGAAGTTGATGATGATGAGCTATTGACTAGGAAAATCATGAGTTTTAGACTTTGTGGGAAAGGACATTCGTTGACTTTGAAAGAATTTGCTAAGTACTTGGAGTTGTACACTAGAGAGGAGCGAGATGAGGAAGGATTGGAAGTGTATTTTCAAGGAGGAGAACGTGAGCATGGGAACTTATTGCTAGTGAGTTTTGGGCATCAATTTGTCCGGATGAGGATCCTTTGAGCTTATCTAGGAGCTTAACCACTAGGATTTCTAGTCCACTCTTAAGAGTGCCCCAAAAGATGATTTCTTACGTGGTTTGCCAACGCACCACGGGATATGATAAGGTTCCAAAGAATGATTTGTGGTTGTTGAGCATGTTTAGGGACAAGAACCGTGCGCAATATGCTAATGTGGCTTGGGTTATTGCAAAGTGGATGAAAAGGAAAGGTCCTGGAAGTTAAGCGGGTAGTATGATGGTGTGTGGACAATTTGTGACTAGGTTGGCCCGAAGAATGAGAACTTTAGCCGATCAAGTTATGGGTAACCTTAGTCCACCGATCATATGTGATATCATTGGCAAAACCACTTTGACAGATTTGATTGGAGCGGATGGAAGGTTGTTACGAGAAGAAGCGCCGGCGAGAGCACCACGTGTGAGCATGCCCCGAGCTCCTCGTGCATCACTCCAAGATGTTTGTGATCGGATGGGAAGGATGGAGGTTAGGAAATATCAGCTTGGGTTTATGATGGAGCGACAATGTTATAGCATGGATCGATACGCTCCGGTTTTCGAAAGGATGGTAGAACAATATAGCGTTCTGATGAGTGGACCTTATGGACCACCCGGATATCACCATGAGCCATTCTACTACTCCCAACAACCACCACCTTATCCACCACACTTCCACCCATCCAATGCTCTAAGGAATGATACTGAAGAGGATATGTGATGTCTCTTGTGTTTGTGACTCATGTGTTAGTCATAATTTGAAACAATTTGCAACAATTTTAAAACAATTTATTTGGTTGTGTAATATGGCTTTGTTGGCACGTAGGACAAAACTAATACTTTGTGTGTGTATTTTTAATTTTTATTTGGTATGTAAGATATGTTTGCATATATATTTCGTGTTCAAATTGCAGAAAATAAGCGAGTCAAAGCACAATAAGGCAAAGATTGAAGACTTCGGCTCCGTTCGCGACTCGGAATAAAAGGGGAGTATTATTCTTATTTTCCTCTATTTATACTTTTTCCATATGTTTAGCATTAGGGACAATGCTCATAATAAGCATGGGGGTGATAAGCGAAAAATAAAAGAGTTTTTAGTTGAAATTTTTTTGTACTTTCTGTGATAAAAAGTGCGCCGCACTTTGAAATTGTGCGCCGCACATTCTGGCGGATTTTTGAAAAAATTTTGTGTTATGTATATATAAAAAAACATTTTTGTTGAAAGATTGATAATTCTAGTAATTGTAAAGCTATTTTGACTCGGAATTGATAACGTTACTTACACAATATCTTATTCACAATTGTGAGGATTTTTAGCCTATAAAATCGTAAGCATTCTTATGCTCTAAATCAAATTTGTGAGTATGCCGATGATTAGTTTAATTCTATAACTTGTGCTTGGTAATCTTTATGAGGCCTTAGTGGGATCATACTTGTATGATAAAAAGTATTTTAAATGATAAGGAGGCAAAAGAAAAAAGAAAAGATTGAAAGTTTTTTGCTGATGTTTTAAGACAATAACATATTAAGGAAACCCATGTTGCGAGATGATAGTAGATCGTAAGTATGGGGCAAGACATATTACCCCAAATGATTAAAAAAAGTAAGCCTACAAGTGTGAAGTACAAATATGTAGAAACAATAAACATGGTGGAAAAAGATATGTTATTTATGCTTTTTAACATGCGGTGGTAATAAAAGTTTTGAAAATACCTCTTTTGATATTTTACTTGGTGCCTACGTCAAATTGGTTTAGTTTAGTTCCTTGTAGAAGCTTATGGTAATTTACTTTTCATGACTGTGCTTTTTGAGCGATAATTTACCCATATAAAAAGAGTGTGTGAATTCAAAATATCTACTTCGTGAGGTGTTTTGTGGCGTTATCTTTGCTTACAATTAGTGGCCTTATCTATTTTTCTCGACACCTATTGAAAATATGTTTTTACCTTACTTGAGGACAAGCAAGAAGTTAAGTATGCGGAAATTTGATAACGCCTCATTTATACATGTTTGTAATTATGCATTTGTCCTTGTTTGCTATGTAAATAAATAAATTATGTGTTGAAATGTTATTAATTATGTGTATTGTTTGATTGTAGTGAAGTAATAATCATATGGACCAAAGATATGAAGAAATAAGAAGAAACATAAAGAATGCTGAAAAAGACCCAAAAGTGCGGCGCACAAATATAAAGTGCGGCGTACTTTCTGTGAAGTACGATTTTGGAGAACTAGCTAAAGTGCGGCGCACAAAAGATAAAGTGCGGCGCACATTCGAAAAATAAAAGTATGGCGCACTTCTGACTAAGTACGACGCACTGATGTAGCCTTTTTACTACCCTTTAGGAAAAGAGTGCAAAATAGTGGAAAGTATTAAGTGTCGGTTTAGGAAAACCAAGCACTAATGACCAATGGTGAAAGTTCGTTTCCCAAGGAGGCTAGTGTGTTGTGTAGAGAGATGATTAATTATGTGATTATATGATTATGAGAAAGAAAATAGAAAGGGAATAAGAAGAGAATGACGGTTACGATGACGATTTAAACTAAGACGAAAGGGTCGTACACGTAAAACCGTAAAAAGTACCAAAATTAAAATTTTACCCTAAAAATTCTTTAAAAATTGCAATAAATCCTAAATAATGCAATTAGAGTTTAAAAAAAATCAAAAATCACTCAAACCTTTTATTTAATTAAATAACGATTTTTTAATGCTAATTCAAGCCCTAAAAATCAATTTAATTAAAAAAAAGCCCAAAATGAGATTTATCACTTTGTAAACCTCTAAAATACCCTAACTTCATTTAAAACTATTTTTGAAAATTTTAAAATTAATTAAAACTATTTAAAAACAATTAAAAAGTATTAAAAGTTAAAATAATTATAAAAATTAATCTAAGAACAATAAAAATATTCTAAAAGCTGTAAAATGCCTAACTTAATGTATTTAACCTAAGAAAAATATAAAAACTTGAAAAATCTAAATTTTAATTTTTAATAATAAAATAATAATAAAATAATATTAAAAATCCAAAATTTATAAAAAAATTCAAAAAACATGCAAACTAGCTTAATTTGACCTAAATAACAGAAAATGAACTTGAAATTACAAAAATACCCCTAATGGGCCTAGAAATGGGCTAAAAGTCAAAACAGACCCCTTAATGGGCTCAAATAGGCCCAATAAAAAAAATGTTGTCCAATTAAGCCCAAAAGCTCCTATCTGACTCAAAAATTGATTTTAAACACAACTTTTCAAAGGCCTAAAAGCTGAAAATGTGAAATAAGCTGGCGTATATCAAATAGCTTATTCTTAATGGGCTTTTTGGCCCATTAAGCTATAAGCTGATGCAATAAGCTCAAATTAGACACACAAGCTTCTTTTGAGTTGATTAAGACTTCTGTAAAAAGAAATTTGAAAAAATTCCAAGGAATAAGCCTGAAAATGCAATAAGCAATCTACAGAAAACGACAAAATAGTCGTTTTTTAGTTCTAGGCTATCCCAAGAACTGATTCAAGTTTCTAAAGCTTTTAAATGACTTAACTAAGCTTAATCAACAAAAAATTTTCAAATAAGTTCACTCAATAAGCTGAAATAAGCAAATAAGCACTTATGAAAAAGTCAAATGAGTTGGTTTTCTAGCAAAAAGTCAAAGTCAAATTCTAATAAGCTCCAGTTCAAACAAATGGGTCAAATAAGGAAGATTGATCACAAAAAATAAGTTGTTGCAGGTCTGGATAAGCCAAAATGGCTTATTGATAAGCTGAATGAAAAATTGCACTAGCAGGGGCTAGTTTTGGGTGTTGAGCAGTGGAAACTTTTTCCACTGCTTGACTTCTTGACTTTTTTGTCTTTAGTGACTTTTTAGGAGATTCAAGTTACACAAAGGAACCCAAATGATCAGTGGATCAAGAGGAGTCAATAACAATCAAGAAATCACAATCACTAATAGCCAGTTAGTACAGTTTAATCAAAACATCACCAGATATGCACTAGACATGAACACATAAGCAGTTATGAACTTATAAGTTGTTTTAGCAATATTCAGCCAACCAAATTGCACCAAAAGCATACACAAGCTATAATAAACTTAAATGAACAAGTTTAAACATGTTTCATGCAATGGTTCAAAGCCTAAATCAAGATTCAAGCAAATGAAGGTTACTGATGAACACTAACATAAGCAGATTTTACTTTTGCTGATGCAATTGACCAACAAGCCAGATTCAATCACTCAGATCTATCACATATGTTATATAAATGATGTTTTAACAACTTTTAACCCTAAGCATGCATAAATTCTAGATTTTACCAAAATCTTAGGTCAAAAACAGTTAAACTCAACAAGATATAGCACAATGTATGATTCAAGGTTTCAAACCCAAAAACTTGCAGCAATATGCACTCAAGCAAGCCAATAACAGATAACAAGCACAAACACAAACTTCTAACCACTCAATAACAACTTATGATCTATAACAGGTAATCCCAAACACCCTTTTAAATTTTCAAATCACAATTTTTCAAATCAAAAGTGTATTTCAAGACCACCCAAGCCTAAATAAGCACAATAACAGATATATTAAGCAGATTAGAGCAAGGTTAGAACATAAAATCAGCAAGAACACAAGTCACACACAAAATCACCAAAAATCAAGATTTTAACAGATTTTGGGTAGAAAGGTGTGTACCTCATGGATGTACATCCACACCCACGAATTTTGAGCTTATGTACTAGCAAGAACAAGTATAAGCTTCCACAAACAACCCTGCTAAGAATAAACAAGGTTAAGAGCACAATATAAAAATCAGAAAAGTGAAAAATTCTTGATTAATGCAACCTTAGTTCCCCACACTTGATTATCCCCAAGTTATAAGCTTCACCACACCTTGATAACTCAATATCAGGATGCTATGATCAGCCTTATAGCCCAAGAATTCCAAGGTTTGAACTAGACTTAGCAAAATATCAAGAAAAGTGGAAAATGTGCAAACTTTTGCACACTCCTTTTGAAAACAGGCTTAAGATCAAGAACTAGTAAACATCAACAACAATAAACAGATATTAAGAGTGGCACTTAAGCTTTCTTCACCAAATTCAAACACATTTCATTAAGATAAATATGTGATTTACAGATTTGTGAACCAAGGAAAATTCAAGAGCAAAGTAAAAATGAAGCACCCTAAGGCCTTTATATAGGCTACAAACTAACTACTGTATGCATAAAAACGTGTAACCCTAACTATGGAAGTTCCAAATTTGCCCTTGTGAAGTTTGAATATATGCTTGATCATGTGATTTTTATTGGCAGTTTGTTGTAGCTGGCATGTGAAAAGTGCATCCAATGGCTTGTATCAAGCTTAAAAAGTAAGCTTCAATCCTAAACGTTGGATGTCTGGTGGTTTTTTGGTAGTATCTTCAACCTTTGTAGCAGGGGAATCTCTTGTGGGGCTGCTGAGTGAGGTGGCAAGAGTTTTTAAGGTTGGGTTATGATTAAAACATCATTAATCATTAATCTGGATAATATGGAAGCTTAATTTTTGCTTAAACAAAAATCCCTAATTCTTGTTCTTGAGTGAATAGTTGGGTGTTTGATCTGTTTAATGGGTGATTAGGATTTAAATTAGTGTTTAAGGCGCCAAGATTATTTAAGTAATAAACCGGGTTAGTGGATGGGTGAGGTGGAGTATTGGTGAGTTGTGATTGGTGGAGAGAGTGAGTAGGACACGTGTCACCCCACCACTGGTCTAGGTTACATAGGTTGTCTTGGCAGAAATCACCCCTTGTTTTCCAAACTTGTTTCACTTTGTAAATAAATACCACAAATCCGGATTCCCTTTGTAATAAAGTTTTACTTTTCACACTTTTGCCCCAAATACTTTTCCAAAGTATTTTCAGGGCTATTTCTTGCCATTTCACGATTCTTGAAGGACTGGTTTGGTATTTTCTTCAAGGATTATGGTCTTGACTTGTATATTTGACATTTTGGAGGACTAAAATTTCCAAGTCATGATTAATGAGGGACCATTTTTGCCATTTCTTCAAAGTCAAGGGTCCTTTTGGTAATTTTGATATTTTCAAAGGACCAAACTTGTAATTTCTTGTAACTTGGAGTCCTTCTTGGTATGTTTTACTTTGAGGAGGATAAATATTGACATTTTAGTTTTGTTGAGGGACTAAAATTGCCAATTCTTCAAAGTGGAGGGCCCTTTTTGCAATATTGACAAACTTTAGGGACCAATCTTGTTATTATGAGGATACAAGGGTATAAAGTGTCAATTCTTCAATTTTGGAGGACCCTTCTTCATAAATATTCAAATCTTCAAGGGTTTTCTTGGAAAATTCTTCATTAGGGCTTGGTTCAATGTGCGGCTTTGTTTCCCGTGTTCGTTTTTGCATGATTCTTGTGATCTTTTGTCATTTTCTCAATATCCGTACCTAAAATACACAAGCATATATTTTGGTATTTTCATGATATTTAATGCATTTTAAGCCCTTTTTGGACGATGAGACTATGTATAAAAGCAGTCTCATCACTCCCCCATACTAAACCATTGTCGTGCCCTCACGCAATGCTAGAATAAAGTATCATAGCATCTCCAAAATTCATTTTTATTCACTTTATTAAATGATAAACTAGCTACACTACTACTATTATTACTTGCGTTTTAGACAAAATGTATGATTTTCATCGCAAAATGGGACGTTTAGGTTCATAGAATAAGAACACGTGAATGCTTCGTTAGAAATAATTTCATCGTCCTGGATTTTCACCCCAATTCCATGCTAAGCGTGCAACGAGATCATTTTCATTATAAGTTAGTAATGCTAACACTTCTCATATTCCCTAATCACGTACTTATCCTCCTAATTTCCTAAGTTGTATCTCTTATATTTTATTATGTCTTGAATGTTTCACGAGGATACATTGTTTAACTTATGCGATAATAGAGATTTAGGTTTAAAAATAGAGTCCTAACGGTGTAACCAAAACCATCAAATCAATAACCCCTCCTAATAGATAAGATGTCAAAAAATTAAGTCAACAAGAACAATCGATAAACACGGTTTTATAACGGTTTTGAACATGAGACTTGTAGAAACTAGAAGGGGGGGTTGAATAGTTTCTCTTCGATTGGTGACCAAATTAAAATTACTTTCAATTTGGTTTGTATCAAAACTATCTTTTACTTGAGGCTAAGTTGCATAATGATTAGGTTCAATTCAAATGTACTTGCAAAGATAATAGGTAAGTATAATGATAATGAAATAAGTAAAGAGTAAGGAAGGAGACAACCTAGTGGGGAGACACCAAGATTTATAGTGGTTCGACAACGAGGCTCTATCCTCGTTTCTACTCCACTCCTCGAGTACACCTACTCGAGATTTCCACTATATCCACAAACTCCCTTCTCGGCGGAGAAAACCTTACATCGTTGCTTACATTATTTTCCGACACTAAGCTAAATGTCGAGACCTAATCTTTAGCTAGGACCAATCTACACAACGTTGCCTACTTCATAATTTAACGACACAAGGCTAGATGTCGGGTTCTAATCTTAAGGTAGAACCAATCTTCACGATGTTGCCTACTTCACCATTTTACGACACAAGGCTAGATGTCGAGTTCTAATCGAAAGCTAGAACCAATCTTCACGACTCTTCACTTTGAAGCTAAGTGAGAACTTCACACAACACAACTACTAATAACTTTTAAGTTTAGTGAGAACTCACAAGACACAACCACATCACTTTATAGTTTAGTGAGAACTCCTAATCAAATCTATTACAACTCAACTAGACTTATCCAAGTACACACATGTAGCTTGGATTTACACAACACAAATCCAAGCAAACACATATGCAATGGATGTACACAACAAATCCAAGTATCCACAAATAACTTGGATGAACACAACTAGTCCAAGTATTCATAAATATATTGGATTGACCTAAAACAAAAAAGGGTATCATGATGAATATGACTAGCTCATAGATTCATCTTTATCACAACACTAGTGAGTGAGTGATCTTCTCATTGGACAAGGTAAAGGAGGGGATCAAGAGGATAATCATATGTAAACATCCTTAACAATTTAAGTGATCATTTACTAATGATTATGCTATAGAAAATAGAAAGAGGGCTGAGAAAAACGTCCAAGAGGCTTACTGGAAAATGAGATTTGACCCACTATTTAAAGGAGACAAAGTATAACGGATCTATAACGGCTAGCTGTGCGCGGTACCTTATCTCACCCCGCGGTACCTTATCGCTAAGGAACCGCGTAGGTACTTAAGGTACCGCCACTATTCTTGGAGTTGAGGGGAAATTACGAGTGGAAAGGGATGGGTAAGAGTTTTGGAGTTGAGGGGAAACAAAGGTTTGGGAAATGTCCGACATATAGTTTCTAGTGAATTGATGATCTTTTTGATATTGAGAAGGCATGATTAAGTACCTAAATACAAACAAAAATATTTCCAATCACTCATATGAAAATTAAAAAAAGAAAACGAAAAATGAAAATATGTTATATCAATTTCTTGACAAACATAGGATTGAATCCATATCATTTTCATGTTCACAATGTGTCTATTCCATCATTAACCAAGAACACATGATCTATGTTAGATCAACAATGGATTAGAACATTGGTTTTTCAAAACAAGGTTTTTAGGTAAGCATTAACAATGTCATTACCTACTTGTTCATGGGTTCATCTCAAATCCATCTTTTAATCAAAAATAATTAATCAAAATTCGGATTTGTTCTACAAGTGGGTCTTAGTGAAATATTAATGAATATCAACCTAAGGAATCATAGTAAAATAACCATGTCAACCCACATTCCTATTAAGGTTTTAATTCAATTTCAATTTTAAAAATCCCAAATTATGAAAGGATGAACCCTAGAACAAAATAGATGAAATTGAAAGAAAATACTTACAATTAATTGATGTTAGATGATGGATGAGTGAAACCCACAACTTGGAATCAATTAATCTGAGTGATTGAAGGTTTTGGAAGCTTCAACAATGGTGGAAAACAAGAAACCCGTCGGCTGTGTGTTTTTGGGAGAGAGAGATAGTGGTTTGAAAATGAATAAAATAATCAAACTGGCGCTCTGACAAAACTTACTGCCCGCGGTACCTTATCGATAAGGAACCGCGGGTTTGAGCCACAGAGATAAAGAACCGCCTACAGAGGCAGGTTTTTATCAATGAAAAACGCCAAATTTTAAAAACCAAGTTTTTTTAAAATACTTAAGATTAAATCATGAGCCTTTTAGAATATCATTGGATCATCATAACACTAAGCAATATGCCTTAACGAAGGATTACGAGTTAAATCAAGATCGAAAAGAACCGAAACGGACAAACGACTACTCGTAGCAAAACGACTAAGTGAAGAGAAGACAAGGGAAGTGAATCAAGACTAGGAAAGATGCTCAAGGGAAGAATGACAATCTTCAAATAGTGGTAACGAAGAGCTTGTGTCATATATAGTGGTTTAAGACGTGCCTTTCTGGCGAAACGTTAAACGGCTTTGGTAATGAATAAGCACAAATCAATTATTCAAGTATAGACTAAGATCACTTTCAATAATAGTCTTAGTCTAAACCAAATATGATCAAGGTATTAATTCACTTTCTCTCCCACAAAGGGCCTACTAACCGTATGGGTGCAAAGCATGGAAATCATGCTTGATACTTTAAGCTTCTACTAACTCACTCTACATCACCATAGTGAGTTAAGTATCCAAGCAATGAAGGTTTGAGAGGATAAAGGAAAAGAAACACAAACCACAAATAAATGTCAAGGCAAGGATGCCGAGAACAAGCACATAGTCAAGTAATGATCAAAAGAATGATCAAAGGGCGTGTGGAAGAATGAAAGCGTACCTTGGCCACAAAGAGCAATCCATGAAGGAATAAGTGCTATGCCCAATCAATGACTATGATGAGTACTAAGTCTTTAAGGACTAGTATCATTCCCAATCATCTTGGTATCATCATTCAAAGATGTTAAAGATCAATGAAGATGATTCTTCTACAAGTGCAAGTAACTCAATCCACAACCAATTAAGTGATTGATCTTCATGAGTACCTACACAAAGCAAGATGCAAACTAGTAGATACATTGTAAGAGTATATCTAAAATGCATAAAGGCTACTAATCTTAAGTGGGATGCAATATTATCAATTAAAAGACCTATTTTCAAAGAAAACATAGTTTTGACCAAAGAGAAACTTTAGTATAACTAGACCTTCTAATTTGAGGAGACAATGGATCGATCCAAGTTTCAAAGTACAATATACTTTAAAGATCTTGAGTGACCATCGCTCTGATACCAATTGTAGAAACTAGAAGGGGGGGTTGAATAGTTTCTCTTCGATTGGTGACCAAATTAAAATTACTTTCAATTTGGTTTGTATCAAAACTATCTTTTACTTGAGGCTAAGTTGCATAATGATTAGGTTCAATTCAAATGCACTAGCAAAGATAATAGGTAAGTATAATGATAATGAAATAAGTAAAGAGTAAGGAAGGAGACAACCTAGTGGGGAGACACCAAGATTTATAGTGGTTCGACAACGAGGCTCTATCCTCGTTTCTACTCCACTCCTCGAGTACACCTACTAGAGATTTCCACTATATCCACAAACTCCCTTCTCGGCGGAGAAAACCTTACATCGTTGCTTACATTATTTTCTGACACTAAGCTAAATGTCGAGACCTAATCTTTAGCTAGGACCAATCTACAAAACGTTGCCTACTTCACAATTTAACGACACAAGGCTAGATGTCGGGTTCTAATCTTAAGGTAGAACCAATCTTCACGACGTTGCCTACTTCACCATTTTACGACACAAGGCTAGATGTCGAGTTCTAATCGAAAGCTAGAACCAATCTTCACGACTCTTCACTTTGAAGCTAAGTGAGACCTTCACACAACACAACTACTAATCACTTTTAAGTTTAGTGAGAGCTCACAAGACACAACCACATCACTTTATAGTTTAGTGAGAACTCCTAATCAAATCTAATACAACTCAACTAGACTTATCCAAGTACACACATGTAGCTTGGATTTACACAACACAAATCCAAGCAAACATATATGAAATGGATGTACACAACAAATCCAAGTATCCACAAATAACTTGGATGAACACAACTAGTCCAAGTATTCATAAATACATTGGATTGACCTAAAACAAAAAAGGGTATCATGATGAATATGACTAGCTCATAGATTCATCTTTATCACAACACTAGTGAGTGAGTGATCTTCTCATTGGACAAGGTAAAGGAGGGGATCAAGAGGATAATCATATGTAAACATCCTTAACAATTTAAGTGATCATTTACTAATGATTATGCTATAGAAAATAGAAAGAGGGCTGAGAAAAACGTCCAAGAGGCTTACTGGAAAATGAGATTTGACCCACTATTTAAAGGACAAAAAGTATAACGAATCTATAACGGCTAGCTGTGCGCAGTACCTTATCTCACCCCACGGTACCTTATCGCTAAGGAACCGCGTAGGTACTTAAGGTACCGCCACTAGACTCCGCTCCATTGTTTGTCTTTTAGTGGGGTGGGAATATCTGAGGTATTTGAAACCTTCAAAGGATATTCTAACAGTATTTGGAATATGCTATTTTCAAATTTTCATTTTCCATTTTAATAAAACATTTTCTAAAAAAGAAAGTTTATTAAAAAGTCTTTTGTCATATTAACAAAAGTGAGTTTTAAGGATAATCATTTTCATGATCACTAAGTATGATTAAGAAAGGTTAGTGATATGATTATTACCTTGATGATAGTATTAGTTAAATAATTCATTTTATGCTTTACACTAAATGTGTTGTATGGTTTGTTGTGATCAAAACTAAGAAAGAATAGTTAACACTAATAATGTTTTTAGGCATCACTTGCATTAACAATATCCCCCTTTTTGATTACGACAAACGATAAACTCATTTATGTAGAAACACAAAATATGGAATTATTAACTAGTTTATCACTATCATTTCTCCCCCTTCGTCGTAGCAAAAAGGTTAGCACAAGTCTTTGAAGAACATCGAACTTTGCTAGTAGCTCCCCTTTGGTGGTTGCTCCCCCTTGCTTGGGGCACCAAGTTTGTGAGCTAAGGTGACATGCTACACAAAGGTTAGTAGAAAGGAAAGAAACACCAATGTATATATGATCACTACCTACTAAGTAACTTGAGAGGGAGAGAGAGAAGAAATCTCAAATTAGAAGCAAGTATTTTGCTAAGTATGTCCAAAGAGGTAATTGACAAAATCAAACTTCAATCCAATGAAGATGATAAGCTTGTCAATGGGTTAAAGCTTAGAATTTATGGAATCACCCATAAGCAATTGTAAAAATTAACCATGATCAACTCAAAATAGAACTAATGAAATAGCACACAAACAACACAAAGGTTACATAAAAGAAAAAGACACAACAAAGAAGATAGTCATACACACAATATGAGTATCTAAAAGCAATAAATATGGAAAATAAACCACTAAGAATAAGCTAGTTTAATAGTGATATTTTCCAAGATTGCTTAAAAGAAAAAAAAGACTAAAAAGACGACGATGCATCATTCGAAGTTTTGTCCACCGGAACGAAAACTTGAATAGGAGGTCGAGTGAGGAGGAATTCAAGAAAATTTAACTTCTCATACACATGAGCAAGTTCAATTTGTTGAAATCGACAACAAGCACACGAGGATCCATGATGCAACACAAAATTGTTTGATGGGGGTATGGCATCAAACTTAGGGTTTGGTGGTGGTGGGGTAATGGGTTTGGGAATGTTTTCACAATGCCTTGTGAGGTTTGGGAAGGTTGAAAGGTCATTGAGTTGAGGGGTATTGAAGGATTGTGGTGGTGGTGGAACATTTTCTTTAGCTCCGGTGATGGGGTTTATGGTATAAGTCTCATTCCAATACTTGATTGGAGAGAAGGTAGGGTTTTTGGGTGGTTTGGACGAAGATGGTTCATTCTTCTTAACCCAAATAGGTCGAACCGAGATTTTTGGTTTCTTTGAAAGCTTGGATGAGCAAGCTTTGGGTGAGTGGGGTTGTGACAAAGAAATGTCAAGGTTAGGAATGTAGGAGTTAGGCATTGTGAGAGTGTGAGAATGAAATCTCAAGGTTATGTGAGAATGAATTCTCAAGGTTGGGAAGGTGTGAGAATGAAATCTCAAGGTTGGGGTATAAGTAAAATGTAATCAAGGTAAGAGTTTGAATACAAAATGTGTAGTGTCAAGGAATGTTTAGTCAATTTAAGTAAACAAGGTATCTTGACAGTGTATAGGGTTTTAAAAGTTTTGACCAAAAATTCGTCAAAAGCCACTTACTGTCCGCGGAACCTTATAGGGACCGGCGGTTCCATATCGCTAGGGAACCACGGGACTTTAAGGAACGCGTCCAGTGGACTTGAAACCATGTTTTTCCTGGGTTTTGGGAAAAAAACTAAGACTTTTTCAAAAAGTTGCAAATCTTGGAATTTTACCTCTATTAGCACCAAATTATGCTAGGGTTGCATAAAGCAACACATTCACAAAGAATGTCTTGACAAAGGGTGACAAAATAATTTAGATATCATTTTGAACCTATTTTAGTCAAGTTTAGAGGTTGTGATAGATTTAGGTTCAATTTTAATTTCAAATTAAAGTTGATTAGTGTGCACAAAAGGATAGAAACACACAAAGCTAAATCCATAGATTAACATCATGAAACATTCATTAAGGAAGCAAGTACAAAGACAAATAAAACAAACTAATGCATAGCTAGCTTAACATTAAATCTAGATAAGTAGTTTTCTTTGGCTTGGTTTTGTTGAAAACTCTTATTAAGAAAACTCCATCATTCATCTCCTAGGAGGAGGCATGGAGAACAAGGCAAGCAAGAACTCTTGCAACCTCCTATGTAGTCCATACATATCCATCCTAAGGTTATGGATGATGTAGTGGTTGTAAAGATAACATGGACAACTAGGACCATGAGTTTGTTGAAACCCATAGTATGGATCACCCAAAAGGAGGGAAAGTGGAACACCCAAAATTGGAATGTTTGAGTTGGGTGGAGGTGGGGAGGCATGTTCTCCAAGGGTGATGTGGGTGAGAATGGAGGCATGTTCCCTAAAGGGGAAATGGGTGAGTGTGGAGGTAAATTCTCCAAGGTTGGTGAAATGGGTGAGTTGTGAGGGGTAAATGGTGAAGTCACCAAAGTGTCATCAAAGTCATTCACAAAAGGAATGCTTTGGATGGGTTGGGGTTGAGTGGTCACATCCAAGGGTGCACTTGGAGTGAAGGGTGAAGAGAGATCATTCATTCTTGAGTTGAATGAAGAGGAGGTAGAACCAATTGAGTGGTTAGTACCATGGGTGGATGATGTCTTGCAAGGTGCAAGAGGTGGGGAAGGTGATGAAGAAATGAGGATAGGAGCCATCTCATTCTTAGGTGTGTGGAAAGGTGAGGAGTTAGGCTTGGCTATCTTAATCCTTATTTTGAGTGTCTTCCTTGGGGTGGAGGTCTTGGAAGTGTTTGAGTTTTGGTACACACCATGGTTGACAAGGGTGGTTTAAGGTTGAGGGAAGTATGTTTGATGTGTGAAGAACATGGCAAACAAGGTGGGTTTAAATGGGTGAGGGGATGATCCAAACTAGTAATGGGTTAAAATCATTTTAGGTGAATAATGAATTTAGGTAACCTAGTTTAGGAAATGTGCAGTTTATTACTGAAAATCATGCAAGGTTTACACATATTAAGAAAACAGTGTAAAGAAAAGATGATGTCGTGCACTGTGACCGGCGGTTCCTTATCTAGGAGCGGCGGTACCTTATCGATAAGGAACCGCGGGTCGATATGGAACCGCGACCAGAGGGTTTTCAAAAGTTTCTCATCCCAAATTTTGATAAACCCAGATTTTTCCCAAAAGATTCACAAGCCAAAGTTACCTACATATCATAATCTAATAATCTAACTATCATAGGGCATGCACAAAGCTATGTAAATCACAAACATCATTGCATAAGCAACATTTAGGATCAAAATAAATAATAATCCAAACATGCAACAAGAGTTAATAAACAACTAAACCAAGGTGTTAATAACCAAATGTTTATCCATCAAATCCAAACTTTGACACAACTTCAAAGTCTTCACCTCCTTTTCTTTCCTAAACCTTTGATCATCTTTCCCAAATACTTGAATCCTTTTCTTGTCTCCACTTGGTGTTCATGTAATTCTCCCCGAGTTCTAAGATTTTCACGATAAAGATGCTCCATATTGAGATCTTCCAGAACATCACTAGAAGGGTGAGGAGGAGGAGCTAAGTCTTCAAAATCATCCTCGAATTGATTTGAGGATGGATGGGAGTTACTCGAAGAGTCAAAATGAGAACTAGGACCGATGCCATCACCATCACTTGGTGGCATATCGGTGTCCTCATCATCCGGCTCTTGATGGTCAGATTTTCTTGAACCACGGTCACTTCTTGGCTTTCGTTCATACGCCTCTTGAATAGGCATCATAACCCGTTGAACCGGGTGAAAGCGAGAAAGATCGAGTTGAGGAAAATCTTGACCAACCCTTCTAAAGAGGCGAGTAAGAAGCATAGCATAAGGGAGGTTTGTTTTGGGTTTGGAAAGAGCATAATTTATACGTCGAGCGATGTAATATGCAAGATTGTACTTGGTGGAAGTAAATAGGCAAAACAACATATGCCCCATGCAAGCCGGGATATGATCTCGGTTCCCACCAAGACAAAACACATTTTCCCTAAGGATGTTTCCCCATTGGAGCATGTAATCCTTAAGGTCGCTTGAGAGCACTTCATACCTATTCACATTTCGCACATTTGTATGAAGGCTTCTCACAACGTTTCCACTACGCTCTTTCGTGATGATTTCAAGGATGAAATTTAGATCAACTTCGGTGGTGTCATTTGGAGGTTTATCGTTAGACTCCAAGAGAGCATCTAGTCTCCACTTATCCGTAAAACGACAAGTGCCTTCAAATGGCACACCAAGAATATCACCAAAGTCATCGAGGGAATATTGAATGATTTGACCATTCAACAAGAAACGAATAAAGATTTGGTTGTTGATTTCAAGCATGGAGTAAGTACTAAAGAACTCAAGAAGAAACAAGGGATAAATTACCTCGTCTATGTAGAGCAAACAATCAAACCCAATAAGCTCGAACATAGAGTTGATATAATTATCTCCCGCTATTCTTGAATCTACAATCCTACCCTCATGGAAATTACGAGTGGAAAGGGATGGGTAAGAGTTTTGGAGTTGAGGGGAAACAAAGGTTTGGGAAATGTCCGACATATAGTTTCTAGTGAATTGATGATCTTTTTGATATTGAGAAGGCATGATTAAGTACCTAAATACAAACAAAAATATTTCCAATCACTCATATGAAAATTAAAAAAAGAAAACGAAAAATGAAAATGTGTTATATCAATTTCTTGACAAACATAGGATTGAATCCATATCATTTTCATGTTCACAATGTGTCTATTCCATCATTAACCAAGAACACATGATCTATGTTAGATCAACAATGGATTAGAACATTGGTTTTTCAAAACAAGGTTTTTAGGTAAGCATTAACAATGTCATTACCTACTTGTTCATGGGTTCATCTCAAATCCATCTTTTAATCAAAAATAATTAATCAAAATTCGGATTTGTTCTACAAGTGGGTCTTAGTGAAATATTAATGAATATCAACCTAAGGAATCATAGTAAAATAACCATGTCAACCCACATTCCTATTAAGGTTTTAATTCAATTTCAATTTTAAAAATCCCAAATTATGAAAGGATGAACCCTAGAACAAAATAGATGAAATTGAAAGAAAATACTTACAATTAATTGATGTTAGATGATGGATGAGTGAAACCCACAACTTGGAATCAATTAATCTGAGTGATTGAAGGTTTTGGAAGCTTCAACAATGGTGGAAAACAAGAAACCCGTCGGCTGTGTGTTTTTGGGAGAGAGAGATAGTGGTTTGAAAATGAATAAAATAATCAAACTGGCGCTCTGACAAAACTTACTGCCCGCGGTACCTTATCGATAAGGAACCGCGGGTTTGAGCCACAGAGATAAAGAACCGCCTACAGAGGCAGGTTTTTATCAATGAAAAACGCCAAATTTTAAAAACCAAGTTTTTTTAAAATACTTAAGATTAAATCATGAGCCTTTTAGAATATCATTGGATCATCATAACACTAAGCAATATGCCTTAACGAAGGATTACGAGTTAAATCAAGATCGAAAAGAACCGAAACGGACAAACGACTACTCGTAGCAAAACGACTAAGTGAAGAGAAGACAAGGGAAGTGAATCAAGACTAGGAAAGATGCTCAAGGGAAGAATGACAATCTTCAAATAGTGGTAACGAAGAGCTTGTGTCATATATAGTGGTTTAAGACGTGCCTTTCTGGCGAAACGTTAAACGGCTTTGGTAATGAATAAGCACAAATCAATTATTCAAGTATAGACTAAGATCACTTTCAATAATAGTCTTAGTCTAAACCAAATATGATCAAGGTATTAATTCACTTTCTCTCCCACAAAGGGCCTACTAACCGTATGGGTGCAAAGCATGGAAATCATGCTTGATACTTTAAGCTTCTACTAACTCACTCTACATCACCATAGTGAGTTAAGTATCCAAGCAATGAAGGTTTGAGAGGATAAAGGAAAAGAAACACAAACCACAAATAAATGTCAAGGCAAGGATGCCGAGAACAAGCACATAGTCAAGTAATGATCAAAAGAATGATCAAAGGGCGTGTGGAAGAACGAAAGCGTACCTTGGCCACAAAGAGCAATCCATGAAGGAATAAGTGCTATGCCCAATCAATGACTATGATGAGTACTAAGTCTTTAAGGACTAGTATCATTCCCAATCATCTTGGTATCATCATTCAAAGATGTTAAAGATCAATGAAGATGATTCTTCTACAAGTGCAAGTAACTCAATCCACAACCAATTAAGTGATTGATCTTCATGAGTACCTACACAAAGCAAGATGCAAACTAGTAGATACATTGTAAGAGTATATCTAAAATGCATAAAGGCTACTAATCTTAAGTGGGATGCAATATTATCAATTAAAAGACCTATTTTCAAAGAAAACATAGTTTTGACCAAAGAGAAACTTTAGTATAACTAGACCTTCTAATTTGAGGAGACAATGGATCGATCCAAGTTTCAAAGTACAATATACTTTAAAGATCTTGAGTGACCATCGCTCTGATACCAATTGTAGAAACTAGAAGGGGGGGTTGAATAGTTTCTCTTCGATTGGTGACCAAATTAAAATTACTTTCAATTTGGTTTGTATCAAAACTATCTTTTACTTGAGGCTAAGTTGCATAATGATTAGGTTCAATTCAAATGCACTAGCAAAGATAATAGGTAAGTATAATGATAATGAAATAAGTAAAGAGTAAGGAAGGAGACAACCTAGTGGGGAGACACCAAGATTTATAGTGGTTCGACAACGAGGCTCTATCCTCGTTTCTACTCCACTCCTCGAGTACACCTACTAGAGATTTCCACTATATCCACAAACTCCCTTCTCGGCGGAGAAAACCTTACATCGTTGCTTACATTATTTTCTGACACTAAGCTAAATGTCGAGACCTAATCTTTAGCTAGGACCAATCTACAAAACGTTGCCTACTTCACAATTTAACGACACAAGGCTAGATGTCGGGTTCTAATCTTAAGGTAGAACCAATCTTCACGACGTTGCCTACTTCACCATTTTACGACACAAGGCTAGATGTCGAGTTCTAATCGAAAGCTAGAACCAATCTTCACGACTCTTCACTTTGAAGCTAAGTGAGACCTTCACACAACACAACTACTAATCACTTTTAAGTTTAGTGAGAGCTCACAAGACACAACCACATCACTTTATAGTTTAGTGAGAACTCCTAATCAAATCTAATACAACTCAACTAGACTTATCCAAGTACACACATGTAGCTTGGATTTACACAACACAAATCCAAGCAAACATATATGAAATGGATGTACACAACAAATCCAAGTATCCACAAATAACTTGGATGAACACAACTAGTCCAAGTATTCATAAATACATTGGATTGACCTAAAACAAAAAAGGGTATCATGATGAATATGACTAGCTCATAGATTCATCTTTATCACAACACTAGTGAGTGAGTGATCTTCTCATTGGACAAGGTAAAGGAGGGGATCAAGAGGATAATCATATGTAAACATCCTTAACAATTTAAGTGATCATTTACTAATGATTATGCTATAGAAAATAGAAAGAGGGCTGAGAAAAACGTCCAAGAGGCTTACTGGAAAATGAGATTTGACCCACTATTTAAAGGACAAAAAGTATAACGAATCTATAACGGCTAGCTGTGCGCAGTACCTTATCTCACCCCATGGTACCTTATCGCTAAGGAACCGCGTAGGTACTTAAGGTACCGCCACTAGACTCCGCTCCGTTTTTTGTCTTTTAGTGGGGTGGGAATATCGGAGGTATTTGAAACCTTCAAAGGATATTCTAACAGCATTTGGAATATGCTATTTTCAAATTTTCATTTTCCATTTTAATAAAACATTTTCTAAAAAAGAAAGTTTATTAAAAAGTCTTTTGTCATATTAACAAAAGTGAGTTTTAAGGATAATCATTTTGATGATCACTAAGTATGATTAAGAAAGGTTAGTGATATGATTATTACCTTGATGATAGTGTTAGTTAAATAATTCATTTTGTGTTTTACACTAAATGTGTTGTATGGTTTGTTGTGATCAAAACTAAGAAAGATTAGTTAACACTAATAATGTTTTTAGGCATCACTTGCATTAACAAGACTTATTACCAAGACTTTTATACGCCCACTAACGGAAGGACCTTATTATCTTTGGTTTACCTCCATATTTTATTCAACTTCGCCATGAAGCTTTTATTATGACTTTGGTCTTGCCTTGCCTTTTATTATCCACCTCATCGGTGGTTTTATTAGCCAAAGACGTATATCCTCACGCTAAAGCAAATTTTGGATCTTTAAAGCGTCAAAGATTAAGGCTTGATTCACTTTCAATTTTGCATAGATTTTTCGGCCTTGTGGGCTTCAAATTGTTTGCTTGATTTAGGTGAGCACTTGAAATCTTATTATTGGGTGAAGCTTTCGATTATTCGGGTTGCCAATACTTCAAAACCGTGACGCTGGCGATACCTTAATGTCTTCCCAATTTAATTACACGGAAGCTACTAGAAAAGACTAGAAACCCAACAATCAAGACTAAACCGCTAAGTCAATATTTATTAAGCAAAAAATATTTACAGGCGAAGGGAGAATAAGCAAGCAACGAGAACACATGAGTTTTTGAAAGAATACGAGTACTCTACGTTTAGCATAGTAACTTATAATTAACCCTATCATTTCTCGTCCTCATTTAAGAGACTTAGCCTAATGTGAAGTTAAGGAATCAAAGCTAAGTGCTCAACACGCACGGTCGAGTCAAAAATTACTCTTATTCTCGCCATCGGAAAACCTACATTCGTGTCTTCAAACACTTATAAAACATGAGAAAAAATTTAAAATTTGGCCATTTTTAGCCTTATTATGCAACAAAATGATAAACAAAAAGATAAACTTTGGAAAGCGTGAAGGTTTGGCAAGGCAAGTATCTATTCACCCCCCATACTAAAGTTAAACATTGTCCTCAATGTTTCGAGTCTAGGGGTGCAAACACCCCCAAACTAGAGACGTAGTCGAATGCCTAATCTAGCATGGAAAGGGTGTAACCATTAAATTTAAAGCCGTTTATGAAGTGTGCTATAAACCTAAGGTTAGAACATCAAAAGGATATATCATGGATATTGAGAAAGTCTTCAAAGCAAACGATCGAGTGCTCCTATAAAACGAACACGAGAGGCTCCAATCGTAAAGATAATGATCATCTAAAATCCACAATTCACAAACAACCACGAAACAAAGGTTAGAAGGGCACAAATCCCCACACGTTACTACATTAGAAAGCGATAATATGTACATAGGATAAGCATGAGACTCCCCCACGAGGCACCTCGTTTTTTATTACCGAGTCATGAGTTCGACTCGATCCCCTCAATACTAAATATCATTGGGGAAAGTGATTTGGTCAAGGTAGTTCAAGGATGGAACTTCCCCGCCAAAGTAGTGCTTCAACCTATGTCCATTCACCTTAAAATTGGGGCCATCATTTTGAGCTAGCTCGATGGTCCCATAAGGAAAAACTTGAGTCACGGTGAATGGACCGGACCAACGGGATTTCAACTTACCGGAAAAGATTTTCAAACGAGAATTAAAAAGCAAAACTTGATCCCCAATGTTAAAAACCCGGTTTTTAATTTTAGAATCATGCAACTTTTTAGTCTTTTCTTTATAAATCAACGAATTTTCATAAGCAATATCCCTTAATTCATCCAATTCATTTAATTTCATTTTCCGGTATTTTCCTGCGGTCTCCATGTCATCATTACAATGCTTTAGGGCCCAATAAGCCTTGTGTTCCAATTCAATTGGCGAATGACAATTTTTCCCATACACAAGCTTATAGGGAGTGCACCCAATGGGTGTCTTATGAGTGGTCCAAAAGGCCCATAAAGCATCGTCCAACTTATCCGACCAAGATTGTTGGTTTTCCCCAACGGATCTCTCTAAGATCCTCTTCAACGCTCGGTTTGAAACCTCGACTTGCCCACTCGTTTGTGGGTGATAAGCCGTAGAAAGCCGATGTGTAACCCCATATTTCCTTAGGACCCTTTCGAATTGGTCATTACAAAAATGGGTTCCACAATCGCTTATGATCGCACGAGGGGTTCCAAACTGAGAAAACAAGCTTTTCAAAAACTTGACTACCATACAAGCATCATTAGTGGGCAAAGCCTTAGCCTCCACCCACTTAGATAGGTAGTCAACCGCGACAAGGATGTACTTATTACCACGAGATGATGGGAACGGCCCCATAAAGTCAATGCCCCAAACCTCAAAGATCTCACACACTTGGATGATATTTTGTGGCATTTCATCTTTTTGTGAAGCTTTTCCTTGCCGTTGGCATGAGTCACATGACTTCACAAGCTCATGTGCATCTCGGTAAATAGTAGGCCAAAAGAATCCGGCATCAAAAACCTTCTTAGCCGTGAGATTAGCACCATGGTGACCACCCGTGGGTCCCTCGTGACAAGCTCTAAGGATATTAGAAGCTTCGGTACCAAAGACACAACGTTGAATAATTTGATCCGCACAAGTCCGAAACAAGTAAGGGTCGTTCCAAAAGTAGAACTTGACGTCACGAAAGAATTTTCGTTTTTCTTGAGTCGCCATACCCTTGATGATGAAGTTGCCCGCATGGGAGTTTGCGATGTCCGCAAACCATGAGGTGGAAGAATCAAGCTTATAATTCACTACACCAAGTGTCTCGAGCGAAAATGTTTCGGTGATTTCCTTGGGCTCGTAAACACTTTGGTGAGGATCTTCCAAACGAGAAAGATGATCGGCAGCTAGATTCTCGGCTCCTTTCTTGTCAACAATTTTGTGATCAAATTCTTGAAGGATGAGAATCCAACGAAGTAATCTTGGCTTAGCATCTTGTTTAGCCATAAGATACTTGATAGCTGAATGATCCGTATACACTATGCATTTTGTCAAGACGAGGTAAGGTCGGAATTTCTCAAATGCATATACCACGGCAAGGAACTCCTTCTCCGTTGTAGTGTATTTCAATTGAGCCTCGGTCATCGTCTTGCTAGCATATTGGATAGGCAAGAAGTGTTTTTCATGACGTTGTCCCAATACGGCCCCAATAGCATAGTCACTAGCATCACACATGAGCTCAAAGGGTAGATTCCAATTGGGAGCAACAAGAATGGGAGCTTCGGTAAGTTTCCTCTTAAGGATTTCAAAGGCTCGTACACAATCTTCTTCAAAGACAAAACGTGCCTCTTTTTCAAGAAGATGTGTAATAGGTCGAGAGATCTTTGAAAAATCCTTGATGAATCGACGATAAAAGCCCGCGTGGCCTAGGAAACTCCTAACTCCCTTAACAGTTTTGGGATGAGGTAATTTGGCGATGACGTCTACCTTAGCTTGATCTACCTCAATCCCCGCTTTCGAAACCTTGTGCCCTAAGATGATTCCACTTTTAACCATAAAATGACACTTTCCCAATTAAGCACAAGGTTGGTTTCCTCACAACGCTTCAACATTCTCTCAAGATTCGACAAACACGAAGTGAACGAACTACCAAACACGGAAAAGTCATCCATGAAGACTTCCATCGTCTTCTTGATCATGTCATGAAAAATAGCCATCATGCACCTTTGAAAGGTTCCCGGTGCATTGCAAAGTCCGAATGGCATTCTACGATAGGCAAACGTTCCATATGGACACGTAAACGTAGTTTTTTCTTGATCACGAGGATCGATGGGGATTTGGAAGTAACTGGAAAAACCATCTAAAAAGCAATAGAAATCGTTTCCCGCAAGACGCTCCAACATTTGGTCCATGAAGGGCAAGGGAAAATGGTCTTTACGAGTGGCTTCATTCAACTTACGATAGTCAATGCACACTCTCCATCCAGTCACGAGTCTAGTGGGAATTAACTCGTTGGCATCGTTTGGCACAACGGTCATTCCTCCCTTCTTAGGGACACAATGAATAGGACTCACCCAAGGGCTATCGGAAATAAGGTAAATCATTCCCGCGTCAAGGAGTTTAAGGAATTCCTTTTTGATGACGTCGTGAATTTTGGGGTTAACTCTCCTTTGACATTGGATTGTGGGCTTGTAATCCTCCTCCATTAAGATTTTGTGGGTACAAAATTTGGGATCGATCCCCTTAATGTCGGATAACTTCCACACAATCGCCCCTTTGTGATCCTTAAGAACATCGACAAGCGCGGTTTTTTCATCATCCGAAAGTTCTTTCGCAATAATAACCGGCAACTTGTCTCCCTCCTCCAAAAAGACATATTCGAGATGAGGAGGTAAATCTTTCAACTCGAGGATAGGTGGTTCCTCAATTGAAGATTTGGGCTCGATACTCATAACCTCCTCGGGTGGAGGAAATGGGAAATCGTTAAGAAAATCCTTGATAATCGAGAAGTCCTCATTGTTGTCGAGGTCTTCGTTACAAGTACGTGGAACATCGAATTCTTCCAACGTAAAACCACCACCTTCAAATGGAGTGAAGGTTGGTGTCGAGTTATCAAGGATGGAATCTAACATAGTGGGATTGCCACTATTTTCATCATCACCAAAACCTAGAACTTCTTGTGAAAATTCCTCGCAAACAACGTCGATCATATCAACGAGGTTTATGGTTGCAACAGAATAAACATGAGAAATTTGAGACTTTTGAGTTGCGTTTATAACAAGTTCCTCGTCGGTGAAACGTAAGGTGATCTTTCTAGCATGAACATCGATCAAAGCCATAGACGTATCTAAAAACGAACGACCTAAAATGAGAGGAACTTGTGGATCCGTGGGAATATCGACAACGATAAAGTCTATCGGATAATAGAACTTTCCCACTTTCACAAAAACATCTTCCGCCAATCCACATGCGGGAATCGTGGAATGGTAGGCCAACTCGATAGACATTAGTGAAGGATTAAGATTAGGAAGATTGAGCGACTTGAAGATTGCAAGTGGCATCAAGTTAATGCTAGCACCAAGATCGGTTAAGGCATAGCATTCTTCCATATCTTGAATTACACAAGGGATCAAGAATTTACCGGGATCACCGACTTTTTGAGGTATGCGATTAAGATAAACCGATGAACAACTAGACAATTGATGCAATTTCTTCTTGTTGTTCAACATACTCTTAAAGTTAGCGGCAAATCAAGGCATCATGACCAAAGCATCGGCGAAACTCACATTAAAGTGCAAATCACGAAACATTTTCATAGAAAGCTCAAATTGATAATTGTCGCGCTCTTGACGTTTCTCCTTTCTAAGTCTCGATGGATAGGGCAAAGGTGGTGTGGGTTGAGGCATAGGCATAGCCTTTGGAATCTCGGGTTCCAATGTTGGTAATAGGTAAACCGTAGGTGTGGCATGAGCGGTACTTCGTGGGATTTGGACATGCTCCTTTTCGACCACCACCTCGGGTTCTTCCTCAATTGCTTCCTCCGTAGGAGCAATTGGTTGAGGAGTCGGTTCCTTAAGTGTCTTACCACTACGTGTGGTAATCACTTTCATCTCACCCTTGGGGTTTGATACGGTGTTGCTAGGAAGACTACTCGAAGACGGTTTGCACATAATTGCCTCAAACATAGATGAAATTTTGTCCTCAAACATGGATTGCCTCTTCTCAGCCTTAATCATTTCTTGCTTGATTTCATGTTGCCCTTGTTCCATTTTTTGTTGGTTTTGTTGTAACCTAGTTACATTTCCTTCCATTTTGTTTGTATGGATTTTAAACTCATTTGCTAACTCATTTTTCAACTCTTTCTTCAAGTCGTTCTTAAACTCGGATCTTAGGCTAATTATTTCTCTTTGAATGTTGTCAAACCTAGCATCGTTCCCATTAGCGTATTCAACAAATTCATTTGGAAGATCTTTCAAAGTTTGCAAAATCTTGTTGTTGTTTTGAAAATCATTTTGATTTTTGTTTGAAACTTGATTATTAGCCCCTTGATTACCATAGTTTCCCTTGTTGTAGTTGTTTTTGAAACCAACTTGATTGTTTCGATAGTTGTTGTTAGCATTTTTATTTGAACCAAAACCCGGTGGAGTCAATTGATTAGAGCGTGTAACTTGACCGTTTTGGTTGTAAGTTCCTGTGGCCGCATAGGCACTCGAAGTGTTACCACCGTTGGTAATGCACTCAGAGAAATCATGACCTCCACCACAATACATGCATGAAACCTCAACCGCATTAGCCGTAGCGGGAGCATTTGGTTCTCCAACTTTGAACTCAATTAGAAGACCTTTAAGCTTATCAAAGATTTTGTTTTCCAAGTTCGCCTCAATTTGGCAAGCATCGATGGTAGTAGACAAAGAAGGTGAAGCCGAAGACGAAGCCTTACGAACACTCGACGTGCTACGAGGACTATACACCTTAGATCTATTCTCAATTATCACCAAAGCTTCCTCAACCGTTTTACACAAAAAATTACCACCCGCGGCGGCATTAAGATAATCCCTTTCATGATCATTAAGTCCATAGTAAAACGTGTCAATTTGATGCAAGTCGGAAAAACCGTGATGAGGACACTCATGTAACATTTCCTTAAACCTATTCCAAGCCGTTGAAAAACTTTCATTAAATTCTTGTGAAAATTTTGAAATCTCGTTTTTCAAATGCGTAGTCTTAGAGGGCGGAAAAAATTGGTTCACAAATTCAGACACGAGATCCTTCCACGTCAATATAGAATTGGGTGGCTCTTTCTCTAACCAAATTTTAGCGGGCCCCGCTAAAGAATACGGAAAAAGCATCATCTTAATCGAGTCATTAGCAACATCCTTAAACTTGCAAGTGGCGGTAAGACGATTGAATTGGCGGATATGGTTGTGCGGGTTGTCCTTCTCATCACCACGGAATTTGTTGTTTTGGATCATCGACAACAAACCCGTTTTTACTTCAAAATTCTCCGCAAGGATAGCAGGAATCACAATAGCCTCTCCATAACCCTCGGTGGGTGCTTGAAGTAACTCCATCATAGTTCGATTCGCCATGGTTGGTTCTTCTCTTACAATGGGTTCGTCAATAGGAGACTCCTCACTAGAAAGATTAGGAGTAGGTGTTGACTCCTTTCGGTTTTTTCGTTTACGTGCACGTCTTGCTTGATTACGAGTAATCATAAACGTCCGTACAACGTGGGGGTGAGCAAAGAAGATTCTTTTTGGTGTTTTGTATTTTTCCAATTTTTTTGTGGTTTTTGATTGTTTTTACTTTTTTGGATTTTTGTGATTGTATTAAGTAGACCAAAATCTACAAATCTCCTCCTTAATCAAATCTCTTCATTAAAGAAGCCTCAAGGAATGAAAACGATCACGTGAAGTGAACGCCTTCGATGACTTTAGAATGTTGGTGGAACACCAAAACGTTCAAGAGGGTTTAATCAATGAAACCAAGAAAGTATATATGATACTTAATAATACTTTGGGCGGCAAAACCCTCGATTAGCTCTCAAAATCAAATACTCACAAGCAAGCGGGGAAACGAGGTGGCGTGAAGCACTTAAGAGCCTTTTTCCTTAGGGTATATTTTATAATACGCGACTTATACCCACCTTATAGTTTGTATTTTTCAAAATCGAGCTTCACGAAAGTATTTATCTATTTTTGCCTTTTCTTTCTTGTTTGAGATTCGAATACAATGATTGGGTAATGACCTCCCCAATCAAGGTTGTGTTTTCACACTTTTGGAGTAGTTGTGAATTTATTGTTCTACGTATACAATATATTAATAGTATTCTCACAAAAAAACGAAAAACCGATAATACGTATTAGTAGAGTGCTACTAATACAATAGATATTATGGATATATATAAAAACAACAATTTACAAATCAAAACACAACACGCCTCCCCGTCAGCGGCGCCAAAAATTGATGTAGCCTTTTTACTACCCTTTAGGAAAAGAGTGCAAAATAGTGGAAAGTATTAAGTGTCGGTTTAGGAAAACCAAGCACTAATGACCAATGGTGAAAGTTCGTTTCCCAAGGAGGCTAGTGTATTGTGTAGAGAGATGATTAATTATGTGATTATATGATTATGAGAAAGAAAATAGAAAGGGAATAAGAAGAGAATGACGGTTACGATGACGATTTAAACTAAGACGAAAGGGTCGTACACGTAAAACCGTAAAAAGTACCAAAATTAAAAATTTACCCTAAAAATTCCGAAAAAATTGCAATAAATCCTAAATAATACAGTTAGAGTTTACAAAAAATCAAAAATCACTCAAACCTTTTATTTAATTAAATAATGATTTTTTAATGCTAATTAAAGCCCTAAAAATCAATTTAATTAACAAAAAGCCCAAAATGAGATTTATCACTTTGTAAACCTCTAAAATACCCTAACTTAATTTAAAACTATTTTTGAAAATTTTAAAATTAATTAAAACTATTTAAAAACAATTAAAAACTATTAAAACTTAAAATAATTATAAAAATTAATCTAAGAACAATAAAAATATTATATAAGTTGTAAAATTCCTAACTTATTGTATTTAATCTAAGAAAAATATAAAAACTTGAGAAATCTAAATTTTAATTTTTAATAATAAAATAATAATAAAATAATATTAAAAATCCAAAATTTATAAAATATTCTAAAAACTTACAAACTAGCTTAATTTAACCTAAATAAACAGAAAATGAACTTGAAATTACAAAAATACCCCTAAATGGCCGAGAAATGGGCTAAAAGTCAAAACAGACCCCTTAATGGGCTCAAATAGGCCCAATAAGAAAAATGTTGTCCAATTAAGCCCAAAAGCTCCTATATGACTCAAAATTTGATTTTAAACGCAACTTTTCAAAGGCCCAAAAGCTGAAAATGTGAAATAAGCTGGCTTATATCAAACAGCTTATTCTTAATGGGCTTTTTGGCCCATTAAGCTATAAGCTAATGCCATAAGCTCAAACTAGACACACAAGCTTCTTTTGAGTTGCTTAAGACTTCTGTAAAATGAAATTTGAAAAAAGTACAAGGAATAAGCCTGAAAATGCAATAAGCAATCTACCAAAAACGACAAAATAGTCGTTTTTGAGTTCTAGGCTATCCCAAGAGCTGATTCAAGTTTCTAAAGCTTTTAAATGACTTAACTAAGCTTAATCAACAAAAAGTTTTCAAATAAGTTCACTCAATAAGCTGAAATAAGCAAATAAGCACTTATGAAAAAGTCAAATGAGTTGGTTTTCTAGCAAAAAGTCAAAGTCAAAGTCTAATAAGCTCCAATTCAAACAAATGGGTCAAATAAGGAAGATTGATCACAAAAAATAAGTTGTTGCAGGTCTGGATAAGCCAAAATGGCTTATTGATAAGCTGAATGAAAAATTGCACTAGCAGGGGCTAGTTTTGGGTGTTGAGCAGTGGAAACTTTTTCCACTGCTTGACTTCTTGACTTTTTTTTGTCTTTAGTGACTTTTTTGGAGATTCAAGTTACACGAAGGCACCCAAATGATCAGTGGATCAAGAGGAGTCAATCACTAACAGCCAATTAGTACACTTTAATCAAAATATCACCAGATATGCACCAGACATGAACACATAAGCAGTTATGAACTTATAAGCTGTTTTAGCAATATTCAGCCAACCAAATTGCACCAAAAGCATACACAAGCTATAATAAACTTAAATGAACAAGTTTAAACAGGTTTCATGCAATGGTTCAAAGCCTAAATCAAGATTCAAGCAATTGAAGGTTACTGATGAACACTAACACAAGCAGATTTTACTTTTGCTGATGCAATTGACCAACAAGCCAGATTCAATCACTCAGATCTATCACATATGTTATATAAATGATGTTTTAACAACTTTTAACCCTAAGCATGCATAAATTCTAGATGTTACCAAAATCTTAGGTCAAAAACTATTAAACTCAACAAGATATAGCACAATGTATGATTCAAGGTTTCAAACCCAAAAACTTGCAGCAATATGCACTCAACCAAGCCAATAACAGATAACAAGCACAAACACAAACTTCTAACCACTCAATAACAACTTATGATCTATAACAGGTAATCCCAAACACCCCTTTAAATTTTCAAATCACAATTTTTCAAATCAAAAGTGTATTTCAAGACCACCCAAGCCCAAATAAGCACAATAATAGATATATTAAGCAGATTAGAGCAAGGTTAGAACATAAAATCAGCAAGAACACAAGTCACACACAAAATCACCAAAAATCAAGATTTTAACAGATTTTGGGTAGAAAGGTGTGTACCTCATGGATGTACATCCACACCCATGAATTTTGAGCTTATGTACTAGCAAAAACAAGTACAAGCTTCCACAAACAACTCTGCTAAGAATCAACAAGGTTAAGAGCACAACATAAAAATTAGAGAAGTGAAAAATTCTTGATTAATTCAACCTTTGTTCCCCACACTTGATTATCCCCAAGTTATAAGCTTCACCACACCTTGATAACTTAATATCAGGATGCTATGATCAGCCTTATAGCCCAAGAATTCCAAGGTTTGAACTAGACTTAGCAAAATATCAAGAAAAGTGGAAAATGTGCAAACTTTTGCACACTCCTTTTGAAAATAGGTTTAAGATTCAAGTACTAGTAAACATTAACAACAATAAACAGATATTAAGAGTGGCACTTGAGCTTTCTTCACCAAATTCAAACACATTTCATTAAGATAAATATGTGATTTACAGATTTGTGAACCAAGGAAAATTCAAGAGCAAAGTAAAAATGAAGCACCCTAAGGCCTTTATATAGGCTACAAACTAACTACTGAATGCATAAAAACGTGTAACCCTAACTATGGAAGTTCCAAATTTGCCCTTGTGAAGTTTGTATATATGCTTGATCATGTGATTTTTCTTGGTAGTTTGTTGTAGCTGGCATGTGAAAAGTGCATCCAATGGCTTGTATCAAGCTTAAAAAGTAAGCTTCAATCCTAAACGTTGGATGTCTGGTGGTTTTTTGGCAGTATCTTCAACCTTTGTAGCAGGGGAATCTCTTGTGGGGCTGCTGAGTGAGGTGGCAAGAGTTTTTAAGGTTGGGTTATGATTAAAACATCATTAATCATTAATCTGGATAGTATGGAAGCTTAATTTTGCTTAAACAAAAATCCTTAATTCTTGTTCTTAAGTGAATAGTTGGGTGTTTGGTCTGTTTAAGGTGTGATTAGGATTTAAATTAGTGTTTAAGGCGCCAAGATTATTTAAATAATAAATCGGGTTAGTGGATGGGTGAGGTGGAGTATTAGTGAGTTGTGATTGGTGGAGAGAGTGAGTGGGGCACGTGTGACCCCACCACTGGTCTAGGTTACTTAGGTTGTCTTGGCAGAAATCACCCCTTGTTTTCCAAACTTGTTTCACTTTGTAAATAAATACCACAAATCCGGATTCCCTTTGTAATAAAGTTTCACTTTTCACACTTTTGCCTCAAATACTTTTCCAAAGTATTTTCAAGGGTATTTCTTGCCATTTATTGATTCTTGAAGGACTGGTTTGGTATTTTCTTCAAGGATTATGGTCTTGACTTGTATATTTGACATTTTGGAGGACTAAATTTTCCAAGTCATGATTAATGAGGGACCATTTTTTCCATTTCTTCAAAGTTAAGGGTCCTTTTGGTAATTTTGATATTTTCAAAGGACCAAACTTGTAATTTCTTGTAACTTGGAGTCCTTCTTGGTATGTTTGACTTTGAGGAGGATAAATATTGACATTTTAGTTTTGTTGAGGGACTAAAATTGCCAATTCTTTAAAGTGGAGGGCCCTTTTTGCAACATTGACAAACTTTAGGGACCAATCTTGTAATTATGAGGATACAAGGGTATAAAGTGTCAATTCTTCAATTTTGGAGGACCCTTCTTCATAAATCTTCAAATATTCAAGGGTTTTCTTGGAAAATTCTTCATTAGGGCTTGGTTCAATGTGCGGCTTCGTTTCCCGTGTTCGTTTTTACATGATTCTTGTGATCGTTTGTCATTTTCTCAATATCTGTACGTAAAATACACAAGCAACAAACACAAGCATATATTTGGGTATTTTCATGATATTTAATGCATTTTAAGCCCTTTTTGGACGATGAGACTATGTATAAAAGCAGTCTCATCACGCACATTTGTTGCAGTTACACCAATTAAGTATCATTATGCATGGGTATCATGGGAGAACCTCTTGAGATACTTAGTACTCGGTAGCTACGTTTTGAGGCTATAAAAAGGCACCCAAGGCCAAGCATAAGACATCATCTCACACCACTTTACTCTATTTTTATTAGGCTTTACATAAAATCAAGGATTTAACAAATCCTTGATCATTGTTACTAGTATAAGGGTAACCTTAGATTGGTGTACACCATTGCTGCTGTAGCAAGGATCTCAGAATATTGCTTGTGATTGTAATAAGTTAGGAACAAAGCTTATAGCATTTTTGGGAGCAATCATTGATTAATCATTTGTGGTATAATTCTCATTTCCTTTATGTCATTCCTTTACCTTGATTTACATATTGTTGAAATGAACTTCTTTACTGTTATTATGGAGTAGTGTATTGTGCTCTTTGGTTAAGGTTTTTACACCTTATGTTAAGACACGAATTATCACTTTGTTAGGGCAAAGTGCGGCGCACAATTAGATTTGTGTGGCGCACTTTTTCCCTGGGTACTTGATTTTAAGCATGATTTAGATGCTCTTGTATTTTATGTTATTAAGTAAGACCATTGTTATATGTTGGATTTGTTCATGACCATGACTAGTACTCATGTTAATGGATGAATTTCATGTCATCTAGTAAATGAACCTTGTTATTCACTTTTGTCACGATTAGTGGAATAAAACATATAACAAACTCTTGCTTAGTTTCATCTAATATTTTAGTTATCGAAATCAAACATAAACCGTTCTTAATGCTTTTGATATGACATGATCTTTAGTCAGATTGTTGTTATGATAATTAGATGTTGCGTGTACGACTAGTAATAGCCATGTTGTCTTACCTTGTTTATGTGCTTATAATCATCATTGTCATCTATCTTTCATAAGCTTGTAACCTTAACCAAACGCACCTTTAAAACCATTTGTTAAGTATATCTTTAGAACTTGTGACACTCTAGAGGTAACTGTTTTATAATTCTTTAGCATCAATCCCGTGGAACGAACTGGACTTTACCATTAAGATATGCTATACATGATAGGGTATACTTGTCCGTGTTTGTGTTTCTAGTCATTTGTTTGTGGTAATATCTTGAAAAAAATTTAAGACTTTCAAAACGAACATCACTCCCTCTCACCAAAGTCCCTAACCCTCTAAAGAAGTACAAACTTCTTCTTCTCATCATGACCAACCAGTCTCTGATGAGATAATCCATACACCTGATGCCTTGGTAGAAGCTAGTGGTTCTCCACTGGCTAGGGTCCCAGTGGTATTGGATATTGCGACTTTGACTGCTTTGTGTTGTAATTTGTCAAAACAGGTCAAAGAGTTTCAAGATGATAAGATTTTGTAGGATGCAAAAATTGATAAGTTGAATGCCAAGATAAAAAAATCTTAGGAATAGAGCAACTCTATGGATCAGGCATCACAACTCCATTCGCAAGGCTCATTTGAAGAAGCAAAAGCAGAAGTTAAGAGCATTTAGGAGAAAGTAACTGAAAGCATCCAAACATGGGAGGAAATTAGAGGAAGCATGACCTTCTTCTGGTATTCAGGCTAGTAGTGGGGACGGAGCGGATTTTGAGGGGAGGTTTTCAGATGATGATATGGATGATGGATTTGAATTGTAGAAGATACTCTTATGATATATCAACAACCACAAAACCCATCAAATGCTGAAAATGTGGTTATTCCAACTCCATAACAAGATGTTGCTACCATGGAGTACACAACCGACCAACCACAACAACAAAAATCTCCACCACACCAAGAGATTTTAAAAGCAAATTGGGGAAGATTCTATGAGAAACTTGAAGAAATTGATCAAGCTTTTCCAATTAATACACTTCAACAAAGACAAAAGACTCAAACACTTCCAAGAGATGAATCAAAGAAGGATGATGGTTCAGACAAGACAAAGGAAGTAAATATCAAAGAAGCAACTTCTGCAGATCAAAAGGTATATGATACCTTAGTCGTGAGTGAGAAAGATAGTAAAATGTCTACTGCTGGTGAAGCAAGTACTATTGACCCAAGTACCGTCAAGCCTAGTGCAAAAAATGTTCCAAGTGCAGGTACTATTGGTCAAAAGACTTCTCAGCCAACTTCTGAAGAGAGTGAGTCCCCATCATTTGGAGAAGATGAAATTCTAGCAAATCTGTTGCTTAGTCTAAAGGAGAAGACATCAGCAGAAAAAGCCAAACAAACAGAGGTTGAGAGAAAGACACATGAAGATGTTGTGATAGCTCAAACAACTTCAACAACAGAGCCACAACAAGAACATATTGAAGAACCACAACAACCTAAGATTTCCAGTCAAGTCCAGCAAAAGAAGAAACAAGTTCAGACATCACAGCCTGCTACTAAAGGCATTGTCATACCAGGTCAACAACCAAGTGAGTGTGAAGAAAGACCTCTCAGGTTTACAAGGAAACAACCTAAGATTAACCCAAATGACAAAGGCAAGAAAAAACTACAATCTGAATTAGAAGAAGAAGATACTGATTCAGACACTGTAGATGAAACCTTGAAAAGATTTCATCAAATGGATCACGATGAAGAAGTGGTTTGTAGGTTACAAGCACAGATTCATGAAGAGCAACAACAAGAAGCACTTGCAGCTGAATAAGTATTACTTGAATCTCAAAGACTGCAACAAGAGTTATACATTGAAGAATATGACAAAATTCAAGCCAAGTTAAAAGCAAGTTAAATTCTAGCTGAAGCACTCATAGCAGAAGAAATAGATGCTTATGATGAGGATGAAAAGGCAAAGTTGATTGATAATCTGGTTAAAGAACAATCAAGGTTCTTTGTAGAGAAAATAAGAATGGAGAGGATCAAACCTCCTACTACAAGTCAACTTAGAAATCAAATGATGGCATATATGAAGAAAGTGAAGCATTTAACTCATACACAACTAGTAAAGAAATTTTTTGATGAGATCAAGGCTCTCTCTGAACAACACAAGAGGAGTGTCTTAAAGTTTTATGTAGTTGGTCTTAAAGAGGATGAAAACGCTATAGAAGAAGCTAGAAGCTATATGCAACAACAAAGACAATTTGAAAGTGCCCCTAAACTTGAAACAGAAGAAAGTTCTTTGCTCATTAAGACTACTTAAGTCAGGAAGATCAAGAAAGCAAAGGAAACTCCAAAAGAAGCTAAAACTCATAGATTGGATGAGGGTAACAAAGATCCAAGTGCTGAAGAGACTAAAAATGTACAGGCGGTACATATTCAGTCAATGGTACATGAGGAAACAATACATACAGAGTAAGTAACGGAGGAAGATATTGTTCAAACAAAGGAAGTACCTGAGGAAGGAACCTCTAGAGGTACTAAAAGGAAGAAATCAACAAAAGAAGAGCAGCTAGCAAGGAAAAAGGGAAAACATGCAGATGGTGAAGAGAGTCATAGGGATGAAAGCAACAAAAAGTACTTAAAGATAGTTAGTTTTGCAGATCAATGTATGGATACAAAGATCTTAGGAAAGAAATATTCTATTGAAAGATGGACATGTGTAACTAATGAAGGACTTGAGGCACATGGATTAGCCATAAAAGATGGAACTTTCAAGATGTTTAGGTTACTAGAAGAAGTAGTACATTTTCTGGACAGACAAGATATCCAAGATTTATATAGGTATGTCCAAGGAGGAAGTGAAGGTAGACAGGAATTGTCTTTATTACCTCATGAGCTAAAATTGATGTATGAACTAGATGCATATAATATAGAGATTTGGACAGATATGAAAAGCAAAACTCCTACATATTGGAGGTATTATAGGTCTTGTCGAGTGCATACTCTGGATATAGATGATGTCACATACTATATGCTTTAAGAAAAGAGATACCCTTTTGGAAGAAGAATGCTAGAAAGAATGCTAGATCTTCAGTTAGAGGTTTCAAAAGAATCCACGGCAGCTTTTGAGTTGAAAATAATGATCAAAAGGCAAATCAAGGATTTGGAGAAAGAATGAGAAGTTGATCCAGAACTATAAGTGTTTGACTTTCAGTCACACTTCATAAATGGTAATCAGTTCACCATGTATAAACCACATAAGAACTGGCAAGTCCATAAGCAAACGATTTATGGTAACGACTTCTCAAATCCGTTGATAGGTGGTAGTTTGCTAAAAAGTACATGGTCATTAACTCACCATGCCTAATTGTAAAGTGTTGGCTAGTCCTAGGGAAACGATTCTAGGTAAAGACTCTATCAAATCCGTTATATGGTTGATAGTTTACCAAAAATTGTAAGGTTATTAGTACACCTTATTCTTGATGAATAAAGTATTGGCTATTCCAGAGTGTATGACTAACTGGTAAAGAATAAATCAAATCCGTTGATGGCTGATGATTTGCTAAAAATCACGACGCCAATACAGATTGGTTTGTTGTTAACTATTTTATTTCAGGTGAGTAGATGCAAGAAAAGGATGTTGATTCATACAAATTACATTGATGAAATGTTCAAGGAGATTCATGCTTATCAAAGGAGATTACACAGATGGTTTTGTCTCATCAAATAACAGAAGATGACTCATGATCTAGAGCCACACAAGTTTTAACTCAAAATGACAAAATTTAGAGATATAAAGATACATACTCCTACTGCAAAGAGTGAAAAATGTTTAAGTTCAAGACACTGAAGATAATACTTTGAATAAGAAGATGAAGTTCATGAATAATTGAAGTTCATCATACCAGAAGAAGATCTCTACAGCAAGTGTTTGAATGCATTCAGTTGGTACAAAGATCACAGTTACCAAGATCTACCCAAGATTTTAAAGAAAATATTGAAGACATGTATTTTATACATTCATCATACAGAGAAACAAGAAGACAACGAGTTATCATTCTTGTTTAGGGGAGGATTGTTGGGAATTATTTGTATTATGTACCAATTACTGTTAGTTATGTACAAGTACAGTTAGTTATAGTAAGTACTGTTAGTGTATGCGCGGTACATGCTAAGTACCGTTTGGCTAAATGTTAAGTACTGCTAGTATAGATAAGGATTGATATATCTTAAGTAAAGATATGTTCTATTTATATTGGGAGTATATCGTGTGTGATATACTTATCTTAATAGAATATTCTAGGAGTTCCTTGTACTATAAAAGAAACATAGGTGCGATGAGTTTATTATACCTTTTCCATAAGTTGATTAATAAAGAGATCGAATAGTTAGTGTATACTGTTGTTCTTCTTTGCTTTTGTAAGTTAGATTCCGCATAACTTATTAACAGTTTAATAAGAGTATCTCAAGTGCTCTAGTTTGTTTGCAAGCTATTGTGTAATCCTTAACAGGATCTCGATCTATACAAAGGGATCAACATCTTCATACTCGTACAATTATATTCGACAAGCACTCATGTTGTGGGCTAGGTGGTGGTGGTTGTATATGTGGAAGCCTATCGGTAACATGGTGGCGGATAATCGTGGTTGTGGTCGGATTTTATAAAAAATTGGTAGTATTTTTTTTAAGTGTATGTAGAATGAAAGTAAAAGAAGTTAGGATGTTGGTGTAAATATGGAAGAAACCATTCATTATTAAAAAGAGATCAGTGTAGGTAGAGCTGAGCGGCAGACCTATACTGGATCGGATCGATTAAATTTAGACTGGACCGAGGACCGAAATTGTCCTAAACCCTGGACCGAGACCAAACAAAAATGGTTTGGTCCTGTCCGGGTTAATCCGGTCTTATTCGGTCCTTGGTATGGTCCGATCCCAATTAGATAACATTGACGAGTTTTTGCTAAGACTGAACCGGACCGATCATCAGACCGAAGACGAAATAGTTCAAAATCACGGATCGAGGACCGGAATAAAATTTCTTGGTCTGGTCGGGGTCGGTCCGGTCCGGGTCTATGGTCCAAATACTCACCCTTAGTGGTAAGTGACGATTTATGGTGTGTGTGAGATAATATTTGTCTTCTTTAGTACAATAGATGAAAAGACTAAAATGCCTATGTTATTAACGGTCAAACATGAGTCAACTAACGGTGTTTGAAGTGTTTTGAAGCGATAAGCGATAAGCAGTTAAGAGTTTGACTCAAAAATTTGTTTCGTAATAAAATAACTAGAGTTTGAAAATCTTCTAACTGCTTTAATCTCATGTTTCTTGAATAAGCATTTGACGACTCCGAGCTATCCAAAAGGATAGTCGCCTTATGATTATTCGGATCGCAATGCTCGAGTCAGAAATCTAGGCATACCAAAAACAAACTGTTGGAAATACGTTTTTCGTATAAATAAAGTCTCGGTCACTACAACAATATAGTTATAGGCTCGTAGTAATGTTTAAGTAATGTTTATGTTAAGCCCGACCCATGAGCATGTTCATGGGCCAGAGGCCCAAGTCCATTTAAGGACTTGGGTATATAAACCCCTTTCCACCATGGAAAGGGGTGTTGGTTGTTTTATCATTTGACACATTAATAAATTTTCTTTGTTTTCTCTCTCTACTCTCTCTCTCTAGAATAACAACAACCCTCTTGATTAGTTATAAGATTATCACAATTTTACAATTGGTATCAAGAGCCATGGGATGATATAAGGTTTTTGTTGTGTTAGTTTTTAGTTTTCATACTCTTTTGATCAAGATATATCCGTGTTTTCAAAAAAAAATTGTGTTTATCACCACAAAATCTTTACTACAAATTGCCTACATAGTTGTGGTAGGAATTTGTGTTATTCATATTGGTGATTTTCATAAAAAAGTTGGAATTTTTGGCTTGATTTTTGGGTAAAACTTAAAAGTTCAAAACTTTGCTTATACGGGTTATAAGGGTTTTAGTTGTCGGAATACAAGGGTTTTAAATTATTCAGGATAAGAGTCAGAAGTGTATTCCGGATAAGAGGTCTGCAAGTTATTCCGGATAACCAGAAGGTGTATTCCGGGTAAAAGACTGAGCCATATTCCGGATAAGCAGAACTTGTCATTCCGGATAAGAAGGCTGAGCCATATTCTGGATAAGCAGAACTTGTCATTCCGGATAAGAGACTGAGCCATATTCCGGATAAGAAGAACTTGTCATTCAGGATAAGAGACTGAGCCATATTCCAGATAAGCAGAACTTGTCATTCCGGATAAGAAGGCTGAGACATATTCTGGATAAGCAGAACTTGTCATTCCGGATAAGAGACTGAGCCATATTCCGGATAAGCAGAATGTGTCATTCCGGATAAGAGATTGAGCCATATTCCGGATAAGCAGAAGTTGTCATTCAGGATAAGAAGACTGACCTATATTCCGGATAAACAGAAGGAATTCTGGATAAGAAGATTGACGCCATATTCCGGATAAGATCTTCTATACAGATTCTGAATAGTGGTCAGAACTTGTATTCAGGATAAGCTTCAGATTTCTACATCAACTCACAACAAATTTCATAACCTTATTTCATTGCTCGATCAAAAAGATAATCTTTTTCAATCAAGTGTTCAAAAAATGAAGCCTCATTCATTCATGCCTACAATGACATCACTTACTGATATTTCAATCATTTCGGGTACCGACACTCGCCCACCGTTGCTCATCAAAGACTTATTTGAAGCATGGCAAGGTCGCATGAAAACTTACATCATGGGTAAACCCAATGGTAGACTTATGCTTCAATCCATTGAAAAAGGTCCACTAGATTTGGGAGAAGTTACTGTCAACAATGTGACGCGGCCAAGGTTGTATTATGAGTTACCGGATGCTAACAAACTCATTGTCGATGCAGATGAAAGGGCCGTTCAGACAATACTTCAAGTTCTTCCACCCGATATCTATAGAATGGTAAGTGAACACACAGTGGCATAGGATCTTTGGGATTGATTAGTTGTTTTGTTACAAGGGACTTCTCTAACTAAGCAAGAACGAGAGTGTCAATTGTATAACTTGTTTGATAGGTTTACATACATTCCATGGGAAACTCTTCACGATTACTACTGGCGTTTCACTACTTTGATGAATGATATAAACGTGTATAATCTAAGGATTGCTCAGTTTCAACTAAACACAAAGTTCTTGAACACGTTACCCCAAGAATGGAGTCAATATGTCACCGATGTTAAGATGATTCGAGATTTGCACAAGTCAAATTTAGATCAACTTTATGCTTTCTTGCAACAACACGAGAAGCACTTGATCCAAAAACGCATCTCTCAGGGATCTTATCAAGAACCATTGGCATTAATGGCAAATCATCCAACATTGTCATTTCACAACTCTCCGTTTGCTTTGGGACACCAATCTTCCTATCAACCATTGTATCAAACACCAAACTTCCCACAGTATTCGATCTTGCCACAACCGCCTACATCTTATCACCAACAATACAAGCAACCAGTAACATCATCACAAGGAGACTCACATCAGTTACCTTATGCTTCACAACAGTATTCACCTTATCAACCTCCAACAAACCCTGCCATCACCTACCAACAACATGGGGCTCCTCAACCCTATTACTCACAATATGTTAGTGTTCCTTCAAATCAGCTTGTAGCTCAATCAGCACCAGCATTCTATTGTGATGATGAGATTCCTGTCCTTGGGTTTAGACAAGGGGATAATCCTACTGGTATACTTTCTCTAATGTCTGCTTACCTTACTCAAACATTGAACAAACGAGGTTATAGAGGACCAGCTCCAACAAACAATAAGTTGAGGAACTCTTCTTACTCTCGACAACAAGCTACAATTCAAGATGGCAGAGTAATGGTGCAACCACTTCAGGGGAGACCAAGTTCATCTAATGTTGGTGCACGTCCATCTAACACTGCTGCTACAAGGGGTAATAACACTGGCAAAATGAAGATGATTATATGTTATAACTATAAAGGGGAAGGGCACATGGCTCGAGAGTGTAAGCAGCCCAAGAGGAAAAGGGATAGCACATGGTTTCAGGAGAAGATCTACTTGGTGAATGCTCAAGCCCAAGGACGTGAGCTCGATGAAGAAGAGTTAGCATTTCTCGCAGATCCGGGAGTTGCGGATACTGACGGTCTCACAGCAGCCATCACAAATAATGCCGCATATCAATGTGATGATCTTGATGCATACGACTCTAACTGTGATGATCTCAATACCGACAAGGCAGCTCTCATGGCAAATCTTTCACTTTATGGAGCTGACACAATTTCTGAGGTACCAATTACTATCACCGATAATAATATTGTACCTTATCAAGTTGAGCAAGTGTCTGAGTATCCGGAACAGCCTTCGGTCGTTAGTAACTCAAACGAGGAGACAAACAATGATAGCAATATCAATGCAAGTCCCCAGAATTTGAGTGAACCACAACCGGGAGCTATTAAGACTACAAATTCGTTTGCTCAACCCGATTTGGTTATGGTGTCGGCATCTATGCTTAGCCAAATGAATAATGCGGTCCTTGAAACCCTCAGTGTTAATCAGACATTATCTGCCGAGCTTGCTTTGTATAAGGAAAAGGTTAACACCTTAGAATTAACTCCCGTGACCACTACCTTAACCAATCCTGAATTTGATAGGTTTAGGAAAGTCAAAATGGATAATCTGCTAGAAACTGAGAGTTTAAGAGCAAATCTTTCGAAAGAACTTAAAGAAAAAGAGTCAGTCGTTAATAATTTTCAAAAAATGCAAATGGATTTCGAAATTCTCGAGTCTAAAAGAGTAGAAACGGAAATTAAGGCGTCTGAGAAAGTTAAAAAGACGGAAATATTTCTTTTAAAACAATACTCTGCTTCACATTTAGTACACTTGTTTCATTCTTCTTTTCAAGAATTCAATCTATCGCGTCTAATAGACCTTCCACCTAACCCGGGGTATGCAAAGCAAGCATTTAACCACAACCCACGACTTTATGATGCAACAAAGTTAGGATTGGTCTTAGATCCGATTGTATTTTCAAATGAATCTGAGAGTATGTCTCTACATGAAGAGAATCGGTCAAAAGTAATTTTTACATATCCTGAGTATGATTATGCACAACTTAATGCAACATATGCAAAAATGGATCTTTGAACTCGCTTTAATATGCAAAAGGAATTTATCCATACACCAGCTTACATGCCTACTAGAGAAAGCCTTAGTATACTTCCTACACTTGTTAATTTGGACGAACCTAAGGAAATTCCTAAGAATCTTCCACCGGTAAGTACGGTATTGCTAAGCTTGGAAGAGATTCGGCGATACCTAACCGAGTTTGACAAGGTCATTCTGGAATGCACGACTTCAACGGCTCAAACCGCTAGAGAATGGGCTTTCGAACACATAGAAACGGTGTTTGAGAAAGAGATCGTTCCGTTTATAAACAATATTAAAGAGGGATTTTATGATCTTGCGGAAAATCTTAGTTTCAAAATGGGTGAAGTTCGAAAAGTTTTCTATGAAATGGATGATGCTTATGAACAACATTTAGTCGAGAAAGAAAAGATTTTGTCCGAATATGACCGATTCTTAGAACATATAGTGTCTCTCGAAGTGATGCAAGTTGTTACTATTGAATTTGCTTTTGTGATGACATCTGCTATGAATAAATGTGATGAGGTGCATGATATATCTATGAATATTGTTGAACCTGTGAATAATGTAGATTATCATTCTTGTCACGAATCTAACGCTGAATTTTTAAAGCTTCAAGATTCTTATAACTCACTTTCAAAACATTTTGATGAGCTTCAACAACATTGTATATCTGTTGAAATTGAAAATCAATCTAAAAATGAAACTCTTTCAAAAACAAATGATTGTGAAAACTCCGTTGAGACTAGTGACAAGATGATTTAGGTGGTTCAGGAATTAGAGGAAGAAATTATAAGACTTAAGAGAGAATCCGTAGCAGAGAAATTGGAACTAGAGGCTGCAAAGATTAAAAATCATGCCCTAGAAGATAGAGTTACTTCTATGCTAGGGGAGTTTGATAAAGTAAAGCAGGGTTTTTCATAAATTTATGGTTCGTTAGAAGATCGCTTCGCTATTAATGCGGCAGAGTAAAAGTCACTCGTTGACCAACTGAACCATAAGTGTGAGGAAATCTCTGACTTAAATATTCAACTCATAGACAAAAACATGGTTTTGGCTGAATTAAAGGAGACACTTTAGCTCAAAGGACAAGAAGTTGTTGATAATCCAGCTACAATCTCTGCCCCGACCTCTAGTGCTCCAAAAACTAACAAGGTGGTGATCACTAAGAACCCGTACCATAAGAACAATCCACTATCATATAAGTCCTATATGGAGCACGCAGTTGAGTACGCGAATTTTGCTAGGTAAGAGTTAGATGATCTCTGTGAACTTGTACCTAGGAATAGTCACTATTACCATGCTCACGCTTTCATTGAGAGGGTACAACAATGCTTAGAGCACTTAAAGTACATAGGACTTCCGGGTTCTACACCACTTACACAACAAACCATCACCATTGCCATGACTCCATTTAATAAGAATCCAGGATCTAAGCCTATATTAAACACACCTATCAAGGCTAAATCAAAATCTGTCACTAATGTTCCCTTGGCTTCTACAGGAGTAATTGTATCTACTAAGGCTAAAGGATCTCAAGACAAGAAGAATAAGATCAAGCCTCGCACTAGTAGGACTGCGAAGAAGAAAGTAGAAGTTCACCCTAGGAATGTTATTTCAAATTTGAATAAAAAGAATCATGTAACTAAGACTAAAGGCCCTACGCTTGTGCAGCAGCCTAAGCAAAATGTGAATTTTAATTTGAGATGTTGGAATTGTAATGAATGCATGTTTTTTAAGCATCATGATTTATGCCTTGTTGATCACGTGAATGAAATGTATGCAATTAGGAACAATCTTGAATGGATTACAACGGGGAAGAAATTCACCCAATTTGGTTCGCAATGGAAACCCACTGGTAGGACCTTCACTGCTAATGGAACTATGTGCCCTTTAACTAGGATCACATCCACGGAAGTTAGGTTTCAGCGTCCTTTAAATAGGAACACTAGCACTAAGAAATGGAAAAAGCGCCCTTTAACTAGGTCTGCCCACTATTGTGCCTACCAGTGAAGAAGTACCTCAGGATCTTAGACAACTAGAATCTAAGCCGGCATTTAAGAAGCAAATCTGAAAGCCTAAGAATTCTTCGGTTAGCAAATCTAAGATAAATATCTATGTACCTGCTAACACAGAGGAACTACTAGATTCCGATACATCGTCTTTGTCTGGTGATATTTTCAGGTGGTCCAAATCATCCTCTGGTACTTGGAATCTGGATGCTCAAAGCATATGACCAGAGACCGCTCGATGCTTAGAAATTTCGTCAGCAAGTTTCTAGGAACTGTGAAATTTGGCAACGACCATATTGCGAAGATCATGGGTTACGGTGAATATCAAATTGGGAATGTTACGATTTCAAGGGTATATTATGTGGAGGGACTTGGTCATAATTTATCTTCAGTGGGACAATTTTGCGATTCGAACCTTGAAGTGGCTTTTCGACAACATACTTGCTTTATTCGCGATCTTGTAGGAAATGATTTGTTAAAGGGTTCTCGAGGGGATAATCTCTACACACTGTCTATTCAAAACATGATGGTCGCCTCTCCTGTATGCCTTCTTTCCAAAGCATCTAAGACCAAGTCATGGTTGTGGCATCGTCGATTATCTCATCTTAACTTTGATGCTATAAATCATTTGGCTAAATACGAACTTGTTCGTGGTCTTCCAAAACTTAATTTCGACAAGGATCATTTATGTTCCGTGTGTTCTTTGGGGAAAAGCACCAAGAAATCATACAAACCTAAAGCTGATGACACCAACCAAGAACCACTGTATCTTTTGCACATGGATATTTGCAGGCCAATGCGTACGGCTAGTGTGAGTGGTAGAAAATACATCCTCGTCATGGTGGATGATTTCTCAAGGTTTACATGGGTAGAGTTTTTAGTATCCATGGATCAAGCACCAAAGTATATTATTACTTTTTTAAAGATGATCCAAGTACGTCTTAATGCTACTGTTCGCCGCATTCACACGGATAATGGAACTGAGTTCGTTAATCAAACTCTACGAGATTATTATGAAGAGGTCAGTATTTCACATGAAACTTCTGTTGCTCGCACTCCACAACAAAACGGTGTCGTGGAAAGACGTAACCGTACACTAATGGAAGCTGCTAGAACTATCTTGATTTATGTGAATGCTCCTTTATTCTTATGGGCTGAAGCAGTGGCAACTGCATGTTATACCCAAAACCGCTCCATCATTTGTAAACGACATGGTAAAACTCCATATGAGCTACTTCATGGACACAAACCCGATATTTCATTTCTTCATGGACACAAACCCGATAACTATTTGTTATCCAAATACAAATAGTGAGAATTTGGGCAAACTTCAACCGAAGGCTGATATTGGAATTTTCATTGGTTACTCACCTGCAAAGAAAGCTTACCGAATTTATAACCGTCGTCTTGGAAAGATAGTAGAAACTTTGGATGCCGATTTTGATGAGCTGACAGCGATGGCTTCTAAGCAACACAGCTCTGAACCCGCATTACATGAGATGGGAACCGGTACGATTAGTTTCGGATTAACTCCCAACAATCCTACTTCTCCATCATTTATACAACCTACAAGGCCCGAGTGGGATGAGTTATTTCAACCTATGTTTGATGAATTCTTTGATCCACCTAGTCATGATTCTCCAGCACCTGCAGCAGTAGCTCCGATTCCCGAAGTTGTTGCTCAAGATAATAGAAATCAGTCCGAGACATCTACTGTTACTATTGAACCAGATGTCCCATCCCCCTCCGATTCACAAACTACACCTGAATCATCACCCCCACTTGTTCCTAATGATGTTGAAGAGGATCACTATGATCACGATTTGGAATTTTCTCACTTACAAGAGCTTCCTTTCTTTGGTTCACAAATACCTGAAAACCCTAACGGTGCATCTACCTTAGAGGAAGCTCCTGCAATCGTTCACTCCCGACCAGCACGGATTGAAACACACAACACAAAATGGACAAAGGATCACCCAATCCGCAATATTATTGGTGACATCAATCGACCAGTCTTAACTCGCCACCAACTCCAAGAACATGCATTATATTGCTACTTTGATGCATTTCTTTCCGATAATGAACCTAAAAACTGGCAACAATCCATGACTAAATCATCTTGGATTGAAGCCATGCAAGAGGAACTTAATAACTCAGATTTTACTCGGTTATGAAAGTTCGTTGAAATCGGTCTAATCGAATTGACTACTGGTTTAAAGTGTGACTCAGTCGTCTTTTGGTGAGAAAGAAATAATTTTGGTCGTTGTTTAAAATTGAAATTGCAAAACTTTAAAGTAAAAGGCAAGGTAAATAAAGCTATAAATGATTAAAAAGTAAATGACGAGAAATTAAAACAAATAACTAATAATAAAGGAGCGAAACAAAAAATAAACGTAAATTAAAGCGAAACAATTAATAAAAATAAAACTAAAAGACGAAATTAACTATCGACTCGAAAATAAAGTTTGCTTAATGAAAAAGGAGAGAATAAAACTAAAATGGTACTTTAAAACTAAACAAGACAAAACCTAAGGCGGGTACTAAATAAAAAATAAAACTTAAACTTTACGAAAAAATATTAATTTTAAAATTAGACGAAAAATTCAACTAAAAATACGTAACTTTCAGAAATAAAATCGAAACAACTTTCAGATTAAACTAAACAATTACGGAACAATACTAATAAATAAACAAGCTAGCAGGCAAGCAGCTGGAAGCTAGCAAGCTGCCTGGTCACTTTTGGCGCCAAACGAACTAAGCAAGCAAGAAGGCTGCTTAATTATTTCGGAATAGCTACAGGACATTTCGGAGATTGGATATCTTCGCAATAGTTGCATTTTCAGAAAAACATGTTTTCGGAATAACTTGTTTTTCGGAATAAAATGATTTCAGAGAAAATTGCTTCTTCGGAAAAATGACTTTTTCGGAATAATTGGTTTTCAGAGAAATCTTCGAAATAACAATAAATTCAGAGAAAATAAAATCTTCGGAAAAATGACTTTTTCGGACTTTTGTGATTTTTCGGAATAATAACTAAATTCAGAGAAATGAATAATTTCGGAAAAAGAGGCAATTTTCAGAGAAATGACAAATTCAGAGAAATGATAAACTTCGGAATAATAAACCCTAATCCGAAAACATGAAAAATAAAAGATACAGTAACACTAAAAATCAGAAAATAAGCCATGAATAAGCTAAAATCAAATAAGCAATCTACCAAAACTTAATCTAAAACACTTATAAGAAAAACTAATTTAACCACAAATTAAAAACTTGAAAAACACTAATAAAACTAAAAATGAAAAATCAACTTTTAATAAAATAAACTAATAAAAACACTTAACTAAAATCAAATCAAACACACAATAAGCTATAAAATCAATAAGCTAACACAATCAAACACATAAAAACATAACAATTAATCAAATAAGCATGACAATAAGATAATAAGCATAAAGATTAACAAAAATAAGAAAGGTAGAAGGAGAGATTAATATAAAACTTGATTAAAATTAAAGATTCAACAATAAAAGTAAAAGCAAGAATTAAAGAAACTTACAAATTTAAGGTGCAAAACAAGGTAATTAAATGACAATATGAAAGTGCTTGGAAAATAAAATGGAAAGACTATTGTGTCAAATTAGCTAACATCTCCTAATGACACATTAGGAGGGTATTTATAGGGAGATTAGATGTCTTGATGCTTTTCTTCTTTCTTCTCGTCTTTTCATCTTTATAAATTCTTCGACTTTTTCGACTTTGTCTCGAGATTATTTGAACTCGTCTTTTCGTCTTTATAAATTCTTCGACTTTTTCGACTTTGTCTCGGGATTATTTGAACTCGTCTTATAATTTCTTCATTTATTAGACTTGAGTTCTTCGACTTCATTAAACTTCCGTCTTTAGACTTTTTCTTCGATAAATCTTCAGAATAGGCCTTGGACTTCCGTTCTTTTTGCACTTCAGATCTTTTGACTTCGTCTTTTGTCTTTATCTTCGATAAAATCCCGTGAAAGACCGCCTTTTCTTCCCTTTTCACATTTTGGTCCTAAATCACAGCAAAAACACAAACCACGCATAATTCCGACATTTACGACATAAAATACACGTTTTGGCTTGGTTACTATTATAATTAAATGGTAAAAGGAAAAGTGTTTTCACACTTATTAAATCCCCTACACTTGACCATTGCAATGTCCTAATGCAATGCATTAATTACAAAGCAAGTTTTACATTTTTCATCATAATCAATCCACATTGGCCTTTATTAAAGAGACAAAATATTTAAAGGAAGAAAACAAGTAAAAAGATCAAAAACTTACCTTAGGGTTTTGGAATGTCATGAATGATTATGACGCTCAAGTTTCACGTTCCCCATACCAAGCTTAAAAACGAGATCATTGTTATTATAAGTTAGCAAACTAACACAAACTCATGTGGCCCAATTATTCACTTAGACTCCTTTATTCCTAGGTGTATCTATTATATTTTATTGTTGTCTTGAATGATCACGAGGATACATTGTTGACTTATTTCGATAGTTATTTAGGCTGAAAATAAAGTGGGACGATTTAATCAATAGTTAGCTAAAGGACAAAATCTTTTAAAACTGCTTCTCGGGACCTCATAAAGTTCATATCTTGGCATAACTCTCTTCACGATTTGAGACCTTTCTCAGACCGATATTTGGCAGCGACTTCATACTTTAAATCTTGAGATACGTTTATGAAATAATGGTCTTCTCTTCATAATAGGAATTTCGTCACTTGAACTTTTTGAGAGATTCTTCATATTTGGACTACGACTTCTTCATTTTTCTCCAATCTTTATTTGGGACTTTGATATACAACGATCCGCCTCCTTTTAGGACTTGGATATATTTATCCTCATACCTTGTTAGGGTATTTTTGGATAGACTTCTCCATGATCTTTACGGGAGTATTTGCTTTTCGTCATGTGTCTCGATCCTTCATATTGATTTTTGATAAATGATTCTTCACATCACTTGGGATCTTTAGCAACAAAATGTAGCCCTCATGCCTTGTTAGGACCTTTTCGAACTCGCCAATCTTCGCATCCCACTTCAATAAGTTATGCCTTAGCTATGAAATCTAATTAATACTGAGCAACTTTTAAACGATCTTGGGCTAGAAGCTAAGTAACTTTTCAAATCGTACAACCTTATTTATTGCAATTATATTTATTAACAAGCGATGGGAGAAAAAGCTCATAATCAACTCACATAAATTCATGAAAGAATACCAAACTTAAAATTGACTCTATCATCTCTCGTTCTCTGCAATTTAAAATCTCAAGGAATGAGACTCGTGGATGCTTAGCCTATTAAATCAAAGTTTTGGGATTTCAAGTCATTTATAGGATCTTGCAACTTCTTAGACTTTTTCAAGTTTGGAATTCGCATTTTAAAGTTCCCTTGTTAAACGACTTTCTAGGATCAATTATAGGAACTTGCGAAAAGTTCTTGTTCTTAACCCGTAAGAGTTAAGACCTTCGCGTTTTAAAGTTCCCTATATAAAAGCCTAGCAAAACTTGACTTAAACACGTTAAGGATACTAGCTAGAGTAAACTTGGATAACTAAACTCGGGTTGAGTCAAAAGATTCACAACATTGAAAAATTTAAAACCACTTTATTGAAAATTTTATTTTAGCAAAGAAAGTAAATAACGATAACAAAGGAAAACCTACGAGGCCAAAATAGATTAAAATTTTGAAAAATGTCGAAAAAATAGATTTTCCGGTTAAAATGAGGACAAATTCATGGAAAAGCCCACTTAACTTCGATAGAAGTCCCCCTACACTTAATATAAACATTGTCCTTAATGTTTAAGCATGTGGAAGTAACCTCTCCTACACTTAGGACATTATGTACTTTGTTTAAATCTTGCTAAGGAAAGGACAACTAAAGTGATTCCTATTTCAATCATGAATGATAAAATAATGAATCAAAAGAGTTTAGGATAGAACCGGGAAGACGGGAACACGGAATCACGGGTCGTCAAAAGTCATCAAGAATGGATCTTTGATAGCTCGAATCCCTACACATGATTAGAAAGAAACCAACAAACACATACTAGGGTATCCCCCTACACTTATTATAAAAAGAAAGAAAAAGTATAGATACTGCGGGTTGCCTCCCGATAAGCGCTTGTTTTTGTTAACCAAGTCGTGAGCCTGACTCGACCTTGATTAGCATGGGAAGAAACTTGAAACATATTCACCGGGATCAAAGACATAGTTTTCGTCCATCAAATAGCACAAGCTTAAGGCGAACAAGGCAAGCCAAAGAAGAGTAGGCAAGGTTCCCTTAAGCAAAGATGGAGCACGGTGGTAGCAAGTGTGCTGAGGTGCAAGCATATCTCCATTGTGTCCAAAAATATTTCCTTTTATTTCATCAGATGGATACTGAGATGGCTTAAAAAGTGCAATACCGGGGTCGAACACCTTTTCCTTTAGGGGAAAATAAGACTCAGGCTCAGTAGAATTTGAAGAAGATTCGCTCATAAATCTCACAATCTCATCCTCAGAGGGAGGATAGAGAGGTGTCAAGACATAAGTACTGCGGATATCGGTGTCGGCCGGCTTCATCTCCTTTGCAATGGGTTTCTTCATATCCAAAGGAGGATAAAGACCATAATCATCAAAGTCCAAAGTAGGAGCATCACTCTCATTTGGGAAGTAAGTGTTGAGAAAAGTAGCAAAGTCTTCCTCAAATGAGTAGTAATCCAAAGTAGGATTAAGCATTGTTGGCGGAGGATCTTCATCAAAAGTAGGAGTAAGGTCATCATGTGAAGAATCACTCGAGAGAGTATCAGCCTCATCAAAATCATCATAAGTGGGCATGTCTGGATACTCAGAAGTAAAATTATCATAATCATCCCCATCAGAACTAGAATCGTCATCATAAGCATCAAAGATCGGTGGAGAATCATAAATTGGTGGAGGATTAGAATTGGAGAGAGAATCATCCACATCATCTTGGAACAGTGGACTATCATAGCAAGAATCAAATAGAGGATTGTTGTAGACGACAAAATCATCAAGCACATTAATCATATTTGCTGATTATCTTCCATTTGATTTGGTTGTGATCTTCCCTATTTTAAAAACTTGTGCCTCATTCCCGACTCTTAAAATGAGCTCACCTTCAACAACATCGACTAATGCTTCTCCGGTTCTCAAGAATGGCCGACCAAGTATTAAAGGAATACGAGGGTCCTTTTCATAATCAACAACAACAAAGTTGACCGGAAAAGTGAAGGCGCCAACTTTAATGAACACATCTTCGGCAATACCAAGAGGGTAAGCGAGAGTGCGATTTGCAAGATCAAGAGTCATCTTCGTTGGTGTAAGATCGAGAAGTGATAACTTTTTCCAAACACTTAAAGGCATCAGATTTATACTTGCCACGAGATCGGCTAAGGCAGTAAATTCTTCGGTTTGGTTAAAAGTACATGGTAGCACAAAACGACCGGGATCTCCAAGTTTCTCTGGAATTTCTTTAAGAAGGACGGCATAACAGTTTTCATTCAATCGAGTATTAACAAACTCGGCCATCTTCTCCTTCTTATTAAGCAATTCCTTAAACATCTTAACAAATTTAGGCATTTGTGCAAGAGCTTCAACAAGGCTAAAGGTGATGGTCAGTCCCGAAATCTTCTTTAAATAGTTCGACACTTGAATGTCATCCTTAGTTTGCAGTTTGGCCTTGTCTAAGAGAGAAGGATAATGGATATTGGGTTTATAGGTGGAAGGTGGGGTTGGTGGAGGGGTTTTCTTGGGTGCTTCTTCATGCATAGGTGGAGACGGTAATGGAGAACTCGTACTAGGCGTGGGAGTAGGAGGGATAAATGGTGGTGGAGGAGGTGTAGATGGAGTAACTGGGGGAGGGATAGATGGTCCTACTAAGGTTGCTCCACTGCGTGTAGTAGTAGCACTCACATTCTCTCTCGGGTTGGTGACGGTATTTGAAGGTAGAGAGCCCGAAGTAGAGGGTTGAGTAGTTGGTAAGAAACTAGCTAGCATATTCTTCAAATCATTCGTTTGAGTGCTAAAAGAGGTTTGTATATCATGTCGAAGCTCGGATCTAATATCATTCCCTTGCTTAGTGATATCCCCTTTCAAGTTGATAATTTGGCTTTGTAGATTCTTAATGTGCTCTCCTTGGGTTCTCATAAAAGCTTCAACATCTTGATTAATGGGTGGGGCTTGTTGAGCGGGTGGGTGATAAGGATTAGAAGCTCGAGGTGGGTTTGGGTTGCTTCTATTGTAGTTGTTGGGGTTGTGGTTTTGAGGAGAAAAACCGGGTGAAAGAAAGTGTTGATCCCAAACTTAGATCAATTTAGCTTTATGTATACGAGATTAGATCAAGTAATACACTTAGAGAAACCTTTGTATATGTTTATGACAGTCTAAGTGTTATGCGGAATTAACACTTAAACAAGAACACAATGATATAAACAAACTTTCACATTGATTAACGATATCAAACTTGCTTACAATGAAAGTAGTTTACGAAAAAAAACTTATATCAAACATTAACCTAAAGGTCTTCTTTTATAGACATAAGAAGCCTTGTACAATAATCTACGTATCAGCTATTCTAGGTAAAGATAAATATAGAAAATACATTGTTGTTCCTATCTTTACTAGAAGTAATCTAGAATACAATAAACGCGTAGAATATATCTTCCCATCTGTGCTTGTCTTCAATGTATCAACGCTTGACTTTATCTTGTCAACGCTTGAGCTGTCAGCGCTTGTTTTGCTCTTGTCAACGCTTGTTTTACTCTTGTCAGCGCTCAAGTAGATTGGCTATAATTTATTCCCAACAATCCTCCCCTAAACTTGATATCCACTCTAATGATCAAGTTTCTGAATAAACATTAAGGACTAGGAGGAATCTTACAAACCTTCTCATATTGGTAATAAATAAATCTGATTAAGTCTTTTGCCACATCACTTGAATAATCAATTTCCAGCTGAGTGTTCTTCATCTTCTCTAAGATATCCTTGGATATGAAATACTGACCATCCACAAGTAGATACTCAGCAAACTTTGTAGAACTCAAATAATAAACACCAGCAGCTGAATATAATCTCCATTAAAGACCACTGAGGTCATCTTCAAGATCCTTCCAAATAGCAGGATCCTCATCTTTTGGTCCACACATTCTCTTGAATGTGGACCACAATTTTATTCCATTGGCTGAAGTTGGTGCTTCAGCCTCATACTTGGCCTCTAACAACCTCCATAGGTCTACCAAGTCTTCTCTGTCAAAACTTGCAAACAAAGATATAAGGGTGGTAAAAGTGTGAACCTCTTTTCCATACCTGCCAATCTTCCAAAACCCACATTCATCTTCTTCATAACTCACAATTGGGTTTCTGGAATCTAGTGGTAACACTTGTACCATATCTGAAGCTTCTAATGGTGAGAGCTTGAGGCTCTTTCTTATGACTGATTCACTTGGATATAATGGATCCATATCTTTGGGAAACTCAACAGGAACTCCCTTTTTCACTGGTCTGGGAACAAACATTGCCTTCTTGAGCTCCATTTCCTCTGCAAGTTCTTCTTTTCTTTCATCAGAAAGAAGTCTTAGAGTGTTTGCTTCATGCACTCTAACCCAGATGGGATAAGCTTTACATTCCAACTCATTAAATGTCAATGCCCTCAATTTCTGATAAGTCCACCCTACTCCATGACATCTGAGCAACATGCAGTATAGCTCCCTTCTATCCCTTTTCAATTCTGAGAGAATATTGCTTGCCTTATGTTTCAAAATAACCTGGCAATCCTTTTGTACCCTGAGGAGAATCTCCAAACCCCATATCTGATCTGAAATGGTCAAGTGTGGATTCTCCATACATCTTTCTTCCCAAGCATGATACATTTGAACCACCTCTGGCATATCAAAGTCAACCTGCAATTTCAACTCTCTCAATTTCTCCTTAGCCAACTCATCTCCATACTCAAGTCTCTCTGGCTGTTCTATGATCATAACACTTGAGTCTGAGCTAGCTCCATCACTTCCTTCTTGCTCTTCTGAAGTGACAACAAATGGTGACTCTCTCACCTGTTTCTTTTCTTGTTCCACAATTTGTGCAGCCAACCTTCTATCAAATTCAATTTGTGCTGCATTCTTTGGAACAACCTCTTCTACCATAATACCCTTACCCTTATCTAATGGATCAATTGTTGGTAAGGTAGATGGTGATACCTGTGAAGAAACCTCTTTGATGATAGATGATGACTGGGATACATCACCCTCATTTGCAGGTCTGTCAACGCCCAATTTTGTTGTGTCAGCGCCCAAAATACTCGTGTCAGCGTTCAACTACTCCTTGTCAACGCCCAAAGTTCCTACCTCAGCACCTTTTGCAATTTCCTCCAACATGGCTGTAAATGATAAATTTAAGTTTGTAGGAGAGACTAAGGACGTATCAAAACCTGTCTGTTTCTTCAAACTTGTTAGGGCCTCAGCTATATCCAAAGATTGACCATCATGGCTGCCCTTATCACTCACATTTATTTGATCTTCCTCCCCTTTGGAAGATTCCTCCATCCCTCTCCTTGCACTAGCAGTCTCCAAAATAACAATCCTCTCCCTCAATTGCTTGAGTTCAAGGCCTTGTGTTCTGACAACTTGTACCAAGTCTGCATTTTGCTTTTGCAAACTCATGCAGACTGCTGTCAATTCCATTAGGGTCATTGGTTCCAATCTGCCCTCTTCTAAAATGGGTATTTGACCTCCCAAGTCAGATTCATTGGGCATAGATGAGGACTTAATGATGGTGGGACTGCCTTGGCCAGCTTCTAAGCCAGAACCAATAGTCCCAGCCTCATCCATATCACCAACCACACTTGTGGTGGTGGTGGTTCTCTCTGCTACATGGCTAGGACCACCAGAGGAGAACACTCCAGTAGTCCTTTGGCGTTTAATCAACCTATATTCAGGGGGTGTGGATGATGATGTGGATTGGGTGGATGTGGGTTGATGAAGGGGTGTTTAGGACTGTGAAGGTTGTGTGTCAACGTTTGAAATAGGCACATCAACGCCAACATTTAACGTGTCAGCGTCAAAGGGTTCTTGGTCAATTTGCATATGTTCAGGTGAAGGTAATGGTTCTGGTATTGGGTCAATTTGAGGTTGGGGGTCTGGTTAGGGTTGTGCTGCTGCAATGACAGCAAGCATAGCTTGGGTTAAAGGTAGGTCACGATTTGGGGGTGAGTTCATCTTCATAAAAATTGCTTTCCTTTGCACAGGGATCTCATAAAAATCATTATGATCCCTTGTGCAGTATCCTTGAACATCAAAAACCATTTGTAAAAATCGGGGATAAGCTAAAGTCATTTTGTTCCCCTTATTTTTACACATGCCCTCAAAAATCATTTTGGAATAATTAAATTTTTGCCCAGTAGCAATACACACAATAGCACTAGCAATAGATCTATTGATCTCATTGTGTGCAGTGCATTTGGGACTCAAACATTGTAGGAGGACATGTATGAGGTACTTCCAGGCTGGGGGAAATTCCTGTTTATGATATTTATTTAAAGTTCTTTCATCAGGAAAAGGATAACCCAAAGCCCGTAGTCCTTGTTCTATTTCACTAATGGGAAGGGTGGTTATACCATCAGCATCATCAAGACGCAAGGCTTGGCGTACCAAAGCCTCAGTAACCACCCAAGGTCTCCCATGAACAATAGAAGTTAATGTAGTCACTCTATTAACTGTTAAGGAACTAACAGTGTTCCAAAACTGTTTAATATGTGTGACAGGAATGAGTGGTGCATGAGAAAGAGCATACCTTATGGGGGATGCGTTCAAATACGCCACCATTTGTGTGTATTGGGGAAACAGAGTATCATCAGCTTCAAGATACGCGATCATGTTGTGTTGACTTCTGAACCCCAATTCCAATTCTGATGGTTTAAACTTTGGTGCCATTGTTGAAAGCTGTTAAAATGATTGATGAAGATGAAGTTGATAAGAGAAAATTGTGTTAGACAAGAATAATAGGTACCCTGTTAGAAAATAGGAGCCAAATATAAATAGGAGAAGAAAATGCATGTGATTGTCCCAAAAATAGGAAAGTATTTTCAAAACACAATCATGAAAATATTGAAAAAGAATAATTTTATCTCATGCATTAAATGAAGTTTATCTGCTCCCAAAATTACGGCCTAAAAATATGTCAAAAAGTAACAACTGGGTAGGTCCCATTGAGTGTCAACGGTCAAAAATAACCTATCAACGCCCAACGGCTATATTCTTGTCAACGTTTGCCATAGCCATGTCAGCGTCTAAATTGGTCACAACAACGTTTGGAAAAATACTTGTCAGCGTCCAAAAATAAAAATGTTTAAAAATGAAAAATGACCTTAACAAAGTAATTTATCCTAGAGAAGATAACCAAAAAGCTGATAATTATTATAGGGCGGCAAGCACTGTCCAGTTATGCACACTTGCTTATGCAAGATAGACATAACAGTCCTCTAGTGTCCCTTGCTAACCAAAACTCTTAACAACTAAGTTACCTTATAAAATTCCTTGTTACTCCCAGGTAAATCCCATAACAAAATTATTCCCAAGTCTCCCAACAGAACACAACCAATTCTAGGCCAAAAATGTCTTGGCAGCATGCATAGTATATCAACTTTGCATGCTACAGTGCCTCATGATTTAGTAAAACTAACTCATACTCACCTGTGGACACAATCTAGAATTGTGATAAGAGCATCATATGGATACCCAAACATCCTAAAGGTTCCTAAAACCTCCCCTTAAACTATGATACATAAGTTGCTAAAATGCATGAACATAAAAAATTTATGTCAAGATAGGAATTAAAAATTCCAACCATCATCCATAAACAAAAACATGCCCAAATGCTTCTCCATTGATCCATAAGCAACTCTGTATCCAATGGTATACTGCTAACACCACCTGCACATTTAGATTGAAAACCACAAAACTAACATTGTTGCTGACAACGCCCCGATAACACATGACAGCGTTGAGGGAAGCTTTGTCAGCGTTAGACAAATATATTGCTGACAACATCACAAAAACACTTATCAGCGTTCAAGCAACCTTTGTCAGTGTTAGAAAAATATAGTGGAAAATCTAAATCTTCAAAGAGACCAATAACAATGCATTATCCTGTACATACTTTTACAAAAAGACTCCAAAACATATATTATGTGAGATTGATCATTCCAATACTTGTTACCAAGTATTGAAACCTCCCAGCATCAAAAGGTTTAGTTAGTAAATCTGACACATTCTCCTCAGTGTCAACCCTATCTGGTTGTATTAAACCTTTTTCAAAACGATCTCTTATAAAATGTTGTCTAATTTCTATGTGTTTAGTTTTAGAATGATGTACATGATTCTTAATAATGCATAAAGTGCTGTTATTGTCAACAAATATATTGGTATGCATGAAATTATACCCATAGTCCAACAGCTGGTTCTGAATCCACAAAACTTGTCCACAACAAGCAGCTGCAGCAACATACTCAGCTTCAGTTGTAGAATTAGCCACCACTGTTTGCTTCTTGCATTGCCAAGATATCAACCTGCTCCCAAGAAACTGACATCCACCAGTTGTGGATTTTCTATCAAATTTGTCACCTCCATAATCGTTGTCTGAATATGCAATCAGCTCCAATGGTGAATCCTTTGGGTACCACAAACCAAGACTAGGATAGCATCTTAGGTACCTAAAGATCCTCTTCACAGCATAAAGGTGACATTCTTTGGGAGTCACTTGATGGTGTGCACAAGCACACACAGCAAACATGATGTCAGGTCTGGAGGCTGTAAGGTACATCAACGATCCAATCATGGATCTATAGTGCCTGACATCAACATCTTTCCCATCTCCAATCTTTCCCCAAGGGTGCTCTCTTTCCATAGGAGTAGTAGCCCTCTTTTCATGTGGAGAAAAGCCAAATTTCTTCAAGATCTCTGCCACATACTTATCCTAGGAGATGAAGATACCATCTTCTTTCTACTGAAATTGTAAACCAAGAAAGAAGTTCATCTCCCCCATAGCACTCATCTTGAATTTGTCTGTCATAAGCTTGGAGAAATCCTCACTCATCTTTGGATTAGTAGACCCAAAAATGATGTCATCGACATAGACCTGGACAAGCAACACATCCTTGCCTTTCTTCTTTGTAAATAGTGTCTGATCTATGGTGCCCCTCTTGAATCCATTGTCCACTAAATAAGTAGACAAAGTACCATACCATGCTCTAGGGGCTTGATGAAGTCCATACATAGCCTTTTTGACTCTATACACCTTGTCTGGATTCTCTGGATCCTCAAAACCAGGAGGCTGCATCACATATACCTCCTCAACAATTGTTCCATAGAGGAAGGCACTCTTGACATCCATTTGATAGACAGTGAAGCCCATACAGGATGCATAGGCTAAAAAGATCCTAATAGCTTCAATCCTTGCAACTGGTGCAAAGACCTCCTCATAGTCTATCCCCTCCTCTTGTGTATATCCCTGAGCCACTAACCTTGCCTTGTTTCTGACCACAATACCTCTTTCATCTCTCTTGTTTCTTAGAACCCACCTTGTCCCTATAGGTCTGACATATCTGGGACAATCAACCAGCTCCCAAACATCCTGAATTGCAAATTGGTGAAGCTCATCCTGCATTGCTTCCACCTAACTTGGTTCTTTGAGAGCATCAAATATCTTCTTGGGTTCCTGTTGTGACAGAAAACAGGCAAACAAACATGCTTGCACAAGAGGGGTATCAACCTTCTTGTGTAATTGGCAATAAACCCACCAAGACCTTGATGAGATCTTCTAGTCTGAACTGGAGTATTAACATTACCAATGATTTGAGAAGTAGGATGGTTCTTCATGACTGAAGTGAGAACTCCTCCCTCAAAAAGTCTGGTGTCTTCAACCTCATTCTCCATGTTGCCAATATCTTCTTCATCAGACTCTCTTACATCAACATGGGGATGACCTTCTTCATATGAATTGGAAGGTTCACCTTGTTCAAAAGTGGAAGAGAAGAGATGTGCAAAAGTGTTGTCAACGCCTGAATCTTGGTTGTCAGCGCTTGGGCTAACAACGCTTGAACTGTTGTTGTCACCGTCTGAGTCATCAACGTCTGAATTGGTCTTGTCAGCGCTAGATTTGCCTTTGTCAGCGCCTGAAGGACCATGCTTGTTTGTATCTGGTGGTACTTGGGGACCACCATTATCTTTACCAGCAGCAGCAAAAGCATCTGTCAAATGGGAATTGTAACATATTCTTGGATAGGAGATGACTTATCTGCTTGTGATCCAACCTTTTCATGAACCTGTGTACCTGAAAAATCAACAACTTGTTCTTCCACAACATTTGAAGTTACCTTCACAATGTCTGGATTAGTGACAGGCATATAATTTAAAGTTCTAGATAAAGGTTCCAAGTCAAACAACCAATTTGGACCACTTTCAGGATCACTAGGTTTATTCTCTAAAAACCTAACATGTACTCTTTCAAGTATGCGTTTTTCTCCTTTAAGATAAACCCTATATCCCTTGCTCTGCACTAAATACCCCATGAAGTAGCCTTCATCACCTTTTGCACTAAATTTACCTAAGGCATCACTAGTATCTAAAACTACTACATGACAACCAAAAGGTCTGAGAAAACCAATATTAGGTTTTCTACCCCAAAGTAACTCATAAGGTGTTTTGTTTTGAATTTTGTTGACCAATGCTCTATTTTGAACATAGCAAGCTGTATTAACAGCCTCAGCCCAAAAGGCTATAGGAAAATGAGCATCAGCCAACATGGTTCTGGCTGCTTCAATTAGGGTTCTATTTTTCCTCTCAGCAACCCCATTTTGATGTGGGGTTCTGGCAACACTAAATTGCCTAGTAATTCCTTTCCTGGCACAGAAATCATCTAGCTTTTTATTCCTAAATTCACCACCATTATCACTCCTAAGCATTTTAACTTCATTGCCAGACTTCTTCTCAATCTGAGTGATAAAATCAATTAAAATATCAGCTGTGTCACTCTTCATAGCTAGAAAGAATGTCCAAGTAAACCTAGAAAAGTCATCTATGATAACAAAGCAATATGACTTGCCATTCAAACTTTCTATATTGGTTGGACCAAAGAGGTCCATATGAAGCAAATGAAGAGGTCTAGAACTAGAATGCACCTGTTTGGACTTGAATGAGACCTTGTGCTGCTTGCCTTTAAGACATGCAACACAAGAGTGGTCATTATGGAAGGCCTTCTCAGGCAAACCATCAACCAAGCCAAGTCTCACAAGCCTATTTATATTCTTAAAATTTATGTGCCCTAGTCTCCTGTGCCACAAATTACTCTCATCTACTAAAGCTTTAGCATAAAAACAAGACATATTGTTATTCATTCTAATCCCATTCAGATTCACATTGTATATGTCTTTATGCCTAGGTTTTCTATATTCAATATATTTCTCATCAGGGATCTTAAAATCCTTGCTTAACACCAAACATTCAGTATCAGTAAACAGAACTTTATTTTTGTTATCACAAACTTGTGATACACTAAAAAGGTTGTAATCAAGTTCTTTTACCAGAAATACGTTCTCAAAACGCAAGTTCTTGGTGAGAAGGGTTCCTTTGCCTGTGATAGTACTATATCCGCCTCCAAAGTAAACCTTATCACCATCCTTAATGGGAGTGAAGTTTGTGAGATAATCTTCCTTCCCTGTCATATGCCTTGAGCATCCACTATCCCAATATCCATAATCATTGACCTGTTTTTGAATGCCCTGCACATAAAGAAAACAAATTAGTTTTCTTTGGGAACCCAAGCCTTAGAAGACTTGGATTCATCTGGTTGTTCAATAAGAACAGACTTAGTTCTCATAACAACCCCATTTTCATCCTTCTTAGGATGAAATACCCAGTTAACCCCAATAGGGTTTGTAATGACCTTTGAAATATAATTAAATCTGTTGCAGGTCATTGAAATCCCATTATCATTAGGGTTTTGATCTTTCTTTGGTCTCCATGTTAAGCTTGAAGAAGATTTAGACCCCTTACCCTGTGGTTGCAAATATTTAGGTCTGGTCACGTTTCTGACAACGTTAGAATTGGTCTTGTCAACACTGAATTTACCCTTGTCAGCGTTGAACCTAGGGTTTGCTACAGAAACCCATTGCCTATTAGACCAAGTGTTTGTCTTTTGAAATGGTCTTTGTCCATGAGTGTTAGACCCTCGAGTGAAGAATGGGGTAGGTCTAATCACTTGTGGACTTTGTTGCACACAAGGTTTGGGTCTGACAACGTTTGACTTTCTAACAACGTTGACTTTGTTCCTGTCAGTGCTGAATTTGTTCCTGTCAGCGCTAACTTTGGGAGCGTTGACACACTTATATGCTAAGTATGAAAAGCTACCACAAGTGTAACAAGCTTTTCTAGACACAACCCTAGGTCTAGAAGAGAAGAAGCCTGTTCCATTATTGCTAACTTGGCTCTTAGGTGACCTAGTATTCCTATACATCTCTGCATACTTAATGCTAGGTTTTCTAACAGTGTTTGAGCCTAGGTCAACAGCTTTACCAGTGATTGGGTTTGTAACCTTAATGGGAGTTGACTCATTAGGACTTTCACATAGCAAGCCACCCTTAACAAATAATAGGGTTAGCTTTCTTCCATTCATTCAGGTCAGTCAACTTTTGTTGATACTCTTCAACTGGGGTGACAACTCTTGGTGGAGGAATGAATTCCTCCTCTTGGAGTTCTGGCAAACCAGTCCAAGATAGGTCCTTTTGTTGGACACCATAGAAGTCACCAGCTGGTAGTGGAACCACAGAGTAATCTTTCATCCCAATCCCAGTCATGTCCTTAGGATCCCTTTGTTTACTCACACAGTCTCCTAGGGTTTGTAGGGCTCTATCAAATCTTTGAATTTTAAGGCCAATATTATCTTTATTCTTAATGGCCTCATCTAACTTAGCCTGTAACTCACCATTAACCCTTTCCATGATGTTTCTAATATCCATACTAGCATTTAACTCATGTTTTAAGATATTTATTTTATCTTTTAAATCAAGTTCCATTTTCTTGTATTCAGAAACTGTTTTATCAGTTTGAGTGAGAGCTAGTTGGTAATTAGACAGTTTGCACCTTTCAGTACTCACATCTTCTAATAATCTTAACACCTCTTTGTTAAGTTTCTCAGTGTTTAACCTACAACCTTTACTACAAAAAGCATCATCGTATACCTCATTATCAGATGAAGAGGAGGAGTGTGCCATGAGAGCATATTCAACATGCTCTTCTTCTTCAATTTTAGCAACCAAAGCTTTATCCTCTTCCACATCCTTAACCAGATAGCTCCAATCCCATCCCATTCCATCAATTCCTTGAACTGCAACCATGGCTTTAGGATCCTGAGCCTTAACAATTTGACTTGAGGGTTTACCAGCATCAGATCTTCTAGGTGGTCTATATTCCCTCATGAAGTGCCCATACGATGACAGTTGTAGCACTCAACCTTGGATTTATCAAATCCAGCTGTGTCTTTTGCATTGAAGGTCATCTTCTTCTTAAACCTTCTATTCCACCTGTTTGCTCTTATACTAGCAAGGGCCATATTCCACTTAATGTCCATTTCTTCCAAGTGCTCATCACTTATCTGCTCAAGGTCCTCATATGTAATCACTGAACCATTGGGCAAAGAAGCAATATAAGCACACACAGTATCCAGATCAAAACCAGCACGTTTAACTCTTGGTGAGTCACTTTTGTATGTGTCAGCGTCTGAAAAGGAGACGTTGACAGGACATGTTCCAGCGTTGACACATGATGATCCAGTGACTGGGTGCATGTAAGAGTCCTTCTGGTTAAATTGACCTTCACTATGAGAGAAGAAGGCCATATTGCTATTGGTAGACTTGCTTCCATGCTCCAAAAGAGTTTCATTCTCCAAGAGCCTCAGTTTGTTGTAGATATCATCAAAAGTAGAACTTTTGTGAGTGTTGTTGGCAAGTATAGATCTTGCCTCAATTTTCCACGCATCACCAAGACTCTTAAGAAAAGTTGCATTGATTTCAACATCACCAAGTTGCGTCCCCATGAAGGACAACTTGCTTGTAATGTCAAGCAGTCTGCTTCTCACACTACTAAGCTTCTCATTAGGTTGAGCTTTGAAAATAGCATACTCATGCATGAGCTGCTTCTTCTTTTCTTCCCTAGTATCATCATTTCCACCATAGGCAACTTCAAGAGCTGCCCAAAGATCTTTTGTAGAATCATAACCTCGGTATTTGTGATGGTTCTCTTGTCCCAAAGATAGTTTCAGGATATTTAGGGTTTTCATATCAACCCTTCTTTTTGCTATGTCTTCAGCAGACACAGCTCTACCATCTTCTGGCTTTTCTTTCTTATCAGCTTCTGAACATCCAGCAACAGCTGCTCTTCTAGCAATAGCATTAGCAATCTTTTGGGCATTATAAAACGTGTTTCCATATTCAATAATCTTCCAGAGAGTGTAGTCATAGATCCCCAGATATTGCTCAAAGTTGAATTTCCATAATTCAAAGTTGGTTGCATCAAGCATGAGAATCTTGATGTTAGGTAATGGTGAGGAGGAGGAAGTGGGTACTTCTGGAGTTGACATGATGTTTTTAGAGTTTTTGAGAAAATTAGGGTTTTGGTGATTTTAGGGTTCTGGTGTTCTTTAAGATCAAAAGTTTCTCAACAAGCTCTGATACCACTTGTTGATCCCAAACTTAGATCGATTTAGCTTTATGTATACGAGATTAGATCAAGTAATACACTTAGAGAAACCTTTGTATATGTTTATGACAATCTAAGTGTTATGCGGAATTAACACTTAAACAAGAACACAATGATATAAACAAACTTTCACATTGATTAACGATATCAAACTTTCTTACAATGAAAGTAGTTTACGAAAAAAAACTTATATCAAACATTAACCTAAAGGTCTTCTTTTATAGACATAAGAAGCCTTGTACAATAATCTACGTATCAGCTATTCTAGGTAAAGATAAATATAGAAAATACATTGTTGTTCCTATCTTTACTAGAAGTAATCTAGAATACAATAAACGCGTAGAGTATATCTTCCCATCAGTGCTTGTCTTCAATGTATCAACGCTTGACTTTATCTTGTCAACGCTTGAGATGTCAGCGCTTGTTTTGCTCTTGTCAACGCTTGTTTTACTCTTGTCAGCGCTCAAGTAGATTGGCTATAATTTATTCCCAACAGAAAGTTGTTAGAACGGTAACTTAGCAAGTTACGATCGCCTTGAGGTCGAGCTTGATGGCTTTCTGTTGAATAGTTACCATAAGCCGCATACACGATTTCCGGATTGTCATGAGTAGAAGGACAATCATTGTATGAATGAGGAACCCCGCAAGTCTCACAAGAAGTTGCAACAGCTTTAACTTGTTGTTGTTGATTTGTAGCCAAAAGTTGCATGTTTTTGCTCATTTCGACCATTGCACGGGTCAATTCTGTGATATCAGGGTTTGAAGCAGTAGAAGAAACATTGACTCTCAGGTTTGATCTTGAGGATGCGGATGAATCCCAAACTTTGTGATGAGTAGTCATGTTCTCGATAAGCTCTCTACACTCTTCATGTCTTCTTTTCATAAATGTGCCACCGGCGGCTGCATTAATCGTATCACGATCACGAAAAGTTAAACCGTTGTAGAAAGTATCAATTAAGGTGACGGGGAGCATGTTGTGGTTTGGACATCGATCGATCAAAACATTATATCCTTCCCAAGCATCAAAAAGTGATTCATCAGGTTCTTGTGTAAATCCACTAATTTGATTTCGAAGGCTCGTGACCTTGGATGGTGGAAAGTAGCGCGACAAAAAGCGTTGAGTCATCTCATCCCAAGTATGAACTGAATTCTTCGGAAGACGATCAAACCATTTTTCGGCATGGTGGGATAAGGTGTGTGGAAATAGGTGAAGGTGAAGTAAATCCATAGTAACATCGGGCAACTTCATGCTTTGAGTAACGGTAATGAACTTGTCGAGGTGTTTGTTGGCATCATCATCCGGTAAACCGCGAAATGGACAAGTGTTCTACACTTGTTGGATCATGTGATGCTTCAGCGAAAACTCTGGAGCCGTGATTTGCATCGGCGCAATCGGTCCTCCTCGTCCATTCATCGTTGGTTGACAAAGCTCCTCCATCGTTCGAAGACCGGGTGGTGGAAGAACATTGTTGTTATTATTATTGTTGAGGTGCGGTGGGTTATTGTTGTTGTTCACACCAGCCATATCTAAATCTTTGCGAGTCTCGGGCTCTGAATAAGTTGAAGATCTAGTACGCATACACCTACAAAAGCAAAAGAAAAAGATACCAAAGAAATAGAGAATATATATGTACGTGTAAAAATAAAAATAAAAATCTTTTTGGATTTTTGAAAAATTTAATTTTTATGGATTTTTTGAAATTTTTAAGCAAGAAAAATAACGTTCACGAGTAAACGGATCCCAAAATTCAACGCGTATCTCGCACAAAACCGTTAATCTTTACGAAAAGAGCCGGCAGCGACGCCATTTAATAACTCAGATTTTACTCAGTTATGAAAGTTCGCTGAAATCGGTCTAATCGAATTGACTACTGGTTTAAAGTGCGACTCAGTCGTCTTTTGGTGAGAAAGAAATAATTTTGGTCGTTGTTTAAAATTAAAATTGCAAAACTTTAAAGTAAAAGGCAAGGTAAATAAAGCTATAAATGATTAAAAAGTAAATGACGAGAAATTAAAACAAATAACTAATAATAAAGGAGCGAAACAAATAATAAACGTAAATGAAAGCGAAACAATAATAAAAATAAAACCAAAAGACGAAATTAACTATCGACTCGAAAATAAAGTTTGCTTAATAAAAAAAGAGAGAATAAAACTAAAATGGTACTTTAAAACTAAACGAGGCAATACCTAAGGCGGGTACTAAACAAAAAATAAAACTTAAACTTTACGAAAAAATATTAATTTTAAAATTAGACAAAAAATTCAACTAAAAATACGTAACTTTCAAAAATAAAATCGGAACAACTTTCAGATTAAACTAAACAATTACGGAACAATACTAATAAATAAACAAGCTAGCAGGCAAGCAGCTGGAAGCTAGCAAGCTGCCTGGTCGCTTTTGGCGCCAAACGAACTAAGCAAGCAAGAAGGCTGCTTAATTATTTCGGAATAGCTACAGGACATTTCGGAGATTGGATATCTTCGCAAAAGTTGCATTTTCAGAAAAACATGTTTTTCGGAAAAACAAGTTTTTCGAAATAACTTGTTTTTTCGGAATAAAAATGATTTCAGAGAAAATTGCTTCTTCGGAAAAATGACTTTTTCGGAATAATTGGTTTTCAGAGAAATCTTCGGAATAACAATAAATTCAGAGAAAATAAAATCTTCGGAAAATGACTTTTTCGGACTTCTGTGATTTTTCGGAATAATAACTAAATTCAGAGAAATGAATAATTTCGGAAAAAGAGGCAATTTTCAGAGAAATGACAAATTCAGAGAAATGACAAATTCAGAGAAATGACAAACTTCGGAATAATAAACCATAATCCGAAAACATGAAAAATAAAAGATACAATAACACTAATAATCAGAAAATAAGCCATGAATAAGCTAAAATCAAATAAGCAATCTACCAAAACTTAATCTAGAACACTTATAAGAAAAACTAATTCAACCACAAATTAAAAACTTGAAAAACACTAATAAAACTAAAAATTAAAATCAACTTTTAATAAAATAAACTAATAAAAACACTTAACTAAAATCAAATCAAACACACAATAAGCTATAAAATCAATAAGCTAACACAATCAAACACATAAAAACATAACAATTAATCAAATAAGCATGACAATAAGATAATAAGCATAAAGATTAACAAAAATAAGAAAGGTAGAAGGAGAGATTAATATAAAACTTGATTAAAATTAAAGATTCAACAATAAAAGTAAAAGCAAGAATTAAACGAACTTACAAATTTAAGGTGCAAGACAAGATAATTAAATGACAATTAAGTAAATGACAATATGAAAGTGCTTGGAAAATAAAATGGAAAGACTAATGTGTCAAATTAGCTAACACCTCCTAATGACACATTAGGAGGGTATTTATAGGGAGATTAGATGTCTTGATGCTTTTCTTCTTTCTTCTCGTCTTTTCGTCTTTATAAATTCTTCGACTTTTTCGACTTTGTCTTGGGATTATTTGAACTCGTCATTTCGTCTTTATAAATTCTTCGACTTTTTCGACTTTGTCTCGAGATTATTTGAACTCGTCTTATAATTTCTTCATTTATTATACTTGAGTTCTTCGACTTCATTAAACTTCCGTCTTTAGACTTTTTCTTCGATAAATCTTTAGAATAGGCCTTGGACTTCCGTTCTTTTTGCACTCTTGATCTTTTGACTTTGTCTTTTTTCTTTTTCTTCGATAAAAGCCCGTGAAAGACCGTGGTTTCTTCCCTTTTCACATTTTGGTCCTAAATCACAACAAAAACACAAACTACGCATAATTCCGACATTTACGACATAAAATACACGTTTTGGCTTGGTTATTATTATAATTAAGTGGTAAAAGGATAAGTGTTTTCACACTTATTAGAACTTAATGAATTTCAATGTCTTGAAGTGTGGGAATTAGTTCCTTTACCCAGCAACGTTGAAATCCTTACATTGTTGTGGGTATATAAGGTTAAACTCGATGAGTTCGGTGGAGTGCTGAAGAACAAAGCTAGATTGGTTGCTAGAGGTTACAAACAAGCTTTAGGTATTGACTTTGAAGAATCCTTTGCTCCTGTGGCACGATTAGAGGCAATTAGCCTATTCCTTGCTTATGCTGCTCACATGAACATGATCATCTACCAAATGGATGTTAAGGCGGCATTTCTTAACGGTGAATTAAGGGAAGATGTCTACGTAAGCCAGCTGAATGGATTCGTCAACTCGGAGTATCCTAATCACGTGTACAAGCTCAGGAAGGCTCTTTATGGGTTGAAACAAGCTCCACGCGCGTGGTACGATCTCCTATCGTCGTATCTCATCTCGAAAGGCTTCTCCAAAGGCAAAGTGGACCCAACATTATTTATTCTCAAGGAGAACAACGACATGATACTGGTACAAATTTATGTTGATGATATAATTTTTGTTGCCACTACTAAAAGACTGTCTGACCATTTTGAGAAAATTATGTCCACACGCTTTAAGATGTCGATGATGGGAAAATTTTCATTTTTCTTAGGGTTGCAAATTTCTCAGAATCCCAGAGGCATCTTCATTAATCAATCCAAATTTGCTCTTGAATCACTAAAGAAGTATCATTTTGAAAATTGTGACCCTGTGGATACTCCAATGGTAGAGAGATCCAAGTTAGATGAGGATAGGGATGGGATAACTGTCGATCCTAAACTTTACCGTAGAATGATCAGCACCCTTCTCTATCTGACTGCTAGCAGGCCTGATTTGCAATTTGCTATATACATGTGTGCCCAGTATCAGGATCGGCCTACCGAAAAGCACTTACATGTTGTGAAAAGGATCTTTTGGTATCTTAAAGGAACACTTCATCGTGGTCTGTGGTATCCGAAGGATTCCTCTATTGCACTAATATCATATGCAGATGCGGATTATGTTGGGTGTCAAGATACTAGACGTAGCACTTCTGGCAGTGTGCAACTTCTTGGAGATAGACTGGTTAGTTGGGCATCCAAAAGGCAGAAGAGCGTTGCGATATCAAGTACAGAGGCTGAATACATTGCTATGTCCGGTTGTTGTGCTCAAGTTCTTTGGATGAGATCACAATTAACTGACTACGGTCTTGGATTCAACAAAATCCCGATGTACTGTGATAACAAAAGTGCAATTGCCCTTTGCTGCAACTACGTTCAACATTCCCGGGTGAAGCACATTGATCATACGCTACCACTTCATCAAAGAGCAAGTGGAAAATAGAGTGATTGAACTGTATTTTGTCAACACTGAGTATCAGCTGGCAGATATATTCACAAAGGCCTTAGATCGAGGACGTATCAAGTTTTTGATCGAAAAGTTAAGCATGAAATCATTCTCACCAGCGACACTTAAGGAGTTGGCAGAAGAATCTGGAGAATAGTGGTGGTAAACTATTCTAGAGTATCCTTTGATCGTGATCTTGTATATTATAGTATATATTTAAAACCACCAAAAGAAAAATACAAAAATATAAAACATACAAAAACCATAAAAATATAAAATCAAGAAAATCGAAAAATATTTTTCATTTTAAATCGGGCATGTCTTTTAGTACGGTAATATTTACGGCCTTAGAAATGTCGATTAAAATTGACACGGCGCCATAAATAGAGTCCGTATAAAAGTTGTATATATTTTAAAACATGCCCATATGGCTTGTAGTTATTTCAGACTGCAACCCGCTTTTTGCATTAAAGTCACGTATTTCTTATGAAAACGTTGGCTCACAACGGGAATTAATTTTCTCGGGCAAGGTTTACTTTAAAACCTTGTAAGGGACCAAGTTTACTTTATAACTTGGTCTAACACAAATTAGTGTACGTTTCAGTGCACTTATTTTGTAAAAATAAGAGAAATCTTATTGCCACCAGAATCGTTCCATAAAATCACTATAACGGAAAATGTCTTCATGGATATTTGCTTCTTTAAAAACATTGACTACAGCTCTTTAAATAGAAAATGGGTCCGTGTTTAAGGGGGAGCAAATATTAAATCTTCTTGGTATTAAAATTGGTCTTCAAAAAGGGTTTTCAGAAAATATAAACCGATCATTCTCATCATTATATGCTTTGTGTGCTTTTTGTGGTTTGAGGTATAGGTTGTTTGCAATTTAGCGTTAAGTGTAAGTGTTCGTGTTTGTGTGCGGGTTAGTACCTCGTTAAGTCATTCGGTTAATCCTAGTGTTCTTAACCATCCTACTAACTGGGGGACTGATATTGCAATATTTGCAAAAAGGGGGTCTCATGTGTTATTTTGGCACAAAGTTGACCAAGTCAACGTGTACAACCCTTTCCCCTCCCCGTCTCTTTCATTTCTATCACAAAACACAAACATAATACTCTCTCCGCCATTAACATACCTTCATTCTTTATTTTCTTGCTTGCAATCCATCCATCTATCTAGGTATCTGTTATTTACTCTATGTATATTAAATACTTCCCATCTTAACATCACAAACAATCCAAATTCGTGATTTAATCATTATTATGGTTTCGAACTTTTTGTGTGGAAACTGTAATTTGATTAGTGGGATATGTTTAGATAACCTAGATGCACATAGGTCTTGCCCAGTTATGCTTAAAACATTGCAAAAGTCCCGTAGTCGTAAAGTCAAACTCATAAATCGAATCCCGGTCTCGGATTGTAATGAACATTGCGACACAACATTGTGATGCATGGTCATTGCGATGAGTCATTCCGATGGCTCATTGCGATGGGTTATTGCGATGGGTCATTCCAATGGCTCATTGTGAAGGCTCATTGCGATGGGTCATTACGATGACACATTGCGATGGCATATTGCGATGGTGCATTCTGACGCATCATTGCGATGGCATCGTAATGGTATTGCGATGGGGACATATTGCGATAGTTTTTTCAACATTGCGATGGAAACAGAAATATTGCGATGACTGTGTGATTGCGATAGGACAGGATTGCGATAGGATTGCGATGGTTACACATTGCGATGGTTGTAGGATTACGATGGATGGTTAGATTGCGATGGATTTAGGATTGTGATGAACTTATAATTCTGAAGACTTGAAAGATTGCGATGAGTAGTCTTGGCAAACATTGTGATAGCTTATAGTATTATGTTAACACTATAAAAATGTGATGAATTATAGGATTGTCATGCTAGTATTACGATAGGTGACACCTATAACAATATGTCGTGATCAAGTTATAGTTGTTCAATTAATGTAATGCGCTAATGCTTGTCGTGTGTTACTGCAAATGCTACAGCTTGACATGGATTTAAGATATATATGTTTGTGTATATCATTTGTGTTTATGTCATCTAAGCAGGAAGATGTCGGTCACAGAAGAACAACAGCGGCAACGTGATCTCGAACTTGTTTCACTCAGCAACAGGCTACCATATGCTGAGAACAACTCTCGTTTGCAAGAGGATTTTGATCCGTCTTTAGCAGCTTTAAAAATCACCACGGATATCCTTGACATTTCACCTATCAAAGATGCATTCAGACTTACTGCCTTTGTTCCCGAAGTCTACATGCACGAGTTCTGGACCACTGCAACACTTTCACAGGGACAACTGTCTAAAAAGACTGTCTCATTCCAAATAAACAATACACCAATGGTACTTAACTTGAGCATCTTTAGCCAACTGTTTAACTTTCCTAATTTAGCAAAAGGAGAACACTTTGTGGCTAACCCAAACAACGATGAATTGTTTCGAGTTATTCGTGCTATGAATTATGAAGGTGAAATCCACAATCTATCCTAGTTCAACACATCACACATAGGGCAACCCTGGAAAGCACTTATCACAATCATTGTCAAATGTCTTACTCCAAAGACTCGGGGCTCCGACGTAATGAGGCCACCTCAAGCTCACATATTTTAGGGACTTTACATGGCATCTAAAGTGGACTATGCACTACTTATCTGGCAAGCACTTTGTTATCAATTTACTGGAACCAAGAAGAAATCCGTGCATCTTCCATTCCCGAGATTCACCAAGCTCATTATCAATCACTGTATGAAGAGTGACCCAAACATTGATACTCGCGGTAATTTCTTCTACCACACAAAAGATGATGACTATGTGATTCTACAAATGAATGCGGATACTCAATCCACAAAGTATTCATTACGTCCAGCTCTAGTACCTGACACAATGATCAATAAAGGAATCAAGGAAAGTGATAAATATCAAGAGATGCTCCACGATATTGACACACAGTTTCGATGAGCAAATTAACTTCCCTTAGAGAAGAAAAAAGGTAAACGAAAGAAAAGAGTTTCAAAGCGCCAATCGACTGCTTCCTCCAAAGATAAAGGCACAGGGAAAATGCAAATAGTTGATGAAGATGATGATGAAAATGAGATGATCCATACTGAGGATGAACAGGAAGAAGTACCACTCAGAAGGCCAAAGAAAGCAAAGCAAACCAAAGGTAAAGAAGCAATTGTTGCTTCAGATGAACCAGCTCAACAAACAATTTATGAAGCTAAACGACTGCGTATTACTCTTCAGCAAAGCAGAGAGGAGGCTTTTGCAACATCCACAGGATCAGGCTCAAGACTGTTTGAGGACTTAGAGGAATTTGGTAATCCTGATGCCGATATAGCCTTTTATGAAGATCCTAACGATGAAGATGGTGATAACTTCCATTTTGAAAGTCATGAGCAGAGTGAAGAGGGTGCTAGCAGTGAAAACACATATACAAATTTGTTGTATCATGATGTCAATATCACCACATCTTTACCGGAACAAACTAACACTATGATTAACGATGATGCTCACGCAACAATCATTCCAGGAACTCCACTTCAAAGTAAGTCTACTTCCGGCTTTGATGATGTTCTGAAATATCTTAGTTTTGAAGGGGAGGGTGTCGATGTTAAAAATACTGATCCATCGACAAATGAAAACATGGTGGATGTTCCTATAACTTCTGTTACATCAACTACCATTCCACCACTATCCACCCCGGTCATCACTGATGTCATAACACCAGCTATCACACCAGTACCTGTTGAACAAACGGTGTCAACTACCACCCCAACGACTGAATCTACGCCGTCATCAATAACTGAACAACCTGTATCAACTACCGCCCCAATCACTGAATCTACACCATCACCTATCCTTGAACAAACAGTATCATCCACCACCACTTTAACACTCATGGTTACACCTCCACCATCAGTACAACAAGTATCATCCACCTCCAACCCATTCCTCACAGTCAGTGATCCACTGATTCAGTGTCTTCAACAACAGCTGGAGGCTCAAGCTAAACAAATAGCAGCACTGACTGAAAGATTCACCACTCCTGACACACAAACTCTCAAGGAACCGCAACCTGATGAGCCTACACTTAAGAAAATATCCGACAGCGTGTCTAAACTTAAAGAACAACACAAAACATTTCTTGGAGAGAAGAAAACTCGTGACAAAGAGAATGTTGCCTTTCTTGGTCAATTAATGAGAAGATGACCAACATCATTCGACGAGAAGTAAAGTCATATGTTGATCAGGAGCTACCAACTCTTTTCGATACTGGTTTATCTACCCTTCAACTAATGAAATTGTTGCAAACACGACTGAAAGATATGAGGACTAGTAAATCGAAATATAAACGCAAAGTTCTGCAATATCTCAACAAAGAAATCATTAAATATACACCTGTAGACACTGAAGACTCTGAGTCTGAGGATGAAGAAGAGCTCAAGGAGGCAGATAACGAGGGTAACGGTGATGAGGATGATGGTGATAATGATCAAAATGAAGAAGAGGATGAGGAAGAAGAGGATGAGGAAGAAGAGGATGAGGAAGAAAAGGATAAGGATGAAGATGAAGATGAGGACGAGGATACAGATGTGGATGAAAATGATGATGATGATGATAATGACGACGGGAATGGAACCAAAGAGGGTGACAAGAATGATAAAACAGGTACGAATGCCGACGAGTCAAAAAAGGATGAAGGTGATAAGGCAACTGAGAAAGGTATTGAGGAAGCTGAAGAAAGCGTTGCTGAAACCGCAGAAAAGACGGTGGACTCTACTGTACCAGAATCTCAGCATATTGACACAGGTATATCTACTGAACCAGTTTCTACTACTGCTTCTCACAATGAATCAGTAGAACATATGCAAGAAGACGAAATTCCTGTGTCTACGCATGAAGAAGAACCCACAGGGTCAATGCTAGAAGACGAAATTCTAGTCTCTATGCCTAATGATGATATACCGGTGACACAAGAACAACCTTCAACACCATCTGAAGATTAGCACAACTCTGATATGGAAGTTGAAGACTTAAATGTTCCAGAACCAACGTTTGCTGAATCTCTTATCATCGATGACACGGTACAGGAGCAACTCTGGCTTACAAATGCAGCACCACAACATCCTTTCGCCACAGCAACTGAAATGGAGCTCACTCAATACCTAAACAATCCTATCAATTTCTCGGCCTTTCTAAGGTATCATCATGGGAAACCGACAATGACTTCGGATCTTATCAAAATGGCAGCCGCAAATGTGGACTTCTTTGATACCTTGAAGATCAGCCATAATGAGGCAGAATATCACTTAAATGAGCTTACAAAGGCAATGAGAGCAACGACTACGGGAACTCAGACTCCAGTGTTATGACCTCTTACACCCACCGTCATCTCCGGTTCTGCAACGATTCCAATAGAGCACTTCGTATCTCATGATCTCGAGTATCTTGAAAAAGGCGCGAAGAAATATGCCACATCACTTACTATGCTCAAGGCTATCAATCTGGAGAACGTACCATGGATCGAAGATAAAGTACCTGATGCGTTATGGAGAAGGAAATTGCTCAAGTTTTATGATACTTTTGCATCACTTGGCATCTCTCACTGGAATGCAAAGAAAAGGTTAGCTTACAATCACTTCCATCGTCCAAAGAGAGGTTCTTCTATTGTTTCCGCTCATAGAACTAAAAGCATACAAGGAGCAACCACTCAGACTGTATTCGGTTATGATTACTTGAATGTAATCATGTTCAAACGTACTGATGAGAAAGAATACCGAATTGACAAAAGTGATCTCCAGTAGCTTCACCTTGAAGACATCGAAGATCTTCTATTGTTATTGGCTCAGGAAAAAGTCGACCATTTACTACCTGACATTGTCATTGCGTTGAGCTCCAACCTTCGTCAATATGCAAGAAAAATCGTCATCCAAAAAAAATCAGGTGGAAGATTTTCAACTTGGAGTAAAGAGCTATCAAAAGCAGCTAAACTTGCAACGTCCCCATACAACTCCGCTCGGTAATTTTCACTAGAACAAGAAACCTTACATGGGGACCACGACACCGGAAGCAGGGATATTTTATCCAAATGAGACTGGCGTCATGCAGTTTATGCGATTCTCCGAACTGCACAAATTCAGCGATGGTAAGCTCAAGCATGTTCGAGATGATCTAATTGTTCTCAATGCCGACCTACCGCTTCCAGCAGTCAAGTACACTTGGACGAGCCAGTGCAAAAAGGGAGCTAAGTACGCGATCAAAAAGATCGAGGAACTTTTAAGGAAGCGCCGGTTGCTACGAAGTGTGGAACGATTCGTAGGTGGAAGATCATATAGAGCTCACCATAGGTTCACGGAACGATCTATTTAATTATAGATCGTCTACTATCAGGTCAACTCCATATGTCTATTACTGTGAATATGTTAATTTATGTATACTCAGCTTTTGTGGCATGTTGTAGTGTGAAAGTATGATATTTTTCAAGAATTTCTCTCGAGATTCTAAATCTTCCAAACATATCGTACTCGAGCACTACAACTAACCCTCATTAATCTGAGGGGGAGCATTAATATGTTCTTTGGCCAGCATCTAATTTCATTTTATTACCCAAAGATCGGTTAATCCATTCAATATCCCAAAAATTAATGGTTAACATTTTGGATAAGGGGAGAAAATGGGATTAAGGAGACTTAATGATATTTGGCTAAAAATGAAAAAGACTTAAAAGATAAACCAACTTAATATGTGTAATGCACATGTTAAGGGGGGGCGTTTTTGATGAACAAAACACTTAAGGCGCAAAAACTTTGATTATAATATCACAAGTGCTTTATGTGATTTTTTCATGGATTTTTATGGTGACAATACTTACCCAAAATACACTTAATTCACGATGGATGTGGTGACAAAAGGGTGGTAGGATTAGGTATTAGTCCAATGATTCATCAGAACCGATGGAATCTTCCCAAGGACAATTCCCTAGATAGAATTAGTAGTCCTTAGGAAAGATGGAGAAAGATTGTGAACGTAGATGAATGCCGACCAAGTACTTAAGTTAGCACTGGAACAATCACAACAAGGTGCTAGTTATGACGTATTGGTAAGCATTGAAGGGGTTGAAGAATGAAAAAGAATTGTAAAGATAAAGGGTGTAAAGAAAGAAGCCCTCCTTACAACCTTAGGCAGAAACCGGGTCAATACATATGCTATTGAGATCATTTTTTCAATGATTCTCGATATTGAAGATAGACATCATGGACCCAGTGATGCAATGCACAACCCATCCCAGCTAACTCAAATATCTCTCAAAAGATGTTTGTTTTAATCACACGGAGTTCAACACATTATCTATTGGTTTATTCACTCCGAATAGACTGATATTGAATAGGTGGCAATCCTCTCCAGCCATCGCTCACTAAATCAAAACGCACTATCAAGTCTAGAGCCACGAGATCATCAAAAGTCTCATTAGGACACTTTTCATTTATTCCTTGCTTCTTCACATACTGTGAAAAGTAAGAGATCTTTATGAGTCCTACGCAGTATTCTTGTAATATTGCCAGAACATCCGAGTGATACGCAAGTATTACAGTGAAGATGGAAATCCTTCTTGAGCCAACATCAAACAAGCTCATGGTAGGTGACACGTGCGGTTCTTTAAGAACCAATCTTGTGAAAACTGGAAAGAAACAGTAGTTTAATTCTTAATTGAACTTAAACTCGTTCCAGACCTCTACGCATTATCGTATGATCTTGCCAGAACACTCAGAGTGACACTCTTTAGTGTTCACAGTGACGAGTGGAAATCCTTCTAGTGTTAACATCAAACAGCACTTGGTAGGTGACAAGCAAGATTCTATTTGAATCAAGCTCGTGACAACTGGAAAGCAACGATGGTGAAAATCTTAATTGAAATTCATTTGTTCCAGGTTTCATGAATTGAAGGCTTCAATCATAAGGATTTTTAATCCAAATGATTCACTCTTTATGTTCGCAGTCATCTTTGGACGGTCGAATAAAGAGAACGGGTTTACCCGCGAAATCTTGTCAAGGAGATCTTTAATTAGAGTTACCTGTCAACAGTACGATATTTATTATCGTCCAACGGTCTTCACCGACCGGAGGTAAAATGATACCGAATTAGAATAAAATGTCAAAGCCATTTTATTCGTGTCTTATTATGTTGTTGCATTCGAAGACAGTGGCGTTGCGGTGTACCAGTTGAAGTCGTCCTCACATACCTATTCCTTCTGCATCAAATATTTCAGCAAATTCAAGAAAGTCTGACCTAAAAGTCTTCCGCTGTATCAACTCTGAAACTTTCAAGAATTCAACAAAGGATAGGTGTGTGGGACATGAAGTCACAAAGAGGCGAACATCACAAGAAGATAAAGATTGCACGTGAAAGGCCAAAAGAACATGTTCCAAGCAAAAGCCTGATATTATTCAACACATATTCACAAAAAGAAAAAAAAGTTAAAGAAGAAAAGAGAAAGTGGACTACGAGCTCAAGAACAAGATCTAACATGCTACATTAGGACTTTGTAAATTTGGAGTGACCTCCCTTTGGGGGAGATTGTTGGAAATACGTTTTTCGTATAAAGAAAGTCTCGGTCACTCCAAAAATATAGTTATAGGCTCATAGTAATGTTTAATTAATGTTTATGTTAAGCCCGACCCATGAGCATGTTCATGGGCCGGAGGCCCAAGTCCATTTAAGGACTTGGGTATATAAACCCCTTTCCACCATGGAAAGGGGTGTTGGTTGTTTTATCATTTGACACATTAATAAAGTTTCTTTGTTTTTTCTCTCTACTCTCTCTCTCTCTCTAGAATAACAACAACCCTCTTGATTAGTTATAAGATTATCACGATTCTACACAAACTGTTAGGAGCAATTTGTTTATAAAATTACATGTATACCTCAAATATAAGATTTTTAATTTATTTAATCTTGTATGTCTTTTTCTGCAATTTTACACTTTCTAATTACATCTTACTGTTACGTTATCAAACACACTTTATAAAGAAACAACTACTACTCATTAGGTCTCAGCATGGCAGACCCAAAATTGACCCGGAACGGACCGGCCTAACCCAGACCGGACAAATTCAGCCCGGTCCTCGGTCTGGGATTTTGACCATTTCGGTCCTCGGTCAGGTCTTACCAAAATCTCGTCAATTATTCCTAATAGGATCGGGCCGGAGGATCGAACTGGACCATACCAGACCATTTCGGTCCAGTCTGGGTCTATGTTTTCGGACAATTTGAGTCCTCAGTCCAGTCCGGTTTAGGTTGGATGCTCAACCTTACTACTCACTGATCCTACAAAATGTTAGTGCTTACTACTCCTTCTACTACTTCTACAACCACTACGTGTCGCCAAACATACCTTTTGTATAAATATTACTCCATATATATATTTATATAAATTTAGTTTTCGTGTTGGCCTTCGGGTTAGATTGCCAAAGCCATATCCAACTCGAAAATCAAATACTCGATTAGATGCTCGATTTGATTTTATTTTGAATTTGGTTTGATTTAATTTGTAATTTTTGTTGGTTAAATTCAAATTATGCACAAAAAACTTAAAATTACATTTGTTTTTTGTTTTTACATGTTCCACCCATATTTCAAAGTTGTCTTTAACGTATATGATAGGTTGTTGTGTGGGCTATTGATTGTTACGGCTTGAGTTTGACGTCTTTACCTTTTGAGTAGTAATTAATGTTTATTTTCAAATTTGTTTTTAATTTTGTTTTCGACCTTAATGTTATTTCTCTAGTTTTGGAAGAAAATGTGATTTTAGGAAAGTATGTTATCTTGAAAATCTATTTTGAAAATCTATTTTGGTTGGCCTTCGGTTTTCTACGTCGTGTGGTGGAGTGTTTGGGTTTTCAGTAATCAACTTCTATTCTCGGCGCAAAAACCTCGTAAGGATTTTTTTTTTGGATGATATTGTTTATCGTTCATTTACTTGGTGTCATTATAGATGTAGTCGTTCGTTTAGACGCGGATTTTCTCAAAATTGGCAGCCGGTTTAAATCCCATCGCAATGCCTTAAAATCCTTTAATGAGAAATTGGATGACTAGCATGGGGGTTGATATTCTCTTCGTGAGATGATTCGAACTGCACGCAAGATACTCCACTGCACCAAACTGCCGTTAAAAAAAATGAATATGTTGTGTGTTTGATACATCTTGTATAGTTTAGTATGAACTTCTTTAAAGTGTTTATTAAACTAGGATTTGTGCACCGATCTTCGCTGCGGCGAAGTGCGGGAATTTTTAGAAACATTTTGTGTGTTCGATTTTAGCTACGTATAAACGTTGTCTAATGTTTTCTGTTTTGGGTTCGCCTTTGGGTTCATCAGCTGCAGCTGCAGGAGCAGCAAAAGGGCCCGAGCGACCAGTAGCCATATAATAAACCCTCACCTGCATCATATTTTGAACATAAAATACTCATCATCGCCTATATTATAGTGCCAGATTCAATGCTAGAATATAACTTCATGCACAACTTCTTTGAGTTAAGGAATATGATAGTTAAAAACTTATTAATTTAGTGTTTATTGTTTAATTCACAATTGGACTGCTAAGCAATGAGGGGAAGAGAATAACATATGCACCAGGAAAATGTGACGTCCGCTGCCTGACCAAGGTACGGGTCGATTCCCGTAGCATGATCCAACCACCTATGGTAGTCAGAGTTCCCGAGATCGATTTTTTCCAAACCTGCATAAAAACCACCATTAGTAAAATTGACAGATATTATACCGCCTTTGCTATAAGAGTGTACAACAATCACCTTCGAAGTATGTTGCTGATATAAGGTGTGATAAATTAAGTGTGTTGCTCAGATTCACGCTTGATACACTGATTAGCTTGAGAAGAAGCTGGTGAACGGCGTTTTGTTTTTGCCATCTCATTGTCCGTCAGTTTCTTAAAGTTAGTCGGCTGTAATTTTAGTTTATGAGCAAAAGTTGTACCATATATGATAAAAAAATCCAACCACAAAGCATCAGGTATTTACAACTAAGAAGCGAGTAAATAAAATGGAAATGGGTAAAAATGCCCAATTTCCAAATACCTGTTCCGCTGGGTGGTAGGTGTTTCCAACAGAATCAATTGCAGAAGATAGATTAGCACATTCGTCATAAGATTTCAGTAATTCCATACACTCAGTAGATCTGATGCATATGTATCTAATACCGGATCTCAATTTCTTTTCCCTGCTAAGGCGTGAAGCACATAAGAGAATATAAACTGTTATGGTTCAATTGATATGCAAACAGTATACTACGAATCAATAATATGCTTACGTGTAATTTATGGAAATCCTAAAGATGTGAGCCTTGTAGCATGCCTTTATAAATGTTGCAACTCTATCTGAACACATAAACAAAAAACATCACAAACAATCCAAATAAGCGTTTTTATAGAATTTAACAAATCTTTTAGCTTCAAAATCCATAAATAGAAAACCTTTAAAGTAGTCTTGGAAAAGGTAGTAGGTGCCTTGTTGGAATAAACTTATTAAAGTATATAATACAAAAATGTTGATTTGAAAAGTGGCTTCACGGATAGCATGTTATTCGCTTCTACCTGAGGTAGAAAAATGTTCCAACTGCTTCACACCATGGTCTAAAAAAAAGTAACGCCGACAACACTTCTGGAAAGATTTCCATTTCCTGATAATGTTTATCTCTCATATTTGTCCCCATGCTTAACATGACCCTGCAAATGATTCATGGCGGGACTTTAGGAAAACGATGTTAAAAGATGTATTAGAATTTACATAACATATGATCGTAAAACATGTATTAGAATTTACGTACATATTTTTTTCACCCATTTCTTTTATCTTGCTAGTCCCTCTCCTGATGTATAATAATGATCTCATCCCACTTCCCGGATATCACTGCGTGCTTTTTACCACTTGTATCTTCAAGGAACCCGTGCACCTATTCAAAATAAACATCCAAAAATTATGTGTTATCATCAGCTTTTTAGTTAGTATCGCGTAGCATGAGTATTAAGGACTTGTAAGATCGAAAATAAAGATGGGAAAAGTTGTGTATTTTCGATATTTACCTTACTTCATTGGAAAACCTCTCCATCATCAAGCTCGAGATTTAAAGTCCAAACGGGTTTAGTTGAATTGATCTCCCCCAAAATTGTATTCTTATGTTGTTATCTGCCCAAAACTTCCATCCTCTGCCTTCAAAATGGGAAGCTATTAAGGTGGGATGATGAATAACCTATAATGGTAATTTAGAAACATCATCAACTTGAGTTCACTAACACCCACTGTTACATTCTTGTTATGTTCATGTTCTAACATTTTGATTCATTCACAGAGATAAATTATAAGTTACCTCAAGTAGGATCATTGATAATCATACATAAGAACTATTGATAATCATACGCATCTTCTTTTAGGTCGGCCAAAATGGACAACCGATTGAAGTATGCTTGGCCTGTCATTTAGAACGCATAATTTATATGGGTAAAGTAAATTTTCTTCGCTAATGTAAAATCACTTTTTACTACAAAAGATGGTGATATGATGTAAACGTGATGTTTTATATAGGTTGTTTACCCCTCAGTTGGCGATGTTTTTCAATTTTTTACCCGTATTTGTAAACAGCCCTTTTTAGAACAATAACGTTTATATTTGTGCAGGTCCTATTCTGATGGTTGCATGCAACACGTGTTATAAGATCATTCATGGTATGTAACTCTATGAGTAAAGATCATTCATGAAAAATATGTTGTTTTTGCGTAATTCAGAGGGTGGTCAATAATTGTGTTAACATATATTACGTAAAACCGCTGTAACAAATTTAAATTATCGTTGAAGACACAACATCGGGCAGCACCTACAAATACCCATGCTTTCTATACTACACGCTGTAAATTTTTTTGCAGTTTTACATCTAAAATAACAATAGCAACTGGGGCATGCAGATTGAAAGATCAATATATGTGTATCCCCAGTTTGTTTTGCAGCAGGACTGTTTGGATCATGGTTTAACAGCAGCCAAACACCCCTTCTGCTGCCAAAGGGTGTTTGGATGTTGTTGAAACAGGAGCCAAACACTCCTCTTGATGCACAAAAAGGTATTAAGTTCGCCGTTCTGAGATGCACAAACATCAATTCATATTCCTACAGGATATAACCTGGGTTTTACACCGTCAAATGCAGATTGAATACCTTCAAAGAGTGAACATGCATCCTTTAATTAAAAATTCAAAGGCGAAAGAAAAGAATTATGTACCAGATTCTACATGTTTTGCGGCGTACAAACATAACACCCAAACTGCGTCGGTCAAATCTTCAAATTTGATCCGTCTGATCTTTTGCGTCAAATCTTAACCTGCAAATACACAACGGCAGTTGTTGATTCGTTCTCGAGTAACATGTATGCACTTCTAACACAAACATCAACAATGGGAAAAGGCATTACAAATATCCAAGTTAGGAAGGAAATCACCTCGGTTTTCAGTTAATCTGCTAGAATTCAGTTCGTCTTGCTAGTGACCCGGAACTCTCAAATTTGAGCAGCACAATCGTCGTAAGTCATGAACAGGGGAAACAATAAGGAACCCCGAAAAATAAATCGCAAAAAAGCGAGTTTACCAGCTTATTAGATAATATGGTATCTAAAAGTAATCCCAACGTGTAAACAAACAGTCACAACAAAAAATAAGCGCAAAGAATCCACCATTGTTGCACGTCATGGATAACGGAAACAAAAGGGCCTGCAACATCAAAGAAGCATAAGCCGAAGGCATACAAAGGACTCCCACCCGCCATGGCTGCAAGGTCGGTCTTCTACCTAGCCAAGGTATTAATAATTTGGCATGGTTGGAATAGGAATAGTTTTTTTAGGGTGTAGCAAGGCTCAGACAAAGGAATATGAGTGTGTATTCATGGAACCGAGACGGCTGCAACAACATGTATGACCTGGCTACCCCGCCAATCTAGGTACACCATGAGACAACGTGCCATTAGTGGTAGATGTCATCATCGCCAAAGTAGGATACCAAAATCTATCCGTACAATGTTTAACAGTCACGAAAAAAGAATTTGTTCCCATAACCATTTGGCGGGCCATTATTATAAAAACCCATTGTCCCGTTATTATAAGCGTAGTTTTAATGCAACACATGGCATTATTATCAAAATCCCACTGTCTCGTTTTTTTTGCAGCCCACTACCAACGTTACACGACCAACACTACTGTTACACGCCGTGTACACCGGAAACAAAAGTAACGATGGCATCGAGACTTGCACTGATGTGGCCAACACCACTCGAGAAAACCAAAAAAAGTTAAATCATAACTCGATGGCGTTTGTCTAACCTTATATCGCGGGGTTGTCGCTTAATTAGTTTTGTTTATATGCTAAAATCAGAAAGTAATAAAACCCCCCAATTTATGAGCAACCCTATGTTTATATAAAATCAGAAAGTAATAAAACCCCCTAATTTATGAGGAACCCTCCGTTTTTTAGGAGAAAATAGTAGGCTCGGATACGACGGCCTTCAGGGAAACCGGGCGCACACGACATGGCTGCATCCTCAAAAGGTTTCCCCGCCAAGGTCCGTGGAGCCTCGGGTTTAACCTGGGCTATTCAACTTCATCACAGCCATGCAAAACGAAACCTTACAATGAATTCTTAACTTTCCAGAAACCCAAACAGATTTCTTCATACACAAATCAAAAGGGCCCATAAAAAATGTGGCTAACCACCAACAACGTCGCCAAACGCAGATTTTCAGAGGCTCGGATCTGCAAGAGAAAAAGGTATGAAACAAACACGATAAGACCACCATGGCTGCAAAACACTAAGAGTGAATTACCCCGCCAAGATACGACCAATCTGAAAGTTTGTTCAAATTAATCAAGACAAAATTCATTGATTAATATCACTGCCCCATATATAAGACCTCAACCACTGTACATTTCCAAAACAGTAACACGGACAAAACCAAGTGCAAGGACAATAAGCTTATCAGCATCGATATGTAACCGTCCTTATTGTCGCCTGCCATGGATGACGGCAACAAAAGGCGGACGCGTAACACGATCGACAACCAACCGATACATTCATTCCAAGCTTTGTAGCCCTAGAATTAGTGCTAAATGAAATCAGACTTCCATTTTTTATCAAATAGTAGACTCCACTCAAAGATAACTCCATTTAACATAGGAAAACGTATCATCAAAAATGAATAACCAATGTCATGAAAACCTTTTAAATCATAACTCGGTGGCGTTTGTCTAACCTTATATCGCGGGGTTGTGGCTTAATTGGTTATATTTATGTGCTAAAATCAGAAAGTAATAAAACCTCAATTTATGAGGAACCCTATGTTTATATAAAATTAGAAAGTAATAAAACCCCCAATTTATGAGGAACCCTAATTTGAAAATCGAAAGAAAAAAAACTCACATGAATTTCTGCTTGTTATGAATCTGATCAAAATGAGACGCCATTGGAGTTGATATGGATCTGTTTTTAAGTTAGTTGAGTTCACACACACTAATGATATGGATCTCCTTTTAAGTTATGAGAACAAACAGTGCAAAAACAATAATTAAGGGGCAAATTCTTATAGCCACTACCATCAATGAAAGGATGAAGGGGCAACCCATAATAAAGGGGTCAATTAGTGAAGAACGGAGTCAATTAATGAAGAACGGGGCTAACGATGTCAAGAAACGGAACATGTCAGGGATTAGTGTGTGTATTGTGTGTGTGATTTTTGTGAGGGAAGAGAGCTTTTGTGAGGGAAAGAAAATAACATAGTTTAATAAGGGTGTCAGGGGGATCACTGTTCTATGGAAACGTGATTCCCCTCTTTAATATAAAAGGTAATGCTTTTAGTTTATGTGGAGACTTAATGTAGATAAGAATGTTGGTGTTCGTTTATTTGCTGTGTTATGTTGTTGTGTGATGATTTTTATTTTGTGGGATGTTATTGAAGGGTTATGTAGATCCTGTTGGTCGTTTAGTACAAGTGAAGCTTTGGAAGAATCTCACTTTCTTCAAACAGGAAAGTTGGTTAGTCTCAATGAGCAACGACTTGTGGATTGTGATCAGAGGTTTGAAGCGTTTCTTAACTAAGGTGCTTAAAATGATTGTTTGTTATATACTACTTATTTATGGTTTTTTTTGCTATTTGTGTCCCTTGTGGTTTGCATCAATGTATGTCAATATGTCATTGTCAATCTATAAAAGCAGGCTAGATATTACTGAGTGTTACAATGAAAATTGCTAGTTACTGGGTAAGAGTGTTTTTTCCATTGTGTACGTTGCAGTGTGATCCAGCCGAAAAGAATTCATGTGATGTTGGCTGCAATGGTGGGCTGATGAACAATGCATTAGAGTACATTCTCAAGGCTGGTGGAGTTAAAAAAGAATCAGATTAAACAGACACCGGGAAAGATGGTACTTGCCACTTTGACAAATAAAAAATCGTTGCATCTGTCGCCAATTTCAGTGTCATTGGTCCCGACGAAGATCTATAGTGGTTACAAGGTGTGCGGGATGTGACCATGGTTTCAGTTGTGGTTTCCACTAATACCTTAATATTGTGGTGATTGATTCAGCCTTTTAGGGCAATTATGTTCATGAGGTGCAACTTGTAGAAAGTATAAAAACATGCAAGATTGGAGATGGAAATAACATAACCCAAACATATCATTGTTTCCGTGATGTATAGAATTTAGTATTATATCACATTTGTATTAAAATTATTGTCTATTATATTATTTTAATTTGTTTTAAAATAATTGTTCGCTTCTAAAAATAGATAGGTAATTTAATTTGATTTTATCATATTACGTTTATTTTATATTATTATTATAAATAATGTAATAAAGAAGTTTTAAATTGATTAGTATAAACTGTTATTTTTGTAAAAAGTATAAGAGAGAAATTTGTAATAATTATGTTTTTCTAAAACTTTACATTTAAGGAAAATAATTTTGAAACGGGGACTTCTATAAATCCATTGTATCATCCCTCTACTCAAACTAATGTAATTTATATTCAGAAAAAAAAGAAGAAAAACTAATGTAATTTGTCAAAGTCCTTCTGGATAAACAAACGTCACAAATGGAACGAAGCATACACTCAATTTGCATAAAGAGTAAAATCTCTTGAGTGTAAACCTTGTAAACCATATTGGCTTGCAACATACTACTGTAGTTGATAAAATAGTACTCTCACGCAGTTTGAGTAACAAAGAAAAAAATATGTCGTTGGCGTGTAGGTTTTGTATTATTTCTGGATAAACAAAAATGTTGATTGAAACAAAAATGTATTCTTCTGAGTTCTGAAGGTGTTGTAATTTTTGTAGTTTTGTTACCAAAAATATCACACAAAGGACTTTGAGAAAAGCTAAATCTAATCATCAAAACGAGTTCTATTTACAACCTACTAGTACACTTTACTTGATTATATACCTAATCGTACAGCAACAGGAACAACAATATTCACACATTTGACTTTGAAAGGGTAGCATACGTTTCACTTTTCATATAGAACTTAATAATAATTTTATTTTAAATCTTCAATTTTTTAATTGTGAGCAATTGGCTACGTCTACATGGTTTTGCAAAAGCTTTCACGGGTAAATGTTTTCTCGAAAACTGCCAGGCTTAATGCTAATAACATGATGCCAAGTAACCCAGGCCCGTTAATACTATATACGGACTTCAGGACCAAATAAAAACAATTTATTAAGCCTGTAGTTACAAGCCCAATAAGAAGCAAGAGCAAAATCTAATGTTAGTTTTAACTCTGAATTTGATTCTTAATTTGTTTTTTAATATACTAAAAGAGGTCACAGTATCTTTTAATTAAAGAAAGTGTATCTTTTAATTAAGATAACTTATCCTCTTAACGAGAAATTCACTTTCTCTCAATCGTGAGCTTTACGTTAAAACAATCAAATGTTTTCAAGCTCATGAAAATGACTTCTAAGTAAATGTCAGTCTAAAACTCGTTCTTCAGTTAAAAGAAAAGTGTATCATTAATGATAACTTATCCTCACAACGGGAAGCTTACAACTTCTCGGACTTGAGCTCGTTTAGTAAGATATTCAAAATCTTAAGCTCAAGTAATTGGTTTTTTAAAATCCGTTGAACACAATTTTTCAAGAATTTCTTTAAAGGTTATTCTAAATCTTTTAAAATTGTGTGTTCAACAATGTTTCGATAAAAAGAGCATGTCTTCTAAAATCGATAATATTTACGATCCTAGAAATGTCGTTCAATAATGACACGGGGTTGTAAATAAAGTTCGAGCAGAAGTTTAAATATTTTTAAAACATGCTCAAAATGCCTTGCTATTATCTCAGATAGTGACCCGCTTTTCATATTCAAGTCAAGCATTTCACCGGAAAGCTTTGACTCAATAACGGGAATTAATTTTCTCTGGCATGGTTTAATTGACAATCACGTAAGGGGTTGTGTTTACGTAATAACACAATCTAACACGAATATATGTACGCATCAGTGCATTTATTTGTTAAAACGAGAGATATCTTGTTTTTATGAAGTTATCATCTCTACAATCGTAGATCTTTACGATTTGGTATCTACATACTCGACGACGGGACTATTCAAACGACGACTACAGCTCTTTAGATAGAACACGGGCCAACAATTGAGGGGGAGCAATTGTCAAGCATTCAGATTCTTCGATGTCGATTCTTTGTGAATTACATGTGTTAACTATTGGGGCTAAGACGAAGTATTTATCTTTCAATTAGTTTTAAGAAGTCATCACCAAGTTCACAATTGATATCAAGACAACGATACCAATCGTATATGTGGTATCAAGAGATAACTTTAGACGTTACGGGGGAGACCAACATTCGCCAATAAGAACCACGTGATTCTATCATATGATGTTCTCATCATTCAGGTCCAACCTCGTAAATTATTAATCTTGTGAATACATTATCATATATGATCTTTTCACGTGATAAGTACCTTACACTTGTGTTTAAAAGGTACTTAATTTACGTATCAAGTATACCCTCATTAATTTGAGGGGGAGCTTGTGAAAATCATGGAGATAGTTGGGTTTACATTTTTCTTCTCAAATTTTCTTAAAATTTCATTAAATTAATTGATATTAAAAACATCAGTTGAGTTAATATTTTTAATATGGGGAATAAAATGTGACTAAATAATAAGATCAATTAATTCAGTGGTTTGACTTAACGTGGTGGCTCATCGCAACATATGCAAAATATTTTCGAATATCGTGGCATATGTTAAGGGGGAGCAAAATGGATTTCGATATCGAAATGGATTTCATGGTGACATGCACTTACCCATACCCTATCTATTTCACGACGGTGACGATTGTTGTGACATAAGGATGGTAGGATAGGTTATGTCCAATGATTCTCCCAAAACCGGAGGGATCTTCCCAAGGACATTTCATAGCTAGAAATAGTAGTACTTAGGAAAGATGGAGAAAGATTATGAGCGTAGCTGAATGCCGACCAAGTACTTAATTTAGCACTGGAACAATCGCAACAAGGTGCTAGTTATAACGTATTGGTAAGCATTGAAAGGGTTCCAGAATGACAAGAATTGTAAAGATAAAGGGTCTAAAGAAAGAAGCCCTCCTTACAACTTAGGTAGAAACCGGGTTAACACATATGCTATTGGGATCATTTTAATGGTGCTCGAGATTGAAGATAGACATCATGGACGCGGTGATGCAATGCACAACCCATCCCAACTAACTCATATATATCTCAAAAGGTATTTGTTTTAATCACAAGGAGATCAACACGTTATCTATTGATTTATTCGCTCTGAATAAATTAGTATTGAAATGGTGGCACTCCTCTCCAGCCTCCGATCACTAAAATCCAAAATGCCCGATCGAGTCTATAGCCATTTAGATCATCAAATATCTCATTAGGACACACTTTCATATTTCCTTGCTTCTTCACACTCTGTGAAAAGTAAGAAAGATATTAAGAGTCCTAAGCAAAATCTTCATGATCTTTCCTGAACATCTGAGTAATACGCAAGTATTTACAATGAAGATGGAAATCCTTCTTGAGTGAACATCAAAAAGCTCATGGTAGGTGACTTGTGTGATTCTTTATGAATCAAACTTGTGATAACTGGAAAGCAACAGTGGTTTAATTCTTAATTGAATTTAAAATCGTTTCAGGCCTCTACGCAATATCTTAGTGATCTTGCCATAACACTCAGAGTGACACTTTTAAGTGTTTACAGTGATGAGTGGAAATCCTTCTAGTGTTAACATCAAACAGCACTTGGTAGGTAACTTGCAAGATTCTATAAAAATCAAGCTAGTGACAACTGGAAAGCAACGATGGTGTCACTCTCCGGATTTAATATTGATGTATATATCGAGCAACTGAGCAAGAGTTTGCGTACTTGATTCATATAAATTATCATATACGGAGTAAGTTTGAATTTACACTTGTGTTTGGATGCGTGGAGATGTACTATTCAAGTTAATTAGAATCATTGAAGACTTTCTTCAAAGAAAATTACCTTGTTTCGCTTCCATTTATTTTTGTTCAATTCTAAGCCCATTAGGTTTCTTTAAAAAATTTGTCGGTTTACTTGAGTACTTTTAAGAACTTATAATTTGTTATTTTTACTTAAAAATTTAGGCTTTTGTTTGTGACTTACAGATTATAGTTTAGAGTTTACTTAAATTTAATTTTATTGGTTTAAACCGGAATCAAACCGAATTTTAATTTGGTTTACGATTTGATTTATTACTATAGTTGGTTTAGTTTGGTTTGGTTTTAACTTTGAAAATTACCAAACCGATTAACCTAAATCATATAACCCACAAATCTAAAAACCAGATCGATGAACACCTCTATTTGTGTGTGAAGAATATGAGTTTTTACACTCATCCACGTTAAAGATATTATTTTGAAAAAAAAACATAAATTTGTTTATTAAGAAGAATTTGTTAGTTAATGACTTAATAAATAAATAACAAAAAAAAAATACATGACCATAAATTTATTTGCCGAGTGACAAAACTTGGATCATATCTTGTGAAATAAATTCAGTTTTTACGTTGGGTCACGATTAACAACACGTGTTATAGGACTTAATCACACTAATTTTATTCATATACTAGCTTAAAGACCCGTAAATTACGGGGTTATTTAATGAAATATGTTTATAAGAAGTTGTGTGTGAATGAAATTAGAAAAAAAACGAAAGTAAGCATGTTACATTAATATTAAAAAAAAATAATAAGTGATTTATTCGATAAAAGAGTAAGGTTATAAACACTAAAATAATAAACATCCATGCATTGTCGTTTACAAATATGATGGTATTTAATAGCAAATGACGTTCGTGAACGATAATCAAGTTAAAACTAATTAACGTTTCGTGAACATTGATAGTGTATTGAAATTTATAATATGAAATAAAACATATATTTATGAATAAAAAAGCAGATAACCGTTGAAAAGTAGACTACAATAACCGGTTAATACATATCAACTGATATAAACTTAAGTCTTGTCGTGATGATAATGTAACTCATCACTCACATCAAATATATAAAATCAATAATAATATATACTAATAACAAATTGAAAAAACATTAAAAAATGTCAAATGAATTAGAACAAAAATCAAAGTAACCAAATAAAAAAAAGTCACAAATTTTCCGATGTATGTTATAAACTAAATCTTCCACTCGAGCCAAGATTATTACCCATTTTACTTAATGTCATGGACAACAACAAAAATGGCATGACCTTAATATTGTTAGGATATTGTTAATGGCATATATTTGTGAAATATAAAGATGTTTTCGAGAAAAGAATTAGAAATTTCTTGGATAGTGTTGAAAAAACATTTCAATTACTTTTTTTGTAAGATTTTGTGATACTAAAGCTACCGTCATTTCAAATCCAACTTATAAAATGCATGCATATAAAGGGGTAAAAATGAATCGATAAACCACATTGGTAGAAAATGGTCACATTGATCTGGTTCAAGTCATTCTTTGATAATGCATGATTATAGTTACATAAAGTCAGCTCTAACAAAAAGGGTGTATAGAGTTTGGATGTCCATACGCTTCTACATTTGGAAGGCTAGACCGTTCGTGAGCAAAGTTGACTCATAATGTGTAATGAATAACTTATTCACTATTGGAAAAATTAAAAAATATATGTGAAGAACATATAAGATAAAATAAATTTTCAAAGTTCAAACATACATCAAATTAGTAGAACATTTTAACAAAGTCTCTATAAAGGTATATGGCCACATTTGCAACTATAAAAGTCCAAACACACAACAAATGAGTAGTACATCGGAAGGCATTATATGACATGACATGATACAACAATACTGATTATTGAAAAATACATTAGACACATGCAACTTCAGCTAACATTTTTCCGATCACTCATTGTATTCGTGTTATCCGTTATAGCTTATTTCTTACCATTAGGACTCACATGGCCATACCAGGAGACTACATCAATGCACTCTATACCAAATAATATATATGTTATTTTTGGCCTTTGACCTAAATTTTTCAACCCATAAAATTCACAATAAAAGATCAATTGTATTTATAAACCACCATGTGTTCTAAACAACTATGCAACATGGATGTTAATAAATCAAATGTTATAAAAACACGAAGACCACTTGATCGAAGCGTAACATAACTTTTTAAAGTAGGATATAATCATAGTTTCTAACAACGATTTATAAATCATAATAATACTGAAATTTAATTAGATAAAGTGGATCAATTTTAAGAAACAGGTGGTGTGCATGTAGACTTAACCTTAAGCACCATCTATACTGAAAAGTTAATACTACGTAAAACAAAAGAAAGGTATAAATTGGAAGAATAAAAATAAACTTGTTCCAATTTAGGAGTATATTTAAGCTTTCGATAAATGTGACCCTTTGATCTCCCATATACCTTCCTTTCAAAAGGCACAACAATTGAGTTGACTTAAAAATATATTATGATATCAAAATCTTGAATCAGCAATTGCAACATAAAATCAGTGGCACCAAAAGTTGAATATCACAAATCAAAAGCACCACAACGTACCAGACTGAACAAAAATATAAACATTGAAACGAAACCGAGAAAATACAAAATTTTAATTAGGTAGTAGAGGAATGAGGATTTAATCGACGTGGTAAAACTGCTTGCAAAGTATTTACTGAATCTACACAAAAGTAAAATGACAACGTACAAAGAACACATCCAAGTTGATGTACTATTTGGCTCAAATCTAAATTGTACACACATTTATTCTATTATAATAAAATAAAAAAACAGAAAAAAGTATATATAAAAATCAATAACAATATATAGTAATTACATTGGAAACTAGAAAGATTAACCACTTAACATCATAGAATAATAACTTACTTAGTGTGGTGCCCTTTTGGTAAACCATGCTAAATAATGTCCCAACAATTATACTTTTAAAGTTACCTTATGCTCATCTTCTTGCTTATGAAGAAGAATTCTTCTGATAATCTTAATTAGATAATAATTTACAAAACTAAACCTTTTTAAGAAAAGTATAAGTACAATGTTACACAAATTTCATACGAAAACATTCTATTTAACACTTGTATAGGTTGTATGTCGACTATCGTACCAAACCTGCCCATATTTAGAGAAAAATTATGGTTACCAAGTCGAAATAATTTTGCATATTATTCTTCACCAACCTTTCTAAAAAGGTGGCCACACTCGTTCGGTAAACATCTCAAGATGGCTAATGAAAAGTCGAAAGCGGTCAAGTGAATACCCGTTAAGAAACGTAAATTAGACCATGGCGATGTATGTTGCCTTGACCACCTTTTGTGCTGAAGAGTTTGACTTTATAATATAGATGATTTATATAATTAAAGTGAATATTTGCGGTTTTTAGTTCACAATGTTAGTATTTTGGTTATAACAATGCATATATTTTATGTACCTAATTTGCGGTGCGGTGTAGTTTTGTGGTACGGTTATATGGGTAAAACCGCAACCGCGTCGCATATGCGATTTTTCTTTTTTCTTAAAACCGATCAACCGATTTTTTCCTTGCTGCGGTTTTGCGGTGATTTTTTTTGCGGTTTGCGGTGCGGGATCTGCTCATCCCTAATAAAAAGTAATAAGCATATTATTACGTGAGATGTGAAATTTAAATTTCTAGTCGTGAACCTTTTGAAATAACGTGTTTAGAATCATCTTTGAGCTCTCATACTTTTTAGTGTAAATTTAAAAGAAGGCTAATTCAAAAATGAAAACCTTAAAATTAGAGAAGAAAAACATTTCGTCAAAGTAAAGTGTCACTATGCATTTGAAAAGATAATTGAATTTGAATAAAATTTATCAAAATAATATATTTTTATTTCATAGTATGAAAACATGAATAATCAAAATCCTTCCTTTTTTTATTTACATGCATATTTCTATTATATTAAAAAAATTATCTCATTTCCAATTTAAACCCACTTTATAATTATGTCACCCTTGACTTTTTTTGTTTCTAGCATTTAAATGCAGTTGACTAATTTCAAGGTCTTTTTAAATACATGTCTTGGGCGACAATTTCAAAAATGTATCAGATAATTTTTTTGAACACAAACACCCTTAAGATAACCATACAATTAATTATCGTTTTGGACCCACAAACATGTCTCACTTTAGAGTTAGCCAGATGAAAAGACACTGAGTTATTTAACCTATAAATTCGATGGTCATCTCATGATTGGGTTCAAAATATTGTGCTTAATTTGATTTTACACATAAAAGAAATAGATGCGAAAATGGTATGCATAAATATAGAACTTGGTTTTTTTATTCAAGTATATAACTAACACTTGTTGTAAATACTTTCCAAATACACCATAATTGTATAAAAATATAAATGCAAAGCTAAACAGTCATGAATCGGATTTCAGCAACCAAAATGTCGTTAAATACATTGGCATTTACTATTTCAACACCCGTGAATCAGCTAAACACAAAATAGAGATATATGTAAAATGGTGTATATAACAAACATTTAAGGTTCCACTATATGGAATACACTAAAAACATTCATGAAACAGAATGATACAATAATCCTGACATTCACATAATAATTCCAATGATATTCTTTGATGGTGAACCCTACATCCATCTTCTAATGTTGGCATACCTTGATACGACCCTCTCAGGTTGTATCGGGATAGGGCACCACTTTTAGCGTGTGCTGGCTCCTTAAGAACTTGAGATGAGAAGACTAGACATTGTTTATTTCTTTAAACTTGATTCATTGATTACATTCATAACATTGAAAGACCTTAAATACTAGTTTAGAAGATAAACATAAAAGACAAAAGATACTAAACAGATAAACATAAAGCATAAACATATTTCCTAAAAATAGAAGATATTCTTGTCGTAACATTCCTCACTCCTTCGAGTTCACCTTGCCCTCAAGGTGATTTCTTGAAAAGCTTGTGATTTCGGGATCCCAAATTTTAAAACCGTTCCTAAACATTTGAAATCTCCCTTTCAACTTGTTCTCCAGCTCGAGTAGTGATAGCGGATGAATTCCTTTTGTGTACTCCTTCCATTCATAAGGAACAAACCATGCGCCCTTGTTAGGTCGAGATTCACCAATAGAATGTGATTTATCAACAACGGAATGCAATTCATAAATTACAGGCTGCGATTCACAAACAACAAGTTGCGATTCACCAATGACCGACTGTGATTCACGAATGACTGGCTGCGATTCACGAATGATTGGTTGCGGTTCATTTGGCCATGATAAAACGACATCTAATTTTTCTTCAATGCTAAGATTATTGTCCGCAATCGCTTCAAAACGAGCCTCCATTATACGGGCACGAAAGAAGGTTTCTCCTAAAGTGGCAGGATTCGACCTCAATAGTTCTAAGATTTCTAGGTTCGTGAATCGTGCTTCTGCTTCACGGGCTAATGAAAAAGCTTCGTCTAGTGTTGTGGGCTTTGACCTCAAGAGCAAACATTGTAGAGCCATTTTAAGTCCAGAAATAGAGTAACATTTAAGTAAACCTTCTGAGATCCCCGTTATTCGATTTGAAAGTGTTATAAACTCACTTTCATACTCGGCCACCTTACCCTTGTGCAAGAGCTTAGATAGCGCGTCTCGATCATAATCGCTAGATACCATAGCAAATCGAAAATAAAAACAAAAAAAAAATTATTTTTATTTGGATGAACAGTGTTTTCGATGAACAGTAACTCCCGATGAACAGTGTCGGATGAACAGTGAAACGGTGAACAGTGCGCGGTGAACAGTAAACCGTCAATGAACAGTTTTTTTTTTTTTTTTTTTTGAGATTTGAATCTTAGATCAAAAATCCCCCAACGAATTGAGGGCTCTCAATGAAAGCACCAATTGATACGACCCTCTCAGGTTGTATCGGGATAGGGCACCACTTTTAGCTTGTGCTGGCTCCTTAAGAACTTGAGATGAGAAGACTAGACATTGTTTATTTCTTTAAACTTGATTCATTGATTACATTCATAACATTGAAAGACCTTAAATACTAGTTTAGAAGATAAACATAAAGGACAAAAGATACTAAACAGATAAACATAAAGCATAAACATATTTCCTAAAAATAGAAGATATTCTTGTCGTAACATACCTCGCCCAACCTAGTGCAACTGAATCGAAATAAACATCAAACCCTTAAAATAAAAATGATTAACGTAGGTTACATCTGTACTAAACAAATAAAACCAGTTTGAAGAACATGCCATATGAAGAAGAAGTCCAGTTTAAGAACTCGTAAGCCGTGATGCCAAGGGAACAAATCCATAATATAATCAACAAAAATAAAAATAAGTGTCAAATAAGTTTGTGAATTATTAAACATACCAAATACCTTTAAACTCCATCAACACCTTGTAATTATCAAACAAATTGAATTGGATATACATAACATTAAAAGAAAATTACAGATTTGAACTCTTTAGAAAAAAACAACTACATAAATTGACTGGCATCTATTTGACATTTTAGGGTTCTATACTATTCCAATAACCCGTGTAAAATCCTTTATTTTCCGAGTAGTAAATCATGTAAGCAGCAAGCCATGGCAACAACAGCGATCTACGTGATCAGCAACATAAAGATATTGATCGAATGATGCACAAAGTAAGGAAATTATCACATGTTAACTTTTCTGTCTGAAGGGTTCTCTTTTACTTGTCGGAACCAATAGCAATTCGTCATTGTTTTAACCTGTAATATGCAATGAAAATGATTAATAATATAGGAATACATAACATCATTTGGGTAACTTCATTTTTTTTGACAAATTCATTATTTAAGAACACAACACATAAGTCAAGAAAATTGTGTGAATGGATTTGTCGATGTATGAGATGATTTATAGGTGTGTTTTTGAATCACAAGTGTATGAGAGAAGTTTTGGAATAAAATCATGTAATTTTTCAAAATTCAAAATAAAATATTGAATAAGAAATCTGTTACAATGGCTATATAAGTTTTAATGACTTTTCAAAATTAATAAATGTTATGTTACGTTATAATTCTCTTTATAACTTTTTAAAGTTAAATAGTTTCTAATTTTACAAAGATTTTTAAAAAAATGATACGCTTTTCTTAGAATTATTAAAGGAAAAGTTTTCATTCTCAAACTTTAAAAATTAGTATGACTTGCCATAATTAACCAATTTTTAATTTTATGTTAATAATTTTTTTTATTCAGTTAAAATTTTTATGACTTACCGTAATCAAATAATTTTTATTTTTATTTAATGAGAAAATATATATTTAATTTAAATAATTGGTAGGACTTACTAAAATTATACATTTATTTCATTTATTTTACTCAAAATATTTATTTATTAACAAATTAATTTTAACCTTTTTTATGTTTAAAATTATAAAGTGTTTAGGTTTTTAAATCTGTTTTATAAGGAACACATTCAAAATATTATGTTTTTGTAAAATTATAAAAATTATTTATAAAAAATGTTGATCCCAAACTTAGATCGATTTAAATTGTGTAAACGAGATTAAATCAAGTTAAACACGTAGAGAAACTTTGTTGTGTATAAAACAGTTTAAGTATTATGCGGAATTAATACTCAAACAAGAACACACAAACAATGTAAACCAAACTTTCACTTGATTGATAAAAACAAACTTGCGTACAATGAAAGTGTTAAAACGTATATCAAACATAAACCTAAAGGTCTCCTTTTATAGACATAAGGAGCCTTGTACAAGAGTCTACGTATCAGCTATTTTAGGTAAAGATAAACATAGAAAATACATTGTTGATCATATCTTTACTAGAAACAAACTAGAAACATAATACGTGTAGACTAATTCTTCTATCAGTGCTTGACTTCATCCTATCAACGCTTGACATCTTCCTGTCAATGCTTGTTCTGTCAACGCTTGTTTTCTTCTTATCAACGTCCCGATTGCTCTTGTCAGCGTCCAAGTGTACTGGCTACATTTTATTCCTAACAATCCTCCCCTAAACTTGATATCTACTCTAGCAATCAAGTTTCTGAATAAAAACTAAGAACTAGGAGGATTCTTACAAATCTTATCAAATTGGTAATAAACATATCTAATCAAATCTTTGGCCACGTCACTTGAGTAGTCAATCTCCAGCTGTGTTGTCTTCATCTTTTCAAAAACTTCTTTGGAAATGGGATACTCAGCATCCACAAGAAGATACTCAGAAAAATTTGTAGAACTCAAATGATACACACCAGCAGCTGAATACAAACGCCATTGAAGTCCACTGATATCATCCTCAAGATCCTTCCAAAGAGGATCTTCTTCTTCTGGTGCACACATTCTCTTGAATGTTGACCAAAGATTTATTCCATTGACTGAATTAGGTGATTCAGTCTCATGCTTGGCCAGTAGTAACCTCCAAAGGTCTGCCAAGTCTTCCCTATCCATACTTGCAAACAAAGACATAAGAGTAGTAAATGTGTGTACCTCTTTCCCATATATGCCAATCATCCAAAACCCACTTACATGTTCTTCATAGCTAATGATAGGGTTTCTGGCATCAAGAGGTAACACTTGTACCATATCTGAAGCTTCCATGGGTGAGAGCTTAATGCTCTTTCTAATAACAGCTTCACTGGGATTCACTTTATTCAAATCTTTAGGGAACTCAAGTGGAACTCCCTTCTTCAATGGCCTTGGAACAATCATAGCCTTTTGAATCTCCATTTCTTCTGCAAGTTCTTCTTTCCTTTCATGTGAAAGAAGTCTGATAGTGTTCATTTCCTGCACTCTTGCCCAAATAGGATAAGCCTTATACTCCAATTCTTCAAAGGACAATCCCTGCAATTTCTGAAAAAGTCCATCCTGTTTGATGACATCTGAGCAACATGTAATAAAGCTCCCTCCTATCTCTCTTCAACAGTGAGAAAACTTTGCTAGCCAAATACTTCAGAATTACCTTGCAATCTTTTTGAACTCTTAGAAGAATCTCCAAACCCCAAATTTGATCTGAAATTGTCATGTCTGGATTCTCCATAATCTTGTTCTCCCAAGCATGATACATCTGGGCAAATTCTGGCATATCATAATCTACTTTCAACTTCAATTCTCTAAGTTTCTCCCTTGCCAACTCATCACCATATTCAAGTCTTTCTGGTTCTTCAATGATCATAACACTTGAATCTGAACTTTCATCATTACTTCCTTCTTGCTCCTCAGAAGTAACTACAAATGGTGACTCACCAACCTTCTTCTTTTCTTGTTCCATAAGTTGTGCAACCAACTTTGAATCAAACTCTACTTGAGCTGCATCCTTGGGAACCTCTGCTTCTACCATGATTCCTTTACCCTTATCTAATGGATCAATGATGGGTAAAGATGATGATGGTACCTGTGAAGACACTTCCTTGATGATAGCTGATGACTGGAATACATCAACCATATCTTCAGGTCTGTCAACGTTCAAATCCTGTGTGTCAACGCCTAATTTACTCTTATCAGCGCTTCTTGTGAACTGATCCATCATTGCTATAAAGGATAAGTTCAAATTTGTAGGAGTAACCAAAGATACATCAAAACCTGGTTGCTTCCTCAATTCAGTAAGAGCTTCAGCCACACCCAAAGATTCTCCATCATATGAGCCTTTGCCACTCAAATCAATTGGCTCTGTAGCAGCTTCATGTGAGCCTTTATCACTCAAATTAACAGGCTCTTTGTAAGAATCCTCCCCTGATGAAAGGACTATTGTCTACCTTCTCCTAGATTTAGCAGTTTCTAAGACAACAATCCTCTCCCTCAATTGCTTGAGTTCAAGGCCTTGGGTAGAGACAGTATGTACCAGGTCTGCATTTTGCTTTTGCAAACTAATGCAGACAGCCGTCAATTCCAACATTGTATATGGTTCCAATATTCCCTCCTCTAAAGTGGGTATTTGACCTCCCAAAGTAGAGTCATGGGGAATGGATGAGGTCTTAAAGATGTTAGGACTGGCTTGGCCTACATCTAAGCGAGTACCAATAGTCCCAGACTCATCCATATCACCAACCACACTTGTGGTGGTGGTTCTCTCTGCAACATGGCTAGGACCACTAGAGGAGAACACTCCAGTAGTCCTTGGCCGTTTTACCAACTTAAATTCAGGGAGTGTAGAAGATGATGTGGATTGGGTGGTAGTTTGAAGGTTAAGGGGTGTTTGGGTCTGTTGTAGAAAGGTGTCAACGTCTGGATTTAAAGTATCAATGCTAACATTTAACATGTCAGCGTTGAAGGAATCTTGGTCAAGTTCCATATGTTGAGGCGAAGGTGAAGGTTCAGCCATGTCAACGTCTAAATTGGTCACAACAACGTTTGGAAATATATCTGTCAACGTCCAAAACTAAAAATAATAAAAATGAAAAAGGACCTTAACAAAGTAATTTATCCTAGTGAAGATAACCTATAAACTGAAAATTACCATAGGGTGGCAAGCACTGTCCAATCATGTACACTTGCTTATGCAAGATAGTCATAACAGTCCTCTAGTGTCCCTTACTAACCAATGATCTTAACTTTTAACTTATCTCATAAAATCCCTTGTAACTTCCCAGGTAATCCCAATAGAAATCATACCCAAGTCTCCCAACAGACCACTCCCAATTCTCGGCCAAAAAGTCTTGGCAGCATGCATAGTATATCAACTTCGCATGCTACAGTGCCTCATGAGATAGTAAACTAAATCATACTCACCAGTGGACACAATCTAGAATTGTGATAAGAGTATTATAAGAATACCCAAAAAGTCTTAAAAGGTTCCTAAACCTCCCCTTAAATTATGATACATATGTTGCCAAATAATATGCATATAAATAAAAATTTATGTCAAGATAGGAATATAAATATTCCAACCATCATCCATAAACTGAAACATGCTCCAATAATGCTCCAAGGATCCATAAGAAACTCTGTATCCAATGGAACAATGCTAACAACGCCTGCACAATTAGATCAAAAACCACAAAACTAACATCTTGCTGACAACGTCACGATAACACTTATCAGCGTTAAGATAACCTTTGTCGGCGTTAGATAAATAAATTGGAAAATCTAATTTCACATAAAGACCAATAACAATGCATATCCTGTACATACTTTTACAAGAAGTTCCCAAAACATATTTTAAGTAAGATTGATCATTTCAATACTTGTTACCAAGTATTGAAATCTTCCAGTATCAAAAGGTTTAGTCAATAAATCAGACACATTCTCTTCTGTGTCAACCCTATCTGGTTGTATTAAACCTTTTTCAGAACAATCTCTTATAAAATTATGTCTAATTTCTATGTGTTTTGTTTTAGAGTGATGTACAGGATTTTTAATAATGCATAAAGTACTGTTATTGTCTACAAAAATCTTGGTATGTATGAAATTATACCCATAATCCAACAGCTGGTTCTGAATCCATAAGACTTATCCACAACAAGCAGCTACTGCAACATACTCTGCTTCAGTTGTAGAATTGGCCACCATTGTTTGTTTCTTGCATTGCCAAGAGATCAATCTACTCCCAAGAAACTGACATCCACCAGTTGTGGATTTTCTATCAAATTTGTCACCACCATAATCACTGTCTGAATATGCAATAAGCTCCAATGGTGAATCTTTTGGATACATAATCCCAGGTCTGGATAACATCTAAGGTATCTAAAGATTCTCTTGACAGCATGAAGATGACATTCTTTGGGAGTCACTTGATGACGTGCACATGCACACACAGCAAACATAATGTCAGGTCTTAAAGCTGTGGGATACATCAATGAACCAATCATTGACCTATAATGCCTGACATCCACTTCTTTTCCATCTCCAATTTTTCCCCAAGGGTGTTCTCTATCCATAGGAGTGCTAGCCCTTTTCTCATGTGGAGAAAAGCCAAACTTCTTCAAGATTTCTGCTACATATTTATCTTGAGAGATGAAGATACCATCTTCTTTCTGCTGAACTTGTAACCCTAGAAAAAAGTTCATCTCCCCCATTACACTCATCTTGAACTTGTCTGTCATAAGCTTGGAAAAGTCTTCACTCATCTTTAGACTAGAAGAGCTAAAGATGATATCATCCACATAGACCTGAACAAGTAAGAAATCCTTACCAGTCTTCTTTGTAAATAAGGTCTGGTCTATGGTGCCCCTTTTGAATCCATTTTCCACCAGATAGGTGGACAATGTGCCATACCATGCTCTTGGGGCTTGATGAAGTCAATACATAGCTTTCTTCACTCTATACACCTTGTCTGGATGATCTGAATCTTCAAAACCAGGAGGCTGCATTACATAAACCTCCTCTGCAATTGTGCCATAAATAAAAGCACTCTTCACATCAATTTGATAGACTGTAAAGCCCATGCAGGAAGCATAGGCTAGAAAAATCCTTATAGCCTCAATCCTTGCAACTGGTGCAAAGACCTCCTCATAGTCTATCCCTTCCTCTTGTGTATATCCTTGAGCCACTAAACGTGCCTTGTTTCTGACAACAATGCCTCTTTCATCCTTTTTGTTTCTAAGAACCCATCTTGTCCCAATAGGTCTGACATGTCTGAGACAATCAACCAACTCTCAAACATCCTGGATAGCAAATTGGTGAAGCTCATCTTGCATTGCTTCCACCCAACTTGGTTCTTTGAGAGCATCAAAAATCTTCTTGGGTTCCTGTTGTGACAGAAAACAGGCAAACAAACATGCTTGAACAAGAGGGGTATCAACCTTCTTGTGAATATTGGCAATAAATCCACCAAGATTTTGATGAGATCTTCTAGTTTGCACAAGAGTCATCACATCACTAATAATTAGAGAAGGAGGGTGATTTTTGATTGTAGAAGTAAGCACTCCTCCCTCAATAAGTGTGTTGTCCTCAATCTCATCTTCCATGTTATCAATATCCTCTTCAGACTCTCTTCCATTATTATCTGAATGAACCTCTCCATTTCTGTTTGAAGGTTCACCTTGTTCAAAATTATTGGAAGAGAAAATATGGTCAAAAGATCTGTCAACGCCTGGACCAAGGCTGTCAACGTTTGAGCCATCAACGCCTGAATTTGTCTTTTCAGCGCCAGAATTTCTTTTGTCAGCGCCTGAAAGATCATGCATGTTGTCAACTGGTGATACTTGGGGACCACCTTTTTCCTTTCCAGCAGCAACAGCAGAAGCAAATGCATCTGTCCATATGGGAATGGTAACATACTCAAGTATGGGTGCTAATTTGTCTGCCTGTGATCCAACCTCTTCATCAACCTGTTTACCTGAAACATCAACAACTGGTTCTTCCACAACATTTGAAGTTACCTTCAGAATGTTTGGATTAGTAACAAGCATATAATTCAAAGTCCTAGATAGAGGTTCCATGTCAAATAACCAATTTGGACCACTTTCAGGATCACTAGGTTTACTTTCTAAAAACCTAACATGTACTTTTTCAAGTATACGTTTTTCTTTCTTAAGGTAAACCCTATATCCTCTACTCTGCACAGAATAACCCATGAAGTAGCCTTCATCACCTTTAGCACTAAACTTACCTAAGGCATCACTAGTGTCCAGCACAACTACATGACATCCAAAAGGTTTAAGAAAACCAATATTAGGTTTCCTGCCCCCAAAGTAACTCATAAGGTGTTTTGTTGTGAATCTTGTTACCTAATGCCCTATTCTAAACATAACAAGCTGTATTCACAGTCTCATCCCAAAAATCAATGGGAAAGTGAGCATCAGCCAACATAGTCCTGGCTGCTTCAATGAGGGTTCTATTCTTTCTCTCAGCTACCCCATTTTGCTGTGGGGTTCTAGCTACACTAAACTGTCTAGTAATCCCTTTCTTGGCACAAAAGTCACTAATAACTTATTTCTAAACTCACCACCATTATCACTTCTAAGTATCTTAACCTCATTACCAGACTTCTTTTCTATCTGGGTAATAAAGTTAATCAAAGTATCAGCAGTGTCACTTTTCAAAGCTAAAAAGAAAGTTCAAGTAAATCTAGAAAAATCATTAGTGATGACAAAACAGTAAGATTTACCATTTAAGCTTTCTATATTAGTTGTACCAAACAAGTCCATATGCAGCAAGTGAAGTGGTTTAGAACTAGACTGCACTGGTTTAGACTTAAATGAGACCTTGTTCTGTTTACCTTTAAGACATGCAACACAAGAGTGGTCATTGTGGAAAGCCTTTTCAGGCAAACCATCAACCAAACCATGTCTCACAAGTCTATTTATATTTTTAAAATTAATGTGCCCTAATCTCCTGTGCCAAAGATTACTCTCATCAACTGAAGCCTTAGCATATAGACATGACAAATTATTATTCATCTTAATTCCGTTAAGATTCACATTATAAATGTCCTTATGCCTAGGTGTTCTATACTTAATGAATTTCTCATCTGGTATTTTAAAATCTTTGCTCAACACCAAGCATTCAGTATCAGTAAAAAGAACCTTATTTTTGTTATCACAAACTTGTGAAACACTAAACAGATTATAGTCAAGTTCTTTTACCAGAAGCACGTTTTCAAAACGTAAATTGTTGGTGAGAAGAGTTCCTTTGCCTGTGATAGTTCCATATCCGCCTCCAAAGTAAACTTTGTCACCGTCCTTAATGGGAGTGAAATTTGTAAGGTAATCTTCCTTCCCAGTCATGTGCCTAGAGCATCCACTATCCCAATAGCCATAATTATTAACCTGATTTTGAATGCCCTGCACATAAAGAAAACAAATTAGTTTTCTCTGGGAACCCAAGCCTAAGCAGACTTGGATTCATTTGGTTGTTCAACAAGAACAGACTTAGTCCTTATGACAACCCCTTGTTCATCTGTTTTTTGATTAAACACCCAGTTAACTCCAATTGGTTTTGTTATGACCTTTGAAATATAATGAAATCTGTTACAGGTCATAGAAATCCTATCTGAATTAGGGTTTTGGTCTTGCTTGGGTCTTCATGTCAAGCTAGAAGAAGCTTTAGACCCCTTTCCCTTTGGTTGCAAATATTTACCATTATTTGGTCTGGCAACGTTTCTGTCAGCGTTTAATTTGGTCTTGTCAACACTGAAATTACCCTTATCAGCGTTGAACCTAGGGTTTGCTACAGGAACACATTGTCTATTAGACCATGTATTGGTCTTCTGAAAAGGTCTTTGTCCATAAGTATTAGACCCTTTAGTAAAGAATAGGGCTGGTCTAACAACTTGTGGACTTTGCTGGACAAAAGATTTGGGTTTCACAGTGTTTGACTTTTTGTCAGCGTTGACCTTTGAGGCATTGACACATTTATAGGCTAAATGTGAAAAACTTCCACAAGTATAACAGGCTTTTCTAGACATAGCTCTAGGTCTAGTAGAAAAGAAACCTGTCCCATTATCACTAATTTGGCTTTTTGGAGACCTAGGTTTTCTATACATTTCTGCATGTTTAATACTAGATTTTCTATCAACATTTAAGCCAAGGTCAACAGTCTTGCCAGTGGTTGGGTTTGTCACTTTGATGGTGTAGATTCATTTGGGCTATCACTAAGCATGCCACCCTTAACAAAAAAGGTAGGGTTGGCTTTCTTCCATTGGTCCAAATCAGTCAACTTATGGCTGTATTCCTCTACTGGGGTAAGAACTCTTGGTGGAGGAATAAATTCCTCTTCTTGAAGTTCTAGTAAACCAGTCCAAGATATGTTCTTTCTAAGGACACCATAGAAGTTCCCAGTAGGTGGTGGAACACCAGCATACTCTTTCATCCCAATCCCAGTCATATCCCTAGAATCCCTTTGTTCACTAACACATTTTTCTAGGGTTTGTGAAGCTTTATCAGATCTCTGAATTTTAAGATATACATTATCTTTATTTTTGATAGCCTCATCTAATTTAGCCTGTAAAGTAGCATTGACTCTCTCCATGATGTTTCTAATCTCAATACTAGCATTTAAATCATGATTTAAAATATTGATTTGATCTTTTAGGTCAATCTCCATTTTCTTATACTCAGCTACAGTTTTTTTATTTTGAGTAAGGGCAAGTTGATAGTTAGATAACTTGCATCTTTCATTAACCACATCTGTTGTCAATTTTAAAACTTCTTTGTTAAGTTTTTCAGTGTTTAGACGATAACCCTTACTACAAAATGCATCATCGTATACCTCATTGTCTGATGAAGATGAGGAGTGTGCCATGAGAGCATAATGAACATGCTCTTCTTCTTCCTTTTCTGCAACCAAAGCTTTGTTCTCTTCCTCATCCTTAGCCAAGTAGCTCCAATCCCAGCCAACACCATCAATGTCTTGCATGGCAACCATAGCTTTGGAATCCTGAGCCTTGATGATTTGGCTTGAGGGTTTTCCAGCATTAGATCTTCTTGGAGATCTACATTCTCTCATAAAGTGTCCCATTCGATGACAATTATAACACTCAACCTTGGATTTATTAAATCCAGTAGTGTCCTTAGCATTAAAAGTCATCTTTTTCTTGAATCTTCGACTCCATCTGTTTGCTCTTATACTTGCAAGAGCCATATTCCACTTTATGTCCATCTCCTCCAAATGCTCATCACTAATTTGCTCAAGGTCCTCATATGTAATCACTGAACCATTGGGCAATGAAGCAATGTATACACAAACAGTATCTAGATCAATACCAGCAGGCTTAACTCTTGGTGAGTCAACTTTGTATGTGTCAGCGTCTGAATGTGAGGCGTTGACAAGGCTTGATCCAGCGTTGACACAAGTTGATCCAGTAACGGGGTGCATGTATGACTCCTTTTGATCAAATTGGCCTTCACTATGTGAGAAGAAGGCCATATTTCCATTGGTAGACTTGCTTCCATGATCCAAAAGAGTTTCATTCTCTACCAGCCTCAGTTTATTGTAAACATCATCAAAAGTAGAACTTTTGTGAGTGTTATTAGCAATTATAGACCTTGCTTCAATCTTCCATGCATCACCAAGACTTTTAAGAAAAGTGGTGATTATATCAACATCACCAAGCACTGTTCCCATGAAGGACAACTTGCTTGTAATGTCAAGAAGTCTGCTTCTCACTAGGTTGGGCTTTAAAAATAGCATACTCATGCAAGAGTTGCTTCTTTTTCTCTTGTATAGTATCAGCATTACCACCATAAGCAACTTCAAGGGTTGCCCAAAGATCTTTTTCAGACTCATAGCTTCTATATTTGTGCTGATTTTCTTATCCCAAAGAGAGTTTGAGAATGCTTAGGGTTTTCATGTCATTCCTTCTTTTTGCTATGTCCTCAGTTGAGACAGCTCTACCATCTTCAGGTTTTTCTTTTCGATCCTCTTCAGTAGAGCATTGAACATTTGTTCTTTGTAAGATGGCAGCTGCAATCTTTTGAGCTTTATTGAATGTGTTTCCATATTCAATAATTTCCCATAGGGTGTAGTCATTGATTTGTAGATACTATTCAAAGTTAAACTTCCACAGCTCAAAATTGTCTGGGTCTAGCATGGGAAGCTTGATGTTGGGGGTTGAGGAGGAGGAGGAGTTTACTTCTGGGGTAGACATGATGTTCTTAGGGTTTCTTGAAAATTAGGGCTTTTGGCGATTTAGGGTTCTTGTGTTCTTTAGATCAAAGTTTCTCAACAAGCTCTGATACCACTTGTTGATCCCAAACTTAGATCGATTTAACTTGTGTAAACGAGATTAAATCAAGTTAAACACGTAGAGAAACTTTGTTGTGTATAAAACAATTTAAATATTATGCGGAATTAATATTCAAACGAGAACACACAAACAATGTAAACCAAACTTTCACTTGATTGATAAAAACAAACTTGCGTACAATGAAAGTGTTAAAACGTATATCAAACATAAACCTAAAGGTCTCCTTTTATGGACATAAGGAACCTTGTACAAGAGTCTACGTATCAGCTAATTTAGGTAAAGATAAACATAGAAAATACATTTTTGATCATATCTTTACTAGAAACAAACTAGAAACATAATACGTGTAGACTAAGTCTTCTATCAGTGCTTGACTTCATCCTATCAACGCTTGACATCTTCCTGTCAATGCTTGTTCTGTCAACGCTTGTTTTCTTCTTATCAACGTCCTGATTGCTCTTGTCAGCGTCCAAGTGTACTGGCTACATTTTATTCCTAACAAAAAAGTCGTTTTGAAATTGGTTTTTATAAACTTTGTAAATTTTTAATGTTACAAATTTCGAATTGTTAGTATTTTAGATCCATTTACTTTAGAACACCTTTGAAAAATTATGTTTTTATAAATGATTACAAATTATTCACAAAAGAATTCGTTGAGTTACTTTTGGAAATGAATTTAATTAATTCATTAAATTGTTGTGTATATAATATGCATTGAAGTGTTGTACAATGATGTTTATATGGAAATCGGTTTAATTTATTCATTAAATTCTGGTGCTTTAAAGGGTTGTAAAAAACCTAGTTTTCTATTTTAACTAACGCTCTGTTCTCGAGTTTATTTTTAAAAGAATAGAAAGGGAGAGGATGGGAAGGCACGGGAAGGGATCATTTGAGGAAGAAAGGAAAATGTATTAAATCATGTTCTTTAGTTTATTTTTTTATTTGGAAGGAAAGGAAAAGGAACATCACATAATTACCAAATTATCCTCAAAATTATACTCAAATTATGTCATATATATTCTTCTATCTCATGCAAACACTGCCAATTTGTATGAGTAGTTTCATGGATTATATATTATCATCACGCTGCCAACATGTAAGTCACGCTGCCAATGTCGCATGCAACCATGATTGAATGGGTTGCATGCTTTGCAATTCCTTGAACACATGAACATCTGCACACAAGCATGACATTAGTTATAAAAGTGGCAAACATTCTTAGCTTAAAGAATGACACAATAGTCACACGATCATACTTAATTTTTTGCCCTTGCTCAAAAACTTTAAATTGAGTTTGATAGTGACATTTTTATCAAGTTGTGGGGATCTCATCTCGACAGTGACATCGATCACTTTTCCAGCCCAACATTTATCAGTAGCAATAGACAGTGATCTAATCAATTCCTCATGGTCTGAACCTATTGCATCTGTTGAGAATTTTGCATGTGTTGATTATTAGACATGTACATATGCGGCTCCATTTTCTCTTGCCCGATACCACCTAACCCACCTTGATTTGTTTGATATTGCTGCTGCTACTGATGGTTGCTGTTTGGGACAAAATACTGCTGTAAACATTGCTGATTGTGTCATAAGTTTGCCGAGGCATTGCAACCCCATCCCATTTCCCATACTAGACAAAGGATCAGAATCAGCCCCATTATCAAGCATCGAAGCATACCCCTTAAAAAACTCCCAGAAGTGTTAAACATGTCGCATACCCTCTGTCTCATATCAAAGACATACGATTCTAAGATTGCTAGCACATCACTAATGTAACTTAATAAGCAATTCAGTAACTTCAATGTGATGCATCTACCTACATCAAAAGTAAGCACTTCAATAACTAATGTTTGCTTAATAAGTAGTAACTAATGTTTGGATTTTAGTGTAATTCGGAAACCAAAAACCTTAACAAATGTTCCGCGGACATTATATCATTAGCCGAATACTGATTAAATAAGAGCTTTATCCTTAGGAGGCTCGACTGGTGGGATACGAAACCGAACTCGAAAACAAAAACATACTGTATGTATGATTGCTTATTTGCTTTGACGATAACGTAATATGAATGGATCAAAGATTTAATATGATAACTAATTTATCATATTTGATTTTTAAGTTGATTGACAAATAAGAATCTACAATAGAAACTTCACCATGCATATTATATATATATGTAGCATACTAACCTTCACCATGTATATTATATATGCAGCAGAAAACATATATGAACATAATGACAAAAAATTAACATGATAATAGAACGTTACATATAAGATTCAAAGATTAAACTTACCAGGTAAAGAGATAAAAACAAAGGCCGACACACATAAGATAGTTGTGAACTGTGAAAAACTAGGTCAAATGCATAAGACGTGTTATTTGATGGGGATATATTTGTAATTTTACATAAGCTCAGGATGATAGTAACACACTTCCATTCCTAATCCTCCCAAATTTGGACGGAACGAGATAACACTAAAAAAACCATACCTTCCATCCCTCTTCCATTCCTGTCCCTTACCTTCCCTTTTTATAAAAATCTTGAGAACACCAAAGTTTTGTAATTTCCCATCCTTTTCCTTTCCATTCTTTTAAAAAAAAACTCAAGAACAGAGTGTAAGGGCATCCACTATGTTAGACCTCTACAAAGGTTTATAACTCATAAAAATCATTAATTTTTAACCTTTTGGGTGTTATAAACCTATTGCCACTATATATAAAATTTTTAAACTTTATAAACATGACAAGTATCTCAAATGCATTAAATTGTGAAGAGGTCCAAGATTTTAGACCTCTTCATGCCAAGTAAGCATGAACTAATCCTCCACTATGGTTTACAAAAGTATAGACCTCTTCAAGATATTATAAACCTATGTTTAAACCACCATAGTGGATGCTCTAATAAACTAAAATAATTTACAAACAACTTAAGCTTGAAAAATTAAATTAGTTACCTTAAATAACACAAAAGTACCACCAATTTATGTATGAACATTAAAATCATCATAAAAACATTGCCTAATTTAACACCTTTTTTGCAAAAACCCAGATGGGCTACTTATACAAGCTAAAAGCCCATATATAACCTTCTCTGGCTAAACCGGTTTAACAATTTTTTAAAAGCATTATTCAGTTTTGGAAACTACAAACACGCTCCTACAATTTCAAAAAAAACAGAGAATTAAAAATTTCAAAACGTATTCACATAATTATGGACATTAAAAAGAACGCGTTTTAAAAAATTCGTGACGCTCCTCTCCTGATTTTGTGCAAGGTAACCCTAAAATATTAGCCCTATATAAATCTATGATCCAATCATGTTTCGATGCAAAATCTGCATCAATAATTTGCTGTCCACCTCTATTCTTTATCTCCATTCTGAATATATTGTGCAAGCACTTAGATCTTCATTCAATGAAAAAAATGTAATTGAATGAAGATATGCATCCTGCAACCTGCTACACAAGTCTCTCTTCTTAATCTTCATATTCTGAATATATTGTGCAAGCTCGAAGATGGGGGATGGTTATGGCGAAGATACAAATTTAATGTTTCAATTACCAGGTACAATTTCTTTTCCATTAATCTTATAATTTTATATTTATAAAGTTATTATTGACTATTATCATTTTAATAAATTTGATTTGATGTGGTAAAATTAGTATTGATTGTTTTCTTCTTTTTATTTTTTCCTTTTACAGGTTAGGTGTTTTTAATTCATCAACTCAACCAATTCAAAAGGTTTGTGCCTTTGTACTTGAAAAATTTATTATTCGTGTATGTACGTAAGTTGTTTGATAAAATGATAATTGAAATTATTCATGCCAATTTTGCTAATATGTTTCATCATTTTGATTTTATTCAGTCTGCTTCAACCAGCTCTCAAAAAGTAACGGGTCAAACCAACCCATATTGCCTTGCCATTAAAGAGATCTTCCATTTTGACCTACCCTTTGTTCAGGTAATGATATATTGTACATATTGGGTGAATTTGTTAAAAATAGTGAACTTACTTATGCATTTAAATCACTTACAAATGGGAATCTTTATTATGCTCTCTTCATATGTTTTTTTTGCATTTATTGTAGGTGTGTATGGTGGGAGACATGACTCGACTAGCATAGCAGCCAACTTACTTGAAATTGTTCGGAGTGAACCGTGATCACAAATTGGCAATAAGTTTTTTTTTCACATCATCGGATTATAAAAGGTACATTATATAGGAAACGAGATAGATGAGGAGGAGACAGATGTAGCCCGTTAGATGTGACCGTGTGTTAAATGTTAGGAGCTTTAGGCATATGGTGTTTGATCGAATGAAAATTTAGTAGTCGGTTAGATTGGAAAAAAAATTGCCTTTTACATATATAAATACTTAGATTATAGGAGGTTGTAGTTCTCGATGCGGTGATGACGATATCTTCTTTTGTATGACTATGTGCTTCCTATTGTTATCTGGTCGTTGGCATTTGAGGAGCAAAGGTCCAAGATATCCGAACTCTGAAAAGAATGCAAAGAAACAAGCTTTGGCACTTTACATATCCATATTCTGATAAAATGAAGCTGTATGAACCGACTACTATATGCATGCTTTTAAAAGATTTTATAACATTTGGTGGTTTGTGTACAACTTATTTTTTCCTCTGTATGTCTATATTCTGATATAGATGCCCGGATCATGGGTTGAAATTGGGGTTCGGGTCGTCAAACGGATTATATGGAAATATTGGAACTTTACTGTCTACTTTCTATAGCGGGATCCTCACGGGAAAAAGACCTGTTAGCGATTGCTCTACAAGTTTTACTGTCTTTTTTATGGATGCAGCATATGCACAGGTCTTTTGTTGGCACAAAACTAAACTTGTGTTCACCTTTAGTAGTACACATTAGAGGTAACAGAAAATCCATCCACTCTGATCAATCTTTTTTTTATCCATGCATGTCCCATTTTCAATGTAGTACTTACTCACATTTGATGGGATTTACTTGCTGACATACATAGATTATACAAATTATACACATCTTATGGCTGATTAGTCCACTTTTATCAAGTGTACATAGTTTTGATCCTTTTTAATGATGTGTTTCGCCTGTTATAATTATTTCTGCTTAAAACCAATAGTAGTTGCCTTATACGTACTTACAAATGAATTAAAAGTACTAGATTATTAAGCAGACTATGTGCTGTCAAAACATAAAACTGTATGCACAAACCAAGAACCAAGAGACCAAGAAATAAAACCTTAAATTTCAAACCTGTTTCCAGAAGCTTCGTGGAGAAGTAGGGCAGACTTGGTGCTTTTAAAACCAGTATTCCAGACCAAGGAACATAACACTAAGCCTAAAGTACGAGGTTAAGGTGAAATCAAATGGGTTGAGTAACGTGTCAAAATGGGTACATTTTGTAAGGTTCAAAACAGATTGGGACGGGTTGGATTTACTTGAAGCACCTTTTTGTGAACAAATAGTTATAAAAGTTGTATTAATATAATAACAATCCAATGCATTATGTTACACTTTTAAAGACTAAGAAAGTTTTTGCCCTGATTATAGCAGACACTGTTTCATATATATTTGTGAAACACCTGTATTCTTTTCCCAGATAGAAAGTAAATGTAGCAAGGGTTTTTTACTAGATGAGCTTCATGATGGATGTAACCATTTAAATCATGTTGCTGTATGAATAAGAAAAAACAAATAAAGCCATACAATACTAAAAATTGATTTCAGGTACCATACAAATGACTACTGTTGAGTTAAATTTAACTTTAGAACCACATGGTTACTACGGAAAGTCTAAAGACTGTAAAGCGTGGGATAAATTTTAACTTGGTATTAGTTATTTATGTAATTGGGATCCTTTGTACAATGTTTAATATAATTGAGATTAATATATAACATTTTTCTTTTTACCAGTAAAATGTATTCAGTCTCATGGATTTATACGGGTGTTTGAAAATGCTAACAAAGCAACAAGAAAGTGCACCATAAAAAAATATGCATTAAACCCACCATTAGATTCTTGGAAATCAATGGACTAAAAACATTAACCAAGTATCAAAATGATAATTCTTGTGAGAAGCTGATATGATTTTTTGTGAGGTGATATGTGGTATGCCCATAATTAAAGGGTGCATTAGAATGCTAATTTAGTGTTTATTTGAGAATCTGTTAATTAATATTAATTTGTTTTATACATTGTGGGATCAAATCACAGAGTATATGATAAAAATCGTGTATCTTAGCGGCAACATCAAATACAGGTCAGCACCAAGTCCATGTCTTATCCATCTAACCCACCCCGTAATCATGCCACCACTTCCTCAAGATAGAACCTGTTACCAAGTGTCCTCCAATGTAGGTGCATCCATCTTTATTACATACATTAACGAATATCATGCCTCATTTTGTCTGTAGAATCAAATGATAGGATAAGAGTTACAATTGTTTTTTGTTTTACCAGATACATCACTACGTTATGTTAACTAATCATGTAAAACCAATTATATATTTTGTGGACGCGCTTAGCAAGGTTTGTTTTTCTAATATATCATGTTGGAAACGTTTGTTGGAACACCATGTTGTTACTCTCTTTTTATAATGTCATAACTCTATAAAATGACTTCCGCTATTCATAGGTGAATTGGCATCATTCGGGCTGATGCATGCAGGCTCTTAAGGTGGCTGTATTTACTGAAGGACATTTGTAATTTTAGTAACGACGTATTTTCTTTAATAGATAGTTCCAATGTATAGCTAAAATATCCAGATTTATAAATATCTGCAATTTGTTTGATACTAAAAATTAATGTTTCTTTTATATGGTATAACGACTCCTCAATTATCTTCTTTTCATTAGGTGGTGGTTAGCTAGAGGCAAGCTGATAGCGTCACATTTTGAACAGTATGATGTCCATAGTTTATTACCCGATGAGAGTGAGGTATAATAAGTTCTACAATTATTCATTGGCGCAATTAGTCATTGGTGTAATTATTTAGATATATTTGTGATTAATAACATCCAAAACAATTTGATACTCTTTCAAACAGATGATATGTTGTGTTTCTTGATAATTAAATAGCTAATAGAGGGTAACCATGTTGCTTGCCACAACCACCTTCAATGATAAATGTATTATTGGAATTGGTGCATCAGGAAAGGGTTACAAAAGGAGAACTCTCACTTTTTAAGAAATCTAAACGAGTACCTATGAAGAAGTGGCTTCATGCATTCTTAAATGATGTACTAATATGATTTTGTTATATTAAATATTCAACTTCCACATGTCGAGCCTATAAGAATGTTGTTTATTTGATATATGTAATTTAGGTTGATTAATCTAATGCTACTTAACTGACAACATGGTTGCATTCTTGATTGACATATATGCATTTTTGATAGTTATTGACGGGCTAGATTCGATTGATTGAGAATTTGAAAACTTTAAAAATGTTGGATCCATTTTAAGTCAAGTGTAAGGATCCATGAGAATAGCTTATGAATCATACATAGCTTTCGTTTCTGAATGTGTCTAATAACCATTTCTCAGGGAGTATCCAACAAGAAGTAAACCTTTTGCATCATACATACTCACTTTATCCAAAACATACAAAGTAAAAGGTGTTGAAGAAACATACAATTTCTTTTTAGTTAATTGGAACTCACATACTTTATACATGAAGATCATAATTGATCGAAGGCTTTTTTTATTGTTGTTACATACGTTAGTAGCTTATCGAATATTTCATGTTAGTTATATTATTGTATTTATATATTACGAGAACCGTTTATTTTTTTTAAATATAAATATTTGTTATTTTTTTTTTCTAAAAGTCATTCTTTAAACTACTTCTGACGTTAGACGGATCTTTAAGCTAGTATTATATAAAATAGATGCAATATAAGATATAACAAAAAGTATTTTTTTTTCGACGGTTATAAGTAGTACCACATAAAAATAATTCTCACATAGATGTTTCGAGAATGTCTAGATTAAGAGAAAAAGTTCGTTGCAAAATGAAAAGTAGTGGAGAGACATAATCAAATTTTCTATTATTACTTGAATGTGTAGGTAAATTCTTTAATGTATATGGTTCGGTTAATCGCGGATATCTAAAACTAAAATCAGACGCTAAACCGTTATAGACGAGGCTTTTTAGATTTGAATTTATTCAATTTTGGTTTTTTCAGTATGGTTTTTTTTCGGTTTCAGATTGAGCGGCTCGCTTGATTTCTCGGTTTCTCGTTTTTTTAACCCTTCATAGTATGGGGTTGAGCAATGGGTCAAAATCGACCCGAACCGAAAACTGATTTTAAACAAACCTTGAACCGAGAATAGAACCGAAGTTAAGCTAACAAAATTGAAACCGAATCAAAGTTAACCTAAAAAAACCGGTTTAGAAAGTTTTTGTGTAATTTTTTCGTGTTTGACACGAATCAAATCGAGCAAAATAAAAAACGAAAACTATAATTGTATAAAATCAAAAACCAAACTAAATGAGGCTATTTCAATTTGATTCGGCCCGTTCCAACTCTTTGTACTAGTTTGGTTCGTTTTACAATTGATTTTGACTAGCTCTACCTCATAGGTCTTTCACATTGTCAATAGTTCAAAGTGCACAACTCTATCTGTTGAAACCGATACACCTCAAAAGGTTAAATCAGTGAAGAATCTTAACTTTATACAACGCCGGTTTCAAACCCTCCTTCAAGCACAAGTACAAATGATATTTATCGAGTTAGTTGCGTAAATAATTCATGTGTTTTAACAAAAATGGCCTGTATTTTTTTCTTTCTCATATCTTCTATTCGTGATCGTGACCCATAACATGTTTAGTCCCTTAACTCTTTTTTATTTTTATTTTGACCATTAAGTGAATGTTTAAATGGTTAAAAAGCATAATACCCTTTTAAACATGATCATTGTGGTTTTGTGGGATAACACATATTTAATCTTTAATTTTTTTCATATTCTTTTTAACATTTCCTTTCTTATTGCCCACGTAGCAGAGAGAAAAAAATATGACATATCACTATCTCTAAACCATTGGATCAAATAATAGTTACATCTCAACCGTATAAATTAGTTAGTAGTTATCAACAATTTTTGAATGCAAATGTGAAGATGAGTTTCACAATAAAAGCACATGGGATAAAAGATATACGGATTAACTCGCACTCCTATGTTTAAGGGATATATATCATAACAAACTGTGAACATTTTGTTGCTACTTTTGAGTTATAAAGTTTAGCATTCACTTTGTGACTATATATAAATAGTAGAATAGACACAGAGTATTGTCACTCTCAATTACAATAGTCACATTCATTATCAAAAAGTAGCTATACTAAAAACACGAAAAATAATCAAATCCAGGGTATCGTCGAGCTGCATTTTCATTATTTCCTTCAAGTTTTATACGTGGTAAAAGAAGGTTGTATCGAGGATGACAATGATGAATACATTTATTGACATGTTTGAGTTCTTATAAATGTATTTTCTAATATTGCGTAGTATTAAGTATAATTGTATTTTTAATATTGTATTTTCATTATTTCCTTACTAATTACTCATATCTTACTAATCTAATAATGTTCTTTTCATACATGTTGTAGTTTCTTTTGGTCACCTCTTATCAATTGTTATATGCTGTATTCAATAGACTATAACTAATATTTGCCATATAGATAATGCATATTACTATAGTAGGTTATAAAAGTATTTTGGTCACTCATTTTTTATTGATGTCATATTGTTGCCCATATTGATATTATGGGTCAGAAGAAAAAAAAAGCAGTATATTATTATCAGTAAGTTATATAACTAGACTTATTGCAGATACAATATCCCATTCCTCAACGTAATATTTATGTGCAATTACTAATTAGTTATCTTAATTTTGATTGTTTGCTTTAAGATCTTCTCACTGACATAAGTCACATTTACACTACTACAACAATATAAGATCTTGCCATTCTTTTCAGTAGCTTTTTCAAATGCAGTTTTTCCATGTGGCGACCAGAGATTGATGCTTCTGAGGCTCAAGTTAAGGATGCTAAGGTTGTGAACTATCAAGTTGGTTAGACTGAGAATGAATAGGGTATGATTGGTGAGCCCAAGTTTAAGTAGTTGATGTGGATGATGCATGAGTTGATCGCATTTGATATTTTATATGCGTCCTTAAACATTACTCCTATGTTGATTTTTAACTTCCTGTTTACTCTGATAAAATGATGATGGTCTTAGGTTGACTACTTTTAACTTCAATTATACACGTTATACTTGGAAATTCGACTTATATGTTTACTTTGTTAAATTATAATGTTTTTTTATGTTTGTGTTGATAGATGATATATGTTATTTGCTATAGGCTGTTGTAAAAACACTAAATGTTTTTTAAAGCATGATCCGTGCAACGCACGGGTATTACACTAGTTATTATTAATACGAGTGATAATCTTTGTTAGTAAAAGTTAATTAAAATTTTACAAAAGAGTCTTTTAAAATTTTTACAGAATTTTTCTGTTAAATTCTTGAACATAAAATTGACCGAAATCTTTAGTTACAATTTAATCGAAAAATTTCGTTAAATTTACATAAATTTGACCGAAGATTTGCCGTTGAAATTTGATCAAAAAGTTTTCGCTAATTTTTACGTAAAGTTGACCGATAATTTGTCGTTAAAAATGTCAAAGTAATATTTTTTCACATGAACTTTTTAAAACTTTTCGGCAATGTTTTAGCAAACATTTTTGAATATGTTTTGCATATTTTTGGCATAATTCTTTTAGTTTTTTTTTTAAAATGACTTACAAAATACATATTTCTTAATTCGCAATATATTTTGAATTCTTTTTACATATTTTTTTGTAAATTTTCAAGATGTAATATTTTATAATATAAAAATATTTAAAAACTACTTTTTGTTCAGTCGAAAAAATTGTAAAATTTTCAGTTGTTGTACGGATTTTAATTTTCTTTTTTTCAAAAGTTAATAAACATCATGAAAATTTAACAAAAAATTTTGGTCAAGTTTTATTCGAATTTTATGAACGTTATTTGAATATTTTAAATTATTTTATAGTATTTTGTAATATATGTCAATTATCAAAATATAAAAATATATAAAAAATAAACTCTATAGCCTTGATTATTTATTAAAGAATTTATTGCAAATTTTCTTAATTCAAAATATATTTTTTTTAAATTAATTAAAAAAATTATTCATCATATTAATAAGAAGATTAAAAAAACTATAAAAAGAGAGTAAATATGTGATTTCTTACAAATCACATGATCATAATCTTAAACGTAAAAAGTATTTATGTTATTTCAACCATATAAACTTTTGATTAAGAATTAAATTAACCGAAAAATTGGTCAAATCATCAAACCCGTAATGAATCGCAACCATGCATATGAAGATGATCCAAAAGAAATAAAAGTAAAGCAAATATTTTGTTCAACACATACAATCACAAAAAACATTTATGTAGTTAACTCATATTTAGCGATTAATGAATGATGAGTCAAGGTTCTTCAAGGCCTAAAATAAGATGGGTGATGAGACTTTTTTTTTATTAAAAATTGTTTGTTTCTAATACTCCACGTATGTATAAAACAAGATGGCCACACTCGCGCATGAAACTCAATCAACCTGATAATAAACAAAACCCTCAAATTAACCGAATCACTAAAAACCAAATCGATCACCTCAATCAATCAAAAACAGAAAAGGTTCTGATCATAAAAAGTACTACTTTTATACGTTTAAGGAATAATCACAAAAACCCCAATTAACCGAATCACTAAAAACTTAATCGATCACCTTAGTCGGTTAAAAACCTAAAAGGTTCTGACCATAAAAAGTACTACTTTTATACGTATAAGGAATAATCTCAAAACCCCCAATTCCGAATCACTAAAAACCCAATCGATCACCTCAATTAATCAAACACCGAAAAGGTTCTGACCATAAAAATGGAAAACAACGTCGGGGTCAAACAAAATCATAATATTCCGATCGTCACCAACCCAATCAAAGATTCAAGGCAACCGTCATGCTGAAAACACCTCATCATATCTCGACCGTCACTAACCCAATCAAAGATTGGGGGCAACCGTCATGGTAAAAACACCATCAAAACATCATTAGAAAGAAACAAACACATATCTGAAAAGATGAGTGACATTAGGTATGAGCGGTGTGTGTGTGTGTGTATTTTGTTAAGATGAGATAAATAAGATTAGGTATGGGTGGTGTATATGTTTTTAGGTTGAGAGGAAAACCCCCCTATTAACTGAATCACTAAAAACCCAATCAATCACCTCAATCAATCAAAAACCAAAAGGTTATGACCATTAAAAGTACTATCTTTTTTACGTTTATGGAATAATCATAAAACCCCAATTAACCGAATCACTAAAAACCCAATCGATCACCACAATCAATCAAAAACTAAAAAGGATCTAACCATAAAAATTGAAAACAACGACGAGGTCAAACGAAATCATCATATTCCGACCGTCACCAACCCAATCAAAGATTGGAGGCAACCGTCATGTTGAAAACACCTCATCATATCTCGACCGTCACTAACCCAATCAAAGATTCGAGGCAACCGTCATGGTGAAAATACCATTAGAAAGAAAGAAACACATATATGAAAAGATGAGTGACATTAGGTATAAACGGTATGTGTGTGTGTGTGTTTTGATAAGTTGAGATAAATGAGATTAGGTCTAGGTGGTGTATATATTTTTAGGTTGAGTGGAAAACCCCCAATTAACCGAATCACTAAAAACCCAATCGATCTCCTAATCAATCAAAAACTGAAAAGCACCTGACCATAAAAAGTACTACTTTTATACGTTTAAGAAATACTCACAAAACCCCCAATTAACCGAATCACTAAAAACCCAATCGATCGCCTCAATCAATCAAAAACCGAAAAGGTTCTGACCATAAAAATTGAAAAAAACGACGGGGTCAAAAGAAATCATCATATTCCGACCGTCACCATTCCAATCAAAATTTAGGGGCAACCGTCATGCTGAAATCACCTCATCATATCTCGACCGTCACCAACCCAATCAAAGATTGGGGGAAACCGTCATAGTGAAAGCACCATCAAAACACCATTAGAAAGAAACAAACATCATATCTGAAAAGATGAGTGACATTAGGTATGAACAGTGTGTGTGCGCGTGTTTTGATAAGATGAGATAAATGAGATTAGGTATAGGTGATGTATATGTTTTTAGGTTGAGTGGACAGATGTGCTGGCATAACACGTGTAAAAAAAATTCCGTCCAAAACTGAGTATATTACTAAAAAAAAGTAGTTCTTATAGACAATGTGAGTAACCACCACTTCCCTAAACGTATAAAAGTAATAATTTACAATTTTAACATTTTATTTTTCAAAATCTATACTTATGTTTTAAAATCAATTTGATATCAAAACTTATTTTTCCTAATCAATAAAAGTGATCAATCCATGCATTTTTGCTTGTAACATTATCGAATTTAAACAAATTTAGTCTTCAAAAGCTTATTTTTCCTCAAAATAGGCTGTCAAAAAGAGTCATATTGATTCATTTGAGAAATAACCGAGTTTTTTCTAGTATATGGTTTGAGAAATATCATTTTATATGTGTCTTGGTTAATTTCTTTTAATTCTTTAAGTATATCTACCATAATACCAAGTAAGTAAATGGTAATTAGATCTAAAATAAAAGATTAAATATATATTTAAGTCACAATCATTTAAATTATACACATTTTATCTTTTTTAATTCAATCTCACTAATAAAAAAATTTCTAAACAACCTATCAAATTATTAAATAAATAAAACACATATTTTTTTGTTTCTATAATTATTGTCACATGTAAAAAATCAAATAGTTTTAAACAAGTGTTATTATTATAAATATTTCTTTGATTTTTTTTAATGACACTTTTACTCTTATTTAGTTAAGTTAGAGTTTTTTACGAAATAATTGTGTTTAAAAAACATGTTTACCATAATGTGGTGTTATTAAAAATATTACCCAATATATAATGTTTCCTTTCAATTTTAAACTGAATCTTCTCTTCCTAATATTAGAACCACCGAACACAAGGAAAACTACTCTTTATTCTTCGTGAACATGTCAGTATAATCATATCTTTTTTCATCATTAATAAAATTAGAATTCTGTCTATATGTTCGGGGTGTTTGTTTAGGTTTATTTGTGAGCTTATGAACGTTTTTGATTTTGGCTTACTTGCTTCTTTAAAACGACTTGCGAAAGAAAACGTACACACTATATCGAAAAAGAAACTTGGAGGTCTTCTGAACACGCAACTTAGCGAAACGGTCCATATGCATACTGGATATAAACATAAGCAAAAGGAACGGTACTTCCATCCGGTGTACTCCGCCTAATGAATATAAACCTCCGAATGGCCACCTTTTTATGCGCAACATAGTCCTCATCTTTTAAACTAAACGTATCCACTTTATAACTCATCACACCATCACTTACCTGATTTCCACTTCCATGTAAACGAGCTTATTTAAGCTCATGAAACCCGCGTTGTGTCGTGCACTATGTATATTTAGCAAGTTCTTCGTCAGTTACAACTTTTCACCGTCTTTGTTTATTTTCGGAATGTGGTTCAGGGTTGTTGTATCGGCCTGAATCACGTGTGGTCAAGTGGTCTTTGAGTATGCACTCATTCAATGATGATATTAGGTATGTTTCAGCTTCGTTGTTTTTATTGTTTTTGAAGTGTGCGATGCATTCTGATGCGGCTATGGCGGTGATGTGTGGTTTAGGTTACCATCGTGGAGTGATTTGAGGAATGGTGTGAAGAAGTTGAAGAAAGTAATGACGTGATGGTGAAAGAAAATATATGACTATGCTATATGCTAATATTTGTCATATATACTATGAGTAATTATTTACAAAGAATACCGGAACTTTCCTTTTGTTATTGAAACGAGAAAAATAAGTTTAGAATCGAAAAGAAACATTATATATTTGGTAATATTTTTAAGAACACTATATTATTGTAAATATGTTTTTTAAACATAATTATTTAGTAAAAAACTCGTTAATTTAAAACGTTTTTACTGTTTGTAATTATGTTAAAGTAGAATTATATTCTCTATCTATTTTTGTAAGTGAATAAATTTTTTAAAAAATCTAAAATGAAATATTGATAATATTTGTTAGGCATAACAATTATTTGTCTAAACTCACAAAATCTCCATCCAATAACGTAAGAAAGATAACCGAGTATATCTTTTCGTTAGAAACAAATATCTTGCTTTTAAGGGCATTAAAAAGTGTGAATTGATTGGCATATAAGTGCAGTTAAATCACATTAATATCCTTTGAAAATGATCTGGTTCCACTTCAATCGCAATCCAACTAGACAACCACCATTGACTTTCATTTTTGTTACCTATGAAACAACATTGGCCCCTTCGCTAAGAAAAGGCAGGCGTTAGCTAAACAGATATATATTCACAGCAATGTAACATAAAATTAAAAAGATGAAAGAGACTTTGACAGGTTTATTGAGGTTTGAGTTTTTAAAATTAGCTTTTATGAAATAAGTTTTGTTGTGCGGGTTTATGAAAAGGATTTGTAACTTATTAATTTTAATAAGCCTCAATTTCATTAAAAAAATGCTAAAAACATTAGCTCGGGACTTACGAATTACTATAAATTATTTATTAGGTTTTGCTAACAGCAATTTAATAGGGTTTTTTAAGCATATCGTAACTGAAAATTAACATTTAATTAACAAAACATTTTCCATGTTTAAATGATATTAATTAAAAATTCAACATTTAATTAAAATAAATCATTTTATATTTAACTATACTTTTTATAATTAATATTTAAAAATGTATAAATATAAAAATAACGTTTTCAATAAATGTTGTTTTATACAAATAGAACGCTTAAGAAAAATTTATACGGCTGCTGTTAACAAAATCTATTATTTATTTAATCACAAAAATGTCTAACATATACTAAAAAATTATTCAATTATATATTTTTTATAATTTAGCAATAGTAAGCTCTGACTTTACTTATATGTCAAACAATTTTAAAAATACAAATTTCAACTTACAGCCCTACCCTAAGCTCTTCAACTCATTTCGTCAAACATAAGCTCATATATATAAATTAAGTAAATAATTTTTTTAATAAAGAATTAATAGTTAATAATTCAAGTCTGTAGTTCAATTGAGCAATATGTAAGACCTTAACCTTCGTGAAAAAACTCGAACTAAAGACCAGATGTAATAACGATCTTTTTAAAATTATTTTTAATGACCAAATGAGCTAACCAATTTGATTATTAAGTAAATAGATATATTACAAAGTTCATTGAGCTTTTACATATATGTGTCACGACTTAGGTGATGTTTTTCTTGTCAAAGATGTTATCTAACAACAATTTAATCTAATTCTTTAAGATGCGGCAAGACATTTGAGTTATTAAGATTGTTTGTTTTTTCTTCATGTCATTTAGAGGTGGTAAGGGACAACAACACTGTTAAAACGTTTGTTTTTTCGATAATTAAGATGTCGCTATGTATCGATCTTTCAAAAAGTTATAGTTTGGCTAAAGGGCCCGATTCTTGTAGTAACTTGGTCTACTTCAGCAGATTCGTACAAAGAGGAAGCAAAATAATATTTGCAAATTCATTGCATGTAAACTTGACCAATTTACTTTTTAGAGTGCAAAAACAAAAAGCAAGCTTGAATATATAAGGAAACAAAACGGCTTTTGTGTCTCCTAAAAGTGAGCAAGTGGCTGATGGATTTGAAAATGAAACACGGACCACTCGAGGGGGGTTTGGGCTCACTCTATGCCCACCCGTGCTTAGCCTACATTCTTCTGACTCACCCATTTGTCATTCCTTGCCTCACACAATCTAATCAACCAAGTCAACAATCAACAACTATAGTTGCATACATAAGACTGTATGCAATATGGAGACTTGTTCAAGATAAATTACCAGTTAGTTCGTTTCATTAATCGGGGCGGATGTTCTTAATAGGATTAGGTGACCAATGCAATCCCGTCTTCTGGGGCATCATGATGGCCGGGAATCTAGTTGGTCGACTAATTAAATGGGTGTTACACAAACTGGTTTGTATAACTCATGGTTATAAATAGCGTGAAGCGTAGCGTTGCGGCATGTCCAAGCTACACGCTTTAGCGGCTAAGGCGAAACTTTAGCGTTCTTATAGCGTGGCTTATAGCGGCACAACATATAAAAATATTTATTTGTTTTATGTATTTCAATACTATATTTATATTATGTTCATAATAAGTGATGTAGATAATAATTAATGCTATAAAACTCTCCTTACATATAATAATATTCATCTTTTGGAGTTGAATTCAAAAAATAACCGCACCTCATGTCGTAGCGCGCTTTGACCTATTGCGTAGCGCGGAGGCCATGCCTCAAGCTTTAGCGCGCCTTAAAGCAGGCTATAGCGAGCTATTACTATAACTGCAGCATGGCTGCATGGGCCATGCATGATGCCTCTCGTGTTTTTGTTAAAGGTTGCGTTATTGAATAGCTAGGTTGTAAAATGTAAACGAATATAAACTGACGATGTTAAGGCTTTAAAGATATTCTATAGCCTAAGATCAAGTCTTCAAGATGAACACTAATACAAGAACAATATTTTTACCTCAAAAAGTTTCATGCAAGACTTTACCAAATAGAGAGTCTAGACTAGAAATGAGTTCTTTCATAAGAGAGCAAGAAACGTAGCGAGTCATCTCTAGGAGAATGGTTTGGAGAATATAACTTTATCTATGGATTTTAGTGTCTCTTTGAATACGTATAGAACATCTCATATGGTATGGTTCTTTGATACAAATGGAGATGAATTTGAACTCTTGTTATTTGATAAAAATGAGCTTGAGTTGCTCAAGCGACCTGTGTCGTGTATGTTTGCTGTAAAACTTGCTAAGCAGTACTTGAGCGCTCGGATACCTTGTAGCGAGTAATTGGGTGAGTGTTAAATTGAGGACTTAATCTGTCACCCCATATTAAACTAAAAGGACTTATTGTATGTGTTTTTATTCTTGCAGTTATATCTTTGGATGGTTGATGAATTGCTTGGTTAATGTTGAGGACTGAAGTTGCCATTCTCCCATTATTGAAGACTGGACCAGCCCAATCCCATGTGTTTGGCCCATATGTCAAACGGCTCTTTGAGCCTTATGTTTAGATAAAAGAGAGGAGCGTCCTCACTTTGCTTGTATCGCTCATTATGTAAACTGTGTGTGATTTACACACAGTGCTCTCTCTCTCTCTCTTTCATCTTGATCTTGTAAACCCTAGTTTGATCTCGTTTTTCTTTTTGCTTTGATTGTAAAACTATTATCAAATAGATAATAGAGTTGCAAGTGATTAGCACTGGTAACTTTGTTTTTTCATCTTATTTTATCTTTTGAATCTTTGATAAATAAAAGGTTTTGATGTTTAAGGCTATTCTGATCATGTTTTTCTACATTGTATCAGAGCCTGGTTACTAAAACTTGATGAAAAAAATTTTAGGGTTTGTTTAAAATTGGGGGTTTTTGGTTATTTATACTTTTTTGATAAGATCTGCTATTGAAATAGCTAGATCTGTTAATATTACTTCTTGAATCAAAGTTTTGAACCTTTAATTTTTTTGAGAAAAAATTAGGGTTTCTGAGATCTGCTCTCTTATTCATTATTATTGTCGATTGGGTTGATTGGTGGTATTGTCCATTGATTATAGTGATTTTCCCTTATTTTTTTTCAAAAAAAAATTAGGGTTTCATTTTTTGATTGGTGGCTTGTTCGATTGGTGGTGATTCACTCTGGTTCCTTGTTGATTCGCTGGTTTTGTCACTTTCCCCAATTTTTTCCTTGAAGAAATTTTTGGGGGTTGTGACTTGGAGGTTTCGTCACTTCTTAGACTAAGTGAATCTAAGAGTGACAGTTCGATTGAGCTTTGGTTTATAGCCCTGTAACACCTCTGCTTCTCTCTCTTTGATTTCTATTTGTCTTTGTCTGTTTATTTAATATTGCTTGTTTATTTGGGGGTTTAGTAGTTTTTATTCTTTCATACCCTTTATTTGGATCCTCACTTGCTGCTTGCCCTTGACCTGCCACCCTTGAGTGGTTTGGATTCCTGGGAACTTTGTTTGTAGTATTGTGAGTTATTTTTTTGACCTCTTGACCCTTCACCATGTCTGAACATGGTGATGATGATGCTATAAGTGTAACTGACCCAGTTACACTTATTAGCAAGCTTGACCTGAGTGACCCATTGCACTTGCACCCTAATGACTCAGCTGTTCTAACAGTTGTCAATGTGAAACTTAAGGGAACTGAAAACTATCAAGTTTGGGCTAATGCTATGTTACTTGCTTTGGAAGGGAAAAATAAAATTGGTTTTATTGATGGTACTTGTAAAAGGTCTGTAACTGATGAGGTTTTAGCAAGGCAATGGGACAGGGTCAATGCTGTTGTGTTGGGTTGGATTCTTAACTCTATTTCTGAGGAACTTTTCCTTAGACAAATTTTTTCAAAAAAGGCCAAACATGTTTGGAAAGAGCTAAAGGAAACATATCATAAGGTTGATGGTTCTGTCATGTTTAACTTGCATCATAAGATCAATACATTGAAACAAAATGGTTGTAACTTGTCTGATTATTATCACAAATTGAATGCTCTCTGGAAACAATATGATGCTATGATTGAATTACCTGCTTGTGTTTGTTCTGCTTCTAGTGAGTTTAAAAAATATAATCAGTTATTGAAACTTATGCAGTTTTTAATGGGGTTGGATGATTCTTATATGAGTATTAGGAGTTCTATATTCTCTAGAGAAAGTCTTCCTGATGTTAAGGGGGATTATGCCATCATCTCTGCTGAGGAATCTCACAGAATGGCTTCAAGCAGTGGTTCTGGGCACTCTCAAAGGGCTCAGACCACTGCTTTCTTGTCTAATGGCCCACCAGAAACAATGTTCAAAGAAATCAGAACCCTAATGCTAATATATTGAGACCTATAACCAACAACTTTAATCAGAATGGTAATCAAGGCAACTTTAGACCTAACAATGGTAATACTGGTTTTAGACCTAATAATCAGAATGTTGTGAGACCCAACTTTACCTCTAATGCTGAATTGGTTTATGAGAACTGTGGGTACAATGGTCACACCATTGATAGGTGTTTTAAGATTATTGGGTACCCTAGTGATTTTGTTCATAAAAAAGGGGAAATCAAAATTTCAAAGGGAAAAATGTGGCTAATAACTCTGTTGGTTCTAATAGTGCTACTGGTTTTTCTAATGAGCAAATGGCTACTCTTCTCTCTCTTTTTAAAGATAACAGTAGAACTGGAAAGAATGTACAAGCCAATATGGCAGGTACTGTTTTTAACTCTAGCAAGGTTTTTAATGAAAACTTTGATAAGTTTTATTTTTCTAATACCAGTTCTAAACTTGGGATGACTTACAAGGGGAAGGTTATTGACTCTGGGGCTAACCAACACATGACTGATAGTGATAGGGAACTTGAGAATGTGTTTGATATCTCTCATCTTAAAATCAAAGTTGCTCACCCAAATGGTACTGAGGCTATTATAACTAAAATTGGTAACCTTAAACTTCCTAATGGTCTGATTCTTGTTGATGTGTTGGTTATCCCTGAGTATTGTGTTACTTTGATATCTGTGCATAAGCTTGCTAAAGATAATAGGATTTTTGTTGTGTTTGATGAAACCATGTGCTTCTTTGTTAACCAGGATTTGAATCTGAAAAAGGTGATGGGGATTGGTAAACAATGTGGTGGTTTATACTATTTAGATACTGAAGGTATTAATTGTAAAAATCAAAACAAACTTGTTACCTGCTCTCTGTCTCATTATGATTGGCATTGTAGACTTGGACACCCTGCTGACCCTGCCCTTAATGTGCTTAAACAATCCTTAAAAATTGATAAAGATGAGAAAACCTTTTTTTGTAAAGTTTGTCAAAGAGCTAAACAAACAATAAATCCTTTTCCTTTAAGTGATCATAGAACCAAAAAACTTGGTGATATTGTTCATCTTGACTTGTGGGGTCCTTATAGGGTTACTAGTCACTCTGGCCATAGATATTTCTTGACTGTTGTGGATGACTATATGTCACACCCTACCATGGCGGAATATGGGGCAAGACGTATGGATATCATCACAACATGGCGTGTCTATAGAGATAACTATATGAAATAAGAAATGTCATAAAATGGTGACACAAAAGTCATGACAATATCTCAACAATGCAGGAGTCTAGGTAAGTAGGTAACAATCCTACCACTTACCCAAGACAAACAATAAAAATAATCCAAACAAACATATAGGTGCCAACAATATCACTTATTCAAAACACATAAAATAACTAAGAAGGAACGGGGATCTCATTCTAAATGCATTTCCTACGCTCTCCAAATCCTAGCCACTTATGTTCTCATGCTTAACCATAGTATCACCTGAAAGAGACACTAAAACACGTCAACATAAAGTTGGTGCGTAGAATATTGATAAACTATGAATCTATGAAGTGGGTTGAAGATTCCTAGAGAGAGAAACTAGAGAGAAAAAGTGAGAGAGAAACTATGTGTATTTTATTCAAATGAAAGTATGGAATGATCAACAACCAACCCCTTTCCATGGTGGAAAGGGGTATTTATATCCAAGGCCTATATTGGGCTTGGGCCGACCCATGACAAGCCCATGGGTCGGTTTCTTACTTAACTCAATAAGTAACATTAACTACGAGCTATTACAACATGAATAATATTGTGGAGTGACCGATACTTCTAATATACGCTAAAACGTATTTCTAACAATCTCCCCCTAAGGGAGGTCACTCCACGTTACAAAGTTCTAAACCTAGCATACTATACTAAGTCTTCGTTCTTTAGCTCGTAGTCTTTTCTTCTTTCTTTTTGTTGTGAATATGTTTATTTGATCTTTTAGGCTTTGGCTTGAGAGCATTGTTCTTTTGACCAATCACGTGCGATCTTTGCCTTCTTGTGATTCTTGCCTCCTCGTGACTTCATGTCCCACACACTTATGTCTTTTTGTTGAATTCTCGAAAGCTTCAGAGTTTGATACAACGGAAGACTTCATTTTGCACTTTCTTGAATTTTGCTGAACTTTGATGCAGAAAAACATAAGCATGTGGGAACGACTTCTACAGGTACACCGCAACACCACCGTCTTCAACTGGTACACAGCAACGCCACCGTCTTCAACAGGTACACAGCAACGCCACCGTCTTCAACAGGTACACAGCAACGCCACCGTCTTTAACAGGTACACAGCAACGACACGAATAAAATGGCTTTGACATTTTATTCTAATTCGGTAGCATTTTACCTCCGGTCGGTGAAGACCGTTGGACGATATTAGATATCGTACCCGTGACGGATAGTTTCAATTAAGTAACTTCCTGACAGGATTTCGCGGGTAAACCCGTTCTCTTTATTCGACCGTCCAAAGCTGACTGCGAACATAAAGAGTGAATCACTTGGATAAATTATCCTTGTGATTGAATCCGTCAATTCATGAAACCTGGAACAAGTGAATTTCAATTAAGATTTTCACCATCGTTGCTTTCCAGTTATCACGAGCTCAATTCATAAAGAATCTTGCACGTTACCTACCAAGTGCTGTTTGATGTTAACACTAGAAGGATTTCCACTCGTCACTGTGATGAATAAAGAGTCACTCTGAGTGTTCTGGCAAGATCATATGATAATGCGTAGAGGCCTGAAACGAGTTTAAGTTCAATTAAGAATTAAACCACTGTTTCTTTCCAGTTTTTCACAAGATTGGTTCTAAAAGAACCGCACGTGTAGCCTACCATGAGCTTGTTTGATGTTGGCTCAAGCAGGATTTCCATCTTCATTGTAATACTTGCGTATTACTCGGATGTTCTGGCAGTATTACAAGAATACTGCGTAGGACTCATAAAAATCTCTTACTTTTCACAGTGTGTGAGAAAGCAAGAAATAAATGGAAAGTGTCCTAATGAGACTTTTGATGATCTCGTGGCTCTAGACTCGATAGTGCGTTTTGATTTAGTGAGCGATGGCTGGAGAGGAGTGCCACCTTTTCAATATCAGTCTATTCGGAGTGAATAAACCAATAGATAACGTGTTGAACTCCGTGTGATTAAAACAAATACCTTTTGAGAGATATTTGAGTTAGCTGAGAAGGGTTGTGCATTGCATCACTGGGTCCATGATGTCTTTCTTCAATATCGAGAATCATTAACTAAAATGATCTCAATAGCATATGTATTGACCCGGTTTCTGCCTAAAGTTGTAAGGAGGGCTTCTTTCTTTACACCCTTTATCTTTACATTTCTTTTTCATTCTTCAACCCCTTCAGTACTTACTAATACATCATCACTAGCACCTTGTTGTGATTGTTCCAGTGCTAGCATCAGTAATTAGTCGGTACTCAGCTACGTTCACAATCTTTCTCCATCTTTCCTAGGATTTCTAATTCTATCTAGGGAATTGTCCTTGGGAAGATTCCATCGGCTCTGATGAATCATTGGACTAAACCTATTCCTACCACCCTTTTGTCACCACATTCGTCGTGAATTAAGCGTGTTTTGGGAAGGTATAGCCACCATGAAAAATCCTTGAAAATCACTTAAGGTACTAGTGATATTGAAATCAAAAGTTTTGTACCTTAGGTGTTTTGTTCATCAAAAACGCTCCCCCTTAACACGTGCTTTACACATATTAAGTTGTATTATCGTTAAGTCTTTTTCATCTTTTAGCCAAGTATCATTTAAGTCTCCTTAATCCCATTTTCTCCCCTTATCCAAAATGTTAACCATTAATATTTGGGATATTGAATGGATTAACCGGTCTTTGGGTAAAAATGAAATCGATGTTTGGCCATAGAACATGTTAATGCTCCCCCTTAAATTAATAAGGGATAGTTGTAGTGCTTTAGTATGATATATTTTGAAAGATTTAGAATCTCGTGAGAAATTCTTGAAAAATTATCATACCTTAACACTACATCAAGCCGTAAAAGCACAATATTCACAATTTTACATATTCACAATTAAAAACCAATATAAAGTGGACCTGAAATGTACGACCCATTAGATGGATCGTTGTAGTAACTTGTGGTGCACTCCATATGGTCTTCCACCAACGAATCTTTCTAAGCTCCTCATCAATCTACGTTCACGGAGCTTTTGATCAATCTTCTTCATTCGGAACAATTATCAATCAAACAACCCTTCATTCGGAACTCTTCATCCGGAACTCTTCATTCGGAACTCTTCATCCGGAAGTCCTTCATTCGGAACTCTTCATTCGGAAGTCCTTCATTCGGAACTCTTCATCCGGAAGTCCTTCATTCGGAACTCTTCATCCGGAAGTCCTTCATTCGGAACTCTTCATTCGGAAGTCCTTCATTCGGAAGTTCGTCCGGAACTTCTTCATTCGGAAGTTCGTCCGGAACTTCTTCATTCGGAAGTTCATTCGGAACTTCTTCATTCGGAACTCTTCATTCGGAAGTCCTTCATTCGGAAGTTCGTCCGGAACTTCTTCATTCGGAAGTTCGTCCGGAACTTCTTCATTCAGAAGTTCATCCGGAACTTCTTCATTCGGAAGTTCATCCGGAACTTCTTCATTCGGAAGTTTGTTCAGAACTTCTTCATTCGGAAGTTTGTTCAGAACTTCTTCATTCGGAAGTTTGTTCAGAACTTCCTTCATTCGGAAGTTTGTTCAGAACTTCCTTCATTCGGAAGTTTGTTCAGAACTTCCTTCATTCGGAAGTTTGTTCAGAACTTCCTTCATTCGGAAGTTTGATAGCCTTGTCCATCCGGAAGTACTTAACGCACCCTTAGAGTTGAGCGAGACGGATTGAAAATCGTTTTGATGACGAAGATGATTTAATATTTTCTCCCCCTTAAACGATGACCCGTTTTCTATTTAAAGAGCTGTAGTCATTGTTTAAAGAGTCAAGTATTGATGAAAACTTTTCCAATTAATGTCTTTAAAAAGATTGATTCGAGGTGGCAATAAGATTTCTCTTATTTTGACAAATTAATGCACTAAGACGTACACTAACTCGTGTTAGACCAAGTTGTAAAGTAAACTTGATCCCTTTGCATGATTTGGCTTGTAAATCATGCCCGAGAAAATTAATTCCCGTTGTGAGCCAACGTTTTCCAAGGAAATACGTGACCAACTGATCAATCTATCTTCAAGGAGTTGCACAGATCCAGAAGTGCTACGCCTCGTGTCTTGACATCCAGCATGATCGGCATCTGCGTATGATATTAAAGCAATAGAGGAATCTTTCGGATACCATAGACCACGATGAAGTGTTCCTTTGAGATACCGAAAGATCCTTTTAACAACATGTAGGTGCTTTTCGGTAGGCCGAGCCTGATACCGGGCACACATGCATACGACAAATTGCAAATCAGGCCTGCTAGCAGTCAGATATAGAAGGGTGCCGATCATCCCACGGTAAAGTTTTGGATCGAAAATAGTCCCATTCCTATCTTCATCTAACTTGGATTTCTCCACCATTGGAGTGTCCACGGGGTCACAATTTTCAAAGTTATATTTCTTTAAAGATTCTAGAGCATATTTGGATTGATTAATAAAGATGCCTCTGGGATTCTGAGAAATCTGTAATCCTAAGAAAAATGAAATTTTTCCCATCATTGACATCTGAAAGCGTGTGGACATTATCTTCTCAAAGCGTTTGGACAATTCTATGTTAGAGGCAGCAAATATTATATCATCAACATAAATTTGTACCAGAATCATGTCGTTGTCCTCCTTGAGAGTGAATAGAGTGGGGTCCACCTTGCCTTTGGAGAAGCCTTCCGAGATGAGATATGTTGAAAGGAGATCATACCACGCGCGTGGAGCTTGTTTCAACCCATAAAGAGCCTTCTTAAGCTTTTACACATGATTAGGAAACTCCGTGCTAACGAACCCATCCGGCTGACTAACATAGACTTCTTCCCTTAGTTCACTGTTCAAAAATGCCGTCTTCACATCCATTTGATAGACGATCATGTTCATATGAGCAGCATACGCAAGGAATAGTCTACTAGCCTCCAATCTTGCAACAGGAGCAAAAGATTCTTCAAAGTCTATACCCAAGGCTTGTTTATATCCTCTAGCAACCAATCTAGCCTTATTCTTCAATACTGCACCCATCTCATCAAGTTTAACCTTATAAACCCACAACAAAGTAAGGATGTTAACCTTGTCAGGAAGAGGAACTAATTCCCATACTTCAAGTCTTTGGAATTCATTTAGTTCCTCCTACATGGCTTCAATCCAAGATTATTGAGTCATAGCCTGTTGCCAATTTTTAGGTTCAACTTCGGAGAGAAATGCATCAAAGTAGCAATAGAGTGCACTCTCTTGTAATTGATGGCGTGTAGAGACTGGTCGATCTAGATCTCCAATGACATTCCTAATTGGGTGATGTTTTGTCCATTTGGTGCTATGATTTTCAATCCGTGGTGGTCTGGAGTGAACAATAGAAGGAGCTTCTTCTGAGGTAGACGCGGCTGAAGGGTTTTCAGGTATCGGTACACCAAAGAAAGGAAGCTCTTTTAGGTGAGCATATTCCAAATCGTGATCAATAGAATCCTCTTCCACATCATTAGGCACAATTAAGGGTGACGATTCAGGTGTAGTTTGAGAATCACTTGGTAAAGGTGCATCTGGTTCAATGTTAATTGAAGATGCATTAGATAAAGCTTCATTAGCTGGAGCAACAACTTCAGGGATTGGAGCTATCACTACGGGTGCTGGAACTTCATCATTTGGGGGATCAAAGAATTCATCAAACAACGGTTGAAACAGTTTATCCCACTCGGGCCTTGTAGGTGGTAAAAATGATGTAGAAGTAGGATTATTGGGAACTAATCCGGAACTAATAGCCCCGGTTCCCATCTTATGAAGCGCGGGTTCAGAGCTGCGTTGCTCAGAAGCCATCGCTGTCAGCTCATCGAAATCTGCGTCCATAGTTTCTACGATCTTACCAAGACGACGGTTGTAAATTCGGTATGCTTTCTTGGAGGGTGAGTAACCAAATACAAATACCTATATCGGCTTTCGGTTGAAGCTTGCCCAAGTTCTCACTATTAATGTTTGGATAACAAAGAGCACCAAACACATGAAAGAATGAAACATCGGGTTTACGATCATGTAGAAGCTCGTAAGGTGTTTTTCCATGGCGTTTCCGAATGATAGAACGGTTTTGGGTGAAACATGCAGTAGATATAGCTTCTGCCCACAAGAACAAAGGAGCGTTCGCATAAATCAGCATAGTCCTAGCAGCTTCCATAAGCGTACGATTCCGTCTTTCAACGACACCGTTTTGTTGTGGAGTGCGTGCAGCGGATGTTTCATGTGAGATACCAACTTCTTCATAGTAATCACGAAGAGTCTGGTTGACGAACTCTGTTCCATTGTCTGTACGAATACGGCGGACAGTAGTATTTAAACGTACCTGAATGAATTTCAGAAAAGTGATGATAGCCTTCGGTGCTTCATCTTTTGTACGTAGAAATCTAACCCATGTAAACCTGGAGAAATCATCCACAATAACAAGAATGAATTTCTTACCGCTCACACTTTCAGTTCTCATTAGCCCACAAAGATCCATATGCAAAAGGTGAAGTTTTTCTTGATTGGTGTCTTCAGCTTTGGGCTTGTATGATTTCTTGGTACTTTTCCCCCTTGAACACGCGGAACATAAATGATCCTTGTGAAATTTGAGCTTTGGAAGACCACGAACTAATTCGTTTTTAGCCAGATGATTAATAGCATCAAAGTTGAGATGAGATAATCTGCGATGCCATAACCATGACTTGGTCTTAGATGCTTTAGAGAGAAGACATATTGGAGAGGCGGCCATCATCTCTTGTAGGGACAAAGTATAAAGATTTGCACCACGAGGCCCCTTCAACAAATCTTTTCCTTCCAAGTTGCGGATGAAACAAGTATGTTGTCGAAAAGCAACCTCTAGGTTGGAATCACAAAACTGTCCTACCGAAAATAAATTATGACCAAGACCTTCTACATAGTATACCCTTGAAATCGTAACATTTCCAATCTGATATTCACCATAACCCATTATCTTTGCAATATGATCATTACCGAATTTAACCGTTCCAAGAAACTTGCTGACGAAATTTCGGAGCATCGAGCGATCTCCGGTCATATGCTTTGAACAACCGGAGTCCAAATACCAGAGGATGATTTGGACCACCTGAAAATATCACCAGACGAGGACAATGTAGAGGTATCGGAATCTGAATGTTCCTTGTTATTAGCAGGTACAGATTTAATAATCTTAGATTTGCTAACTTTAGGTTTCTTAGATTTCCTAGCCTTCTTCTTCCTAGTTGGTGGTGTAGATTCTAGTTGGCTTAAATCCTGAGGTATTTCTTCACTGATAGGCACTATAGTGGGGGCTGACCTAATTAAAGGGCGCTGTTTCCATACTTTAGTGCTAGTGTGCCTAACTAAAGGACGCTCAGACCTAACCTCAATGGATGCATTCCTAGTTAAAGGGCACATTTTTCCATCTAATGTAAAGGTCCTACCAATGGGACGCCATTTCCAGCCAACTTGGGCACGAGTTCTACCAGTTGGCTTCCATTCAAGATCATTCCTAATGGCATTCATTTCATTCACATGATCAATAAGACACAAATCATGACGTTGGGAAAACATACATTCATTACAATTCCAACATTTCAAATCAGAATTCACAAATGGTTTAGGCTTCTACACAGGCGCAGAGCTTTTAGTCTTAACATGATTCTTTTTCTTTAAATCTGAACTAACAATCCTATGGTGAGCTTCTACTTTCTTCTTGTTGGTACTACTAGTGGAGGGCTTGATCTTATCTTTCTTGAGTGGCGATCCTTTAGCCTTAGTAGACTCTTTTACTCCTGTAGAAGGCAAAGTGGGAACATTAGCAACAGATTTTAAAGGTGCCTTACTTGATGGTTCCAATGACGGTTTTGCTCCTGGGGTCTTATTGAATGGAGTTACAACAATGGGTCGATTAGTGAGTAGCACAGAACCTGGTTTACCTATGTATTGCAAATATGCTAAGCAATATTGAACTCGCTTAATATATTCATGAGCCGAATACTAGTAGCTACTTGAGGGATCTAAGGCATAAAGATCGTCTAAAATATCCCTAACAAGATCTACATGCTTAATGGCATTCCTCATATAATCATCGTAGGTAACCGGGTTGTTCTTATGGAGTGGGTTCTTATAAAGCACTACTGACTTGGTTGTTGGAGCACTAGAGGACGGTGCAGAGTTGGTAGCTAAGTTATTAACAGCTTCTTGTCGGGTGAGAAGAAGTGTCTCCTTTAACTCGGCCAAAACCATGTTTTTATCAATGAGTAGGATGTTTAAATCAGAGATTTCCTCACATTTTTGGTTCAATTGTTCAACATAAGATTGTTGCTGTGCCGCATTAAAAGCGAAGCGTTCTTCTAGTGAACCATAAAGTTTGGACATTCCCTGTCTTGCACGATCCATATCCCCTAGAATAGACGATAGTCTAATTTCTAAGTCCTGGTTTTTATACTCTGCATCCTCTAGTTCCAATTTTAGTGTTTCATTTGATGACACATCTCTCTTCAGTCTCATAATCTCTTCCTCTAATGCCTTAACTATTGCAATCATCTTGTCACTCGTCTCAACACCGTTTTCACAACCATTTGTTATCAAAAGATCCTCATTTTGAGTTTGTTGTTTTAATTCTAAAGATATACAATGTTGTTCAAGTTGATTAAAGCGTTTTGAAAGTAAATTGTAAGAATCTTGTAGCTTTAAAAATTCAGCGTTAGATTCGTGACAAGAATGATTATCTACCTCATTTACAGTATCAGCAACATTTACAGAGAGATCACACACATCATCACATATATTCACAGCATCACAGTTAATCATAGCGGATGTAAGCTCATTCGAATAATTAACATTCACAGTAGTAAGCACATCACACGAAATTACTTGGGACAAGAATCGGTCATATTCGGACAAAATCTTTTCCTTTTCAATTAATTGTAGTTCGTAAGCGGTGTCCATTTCATAAAACACTTTTTGAACTTCTGCAATTTCAAATTCAAGATTTTCCGAAAGAGATGCAAAACTTCCTTTTAGACTTTCGACAAACGGATTGATCTCATTCTTAAACACCTCGTTCATGTGTTCGAAAGCCCATTCTCCGGCGTTTAGGCCATTTGAAGTCGTACATTCCAAAATGACCTTGTCAAAATTAGTAAAGTATTGATTAATCTCTTGCAAGTTTAACCATACAGTGCTAACAGGTGGAAGATCCTTTGGAATTTCCTTAGGTCCTTCCATTTTGACAAGTGTAGGAAGTGTACTAGGATTTTCTTCATTTAACATGTAGGTTGGTGCTGTAATAAGATCTTTGTCCATATGGAAGCGAATTCTAAAATCCGTTTTAGCAAGCTCCTGATTCATTTTAAAATAATCACAATCGGGATATTTTGCAGAGTTGTATGACCGATTCTCATCAACTAGATCCTTATTAGTGCGATCCTCGAAAATAACAATCGGGTCTAAGACCAATCCTAATTGGGTTGCATTATAAAGTCTAGGACTATGGATAAAAGCTTGTTTTGCATACCGTGGGTTAGGGGGAAGGCCTTTTTGACGCGATAAGTTAAACTCTCTAAAAGATGCATCAAATAAGTGTACTAGTTGAGAGGCAGCGTATTGTCTTAAAAGCAAATAATCTAGACTTCTAATCTTATTAGCAGCATTAATTTTCATTTCATTCTTTTTAGACTCGAGTAACTCAAAATCCGTTTGAAGTTTTTGAAAATTAGTGACCACTAACTCTTTTTCTTTAAGTTCGTTAGAAAGATCTGCTCTTAAGGTTTCAATTTCTTGCAAATGACCCATTTGTTTGTTTCGAAAATGATCATATGCGGGATTTGTTAGAACACTAGACGAAGGAACTAATTCCAAAGTTTGAACTTTCTCGTTGCATAAGGCAAGCTCATCAGACAAATTCTTATTCTTAGCTAGGGTTTCTAAGAGTGCAGCATTCATTTGGCTAAGTAATGTAGCAGGAACCATGACCAAATCTTGTTGAGCAGGAGTATGCGTATGCGAAATGGCTCCCGGTTATGATTCACTCAAAGTCTGGGGACTCACATTGATATTACTATCATTGATTGTCTCCTCATTTGAAAGACTCACCACCGAAGACTCATTCGAATCAGCACGCTCTTGCACAACTTGATGTGGTTGAATACTAGCATCAGTGGTATTATCAGTGGTATTAATAAGTACCTCAGATCTTTTTTCTGGCCCTAGGCTAGAGATAGTTGCCATAAAAGCTGCCTGTGCAGATTGAAGTTCATCACAGTCTGAATCATAAGCATCAAGATCATCTGCTTGGTATGCTGCATTCTGTGTGGTGACAACGTCTTGTTCAACAATCCCTGGATCAGCAAGAAATGCAAGATCCTCTTCATCAAGTTCCCTTCCTTGTGCCTGAGCGTTCACCAGATAAATCTTCTCTGCAAACCATTGACCATCCCTTCTCCTCTTGGGTTTTTTGCAATCCCTGGACATGTGACCTTCTTCCTTACAGTTGTAGCATGTAATCATTCTCAACTTGCCTGTGGAATTAGCCCGTGGAGGAGTGTTGACCGTTGGAGCAGGATTGACCGTGCGTGCATTGGTGGTTGATGTAGTAGGTCTCCCCTGATAAGGTTGAATAGGTTGAACCATCACCCTACCATTATCAATAGTAGCTTGTTGGCGAGAATTGGATGAATTACTCAGTTGATTGTTAGTAGGAGCTGGTCCTCTAAATCCTCGTTTGCTTAATGTCCTTGTGAGATAAGCAGACATAGTGGTTAACACTTCAACTGGGTCAGTTCCTTGTTTGAATACAGGAATGGGGACTTCCTCATCATCACAATACATTGCTTGGTCTTGTTGAGCTGCATAATCACTAGAAGGAATACTCATGTGATCAGAGTAGCTTGATGGATATGCTGCATTCTCTTGATAAGAAGAATATGAAGGCTGAGCATAAGGTGCAATGCTTGCTGGGTGAGGTTGTGAAGCATATTGTGATGAAGATGCATTAAACCAATATTGTTGCTGATGTGAGGTGGGTGGTTGCAGTAGAATCGAATATTGGGGGAAGGTTGGTGTCATGTAAGGTGATGGATGATAGGCTTGATGTCCCAAGATATAAGGAGTGTTGTTGTGTGACAAGCTTGGTTGATTCGCCATCAAAGCTAAGGAATCAGGGTACATACCTCGAGGCGAACGGTGCATGATCACATGTTTCTCATGCTGCTGAAGAAAAGCATATAGTTGATCCAAATTGCACTTATGCAAATCCCTGGTTAACTTAACATCGGTAATATACTCACCCCATTCAGCTTGAGGTAAAGTATTCAAAAATTTGGTGTTAACCTGGAATGGAGCAATCACGAGATTGTATACATTCAGATCATTCATGAGAGTAGTGAATCTGAAGTAATAGTCGTGAAGCGTTTCCCCTGGGCTGTACGTGAATCTATCAAACAGATCATACAACTGACATTCCCTTTCCTGTTTGGTAAGAGACGTACCTTGTAGCAACACCTTTAGACGTTCCCATAAATCCTTTGCCACCGTATACTGACTTACCATTCGATAGATGTCATGTGGAAGAGCTTGGAGAATGGTTTGAAGAGCCTTTTCGTCTGCATCGGCAACAAGTTGTTGAGCTGGTGTAAGTTCTTCAAACTCTCTTGGTCGAGTCACATTGTTAACCACGATGGTACCATAGTCAAGTGGACCATTTAGAATTGACTTAACCATAAGCCTCCCATATATCGGTTTTCCCTTAAGGTATGACATCATACGGCCTTGCCATGCTTCAAAGACTTCTTTAATGAGCATTGGAGGGCGATTATCCGTTCCCGTAATGACGGAAATGTCCGTAAGTGATGTCATCTGAGGCATTAATGAATTCGGATTCATTTTGTTCACTTCAAAGAGACAAAGATTATCGGTTGATCGAGCAGTGAAGTAAAGTTTGTGAGTTTTGTTGAGTTTTTGTTGTAAGAAACCAAGATTAAATCCTCTAAAAAATTGTCAAAAAAACAAGTGAAATATCCATTGATCCGGAACTTTTGTTGATTCGGAAGTGTTGATTCGGAAGATTTTGGCTCGGAACTCCTTGATCCAGAACTTTTGGTTCGGAAGATTTGATCCGGAACTTTCCTTGATCCGGAACTTTCCTTTGATCTGGAACTTTCCTTGATCCGGAACTTTCCCTTGATCCGGAACTTTACCTTGATCCGGAACTTTCCTTGATCCGGAACTTTCCCTTGATCCGGAACTTTACCTTGATCCGGAACTTTCCTTGATCCGGAACTTTCCTTGATCCGGAACTTTTGGTTCGGAACTTTCCTTGATCCGGAACTTTCCTTGATCCAGAACTTTTGGTTCGGAACTTTTTGATCCGGAACTTTCCTTGATCCGGAACTTTTGGTTCGGAACTTTTTGATCCGGAACTTTTGTTGATCCGGAACTTTTTGATCCGGATGTTTTTGGTTCGGAACTTTACTGGGTAAACAGAAACTTGATTCGTAGGGACAGTCGATCAAAAAATGATGAAATAAACCCAGATTTTTACCAAATAACCCAAAAAGTTTTGTGATTTCTACAATAATAAGTAAAAACTAATACTTATCTACTAATCCCAATCACAAAAACACCAAAAACTCCAAGAATCAAGATGGATCTTCTTAAAGAACACTAATACAATTAAAAACTAAATAACAACACAAATCATTACCTTAAATCACCCCATAGCTCTTGATACCAAATGTAGAATATTGATAAACTATGAATATATGAAGTGGGTTGAAGATTCCTAGAGAGAGAAACTAGAGAGAGAAAGTGAGAGAGAAACTATGTGTATTTTATTCAAATGAAAGTATGGAATGATCAACAACCAACCCCTTTCCATGGTGGAAAGGGGTATTTATATCCAAGGCCTATATTGGGCTTGGGCCGACCCATGACAAGCCCATGGGTCGGTTTCTTACTTAACTCAATAAGTAACATTAACTACGAGCTATTACAACATGAATAATATTGTGGAGTGACCGATACTTCTAATATACGTTAAAACGTATTTCTAACATGGTGAGAGTCATAGGTTTAGACTCCAACGCCAAAACCAAACCATAAGCTGTGAATAATAACCAAATAATAACATATGGACAAGGTGATACAAACATGCATTAACAACTAATATTCAAGATTAAACAACCAAACCAAATCCAAATCCAAATCCAAATCCAAGGCTCCCAGCCTTACCAACACCATACTCCCATAGGCGTCCAAACACTTATGAACCAATCCAAAGGCCCCGCCTTGCCAATATCCCCTTGGTACCAAGTCAAAACATAAACAATCAAGAATCAACTACTAGTTAATCACATAAGTATGCACACACAAGTCCATCACCAAACACAAAACATTCACAACATAATTTATAAATATCAAAACAGTGACTCTTCCATCCCATCTGAAAGTCAAAATCATTAGTAAACATGGGACTATGAAACTCACCTGATTGAGCTTCTCCAAAAGTCCGCGCACTAGCAAAAAGCTAACAAACCAAAAACACATAATCAAAACATGAACCAATCACTAAGACGGCTCATCAACCTATGATGGACATCTAACCTCCTCCTATATAAATACCTCATTTAAATGCTCTAAGCATCTCATTACACCCCTCTATAAAGCCCTTAACTCATTTTACTACATAACCCGTCCCGTTAATATTTTACCCAAAACAGTCCCAGTTTTAGGTCTCCAAACTATAAGTCAAACGCCCACCTAAACATACCCATGATCTATGTAAAGGGAATATTTATGCCCTTACATATGTTAGCTAAGACATCCCATTTGCCCCAACCTTAAAGCTACTGTTAAAGCCCCGATATATATATATATATATATATATATATATATATATATATATATATATATATATATATATATATATATATATATATATATATATATATATATATATATATATATATATATATATATATATATATATATATATATATATATATATATATATATATATATATATATATATACTTTTGTCTATCCAGATTTTACTGATTTTGAACATACAAAAAGTTTGTTATGATTAGGGGGTCTTACCCTAACCCACAATCTTAGCCCCAATGCAGATACTTCCTATAATATATAAACCATCTCCCATGTTCGTTTGAATTTCCCAATGCAACCCTAAGTACTCCAAACAACCCAAAACTTAAAAAGAAAACAGGCTGATTTCAAAACTGCTTTGACCTCCGACTGTTGTAACCTGTTTTTGACCCACTTCCAGACCTCCAATTTAGTTCTCGTTTCTTGCATTTTAAAGCCACTTAAATTACCTTTCTAGGGATACTTGGATCCCAAAATAAGAGTTTTTACAACTCCCTATATGATCAAAACAATTGACCTTAAATTCTGCCTAGTTTTTAAAAACGGGTTTAATTTATTTAACCTAATTAATTACCCATAACCCCAATAATTACAAGCCCTAAACCATCTAATCATTATGATATCATTAAAATACAGATTTTCATTTAAACCCTAACCTAAATTCATCATAAGATGATTATATAAACATTAAAAACAATTAATATAAAAAGGGTTATTGAAGATTTACCTTTGATTTATGAAAACCCCCAAATTTTATGAAGAACCCTAATTTTTTATGAAAACCACGAATGTTCTCTTTGCTCCAGGGATTATGATGTGTTTTGGTCCAATTAAAAACATTATATGATTAAACAAAAGAATCCTTACCCAATTATAAAAGCCTTGTTTCCTTTTTTATTTTCCCCTTTTTTCTTCTCCTTTTCTTGCGTCCAAAACCGACCCAACACCCCCTAATTTCGTTTTTTTAATATTTTATTGTTAGTTAATATCTTATTAATATTACCTTAATTTATATTAATTTATTACAACTCCTAAAACCTCCAAAACCTCAAAACCGTAAAACTAGTCAAATTTACGCGTTTACCGTAAAAGACGTAAAATATACACTTTTATAAAAAATCTCAAATTTTGAAATAAACTTTATAACTAAGTCCTAAATGACTTAAAACCATCCTGAAAAATATTCATATGACTAAATTCCTCATCCGAGACCTCAAAATGCTAAACCGTAAATCGTAAAAATACGATTTTTATAATACATATACGTATACATAAAACCATTATTAACACCATCTCAGTTCATAGTCACTACCATGTGAGCTCATGAACATGAAATCATCACACATCGTTTCACTCACAAGGTACCCCGTACCGGAAATGATATCCAAACCACAATCTATACACACCAATAAGCACATAAACAAGTAAAGACACGTAACTAGCACAAAATAAAACTAAGTGACGAACCTCAAAACCACAGTTGTCACATCACTCCCTCCTAATAGAAATCTCGTCCCGAGATTTACTCCTTAGGATCAAACACACAAAAAACAAATCACATGAGGATACTTGTTCTAAACGAACTCCTCTCATTTCCATGTGAACTTTAGTTCAAGTCTCAAATTACCACATATACTAACTAACAATACTTAAATTCACTGCCAAACTCTTGACCTCACAGTCAATAAATCTCACAAATGACTCTTTGATAAAACAAAGACTCTTATTAGCACAAATCCCGAATAACCAGACATGCAAATATGCATTCTCAAACAACATTTACCAATCTTAATACATGAAATATATCATATATACCACTCATTTCCCCCAGGTAATTATATGCTCATAAGCTACTGGTCCGATCTTTCCAAAGATCATAAATGGACCTACAAAACTCTACATCAACTCTTCTATTTTACCAAAACCTACCGCTCGTTACTATGGGTGAAACGTCCTACATAACTTTGTCACTAACTCTAGTGGTTTCCTCCTTTTCAACATAACATCCCTTGTTGCTCTCATCCTTTCCACAAACACCATTACCACATTAGTAGCCTCTTTTACCAATTCTAGTCCACAATGTGGACAACTCACCCTATCCTTTCATATAGTGCCTCAAATGGCATTCATCGACTTCTAGTATGATAACTATCATTATGAAAACTCAACCATCGCTAAAAAGTTTCCTAACTCCCTCTAAATAAATCACTCATGCCCTCGGTGTAACACCTAAGGTTGTATAAATATCTCACTTGCCTATCCTTTTCCAGTTAGTTGGATATACTCATATCCAATCATGTTCATCAACTCCCTTTAGTCCGTACTCCAAACTACCTAAAAATTCCAATTTCCTTACAAAGTGACCTATGACGGTCTTTCACATATCCATTAGTTCTTCCAATCCAAATCAACTTATGATCTATACACATCATCAAAAGGACGGTTATCTCAGTTAGTCTATCAACTGCCATCCAAACCCATGCTACAACTACTTCCATTAAATTTGGATAGCTCATTAGTAGCACCTATACACTTCTTTCTCACTTTTCCTCACGATGATTTTTTTATACTCAACACTTCCTTTATACCTACACAATGTCTTACCTTCAAGGTCACACTGCTCCTCATCTTTTCTCAGTTAGACCAAGCCCTTCGTCCCTATGGCACATCACACCTATAACTCCTCATCCATTCTATTATCGATACTAAGCCTCCCAAACAATCACTATAGGTCAGTGCCATTTCCTTTTCCACACTACGACAGTATTAGCCTGCTTTGTGCTTTATTCTACTCATTAGGCTCTACCAAAGTTTTACCTTCGATTCCTATCTCGACCTATTTCATTCATGCTTCGCTTCTATACACACTTCCTCATTCTTCCTCGACTCATACCATAGATCACGATGTGATGCTTCCCATCATTTCTTCCTTTGCCATAACCCATCATAAGGCATTCCATACATATTAGGCTAACTTTTACGCAAAACCCTCTATTCCATCACATCCGTACACAATCCTTCCAACTTCTCAACTACGTGACTTCTCATTCCTCTTGAAATATGAGATGAATTAGTTAGTCCACTGACTATCACCCAACACTCGTCGTACTTATTCCTCCACCCTATTATGTATCCCTTTCACCAACTTCTTCCTTACATCGCCCTTTCTAAGTTACTCCTATCTATGTAGGAAGTATAGTCTACGTCCCTTTTCTCCACATGATTGTCCAAGCCACGCAACATACATGTTGACGCGTTCTCTGCTTTAGACAACTCAACTCGTGCAACCTACATCCTTCATCCAAACCACCCTAATACGTCATCCATATAGTTCAAGTTCGTCTCAGCTTCACTCATTCTTCTTATTCCATGTCTCATTAACCATGCTTGCCTTTCCCAGATGGTACTTGGCCTTGCAATTTTTTTTCATCACTTAGCTCCTCCCATCACCTTTTCCAAATGTTCAATCATGATGATTAAATATGTGTTGGAGACGTTCATGATCTGTATGGATCATTCTCTACGTCTCGTACCCCAAATGCCTCTAGAATTCTAGGCATATATATTAATCCAGCTCCACTAACTAAGTCTATCTAGTCATCTATACGCCAAAATTTTCCAAGTAGCTTCACTTGTTTTTCTCACAACCAGTTCTCCTACTCCCTCCTAATAGGGACAGACTAGAGTTTCATGTGATTCCATGCGGATCACACTCTCATCTAATACCCACATTAGTTTCCATTTGTCTACTAAGCCATATTTTGAATTCTTATTCAAATCTGATACTTCTACTTTGATCTTGCACCCAACATGAGGTACTTTCAATCATCATCTTCTAGGAATACTTGGTTCTCTCCTTCCATGGTTCTCCCTTATTCCTACTCTATCCCGTCCAACAGGAATTCCATACCTCATTCATCAAATCTATGGAAATCGCTAGTGCATTGGATAATGCATAGCTGTCTCTTCCAAAGATCTTTCATAATGATAGGTGTGAAAATACCCATCCTTTTACCACTTATTTCTTGCTAAAACAAGACCAAAACGCGTATTTAATGTCATTTGTTTGGAATTATGCGTGGTTTGTATGTTTGTTGTATTTTCAGAGCCAACCGGATGAATATTAAAGAAAACATGGGATTACACGGGTTTTATCGAAGAAAAAAGACTCAAGACGAAGTCTATTGTCCAAGAGATGCAAAAGATTTGAAGTCAATGGGCCTATTCGAAGATTTATCGAAGAAAAGGACCAAAGATGGAAGATTTACATATGTCGAAAGAACTCAAGTCTATTAAACGAAGAAATTAAAAGACGAGTTGAATTTATTCGTCGACAAATCCCGAATCAGAATCGAAAACGTCGACTTTACTGAAAAGACGAGAAGACGAAAAGAAAGAAGAAAGCCCACTCACCAACCAACCACTTGGCCTATATAAAGAGATCCCTTCACATTTTTTAGCTAGTTTTTAATTCTAGTTATTTTCTTTTCTTTCGTAGGAAACCAACACCATTAAGGTGTTGGTGATTTTTCATTTTTGTTGAATCTTTAATCTTGTAAGTTTTTAATCTTTCCTTTTGTTTACTCTACCTTAATCAATCAATATATTCCTTCCATTAATCTTGTTCATCTTCATCTTTTTGGTTTAAAGTTAAAAGTTCTTATTTGGTTGATTTGATCTTCAAAAGTTATTGGATTTTGTGTTTTTATTGTTGGGATTTGATGTTTATGGTTGATAAATGATTAGTGTTTAGTTTGGTTTAAATCTTTTGGTTAAATTTGGCTTGTTTGGATTAAAATCGTATTCCCTTGTTCTTCGCTGTTCTTCATGAACCCAGATTCCGGATCAACCGAATTTCTCATTTATTCCGGATCAACATAGATATTCCGGATCAGACAATTTTCATTATTTATTCCGGATCGACTGGATATTCCGGATCAACCGGATATTCCGGATCAACCATTTTTCATTATTTATTCCGGATCAGTTATTTATTCCGAATCAAGATTGTTCATCCGGAATATTTTATATTCCGGATCAAAGCCTTTCATCCGGAATAATCAGTTATTCCGGATCAACTCTTTTATTCCGAATCAACCCTTATTCCGGATCACCAATTTTATTCCGGATCAATTCGTTCATCCGGAATAATCAATATTCCGGATGAGTAGAAACATTCCGCATCAAGGTTTTTAAGTTTTTATTCCGCATGGGCGTATATTCCGAATCAAGCTTTTTCCCCATTTATTCTGAGTCAGCAAAGATATTCCGCATGAAGCAAAGATATTCCGCATGAGTAGGATTTTCCGAATGAAGGATTTTTGTCTGATTTATCCCGAATAAAAGTTATATTCCAAATCAAGGTCTACATTCCGAATCAAGCTTAAATTTTAGTAAGGGGTATTTACTGTTTCTGTTTCTGTTTTATTGTTTAATTTTAATTCGATTTCAGTCTTATTTTATTAACTGCTTTTAGTCTAATTTTATATCTTTGTGCATTTAAACCTTTTTTAGTAGAATAGAAAACCAAACCCTTTTTAGTAACCAAGAACAACTATTCCACTTTGAACCGTGATCAATTCGAGAAGATTCCGAGAATATATCTGAGCCCATCCAAAAGGAAATATCAAATGGCGCCGCTGCCGGCTCTTCTCGTAAAGATTAACAGTTTTTGTGAGAAATTGGATTTTGGGATCCTTTCACCGTGAACGTTACTTTTTCATAAAAAATTTCAAAAACCCTAAAAAAATATAAATTTTTTAAAAATCCTAAAAATTAAAAAACATAAAAAACCAAAAATATTTCTGCTTTGTTTTTGCTTTGTTAGTTCTTTTGCAGGTGCATGCGTACACGATCAACATCTTATCAAGAGCCCGAGACTCTCGATAACTTAGACATGGCCGGTGTACACAACAACAATAACAATCCACCTCAAAACAACATGAATAATAACAACAATGAGCCTCTACCGGACAATCGCCCTATGATTGAACTTTTGCAAGCACATGTAGACGAAAACAATGATCCAATTGTCATACCCGCGATTGCAGCCAACAACTTCGAGCTCAAATCCGGCTTTATTCAGATGGTCTCTACTCAACCATTCTTGGGGCGTACCATTGATGATCCCCATGACCACATCAAAAGGTTCCTGCAACTCACAAATACGGTCAAATTCAATGGTGTTCCACAAGAGGTAATCCGTTTACAACTTTTTCCTTTCTCCTTAGAGGGACAAGCCCGACATTGGCTTGCAAAGGAACTGCCACAAAGTATTCTGACGTGGACGGATTTGGAGACCAAATTCATAAACTACTTTTTCTCACCCTCTCGTACTACCGCTTTGCGGAATGAGATTATTAATTTTGAACAAAAGTACGATGAGTCTTTTTGTGAATCTTGGGACCGTTTTAAAGATCATTTAAGAAAGTTCCCACAACATGGTTTTACCAAAGTGCACCAAATTAATACTTTTTACAATGGTTTAAGCATGAATGACCAAGATTCACTAAATAGTGCCTCGGGGGGGGGGGGGGGGGGGGGTAATATTTTGGTTAAGAGTTCTAATGCCGCTTGGGATATTATTGAAAATAAGTCTCGTGTGCAAACCAAGAGTGTTCGGACCAATGCCGCTAGTGCTAGTACTAGTGACAACGACAAGCGACTTGACAAAATTACTACGCTTCTTGAATCACTTGCTGCCCAAACCGCTAGCAACACCAAAAGCATCAACGCTCAAAACGCTCAAGTCAATGCTGTAAGCCAACCATGTGAAATATGCGGGGGTCCTTACTCTTACAACACTTGTACTTCCACCCAAGACTACCCATCTGAGAATGTTAACGCAGCATACGGTACCTATCCTCCGGCCGGTTATCAAGCTCGTCCTCAAGGTGACCGCAACTTGCTCAGCTATCGCTCAAACAACTTTCTCTCACCGCCCGGTTTTCCTCCACACAATCAAAACCAACAACAAAACCTTAACCGAACTACTCAAAACCAACCCCGAGCACCATACCAACCACCTCAAAGACAACCATATCCACCTCAAACAAACAACCAAGTTTACCAACAACCTGCTTATCAACCACCCGCCTACCATGATCCTCCTCCCAATCAACCCACCGCATTACACCAAGATGTTGAAACCTATATGAGGACTAATGATGTGATCGTAGAAAATCTCCAGCGGGAAATGGCCAACATGAAAGCAGATATGGTGAAACAAGGAAACGATCTTCGAGCTGATATGCGAAACACTTTGGCAAGTCAAACGAATGACTTAAGGAACATGATGGCTGGTTTCTTCCAAGGTAATCAATCCTCTTCTTCGGGTACTCTTCCGAGTAACACCGTTTCTAATCCAAGAGGGGAGATGAAAGCAATCACCACTTGCAGTGGAAAAGGTACCAAGGAACCCGAGCTTCCTATACCTCCACCGGTGATTGTGACTAAGGAAAACGAGTCACCGGCTCCTCTTCCTCAATCTTCTACTTCCCCAATTCCTCCACCTCTTACTTCTACCCCCTCCTCCACCCAAGGATGTGAGTGATCCTACTATCCCAAAGAATTCCTCTTCTTCCGATATACCTTATCCCTCAAGGTTGAGGAAAGAGAATCTCAAAAGCAAGGATGATATTCAAGTTTCGAACTTTCTCAAAATGTTTAAACAATTGAATTTCAACATCTCCTTTGCTGAGGCTCTCGCTCACATGCCTAAGTACGCAAAAATGTTCAAAGATCTTCTTAGCGACAAGGAAAAGCTTCTTGATATTGCTAATACCCAACTTAACGAGAATTGCTCTGCAGTGCTCTTAAGAAAATTGCCAACTAAACTTGGTGATCCGGGTCGCTTCTTAATCCCTTGCAACTTCCCGGGAGTAGAGAATTGCATGGCCCTAGCCGATCTAGGTGCTAGTATCAATTTAATGCCCTTAAGCGTTTGGAAGCAATTATCTCTCCCTGAGCTAGTCCCCACCAAAATGACTTTGGAATTAGCTAACCGTACGGTTGCTCATCCAGTGGGGATAGCCGAAGACGTTTTTGTAGGAGTCGACAAATTCACTTTTCCCGCCGATTTCATCGTAGTCGACTACGAGATGGACCCTCGTGTTCCATTAATCGTTGGACGTCCATTCTTGAGGACCGGTCGCACTCTCATCGATGTTGATGCGGGTGAGCTTATCATCAGAGTTGGTGACGATCAAATTGTCTTCAACATGCGTAAGATTTCAAAACAGCCTTATTCATACGAGAGTGTTAATTGTATTGACGTTCTTGATGAGGCTTGTGAAGAACACTTTAAAGATGCTTGCAAAAGTATTCCTCCCTCTCCTCCCACTGTTGAGACTGTTTCCTCTATTGATTCATCACTAACTCTATTTGGAGAAAGTGATTTCCTTTGGAAAGATTTTGAAGCAACCATGGGAGATGTGAACTTAGAAAATGATGATTCTCCCACCGATTGGGATGAAGACATTCGTCTCTTTGAGAAACTTCTCAAAGAGGACCATATTTCTCCACCATCTCCCAAGGCTATTGCTATCGATGAACCGAATTTGCTTACGCCTACCATCGAAAATCCTCCGGATTTAGAGCTTAAGGAGTTACCATCTCACCTCGAGTACGTGTTCCTTGAAGACAAGAACAAATCGCCCGTCATCATCGCGAAGGACTTGAAAGAAGAAGAAAAATCTCGCATTATCGCCGTGCTTAAAGATCATAAGAAGGCAATTGCTTGGAAAATTTCCGATATCCGCGGAATTGATCCAAACTTTTATAGTCACAAGATTCTCATGGAAGATGACTTTAAACCCGTAATCCAGAGCTAAAGAAGGGTTAATCCTCGCATTCATGACGTCATCAAACAAGAGGTTATCAAACTTCTGGATGCCGGCTTGATTTACCCTATTTTGGATTCGCCATGGGTAAGTCCCATCCATTGTGTGCCCAAGAATGGCGGAATAACCGTTGTTCCCAATGAACACAAAGAGTTGATTCCTACTCGTCTGGTTACTGGGTGGAGAGTTTGTATCAACTATCGCAAACTCAATGATGCCACGAGAAAAGATCATTTTCCTCTTCCTTTCATGGATCAAATGCTCGAGCGTCTAGCGGGTAATGACTATTACTGCTTTTTAGACGGTTTCTCCGGGTATCTTCAAATTCCCATCGATCCCAAAGACCAAGAAAAAACCACATTCACTTGTCCCTACGGAACATTTGCTTACAAACGCATGCCTTTCGGTTTATGCAATGCTCCTGGGACATTCCAAAGGTGTATGATGGCTATCTTCCATGACATGGTTGAAGAAACTATGGAAGTCTTCATGGATGATTTCTCGGTTTATGGCGATTCTTTCTCTGCTTGCCTTGCCAATTTAGAACGTATGCTTAAGCGGTGTGAAGACACTCACCTTGTTCTTAATTGGGAAAAATGCCATTTCATGGTAAAAGAGGGCATCGTGCTAGGACACAAAATCTCCAAAGCCGGTCTTGAAGTGGATCGTGCTAAAGTCGATGTTATTGCAAAATTGCCTCCACCTTCAACCGTGAAGGGTGTGAGATGTTTCCTGGGTCATGAGGGCTTCTACCGTCGATTCATCAAAGATTTTTCTAAAATCGCTCGCCCGATGACCCACCTCTTGGAAAAAGATACCCCTTTTATCTTCTCCAAAGAGTGTATTGAAGCCTTCAACCTTCTTAAGGATAAGCTAACTAAGGCACCGGTCTTGGTTACCCCTAATTGGGAGATGCCTTTTGAGTTGATGTGCGATGCTAGCGACTTTGCTATTGGAGCGGTTTTGGGCCAAAGAGTGAACAAACACTTCCAACCAATCCACTATGCTAGCAAGACAATGACGGGGGCTCAATTGCATTACACGACAACCGAAAAAGAGCTTTTATCTGTTGTCTATGCTTTTGAAAAATTTCGCCCCTATCTTGTCCTTTCTACCACCATCGTGTATACCGATCATTCCGCGTTGAAGTACTTGTTAACTAAACAAGATTCTAAACCAAGACTTCTTCGCTGGGTTTTGCTACTTCAAGAATTTAAAATCGAAATTCGTGATAAGAAGGGAGCTGAAAACCTAGCCGCGGATCATCTCAGTAGACTTGAGGATCCTTATCAAGGGGATCATCCGAACAAAGAGATCAATGACTCTTTCCCCCTTGAGACCTTAATGTCTATCAATTCGAATCAAGATGAGACCCCGTGGTTTGCGGGCATTGCAAACTACTTGGCGGGTGGAATTCTCATTGACGGGTTAACATCCCAACAAAAGAAGAAGTTCTTTAAAGATATTAAGACTTACTTTTGGGATGACCCGTATCTCTTCAAACAATGCGCTGATTTGATTATTCGCCGATGTGTTGATGGGCCGGCAAAGGTTCAAATCCTTGACGCTTGCCACAAAGGACCCACCGGTGGTCACTTTGGTCCCAACTACAGCGCCAAAAAAGTGTTTGACTCGGGATTTTATTGGCCCACCATTTATCGTGATGCTCACGAGATGGTTAAACATTGTGATGCTTTCCAAAAACAAGGCAAGATCACACATAAAGATGAGATGCCTCAATTTCATACAATAATGTGAAATCTTTGATGTATGGGCATCGACTTTATGGGGCCATTCCCTTCATCTAAAGGAAACAAATACATCCTTGTAGCCGTTGACTACGTTTCTAAATGGGTTGAAGCCAAAGCTTTACCCACTAATGACGCAAGGGTGGTTTGTAACTTTTTGAAATCTCTATTCGCTAGATTCGGTGTGCCTCATGCCATTATTAGTGATCGCGGGACTCATTTTTGCAATAACCAATTCGCAAGAGTCATGGCTAAGTATGGTGTAAATCATCGTCTTTCCACCGCATACCACCCACAAACTAATGGCCAGTCTGAAATCTTTAACCGAGGGTTAAAGCAAATTCTTGAACGAACCGTGGGAGAGCATCGTGCCTCATGGGCCGATAAACTTGATGATGCTTTGTGGGCTTTTTGTACCGCCTACAAGACTCCGATTGGTTGCACACCATATCGTCTCGTGTACGGAAAGGCATGCCACCTCCCCATTGAGTTGGAGCACAAGGCTTACTGGGCCTTGAAGTGGGCTAATTTCGATATCAACAAAGCCGGTGACCTACGTAAGATCCAACTCAATGAGCTGAATGAACTCCGGAATGAGGCTTATGAAAATTCTTTGATCTATAAGGAAAAGACTAAGCTCATTCACGACTCTAAGATTAAAAACCGAGATTTACAAGTTGGAGACAAAGTTTTACTCTTCAACTCTCGGTTGAAAATCTTTTCGGGCAAGCTGAAATCTCGTTGGTCCGACCCATTCACCATTGCCCAAATTTTTCCATATGGTACTCTCGAGCTCGCTCAACCTAATGGACCTAATTTTAAGGTGAATGACCAACGAGTGAAGTTGTACTTTGGTGAGTACATCTCTCATGAGATGATTCCATCCCTCACCACGTTCCCCATGAACTAATTTTGGGTCGAGTCAGGCTCGTGACTCGGTTATAAAAAACAAGCGCTCCTCGGGAGGCAACCCGAGTATCTATCCTTTTCCGTTTTAACCTCCTAAGTGTAGGGGGGCCTATATAGGTTCTTTGAGTTTGTGTGGTGATGTGATTACAGGGATGAATGCACTTTTGAAACCTTTGAAGAACCGTGCTCCCGTGTTATCCGAAATCCGGTTCTATCTCTCAACTATCGTGATTCAATTTTCTTCATACTCACATTTGAAATTGATCACTTTAGTCGTCTCTTCCTTAACTTGATTTAACCAACGTGCACAATGTCATAAGTGTAGGGGAGACTTTTCTCACATTCTTAAACATTGAGGACAATGTTTATATTAAGTGTAGGGGGGACTTCTATCGAAGTTTTACGTGGACTCTTCCATTAAAATGCCTTCATTTAACCGGAAAATCATCTTTTTCAGCATTTTTCAAATTTTTAATTAACTTTGGCCATATAGTTGTAATTTTTAAATTTTTATCGTTGCTTTCATATGTATATATCCCGCAATAGAGTCAAAAATTTTAATAAAGTGGTGTAGCTAGTTTTGAAGTCTTTGACATATTAGGCCCGTTGCGATTATTTTGACTCAACCCGAATAGACTTATCCAAGTTTATTCTAGCAAGTATCCTTAACCATGTAGACCTTAATTGGTTTATTAGGCTAAGCATCCACGAGTCTCATTACTTGAGATTTTAAATTTTGGAGAACGAGAAACGATAGAGTCAATTATAAGTCGGTATTCTTGCACAAGCACTCTTGGTGTAATTATAAGCCTATTCTCCCATCACTTGCTAATAATTTATCTGCAATAAGTAAGGTCGTACGATTTCATTGAATAACTTAGCTTCTAGCCCAAGATCGCTTAAAAGTTGCTCGGTAATGATAAGAGTTCATAGCCAAGGCATAACTAATGAAGCGGGGTGCGAAGATTGGCGAATCTGAAAAGGCCCTAACAAGGCATGAGGATTCCATTTTATTGCTAAAGATCCAAGGTGATGTCAAAGGCATTATTCCCAAAATCAATATGAAGGATCAAGACTCACGACGAAAAGCAATCAACTCCCATAAAGATCATGGAGAAGTCTATCCGAAAAGACCCTAACAAGGTATGAGGATAAATAGATCCAAGTTCGAAAAGGAGGCGGATCGTTGTATCTCAAAATCCCAATTAGCGATTGAAGAAATAATGATGAAGTCATGGTCAACAAAGTTGGAGTACCCCTCGAAGTCTCCAAGTGAAGAAACTCTATTAACGAAGAGAAGACCAATATCTCAAGAACGTCTCTCAAGATATGAAGTATGAAGTACATGCCAAATATCGGCCCGAGAAAGGTCTCAAATCGCGAAGCGAGTTATGCCAAGATATGAACTTTTTGATATCCCGAGAAGTAGTTTTAAGAGATTTTGTCCTTTAGCTAACTATTAATCAAATCGTTCTACTTTGCTTTCAGCCTAAATAAACTATCGAAATAAGTCCAAAAATGCATCTTCATGATCATTCTAAGACAAAAATAAAATATAAGAGATACACCTAGGAATAAGGGAGTTTAAGTTTGTAATTAAACCATGTGTGTAAGTGTTTGATTTGCTAACTTATAATAACAATGATCTCGTTTTTAAGCTTAGTTTGGGGAACGTGAAACTTGAGGGTGATAAATCTTCGCAGCACCGAAGCCCTAATGTAAGTCTTAGATCTCTTTGCAAGTTATTTCCATGTAGCTATTTTCAAGTGAAAATGGTTTTCTATCCCTTTTAAGTTTTAATTTCTCTTAGTACTTTAATTTTTGTTTAGTAGTATTTTAATAAGGCCAAGGTTGATTGATTATGAGAAAAGTGTAAATTTGCTTTGTCACTAAGCATTGCATGAGGGCATGGCAATGGTTAAGTGTAGGGGATTTGATAGGTGTGAAAACACCCATCCTTTTACCACTTATTTCTTGCTAAAACAAGACCAAAACGCGTATTTAATGTCATTTGTTTGGAATTATGCGTGGTTTGTGTGTTTGTTGTGTTTTCAGAGCCAACCGGATGAATATTAAAGAAAACATGGGATTGCACGGGTTTTATCGAATAAAAAAGACTCAAGACGAAGTTTATTGTCCAAGAGATGCAAAAGATTTGAAGTCAATGGGCCTATTCGAAGATTTATCAAAGAAAAGGACCAAAGATGGAAGATTTACATTTGTCTAAAGAACTCAAGTCTATTAAACGAAGAAATTAAAAGACGAGTTGAATTTATTCGTCGACAAATCCCGAATCAGAATCGAAAACGTCGACTTTACTGAAAAGACGAGAAGACGAAAAGAAAGAAGAAAGCCCACTCACCAACCAACCACTTGGCCTATATAAAGAGATCCCTTCATATTTTTTTAGCTAGTTTTTAATTCCAGTTCTTTTCTTTTCTTTCGTAGGAAACCAACACCATTAAGGTGTTGGTGATTTTTCATTTTTGTTGAATCTTTAATCTTGTAAGTTTATAATCTTTCCTTTTGTTTACTCTACCTTAATCAATCAATATATTCCTTCCATTAATCTTGTTCATCTTCATCTTTTTGGTTTAAAGTTTAAAGTTCTTATTTGGTTGATTTGATCTTCAAAAGTTATTGGGTTTTGTGTTTTTATTGTTGGGATTTGATGTTTATGGTTGATAAATGATTAGTGTTTAGTTTGGTTTAAATCTTTTGGTTAAATTTGGCTTGTTTGGATTAAAATCGTATTCCCTTGTTCTTCGCTGTTCTTCATGAACCCAGATTCCGGATCAACCGAATTTCTCATTTATTCCGGATCAACATAGATATTCCGGATCAGTCAATTTTCATTATTTATTCCGGATCGACTGGATCTTCCGGATCAACCGGATATTCCGGATCAACCATTTTTCATTATTTATTCCGGATCAATTATTTATTCCGAATCAAGATTGTTCATCCGGAATATTTTATATTCCGGATCAAAGCCTTTCAACCGGAATAATCAATTATTCCGGATCAACTCTTTTATTCCGAATCAACCCTTATTCCGGATCACCAATTTTATTCCGGATCAATTCGTTCATCCGGAATAATCAATATTCCGGATGAGTAGAAACATTCCGCATCAAGGTTTTTAAGTTTTTATTCCGCATGGGCGTATATTCCGAATCAAGCTTTTTCCCCATTTATTCCGAGTCAGCAAAGATATTCCGCATGAAGCAAAGATATTCCGCATGAGTAGGATTTTCCGAATGAAGGATTTTTGTCTGATTTATTCCGAATAAAAGTTATATTCCGGATCAAGGTCTACATTCCGAATCAAGCTTAAATTTTAGTAAGGGGTATTTACTGTTTCTGTTTCTGTTTTATTGTTTAATTTTAATTCGATTTCAGTCTTATTTTATTAACTGCTTTTAGTCTAATTTTATATCTTTGTGCATTTAAACCTTTTTTAGTAGAATAGAAAACCAAACCCTTTTTAGTAACCAAGAACAACTATTCCACTTTGAACCGTGATCAATTCGAGAAGATCCCGAGAATATATCTGAACCCATCCAAAAGGAAATATCAAACACCTTCACAAAACCGACTCTCTAATCACTACTCCACGAAACTTATTCAGCTCAGCCTCACTCTTCATCCCTCGATATTGATTGTCACAAAAATTCTATCCGCGTAGTCACTCGACTCCCCTTGTTACTTTCACGAGTTCTTAATCTCCCATGTCATGTATTCATTTCATCATGATCCACCGGTTCAGCTCTTTGTAGCTCCACTCCGATAGTCGATCTGCCCTTCTTCGTCACGAACCATACGTAAATTTCCCATCATAGTGCTTGTCACCTCTCCAGTCCTCGCAACTTTTGTGACTCCTTCGAAATCTCTTGCATCCTTCTTGCAGCCGACATGTAGTCCTTTCAGCTCCTTGCTTCGCGATGTAGCTCTTTACGCCCTCCTTCTCGTCTCCATGATGTTACCTAGGAACTTCATACTACCAATAGCTTCTAACTTCAACTCATCTACCACAATATTTCTAAAAGTACTTCAACCCCTCAATGGCTCACTCTTCCTTACTTGTTGTACTTCACCGTTAATTAGCCTCCTACCAATCATTCTTTTACATTTATGTTTTCCCTTCACGTGTCTACTACTACCTTGCCTCCATAACTATACCAATCCCTTGCGTGTTATTTGCCAAATCTTTAGTAGAAAATTTCTACTGTACCCTCACATCCGCTGGTACTTTCATCAATCTCCTAATGGTACTTCAACCAACTTCTCATAGCATGACATCTCGTTCTCACGACCAGTCAACTAACTTTACTTACTCCCTTATTCCCGTAACCAATCTAAGTTTCAAAACTCCACAAATCTTAATCATTCCTTCAACACAAGCTTTAAACTAAAACACATCTCTCCATTATAGTATCTAACCATAAGTAATACTACCCAACTCTATCCTCTCATCCTAACGTTCCCACAACCGCATAAATAAATCAACCATGACGTGTAACCCAAAGAATTCCAAACAATCGTGTCCCAAAATAAAATATAGGGTAAAACGAACCCTATCCAAAACAATTGAAAAAACAAAACAATGTAATCCGAAAGATCAATGGAGTGTTCCAACAACGAAAAAAAATTAGACTCGTCACGATTTGTATTATCAATTTTGATACGTTAGAAAATTTAAAACTTTCATCCCAATTAGTTACTTCTCATAAGAACCAAACTCCCATACTACTAAAACTAATCATACTCATTATTAACCATAAACTCGTCCTTTATCTTCATCATTTTATCAAGATATCAACTAATTAGTGTACTACAATCTTAACCATTATCTTGTTTACCCATATTAACCCACTTCACTTGTTATTATGAAACCAATACATGTTTATAAAATACAGTGGTTTTTTTAATTTTTATTCTATATTATTATTATTATTTTATAAAATCCATTTAGGTTGGTTATAACTGAACTACTACACGTTTACAAGGTGTGGTGTTATTAATATTATTACTATAATAAAATCTCTCTTTTACTCTTGCCGTCTAGTTAAATACTTCTAAAATTTTAATTACACTTAAGAATTTTTTTGTAAAATTTCTTTACCCCTTTAAAATGTATTATCACATGTTACATAGAAAACTAATCCAATTATTTTCAAGACAAATTTTTTATAGCTTACCACCACAAACTTAAAAAAAATGTAAGTCACGATATCATACCATACACTTACAAATTATTTTCAAAACCGTTTTCCTATAATCAGCCACACTTATTTGCAAGAAATTTAGTAGTTCTCATTAATTAAAATACATACCCGAATGTAGACACACATCAAAAGACTCAAAACGTCGTTGGAACTCCATCAAACTCCAGCACCATAAAACACGAACAAACACAAGGTACGTTCAAGTTATAATAACTAGTGAACGACCACATACCATAACTTAACACATAGTAGTATATATACATCCGCATATGTATACCTATTAAATCACCCAAAACATACTCGTTACCATACATATCAGATCAACCAATCGTGTCATACACTCGTTTTTCCATACGAGAAGACACCATCTTACCACAAGGCACAAAACCCATCACTAAAACCAGTCCACATCGTGTGACCCCATAATCACACAACCTGACTATAACCCAAAACAATAACACACTAAAAAAAATATCCATATCGTAGGAAGCTGTTATATAAACCCATATACTATACATATACCAATAATCCACATCTCATCATATACAAGCATGTACTAACCCTCTTTCATGCAATCATACTTAGGAACCCATTGAAGTTGTGGTACTTGTATAACTATGTTGGCCACCATACTTATACAATTACCCTTTACCCAATGCACTCCCTCCTATGACGACACTTATAAGAATTAATACAACACATAACACATATAACCATCTACTCATATAAGCTCATAACCACATAAACAATAAGATCAAAAACTCCAACTATTTAAATAACATAGTTAAACTTCCTGAAATACATAAATCCACAATCTAGCTAAAACAGCCTAGACTAAATCCAAAACGAAAACAATCAGTTATAAGTCATGTCGCCCATAAGAGTGGAAACAGCTTAAAATCCTTCCTACCCATGTACTCCTAGTAACTCGAAACACCACACGATTCTTAGGGAACATGACTTAAACATCAAAAGAAAAAAATAACATACCTCAGGTATATAAAATAACTTAACAAAAGATAGAAACTACCTCGTACCAAATTATGTACTATAATGTACAATTTAAGCAAAATACAACAATGACTAGCGTGGGCGATTATGGTTCAACCCGCACTAGTCACAACCCGAAAAGAAAATAACATGTGACTAAGTATGAACATACTATGGTTCAATTTATACTAGTCAAAACATCGCAATAAATAACATCCAAACACATCAATTATTATAAAATGCACACATACTCCTATGACGTCTATATGCAGTGACCCTTAAGCTATAGACTAGGCTACGCGACTAGGCAACCTAATTCTCTATAACCATTGTCTCTAATACCATTCTTTCACACCCCACCATGGCGGAATATGGGGCGCGACATATGGATATCATCACAACATGGCGTGTCTATAGAGATAACTATATGAAATAAGAAATGTCATAAAATGGTGACACAAAAGTAATGACAATATCTCAACAATGCAGGAGTCTAGGTAAGTAGGTAACAGTCCTACCACTTACCCAAGACAAACAATAAACATAATCCAAACAAACATATAGGTGTCAACAGTATCACTTGTTCAAAACACATAAAATAACTAAGAAGGAACGGGGATCTCCTTCTAAATGCATTTCCTACGCTCTCCAAATCCTAACCACTTATGTTCTCATGCTTAACCATAGTATCACCTGAAAGAGACACTAAAACACGTCAACATAAAGTTGGTGAGAGTCATAGGTTTAGACTCCAACGCCAAAACCAAACCATAAGCTGTGAATAATAACCAAATAATAACATATGGACAAGGTGATACAAACATGCATTAACAACTAATATTCAAGATTAAACAACCAAACCAAATCCAAATCCAAATCCAAATCCAAATCCAAATCCAAGGCTCCCAGCCTTACCAACACCATACTCCCATAGGCGTCCAAACACCTATGAACCAATCCCAAGGCCTCGACTTGCCAATATCCCCTTGGTACCAAGTCAAAATATAAACAATCAAGAATCAACTAGTAGTTAATCACATAAGTATGCACACACAAGTCCATCACCAAACACAAAACATTCACAACATAATTTATAAATATCAAAACAGTGTCTCTTCCATCCCATCTGGAAGTCAAAATCATTAGTAAACATGGGACTATGAAACTCCCCTGATTGAGCTTCTCCAAAAGTCCGCACACTAGCAAAAAGCTAACAAACCAAAAACACATAATCAAAACATGAACCAATCACTAAGACGGCTCATCAACCTATGATGGACATCTAACCTCCTCCTATATAAATACCTCATTTAAATGCTCTAAGCATCTCATTACACCCCTCTATAAAGCCCTTAACTCATTTTACTACATAACCCGTCTCGTTAACATTTTACCCAAAACAGTCCCAGTTTTAGGTCTCCAAACTATAAGTCAAACGCCCACCTAAACATACCCATGATCTCTGTAAAGGGAATATTTATTCCCTTACATATGTTAGCTAACACATCCCATTTGCCCCAACCTTATAGCTACTGTTAAGGCCCCGATATATATATATATATATATATATATATATATATATATATATATATATATATATATATATATATATATATATATATATATATATATATATATATATATATATATATATATATATATATATATATATATATATATATATATATATATATATATAACACCCCCACCAAATGCTATGCGCAGCGGAACTACAACATTTGGGTGATATACAGTTATCATCACACACAAGCTATTTCGAACGACTCAAAGAGACTTAGAAATTTAAACATAAATTAAAGATTGTTTAAAACAACAAAGTCTACTGTTTTCCAAACCCCAAAAATAATATAAAACAGAGTTTGCGTTTTGGTCCCCACTGAATCTCAACCCAAAATACAATTTTCGTTCACATGACATGATATAAAGTATTTAAGTGCTAAAAGGGAGGAAAAACAAAGTAGACCGCCAAGCCACAACAACTTCCATCCTTGCATGCTCCACTGCTATCAACCTTGATTACCTGAAACACATGCTTAAAATTGTCAACACAAAGGTTGAGCGAATCTATAGGTTTATCAAATCATCAGTTGAACATAAGTGTTAAAAACCAATCATGATCATTCAATAGCATTGTGGCCATACAATCTATTATTCAAGGATATGACAATTGTGTTTAAGCTCATGACACTAAAACGTTAACTCAATCACCCGCGTATTAATTACCGGCGTGATTCAGATGAAACCAGTGCCCCTACTAAGGCATTAGTTGCAATTATACCTTATCTCTCATACAAGATAATCTACCGCAGAACTTACTCAACGTACAGCTTCTCGGCTAGCATTGGGTCGTTAGCCCCGTAGTACTACAAATTGTATAAGCGGCTATTTCCAACCCACACAAGGGCAAGACAATAGTTAATAGTTCATGAAATTAGGGCATTTTGCAACTAGGTACTCAACACAATTTCGAGGCAACATTCGGGTCCAACAATCATTCATGACTTATGTTCATATTCATTTAAATAGCATGTATCCCCCTCGCGGGTAAAAACATTTGAAATAAGTAAAGAGCGAGGCTATAGACTCACCTTGCGTAGTAGTAGTGGTTCTAGCGAAGACGTAACGAGAAATGTCACCGACGACGTGGATGCCCGGGAAAATCAAACACTTGACCTAAAAACAAGGTACGTAAACCAAATCAATACTCCGCGTACATTATTGTACTAAACACACGCAAATGCAAACACACTCAATGCTTATGAAAACTCACGCCAAAGTCAAACAAGTAGTTGTTACTAGACTTATACCATTTATCAATGTTATTAAAGTTACTATCCATTTTACGGTTTCGCCGATACTTACCAAAAGTATGGGCTGTTTTACTAGACTTAACCCTTGTTATAAAAATTAAGAAAATTCTCAAAAATACCTTAAGACCTGTAGAAAACCCATTTTTAATCCCATTAAAAGTTTTCGCTTTTACGACCCGTTACTCAACACATTACTAAACCTACATTTTACGGACTGAAATTGCACTTTGACCAAGTCGGACTCATTTGACCCATTTAAAATATACCATTGACCTCTACGACACCTAAGTCTAATAATAGACTCAAATACACAGGTTTGAGACCAAAAATCAACTTTCAAGAATTTACCAAACTCTATCTATGGTCCCCGGGATTTGACCCAAAACCAAACACAAATTCGGATTGTGTTGATTCTCATCTCCCGGTACACGTATTTTCAAAATAACATAACTTTTGACTCGTTTGGAGTTAAAATCTCTATCTTATACCGAAACGAGCGTCTCGACGACCACTACAACTATATCCTACAATCACAACCTAGACCAAAAATTAAAACCACGAAAATAGCCCTAAACAATCTGTTTGAAAACGACTCATTCAAAATCACCTTTCTACTTGTTTTCAATCCATTCCACCATTACCTAAACCTATTCTAACCACTTAGAATCATTCCCAATCATCCAAACAGCCCTTAACACTATGAAAGTCGAATCCTAATCAAAACCCAAAACCTAAATCATACATGCAATATGTTTAAACAATTTAAAAACACTAAAAACACCATCCTAAACATAAACCCACAACACAACACATCAAACTCATCAAACCACAACCAATCCCACTTTGGCCGTGGGTTTGGTGTAGCCAAAACACCCAAGAAAACAGCCCCCAATTCATTTTATTGATGATTCAACATTATTAACACATGAATTAAACATGTGTACCATTTAATTAGATCAAAACCCATTTTTGAAAAATTATAAATTTTTGGAAAAATCAAAGATGTTGCATGTGTGTTTTTAATTGATTAGATTACTTACAATGATGAAACAAGAGGTGGTATTTGATTGGATTTGTCAAAAATCAAGTTTTTGTGGCGGATCTATGGTGGTGGTGGTAGTAGGCCGGCGGCCTAGAGAGAAAAGGGAGAGAGTGTGTGTGTTTTGAAATGAAAAATGAGTGGTGTGTGTGTAAAATTGGCCTTTTATATGGTGGGGAGGGTAGATTGTGTAATATTAGTTTTCTTTTGGCCTTAGTTGTAAGATAACTTTTTAAAAAGGCAAAAATGGTACCTAGTAAGTTTTTATAAATTTACGAGAGTCGGGTTTCGTCCCGGCTACCTCAAAATACTTTTAAATGGTTCAAACGCACACAAAACTATTATACATATGGTTCCGACTCGACTTAACACGTAACAAAAAAACAAAATCTCGAAAAACTCAAATATCGATCAATCGATAATAAAAGGTAAATTTTGGGCATCCGTCGGTATCGTAGTCGTTATCAGTTCTTCTTAAATCGTCAAACGTTAAATTACGACCGTAAACGTCGGTTTCAACTTAAACCGTCAAATATATAACAAATGAAATTTCTTAAAAATTTCAAAAATATCCGTAAAATAGGATTAAATAAATGACGTTGGGCTCGGGATATCACATCCACAAGTGAGCCACAACTTAAGAGAGATGCTCATACTGAACAGCTCTTGAGACAATAACTTAGCATCTTACGGCGCTTTCACGGGTCTTACATCCTCCCCTCCTTAAAGGAGCGACGTCCCGACGCTCTCCGGTTCTTATACTCGCATTTCGTACTACTAGAAAGATGGGGGGGGGGGGGGGGGGTACTTCTTACTATAGAGGTATTCACGTTCCAATATGGACTTCGGTTCACGTCTCGGGTTCCATCACACCTTCACAATGAGTATTACACCTTGCTTTAATTCTCTTAACATCTCGATCCATGATCTCCACTTCAATTTCCCAAATTCTTCCTACGGTTATCAACACGTCTCTTTTCAAAGCTTCTCGCGGTTAGCAAGTGATTCTTAATCTACACCATCTCTTCCGTAGCCTCTCGAATCATTTCAAGTCCATTCAACTAACTTTTTCCTGCTTCATTGCATCCAACTGGCGATCTATACTTTCATTAACGTAATTCTTCAAAGGTTACAGCTTCAATGCTAACATGGTAAATGTCGTTTTACAAAAATACTACCAACGGCAAGTATCGATCTAAACAACTATCAAAATCAATCACACACGTTCGGAGCATGTCTTCCAACTTTCGAATCGCCCTTTCACTTGGTTCATCATCTCATAAAACAACTACTCACAAAACAAAATCGCACGGGTCACCCATAACCCCATCGAAAACGTTCAGAATATACAAGACGAAGTAATTATTACTAGTCGTACAAAATCATCTTATCGGAATATTAGGTACATACAAACCTATTTCATCAGAAACGAATTCATCGATACGGTAATCATTCGACGTATACATAACTCTCTCGAAAACATCACAAACCAATCAAACATAAAAGCCATTATGAAGCACATAAAGCTGTATCACGACATGTTTGCGAAATAGCCAAACCATGCCAAGTAAATAAGTTCAACCAAGTTAACTCATGCTTGCTAACCAGCCAAGCCATGATAAAATAAGAATATTTGACATGATTCTCGGATGAGTCCAGTCAAAAGAAAATTGCAAGTTTAAGAAGGTTCACAGCTTGCCAGCTATGGATGCATATCCAAAAGAAATAAAATACAAACATATGCCACCGCAGAGTGCTCACATACGGATCCATACCCAAAATATATATATATATATATATATATATATATATATATATATATATTACAAGAACACCATCTTACTTTCGTCCCAAACGTGGTCAAAATCTCAATAGCATCGCCGTTCACAGTTATAAGTATATTACATGGCACATGTTCTTCATGATCGGACTTCATTGGACAATGTCGTCTCAAGTTCTCACAACTTACGATCACTTGACCAGATCACATACAACATAAACACATAAAAGACAAGGGTTCACCATAAAAACATCAACTATGGCTATCTATCGTTTAACCATCGATAATCAAGGATGGTTAAGTCAAGCAAAGAGGATTCCTTACTTAAATAAACGAAGACGGCAATGGAATTGTCTTCCAACTACCGATGCACAGTTGGTAAACTGCAACAGTTTATCGCGTGTCGTTCAACATGTCAAAAGAACGAGAAAAGAAAATAAATAAGGTACGATACGTTTGATGTAGGAGAAGTCTTCGTCATTCCCCTCAGAGTCACTCGAACTCTGATTTCCTCTACTTTGGCAGTCTTCTATTCTTGTTTAAAATTTCTTCTCAGTGTCGGTACGAGTCCCTTTGGTATTTCATCAACACCCTCGTGATTCCGATGAAATTCGCACGTTACACACAACACATTTCCAAAATTACTCGGTCACAGTGACTTACTAAGTCAACGCCGAACAAAAGAAAAGATTTCAAAGGACACAAGAAAATTCAAAAATTTTCTTTAAGAATCAAAGAAATTACGACTACTTGCAAAAATGATCCACCATTTTAAAAAGAAACGTTCTCATCCAAACGTTTATCAAAACACTACAAGTTTCAAGATGACCAATTTGTTTGACACGATAGTGCCCTTCCTAAACTATGCATAGTTAGCTAGATCATGCATACTTAAGGGTCAAGCAACGACAATTAACAAAACAGGACTCTTCCCGAATTATGCATAGTTAGCTAAGCTGTGCATAATTGAGGATCGAGTGACAACACAAACATTATTATTACATACCAAATGTGACTACGAAAGTTTTCGACCTAATCTTCAAAATAATTAAACCATTTGAAATGAAATTTGAAATGGGAAAATATTGTTACCATCGTTCTAAGAAACACATCAAACATCTTTCATACACTTTGAAAACATATTTTTGCTTTGCCTTTTTATGAGAAAATAAATAAATAATTAAATAAAGAAATCGACACCCTTTGCATTTGGTTCACCAAAACATTTCACACACATACATATTTTCAAAATAGACTACTCACAAATTAACGGTAAGGTGGTTCATGATTAAAGATCATTGCAAGCACAACAAGTAATAAAATCAAAAATCAATGAGATTGAACGAGGTAAACAAGCAATATAATTGCCAGCTAAAATTAACTACCTCAGAAACGAAAATACTTCAAATATATGACAAAAGTCTCGGGATAACAACAGCGATCTACGAATACATGGGGTAAAAAAAAATTTGAATATCAGCACAAGCGTCAAAAATAAAACAACGATCATAATTCCCATCGTCTCGAGTTGCACACACATTCCGCCAAGGGTATACGGGGAGAGGAGAATAATCACGTGGTCGAATAGAAACAATTTCACCTGGAAGGTCGAGTTCTTTCACCTCTACAATTTGGTAAAGCGGCTTCGCCTCCTCGCTTTTGTCCAATATAAATAAATAACCAATTTAATGAAGATTTATAGCATCATTCAAGTAAATACAGAATTTTAGGTTCCATTAACCGAAAGAAGAAAAGTCACAACGTCCATGAAGAGGACAAAAATACACCGGGTGACATACTCTCATTATCATGTAATCGTGAAGTAGCAGTTTAAAATAAATAATGGTCTCATGCCATTGACAATATTAAAACGAAAAATCACATGACTACCCAAATTTAGATATAGACTTGCAAAATCAAAGAACTGATGTTGTACGATCGAACCATCGTGACCCAAAAGATTAGATATACATCCTTATTAAATAATATACAAGTAGGCGTGTGTTGGGTAATCCATTTGCATATTCAAATCAATGTTACTTCGTATATTGTGAAACGATCATTTGCATTTTTTTTTATTTTTTTATTTTTTTTTTTATTTTTAGTTTGGGTTACACCAGTAAAAAATTTATACCTTTCATTTTTCAAATTTACAAAGTTTTCATTTCTGGAAAAATTTCAATCTCTCGGCAATTATTAACATTAGTAGATGCGGTGACTCGGTCATTATAATTGGTGAAATCATTAGGTTTGAAAATCTCAATACTTGTGTCAAAATCTCGTTAATGTTCATATCTTAAGTACCAAAACGTATACAGTAAGAATTTTCCAAGTTTTACGTTTTTATTATTACGACTTATATTATCACATATATACACATATCCAACATGACTCAAACTAGTCCAATTAACTCTTAAAATCAACTTTTGACTTTTTATTATATACATGTCTTCCTTAAAACTGATTTATTAAATAGTATTCGCGTAATTCGACCCAGATGCTAAAGAGGTTTCACGTAGTATCATCCCGGATAATTTACTGATTTTAGTCGAGACTTGAATCTCAAAAATAATAATAATATAATAATGTAATAATTAATCAGAAATGCTTATTTCAAATATTTCTAAAATATAGAAAGTTCAACTTTTAATCCTTAGCCCATTATCAAGTGATTTTAAAACTAACACATCTCGCAGCGGAATAAAACAAAAGATTTTTCAAACGATTTTAAACAAGCATCATCGAATTATGCATAGTGATTCTCTATAACGACAATTTAATAAACAAATGATTTCCAATGACGTTCCATCAATGTTTAAAAATTTATTTCAAGCATTATAATTTCTTACTTAAGGTGTATATTCCGATTTTATCCCAGTTTATTCACTACAACAAGTAACGTGTTCTAGTTTATACCAATTCATACATAACATAACCTTATGTTTAAAATAAAACAAATTTTACAAAGTTTTTATCTCCAAAATACATGACCAATTCTTCTACTCATGTTTTATATTACAAGATACGCCAAAAGTTTAATGACCTAACATTAAGTCATATTAAATCCAAGTTACATATACTCAACAGTCATGTCGTAAATTTTATTATAAACTCCTTTTTCAAATTAAATTAAACAAATTCTTAACAAGTCCATCACAATCTTTTAGTATCAAATTTTAATATATAAAAACAAGGATTTTACGAGTAGTATAAATTACTTATTATGATATACCAACCAAGGTTGAAGGAAAAAAAACAATTTCACTTTGTCACTTTACTCTCTATAAGAGTTTTGCTTTTTACAAGACACATCATAAGTCATTTTTGTCCAAAATTTTCATTCACCATGTATTAAATATGTAAAACACTTTATGTTTAAATCATTCAATCAACAAATATCGATGCTTACTTAACTCTCACAAATGCCGGACCTCGTCATGTAAAATATTAACTTCAAAACAATGAAACAACAAAACAAAATGAAATAAATGGAACGAGAATACGTATGTCAACTAAATGTTGTTATCGGCCTCGGATGAGTCTCGAAATCGTACTCCACAAAATTAATACAAAAACCAACCAAATTCCAAGTTATCGTGATTTATCACAACGCTAGTCTATTTTAAAACACATCTTAAAATTCAAGTAGAATAGTAAACAATGATTAAATGGCGACACGCCTCAACCACGTTTTATAAAATACACAAATGTGATTCGTCGCTACGATGTACGCATCGTTGATTATACTTCGTCTATATTATAGTTACGCCAACTATCATATCAAACCCATAAGGAATAAAGAAAATAAAGTAATACGTAAGTAAACTACGTTTCAAAAGAAGATGTCCACAATGACACATTACGGTGCGATAACGACAATCGAGATCAATCTAGTCAGTATACAATATGTTACGAAGCGTTACTTACGTATCTAGAGTATCAAACGAGGTTCATATTCGGTTATCCGAACAACAAATTAATTATCAAGATTGATAATTTGCGGTGAGGCCGAATTCTCAACAAAACCGCATTATAACATGTACGATAATCACTCAAGGACCATTGCTTCACGTGCAATGCCTTTAAATACCATAGTATATACATACTTATACATACAACCATTCCTACATACACGTAGGATTACAACGCGGTGTTGCCATGTAATGCAATGTAGCCCGTTATGCCAATTACATGCAACATATACGATAATCTTTACAGGAATTTGCAAATTACGATGATAAGTACTCAACGTACAAAACAATATATCTCAATATATATCAAAGTATTTACTTACTAAATACTAGGGAATTCATATCAATTTTGAGGGATACATCTAAAATATAAAGCAATGCTAAAGAAAGCTTACCGGAGCCATGCAGGATAGTTGTGTGCTTGGACAATTTCTTACGACACCAAAAGTTATAGTTTAGGATTTTTCAAAATGACCTAGTTCTCTATAACTCATGGCTCTGATACCAATCTATAACACCCCCACCAAATGCTATGCGCAGCGGAACTACAACATTTGGGTGCTATACAGTTATCATCACACACAAGCTATTTCGAACGACTCAAAGAGACGTAGAAATTTAAACATAATTAAAGATTGTTTAAAACAACAAAGTCTACTGTTTTCCAAACCCCAAAATAATATAAAACAGAGTTTGCGTTTTGGTCCCCACTGAATCTCAACCCAAAATACAATTTTCGTTCACATGACATGATATAAAGTATTTAAGTGCTAAAAGGGAGGAAAAAAAAGTAGACCGCCAAGCCACAACAACTTCCATCCTTGCATGCTCCACTGCTATCAACCTTGATTACCTGAAACACATGCTTAAAATCGTCAACACAAAGGTTGAGCGAATCTATAGGTTTATCAAATCATCAGTTGAACATAAGTGTTAAAAACCAATCATGATCATTCAATAGCATTGTGGCCATACAATCTATTATTCAAGGATATGACAATTTTGTTTAAGCTCATGACACTAAACCGTTAACTCAATCACCCGCGTAATAATTACCGGCGTGATTCAGATGAAACCAGTGCCCCTACTAAGGCATTAGTTGCAATTATACCTTATCTCTCATACAAGATAATCTACCGCAGAACTTACTCAACGTACAGCTTCTCGGCTAGCATTGGGTCGTTAGCCCCGTAGTACTACAAATTGTATAAGCGGCTATTTCCAACCCACACAAGGGCAAGACAATAGTTAATAGTTCATGAAATTAGGGCCTTTTGCAACTAGGTACTCAACACAATTTCGAGGCAACATTCGGGTCCAACAATCATTCATGACTTATGTTCATTTTCATTTAAATAGCATGTATCCCCCTCGCGGGTAAAAACATTTGAAATAAGTAAAGAGCGAGGCTATAGACTCACCTTGCGTAGTAGTAGTGGTTCTAGCGAAGACGTAACGAGAAATGTCACCGACGACGTGGATGCCCGGGAAAATCAAACACTTGACCTAAAAACAAGGTACGTAAACCAAATCAATACTCCGCGTACATTATTGTACTAAACACACGCAAATGCAAACACACTCAATGCTTATGAAAACTCACGCCAAAGTCAAACAAGTAGTTGTTACTAGACTTATACCATTTATCAATGTTATTAAAGTTACTATCAATTTTACGGTTTCGCTGATACTTACCAAAAGTATGGGCTGTTTTACTAGACTTAACCCTTGTTATAAAAATTAAGAAAATTCTAAAAAATACCTTAAGACCTGTAGAAAACCCATTTTTAATCCCATTAAAAGTTTTCGCTTTTACGACTCGTTACTCAACACATTACTAAACCTACATTTTACGGACTGAAATTGCACTTTGACCAAGTCAGACTCATTTGACCCATTTAAAATATACCATTGACCTCTACGACACCTAAGTCTAATAATAGACTCAAATACACAGGTTTGAGACCAAAAATCAACTTTCAAACATTTACCAAACTCTATCTATGGTCCCCGGGATTTGACCCAAAACCAAACACAAATTCGGATTGTGTTGATTCTCATCTCCCGGTACACGTATTTTCAAAATAACATAACTTTTGACTCGTTTGGAGTTAAAAGCTCTATCTTATACCGAAACGAGCGTCTCGACGACCACTACAACTATATCCTACAATCACAACCTGGACCAAAAATTAAAACCACGAAAATAGCCCTAAACAATCTGTTTGAAAACGACTCATTCAAAATCACCTTTCTACTTGTTTTCAATCCATTCCACCATTACCTAAACCTATTCTAACCACTTAGAATCATTCCCAATCATCCAAACAGCCCTTAACACTATGAAAGTCGAATCCTAATCAAAACCCAAAACCTAAATCATACATGCAATATGTTTAAACAATTTAAAAACACTAAAAACACCATCCTAAACATAAACCCACAACACAACACATCAAACTCATCAAACCACAACAAATCCCACTTTGGCCGTGGGTTTGGTGTAGCCAAAACACCCAAGAAAACAGCCCCCAATTCATTTTATTGATGATTCAACATTATTAACACATGAATTAAACATGTGTACCATTTAATTAGATCAAAACCCATTTTTGAAAAATTATAAATTTTTGGAAAAATCAAAGATGTTGCATGTGTGTTTTTAATTGATTAGATTACTTACAATGATGAAACAAGAGGTGGTATTTGATTGGATTTGTCAAAAATCAAGTTTTTGTGGCGGATCTATGGTGGTGGTGGTAGTAGGCCGGCGGCCTAGAGAGAAAAGGGATAGAGTGTGTGTGTTTTGAAATGAAAAATGAGTTGTGTGTGTAAAATTGGCCTTTTATATGGTGGGGAGGGTAGATTGTGTAATATTAGTTTTCTTTTGGCCTTAGTTGTAAGATAACTTTTTAAAAAGGTAAAAATGGTACCTAGTAAGTTTTTATAAATTTACGAGAGTCGGGTTTCGTCCCGGCTACCTCAAAATACTTTTAAATGGTTCAAACGCACACAAAACTATTATACATATGGTTCCGACTCGACTTAACACGTAACAAAAAAATAAAATCTCGAAAAACTCAAATATCGATCAATCGATAATAAAAGGTAAATTTTGGGCATCCGTCGGTATCGTAGTCGTTATCGGTTCTTCTTAAATTGTCAAACGTTAAATTACGACCGTAAACGTCGGTTTCAACTTAAACCGTCAAATATATAACAAATAAAATTTCTTAAAAATTTCAAAAATATCCGTAAAATAGGATTAAATAAATGACGTTGGGCTCGGGATATCACATCCACAAGTGAGCCACAACTTAAGAGAGATGCTCATACTGAACAGCTCTTGAGACAATAACTTAGCATCTTACGGCACTTTCACGGGTCTTACATCCTCCCCTCCTTAAAGGAGCGACGTCCCGGCGCTCTCCGGTTCTTATACTCGCATTTCGTATTACCCATAACCCCACTAATTACAAGCCCTAAACCATCTAATCATTATGATATCATTAAAATACAGATTTTTATTTAAACCCTAACCTAAATCCATCATAAGATGATTATATAAACATTAAAAACAATTAATTTAAAAAGGGTTATTGAAGATTTACCTTTGATTTATGAAAACCCCCAAATTTTATGAAGAACCCTAGTTTTTTTATGAAAACCACGAATTTTCTCTTTGCTCCAGGGATTATGATGTGTTTTGGTCCAATTAAAAACATTATATGGTTAAACAAAAGAATCCTTACCCAATTATAAAAGTCTTGTTTCCTTTTTTATTTTTTCCCTTTCTCTTCTCTCCTTTTCTTGCGTTCAAAACCGACCCAACACCCCCTAATTTCGTTTTTTTTATATTTTATTGTTAGTTAATATCTTATTAATATTACCTTAATTTACCTTAATTTATTACAACTCCTAAAACCTCCAAAACCTCAAAACCGTAAAACTAGTCAAATTTACGCGTTTACCGTAAAAGACGTAAAATATACACTTTTATAAAAAATCTCAAATTTTGAAATAAACTTTATAACTAAGTCCTAAATGACTTAAAACCATCCCGAAAAATATTCATATGACTAAATTTCTCATCCGAGACCTCAAAATGCTAAACCGTAAATCGTAAAAATACGATTTTCTGTAATACATATACGTATACATAAAACCATTATTAACACCATCTCAGTTCATAGTCACTACCATGTGAGCTCATGAACATGAAATCATCACACATCGTTTCACTCACAAGGTACCCCGTATCGGAAATGATATCCAAACCACAATCTATACACACCAATAAGCACATAAACAAGTAAAGACACGTAACTAGCACAAAATAAAACTAAGTGACGAACCTCAAAACCACGGTTGTCACATCACTCCCTCATAATAGAAATCTCGTCCCGAGATTTACTCCTTAGGATCAAACACACAAACAACAAATCACATGAGGATACTTGTTCTAAACGAACTCCTCTCATTTCCATGTGAACTTTAGTTCAAGTCTCAAATTACCACATAAGCACATAAACACGTAAACACACGTAACTAGCACAAAATAAAACTAAGTGACGAACCTCAAAACCACGGTTGTCACACTATACTAGGGCTGTTTGGTTGTTTCATATAAAAACCAAAGATGAAGTTTTTTCCAACATTCAAAACTTTTACAATCTGATTAAAAATCAATTTAAAGGTAATGTTAAAACTTTCAGAAGTGATAATGGAACTGAATTTGTTAATCAAAACTTCAAAGTTTTTTGTGAAAATAATGGCATCATACACCAAACTTCCTGTGCTTACACACCACAACAAAATAGAATTGCTGAAAGGAAACATAGACATCTTTTGAATGTTGCTAGATGCCTTATGTTTCAGGGGGGAATTCCCCTTAAATTTTGGACTGAATGTGTGCTAACTGCTACTTATCTTATTAATAAATTGCCCTCTTCTGTGCTAAATGGAAAAACCCCTTTTGAAATGATTTACAATACTTGTCCTAGGCTCTCTCACATTAGAATGTTTGGATGTCTGTGTTTTGCTACTATTCTTAATAGTTCAGATAAGTTTTCCAGCAGATCTGAAAAATGTGTTATGATGGGTTATTCTAGTTCTTAGAAAGGATATAGGATTTACAGTTTTGATAGGCATCAGTTTTTTGTTTCTAGAGTGTTAAGTTTTTTGAAACCATATTTCCTTTTAAAGACTCTGCTTTTAATTTCAATAAAATAATTTTAATAAAGAAAATGTTTCTCAAGACTTAAATCTGTGGAATTTTTTTGACTTTGATAACCCTGAGCTTCCCAATGATGAAGAGAGAGCAGCTAAACATAATGGTGACAATCTGTCACCAAGTGCTAGCAGCTCACCTCCAAGTCTAGGTGACACTGGATACATTGCCTCAGACAATGATACCAGTGATGCCAGCTTGAATAGGGAAGAGGCTGCCACACTTGATGAAAGTGCAAACTCTGAGGGAAATTTAGATATTCATCCTATTCCTTCCCCTCATGTTCAAAACATGGAATGAAACCTTGGGGGTGATTCTATAAACAATGTTCAGGGTGGTCAAGGTTTGAGGAGGTCCTCAAGACCTTCTGTTTTTCCCAAGAATTATAATGATTTTGTTGTTCAATCTAAAGTCAAGTATGGACTTGAAAAATTTGTTTGATATTCTAAACTTGATAAAGAAAATTTTTGCTTTGTCACTCAACTTAACAAAATGAGTGAACCAAAAAGTTTTTTTGAAGCATCTCAGAATCATCACTGGCTTGATGCTATGAACACTGAACTTGCTGCTTTGCTTAAAAATGATACTTGGGACATTGTTGAACTCCCTAAAGGTAGGAAAGCCTTAGGTTGTAAGTGGATTTGGAAATTAAAGTTTAAGTCTAGTGGTGAGGTTGAAAGGTATAAGGCTAGGGTTGTTGCCCAAGGTTTTGGGCAAAAGGAGGGCATTGACTATGATGAAACCTTTTCCCCTGTTGTTAAAATGGTTACTATTAGGTGCTTGATTAATCTTGCTATCATACAATCTTGGCCTATTTTCCAACTTGATGTCAACAATGCCTTTCTTTATGGTGATATTGATGAAACTGTGTACATGAAACCACCCCAAGGATATCTTCCTAGGGGTGATAACTTGGTTTGCAGGCTCAAAAAATCTTTGTATGGGCTTAAACAGGCTCCTAGGCAGTGGAATGCCAAACTTACATCTGTTCTTAGTGAAAATGGCTTCATTCAAAGCAAGTCTGATTATTCTTTATACACTAAATCTCATGGTAACTTATTTCTTGTGTTACTTGTGTATGTTGATGATATAATCATAACTCGGAACAACATTGCTGAAATTGAAAAGTTTAAGAGTTTTTTAAGAACCAAGTTTATGATCAAAGACTTGGGTAAGCTCAAGTATTTTTTGGGAATTGAAGTTGTTGACACTAAGAATGGTGTTTGTTTAAACCAAAGAAAGTATGTGTTGGACTTGTTATCTGAGTATGGTATGCTTGCTTGTAAACCTGCTAAAACTCCTTTACCCTCTAAACTTGTCATCACTAATCAGCCCACTAGTGAGGACCCCCTTCTTGACAACATTGTTGACTATCAAAAGCTTATGGGTAAGCTCATTTATCTGACTAACACCAGACCTGACATTTCTTATGCTGTACATTGTTTGAGTCAATTCATGCATTGTCCTTTGAACTCTCATCTTAAAATGGCTTTTAAGGTTTTAAGATACCACAAAAGCTCTCCAGGTTTGGGTATTCATTTCACAAGGAACTCAGGTATGATTCTTGATGCTTATTCAGATGCTGACTGGGCAAAATGTGTTGTCACTAGAAGGTCTGTGACTGGGTATTGTGTGTTTATAAATGGAAACTTAGTTTCCTGGAAAATCAAAAGGCAAAACACTATCTCTAAATCCTCTACTGAGGTAGAGTATAGAGCTCTTGCCTCAGTATGTAGTAACCCGAACTTTAGAATCAATATTTAGACCGAGTTCTAATACTAATTCTATTATTCGGACTAATATTTTTAATCGACTTTTATTTTTCATGTTCATTCTACGAATAATATTTAATTCTTGACTAACCGGCAAGCTTAGGGATATAATGTATCCAATACGTTTCATTTATTATTTACCGGCAAAGACTATGCCTGTTGTCGAGCGTAAATATCCTCGTTATGACATAGAAATATTTTCTATTGTCGTCGTTTTAATTTCTTGTTTTATGAGAATTCTTGATAATTTACGTTAAACCTTTAGGTGCCATTCGTTTAGGCGAGGCGTTAACGTTTATTAAATTATAAGCCCTCCTTTATTTATTGAAATATAAATGTTCTCCAAACGTTAATGTTTTTATTTTATATTGAGCGTTTATTTTTCGTGGTTAACGCGTATCTTTCAAATCGCTCAACTTTTAAAATATCGTACTTTGATAATACCCGCTTTAGCGCATTGTAGGACAAGATTTATATTAAATCTCATCCCACACAATATCACACACGCATCAATACATGAAAAAGGACACGTGTGTTGTGATGTTTGTAAAGATGGACACATGTTTATGCAAAACACACGTCCCTTTTAGACAAAATGAATAATTTTTCACTAATATCTCATTTACATAATTTGTGTCAACAAAAAAAACTCTCCCCACCTTTCACTATTCTGCCGTGAGATTTCACAACACCAAAATTCATTTTCACAACTTGAAACTACTAGCAAGATTGTTGTGGTACATGAGAGTTTAAGTGTTGGTATTTTTATGATTCTTTCTTTCATCACTCAAGCATCTTTATAATCATAAATAATGTTTTGAGGCTGAGTTTGAAAAACTTATGGTGGGGCTGAGATAGAAGCCTATTTGAATAATATATGAGTTGATGAAAAGCTCTTATGTATGTGATCATGACTTGAACTTGGAAGCTTTATAATAGTGATGATTGGTTAGATTATTGGCACACCTTCTAAAGGTTTATATTTTCAATCTTTGTATTGATTTTTATATTTTTGTTATGTATATGTAAGTATCATATTACTACTGAATTTATTGATTTAATAGTTGATTGAAGAAGTCTTGGACATTGTATATGATTAGGGACACTAAAAAGGCAAGTTAATCAAACCTAGATTAAAAGTTGTGATGGTACTTTAGGTCAGTGGCAAAAATGTGACCCTTGTGGAAAATCAGTAGGTTTGGTCTACTGGGACTTGAGATATTTGGATATATGGTTGTTTTATGAGTATTTCCCCGGGTGGCATGACCCGTGGCGATTCCTGGAGAGTGAGATATGACTAAATACGACACTAGATCAGAATCTGACCTGCTGTAAAGATGAACTGTTTACTCAAAAATTTCGTATACCAACATATGAATATGTAAAACTAAAAGTTGTAGATAAAATCATATAGAACTAGAATCAATTGGATAGTCCACCAGTTAAATACGGCTTGAAAATGGCGTCCGAAACGGTAGAAACGAAGTTGGCTGCGAATGACAGCCAACTCTTTTAAGTGATAAAATGGGTAAAGATCTATAATAAATATAAATTAGGGAAAACTGAACTTATAATAAGTAAACTACATATGTTAAGAATGACTTTGGTAAAAATAACCTATCTATATTATTTACGGTTAAGGAGAAACGGTCTTATTAACGAGACATGTCGTGAAAATTGTAAGAATTAGACTATATTAAATTAAGGTAAAACGTGACGATTTTTATAAAAATCGAAGTGGTATGACCCACTTGTAGAGAATTTTAGACTCTTTGTATACTGATATTTATATACCCGAGACCCGACTATCCTAAGATATTAAGTCGACAACGTTTGGAGGCGTTTTAGAACCCAAAAAGCTTATAAAGTTGATTTGGGCCACAAAAGCCCAACATACACTTATTATGGCTATTAGGTCATTATTGGGCCTGAGATTTATAACATATTTAGAGTTTAATATTGAGATTAAAATGGACTAGATTCATAATAACTTGTAATGGGCCACTAATGGGCTTTAATGAGCTTAAAGTCATAATGAATACATGATAGATTGTTATAAAAGTCTTATGAAAAGTTTTATAAAACTTATACAATGTCCAAACTTACTAAAGTGAACTATTTACATTTGTGTTTGACTTACGTATAGTCTCGAGCCTAAGACGCGTCTCGTCATTATAGGTCTCGTTCGGTCATCTGTCGACCGCTGGGAATCTCATTCTCGATCCATGAGCAATTGATATCTCGTGAAGTCGTGTATCGACTATTGGATGTTTGTTCCTCGATAAACGTTAATAGCTATATCAGGTGAGTTCATAACCTCGCTTTTACTGCTTTATATGTGTTTATAAACCCGCGAGGGGGAATAACTGCTCTTGGTATAAAAATATATGATGTTTATATATATATATGGTTTTGAGAGAATACATGTTTATGAATAAACATGTGGTTTGTTATATGATTTGAACGAATACATGTTGTTGTAAATGAATGTAAGATGGTTGATTAAATGGTTTTGAAAGATGAACACAAGCGTTGATTGTATTGATTGTGAACCGCTATTTGCTAAGTGCTGTATTGCCAAAATTTGAAAGTCCCTAAAACCCATGAACCGTTAACTACCTGTAATGGGTAGGCGCTGGTACAGACGGATGGATCCATCGGGGATGGCCCCCACCTGGGCAGGTCGCACTTGTGGGTTGGAGGCTCAGCCATGTGTGTTGTATTAGAAGTAAGGGGGTATTTGGAAAAATACCTGACTAGGGCATTATTATGCTTAAGGCTTCGGTGTCATGGCTTAGTAGAATAGCGCGGACTTTGAGTATTGTATGTGTTACAATATTGACAGTGGATGATATTCTTGTGTTCAAAAGCTTTATGGTTTATTTAGAAACCCATTATTGTTTATTAAAAACCTATGAATTCACTCAACCGTTGTGTTGACATGTTAGCATGTATTCTCAGGTGTGTAGGTTTAAGAGAAGCTAGAGCATGGAGCCGCGCACGATAAAGTAAAGGCAAAACAAACAATTTCCATTCGATACATTTGACAAATCTTTATTATTTCTTAAGGTTTGTATAAATTGGTGGGACTTCTTTTTTAGTTAACTCTGACTTAATAAAATTATCGAATGGTTTATTTTATAAAACGTCTCTTTTGAGGTCGTTTTTTATGACTGTGTGTGATGTGCTATGAAGTAATGCCCAATGTTTATATTCCGCTGCCTTGTGAAATTGGGGGTGTTACAGATTGGTATCAGAGCACTAGTTATAGCGAACTAGGTCATTTTTAAAACCTAGACTATAACTGCTCTTTCGTAAATTTGTTTTGTTGCCTTACAAAGTATCCGCACGCTCATGGCTCCGAGAAACCAATGCTTGGTTGTGATAATGTGATCCTATGTGTATGTAGAAATGGTTGTTTGTATATGAATGTATATACTATGGTATTCAAGGGCATTGCACATGAAGTAATGGTCATTGCGTGATTATCGCAAATTTTATGATACAGCTTTATACAGAGTTTGGTGATGCCGCCAATCACCTTTCTCGATAATTAATTTATTATCCGAATGCGAGTATGGAACTCGTTTGATATTTTGAGTACATATATATTGTTTCATAATATATCACATATCGACTAATTTAAGCTCGACTGTTGTCATCGCATTGTGATGTGCCATTTTAGGACATATTCTTTTGAAACGTAATTGATAAACATATTATTTTATTTATGTACTCCTTATGATTTTGAAGAATCATTTTTTTTCAAGGAGACATCTTCTACGTAATAAGACGTATAATTTATTGTGTTTGATTATGTTTTGTTGGCGAAAAGGAGGATGCCAGTGTTGGACCAAATATATATATATACCCAATCAACTATATATAATTTGGGTACAACAAAGATATGCTCATAGTAGTCATTAGTTGAGCAACATAAAAATTTGTATTTAAATGGAATGGGACATTTAAATATAGAGATTTTAAATCGCCCAACTATGTGTCGTTTAAGGTTCTCTTATTGAAATGGATTGGGACATTTGAATAAGAAAGTTTTAAACCACTAGACCTTAGATTGTCTATGGTTTTTTTATTCAGATGGAATGGGACGTTTAATTACAGAAATCATGGAGTAAGTTTGACACCCTATACTTTTCTTGACATTTAATTTGGTTATGATATCGTGTTATGTGACGGTATTACCTGAGTAGGATGACTTATAATCATCTTGTTGAAATAAATTGGGACGCCTTTTTATTTGAACAAGAAAGTTATATGTTCCCGAACCATAAATTTATAATTCTTGTTTACATGGATTGGGACGCCTTTGGATGTAAACAACGAATTATAAATAAGTGGGCTCAAGAGTGCTTGACTTGGTTTGTGACTATTTTTGTATACGGATGTATTTCTTTGACTCATGTTTTGTTGGTACGAATCGTTCCTATTCGTCGTCATTATGGTCATTATTTATTATCGTCTATGTACGAGTAACCCGTTAGTCTTCTCTCGAGTTATAATTTGTTTCTATGGACCATTTCTAATGTGTCCTAACTATCGCGAGCATTATAAGCTAATCGTTAAGAACCATTACTTGTTCCGAGAACAGATGACTTGTTTAATCGACACTAGTTGTGTACTTGTAGATTGATTGAGGATTAAGTTATCAACACAACTCATCGTGAATGAAAATATCTTGAGATTCTATCTTGTTATTATGGATGGTTCATCGAAGAATTTTTTAAACATAACCAGAAATATTTTGGGTATGGATCCGTTTGTGAGCACCTTGTAATATCTATTGGGTATGGATCCGTTTGTGAGCACCTTGACATATACCGTTTGTGAGCACCTTGCAATATCATTTGGGTATGGATCCGTGTGTGAGCACCCTCTGATGACGATAATATTTATGCATCTATGCAATCAAGATCGTGAACATCCTTTAACTTGTAAACTTTCCTTTCACTGGACTTATATGAAAATCCTATCAGATATTCATTTTATCATGGCTTGACTATTTAGCAAGCATGATTTAACTTGATTGAACTTATTGATTTGGCATGGCTTGGCTATTTTGCGAGCATGTCGTAATGTGATTATATGTGCCCAGAGATGGCTTTTGTATTTGATTTGGATCGTAGTTCCTTCGATCGAGTTACGTATACTCCGAATATTTTTGTGTTGATAAATTTGGTTTTGAAGAAATAGGTTTGCATGTTTGAGATCATGCAATTCGGTGATTTTGTACGACTAACAATAATTATCTCGTTCTGAATATTCTTGAAATATATTCGATGGAGTTAGGGGCGATCCATGTGATTTTCTTTTATAAGGTAATTGTTTTTTTTCTTATGGAACCCGTGGGCGATATGTGTTTTAGTTTGATCGACGTGATCACTGATTGTTTTGAATTGATTGTCTCATTGGATATTTTCCAAATGCGCCCACTTCTTTCGACTCATCACTTGTCATTTAGACTTTTTTTTGAACTTATATCGACTGCCCCAAGTTTAATAAGCTAGTAGTAATGTACCTTGAAGCACTTCCAAAAATTGACGGCTTGTTAATTTTTCGCTTTCAATGACTTCTCCTTCGAGTTATGTATTATTCTTTACTTATAAGGGTTAAAGCTACACTTAAAACTTTCATTCATGGTTGTTATGTATACTCGTTGCTTTGAATTTTGTTCATTTAACATTCGTTAGAAACCTCAGCGATGACTTGTCTATCTCTCACCTCTTCGCCGTTTAACCGAAGACTATTGAGACGAATTAAGTGTTGGGACATCGCTTCCTAAAGGGGAAGATAATGTAGTAACCCGAACTTTAGAATCAATATTTAGACCGAGTTCTAATACTAATTCTATTATTCGGACTAATATTTTTAATCGACTTTTATTTTTCATGTTCAATCTACGAATAATATTTAATTCTTGACTAACCGGCAAGCTTAAGGATTTAATGTATCGAATACGTTTCATTTATTATTTATCACCAAAGACTATGTATGTTGTCGAGCGTAAATATCCTCGTTATGACATAGAAATATTTTCTATTGTCTTCGTTTTAATTTCTTGTTTTATGAGAATTCTTGATAATCTACGTTAAACCTTTAGGCGCCATTCGTTTAGGCGACGAGTTAACGTTTATTAAATTATAAGCCCTCCTTTTTTTGTTGAAATATAAATATTCTTCAAATGTTAATGTTTTTATTTTATATTGAGCGTTTATTTTTCGTGGTTAACGCGTATCTTTCAAATCGAGCAACTTTTAAAATATCGTACTTCGATAATACCCGCTTTAGCGCATTGTAGGACAAGATTTATATTAAATCTCATCCCACACAATATCACACACGCATCAATACATGAAAAAGGACACGTGTGTTGTGATGTTTGTAAAGATGGACACATGTTTATGCAAAACACACGTCCCTTTTAGACAAAATGAATAATTTTTCACTAATATCTCATTTACATGTCAACAAAAAAAACTCTCCCCACCTTTCACTATTCTGCCGTGAGATTTCACAACACCAAAATTCATTTTCACAACTTGAAACTGCTAGCAAGATTGTTGTGGTACATGAGAGTTTAAGTGTTGGTATTTTTATGATTCTTTCTTTCATCACTCAAGCATCTATATAATCATACATAATGTTTTGAGGTTGAGTTTGAAAAACTTATGGTGGGGCTGATATAGAAGCCTATTTGAATAATATATGAGTTGATGAAAAGCTCTTATGTATGTGATCATGACTTGAACTTGGAAGCTTTATAATAGTGATGATTGGTTAGATTATTGGCACACCTTCTAAAGGTTTATATTTTCAATCTTTGTATTGATTTTTATATTTTTGTTATGTATATGTAAGTATCATATTACTACTTAATTTATTGATTTAATAGTTGATTGAAGAAGTCTTGAACATTATATATGATTATGGACACTAAAAAGGCAAGTTAATCAAACCTAGATTAAAAGTTGTGATGGCACTTTAGGTCAGTGGCAAAAACGTGACCCTTGTGGAAAATCAGTAGGTTTGGTCTACTGGGACTTGAGATATTTGGATAGATGGTTGTTTTATGAGTATTTCCCCGGGTGGCATGATCCGTGGCGATTCCTGGAGAGTGAGATATGACTAAAATACGACACTAGATCAGAATCTGACCTGCTGTAAAGATGAACTGTTTACTAAAAAATTTCGTATACCAACATATGAATATGTAAAACTAAAAGTTGTAGATAAAATCATATAGAACTAGAATCAATTGGATAGTCCACCAGTTCAATACGGCTTGAAAATGGCGGCCGAAACGGTAGAAACGAAGTTGGCTGCGAATGACAGCCAACTCTTCTAAGTGATAAAATGGGTAAATGATCTATAATAAATATAAATTAGGGGAAATTGAACTTATAATAAGTAAACTACATATGTTAAGAATGACTTTGGTAAAAATAACCCATCTATATTATTTACGGTTAAGGAGAAACGGTCTTATTAACGAGACATGTCGTAAAAATTGTAAGAATTAGACTATATTAAATTAAGGTAAAACGTGACGATTTTTATAAAAATCGAAGTGGTATGACCCACTTGTAGAGAATTTTAGACTCTTTGTATACTGATATTTATATACCCGAGACCCGACCATCCTAAGATATTAAGTCGACAACGTTTGGAGGCGTTTTAGAACCCAAAAAGCTTATAAAGTTGATTTGGGCCACAAAAGCCCAACATACACTTATTATGGCTATTAGGTCATTATTGGGCCTGAGATTTATAACATATTTACAGTTTAATATTGAGATTGAAATGGACTAAATTCATGATAGCTTGTAATGGGCCACTAATGGGCTTTAATGAGCTTAAAGTCATAATGAATACATGATAGATTGTTATAAAAGTCTTATGAAAAGTTTTATAAAACTTATACAATGTCCAAACTTACTAAAGTGAACTATTTACATTTGTGTTTGACTTACGTATAGTCTCGAGCCTAAGACGCGTCTCGTCATTATAGGTCTCGTTCGGTATATGTCGACCACTGGGAATCTCATTCTTGATCCATGAGCGATTGATATCTCGTGAAGTCGTGTATCGACTATTGGATGTTTGTTCCTCGATAAACGTTAATAGCTATATCAAGTGAGTTCATAACCTCGCTTTTACTGCTTTATGTGTGTTTATAAACCCGCGAGGGGGAATACATGCTCTTGGTATAAAAATATATGATGTTTATATATATATATATATATATATATATATATATATATATATATATATATATATATGGTTTTGAGAGAATACATGTTTATGAATAAACATGTGGTTTGCTATATGCTTTAACCGAATACATGTTGTTGTAAATGAATGTAAGATGGTTGATTAAATGGTTTTGAAAGATGAACGCAAGCGTTGATTGTATTGATTGTGAACCGCTATTTGCTAAGTGTTGTATTGCCAAAATTCAAATGTCCCTAAAACCCATGAACCGTTAACTACCTGTAATGGGTAGGCGCTGGTACAGACGGATGGATCCATCGGGGATGGCCCCCACCTGGGCAGGTCGCACCTATGGGTTGGAGGCTCAGCCAGGTGTGTTGTATTAGAAGTAAGGGGGTATTCGGCAAAATACCTAACTTGGGCATTATTATACTTAAGGCTTCGGTGTCATGGCTTAGTAGAATAGCGCGGACTTTGAGTATTGTATGTGTTACAATATTGACAGTGGATGATATTCTTGTGTTCAAAAGCTTTATGGTTTATTTAAAAACCCATTATTGTTTATTAAAAACCTATGAATTCACTCAACCGTTGTGTTGACATGTTAGCATGTATTCTCAGGTGTGTAGGTTTAAGAGAAGCTGGAGCATGGAGCCGCGCAGGATAAAGTAAAGGCAAAACAAACAATTTCCATTCGATACATTTGACAAATCTTTATTATTTCTTAAGGTTTGTATAAATTGGTGGGACCTCTTTTTTAGTTAACTCTGACTCAATAAAATTATCGAATGGTTTATTTTATAAAACGTCTCTTTTGAGGTCGTTTTCTATGACTGTGTGTGATGTGCTATGAAGTAACGCCCAATGTTTATATTACGCTGCCTTGTGAAATTGGGGGTGTTACACAGTAACCAGTGAAGTGATCTGGGTGCTCAAAGTCTTAAATGACTTGCAATGTGATAATTTGATCCCAGTCACACTTCACTGTGATAGCAATTCTGCTATCAAGATAGCAGCCAACCCTGTGTTTCATGAGAGAACAAAACACTTAGAAATTGACCTTCACTTTGTGAGAGAAAATTTTTTGAGTGGGGTTGTTAAAACAGAAAAGGTGGATTCTGCAAATCAAATTGCAGACATCCTTACAAAAGGGTTGGAAATAGATCTGCATAACAAGTTTGTCACAAAACTTGGTATGATTAACCTATATGGGATATCATATTAAGGGGGGATGTTAAAATGAGGACTTAATTTGTCACCCCATATTAAACTACAAGGATTTATTGTGTGTGTTTTTATTCTTGCAGTTATATCTTTGGATGGTTGATGAATTGCTTGGTTAATGTTGAGGACTAAAGTTGCCATTCTCCCATTGTTGAAGACTGGACCAGCCCAAGCCCATGTGTTTGGCCCATATGTCAAACGGCTCTTTGAGCCTTATGTTTAGATAAAAGAGAGGAGCGTCCTCACTTTGTTTGTATCGCTCATTATGTAAACTGTGTGTGATTTACACACATCGCTCTCTCTCTCTCTTTCATCTTGATCTTGTAAACCCTAGTTTGATCTCTTTTTTTTGCTTTGATTGTAAAACTATTATCAAATAGATAATAGAGTTGCAAGTGATTAGCACTGGTAACTTTGTTTTTTATCTTATTTTATCTTTTGAATCTTTGATAAATAAAAGGTGTTAATGCAAGTAATGTCTAAAAACATTATTAGTGTTAACTAATTTTTCTTAGTTTTGATCACAACAAACCATACAACACATTTAGTGTAGAAACACAAAATGAATTATTTAACTAACACTATCATCAAGGTAATAATCATATCACTAACCTTTCTTAATCATACTTAGTGATCACCAAAATGATTATCCTTAAAACTCACTTTTGCTAATAAGACAAAAGACTTTTTAATAAACTTTCTTTTTTAGAAAATGTTTTATTAAAATGGAAAATGAAAATTTTGAAATGGCATATTCCAAATGCTGTTAGAACATCCTTTGAAGGGTTCAAATACCTCAGATATTCCCACCCCACTAAAAGACAAAAAACGGAGCGGAGTCTAGTGGCGGTACCTTAAGTACCTACGTGGTACCTTAGCGATATGGTACCGCGGGGTGAGATATGGTACCGCGCACAGTAGCCGTTATATATCCGTTGTAACTTTGTCTCCTTTAAATAGTGGGTCAAATCTCATTTTCCAGCAAGCCTCTTGGACGATTTTCTCAGCCCTTTTTCTATTTTCTATAGCATAATCATTAGTAAATGATCACTTAATTTGTTAAGGATGTTTACATATGATTATCCTCTTGATCCCCTCATTTACCATGTCCAATGAGAAGATCACTCACTCACTAGTGTTGTGATAAAGATGAACATGAGCTTGTGAAGTCATGTGACTCATGCCAACGGCAAGGAAAAGCTTCACAAAAAGATGAAATGCCACAAAATATCATCCAAGTGTGTGAGATCTTTGAGGTTTGGGGCATTGACTTTATGGGGCCGTTCCCATCATCTCGTGGTAATAAGTACATCCTTGTCGCGGTTGACTACCTATCTAAGTGGGTGGAGGCTAAGGCTTTGCCCACTAATGATGCTTGTATGGTAGTCAAGTTTTTGAAAAGCTTGTTTTCTCAGTTTGGAACCCCTCGTGCGATCATAAGCGATTGTGGAATCCATTTTTGTAATGACCAATTCGAAAGGGTCCTAAGGAAATATGAGGTTACACATCGGCTTTCTACGGATTATCACCCACAAACGAGTGGGCAAGTCGAGGTTTCAAACCGAGCGTTGAAGAGGATCTTAGAGAGATCCGTTGGGGAAAACCAACAATCTTGGTCGGATAAGTTGGACGATGCTTTATGGGCCTTTAGGACCACTCATAAGACACCCATTGGGTGCACTCCCTATAAGCTTGTGTATGGGAAAAATTGTCATTCGCCAATTGAATTGGAACACAAGGCTTATTGGGCCCTAAAGCATTGTAATGATGACATAGAGACCGCAGGAAAACACCGGAAAATGCAATTAAATGAATTGGATGAATTAAGGGATATTGCTTATGAAAATTCGTTGATTTATAAAGAAAAGACTAAAAAGTTGCATGATTCTAAAATTAAAAACCGGGTTTTTAACATTGGGGATCAAGTTTTGCTTTTTAATTCTCGTTTGAAAATCTTTTCCGGTAAGTTGAAATCCTGTTGGTCCGGTCCATTCACCGTGACTCAAGTTTTTCCTTATGGGACCATCGAGCTAGCTCAAAATGATGGCCCCAATTTTAAGGTGAATGGACATAGGTTGAAGCACTACTTTGGCGGGGAAGTTCCATCCTTGAACTACCTTGACCAAATCACTTTCCCCAATGATAATTAGTATTGAGGGGATCGAGTCGAACTCATGACTCGGTAATAAAAAACGAGGTGCCTCGTGGGGGAGTCTCATGCTTATCCTATGTACATATTATCGCTTTCTAATGTAGTAACGTGTGGGGATTTGTGCCCTTCTAACCTTTGTTTCGTGGTTGTTTGTGAATTGTGGATTTTAGATGATCATTATCTTCACGACTTGAGCCTCTCGTGTTCGTTTTATAGGAGCACTCGATCGTTTGCTTTGAAGACTTTCTCAATATCCATGATATATCCTTTTGATGTTCTAACCTTAGGTTTATAGCACACTTCATAAACGGCTTTAAATTTAATGGTTACACCCTTTCCATGCTAGATTAGGCATTCGACTACGTCTCTAGTATGGGGGTGTTTGCACCCCTAGACTCGAAACATTGAGGACAATGTTTAACTTTAGTATGGGGGGTGAATAGATACTTGCCTTGCCAAACCTTCACGCTTTCCAAAGTTTATCTTTTTGTTTATCATTTTGTTGCATAATAAGGCTAAAAATGGCCAAATTTTAAATTTTTTTCTCATGTTTTATAAGTGTTTGAAGACACGAATGTAGGTTTTCCGATGGCGAGAATAAGAGTAATTTTTGACTCGACCGTGCGTGTTGAGCACTTAGCTTTGATTCCTTAACTTCACATTAGACTAAGTCTCTTAAATGAGGACGAGAAATGATAGGGTTAATTATAAGTTACTATGCTAAACGTAGAGTACTCGTATTCTTTCAAAAACTCATGTGTTCTCGTTGCTTGCTTATTCTCCCTTCGCTTGTAAATATTTTTTGCTTAATAAATATTGACTTAGCGGTTTAGTCTTGATTGTTGGGTTTCTAGTCTTTTCTAGTAGCTTCCGTGTAATTAAATTGGGAAGACATTAAGGTATCGCCAGCGTCACGGTTTTGAAGTATTGGCAACCCGAATAATCGAAAGCTTCACCCAATAATAAGATTTCAAGTGCTCACCTAAATCAAGCAAACAATTTGAAGCCCACAAGGCCGAAAAATCTATGCAAAATTGAAAGTGAATCAAGCCTTAATCTTTGACGCTTTAAAGATCCAAAATTTGCTTTAGCGTGAGGATATACGTCTTTGGCTAATAAAACCACCGATGAGGTGGATAATAAAAGGCAAGGCAAGACCAAAGTCATAATAAAAGCTTCATGGCGAAGTTGAATAAAAGATGGAGGTAAACGAAAGATAATAAGGTCCTTCCGTTAGTGGGCGTATAAAAGTCTTGGTAATAAGTCTTGTTAATGCAAGTGATGCCTAAAAACATTATTAGTGTTAACTAATCTTTCTTAGTTTTGATCACAACAAACCATACAACACATTTAGTGTAAAACACAAAATGAATTATTTAACTAACACTATCATCAAGGTAATAATCATATCACTAACCTTTCTTAATCATACTTAGTGATCATCAAAATGATTATCCTTAAAACTCACTTTTGTTAATATGACAAAAGACTTTTTAATAAACTTTCTTTTTTAGAAAATGTTTTATTAAAATGGAAAATGAAAATTTGAAAATAGCATATTCCAAATGCTGTTAGAATATCCTTTGAAGGTTTCAAATACCTCAGATATTCCCACCCCACTAAAAGACAAAAAACGGAGCGGAGTCTAGTGGCGGTACCTTAAGTACCTACGCGGTTCCTTAGCGATAAGGTACCGTGGGGTGAGATAAGGTACTGCGCACAGCTAGCCGTTATAGATTCGTTATACTTTTTCTCCTTTAAATAGTGGGTCAAATCTCATTTTCCAGTAAGCCTCTTGGACGTTTTTCTCAGCCCTCTTTCTATTTTCTATAGCATAATCATTAGTAAATGATCACTTAAATTGTTAAGGATGTTTACATATGATTATCCTCTTGATCCCCTCCTTTACCTTGTCCAATGAGAAGATCACTCACTCACTAGTGTTGTGATAAAGATGAATCTATGAGCTAGTCATATTCATCATGATACCCTTTTTTGGTTTAGGTCAATCCAATGTATTTATGAATACTTGGACTAGTTGTGTTCATCCAAGTTATTTTTGGATACTTGGATTTGTTGTGTACATTCATTGCATATGTGTTTGCTTGGATTTGTGTTGTGTAAATCCAAGCTACATGTGTGTACTTGGATAAGTCTAGTTGAGTTGTAATAGATTTGATTAGGAGTTCTCACTAAACTATAAAGTGATGTGGTTGTGTCTTGTGAGTTCTCACTAAACTTTAAAGTGACTAGTAGTTGTGTTGTGTGAAGTTCTCACTTAGCTTCAAAGTGAAGAGTCGTGAAGATTGGTTCTACCTTTCGATTAGAACTCGACATCTAGCCTTGTGTCGTAAAATGGTGAAGTAGGCAACGTCGTGAAGATTGGTTCTACCTTTCGATTAGAACTCGACATCTAGCCTTGTGTCGTTAAATTATGAAGTAGGCAACGTCGTGTAGATTGGTCCTAGCTAAAGATTAGGTCTCGACATTTAGCTTAGTGTCGGAAAATAATGTAAGCAACGATGTAAGGTTTTCTCCGCCGAGAAGGGAGCTTGTGGATATAGTGGAAATCTCGAGTAGGTGTACTCGAGGAGTGGAGTAGAAACGAGGATAGAGCCTCGTTGTCGAACCACTATAAATCTTGGTGTCTTCCCACTAGGTTGTCTCCTTCCTTGCTCTTTACTTATTTCATTATCATTATACTTGCTTATTATTCTTGCTAGTGCATTTCAATTGAACCTAATAATTATGCAACTTAACTTTAAGTAAAAGATAGTTTTGATACAAACCAAATTGAAAGAAATTTTAATTTGGTCACCAATCGAATAGAAACTATTCAACCCCCCTTCTAGTTTCTACAAAAGGTTTTGATGTTTAAGGCTATTCTGATCATGTTTTTCTACAGTGAGTACTCGGTTTGGCATTTGGAAATATATATTTTGAAATCTATATCGTTAATAATACCATCGACTTGTTGATAAGCCCCTGCAAAATATTTTAAGAAACAATTGTGCAAATACTTCAAACCTAATTTGACTCAGTTTTCACCGAACCCCATTCTTAGCAGTGGCTGAAGAAGAAATACCCCCAGATGAAATCCGGAAGTGGCATAGGTGGATTATAATTATCGACGAAAATATACATATATGATCGTATCATATTATTTCTTATATTTGCAAAACTAGCAAATGTCTGAGGCCGGAGCAATCACTTAATTTAGTATTCGACAATTCTAAGAGAAGTCTCTTTATAACAAAAAAATTGTATTCGACATGTTGTAAAAATTACTTTTTGGCTGCTGGAAATAAGACAATTGGATGTCATTAGATTAACAAAAACCAATATTTTTTCTCAATTGGATGTCATAAAATTTTTAATTAATTAGTAGTATTTTGTTATCAACCAACTGGTTTTTTTGAAGAGAAGATTTCTGGAGGTGTTGGGTTAAATACCTGTCAAGGGCTTTTCAGGCGAAAGGATAAAGAGTAACATACCTAGGCGAGAGTTCGAAGAAGACATTCTTTCGCTTGGTTGTCATTACACGACTAGACCTACTAACCACTAACATTTGCCGTTCTAAGAAGAAAAAAATAGTATTTTGTTATCATATCATTATCACAAATGTTTGATGACAAACGAGCAACAAACTACATTACTAGTTTTTTTATTACAAATCAAATTTTATTAAAAATCACATTTTTCGATCTAAAGGTATAACATTATTATTCATAACCCGTTGAACTCTATTAAGTAGATAGATCGCCTCAAGTGGAAGATAAACTAAAGGTATCAAATGCGAAAGGAATAAACACAAGTTGATTTTCAATACACGCTTTCTCGCGTTTAGTCATTTTGCATGATGCGGTTTTTAAAGCATCATGGCCTACTGTAAAACCCCGACTAGTTAACTCCTCGAGAGGAGAAACCTCAGTCAAATCCATGCACGCGTTTTTCCCTTCAATCCATCCAAAAACCAAAATATTAGCCGGTCTGAGTGTTGATCTTTCATCTGACGAGTCAGTCAAAAAGCAAAAAGTTCACATACGTTTCTTTTTTGGGAGATACCATATCATGTGGTGCTTGAATCCATGAAGCTCTATATAATGAACCACGCGTTCCCCAGACGAATCTATATATGCCTTGCGACAAACAAGATATATCACACCAAGAATGGAATCATTAAGCGATGCTTAAGGATAGTACGGTATTTCACCAGTGACATATGTTAACCAAGCTCGTATATGTGGATAACTAGAAGAAAATTCTAAGCATATGGTGCACGTAGACACTCAAAAATCGCTTTATGTCTCACAGTCATGGCAAAGTGGACTTTAATATCCTTAATCAGTCGACTATAAAGCGAACTCGCTAGTGTTTACTGGAACTTAGGGGGGGCAATGTCCTTATTAGTGAAACAATTATAATCAAAGTTTGGAATCGTACCACGTAGACAAGCCAAAGTCACATATGCCACTGTCATGTAAGATGTGCTCTTGTAACGTCCAAGATTGGGCCTTGAGGCCACAAAAGTATATAAGGAAACCTTTTATGCTGAGTACAAACTCAAACCATCAAGACGAATGAGTAAAGAAACAAGTCACCGTTGTCAAAAAACAAAGTCTCCTTCATGTGTATAGGTTGACAGGTCCTTAAACAAAAAAGAAGTTTAGCAATACCGATATATGATCGTAGCAAAAGGAGCTTACTCTGTAGCTATGAAAAAGACTTACCAAATTAACAACGTTCAAATATCTCTTCATAGCTATCCCACTAATAAAATTCGGGTCACTACTAACAACTCTCCCACGAAACATCACTCCAAAAGACGATCTTCGAATGTCATTGGATTAATAAAACCAAACTTTCTTTTTATTTAGATGCCACTCGATTACAAAACCAAACTTAGAGCCGATGGTTTTATTGAAAGGCTGAAGGCAAGACTTGCGGTTTAATTAAAGTAATAATAGACAAAGGAAGGGAATAGATTTTCACTCATGTGGCTAAAACTGAGATCTTTATTGTTGTTGCTATTAGAAATAAACACGAAATGCGACAATATAACTTGGTTTAGATAGTCTTTTTTAAGGCAAATTATATTAGAAACACTCCAGTTGACACTAAACTAGCAGCACAGAAGAAAGTTGTGCATGTTGTTGGTAATTTTAGTGTCATCAACTATTTTAGTTAATCAGGATTTATTAGAGATCAATGAGATTTCATATTCGGTTGTGACGCGAGTTAGGGGAAGTGCGGAATGCACACTCGTTGAGCTAATATGTTATCGCCCACGACGAAAATGCAGGGGTCAAGGGGGCTGCGCCCCCTTGCGGGGTCAAGGGCAGAGCCCCTTGCTGGGGTCCCGCTAAAACCCAACAGTTGTGACCCTTGGAATTAACTGTATTCCAACCGTTGTTAACTGCATGTAACTGTCAAATTCTGTCTGTTCTTTAACAGACATTGATCTTATATGAACAAAACGGAAAAACCATAATATTCTCAGTTCCTGCTTTGATCTCTTGTGCCTATAATCAAAGTGTTTCTACTTGAATTATCCCGATAAGAATTTCGTGTAACCCAGGCACCATAGGGTCGAAATACTTTATACGGAAAGTGAACCAAACACGATTCAAGTTAGATATCCAAGATTATCACACCCGTCGTACAGACACCCTAATTCTTATTGAAAGGCTGAAGGCAAGACTTGCGGTTTAATTAAAGTAATAATAGACAAAGGAAGGGAATAGATTTTCACTCATGTGGCTAAAACTGAGATCTTTATTGTTGTTGCTATTAGAAATAAACACGAAATGCGACAATATAACTTGGTTTAGATAGTCTTTTTTAAGGCAAATTATATTAGAAACACTCCTGTTGACACTAAACTAGCAGCACAGAAGAAAATTGTGCATGTGCCCCATAATGCACACTTTTAAGCCAAAAATAAAATGAAGAAAAGAATGAAAAAACAAATTGACTTCTCCTAAATTTGTGTTGCTGTCAATGCCTGTTCCAAAACCACACAAAACACATAGAGGAATAGAAAAGAAGATAGCACCATAAAGTATGTTTACCTTGAAAGAGTGTAGTGTCTTAATCGAATGGGTACTTGTTTTGAATAGAACTTTCATCAACTCAGGTAACCTTGTTAATCCTAGTGTTTCTTACACATACTCCCCAAATCTAGTACCCTATAAAAGGGTATCTTTATTAACTTTATCCATATTTAGAATGTATAGGTTTTTTAGACTGTGCCATCACCTACTAACAACTCAACTTAATTACATCTATTTGCATTGCTTACTTTACACAAGGGTCATCCAAATATGATATGACATATACAAGTGAATGTAACATGGTTAATTAACATTGTCCATATAGTTATTAAACAATCATGTGTCTAGTTGCTAGTCGGTGTTAAAGCTAAGCATGTACAACTAACAACATGTACAGTATATAATACAGATTGTACTAACATATTAATGGTCTGTTTTATGACTTGAAAGTTGCAAGTTCCGATCTTTCTTGTCAGTCTTTAAAGCTAAATAAAAGAGAAGGGGTCGTTATGAATTATATGCAGTCAAATGAAATGTCTAAAAACTTATTAAAATGATGTGGGGTTGTTTACATATATGCTGTAACAGTGGAAGGACATGGATAATTACTTATGGACATGAAGTCGTAGGCTCACATAAATGTCATAATTTTAAGATACTAACTCATCACATGCCTTAACAAAACATACCACACATAATGGCGAGGCCATAAATTTACCATTTTCTAATCTTCTTTGGGAAATTTGCATAACTCAAATCGAATCACACTAAAAATGAATGTGTGACATATTGTGAAAACCAATACTTTTAAAACCCATTTGATCTAGCCAGTTGAACTGAAAACTAGCTAGAGACTGGATCGAATATGACCGCATTTTTGCTTACTTAAAATCGGACTAAACCACCACTTTTTTGTTGATCCAAATAACCCGGTTTGATACGCCCGATCAAGTTATGGCTTTCTTAATTTTTTTAATAAAAACTTCTTTTTATACATATTTTTAAATTTAGTTGATAAGATGAAATGATGAGAAATAATATTAGTTACGGAGTATAATTTTGTAGAGTGATACAATAGAATTAAAAGTTAAAACTAGCTTAAAAATAGCCACTATAATTTTTTTTTGAGTAAAATGCAAAAATTATATATGTGGTATGTCATTTTTACAGATTTAGTAATCGTTGTTTCGAAAGTGCAGGCGTTCTACCTAGTCTTTTTGTTTTATATCATTTTCATATTTTGACTTATTGATTATTAGAAGTTAACTATTACTAGAGAGACTAGTTTGTCTTTTTCTTTGTCTTTTTCCTCAAAACACCACAAACTCTAACAATATCATCAAACATCATCATAATTATATTTCTTTAACTTCATATCATCAGAGTACATTAGTAAGCATTAATATAAGAGATCATAGGGACATAAGGTGTGCTTGAGAGCAAACAGAGTGTCAAGTAAAAATTGGTTGAATAAATCACAATAACAATGGCGTCTTCCCCACTGGATCTCGTCATCCAAATCCCACCAATCTCCCAATAACTGATCTTTGGATCTCGCCTTCCCATTTCCACCAATCTCCCAATAACCGATCTCCCTTCAATCCAAATCTTTTTTCTTTTCTTTTTTTCTTATCCCTTTCATTATCCGGTCTCGATCTCGTGTTTGATTTGTTTTTCTTTTATCCGGCGGCTACAAACCCTAATATCTCTTGTTCCTGCTCAAATGGGTGACAATGAATGGCAGGAAGTTAATCGAAGGAAAAAAGGATCGGTTTTTCAAAGGTTACAGTTTCCACATCCTAAGGCGTCAATAACTGATGATTTAGCGAAAATTTCCCTTTCTGTATATGTTTCCAATTTTCCTTCCCGATGCGTGAACTTTGGAATATATGCGGCAAAAAGGGGACTCTTGCGGATGTTTTTATCGCCAACCATAAGAACAAGTTGGGGCAGATGATTGGGTTCTGTCGTTTTATAAAGGTTTCTAATTCAGATGACCATATCAATTCGTTGAACAGTGTCTGGATTAGTAAACTTCGTTTACATGCTAATGTGGCTAGGTTTGATCGGAAGGTGACCCCTCATGCCCATTCCAAACACTCTATTCCCAAGGTTATTATTTCGGATGTTGCTTCCAAACATTCTGCTCCTTTGGTCAATAAGACTACTTCATATGCTAATGTGATGAAGAACTCCAATGTCGGGTGTGGTTCTACTTCGGATCAACAAGCTAGGGGTGTTAGCAACCCCACTATCACTTTGTCTCAGGATATTTCCAACGATTTTCCACTGGCTTTGCTTGGGTGTTATAAAGACTTTCGCTCTATCGCGAATGCTCATGCTATGTGTCATAACGAAGGATTCATGGAGGTTGACGTTAAGTACCTAGGTGGTCTATGGGTTTTATTTGATTTTCCTTCAAAGGAAGTAAAAAATAAATTCTTAAACCATCAAACTATCCAATCTTGGTTCTCTTCTTTGAAAACTTGGTACGACAACTTTGTGGTGGATGAGAGACTTATTTGGCTGGAAATAGAGGGTGTCCCTATTCGTGCTTGGTGCAACGATACCTTTACTCAAATAGGTCGGAAATGGGGGGAGGTACTTTTTTTGGATGATTCTGATTCTTGTAACAGGCTTAGTAAACGACTTTGTGTCAAGTCTTCTCATGCTTTTCTGATATTTGAATCCGCATTGGTGACTCTCAATAACGTCACCTATGCTATCCGGGTTAGAGAATTGTGTAGTTGGACGCCTAACGTTATTGATATAGATCCTGATAGTGATGATGATGTGAATTTAGGTTATATTAATGAGCAGCAAGAAGACAACTTTTCTCAGGATGATGGTATGGAACCGGTTGTTGATACGGAAAATGTCACTTTAAAGCAGAATAAGGAGGATATTGAAAATGAGCCCTCACCTAGTAAGCATACAGAACAAGTTGTTTCTAAGAAGGTGCCATCAGATAGCGACCCTTTTGGTCTCGATTCTCTTATCAATAATCAGATCAAAAAGAAGAATAAGGTTTCTCCCTCTATTACTCCAGAATACCCACCTGGGTTTTCTAATGTTCAACATAATTCGGATTCCATTCATAATTTTTCTGGTGGTGACACTTCTAAGAAACAAGGCTTTTCTTTTCTTGAACGTATTGAGGAAACAATTAAGGTTGGATTGGCATTAGGCCTTAATATGGAGGGGTGCAAGTCTACTCTTGCCTCTCTAATTTCTGAAATAGGAGATTATAATGTGATCCAATGAATAGTCTTTCTATCAACGTTCAAGGCTTGGGAGATCTCAATAAAAGGCGTTGGATTCGTGACTTGTGTCACTTCCATAAGGTGATCTTGTTAGCTATCCAGGAGTCGAAAGTTTCTCATGTTGATTTATGGATGATTCGCCAGATATGGGGGAATACACACTTTGATTTTGTCTCTTCTTCTGCTCGTGGGATGTCGGGGGGTATAATTTGTATATGGAATAGTGTGGTCTTTTCTAAACTAAACTTCATTTGCAATTAAAATTATGTTGTAGTTGATGGTCTCTGGATTCCCAAAAACATTAAACTCAGATGGATTAAAGTTTATGCTCCTCAAAGTCTTCCTCAAAAACTTACTCTTTGGACCTCATTGCGAAGCTTGATAACCAGTTAGGATGGTACTTTGGTTATGATGGGTGATTTTAATGAAGTTCGTGAAGCTGGCGAAAGATATGGATCAATTTTCAATTGTCGACAAGCTACTTTGTTTAATGAGTTTATTAATGACTCTGCTCTTATTGATGTTCATCTCGGAGGTTACCAATTTACTTGGACTAATAGATGGGGATAAAAAATGAGTAAGCTTGATCGTTTTTTGGTTTCTGAAAGTTTTTATGAGCTTTTTACTAATAGTACAGGTGTCGACTTGGAGAAAGGTATTCCGGATCATCGGCCCATTATTCTAAAAGAATCGTGCGTTGATTATGGCCCAACTCCATTTTGCTTTTTTAACTCGTGGCTGGAGATGGAAGGCTTCAGAGAGTTAGTAGCTGATACTTGGAATAATGATGGTATAGCCAGTGACAATGGCCTGATATTCTTTAAGAAGAAGCTCCAGAATCTAAAAAAAGTTATTAAAGAGTGGGTTGGTTCGAAGAAGACTCATACCAATGCTTTAAAGAATAAACATAAGTCGATTCTTGCATCAGTAGACGTGAGTATTGATCAAAGTCGCGCTTCTGTTAACGACTTTGAGGCCCGTCAAGAATCTTTAAACATTTTGGGAAATATTGAGAGGATGGAGGCTAAAGATTTAGCCCAAAAAGCTAAAATAAAGTGGGCTTTAGAAGGCGACGAAAATACGAGTTTTTTCCATGGTGTGTTAAAGAAAAAGGGGCGTCATCTCACCATCAGTGGTATTTTGTTAAATGGGGAATGGGTTGAAGATCCTGATCAAGTTAAGGCAGAATTTGTGAAACATTTTAGTAAGCGGTTCCAGCAACCTCCTGGTGCTCCTCCCTCGTTGGACCCAAGTTCTCTAAATCAGATTTCGCCTTCTCAAAGTAACTATTTGGAAAGGCCTATTACTCGTGATGAAATCAAAAGAGCCGTTTGGGATTGTGGAGGGGATCGTGCGCCGAGCCCTGAGCACATTTAATTTCTTCACTTCTTTCTGGGATCTCATTGAAGACGATGTTAGTCGATTTGTTCATGAATTCTTCCATTCTAACTATTTCCCTAATGGCTGTAACTCATCCTTCATAGCTCTTATTCCAAAGATCTCTAATGCGAAGTTTGTTAATGATTTTCGGCCCATTAGCCTTATTGGATGTCAATATAAGATCATTCGTAAAATCTTAGCTAATAGGCTAAGTATGGTTATTGAGAGCTGCATAAATCCGGCTCAATCAGCTTTTATTAAAGGAAGAAATATCCTTGATGGTCCGCTTATTTTGAATGAGGTCATAGATTGGTACCGGCAACGTAAGAAAGGTCTCATGGTTTTCAAAGTCGATTTTGAGAAAGCTTTTGATTCCTTGCGTTGGGATTTTTTGGATTTAATCTTGGAAATGCAGGGTTTTGGTCAAAAGTGGCGTACATGGATTAAAGGCTGCTTGTATAATGGGCGGTCTTCCATTTTAGTCAATGGCTCTCCCACGGTCGAGTTTGAGCTTTTTAGAGGGCTCAGATAAGGAGATCCTATGTCTCCTTTTCTATTTATTCTCGTTATGGAAGGTCTTCATGCTCTTATTACTAAGGCTGTTTCGTTGAGATTATTTACAGGAGCTTCTATTGGTAGAGACAACCTTTGCATCTCTCACCTCATGTATGCGGACGATGTTATCATATTTGGTGATTGGTCTAAAGAAAATGCGCACAATATTATCAGTATTCTTCGTTGTTTCTATCTTATATCAGGTCTTAACATGAATTTTCACAAATTCAATGTCTTAGGAGTTGGCGTTAATGATGATGAAGTTCTCCATATGGCGCACATTATAGGCTGTGGTGTGGCCAAGCTTCCTATGAATTATCTCGGTGTTCCGGTGGGGCGAAGTATGACCAAGTGTTTTCAATGGGATGCTATAGTTCAAAAATTTTCTACTAAGCTCTCTGCTTGGAAAGCTCGTTTACTTTCTGTTGGTGGGCGTCTCTCGCTTATCAAGTCGGTCCTTGGCAACCTCCCCACTTATTACATGTCCATCTACATGATGCCGACTTCTATTTGCAAAAATCTTGAGTCAATGCGTCGGAATTTTTTCATAGGGGGTGACTTGGATGATAAAAAGATGTCTTGGGTTAAGTGGACTAGATGTCTCGCAAGTAAGAAAGAGGATGGCCTTGCTATCGGAAGCATCCTCGGGCTTAACATTGGTCTTTTATTCAAATGGTTATGGCGATTCTTAACTAAACCTTCTGATCTTTGGGCTCAACTTATTAGTTGTATTTATGGTCATGATGGAGGTATTTTTTCTGCTCCTAATAACAGGTTTAAACGTACGACTTGGGGGATGTATTCTTCATTCGATACACCGTATTAAGCAAAAAGGTTTAGACCTTCTGTCTTTTTGTTCTCGTAAGGTTGGAAATGGTGCGTATACTAGATTTTGGCTTGACTCCTGGTGTGGCGCACAACCTCTAAAGGACTTATTCCCCCGGGTCTATCTTCTGGACTCAAATAGAAAATGCTTCGTCTTAGAGCGGCTATGTTCTCATGACTGGTCCTTGTTTCTCAGACGCAACCCGAGAGGAGGAGTGGAGATATTACAGTATACTACCTTGCTGGAACGCATCGCTGGAATTTTACTTTCGGACAGAAGGGATACTTGGCATTGGAATCTCGGATCTAATGTGGGCTTTTCTGTTTCTTCCATTCGAAAATTGATTGATTCCCATACATTGGACACGGATGTTGTTGCAACTCGATGGAATAAAAGCATCCCGATTAAAGTTAATGTGTTTCTTTGGAGATTGAAACTTAACAAGCTGCCGTCCAGGTTGAACTTAGATAGAAGAGGTATTGATGTTGATTCTATTCTTTGCCCCACTTGCGTTATGGATATTGAGACGGTCAATCACTGTTTTTTCAATTGCGGTTTGGCGAAAGACCTATGGGCCCGGCTTGCTAAGTGGTGGGAGATGGATATTCCGATTTGTGGTAATATTGAGGAATGGTATGCTTGGTTGGACTCGTTACATGTTTCGTCTAAGATTCGATTGGTTCTTGAAGGCGTGGGGGGAACTCTTATGTGGATAATTTGGACATACCGAAACCATCTTATCTTTTCTAGCTCTCCTCCTAAGAAGGCTACGTTATGGGATCTCCTTGTTTCTTAATCTTTTATGTGGATTTCATCTAGAAATTCCAAGTGTAATTTTAGTTGGATTGGGTGGTTAAAAAACCCGTTACTTTCAATTTCTCCTATGTAATTTTGTTGTCTAGCTTTTGCTAGTTTCTATAAAAGCCGTCGTTCAAAAAAAAAGGTGTGCTTGAAGATGGAAAATTGTAGCAAACTTGCATTGCTTGTAATTATATTTTCAAATGAACATTTCAAAGCTAACAGAGCACCTATATAAACCTCATGTATAACCCTGTCTTTACCGTGAGAGTCTTATATATTCAAAATATTAAATTATGCAATATATATATTAATTTTTGGTGATGAACCGTGAACGGTGTGATGCATGGAAATTCATCATAGTTGTCAACCGGTCAATATGGAAATTCATCATAGTTGTCAACCGGTCAACTAATGCTTATTTGATTCAATCCAAAGCATTATAAATAAGGTAGATAAATACACAATTTAAAACGTTAGACTTTGCATTGCGTGAATGTCTTACAAAAAGAAATCACATGTTTAAAGTTAATGATTACATGTAACGAAAGAAATATATATGGTAATGAATTCAATCTAAAGAAAATTTATAGTACTTAGTACTTAGTGGGTTCCAACAATTTGACTAGTGTTGGCTTGAGTTTCCTCTAGTTTAAACAACTTTGTCATGCCAAAATTTGCAGTTTTAACATTCATTTTTTCATCTATCTACACATTACTAGGTTTCATATCACGATGAATTATCATTAGATGTGAATCTTAATGAAGGTATAAAAGTCTCTTGGCAACGCCTTTGATGATCTTGCATCTCTTTTCCCAATCAAGGAATTCATGTTTTGTTGGATCTATGTTAATGCTTACAAATGTACTATGATGATATGAAGTCAAAGAGATAATTATGATGATGTTCTTCGTATTTGTGGTGTTTTGAGAAAGAAGACAAAGAAAATACAAAATAGTCACTTTGGTAACGGTCAATTTTTAACAATCGTTAAGTTAAAGTATGAAAATTATACAAAACACAAACATCAGGTAAGTCGCCTGTACTTTCGAAATACTGGTTACTAAATCTGCAAAAATGACATACCACATGTATGATTTCTACATTTTACTCTAAATTTTTTATATGATATTATAACTTGGAACTATAAATTATTTTTGCGACCCTTACTATAATTTTATAGATTATAACTTTAAAACTAAATTTTATTGGTAAAGATTTAAATCTCTTTTATCGTTTTAATTGAATATAAGAATAATGTCGTGTAATTAGGTAACACCCCATTTTTACCTTATAGCAGCGGAAGCTAATCTTTGGGGTATTACTTCATCATATGAAAGCACACTAATAGAAAAACACCTCAAAAGAGCGTTTAAATAAACTTTATTTATTATCATTCAAAATCAGAGATTTTCAATAAAACAACTTGTACATACTCTGTACATCACATGTTCCCGAGATCTAGAAAATAGGTTTGAATGACAAAAATTCTCAAGTCTACGTCTCTCCACGTCATCATTATGCTGCTCAATGTTATCAATTATCAAAATCTAAAATATATGCTTAAAGTCAACACAAAGGTTGAGTGAATTCATAGGTTTAAAAATAATTTGAATACAAGATTCCTTTTCCTGAGCTACGTTATTATTCGCCTGTAAAATCAATTAATCAATGCACTAAGCTTATGATACCACGACTAGACATATCAGAAACCCACAATTGCCCTTATAAGGAAGTCTGCCAAACTATCCTGCTTAGCAAAATAAAGTATGCATGTTTGACCACTAAGGTTCTAGCAAGTGCGACTTGCCCAGACAGGAGATATCAGTCTCCAAATAGTACTATTAACAATATTAGCGCTCATTTTCAGGAAATGATTAACGGTTCATAATTAAAAAGGTACTTTTAATGCAGAAGTAAACATAGTGTCAATAATTATTTTTGAGAAGCATAACAAAAATACTTGTATTCCATTTTAGCATATATTCTTCTCACGGATTTTCAAATCATTTAAAAGTAGTATACTTTAGTGAGGCTACAAACTCACCTTAGGTCCAGCAAATCTTGTCAGGCTTATATCACACAAAATAACTTGAGGTAACAAACAAGAACTTGATCTTACACCAACCTGTTTTAACATATTTGGTATAGTATTAAGTCTTTGATTTTGAGTTCAACATTCTTGTTATATTATTTATGTATTCTTGTAATTATGATAATATTGCATCATTGTTCGGGCCATTATACTCAGAAGTCATTCTATAAACGCTTGAGGAGCGATGGCACATTAAACCGTAAACCCAACCACTCAGTCAGAACGTAATATCGAGATGTAACATCTTTGTACAAAGTTCCATACTAACATGATACATAGTAATATATTTTTAGAAATTTTTTCAAAAGTTGGTATGTTTCTTTTATATTTATATCTTTTATCCTTTAGTTTCATAATTGACAATAATAGTCCTTATACTTTATAATAATTTAGGAAATATGTTTCATCATATAGTTTTCATTCATATAGCTTTATAAATTACCAAAATGATCCTTTAAGTTTATATTTAAAAATAATTACCTTTTTAATACTTAATTTCATAAGTTTAGCATATTTATACTTTTAACCCCTTAAGTGTATAGTTTTAATATTTACAATTTCAACCCTTAATATTTAACCTTAGGGTCTCAAACTTTCCAACATTTATTATTATAGCTTTAACTTTCATAAAATGACACTTTTGGCCTAAAATGTTAAATAGTTTCAAAAATGACAGTTTTAGTCCTTATACTTGTAAAAATCATATAACTTCTTTAAAAATGTACCAAATGATCTAGGATTTTAAAACCAAATTTCAAAACACATTTATAATCATAATAAAAACATTTAATTAGAATTATAGCTCTTGAAATGGAGTTTTGCTCATTATTTCATGTAAAATATAAAACTAGGGTTTTAAGACATCTTTAGGTTATAACTTTCATATAAATTAATGAAATGACTTAGTTTTTTTTTAAATTATCTTTTTAACATAATTTTGGCATTATAAAAAGTATAATATATCATTATAACAAGATCAAAGCTTACTTAACACAAAAATTACCTAGGTAGCTCCAAAATGGCTCCTTGTGACTTCTTATGAACACTACTTGCTATCAAAGCTTCAAAAGCTTCAATGGCTTCCTTCTAGACCTGCTTTCTGGTCTTGGGGGATGTCCTAAGACGTTCATAGAAGTTAATATGAAGAATGGGTAGGAGGTTAAGAGAAAATGGGGTGCAAGTCTTCAAGGTATGTCATACGACTCTATTTATACTTGTAGCAACACTTAGGCTCCAAGTTTTGGTTCTATACGTGTAACATGGATAGGAGAAAGACTAAGGATTGATATGAAAGTCTATGCAAGTCTAGGTGATGAGTATACAAGCTAGTTTCAATCCAATCTTACATTTGTGGCAAAAAAACAAGTCACGACATACTTAAGATAGGAATGGTGATGTGTAGCAAGAAAGGAGGTGATGCACCTACTTGTGGGCAGCCAAAAATATCCTATGATACTTAAAATATCTGAATTTAAACTTGGAATGGGAGGGAAAGTGTTTGAAATGAGTTTTGGTGGGAAATATCAAAACCGGGTTTAAAAACTAGGGCTTGTAACTTATGGTTTGTGATTTTGGTGATTAGGGACTTAGAAAAGTGATTAGTGAATGATTAGGGATTAATTAGGGTTTAGACATTCCATTAATTTCTGAGAAATATTATGGCTTCTTCTAAACTGTGGGGTTTAGAGATAGTAATCATTTTCTTGAATCCTTGGGGAAATCCTTTAATAAAAGCTTTCATCATTCTTTGGGAATTAGTGATAGGATATAATTCTGCTAACTCTTGAAATTTTCTCAAATAGGCATTGAGATCATTTCCTTATGTCACTAGATAGCAAAAGTCCTTTTTTACTTTCTCGATTTCTATGGAGGGATAGTACTGGGTCATTAAAAGGCACTTAAAATCTAACCACTTTATCTTCTGAGCTTCTTCTATTCCAACGAGTTGAGAATAGTAATTCCACAATGATAATGCTTCGGTAGTTAAACTACTAACAACAATCTTCACTTTACGATCTTCGGCACAACTACTTTGGGAGAAAATTGTCTCAATTCTTTCAATCCAATGAGTGATACTAATAACATCTTCGGTTTATTGGAATTTATATAACTGACTAGTTACAAAATTTTCTGTTGAAGTAGTATTCTTCACTATCTTAAAAGTCGGTATTGTCATAGCTGCAATAATTTCATCATTAATTATTTGTTGAAGTCCTTCGGGAGTTAAGGTAGAAGATATCGAATTCCTTAAATGTGTCATTCTGAATTTAGAAGACACTTTTTTTTAAGTTTAGATATACTTGTCTTTAAGCATTTGCCATATGTGTATACATACAACGCTTTACGAGCACATTTTTTTTCAAAAATTGAAGGATACTTCATATAAGATTAGGGAATAGGTTTATAGGGTTACGTAACTATTAACTAGTCTTAAGATTTCTAAGTTTATTTATCCTTTATTCAGATTAATACTTTCTTTTAAACAAATAGACTTGAGAAGTCCTTTTTAGTTTAAGTTGATATTTTTCTTTTGCTATAATTCTTTTAAAGACTTATATTTTGTCAAGTATTTCTCTTTTTTAGAATGATATGCAAATAAAGGAAAGAAAAACAAACTTTTTTTTATAAACAATCCACTTTGTTGACAAGCAAGCTTCTTTGTTACATAAAAGTAAAAACTGAAAGCTATAATATTTACAAGACCTTTAGGGAAGCTGAAATATTTTTGAGCTGGTTTTCTCATTTTTATTGAGATCTTTGATTATGGCTAAGAGTCCTTTGATATTGTCTTGATGTCGTACTTGAATATCTTCAATAAGCTTCTCAATTGTTGCCATTCTTACTCGGGCTAAGGTAATTTCCTCATCATGCAAACTCACCTTAGGTCCAGTAAATCTTGTCAAGCTTATGTCACACAAAATAACTTGAGCTAACAAACAAGAACATGATCTTACACCAACCTGTTTTAACATATTTGGTATAGTATTAAGTCTTTGATTTTGAGCTCAACATTCTTGTTATATTATTTATGTATTCTTCTAAATGTGATAATATTGCATCACATCGGGCCATTATACTCAGAAGCCATTCTATAAACGTTTGAGGAGCGAGGGCACTTTAAATCGTAAACCCAACCACTAAGTCAGAACGTAATATCGAGATGGAACATCTTTGTACAAAGTTCTCTACTAACATGATACATAGTAATATATTTTTAGAAATTTCTTCCAAACTTGGTATGTTTCTTTTATATTTATATCTTTTATCCTTTAGTTTCATAATTGACAATAATAGTCCTTATACTTTATAATAATTTAGGAAATATGTTTCATTATATAGTTTTCATTCATATAGTTTTATAAATTACCAAAAATATCCTTTAAGTTTATAATTTAAGAATAGTTACCTTTTTAACACTTAATTTCATAAGTTTAGCATATTTACACTTTTAACTCCTTAAGTGTATAGTTTTAATATTTACAATTTCAACCCTTAATATTTAACCTTAGGGTTTCAAACTTTCCAACATTTATTATTATAGATTTAACTTTAATAAAATGACACTTTTGGCTCAAAATGTTAAATAGTTTCAAAAATGACAGTTTTAGTCCTTATACTTGTAAAAATCATATAACTTCTTTAATAATGTACCAAATGATCTAGGATTTTAAAACAAAGTTTCAAAACACATTTATAATCATAATAAAAACATTTCATTAGAATTATAGCTCTTGAAATGGATTTTTGCTCATTATTTCATGTAAAATATAAAACTAGGGTTTTAAGACATCTTTAGCTTATAACTTTCATATAAATTGATGAAATGACTTAGTTATTTTTAAATTATCTTAATTACATAAATTTGGCATTATAACAAGTCTAATATAACATTATAACAAGATCAAATCTTACTTAATGTTGATGCAAAAGTTGGTTGATCCTTGCTAGACCCAAATTAGGCTTAATTCGGGTTGGCTGGGCTCCGGCTCCTGCACCAAGTGAATCGTTTGGTTGGGATCCTGCACACTAAACAGCACGCGTTAGGCTTACCGTGGGAATGTTTCCCACGATTAGACTCCGGCGTGAGAGTAAGTAATCGATTTAGGGTTTATGTGAGTTTAGAGTATAAGTCGTAATACCTTTGTGGAACCTTTGAGGGTTCCTTTTATAGGCAGTGAAACCCTAATGGGCTTTCACTGATGCTTCGGCCCCAAGGAAGAGATAACTATCAGAATTAGAATGATTGTTATCTTCTAGTTTTGGTAGTGAATATCCTCCTCCATTAGGGTAAAGATATTCCTAGACAGGATATTATTCTGTCTAACCCTATGTCGGCCACACCGGGCCGTGGGCCGCACACATGTGTGCGGTCACTGTTCATCCAAGCCCATAAGCCTGAATGACATTATTCCACCCATCTGTGATGGGTCGGATACGGGTAGTACCCGTGGGTCGGGTTCGTGACCCGGTTGGGGACTATACGTCATCACTTAACATAAGAATTACCTAGGTAGCTCCAAAATGGCTTCTTATGAACACTACTTGCTATCAAAGCTTCAAAAGCTTCAATGGATTCCTTCTAGACCTGGTTTCTGGTCTTGGGGGATGTCCTATGACCATTATAGAAGTTAATATGAAGAATGGGTAGGAGGTTAAGAGAAAACGGGGTGCAAGTCTTCAAGTATGCCACACGGCTCTATTTATACTTGTAGCAATACTTAGGCTCCAAGTTTTGGTTCTTTACGTGTAACCTGGATAGGAGAATGACTAAGGATTTATATTAAGGTCTATGCAAGTCTAGGTGATGAGTATACGAGCTACTTTCAAGCCAATCTTTCATTTGTGGCCAAAAATAAGTCACGTCATACTTAGGATAGGAATGGTGATGTGTAGCAAGAAAGGAGGTGATGAACCTAATTATGGGAAGCCAACAATAACCTAGGATACTTAAAATATCTGAATTTTAAACTTGTAATAGGAGGTAAAGTGTTCGAAATGAGTTTTGGAGGGAAATAACAAAACTAGGTTTAAAAACTAGGGCTTGTCACTTATGGTGTAACACCCCATTTTGATAAATGTAATGTCACGCGTGATTATGGCGTGTCATCAAAGCATACAAGGATAAATGTCTAAACAATACATGACCATCAAAGAAATACCAGAATCAAACATTGGTAGTCCAAAAGTAGAACTCATCATACACAAACATAATTACTGTAAATGAAAGGACTAAACAATGTCCATGGAAATAAGTATCAAAGTATAAATAAATGCATAAAGTAAAGAAGGCTAGAAAGCTTCCAGTCCATATGCACGTACGCTTAAAGTATACGAGCGTCCCTGAGTACCTGCCGTTTTGGGAACATGAAAAGGAAAACGGTTTAGCAATACGCTCAGTGCACGGATATACAAGTAAAGCATGAATAATATAAGCATATAAGCATGAAACAGCGGAAGAAACCAAGTCCTGAATAACCCGGTTATATCTTAATAAAAATGGTTTTATAGTTTGAAAAGCTTATGTTTATCTTGTAAAAACTGTTTAACATATTTTACCGTTAGCCAATATAGGTCATGAAATATCAACGTGCATGAATACTTGGAGGGGTGACCTCGTCATGCAAATTAGAGGGGCTGCCTCTAATTTAATATACTGGTTTTGGGTAGGAGGGATCAGCTCCTTGTGAAGGATGCAAGGCACACACCACATTCACACTGAGTAATCTACTGAAAACATGTATACTAGGATGCACCCATACGCCCCACCTAATAATATAATAAATGGCCAAAAGCTGAAAGGGACGCCACGAGCTATCACTCCGCCGTGGTGAAGTCATAACACTGGTGCCTCCAGTGTTATGGTTATGGTACCTCCATAACTAGGTAAAACTGGTCATGCATGTATATGGCTTTAGATATTTTAATTAAACATAAGCAATCAAAACATATAAAACATATAATGGGGAAAACAGTTGGCTGCATACGGGAAATCCTAATAAGGAAGAATGTCCATACTGAAAGGACAGAGAATCCGTACCTTATGTCCAGTGAACGAAGAAGACGAACGGAAGAGAGTCCTACTTCGGTATCACTAATGCTACATAAATACATACGTGTATAAGTATATGATTACTGAGTACGTAACTGGTTTTATATCATGTCTTAGCTTGTTTTATATGTTCATGTCATGTTTTACTGATTTAAGCTTTATACTGTGTTTATCATATATTCTGTCTATTCTGATTAAGTATTACTTGTATTTCATGTATTATCATACTTGTTGTGTAATAATAAGCAACTTTCCAAAAATAGGAGGTTTCCTAAAATAGAAAGTTTTCAAAAATAGAAAGTTACCAAAAATAGAAAGTTTCTAAAAATAGAAAGTTTGCAAAAAAAAAAGTTTCCAAAAATAGAAAGTTTCCAAAAATAGAATCACTGCCTAAAATAGATAAGTTTCTAAAAATAGAAAGTTTCCATAAATAGATTAGCTGCCTTAAATAAATAAGTTTCTAAAAATAGAAAGTTTCCATAATTAGATATAAGCTGGATAATTAAGCTAATTATATAAGCTTAAGTGTTTACTGGTTATTATTCTAAGTCATGTGATTATATAGTATAGTTTTTTAATTATTTCATGTGAATTAAATAAACTATAGGTTAAAGTATTTAATTAAATATAACATGATTTTAATTAAATAAAGGTAAAATAATTAGGTTAAAACATGTATTATTATCTATTAACAATATAACCTAAGTCATGTAAATTAATTAATTATAAGTCATGGTTTTAATAATTAATTAATTATATAGTCTAATTAAAAGATGAATACTTAGGTTAAAATTCATGAATTAATAATTAAATTAATAACATGAGTCATGTAAATTAAATTAATCATGTTCATGCTTTAATTAATTTAATTTTTAAGTCTTGTAAAAAAATAATATAACTTGTAAAAATAATAAACCTTGAAAAATAACTCATGAACCGGACCGTGTTTTAAGTCTAAACATGTGAACCGGACCTGTGTTTAAAACCCACGAACCGGACCCGAAACACCACCATACCCCGACTAGGTCGGGGTTTCCCCTTGCCTTGCTGCTGCCGTGACACAACCACCACCAGACCGAGACCTTAAGGTCTCGGTGGTGTGAATATAAGCCAAGCCGAGACCCCCTTTGGGGTTCGGTTAGGCGTCAGCCACAAAAAAACACACCCCTAAACCCATGATTGATTTTACCCCATGATTAGCAACATATTTAATTACTTGTTTTTAATTATTTTATTGAAAACATGCATGATTTTATGTGATTAAATAAATCAAAACATAAAAAGAAAAGGTTAAAGGTTATATCGATTACGTGAAATCAAGAAGGATGAACACACAACGATCCTTGTAATTTATCTAACACCAAAATCAACCCGAATCACCTCTTGGTGATGCTAAACCCGACGGCCAAGAACAAAGTAGGAGGAGGAAAAGCTTTTATGGTTTTTCTTGTTTTTAATAAATGTGTTAAATGAAAATAACTTTCCCCTTAACCCCTTGTTTAGTAAAAAAATAATGGGCTAGGCCCTTTTCTCTTGTTATAGCCACGGGTAGGGGCCCACATATGGGTAACCGAACCTTTCTCGTGTCTAAAATAATAGTGTGTTCTCGTGTTCGTAAATTACGTGTTCTAATTAGTTATCGATCGTGACTTAATATATTTATTCATGTTCGTAATAAATATATATACATACGTAATATTAGCTCGTGATTAATTTACGTTCATGATTTCATGTTCGTATGTTCGTGATTATAATTATTATTGGAATAATTATCGTGTGTTCATACGTAATAAATACTTATCGTGTTATAACACGTACGTAATACTTGGAATTCTTGTTCGTGAAACGTAAACATGCTATAAAAGGAAAGTCCTAATCATGTACGTACTATCGTAAGGGTACTATTCATGGTAAAAGCATGCGGGTTTTACAACTCTTCCCCCCTAAAAAGAATAATTCGTCCCCGAATTATAGATAAAGTAAACTGGAAAAGAAGAACATACCCGAATTCAAAATATGAAATGAGGGTAGGAAGCCCGGATAGACTCCTCTGTTTCCCAAGTGGCTTCCCGCTTGGTATGATCCCTCCAAAGGATTTTGACGAATGGAATCGTCTTCCTTCTCATGACTCGTTCTTGTCTATCAAGAACTCGTTCGGGTTCTTCAATGAAAGTGAGATCTTCACGAATTTGTTCCATTGGATACTGAACCATGTGAAGGGGATGATACTGGTACCCTCTGAGTAAGGACACATGAAACACATTGTGTACATGCGAAAGCTGCGGAGGTAACGCTAACGGTAAGATACTTCACCGACTCGTTCAATGATATCAAACGGTCTGATGAATCGAGGACTGAGCTTCCCTTTAATTCCAAAACGTCAAACACCACGTGCCGGCGAAACCTTAAGGAAAACGTGATCTCCTACGTTAAAATGTATGTCCCTACGATGCTTGTCTGCGTAGCTCTTCTGACGTGACCGTGCTTCTTGAAGTTTCTGCTTAGCTACTGCGACCCTCTCATTAGTCAACTCTATAATCTCTAGTCCTTCAAGTGTTCGCTCACCAACCTGATCCCAGCAGATTGGGGCGCGACACTTTCTGCCATAAAACATCTCGAAAGGAGCACACTTGATACTTGCGTGCCAACTGTTTTTGTATGCAAACTCCACCAAACAAATATAATCGTCCCAATCACCCGTCCATTCCAACGCACATGACCTCAACATGTCTTACAATGTCTGAATGGTTCGCTCTGATTGCCCGTCAGTATGAGGATGAAAAGCCGTGCTAAGCTTAAGTTGTGTACACCAAGCTTTCTGCAGACTTTTCCAAAATTGTGAAGTGAATCGAGGATCTCTGTCTGAGACGATGCTGGATGGAGCACCGTGGAGTCTCATGATCTCCCTTCTATAAGTATCGACGAGTTTACTGACCGAATCTTCCTTGCGGATCGGTAAGAAATGAGCTGATTTGGTAAGTCGATCTACGATAACCCAAATTGCATCGTGCTTCCTCTTGGTTGGCGGAAGACCAGTAACAAAATCCATGGTGATTTTGTCCCACTTCCACTCTGGAATATCTAACGGTTGAAGAAGACCGCCAGATCGCTGATGCTCGATCTTAACTTGCTGGCAGGTAAGACATTTGGAGACGTAAGTGGCAACATCCTGTTTCAAACCACTCCACCAAAAGTACTGCTTGATGTCATGGTACATCTTGGTCGAACCAAGATGTATAGAGAATGGGGAGCTATGAGCCTCAGCTAACAAGGCTTCCCGGAGTACTTGATCATCAGGAACACAAAGTCTCGTGCTCTGCCATAATATACCATCTACATCTACTTGAAATTCTGTCTACTTCTCCAAATTCTGAATTATCGCCCAAATTTCTCCATCATCTTTCTGAACTTCCTTGATCTTAGAGAGTAACTCAGGTTCTACTCTAAGATTAGCCCAGTAACCGTGTTGTCCACGTACCATGATCTCTATGTCTAGTCGCTCCAAGTCTCTTATGATTTCTTCCTCAATCTCAATGCCGTTGATCATTCTGGACTTCCTGCTAAGTGCATCTGCTACTACATTCGCCTTGCCGGGATGATACTACAGATTAATGTCATAATCCTTCAACAGCTCTAACCATCTCCTCTGTCTCATGTTCAATTCACGTTGAGTGAAGATATACTTTAAGCTCTTGTGGTCCGTGAAAATATCACATGATTCTCCATATAAGTAGTGCTTCCATATCTTCAATGCAAACACGACTGCAGCAAGTTCCAAGTCATACGTAGGGTAATTTTTCTCATAAGGCTTAAGCTGCCGTGAAGCGTACACGATCACTTTCCCATGTTGCATGAGAACACAGCCAAGTCCCTTCCCCGATGCATCACTGCAGATTTGAAATCCACCCGTACCAGATGGGAGAGTAAGAATAGGTGTAGATACTAACTTCTGCTTCAGGTCTTCAAAGCTCTTCTCTCGTTCTTCAGTCCAGAAGAATTTCTCCTCTTTCCGCATCAGTTTGGTCAATGGTTGTGCTAGGCTGGAAAAGTTCTCCACGAACCTATGGTAATAGCCAGCTAAGCCTAGGAAACTACGGACTTCAGTCGCTGATGTCGGCCTTGGCCACTTAGTAATAGCCTCAACCTTCGCTGGATCCATCGTGATTCCTTCTGCTGATACAATGTGACCTAAGAATGCCACCTTGTCTAACCAGAACTCACACTTGGAGAATTTAGCATACAGCTGCTTCTGGCGAAGAATCTGTAGTACTGTACGAAGATGGTCTTCGTGTTCCTCCTTGGACTTAGAGAAAATCAGGATGTCATTGATAAAGAAAATGACGAACTTGTCCAGAAATTCATGGAAGATTCTGTTCATCAGATCCATGAACACTGCTGGAGCAATGGTAAGGCCAAATGGCATGACTACAAACTCGTAGTGGCCATAGCGGGTACGAAAAGCAGTCTTGGCGATGTCTTGCTCCTTAACCCGTAGCTGATGATAGCCTGACCTGAGATCAATCTTGGAGAAGTGTTTGGCCCCTTGGAGTTGGTCAAACAGATCGTCTATACGTGGGAGTGGATACCTATTCCTGATGGTAATCTAGTTGAGCTCGCGATAAGCTATGCAAAGACGCATGTTGTCGTCCTTCTTCTTGACAAATAAGATCGGTGCGCCCCATGGAGATGCGCTCGGTCAAATGAAACCTTGTTCTAGAAGTTCTTGTAGTTGGTCCTTCAGCTCCTTTAACTCTATGTGAGCCATGCGATAAAGAGCCTTGGAAATTGGCTCAGCTCCTGGGATGAGCTCGATATTAAATTCCACTTCACGTGCAGGTGGTATGCCCGGAAGTTCTTCTGGAAATACATCTAGAAATTCTGACACTATCGGCTGATCCTGAATTGATGAGGATTCAACATCCATGTCATGAACAGTAGCTAGATAACCCTCGCACCCATGTAACAGTAATGCACGTGCTTGCAGGGTTGATATGATTTGTACAGACCTGCCGGGTACGAACCTGTTGTGAATGTACTCTGGCGCATTAACATTACCGAAGATGACTCGATATGAATGGCAGTCTATGGTAGCATGATGCTTGGATAGCCAATCCATGCCTAAAATCATGTCAAAATCATTCATGTCCAGCGGAAGTGCGTCAACAGGACGAACCTTGTCGTCAAACTCTAGGGGAAGGCTCTTGTACACATGGGTTATAAGTACAGAGTCTCTCAAAGGCGTGGAAATACTGAGTCTATTCTCTAGTGGCATGGGGAGTATCCTAACATTATTGGCATAAGCAGCAGAAATGACCGAGTGAGTAGCACCCGTATCACACAGAACACATACAGCTTGACCATACATATACAAGATTCCAGTGATGGTACCTGTAGACTTGTTGGCCTGATCACGAGATGTCATGTAAACGGGTCCAGTGGTAGGAGGCGGCTTGGTATCAGCATGTCCTGATGTGCCCTCCATCTCGCCTTTACGGCAGTCCTTCATGCGATGGCCAGGAAGACCACACTTGAAGCATGCGTCACTGTCACGGCGACATTGTCACACCCCACCATGGCGGAATATGGGGCGCGACGTATGGATATCATCACAACAACAGCGTGTCTATAGAGAGAACTAAATGAAATTGAAATATCATAGATGGCGACACAAATGTCGTGACAATATCTCAACAATGCAGGCGTCTAGGTAAGTAGGTAACAGACCTACCTCTTACCAAAGACATACAAATAAACAAACATCAAACATATAGGTACCACAACGTTCACTTAATCAAAACACAAAATAAAATCTAAGAGGAAAGGGATTCCTCTGAATGCAATCCTAGCAGCCTCTATACTCTAGCCACTTCTAACATCATCTTGCACAACTACCTCACCTGAAAATGACACTAAAATCTGTCAACATAAAGTTGGTGAGAACATAGGTTTAAGTTATCTAGAACATCATAAGAAACCTTGACATCCGCTGTAAATAAGTTGAAGAAAAACAATTTATAGTAATGGACCATAATGTGATAATCATGCTACATGCATCCACAACAAAACTCAAGCCAAGTACCAATCACATCTACAATTCACAAAGCACATTATAACAATCAAGAAGTATCCCGTCACACGCACAAGAACACACACCACACTATCCGGATCTTTCCCACACCACCTGTGGAAGATGAACTATATCCCCGTCGAGATATCTTGCCTCCGAAGAGACGATGCACAAGTACTCAGGACGGATCGTGCCCCACGCTCCACACACATCTCAACTGGTCCCATAGACGCCCATACATCTATGTACCAAAGCCAATCACAATCCAAACAAGATTCACATATCAGAACACGTACCAAAGCACATATGAGAACACATAAGCACGCAAGTCACACAATAACACATTTATGTCCACACATTTTATAACATAGTACTAAATCATGTTAAAGAACATTACAAGTGTCATCTCCATCCCATACTGGAAAAAAAAACATTTAAAAACGTAGTAAAATGGGACTATGAACTCACCTGATTGCTTCTTTAAAGTCCTCGTACTAGAAACAAGCTAACAAACCAAAAACACGAAATCAATACATGAACCAACCTCTAAAATGGTTCATCAACCTATGATGGACATCTAACCTCCTCTCATATAAATACCCCATTGATAAGCTCTAATAACCCCATTACCCTTCCTTAACAAGTCCTTAACTTGGTTAAGTTTAATAGCTATCCCGTTCACAATTTTACACAAAACAGTCCCAGTTTTAGGTCTCAAAACTTTAAGTCAAACGTCCACTTAAACATACCCATGGTTTCTGTAAAAAGCATATTCATACCCTTACATATGTTGGCTAACACCTCCCACTTGCCCTAACCTTAAAGCCACTATTAAGGCCCTGATATATATATATATACTTTTGTCATTCCAGTTTTCCTGATTTAAAACGTATGAAAAGTTCATTACCATTAGAGGGTCTTACCCTAAACCACAATCTTAGCCCAAGTGCAGATCCTTATTAAAATATATAAACCATCTCTCATGTTCGTGAGAAGATCCCAATGCAACCCTAAGTACCCCAAACAACCCAAAACTTAAAAAGAAAACAGGCTGAATTCAAAACTGTTTTGACCTCCGACTGTTGTAACCTGTTTTTGACCCACTTCCCGACCTCCAATTTAGTTCTCGTTTCTTGCATTGGAAAGCCACTTCAAATACCTTTTCAGTGATACTTGGATCGCATCTTGAATGTTCCTAGAACTCGAGATATGATCAAAACAATAGACTCAAAATTCTGCCCAGTTTTTAAAAACGGGTTTAACAAAATCAACCACATTAATTAACCCTAATTCCTCTAATTACAAGCCCTAACCCATGTAATCATTATATTATGATTATTACAACATTAATTTACTGTTTATATATAAACCCTAACCCTTAATCCATCATAAGAATGATTAATTAAACATAAAAACAATTAATATGAAAAGGGTTATGAAGATTTTACCTTTTATTTAATGGAAGATGAAGAAAACCTAATTTTATGAAGAACCCTAATTTTCCTCTTCTTTTAGTCGACTATAACTCCAGGGAAAGAAAAAAAAAGCGTTTGATTTAGTGTTAGGGGTTCCTTATATAGCCAAAACAATCCTTGTCCAACCCAATTACCACTTACCATAAATCTTTTCCTTTTTCCTTTTTTTTCTCTTCTAAACCGACCCAAACACCCCTAATTTCGTTTTTTTTCTTTATTTTTTTTCTTTTTATTGTTAATTAATATCTTATTAATATTACCTTAATTTACCTTAATTTATTTCAGCTCCTAAAACTCCCAAAACCTCAAAACCGTAAAACTAGTCAAATTTACGCGTTTTACCGTAAAAGACGTAAAATATACACTTTTAAAAAAAATCTCAAATTTTGAAATAAACTTTATAACTAAGTCCTAAATGACTTAAAACCATCCCGAAAAATATTCTTTTGGATAATTACCTCACCCGAGACCTCTAAACGCTAAACCGTAAATCCAAAAAAAAAAATACTATTACTATAATACTTATACGTATACGTAAACACCATAATATCACCATTTTCATTTCATAGTCACCACTTGTGAGCTCATGAACATGAAATAACCGTTCCTCGATTTACTTATGAGTACTCTATACTCATAAACGATAACCACACCAACCTCGTTCACACAAAATAAACACGTAAACACACAATTCAAGTAAGCACACATAAAATAACCTAAAAGTAAGACCAAGTGACAAATCCAAAACCTAGGGTTGTCACATCACTCCCTCCTAATAGAAATCTCGTCCCGAGATTCACTCCCAAACTCAAACTTATTCTCAGCAAACAAACGAGGATACATATCCTTGATAAAACCTTCACGTTCAAACGTGAACTTAGTTTACACGAAAATAATCTCAACCAACAACACATGAGCCTTAACCGTCCGCGAGGAAACTTATCAAAACCATAAATCAAAACTCATCAAAATATAACCACGTATAATAAGGTCTAAAGAACTCTCAAATTCCTTCCCAACTCATTTCTATGTTAACCCTCCAAGTGTTCATTACCGAAATATACCCAAAACATGAGTTTAAACCATGTTGTCCGAAAATTAACCTTGAACTCAACACTTGTACAATTAATTCGACCAAGCTACTGACTTCCAATTACGAAACTTTCTGAATATTTGAAAAGTATGTTCCGAGTACATAATTTTAGGCTTTTGAATCACCCAAAAACCTTTAAAAACGAATAAGTTATGACCAAAACGATTTTTCTCAAAATTTGCCTAGGCATTAGCGACAGTTTCTGACAGTTAGCGACATATTTTGACAGTTTAGCGACAGTTTCTGCCTACTCCGATTTATACCAAAAAAAAAACGATTTTTAAACCCTAAAAAAACCCGTTATTAATTACAAAATTCAAGGTCTAATTTATTTTAATTCTAGAAAATTTAAACTCTCACCCATCATATAATTAATACATGATTTAACATATTTAAGTTAATAAGAACAAGAATTCTAACTAAAGAACAATAACATTAGGTGATCAAAACCAAAATATTTTAGAATAAAAAGGCCATGCTTATATGTTAAAAAAAAAGATTATATTCCACCTTATTTCAAACACGTTTTCGACACTTCCTTATTTCATCGACTACCAACAACTATTTTTTTTTTCAATTTGCAAGTTCTATATTTTTTTTACCATGTATAACTCGAAATAAAAGACATCGTTACCCCAAAAAGAAATCTCCACCATCTCAAAATCCTTCACGCCAAAAGTACCGTACAAACAAACACGTGAAATGAGGACCCGAGAAATGCGCTACTACAGAAGTTGAACATCTCAAAGAGAAACGAGCTAGCAACCATCCCAAGAATACAACCGGTAAGTAGAAAATAATTTTACATACATAGGCATAAGCGTACATACACTCAAATCCATCCAACATATACTATTACAAGCACGTATTAACCCTCTTTCATGCAACCATACTTAGGAATCCATTGGTGTTATGGCACATGTATAAGTATGTAGGCCTCCATAATTATACCTGTTCCCTTTCACCACTATACTCCCTCCTATGATGACACTTATAAGAAATTAATACTACACATAACACATAATCCAACAATAACTAGCGTATACGACCATGGTTCCACCCGCACTAATCAAAACTCGTAAAGAAAATAACATGTAGTTAAGTATGAACCATATTAGTTCATAACCTAACAAATACTTCGAAAATAATATTCTAACACATCAATTACTATAAAATGAACACATACTCCTATGACGCCTATATGCAGGGACCCTTAAGCTATAGACTAGGCTACACGACTAGGCAACCTAATTCTCTATAACCATTGGCTCTGATACCATTCTGTCACACCCCACCATGGCGGAATATGGGGCGCGACGTATGGATATCATCACAACAACAGCGTGTCTATAGAGAGAACTAAATGAAATTGAAATATCATAGATGGCGACAAAAATGTCGTGACAATATCTCAACAATGCAGGCGTCTAGGTAAGTAGGTAACAGGCCTACCTCTTACCAAAGACATACAAATAAACAAACATCAAACATATAGGTACCACAACGTTCACTTAATCAAAACACAAAATAAAATCTAAGAGGAAAGGGATTCCTCTGAATGCAATCCTAGCAGCCTCTATACTCTAGCCACTTCTAACATCATCTTGCACAACTACCTCACCTGAAAATGACACTAAAATCTGTCAACATAAAGTTGGTGAGAACATAGGTTTAAGTTATCTAGAACATCATAAGAAACTTTGACATCCGCTGTAAATAAGTTGAAGAAAAACAATTTATAGTAATGGACCATAATGTGATAATCATGCTACATGCATCCACAACAAAACTCAAGCCAAGTACCAATCACATCTACAATTCACAAAGCACATTATAACAATCAAGAAGTATCCCGTCACACGCACAAGAACACACACCACACTATCCGGATCTTTCCCACACCACCTGTGGAAGATGAACTATATCCCCGTCGAGATATCTTGCCTCCGAAGAGACGATGCACAAGTACTCAGGACGGATCGTGCCCCACGCTCCACACACATCTCAACTGGTCCCATAGACGCCCATACATCTATGTACCAAAGCCAATCACAATCCAAACAAGATTCACATAGCAGAACACGTACCAAAGCACATATGAGAACACATAAGCACGCAAGTCACACAATAACACATTTATGTCCACACATTTTATAACATAGTACTAAATCATGTTAAAGAACATTACAAGTGTCATCTCCATCCCATACTGGAAAAAAACATTTAAAAACGTAGTAAAATGGGACTATGAACTCACCTGATTGCTTCTCCAAAGTCCTCGTACTAGAAACAAGCTAACAAACCAAAAACACGAAATCAATACATGAACCAACCTCTAAAATGGTTCATCAACCTATGATGGACATCTAACCTCCTCTCATATAAATACCCCATTGATAAGCTCTAATAACCCCATTACCCTTCCTTAACAAGTCCTTAACTTGGTTAAGTTTAATAGCTATCCCGTTCACAGTTTTACACAAAACAGTCCCAGTTTTAGGTCTCAAAACTTTAAGTCAAACGTCCACTTAAACATACCCATGGTTTCTGTAAAAAGCATATTCATACCCTTACATATGTTGTCTAACACCTCCCACTTGCCCTAACCTTAAAGCTACTATTAAGGCCCTGATATATATATATATATATACTTTTGTCATTCCAGTTTTCCTGATTTAAAACGTATGAAAAGTTCATTACCATTAGAGGGTCTTACCCTAAACCACAATCTTAGCCCAAGTGCAGATCCTTATTAAAATATATAAACCATCTCTCATGTTCGTTAGAAGATCCCAATGCAACCCTAAGTACCCCAAACAACCCAAAACTTAAAAAGAAAACAGGCTGAATTCAAAACTGTTTTGACCTCCGACTGTTGTAACCTGTTTTTGACCCACTTCCCGACCTCCAATTTAGTTCTCGTTTCTTGCATTGGAAATCCACTTCAAATACCTTTTCAGTGATACTTGGATCGCATCTTGAATGTTCCTAGAACTCGAGATATGATCAAAACAATAGACTCAAAATTCTGCCCAGTTTTTAAAAACGGGTTTAACAAAATCAACCACATTAATTAACCCTAATTCCTCTAATTACAAGCCCTAACCCATGTAATCATTATATTATGATTATTACAACATTAATTTACTGTTTATATATAAACCCTAACCCTTAATCCATCATAAGAATGATTAATTAAACATAAAAACAATTAATATGAAAAGGGTTATGAAGATTTTACCTTTTATTTAATGGAAGATGAAGAAAACCTAATTTTATGAAGAACCCTAATTTTCCTCTTCTTTTAGTCGACTATAACTCCAGGGAAAGAAAAAAAAATGCGTTTGATTTAGTGTTAGGGGTTCCTTATATAGCCAAAACAATCCTTGTCCAACCCAATTACCACTTACCATAAATCTTTTCCTTTTTCCTTTTTTTTCTCTTCTAAACCGACCCAAACACCCCTAATTTCGTTTTTTTTCTTTATTTTTTTTTCTTTTTATTGTTAATTAATATCTTATTAATATTACCTTAATTTATTTCAGCTCCTAAAACTCCCAAAACCTCAAAACCGTAAAACTAGTCAAATTTACGCGTTTTACCGTAAAAGACGTAAAATATACACTTTTAAAAAAAAATCTCAAATTTTGAAATAAACTCTAAGTCCTAAATGACTTAAAACCATCCCGAAAAATATTCTTTTGGATAGTTACCTCACCCGAGACCTCTAAACGCTAAACCGTAAATCCAAAAAAAAAATACTATTACTATAATACTTATACGTATACGTAAACACCATAATATCACCATTTTCATTTCATAGTCACCACTTGTGAGCTCATGAACATGAAATAACCGTTCCTCGATTTACTTATGAGTACTCTATACTCATAAACGATAACCACACCAACCTCGTTCACATAAAATAAACACGTAAACACACAATTCAAGTAAGCACACATAAAATAACCTAAAAGTAAGACCAAGTGACAAATCCAAAACCTAGGGTTGTCACAGACATGGCCCTGGGTGCCTATGGTGGCAAGTAGAGCAAAGAGGATGAGTATATCCTCCAGTAGGTGTCCTGACTGGCTGAGAACCTGATAAAACATTATACATGAGACATGATAATATGGTACAAAGGACAATGCGGATAATCGTAAGATTGAATACCAGTGATAGCTGGACGGTTAGGCTGCGAACCTCTCTGGTTCTGGTCCATACCGTTTCCATGGTTACTGGTAGAAGATTTGCTATTGTGTCAGAATTAAGAGTTATAACATGTAATCATAAGAAAGTGCGTAAGTATAAGGACCTGCTGCTGTTGGAGTGTCCAGCGTTGTTACGGTAATTATCATTACCGCCACGCTTATCTGTAGCAGAACGGTTGTTAGTCTGACCGTTTCCCTTGGGCTGATTAGGCTACTGCTGAGTAGCCGGCTAAGACCGGTCCCCAGTCTTCTGCCTGGAAGATACAATTTAAAGAGATGAAATATTGATTATACTAAAAGAATACGGATTGGTCACCGCTTGAATACGAATGTTTACCTCTTTTCGGGTCTCTCTGCTTCCCCGAATTCATCTCTCTCCTGCAGCATCTCCAGCTTACGCGCTGCATCGGCCACTTGTGCTACCGTGTCTAACGGAGCACCTTCTAAGTTATTGGCAATCATTGGAGAAAGGGCCCAACGAAAATGTTGTGCCTGCTCTTCAGTGGTGCCCGCAACTGCTCTCAGGACACTAGCGAACCGAAGGAAACGCTGTATGAAGTCATTACTGCTTTCCTCAGGTCGCTGTCTGATAGTGTAGTACTCTCTCATGAGCCTATTCCTTCCTTCCGTGGGGAAAATGTTAGGTGGGGGAGGATAGTTGTCGTTCTGATGAAGGATGTCTTGCAAATCTGCATTGGCAGCTACAACCATCTCCCGGATATTGTTTGTGTTTGCCATCTGACAGTACGACATAAAATACATGATTAAACTGATCAAAACATAAACTATATACATGAAAAAAAATTATACCAATAAATCATGAGAAAAATTTTATGCAGGAAAATTTGTACATGAATGCATGATGCAGTTTTATGAAAACTTTTGTATGCGCGAGAGTGAACGCCTATGGTCAGTTCACCCAAAATAAAAGACATGGCGAGGGGACGCCTATGGGTCGGTCCCAAATTTAAAAGTTTCGATAAAACACATGCGACTAAATAGGGCCAGTCCTGTACCAACCATTACTTAGTCATAAACCTGCGACAATGACATATATATGTATGCATGAAAATGATGAATACATGAAAACCGATTGTCAGTTCTAGGAAGACCATAGTGACTACCCACTAATCACAGGTCATGTTTTGAGAGCCTACAGGTCGAAGCCTTGGCTCTGATACCATAATTGTAACACCCTATTTTGATAAATGGAATGTCACGCATGATTATGGCGTGTCATCAAAGAATAAAAGGATAAATGTCTGAACATTACATGACCATAAAGGAAATATCGTAATCAAACATCGGTAGTCCAAAAGTAGAACTCATCACACACAAACATAAGTACTGTAAATGAAAGGACTAAACAATGTCCATGGAAATGAGTATCAAAGTATAGATAAATGCATAAAGTAAAGAAGGCTAGAAAGCTTCCAGTCCATATGCACGTACGCTTAAAGTCTACGAGCGTCCTTGAGTACCTGCCGTTTTGGGAACATGAAAAGGAAAACAGCTGAGCAATACGCTCAGTGCACGGATATATAAGTAAAGCATGAATAATATAAGCATATAAGCATGAAACAGCGGAAGAAACTAAGTCCTGAATAACCCTGTTATATCTTAATAAAACTAGTTTTATAGTTTGAAAAGCCTTATGTTTATCTTGTAAAAACTGTTTAACATATTTTACCATTAGCCAATATAGGTCATGAAATATCAACATGCATGAATACTTGGAGGGGTGACCTCGTCATGCAAATTAGAGGGGCTGCCTCTAATTTAATATACTGGTTTTGGGTAGGAGGGATCAGCTCCTTGTGAAGGATGCAAGGCACACACCACATTCACACTGAGTAATCTGCTGAAAACATATATACTATGATGCACCCATAAGGCCCACCTGATAATATAATAAATGGCCAAAAGCTGAAAGAGACGCCACGAGCTATCACTCCGCCGTGGTGAAGTTATAACACTGGTGCCTCCAGTGTTATGGTTATGGTACCTCCATAATTAGGTGAAACTGGTCATGCATGTATATGGCTTTAGGTATTTAAATTAAACATAAGCAATCAAAACATATAAAATATATAATGGGGAAAATAGTTGGCTGCATACGGGAAATCCTAATAAGGAAGAATGTCCATACTGAAAGGACGGAGAATCCGTACCTTATGTCCAGTGAACGAAGAAGACGAACGGAAGAGAGTCCTACTTCAGTATCACTAATGCTACATAAATACATACGTGTATAAGTATCTGATTACTAAGTACGTAACTGGTTGTATATCATGTCTTAGCTTGTTTTATATGTTCATGTCATGTTTTACTGATTTAAGCTTTATACTGTGTTTATCATATATTATGTCTATTCTGATTAAGTATTACTTGTATTTCATGTATTATTATACTAGTTGTGTAATAATAAGTAACTTTCCAAAAATAGCAGGTTTCCTAAAATAGAAAGTTTCCAAAAATAGAAAGTTACCAAAAATAGAAAGTTTTCAAAAATAAAAAGTTTCCAAAAATAGAAGTTTCCAAAAATAGAAAGTTTCCAAAAATAGAAAGTTTCTAAAAATAGAATCACTGCTTAAAATAGATAAGTTTCTAAAAATAAAAAGTTTCCATAAATAGATTAGCTGCCTTAAATAAATAAGTTTCTAATAATAGAAAGTTTCCATAATTAGATATAAGTTGGATAATTAAGCTAATTATATAAGCTTAAGTGTTTACTGATTATTATTCTAAGTCATGTGATTATATAGTATAGTTTATTAATTATTTCATGTGAATTAAATAAACTATAGGATAAAGTATTTAATTAAATATAACATGATTTTAATTAAATAAAGGTAAAATACTTAGGTTAAAACATGTATTATTATCTATTAACAATATAACCTAAGTCGTGTAAATTAATTAATTATAAGTCATGGTTTTAATAATTAATTAATTATATAGTCTAATTAAAAGATGAATACTTAGGTTAAAATTCATGAATTAATAATTAAATTAATAACCTAAGTCATGTAAATTAAATTAATCATGTTCATGCTTTAATTAATTTAATTTTTAAGTCTTGTAAAAAAATAATATAACTTGTAAAAATAATAAACCTTGAAAAATAACTCATGAACTGGACCGTGTTTTAAGTCTAAACATGTGAACCGGACCCGTGTTTAAAACCCACGAACCGGAGCCGAAACACCACCATACCCCGACTAGGTCGGGGTTTCCCCTTGCCTTGCTGCTGCCATGACACAACCACCACCAAACCGAGACCTTAAGGTCTCGGTGGTGTGAATATAAGCCAAGCCGAGACCCCCTTTGGGGTTCGGTTAGGCGTCGGCCACAAAAAACACCCCTAAACCCATGATTGATTTTACCCCATGATTAGCAACATGTTTAATTACTTGTTTTTAGTTATTTTATTGAAAACATGCATGATTTTATGTGATTAAATAAATCAAAACATAAAAAGAAAAGGTTAAAGGTTATACCGATTACGTGAAATCAAGAAGGATGAACACACAACGATCCTTGTAATTTATCTAACACCAAAATCAACCCGAATCACCTCTTGATGCTAAACCCGGCGGCCAAGAACAAAGGAGGAGGAGGAAAATATTTAAGGGTTTTTCTTGTTTTTAATAATGTGTTAAATGAAAATAACTTTCCCCTTAACCCCTTGTTTAGTAAAAAAATAATTGGCTATACCCTTTTCTCTTGTTATAGCCGCGGGTAGGGGCCCACATATGGGTAACCCGAACCTTTCCCGTGTCTAAAATAATAGTGTGTTCTTGTGTTCGTAAATTACGTGTTCTAATTAGTTATCGATCATGACTTAATATATTTATTCATGGTCGTAATATATATATACATACGTAATATTAGCTCGTGATTAATTTATGTTCATGATTTCATGTTCGTATGTTCGTGATTATAATTATTATTGGAATAATTATCGTGTGTTCATACGTAATAAATACTTCTCGTGTTATAACACGTACGTAATACTTGGAATTTTTGTTCGTGAAACGTAAACATGCTATAAAAGGAAAGTCCTAATCATGTACGTACTATCGTAAGTGTACTATTCATGGTTAAAGCATGCGGGTTTTACATATGGTTGTGATTTTGGTGATTAGGGACTTAGGAAAGTTAATAGTGAATGATTAGGCCTTAATTAAGGTTTATACATTCTATTTAAGAGAATTAGGTCCTTGGTTCGAAGTTTAACAAAGGTTTGATGTGAAAATGGGAAGTATACTTATGTAGATTAGGGTTTTCTAATGATCTAGGTTTAAATCTTAATAAAAGGCTTTATCCTTCAATTAGCTACTGATGTAACTTAATTTAGGTTCTATACATTGTGTTTTAACTGTCCCAAGAGTTCTCAGACTTGGTTTAATGGTTTAGCTTAGGTAAATACGACTAAAGAGTGAAAATACCTATTTTGACCTAATTTACAAGTCATGCATTGAAATCTTGTACCTTGTGCATTAGGGTACTTGTACCTTGTGCATTAGGGTACTTTTACATTGTCATATCATAATCTTATAACCTTAATGAAGTTTTATAAGTATTTGTAGGCTTTCCTAAAAGACTAGGTAATGATCTATGTAGATTTATTAATATAAGGGTTTTTATATTATTAAGCCTAATGACTTTCTATTTTGGGTAATTAGGGTTTATATCTTAGTGTAAGTTTTTTATAGGTCTTATATAGTATCTTTATGACTTCTATGGGTTCTATATTCTTAGTTTAAAGGTTTATATAGGGTAATCATAATCTAGGGTTAATTATGGGAGCTTAAGATCCTATGCTTTGAAAACTTGTACTTTATGCTTTAATAATTTGTAACTTAGTTTAAAATAAATGTATTACTTTAATATGATACTTAGTTGAGTTTTATAATTGGTTTCAAAGGATTAGACTTTAATTCATTATAGAATGGATTTTATATACTAATCTTGGTTTTAGGTCATTTTCTTGTAATTAGCTTGAGATTAGTGAATATTAGTACTTTATGATTGCTTAACTTTTCTTTATATAGTATATTAGAATTAGTATATTCTATTGTTTATAGATTCATAGTTCATGTATAATTACATTGCTTAAAATATTGTTTATAAAGGTTTTTAGGTGATGATCTAGACTATTATGTATACTTATTTATAATTTAGATTTGTATAGCTTATACTTAATTATTCTTTATATAACTTTATACTTTCTATATGATAACATAATCTGATGACGTATAGTCCCCAGCCGGGTCATGAACCCGGCCCATGGATACTACCCGTATGCGGTCCATCACAGATGGGTGGAATAATGTCATTCAGGCTTATGGGCTTGGATGAACAGTGACCACACACATGTGTGCGGCCCACGGCCCGGTTCGGCCGACATAGGGTTAGACAGAATCATATTCTGTCTAGGAATATCTTTATCCCAATGGAGGAGGATATTCACTACCAAAATTAGAAGATAACAATCATTCTAATTCTGATAGTTATCCTTTCCTTGGGGCCGAAGTATCAAGTGGTAGCCCACTAGGGTTCCACTGCCTATAAAAGGAACCCCCAAGGGTTCCACAAAGGTATCACGTTCTACTCTCTCAACTCACATAAATCCTAATTGATTACTTACTCTCACGCCGGAGTCTAATCGTGGGAAACATTCCCACGGTAAGCCTAACGCGTGCTGTTTAGTGAGCAGGATCCCAACCGAACGATTCACTTGGTGCAGGAGCCGGAGCCCAGCCAGCCCGAATTAAGCCTAATTCGGGTCTAGCAAGGATCACCCAACTTTTGCATCAACAAGTAGGCGCCATCCGTGGGACCCATTACACTAAGCTAGAACAAAACCTCATTCTGAATCTCCAATAACGAAGGGGCATCAGCCAGCCAATCCCAGGAATACGAATCCTGGAAATCGGAAGTCCCAAGGGGAAGGGATACTCATCCCCAATCAATCACCTAGCCGCCTTGCAGGCGGACCTGGTAACCGTGGCGGCTTCCAGCCCTTGGGGGTGACGAGCACGATCTCCATGACACCCCCACCTACTTCAACCCTGGACAATCCGGACCCAGGGAGTGCGCCCAACCCTCCTAACAAGGAGCCGCGCAGACCATCGGTAGAGGAAGAGGTAGAGGTCCTACCACTCAGCGAGGAGGATCTTACTCGAGTTCTCACGCAGAACTTCGATAGGATCGTCCCGGGGATCGCGTCAAGGTTGAATCTAGGGAGGAACCTCCAATCCAGACTCAACTTTGGTGACGCCGGACCAATCACCTCTTCCCAAAATCAGAGGAAAAGGAGAGCTCGGCCTCAGGAGCAGAGCATCTTTGAGGAAACCCCTCAACCCAGGAATGTGTTTGAGCGCATAGGAGATCGCCTCATACAAGAACTAATGCAGTCTCAGGAAGGAGGAGATAAGTCTGATGGCTCACTCGAGCGGCCAGATCGAGAGTTGGCCAGAACCGCTCGTCTCCCGAGCGTGTGGGACAGGATGAACACTGGGAAGAAGGCTTCCGGTTCATCCCAAAAAAGTGGTCCCTACACAAAGGATGGGGCACCACCACCGTCTCCAGACCCATCAGGGGAGGACTCAGATGACCATCCGCCTAAGCGTCACTGACCTAGGCGCACCCCTCCACCACCACCAAACAATGATGAGTATTATGGTGGTCCTTATTATCGAGATGCAGAAGCGGAGGATCTTTCGCGTCCATGGTGTGAACCATGGGATGACCCTAGGCTCACACGGCCATGGGCGGATCCCAGGGAAGACCCGTTCACCCTCCGCATACGGAACTATTCTGAGGACACCAAACGTCGCATGCCGGCGTGTATCAAGACTTATGATGGGTCTGGTGATCCGGTTGATCACCTTAAAATATTTGATACGCAGGCTAAAATTGAGCGATGGCCCATGCCTATATGGTGCCAAATGTTCAATTCAACTTTGATCGGAAATGCCCGTGACTGGTTTGAGGCACTCCCTCTAGGAGCATAGTTTCACGGAACTACGCACTGCGTTCGAGAACAATTATACCCAGAGGAAGAAGTATAATAGGGATCCGGTCTCATTGGCAACTGTCAAACAACGGCCGGGGGAGTCCACAGAAGCCTTCACTGAACGCTTCAATGATGAGTGCACGCGCACAAGAACAATGCCGGAGCTCCAGAAAATCTCTGACTACATGCACGCCATAACAGCCAGGGAATTGATCAGGCGCCTCAATGACAAGCGTCCAGAGAGATATGATGACCTCATGGAAAGGGTCAGAAATTTCATAGAAGGAGAAACGGCGGTTGCCGCGGCTTACCCATCCAGAGGAAATGGGTACCGGTCAAACGACCAGTCTCGGAGATAGTCGGGCGACCAAGGCAATCAGAACAGTAGCAAGGGCTCGGACTATAAGAGCCAGAACAAAGGAGGACGGCCGGATGATAAGTTTACCCCCCTTAAGATGTCCTACCGGGAGATCTTGCTGATGGAAGGGGCAAACTTTCCAAGGCCTCCCCCAATGACAACTCCGCCAGAACGTCGGCAAGGAAATCGCTTCTGCGAGTTCCATAATGACAAAGGCCACGGTACGGAAGAGTGCATCCAGCTCAAGAAGCATATTGAGTCGCTGATCAAATCAGGTAAACTCAAGCACCTAGTTAAGGATTGGAAGGATGGAAAAGACAACAACAAGAAATACGATAAGAAGGATCCTCAAAAGGACAAACCTTCGACCATATACATGATCCAATCCAGACAACGCCGCACGAGGCAGAAAGTTGGCCAAAAAATTTCACGCGGCAGGGAAATTTCGTTCCCTCCCATCACAACAAGCGATGTGACCGATGCGCCTCTCACTATTGAGATAAGCATTGGAACACACAATGTTCGTCGCATGTATGTGGATGGAGGGTCGTCAGCAGAGGTACTGTATGAACACTGTTTTGTGCAGTTATGTCCAGAAATAAGAAGCCAATTAGTACCGGCCACGGCGTCGCTCACCGGCTTTAGTGGAGACACTATATGGCCGATAGGGCAACTATGGCTGCTTGTAACCATTGGGGATAAGGAACACTCCACTACGGCGTGGATGAACTTCATGGTGATACGCTCACATTCTCCGTACAATGGGATCATAGGCAGACCAGGTATTTTGGCTATACGGGCGGTACCCTCCACGGCGCACGGAATGATCAAATTCCCCGTTGAGGGGGGAATTGTTACCATTTACAACACAATCGTACCGGCATCCGAGTGTCACACCGTGACAACACCGGCTCCACCTGTTCCACCCAGGGATGGATCACCACCTCCCAATTGGAAGGTAGCAATTCACCCTCACTATCCGGAACATGAGGTATCCATAGGAGGGGCGCTCTCGGATAGCGGCAAAAGGGCCATGTGCTCTCTTTTAAGTGCAAACTTAGATATATTCGCATGGGAGCCAAAGCATATGACAGGCGTGCCACGTGCGATAGCAGAGCATAAGCTACAGATCCGCCAAGGGTACCAACCCGTCAAGCAAAAGAAGCGCGGCCAGGCGCCTGAGCGCAGCCAAGTGATATTGGAGGAAGTACGGAAACTAGTGGACGCAGGTATCATGCGCGAGGTATACTACCACGAGTGGTTATCCAATCCGGTCATGGTCAAAAAACATGACGGAAGTTTGCGCATGTGTGTGGATTTTACGGATCTGAACAAGGCCTGCCCACAGGATTGTTACCCGTTACCGGAAATCGACTGAAAGGTGGAATCCCTATGTGGGTATCCTCTTAAATGCTTCTTGGACGCATATAAAGGGTATCACCAGATCCAGATGGCGGAAGAGGATGCAGAAAAAACGGTGTTCCATACGAGCCAGGGCGTATATTGCTATACGAAAATGCCGTTTGGACTGAAGAACGCCGGTGCTACATATCAACGGCTGGTGGACAAAGCTTTTGAATCACAAATAGGTCGTAACTTGGAAGTCTATGTGGATGACTTGGTTATAAAAAGTCACACGGAGGAGGCACTTCTCTGGGATGTCCAAGAGACATTCGACACACTTAGAAGGATTAACATGAAGTTAAATCCAAAGAAATGTACGTTTGGGGCAACGGAGGGAATGTTCCTTGGATATTTAATTGATCCAAACGGCATCAAACCCTGCCCAGAGAAGACGGACGCAGTGATACAACTACCATCCCCCCAGACACGGAAGGAGGTGCAATCCTTAAATGGGAAACTAGCCGGGCTGAATAGGTTCTTATCTAAATCCGCAGAGAATTCATTACCCCTATTTAAGACACTCAAGAAGTGCATTAGGAAGGGAGAATTCCGGTGGACGAAGGAAGCCGAGGAAGCTTTCGGCGAACTCAAGCAGCATATTGCATCCCTCCCTATGCTAGTAGCTCCCCGACCAAAGGAGGAACTCATTATGTATCTCTCAGCCACTCATGGCGCAATAAGCGCGGTACTTATGACGGATAGAGATACAGTGCAAACTCCGGTCTACTTTATAAGTAGAACACTACAAGGGCCGGAGCTGAATTACTCCTCTATGGAAAAATTGGTGTTAGCACTAGTGTTTGCTACAAAGCGGCTGCGCCGGTACTTTCAGGCGCACCTAATTGTAGTCATTACAGATCAGCCAATCAAGCATGTTATTTCTAGACCGGACGTGGCAGGGAGGCTACAGAAATGGAGCATCTTATTGGGGGAGCACAATATATCTTATAGGCCAAGGACGGCTGTGAAAGGCCAGATCTTGGCAGATTTCCTAATCGAAAAGCCGGATGAGGAAGGGCCAATCGTTAAGCAAGACGAGACTCCAACAGAACCATGGGTGTTGTTCACGGACGGATCCTCGTGTACGGACGGGTCCGGAGCTGGTCTCATTCTCACAAATCCGGAAGGAATGGAATTCACGTATGCCCTCCGTTTTGAGTTCAGGGCCACCAACAACGAAGCGGAATATGAAGCATTAATTACGGGTTTGAAAATCGCCGCTAGAATGGGAGTCCGCAACCTTGAGGCCTACGTGGACTCACGGCTTCTCGCGAACCATATTCTAGGTGGATATGTGGCTAAGGAGGACAACATGGTCAGGTACTTGGAAAAAGTCAAGTCGCTAATTGATGAGACTGCTTTTATACATAGTCTCATCGTCCAAATAGGGCTTAAAATGCATTAAATATCATCAAAATACCCAAATATATGCTTGTGTTTGTTGCTTGTGTATTTTAGGTACGGATATTGAGAAATTGACAAAAGATCACAAGAATCAATCAAAAACGAACACGGGAAACGAAGCCGCACGATGAACCAAGCCCTAATGAAGAATTTTCCAAAGAAAACCCTTGAAGATTTGAAGAATTATGAAGAAGGGTCCTCCAATATGGAAGAATTGACACTTTATACCCTTGTATCTTCATAATTACAAGTTTGGTCCCTAAAGTTTGTCAAAATTACAAAAAGGACCCTTAACTTTGAAGAATTGGCAAATTTAGTCCCTTAACAAAACTAAATTGTCAATATTGGCCCTCCAAGAAGTCAACAAACAAGTCAACACCTTGAAGAATGAAGACATGTCATTGAAAGCCCTTGAAGATTGCCAAAATTACATTTTAAGTCCTTGAAACAAGTTTGGAAACTTGTTGTGCCATTTTTGACAAGTCCTTGAAAGATAATTACAAAGGAAATAGGGTTTGTGCTGATTTAATACAACATGAAGGAAGTAAGGAAGTTAAGGGGGTGTTTCTGCCCAGACAACCTAAGTTGAACCCACCACTCCTCATCCTCCACGTCACCTACCTTAAACTCTCCACCAATCATACACACCCTCCTCTCCACGTCAGAATCCACCCAACCCATTTATTTAATCAGTTTTAAACTGATTATAAATTTGAGGGAAACACGTTTTTTGAAAACTAATTACCCTTAACCTAATCAAACCCCACCCTGCTATCACTAATCCTTCCATAAACCCTAAATCTTAATTTTCACAAATCAAGGGGTTTTCCCCTAAATCTTTCCAGATTGGCAATTAACGTCACTCTCATCCCAAACCCAACTCCCAAAAACATCACCCTCACCATCACATGTCTCTCCAACCCTCCCCTGACCCACATCCAAGCTTGAAGACAAAAGGAGGACAGCTAATCAACGCCTATGGGCATTTTCGTGCTCCCAAAGATAGAATGGACGTCCCAGATCTTCTTTTCACTGCTGGCATCCCACATACATCCAAGAAATTCACATGGCGTCTTGGGCAAAAATTCAAAAATGGCATATTCTGAAGAATCTCCAAGGGCAAGTTGGGAAGTTTATATCATTAGGGTTTTAGTCTCCATTCAGTTCTAGAATGTTTGTAAGCCTAATATATAAAGGCCTTATAGGACTTTCATTTAGCTTGTTCTTTTTTTTCTCCTTGGTCAAGACCTTGTAAAGCCATATTTATTTTATAAAATGAATTGGTACTGAGTTTGTGACGAGAAAGAAAGAGCCCATTTACATTCCTTGCATTTTAATTTTCCAAGTTCAAGTTCTCTTTTAAATTTCTGTTGGTGACTCAAGCTTTTATTTTTTCTGAAATTGGTCCAAGTGCTTTAAGCTTGTATCATAAGCCTGATAATCTTGTTGATTATCAAGCTTAAGTGAGGGTTTAAGTTCTTGTTGATTTAGTTTGTAGCAAAGTTTTAAGAGAATCAAAAAATTTTCAGTTTTATTTTTTATCAAATAAGCCACAAACAGCTTAATCAATAAGCTGGTTTGTTAGCTTATTGACCTTGTGAACAACTCACTCTTCTGTTTTCCTCCTTTCTTAGCAGGTTCCAAAAGCTCAAACGGTTTTAGAAGATATATGGGGTGTGTGTGTCAATAGTGACCACCACCATCAATTCTCTACTTGTTCTTGTCCAAAACCCATAAGCACAAGCCACCAGCTTGTAGGAGGTGACTTTTCAGTCACTGTTGGGCCTGGATGTAGGCCCAACAAGGTAGCATACTTGTTTCATTTTCAGTTTATTAAATTTTTAGTTTTCTTATGTGATTTGGTATGATTCTTGTGGAAGTTGTTTGATTGTTGTTTGAGTGTTAGATATTGCTTTATTTAGGTGTATATGCATGTTAGAAGTATTGATATGCAGTTTGAATAGGATTTGCTTTGATTTGGTTTGAAAAAGTGAAGTTCAGATTTTAAAGGGGTGTTTGGATTAGGGCTTTAAATGGTTTAAATAGATTAGATTTTGCCTGCAACCTTGTTTTATTCACTCACTAGGAGTTTTTAGGTTGTAAGTTAGTGTAGGATTTCATTTTGGACAAGTTTTGAACACATTGGTATGCCAAAATATTGAAAACATGGTCAAAATCAGTAACTGCATTTAGGGATTGATTTTGTGAGAATTTGTGCTTGAAAGCTTGAAGTTTGCTGGATTCTAGGTTATTTCAGGGATTAATATTGCTTATATGCTAGTTGGTTGACTTGTTTGCAAGAATTGAACCATTGAAATTCACATTTGTGCCAAGTTTATCAGCAAATATTCATTAGATAACATAAGCCTTTATCAGAAACTTGTCCTGCTCATTTGTGATTGATTTTGTGTGATTACTTGTTTTTCTTGGTTGTTCTTGACTTCCCACAACCCAACTGGTTGTGGGAGTGCCTATTGTCCATCAGAATCCAACAAGAATCACAAATCAAGCCCTCTTGATTTAAACTGCACATGTGAATGAACACACCCTTGTGTTCATCAGAAACTCATCCATAACTGGGCACGATTTGCATTCTTTTTGGATTAATCTTGTTTAAATTAGATTGAAAGTGTGTTTTTAGAGTAAGTTTTAGTTACTGGTTTGTGTTTTTAAGTTAAAAAAAAAGTTTTTTTAAAAAAGGACTGGCCAGGACTCGAACCTGCGCCATCCTCCTCACAACACATCACACTTACCATTGCGCCCTAGGGTCTTTGACTGCTAGGTTTCATTTCAACATCTACTTAAGGGCATTTGTTTTGTAGCTTATTTTACATAGCAGCTTATTAAAAAGCTATTTCCAGCTTATTTCTTTAAGTTTTTGACCAGTTAGCATTTTTCTTTTGTTTGTATTAGGTTTTAGGACTTTTCTGTTTAAAAAGTTTATTTTTCCATTAGTTAATTAATTTTCTAGGATTATTTTAAGTTTTAATTTTGAAAAGTAATTAAAAAATAGAAAAAGGTAATTTAAAAATCTGAAAAAATAGTTTTTAGGTTTTGAATTATATTTTTGAGGTTTTCAGCTAATTAAGTTTTCAAAAAGTCTAATTTTTGATTTTATTGGATTTTAGGGTTTTTAGCTAAATTTAAAATTTAATATAAAATTATTAAATAGGTTTCAGAAAATTTTGATTGCATTTTTGTTTTACTAAATATTTTAGATTTTTGGTAATTTTTTAGAATTTTTTTATGAACTTTGAATTTTTTTGATTATTTTATTATTATTTTATTATAAAAATTGAAGTTTGGTTTTTTTTAGTGAATCATGGTTTTCAGTAAGTTTTCCATCAAGCAGGTGCCAAGGGGCGAGAACAAGAAGGCGGACGCTCTTAGTAAGATCGCATCCACAAGCTTAGCTCACTTGTCTAAACAAGTCTTGGTGGAAATACTCAAGGAGAAATCTATAACGGAAGGGGAGGTCGCTGCTATAGTTGAGGAGGATGGACCTACATGGATGACCCCGATTATCAACTATTTGACTAGTGAGACCCTTCCAGACGAGGAAAAAGCATCACGGCGCATCAGGAGGAAGTCGCAACATTTCGAACTTCGAGAAGGCATCCTTTACAAGCGCTCTTTCTTGCAGCCGTGGCTGCGGTGTGTTGGACCACGTCAGGCCGCATACGTAATCAGTGACATACATGAAGGATTGTGCGACATGCATGCAGGTCCACGATCCGTGGTGGCTAGAGCCTTACGAACAGGATATTATTGGCCTACCATGCACAGAGACGCGCGCGACATGATTTGCAAGTGTAGTGATTGCCAAGTGCATAGGCCAGTACAGCGGCACCCGCAGCAGGAGCTTACACCTATCACGTCCCCATGGCCATTCTATAAGTGGGGAATCGACATTGCAGGACTATTTCCTGTAGCTGCGGGGGGAGTTAAATTCTTGATTGTTGCGATGGACTACTTCACACGATGGATAGAGGCCAAGGCAGTCAAGTCTATCACAGGCAAACAAGTTAAGAAGTTTGTTTGGGAACATATTGTGTGTCGTTTTGGTCTACCAGGAGAAATCATCTCGGACAATGGCAAGCAGTTCACGGACAACCCATTCAAATATTGGTGTGCATCATTGAACATCAAGCGGCGCTTCGCATCTGTTAAGCATCCGCAGACAAATGGCCTTGTCGAACGGGCAAATAGAAGCTTAGGGAATGGCATCAAGGCGCGTCTGGATGAACGAAGTGGCAAATGGGTCGATGAGTTATCACATGTGCTATGGGCGCATAGAACTATGATCAAAACAGCCAACGGAGATACTCCATTTGCATTGGCTTACGGCACTGAAGCTGTTATACCAGCAGAAATAGGAATGCCTACCATCCGCACGGCGGAGGTTAATGTCGTCACGAACGATGAACAGCTGCGAATCAACCTGGATCTGTTGGAAGAAAAAAGGAAAATAGCAGCCATCAATGAGGCTAAGTCCAAGGCTAAGATGAAGGATTATTATGACGCCAAGGTCAAGGGTGTTTCTTTTCGACCGGGAGACTACGTCTATCGTGCTAACGAAGCAAGTCGAGCGGAGAATACAGGAAAGCTGGGCCCTAAGTGGGAAGGACCGTATGAAGTCACTGAAGCCTTGGGACGAGGCGCGTACAAGTTACGTGACATGGATGACCGCGACCTAGAGCGCACATGGAACATTTCCAATCTCAAAAGGTGCTATCTTTGAAAGCTACGGCTTCCGCATGGGTACTTCGCTATATGCGGTCTTAATAAAGAACCATGCGGTCTATCTGTTTTGTTTTTCTTATGTTTGTTTAGTTTCCTTTCTTGTTTTTTTAGGACTTGTCATTATTGTTCAAACAAAAGTGTAAACGTTCTAATAAAATGCCGTGGTGCCTAGCTAGCCCCACGGCTTGTTTCGTGCAAATCATTTTTTAGATTTTTTGTTAGTCGTATGAATTTTACTTATATTATAATATGCCATGTTTCATTCATATGCATTCTTTCAAATTACTGTACATGTACTATACGCCTCCAGGCGGGGTAAGAGGATTAAGTGAACCTACTAATTCAACTTGCCGCGTAAGAGGGATGCAACCCCAGCCGCACGGATCATGTATCCTTACTAGACACCTTACTCACAAGATGTTGGGGTAAGTTTCATATGCCGTAGTCACACAGTGCTCCGCATAGTAAAGACGCACGTCTCATGTCTAGTAAATTATAGACTTGTATGTATTTTATTTCTTTGTGTGTAAGACGTGATATATCATGCAGTATTGAGGTACAATATTTAACACAGTCAAAATACACAAGTTTCCAAATAGATAACAAAATTGCCGTGGTCAATCACGGACTTACATACAAAATACAAATGTTGTTAGCCGTGTACATGCACGGACGAATAGAAACAACAAATATTCAGCGGTTACAAACCAAAGTGTCTGAAAGGGATCATAAAGTAGGAGCATCCTACATAGGGGGGAAAAACTTACCCATTTCCACTTGTTCCTCGATCAGACACGAAAACCACTCATCACTTTCTTTCCGCTTCTGGGCTTGAGCCGCATTCCTCTCCAGCACCACACTTAAGGGTTCTTCATCAAGCAGAATCCTGGTTACGTCCTCATATATGGGGAGCGTCAGGTGGCTGGGTGATGGAGTAAAGGAAGCACGGGAGTGACTCTCACCTTGGGAGAACGCACTAAGACTTAGCCTTTCCATGATTTCCATATTTGATGCATCTTTGGTGGCCTCCAGCTCATCCAAGAATGGATAGTGCAGATCCCGCATCGCGGCCATGGAAGCAGTCATCTTATTAGCGGCTTCAGGATTAAAGAAGGCATGATTGGTAAAGTTTTCCCCTTTCTTGATCAGCTCAACGGCCTCAACCATTCCCTCATGACGTCCGTGGTCAATGCCATCGGACACAAGGCTTGCAAATTGTTGCACAAATTCGGGGGCCTCTAGTACCTTCATGACGGCCAAGCGTGCTCCATGCCCTACCATCCACCTACGACCGGCAATAGCCGCTAGCAGTTGGGGGCATAGCACGTCATCACGCTCAGCGGTGAGGGCATCAATCATCAAATCTTTTTGGGCAAACGCCTCTTTCAGCTCTTGGGTGACAGCCCTCTCATCAGCAAGCTCCCCTTGTACCTTCTCCATGCTTTGGACGGCCAGGTGCGCGTCTTCTAATTTCTTGTTAAGCACGTGTACCTGGCTGGAGTACGACTGGGCAGACGCTTCCGCTGTGGCTACCTATAAGAGATAAAACGTTAGAATATATTTCTTTTAGAAAATGGGTGGTGCGGCACGGATATGTACCTTAGTGGTCGCAGCATCTAGTTGTGACTCAAGGTTGGCCACTTGTTGGTCGTATTCATTCGCGCGGGCCGATTGCTTTTTTATGGTCGCCTCGGCGCTAGCCAGTTGGAATTAGAGGTCTGCAATCTGAGCTTCATTATCCACGATCATCTTCTCCGTCCGTCCAACCTTCCTCTTAAGAGATTCAACATGCCCAAGTGCGGCTTCAAACCTTACCCTCATCGAGGTGCCCATCGCCATTTGGTGTACCAAGGCACCATTATACTCATCCGCCAAATCTACATGGCTGAGCGCGTTCACCTCTCGCACCAAGCCTGGTGGAATGCAGTTGTTGAGGTACTCCCGGCATTCATCGGCGTCCCTCATTCGTGATGCAGTTGTGATATTCCATACAGGATTGAACGATTGAGGGGGGCCGGACGCTGGGAGGTCTTGGGAGGCTGTGGGTGAACCTTCTTCAAATACGGGGCCGGACTTTGTGGTGGCCGTGTGAAGCATGGGGTCTCTTTCCACTTCTTTTCCTTTTCCCTTATCCATTTGGGTGTCAGGAGGAGGCGCGGCACCAGTTTGGTCATCCCTGTAAAACAAGCATTTGGATTCATGTTAAGTGTTGCTTAAAGAGGATTTGTCATTCTTACGTGTTAAGGATGGAGTCTTACATGTTATTTCTTGCTAATTCTGATGCGGTTGGGGCAATCTGAGTGACGGGATCGACATGTGCGGCCCGGATAGTCTCGGAACCCTGGGTAGTACTCCCAACAGAGTGGTACAAGGGGTGGTCTTCTCGAAGTTTCTTGGGAGGGGCGTTGTGTTCGCCAATCTCGGCTGAATCAGCTTTCCTCACTCGTTTGTTTCTTTTACGGATGCGCCTGGCGAAAGGCTGAGCTGTTGCTTCTTCAGTCTCCTCCTCGGCTTCTTTTTCCACTTCTTCCTCTTCCTCTGAGTCCAGATTGACTTGTTGTACTTCTTCATCATCATCGCCCATCATCCGGCGAAGGCTGGAGGTGGTTAAGTCAATATTATCCCCCTGCTCTTCCCTATGTGGTGAGGAGGGCCCGGCTCCTCCTTCCCTCATCCTGTTATCACCACCCTCATTGTTTCCTTGCTCTCCCTCGTCCGAGTGTGGATCTGGCACGGCTTACAGAGCAACCGTCACGTTTCGGGTATGCTCCAGAAGGGGTAGTTCATTCTCACGGAGGGGACGGGAACCCTCCGGTACGAGCTTCGGGTCGCCCTGGCGTAAAAGTCCAAAGAAGTTCATTTCTGCCCAACACAAAACAAAATATGTTAGCCATTTATCAAATGATTGAATAAACTTTTGCGTACGGATGTTAGCCTACCTTCACCCTGCCTTCTCCAAAACACAGGATACCTATTGGACGGGCCAAAGTAATTGCGGCTAATCCCTAGCAAACATAGGAATGACTCGGGAAGACTTCTATGGAACCCGGTCCTATTCAGATCTAGTTCTTGGGAATGTCGGGGGTTGTATGAACTTGTGTGCGGCTTGGGGTCGTTGGGTATCCTATTTCTAAAGGTGTAATCAGCCGGCCATACTACTGCGTCAATGAAAAAGTAGTGGTCATACCAGTTTTTCAACGAATCCATTGGCTTATTGTGCGATTGAGGACTGTTAGGGGATCGTTTCTTAAAAGATACCCAACCATTTACTATGTTAGGAACATAAAAGAGCCGGAATAATTCTACTGTTCGGGGGATTCTCCTAGCACGGCAGAGGATCTCGAATTGACTAATTTTACAGGTACCTATACAGTGGAGCTGGCTAATATGTACATCATAGTATCCTAACAGATCTACAAGGAAATGGGTGAAGGGAATACGGTAATTGGCCGCATCAATGAGGCGAGTGTACAGGCCAATCTTACCCGCTGGAGCCTCAGTTATAAGGTCTCTGGCGCCAGGAAGTGAGGGGTGTAGGTAGGTAGGGATGAAATAGTTTGTACAAAAGTGGTTTAATTGGTCTTGTGTCATTACATTCAGCACGGATCCAATGGTAGGGTTGTTTCTGTGAGCCATTACTAAATAAAAGTGTAAGGACGTGGTGTTCTAACCTGCGTGTGAAGGGATCCGTGCGTAATTGGTTCGAGCTAAGAGGAAAGCTTTAATGGCAGAAATGGAGGTTATAACTGTGTGTTTCACACAGCCGTAGGGGTGGCTTATTTATAGGTTTGCCTCGTGGGTCATGACCTGTTGGATGTGTGACACGTGTCTGCCATTATTCTTGATCGTGTGGTTAGGGGGCAAGTGGCAAGTGAAACGTCAGGCGGGACCCACGGGTCACTTCTGACTCAAATGTTTGCACTGCTCAAGGTTCTGACTGTCTGCACTTTTGTCAGTCAACATGTCAGGTGAACAGTTATTAATGTCGGGATATGCGGCTCTTACGTAAGACTTGACATTTAATGCTATATTTAATTTGTTTCGGTCGCCATATGCGGCTGAGATACTGATGGAATAACTTCCTAAGTCAGGTTGCCACGTACGGCCAACACAAATTCTTGGACAACTTATCATTCCCTATTTTTTCCTTGGTACGTCCAGGGAGCATCTTGGTAGTCTAGAGGTTACGCCTATGGTTGTAACAACTAGATTGGGGGGACATGATGACGTATAGTCCCCAGCCGGGTCATGAACCCGGCCCATGGGTACTACCCGTATCCGGTCCATCACAGATGGGTGGAATAATGTCATTCAGGCTTATGGGCTTGGATGAACAGTGACCACACACATGTGTGCGGCCTACGGCCCGGTTCGGCCGACATAGGGTTAGACAGAATCATATTCTGTCTAGGAATATCTTTATCCCAATGGAGGAGGATATTCACTACCAAAATTAGAAGATAACAATCATTCTAATTCTGATAGTTATCCTTTCCTTGGGGCCGAAGTATCAAGTGGTAGCCCACTAGGGTTCCACTGCCTATAAAAGGAACCCCCAAGGGTTCCACAAAGGTATCACGTTCTACTCTCTCAACTCACATAAACCCTAATCGATAACTTACTCTCACGCCGGAGTCTAATCGTGGGAAACATTCCCACGGTAAGCCTAACGCGTGCTGTTTAGTATGCAGGATCCCAACTGAACGATTCACTTGGTGCAGGAGCCGGAGCCCAGCCAACCCGAATTAAGCCTAATTCGGGTCTAGCAAGGATCACCCAACTTTTGCATCAACATAATCCTTGTTCTTATTCCTTATTCACTTGTTCATATGTATTATGTATTCATACTTTTGTCATCTTTGAGTTCATTATTCATTTATAGGGATTCTAGGGTTTCTAAAGGAATTTAGGGTATCATTATATTTCTTGAAATGTTCTTATTCATAAATATACTTGTTAAATCACTTATAAACTTATACTTGTTATGTTTACAGCATATAGGAATATGTTGATATGGTAGTTCAGGTTGAAAAAAGTGGTTCATCTTACCAAGTAATGCATAAAAAGCAAAAATTTCTTATGGATTTTCCACTTCCATTAAACATAACATATATCATACTTGTGAAATTTATGGGTTGTTATAAATTATGAGACCGTATAGAGCACGCATTAAATTAAAAAAAATATAGATGCGCAAAAGAATTGGTTTAACTCGACGATTCAACCGATCGAATCGGTAACTAGGTGAACCGGCTAAATAAGGTTAATTAAAAACCAGGTTTTAAAACATTGGTCGAAACTAAAATTTCAAATCATCTTTTGTCGTGTTTTCCTTGCACTTTTTGCCAATTTAACCCTTTTGTCTTCACTTCACACCTATTTCTCATATATTATCACTTTATTTAATAGCCTACTAGCAGAAGCTAAGTTTGAGGTTTTACTTCGTGTTTCAACAGTCATCATCATAGGAACGACTCGAAAGAGTCGTTTAAAATTTAAGTTATCATTCAATATCAGAGTTTTTACAAAATAAGATCCCAGATTACATAGTAGATAAAAAGTTTGAATGATAACAATTTGGATGTCCTTATGTCCAATGCCACTCTGTGTCGTAGTTACTCAATTACCTGAGATACATGGTTAAAAGTAAACATAAAGGTTGCGTGAAATCTATAGGTTTAAGTAATAGTTGAATACAAGTAACGTAATAGTGGGTTACATCACTTTGTAGGAATTGTTGCACATACAATTACCGAGATTAATAGTATTATTACTACTGAGCTCATGACACCAATGTTGACTAGCTCATCATCGAAGTGATAGTAAGGAGGATACAAAAACCTCGTAATACCAGCCAAGGCTACCCCGAGTACGGAACAAATATAGTGCGTTACCCTTCTCGGTAAATACAAACCGGGGAACGCCAACCCCCGATAGATCTATCCAAAATATTCGCGCTCATATTGCGATGATTAATGGTACATGATTCAAGTAATTGGCTGTGTTAATGCAATAATGACTAAAAACGTTACTTGCATTTTTCGGTCTCGCTTAGTTTTGATTACGACAATATGTAAAAACAAGCATTTACGAAAACAGCGAAAAACGAATTCTTGAGTTCAAGTATTTTTCATTTTACCCATTTTCACTTAAGGTATGGATAAACAAGTACTAACCTTAATCAAGTGATCAATTGATTTAATCTTTTCTTAAAACTCACTTTTTATTAAATGTGACAAGTTTTTATTAAACTTTATTTTTAAGAAAATGTTTTATTAAATTAATTATTTGAAATTTGAAAATGGCATATTCTTATTCTGTTAAGAATATCCTTTCAAGATATTTTTTATACCCAGATAAGACCTCCACCACTAAAGGACAAAAAGGAGCGGAGTCTAGTCCGGCGATACCTTAGCGCCTAGGCGGTACCTTACCGATAAGGTACCGCGGGCTGTGATAAGGTACCGCGGGCAGATATAGTCGTTGGCTCGTTTATCCTTTAAATAGTGGACCATTCTCAGCTTTTCACCTCACCTCTTTTGCACATTCATTTCCAGATTCAAACCCCTTCTTTAATCACTCAAATCTTTGATCATTTGTTTGATTATTACTTGTTTAAGAAGTGAATCTTGTTCTTCCATCCCTTCCTCTCCAAGTGCAAAGAGAAGAACACTATCCTAGTGAAGTGTTGAGTCCACCACCAAAGATCCATTGAAGATCAAATTTTATATACTTGTAGTTGTGTCATAGTTGTGAAGATCCAAGTAGTTGTGTCTATTTGGAAGTTGTGTATGTACTAAGTATAGTTGTGTAGATTGGTCCTAGCTACGATTAGGGCTCAAATTTTAGCTTAGAGTCGGAAATTGGTTAAGCGACGTGTACGGTTTTCTCCACCATAAGGAGCTTGTTGTGTAGTGAACTCTCGAGTAAGGAGTACTCGAGGAGTGGAGTAGGAACGAGGAGTGAGCTTCGTTGCCGAACCACTATAAATCCTTGGTGTTCGGTTTGATCTTTCTTTACCCTTAACTCTTTACATTCTTTATTCTTTTTGCATATACATGTGTTAGTATTAGATTAGCTACACTATCATTCTTTATTCTTTGTGGATATATTTTTGTTAGTATTAGTTTAGCTACACTATCATTGTTCATATTGTGCATAAGAAGATTTCACATATTTCCTCAAGCCTAAGTTTTTTGAAAAATGATTTTTGGAAACCATATTTTAACAAGTAAATATAAGAAACTATTCAACCCCCCCCCCCCCTTCTAGTTTCTACAATTGGTATCAGAGCGGGTTGCTCAAGATTTTTTTAAGTATATTGTATTTTAAAACTTGAATCGATCTATGGATTCCAACAAGTACCTAGAAGGGCAATCTATGCAAAGACCACCACTTTTTGAAACCGATAGTTTTATTTATTGGAAAAATAGATTTGAAACTTATGTGAAATCAAAAGATTTAGATCTTTGGCATGTTATTACCAATGGTGATTTTTTACCCTTTCAATTTAATGAAGTTTCTAAAACAAAAGAATTAGTCACTTTTGACAAAGCTAATGATGATACAAAAAAGAAACTTTCAAAAAATAATGAGGCTAAAATGGTGATTTATAATGCTTTGCCTAAGAAAGAGTATGAAATAATTTTTATGTGTGAAACCGCTAAAGATATTTGGAACACTCTTTTAGTAACCCACCAAAGTAATAGCCAAGTCAAAGAAAGTAAAATCGATCTTCTTGTCCAACAATATGAACAATTTGTCATCTTAGAAGATGAAACTATTGATAGTGCATTTGCTAGGTTTAACACCATTATTAGTAGTCTAAAAGCACTTGATGAAGGTTTTTCTAGCAAGAACAATGTTAAGAAGTTTCTAAGGGCCTTACATCCAAAGTGGAGAGCAAAAGTCACGGCTATTGAAGAGTCGAAAGATCTCTCAACTTTATCACTCGATGAACTCATAGGAAACTTAAAGGTTCATGAGATGATAATTTTGAAGGACTCGGAATTAGTAAAAACCAAGAGTGAAAGGAAATATCTTGCACTTAAAGCCAAGAAGGCACAAAGTGACCATGATAGTTCCTCGGAAAGTGATGACGAGGAGTATGCATTGGCGGTGAGAGATTTCAAGAAGTTCTTCAAGAGACGAGGTCAACACGTTAGGCAACCAAACTATGACAAGAAACCATTGTCAAAGAATCGGTTTGTCAAGAACGAAAAAGGTGATAGGAGTTGCTTTAGATGTGGTGATCCAAATCACTTCATTGGTGATTGTCCAAAGCCCGCTCGTGATAAGAACCACACGGCATTCGTTAGTGGCGCTTGGAGCGATAGCGGTGAAGATGATGATGACAACCCCAAAGAGGAGAAATGTCTTATGGCTCACACTTCTAAAGAGGTACATTCCGAAACCGAATATTATAGAAATGATAGTTCCACTTTAGATGATATTGAATTTGAAGGCAAATATGATAGCTTACATAAACTTAGTCTTAAATTCATAGAAAATAATAAAACCTTAAAATCAACCAAAACTAAGCTTGAAAATGAGATCAATGAACTTAGGGAGAAATTGACTAAACTTGAGAAAAACAAAGAGGTTGATTTAGGTTGCTTAAGTTGTGAGAAACTTAGATTAGAGAATGATGATCTCAAGAGCACCTCCATTAAATTGGAAAAGTTCATGAAAGGTACTAGTGCTCTTGATGATATGTTAAACAAACAAGTTCATTCTAAGGAAAAACTTGGTCTAGGTTTTAACTCAAATGAAGCTTCAACTAGTGAACCAAAACAAGTCAGGTTTTCACAGAAAACACCCTCTGGACTCGGTTCCACATCCTATGGCGCGGTTCCTTATCACTATGGAACCGCGGCCATAGATAAGGTACCGCGGCCAGAAGTTGAGTTTTGTGAAAATTCTGAACTTTCTGAAAAATCTAAGTTAAATGAAAAATCAAAGCATCTTACTGCTAATAAGGTTCAATTACCCATACTTGACGACAATGCTATTGGTAAGTTCTATAAGCCGTTAAGTAAACCTCTCATGGGAAATAGAAGTTTATCTAGACTATCTTCTACTCCACCTAGAGTACGGAATGAGTCTAAGCCTAGAAGTAGAACGACAACGCCTACAAGAGATAATCAAAACAACTCACGACCTAGAAGTAAAACTCCAACACCTAGAAGGAATAATAATAACTTTAAACCTAGATCAAACACACCTAGGAGAAGTAATGAACAACAAAAAGGTTACATGAATTACTACCCTCCTCCATTTTGTTCTCCATGGGGAATCCCCTCCTCATTCATGCATCCCAACCAAATGCAAGGGATGTTTGGAACTAACAATTTTGGACCCATGAGATATTGGGGACCAAATGTTTGATCTTGTGTGTTGTTACCTAGATATGCTTGGGAATTGATTTGGAGCCCGATGAGTGGATTAAGGATAGTGGATGTTCTAAACACATGACGGGTAATCGAAGTTTGTTCTCGCATTACAAAGCATATGATGGAGGTAACGTCACATTCGCTAGTAGTCTACGTGGTAATATCATTGGCAAAGGTACGGTTTCTCTTGACTCCATGACCATTGAAAATGTTGAGCACGTAGATAACTTAGGTTTTAACCTTTTAAGTATAGGTCAAATTTGTGATATTAAGTGTAAGGTCATCTTTTCGGAACATGACAGTGAAATCGTAAAAGATGGAAAAGTCATTGGAAAAGGTGTTAGAAAGCATAGGCTTTATGTCATGAAGGTTAATAAGAAGTCAAAAGACAACATATGTCTTGCGACTATAGATGATAGTTCTACTCTTTGGCATAGGAGATTAGGTCACGCTAATATGCGTTTAATTCAATCTTTAGTCTCTAAGGAGTTGGTAAGACACCTCCCCAAGATTAAGATTGATAGTCACTTTTGTGATGCTTGCAAAGTTGGAAATCAAGTTCACTCAAGTCACAAAGCCAATAATTTTGTTTCGACCTCTCGGTGCTTAGAGATCCTACATATGGATCTCTTTGGACCTTCCGCCATACGGAGTTATGGAGGTAACCTTTATACCCTAGTAATAGTTGATGACTATTCTAGATTCACTTGGACTAGATTTTTGGCATCTAAGAATAAAGCTTTCGATCACTTCGAAATCTTTAGTCGAAGAATTCAAAATTAACTAGGATGTTCAATTGTTTCTATTAGGACGGATCATCGTAGGGAATTTGATAATGAAGTGCAATTTGGTGCCTTTTGTGAAGCTCATGGTATTACCCATAACTTCTCGGCTCCTCGCACTCCACAATCAAATGGGGTAGTTGAAAGGAAGAATAGGACTCTCCAAGAGATGAGTAGGACGATGTTAAACGAGCAATTCTTGCCTCAAAAGTTTTGGTGCAATGCCGTGGATACATCGACCTATATTCTCAACCGAATTCTTATTCGACCTTTCCTAGGAAAGACCCCCTATGAGATTCTTAAAGGTAAGAAACCCTCATTAGAATACTTTAGGGTGTTTGGAAGCAAGTGCTTTATCCTCAACACCAAAGACTACCTTACCAAGTTTGACCCAAAGTCTTACGAAGGTATCCTTTTAGGTTATTCACAAACTAGTAAGGCCTACATAGTCCTAAATAGAACCTCAGGGGTTATTGAAGAATCACTCAACGTAACCTTTGATGAAACCCCTCCTTCACCCAAGACACCACCATTGGTTGATGATGACTTGGATGAATTAGAAGTAGTTAAAGCCAAAGAGGTTAGAAAAATAGGAGTTGAAGACCTTAGTGTTGAAAAGGAAGTAAACATTAAGGAGTCTAGGGATCATACTCTCAATAATGTCATTGGTGACTTAAATCAAAGGACCCTAAGATCTCAAGTCCAAAACCAAAGCAACTTCTTTTGTTCTGTCTCCTTGATTGAACCAAAGAATGTTAAAGAAGCTTTGACGGATGAGAGTTGGGTCATTGCGATGCAAGAAGAATTGAATCAATTCGTTGCCAATGATGTTTGGGAACTTGTTCCTCCACCTAGAAGTTCTACCATTATAGGAACCAAATGGGTATTTAGGAATAAGCTAGATGAGAATGGTGTTGTGTCTCGTAACAAGGCTAGACTTGTAGCTCAAGGCTATAATCAACAAGAAGGGATTGATTATGACGAGACATATGCACCGGTAGCTAGATTAGAATAAATTAGAATCCTTTTAGCCTACGATTGTGCCTTAGATATTAAGCTTCAACAAATGGATGTAAAGAGTGCATTTCTTAACGGTTTGATCAATGAGGAGGTACATGTGGCTCAACCTCCCGGCTTCATTGATTTTGAGAAACCGGACCATGTTTACAAGCTTAAGAAAGCACTTTATGGACTCAAACAAGCACCCAAAGCTTGGTATGATAGACTTAAAGTGTTTCTTGTTAAACATGAGTATACCATGGGTATGGTAGACAATACACTCTTTACAAAGAAGAAAGGTCCTCACCTCATAATCGTACAAATATATGTTGATGACATTATATTTGGCTCAACTTTTCAAGAATTGTGTGATGACTTTGCCAAAATCATGCATGATGAGTTTGAAATGAGTATGATGGGAGAACTTAACTTCTTTTTAGGACTCCAAATTAAACAAATGGACGATGGTATTTTCTTTAGTCAATCTAAGTACGCTAAAGAAATGCTAAAGAAATTTGGATTAGAAGAATCTAGACCAATGAAGACCCCTATGGCCTCGGATACTAAACTCACCGTAGATGATGATTGTGAGTCCGTAGACAACACCAAATATAGAGGTATGATTGGTAGTTTGTTGTACCTAACGGCAAGTCGACCGGATATCATGTTTAGTGTTTTCCTTTGTGCTCCCTTCCAAGAGGCTCCCAAAACCTCTCACCTTGAAGCGGTTAAGCGTATCTTCCGATACATTAAAGGCACTATACATTTAGGATTATGGTATCCTAAAGGGACCGGTGTAGAAACCATTGTCTACGCGGACTCGGATCATGCGGGAGACTATGTGGACCGGAAAAGCACTAGTGGAGTTTGTACCTTCATGGGTTGTTGTTTAACTTCTTGATTCTCTAAGAAACAAACCGCTCTTGCGATATCCACCACGGAAGCCGAGTATGTGAGTGCCGGAAAAGCATGCCAACAAGCTCTATGGATGAAGCAAGCGCTTGTTGATTACGGGATTTCTCTTGATGATGTTCCCATCATGTGCGATAATAAAGGCGCTATAGACCTAAGCAAGAATCCCGTGCAACATTCACGAACCAAACACATAGAAATTAGACACCATTTCCTTAGGGATAATGTTCAAAAGGGGAACATTACTATCGAAAAGGTGCCATCCGAGGACAACTTAGCCGATATCTTCACTAAGCCACTTAAGAGGGAACCTTTTAATTACTTGCGTCTAGGTCTAGGATTAATGGAACATTACCACTTTGAGTCCTTGAGTCTTTTAAAATTCTTTTGAAAAATCTTCTCATCTCCTTTTCAAAACTCTCAAAGTCTCTTTTGAAAATGGTTGAGAAATTCGTTTGACATTGTTAATTCAATCTAAAAACGATTTTTTTTCATAGATTCTCGTTATTAATATAGAGCTTACATAACTCATATGTATGATTCTCTCAAACATACCAAGAACAAGATTGAATCATGGATGATCATTATGTCATGACTTAAGGTCTTGTCTTACACACCTCCTACATTGATTTTTTTAATCCATGTATTTTGGTTATATCTCTATTTGGTAAGTTTGCATATGTTTTTTTGTCTATCTTTGCTTTTAAGCATATCCCTATGATAAGTTAGACTAGAAAAATAAGATTTGCTGAAAAATCTTTCTCCAAACACCAAACCCTGCTTCTGCAGGCGGTTCCATATGTGAACCGCGGTACCTTATTGATAAGGTACAGCCACTGTAGATAAGGAACCGCCTACAGTGGCCTTCCTTTTCGGGTTTTTGTCTGAAACTCCAGATTTGCTCCAACCTTTTTGAGAATCTTTGTTTCAAACCCTTTGACCACCCCAAAAATACCCTAAGCCTTCCCTATTTAAACCATAAGCATTTTACATTACTTCACATCTAAAATGTCTTATTCTCCCAATGAAAGCCTTGAATCTCCTCCATTTTCCCCAATTGCTTTCAATCCAAACCCACCCAAGAACACTCTTAATCACATTTCTCCTACCAAGAATGTTGATTGTGGAACTTCCTTTCTTTCCCCACCACCCTTTAGTATTCTTCCTCCTTCTCATGATAATGTCATGCACCATGGAACATATTGTCATTGTTGTCAATATCAACATCTTGCTATGGCACACATCTATGAGGAGTTGAGCTACATCAAGAGTCTCTTAATCAAGCATTCTCTTCACTTTGATTATGAGATCTCCAACAAGCCACCACCACCACCCTCTGCTATTACCTTGTCTTTCATATAAGCATTGATTGCTTATCCTCAAGACACCAAATTCAAGCAAATCTTAGAATTCTAGAATAACTAGGATTAGATTTATGCTTTTGGCTTGTTTCTTTTTCCATACTTCTTTGTATGATGTTCCTTTAGTAACCTATCTTGGATCTTTGTCCTTGTGTTTTCTTCTCTTTTAATTTTCTTTTTGTGACCTATTGCTATATATTGTTGGTTGTTTCTTTTGTTCAACTAACCCTTCTATGTAGCTTGTCACCATATCTCGATTCCTTGGTGCCCCAAGCTAGGGGGAGTAAGCACCAAGGGGGAGTCTTTGCAAAGTCTGTTTCTTCAACACCGGCTTACGCAACCTTTTTGCTTCGACAAAGGGGGAGAAATGAATAAACTCGTCTTCGAAAATCTTGTTTTTGTGTGATTGAGTTTATGTATTGTCGGAATCAAAAAGGGGGAGATTGTTAATCCAATAATGACTAAAAACGTTACTTGCATTTTTTGGTCTCGCTTAGTTTTGATTACGACAATATGTAAAAACAAGCATTTATGATAACAAAGAAAAACGAATTCTTGAGTTCAAGTATTTTTCATTTTACCCATTTTCACTTAAGGTATGGATAAACAAGTACTAACCTTAATCAAGTGATCAAGTGATTTAATCTTTTCTTAAAACTCACTTTTTATTAAATGTGACAAGTTTTTATTAAACTTTATTTTTAAGAAAATGTTTTATTAAATTAATTATTTGAAATTTGAAAATGGCATATTCTTATTCTGTTAAGAATATCCTTTCAGGATATTTTTTATACCCAGATAAGACCTCCACCACTAAAGGACAAAAAGGAGCGGAGTCTAGTCCGGTGGTACCTTAGCGCCTAGGCGGTACCTTATCGATAAGGTACCACGGGCTGTGATAAGGTACCGCGGGCAGATATAGCCGTTGGCTCGTTTATCCTTTAAATAGTGGACCATTCTCAGCTTTTCACCTCACCTCTTTTGCACATTCATTTCCAGATTCAAACCCCTTCTTTAATCACTCAAATCTTTGATCATTTGTTTGATTATTACTTGTTTAAGAAGTGAATCTTGTTCTTTCATCCCTTCCTCTCCAAGTGCAAAGATAAGAACACTATCCTAGTGAAGTGTTGAGTCCACCACCAAAGATCCATTGAAGATCAAATTTTATATACTTGTAGTTGTGTCATAGTTGTGAAGATCCAAGTAGTTGTGTCTATTTAGAAGTTATGTATGTACTAAGTATAGTTGTGTAGATTGGTCCTAGCTACGATTAGGGCTCGACTTTTAGCTTAGAGTCGGAAATTGGTTAAGCGACGTGTACGGTTTTCTCCACCATAAGGAGCTTGTTGTGTAGTGAACTCTCGAGTAAGGAGTACTCGAGGAGTGGAGTAGGAACGAGGAGTGAGCTTCGTTGCCGAACCACTATAAATCCTTGGTGTTCGGTTTGATCTTTCTTTACCCTTAACTCTTTACATTCTTTATTCTTTTTGCATATACATGTGTTAGTATTATATTAGCTAAACTATCATTCTTTATTCTTTGTGGATATATTTTTGTTAGTATTAGTTTAGCTACACTATCATTGTTCATATTGTGCATAAGAAGATTTCATATATTTCCTCAAGCCTAAGTTTTTTGAAAAAGGATTTTTGGAAACCATATTTTAACAAGTAAATATAAGAAACTATTCAACCCCCCCCCCCCCCCCCCCCCCGTTCTAGTTTCTACAGGCTGTAATAGGTATTCGTGCAAGAATCTATATCAAGATAGCATACAGTTCGAAAATGTACATATATTCAGTTTTATAGCATGTATCCCTTTTACGGGTTCAATGAAAGTAATCAAAGTGGTAAAAGTGAGGCTATGAACTCACCTCGTTAGGGAAATCTGACTGGTGTCAAAAGTGACTTTGTTGAGAATTAACGGCTTCAACTCGCAACCTGAGTTAAAATGTGAAGTCTTAGTTTGTGTTGTTTATGTTTCGAAACTTTAATTTATAAAGATTAAATTACTATTATGATATGAAATTGTGAAAATATTGCATCCTTGTTCGGGTTATCATAATTCATAGGTCATGTAGTAAACATTCGATGAGCCATGCCACTTTAAATCTTAAATACAACGAACTCGTCAAAATGTATACCTAAATGAATCCCCTTACATGAAATGCTCTAGTAACGTTATATGTTAATAGTTTAAGTTTTTTTAAAGGTTGATAGATGATAAGTTATGTAAAATAATTTATATAATTATTTTTTATAAATATTATATTATTAAATATAATTTTATACTTTATATAAAAAAGTTACTTTTTATACCTTTAAATATTGTAAAATAACATTATATACCCTTTTATATATTTCTTACAAAATACAAACCTTTCTGTTTGAAAAATGACGAAAACAACCATTGAGTTAATAAATTTAAGGTATTTATTGTTTTAACCCAAAAAAATATAGTTTATGTTATTTACACTTTTGGCCTAAAAGGTACTCCGTATATTAGTTTTGAAATTACACATTATACCCTTTTTGTATTGAAATTACTTAACCCTTAGGTTTTAAGTATTGCAAATTCAGTTCCTATAGTTGTAATTTTATATAAAATGACATTCTTGGCCCAAAGAGGTTAATACTTTTCGAATATGGCAAGAAATACCATCTAACACAAAGTAATTCCAATTCAAGTCCAAAACTAATGAAAATTATATTTCTAGATTCCTACTTTTAAATATAATATTAGATTTTCAAAACAAAAGCTTTTAGGAGCTTATAGCTTATAATAGCTTATAAAACATACAAAAATAGTAAATTAGGGTTTTCTAGCACTCAAATTGTTTAGAAAAACATATGAAAGATTTTCAAACCTTAAGGCTTATTGAGGGAGCTTATTAACAGCTTATAGAATGTATGAAATAAAGCAAAAGCTTATTGAACAAGGAGAGGGCTTATTAAACAAGAATACAAATTTCTATGGTTTGTATTGGGACATATGCTTGCAAACGGCTTCTAGAGCCTATAGAGACTTCCTTGAGCTTAATACTAGGCTTATAAACTTCCTTGAACTTCAATGGATGCCCTAGAACATGATCTTATGGTAGTAGTGACTGTGTGGAATGAATGAAGGAGTTTAGGGGGTTTCGGCTATATATAGCCATGAAATGAACTTAGAGCCAAATGAGTAACATAACAAGGTGTCTATGGAGTATCTTGTGACTAGGGAAGGATAGGTGATGTATGTAGTAAGCTAGAACTGGCATTGATGGTGTGTTTGGATGAAGAGAAGGCCACGGAAAGGAATAGAAGAAAGGGTGATGTAGTAGCTTACAAGAAGGGGATGGAGGTTATGGATGTGCTAGGGAGGGTGCTTGAGTTTCTTAAGGTGCTAAGGAGGTGTGTCATCAAGGTGATTGTGGGTAAAAATAAAGTTCTAAAGTGTTTTGAATCATAATAGGGTTAATAACTAGGTTCAGGGTTCGAATCTCGTAACTAGGGTTTAGATTAGTGTTTAGTGTTAATATAGGGAGAGTTTAGGGTTTTGAAATTGTGTATGAGGTGTTTGTAAAGTTTTTTTAAAAGGTTGTACAAGTTTGAAATGGTTTTGCATGAAAAATGTGAAATTTGAATATTTTTGCATGGCAAATGATTGTTTCTCCTGCTACTTGTTCCTACATAACCTCCTACTCATGAAATTAAGACAAGTGGAAAGATCAATGAATAAAATTAAGAGAGAGAATTAGTGCATTACATATGTTACATGATTGTATGGGTAGGAATATATGTAGGCGCAATTAGTAGGATGATTTGGCATTGCTCTTCTTGCATTAATGACTTGTCCCATGGATTTAGGAGAGTTGTACTATGATATAGGAGGAAAATATAATCAAGTATATGCTATTTCATTTTACACACATGCTTTGAAAGCTTGTACATGTGTTTTGAATAGTAACATTTCATGAAATTAGAGTTACGATATAAATGTTAATGTGTAAGGTTTATTTCATAATCAACGTTATAAATGGTATGTTAAATAAATAACATATGATGAAATGTTGATATTACAATATAGACTTGACATATTACTTGATATTAATGTTGGCAGTAGTTAGCTGTAGTGGTTGCTTGTGCCCATTTACTTTGTTATGTAAGTTACGTTACATACTTGATAGAATGAAATAAAGCAAATATTTTCCCATGTCAATGGCTTATATATCTCATATGAGTAATGTACATTGTTGAAAATACTGACTTGTTATAATCGTCTTTCGTAATAATCTTCATGAACACATTTTGATTATATTAATGGTCGTTTATTTTGTGTGTTGATTATTTACATTCATATGTGTTAAATGTTTTCATGAAACTTTTCAAATATTTGGATGTCTATACGCTTCATAATACTAGTGCACAACAAAAATAAAGTTCGGATTAGGCACTTATTTTGTTTGTGTAATAAAAAAAGAGTGAATCGTCGGAAATCCCTCGGTAACAATACTTTCTAATGATGTAGGCCTAAAAAGTATCATTTCAGTAATATTATGCTAAGTACATCGGATATAGTGATGTCAATGTAAGGCTCTATTTATCAAAGGTCTTACGGAGTATATCATGAGCCAAAAGCATAAATGTCACACGTGACATTGCTAAATTACTGAAGAGTCGCGCATGAGGGGAATGCAAATGGCTCACAAAAGGTGAGCGTGTAGCATTTTGGCATACGTGAAAATAGTGGCCCCACCCTAACGAAAACCTTATTATATATTAAAAAAGCCTTTTTCAATACCTCATTTATCCCGTATAAATACATTTCTAAACAAACTATTTTTTACACAACAAAAAATACAACTTATCTCACTCACAACTTAAAGCAAATTCAAACACAAATCAAATAAATCAAATGGATTTTCCAGATTTTTTATGAGATTTTTGCTGAAAGAGAAGAGAAAATCCAACGTGCTATAAATTTTTTAAACAAAGTGTTGTTGTTTTCGTTTGTTTACAAACACCAACACCAAAACGTCAAAAGATGACTAACATACCTAGTGATTACTATGTTGCTCATGACCGTCTAGTCGCTGCCTACTTTACTGAGAATTCGATGTTTCCGAAAGACCGTTTTGAGGAGAGGTTCCGAATGCCGCGATCGCTTTTCACAACTATAGTTGAGGAAGATGCGATTCACTATTATTACTTTCATGCTAAAGAAAATTGTGGCGAAAAGCTAGGGATTTCACCGTTGTTAAAATGCACTGCAACTATTCATCGATTGGCATACGACACCGTTCCAGACGCCCTTGACAAATGATTGAAAATGGGTCACGACACTTTCATAGACACACTTGGTTATTTTTGTGATGTCGTGATGGAGGTATTTGGACCGGAGTGTTTGCGTAAACCAACTATCATTGATATTGAAAAGTTATATATGTGTCACAAAGACACAGTTTGCGTGTAATGATAGGAAGTATTGATTGTACATATTGGACGTGGTTTGGTTTTCTAATCGCACATAAAGCGAAATATCATGGACGTGATCATGGACCAGATCCATTCATTTTGTTGGAGGTTGTTGCATCGGAAGACTTATGGATCGGACTCGGTTTTATTGGAGTAGCAGGATCGAACAACGACATCAACGTTATTCAGTTATCCCCTTTACTCAACGATCTCAAACTAGGAAAAGCACAAGAAAACCTTTTTGTTGCCAATGATGTAACTTACCCAAGGGGATCTATCTTTGTAATGGGATATATCCTGAATGGTTCCATTTGCTAAGTTGGTTACAAATTTAGCCGATGATGACCACAAAAGGTTACGATATCAAACACTTCATGAAGGAGCAGGGAAAGATGTAGAGCGTGCCTTTGGTGACCTAAAAAGCAATGGGATATATTAGCCATGCCAGTAATGGCTCATATCAAAGACAAATTAGCACGTATAATGTAACATGCATCATATTACATAATATGGTTATCTAATAGCAAAAGGCGGCAATAAGTCCCACATGGTATGAGGAGGAACAACATCAACCTGATGATCTCATTCGATCAGATGAACAAACGTATAGAATTATTAAGAACATCAAATCATCGGAAGCACATCAAAGGATCAAAGCAGACTTAATCGAACACGTTTCTTGTTGGAAGGATCAGTCATTTCAACAATATATCTAACAGTAGCTCGTAGTCTAGGTAACTTAATACTTATTAACAAGGCCAAGCCAAGCCCATGGAATATATGTGGTCGGCGGCCCAATGTGTAAGCCCAAGCCCATCACAAGGCTTGGGTATATAAACCCTCTCCTTACTTAGAGAGGGTGTGGTTACTAATTATTTTCACACACTAATATGTGTTTTTCTCTAACTTTCTCTCTCTAATAGTGTGTGTGTAACCTCCTCTATCTCTCTAATTTCTCTCTCTATAATATCCAAGATTTAAATAATCTTACAAATGGTATCAAGAGCCATGGGATAAGAATTTTGTTTATGTGTTTGTTCTTTATTTTTTCGTGAGTTTTTGATAAATATCCCGCGGTCCATTTTTTTTTGTTTTTGTGGTTTAAATCTTGTTACAAATCATCTAACACCTTTTATTAGTGATTTGGGTTTTTTATTATGGCTAAAACACAAAATTTTTGGGTGTTTAGATTGATTTTTGATGTAAAAGTTTAAATAAAGTACAAATCTTGATTTCAAATTTTTCGTCATAAATTTGAAAAAGTTTGTATTTTTCAAGTCCGTACGTTGCTATATACCTTGAAAGTACAATTTGTTTCACCGGAAACCATTGTAAAAGTTGCCTTTCGAAGATCCAAAATTTTACCTATTTTTCAGAAAACTACAATATTCAGGAATCGTAAACCCTAAAATTCAAGAATCGTAACATTCAGGAATCGTAACATTCAGGAATCGTAACATTCAGGAATCGTAACATTCAGGAAACGTAACATTCAGGAAACGTAACATTCAGGAATCATAACATTCGGGAATCGTAACATTCAGGAATCGTAACATTCAGGAATCGTAACATTCATGAATCATAACATCCAGGAATCGTAACATTCAGGAATCGTAACATTCAGGAATCGTAACATTCAGGAATCGTAATATTCAGGAATCGTAACATTCAGGAATCGTAATATTTAGGGATCGTAATATTCAGGAATTGTATTATTCAGGAATCGTAAACATTCAGGAATCGTAAACATTCAGGAATCGTAAACACTAGATATTCCGAATTGTGTTCTGCAATATTCCGAATTGGTGAATCTAAGTTATTCCGAATTGGTCAATTTGAGTTATTCCAAAATCTTTACTTCAAGGTTATTCCGAGATTGTTTATTGGTGATCATTCTGACATTGTGATTATTACGAAATCATGTATCAAGATATTCCGAGATAGTGTACTTAGTTTATTCCGAGATAGCATTTTTTTCCGAGATTATAAGACTTAGAAAATTTTTAACAATCGTAAGAAATTTGCTCAATTCTTTTCGGTTATTCTTCAAGGCAATTTTAGGGGATTTCTATCAAATTTTCATCACCAATCAAAGACTCGAGAATGTTTGCGGTTTTTTCGATGGTTTGTAAAATCCCGCGAATTTATTTTTTGGTTTCTCCACGAATTGTAAAATCTCTTATTGTTCTTTCAACAACAAGCACATTTACTTTCTTTCATTGTTTGATCATCGTTTGTAAATCTTAAATATCGCAATGGAGTATACTTCTCTTACTGATAAGTCCATCCTCTCGGGTACGGATAATCGTCCACCAATGTTGGCGAAGCAAATGTACGAGGATGGACGTCTAGAAAGAAACTTTATATGATGAATCACGATAATGGACATCTCATTTTGGCATCGGTTCAAAATGGACCATTAGATTATCGTACCGTGACGGATAGTACGGTTACTCGTGCTCACACAATGGCCGACTTGACCAGAGATGCTAAAATTCAAGCTAAGTGTGATATTCAAGCTACAAACATCATTCTCCAAGGTCTTCCTCCAGATGTCTACAAACTCGTGAGTCATTACAAAATTGCCAAAGAGTTATGGGAGAGAATTCGCATTTTGATGCAAGGTACCTCGTTAACTCAACAAGAACGAGAATGTAAGCTATATGATACGTTTGATAAGTTTACCTATGTTATAGGGGAGACTCTTCATGATTATTATCTGAGATTCACTTTAATGTTGAATGAGCTTAACATTTTTGACATGAAGATACCGCAGATTCAGCTCAACACAAAGTATCTGGATACTTTTCCTCCCGAATGAAGAAATTTTGTGACGGATGTTAAGTTGGTTAAGGATTTGCATCAAACCAATTTGGATCGACTTCAAGCTTATCTTCAACAACACGAATGCCACGTGCAAGAGATTTGATTGTCTAAATCTCAAGTTTACGATCCACTTGTGATGATTGCTTCTCAACAAATGACTCCTGAACACAACTTAGCTTACTCATATCAACAATCCTCATATATGCAGCATCAACACACCTATCTACAACCACAACAACTATCATATCAACCACCAATGATGCCACGACAAGCATTTCAACCAAGTGTTTTACAACAGCCTTATACAGAGCAACTAATTAATCAAGCATCTTCATCTCAAGCTATCAATTCTCCAATGGGCTATACCTCCTCAGCAAGGATATTTTCCAATTGAAGCACCACAAGCACAAGCCTTGTATTCTAATGAACTTCCAGCAGTTCAAGTATCGGTCCTCAATCAAAGTGATTCTCCAACTGATGTTTTAAACCATCTCACTGCCTACTTGTCAAAACTTGTTGCAACTAGAGGATTTCCACCAACGAACAATCAGCTCCGCACATCTTGGAATACTAGCCAACAAGCCACTATTCAAGACGGTTAAGTGACGGTTCAATCTATTCAAGGAAGGAAAAATTCATTTGGACAAACTACAAGAACCGTGAATGCTCAAGCTAGTGGAAATGGAAGTTTCATTGGTCCTCAAAAGGTTGTAACTTGCTATAATTGTCGAGGCCAAGGTCACAAGGCTAACCAGTGTACTCAGCCGAAAAGGAGAAGGGATGCATCATGGTTTAAGAGAAGATGCACTTGGTAGAGGCTCAATCTAACACTCTGTTCTCGAGTTATTTTTAAAAGGAAAAGGAATGAAAAGTAAAGTAAAGAAAGGAAAAGGAAAGGAAAGCAAGAAAGTTAACAAGATGATCCTGTGTTCTCGAGTTTAAAAAAGATGGAAAGAAAAGGAAGAAAAAGAACCTATGTCTTTACCATTGTACCCATTTACCCAAAACACACAAACAAGCATATGTGAGTCAATTATTTCTGAACCTACTTGACGCATGCCATGAGTATGGCAATCTTCAAAAAAGAATTATGAAATTCAATACAGTGATAGAGTTATGTGTAGAAATTAATAATATTAGACCTAAATATATTAATTGCCCCAAGAACCCATCAAAGAAAAAGGATAACGTTGTGTTCAAGCATAGAAGTAAAAAAATCAACAATTACACAACTTTAATTGTCGGGCCCCGGTTTGGGTGCTGATAAGAATTTAATTTCAAGAATAAATCCAAATATCATTTTATTGGACGTGACCACCACAAGGTCGGAGAAGACCTGTAACTGAAGGAAAAAAGGGTAATTAGGTCATTTTAAGCATTTTCTTTCACAATCCACCCAAATATGGGAGGAAAGCCATAGAGCAAAAAACACTTGAATTTCCTTTCCCTTTCCTTACCTTTCTCTTTCTTTCTTCTCTAAAAAAATCTTAAGAACACAATTATTTTTTAAGCCCCCTCCCTTTCTTTTCCTTTCCTTCGAAATTTAATCTCAAGAACACAGTGTAAGGGAAAGATTTTGGATTCAGAGGAATTCGCTTTTCTTGCTGGCCCAGGGGCAGCAGATAATGAAGGCATTAATGTCGTTTCCACTTCAAATGCAGCATTTCAAGCGGATGATCTTGATGCATACGATTTGGATTGTGATGAGCTTCACTCAGCCCAAGCTGCTCTCGTTGCTAATCTCTATCACTACGGTTCTGATGTTGTTAGTGACGTACCAACCACAACCAATGTTAATCATGATAATCCACATCTAGTTGAGCATACAATAACAACCTAGAACAACCTTCGGTAAATAGTAATTCAAATGTTGGGGTATCCAATCCTTCACATTTGAGTGAACCTCAAGCAAATGCTACGACGGGTATGGTATTTTATGCTCAGCAATATTTGGTAATGGTGCCTAAACATATCATTGATGACATGAATGTTGCATTTTGACAAACCGTAGATATGAATGCCACCGTTGTGGCTGAGCTTGCGCTGTATAAAGAAAAGGTCAAAACTTTTGAAATGGTTCCTCAAGTAGAAAAAATAACTTATTCATAATTTGACAAATTTCATTTTGAAAGGCTGTAACACTTAAAAGAGATAGAAACATTAAGAGCTAATCTTTCTAATGAATTAAAAGAAAAAGAGTCGGTTGTCACTAATTTTCATAAACTTAAAACGGATTTCGAAACTCTCAAGTCTAAAAATGTTGAATCGGAAATTAATGCTACCAAACTTCTTAAAATGAGAGATCAACAGCTTTTACAACAATATTCTTCCACAAAACGGTTCATTTATTAACTTCATCATTTAAGGAATTAGAACTTAAGCGTCTTCAAGATTTACCACCTAATCCGGGTAATGCAAAACAAGCTCAACAAGAAAGTCCTAGTCTTTATGATGCGACCCAACTTGGTAAATCGAAACAGGATCCATATGTTCGTGATGATGCGGAGACGATGTCACTTACGGAAGAAAGTCGATTAAAAATGCTTTTGAAAAATCTTTAAAAAATTGATTATGATAAGCATAATAAAGTGCCTTTTGATTTTAAAACCCTCTTTAAAACACAAAAGGAAATAGATCACGTACCAACATGTGTGCCTCAAAGTTTGTTAAACGAAAATCTTCCTAGTACGTCTCCTACACTTGTCAAAAAGGATTTTACTAGGTTAATTGAACCGGTAAGTAAGGTGTCTACAAGCTTGAATGAGCTGCACCAACACTTTTTCGAATTCGACGAGGTCAATTAGGAACGTACGATGGATCCGGCTATAACCGAAGGTGAATGGAACTTTGAACACACCAGAGCTGCGTTTCGTGATGAAACTATTTCATTTGTGAAAAATATTAAAGCGTGTTTTAGTAATCTTGATCACAATTTGGTCTTGGGAATTAAAGAAGTTCAACGAGTTTTCTACGAAATGGATGATGCTTATGAAAACGATTTAGTTGAAAATGAACGAATTTTACGCCAAAATGATCAACTTCTGAAGCAAGTGATGTCGCATGATATTGTATCTGTTTGTGTGAATAATTGTGTTTATAATGATTCTATTGTGCATAATATTGAATCTATGGATAATGTGGTAAACAATGATTGTCACAAATCTGACGCTCAATTTTAAAAGCTTCAAGATTCCTATAATTCGCTTTCAAAATGTTTTGATTCGATTCAAAAACATTGTATTTCGCTTGAATGTGAAAAATAATTTATTCAAGAGATTTTGGAAACGTCACACGAAGGTGTTAATATAGATGATCCATATTTTCAAAAGGCTTTTCGATTGAATAAATAATCAAATCCAGCGTCGGACAAGTGACAAGGTTGCTAAATCATTGCCAACAGAAAATGAGAAAGAACTGCACATAGAGAATGTGGAAAGGACATTAGAGGCCGCTGACATTTAACCTTTGATTGAGAATCTTAATCATTAGTCGATGGAAATCTCCGATTTACATGCGATAATTCGTGATAAAGATATGGCTTTGGCTGCGTTAAAAGAATTGCTTCGTGTTAAGAATACAGCTGCCATTTCAGCACCGCCCTCTAGTGCTCCTAAAGTGAGATCAACAAAGACTAATCTCATTTCCATTACACCACTCAATAAGGGCTCTAGGATTAAACCATCTCGACCATTGGTCAAAAAAGATATGGCAAAATCAAAACCAGCCTCTAATATTCCCATGGTGCCTGCTACAGGAGTAAACCATACAACTAAGGCTCAAAGACCTAATCTTAAAGGAAATACAAAGAAAGATAGGATCGTGCCTTCATCTAGTAGTCAAGTGAAGAATAAAGTAGAAGCCCAGCCTAGGAATGTTATTTATGTTTTGAATAAAAAGAATCATGTAATTAAAACTAAAGGCTCTGCGGTTGTGTAGCGTTCTAAGCCTACTTTGAATTCTAATTTAAGATGTTGGAATTGTAATGAATGCATGTTTTCTATTAGCTATGATTCTTGCCTTATCGACCATGTGAATGAGATGAATGCCCAAAAGCATAATTTAGAAATAAAATCGACTAGGAAGTGTTATCCCAAGTTGGATGGATGTGGCGTCCCACTGGTAGAACCTTCAATATAGTAGGAAATATGTGCCCTTTAACTAGGATCACTCCCACTAAAGCGAGGAAAGCGTGCCCTTTAACTAGGATTACCAAGGCTACCAAAACACAAGCATGTCATTAAACTAGGAACACCAACACTACTGTAGGAATAAAATGCCGTTTAAATAGGTCTACTCTCACTGTAGTGCGTGTCACTAATCCAAAACCTGAGGAAGATGGAACCATAAAACTTGCAATTAAACAAACATATGTTTGAAAACGCCAGAAATCTAATGATGACATAAATGTTAGCAATTCTGATGTTATATATGTATCTGCTAACACCACGGAACCAATAGTTTCCAATGAATTGTCTGTTGTTGTTGTTGTTGAAAACAGGTGGTCAAAATCGTCCTTTGGTATTTGGACTCCGGTTGCTCCAAGCATATGATTGGAGATCGCTCTCAGCTAAAAAATTTCACCAGAAAGTTTCCTGGTACGGTTAGATTTGGAAATGATCATATTGCAAAGATAATGGGTTATGGTGAATATCAAATTGGGAATGTTACGATTTCAAGAGTGTATTATGTGGAAGGACTCGGTCACAATTTATTTCTGTGGGACAATTTTGTGATGCAAACCTAGAAGTTGATTTTTGAGAGCATACCTGCTTCATTCGCAATTTAGAAGGTGTAGATTTGTTGAAAGGTACTCGAAGGGAAAATTTGTATAATTTGTCTCTACAATACATGATGGGCTTTTCTCCCGTATGTCTTCTCTCCAAAGTATCAAAGACTAAGTCATGGTTATGGCATTGACGTTTATCTCATCTTAACTTTAATGCTATTAAACATTTGGCGAAAAACGACCTTGTTCGTGGTCTTCCTAAACTTAAATTTCACAAGGACCATTTGTGTTATGCATGTTCAATGGGGAAGAGCACTAAAAAATCATTCAAACCAAAGACTGAAGACACCAACCAAGAGAAACTTTATTTGATGCATATGGATCTTTGTGGGCCAATGTGTATTGAGAGTCTGAGTGGGAAAAAGTACATTCTCGTTATTGTGGATGACTATTATCGGTTTACATGGGTGAAATTTCTCGTAAAAAAGACGAGGCACCTAAATTTATCATCGGATTTCTCAAGATGATTCAAGTGCGTCTCAACACTACTGCCCGACGCATCCGTACAGATAATGGAACCGAATTTGTTAATCAAACTTTGCGTAATTATTATGAAGAAGTTGGGATATCTCATGAAACATCCGTTGCTCGCACTCCCCAACAAAACGATGTCGTTGAAAGGCAAAATCGCACACTTATGGAAGCAGCTCGAACGATGTTAATTTACGCAAAGGCTCCATTGTTTTTATGGGCAGAAGTAGTATCTACAACAGTATACTCCCAAAACTGTTCACTCATATGCAAGCGTTATGGTAAAACACCTTATGAGCTTCTATATGGAAAATTACCCGATTTATCATACCTTCACGTGTTTAGTGTGCTTTGCTATCCGAACAATGATAGTGAGAACTTGGGAAAACTCAACCAAAGGCTGATATTGGTATTTCATTGGCTTAGCACCCACAAAGAAGGCATTTCGAATCTACAAACAAAATTCTCGTAAAATCCTCGAAACTATGAATGTTGATTTTGATGAGCTGACAGCAATGGCTTCTAAGTAAAGCAGCTCCGAACCCGCACTTCATGAAATGGGACCCAATAACATTAGCTCTGGTCTTGTCTCAAATAACCCTACTTCATCATCATTTACACCACCTGCAAGGACTGAGTAGGATACGTTGTTTCAACCGTTCTTTGATAAATTCTTTACTCCTCCAAGTATTGTAGCTCTAGTACCTGAACAAAATTACTCCGGTAAATGAAGTTGTGTTCCAGCAAATGAAGCACAATCAGATGTGTCTACAACATCCATTGGTCAAGATACACCTTCAACGAGTAATTCTCAACCAACACCCGAATCAACTACCCATCTTATGCCTATTGATGATGAAGAGGATGATGATGATCACGGCCTGGAATTCGCTCAAATGCATGAACTTCCATTCTTTGGTGTACCAATTCCTGACATTAATCAAGCGGGACCATCCACCTCAGAGGAAGCTCCTACCACGGTCTACTCCTGATAACTGGCTTTTACTCAGTTAAAAAGATTCGTTATAGTATGTCTAATCGAATTGATCTAGCTTTCCTATGTGACTCAGCTGTCTTTGGTGAAACAAATAGTTGTGTCGTTGTAGTATATTAAAAATGCAAAACAATTAAAGTAAATCTAAAACTAATTTAAAATAAATGGCAAGTATTTAAAAGCGTGACGAAAAATTAAAAGCACTAAAAGTAAATAACGCAAACTTAAAACTATCTAAGGCAAACTTAAAACGCAACTAAAACTTTAACTAAGGCAAGACTTAAATATAAATCTAAGGCAAGTAAACTTAAAGTGCGACTAAGTAAAAAGGCGGGAAAAGTAAAGCTTGAAAATTAAAAACAGAAAGTTAAAAAACTGAAACTAAAAAGAACCTGAAAACAGCTCATCCGGAATAATCCTTCGTTCAGAATAATCACTAATCCGGAATGTCACTTTCGTTCGGAATGATTCTTCTTCACTCGGAATATTTACCAAAACCCTTTGATCCAGAATAAATCCTTTATCCGGAATATGTCACTTATCCGGAATAAAGTCTTGATTCGGAATACTTAAGCTTGATCCGGAATGTTGCTGATCCAGAATATTTTCCTTGCTGGTCCTTGATCCGGAATGTTTCCCTTGATCCTGAATGTTGAAGATTCCGGATGAAGACCTTGATCCGGAATAATTAATTATTTCGAATAAAACTCCTTGATCAGGAATATTTGGTATTCCGAATGAAAGGTTTGATCCGGAATGTTAAATTATTCCGAATAAACAAGACTGATCCGGAATGTTTAATATTCCGGATGAACAATTCTTGATCCGGAACTTCTTGAACAGCACTTTGATTCGGAATGTGTGGTTGATTCGGAATGTACCTGGGAAACAGATGAACAACGAAGAACACGGAACAAGAAAAATAACACGAATCTAATCTAGATCAATCAAAATCAAACAAAAGATTAAATCAAACTAAACAAATAACATCCACTAATCATAAACAAACAATCCAAATCAATCAAACTCACAAAACTAATCAAAATAATCAAAACCCACTTTAATCAATAAAAATTCAAAAACATAAACATGAACATAAACATAAAGATTAAAGATTAAAGAAAGGTAGATAGGAGATGAACAATAAAAGTAAAGATTGACATTAATTAAAAGGAAACTTACTTGAAATTAAAGGAATTTAAGGTGCAAGACAAGTATTTAAATTTGACAATTAAGTAAATGACATGTATTTAAATGTGCAAGGTAATGAAAATGGAAGAACTAGTGTCACTCTAGCCAACAAGAACAAATGAATACACTAATGAATTATTTATAGGGGAGGATTAGGAGGTGCTTAGGAAGCTTCCTCCCCTCTTTCATTTTTCTTTAATTAAATGCTTAAGTCCTTGTCTTCATAATCTTTGACTTTAATGACTTTGTCTCGGGATTTCTTTAAACTCGTCTTGTAATTCTTCAATAAATTAGACTTGAGTTCTTCGGCTTTTAGTAAACTTCCGTCTTTTGACTTTTTCTTTAATAAATCTTCAGAATTGGTCTTGGACTTCCGTTCTTTTTGCACTCTTGGTTTCTTGACTTCGTCTTTCGTCTTTTTCTTCGATAAAAGCTCGTGAATGCCCGTGTTTTCTCCACTTTTCACCTTTTCGTCCTAAATCACAACAAAAACACAAACCACGCATAATTCCGACATAAATGACATAAAATACACGTTTTGGCTCGGTTATTATTGTAATTAAGTGGTAAAAAGGATGGGTGTTTACACACCTATCAAATTCCCTACACTTGACCATTGCAATGTCCTCATGCAATGCATTAGTTACAAAGCACGTTTACACGTTTCATTATAATCAATCCACGTTGGCCTTTATTAAAGAGATAGAAAATTATAAACATTCAAAGGAAAGAAATCAAAAACATACCTTCGGGTTTTAGAAATGTTATGAATAATCATCATCCTCAAGTTTTCACTTTCTCCAAACCAAGCTTAAAAACGAGATCATTGTTATTATAAGTTAGCAAACTAACACGAACTCATGTGGGACAACTATTTACTTAGACTCCCTTATTCCTAGGGGTATCTCTTATATTTTATTGTTGTCTTGGATGATCACGAGGATGCATTGTTGACTTATTTCGATAGTTTATTAGGCTGAAAATAAAGTGGGACAATTTAATCAATAGTTAGCTAAAGGACAAAATCTTTTAAAACTGCTTCTCGGGACCTCATAAAGTTCATATCTTGGCATAACTCGCTTCGCGATTTGAGACCTTTCTCAGACCGATATTTGGCAGCGACTTCATACTTCAAATCTTGAGAGACGTTCATGTAATAATGGTCTTCTCTTCATAATAGGAATTTCTTCGCTTGAAGTTTTGAGAGATTATTCATATATGGACCACGACTTCTTCATTTTTCTCCAATCTTTATTTTGGACTTTGATATACAACGATCCGCCTCCTTTTTGAACTTGGAACTATTTATCCTCATACCTTGTTAGGGCCTTTTCGGATAGACTTCTCCATGACTTTTGGGGAGTTTTTGCTTTTCGTCGTGTGTCTCGATCCTTCATATTGATTTTTGATAAATGATTCTTCACATCACTTTTGGATCTTTAGCAACAAAATGTAGCCCTCATGCCTTGTTAGGGCCTTTTCAGACTCGCCAATCTTCGCATCCCGCTTCAATAAGTTATGCCTTGGCTATGAACTCTAATCCATACCGAGCAACTTTTAAACGATCTTGGGCTAGAAGCTAAGTAACTTTTCAAATCGTACAACCTTATTTATTGCAGATAAATTTATTAGCAAGCGATGGGAGAATAGGCTTATAATTAACTCACATAAATTCACGAAAGAATACCAAACTTATAATTGACTCTATCATCTCTCGTTCTCCACAGTTTAAAATCTCAAGAAATGAGACTCGTGGATGCTTAGCCTATTAAATCAAAGTTTTGGGTTTTCGAGTCGTCTATAGGATCTTGCAAATTCTTAGACTTTTTCAAGTTTAGAAATCGCATTTTAAAGTTCCCTTGATAAACGACTCTCTAGGATCAATTATAGGAACTTGCGAAAAGTTCTTGTTCTTAACCCGTGAGAGTTAAGACTTTCGCGTTTTATAGCTCCCTATATAAAAGCCTAGCAAAACTTGACTTAAACACGTTAAGGATACTAGCTAGAGTAAACTTAGATAAGTAAACTCGGGTTGAGTCAAAAGATTCACAACGTTTGAAAATTAAAACCACTTTATTAAAATTTATTCTAATAAGGAAAGAAAATAACTATACAAAAGGAAAAACTAATGGGCCAAAATAGATCAAAAATTTTGAAAAATGTCGAAAAATTGATTTTCCGGTTAAAATGAAGACAAATACAAGGAAAATGCCACTTAACTTCGATAGAAGTCCCCCTTACACTTAAGATAAACATTGTCCTCAATGTTTAAGCATGTGGGAGTAAACTCCCATACACTTAGGACATTGTGCATTTTGTTTAAATCTTGCTAAGGAAAAGACAACTAACGAGATTCCTATTTTAATATTGGGAAATATAAAATAGTGAATCGAAAAGACTTTAGGATAGAACCGGGAAGACGGAAACACGGAATCACGGGTCGTCAAAAATCATCAAGAGTGGATCATTGAGCGCTCGAATCCCTGATTATTAGAAGAGATGAAATAGCAAACACCAACGGGTCTCCCCTACACTTAAGATAAAGAAAGCTAAAAGATAGATACATGGGTTGCCTCCCAAGAAGCGCTTGATTTTTGATTACCGAGTCATGAGCCTGACTCGACCTTGATTATCATAGGAAGAAGCATGAAACATATCCACCGAGATCAAAGACATAGTTTTTGTCCATCAAGTAGCACAAGCTTAAGGCGAACAAGGCAAGCCAAAGAAGAATAGGCAAGGTTCCCTTAAGCAAAGATGGAGCACGGTGGGAGCAAGTATGGTGAGGTGCAAGCATATCTTCATAATTTCCAAAGATTTTTCCTTTTATTTCATCAGACGGATACTGAGATGGCTGCAGAATATCGATACCGGGGTCGAACACCTTTTCCTTTAGGGGAAAATAGCACTCAGGCTCAGCAGAATTGGAAGATGATCCGCGAAGAAAATGCACAACCTCGTCCTCAGAAGGTGGACAAAGAGGTGTTAAATCATACGTGTTGCGGATGTTGGTGTCGTCCGGTTGCTTCTCCTTTGAAAGAATTTTCTTCAAATCCGAAGTAGGATCAAGACCATAATTATCAAAGTCTAAAGGAGGAGCATCACTCTCATGAGGGAAGTATGTATTGAGAAAAGTAGAAAAGTCTTCCTCAAATGAGTAACCATCCAAAGTAGGATCAAGTGATCGCGGAGGATCTTCATCATGTGAAGAATCACTCGAAAGGGTATCGGCCTCATCAAAATCATCATATGTGGGCATGTCGGGATACTTGGAAGTAAAGTCATCATAATCATCCGCATCTGAGCTAGAATCATCATCATAAGCATCAAAGATCGGTGGAGAATCATATATGGGTGAAGGTTCCAAATTGGAGAGAGAATCATCCACATCATCTTGAAAAAGTGGATTATCAATGCAAGACTCGAATAGAGGATTGTTGTAGATGACAAAATCATCGAGCACATTAATCATATTCGCGGATTCTCGTCCATAGGATTTGCTTGTAAGCTTCCCCATTTTGAACACTTGTTGTTCATTCCCGACCCTTAAAATTAATTCACCTTCAGCAACATCAACTAAAGCTCGTCCGGTTCTCAAGAATGGCCGACCAAGTATTAAAGGAATACGAGGGTCCATTTCATAATCAACAACAACAAAGTCGACCGGAAAAGTGAAGGTGCCAACTTTAATGAACACATCTTCGACAATACCAACGGGGTAAGCGAGAGTGCGATTTGCAAGCTCAAGAGTCATCTTTGTTGGACTAAGGTCGGGTAATGATAGTGTTTTCCAAACACTTAATGGCATCAAATTTATACTGGCCCCGAGATCAGCTAGGGCGGTAAATTCTTCGGTTTTGTTAAAAATGCACGGCAACACAAAAAGACCGGGATCTCGAAGTTTTTCCGGAAGTTCTTTAAGAATAACTGCAGAACAGTTTTCATTTAAGCGTGTGTTGGCGAGCTCAATCAGCTTCTCCTTCTTGTTCAGCAATTCCTTGAATGCTTTGACAAATTTCGGCATGTGGACAAGTGCTTCAACAAGGCTAATGTTGAGATAAGGAATATTGGGTTTGGGTGGTGAAGGTGTAGCAGGTAAAGGTTGAGATGTTGAAGGTGGGGTTGGTGGAGGATTCTTGGTGGGTACTTCATCACGACGAGGAAGAGACGGTAATGGTGTACTAATACTAGGTGTGGGAGGAGTAGGGATAAATGGTGGTGGAGTAGGTGTAGATGACGGGGGCGGGATAGGTGGTCCTACTATGGTAACTCCACTACGGGTAGTAATAGCACTCACATTCGCTCGCGGATTGGTGACGGTGTTTGAAGGTAGAGAACTCGAGGTAGAGGGTTGAGTTGTGGGCAAGAAACTAGCAAGCATATTCTTCAAATCATTCGTTTGATTGCTGAAGGAGGATTGGATATTATCTCGAAGCTCGGATCTTATGTCATTCCCTTGCTTGGTGATATCTCCTTTCAAATTGATAATTTGGCTCTATAGATTCTTGATTTGCTCTCCTTGGGTTCTCATTATGGCTTCAACATCTTGATTGATGGGTGGGGCTTGTTGGGCGGGTGGGTGATAAGGATTAGAAGCTCTTGGTGGGATTTGGTTGCTTCTATTGTAGTTGTTGTTGAGGTTTTGGTTTTGAGGAGAAAAACCGGTGGAAAGGTAGTTGTTTGACCGGTAACTCAGCAAATTTCGATCCCCTTGAGGTCGGGCTTGGTAATTTTCCGGTGAATAATTACCATAAGCCGCATACACGTTTTCTGGATTTCCTTGAGTAGAAGGACAATCAGTGTATGGGTGAGTACCGCCGCATGTCTCACAAGGATTGGCAACCGCTTTAACTTGATGTTGTTGGTTTGTAGCGAGAAGCTAGATATTTTTGTTCATTTCGGTCATCATGCGGGTGAATTCGGTCATGTCGGGGCTTGCTGAAGTAGAAGAAACATTGTCTCTTGGTTGTTCCTTGAAGAAGCGGAGGAATCCCAGTTTTTATGATGAGTAATCATGTTTTCAATAAGCTCTCTACACTCCTCGGTTCTCCTTCTCATAAATGTGCCACCGGCGGCTGCATTAATCGTATCACGATCTCGAAAAGTCAAACTGTTGTAGAAAGTATCAATTAAGGTCACAGGGAGCATGTTGTGGTTTGGAAAACGATAGATCAAAACATTATATCTTTCCCAAGCATCAAAGAGAGATTCATCGGGTTCTTGCATGAAACCGCTGATTTGATTGCGAAGGCTCGTGACCATGGATGGTGGAAAGTAGCGCGACAAAAAGCGTTGAGTCATGTCATCCCAAGTATGAATTGAATTCTTCGGGAGACGATCAAACCATTTCTCGGCGTGGTGTGATAAAGTATGTGGAAAGAGTTGAAGGCGAAGAACATCCATTGTGGCACCAGGCAACTTCATGCTTTGGGTGATGGTAATGAACTTGTCGAGGTGTTTGTTGGCATCATCATCAGGCATTCCGGCGAATGGATTTGTTTGCACTTGCTGGATCATATGATGCTTCAACGAAAACTCCGGAGCCGTGATTTGCATCGGCGCAATCGGTCCTCCTCGTCCAAACATGGTGGGTTGACAAAGCTCCTCCATTGTCCGAAGATCGGGCTGTGGAAGAACATTGTTGTTGTTATTATTGAGGTGCGGTGGATTATTGTTGTTGTTCACACCTGCCATATCTAAATCTTCTCGAGTCTCGGGCTCTTGATAATTAGAAGATCTAGTATGCATACACCTGCGAAAGCAAAATAAAACAATACCAAACACAAAGAGAATATATATACACAATAAAAATAAAATCTTTTTGGATTTTTGAAATTTTTAATTTTTATGGATTTTTAACAATTTTTAATTTTTTTGGTTTTTTTGAAATTTTTAAGCAAGAAAATAACGCTCACGAATGAACGGATCCCAAAAAGCAACGCGTCTCTTACAGAAAACCGTTTATCTTGACGAAAAGAGCCGGCAGCGGCGCCATTTGATAACTGGCTTTTACTCAGTTAAAAAGATTCGTTATAGTATGTCTAATCGAATTGATCCTCGTTTCCTATGTGACTCAGCTGTCTTTGGTGAAACAAATAGTTGTGTCGTTGTAGTATATTAAAAATGCAAAACAATTAAAGTAAATCTAAAACTAATTTAAAATAAATGGCAAGTATTTAAAAGTGTGACGAAAAATTAAAAGCACTAAAAGTAAATAACGCAAACTTAAAACTATCTAAGGCAAACTTAAAACGCAACTAAAACTTAAACTAATGCAAGACTTAAAAATAAATCTAATGCAAGTAAACTTAAAGTGCGACTAAGTAAAAAGGCGGGAAAAGTAAAGCTTGAAAATTAAAAACAGAAAGTTAAAAAACTGAAACTAAAAAGAACCTGAAAACAGCTCATCCGGAATAATCCTTCGTTCGGGATAATCACTCATCCGGAATGTCACTTTCGTTCGGAATGATTCTTCTTCACTCGGAATATTTACCAAAACCCTTTGATCCGGAATAAATCCTTTATCCGGAATATGTCACTTATACGGAATAAAGTCTTGATTCGGAATACTTAAGCTTGATCTGGAATGTTGCTGATCCGGAATATTTTCCTTGCTGGTCCTTGATCCGGAATGTTTTCCTTGATCCGGAATGTTGAAGACTCCGGATGAAGACCTTGATCCAGGGTAATTAATTTTTCCGAATAAAACTCCTTGATCCGGAATATTTGGTATTCCGAATGAAAGGTTTGATCTGGAATGTTAAATTATTCCGAATAAACAAGACTGATCCGGAATATTTAATATTCCGGATGAACAATTCTTGATCCGGAACTTCTTGAACAGCACTTTGATTCGGAATGTGTGGTTGATTCGGAATGTACCTGGGAAACAGATGAACAGCGAAGAACACGGAACAAGAAAAATAACACGAATCTAATCTAGATCAATCAAAATCAAACAAAAGATTAAATCAAACTAAACAAATAACATCCACTAATCATAAACAAACAATCCCAATCAATCAAACTAACAAAACTAATCAAAATATCAAAACCCACTTTAATCAATAAAAATTCAGAAACATAAACATGAACATAAACATAAAGGTTAAAGATTAAAGAAAGGTAGATAGGAGATGAACAATAAAAGTAAAGATTGACAATAATTAAAAGGAAACTTACTTGAAATTAAAGGAATTTAAGGTGCAAGACAAGTATTTAAATTTGACAATTAAGTAAATGACGTGTATTTAAATGTGCAAGGTAATGAAAATGGAAGAACTAGTGTCACTCTAGCCAACAAGAACAAATGAATACACTAATGAACTATTTATAGGGGAGGATTAGGAGGTGCTTAGGAAGCTTCCTCCCCTCTTTCATCTTTCTTTAATTGCATGCTTAAGTCCTTGTCTTCATAATCTTTGACTTTAATGACTTTGTCTCGGGATTTCTTTAAACTCGTCTTGTAATTCTTCAATAAATTAGACTTGAGTTCTTCGGCTTTTAGTAAACTTCCGTCTTTTGACTTTTTCTTCGATAAATCTTCAGAATTGGTCTTGGACTTCTGTTCTTTTTGCACTCTTGATTTCTTGACTTCGTCTTTTGTCTTTTTCTTCGATAAAAGCTCGTGAATACCCGTGTTTTCTCCACTTTCCACCTTTTCGTCCTAAATCACAACAAAAACACAAACCACGCATAATTCCGACATAAATGACATAAAATACACGTTTTGGCTCGGTTATTATTGTAATTAAGTGGTAAAAAGGATGGGTGTTTACACACCTATCAACTCCAATCCAAGGATTTGTATACATGACAGGAAATAGACAAAGGATCATCGTATGGATGGTATTATTGGTGACCCTAGTCATACGGTATCCACACGTAGTCAGCTACAAGTAAGTGCAATATTTTGCTACTTTGATGCCTTTCTCTCTGAATTTGAACCTAAGACGTGGCAAGAGGCTTTTACACAATCTTGTTAGATAGAATCTATGCAAGAGGAACTTAATGAATTTGAACGTCTTGATGTATGGGAACTTGTCCCATGCCCGGATAAAGTGATGTTACTCACTTGAAATGGGTTTACAAGGTGAAACTCGACAAGTTGGGCGGAATATTGAAGAAAAAAGCTCGTTTAGTAGCTCGTTGGTATCGACAATTATTGGGCATCAACTTTATGGAATCCTTTGCACCCGTTTCTCGTTTGGAATCTATTAGACTATATCCTCACTTATGCAGCTCATATGAATATGATTCTCTATCAAATGGATGTAAAGACGGCATTTCTTAATGGTAAAATCAAGGAAGAGGTCTATGTTCAACAACCACGTGGTTTTGTGAATCCCAAATACCCTAATCACGTGTACATGCTTAAGAAGGCTCTATATGGGTTGAAACAAGCTCCGCGCATCGGGTATGATCTATTGTCACAATTCCTCATTACGGAAGGCTTCACAAAAGGCAAGGTGGATCCAACACTGTTCATTCAGAAACGAGGGAAAGACATGATTATGGTACAAATATATGTTGATGGTATTATATTTACAGCCTCGACCCAAACTTTATCGGATGAATTTGGGACACTCATGTCTTCAAAATTTAAGATGTCGATGATGGGTAAGGTATCATTTTTCTTAGGACTTCAGATATCTCAAAGTCCTAGAGGCATCTTTATTAACCAATCCAAATATGCCCTTGAATCGCTTAAGAAATATAAGATGGAATCTTGCAACCCCGTGGATACTCTAATGATGGAAAGAACCAAACTAGATGCAGATCCAGATGAGATTCCTATTGATCTTACACTTTATCGTGGAATGATCGGTACCATTCTGTATATTACAGCTAGCAGACCTGACCTTCAATTTTCTATATGTATGTGTGATCGGTATCAAACTAGGCCTACTGAGTTACACTTAGCTGTGGTTAAAAGGATCTTTTGATATCTTAAAGGAACCATTAACGGGGACTATGATATTTGAAGGACTCCTCTATTGCACTAATAGCATATGCAGATGCAGATCACGCTGGTTGTCAAGATACAAGGCGTAACACAACTGGAAGTCTGCAACTACTAGGAGATCGACTAATCAGTTGGGCATCAAAAAGGTAGAAAAGTGCTGCAATTTCAAGTATAGAGGCAGAATACATAGCTGTGTCCGGTTGTTATGCTAAAATTATTTGGATGAGATCGCAATTAACTGACAATGGTCTAGGTTTCAACAAAATTCCAATGTACTGTGACAATCAAAGTGCCATTGCCCTCTGCTGCAATCATGTTCAACACTCCCGATCGAAGCATATTGACATTCGCTACCACTTTATCAAGAAGCAAGTGGAAAATGGAGTGATCGAGCTTTACTTTGTCAAATCAAAGTATCAATTGGCGGATATCTTCACGAAGGCTTTAGGTCGCGCTCGAATTGAATTTTTGGCCGACAAGATAGGAATGAAAACCTTCTCACCCGAAACTCTAAAGGCATTCGTAGATGAAGCGGAATAATAGTGGTGATAAATTATTCTTAGTATCCTTTGTGATCATTTGTATATATTGTTTTTTATTTTTATCCACAAAAGCAAAATATAAAAATATAAAACCATATTAAACGCATAAAATTTTGAAAATTTTAGAAAAATCCAAAAATATTCTTACTTTATTTTTCAAAGGCATGTCTTTTGGTACGATAATATTTATGGCCTTAGAAATATCGATTAATATTGACACGACGCCATAAATAGAGTTCGTATAAAAGTTGTAAATATTTCATAAGACATGCCTAAATGGATTGCTATTATTTCATATAGTAACCCGCTTCTCATATTCAAGTCAAGTATTTCTTTTGAAAACTTTGGCTCAACAATGGGAATTAATTTTCTCGGGCATGGTATACTTTATAACCATGTAAGGGGTTGTGTTTACGTTATAACACAATCTAACACGAATAGGTGTACGTTTCAGTGCATTTATTTGTTAAAACGAGAGAAATATTGTTTTTATGAAGTTATCATCTCTACAATTTGAAGTTCGTTACAACTGATATCAACATACTCGATGATATGAATACTCAAACAATGACTACATCTCTTTAGATAGAACACGGGTCAACGGTTGAGGGGGAGCAATTGTCTAGCATTCAGATTCTTCGATGTCGTTTCTTTGTGAATTGCCGGTGTTAACAATTGGTGCCAAGACGAAGTATTCATCTTTCAATTGGTGTCAAGACGTTATAACCAAATTCACAATTGGTGTCAAGACAACGATACCAATCGTACATTGATATCAAGAGATAATTTCAGACGTGACGAGGAGACCAATTTTTGCCGACAAGAACCACGTGATTCTATCATTTGATGTTCTCGTCACTCAAGTCCAACCTTGTCAATTTTTTCCTAATACGGTGAATATGCTTTATATCTATACAACTATGGTATCATATATGACTACAATGTCACTGATATCCATCTTCAAAATTTGGTATTTTTTACAAATCGGTATCATGAATATCAAAAGGACTTGCATTGTTCTTCCCAAAACCTTTGTTAAAACTTCATTAAATCAATTGATATAAAAAATATCGGTTGAGTTAATATTTTTAATATGGGGGAGAAAATGTGATTTAATATGAGAAATGGTTTATAAAAAATGATTTGACTTACCTAATGGCTCATCCCAACGTATGCGAAATGTTTTTGAATATCGTGGCATATGTTAAGGGGGGAGCAAAACGGATTTAGATATCAAAATGGATTTCATGGTGATATATACTTACCCTCAACTCACTTATTTCACGATGATGACGATTGTGGTGACATAAGGATGGTAGGATAGGTTAAGTCCAATGATTCTTCCAAAACCGTAGGAATCTTCCCAAGGACATTCAATATCTAGAAATAGTAGTCCTTAGGAAAGATGGAGAAATATTGTGAACGTAGCTGAATGCCGATCAAGTATTTAAGTTAGCACTAAAACAATCACAACAAGGTGCTAGTTATGACGTATTGGTAAGCATTGAAGGGGTTGAAGAATGAAAAAGAATTGTAAAGATAAAAGGTGAAAATAAAGAAGCCCTCCGTACAACTTAGGCAGAAACCGGGTCAAATACAAATGTTATCGAGATCATTTTTAATGATAATTGATATTGAAGACAGAAATTATGGACCCGGTAATGTAATGCACAACCCATTCCAGCTAACTCAAATATCTCTCAAAAGGTATTTGTTTTAATCACACAGAGATCAAACACGTTATCTATTGATTTATTCACTCCGAATGAATTGATATTGAAATGGTGGCACTCCTCTCCAGCTTCCAATCACTAAAATCCAAACTGCATGATCGAGTCTAGAGCCATTTGAGATCATCAAATATCTCATTAGGACACATTTCCATATTTCCTTGCTTCTTCACACACTATGAAAAGTAAGAAAAATATTAAGAGTAATCTTCATGATCTTGCCTAAACATCTGAGTAATACGAAAGTATTTACAATGAAGATGAAAATCCTTCTTGAGTGAACATCAAAAATCTCATGGTAGGTGACTTGTTAAGAGAACGGGTTTACCCGCAATCTTGTAAAGGAGGTTCTTAACTGAAACTACCTGCCACAAGTACGATATTCAATATCGTCCAACGGTCTTTACCGATCGTAGGTAAACTGCTACCGAATTAGAATGAAATGTCAAAGCCATTTCGTCCGTGTCTACTTATGTTGCTGCATTTGAAGACGGTGGCATTACGGGGTCCGAGAAGAAGTCGTCCCCGCATGCTTATACTTTCTGCACTTAATACTTCAACAAATTCAAGAAAGCCTAAAAGTCAAGTCTTTCGCAATATCAAACTCTGAACCTTTCTAGATTTACAAAGGTATAATTATATGGGACATGAAGTCTCGAGGAGGCGAATATCACAAGTGATGGATGCATAAGATCAAGGCAAGAGATATATATTCGAGATTGATATCAAAAATCACATCAACATATTCACCGTAAAAGAAAAAGAAAAGAAAGAAGACTACGAGCTCAAGACAAGCATAGTATGCTAGGTTTAAATTATTATATCTCGGGTAACCCCCTTGTTTGGAGTGACCTCCCTTAGGGGGAGATTGTTGGAAATACGTTTTTATGTATTTAGGAAGGATCGATCACTTCAACAAGATATCTAGTAGTAGATCATAGTCTAGGTAACTTAATACTTATTAACAAGGCCAAGCCAAGCCCATGGAATGTGTGTGGTCGGCGGTCCAATGTGTAAGCCCAAGCCTATCATAAGGCTTAGGTATTAAAACCTTCTCCTTAGTTGGAGAGGGTGTGGTTACTCATTATTTTCACACACTAACATGTGTTTTTCTCTCACTTTCTCTCTCTAAAAGTGTACGTGTAACCTCCTCTCTCATTAATTTCTCTCTCAAGAATATCCAAAATTTACATGATCATACATTTCTCGTAATGTTTAAAATTTTAGTGTAATTTTTTTAATTTTTAGTGTAATGTTTATTTTTAATGTAATGTTTTTATTTAAGAATTAATAAAGTATTATTCTGATGTGAAGATATTTTTTAATATGATTGATAAGAGTAAGTTAGGGCAAAAAGTAGGAGAGAGAAAGCTGATGTGATGCTGACGTGTCTGGTGCGAGGGTGTTTTTTTTTTGTGACTGATAAAATCAGCCTGATGGTGCTAAAGGAGAAAAGTGTATCCACGTCATTAAAAGAACTTTAGCACTAGAAACCTTTGATATCATATTTTCAGGCTTTCTCATTAGCACCCGAAATTGTAGTGCCAAATGATTTTTTATTATTTTTTATTTTAGCTAGGTCACTTACATATCCTTTTTTGTCTTTATTTGACCCCAAGAATGGATTGGATCGAAACGACTTTCCTGTCGAAGCCCTTTTTGGCTGTATTAATTTCTGACCGCATGGAATCTCCATAACCAATTTTTCATTTTTGATTACGAAATCAGAAGGTGTTGTCTTTGGTACTACTCTGATTTTACACGATCCAGGAACTTCGGCGTGATTTGGTTTTAGCAACGGATCCTGACGTGATATATCTTCGTAATGAAAATTGAGATAAACTAAAAATACATAATATAACTAAAAATAAATTTTATTAAATTAAAAATACATTACATAAAATAACTAAAAAAGACATCAAATACAAATAAAAAACATGGTACGTAAAAAAGTAAAAATTACAATTTACTCAATAGGGTTGCATAAATGCTTCACAAGGCCTTGTCGAAACACGTTGTGAACTATTCTATCTCAAAATTCTTTGTCTTCTCACATGTATATCGCATCTTCTGATCCAAGTTTGAACTATGTTCGCATGTGGATTCACGAATATATCTCTTAAATTCACATATAATTTATTTTCTTCCAATATCATGTTATGTAATATTATACAACAATACACGATTCTTCCCAACACGTAGATTTCATAAGCATGTGTGGTTGTCGTATAGTTCCCAATGACCTTGTAAGACTACGAAAGTGCAGTCAATATCTTTTCTACCAAATTCTTGAACTTTAAAGTTCTTTCATTCCTTGGAATAGAATACGTTTTGACAAACGTAGCCCATTCTCGATAAATACCTTCGGCTAAATAGTAACCTTTCTTGTGTATGTTTTGTTTTATGTAGATCTATCGAAAAGTTCCTAATCAAATAATAGGGAAACATATAACAAACTACGTTCATTATTTTCTTCAGAAACCCCAAAATATGCATGTGAAGTCCATAACTTTTTATCGATAACCGCTTCTAACATAAGAGTTGGGTATTTATAACCCCGTCTTTTGAACTGACCATGTAATGCCTTTAGATAATTTTTTCAATCCCAATATTAAATCAATACTCTTGAGCATTCCCTAAATTCCATGTTTTCTTGCATGCTATGCATATACTTTCTCAATATGTGCTGAAGTGGGCTTTCTTAAAAACCGTTCAAGGTAAAAAATATATGCATTTCGTAAAGTTAATTAAACAATATCGTGAACAACGTATAGTAATTTGAGAGTACTCGTCAAATGCATCGGGTGATATGTCGTATGCCAATTAGCTATGGCGTATATGCACTTCAAATAGGAGTAATACTTGCATCACCGGCACAATCGTTACATTCTCAAAAACATATGAGTATCCGGGAAGAGCCTGAGCATCATAAATTCAAATAACTTTGAATGTTTTATTATAAAGTGTAGAACTCATACGATACATTCAGCAAAAAATTTCTTATGGGTGTTCAAGAGGAGTCTCATCGTCGCTAAAATAGTCGTCGAGTAGCGTTGTTCCGCCTCTTCTCGTGCATAAGGTATGGATCTCCTCGTCGTCTTAGGACCCGATCCTAATCCCAAACCCCCGGCTTGTTGATTGATCATAGCTAGAAATTGTTCATATTTTGTATAACCCTCGATATATTTCTTACATATCGTAATGATCGTACGTGTTGGAGTGTGGATCTATGGTGCTTTTTTGAAAGAAAATTAAATACCGCGGAAGTAGAAATTATATGGAAAAGTATGTAATACTTGATATAATAAGAAGGTATTTATATGATTTTTAATGGGTAAATTTAATAACATGGAGTATTTTAATGAGAAAAATAGTTATATTCCATTTTATCCGTCTATCGGCGTTTAAATATTAAAAAAAAGTGACTTGGTGTAGGTTGGTCGCTTCAGCGAGACGAGAGGCCCTTTTACGCCAATCCCGATACGGTGAATTGTACCAAAAGTGTTAGCACCAACCTTGACACTACCGTACCATTCGCTCTATTATAAAATATTTCTACTCTTAAATCGTCTGTTAACATATACTGAAATAAATAATTATATACTCTATTAAAAAGATATTATACTTAAGATATTATAATTTTAACAATATGTTAATAAAATTGAGTACAAGTTAAAATGAGTTTCACTTTTGATTTAAGTTATGTAAATTTCCCTGTTCTTTCCAGTGGTGATGCTAATTTAGGGAGAGGTCGCTTTTTTGGCATGTTTGAATGTTGAATATAGTACTTTTTAAATAAAATTAGTAGAGTAGTCGCGCGTTACGGCGACGGATAACCTGTAACATAATTTTCGGTGAAAATATTAATTTTATGTTTTTTACAACGACATCTCGAAAACGACAATTTAAGTTTGGGGTAACTTTATTTAACTGGCTAGCCAAAACCATGGTAACTTCGGTTTCCGATTGAACTCGTTGACACAATTCGATTTTAAAAACTATATACACTTAGACAACATATGCACATTTTTGAAGATATATATTCTTTTATTTGTTGTACAATGTGAATATATATTTATACTTTTAAGTAATGGGATATTTTAATTATATATTAAGCAATATTAATTATTTTTATTTTCAATGTGTATAAATTATTATTACTACGTATGTATTAATTAGCTTTAATATAACTATTAAACTATGTTTGTATTTTTTTAACAATATAAAGTTTGTTATTAATGAGGTGTTAAATTATGTTTGTATTAATGAAGTGTTAAAGTTTGCTATTTAGTTTTATACGCTTGTTTTGGTTATATACAATGCATGAATAGGGATCCAATAAGAAGAAAAATTAAAATGAGAAGAATAAGAAAAAATCCTGACCACAAATCCCACAAAGGAAGGAGAATTTTAAGGGGAGATGCATCTGACTTTGAAGGTGCATCTGAAATGTGTGGTTGTGCTTTCTTCACATTCTTCTCATTTTACTTAATCTTTTTATTTGATCCTAACTCTACAATGCATTAGTATATGTAACTTAAATTTTTAAGTATTCTATTATTAAAATATGATAACATGTCAGACCAAGAGCAAAATCTCATTAAAAGGACCTTCCTTTCACAAAACCAATGTTGTAAAACCCCTGATTTTACCTTATTGACTTTGTCAACTGTTGTACTACTTATTTATGGAATTTATATAATTTCACCTTTCTATGTTTTATTATTAAGCATATACCTTTTGTCATATTATTTATCCCATTTATTTTATATTTATGTGGACCTTTAGTCATGTATTGACTACTCTGGCAACTGACTGGCCACCTGATTTATAAATAAACTCATCACCTCAGTACATATTTTAAGATAAGTAGCCTTACTTAATTCATTTATTAAGTACTTGAATTATTTTTATATGTATATATTTACATATAATACTTAAAAGGAATAAACACCTAACACTCTAAATATAATGTACACTATTTTAACAGTGTCATTTATTTATTTCTTCAAGTAAATACTTACAATGATATATTTTATACACTTTCATTAAATTATCTAAAAGCTTCAACAAAAATACCTACAACACCACAAGTACCTATAATAATATACAAAGACTATTATTATCATACAACACTTGGCAAAATTTACCCAAAACCCTTCCCCAAGCATATGTTAGACGTGTACATATATGCATGCCCATAATACCATCAATTGCTAACTAGCTAGTGAGTACTCAAGTGATTAATCCACTAAAACCCTATAATGACCATGCTTACTTACACACTTACATGCATAAGCATACTTTTTCCTACCAACCCCATACTTTTACCTTACAAGCTCACTTACACACTCAATGTAAGCTTTTGTCCCCCCTTTGACTTATGCAAAACACACGGCCAAAACACCAAAGTGGGAAGAAAGTGAGTTGCAAATTTTGCCATATGTAGAAATAACTATATCCAACAAATATCTAAAGTATCCATTGAAGATTCATGCAAATCTTAGTGTGATATTAGTACATGGTACATGATTTGCTAATAGATCTCTCTTTCTCTCTTGTTACTAGCCGAAACCCACACCAACACACAACATAAATTACTTGCTAGCATTTTGCTCCATCAACTTCACTCTCTCCTTCTCAAACTCACGGCTATATATCAACATCCACCATTTTCAAACCTTCAAGATTTACTACTACTCCTATACTATGTCTTCTACTACCTAAAGGTTAATTCTAAGCTCAACCTACAATAAACCTTGATCCTTGAAGCAACAAATAAGCCCTAGACGCCTCACTTGAAGCCCACGGCATGTATTTGTTTTCCTAGACCTCCGTTGTTGAAAGCTTGTCACTTGTTTCTACCTATTCTCATATCATTCCTAAACCTAACTAAACAAGTAAGTCCAAGTTAAAACCTATCTTTTTCAATACATTACATTCATATATATTTATGTGTACATGTTTATTATGGTAAAGTTAACATTTAAACAAACATGAAACCCTAAAAACCAAGGTAAAACCCACGGCTAATTTTTATATATAGTAAAACTTGTTGTAAAAACTTGTCAACCTTGAAGAACACATTAACATGATCTTGTTTAACTTGTAAAATCATAAAAACCTATCCATGTATATTTTTGGACGTGAGCTTTAAAGCTCATATTTTGAGTTTGAGTGATCTTGTAATGATATAACTAGAAATATTAGCTTCATGTTATTAGGTGCCTTAAAATATTAAGATCACTATTAGGCCTTATAGGATTAGTTTAAGCTCACTATAATACTTTTCCTAGATAAATAATCATCTTTATTAAATAAGTCAAAGTTATGATTTTATAAAGTTACCTATTAAAAATATAGATCTATAATCATTTTGGATTTAAAAAATAGATCTAAGAAGTTTTGAAACTAAAATAATATATATATAAATTTTCGGATTAAAAATAGCTTATATAATACTTTTGGACTAAATTGTAAATTTATATAGTAAAAGGGATCTAAATGAATAAGTATAGAACTTGGTATTTCAAAAACATAAACCTTAATCCACTTTTAAAAACATGCCGAGAGTCTAAGGGTGTGTTTTGCACATATCCGAAACTTTGTAAAGTTAAAAAGGACTAAAAAGAGATTACTAAAATATTAGGGTAAGTTGTGTAAACTTTGGAAAGCCTAAGGACCACTTTGGACACAAGCCGTGACATAATATTAACCTTAGGGACTAAAAGTGTCAAGTTACTAAACTTAATACAACACTAAGCAACCCTAGGGACTAAACCTGCCTAAAGCCGAAACATAAACAAGCCCTAGGGGGCATAATTGTAACTTATAATAAACCCTAATACTAGCCGAAACTTCAGGGACTAAAACTGCCATTAAGTGAAACTATTATAAGCCCTAGAATATGCCGCATACTATAAGGACCAAAATTGACATTTTATGAAACTTTAAGAAACCCTAGTTACACGTGTAACTAGGAGGGACCAAAACTGTAAATACTTGAAAGATTTAGAAACCCTAGGGGTATAAAAGTAATTTAATCGCGAGTATCCGTTTATTCAAAAGGACTAAAACGTACTTTTATACAATTATTACGAACCTTAAAACCTTATATATTTTAAGTCATTTATTTAAACGTAAAACTTAAATAAATGTAACAGTTGTTATTTTCAAACCTATAACTTAATAAATGTAAATCTTACGTAAACATGGATTTTAAATAAATGTCATACATTTATAAACCTTATTTATATATTAAATATAAATTGTAAATGGTTAACTTATAAAATAAATATATTAATTATATTTATTTTCCTATCGCTTTAAATATATATAAAACCATCCTATATGAATACTTAAAGTGTTTTATAACAACGTAAGTACAAAATATTAATTAAGCGAATTAATTAATTAAACCTTATTATTTATTTTACACCTAAAATAAATACTATTAGAACTTGTACTTCGACGAACAAATTTCAAGTATTATTATTAAATACTTAAACCCGTTTAAACATGTACAGATTTATTCTGGAACTTTTATGCATTCATATTATGCATTTACTGAGACCTTATAATTATTTAGGTCGTTGACTGTATCGTGAGCATCCCTATCAGACTTATCTATTGGCTAATTGCTGTACTATTGAGGTGAGTTCATGGCCCCACTTTTATATATTGACAAACTTTTAAACTCTTTTATGGGGAAGAAAACATGCAACATATTTTATTTTATGGACGTAAACTGAATTGCAAAACTTTTGATTACAATGCCTATTGTAGATGAACCCGCATGACCCGTGCATACGAAACTGTTAGAATTTTTGAATTGCCTGAATGTTATAAATAGATCTATTTGGATTGACCGTCCCCATCTGGGTGAGTCATGCTCACTGTGCCTAGGCCAGGACAACAGATGTTTCACATGTCAGTACATTATGGGTGCTTTGATAATGATAAGGCGAAGGGCCCTTATTTGTTAAGGGCTTAACTGTCAAGTTTCAGTTTCAGGCAATATGGAAATGTAATTACTTTTAAGTATTAATGCTTTGTGCATTGCTACTTCAGTGAATGTTTATATGTCCAAACTTATTTTAATTAAACCTGTGAATTCACCAACTTTATGTTGACTCTCTAAGCATGTTTTCTCAGGAAACTAAAGCAGGTATTGGTGTGCATGGAGTCAAGCATCCTGATAGGCTGCATTTATAAAGCTCATCTGGGGTTTTATAAACCGGGGAATAATTCAAACTACTAAATATTGTTTAAGACTTGTTTTAAGAACATTTGCACTTTTAATCATGTAATAAATGTAAGGATAATCTTTTATCTGTCGCTCTATAATCTGTCTGCTGTTGATCCACCTACGTGACACCCAAATATTAACTCCGCTGCATTTGACTCAATTTGGGGGCGTCACAGAAATGGTATCAGGGCGATAGTTATAGAGAATCAGAGCAAAATTAAAATAAATATAAAAATAAAATTTTTATATAATCTGGACTATAACTGCTTTTAAAAATCTTTTGGGATTTTCGGGACTAGAATAGTTAAGCATATAGATTGTAGAGCATACATCTATTGTGTGATTGACTGTGCATTGATTATTAACACCCGGTTGATTAATCTATTAAGTATTAACGTAACCTTCTATATCGCCATACTAACGGCACTATCATATAAATTAAATTATTATTTCCCAAAACTTTTAATTTGAGTAAGTTTATACTTATGTCAATTAAAACTATATTACTTTCAGATTATCATGACATCACCTACCGATACTCCTGCTGCCGTATCGCCGACTACCGTCTTATGTGGATGGCTATCTGCTAGTGACGCAGACGACAGCCACACTTCAGTCGATGCTGCATCATTGGAGGCACTTATCTCCACTCCACCTATATCACCTGTTTCCCCCGCTGGGGAAGAGGTCTCACCGACTTTTGCCTTGCCACCCTTACCACCAGCCTCTACCCTTCAGGGTTATGCTCCGGAGTCTCTACCACCTCGTAAGAGGAGGTACGAGGCACCTCTCGACTCCACCTATGAGATCGGAGAGAGTTCCCGGGCTAGACAGGCAGACCCCGTCCAGGCCCAGATTGCTGCACTGGCCGCACGCCAGGCACAGGATGTAGCAGACATTCATGCTCTGCTATCGGCTGGACAGGCGGGACGCGCAGTTCTACAGCAGCGTCAGGACCTTCTATCTTGGACTGTGAGTTCGGAGGCACACGCCGCCCGAGGAGCGTGGTCTACTACTTACCATTCCATCCAGTGGCTGCTGGATGAGAATGAGTTCCTACGTGAGCAGATCTACTCGCTCCAGAGCCAGCAGACAGGGACTCAGGCCTCTCTATCGTCCATGGAGCAGACTCTTGCTATCTTCTTCGACCTCCAGGATGTCCGACATCAGGGATTGACGTCAGAGACCGCTCATCTCAGAGGAGCTCAGCAGACTTTCAGAGACCAGTTTCTTGAGGCACTCCGACTGCTCAAGGAGACCAGGACTGCGCTGACAGAGATGCAGGATGCTAGGAGGGCACCAGTTGCCCCACCACCACCAGCGGCACCCGCAGTTTCCGAGGAGTCTGTTAGACGTGGCTAGATTAGTTATACTAGATTTCTGTATATCATGACAAGCTATTAGGGTTGCGTCCCGGCTCGCATGATTTAGGATCTTTTGTATTTGTACTTTCCTTTCATCAGTTGTATCCTTGTACTGTACTTTTAGATTGTAGACGATGTACCTTAGATTATATGTACCACCATCCCAGACAGGCGGGCTGTGCTCTGTCTTGGATTAGGTTGTGCATTTTGTACTATATTCTTATTCTAGAAATGGCATGTACTCGTCATCGTTTGTTATATTATGTGCTGTATTATATTGTGAACTCTTAACAGGTTGCCAAATTTGTTGTGAATTCTATGCATACAGTTTTTTTATGCACCTCAATATAAACTGTACTAATACATGAAACTAATGATATCATTTTGTATATGACTATAGACAAATGGCAATCACTAGACTGACTACCGAACCCAACAACGCAGCCGCTACCCAAAATATCACTGCTGCCCAACTACGGGAGATGATTGATCAGGGAATCGCAACTGCGATGGCTGCCAGTAGGAATGGGGATGATAGTCTAAACTCCAACGCTCGCAGGAACAACCAAGCCACCAGAGGTTGCTCTTACCCCGACTTTCTGAAATGCAAGCCTTCCTACTACAAAGGAAAAGAAGGAGTAGTGGAACTAATGCAGTGGTTTGAGAGATTGGAGACTGTGTTCCGCATCAGCGACTGTACAGAAGAGAACAAAGTGAAGTTTTCCACCTGCACCTTACTTGAGAGTGCTCTGACTTGGTGGAAATCTGTTGTTGCTACCCTTGGACACGATGCTGCCTATACTCTCAGCTGGACCGAGCTGAAGGAAAGAATGACGGAGAAATATTGTCCAAGGGGAGAAATGAAGAAACTGGAGATCGAATTGTGGGATCTCAGATGCAGAAACAATGACATCACTGCGTACAACCAGAGGTTCCAAGAGTTGACCCTAATGTGCACCAGGATGTTTGTGGAAGAGGATGATAAGATTGAGAAGTATGTGGGAGGACTCCCAGACACCATTCACGACAGTGTACTCGCATCTCGACCTACTACCGTCGAGAATGCTATTGAGTTTGCTACTGAGTTGATAAACAAAAGAGTCCGTACCATATCTGAGAGGCACACTGACAACAAACGAAAGGCAGACGAGTATTTCCGCAGTCAGCACCAGCAGCATCCTAAGAAACAACATGCTGGACAGGTTTACAGTGCTACTTCTGCAGGAGCTAACTCGTACGTGGGCGCCAAACCTTTGTGCTCAAAGTGCAATTATCATCACACTACTGATAGCCCATGCCAGACCTGCTACAAATGTGGACAAGTAGGTCATTTTGCTAAGACCTGTCGAGTTAATGCTGTCACTCAGGCCCGACCCAATCAGAACACTGGGAACTACAACAACAGGGGCGGGTATAATGCTCGTGGGAACGGGAATGGACAGCAAGGAAACCGTAATGTTATCGGAGGAAATGGAAACGGACCCAAGAAAGGAGTTGTGTGCTATGAGTGTGGAGCACCGGGACACGTAAGACCAAGTTGCCCTAAGCGGGCCAACCAGAACAATAACAGTGGAGGAGCTTCATCCAGAGTGTACGTGGTCGGCAATGCAAAAGCCAACCCCGATGCAAATGTCGTTACTGGTACGTTCCTACTAAACAATCGTTATGCATCTGTTTTGTTTGATACTGGAGCAGACCGAAGCTTTATATCCACTGAATTTAGCAATGTGTTAGAAGTCGTCCCATCGATTTTAGATCACCGTTATTCTGTAGAACTAGCTGACGGTAAAACTGTAGTCACTAACACCATCGTTAGAGGTTGTACCTTAAACCTTTCGGAACATCCGTTCAATATTGACCTTATCCCAGTACACCTTGGTAGTTTTGATGTAATTATCGGCATGGACTGGTTAGCAAAATACCACGCAGTCATTGTTTGTGATGAAAAACTAGTCCGTATTCCTTGGGGAAACGAGATCTTAATCATTAGAGGAGACGGTAACACTGACCTCACTGACACCAGACTTAGTGTCATCTCTTGTACCAAAGCTCAGAAATACTTACTGAGAGGATGCCCTATCTTTTTGGCTCACATTTCCCAAACTGAGGAAGAAGACAAACCTGAGGAGAGACAAATCAAGGACGTACCTATCGTCCGGGATTTTCCCGAAGTATTTCCTGATGAGTTGCCAGGCTTACCACCGACCCGACAAGTGGAATTTCAAATTGACTTGATTCCCGGAGCTGCACCTGTTGCAAAAGCTCCATACCGGTTGGCACCATCAGAAATGAAAGAACTAGCTGAACAACTCCAAGAATTATCTGACAAAGGATTCATCCGACCCAGTTCCTCTCCGTGGGGAGCTCCTGTTCTATTTGTCAAAAAGAAGGATGGTTCTTTCCGTATGTGTATTGACTACAGAGAAATTAATAAATTAACAGTGAAGAATCGTTATCCGCTACCTCGCATTGACGACTTATTTGACCAACTGCAAGGGTCAAGTGTGTATTCCAAGATCGATCTGAGATCTGGATACCATCAGCTGAGAGTCAGGGAGGAAGACATTCCAAAGACAGCCTTCAGAACCCGTTACGGTCATTATGAATTTCAGGTTATGCCTTTCGGGCTGACCAATGCACCCGCTATTTTCATGGACCTTATGAACCGCGTGTGCAGACCTTATTTGGATAAATTCGTGATAGTCTTCATTGACGACATACTCATTTATTCTAAGAACGAACAAGAACACGGGGAACATCTTGCACAAGTACTGAAGGTACTCAAGGAGGAACAGCTCTATGCCAAGTTCTCCAAATGTGAATTCTGGATTCCCAAAGTGCACTTCCTTGGTCATGTCATTGATTGTGACGGCATACACGTAGATCCAGCAAAGGTCGAATCTGTCAAAGATTGGGCATCTCCTAAATCACCGACGGAGATCCGCCAATTTCTAGGCCTTGCCGGGTACTATCGTAGATTTATTGAAGGTTTCTCCAAAATAGCCAAGCCAATGACCAAGCTCACACAGAAGGGAATGAAGTTTGATTGGGGAGAGAAAGAAGAAGCAGCATTTCAACTGATTAAGCAGAAGTTGTGTAGTGCACCTATTCTGGCCTTGCCCGAGGGCAACGATGATTTCGTTGTGTACTGCGATGCCTCACACAAAGGCTTAGGTGCGGTATTGATGCAGAGAATGAAAGTGATCGCCTATGCTTCAAGACAACTGAAGAAGCACGAGAAGAACTATACCACTCATGATCTGGAACTCGGATCCGTGGTCTTTGCTCTCAAAATCTGGAGGCATTACCTATACGGAACAAAATGTACAGTGCATACTGACCACAAAAGCTTGCAACACATATTGGACCAGAAGGAGTTGAACATGAGACAACGTCGTTGGATTGAGTTGTTGAGTGACTACGACTGCGAGATCAAATACCACCCCGGTAAAGCAAACGTGGTTGCAGATGCTCTAAGTCGTAAGGATACGGACCCTCCTATGAGAGTTCGGGCATTAGTTATGACGATCAGTTTGGACTTACCCAAACAGATTTTAGAAGCTCAGACTCAAGCCCAATTACTTGAAAACCTTGTGAAGGAAGATATTGGAGGAATGCTCAGGACCGACCTTACTAAGGAAAAGCTAGAACAAAGGACAGATGGAACCCTATGCCTTCACGGACGAAGTTGGTTACCTTGTTATGGAGACTTGAGGAACGTGATCATGCATGAGTCTCATAAGTCTAAATATTCTATACATCCCGGATCTGAGAAGATGTATCAGGATATGAAGAAGTTGTATTGGTGGCCGAATATGAAAGCCAACATTGCCACCTACGTTCAGAAGTGTTTGACATGTGCACGTGTCAAAGCTGAACACCAGAGACCATCGGGCTTGCTTGTACAACCCGAGATACCGGAATGGAAGTGGGACAACATCACTATGGACTTTGTCACCAAACTCCCAAAGTCATCTCACGGTTACGATACTATCTGGGTGATTATCGAACGACTCACTAAGTCCGCCCGTTTTCTGCCAATTAGGGAGAACGATTCCCTGGCCAAACTGGCAAAAACGTACCTGAAGGAGATCGTGACCAAGCATGGAATACCAGTCTCAATAATTTGTGATAGGGATGGTAGGTTCACTTCAAATTTTTGGAAAGCCTTTCAACGAGCCTTAGGTACCAAATTGGATATGAGCACAGCTTATCATCCACAAACTGATGGACAAAGTGAGCGAACCATTCAGACTCTAGAGGACATGCTGCGAGCATGTGTAATTGACTTTGGAAGTGGGTGGGTTGACCACATCCCTTTAGTGGAATTCTCCTACAACAACAGTTATCATGCCAGTATCAAGGCTGCCCCTTTTGAGGCACTGTACGGTCGCAAATGTCGTTCACCTGTGTGTTGGGCAGAAGTAGGAGAGTTTCGACTCACCGGACCAGAATTAATTCAAAAGACTTCAGATAAGATTGTCCTCATTAAACAGAGAATTCAAGATGCCCGCGATCGACAAAAGAGCTACGCGGACCTGAAGCGAAAACCTATGCAATTTGAAGTAGGTGACCGTGTTATGCTCAAGGTATCTCCTTGGAAGGGTGTGGTACGTTTTGGCAAACGTGGAAAGCTGAATCCACGTTATGTTGGCCCTTTCAAAGTGATAGCCAGGATCGGGGAAGTAGCTTACCGTTTAGAGTTGCCCCAACAACTGAGTCGGGTACACTCTACCTTTCATGTGTCTAACTTGAAGAAGTGCTATGCTGAAGAACCATTGGCTATGCCATTAGAAGGAGTTCAGTTTGACGACAAACTCTAGTTCACAGAGGAACCAGTAGAAATCATGGAGAGAACAGTTAAGAAATTGAAACGCAGTCGCATCCCGTTGGTCAAAGTACGTTGGAACTCTAGGAGAGGCCCTGAGTTCACTTGGGAACGAGAAGACTCGTTCAAAACCAAGTACCCACACTTGTTCACCTGACCAATGACTTCATCTTAAGCTTTGAGGACAAAGCTAAAATAACGGGATTGTGCTGTAAAACCCCTGATTTTACCTTATTGACTTTGTCAACTGTTGTACTACTTATTTATGGAATTTATATAATTTCACCTTTCTATGTTTTATTATTAAGCATATACCTTTTGTCATATTATTTATCCCATTTATTTTATATTTATGTGGACCTTTAGTCATGTATTGACTACTCTGGCAACTGACTGGCCACCTGATTTATTAATGAACTCATCACCTCAGTACATATTTTAAGATAAGTAGCCTTACTTAATTCATTTATTAAGTACTTGAATTATTTTTATATGTATATATTTACATATAATACTTAAAAGGAATAAACACCTAACACTCTAAATATAATGTACACTATTTTAACAGTGTCATTTATTTATTTCTTCAAGTAAATACTTACAATGATATATTTTATACACTTTCATTAAATTATCTAAAAGCTTCAACAAAAATACCTACAACACCACAAGTACCTATAATAATATACAAAGACTATTATTATCATACAACACTTGGCAAAATTTACGCAAAACCCTTCCCCAAGCATATGTTAGACGTGTACATATATGCATGCCCATAATACCATCAATTGCTAACTAGCTAGTGAGTACTCAAGTGATTAATCCACTAAAACCCTATAATGACCATGCTTACTTACACACTTACATGCATAAGCATACTTTTTCCTACCAACCCCATACTTTTACCTTACAAGCTCACTTACACACTCAATGTAAGCTTTTGTCCCCCCTTTGACTTATGCAAAACACACGGCCAAAACACCAAAGTGGGAAGAAAGTGAGTTGCAAATTTTGCCATGTGTAGAAATAACTATATCCAACAAATATCTAAAGTATCCATTGAAGATTCATGCAAATCTTAGTGTGATATTAGTACATGGTACATGATTTGCTAATAGATCTCTCTCTCTCTCTTGTTACTAGCCGAAACCCACACCAACACACAACATAAATTACTTGCTAGCATTTTGCTCCATCAACTTCACTCTCTCCTTCTCAAACTCACGGCTATATATCAACATCCACCATTTTCAAACCTTCAAGATTTACTACTACTCCTATACTATGTCTTCTACTACCAAAAGGTTAATTCTAAGCTCAACCTACAATAAACCTTGATCCTTGAAGCAACAAAGAAGCCCTAGACGCCTCACTTGAAGCCCACGGCATGTATTTGTTTTCCTAGACCTCCATTGTTGAAAGCTTGTCACTTGTTTCTACCTATTCTCATATCATTCCTAAACCTAACTAAACAAGTAAGTCCAAGTTAAAACCTATCTTTTTCAATACATTACATTCATATATATTTATGTGTACATGTTTATTATGGTAAAGTTAACATTTAAACAAACATGAAACCCTAAAAACCAAGGTAAAACCCACGACTAATTTTTATATATAGTAAAACTTGTTGTAAAAACTTGTCAACCTTGAAGAACACATTAACATGATCTTGTTTAACTTGTAAAATCATAAAAACCTATCCATGTATATTTTTGGACGTGAGCTTTAAAGCTCATATTTTGAGTTTGAGTGATCTTGTAATGATATAACTAGAAATATTAGCTTCATGTTATTAGGTGCCTTAAAATATTAAGATCACTATTAGGCCTTATAGGATTAGTTTAAGCTCACTATAATACTTTTCCTAGATAAATAATCATCTTTATTAAATAAATGTTTTATAAGACTTTTAGTGTCAAAGTTATGATTTTATAAAGTTACCTATTAAAAATATAGATCTATAATCATTTTGGATTTAAATAATAGATCTAAGAAGTTTTGAAACTAAAATAATATATATATAAATTTTCGGATTAAAAATAGCTTATATAATACTTTTGGACTAAATTGTAAATTTATATAGTAAAAGGGATCTAAATGAATAAGTATAGAACTTGGTATTTCAAAAACATAAACCTTAATCCACTTTTAAAAACATGCCGAGAGTCCAAGGGTGTGTTTTGCACATATCCGAAACTTTGTAAAGTTAAAAAGGACTAAAAAGAGATTACTAAAATATTAGGGTAAGTTGTGTAAACTTTGGAAAGCCTAAGGACCACTTTGGACACAAGCCGTGACATAATATTAACCTTAGGGACTAAAAGTGTCAAGTTACTAAACTTAATACAACACTAAGCAACCCTAGGGACTAAACCTGCCTAAAGCCGAAACATAAACAAGCCCTAGGGGGCATAATTGTAACTTATAATAAACCCTAATACTAGCCGAAACTTCAGGGACTAAAACTGCCATTAAGTGAAACTATTATAAGCCCTAGAATATGCCGCATACTATAAGGACCAAAATTGACATTTTATGAAACTTTAAGAAACCCTAGTTACACGTGTAACTAGGAGGGACCAAAACTTTAAATACTTGAAAGATTTAGAAACCCTAGGGGTATAAAAGTAATTTAATCGCGAGTATCCGTTTATTTAAAAGGACTAAAACGTACTTTTATACAATTATTACGAACCTTAAAACCTTATATATTTTAAGTCATTTATTTAAACGTAAAACTTAAATAAATGTAACAGTTGTTATTTTCAAACCTATAACTTAATAAATGTAAATCTTACGTAAACATGGATTTTAAATAAATGTCATACATTTATAAACCTTATTTATATATTAAATATAAATTGTAAATGGTTAACTTATAAAATAAATATATTAATTATATTTATTTTCCTATCGCTTTAAATATATATAAAACTATCCTATATGAATACTTAAAGTGTTTTATAACAACGTAAGTACAAAATATTAATTAAGCGAATTAATTAATTAAACCTTATTATTTATTTTACATCTAAAATAAATACTATTAGAACTTGTACTTCGACGAACAAATTTCAAGTATTATTATTAAATACTTAAACCCGTTTAAACATGTACAGATTTATTCTGGAACTTTTATGCATTCATATTATGCATTTACTGAGACCTTATAATTATTTAGGTCGTTGACTGTATCGTGAGCATCCCTATCAGACTTATCTATTGGCTAATTGCTGTACTATTGAGGTGAGTTCATGGCCCCACTTTTATATATTGACAAACTTTTAAACTCTTTTATGGGGAAGAAAACATGCAACATATTTTATTTTATAGACGTAAACTGAACTGCAAAACTTTTGATTACAATGCCTATTGTAGATGAACCCGCATGACCCGTGCATCCGAAACTGTTAGAATTTTTGAATTGCCTGAATGTTATAAATAGATCTATTTGGGATTGACCGTCCCCATCTGGGTGAGTCATGCTCACTGTGCCTAGGCCAGGACAACAGATGTTTCACATGTCAGTACATTATGGGTGCTTTGATAATGATAAGGCGAAGGGCCCTTATTTGTTAAGGGCTTAACTGTCAAGTTTCAGTTTCGGGCAATATGGAAATGTAATTACTTTTAAGTATTAATGCTTTGTGCATTGCTACTTCAGTGAATGTTTATATGTCCAAACTTATTTTAATTAAACCTGTGAATTCACCAACTTTATGTTGACTCTCTAAGCATGTTTTCTCAGGAAACTAAAGCAGGTATTGGTGTGCATGGAGTCAAGCATCATGATAGGCTGCATTTATAAAGCTCATCTGGGGTTTTATAAACCGGGGAATAATTCAAACTACTAAATATTGTTTAAGACTTGTTTTAAGAACATTTGCACTTTTAATCATGTAATAAATGTAAGGATAATCTTTTATCTGTCGCTCTATAATCTGTCTGCTGTTGATCCACCTACGTGACACCCAAATATTAACTCCGCTGCATTTGACTCAATTTGGGGGCGTCACAAATGTTTTGCAATAACATAAGGCAATGGGATGATATACAAACTTACAATCATCACGTTAGCGTTATTTCAGTATTCTCTCCACTTATCCAACCTACCTTTCAACCTTATTGGCGATGAGAAACTCACCGCCACATTATACCCTATTTTTTTCTTCTTAATTACTTTAATTCGTAAACATAAGACTTTTATTCGAACATTAAACTTTTATTGAATAATTAAGAACATTACATAAACTCAAATATTAAAACTACAAATTAGCGTTATGTAATGTTTGTACCTACAAGTGTTCATTTGACTAACGGTGATATGCATACTTTCTCAGTACAAATCAATGTTTTTAGTAAATTAGGGATCATGAGCAGTTACCTCATTAATTATCCAGTTAAAAAGGGCTTAGTCATTCTAAACGTCGTATGAAATTTATAGTAATCGTAATGTGGATGCTTAGAATAAAAGGCGGACCACAAACGCTCATGAGCGCCATAACGATCTTGGTAGACCGCTGCTCTCGGCACTCGATTATTTTGTTGACGCCTAAGAAACGACAAGTCTTTCGTCAAAAAAGTCGCCTTTTTTTAAGGATTTCTTCGGCGTTGTATTCGGGTGGAAACATAAACTCATACTCGTTCATCTCGGTAAGTATTTAAGTTTTTTTTATAAAAAATGTGTTTGTAGATAAATGAGTATGAAATGTTGTATTTATAGAAAAAGTGAGAATTTTTTTTTAAATATTTGAAATTATAAGTGATAGATTATGGAAAAGAAGTAACATTTTGTAACTCGCCAAAGTATCCCGCCACTATATACATAACTCACGTGTAAATTATGCTTTCGAAGTTAACTCACGCATGAGTAAAGTAAGTATCCCGCCACTATACACACAACTCGCGTGTAAATTATGCTTTCGAAGTTAACTCACGCATAAGTTTGTAACTCACGGGTAAAAATTATTACCACTCCGCCCAACCTAACGTTATGCTTACTTAAAATTACTCTCATTTGATACTATATAAAGTAGTCTCAAGTCCTAGCTACCACTTCTTTAAAATTGTACCCTCATTTGACACACATAAAAGAGTCCTTAAGTTCTAACTACTAGCAACAACCACGATGAAAAACGTCATCCGCTACACCGTGATATTGGCTTCTGAAGCAACCCATTATTTTGTATATTTTAGCAAAAACGGTGATATACACATTTTAGAAGCATAAATACGTTTGAAGGCATGAGATGTTTTCATTTCAAACGTACATATACATAGTGCGCAACTTTTTAATGCACTAACATAACAAACACATAAAAATCAAAATAATTACCAATACCTAATTAATACACCTTATTATTTAAAATACAATCATATATTCATATTATATAACAATTGAATACGTACATATATAAATATCTTCTCTCTAAAATGACGATGCATAAAATTTTAAAAACCAAACGGGACCAACGTGTTTAACAGGAAACCAAAGTCATAATTGGCTTGGCTAGCCAAAAAAAACTTTTCCAAAGACGAACGAGAGATGACTCGTCATAGATAAAAAAAAAAAGACCGACAGACAAACACGGACCAGTGCAACAAAGTTTAGACTCTCGCGATTGGACTTTATAACTGAAGAGGCCTCGGGGGGATCTAACACTGTGGATAAAAAACGCAAGTACCATGCTAGTCTTAATAAACAAACATTCAACGAAGTTACAACTTAGAGAGGAATTACACTACGAGTGATCACATAGTACAAAGACCGAAACTGTGAAAGAAACTATAAATACATTCTCCTATAACTTGAATATTATCACAATCGTTGGCACGAAAAGAATTATTCTTCGGACCAATCATTGAAAGAGTTCTTTGCGTTACTTTTTCATTCTTTAGCCTTTTTGGTACCGATTTACATGATTTTAAATGGTCTTTATTTTTGTAAAATTCGAGTTAATAAGACACCATTGACGTACAAATGTACGTATATAAAATATGAGAGAATAATAAAGTAAAGTAAAGATATGCATAGAAAAGGGAACCCTAGCTACCTCGGAACCGGCAAACAAACCGGGTAAAAGTAACCTCGAGTTCAAAAACCAATCACAAAGTCATCCCTAATTCAAATCCGGTCGGGAAATATACATTTATATTAAATCAAATAATTTAAACACACTGGATAAACACTTCCAAAAGTAGCACAATACAAACAAAATGTACGTGTCTCAAATTACTAAGTTTTTATTTTTTTGTACAAATGCACTATGGTGTTCATGATTCAAAAAACATATATAATCAAGTTCAGGTCAACATGATTTATGATTTTTCTGTCAACTACACACCATTACTGATAAGGACTGTAATTCAGATAAAACCCTCCTATTTGAGAATTCGACATGGCTAGTTCTGTTATGTTTACGGCTACCGGTTTCGATTTTTTATTATAGAATTCAACTTCTTTAAGTAAATTTCATTCTGTTATAACTTTATAATAACTAATACTAACAATTATTGTACTAAAAGTGTTATTCAAAATTTTATATCTTTTAAATATATATCACAAATTTATTATGTATATATACATAGTATATAAAAAATTATTTCAAATATTTGAATATTGGAATCACACTCTATGTAGGATTTGAACCTCGACATCGGGTTTTGGAGACCCGCGTTTTAGCGAACTGAACTAAGAACATTTTTTTAATAAAATAAAAGATAAAACTTTAAAGAAAAAGATTAACCCCGATATATCTTGTATGCATACAAATGGCTCAAAGTCATTGTTTTTATATCATGGATTTGTAAGTGTTATAATAACTTATAACTAAATTAGTCTTATAATTATATACAGTACCATTTATTGCATAAAACTTAATTTTTATAAATTTAGTTTCGGTGAGATTGGTTATGTTGTTGTAGTTATATAAAAAATATTATTTAAAATTTTATACTTAGTTAATGTGACTCAGATTCACTATTTTTATATCAAAAATTATTTAAAATTTTTATATACATTAAACATGACTTATAACTTTTAATTTCTACATTGATGGATTTATAAGTATTTTCTTATTACTTATAGTCTTAAAATTATTCAATATTAAACTTTATGACAAGAAAACTCATTTTTATGAAAGATTCAAAATTCTTTTACATGTGACTGCTTTTTTTATATATTTATATATATGACTGAAATTAGAGTCTTATAATTAGTAATATCAATTATATGAAACTCAAGTATTATATATTATAACAGATAGTGTATGAATTTATAAGTATTAAGAAAATAATATTTTTTTTAATTAGCAATTCTAACATTAATTGCATAAAACTAATTTTTTTTATATGTTTGTAATATTATAGATAATAAATACTAACATTTATTGCATAAAACTTAAATTTTATAATATATAAATAGATAATTAATTTATTAGTATTATAATAGTTATATTTTTATAAATACAAACATTTATTGCACGAAACTCAAATTCTATATATTACACACTACTCGTATCATATAGAAAAATGAAAATTGCTATATCTATATAAAAAAGTTATTCACAAAATGACGTGTCAATGAACTTGAATCAATACTGTTGTTTGTACAAAAAAAAAATTGATAATTATAAATACTTTCTATTTCATCTTTCTCATCCATCATATTTGCATGACACATGTATATGTGGATTTTATTTTGTATATATTTTATAAATGTATATGGATTTATAAAATTATAAGTACTCCGCCATAATTAACTACTATATTCTTATAAATCGTTTTTTTTTCTTAGTAGGCAAAACAGAAATGATATTACGAGTCTTAATTTATAGTTCATGTAAAACAATTTGAGATTATTTTGTTGAGTATAAGTTTAGTAATCGATTACTATTATTTACTAAAATTTCATACTCACAAATTTATGTATGCACTTAATCTATAGTAAAGAAATGGAATTGATTACTGATCGGAACTGAATATCAACAAAAACCCATTGGAATACATCATATCATTAATCATCCCAAACTCCTTAAGCTTCCATACATTTCAATTGTACATCTAAAGTATCCTACTACTTTGATGAGTGCCCAAAACTTAAGAAAAGAAACATTCATAGCTTCTAAAGCCAGATCAATATTAATGTATTTTTTCGTTAGGATAATAAAACTTGGTAACAATAATTAGCATTTAAGTTTTTTTCTTTCACCTTTTAAGATCTTGGTGGTGGGAAAAATTGCGTACCCGCCATAAAAGCACTAAAAGGAGTTGGGTAAGTTGAAGAAGGGTCAATAAAATTGGTCACCACGGGATTGATACTTGTGCTCGCGCCCGTCGCAGCAGCTGTTGTGCTGGAAGTAATAAGATTATGTTGTTGATGATGACCATGAACACCACTTCCCGATGAACTACCTTCAGGGCCATGATCATACAGAATTCCTTTAAAAACATGCCCACCAACGCTTAATGCCGTCTGATAAGCCAGTTGCTCCTCGCCATCGTCCATTGCGCTCACTCTAACGCACCTAAAAACCGCTGGTGAATTCACTTCTGCTGGAAAATGACCCACTCCCATCCCTAGAACATTAAGAAAAGAAACAAATGTTAGATATTACATTAGTACTCAGGTTTTTACTTTTTGCTATATGGTCCTAATTGTTGACAATAAAACTAATTAAGTACGAAAATAAATAGGTTTTTATGTGCACATGATGAGTGTAGGTCAAATGTGGAGCATAGCATATTAGCATGATCATCTCACAGTTACACACTCACTATATGTGTCTTCACTCTTCATTGATGATGTAATGGGTTATGGCTAGACATAGACTATAATCTAGGTTTTAATCCAGATTGCTCATCCATAGTTTTTAGGTGTTATAAACATAAATAAGAAAAAAATCATTAGGAAAAAAAAACCTTGGTTAAAGATATTCTGATTCAAGCCTAAAATGGTCCTATAATCTAAACATAATTAACACAAAGTTGCACAGCATATGACTAGGTGTATTAATATTCCATAGATGTTAGGAGTTATAGATATAAAGACAATAGCCCAGAATTCAAAGCCTAATAGTGTCTTGAAAACTATAATTAAAGCATGATATACACACACAGTTACACATTCACTAGGTGTATTCATATTCCACCATAGATGTTAGGGATATAGAATTATAGAGACTAGCCCAGAATTCAAAGCCTAAATTGGTTTTGACATATGAAGCAAAATTCTATAAATATACATATAAAGACGAACCCCATCAAATCATAAATCAATATTGGTAAACAAAAAAAGAGAATTTTTTCCAAAACATAACTCAATAATTGAGTCCGAATAATCAGAATATTTTTGTTTCCATCTTTCTTGCTTCATTTTATATACTAACATACAGATAACTTTACCTGAAGAAACATGATGATGTTGTGAACTAGGCAAGATCATGCCCATACCTCCACCTCCACCTCCACCGCTACCACTGCCACTAGCGACCATACCCCGATGAGGATCTTCGCGTAATCTTTTAGGGTTTTGATCATCGTTTCCAGTGGCTCTCATCATTAAACTCAACTGTTGTGTACCTATGTTATGATGATGATGTGCTACTGACACAAGTTGTTGCTGTCTTTCGCGGCGTTTAGCAGCCGGTACCCAAGTGCTTTTCACGTGTGTTTGACAATGAAACCCTCGGCTTTTACAGCAAGTTCTACACCTCATGTGTGGACAATCTTTTTTAGCTTGGTTACCACAATCCTGACAATTCATTCCTGCACTACTACTACCACTACTACCGTACACTCCTTGCCTCATAGCTTTACTATCACTACTAACATGATCATGTTGTTCTTGTTCTTGTTGTTGTTGTTGATAGTATTGTTGCCATAATTCAAAGCTTTTGTTATAGATCTCTTCGTTCTTGATTAAATATAAACTATAAGGACTAACTATACCATCATGCTCTTGTTGATCTTGGAGTGAAATTTGATGAAGGTGATGCTGTTTGTCAACTTTACTAAATTCAATTCCTGCTTCTAGAGGGAAATACCTTGACATTCTTTTGCACACAAATTGTGTTCAAAGATCAAGATCCAATCCATAGTATAGCAAGAATTAAAAAAAGTTTAAAAATAAATAAAATTCAAAGGGTTGTAAATTTGTGTGGTAATGAAGAGTGTAGGGGTCGGATAGTGTCACTATTGAAAGATCTAGGGTGGGGGTTAGCTTCTAAATTTTTTTGCTTTTCTTCCCTACTTGTATGTGTGAAAAATAGTGTCTTTGTGTGTGAGTTATAGACTCCAATACTCCATCATCACTTTTTGAATATGTCTTTATGTGCTCTATTACTATGCTAGATAATATTAACAGAGGGGTTTCTTTTGTAAATATAGATTATAACTTTAAGCATTATTGTATTAAAGTGACCTTGAAATGATTATGATCCTTCATTTGCAATAATATTGGAGTACAAAGTCTTGAACAATTATGTAGAATTAATTAGATTCTCTTACTATGCATATCCATAGATGTTAATTAGTTACGTCGAGACTATGTCGTTTATAACCGGCAAAAAAATAAAATAATGTAGGCCTAGTATAAACTATATCAACTATCAATCATTTAGATTTGTAGAATCCTTGGTGTTCAACAGTTTCAAAGTTCGTAAATCACTTGGCCAATTATTCATTGCCTAAGCCGACAAACTAGCTCACTTAACTTAGTGTGTATGATATAAAGGGCTTCGACAATTCCATGAACACCCGGGAGGATATTTTTTTTTTCCAAAGACTCTCCTTACTTTGGATAAACAACCGCTCTCCTAAAAAAAATCTTGCATGGATCAGTTGGACTCTTAACCCATGTAATTCCTTACGTTGTTAATGTATGTATCGTAAAAGTAGCTCTTCTTGCTCGGTGACTTTTTCTCATTGTTAAAGCTTTGTCGTTGTATTGTCTTAGCCGTTTTAAGCATTCTTTATATATATTATCTTTGCCGTTCAAAAAAAATTTCATACCAAACTAATAAACGTGTAGGCAAATGCACCTACTGTTTGCTAGGGTAAGAAGAGAATGCGAGTATTCTTTCAATTTATAGCTTTCAATGTTACTACCTGAAGGTTTATATAGTTAATAACAATTATTAAAAACCCTAATATGGATCAAAGCACATATATAGCGGAAGCAATTAACAAGATCATAATTAACACAATTATAATTAACCAAGATTAGGGTTACATACCTTTATCCTAGCAAGATCCACAAGATCAACGGAACAATCGGCAACTAGGGTTGATCACGAACACCACCAGGATATAGCCTAAAGCAAGAATATATCACGATCTTGTACACACGTAATGCGGCGAGTTAATCGTGAGTCTAGCATGAAAAAACCGAGCTTCCAAGCCTGTGGAAGATCTACCCAACAACCCTAGAGAGGGGCTAGGACTAGATCTATTAAAATAGAAAAATTGAAAACCGAAACCCTAATTAAGGGTGTGTTTGGCCGGCGGTTAGGAGCAAGAGAAAGAGGAGAGGAGTAAAAAATTATAAAACCTTTGGTTTGTTTATATAGCCCTTGGAAAAACTTTTCCTCCAAGGTTAAACAAATTTAAGGTAACAAAATCTTTTTCCCTTCCCTTTGGTTCTATGGCCGGCGGTTTTCAAGCCCAAGAGGGGGTTTCTGGAACTTCCCGACTCCTTCTTTTAGCTTCTATTTAACTTCTATAACGATCGTTTAATACTTAACTTTAAATTATTAACGATCGTTAGTTTAAGCTACGGTTTGATTTAATAAATATAATAAATACATTTAATAAATAAATTAACCTTTTACGTAATGTGAAATCCCGTGATCTCGAGTTCGATCCTATCACACGACTATCGATTTTTAAGTCCATAAACTTTCAGCTCCCACTTGGATAAAATTCGAATATCGTGATCACATTGATTAGCGTCTATTTACACTAACAATTTCACTAGTACAACTCAAGTAAGGTCTCCTGGAAAAGAACCTTTTAATGATTATATCATTATTATTATCCTTTCATTTCAAATACAACGTTAATAAGGATATGGATCTCAGTCATTCCTTTTATTAACTATTCTGTTTCTCGTTTACGGATATAGCAAGATTACCAAAACACATTTGGGTGTGGCCACACAAACATCTTACTACTCCCCCGAGGGGCCCAACTGTATTTATACTTCAAAAATAATTTGAAGGAAACAAATCACATTTGACTACAAGCAAAACACATGAACTTCGCAACACTTCTGAAAATAACCCTTATAGCTACCAGTTACGTTTAGCGTTAGGTTACCTTACAGAAATGTACTACATTCAATGCAGTTTTCTGGTATCTCAGGTCTAAGGATAACTATTCATGATTTACTTAATGACAAAGATCCATAAAGTAAAATCATATAGTTGGGATAAGTCCAATATTTGATCCATCAAATATCATCCAAAATTGACCAATATACTTTCAAGTATACTCTGTCACTATTTTGATTTGTCTTAGTTTAATAATACTCCCATACTATTAATCGACAACGGACATTTAGAACATCATAATGCTCATGGATTAAAACATGTAAAATAGGATACAAAATCAAATAACAAAAAAATAAACAAAATCCAATTTTTATTTCATCAATTCAATAATGTCTTACATCCTTTATCCAAAATACTAATTAACAGATTTATTGCATGAATTCGCTAGCTAGTTGCAGCCCAATTGCCTTGACATGCTTAACTACCTTTGGCCTAGATAAAGCCTTAGTAAAAGGATCAGCTAGGTTATCATCTGTGTGAACTTTAATTAATTTTATTTCTCGAGCTTCCACTTGTTCTCAAACGTAGTGATATCTACGTTTAAAGTGTCTGGCGCCTTTCATAACTCCAGGGTCATTGGCGAATATTATTGCAGCATAATTGTCGCAATATATATCAATAGGTTCTTTAATTGAAGGCATCACTCCAAGATCTCCAATAAACTTCCTAATCCAAACAGCTTCCATTGTAGCTTCTGAAGCGGCCATGTACTCCAATTGAGTTGCATGCATAGCAATGGTTTTCTGCTTACTGCTCTTCCAGTCAACTGCTCCTCCATTGATGACAAACACGTAACCCGTCTGAGACTTCGTATCGTCTTTATCACATTGCCAGGACGCATCACAGAACCCTTTTACATTCAGTTTTGTGTCTGGTTTACCCCCGAATACCAAAAACATATCTTTCGTACTTCTCAAATACTTTAGAATATGCTTAACAGTAGTCCAGTGGAACTTTCCTGGATTCTGTTGGTATCTACTGACCAAGTTTTGAGAAAATGCCACATCAGGCCTTGTGCATCTTACAGCATACATAATAGATCATACAGCCGAAGCATAAAGCACCTTTTGCATGTAAGCCACCTCTTCCGGTGTTGATGCATATTTCTCATGACTTAACTCATGCTTAACCTCCATCGGTTGAAAACCTTTCTTAGAGTTATGCATGTTATACTTCCAGAGATACAAGACTCACATTTATCAAATGATTCATCATTGATATTTTCTAAAAGACCATCACGTTGAAGCTTTTGTATGTGAGTCTTCCCAATATGGGAAAGTCTACAATGCCAAAGATAAGAAGAGTTCTTGTCTAACTTTCTCTTCTTATTCATGCTAAAAACAGAATTATTTTTCCTCTTGGAATCATTATCATGCATGTTAATTTCAAAAAAACCATTCATAGAAATTGCATCAAAATAGAATAAACCATCTTTGAAAACAGAAATTATATTATTATCAATCGTGTGATTAAATCCAAGATCCAACATACAAGAAAAGAAAATAAAACCCCTAACAATTGTAGGTGCATAATGACAATTATTTAAAAACGGTACTAAACCCAAAGGTAAAACTAGTTTAAATATTCCTATAGCTTCAACTGTTGCGTGTGCGCCATTGCCCACTTGCAGAAATTGTTCCCCATAGGTAAGCTTCCTCTTCAACTCAAATCCCTGCAGGGTATTACAAATGTTAATACCACATCCCGTATCATATACCCAGGAGTTTGATTTGTATATAAGATTAAATAACTCTATCATAAATAAGTTACTTGAAGATGCTGCAGCAGCTAGCTCAGCCTTCTTCTTATGTTCTTGCAACTCATGGAGGTAGAGAGAGCAATTCCTCTTCCAGTGTCCAGTCATTTTGCAGTGGTGACAAGTATCATCTTTCTGAGATTGACTCTTCTTGACAAAGTTCTGCTTTGGTTTTGATGGAGTCGCAACTTGTTTGCTCTTAGCAACCTTGCCTTTGCCTTTCTGCTTCTTATTCACTTGCGGTATTGGTTTAGTCACTCTACCCTTTTGTACATAAAGTACTTGAGGAGTAGCAATGGATGCCTTATCTTTCAACCCCTTTTCAAAGTCAATGAGAATTGCATGCAGATCATTAACCGTCTTCCCCGTGCAATGCATATTATAGTTACGAACGAAATCATTGAAGTCCTTATTAAGGGACCTATTGATCAAGTTGATAGCCATATTATGATCATAGGGTTGTCCTAGTGCGATGAGTTGTTCCATATAACCCCTCATCTCCATATAATGAGCACTTACGGACTTTCCAAGAGCTTGCTTACAACTATGTAGAGCATCCACCAAATCATAGATCTCTATAGCTTGCGGCGTTTCATACATAGCCTTGAGTTCATCAAGCATTCGCTGAGGTGAAAATAGCTCATACTTCCTTTGAAGTGATGAAGCCATTCTCTCTAACATTACAGCAGCCACCTCATGGTAATTCTTAACGTTAGCAGCGTGTTGAAGCCTTTCCGCATCAGATGCTCCTTCAGCAACATCCTCCGGAAAAGGAGTAGTCAAGATATCAATAGTACCGGCTGCTCTCAGAACAATTCTTAGTGAGCGATACCAGTCATTGAAATTAGGGCCAGTAAGTTTAGGCCGTTCAAAGAAAGCTTTGAACGCCGAGCTTATTGTCAGATTGTTTTCGGGTTGAGCCATTTCTACAGAAATAAGTTCAAGCATTAGTATTTTTGATAATAGAATTCAAGAAAATAAAATTACCTCGGTAATAAAACCATAGTATTTTCCTTGAAACTAGAATCCATATTGACATAGATTCATCACATCAGTTGATCTGCTAGTGACAAATGTATTCAACACAGTAACTTGTCGAACAATAAATGACAAACAAATTTACAATTTCTAGATATGTTAGGGATTTACATTGCCAAAGCATTTGCATTGTAAACATGTTTCATCCCTACTTTACGCCTTAAGTTTCCAGTTCTTACTGAGTAACTTAATTAAGTCGACTAATCTAAAGAACGTAAAACCTTCATGTGCAATCTTATTCAGTCATGAAGTTTTCTCTCCATTACAACATCGTCCAATATCTTATATGACGACAATTGTAACTTCAAGTGTTCGTCAATTAGATGGCATATGACTTAAATTTTAGGGTATAGATTTTGGTGTCAAAATCATGTATGGAGAAGCATGCATACATCTCCATAACATAAGTTTAATAAAAAAACGTCTAGTAAAATTTTTGGTAAGACTAAAATTTCATCATATATTTGCAAGTTGAGGTATTGGTTAAACCAATTAAAGATTTTACTCACAACTAAATTCATACCGTACTTTTTCTAGAACTCAGCTAAAGCACATAGCAATAACCTTATTCATTGTGTTTCGGATGTGAATTAATGCAGTTAAATCAACCTTAAAGAATTATACAAATAACAACCGTAGGTAATTCCAATTTTGACTCACAGGAGAGCCGGGAATTTGGTCAGCACTGAAGCATAACACCTCCTTCCTTAATCGGGTACATGACCAGCGGTGCGTTATACCCACTTTATAGTTTGTTAAAATTGAGTAGGCCGTTAAGTTGGTATTGCAATTCTAATCAACGCAAATCATATGTAATTTAGATCTCAAAACCATTCATTAATTTTGATAAGATTTAATCCATATTATTTTTCTTGAAAAAAACTACCCTTGTTTACGACATACAATGTAAAAAACGCATGAAAACAAGTAGTACAAAAAAAACTAAATCAAATAGCCACATGCATAACAATTTATTCAAAGAACATCAAACTAGGGTTTTTATAAACATAAAAAGTCTTCCCTAATTTTAAAACTTTGAATCAAATAAAGCCAATAACATTCAAAATTATATGATCCGTAAAAACATGCACGTTCATTATGGATCTCCCACATTCTCTTAACAATTAAAAACTACGGATCGTAACCACACATGACATAACAATTAATTCATAAAGTTAATTACCATGTAATTGTAGGGTTTACAAAAAAAAATTATACAAAATTCGGCAAAGCCGATTTTAAAAAACAATAAAAAAACAAAACCCTAATTTTTATAAAACCTAAAAAAAACAACATGTAATTTTTAACACAAATCAATATTAGTTAAACAAAACTTTAGATCTTGATAATTATAATCATGTTAAAACGGCTCTCGAGGCCACTGAAGGTTTATATAGTTAATAACAATTATTAAAAACCCTGATATGGATCAAAGCACACATATAGCGGAAGCAATTAACAAGATCATAATTAACACAATTATAATTAACCAAGATTAGGTTTACATACCTTTATCCTAGCAAGATCCACAAGATCAACGGAATAATGCGCAACTAGGGTTGATCACGAACACCACGAGGATATAGCCTAAAGCAAGACTATATCACGATCTTGTACACACGTAATGCGGCGAGTTAATCGTGAGTCTGGCACGAACAAACCGAGCTTCCAAGCCTGTGGAGGATCTACCCAACAACTCTAGAGAGGGGCTAGGATTAGATCTATTAAAATAGAAAAATTGAAAACCGAAACCCTAATTAAGGGTGTGTTTGGCTGGCGGTTAGGAGCAAGAGAAAGAGGAGAGGAGTAAAAACTTATGAAACCTTGGGTTTGTTTATATAGCCCTTGGAAAAAATTTTCCTCCAAGGTTAAACAAATTTAAGGTAACAAAATCTTTTTCCCTTCCCTTTGGTTCTCTTATGGCCGGCGGTTTTCAAGCCCAAGAGGGGGTTTCCGGAACTTTCCGACTCCTTCTTTTAGCTTCTATTTAACTTCCATAACGATCATTGAATACTTAACTTTTAATTATTAACGATCGTTAGTTTAAGCTACGGTTTGATTTAATAACTATAATAAATACATTTAATAAATAAATTAACCCTTTACGTAATGTGTGCAATCCCGTGATCTCGAGTTCGATCCTATCACACGACTATCGATTTTTAAGTCCATAAACTTTCACTACCTAAAGTAAATAATCTAAAACGTAAAATTGCTTTGTCTATATGAGAAAAGCGTAGGCTATTTCAAACTGAATCGTATTTATGAATATAGTCACCTATGATGGATCTCACCTGGATAGAATAACTTTCTCACTTCGAAGCATTAATTTTATAACATGCTATTTGAGGATATAATAGTCGATCAATAAAACATAATATTTACAAGAAATTTCATTATTCAATTTGGTGTCAAATCAGGATGATCTTTAAACCTTGATGCAAAAACCTAACTATATAATGTTTTGGTCATAGCTTACTTACCGTTTTAAGTTAACTGACGTGCTCTACGCTATTTTACTCGTTTATCGATTTTGACCAAACCTTTACTTGAATCACCTATGTCAGCCGTATGACGAGTCACTCCACGCCGTCGAAAGATCATGCTGCAAAAAAATGTTTCTCTTTTGTTTCACTGTTTGCGATCTTTGCTCTTGATTGTTGGACGATGAAGATTAATCACCGCTTTTTTCAACCAATTTATTATTTGCATATAATATTGCTTTTATTGGCTTTTCCTATACTTGACGAATTGTTTTCGTTTGCTGTGGATTTCTTCATGAATCAATCATCGGGTTTTTTTGCTAAAATGTTTTTTCTTTTATTTTTGCTTAATGTCTATTAGTTTTATAATTCAGTATGAGCTTTCACAATTCTATGACTCATATCTGGGGTGGTATTATAAGATATATTAGTAAGCTTGAGCACTGTTTATTAACTTTCATTAGGGTTTAAGTTATAAATAGTGGAACACTAAAACATACTCCCTCCGTCTCAAAATTATTGTCACCAGAAAAGAATCACACAGTTTAAGAAAAACATAATTATTATAGCTTTCTCTCTCATACTTTTTGTATAATGACAGTTTTGCCCTTAACTAATTAATTTAAAACTTTTTTAATATTTGTAATAATAACTACAAGTGAGGGTAAAATGTTAAACTTGAACTAAATCTCCTATCTATTTTTAGAAGTGGACAATAATTTTGAGACAATCTGAAAAGGAAAGGTGGACAATAATTTTGTGACGGAGGGACTAATATTTACAAAGAATTTCATTATTTAACATATGTTAGCATTGCGTTAGCGTTATGACCACAATTTGATGTAATTTGGTGGTTTTCATAATTGATAAAGGGTTAGACGACAAGTAAGATGAATGTTTTGTCATCGGGTAATCATTATGTTTTCATTGTTAACTTGTTTGATGCTTTAAATGATGATGGTTTGGTTACTACAGAAGTAGAATCCGCTAGTAAGACCTTCACATTTAGTTTGCATGCGGAACAACAAAGTTCTACCCTTATAGTGAATAAGATTAATAAGATTGAAAATTATTTAATGGAGAAAATGTGTCTTTGTGAGTGATGATGGTTAACCTTTGCAAAATGTTAAGTTTATGATTGATCATGATAGTGGCGATGAAGTTGCATCATTGATAATGATATGACGAATCTTATTGCGGCTAAAACATAGGGGGTTGGAATGGTACTACAAGCTTGCTGGAACAATTGAGGGATACTAATGGTAATGTTGATCTCGATTACGATCTTACGATGATGATATTTATGATGGTAAGGACATTCTTGATTATATTCAATCTATTGCCAATAATTTGGATATATAGGTTCGAGGGCGCTCAAAGAAATAAGTTAGCTCTTAATGTTTATGGACCTGTTATTATCTTGTTAATATGTGTAACTTCTTTTAAGAAAGTAAATTGCATATCTAACATGTTAAGACGTGGAATATCCACATCCATTTTACTGAATCGTTTTTTTGGTGTAATAAAATTTATCAAAGAATACCATTATTTAGCACATGTTAGCATTGTGTAAGCGTTATGACCAGAATTGAATGTCGTTTGGTGGTTTACATAACCGAATGAAAGGTTTGTGTTGCATGTGTTTGAGTAATATGTGTGGGCCTTATTTTTGTTTTGTGCTTTATATGATTTTATGGATAGATGAGCTTTATTGCATATTTTAGGTTTGTAGAATAAAGGAGGGATTGTTTTCTACAAAATTTAGAAGACTCCCTATAATACTGTTTTTCATTCTTAAGAAAACAATGTGGTTTACAAAGAAAAAATAAGGAAACAAAAAGTTATGTTTTGTAGTTTTCATTGTTAAGTTGAGGAATGCATGTTTTTTTTGTTTTCAAGAGATATTTGTTTAAAAACGCAAATTTGTAAGCGATATCTATTTTCCTTGTTTTTCACAAAAAATTTTGTGTAAAACATGAGTGTTTTTCCTCGAACTAAACGTACCAACCTGTTTCACTATTTTCCTGTAAGAAGAGCATTTCCAATGCAAAAAGTTATTGAAGAATTTTTACTATTCCAAAAACCTTTCCTCAAAGCTTTTTTACATTATATGACAAGCTTTTTGAAAAAAAATCAAGGCTTTGGTACAATTCGTGTCATTAGATAAGATTTTCATTAAATGCATTAAAATGCATTGAGTTTGTAACACCCGCTCTAATAAAGAGACGAAGTGTCACGTTACGGTGTCATATCAGAACATATATAAACACAAGCGGAAGTCTTAATTTATTAAATATAAAAATAACTCTCCAAAAGAGAGCAAAAATCATAAAATGAGGGTCCAAAATGTAAAACTGCATGAATATAAAATGCCTTCAAACATTTATTAAACACACGGGTGACTCTAAAGGATAGCTCTAAATCCCACACGCTCACTTCCCAGCTTCCCACTTAATACCTGCCACAGAAAAAGAAAATGTGACTGAGCTAATTCTCAGTGAACATATATGTAATATAAGTGTAGTAAAAGGAACAAAAGATGTAACGGAACCCTACGAATCAAATGTCATATGGAGTATAAAGGACTGAAGGGGTAAGATATATCAATGGATAGAAACAAACATATCAAAGGAATGCCCACGAGCCCACAAAATAGCTAAACATGATACATGAATAGCCTTAACAAATATATCACATGCAGTCGTATGGTTCTCCCAAATATATCACATGTAGTCACATGTTTCTCTCAAATGTACACATGTAACTACTCCTGATGTACCAAATGTGAAATGGGGTGTATTACACACACACCAATCACTAAACAAAACAAAACGAAGTACCTAGGATGCATCCATACGTCCCCTGCAAAAACAAAGTCATATGCGTACACTAGCTCAATGACTAGTGCACACACACATAATAGCATAATAAACGTGCACATGAAAGGGAACGTCGTGGACTAATCACACCATCACAGATATTGTCACGTCATCGGTGCATCAATGACGTGGTCATGGTACCTCCATGACTAGTTACAAATAGCTCAGTCAAAGAATATAAACAAAAAAATTCAAATAAGTGACAAAGGCAACCAACGAACTACAAATAGAGGCATATGAAACATAACGAACAGAGGAGAATATCAAGATCATCAAACTCAGATTCACAACATTGGGCATTATAGAAAAGGCATTAAGGAATCAATCAAAAGTAAGCTAAAGTGATAAGGAAGGTTCTTACAAAAAGGACGAAATATTTGTACCTTAACGAATGCGCTAAAGGAACCCAAACACAAACGAAAGAGAGATTATACATGCTTCACCGGATCTACAAAATCATGTTTATAAAAATTAATTACCATAAATAGACCATTAATACTTAAGTTTCCATAATTAGATAGGTGACACTACTTAACTAAGATGTTTCCATATTTCTGATTTTACTCTTTATTTTATGTAACTTACGCTAGTTAGAAGCTCAACCAAAAGGAATCTATAATCTAATGAAAAATCATAAAGGTTCGCGTGTGGGTCCAACAGGCCTCTGTGATTTGGCTTAAGCCCAAACGAATTATAACCCATCCCTTAGCCCATGTTTTCAAAACTAGTCTAGATTCTGGTTTGGCAGACATTACAGAATGTTTGAGACCATTTACCCTACTTAGACATCTCCATAAATCATGAAAAGCAATAAGAAGATGTCTAAAAATTATAGGAACTAACATATTTAGAGGTCATTAACTAAGACCTTATAGAGTTTGAATTAAAAATCATACACTACAGTTAAATATTTAAGACTGAAAATCTGGTTTTGACCCTTTATCTTGTAAATATTAAATATCATACTTCTAGACCTCTTAAAAATAAAATGAGACCTATTCTAGAATCTAGACTTAGAGTACACAATTTTAGGATCATGAAACACCCAAAAACCTTTTGTTAAGCTCAAGTTATATACGTTTTAATATGACTAATTTTCTAGATAACCCCAACATCATTAATACCTTAATGTTTTTACCCATTCAACCAACCATATCGCTTCTAATTCCTATTAAACATGTATCAACAACATCATTAAAGATATAGGGTTTCAAAAACATAAAACTTATTTAATTAATTAGATCAAAACCCTAATTCTTCCATTAATTAATAACATGTTTTTATTACATCTTTTAAGTTAAATTACTTACAAGATCATAGTGACACATGAAAAAACATAAGATTAAGGATGACTTAATATTAAAGATGATAGGAGAATGATGATGATAACACCAACAAGAGCCACTAAGAGCACCAAGACACCAATGAAAGTAGAAATGTACAAATCACCTAAGTCTTTCACCCTTATTTGCAAAAACCTTTAATGGAGGATGCATAAAGGAAAGCTTGAAAATTTTAACAATGAAGGTTGGTGAGAGAATGAAAACATACGGTTTGAATGAGGGATTAGAGAGGATATGTATAAATTTTGCATGTTTCTAAGTATAAAAGAAACATGTTTTATGACTTTACACTTTTCACTTAAAATAAACAAAACTTCAAAAATAAAAGATTATGTCTAAAACCTTTTACACTCCATTCCTAAAACAATTTTATCCTTAAAAAAAGATTTTGGTGTTAATACAACTTTTTGGCCTAAATTTTCAAAAAAATATACATATACTGTTTTTCTTAAAACCGATTACCTTATGTTATATTCCTATTATTTTTAAAAATTCATAACCTAAAGATTAATTATTCAAATTTATTTTTTAATTCAAAACTTATAATTCAAATAATATGAAATGAAATAAAAAATTCAAATTCTCAAAATTTAGATTTTACAAAGTTTTTAAGAGTTGATGTATTGTAAATGCTTTGAACGGTGGTAGAAAGTCAACTATTATTTACTAAGCATGCAATAGGGAATCTAGTTCTTCTAGTATGTAATCGAGGGTTTAGGGTTCATCAAGTTCTACTAAGGATAAAATTAGCCATCTTCTTTTGCCTGTAACATTACAAACGTTTACATTCGCGATAAATGATAAGAGTATCTTCTGTTTGTTATTGTAAGCTAATTTTCACATGTTTTTTTGTAACCGTGATTTCTGATACATTGGCCGACTAATCCACGAGGTTTGAGTCCACTGCCACATAGACTCAAACCAGGTAAAGCTCTCCCTTTTCAGGAGGTTGGCGTGGCTATAGTTTTCACATGTTGAGTTGAAGCACTTTTAACTTTGATTGTTCCTTACCTTTTTTAAGGCTAGAGTGAGTGCGAGTGATTTTGGGAGATGAGTTTCCATATGGAACCCACGCGTGAGTTGTCGCTCCCCCCATATAAACTCATGTGTGGCTTCTTCTTTCGAGGCACCTAGGACAAGCCGAAGGGAGAGATACTCACCATTTGCGAGTTTTGTTTTCATGCGCCCTATTTATTTTATTAACATTACAATTTTTTAACAAAAAAATCCATTTATTTATAAATACTCACCATTTAACCAAATTTTAAAACACGCCAACTTAAAACATTTCTATCATCTTCTCCAAACTTATAAATTTTCTTCACAACTTCAATAATTTATCAAATATGTTGGCGGCTACATGGACATCCGAGAAAGAAATAGTGTTGCGTAACGCTTAGGTGTTTGTTTCCGAAAAATCACGTGATGAATTATGTAAGGAATTCTCATGGTTTTTGGAATGATATCTTGCAATTGATGAAGGAAAAAATTAGAGAGCCAGTGAAACGAACGTATGATAGCATACACGGGAGATGGAAGTACATAACACAAAGCATGTGCCAGCTTGTTAGATTGTACAATTACGCAATGCTTACACGGGTGAATTGAGCAACGACGTGGACGCCATGAATAACGTCATTCGTGACTATGAAGCTGAAGTCAGAAGACGGTTTAAACATCTTCATTAGTATGCATTTTAATTCATTTACATCTTTAGTTTCCTATGTATAAGTTTTTTAATTATTCATGTATCGTTTTTAATTATTCATGTATCGTTTTTAATTTTATGAATAAAAATTTTTAAGTTGGGTTTATGTTTTATTTAGTTTTTAAATATAATTAAATGAATCAAATGATAGTCTTATATTGAAGTTGATGTGAGTTGAGGTGGGTTTTTATTTTCTTATTATAGTGAATGTTAGCTTTTGATAAGTTGATGAGAGGAGAGAGAAAAATAAAATTACGTTAAAGTGGAAGGTGAGTTTGTAGCTAACACTCCCACTAGCCTTAATGATATAGACGCACTTTTTGATGCAAATTTTTAACTAAAAGTAACTAAATCATAGTAAAATGATGTTGATTTCTTTTATACATACATAAAAGCAAAAATAATAGAGTGTGGGCTAACAAGCATATAAGAGACCAACATCTAATTCGAACAACAAATCAAAAGGATCTGTTGAAACAAATATCCGCAAGTGACTAAATACTTGGGAATCTGCTTCTATCACGTATATGGGATGTTTGTATGTTGGTTATTAACCTGAAAAAGATGAACAACACACGTTAGCCTTGTCCTAGGTTTGACCCCGAGACCAAGCTCCAGCGTGAGAGTAAGTATCTAATACCGGAGTAGTGTTTGACTTAGAATGTCAGAATGATAGTATTAAGTGTATGAGTTAAATGCGTGTGTATTGTGTGTTGTTGTATGCAATAAATATAGAAAAGTATTTATACTTTGACAAAAGGCAAACCTGAGTGACTGGTCATGTCTCTAGAGTAGGCTTGGTACACAAGACCGCAATTCATGGCACAGTATAAATTTGACGACGGTCCGAGGGTCGAACCTCTGGTAATGCTTAGTTCTTTGAGTAAAACGACGTTTCCCTGGATATGCAGGGTCTTGACGGTTTTTCTCTCTCATACGTGGCAAGACCCCGATCAAGTGTTGGAGCCATACGCGAACATGTCCCCCAATATTATGTTATCGTATTCATTATGATGACGTAATACTTAACATCCACGATCACTTATCGGACGGTATTTTATCGGGTTAATTTTTATCTTGGCCCAACATTTTGAACTGTTAGGTGCTGACGTAGAGTCCATGAACATGTTTTGGGCAGTCGCGTACTATTCATTGCTCCACTATATTTTGCCACGTGTGACGACTCAGTTTTCTATGGTTCAGTCTCTCCTCGTAATCGTTCTAGTCAGATATGTCGCTTTGTTTCTTCGCCTACCTTATATATATATTATCGTTACTCACTTATTTGTACACTTTCCACCATTGTTAATCATTTCGCTGCATCTTCTGCTTTTTTAGAGGTGTGTTTTCTTCTCTTTTCTTACTTTTCTATCTTCGTCCCTGATTTGGTGTTCTGGGTAGTGAGAGACGAGCCTACGGATAGGAGGGGAGAATCTTCTAAGATCCGCGACCCCAAGTGTAATATGCATATTTGATGTTCCCATATGACGAAGGATGAATTGAAGCTGGCTATACATGAGTATGATATTCTGAAATATTTACGTCCTCGTCTTCCAGATCCGGACATAACGATGGACATGTTTCCCGCTACTTCTATTGGTACATATACAACATATTGAGCATAGGGGTCTTCGGATTCCTTTTTCGACTTTCTTCTTGAACGTGATTCGTCATTTTAAAGTTCATGTATTTTAGTTGATACGTATCGGGGTCAACAGAGTTGCTTTGTTTGAGATCAGATGTTGTAGTTTGTGTATCCCGTGCACTGTGAACTTGTTCCGTGTTTTCTACAGGATTTGTAAGCAGAGTCACTGGTTCTCATTTGAAAGTAGAGGAGCAGGGGAGTATGGTAAGTGTTTATCTGAGACCACTTCAAGTCTCAAGGGTTGGAAGGAAGAGTTCTTCCTAATTGATCGGAGGGCTATCCCTTTCGCTATGCCGTGGAGACACCGTGACTCTGTGATCTCCTATGAATTTCCTCATTCTTTTAATACGACACCCATTCTCCTTCGCCCTCCCCATAAAGTTCTTTATCTTTTTGGGCTCTCTACTCCTTACAGCCATATGGAATTTCGCCGGATCATCCTAGACGTTCATAAGAAAGGTATCTTCGTTATCCCTTGTCTTCTTTCTTGTTCTTCTCATAAAGGCTTGCTTATGGTTGCCTCGTTTTTCTTTTTTCTTTTGTTACAAAACTTAACATGGACGAGTTTTTTAATCTTCCAACTTTTGATGGTGTCAAAGTTACCACCGGAGACTTATATGGTGAAAACGAAGGACCAGTACCCCGTGTTACTCACCCGTTGGAGTTTGGACAAGCCATCCCAGAGTTGACTCCTATTTAGAAAGTTGTTGAAAAGCGTGTTGCTAGGGTGGTGGAAGCTCTGAAAAAGTAGGAGGCTAAATCCGAAGCGCGGAGGCTGGCAAAATGTGCTGGTGAGGGAACCTCCGGCTGCCGTGGGAAGAAACGCAATAAACAAAAAGCATACCGATTCAGAGTCAGAATCAAACCATACTCATTCCACTATTCCTCCTGAGATCGTGCAAGTCAGCGATCACTCCTCTCCTCATGATGAAGACACTTCCCAAAATAATAATGCTGCAGGTATGAGTGTGCATCTTTTTTCTCTTCACCTTTCTCTTTCTATCTTGAGTTGAGGTGTGATGGATTCTTTATTATTTTGATGGATGCGGATCACTTAACTGGCTTAGTTTTTATAGGTGACAAAAATGTCATTCCTCGGCCCTTTGTTCCGGGATGGAGATTGCAAGAAGATGCTTGAATTGATTTTTACTATGCTGTAACATATTTTCTCTCCTATTTGGACACTGTTGGAAATACGTTTTACGCATTTAGAAAGTCTCGGTCACTCCAACAATGTAGTTATAGGCTCGTAGTTAAGTTAAGTGTCATTTATTACATAGCCCGACCCATGAGCATGTTCATGGGCCGGAAGCCCAAGTCCTTTAAGTACTTGGGGTATTTAAACCTCTTTCCACCATGGAAAGAGGTGTTGGTTGTTTTATTCTTTCATTTCAATATATGAGTTTTCTTTCATTTCTCTCTCTAACTTTCTCTCTCTAGAAAAACATCAACCCCCTTGTTTCACAAGATTATCATTGTTCTACAATTGGTATCAAGAGCAAGGGATGAGATAAAGATTTGTTTTTGTGTTGAGTATTGTTTTCTTAACAATTCGTAGAGTACAAGTTGGTTTTTGCCGAAATCTTCAATTTTTATTGGTTTGATCGTAGTATTAGGTAGTGTAACATAGGGATTTGTGCTTCAACGTGTTTTTGGTATCTTGGTTTTCATTAAAACATCAGTTTTCTTGGATCAAAAGTGCAAAAAAGGTTGTGTTCTTCATTCCGAAATTCTAGCAGAAACATCCATCGGAAAGTACAAATTGTACTTGGGCTTCCATCGCAATAACCTTACCATCGGAAAGGGTTTGGTTCTACATTGCGATCGTTGGATTTTTATCACTTATTCCGATCTGAATCATTCCGATAGCTATTGCGATCTGAGATTCCGACGGGTATAAGGAAGGTTTGTTAAGTCGTTACTCTGCTTAAATTTTGTCAGCCACTTTGCGATCTGAATCATTCTGATAGCTATTACGATCTGAAGCATTCCGATAGACATTGCATTGCGATCTAGGCATTCCGATACCATCATCATTGCTACAAGGTTACATTGCGATCTAAAGCATTACGATCTGAGTTACTCCGATAGCACTTTGTGATCTGAATCATTTCGATAGCTTTGCATTACGATCTAGGCATTCCGATAGTAAGACTTTCCGATCTAGGTATTCCGACAGAACGAACATTGCGACAGAACTTGTTTTAGATACTTAGTGAATTTTCTTCTATTTGGCATTTAATTTGGTAATTTGGAAACGTTCAAAAGCTAACACTACAACAAGATAACAATATCTTTTAGTTAACAACATAAAAAACTCATAACTTTATTTCATTGTTCGATCATCTTTGATAATCTTTTTCAAGGGATCACAAAATGAATTCACATTCATTTATGCCAACTATGACTTCACTCACCGATATATCGATCATTTCGGGTACCGATACTCGCCCGCCTTTGCTCATCAAAGATTTATTTGAATCATGGAAAAGTAGAATGAGAACGTACATCATGGGCAAACAAAGTGGTCGAATTATGCTAGAATCAATTGACAAAGGTCCATTAGATTGGGGAGAGGTTACCGTCAACAATGTGACAAGGCCAAGGCAGTATCATGAGTTAACCGATGCCAAAAAACTCATTGCAGATGCTGATGAAAGGGTTGTTCAGACAATTCTTCAAGCCCTTCCACCCGATATCTTCAGAATGGTGAGTGAACATAAAGTGGCCAAGGATCTTTGGGATCGACTTGCGGTTTTGCTACAAGGGACATCTCTCACTAAGCAAGAACGAGAATGTCAATTATATGATTTGTTTGATAGATTCCAATACATTCCAGGGGAGACTCTTCATGATTTTTACTGGCGTTTTACCACTCTGATGAATGACATAAATGTCTATAATCTAAGGATTGAACAATTTCAGTTAAACACCAAGTTTTTGAACACACTACCCCCTGAATGGAGTCAATATGTGACGGATGTCAAAATGATTCGTGATCTACACAAGTCCAATTTAGATCAACTCTATGCTTTCTTACAACAACATGAGAAGCATGTGATCCAAAACCGAATCTCTCAAGGACCTTATCATGAACCAATGGCATTATTGGCAAATCATCCTACACTGTCATATCACAACTCTCAGCTTGCTTTAGGACACAAATCTTCATATCAACCTGTGTATCAAACACCAGGCTTTCTACAGTACTCGATTCTGCCACCGCCACCAACATCTTATCACCAACCAGCAACATCATCATCACAAGGAGATTCACACCCATCACCTTATGCTTCATACCAGTATTCACCGTATCAACCTACCACCAACCCTGTTAGTACCTATCCACAACTCGAGGCTCCTCAACATCATTACTCACATCAAGAAAGTGTTCCAACCAATCAGTTTGTTGCTCAACCAGCATCAGCATTATACTGTGAAGATGACATCCCTGTCCCTGAATTTAAACAAGGAGATAGCCCTACTGAAATCCTAGCTCTGTTATCTGCATTTTTAAGTCATACTTTGAACAAAAGAGGTTACCAAGGTTCAGCACCAACTAACAATCAGTTAAGGAACTCGTCTAACTCTCGACAACATGCAACAATTCAGGACGGCAGGGTCATGGTGCAACCACTTCAAGGGAGATCAAATTCGTCTACTGCTGGTGCACGTTCATCCAATACTACTGCTACAAGGGCTAACAGCACTGGTAAAATGAACGTGGTTATTTGCTACAACTGCAAAGGGGAAGGGCACATGGCCTGAGAATGCAAGCAGCCTAAGAGGAGAAGGGACGACACATGGTTTAAGGACAAGATTTACCTGGTGAATGCTCAAGCCCAAGGTCGTGAGCTTGATGAAGAAGAATTGGCATTCCTTGCAGATCCAGGAGTAGCGGAAACTGATCGTCTCACAACAGTCATCACCAACAATGCTGCTTATCAATGTGATGATTTGGATGCATATGAATCGGATTGTGATGATTTTAACACCGCCAAAGCAGCTCTTATGGCAAATCTTTCACTCTATGGGACTGATACCATTGCTGAGGTACCAAATACTGCTACAGATACTAGCATTGTACCTTATCAAGTTGAGCAAATGTTTGAGTATTCGGAACAGCCTCCGGTGGTTAGTAATTCAATCGATGAGACAAACAATGATAGCAATAACATTGCAAGTCCTCAGATTTTGAGTGAACCACAACCGGGAGCTCCTACGACTATTAATTCGTCTGCTCAACCTGATTTGGTTATGGTCCCTGCATCTTTGCTTAGCCAAATGAATAATGCAGTCCTTGAAACCCTTAATGCTAATCAGACTTTATCTGCTGAGCTTGCTTTGCATAAGGACAAGGTTAAAACCTTGGAAATGACTCCTGTGTCCACTACCTTAACCAATCCTGAATTTGATAGGTTTAGGAAAGTTCAAATGGACAATCTGCTTGAAACTGAAAGTTTAAGAGCAAATCTTTCGAATGAGCTTAAAGAAAAAGAGTCAGTCGTTACTAATTTTCAACAACTTCAAACGGATTTTGAAATTCTTGAGTCCAAACAGCTTGAAATGGAAATTAAGACGTCTAACAGAATAAAAGAAACGGAACTTAAACTTTTAAAACAATATGCTGCTTCACATCTAGTACACTTATTTCATGCATCATTTAAAGAGTTCAACCTATCGCGTCTCATAGACTTACCACCTAACCCGGGTTATGCAAAGCAAGCACTTAACCACAACCCACGATTGTATGATGCAACAAAGTTAGGTTTGGTATTAGATCCGATAGTATTCTCAAGTGATTCCATGACACCATATGATGAAAAGCAGTTAAAATTACTTTCGACATATCCTGAATATGATTATGCTTCAATGAATGCAAAAAATGCCACAATAGATCTTAGAATTCGTTTTAATATGAAAAAGAGAACTCTCCAAACATCCACTTTCATGCCGACTAGAGAATGCCTTAGTATAATTCCTACACTTGTCAACTCGGACAAACCAAAGGAAATTCCTAAGAATCTTCCCCCGGTTAGTACGGTAAAGCTCAGCATTGAAGAGATTGGGCAATACCTTACCGATTTTGACAAGGTCATCTTGGAATGTACGACTTCAACGGCTCAAACCGCTGGAGAATGGGCATTCGAACACATGAAAACGGTGTTTAAAGAAGCGATCGTTCCGTTTGTGAACCATATTAAACAAGGACTCTATGATCTAGCGTGTAATTTAAGTTTTGAAATTGGTGAAGTTCAAAAAGTTTTCAATAAAATGGATGATGCTTATGAACAACACTTACTTGAAAAGGAAAAGATCTTATCAGAATATGACCGCTTTTTAGAACATATGGTGTCTCTCGAAGTGATGCAAGTTGTTACTATTCAATATACTCATGAAATCTCATCTACTGTGAATATTTGTGATGATGTGCATGAATCTGTGAATACTGTTGAAAACGTGAATACTGTAGAAAATCATTCTTGTCATGAATCCAACGCTGAATTTTTAAAGCTTCAAGATTCTTATAATACACTTTCAAAAAGTTTTAACGAGCATCAACAACATTCTATATCTCTTGAAATTGAGAATCAATCTAAAAATGAAACTCTTTCAAAACTAAATGATGGTGGAAACTCCGTTGAGACAAGTGACAAGATGATTCAGATGGTTCAAAATTTAGAAGAAGAGATGATGAGACCTAAGAGAGAATTAGTAGAAACAAAAATGGAACTAGAGGCTGCAGAGGCTAAGAATCATGTCCTAGAAAATAGAATTAATTCTATACAAGTAAGGCAGGGAGACTCACAAATTTCTGGTTCAATAGAAGAACACGTCGCGTTTAATGCGACAGAGCAAAAGTCTTTAATTGACAAACTGAACAAGAAATGTGAGGAAACCTCTGACCTAAAAATTCAGCTCATAGACAAAAAACATGGTTTTTGCCGAGTTAAAGGAGACACTTCTTCTCACCCGACAAGAAGTTGTTAATAACTTAGCTAGCAACTCTGCACCGTCCTCTAGTGCTCCAACAACCAAGTCAGTAGTGCTTTATAAGAACCCGCTCCATAAGAAAAACCCGGTTACCTACGATGATTATATGAGGAATGCAACTAAGCACGTAGATCTGGTTAGGGATATTTTAGATGATTTGTATGCGTTAGATCCCTCAAGCAGTTACTACTATTCAGCTCATGAATATATTAAGCGTGTTCAATATTGCTTAGCATATTTACAATACATAGGAAAACCGGGTTCTGCACTACTCACTAATCGACCCATTGCTGTAACTCCATTCAATAAGACCCCAGGAGCAAAACCATCACTGGCACCAACAAGTACGGCACCTTTAAAATCTGTAACTAATGTTCCCCTGGCTTCTACAGGAGTAACTGTGTCCACTAAGGCTAAAGGATCTCGAGGAAAGAAAGATAGGATCAAGCCTTCCACTAATAGGACTGCGAAGAAGAAAGTAGAAGTGCACCCTAGGAATGTTATTTCAGTTTTAAATAAAAAGAATCATGTAGCTAAGACAAAAGGTCCTCTTTATGAGTGGAAACCTAAGCAAAATGTGAATTCTAATGCGAAATGTTGGAATTGTAATGAATGCATGTTTTCTCAGCATCATGATTTATGCCTTGTTTATCATGTGAATGAAATGCATGCTATTAAGAACAATCTTGAATGGACTCCAACAGGGAAGAAATTTACCCAAGTTGGGTGGCAATGGAAACCCACTGGTAGGACCTTTACTGCAAATGGAACTATGTGCCCTTTAACTAGGATCACATCCACGGAAGTTAGGTCTAAGCGTCCTTTAAATAGGAACACTAGCACTAAGAAATAGAAAAAGCGCCCTTTCATTAGGTCTGCCCCCACTAATGTGCCTACCAGTGGTAATGTCCCCAGTCAAAAAGTACCTAAGAATACTAGACAACTAGAATTTAAGCCAACCACTAGTAAGAAAATCTGGAAACCTAAAGTTTCATCTGATAGCAAATCTAAGATAACTGTATCTGTACCTGCTAACTCAGAAGAACAATTAGAATCCGATACATCGTCTGTGTTTGGTAAAATTTTCAGGTCGTCCAAATTATTCTTTGGTATTTGGACTCGGGGTGCTCCAAACATATGACTGGAGACCGCTCGATGCTCAAAAATTTCGTCAGCAAGTTTCTAGGAACGGTAAAATTCGGCAACGACCATATTGCAAAGATTATGGGTTATGGTGAATACCAAATTGGGAATGTCACGATTTCAAGGGTTTACTATGTGGAGGGACTTGGTCACAATCTATTCTCAGTAGGACAATTCTGCGATTCTAACCTTGAAGTGGCCTTTCGACAACATACTTGCTTCATTCGCGATCTTGCGGGAAATGATTTGTTAAAGGGTTCTCGAGGGGATAATCTCTATACTTTGTCTATTCAAAACATGATGGCCGCCTCTCCTGTTTGCCTACTCTCCAAAGCATCTAAGACCAAGTCATGGTTGTGGCATCGACGGTATCTCATCTTAACTTTGATGCTATCAACCATTTGGCTAGAAACGAACTTGTTCGTGGTCTTCCGAAACTTAAGTTCGACAAGGATCATTTATGTTCCGCGTGTACATTGGGGAAAAGCACCAAGAAATCTTACAAACCTAAAGCAGAAGACACCAATCAAGAACCACTGTATCTTTTGCACATGGATCTTTGCGGGCCAATGCGTACAGCAAGTGTGAGTGGGAGAAAATACATTCTCGTCATAGTGGATGATTTCTCAAGGTTTACATGGGTAAAGTTTTTAGCATCTAAGGATCAAGCACCAGAGTATATCATTACTTTCTTAAAGATGATCCAAGTACGTCGTAATGCTACTGTTCGCCGCATTCGGACTGATAACGGCACTGAGTTCGTTAATCAGACTCTTCGAACTTATTATGAAAAGGTTGGTATTTCTCATGAAACATCTGTGGCTCGCACTCCACAACAAAATGGTGTCGTTGAAAGACGTAACCGTACACTTATGGAAGCTGCTCGAACTATGTTGATTTATGCGAATGCTCCTTTATTCTTATGGGCAGAAGCAGTGGCAACCGCATGTTATACCCAAAACCGCTCAATCATTCGCAAACGTCATGGTAAAACTCCATATGAGCTACTTCATGGACACAAACCCGATATTTCATTTCTTCATGTGTTTGGTGCACTCTGCTATCCAAATACAAATAGTGAAAATCTGGGAAAACTTCAACCGAAGGCTGATATTGGAATTTTCATTGGATATTCACCCGCAAAGAAAGCTTACCGGATTTATAACCGTCGTCTTGGCAAGATTGTAGAAACTTTGGATGTCGATTTTGATGAGCTGACAGCAATGGCTTCTGAGCAACACAGCTCTGAACCCGCATTACACGAGATGGGAACCGGTACAATCAGTTCCGGGTTAATTCCCAATAATCCTACTTCTCCATCATTTTTACCACCTACAAGGTCCGAGTGGGATAAATTATTTCAACCTATGTTTGATGAATTCTTCGATCCACAGAGTAATGATTCTCCAGCAACTGCAGCAGTAGCTCCGATTCCCGTAGTTGTTGCTCAAGATAATGGAAATCTATCCGAGGCATCTACTGTTACTCTTGAACATGATGTCCCATCTCCCACCAATTCTCAAACAACACCTGAATCATCACCCCCACTCGTTCCAAATGATGTTGAAGAGGAACTATATGATCACGATCTGGAATATGCTCACTTACAAGAGCTTCCCTTCTTTGGTTCACATATACCTGATGACCCTACGGGTGCGTCTACCTCAGAGGAAGCTCCTGCAATCGTTCACTCCCGACCACCACGGATTGAAACTCACAACACTAAATAGACAAAGGATCACCCAATCCGCAATATTATTGGTGACATCGATCGACCAGTCTTAACACGCCATCAACTCCAAGAACATGCATTATATTGCTATTTTGATGCATTTCTTTCAGACACTGAACCTAAAAACTGGCAACAAGCCATGACCAAATCATCATGGATTGAAGCCATGCAAGAGGAACTTAATGAATTCCAACGTCTTGAAGTGTGGGAATTAGTTCCGTTACCCAGCAACGTTGAAATCCTGACACTGTTGTGGGTATACAAGGTTAAGCTCGATGAGTTAGGTAGTGTACTGAAAAACAAAGCTAGATTGGTCGCTAGAGGTTACAAACAAGCTTTGGGTATCGATTTTGAAGAATCCTTTGCTCCTGTTGCACGATTGGAGGCAATTAGACTATTCCTTGCTTATGCTGCTCACATGAATATGATCGTCTACCAAATGGATGTTAAGACGGCATTTATTAATGGTGAATTAAGGGAAGATGTCTATGTAAGCCAGCCGAATGGATTCGTCAACTCAGAGTATCCTAATCATGTGTACAAGCTCAATAAGGCTCTTTACGGGTTGAAACAGGCTCCACGCGCGTGGTATGATCTCTTATCGACGTATCTCATCTCCAAAGGCTTCTCCAAAGGCAAAGTGGACCCCACATTATTCATTCTCAAGGAGGAAAACGACATGATACTGGTACAAATTTATGTTGATGATATAATATTTGCTGCTACTAATCAACGGTTGTCTGACCGTTTTGAGAAAATTATGTCCACACGTTTTAAGATGTCGATGATGGGAAAAATTTCATGTTTCTTAGGGTTGCAAATTTCTCAGAATCCCAGAGGCATCTTTATTAATCAATCCAAATTTGCTCTTGAATCCTTAAAGAAATATCACTTTGAAAACTGTGACCCCGTGGATACTCCAATGGTGGAGAGATCCAAGTTAGATGAAGATAAGGAAGGGATAGCTGTCGATCCTAAACTTTACCGTGGAATGATCGGCACCCTTCTCTATCTGACTGCTAGCAGGCCTGATTTGCAATTTGCTATAGGCATGTGTGCCCGGTATCAGGCTCGGCCTACCGAAAAGCACTTACATGTTGTGAAAAGGATCTTTCGGTATCTAAAAGGAACACTTAATCGTGGTCTGTGGTATCCGAAGAATTCCTCTATTGCATTAATTTCATATGCAGATGCAGATTATGTCGGGTGTCAAGATACCAGACGTAGCACTTCTGGCAGTGTGCAACTCCTTGGAGATAGACTCATCAGTTGGGCATCAAAAAGGCAGAAAAGCGCTGCGATATCAAGTACTGAGGCTGAATACATAGCTATGTCCGGTTGTTGTGCTCAAGTTCTTTGGATGAGATCACAATTGACTGACTACGGTCTTAGATTCAACAAAATCCCGATGTACTGTGATAACAAAAGTGCAATCGCTCTATGTTGCAACTATGTTCAACACTCTCGAGCAAAGCACATTGACATCCGCTACCATTTCATCAAGGAGCAAGTGGAAAATGGAGTGATCGAACTATACCTCGTCAACACTGAGTATCAGCTGGCAGATATATTCACAAAGGCCTTAGATCGAGGACGCATCGAGTTTTTGATAGAAAAGCTAGGCATGAAATCATTTTCACCAGCGACACTTAAGGAGTTGGCAGAAGAGTCTGAAGAATAGTACTGGTAAACTATTCTCGAGGATCCTTTGATTGTGATCTTGTATATTATCGTACATACTTAAACCATCAAAAGCAAAATACAAAAAGATAAAACCAAGAAAAAACCATAAAAAATATAAAACCAAGAATAAACCATAAAAAATATAAAACCAAGAAAACCCAAAAATATTTTTCTTTTCAAATCGGGCATGTCTTTTAGTACGGTAATATTTACGGCTTTAGAAATGTCGATTACTATTGACACGGCGTCATAAATAGAGTCCGTATAAAAGTTGTACAAGTTTTAAAACATGCCCATTATGGCTTGTAGTTATTTCTGACTGCAACCCGCTTTTCGTATTAAAGTCACGTATTTCTTTTGAAAACGTTGGCTCACAACGGGAATTAAGTTTCTCGGGCAAGGTTTTACTTTAAAACCTTGTAAGGGGCCAAGTTTACTTAATAACTTGGTCTAACACAAATTCGTGTACGTTTCAGTGCACTTATCTTGTTTAAAATAAGAGAAATCTTATTTCCACCAGAATCGTTCTATATAATCACTTAACCGGCAAATGTCCTATTTAATAGTTGTGTCCTTAATATCTTTGACTACTGCTCTTTAAATAGAAAACGGGCCAGGGATTAAGGGGGAGCAAATATTAATTCTTCGTGGTAACAAATATGGTCATTAAAAAGGATTGTCAGAAAATATTAGCTACCCGTCATCTTCAGTTACGCTATGTGTGCCTTGTGTGATTTAAGTATCTCTGGCATAGGTCATTAACACTTTGGCGTCAAGTAGTTGTGTTAGTGTTTGGGAACAAGTTTATTGTATGTTAAGTTAAATTTAACTTTAACTTTAACTAACAATTTAAATAGGGGGACTAGTTTTGCACTTTTGCAATAATGGTAGGGGCTTGAATCAATTTTGACCAAGTCAAAAACAACCCCCCCTCCTTCCCGTCTTTATTGAAAAAACACACAAACACACTCTTTTTCTGCCATTGTCAAAGACCTCAAGCTCCATTTTGACCCAAGTGTCGTAACTTATTTCTTGCTGCTTAATATCTAGGTAATATATCTGTGGCTTGTTTAATCTCGTTAAAACTGTTACTTCTTCATGTATCAACACAGGAACGTTAGATCACGTTTTTCGCTTTAGGGTTTCTTGATTTTGGCCATGAATATGTATTTTAAGTGCTGGGATTTGTTAAGGATACATAATTACACATTGGTTTTGCTCAGAATCGACTAAAAAATTGCCTAAAATTCCAGATCGTGAAGTCAAAGTTGAGATCGAATCCCTTTCATGGATTTCGATGTACATTACGATACATCATTGCGATGCTGTCATTGCGATGAGTCATTCCGATGACTCTTTGCGATGGGCTATTGTGATGAGTCATTACGATGGCTCATTGCGATGCTCTTTGCGATGAGTCATTGCGATGGTTCATTGCGATGGGTCGTTGCGATGAGTCATTCCGATGGCTCGTTGCGATAGGCTCATTGCGATGGCCATTACGATGGATCAGTGCGATGGCATGTTGCGATGGCACATTCCGATGTGTCATTGCGATGGCTTCGCACTATGTATTGCGATGGTTAATATTGCGATGACTTCCCAGTTATTCCGATGGAAATGCACTGATTGCGATGGCCTTAGATATTGCGATAGGATGTTATTTCACTAGGATTCCGATGATTGTTTCATTGCGATGGTATGGTTAGGATTCCGATGGTTTGCTACATTTTGATGGAATTAGGTCTCTTACGTTTATGCTATTGCATTAGGATATACCATGAGTTTGGCCTAGCTTGCACTAATTCTTCTTTAGATTTAAGTTCTTTAGGGCCATTTAAACGAAACCAAGTGTTATTGAAACAAGTTAATTTTTATCTCATAAGAATACTTGAACGGTTTCTTATTACAGAAGTTCATCTTATTTAATAAGTTGATTCCTATGTAAACAAAAGAGATACAAATTACTTAATCAATGTCTTGTGTTTCCAGGCCATGGCAGACAAAGCTTCATCTTTGTTCAAGCCCACTATCTTTTGGGTTGAGGGTAATCCTACAATTCCTGACGAAGTGGTTGAAACTAAATCAAAACCCACTGAAGTTTTGGTTGAAATCAAACCAAGACCTACTGAGGTGTTAGTAGAAATCAAACCTAAACCTACTGAGGTGTTGGTCATGACCTCCAAGAAATCCAAATATTGTAAGAACTAAGGCTAGGACGGTATCTCCTTAGAATAAAATTATCACTGGCAGTCATGCCATTTTCCTAAGTGTATTGCTATATGTAAGGACCTTGTTCATCTGATGTATGTGTGAATGTTGTGGAATGATATTTTTCCTGTGTTTAAAATTGGCATAGATTTAATATATCTACATATGTTGTGTATATCCTTTGTGAATATGTCATCAAAGCAGGAAAATGTCAATCACCGAGGAAGAACAACGACTCCGTGATCTTGAACTTGTCTCGCTCAGTAATAGGCTTCCATATGCTGAGAACAACTCTAGATTACAAGATGATTTTGATCCGGTTTTACCTGCTTTCAAAATAGCCACGGATATCCTAGACATATCACCCATCAGAGACACACTCAGACGTACTGCATCTGTTCCGAAGTCTACATGCATGAATTCTGGAACACTGCATCTTTCTCTAACAAGACTATATCTTTTGAACTGAACAAAACACCAAGGGTACTCAACTTGAGCATTTTTCGGAAATTGTTTAAGCTCCCTAGGTTGGCACAAGGAGAACAATTTGTGGCTAACCCAAAGAATGATGAAGTGCTTTGAGTCATTCGTGCCATGAATTATGAGGGTGAAATTAACAACCCATCACAATTTAACACCTCACACATAGGGCAACCCTGGAAAGCAATTATCACCATCATCGTCAAGTGTCTCACTGGTAAAACTAGGGGCACCGATGCAATGAGACCACCACAGGCTCACTTATTTTGGGGATTGTATACTGCATCAAAAGTCGACTATGCACTTCTTCTCTGGCAAGAATTTTGTTATCAGATTACTGGAACGAAGAAGAAATCCGTGCATCTTCCATTCCCGAGATTCACCAAACTCATTATCCACCATTTTATGAAGAATGACCCAACCATTGACACTCGCGGGAAGTTCTTTTATCACACCAAAGATGATGATTATGTGATTCTCTCAATGAATGCAGACACAAATTCCACAAAGTATGCATTACTTCCTGCACTAGTACCTGACACGATGATTAATGATGGAATCAAGGAGAGTGATAAATACCAAGAAATGCTTAAAGACATTGACGCACAATTCAAGCGGGCAAATTTACCACCCTCAGAGAAGCAAAAAGGTAAACGCAAGAAACGAGTTTCACAGCGTCAACCAGCTGCTCCTAAAGATAAACGCTCAGGAAAAATGCAAATTGTTGATGAAGATGATGAAGATGAGCTGATCCACACTGAAGAAGAACAAGAAGAAGTACCACTCCACAGGCCTAAGAAAGCAAGGAAAGCTAAAGGCAAAGAGGCAAGTGTTGCTCCAAATGATCCTGCTCAACAACAACTTTCTGAAGATAAAAGACTTCGTATTATTCTTCAACAAAGTCGACAGGAAGCCTTTGGTGGATCAGGCTCAAGGGTATTTGAAGACTTAGCAGATTTTGGTAATCCTGATGGTGATACGGAATTCTTCGACGAAAAAGATACTTATGAAGATGAGTATGAAGATGCTGCTACCTTTCAACTTGAAAGTCGGGAACCAAGTGAAGAACGTGAGAGCAGTGCTGACACAGATACAAGTATGATGTATCGAGATGCAAATATCACCACATCTTTGCCTGAACCGACTCACATGGTACTAAATGAAGATGCTCATGCAACTTTCATTCCAGACACACAACTTCAAAGTAAGTCTACTTCAAACTCTGATGATGTTTTGAAATATCTCAATTTAGAAGGGGAGGGTGTTGAGGTCACCAACACTGATCCGTCAACAAATGAACAAATGGTGGATGTCCCTATAACCACTATTACATCGACCACCACTTCCCTACTATCAACCCCAATCATCAGTGAGGTCCCAACTACCACCATCACACCCGCAACTGTTGAACAACCAGTATCAACCACCACCATTACCACGGAATCTACACCGTCATCTACAGTTGAACAACCTGTATCAACCACCGTCCTAACCACTGTATCTACATCAACACCTATCCCGGTACAACTAGTATCATCCACGACCACCTTAACGGTTTTGGTTACACCTCCACCAACAGAACCACAAGCATCATCTACATCAAATCCTTTTCTCACAGTCAATGATCCGTTGATCCAGTCTCTTCAACAACAGCTAGAGGCTCAAGCTACACAAATAGCTACGTTGACTGAAAGGTTTGCTACTCCTCCAAAGGAACCGCATCCTGATGAGCCCATTCTTCAAAAACTAACAGACAAAGTGTCAAAGCTCAAAGAACAACATAAAGCATTTCGTAAAGAGAAGAAAACTCGGGATAAAGAAAATGTTGCTTTTCTCGGGTCAATTGACGAGCAGATGACCGCGATCATTCGACGCGAAGTCAAGTCTTATGTTGATCAACAACTACCACATCTTGTCGGTAATGGTCTATCTACTCTTCAAATCATGACATTGCTTCAGACACGTCTGCTAGATTTGGGAGCTCATAAATCAAAATACAAACGCAAAGTTCTGCAATATCTCAACAAAGCAATTGATGAAGAGAATCCTGTAGACACTACCGACTTTGAGTCTGATGATGAGAATGAGTTAGAAGAGGAAGATGACGAGGAACATGGTGAAAAGGATGATGATAATGAGGATAAGGATAAGGAAGGAGATGAGGAGGATGAAGAGGATGAACAAGGAAAGGATAAGAATGTAGATGACGATGAGGACGAGGACGAGGATACAGATGATGATCAGGATGACGATGACGATAATGACAAGGGTAATGAAGTCAACAAGGGTGATATGAATGACGACACCGGTACAAATGCCAAAGAGACAAACAAGGATGACAATGAGACGACCACCGAGAAAGGTCTAGAGGACACTGCAGAAAAGGCTGCTGACACCACAGAAAAGCCAATAGAGGCAACAGTATCATAAACTCAGCAGGTTGCTTCAGGTATATCTACTGCACCAGAATTCACTACTGATTCTCATATTGAATCTGTAGAATACATGCAAGCAGAAGAACCGACAGAAACAATGCTTGAAGAAGAACCTCACGATGATATACCGGTGACGCAAACTCAACCTTCAACATCATCTACAGTTCAGCATGACGATGACATGGAAGTTGAAGATTTAAATGTTCCAGAACCGACATTTGCTGAATCCCTTATCATTGATGATACTGTACAAGAGCAACTTTGGCTAACAAACGCAGCACCACATCATCCATTTGACACTGCAACTGAGATGGAGATGACTCAATTCCTCAACAACCCTATCGACTTCTCGGCCTTTCTAAGGTATTCTCATGGGAAACCGACGATGACCCCGGATCTGATTAAAATGGCAGCTGCAGATGTGGACTTCTTTGACACGTTAAAGATCAGCCATAATGAAGCAGAATATCACCTGAATGAGCTTACAAAAGCAATGAGAGCGACAACTACAGGAATTCAGACTCCCGTATTGCGACCTCTTACACCAACAGTCATCACCGGTTCTGCCACTATCCCAATAGAGCATTTTGTCTCTCACGATCTTGAATACCTTGAAAATGGAGCAAAGAAGTATGCCACGTCTCTCACAATGCTCAAGGCTGTTAACTTGGAGAATGTTCCATGGATAGAGGACAAAGTGCCTGAGTCAATATGGAGAAAGAAGCCGCTCAAGTTTTATGATACATACGCTTCACTTGGCATATCTCACTGGGACAAAAAGAAGAAGTTAGCCTATAATCACTTCCATCGTCCCAAGAGAGGTGCTTCAATTGTCTCATCTCACAGAATCAAAAGCATCCTAGGAGCAACCACTCAAACTGTTTTCGGTTATGATTACTTAAATGTAATCCTGCTCAAACGTACCGATGAGAAAGAATACCGCATTGACGAAAGTGATCTCCAGTACCTTCAACTTGAAGACATAGAAGATCTTTTATTGCTCTTGGCTCAAGAAAAAGTTGACCATCTATCACCCGACATTATCATAGCCTTGAGTTCAAACTTTCGTCAATATGCCAGGAAAATAGTCATTCAAAACCGGGTGGAAGACTTTCAACTTGGAGTAGAAAGCTATCAGAAAAACCTAAACCTGGAACGTCCCCATACGACTCCACTCAGTAATTTCTATAAGAACAAGAAGGTTTACATGGGGACTACCAAGCCGGAAGCAGGAATTTTCTATCCGAACGCGACTGGCGTCATGCAATATATGCGATTCTCAGAACTGCACAAATTCAGTGATGGAACGCTAAAGAATGTTCGAGATGATTTGTCGGTTCTCAATGCCAACTTACCTCTTCCGGCAGTCACATACACCTGGACAACCCAGTGCAGAAAGGGATCTTCGTATGCAATCAGGAAGATTGAGGAAGTGCTAAGGAAGCGCCGGTTGCTACGAAGCATAGAACGATTCATCGGTGGACGACCATATGGAGCTCACCATCGGCCCACGGAACGAACCAATTAATTTTGGTTCGTCTCATTACAGGTCAACTCCATATGTACATTATTGTGAATATGTTATCTTTTTATTTTATCAGCTTTTTGTGGCTTGTTTGTAGTGTAAAAGTATGATATTTTTTTCAAGAATTTCTCACGAGATTCTAAATCTTTCAAACAAATCATACTCAAGCACTACAACTAACCCTCATTAATTTGAGGGGGAGCATTAATATGTTCTTTGGCCAACATATAATTTCATTTTATTACCCAAAGACCGGTTAATCCATTAATATCCAAAATATTGATGGTTAACATTTTGGAAAGGGGAGAAAATGGGATTAAGGAGACTTTATGATATTTGGCTAAAACAATGAAAAAGACTTAAAAGATAAACCAACTTAACATGTGTCATGCACAAGTTAAGGGGGAGCGTTTTTTATGATCAAAACACTTAAGGCACAAAATCTTTGATTTTAATATCACAAGTGCTTTAAGTGATTTTTCAAGGATTTTTCATGGTGACTATATCAACCTAAAACACACTTATCTCACGATGATGTGGTGACAAAAGGGTGGTAGGTATAGGTATTAGTCCAATGATTCATCAGAACCGATGCAATCTTCCCAAGGACAACTCCCTAGATAGAACTAGAAGTCCTAGGAAAGATGGAGAATGAATGTGAACGTAGCTGAATGCCGACCAAGTACTTAAGCTAGCACTGGAACAATCACAACAAGGTGCTAGTGATGACGTATTGGTAAGCATTGAAGGGGTTGAAGAATGAAAAAGAATTGTAAAGATAAAGGGTGTAAAGAAAGAAGCCCTCCTTACAACTTAAGGCAGAAACCGGGTCAATACATCTGCTATTGAGATCATTTTTGTTAATGATTCTCGATATTGAAGAAAGACATCATGGACCCAGTGATGCAATGCACAACCCTTCCCAGCTAACTCAAATATCTCTCAAAAGGTATTTGTTTTAATCACACGAAGATCAACACGCTATCTATTGGTTTATTCACTCCGAATAGACTGATATTGAAAAGGTGGCACTCCTCTCCAGCCATCGCTCACTAAATCAAAACGCACTATCGAGTCTAGAGCCACGAGATCATCAAAAGTCTCATTAGGACACTTTCCAATTATTCCTTGCTTTCTCACACACTGTGAAAAGTAAGAGACTTTCATGAGTCCTACGCAGTATTCCTGTAATATTGCCAGAACATCCGAGTAATACGCAAGTATTACAATGAAGATGGAAATCCTGCTTGAGCCAACATCAAACAAGCTCATGGTAGGTTACACGTGCGGTTCTCTTAGAACCAATCTTGTGAAAAACTGGAAAGAAACAGTAGTTTAATTCTTAATTGAACTTAAACTCGTTCCAGGCCTCTACGCATTATCGTATGATCTTGCCAGAACACTCAGAGTGACACTCTTTAGTGTTCACAGTGACGAGTGGAAATCCTTCTAGTGTTAACATCAAACAGCACTTGGTAGGTAACAAGCAAGATTCAATTTGAATCAAGTTTGTGACAACTGGAAAGCAACGATGGTGAATATCTTAATTGAAATTCACTTGTTCCAGGTTTCATGAATTGACGGCTTCAATCATAAGGATTTTTAATCCAAATGATTCACTCTTTATGTTCGCAGTCAGCTTTGGACGGTCGAATAAAGAGAACGGGTTTACCCGCGAAATCCTGTCAGGAAGTTACTTAACTGAAACTATCCGTCACGGGTACGATATCTAATATCGTCTAACGGTCTTCACCGACCGGAGGTAAAATGCTACCGAATTAGAATAAAATGCCAAAGCCATTTTCGTGTCGTTGCTGTGTACCTGTTAAAGACGGTGACGTTGCTGTGTACCTGTTGAAGACGGTGGCGTTGCTGTGTACCAGTCGAAGACGGTGGCGTTGCGGTGTACCTGTTGAAGACGTCCTCACATGCTTATTCCTTTAGCATCAAATACTCCTGAAAATTCAAGAAAGTATGAACTAAAAGTCTTCCGCTGTATCGACTCTGAAACTTTCAAGAATTCAACAAAGGATAAGTGTGTGGGACATGAAGTCACAAAGAGGCGAACCTCACAAGAAAAGTAAAGGCTGTACGTGAAAGGCCAAAAGAACATGTTCCAAGCAAAAAAGGCTGACATCATTCAACACATATTCACAAAAGAAAAGAAAAAGAAAGAAAAGAAGACTACGAGCTCAAGAACAAGATCTAACATGCTAGATTAGGACTTTGTAAATTTGGAGTGACCTCCCTTTGGGGGAGATTGTTGGAAATACGTTTTACGCATTTAGAAAGTCTCGGTCACTCCAACAATGTAGTTATAGGCTCGTAGTTAAGTTAAGTGTCATTTATTACATAGCCCGACCCATGAGCATGTTCATGGGCCGGAAGCCCAAGTCCTTTAAGGACTTGGGGTATTTAAACCTCTTTCCACCATGGAAAGAGGTGTTGGTTGTTTTATTCTTTCATTTCAATATATGAGTTTTCTTTCATTTCTCTCTCTAACTTTCTCTCTCTAGAAAAACATCAACCCCCTTGTTTCACAAGATTATCATTGTTCTACAGACACACCTGCGGATCAAGAGGCTCTGTCCTCCATGACCAAATTACGATGTCTTGCATCACAACTGTTAGATTATAGCCCAAAGTACCCTTGTTGCGGCTAAACTAATGAAGAGATATGAGAATTTGAACAGTGAGTTCATTCATATGGACAATGCTCGTCAAGGGGAAAAAGAGAATTTTGTTCAGGGCAAATCCATGCTTTATAGTTTGACCGTTGCTCATAAAAAACTAGAGGATACACACGCTGGTTGTGTTGTTACCGAGGAGAATTTGAACCTTCGGGTTAGGGATTTGGTGTAGGACAATGGGGGCTTAAAGAAAACCATAGGGGACCAGAATGATCGAATCATAGAGATGGTGAGATTATTGGCTGTTAAGTCAAAGGAGCTTCTTGATCAGTCCAACAAGCTTGCAGTGACAGAAGCAAACAATAAACATATTACAGTCCTCCTAAGCCAAGTTGAAGTCGATAGACAGTCTCTAGTTCGCGAAGGGATTCCGGCTTTCATGACACGGTTATTTTCTAGTTACGAGTATAGGAAGACTCTAGTTGGAGCCTTCGAACTAGCTTTCTCGGCTGGGTTTATGAAGGCACTTTCATTCGATAACCCCCGAGCAAATCAAAGCTGTAATGGCTTCAGGTAATAACAATAAGCCGAATGATCCTAATACTTGGGTGGACCACTACAATGCTCTATTCATGGCCTCTTATCCTTTCATCCAAAATATCGCCTCAGCATTCAAGTCTCCAACTTCTGAACTTCTTCGGATGACCCTGGATCCGGATACTACTAAACCAACTGTCAGTGGTGTTTCCTCTGACGTTAGTCCCAAAGATGCTAATAAAGAAGCAGGCTCATTTGAGGATGGGACATTGCCTTGAGAACCTCTTTCGTTTTTCCTCCGGTATGCCGGGATAGGCTTGTAACTCTTGAATAATATCCTCTACTTATTTTCTTCAATAACTCTTGCACACTTGTTACTTTTCTCTGGACACCATACTCTATATTTTGCTTGATGCCTTTATATACAACTCGTGTACGATTTGGCTTCGACTTATATTGTCTTGCACATGTGACATTGTAAATTATTTTGTATCAAAGAATGATAACCTTCGTCCTGCATCCCTGAAAAAACTTGCATATCTAAAAATAAAACTTGCAACAAGTTATCATAGGCGTTGGACATTGGCACCTATCCGATGTCTCTTTGCATTTTCTTTACCCCTTTCGGGGTGTTTTAGCTCAAGTTATTCTATTGTAACTTTGAATTGATCAGACTCTTATGGGAGGACATCGGTATTAGACTGCTTTCAATTTGTCCTTCGGGCTGCCTCATGGGTGCGTCCAACACACGGATGTACCAATAAATGTGGGAAGACATCAACACCGGGTCACTTTTAATTTATCTTTCGGATTGCCCCGCGGGCGCGTCGAACACATGGATGTGTTATGTTTACGGGAAGACATCGACACCAGGCCGCTTTTAATTTGTCTTTCGGACTGCCCCTAGGGTGCATTCAACATAATTATGTGTTATATTTGTAGGAAGACATCCCATTGAACCAATTTTTGTTTTTCCCCCGGACTTCCCCTCTGGCGCGTCCAACACAATTATATGTTATGTTCCTCTCGGCAGCTAGACCGAAGGTGCAATAATGCAAACATTTATTCTTCTAAATTTCACTTCATTGATAAGCAAGATTCTGAATTAATGCATTTGATTCTACATGAAACATTACTGGAGGTTGATTGCATGCCACACCCTCGGTTCCTCCCTTTCATCTATGGTTTCTTACTTATACGACCTGTTCTGATAGGCCTTCTTGACTCTGTAGGGACCCTCCCAATTGGGTCCTAGTTTTCCTATCTATTCGTCTCAGCTGGCCTTGTTACGCCGGTACACGAAGTTACCAGCTTTGAAGTAATAGGGCTTCACTCTCTTGTTGTAGTATTGTTAGACCTTCTTTTTGTACATTGTTTCTTGGATGGCATCCATCTCTCTTCGTTCATGCAACAAATCAAGGTTGAGCCGGGGCTTTTCCTCGTTATTATCTTCATTAAATAAGAGGGTTCTTGTAGAAGGTATTCTAATCTTAGTTGGGATCACAACTTTACTCCCACAAGTTAAAATGAATGATGTCCGCCGTTGCTTGTCTTTAGCATAGTTCAGTGTGCCCATAGCATGTGGGGTAGTTCATCTGCCCATCCTGTAACTTCCTTTCCAACCTAGCTTTCAAACCATGCATTAGCGATTTGTTTGCTCGCTTCACAAGCCCATTGGCCTACGGATGTGACACTTTAGTGTTCATTTGCTTGATACCCCATGTTGCACACCAACTTTTGAATGGGTCATTTATCAGTTGTTTCTCATTATCTATCACAATTACTCCTGGAAGACAAAACATGCACACAAAGTTCTGCCATGCGAACTTCTTGACTTCCTTTCTGGTTACCTTGGCCAGCGGTTTGGCTTCGATCCACTTTGTGAAGTAATCGATGGCCACGATTACAAACTTTACATTGCCAAGGGCTCTTGTTATTGAACCAAGGATATACATTCTCCATTATAGAATGGCCATCGAGATGTGATTGAAGTGATCCTTGTCTTCGGCAGACGAGGGACAGGCCCAAGTATCTAGCACAAATCACACTTAGAGATTTCGTCCCAAGCATCTTGGTGCATAGTGGGACGAAATTATCCATGTCGCATGATTTTTGCTACAACCGACCTTGATCCGGAGTGCATACCCCATGCTCCTTCATGGATTTCTCGAATGATATAATTGGCCTGCATGGGGCAAACACATTGAAGCATTGGAGATAAGTAAGATTTCTTGAACAAGACCCCGTTATTGATAACAAACTGACTTATCTTCATCCTCATAGATATATCTTCATTGAGGTCTTCCGGCTATATTCCCTCCTCGAGGAATTTTCTTATTGGGGTCATCCAACAATCTCCTTCATCTTCTACGATGTTGTTGACCTCTTGAACATCAGTGGATAGAGCATCCAGCGCTTCGACGAGCACCGCCTTTGTCAAATGAGTAAAAGCCGCGAAGACTACCTTGCTGAGAACATCGGCTTTCTGGTTTTGATTCTGAGGAATATTTTGAATTGCGAATTCCGCGAAGCCTATAGTGAGCTCTTTCGCTTTTGCAAAGTACTATCATTATACCATCAGAAGCCACGAACTCCACATTTAATTGACATGCAACAAGCTTAGAATCTACCCTCGCCTCCAGCATTCTTACCTTGATTTTATCCGCCAGACGAAGGCCAGCCAAAAGGGCCTCGTACTCTGCCTCGTTGTTTAAGCAGTGGAATTTGAACCGGAGTGCATATGTAAAATCCACTCCGTCTGGATTAATCAACACCAAACCAGCTCCCGCCCCTTTTGGGTTAGAGGCTCCGTCGGTATATAACTTCCAACTTTCTGTTGGTTCCTCTTGCTCGATCACTTCGTATATTTACGTTTGACCCTGATATCCCACATGAGCTTCGTTCAGAAAGTTTGCTAGCACTTGTCCTTTGACCGAGTTACGAGACACATAAGATATTTCATAAGTCCCTAATTCCACCAAGTATTTGGCCAGCCTTCCGGACGCTTTAGACTTGCTTAGCACTGGTTTTAACAGTTGGTCCGTTATGACATGTATGTCATGGGCCTCAAAATATCTTTCGAGTCTTGGGGATAGATGTAGTAGTCCTAACGCTAGCTTTTCCAATGGGGCATGCCTCCTCTCCGTGTCGTGCAACGTTCTGATTACATACCGAATAGGCTTTTGTACTTTGTTTCTCTCTACCAGCAAGACCCCACTGACTGCTTCCTTGGACACTGCCAGATAGACATACAAGATCTCTTTCTTCATTGTTGTGGCAAGTGATGGGAGTTCCATTATCACTCTTTTCATTTCTTGGAAGGCATGCTCCGCCTCTTCCGTCCACTAGTACTCCATCTTATTTTATTTAGTTAAGTTCTTTAATGTTTCGAAGAAAGACATGGATCTTTCGGCCGACCAGGATAAGAAACGGTTCAGTGCTGCCAGCTTTCCGCTGAGAGATTGTATCTCCTTTAACGTCTTTGGGGACCGCATTCCAGCGATCGCTTTAGTCTTTTTAGGGTTGGCTCGTATCCCTTCCGAGGTCACCATGTATCCGAGGAACTTACCCTCTTCAACTTTGAAATAATATTTTTTTGGATTTAACTTCATATTGATCCGTCTTAAGTTGTCAAATGTTTCTCTTATATCAGTGATCATTTCTTCCTTCGTCTTGCTCTTGATCATGAGATCATCCACATAAGCCTCCAAATTGACACCAATCTGTGTTCGGATAACAGAATCCACCAGACGTTGATAGGTGGCGCCGACGTTCTTGAGACCGAAGGGTATCTTAGCATAACAGAAAGTTCCTTCGTCAGTGTAGAATGTCATCTTCTCCTCATCCTCTTCGTCCATGAGGACCTGATAATACCCCTTATAGACATCGAGGAAGCATTTAAATTTAAAGCCCATTACAGAACCTATCTTTACATCTATGTCTGGCAGAGGGTAGTAATATGTTGGACAAACAGAGTTAAGGTTCTTAAAATCAATGCACATCCTCCAATTTTAACACCCTAAAAATTGGTCAACGGAAGCGGTAAAGCTCGGGGGCCGTTACGTCATTATATCAAAGTTCAAGGTATAAGAGAACGACTCTAAATAAGACGTTTTGTAAAATACCTCGTTGAATTAAATTAAAACATCAAAGTACATAGGTCACAGTTTTCAAAAGACAAGGTAGCGGAAGAATAAAGTTTTAAAGATTTCAACTAGATAGTAGTTTAAAACATAAGTATAAATATCCTAAGATAGCCATGAAATACATGCGGACTCCAAGTACTTCATATAGCAGATACACATCATCATCAAATACCTGAGATAAATGCTAAAATGGGTCAACATAAAGTTGGTGAGAATATAGGTTTCAGTTCAAAGTCATAGCAAAATGGACTGCAAAAGTTTAGTTCATGTACACATGCAACTATGGGAGATATAGTGTCAAGTGTAGGATAAATGGGGTGTTCACAATGTTTATGATAACTAAGCTCATGACATCTAAGCTAATGATCCAATACATGCAAGAATTGCACATATAAATTGCCCCAAGTGAGTATCTAGCCAAGATAACTCAAGTTCACACAAATGATATACAACTCATCCGGCGTCAGAATGCCCGAGTGGAGGTTGTCAAGCCTCAATAGATCTATCCGTAACATAATAGTTTACTCCAGCAGAGTAATTAACAATTCATGATAGTGGGGACTATGACTAATGCAACTTAAGCTATATCATAAACAATGCTCACTGAGCATTCACAGAAAACAGTTTTTATTGCGTCCAGAAGCAAGTATAAGCATTTATCGCATCCCAAAACATTAAACATATTAAACATTTTAATAGGGACTATAGACTCGCCTCAAGCAAAGAATCAATCCGTACAAGTAAGATCAAGTAATATCGAATCAACACTAGCGGAACCTAAATATAATATACTAGTATAGATTAGGCGCTAACAGATAAATCACATAAGTCTATCACGTAAGTCGCTTATCAATCATGTGCGAAGTTTTATAGATAAAACAGGATTTATCGAAATCATATAGTTATAAGTAATATCTTATATTTAGGCAAAAATATTTATTTTTGACTCGAGTAATTTTGACAGCCTTTCGGCGTAAACTTTAGTTTACCCAAATTTAACTTACTCAGAAATTCAACACACTTTCTACGAAAAATTCGACAGCCTTTGGGGCATCATTTCAAATTTTCCATTTTTAGTAAGACTCAAATCACACTCTGAATTCCCATATTTTCAACACTTTCCCATTTCATAATCAACCAATAGCTCATTTTTTCGCAAAACACTCACTTACAACTTTCAAGTAGTAAGAATCGCCAAACAAGTCCAATACGCACTTTTACCCTTTTCAAAACGTTTTCAACACTTACATACAACATTTAGTACTCATTTCGACACTCAAAATAGCTCTATTTAAGTCGAAAACGTCATTTCGACCATTATTAAATTATAGACAGCAAGTAAACGTACAAGTTTTTGGAAAACGTACATTTTTTATTAGGACAAACAAGTGACCATAACTTGCTCATTTTAATTTCGTTTTAGCTTATAATATACCAAAACGAAGGTATTAACTTGTATTTTCATAATCTCGTACTAATCTAGTGTCAAAACAATTTTTATAACTTTTAAGCTAGAAATAAAGTTCGGACACAAAGTTACATTTTTGTAAAAATATAATTTTGACCATTTTCAAACATAACCACTAGTAGTATCACTACTAGTTTTCACCAAACTTTCACAAACATAAATAATATGACAAGAACATGTTAATTTCATAGATCTATGAACATATCATCATATATTTTGTAAAAACTTCAAGTCTTACTTAAAAAATACATAGATTTGGTGGATCCATCCATAAAGCATATGGATCTAAAAGTTTATCAACATAAAATATTTTTCATCTTTTATTTTTATAAAAAACACATGATAATCAACATGCATGCATAAATCTACAAAGATATGCATGATAAATGAAAGAATCAAAATATGTTTAAGAAATAACATTATGTAGCGTATCTACGTGACAACAACAACCTGATCTACAAGCTAATCAACTAAAAATCAAGATCTACAAATAATCTTCAAACTTTCTCCAAAGAACCAAATAAAGAAAACTCGTCATTCTTTTTACTTGTATAAACCCTTGGTTATGTAAAACAATTGCTAAACCTTCATGAAATCAAGCTTGTAAAAATCAACAATGATGTTTTTTGTGTGTTGTGTTTTGGCCGAGACAAAGAAAGAGAGAAAAGAGATGTGTGTGTGTTTTTGAGGTGAATGAAAATGAGTGAAATAATAATAATACAATAAGTTAAAACCATGATGTATGCATGTAAATGTGGTAGTAAGTTAAACATAACATAGGCTAAAATTTTCAACTTTCCCCTTTGATGTTTTTATAGTTTTGGCCGGCTATGAGCTCCTACATAAAGGGTGAATAATTCAAAATTTTACTTGTAGTAATTAGTTAAAAAGTTTTTGGTAATTATTGGAAATGTATAATTAGGTTTAAAAATACGTAAAAGTTAGAAATTTAATGAAATAAATTAATTTTATAATTTTTCAATGAAAGACGATATTTTATGATTTATAAGTCATTTTACACATGCTAACGACTGTGAAACGTAAAAACAACGTAAAATACGAAAATACGCTACAAAAAATAATTATTCACTGAAAATACAATTTATTACTATAAATAGCAAAAATACTAAAATACGTACACATAAACATATACTGAAGCTAATAAATACTCAGTTCACTGAAAGAACGATCATCCAGTTAAAACTAAACAGTTAAGCACATAATTCACAGTTAACGAATAATCTCACGGGTTATCGTCAATTCATTGACTGTCATAGCATTTAGGTCAAATTTACAGAAAATTCTCAGAATGATGACTGAGCACAGTGTCAAGTCATTATATGTCCATAAATGATTTCTCTAGAAAACGCGGGATAACTTCTCAGTTGAAAAGCAGTTTAAGCACATAGTTGACTGAATAAAAGTCAAAGGGGAAATAGTCATTTAACGAGTCAAAAAATTATCAGATGTTATATTAATCGCCATCAGGCTTCTTCACAAATACTGGGTTCGATAGCCAAGTATGATATCTGACTGGCCTTACTTTTCCGGCATTAACCAACTCTGTCACGTCCCTCCTAACAGCCTGACTATTTTCCTCCCCTTGCGTCCTTCGTTCTTTAGAAACGGGGGTTGCAGCCTAATCAACCTCCAACGAATGCTTGATTATTCGTAGGAACGTCCGTCATATCGGAAGGTTCCCAAGCAAACACGTCAGTATTGCTTCGAATGAGGTGTATGAGCTTTATCCTACATTTCCTTGTAAACAACCTTTTGATTGTAACCAATTACTCTGGATAACCAGGGTGAACCATGACTTCTTCCGTTGAACCCCTGGGTGCCTTTTCTTCTTCTATCAATTTTTCATACTCAAGCATCCTGCTCAAATCTTCTCATTGCTCAATTGCCTTCTCTTTTTCTTTCTCTATCTTTTGGTTGTCCTCAATTAGTCTGCATTCGGAAATTTCCTTTGGACGAGTTCTTAAAGTGGATATACCATTTGGAGTCGATAATTTCATCATAGCATGAATGGTGGATGGTACAGCTCTGAGCTCTCGTAACCCTGTTCGACCTAATATGATGTTGTAGGGTGAAGCAGCTCGAATTATCGTAAAACTCATCACCGTTCTTCTGGCTAGTTTGTGCGATCCAAATGCTCTCTCCAACTCTATCTTTCCTAGCGGTGTCATCTCTTCTCCTAAGAAACCTAGAACTTTTCCAAGAGCCAAGGCCATTCTCCGTTGAATCGTTGGATCCAAGTTTGAAAGCAATGCTCAAACATTACTTGCATGGCTGCACCTTCGTCAATGATACCCTTCTAACCCAGTATCCCTCTGTTGGTCCCTTTAACACAATAATACTTATCAACCTTAAGTAATATATTGCTTATAGGATTCAAGTGAGTTGTTTTAACAAATCAATAACAAACTTAAAACGATTAAAACAACAATACCAAATACTTTTCAACGTATAGACATTTTAATAAGAACTCAATAAAGAATCTATAACCCACTTTGCTTGCGGAATAACAAAGTGGTTGAATGACAATGTTGGGTTATCTCCTCTACTTAAACTACAAACCAAGGTTATGAGTTTAAGTCTTAACCAATACGTTCATAAGCTTTTCGCCTTATGGTTTGGTTGATGTTAGGAGAGAATGGATCTTGGAAGAGTTGTATCTTTCGAGTACAAGAATTATCCAATTCTTTCCTAGATTCATCCCTTTTATAGGCAATGCATATTAGGGGTTACATATCACAAGTTACCATGCAAATATTTATCCAGTTGGTGGTTGAATGTCCATGTTGGATAAACAGTACAAAGTACAATTAAACTAATATAGAAAAAGATAAAAGTTGTACTTATAGTTAACTTAACAAGAAACCTTTTCAAATGAGATATGCTTTGACTTAAAGCAAATCTTTCCCGCGTAATGTAGACCTTCAGAATGACTGAAGTGTCTTCAGTATCCTAGAGGAGATCAACATCATTCAGTTTGGTATTGTCAGACCAAACTGAACTGAAAGCTCTTCTTCAGGACTTGTTCTTTAACAACTAGACCGCATAGTTACTGAAGCAAAGACTTCTTGTCTTCTAAGTTGTCCGGAAGAGGAAGGATGAACTTTCTTCAGCAAAACATTCTTCAATAGGAATCTTTGTTCCTCTGGTCATGTTTCAGCAGAGCCACCATTTTGCTGAACATGAAACACTTAGGGGATTTAATATTCAAATCCTATAGTTGCTTCAGTGTCAGTAAACACTGATCCAACACCCTCTACCTCAACTTCCAATATTAATGGTTCATCTAACGCCTCAGCATCACTTACCGGGGAAAAAGAAATAGGAGCGTTCAGCCAATCGACCTCTATTTGGCAAGTTCCTTTCTTTTCATTCCACTATAGCCGCTTCGCATCATGTTGATCGTCTTTACCTTGTAGTCACTACTACTGCCTCCTCATAGTCCTTGGTTGCCTTTGTTAACTCGAGAACGCAGATCCTTCACTAAATGATTTAGCTTGTCGGATTCTAGCGCGGCCTCCAGTAGCTTTCTTAACTCGTGGAAATCATTTTTGAGATGCCTTTTCCCTATGATAGTCGCAATACTTGTCAAGATTCTCTGGCCTCGTGATCCCTTTTATTGGCGTCGGTTGGGGTACTTGCAATTAAAGCTCCGTAGCCAAAATTTCCTTGGGGAATTTGGTCAACACCTCCAGCCCAAGACGTTGGTAAGGAATTATTTTGCTAAGATTTGACAAACCAGAGGCACATAAGGTGAATAATTGGCTTTTGGCTTGTAATCACCTTTTGGGTGATGCCGACCATGGTTCCTCGCCCCAGATGAGAGATACTTGTCTCCTTTATTTTATTTGTTGCCCTTTTCGCTTCCTTCACCCTGCAGAAACTTTGTGTTCTTGAATACCTCCTCGGATTTTGATGAAGTTTTCTACTCACTTCATCATTTCTGCAACGGTTCTAGGGATTTTGTCAAAGAAGCGTCGAGACAATTTCGGGCACTTAGCTCCGGTGATGAATGCATAGATCTTCATGACCTCCGGTACCCCTTGAATGTAGTTGGCCTCGTCTGTCCACCTTTCCTTGAATTCTGCTAATGACTCATGTGCCTTTCGGACGATGGAAGTGATTTCCATCGGATATTTTAGGCTTTTCCTTCTAAAGGCGAACCTTTCCAAAATTTTATCTTTCAGATCTTCCTAGTTGTCAACCTCTCAAACCATCCTCCAACTGCCTCATCCAGCGTTTGCTGGAAGAATCTACACCATACTGACATGGGCCATTCCCCGGAATTGGCTGCCCCAACAAAACAAGTGACATCGTCATTCGGGTCAGAAGCACCGGTATATAACTTTATCGTGGCCGGAAGAATATGCATCGGAGATGAGAACTCGATGATCCTCCGGGTGAAAAGAGAGGTTATGACCTCCTTGAAAGGCTTTTGCAACTCGTCCACTACATCCTTCGTCACCGTTTAGGTCTTTTGGACCTCATCGTCAAATACTAACTTTAGAGGAGATATTGTATTTCTTCCCCCAGCATTATGACGCTCCACCAACGAACGAAGAGCGCTCATGCTCTCGAGGATTTGCTCTTGTAAAGAGGGGGTGTCATTGCCCCCACCCCCAGGAAGACATTTTATGCTCCGGAGATGCGTGTGACGGAGATCCATCATTCGAAGGACCAGCCATAGAATTAGCTTAGGTGGATCGAGCATTGAGTCCCACGGATGGCGCCATATGTTGAAACAAAAATTCGCATGTGACTAAATACCTGGGAATCTGCTTCGTTCACGTATATAGGATGCTTGTATGTAGGTAGTTAACCTGAAAAAGATGAACAACACACGTTAGTCTCGTCCTAGGTTTGACCTCCGAGACCAAGCTCCGGCGTGAGAGTAAGTATCTAATATCGGAGTGGTATCCGACTTGGAATTCGGAATGATAGTATTAAGTGTATGAGTGAAATGCGAGTGTATTGTGTATTGTTGTATGCAATAAATATGGCAAAGTATTTATACTCGGACAAAAGGCAAACCTGAGTGACTAGTGTCATAGAGTAGGCGTGGTACACAAGACCGCAATTCCTGGCATAATATAAAGTTGACAGCGATCCGAAGGCCGGACCTCTAAGTAATGCTTAGTTCTTTCGGTAAAACGACGTTTCCTTGGATATGCGGGATTTTGCCAACTTTTTTCTCTGTCAAAGCCATACGCGAACAGGTTCAGAGGACGAGCCAACAAAATTTTTAGAAAAAGAACAAAAGAACAAAATAGTTTTTTTTTTTTTTTTTTTGAACTAGAAAGAACAAAATAGTTAACTCACTGCCATTTCTATGTTTAAATCCATGAGTTTCACAAGGATAATCTCCTTAGAGCAGGATTATATGACAAACACCACTGTAGTTAATTAACAGTGACTAAACATGCATAATATGACCCAAGTCTCTCAATTAAATTATTCGCAAAGAACTACTACTAGCTTGTTTTGACATTATGTTGTAGAAGAAAAAGACTAAACAGAAATAATGTAAAAATGGAGAAGAGATATTGTTTGGTAATTAGGATACATTAAAATCACGCCCCTCTGCAAACGCCGCCACAGAAACTGCAAACCTTACCCTGTTGCCCTCCTACCTGTCACCTTAATTTAATACCAACAAACACAATCTTCCAATACGATATTTTTCCTCACTCTACAGTCGTCTACCAGTTACATCAAAATATCATTCAATCTTATCCGTCCCATTACAATCCTACACTCTCTATGCTCTCCACGTGCCATCCCCTGTCAACTTTATATCATATTGGGATTGTCCTTGTACCGTAAAACCCGGTCACCTTTTCTCTCTCTTCCAAAAACCCGGTTTGGTTTTTGTCTAGGGGTCTAATGGGTCTAATCAGTTACCTTTATCTCAGAGTCAACGCCATGGTCGTTGTTGTTTGGTGCAGTCTTCTGTTGTAACGGGTCGGTCAAGGTAGAGACACTACACATGCATGAATAGTGTTTGTATTGGTAATGTGTATTCTTTTTCTTTTCTTTTCAATGCTTTGCAGCATGAATGGCAATGGTGTCAACTGTGTGAAGGTATTTGATTTATTACTCTACTAAGCTAGTTGCATCATTGCATGGTGTAAAAAGTAAAATTGAAACTTCTACTGTAGTTACTAACTTTTCAAGGTTGCAAGCTAGTACTAATGCATTATTCAAAGTTTGCAACCTACGATTCTAAAAGGATTCTTTTGAATAACATTATTTTGTTTTGTTTCCGAGTTGTTTCTCTTTTAAAACAGGGGTTCGTTAGGCTACCCACGATAGTCGGTCGGGAGTATCGGTCGATCGACAGTCGAACTCGGTCGACCTGTTGTGACGATCAAATCGAGTCGATCGTCGATTGAACTTACGGCCATTTCACACAAATGGCCGACGTATTTTATATTAAAAAAATATTAAAATTTAAACATATTACCCGGCCCCTATGAATATCTAATTTTGAAACCATTTCTCTTATACATTCTAAACTTTATTTTACATCAAACTATTTTTATACCATCTAAAAAATAATTCAAATTAAACGTGAACTTCCGTGAAAAAGTAGTTTTTTGTGAAGCTTATATACGCGTTTCATCGACGTATTTACCAAGAAAAAGTCAACAGATAAAAGCGTTTTGATAGGAGGTAACTGACTTTTATAGCAAAATATAAAAGGTTATGACTCCGTTATCTGCAAATGAAAAAGTACGATTCGTTTTAAAGTTGGTCAATTTCATCGATTTATAATAGTGTCTTACTTAAGCATTCAAGTAAGACTTCTGAAGATAATGTTTATCAAGAAGCCACACTCGAATATCGCATTCTTTATCATTCGGATTTTACATTATATGAATGTTGGAAACTTTTGAAACAAAGTCCCAAATGGAACGAGATTGAATTGCCAAGTTTCTTAAACGAGAAGTTTAAGTTTTTAAGTTTAATTAATTTTTATTATTATTATGTTTTGTAATGTTTTTATTTTAATGTACTATTTTTTATTTAATGTAATGTTTTTTTTAATGTTTTTATTTAAGTTCAAAATATTTAAAAAAAAATGGTCGTATTGTTGTAGAAATAAACCGTCTGTAAATTTTCGGAGAGAAAAAATGATGTGATAGAAAAAATAAAAATCATTTGTAGACGTCGTTGCATGCAACCTTATATCTTTTATTAGTTGATATTTCTAGCACAACCTTATTATGTGTATTTTTTAGAAATTCGAGTAATATATGTTATTTTCAGGGGCGGAGCTAGTATGGGACTAGTGGGTGCTAAGTCTCCCTTAATCAACCTATTTCACTTAATATTTATGTGTATTATAAGCCATTTTCTATTGTTTTCTACATTAGGCTTCTCTTATCACTATGATTTTATTGCCTTAAGTATAGTTAACCTCTTTTAACTAAAAACTCTGCCCCTGGTTATTTCATCCATAAGATAAGAAGATTTACATACTTTAAATGACAACTTATTTGGCTTACGCTTAATTATTTTTGCCAATGAAGAAAGGGTTAATGATATATAATAGCTACGTATTTTCATATTTGTTTTATAATCATATATAAACACAAAATATTACCCAAATACTTTTTCAACTTATAAAATTTGTTTCATTATCGTACGTTTGTTTACGTGGCATTACAGGCAACCAGCAAAGCAGGTAAAAAACATAATGGGGGCTTGTTTCATTCCCAAACACCCATTTCATCTTCATTTAGCTTCAACCCTTTATCACCATTGCACCCATCTTCATCGCAACCACCATCCTTCACCTACAGCCACGACCATCGCACGCACCATCATCGCCGCCACTATTCTCTTGTTGCCACCATCGTCGCAGCCTTACCGCCCTTCACCTGCACCCATCATTTCGCAACCACGACCATCACAGCCACCATCACCACCTTTCACCTGCAACCACCAACATCGCTGTCACAATCACCACCACCACCCTTTACTGTTGCCACCACCATCACAGCCACCACCGCCATTCACCTACAACCACCACCATCACTCTACCGCTCTTCTTCTTCTGCCACCATCATCGCAACCCCACCGCCCTTCACCTGCAGCCACTACCTCGCAACCACGACCATCACAACCACCATCACCACCACCACCACCTTTCACCTACGACCACCACCATCGCAACCACAATCACCACCACCACCCTTCACCTCCTGCCACCACCATCACAGCCACCATCGCCCTCCACCTACAGTCACTACCATCGCAGTCACCGTCACTACCACTACTTTCTCCTTTTGCCACCACCATCGCAGCCTCACTGCCTTTCACCTGCAACCACCACCTTACAACCACGACCATCACAGCCACCATCACCACCACCACCTTTCACATGCAACCACCACCTCGCAAAAAAATGACATGGCATGTACATGTGTCACGTAATGTGGAATTTGTAGGTAAAACATGTAAATTTGTTGATATCAACAAATAAAAAATAAGTTTGATAGATTTTTTGGTAATATTTTGACTTCATGTCTAATAATGGTACAAATGAGAAAGTTCGTAGTTATTATATGTCATTAACACTAACCCATGAAAGTTCGTACTTAATAATAATCGCAAGCAGTAAGCTTGAACTAAATTTTCTCCTTATTTTGGAAGCGTTTGAGACAAACAACCTCAAATGAAAATGTGAATTATAAGTATAGTATAATTTAGTCGTTTGTGCAAAACTTGCGTACTCTTTATTTTTCAAAATTTAAAACTATTGACAAAATTTGACAATGGGCCAGGTTTGGATTGCTAAGGCGGGATCATATTGAGATGGATATGATCCGTGTGCTTGATTGTCATACTACGTTTAACACGTTTAACCCACGCAATAACAAGGAATCACGTTGGGTTTGGGTTGGGTTGGGTTCGAATTGGCATGTAGAGATCACTTTGACCTTTACAAAACCACAAATACGAGACCATGACACTTTGAGTATGATCTTTCTTATTCTTTCGTCCATAATCAGGAGAGGTTTAGCAATATTGTTGGACGGCTGAAACGTAGTCATATTAATTCTGAGGTCAAACTTATACTTGTTTTACATTCCTACTATTTTTATCAAATAATACAAAATGAAAAAGAAAACTAGAATTAGGCTGTTTTCAGCCATATTCATATTATTATAGCTCATCTCTAAATTTTTAACACTTTTTAAGGAATATTAGCATGGTACTCGCACAATACGACGACATATACCGTTAATGATTTTTGAACGAACAAATGTTAAACTCTTGCTTATCAAGTTTGTATTTACATTAGTGTGAAAGTTGTAAAAATATTCAATTGAAATAAACCCAACAAAAATTACTAAACTAAAATTTAATAAAGATATTTCAAAATAGATGTTGAATTAAATAGTACAAAATTTTAAAAATTTTGGTGAAATTAAATTATGAAAAATATAAATAGATAAAAAAATATTTTGACACAAAATTAAAAATATTTTTAATAGGTTTTAAAAAAGTTTGTTACAAATATTGTTATAAATGGTGTCATGACATATAATGTAAAAAACTATTAACAACTTGCTTTATTTACTAAATAAAAATGGCTGAGAATTCAGTTTTATTATTTTTGGAAGGTCTATAAGCTAGTTATACTATCTACTTAGAGCATCCGCTATGATTGTTTTTGAAAAGGTTTATAAAATTATGAAGATGTTTATCATTTTATTAACCATATTGGAGATGAGGTTTATGCTTATGTGGAATGAAAAGATCCAACATCTTAAACCTTTTTAAAATTCAATGCATTTGAGTTAATTAGATTTGTCTATAGGTTTATACAAGTTTTAGCATAGTGGAGAAAGGTTTATAAGGGCATCTACTATGATAAACCTACATAGAGGTTTATAAAAGTGTCACATTTTATAATTACATTAAATCATAACATATTTCATATTACAAACCTATTCTCATTATGGTTAAACTTTTATGGTTTATATTTTTTTGGAAAGCATTTATTGAAAACAATGTCTTGGACCTCTTCATAATCCTAGATCTTTATGTAATATAGGTATAAAATGGTTCCTCAGTATAGATAAAAAAAAAGTTTAGACCTCTTCACAAAATTTTAGATTTATGTTTGAAATACCATAGTGGATACTCTAACATCAAAAAGTTTATGAATTAATGTTTTAAAGTGATTTGGCACTATTATGAATTTTTATAAAGGTTTATCATAGTAGATGCTCTTATCTTTATACATTTACTAAACATAAACTCGATTTATGAAACAATGATCGGAGTTGCAAATCTTTAAATGTGTTAGCTCCATATCTCCAAATATCGAGATCTAATGACATCTGAAGCAAATTTCATAAAAAAGTGTAAATTAGTGGAAACATTTTGACTCTGGGTGTCTTTTGACATCAACTATTGTCCACCTCATAAAGAATACCTCCGGCAACTTTCCTGGCCTAAAGGAGCAACACCTGGAGTGAGATGAGCCAAGACTCGACCCTCATGCCACAAAGTCTTTTCAATGTGCTCATAAATTTTACGAAAATAAGTACCGATATAAAGCGTAAAGCGAATGCCAAAAATAGATAGTCTTGATCAAGATTTGAAGGGCGGCAATTCCTTCTTGTCCATAGAGTGCTCGGTGCAGTATTAATGTCGCCCTACGATATTCTTATAACAAAAAAAAAAAAAAAAAAAAAAAAAAAAAAAAAAAAAAAAACTCTCCCTATAAAACCCATATAAGAGAGGAAGGTATCACAGCGAACACCAGCTCGTCGATCCCACATGGAGCCTCGCCGAGGCTCGCCTAGCCATGCCGCCACACCCCCCTATTCGCCGTGAAAATTTTCGAAAATCGAAATCTGAACGACGAGGAACGTGGGGTACCTTCTTCTTCTTTTTTCTTTTTTTTTCTGGGATTATTTGAGCCAAATCAAAGCCATGGATCATGGGCTGTATGAGATTTTTTCTTTTTTTTCTGGGATTATTTGTAGAGATCATAGATCATGGGCTGTTTCGAGGAGGTATTTTTATAGTATTTGTAATTTTTTATAATGTTTTTAATTTAGTATTGTATTTTTATTTTTATAGTGTATTTTAATTTATGTATTTATATTTTTAATTCAATAAAATGGATTTTAATTTGTGTGAAAATAAAAAAAATAAAAAAAAGAAAGAGGGAAGTGCAAAAATCATCCCTGTGGTATGTCGAAAAATCGAATTACATCCTTCGTTAACTTTTTGGACAACAGCCATCCCTCCGTTAGTGCGCGGGGCACAATACATCCCTCATGGACTAACGGTGCAAATGTTTTCTCGTTAAAAATTAACAAAATCTAAAATAGAGGGTATTCTTGTCTTTTTCCTTTCCCAGGGATGTATTTTGAACCTTATCATAAATAGTTTCAAAAAAAAAATATATTTTTGAAAAAAAAAATTTATTTTCAAAAAAAAAAAATTATTTTCGAAAAAAAGTTTTATTTTCTAAAAAAAAATTATTTTCGAAAAAAAAAATATTTTCGGAAAGAAAAGTTATATTTTCTAAAAAAATTATTTTCGAAAAAAAAAATTATTTTCGAAAAAAAAAATTTATTTTCGAAAAAAAATTTATTTTCGAAAAAAAAAATTATTTTCTAAAAAAAATTTATTTTCGAAAAAAAAAAATTATTTTCGAAAAAAAAAATTATTTTCGAAAAAAAATTATTTTCAAAAGAACAATTTATTTTCTAAAAAACTTTATTTTCGAAAATAATTTTTTTTTCGAAAATAATTTTTTTTTTCGAAAATAATTTTTTTTAGAAAATAATTTTTTTTTCGAAAATAATTTTTTTTTTCGAAAATAAATTTTTTTTTCGAAAATAATTTATTTTCGAAAATAATTTTTTTTTTTCGAAAATAATTTTTTTTTAGAAAATAAAACTTTTTTTCGAAAATAATTTTTTTTTTCGAAAATAAATTTTTTTTTTCAAAAATAATTTTTTTTTTGAAACTATTTATGATAAGGTTCAAAATACATCCCTGAGAAAGGAAAAAGACAAGAATACCCTCTATTTTAGATTTTGTTAATTTTTAACGAGAAAACATTTGCACCGTTAGTCCATGAGGGATGTATTGTGCCCCGCGCACTAACGGAGGGATGACTGTTGTCCAAAAAATTAACGAAGGATGTAATTCGATTTTTCGACATACCACAGGGATGATTTTTGCACTTCCCTCAAAAAGAAAAGATAACTGTGACACCCAAATGAAAAAAGGTTGGGTATATTATGAGTGAGGGGTATTTTTGTTAGTTGTGTTCATGATAGTGGCGCTGAGTTGACAGCTGACTGGGCAAAATTTTGAGAGGTGCCTTGTTGTGACACCCTCGTCTCTAACACACAACCAAAGGCCATACGTGTATCTATAATGCTATCTTAATTCTAAAGCAAGTGGAAATCTCGCCATTAGTCTGATTTAGCAGTCAAAAAGCAATCCAACTGGGTCATGGCCAGTCAAAATGCGACTATAAAAACAGAACGAAAACTGTGTATAATATCAATATTCAATATGGTAACAAAAGAATAGTAAAATATCGTCCAACTTTTTTGTAACAGAAAGAAAACTTTATCTTCGCAGAACAACCTCAAATCTCAGAGAAACTAGAATAAAAGCAAAAATCTATTTTCCGGTTTACTGTAATCAACTACTTATGACCAGAAGCAAAGGGCTAGTTTCCAAACACACCCGCTAGAAACCAACACCAAAACAGCAGAGGTATATCACGAAGCACCCATTACATATTACTAGTAACTTTAAAATTCTCGAAACCCAAACCTTGTTTACACTGCACAAAACAAATTAGACGTCAAGATCGAATTCATAACTGTAAGCAGGGACGGAGCTACACTTAAGCGTGGGTTGGCCAAGGCCCACCCCAAGTTCTCAGAGGTGCCACATTTTACATACCATTTACTTACATTTGATCCTATAAATTACATCTTGGCCCACCTAAAATCTCATAAACTTGAAAGCTACATACGAGCATTGTCTAATGCATGACACATTTATTATATACTTTTACTCATTCAAACACATAATGGATCTTATTTTACATTATCTTAAAGAATTATTAGTATTAGACTCTACAAATCAGTTTAAAGATACATTTTGGTACATTTTAAGTCTAATTTTACCATCAGACGTAGCTTATTAAGAAAATTTTAAAGTGTTATTATGCAAATCATCTTGGATAGTACCTATGATTCCAAACGTTTGAAATAGAAAAACGTATGTAACCTAATTTCTAGCAACGACCTTATTATGGTTAGTCGCGGTGTTGATATTTGGCCCACCCGTATATCAAATCCTGGCTTCGTCACCGACTGTAAGCACAGCAGTGACCCAACAAAACTTAAACAACCCCAAGCAAACTATTACTACCATCACTTTAATGAAAGCCAGCGAGGGGGGAAAGATGCCCCAAATGTTGTGTGTGTGTGTGTGTGTCTGAGAGGGAAGGTTACCTGATAACAGAAAGATCTGAAGCTAAGAAATAGTATCAGGAAAAACGTTTAAATCATCTGATCTGTGCTGGAGAACAGAGTAAACCAGATGCATCTGATCCAACCACTGCAAGGTCACAAACAGTACAAAGCTGTCCTTCCTGCGAAGGTACAAAGTGTGAAGTGCAGTATGGGCACACCACGTCCTTCTGTCCACGGTAAATCGGAACATAAGTTGACCCACAAACAACAAAAGGATTTCTGAAATCATAATTCAACTGCGAGGAATCCTTCATGTTCTTCTCAGCAGCTTGTATTACTGAGCGGGCATTTTTTGATTGGTTTTCAGCTGTTGGGTTGGTCTCCAGGAGCCTCCTAGCAAAATTTGACGCAGTGACGAGATTGCGGGCCTTGTAGCATACCATCATAGCATTCATCAAGGCAAGTCTCAAGTGAGGCAGCTGAAGGTTACAATGAGTGAAGTAAGCAGCCAACTCTTGCTGGCGAACAGGGTCGTCCTTCAATTCTCTTCTTTTAAGTTCCATTTGCAAACCCAGAACATATTCTTTTACAATAACAATTAGCTCCTTAACTTCATCCACCTCCCTTCGTGATTCAACTACAATCAGTGGAATGGTATGGAGAATACCCAAAAATAGCCGCAGAGCTTCACTAAACTTCCCATTAGTTGTGGCTTTGTAACCAGCCTTGAGCTTTTCTTCCAACTGAGAAAAACTGAAAATAAGTGCAGGAGGTGCTCGAACATTCGGGCTTGCTGATTCACTCCAACCTTTTTCAATAGCCAAGGAGATCACTGGAGCTGATGTGAAAGCGGGTAAGTAAGTATGACTTCCCGAATGAAGATCAAGAAACAATGATTTTAGCGGTGCAAAGTTCTTTATTCCCAATTGCCTGTTCAGCAAACGCATAGCAGTATCAAAGTTCCCTGCTGCAGCATGTTCACCAGCAAGAGATGATCTTTGAACCCAAATCTGACTCACTGGCATGCCAGCAGGTGGTGCCACAAATGTCGTGCGAGAAGCAGGATCAGTTCTTGGGGTATCAACATCAGGTGGAAGTTCAAGATCCTCAAGGTCCCAACCTCCTTCTTCATTATCTTCATGTACTTCTTCATCTTCCAGAACCATACTAATATCCCCATTTTGGATATTATCCACATCCACAATATCCAAATCTTCACCCCAATCAGCATCTGCAGCATCTTCATACTCTTCCTGTGCAGCTGCTCCACTGTCAAGACCACCCTCAAAGATCCCTTTCATGACCCTCAGTAACGGCCAGTCTCCACCACATAAAACAGGAGTTGGTGGCACTAAAAGAGAAGCAGACCTACCCTTTGGCATAGAAGGAACGTTACCGCTTAGTTTATCAGCAATTTCTTCAGCAAGATCAGTCAACCCATGGGTCTTGGCAGTAGCATATGCTAGTGGCAGATGACCAGCATTCTCCAAAATCTTAATTCGCTCTTTAACATCACCCAGGTACAAGGCATTATGAAACTGACCCATTACATCATTTTTAACCTCTGCAATTTTCATCATTTTCGACAGCTTATCCAAATTGCCTGTGATCAGATACAGGAAAGATAGCCTCTCAAAGTTCTTCGTCCTCTGGTATGCGTATTCCACAATACCAGCATTGCCCTGACGAAGGGCCTCCACACCTAGCCTATACCAGTGATCTTTCTCATCAATCTCTTTAGCAGAAGCAACAGCTATCTGGATGTTTCCACTTTCGAGTGCTAAATTGAAGCGAGTTCTTTCATCCTTCACAAAATGGAGAGCAACCTCAGGAAAACCTTTTTGCTGGAGATATGCAATCATGGCTTGCCCACACAGCTCTGAATTCCTTATCATGCTCATTACATGGTCATATCTCTTTTTCAGCAAAGACAGCTTAAACATATATTCAGTTGAATCAATGATAACCGGACGGTTTTTCCCATCTCGATCAAGGCAAAAGAGTGTATTTCTAAATATCTTTGTGATGTACAAAGGAACATCAAGGGTCTTTATAATTCCACTGTCTCCATTAGGTAAACAGTACTTGATGTGTGTCAACGTTGTGTATATGAATACACCATTATCATCCCAGGATCCACTTTTGACACGAATCGTCTCGTGAAGGGTGCATCGATGAACAAGTTTCTTATCAGCTATGATTACAGAGTGCTTGCTGAGCAATGCAACACTCTCCATGTCATTTGACCAAACAACGTACCTTATAAAAGAAGTTTGAAGGTCCCCAAGAACCAAACGCTGTTGAAGGTCAAAAATGACCACCCTGTCCTCTGACCTGCACAGCAAGTTGCCAGTACCGGCATAGAATATTGCATCAGTAGCCATTGGAAGGGGACTTTTCTTCACAATCTCATTTTTCAGGTTCTTGACTAGCACTTGATTGGTGCTCTTCTCAAGAACTGCAAATCTATTTCGGGCCACGAAAACTGCAGAGCCCCCAACACCTCTTTTTGCCTCTTGAACCGTATCACCTCTACTGAAGCTATCTTTGGGTACAATATAGAGTTCATATGATCCTCCATCTATATCTGAACATATCAAAACAGCATTTTCTGTGGGGCTATAAGAAAGAGTTCGAGGTCCCTGGTTCAAGCTGACAGAACCAGGCCTACGGATTGGTATAATTTGTGTCTCTTTCTGAGTTGAGTACTCATAAAAACGCAGAAAACGATCTTTGACGTAGTAAAGTGAATCACCACTGACAGAAAAAGCCGGGCGTTCCCTCTCCAACTTGAAAACTATCATGCCACTATCATGGCCAGCTGCCAAAAGGTTCATCTCAGGATGACACCCAAGAATCCAGAACCTGTCATGCTCCCGTCGAAAAGTTTGAAGGCCAGTCCTCTTTGTAGCATCCCAGACCCGTATGCTTTTATCCTCTGAATTTGATATAATGATGTCCTGTCTTGCATGAAAAAGAACGCATGAAACATTATTCATGTGACCTCTTAAAGTGTCTACTTCCCAAGCCTTGGTATCTGAAACACAAAAATATCAAGTAAATTAATTCTCAGTAGCCTAACAACAACGAATTTATAAAAGGAACTCAATGGACAGCTCCAACTATAGAAGCGATAAACAAACATGTCAGTCCAAATAAAAAACAATATTAGTCTTCCTTCCTTTAATTACTCTGTCAGTCCAAAGCAATTACTATCAGTCAATAATAATTAGGAAATACCGAGTATTTGTGGACCCCATTGTCTCTTTTTTGTTTTCTTATTTCTTATAGTTGCTTGAATATATTTTTGTTTATTTACTTGGTCATAATTGACTTATCAGTAGTCATATAAGATCATGCATAACCATTGCCGTTAACGAAGAGCTACCAGCAAACAGGAAAATGGCCTCTAATTCTTCACTAATATGTTCAGGTCACCCACGTAGTAACATAATAGATCTTAAAAAAACATATATAAAAGGCATGACTGCTCTAAAGAGTCATTTATTTGTACATTTTCTATAACTCTTGTTTACGTCTTTAAGCGCAATATCCCCAACCCTCAGTTAAAACAGAAAAAAAAGCGACCCGCACTGACCCACCTTTTTGGTTTTCCCAAGGAAAAAAAACATAATAGTATAAAACCAGGACCTGCAAAAAAATACATTCAAGGAAGAAAAACCATACCGTTCATTCGCCAGATCTTAACTTGGCGGTCATCGGCACCAGAGACGATAAGAGGGAGAGTAGGATGAAATGAAGCCCAATTTACTCCTCGATCATGACCTTCCAAGACATACTTTACAACAGCATCAACCCCACCAAAGAAATCTGTATTCATCTGACCCAAGCGAAGAATGTCATCAGCAGGAGAAGCTGATTTCTTTTTCAGAGCACCTATATCCCAAACCCGAACAGTTTGATCTAATGATGCTGAAACAACAAGATCCTCCTTCGGATGAAACAATGCACACATAACGTAATGGTTGTGCCCTGTCAATACAGATATACAAGTACGAGACTGCCAATTCCATATCCTGATAGTCTGATCGTCACTGGCACTAACAATCCAGGGGTTCTCATGATGAAACTGAACTGTACGGATGTAATCAAGATGCCCAAGAAGTGTAAATAAACACCTATGCAGTTTATAGTTCCATACTTTGATCTTGTAATCGTCTCCTGCATCAATCATAAGATCATAACACGTTTAATGCGGAAGCCTTTATCTCAAAAAAGACTGTATACACATTCAAGATAATCTAACTTACCAATATAAAAAACTAAATCCATTTATATGATTATGCTTTCATGGATCAGGGTCAAAGCGAAAACCATCTCACTTTTGAAATATAAAAAAAATAGGAAATTGCTACATGCAGCCCTAAGGGCTATGTTTAACATATTCAAACACGCATTAATTGATTGTACATTGAATAATAACTGCCCACCCGGCCAACCCTGCATGTGATCTCTCTCAAGTGACTCAATGTGCCACCAATTATGCACATTTTTGTTTCTTAAATGTAGCCCTTATGTCTGTTTAGCAAAACCCAAAAAAGAATGGGTTACATGAAACCTAATGCACCTGTCATGATTCAAGTCACTTCCAACTTTTACATATTATGTGCATCATTACAAGAAATACGGCTCTAGAACCATCTATATCAAATACAGTAGACAAGTCCCAACCATGACAATGGCCAAAACTTAATTTGTATACAGCTGTGCATGTCTGTCGGAATTCAGATGAGTCCAATTCCAACATTTCTGAGTAAATGGCCGAATGCTTCCATGTTAAAAAAGATCTCCATTCATTATTGTTGTTAAAAAATCCTTCAGTTTTTTTGAAAATAGTATCCTTAACCTTTAGAATTGTAAATCTAGCTTAATCTCCATCACTAAGTGCATTTAAAGGGTTCATTATATAAAAACTAATGAGAAATATGTATTTTTCAGACTCCAGATCCAAGTCACTTACATCTTTCTCAATTCTCAGATTATGTGCACTAACGAAGTAACTACGGATATGTATGATAGAGACGGTGTATTCCCAGATTTATCCAGTGCAGTCTAACTAAACCAGTTGCGACTTACGATTTGAAATTAAGCCATTCCTGTTATAAGCAAAATGTAAAACGCTTCATAAAACCTATCAATGCCATATAGATCTCCTTAATTTCCATATCATTATTAATCATAACAAAGTAACAGGGCACAACGACTATCCCGGTCAAATATAGTAGTGAACTTCTGGTCCTCACAATGGCTAAACTTAGATTTTCTATACGCGACAATACATATCGGGTCAATATTCACATCAGTCTGAATAAAGCAAACACGGAAAAACTGGCTTTACTGCAGCAGTGAACGTTCATCAACTATCAGTATATGCAAGAATAACTTCATAAAACTTACCGTCAAAGTAGTGTGGCACTATGGTCTGTCTACAGCTATCGCCTATCTATAATACTATACAAATACAGTGCCTGTAGATGTGCATATTCATATCATTCTGATTAATCTAATTAGGAGTAGAAACAAATGCATTTGTGCTACATACATTGATGTATTTATATTTTATATTTAGATAGATCAGTGCCCAGTCAAATCCCTTTTCAATATTTAAAAATGTACCGTCAAAGTCCAGATCCACTCATCCAAGTCACGTTTACAGTCATTTACACATTTCACACATCATACGTATCAATATTCATAACAAACAAATACGGCATTTCAACATTTTCCATATTCAAACCAGTAAAACAGAAGTATAACATAACAGCATGATCATATAGTAATGCATCACAATAGAGACTACGTAAATCATAACAAACTAATATTTACCATAGCATAACAAAGTAATCCGGCACTACCGCTATCTCACGGACTATGTAACGTCCAGATCCAAGTCACTTAGTAACATTTTATGTAAATCATTAAAAAAAACTAATACTACACAAAACCTACATCTATCTATATAACCAGATCAGTCAAATAAAACTAACTACAAGTAAAAAACAAACCTCATTTGTGCTAAAACCTACATACCACACATAACAAACTAATATTAATACCGCGCTACACCTACGGCCATCTATATAACCAGATCAGTCAAATAAAACTAATTACTATGAGTAAAAAACAAACCGCATTTGTGCTAGAACCTCCATATATTTCCAGATCCAAGCCATACCACACAGAACAAACTATTACCGCACTACCGCCATATCCATCTATATAACAAAACTAATTACGAGTAAAAAACAAACCGTATTTGTGCTAAAACCTACGTACATTTCCAAATCCAAGAAATGACGCAAAGAACAAATTAACACCGCGCTACATTATATAATCAGATCAGTCTAACTAAACTAATTATCAAATAAAAAAAATTCATTCACGCTAGTACCTAAACTAAATGTCCAGATCCAAGTCATAACAAACTAATACAATACCACGGATAAAATAAGATCAGTCTTTCAAACCTCCAGAAACGAAAAGTGGCTGAGATTTATGTAAATATGAACAAATAAACGAATTATGTATTATGTAATGTACGGATCCACGTTACTTAGCAACATATTGCATAGATCATAACAAACTAATATCTATAAGATATAATCAGATCAGTCTAATTAAACTAACTAACTACTAAAAACAAACGCATTCACACTAAAAACCTAAACTAAAGTCCTGATCCAAGTCGTAACAAACTAATGTACATGAATAAAATAAGATCAGTCTAATTCAAACCTCCGGAAACGAAAAGTTACCGAGATTTATGTAAAAATGAACGAAAAACTAATGTCTATAAAATATAACCAGATCAGTCTAATTAAACTAATTAACAACTAAAAACAAAGGCATTCGCGCTAAAAACCTAAACTAAAGTCCTGATCCAAGTCATAACAAACTAATACGACACCACGGAGATTTTTGTAAAAATGAACAAATAAACGAATTATCTAATCATAACAAACTAATGTCTATAAGATTTAACCAGATCAGTCTAATTGAACTGATCAACAACTAAAAACAAACACATTGGCGCTAAAACCTAAACTATAACATATAAAGGAAATTCGAAGCGAAAAGGGACCTCCGGAGACGAAAAGAGGTTGAGATTTATGAAAATGAACACCGCGAACAGGGCCGTCGTGCTCGTCGAAGCGATCAATCAAGCTGCCAACTCGATAATCCCATAACTGAATAACACCGCTATGTAATGAAGTTAAGATCCATGGTCTCTTGCTGTGGAAACTTAATCCTTTCACTCGGTTACTCTTCGTTTCGAATTTCGTCAACATCTGTCAATTGAAATTCAAAATTTGATTAAATGATTTGATTTGATTGAAATGAAATTAGGGTTTGGAGATGTGTGATTATTGCCTTTTAGATCTGATGATGATGATGATGATTTGTATGTAATGTTGACGGTGGGTGGGTTGATTTTTGATTTATTTGGGAATTCAATTTGTGAGAGAAGTTTGTTTGTTTGTTTGTTTGGTGGTGGGATGTGGATCCCTCCTGTGGTTACACTCTCGGATCTGAGAAATCAGAGTTTTTTTTTATTACTTACTTTATTAAGGATTTTGATTAGATGATGCAATTACCCTACTTTTAACTTTTAATGTTCGCGCACGTAAAATAAAAAATAAATTAAGTGATATATAACATTGATGTAGACTAAAAAGTAAATTAACAAAGATAAATAATTGGATCTTTTGATTCAACAAAAATGTCAGAAACAATTTTGCTAATAATCGTTGATTCTGAAGAATGCCCGAAAATTAGGGTAAAACACGGCAACACAACGGCCGGTGGTTTAACTTTTATTAAACTGATAACTGTCTTGCTAGGGTTACAGCAGATTCATTAAATAATGACTGCAAACAAAGAAAAACCTTAAAAATCCAACGGGCTGGACCGTAGCCCAATGACAAAGTCCAACTGAAAGTGAAAAAAACATAAATATGCAAAAAAACTGATAGTAAAAAGTCTTTTCGGGCCTTGGAAAATCCACAATCAGCTAAAAGGTGGTTACAGCGTCGTCGGCCGCCTTTTTACGCACGTTTTGACAGGTCACGGGCTGAAAACGGACTTAGGATGCAAAAGTTATGCCCATTTTACTAAACCCCTTTTCGTCACGCGATCTCGGGCCTCCAGAAACAAGTCAGCCCGTTCTTCAATACTTGGGCCTCCATCATTCCCCCTGGATAGAAAAAAAAGTGTTTGGGTAATAAATGGAGATAAGTGATTATTTGCGTTTAGAAGTTCCAAAATGGAGTTTTGAAAAAGTTAGTGATGAGCTACTTATTTCATTTTCAAAATGGAGTTTTGGAAAAGTAAGCTTTCAAAATGGAGTTTATTATCAAATAATCAAATTTGCCAAACACTCAGAAAAGTGATTATTTGATTATTGCGATTTCAAACTGGAATATCAAACAAACATTATTTTTTAAAATGGAGTTTTCAAAATGATAATTTTACAAAATAGAGTTTTCAAAATAAATAATTTGTTTTCAATAAACACATCCAAACACCCACTTAGTACAACTCACTTGACAAAGTCAGTGTAACAATTCATTTTCACTTATCTCCATTTATTACCCAAACACTTTTCTAGGGTTACAGCAGATTCATTAAATAATGACTGCAAACAAAGAAAAACCCTAAAATTCCAACGGGCTAGACCGTAGCCCAATGACAAAGTCCAACTGAAAGTGAAAAAAACATAAATATGCAAAAAACTGATAGTAAAAAGTCTTTTCGGGCCTTGGAAAATCCACAATCAGCTAAAAGGTGGTTACAGCGTCGTCGGCCTCCTTTTTACGCACGTTTTGACAGGTCACGGGCTGAAAACGGACTTAGGATGCAAAAGTTATGCCCATTTTACTAAACCCCTTTTCGTCACGCGATCTCGGGCCTCCAGAAACAAGTCAGTCCGTTCTTCAATACTTGGGCCTCCATCATTCCCCCCTGGATAGGAAAAATTCGCCCTCGAATTCCCAACTGTATCATCAGCTGAAGAATCACCACGGTAAGGCAACAAGTGCTTCACATTAAAAAATCAGAACAACGAATATGACTTGGCAACTTCAAACGATAAGCATTTGAGTTCATCTTATCCACAATTTCCACTGGACCAATCTTCTTAGCAGACAACTTATTATATTCACCAACTGGAAAACGATCCTTAGTCAAAACAGCCCACACAAAGTCTCCTACTTCAAAGTCAACATGTCTCCTCTTTTGATCTGCATCCTGCTTGTACTTCGAATTAGCGCGAACCAAGTTGTCACGAACAGATTTATGAACATCATGCAACCCCTCAACAAAATCCTGCACTTTCTTCGGAACAGACCTAGAAATCTGAGGAGTCATAAGATCAAGATGACCACGTGGCTGAGCAGAATAAACCACCTGGAAAGGACTAAACCTAGTGCTCCAATTAACAGCATGATTATGAGCAAACTCAGCTTGATACAACTTCTGATCCCATGCCTTCACATGATCACCCACCAAACACCTTAACAGGTTACCAAGGGACTTGTTAACAACTTCAGTTTGCCCATCAGTTTGAGGATGATAAGCACTACTAAAATTGAGTTGAGTATTCACCATCTTCCACAAACTACGCCAAAAATGACTCAAAAACCTGGTGTCCCGATCAGAAACAATGGAGGAAGGTAAACCATGTAAACGGTACACATCCCTAAAGAAAAGTTGGGCTACATTAACTGCATATGTCGTCTTCTTGCAATGAATAAAATGAACCATCTTAGAAAAACGATCAACAACAACAAATATTGAATCATTACCCCTTTGAGTACGAGGTAGCCCCAACACAAAATCCATGCTAATATCAACCCAGGGCTGCAAAGGAACTGGCAAAGGCATATAAAGTCCTGCATTAGTAGCCGTCCCCTTTGAAACTTGACAAATACGACACCTCTTGACGTAACGATCCACTTCCTTCCTCATAGTAGGCCAAAAATAAGAAGCTTGAACCAACTGTAAAGTGCGATCACGACCAACATGTCCTTCACCATGCAACTCCTAAATAATTTTCAAGCGAAGACTTGAATCAGGAATACAAAGTTGATTCCCTTTGAATAGGAACCCATCATGTATAACAAAATCTGTTTTCTCTCCGGCTTGCAAATCCTGTAGAACAACTGAAAAGTATGGATCCACAGTCACCATGTCACGAATGACATCCAGTCCTGGAACATCAACCTGCATGGTTACAAGTAAACCACTTCTCCTGCTTAAGGCATCATCAGCACGATTGGAAGCACCCGTTTTGTGTTTCACCACAAAAGTAAATTTCTCAAGAAAAGCCAACCAACGCCCATGCTTATGTGAAACCTTATCTTGAGTACGAATATGCCTTAAGGAATCATGGTCAGTGAACAAAACAAACTCCTTATGAAACAAATAATGGCGCCAATGCTTCACAGCTTGGACCACTGCATAAAACTCCAAGTCATAAGTAGAGTACCTCGACTTCGGCCATGTCAACTTCTCGCTAAAATAGGCAACTGGCTGCCCACCCTGACTAAGAACTCCACCAATTGCAACCTTAGAAGCATCAGTATGAAGCTCAAAAACTTTAGAAAAGTCGGGCAATACCAGGATTGACGTTGTAGTAAGCTTTTCCTTGACAACCTGAAAAGCCATATCTGCTTCCTCCGTCCACACAAATGACTTACCCTTCATACAGTCTATCAAAGGGGCCATAATGGAACTGAAATTAGGGATAAACCGCCTATAGAAAGAAGCAAGACCATGGAAACTTTGAACTTCAGTAATGGTAGTTGGAGTTGGCCACTCCTGAACAGCTGCTACCTTAGACTCATCCACCTGTATGCCATCACCAGAAACAACATACCCTAAAAACAAAACGTTAGGGGTCATGAACACACACTTCTTCGTGACTGCATAAAAATTGTCCTTCTAAAGCAAGGTCAATACCTGCCTCACATGATTGACATGCTCATTATAAGAAACACTATAAATAAGAATGTCATCAAAATAAACAACCATAAATTTGCCAATAAAAGGCCTGAGCAGTTGATTCATCACACACATAAATGTGCTTGGTGTGTTTGATAAACCAAAAGGCATGACCAACCACTCATACAACCCTTCACAGGTCTTGAAAGCGGTCTTCCACTCATCACCAGGTCTAAGACGAATCTGGTAATACCCACTCTTCAAATCCAGCTTCGTGAAAATGGTAGCACCACTAATCTGGTCAAGCAAATCATCAAGGCGAGGAATAGGAAACCTGTACCTCACAGTAATCTTGTTGATCGCTCGACTATCAACACACATACGCCATGTACCATCCTTGTTTGGAGTCAATAGGGCAGGAACAGCACACGGGCTCATACTCTCACGAACATGACCCTTGGAAACCAGCTCCTCAACCTGCCTGCGCAACTCCTCATGTTCTCCCGGGCTCATCTTATAATGTGGCATGTTAGGCAACTATGACCCAGGCTCTAGATCAATATGATGTTGTATGTCACGTAATGGTGGCAAACCATCAGGTAATTCATCAGGGAAAACATCAGAGAATTCCTCAAGTAAAGGGATCATGGCTTTAGGAACTTTACCGTATTCAGAAAACCTTCTTCCCTATTAATACAAAAACATCACCTCCCACCTCCAGCTCGTCTTCGAACTGCGAAAGAGTTAGTAAAGTACCAGTGGGTTTATTAACTACTTCCTTATGTTTATTTGGTATCAAAGTAATCTTCACACCCCCAAACAGGAAACTATAAGTATTAGTTCTCCAATGGTGAGTTACATCACGGTCATACTCCCAAGGTCTACCCAACAACAAGTGACAAACATCCATAGGTATCACATCACACCAAAGATTATCCTTATAAGTTGTTCCTACAGAAAACGGAACTTGGACACGCTTGCAAACAGTTATCTCCCCACCATTTTAAGCCACTTTAAATTATAAGGTTTGGGACGATCTTCAGTTTTCAACCCTAATTTCTGGACTGCTCCTTCGGCTATCAAATTATCACAACTACCTGAATCGCATACAAAAGTGCAAACCTTACCATAATAGTACAAGTTGACTGAAAGATGTTGTGTTTGAGCCAATCATCACCATCAGCTTTAGGTGTTAAGCAGGAGCGCCTTACTACCAAATTTACCCCCACATCTCCAGACACATACTCCTCCTCATACTTAGGTTCTGCATCATAAACTGCGTCTCCCACGTATTCATCACAAGCTACATCATCATCTTCCTCAGGTTCAATAAATAACTGCCTCTTCCCAGCCTTCTTACACTCCGACTATCAATGACCAAGTTCACCATAGTTAAAGCACTTGAACCCGCCACTGCCGGTCGCTTTAGAAACTGGTCCAGTATTCTCACCAACTACTTTAGCCTGACTTGGGGCAAAACAGGATGCCGCATTACCCGAACCAGAAGCACCTGCTATTGCAGGAGAAGAAGAACTCCCTACTCTTCGGTTCTGCTTCTCAAAAGTCAGTGCACGTTGATACGCTTCAGAAAGTGTCATCGGATCAAACATGTTAACATAATGCATGATCTGGACTCTTAAACCACCAATGTATCGAGAGACAAGCTGATCTTCTGTCTCTTGAACGTCATTCCTTGCAAATAGTTGGTAAAATTAGGTCGTGAAATCTTCAACAGACTTGGCCCCCTATTTCAGATTCTGTAACCGCTGGTACATCATTCGCTGGTAGTTACGAGGAATAAAATTATCCCTCGTGACTTTCTTCATCTTCTGCCAACTCGTGATCTTTGACTTCCCAACTCTGTTCCTCGTCAGTTTCAATTGTTGCCACCACGCGGATGCCCGACCACGTAACTTGGTAGCGATCAACGAAACCCTTTTGTTTTCTGGAACTTCTTTAAATTCAAATACTTCTTCAACAACAACAAGCCAATCAATAAACTCATCAGTCTTTAAAGTGTCCCCATTAAACTCGGGAATATTAACCCTCATTCTAGTCTCCCAACGCCTATCATTATTCCCACTGCGATCTCTCATCCGTCGCCCTACTGATTGTTTATCATCAGACAAACCATCACCAAACGGATTTTCTTCCAGATCTGCATCTTCGTCCTCATGACGGCGATTACGAGGCCTCCTATTGCTCATCAAAGTGTTCACCTGGTCGGTCAATTGATCAAACATTTGATCGAATCGCTCCTCCATTCTGTCCATCATACGCTGCTCAAATTCCTGTTCATTCACATCGTGAATATGCCTAGTTCTCCTTGGAGGCATCTTGATCAGGAACTGTGGCTCTGATACCAACTGATGTAGACTAAAAAGCAAAGTAACAAGATAAGTAATTAGATATGTTGATTCAACAAGAATGCCAGAAACAATCCTGCTAATAATCGTTAATTATGAAGAATGCCCGAAAATTAGGATAAAACACGGCAACACAACGGCCAGTGGTTTAACTCTTATTAAACTAATAACTGTCTTGCTAGGGTTACAACAGATTCATTAAATAATGACTGCAAACAAAGAAAAACCCTAAAAATCCAACGGGCTGGACCGTAGCCCAATGACAAAGTCCAACTGAAAGTGAAAAAACATAAATATGCAAAAAACTGATAGTAAAAAGGATTTTCGGGCCTTGGAAAATCCACAACCAGCTAAAAGATTGTTACAGTGTCGTCGGCCTCCTTTTTACGCACGTTTTGACAGGTCACGGGCTGAAAACGGACTTAGGATGCAAAAGTTATGCCCATTTTACTAAACCCCTCTTCGTCACGCGATCTCGGGCCTCCAGTCAGCTCGTTCTTCAATACTTGGGCCTCCATCAAACATATTTTTTTAAATCATCTAATGTTTACTAGCTGAGTACCCGTGTAATGTGGCGACGGGTACTCGGTGAATAATTTTGTAAGCGGGTATATATTTTTTCGTTTATATATTTTAGCGGTGAATAATTTCTACTATAGTTGTACCGTTATAAAATCTTTCTCGAAAATGGATGTATAAATAAGTTAACTATAATACAAGAAATCCTTAAAAACTTGCAAAGAAATAGAAAAACAATTTGTGTATGCTTTTGTTTCATGTAAGTTTGGTTAGAGTGTAAAAAGCTATGACTTTGATAAGTCATAAACCTTACGCCAGAATATGAGCTCATTTTAAGATGTGGGCTTTAGTTAACTGTGTGAAAATGATTCATTGCTGAATGTCAAATATTGAATGCTTTAAACTTCAAAATATCACTATATCGATATTAGATACTCTTAGCCTGATAGTTGTGTTTTTAGTCACTTGTTTTAGGAAAAACAAATAACCGTGGCAAGTATTAAACTCGACGATTTAGGAAAACCGACAAGTCGAATAAATGCGGGTTCGTTCTCGAAGGAGGTGTGTGGATTAATGTGCCAAATATATAAAATCAATTTTGGATTAGTGACGTTTTTGGTTGAGAAGAGAAAAAGTAAAGACGAGCTACGATTACGATTAAACTACGACGTTGACGTAAAACGATGACGTAATTACGTAAAACGCGACGAAATTAAAAATTAAGCCTAAAAATTAATTAAAAATTTAAACTAAGTCTAAAATAATATAAATAAGAATAAAAATCCAACAAATATATTTTAAAACCTTTTATTAATTAAATATTCAATTTTAAATGCTAATTAAAGCCCTAAAATTAAATATAATTAAGAAAAAGCCCAAAATATTATTTTATTGAACTAATAAGTCACTTATAGTATTTAAAGACTAAAAAGTATTTTTCCTAAATTTTTAAAACTATTTTTCTATTTTTAAAACACTAAAAACTATTTTTAAACTAAAATAATCATAAAAAATAATAAAATAATGCTAAAAATGATTTGACAATTTTAAAAATCCTAAATTATACTAATGAACAGTAGAAAAATGAAAAAGTTTGAAAAATGTAAAAATTTTCACTAAAAGACAAAACTGATATTAATTTAAACCCTAATTAATCTAAATTTAATTCTAAAAAATAATTAAAAAGTGAACAGTAAAAACTTTTTAAACTAAAAATCTTAATTTATTTTTCTAAGTCTATGAAAATTTTTAAAACTGAAAAATATGAATTTTCTACACTAAAAGACAAAAACAGAAATTTAAAAAGTAATTAAAATAGCAATTTAATGTAAAAAATACTAAATGAACAGTGACATAAAAATTAAATAGACAGAAAAATAAAAAATAAAATAAGAAAAATAATGAAACTAGTTTCAAGTCCTAAAACCTATTTTTGCCCACAAAAGACAAAAAAATCAAGTTACTGAAAGTGACATGTGCCTTGTTTCTGTTTTTTAGTGAAGCAGTGGAAACTTTAACACTAGCAAGGGGAACTCAGTTCCCACTGCTAGTACAAATTTTGGGTCTGGTGACTGATAAGCTTATAGATTGGCTTATTTTGGACAATAAGGCACCCCTACACTCAGTGGAGTGTAGGGAGTCTAAATAATCACAAAAACACACAACTAACAACACAAAATCACACAGAAAAGGCAAAAATAAGTGACTGATATAGCTATGATTCTTCTGATGAACAGTAACCTGAACTAAATTGCACAAATACGAATTTCAAATGATCAAATCTTGCATACAAGTTTACCAAATCACATAAAATTGATCTAAAACCCTAGATGGACCTAATATCTAACAACTTTGCAAGACTGGTGAGCAATTATCATCAAAAGCAAATAGAAAAATGGCAAAAGGAAATTAAGCCATATTCTACCAAATTTTAACATGCAACTTTGTTTAAAACCTATCCAAACTAAGAACCAAAACTAAAATAAACCTAATTCTAGCACAAGAGGTGTGTCTAAACTGATTTTAAGCCAACAATGTGTCACCAATCCTAGCTAAAATGCAAATCCAAACACCCCCTTATAACTGAAAAACAATTTTTATCAAACCAAGAGCTTATAAAACTTAACTAAACAGACCTAAATCACTTCTAACATGCAAATTAACCCTATATGAACATAATCAAAGCTTTAACTAACACAAGAACAGTCATCCATAGAATCCACATAAAACTCAAATTTTTAAAACTGAAAACAAGGTTCAAGCCTATACCTTGAGAGACCTACATCCATGCCTCTCTATGGCAAGCTGATGCCATTTCCTTTTAGCTAAAAGAGAAGAGCTTTTGGGAAGAGGGAAGGAACTGTCTAATGTAGAGAATGATGGTGGTGGTTACAAGAACCTACAACACCCAATATGTCTTCCACCTGTTTAAATTCAACAAAGAAAGAAAAGATTTCAAGTAACCAAAAACTTGTATAAGCTTATAAAAGCTTATACAAACTTTTGCTACAGTAAGATACAACCAACAAAACAAACAGAGATAACCAGACTTCTAACCAATAAAGAGAGAGTAACAAAGTCCAAGCTGTTGTAGTTAGCTTCGGTTGTCACGTCAACTAACTCCAAGAGCTTGATCCTTTGGGTCCAAATCTTTCAAGAAAGACTATGAGTTTTCTGAAATTTTGTAATGTGAAAACTATTGATAACTAAAACCATTTTTTGCAAAATAACTAAAACATTAAACTTATCAAAGCTATAATGGAACTCAGAAGTATATCTCAACTGAATTGTTTAAAAATTACTCTAAATATTCAACTTTTTAAAAAGATTACACAGAGATATAAAATCTGGAACAAGTGATATGGGACACATACGTCCCATATTTATACAAGATAAAGAAAATTCTAGATAGACAAAACCCTAACTACAATTTTCCTAAACTGCCCTTGAGAAAAGTCTTCAATCTTGGTCTTGGTCAAAGAATCTTGTGACTTTGGCAGGAAAACATGTGATGCCAGCTTGATATCTTGATCTTGAACCGTTGGTAGAACATTGGGGACCAAGGAGTTGCTAGGAGACGTTCATTTGGTCGGGTTTTGGGTCTTGGGAAGAAAGTGATGGGCAGGGGAGGCCACGTGGGGAATGTGAGGTGATGGGGGGACCAAAACAAAGGTGAGGTTTAGGTGAGGGGAGTTTTAATTAGCAATTTGGACATATTTGGCCTATAACCCTTTGATCTTAAGTCAATTGACCCTGGGTGAGATTAGGGTTTAAGGGGTGAGTTGGGGGTGGTTTAATCCGGTTTGGGGTAATTAACTTTTTAAAAAGTTGTTAAAGGAGGGAAAAGGGTTTAAAACAGGTTTAATAAATTAAACCTGGGTGGAGTGTGACGTGGAGGAGAGGTGTAGTGTGATTGGGTGAAAAATGGGAGTGGGGTGACGTGGAGAGCTGGGAGTGGTGGGGCGAGGTTTGCTTGTCTGCCCAAAACAGTCCCTATACTCCTTCTCTCTTGTCTCTTTGTTTTAAACAGCCAACAATTCTTTTTCCTTTGTTAACAAGTTTGCTCCTCTTATCAATTTTGGCACAACATATTTTCCAACTTTGAATAAGGACTAAAATTGCAATAAATGCAATGTACAAGGGCTATTCATGCAAACTCTTGTCAATTAAGGGACCCAATGTGTAATAATGAGTTTTACAAGGGTTTAAATTGACAAGTCTTCAAAAGCTGAGGGACCAATTTTGCCACTTCTTCAAACTTCAAGGGTGTTTTTGGAAATTCCATTCTTGGGCCCGGTTCTTTGTGCGACTTCGTTTCCCGTGTTCGTTTTTGCTTCATTCTTGTGATCATTTGTTGATTTCATGATATCCATACCTAAAATACACAATGAACAAACACAAGTGTATATTTTGGTATTTTAATGATATTTTAAGCGTTTTAAGCCCGATTTGGACGATGAGACTATGTATAAATACAGTCTCATCACTCCCCCATACTAAACCATTGCCGTGTCCCCATGCAATGCTAGAATTAAGTATCGTAGCACTTCCAAAATTCATTTTATGATGACATTTATTGAAGACATAAACTTAAATAAACTACTACACGTGTTTTAGACATAATGTAATTTTTCATCACGATTAAGTGACTTTTAGGGTCAAAGAACAAGAACACATAAATGCTTCGTTAGAAATAATTTCGTCGTCCTCGATTTTCACCCAATTCCATGCTAAGCGTGTAACGAGATCATTGTTGTTATAAGTTAGCAACACGATCACATCTCATGAGTGTTAATTACGAACCTAAACGCCCTTATTCCTACTTGGTATCTCTTATATTTTATTTTGTCTTAATGATCACGAGGATACATCATTGACTTATGCGTGAATAGAGATTAAGTCTAAAAATAGAAACTTAACGGTGTAACCAAAATCATTAAATTAATAATTCATCCCAATAGACAACGATGTCAAAAAATTAAGTCAACAAGAAGGATCGATAAACACGGTTTTATAACGGTTTTGAACATGAGACTTATTACCAAGACTTTTATACGCCCCCTAACGGAAGGGCCTTATTATCTTTGGTTTACCTCCATCTTTTATTCAACTTCGCCATGAAGCTTTTATTATGACTTCGGTCTTGCCTTGCCTTTTATTATCCGCCTCATCGTTTGTTTTATTAGCCAAAGACGTATATCCTCACGCTAAAGCGAATTTTGGATCTTTAAAGCTTCAAAGATTAAGGCTTGATTCACTTTCAATTTGGGCATAGATTTTTCGGCCTTGTGAGCTTCAAATTTTTTGCTTAATTTAGGTGAGCACTTGAAATCTTATTATTAGGTGAAGCTTTCGATTATTCGGGTGCCAATACTTCAAAACCGTGACGCTGGCGATACCTTAATGTTTTCCCAATTTAATTACATGGAAGCTACTAAAACAAATTAGAAACCAACAATAGTGACTACACCGCTAAATCAATATTTATTAACAATTTATTATACAAAAGCGTGGGGAGAATAAGCTAATAGTTACTACACATGAGATCGTGACGATTACGAGACTTATAAATAACTCTATCATTTCTCGTCCTCATTTAAGAGACTTAGCCTAAAAAGTTAAGGAATCGAAGCTAAGTGCTCAACACGCACGGTCGAGTCAAAAATTACTCTTATTCTCACCATCGGAAAACCTACATTCGTGTCTTAAACACTTATGAAAAACTAGAAAAAATTTAAAATTTGGCCATTTTTAGCCTTATTTTGCATAAAACGATAACAAAAAGATGAAATTTGGATTGCGTGTTGACCTAAGCAAGGTGAAGTATCTACTCACCCTCCCATACTAAAACTAAACATTGTCCTCAATGTTTCGAGTCTAGGGGTGAAAACACCCCCATACTAGAGACGAAGTCGAATGCTTAATCTCGAGCATGGAAAGGGTAAAACGAATAACCTAAAAGCCGTTTATGAATTATGCTAATAAGATAAACGTTAGAACATAAAAGGATATCATCGGATATCGGAATCTCCAAAGGCAACGATCGAAGCTCGAGTGATCCGTAAAACGAACACGAGAGGCTTCAATGATGACGATGAACCTAATGAATCACAATCACAAACAACCACGAAACAAAGGTTGGAAGAGCACAAGTCCCCTCGTTACATTAATCTAAGAAAGTGATAATATGTACAAGGATAAGCATGAGAATCCCCCACGAGGCACCTTGTTTTTGATAACCGAGTTAAAAGCTCGACTCGAATCCCCATAAATGTGATCATTTAGGGATAATCTTGGTATGGTCATTTTTTATGGGGCTTACATGATAAACAATGCCCAAAAGTACATGGAGTACTTTAAAAACCCGATAAACGTATATCGGGGTCAAAGATAGCGTCTTCATTTTCGGATGAAAGACGAAACAACGCCACTCCAACATGAACCCCAATGGGGTAGAAGAAAATAGATGAGAAGTAGAAAGGTGGGGCAATGGGTAAGTCAACATAATGAGCTACTCGAGGTAGACTCACACCAAGCAAATGAATAAGATTTCCATTTATTGCATCGGTGGAAGACCGAGATTTCCCTTTACAAGTTTTTCCGGGATCGTAAATCTCGTCCTCGGTGGAGAAATGTGAGGGAACATATGGGGCTTCCCCCCACTAGATCCACACCAACCGTCGTCAAAAGGAGTAGACGAGGTGGTAGCACTCATAAAACGCGGTGATGACGGAGTTAAACTTGTAGAAAAATCATTTAAAACATTTTTAAAATCTTTTCCTTTTTAATCGTTTAAAAACTCTTTATGAAAACCCGATTTGATAATGTCGAAAATATTTGGCGTGTCAAATTCAAAATTAGTCGCGCTAAAAATCCTCACATTTAAGTCATTGGTGGGAGGGGGTGGCGGATTATATAAGTTCTCAAAACGTTTATCAATAAAGAACACCTCCCCGGCAGCGGCGCCAAAATGATAGTTGTGTTTTTAGTCACTTGTTTTAGGAAAAACAAATAACCGTGGCAAGTATTAAACTCGACGATTTAGGAAAACCGACAAGTCGAATAAATGCGGGTTCGTTCTCGAAGGAGGTGTGTGGATTAATGTGCCAAATATAAAAAATCAAGTTTGGATTAGTGACGTTTTTGGTTGAGAAGAGAAAAAGTAAAGACGAGCTACGATTACGATTAAACTACGACGTTGACGTAAAACGATGACGTAATTACGTAAAACGCGACGAAATTAAAAATTAAGCCTAAAAATTAATTAAAAATTTAAACTAAGTCTAAAATAATATAAATAAGAATAAAAATCCAACAAATATATTTTAAAACCTTTTATTAATTAAATATTCTATTTTAAATGCTAATTAAAGCCCTAAAATTAAATATAATTAAAAAAAGCCCAAAATATTATTTTATTGAACTAATAAGTCACTTATATTATTTAAAGACTAAAAAGTATTTTTCCTAAATTTTTAAAACTATTTTTCTATTTTTAAAACACTAAAAACTATTTTTAAACTAAAATAATCATAAAAATAATAAAATAATGCTAAAAATGATTTGACAATTTTAACAATCCTAAATTATACTAATGAACAGTAGAAAAATGAAAAAGTTTGAAAAATGTAAAATTTTTCACTAAAAGACAAAACTGATATTAATTTAAACCCTAATTAATCTAAATTTAATTCTAAAAAATAATTAAAAAGTGAAAAGTAAAAAATTTTTAAACTAAAAATCTTAATTTATTTTTCTAAGTCTATGAAAATTTTTAAAACTGAAAAATATGAATTTTCTACACTAAAAGACAAAAACAGAAATTTAAAAAGTAATTAAAATAGCAAATAGACAGAAAAATCAAAAATAAAATAAGAAAAATAATGAAACTAGTTTCAAGTCCTAAAACCTATTTTCGCCCACAAAAGACAAAAAATTAAGTTACTGAAAGTGACATGTGCCTTGTTTCTGTTTTTTAGTGAACCAGTGGAAACTTTAACACTAGCAAGGGGAACTCAGTTCCCACTGCTAGTACAAATTTTGGGTCTAGTGACTGATAAGCTTAGGAAAGCTTATAGCTTGGCTTATTTTGGACAATAAGGCACCCCTACACTCAGTGGAGTGTAGGGAGTCTAAATAACCACAAAAACACACAACTAACAACACAAAATCACACAGAAAAGGCAAAAATAAGTGATTGATATAGCTATGATTCTTCTGATGAACAGTAACCTGAACTAAATTGCACAAATACGAATTTCAAATGATCAAATCTTGCATACAAGTTTACCAAATCACATAAAATTGATCTAAAACCCTAGATGGACCTAATATCTAACAGCTTTGCAAGATTGATGAGCAATTATCATCAAAAGCAAACAGAAAAATGGCAAAAGGAAATTAAGCCATATTCTACCAAATTTTAACATGCAATTTTGTTTAAAACCTATCCAAACTGAGAACCAAAACTAAAATAAACCTAATTCTAGCACAAGAGGTGTGTCTAAACTGATTTTAAGCCAACAATGTGTCACCAATCCTAGCTAAAATGCAAATCCAAACACCCCCTTATAACTAAAAAATAATTTTTATCAAACCAAGAGCTTATAAAACTTAACTAAACAGACCTAAATCACTTCTAACATGCAAATTAACCCTATATGAACATAATCAAAGCTTTAACTAACACAAGAACAGTCATCCACAGAATCCACATAAAACTCAAATTTTTAAAACTGAAAACAAGGTTCAAGCCTATACCTTGAGAGACCTACATCCAGGCCTCTCTATGACAAGCTGATGCCATTTCCTTTTAGCTAAAAGAGAAGAGCTTTTGGGAAGAGGGAAGGAACTGTCTAATGTAGAGAATGATGGTGGTGGTTACAAGAACCTACAACACCCAATATGTCTTCCACCTGTTTAAATTCAACAAAGAAAGAAAAGATTTCAAGTAACCAAAAACTTGTATAAGCTTATAAAAGCTTATACAAACTTTTGCTACAGTAAGATACAACCAACAAAACAAACAGATTTTTAAAACTAAGTCTTTAATACACCAAGTTTGATAACCAGACTTCTAACCAATAAAGAGAGAGTAACAAAGTCCAAGCTGTTATAGTTAGCTTCGGTTGTCACGTCAACTAACTCCAAGAGCTTGATCCTTTGGGTCCAAATCTTTCAAGAAAGACTATGAGTTTTCTGAAATTTTGTAATGTGAAAACTATTGATAACTAAAACCATTTTTTGCAAAATAACTAAAACATTAAACTTATCAAAGCTATAATGGAACTCAGAAGTATATCTCAAATGAATTGTTTAAAAATTACTCTAAATATTCAACTTTTTAAAAAGATTACACAGAGATATAAAATCTGGAACAAGTGATATGGGACACATACGTCCCATATTTATACAAGATAAAGAAAATTCTAGATAGACAAAACCCTAACTACAATTTTCCTAAACTGCCCTTGAGAAAAGTCTTCAATCTTGGTCTTGGTCAAAGAATCTTGTGACTTTGGCAGGAAAACATGTGATGCCAGCTTGATATCTTGACCTTGAACCATTGGTAGAACATTGGGGACCAAGGAGTTGCAAGGAGACGTTCATTTGGTCGGGTTTTGGGTCTTGGGAAGAAAGTGATGGGCAGGGGAGGCCACGTGGGGAATGTGAGGTGATGGGGGGACCAAAACAAAGGTGGGGTTTAGGTGAGGGGAGTTTTAATTAGCAATCTGGACATATTTGGCCAATAACCCTTTGATCTTAAGTCAATTGACCCTGGGTGAGATTAGGGTTTAAGGGGTGAGTTGGGGGTGGTTTAATCCGGTTTGGGGTAATTAACTTTTTAAAAAGTTGTTAAAGGAGGGAAAAGGGTTTAAAACAGGTTTAATAAATTAAACCTGGGTGGAGTGTGACGTGGAGGAGAGGTGTAGTGTGATTGGGTGAAAAATAGGAGTGGGGTGACGTGGAGAGCTGGGAGTGGTGGGGCGAGGTTTGCTTGTCTGCCCAAAACAGTCCCTATACTCCTTCTCTCTTGTCTCTTTGTTTTAAACAGCCAACAATTCTTTTTCCTTTGTTAACAAGTTTGCTCCTCTTGTCAATTTTGGCACAACATATTTTCCAACTTTGAATAAGGACTAAAATTGCAATAAATGCAATGTACAAGGGCTATTCATGCAAACTCTTGTCAATTAAGGGACCCAATGTGTAATAATGAGTTTTACAAGGGTTTAAATTGACAAGTATTCAAAAGCTGAGGGACCAATTTTGCCACTTCTTCAAACTTCAAGGGTGTTTTTGGAAATTCCATTCTTGGGCCCGGTTCTTTGTGCGACTTCGTTTCCCGTGTTCGTTTTTGCTTCATTCTTGTGATCATTTGTTGATTTCACGATATCCGTACCTAAAATACACAATGAACAAACACAAGCGTATATTTGGGTATTTTAATGATATTTTAAGCATTTTAAGCCCGATTTGGACGATGAGACTATTTATAAATACAGTCTCATCATAGCCCTAAAAACTTAATTCACATCATCGATCTCTTACTTTCACTTGTATACAAAAAGTTACTACGTATATCATCTCCACCACAACTACCAAAATAAAGCTACCACCACATGCTAACAACATAAACTAGGAGTCTCCATTATGTGACCAAATATGTGCCGCCACTTCCAAAATACGCCGAAGAATCCTCACAAAAACCTAATATTTATGCAACCTATTCGAAACCCAAAGATCCATTTGCAGCCCCCGTCACATCTAGTTATTGCCGCCAAACGCTAAGGATGTTGGGTGAACACCACTAAAACCGCAAGTGTACCTAAATATCAGTAAAACACACGGATTTCGGTGTACCGTAATCTACTGTTTATGATATGTACATGGTGGAAATCCATAGATTTTGATGCACAATCATGTATGTATAAGATATATTTATGCATCACATTCTGGGTAAAACCCATGGATTCCGGTGTAACCGGAATCTATTGTTGTGCATGATAGATGATTTTTTATTCACATATTTACTTATATAGTGTCAACTGAAATGGCTATTTGACTGTTACAAATACAAAATTAATTGGTAATATTCTAGATTTTATGATCCTAACAGTTACAAATATTATTTGACTTAATTTTAATGTTAGAGTTGAAAATTGTTACGAAGTTACAAAATTAAATAATATTTATGTCTCATTTATATTGAAAAACGTATGTATTAAATATGACTTTTTTTAAAATGGTCAATATTGGCTAGTGATTTGTATGTAGATTACTTAATAAAGAAATGTTTGAGGCTTAAAATTTTAAGATTTCTTTATTTAGAAAGGATTAATGTTTTATAAAGTAGTATACATATGTTTGATTATGCCGTTGTTTTACTGTGCACCGTGTAAATTAATATAAACTCAGTTTAATTTTTACTTTCAAATTTCATACTCTTTTTACTTTTGATATTTTTATTTTAAATAGTTATGTATTAATTACTAGAGAATTGTTATTTTGAATAATATTTTTTTTTCTTGGATATAAAGGGACTCTCATCCCACTATCCATCCAATTTCCATCTAATAGATAAAAATTAAATATATTTTATTTTTATCTATTTTTTATAATTTAAATATCTTCGAAACCGTTAAGTGTTAAACGAAAATAATTATACAATCGCGACGAGCGTTTAATTATCTTTCTACCAATATGCACTATGATATACTTTCGAAAAAAAATTGTTTTTTTTCTTCTTTTTAAAATTTACGTGAAATATCATATATGATAATATTGTTTCATCATATATGATAACAGTGTTAATCATATATGATATTGGTTTCTATCATATATGATTGGTTATATCATATATGATACTGGTGTTACATCATATATGATATTAATATCATATATGATAATTTTCGAAAACGTGAAAAAAATGAAAAAAAAAATTTTTGTTGAAAGTATATCATATAGCATATCTATAAAAAGATAATTAAATTCTCTTCGTAGCGGTATGTTTTTTCGCATAACGATTAATAGTTTAAAAGAATATTAATGTTTGAAAAAAGAGGTTGAAAATATATTTTGTATTTAATCTTATTTATTGGATTAAAATGGATATAGAAGGTGGAGATTAGTCCGTTAGTATCCTAATAAAGTTTAGTATTCAAATGAACTTAAATCTAATTACTATTAATCAACAAATCAAGTCTAGAGTGTATAAAGTTTAAGAGTATTTGGTTTAATTTATAAAGTTACCAACAAATATGAAAAATTATAAGTTTACACTAAGTCCATCTTATTTAAAATTCAACCACTGAAGTTTTATTAATCACTTCATTTTTTTTAAGTTTTATTTTTCACAAATTTTGTTGTCCCATATTTGTGATGATTAAACAAGAAAGGAAGGTAGATAAAAGATGAATTCTATAGAGAGAAAGTAGTGAGAGAAAGTAGAGAGAAGTGTGTGAGAAACTTGGTGAATATTAGATTAAGAAAGAGAATGAAAATGAACAACCAACCTCTCCTTACATGCAAGGAGAGGTTTATATAGTCATGCCTACATGTGGCATGATGGGCTATATGATAATGGGCCGAGCTTTCCTTTTGGGCTTTGTTTACTTATGAATGAACCTTAGCTTAAAGTTAAGCCCGTAATACACGACTAATCTACTACCTACAACGTTCTAATATACGATACATAATAAACATATGACCGAGCATTCTTGTTTGACTCAATATTTTGAGGCTAAAAATCTCCCCCAATGAGAGGTCATTACCCTTTATGAGAGGTCATTACCCTTTATCATTTGGAGATTTGTAGAGATTACTAATCTCGCCATAATGAGTCTTGAACGTGTAATAGTAGTCTTGTTTCTTCATGCTGTGATCTTTGAGCCTTTGTAGTTGTCTTTCGACTTTGTCTTAATCTTGAGATCTTCAAATCATCCTTGTCTTGTCTTTGTCATCTTGCGATCTTATGTCTTCATCCACATGCTCACACTATTAATTGTTGAATATATCTTCAGGCATGAGTATGTGGTTTTGAATCTTTGACTTTGTTGAGTACACCGTGACGCCACCTTCTCGAGACAAAACATAGACACGGACTGAATGGCTTTGAAATTCATCCTAAATCGGTAGCGTTTTACCTCCGGTCGGTGAAGACCGTTATACGATATTAAATATCGTACCTGTGATTAGGTAGATTCAATTAAGAATCTCCTTGACAGGGTTTCGCGGCTGTACTAGCCGTTCTCTTTACTCGACCGTCTCAAAGCAAGACTGCGAACATAAAGAGTGAATCAATTGGATAAATATCCGCTTGATTAAAGTCGTCAATTCAAATTCCTGGAACAAGTGTGATTCATAAAGAATCTTACCATTGTTTCTTTCCAGTTGACACAAGCTTGATTCATAAGAATCTCACAAGTCACCTACCGTAGCGCTGTTTGAGGTTGACGCTAGAAGGATTTCCATTCGTCACTGTGAATATTAATGAATATCACTCTGAATGTTTTGGCAAGACCATAAAGATATTGCGTAGAAACCTGAAACGAGTTTGAATCAATTCAGAATCAAACCACTGTTGCTTTTCAGTTGTACATATGTTTAATTCATAAAGAATCTCACATATGACCTACCACAATGCTGTTTGATGTTAACACTGGAAGGATTTCCACTCATCATTGTGAATACTAAGTAGTATCACTCTGAGTGTTCTAGCAATATCACAAGGATATAGCGTATGACTCTCTTGATATTCATCCGTGTGTCCTAACGAGATTTGATTGATCTCTTGGCTCTAGACTCGATTTGTGCACTTTTAGTGGTCGGAGGCTGGAGCAGATGCCACCTATTCAATATCAACTATATCGGAATGAGAAAGCTAATATAAGTCATGTAACACCCCATTTTGATAAATGGAATGTCACGTGAAATTATGGCGTGTCATCAAAGCATACAAGGATAAATGTCTAAAACATTACATGACCATAGGGATAACCGGAATCAAACATCGGTTCCCAAACATAAGCCCAAAACATAATAAAGCAAAAGAAATGAATGAAAGACTAAACAAGCATAAGTATATCAAGGCAAAAGGAGAAGAAGTCTATGGCAGCTTCCATCCTATGCATGTCCTCCAAATGCTCGAGTCCGTCCTTGGGTACCTGCCGTTTTGGGACATGGAAAGGAAAGTAACGGCTGAGCAAAACGCTCAGTGCACGGATATAGACATAGTATGAATGACTAAAACATAATAAAGACTTAATAGCAGCGGAAAGGTATAAGTCCTGGAAAACCTGGAACATGTTCATAAAACTGGTTTTATAGTTTGAAAAGCCTTATGTTTATCTTATGAAAACTGTTTCACGTATTTTACCATTAGCCAATATAGGTCATGAAAATCCACCGTGCATGAATACTTGGAGGGGTGACCTCATCATGCAAATTAGAGGGACTGCCTCTAATTTAATATACTGGTTTTTGGGTAGGAGGGATCAGCTCCTTGTGAAGGATGCAAGGCACACACCACATTCACCATGAAATCCTGACTAAAAGCATGTAACTAGGATGCACCCATACGCCCCACATGATAAATATAATATAAATAGCCAAAAGCTGAAGGGACGCCACGAGCAATCACTCCGTCGTAGTGAAGTCATAACATCAGTGCCTCTAATGTTATGGTTATGGTACCTCCAAAACTAGGTGAAACTGGTCATGCATGTATATGGCTATAGGTAATCTTAATTAAACATAAGCAATCAAACACGTAACTTATACTACGGGAAAACAGTTGGCTGCATACGGGGAATCCTAATAAGGAAAGAATGTCCATACTGAAAGGACGGGAATCCGTACCTTATGTCCAGTGAACGAAGAAGATGAACTGAGAGACATCCTACTTCTGAATCACTAGTGCTACATAAATACATACATGAATAAGTATTTGCTTACTAAATACGTAGCTGGTTTTATGTCATGTCTTAGCTTATTTTATGTGTTCTTACCATGTTTTACTGTTTTTAAGCCTTACACTCTGTTTATCTTATATTCTGTTTAATCTGATTAAGTATTTCTGGTATTTCATGTGTTATAACACTTACTGTGTAATAATAAGTAACTTTCCAAAAATAGCAGGTTTCCGAAAATAGAAAGTTTCCAAAAATAGAAAGTTTCCAAAAATAGAAAGTTTCCAAAAATAGAAAGTTTCCAAAAATAGAAAGTTACCAAAAATAGAAAGTTTCGAAAAATAGAAAGTTTCCAAAAATAGAAAGTTTCCAAAAATAGAAAGTTTCCAAATATAGATTTACTGCTTAAAATAGATAAGTTTTTAAAAATAGAAAGTTTCCATAAATAGATCAGCTGCCTTAATTAAATAAGTTTTCATAAATAGATTAGCTGCCTGAAATAAATAAGTTTCTTAAAATAGAAGGTTTCTATAAATAGATTAGCTGCCTTATTTAATTAAGTTTCTAAAAATAGAAAGTTTCCATAATTATAAATAAGCTGGTTAAATAAGCTAAGTATATAAGCCTAAGTGTTTTCATGATTATTTTCTAAGTCATATGATATAATGTATAGTTTAATAATTATTTCATGTAATTAAATTAAACTATAGGTTAAAATATTTAATTAAAGTATAACATGTTTTTAATTAAATAAAGTTAAATACTTAGGTTAAAACCTGTATTATTATATATTAATAATATAACCTAAGTCATGTTAATTAATTAATTATATTCATGGTTTTTAAATAATTAATTAATTATAAGTCAAAAATATAAAATACTTAGGTTAATTAATTTCATGATTATAATAATTAAAATAACCTAAGTCATGTTATTAAATTAATCATATCATTTTATTAATTTAATTTTTAACATAAGATCATAAACATAAAAAAACTAAACATACACCATGAACCGGATTCAAACTAAAAACAATAAACCGGACATGAAATCGACACCGTACCCCGAACCAACTCGGGGTACCCAGTGTCTTACTGCTGCCGTGGGACCCACACACACCAACCAAGACCGTATGGTCTTGGTGGTGGTCGGTTTGGCCAAACCGAAACCCCTTCGGGTTCGGTGCAGCCTGCGGCCAAAAACAAACACCCCTTAAAACATACTTTTGATTTTATTAAACCCCAAATCATGTTAGATCCATGTTTAATTATTAGGTTTTTGTAAAAACATAACATGTTCTTGATTTATAAAAAGATCAAATTAAAAGAAAAGGTTTAAAAAGGATTTACCGAATTCGTGGATCAAAAGGATGAAGAACAAACACGATCAACCACTAAAATTCCAAGATCCAAGATCACAAACCACCTCCTTGTGGTGGTTGTAGGGTGGCGGCACAAAGAGAAGAGAGAGGAGGGTTTTAGGTTTTTTCTAAAATCTTCTGTAAATGTAAAAAATGAGTAGTGTAAAATTATTTAACCCTTTTAGTGAAAAATTGATGGGCTAAGCCCATCCTCCCTCCCTAATTTCATGGTAATGGGGCCCACAAGGGGTAACCCGAATGTTTTCCGTGTCTAAAACATTGGTGTGTTCTCGTGTGTTAAGTTATACGTTCGTGATTATTTGTGTTCGCGTTTTAAGTGTTCTCGTTACGTAAATATCGTGATCTAATATATTTAATTACGCTCGTAATAAATATATATACGTAATTAATAATAGTTCGTGTTTTAATTACGTTCATGATTTCATGATCGCATGTTCGTGATCAATTATTGTCAAATAATTATTACGTGCTCGTGCGTAGTAAATACTTATCGTGTTCTAACACGTACGTAATACGTAAAATCCTAACACGTAATCGTAATCATGCTATATTAGGAAAGTTTAAATCTAGTACGTACGATCTTAAGGGTACTATTCATGGTAAAAGCATGCGGGTTTTACAACTCTTCCCCCCTAAAAAGAATAATTCGTCCTCGAATTATAGATAACGTAACTGAAAGAGAAACATACCCGAATCAAACTGAGAGGGTATGTAAGATAAATTAACGTGCAGGTGACCTGGCAGAAAGAACACGGAACGTGACATGTCTTAAAAGGACATGGAACGTGACATGGCTGAAAGGACATATCTAATTGATAAGAGAAAACGGATAAGAAGTCCGGATGAACTTGTCCGTTTCCAAGTGGCTTCCCTCTTGGAACGGTTCCTTTATAAGATCTTGACATGAATGATAAGTCTTGGTCCTCCTGACCTTGACTTGAAATACGAAGAAGTTCTTGGTTATCAACGTAAGGTAGATCCCCTAATTTCGATCGAGGGAATAAGAATTAACGTGTAAGAGTAACTGAAACATTATGGTGCAAAACAATCCAACTTAACTGATAACTAGCAACGATGCGCGAGACATATAGAAACATAGTACATGAAAATTTTTGAACGTGATACGTGAAAATTTTTGAACGTGCTACGTGGAGATATGGCGAGTGTAGTATGAGTAAACATATCGTGATCCCTGATACTTGTAACATATCTTGATCATGATATAAGGAACGTGGAATGAACATGACATGTGAAACATATCGTGATCATAGAATATAATGGCGGTAACGACAAACGCTAGAAGGTGAGACATAGATTATGATGAGAAACGTCTATCTGAGGATAGGGAGTTATACTAAACTTGGGTCTGGTCTCTCAAGTTCTTACAAACTACCCATAATGAGAAAAGAAATGAACGTAAAATCGTAAACCAAAATACGATCATGAACGTGAATAGTGTCATGAACGCAAGCGCGAAAGCAAGGCGTGGAATTAAAACAAGGACGTGAAGTAAATAAGGAGCATAATTATGAATATTTGTCTGACCTGATAACTGAGAAATTGCCAAGTGATCGGATGAGCCTTGGCTGGAACATGTCCGATCAATCTGTTGGTTCTGAAATCCTTGTGGACATAAGGATTCTACAGACTTGATCAAACTATTTGCAATAAACCAGATAGCATCATGCTTCTTCGGAGTTTGCGTTAAACTGGTAGCCAAAATCCGTGGAGATCTTGTCCCATTTCAATTCACAATTTCAGATGATGAAAACATCCCAGTTTGTTGGTGTCCTATCTTAACCTGTTGGTATGTCAGGTACCTAGATATGAACATAACTGTATCTTGCTTCGTAGAACTTGATACATAGGAGTTTGCGAAACTCTGAGTCTCTAAATCTAGACTTCTCCTAGCGTAGGATTTTCTAGAACACCTAATGTAGTGTAGGGTTCTCTCCTTTACGCATAAGCTGAGTCATGGTAAGATTAACCGTAGAAACCCATGTGATTAAGCGTGTCACTGTGATCAAACAGAATTGATATTGGAAAAAATTTCCAGGGTAAAATTTCTCTTGTCATAGAATTTGCAACATAGTGCAGATATGGTCTTCATGTTCTTCCCTAAACTTAGAGGAAATCAGGTTATCCTCAATGAAAACACTGATGAATTTGCTATGAGTTCATGGAAACTCATTCTTATAATACCGTTAGAGCATTGATGAGACTAATTCAAAATCATAAATCTAGCATGACCGAGTCGTGTACGAATAGCAGTCATGGACATGTCCTGCTTTTCACTCGTCGCTGTTGGCAGCATGATTATGAGTTCGATCTTGGAAAAGTGATTAACACTATACGGTTTATTGGACATGTCGCCAATACGTGGAGGAGAATAACGGTCATGAATGGTGATTTGTTTAAGCCGACGGTAGTCGACACATAATCTCATGGTACCGTTCTTCTCCTTGAAGGTTCTTCTGGAATATCTGGGAAGATTTTGGAATAATCAACTGGTTATGCGTAAAAGGACTTAAGTAGTCGTGTCTTACTGACAGCTAGAAAATTTTAACGACCATGGCTAACAACACACATGCTTGTAAGCCTAGATATTTTGTACAGATTTTCCTGATGGAAAATCAAGCTGAAAGTATTCAGGAGCCTGAACATTACTGTACATAATTATGAATCGTAGCATGGTGTGCTGTTCATAGTCCATAATTTGGATAAAATTCATCTCGTGTCTGTCCGAGGAACTGCGTTAGCAGCTTGGATCTCATCATTAAGCTGAAGGAAAACCTTCGTATACGTGGGAATACGAAAGGCGTCCTTCATGGTCATGAATATATGAAATATGGTGAAAGAAATGAAAGTTACATTGGCAACGTGACAGTTCTCACTGATGCGCCGGTAATGGTATTGAAATTTTTTTGGCCTGATTAATACATGGCACAACAAAATGGATATACCCTTGGAGGGTACCCTGAATTTCTTAGAAATGTTCCATAGTTGGACGTGAGTCATGTGTCTTGACTCGTTTCTTGGAACTATAAGCATGACATATGTCTTGACTGGTGTCTTGACATGTGTCTTCAAGAGGTATACGTGAGACATGTGTCTTGACTGATGTCTTGACATGTGTCTTCAGAAAGTATACGTGACACATGTGTGTTGACTGATGTCTTGACATGTGTCTTCAGAAAGTATACGTGAGACATGTGTCTTGACTGATGTCTTGACATGTGTCTCGAGTTGTGAAACAAATATAACCACAATATAAGGTTATTATGCCAGAGTTGGCGGATCGGTTGGACTACTAATCCTTGTATTTCTGATCACGTCCGTGGCCAGAGTTTCGGTTGCGATTTCTAGGATAGTTGCTGTCATAGTAGTGGTTACTATCGTCCTGTCTGTCAGTTCCATGATGGTCATTCTCATGACCGTGATTCATGTAACTATTCAGCTGAGTGGCCGGCTGGTACCGGTTTGCACTCATATGGCTGAAATGACAGCCTCATGACGTGTGACATGTAACTAAGAATTAGGGACAATGATTGATGGGAATCGTCTGATGGTGAAGCATCTTCTCGTCCAATTGCTTTGCTCCGACGCCTTTGTCTTCGTCTTGTAGGATCTCCAGGTTGTGAACAACATCCGCATCTCGTAGCGTCTCCGAACGTCAGCAGCATCAACCTTTAGTAACATTTCCAAGTTATGAGCGGCATCAGCAATTTGTAGAGTATTAGCAAGTGGACAAATGCTTGAGATGATTCAGAATCGACTAGCGAATACTCGTGCAGTATTGCAAGTGAAATACACATGGATATAGGTACGTGTAATACACATGGAACATGGAACATGGTACATGGAGTACACGTTTAATGCACATGAAATGATCGGTATGGGGTCGATCATTTGTCATGATTTAAGGAAAGTATACCGGTTAAACGGTTAGGAAAACCATCATGATAACTTGGCAGTATTAGCATAGACATCATTCTGGTTATAACGGAAACGTTAAAGTGTGGTTACACAAAATTCAACGATGATTTGCCTGACAGCATGATCAATGAAAACCAACCATGACTATCATGAAAGCATGATTCAATGAAATCTAACAATGTCTTGCAGGACAACGTAAATAACAAAAGAGGCGTAAAACATAATCAACATGAAGACGGAATTATCATGAAGAAACATGAAACCATCTATCACGAAGAAGTGTATAACATAATCAGCATGAAACTGAAGTTAACCATGATAGTATGAAAACATACTTAACATAAAAACATAATAACTTATGAGGGGACATGAAAAAAAATTTATGCCAATTTAAATCATGAGAAAAATTTTATGCATGAAAAATAGTGCATGAATGCGTAATGTAGTTTATAAAAACCTTTATATGTGCGAGGGGACGCCTATGGGTCGGTCCCAAAACAAAAGACATGGCGAGGGGACGCCTATGGGTCGGTCCCAAAATTAAAAGTTTCGATAAAAGCACATGCGACTAAATAGGGCCAGTCCTGTACCAACCATTACTTAGTCATAATCCCTACAACAATGATACATGAAACATAAATAAATGAAACTCATATGTCAAAACTTATCAGAAATTTTTTTTATGTGACTAATTATGAACTACTGGGGTTCAGTCCACATAGCCACAGTTCACGAGGAACATTATGCATGAAATAATGACACATAACTAAATATGAATGACGGTTGTCCATCCATATTAGTAAAACAATATCGAGGAAAACATCAAGGTTAAAACCTCAAGGTGCTGAAAACATCATGGTTAAAACAACAATGCGCTGAAAACATCAATATGTGGAATAACAACGTTGGCTTAGGAAGCTCCTGGTGACTACCCACTAGTCACAGGTCGAGTTTTAGAGCCTACAGGTCGAAGCCTTGGATCTGATACCATAATTGTAACACCCCATTTTGATAAATGGAATGTCACGTGAAATTATGGCGTGTCATCAAAGCATACAAGGATAAATGTCTAAAACATTACATGACCATAGGGATAACCGGAATCAAACATCGGTTCCCAAACATAAGCCCAAAACATAATAAAGCAAAATAAATGAATGAAAGACTAAACAAGCATAAGTATATGAATGCAAAAGGAGAAGAAGTCTATGGCAGCTTCCATCCTATGCATGTCCTCCAAATGCTCGAGTCCGTCCTTGGATACCTGCCGTTTTGGGACATGGAAAGGAAAGTAACGGCTGAGCAAAACGCTCAGTGCACGGATATAGACATAGTATGAATGACTAAAACATAATAAAGACTTAATAGCAGCGGAAAGGTATAAGTCCTGGAAAACCTGGAACATGTTCATAAAACTGGTTTTATAGTTTGAAAAGCCTTATGTTTATCTTATGAAAACTGTTTAACGTATTTTACCATTAGCCAATATAGGTCATGAAAATCCACCGTGCATGAATACTTGGAGGGGTGACCTCATCATGCAAATTAAAGGGGCTGCCTCTAATTTAATATACTGGTTTTTGGGTAGGAGGGATCAGTTCCTTGTGAAGGATGCAAGGCACACACCACATTCACCATGAAATCCTGACTAAAAGCATGTAACTAGGATGCACCCATACGCCCCACATGATAAATATAATATAAATGGCCAAAAGCTGAAGGGACGCCACGAGCAATCACTCCACCGTGGTGAAGTCATAACATCAGTGCCTCTAATGTTATGATTATGGTACCTCCATAACTATGTGAAACTGGTCATGCATGTATATGGCTATAGGTAATCTTAATTAAACATAGGCAATCAAACACGTAACTTATACTATGGGAAAACAGTTGGCTGCATACGGGGAATCCTAACAAGGAAAGAATGTGCATACTGAAAGGACGGGAATCCGTACCTTATGTCCAGTGAACGAAGAAGATGAACTGAGAGAAATCCTACTTCTGAATCACTAGTGCTACATAAATACATACATGAATAAGTATCTGCTTACTAAATACGTAGCTGGTTTTATGTCATGTCTTAGCTTATTTTATGTGTTCTTACCATGTTTTACTGTTTTTAAGCCTTACACTGTGTTTATCTTATATTCTGTTTAATCTGATTAAGTATTTCTGGTATTTCATGTGTTATAACACTTACTGTGTAATAATAAGTAACTTTCCAAAATAGCAGGTTTCCAAAAATAGGAAGTTTCCAAAAATAGAAAGTTTCCAAAAATAGAAAGTTTCCAAAAATAGAAAGTTTCCAAAAATAGAAAGTTTCCAAAAATAGAAAGTTACCAAAAATAGAAAGTTTCCAAAAATAGAAAGTTTCCAAAAATAGAAAGTTTCCAAATATAGATTTACTGCTTAAAATAGATAAGTTTTTAAAAATAGAAAGTTTCCATAAATAGATCAGCTGCCTTAATTAAATAAGTTTCCATAAATAGATTAGCTGCCTGAAATAAATAAGTTTCTAAAAATAGAAGGTTTCCATAAATAGATTAGCTGCCTTATTTAATTAAGTTTCTAAAAATAGAAAGTTTCCATAATTAGAAATAAGCTGGTTAAATAAGCTAAGTATATAAGCCTAAGTGTTTTTATGATTATTTTCTAAGTCATATGATATAATGTATAGTTTAATAATTATTTCATGTAATTAAATTAAACTATAGGTTAAAATATTTAATTAAAGTATAACATGTTTTTAATTAAATAAAGTTAAATACTTAGGTTAAAACATGTATTAATATATATTAATAATATAACCTAAGTCATGTTAATTAATTAATTATATTCATGGTTTTTAAATAATTAATTAATTATAAGTCAAAAATATAAAATACTTAGGTTAATTAATTTCATGATTATAATAATTAAAATAACCTAAGTCATGTTATTAAATTAATCATATCATTTTATTAATTTAATTTTTAACATAAGATCATAAACATAAAAAAACTAAACATACACCATGAACCGGATTCAAACTAAAAACAATGAACCGGACATGAAATCGACACCGTACCCCGAACCAACTCGGGGTACCCCGTGTCTTACTGCTGCCGTGGGACCCACACACACCAACCAAGACCGTATGGTCTTGGTGGTGGTCGGTTTGGCCAAACCGAAACCCCTTCGGGTTCGGTGCAGCATGCGGCAAAAAACAAACACCCCTTAAAACATACTTTTGATTTTATTAAACCCCAAATCATGTTAGATCTATGTTTAATTATTAGGTTTTTGTAAAAACATAACATGTTCTTGATTTATAAAAAGATCAAATCAAAAGAAAAGGTTTAAAAAGCATTTACCGAATTCGTAGATCAAAAGGATGAAGAACAAACATGATCAACCACTAAAATTCCAAGATCCAAGATCACAAACCACCTCCTTGTGGTGGTTGTAGGGTGGCGGCACAAAGAGAAGAGAGAGGAGGGTTTTAGGTTTTTTCTAAAATCTTCTGTAAATGTAAAAAATGAGTAGTGTAAAATTATTTAACCCTTTTAGTGAAAAATTGATGGGCTAAGACCATCCTCCCTCCCTAATTTCGTGGTAATGGGGCTCACAAGGGGTAACCCGAATGTTTTCCGTGTCTAAAACATTGGTGTGTTCTCGTGTGTTAAGTTATACGTTCGTGATTATTTGTGTTCGCGTTTTAAGTGTTCTCGTTACGTAAATATCGTGATCTAATATATTTAATTACGCTCGTAATAAATATATATACGTAATTAATAATAGTTCGTGTTTTAATTACGTTCATGATTTCATGATCGCATGTTCATGATTAATTATTGTCAAATAATTATTACGTGCTCGTGCGTAGTAAATACTTATCGTGTTCTAACACGTACGTAATACGTAAAATCCTAACACGTAATCGTAATCATGCTATATTAGGAAAGTTTAAATCTAGTACGTACGATCTTAAGGGTACTATTCATGGTAAAAGCATGCGGGTTTTACAAGTCATGTTTTTCTCCGTGACAATAAAACAAACTTATTTTGAGAGAAGCCTGAGTAGCTAGGAAAGGGTTGTGCTTCACATCATTGGGTCCATGATGAGTTGTCTTCATGATGTGTTGGCCCGGTTTCTGCCTAAGTTGTATGGAGGGCTTCTTTGTTTACACCCTTTATCCTTACATTTCTTTTTCATTCTTCAACACCTTCAATGCTTACCAAGACATCATTACTAGCACCTTGTTATGATTGTTCCAGTGCTAGCATCAGTACTTAGTCGGCATTCAGCTGCGTTCACATTCTACTCCATCTTTCCTAAGGACTTCTAATAATCTATTGGATTGTCCCTGGGAAGATTCCTCCGGTTCTGGTTGGATCATAAGACTTAAACCTAACCACCCTTTTGACACCAATAACGTTGTGAATTAAAGATGTTGTGGGTATTTGATCGTAACCATGAAAACCACTTCAAATGTCCAACAAAGTGTTTGAAAAACTTTTAACACCTTGATAGTTTTGTTGTTTCAGAAATGCTCCCCCTTTACATGTGCATCGATAATCGAAAGTGTTTCACACATATATGTAAGAGTTAAAGTGCTTGAGTCTCATAAAAGATCACATTTTAATCACATTTTCTCCACTATCTCTAATATATAAAATCTTTTGATATTAGAGATACCAAATTTGATTAAAATATATTTTGGAAAATAGTCTTGAAAATCTTCGGGAGAGAGATGTGTCAATCTTTGCATGAAGTTGAAATGCTCCCCTCAAAAAATTGTTCCAATTGAATTGTCATTGTGAGGATATGATCCACATTTCACTTTTTTAAGGATGGGAGTTGTTGAACACACAATTTTTGAAAGATTTTGAATAATCATTGAGAAATTCTTGAAAAAATTGTGTTCAACGCTTTTTGAAAAATCATATTTCTTTTTGGCGAAGAGGTTTTTCTAAAGCATAAACTTGAATTCATAGACTTTGAATGTCTTGACGAATCCACTCAAGTGTAAGAAGATTTCTCTTCTTTTGCTGAGGGTAAGCGCACTAAATCGTACACTCCCCCGTGAATATTGATCCGGGTTGCAATCTGAAAGTGATTACAAGCCATTGTGTTGAGCTCAAAACGTTGAATGTTTTGTGACAAGCTCAACCCAAGATAGATTGCTCTACCCGTTGTTGGAAAAATTGTCCAAAATAGACATTTTCCTTTATTGAAAGAAGAAATGACATGTTTTGAAAAATATTTACAACTTTTATTCGAGCTTTATGTACACACCTGTGTCGTTATTGAGCGACATTTCTAGGTACGTCCACATTATCGATACTGAAATACATGTCGAGAAGAATATTTTTGGATTTTCAAAGATTTTTAATTTTGTGTTTTGCTTTTATATGTTTTATATTTTTGTATTTTGCTTTTTCAAAGATATTTACAGGTTGATGTTTGATAGATAAATCAAGCAGGCACCTTTGCCAGAATCTCCAGGTCTGCTGGAGTCAAACATCTCATACCAATTTGCCTAACGAGGTACTCAAACCTATCATTCGACAGAGCTTTCGTAAACAATTCGGCTAATTGGTAATCCGTTCCAACAAAGTATAGTTCAACGATACCTCTTTCAACTTGTTCCTTATGAAGTGGTATCTGACATCGTTGTGCTTCGTGCGGGAATGCTGTACCGGATTGCAGGAGATGGCTATGGCCGACTTTGAGTCACAGTACATAGGTACTTTATCAAAGTGGAAGCCATAATCCGTGAGTTGTGTTCTCATCCAAAGAACTTGAGCACAACACGCAGATAGAGACACATACTTCGCTTCGGCTGATGAAAGTGACGTGCAATCTTGCTTATTTGAAGACCATCCCACAAGCTTATCTTGACCTAGAAATTGTGCACCACCAGAATTACTTTTTCGTGTATCAAGACACCCTGCATGATCAGAATCTGAATAGGCCGTTAGAAAGAAATCGGTTTCCCTCGGATACCAGTGTCCCAAATGAATGGTATTCTTGAGGTACCGAAAGATCGTTTAACCTCCTTGAGGTGCTTTTCAGTGGGTCGTGCTTGATATCGTGCACAATAACACGTAGCATGTGAAATATCAGGTCTGCTTGCTGTCAACTACATGAGGGAACCGATCATGGAACGATATCTCGTTTGATCTATGACATTTCCTTCCAAGTCAGCATCTAGCGATGTGGTTGATAATGGTGTCCCAACGGGGTCACATGAAGTCATACCATGCTTTTTGATTATCTCTTGACAATACTTAGCTTGGTTTATAAAGATACCACTTGGGGATTGGTGAACTTGAACTCCTAGAAAGAATTTTAGTTCGCCCATCATTGACATTTCAAATTTGTTGTGCATGACTTTTTCAAACCATTTTGAAAGTTTTGGGTTTGTAGACCCGAAAATAATGTCATCAACATAAATCTGCACGAGCAAAATGTCATCCCCATATTTATAAGTGAACAAAGTTAGATCAATGGAACCTTTTGAGAAACCTTTGGATACCAAAAATTTTGAGAGCTCATCGTACCACGCCCTTGGAGCTTGCTTTAGTCCATATAGTGCCTTGTGGAGACGATACACCTTTTCAGGATAATGAGGATTTACGAATCCTTCTGGCTGCGTGACATAGACTTCTTCCTTCAAAGGACCGTTCAGAAATGTTGTCTTCACGTCCATTTGATAAACAGTGAATCCCTTATGTGCAGCATAAGCAAGGAAAATCCTGACCGCTTCCATACGAGCAACTGGTGCAAATGATTCGTCAAAATCAATTCCCTCTTTCTGGCCATACCCCTTAGCCACTAGCCTAGCGTTGTTCTTGATAATCATGTTTTCTTCATCCATCTTGTTTTTCCAGATCCAACGAAGATTTAACGGAATCACATCGTATGGTATGTCAACAAGTTCCCAGACTTTAAGTCTTTCAAATTGTTGAAGTTCATCCGTCATCGATTCGATCCAAGCATGATCAGCCATGGCTTCTTTGATGTTTTTCGGTTCAGTAGTACTCACGGCGAGTGCGAACATACAAACATCGCCATCGGTTGCTAGTTGTCGTCTTGTACGAACAGCCTGTGAAGGGTTTCCAATTACCTGAACCAAAGGATGTTCTCGGGTCCAATGATGTGTTGAAGGATGTCGTTGGTAGAACGTATGCATATTTGACGGATCAACATGGCGAGTAGAAGACTTTCCAGTTTCGTGTACCCGTGTACCGAATGGGTTGTGAAAATCGTCATCGTCAGATAATACATCGTCTGCTTGATTTGTGTTCTCTGGAGCAATGACAGTAGTTGTGGATGTTGTAGGATCGATTGTTGAAGTGATATTCAGAGGAAGTAAATCTGCAGCAACCCGTGTTGAAGTAGATGAAGTTGTATCCTTTTGTTGACGATGATCGGTATCATCAATCTTATCATGAGTGACAACGGAAGACTTCGATACAACATGTTTCTCCCCCGTGAAATATTCATCAAACATTGGTCCATATAATATTTCCAACTCTTCAAGTGTCGTGTCCACTGTCGTATCTGCTCTAGGAACATGTTCAGGAACCAGCTTTGAACTTGACAGTTCATTGTTGTGGTCTTGAGTTCCGGGTTCCGTGCGGTTGTGAACGAAAGTCGTTTGTCGTCGTGGATCAGGACTTAAACTGTTTTGTTCAAGTGCCATTTCTTGCAATTCATCAAATCTTATATGAATAGTCTCGACTATCAATTTTGTTCTCTTGTTGTACACTCTGTATCCCTTAGACTGAGTTGCATATCCCACTAAAATGCATGCATCACCTTTCTCTTTCATCTTGTCCAGATTTTCACCATCTCGAATAATGTAACACGTACATCCAAAAACATGAAGGTGTTTGAGGGAAGGTTTGCGATCATTAAATATGTGATATGTGTCTTTTCGTGTCTAGGGATAATTAAGGATCGGTTTTGTGTGTAGTATGCGGTTGATACGGCTTCGGCCCAAAAGAATAATGGTAGTTTTGAAGCAGATAATAATGTTCGAGCAGCCTCAACTAAAGTACGATTTTGTCTTTCAACAACACCGTTTTGTTCAGGTGTTCTAGCAATAGATGTTTCCTGTTCAATCCCTTCAGCTTCAAAATACTTCTTCAGAGTTGAATTCAAGAGTTCTTTGCCTCTGTCAGTACGTACCACTTTTACTTGAGCTTGAAGACCATGTTGTATCAGCTTAAGGAAGTTAATGAGAACCTCAGGTGTTTCATCCTTGGACCGTAAGAAGAGGGTCCACGTGTACCTTGAGTAGTCATCGACAATTACCATAACATATTTCTTCCCATTGATGGTTTGAACACGCATGCAGCCACACAGATCTATATGAAGAAGATCTAACCGTCCTTTAGAGCTTGGTGTAGTCTTTGTCTTGAAACTACTCCGTTTAGCTTTACAAAGCTCACAAGAAGAACAAAGATGATCTTTGATGAATTGCAAGTTAGGAAGGCCTCGCACAATATCTTTCTTGGAAAGCAAGTTGATGGTATCAAAGTTAAGATGAGATAAACGTTGATGCCATAACCAAGCTTGAGTCGTTGAAGCTTTAGCCATGAAACAGATTGGAGTTGAAGATGTAGAGTCTTGTAGTGATATAGTGTAGAGATCAGTACCCCGTGTTCCGGTAAGTAAGTCATTCCCAGCATAATCACGAACAAAACATGTCTTCTTTCTAAAAGCAACCTCCAAATCTGCATCACAGAATTGACCAACCGAGAAAAGATTGTGATTGAGCCCTTCGACGTAGTAAACCCTTTTGATAGTGATATTACCCTGAACCAAGTCTCCATATCCTAGGATCGATGCAAATTGATCATTTCCGAATCAGAACGTACCCAGGAACTTCTCCACGAAGTTAATTAGAAGCTTGAGATTCCCCGTCACGTGCTTCGTGCATCCGGAGTCTAGTATGAAGAGAATTATTTCGATCACCTGCAGAAGAATTAGAACACAATGGAGCATTTGCTAAATTGGATTCCATGTTAGTTGTGATTTCTGATTCACTAGTTTCCCTAGTTTCATCACTTAGAGGCACACTAACGCATGTAGTCACATTTTCTGTCCTAACCTTAGCATCCATTTATATCCTGGAGGACATTGATTAGCAAACCACCATTTCCAAGACTTGCTAGCAGACTCATATAATTCCCAAATTCTGCTTCTAGGGTTCTTAGTGGTGGAGTCTGATGCAATACTTTTCTCAGGGGGGGTTACACCAGAAGGGTTCACTTTGCGTTTAGGTTTTCTAGCACTAATAGGCATCGCAGTTTGCTTCTTAGTTCTAGTATCTACGCCTTTGACATTATTCAAAACACACATAGCATGATTAGCATTAGCACACTTTCCACATTTCACACAAACAAACTTAACATTCAAAGCATTCAAAGTCGAATCATTCAAATCGTCATTACACGTGGTTACAGACGTTTTATTCATAGAAACATTGAAAATCCTAGGGTGGTATTATACTGTCTTCATCTTCCTTGACTTTTGTTTTGCCAAACCTTTTCATTTATGCGAGTGCTCTTAAGCTGAGGCCGGCTAACACTATTAGTGGGGATTACTCCTGTAGTAAAAGACACACGTGTATTAGTGTTTCTAGAAGTCTTAGGTGATTGACTTTCTTTGTTGTGTGTGGGTTTAGTGGCCAATCTATACATCCCTGGTTTAACCACATTTGTGTTCCTAATGCTTTGTGATCGAATATGTGTTTTGGGAGTGTTTTGTGGTAACCCATCCTTCCCATCCGTCTTGGGGGCAAACGCAGGTTTTGCAAATGCAGAATTAGAGAAAACAGATGGTTTTCCCAAGACAGAGGGTCTAGTCACTTTTTGCGCATTGGGTTGTCTTACAACAGGTTTCTTAACACTAGGTTCCACAATTTTCTCACCCATCTTAGCAACGAGTTTCTTCAACTCTGCTATCGCTAGTTCCCTGTCTTGTAACTGAGCTTTCAACCCTTTAATTTCCAAACTCTGTTCATTCATTTCTCGAAACGTTTTGGAAAGTTTTTCTTGCAAGTTATTATCATGTGGAAAACTACCAACGTCTTTTTGCAAAGCAAGTTCAAGAGAATGACAATGTTTTTGAAGGAAATCAGTTTTGTGTTGAAGTAACTCAAAAGCCTTTTTATCAACATTTTCTTTACGTTTCGAAAGCTCAAGTTCAAGACGCTCACATTCTTTGATTTTATCAAGATATTTGCATGCAACATCAGAATATTCATCGATATCAGCACTAAGATTGAAGAGTAACACACAAAATATCTTTGGAGAGACATTCTTCTAAGAGTAGATCATATTCGTTTGAAAAATCTGATTTGTCATTTTGAAGTTCATCAATTTCTTTTTCAAGAGACTCAACATATTTTAAATCATCAAACATTTCAGACTGAATCAAATTTTCAAACTCAAGAACATGTTCTTTTATTATCTTCGTATTTGGTATTAAAAGTTCTTTCACAAGCACAGTTATGTCGTGAGGAATCTCGGTTTTCCACTTATCCTTTTGACGTTTTTCCCAATCGCTTTCAACAATTGATTGAACATTATCAACGTGGTGTTTAAGAAAACCAAGTGTTTTTCTACTTTTGCTTTTAGAAGCATCTAGAGGCAAATAGTTAATATATTTAAAAACATTAGTTTTCCTCTTAGCGGCAAAAGCCTTCTTCCATTGAATTCTTCTATGTTTACATTCTAAAAACAATTCCTCACGAGACTTCTATTTTTGTGGAGTGAAAAGACCATAAAGACTGTTTAGATAAGCATAGTTATATGGTTTCACAAAATCTTATTAACTGGTGATCTACTCTCCTCATCCCAAAGGGACGTCTCTTCACTATCGAGGTTAGCTACAGGGCAATCATGATCGGTCCATTCGGACTCATCAAGATATAAATGGGGGTTCGGCTTGAGCTTGTTCGAGGTACTTTGGACTCGCAAAACTAGGCTGACCCTTGAAAAACAACCGAGGTGTTATCATTCTGACGGTTTGAATAGAGTCATGTGTATTATAAACAACTTTTTTCAAAAAATCGACTTGTTCTTCGAGATCCTTTACTTTTTCAGTATCTTTGCTTTGTCTATTTTTGAAATCTTGTTTTAATGTTTCAACCTCTTGTTTCTTTTTGTCAAGAATTTTAGCAGAACCGGTGGTATTCATAGAAAGTCTTTGTTCAATTTCATTAACTTTTGTTGTGGCAAGGTACGTTTTTTGACGTTCATCACTTAATAAGACATTAAATTGACGTTTTACTTTAGTTAATAAAGCTAGAGCTTTGTTGTATTTATTTTCAAAATCGTCCTTTTTAAAGTTGATGACACGACTTTTGTACCCCTCAAGCTCTTTGGTCTTTTGAAGCAGCTCAGCCGTATAACTATCAATTGTCTCACTATATTTTATAAGAGCGGCTTTGCTTTCTTCAAAGTTTTGAGTGAGCGCTGCGTTTGCCTTCTTTAATTGCTTTTGACTCTTTCTATTTTCATTGACATCTTTTTGTAAACTAGCAATTAAATTAGCAAGCGCGACACGCTCCTCGTCATCATACTCATTTGTATGTTGATCATCCTCAAACTCATTATTGCATATGTCTGATGAATCGGGTGTGGTATTGCTATCAATCGTTTCCATCATACACGTGTCAGTAATTGTTGTTGGTAGATCACTATGCTCATGTGTATCACCAAACACATTATATTCATCATCATGTTTTACCTTGTCAATTGGATCGGTATCAAAGATAGGACCATTGTCATCTTTAGTGACGTTAAGGACCTCATGAATCTTTGCCATGTATGAATAATGTGCCTCGAGTTCTTGGTCGGAGAGTTTATCATCTGTGTCGTCAAGCATTTCTCCTTCCTCAGCTGATAACTTGATTCCAGCTTCCATTTTCTTGTACAGCAACATCTTTTCCTTATGATAACCAAAATCTTTAACCCTCTTTGGTTGCCTGCATTCCCTAGCCAAATGCCCAAAACCTCTGCAGTTAAAACACTGAATCCCACTTTGTTGCACAACTTGAGTACCAACAGTTTCCCTATTTCCAACAACAGTAGCCACCCTATGATTATCATACTTAGGTTGTCGATCATACTTTGGAGGAATCTCAACACGTCTTCGTGTGTCATACCTTGGAGGACTCTGTGCATAGGTGTTCCTCAGGTTTGAAGATGTTCGAAGGTTGTTGTTGGTGGGTTTGTAGATTTTCCTGTATTGCTTCATAATGAAAGCCATTTGTTGCTTGAATTCCCTATCCTTTTGAGCTAGTTCTTCATCACTGTCTTCTTTGGATGATTGCTCAGGTGTGGGTGATGGTGCTCTTGCAACTTCTTTGCCTCGGGATCTTGTTGGAGCATGTGACTTGGAGACAGTGGATGATCGTGGCGATGATGATTGAGTAGAGTATGTCTTTGAAGTACGAGAGTGATAATCTGGGTAATGTTGAGTGGTAGACACCAAAGCAAGTGGATTGGAAACCTTTGCAACTCGTTCAGCTTGAAGTTCATTTGCCTCATTTTGAAATTGTTTCAAAATGTCAAAGAGCTTGTGATATGAAACTTCGTCTAACTTCTGTTGTTGTTTCACCAAGGTAACAAACCGTGTCCACTCTGGTTGAAGTTGCTGTAGAAATTGGACATTGACTTGCATGGTGGAAACTTGCAAGTTGTTTCGAGTCATATCATTCATCATTTTGTAGAATCGGGAGTAATAAGAATCAATTGATTCCCCATCCTTTGATATAAACTTGCCAAAGTTCCAAAACATCTTAGTTTTCACATCTTGTTTGTTAAGTGATTCACCTTGTTGCAATCTTTCAATAGCCGTCCACATTCTTGAGCAGTAGGGCATGCATCAACCGTGGAATAAATATCATCTCCAATTCCACTGAGAATTAAGTAGATTGCTTCCTTCTAAGCATCAAACCAAGCACGGTTCTTTGGTGTGAGGTCGTTCCTCTTTTCATCACGTTCATAAGCGGGTTGTTCTTCAGTGGTGTCTGTGGCTGGAACTCTAGGAACTTGAATCCTTGAGAGTTTATAGGGTCCTTCCAAAATACATTGCCTTAAAGCATCACCGTTAGGTTTTGTGTCAAGATAACGTAGAAAACGGGATTGCCATTGATCATATCGACCCGACACAAGCATTGGTGGTCTTTCTTTGTTACCCGCCACCATTATGTTGTTGTTCGTCATACGATATTCGGCAGTAGAATCCATCTCAATGTTCTCTAAAATGATGAAGTTAATATGGATCTTAAGTAGATGTGTTGTGATTGTTGTTGTGGTTTAAATTCCGAAAATTATAATTTTTCTTCAGTCCGACAATAAGGTCTCCAGTCCGACAAAATGGTAGACCAAAAAGTTTTGTAATCGCCAAATTTTGAAATGGAGCTAGAAATGTGCTAAAACTAGTATGGAAAAAATTTGAATTTACTTGATGGAAAAATTTTAACTCTTTTTTTTTAATCTTCGTGTAAACGATATTCCGAAACTAGTCTAGATAGTGGCTAAGTCTAAAAAATACTCGAACAAAATTTAGCTAAACATGTCATCGGAATGTCCATCAGAATGTGCTATCGGAATGTTGTCGGAATGTTGTATCGGAATCACTGTCGGAATGTAGTATCGGAATCACTGTCGGAATAAGGCTATCGGAATAAGACTGTCGAAATAACCTATCGGAATCACTGTCAGAATAATGATGTCAGAATCCCTGTTGGAATACACAATCGGAATAAAGCTGTCGGAATCACCTATCGGAATACACCATCGGAATAATGGTCGGAATATTAAAACCCTTTTCCGATGGAGTGCTATCGGAATATCTGTCGGAAAACTAAACCCTATTCCGATGGAATTTGGTCGGAAAGCTTGTACTTTTCCGAAACTTTAGGTAAAAAATGAGATTTTTGACAAGAAATCCGTGATTTTAACCAACCAAAAGCAACCAAATCCCTACCACAACTATGTAGGAGACGAATACTAAGATATAGAGCACGAAAAACACAAAAAGATTTTAATTCGAGAGATGTTTAGGAGATGATACGAATCATAAAAAAAACACAACAATCAATCACAAAGCTACACCATGGCGATTGATACCAATTGTTGTCCCATATTTGTGATGATTAAACAAGAAAGAAAGGTAGATAAAAGATGAATTCTAGAGAGAGAAAGTAGTGAGAGAAAGTAGAGAGAAGTGTGTGAGAAACTTGGTGAATATTAGATTAAGAAAGAGAATGAAAATGAACAACCAACCTCTCCTTACATGCAAGGAGAGGTTTATATAGCCTTGCCTACATGTGGCATGATGGGCTATATGATAATGGGCCGGGCTTTCCTTTTGGGCTTTGTTACTTATGAATGAACATTAGCTTAAAGTTAAGCCCGTAATACACGATTAAGCTACTACCTATTAAAACGTTCTAATATACGATACATAATAAACATATGACCGAGCATTCTTGTTTGACTCAATATTTTGAGGCTAACAAATTTTACACATATATGTTTGTGTGTTTTTATCAAATTCTTCCACAAAATTTTTAATTTTGACTAAACTGAATTAAATTTTCACATCACTTGATTTTGCTTATATGTCAAAATCAAGCCATTTGATTGGTCCAATTATCTTTTTTACAACCTCCATTTTTCATTAAAATTCTAAAAAAATCTAATTCTTTTATTATATAAAAGATGCTGTGAAAATAGGGATGACCATTTCTACCCGAATTTTGAATTTTGTTCGATACGATATGGGTGTAAATAAAAAATCGTGAAAACTTTGATTTATCGTTACTGGTACCGATACCCGTACCGGTATCGATATCCGAATCATGTTCGGTACCGTACTGGTACCACTAGTTTATGTTCAGGATAAAATCGGTAACACTAATTCGATACGGGATCGGTACGTGGCCTATACTGTGCTCGTCATTATGTGCAAACCAGTTATTGGGTGACACGTGGGATATTAATTGATTTTAATTCTAATTTTTATTTTTTTTCTCAATAAACTTTTATCGCCCATGTACGTACGGTGCTTACATATAAATCAAATTTATTTTAATATTTAAATTTAAATACAAGTGTATAAAAAAATTCACGTGCTTATTTAACTTTTTATAATGTTATATGCGTACAACAAATAATTATGCATACGGTTATACATAAAAAAATCATTATGTATTAATATTTCCATTAATGTAATAATTTCGTGTTTTTGATATAAAAGTTATACTACGAGTGTCATAAGTTTATCTTCGTCAGATTATTGCTTTTCTAAAAAACTATGCTTGATTGCTTGAATATTGTCATGATTCTATACCTGTTATGCAATTTTTATATTAATATTGAAAGTAATGCACAATAACAGTACTTACATTGATCCATTTGTATAATTATTTTGGTGAATGAAATCTTATTTAACCTTTCAGTGACCCATTCGACTCTTTTATTCGAGTAAGTATATTTGTTGACTCATTCGACTTGTTCGCTACCGAAATTGTTACTTTTTAACCATACGTGTTTAAATAAATTAAATAAATTTTGTATGCTTAAAATATAAAGTATAAAAGGTATAAAGTGTAAGGACTAAGGAGTATTTGTTTATCTTCTGAAATTTCTGTAAGAATATAAAAATTATATGTTTAACTTAAATCTTATCTAATTTATTAAAAATTTTACTACTAAAGTTTTATTAATTACATCCTTCTTTTTAAAGTTTTATTTTTTACTAATTTGACACATACATTTTTATGCCATTTTTTCTTTATCAAATTTGTCCACCAATTTTTCACATCTTTTTTTAATTTTTAGCCAAATTTAGAAATAATTTGATTTTTATCATTTTTAATATTTTTAAACATATTTAATTTTTAAAAAATATTACTAAATACGGGAAGAATTGATTTTTTGGACGAACGAAATCCCCACTAAGCGTTTTGCTTTACTAAGTAAAAGATATGACGGGTCGAATCGTAAAATCAGGCTGAACACAGTTCGACACTCGATCTATACTATTTATTCAAATTCACTCTTAGGTTCACTTTGGTTCGATTCAATCTAAAACAAAACTTCTCATTTTCCTTTTTAACCAAAGTGCACCGAAGAACCGAACCGGAATGGATCGAACATTTCGGTCTGATCTTCGGTATGATGTTTTTGATTAAATCGGTTTTTGGTCCGATCTGATTTTTGAACGGTGATCAACTAGCAACAATAGACAAGCATTTGAGAATGCTTTGGAGCGACTACGACTCAATTATATATGATACTAGTGTTATATCATATATGATATTAGTATCATATATTCGACAACGAAAAAAAACGTGAAAAAATAATTTTTTGCCAAAAGTATGTTATAATGCATATTTATAGAAAGATAATCAAATGCTCGTTGTTATGGTATATTTTTTCAGCGTAACGACTAACAGTCTAGGAGAATATTAGTCCCTTAATACCAAATAAAATTTGATATCCAAGTGAACTTAAATATTTTAATTAGTATTTAAACAACGAAAAGTGAAGATTATCCAAACATAGCAAAATCACAATCCAAATACCTTATCACAATTGTTGATAGAATATTTTTCAAAACAAAACACAATCATAAGTCAAATCACTATCCATTTGTCAAAGAACCGCTGTTCGCTGACTTTTTAAGGTTTAACCTTTCCCCCGTATCCACATGATGCTTATTTAAATCCCTTATCACAATCGTTGAAAACACTGATTGCATAACGTTCTCGATGAACTTTCTTTTACCAAAAGGGTATTTTCGTAGATCGAAATAAAAGAATACTAGACATCCATGGCTTAGGCGAAGATGTTTTTATTTTGAGCCAACATATGAATTGATGATGCTTTCGAATCGATTGTTGGTCGGTGGGTTGTAAATAAAAGAAAGAGTATAACTTGGGATATATTAGTAAAAAAGTTTCATGAATGAGAGATGACACACTTTTTAACACTTTTACGATCAAAATTCCCTGTTCGAATAAGTTAAAAAGAAATACACCAATTTTTAAGATGGATTCACGATTCAGCTGCTAAGGTTCCATTAAGAAAAAAGGAAACAACCTTCTAAGTGATTATTTGAAAAGCTCGACAACGTATGTAGGTACGCCCTCAAATACTTTATCAAAAGTTAAAGCAAACTAAAACAAGTATCATCGTTTTTATTTTTAGAACGACGACTTATTACAATACTATGTTAGTTAGTTGATTTACAAACTTACCCATAAGATAGTCTCTGCCAGCTTGGAATAATATCTAGTGATTCGATTCCACAATACATATTCAGAAGGTAGTCCCAGCTAGTCTTGAATCAACGCATTTATAGGACAAAACTTCATAAATTCTCACTTTAAAGAAAAACGCTCATGAAGAAACTCGAACTTGAGACATACTTCTTCAAAGACATCTTTAGTGTCCAATAAGCTAGCCTAGTTGGTTATCTCCAATTTTGTTAGGTTGCATTTATTTTCTATATTCTTATGTCTTTGGGTTTAATACTTGGAATTTCAAGTAAAAAATTTATTACCATGAATTATCAAAGATAAACTCTTTTTTCTTAATATATACGCAGTCAAGTATTTTAAGATTTTAAAGTAAAAAGTAAACACATTATCTTCAAAATTAAATTATTCATAGCTATAACTACATAATAAGGATAAAAACAAACTAGGACGAGCCAAAATTTGCCAAAGCTTAAGCTCAGGGACCTGCATATTTGCGTTCACAAGGCTCGAGCTCGTTTTGAACCTTTACACTTTTAGCTCAATTCATAATATATTTATCATGTATGTGATCCTTTTTATGATAGGCCCAAACAAAATAAATCCTAACTCAAACTCGGATTGTTAAGGACAATACGGTCGAGCCTTTTTATATTGCTCGTTTATATATAAATATGCATAACTACATATAAAATTATACGTGTATGAAGTGTGGTACACATATATAAACGCAAAAAAATCCTAGGCTTGTTAAGGATCGCAAGTCAGTATGAAGCATGTGGTTTGAGCTCGTTTATTGAATGAGCTATATGCTAGGTTCGACCTTGTTTAAGCTCTACTCGTTTTAAGATTTTATCGAGTCAATCCTGAACAGTTCACAAGTGGCTTGGATAAAACAATTGTGAAAATGACATGTTTTACCATTGACTGAGTAAACATGATGAATTGTTAAGTGGGCAAAGTGTGACACCCCCAAATTGGTCAAATGCAGCGGAAATAATACTTGGGTGTCACGTAGGTGGATCAACAGTAGATAGTATGTAGAGCAACAAATAAAAGATTATCAATACAATTATTACATGAATTAAAGTGTAAATGTTATAAAATTTGTTTTAAACATTTATTCAACAGTTTGGATGAATTCCCCGTTTATAAAAACCCCAGACGAGCTCTATAAATGCGGCCTATCGTGATGCTTGACTCCATGCACATCAAATACCTGCTTTAGTTTCCTAAGAAAAACATGCTTAGAGAGTCAACATAAAGTTGGTGAATTCACAGGTTTAAGTAAATAAATTAAGTCTGGACAATAAACATTCACTGAAGTAGTAATGCACATAACATCAACACTTAAAGGTAACTACATTTCCTATTGCCCGAAACTGACACTTGACACGTTAAGCCTACAACATACGAGGACCCTTCGCATTAATAAAAATGCACCCAATATTCCGTTCCGACATGATAAACATCTGTTGTCCTGGCCCAGACACAGTGAGCGCTACTCACCCAGATGGGGATGGTCAATCCCAAATAGATCTATTTATACATTCAGGCAATTCAATAATTTTAATAGTTTCAGTTCCCGGGTAAAGGAGACATTCTACAATAGGCAAATGTAATCAAAGGTTTCGTAGTTCAGTCTATGTCCATCAAGTAAAAATATGTTGCATGTTTTCTTCCCCATAAAAAGGTTTAAAAGTTTGTCAATATATAAAGTGCGGCCATGAACTCACCTCAGTAATACAGTAATATGTCACAAGAAATCCAATGTGATGCTCACGACACAGTCAACAACCTAAATAATTATACATTCTCAGTAAATACATAACATAATGCATAAAAGTCTCTGAATAAATCTGTGCATACTTATACAGGTTTTAAGCATTTTATTACGATTTCTGTAATTTAATTTATCGTTGTACAAGTAATAGAAGTATTTATTTTTAAGTGCGTAATAAATAATATCGTTTAAGTAATTAATTTGTTTAATTAATATTCCCGTACTTGTACCGTCGTAAAGTGGTTTAAATATTTATAAAAGAAAGTTTTATATATATTTAAAATGTAGAAAGATAATAATAAATATAATTAATATATTTACTTTTATAAATTAATCGTATTTAATTTATATAACTTATATAAATGACGTTATAAAATGTATAACACTTTATTTAATTTAATTTAAAGTCCCCGAAGTTTGTATAATTTATTAAATTATATGTTTGGCAAAATAACGATTTTTCTACTTATAGATTTGTTTTAGTTACACTTTTAATATTAGGATTATATATATATAATTAGGGTTTAGTTTAATTTTAGGAAATTGCAAATTAGTCCTTCATATATATATAATACCCGCGGCATATTTCCATAAACACCCCTAGGGCTTATATTAGTTTCATTAAATGGCAAAACAAGTCCCTCAAGTTACACGTGTACTAGGGCTTGTAATAGTTTGAGGTATTGACACTTTTGGTCCTTATAGTTTCGGCTTAGGGTTACATATGTAATATTTTACAAAACAGCCCCCTAGGGCTTGGAATACTTTCGGCTATTGTCATTTTTAGTCCCCAGGTTTTAGGTTAGGGTTTATAACTTTACACATGTGTCGAAAGTGGTCCCTAGGGTTTCTAAGGGTTTTAGCAAAAGGCACAAGTGGTCCTTAGTGTTCGATTAGGTTTACACAAGTGCAATTAACTTACAAGGATTTACAAAACAACCCCTATACTTTGATTAAGTTTCGAATAGTGTTTTTCCTAACCCAATACTTTCGGATAATTACACTATAGGTCCTTATCTTTGATATTTTGTTAAAATGAGTTTCCAAACGTCATGTATTAAACCCTAGACTTTATTTAAATTTCATTTTGATCCGGAAGTTTGGTATTTCACCATTTTGATCCGAAACATTTATAAATCACATTTTTGGCACCAAAGTTTTATATGTATATTTAACACATGAAAAGTTTATTCTAAGCATAAATATCTTAAATAGGATTTATGAACCATAAGTGGGCCTAGTGGGATCCTAGTTTTTATTGGGCTTAATGGGCCTAAACTATCTTAAGTACTATTCATTTGGGCTTACTAATCCATTAAGGCAAACTAGCTAAATATGTCAAGGAGAAACATAGATCTAGTGATTTCTAAGCTTCCTATAACAAACCTAAGTTATCCATCAATCCCAAAAACCATATCATGGCTCACGGCTATATATATATGCTTGGGGTTTCATGATTTTTCTAGGTTAGCATGTTTATATGTTCATGGTTGTCATAATTATCTAGATTTTTCATCACCTTATGTGATATCTCATTTTTAGCCGTGACTTACTATAGGTCTAGGTTTTCTAGATTTGAGTTTATATCAAGTTTATACTAGGAGCCTCATATGTATGTTCATATGGATGAAAAATGAAAGTATTTAAGAAAGAGTTAAGCTTTCATGGTACTTACTTGTTAAGTGAGTTTAAGGAAAGACAAGTGAACTAGGAATGACTTGAGCTTGTGATCAATAATGGTGGAAACCCAATCTTAATAAATAAGCCGTGACCTCCCTAGCTTGTATATACCCTTGGAGTTGTCTTCGAGATCAAGCTTTTGTAAGTGTAACAATGATTGGTATTTCAGATGAATGAGACATAGATTTGAGCTATTAAGTGAAGAAGTAAATGAGTTTTGAGGGATTTTGGTGTAGGAAGTAATGTATGCCGTGAGTTGAGAGAGTGTAGGAGAGATTTGTAAATGTTTTGTGTTGTGAAACTAGTGGTATCTGAATATATAGAAGAGAGAGGATGATATTGATGTATCTTGTCCTATGTACTTGTGTATCTATGATATATACATGTAAGATATGATGAGATATGTTGTAAGATATGTAGTACAATGCCATATTTAGCAAGCATGTTCTTCCCATCCTCACTTTTTCTAGCCGTGTGTTTTGAGGTCAAAGGGGGACAAGGTTTGACATGCATAGTGTCCCATGTATGGCTACATAGTGTTAATACTTGACTTTGGTGGCTTGGTTACTTGTAAATTGTTGTATGGTTTAATGATTGTGTAAGTATATACACACGCCTATATTCGGTATAGTAGGGGTAGATATTGTGTTAACTTGTCTAAAATTGGGAGTTAACTTAAGTCTATGTAATATAGTGTAGGTACTTGTAAGGCTTCTAGGTATTTTGGTTAAACCTTTAGGTCATTTGGTGAAAGTATATAATGTGTATAACTGATACAAGGTTTTTTGGCCCGTATAAAAATTAAGTTCTAGTTCGTTGTGTTGGTCTCTTCGAATTGAAAAACTTGTTGTTTAATGTGTGACTCAGTTGAACTTTGGTGGAACAAAAGATGTGTCGTTGTAGTGTTGAAAATAAAAGGTGCAGAACAATTAAAGTAAAAGTGCAATTAAAATAAATCGAAGTCTAATTAAAATAAAGTGCAAGTATTAAAAAGCGAGACTAAAATTAAAGGGCAATAAAGTAAATAACGCAAACTTAAATCTAACTAAGGCAAACTTAAAACGCAACTAAAACTAAATCTTAAACTAAGGCAAATAAACTTAAAGTGCGAGAAAGAAAAAAAAGCGGGAAAAATAAAGCCTAAAATAAAAAGGCAGAAAACTAAAAACTGAAATTCCCTATCCGGAATAAATCCCCTATTCGGAATATTAGGCCTATTCAGAATATGTCACCTATTCGGAATAAATCCCCTATTCGGAAAGTTGGTCTATTCGGAAAGTTCAATCCTATGCGGAATCTGAGCCCTATTCGGAATGTTACTTCCTATTCGGAAAAAGTCCCCCTATTCGGAATAAAGTGCCTACTCGGAATAATTGGTCTATTCGGAATACTGTCACTATGCGGAAAGTCCTCCTATTCGGAATATACACCCTATTCGGAATAACAGGTCTATTCGGAAAAAAGTGCCTGTTCGGAAAATTCAGTCCTATTCGGAAAGTTATCCCTATTCGGAATAACTTCCTATGCGGAATAATATGCCAATTCGGAAAATCACCCTTACTCGGAATATAAAATATTCCGCATAAGCCTAACTGCCAAAACCTTACTCGGAATAAATAATATTCCGAATAAAGCATAAATGGGAAACCTCTATTCGGAAAGTTTCTGGGCTCGATCTGGGAATTAACAGAAACAATATAACGAAGAACTAGGAATGAAAAATAAGTACGGATCAAACAAAAACTAAGCGAAATCAAACACAAGATTAGATCAAACAAACAAATAAATAACTATAAAGCATAAACAATCAATCCAAATCAATCAAACTCACAAAACTTAATCAAAATAATCAAAACCCACTTAAATAAATCAACCAAAAATTAAGAACATGAACATAAACAAATAAACACAAAGATTAAGAAAGGAAGAATGAGATTAACAAGATAAAGATAAAGCTTGACAAGAATTAAAAAGGAAAACTTACTTGAATTAAATGGTAATTAAGTGCAAGACAAGGTAATTAAATTGGACAAGTAATAAAAGGTGCAAGGTAATTAAAAATGGAAGAGCTAATTTGTCAAGTTAGCCAACAACACTAAATGATAACTATCCTAATCTATTTATAGGGGAGGATTAAGGAAGCTTCCTCCCCTTCTTCATTTCTTGTTAATTGCAAGATTAAGTCCTTCCTTCATTTAATCTTCATTAATTGCGTCATTAGTCCTTTTCTTCTCATCTTTCTTTTAAGTTTGGACTTCAAGGACTTGTGGCTCGGGATATCTTTTGAACTCGTCTTTAATTTCTTCAATAAAATAGACTTGAGTTTCTCGGCTTTTGATAAACTTCCGTCTTTTGACTTTTTCTTCGATAAATCTTCAGAATTGGTCTTGGACTTCCGTTCTTTTTCCACTCTTGACTTCTCAACTCCGTCTTTCATCTTTTTCTTCAATAAAAGCCGTAAATGCCCGTGAATTCTCGTGTTTTCTCCACTTTTCATAATTTCATCCTAAAATACAACAAAAACACAAACCACGCATAATTCCGACATAAAAGACATAAAATACACGTTTTGGTCCGGTTATTATTGTAATTAAGTGGTAGAAAAGATGGGTGTTTACACACCTATCAAATCCCCTACACTTGACCATTGCAATGTCCTCATGCAATGCATTAGTTGCAAGGCATGTTTACACTTTTCATCATAATCAATCCATATTGGCCTTTATTAAAGAGATAGAAAATTATAAAAATGCAAAGCAAAGAAATTAAAAGCATACCTTGGGTTTTGAAAATGTCATGAATAATCATCATCCTCAACTTTTCACTTTCTCCAAACCAAGCTTAAAAACGAGATCATTGTTATTATAAGTTAGTAAACTAACACGAACTCATGTGGGCCAATTATTCACTTAGACTCCCTTATTCCTATGGGTATCTCTTATATTTTATTATTTGTCTTGAATGATCACGAAGATGCATTGTTTGACTTATTTAGATAATTATTAAGTCTGAAAATAAAGTGCACGATTTAATCAATAGTTAGCTAAAGGACCAAATCTTTTAAAACTGCTTCTCGGGATATCAGAAAGTTCATATCTTGGCATAACTTGGTTCACGATTTGAGACCTTTCTCGGGCCGATATTTGGCAGCGACTTCATACTTCAAATCTTGAGAGACGTTCATGAAATAATGGTCTTCTCTTCATAATTGGAATTTCTTCACTTGGAATTTTTGAGAGATTCTTCATATATGGACCACGACTTCTTCATTTTTCTCCAATCTTTATTTTGGATTTTGATATACAACGATCCGCCTCCTTTATTGACTTGGATCTATTTATCCTCATACCTTGTTAGGGTCTTTTCGGATACACTTCTCCATGACTTTTTGGGAGTTTTTGCTTTTCGTCGTGTGTCTCGATCCTTCATATTGATTTTCGATAAATGATTCTTCACATCACTTTTGGATCTTTAGCAACAAAACATAGCCCTCATGCCTTGTTAGGGCCTTTTCGGACTCGCCAATCTTCGCGCCCCGCTTCATAAGTTATGCCTTGGCTATGAACTCTCGTCATTACCGAGCAACTTTTAAACGATCTGGGGCTAGAAGCTAAGTAACTTTTCAAATCGTACTACCTTATTTATTAGCAAATAAATTATTAGCAAGCGATGGGAGAATAGGCTCATAATTAACTCACATAAATTCATGAAAGAATACCGAACTTATAATTGGCTCTATCATCTCTCGTTCTCCACAGTTTAAAATCTCAAGTAATGAGACTCGTGGATACTTAGCCTATTAAATCAAAGTTTTGGGTTTTCGAGTCGCCTATAGGATCTTGCAAATTCTTAGACTTTTTCAAGTTTAGAAATCGCATCTTAAAGTTCCCTTGATAAACGACTCTCTAGGATCAATTATAGGAACTTGCGAAAAGTTCTTGTTCTTAACCCGTGAGAGTTAAGACTTTCGCGTTTTATAGCTCCCTATATAAAAGCCTAGCAAAACTTGATTTAAACACGTTAAGGATACTAGCTAGAGTAACTTAGACAAGTAAACTTGGGTTGAGTCAAAAGATTCACAACGTTTGAAAATTAAAACCACTTATTAAACATTTTATTCTAGCAAAGGAAGAAAATAACTATACAAAGGGAAAAACTAATAGGCCAAAATAGATCAAAAATTTTGAAAAATGTCGAAAAATTGATTTTCCGGTTAAAATGAGGACAAATACAAGGAAAAGACCACTTAACTTCGATAGAAGTCCCCCCTACACTTAAGATAAACATTGTCCTCAATGTTTAAGCATGTGGGAGTAAACTCCCCTACACGTAGGACATTGTGCACGTTGTTTAAATCTCGCTAAGGAAAGGACAACTAAAGAGATTCCTATTTTAATATTGAGAAAATATAAAATAGTGAATCGAAAAGAGTTTAGGATAAAACCGGGATAAAGTAGAACACGGAATCACGGGTTGTCAAGAATCAGCAAGAGTGGATCATTGAAGCTCGAATCCCTGATTAAGAAGTGAGGAGAGGAAATAGCAATCCAAAGGGTCCCCCTACACTTATGGTAAAGAAAGCGAAAAGATAGATGCATGGGTTGCCTCCCAAGAAGCGCTTGGTTTTTGTTAACCGAGTCGTGAGCCTGACTCGACCTTGATCATCAACGGAAGTAGCGTGAAAGAAATCCACCAGGATCGAAGACATAGTTTTCATCCATCACTAAGCAAGAGCTTAAGGCGAACAAGGCAAGCCAAAAGAGAAATGACAGGGTTCCCTTAAGCAGCGATTGAGCATGGTGGAAGCAAGTATGGTGCGGTGCAAGCATGTCTTCAATGGTTCCAAAGATTTTTCCTTTTATTTCATCAGGTGGATACTGAGATGGCTTAAAAACTTCAATACCGGGATCGAACACCTTTTCCTTCAGGGGAAAATAGCACTCCGGCTCAGCCGAGTGTGAAGAAGATCCGCAAAGAAGCACAACCTTGTCCTCAGAAGTGGGATAAAGAGGTGTTAAATCATACGTGCAACGGATTTCGGTGTCAACCGGTTTCTTCTCCTTGGACAAAATGCTCTTCAAATCCAAAGTAGGATCAAGACGATAATCTTCAAAGTCCAAAGGAGGTGCATCACTCTCATGAGGGAAATATGTGTTGAGAAATTCAGAGAAATCTTCCTCAAATGAATAATCGTCCAAAGTAGGATCGAGTGATGGCGGAGGATCTTCATCATGTGAAGAATCGCTCGATAGAGTATCAGCCTCATCAAAATCATCGAAAGTGGGCAGCTCGGGATACTCAGAAGTATAATCAAAATCATCCGAGTCTGAGCTAGAATCATCATCATCATAAGCATCGAAGACCGGTTGAGAATCATAAATGGGAGAAGCGTCCAAAGTAGGGAGAGAATCATCCACATCATCTTCAAAGAGTGGATTATCAGTGGAAGACTCGAATAAAGGATTATCGTAGACGGTAAAGTCATCGAGCACATTTATCATATTCACTGATTCTCGGCCTCCAAAGGATTTGCCTGTAAGCTGCCCCATTGTAAAAACTTGTGAATCTTTCCCGACTCTTAAGATTAACTCACCTTCGGCTACATCCACTAAAGCACGTCCGGATCTCAAGAATGGTCGACCAAGTATTAAAGGAATACGAGGGTCCATTTCATAATCAACTACGACAAAATCGACCGGGAAGGTAAATGCGCCAACTTTAATAAACACGTCTTCGGCTATACCGACGGGGTAAGCGAGAGTGCGATTTGCAAGTTCAAGAGTCATCTTTGTTGGAATGAGGCCGGGTAAAGATAGTGTTTTCCAAACACTCAGTGGCATAAGATTAATACTAGCCCCGAGATCGGCAAGGGCAGTAAATTCTTCAGTTTTGTTGAACACGCAAGGCAACACAAAACGACCAGGATCTCCAAGTTTTTCCGGAAGTTCTTTAAGAATAACTGCAGAGCAGTTTTCATTTAATCGTATGTTGGCGAGTTCAAGCAGCTTCTCCTTCTTGTTAAGCAATTCCTTAAATGCTCTAACAAATTTGGGCATGTGGACAAGAGCTTCAAGGAAACTAATGCTGAATCCCATTTGAGAAATCATATTGATATATTTGGTTATTTGCGAGTCCTCCTTTGTTAGATCATTGGTCTTGCCTATACGAGAAGGGTATGGGATTCTAGGTTGATAAGGGTTAGGTGAAGGTGTAGGTGGTGACGGTTGTGATGTTGACGGGTCCTTCCGAGATACATCGTCATGACGAGGCGGAGACGGTAATGGTGCACTATTACTAGGTGTAGGAGGAGTAGGGATACATGGTGGTGGAGGAGGTGTAGATGATGGTGGTGGGGTAGATGGAGTGACAATGGTAGTTCCACTACGCGTAGTTATAGCACTCACATTAGCTCGCGGATTGGTGACGGTGTTTGAAGGTAGAGAACCCGAAGAAGAAGAAGGTTGAGCTTCAGGCAAGAAACTAGCCAACAGATTCTTCAATTCAGTTGTTTGAGTGATGAAGGAGGATTGAAGATTATCACGAACCTCAGTTCTGATGTCATTACCTTGCTTCAAGATATCTCCTTTCAAATTAATTATTTGGCTCTGCAGATTCTTGATTTGCTCACCTTGAGTTCTCATGATTGTGTCAACATCGGGATTAATGGGTGGGTGTTGTTGGGTGGGTGGTTGATAAGGGTTAGAAGCACGAGGTGGGATTTGGTTGCTTCTATTGTAGTTGTTGGCGGGATTTTGGTTTTGAGGAGAAAAACCGGGTGAAAGGTAGTTGTTGGAACGGTAGCTCAGCAGATTTCTATCCCCTTGTTGTCTAGCTTGGTAATTTTCCGGTGAATAATTACCGTAAGCTGCATACACATTTTCCGGATTTCCTTGTGTCGAAGGACAATCGGTGTATGAGTGAGGGCCGCCACATGTTTCACAAGGATTAGCAACCGCTTTAACTTGTTGTTGTTGTTGATTTGAAGCGAGAAGCGTAATACTTTTGCTCATTTCAGCCATCATGCGGGTGAGTTCGGTCATCTCAGGGTTTGCTGAGGTAGAAGAAACATTGACTCTCGTGTTGTTTCTAGAAGAAGCAGAGGAATCCCAGTTCTTATGATGAGTAGTCATGTTCTCTATTAACTCTCTACACTCCTCGGGTCTCCTTTTCATGAATGTGCCACCGGCGGCTGCATTAATCGTATCACGATCTCGAAAAGTCAATCCGTTGTAGAAAGTATCGATCAAGGTGACCGGAAGCATGTTGTGGTTTGGACAACGGTCGATCAATACATTATATCTCTCCCATGCATCAAAAAGAGATTCATCAGGATCTTGCATGAAACCGCTAATCTGATTGCGAAGGCTTGTGACCATGGATGGTGGAAAGTAGCGCGAAAGAAAGCGTTGAGTCATGTCATCCCAAGTGTGAATAGAATTCTTCGGGAGACGATCAAACCATTTCTCGGCATGATGCGATAAAGTATGTGGGAAGAGTTGTAAGCGGAGAACATCCATTGTGGCCCCAGGCAACTTCATGCTTTGGGTGATTGTAATGAACTTGTCGAGGTGTTTGTTGGCATCATCATCAGGCAATCCTCTAAATGGGTTTGTTTGTACTTGCTGAATCATGTGGTGCTTCAACGAAAACTCAGGAGCGTTGATTTGCATCGGCGCAATCGGTCCTCCTCGTCCAAACATGGTTGGTTGACAAAGTTCCTCCATGGTCCGAAGATCGGGTTGTGGAAGAGCATTGTTGTTATTATTATTATTATTGAGGTGCGGTAGTTGATTATTGTTGTTAACACCTGCCATATCTAAATCTTCTTGAGGCTCGGGCTCTTGATAATTAGAAGATCTAGTACGCATACACCTGAAAATGCAAAAGAAAACAAAACCAAACACAAAGACAATATATATACACAAGAAAGATAAAATCTTTATGGATTTTTGAAATTTTTAATTTTTATGGTTTTTATGAATTTTTTATGCAAGAAAGATAACGTTCACAAGTGAACGGGTCCCAAAAAGCAACGTGTCTCTCACAAAAAACTGTTGATCTTTACGAAAAGAGCCGGCAGCGGCGCCAATTTGATACAAGGTTTTTTGGCCCGTATAAAAATTAAGTTCTAGTTCGTTGTGTTGGTCTCTTCGAATTGAAAAACTTGTTGTTTAATGTGTGACTCAGTTGAACTTTGGTGGAACAAAAGATGTGTCGTTGTAGTGTTGAAAATAAAAGGTGCAGAACAATTAAAGTAAAAGTGCAATTAAAATAAATCTAAGTCTAATTAAAATAAAGTGCAAGTATTAAAAAGCGAGACTAAAATTAAAGGGCAATAAAGTAAATAACGCAAACTTAAATCTAACTAAGGCAAACTTAAAACGCAACTAAAACTAAATCTTAAACTAAGGCAAATAAACTTAAAGTGCGAGAAAGAAAAAAAAGCGGGAAAAATAAAGCCTAAAATAAAAAGGCAGAAAACTAAAAACTGAAATTCCCTATCCGGAATAAATCCCCTATTCGGAATATTAGGCCTATTCAGAATATGTCACCTATTCGGAATAAATCCCCTATTCGGAAAGTTGGTCTATTCGGAAAGTTCAATCCTATGCGGAATCTGAGCCCTATTCGGAATGTTACTTCCTATTCGGAAAAAGTCCCCCTATTCGGAATAAAGTGCCTACTCGGAATAATTGGTCTATTCGGAATACTGTCACTATGCGGAAAGTCCTCCTATTCGGAATATACACCCTATTCGGAATAACAGGTCTATTCGGAAAAAAGTGCCTGTTCGGAAAATTCAGTCCTATTCGGAAAGTTATCCCTATTCGGAATAACTTCCTATGCGGAATAATATGCCAATTCGGAAAATCACCCTTACTCGGAATATAAAATATTCCGCATAAGCCTAACTGCCAAACCCTTACTCGGAATAAATAATATTCCGAATAAAGCATAAATGGGAAACCTCTATTCGGAAAGTTTCTGGGCTCGATCTGGGAATTAACAGAAACAATATAACGAAGAACTAGGAATGAAAAATAAGTACGGATAAAACAAAAACTAAGCGAAATCAAACACAAGATTAGATCAAACAAACAAATAAATAACTATAAAGCATAAACAATCAATCCAAATCAATCAAACTCACAAAACTTAATCAAAATAATCAAAACCCACTTAAATAAATCAACCGAAAATTAAGAACATGAACATAAACAAATAAACACAAAGATTAAGAAAGGAAGAATGAGATTAACAAGATAAAGATAAAGCTTGACAAGAATTAAAAAGGAAAACTTACTTGAATTAAATGGTAATTAAGTGCAAGACAAGGTAATTAAATTGGACAAGTAATAAAAGGTGCAAGGTAATTAAAAATGGAAGAGCTAATTTGTCAAGTTAGCCAACAACACTAAATGATAACTATCCTAATCTATTTATAGGGGAGGATTAAGGAAGCTTCCTCCCCTTCTTCATTTCTTGTTAATTGCAAGATTAAGTCCTTCCTTCATTTAATCTTCATTAATTGCGTCATTAGTCCTTTTCTTCTCATCTTTCTTTTAAGTTTGGACTTCAAGGACTTGTGGCTCGGGATATCTTTTGAACTCGTCTTTAATTTCTTCAATAAAATAGACTTGAGTTTCTCGGCTTTTGATAAACTTCCGTCTTTTGACTTTTTCTTCGATAAATCTTCAGAATTGGTCTTGGACTTCCGTTCTTTTTCCACTCTTGACTTCTCAACTCCGTCTTTCATCTTTTTCTTCAATAAAAGCCGTAAATGCCCGTGAATTCTCGTGTTTTCTCCACTTTTCATAATTTCATCCTAAAATACAACAAAAACACAAACCACGCATAATTCCGACATAAAAGACATAAAATACACGTTTTGGTCCGGTTATTATTGTAATTAAGTGGTAGAAAAGATGGGTGTTTACACACCTATCAATAACATTATAAATATTATACTTGAGAAAATAAATAAATGTCAATGTGAGATAATAGACATTGTTTTATGGTGGCATATGTTTGTTCATAGTATAAGGTATACGTAAGTATACATATAATATTAAACCCAGGTACTTAATAAATTAAGTAAATATAATCATAGTTTTTCCAAAAATATGTACTGAGGTGATGAGTCCTTGTTTAATACTACACAGTCAATTGCCAGGGTAGTCAGAAAAGACTAAAGGTTCATATATATATTTAAAAATAAATATGAAATGATAGTATGACAAATGAAGATGATACTTAATAAATCATATAAAAGTGGAATTATAGAGATTCCAAAAATAAAGAGTACAACAGTTGACAAAGTCAATAAGGTAAAATAAGAGGTTTTACAGCACAATCCCGTTATTTTAGCTTTGTCCTCAAAGCTTAAGATGAAGTCACCTGTCAGGTGAACAAATGTGGGTACTTGGTTTTGAACGAGTCTTCTCGTTCCCATGTGAACTCAGGACCTCTCCCCGAGTTCCAACGTACTTTGATCAACGAAACGCGATTGCGTTTCAATTTCTTAACTGTTCTCTCCATGATTTCTACTGGTTCTTCTGTGAACTGGAGGTTGTCGTCAAACTGGACTCCTTCCAATGGCATGGCCAATGGTTCTTCAGTGTAGCACTTATTCAGATTAGACACGTGGAAAGTAGAGTGTACCCGGCTTAATTGATGGGGTAACTCTAAACGATAAGCTACCTCCCCGATCCTGGCTATTACTTTGAAAGGGCCGACATAACATGGATTCAGTTTTCCATGTTTACCAAAGCGTACCACACCCTTCCAAGGTGATACCTTGAGCATGACACGGTCACCTACTTCAAATTGCATAGGTTTGCGATTCTGGTCCGCGTAGCTCTTTTGTCGATCACGAGCAGCTTGAATTCTTTGCTTTATAAGGACGATCTTGTCGGTAGTATCCTGGATTAACTCGGGTCCAGTGAGCTGAAATTCACCTACTTCTGCCCAACACACAGGTGAACGACACTTTTGACCATATAGTGCTTCAAAAGGGGCAGCCTTGATACTGGCGTGATAGTTGTTGTTGTAGGAGAATTCCACTAAAGGAATGTGGTCAATCCATCCATTTCTAAAGTCAATCACACATGCTCGTAGAATGTCTTCTAGAGTCTGGATGGTTCGTTCACTTTGACCGTCAGTCTGTGGATGATAAGAAGTGCTCATGTCCAAATTTTTACCTAAGGCCCGTTGAAAAGCCTTCTAAAAGTTCGATGTGAACCTACCGTCTCGATCACAGATTATTGAGACGGGTATTCCATGTTTGGTCACTATCTCCTTCAAGTATGTCTTTGCGAGCTTTGTCAGGGAATCATTTTCCCTAATTGGTAGGAAATGAGCGGACTTGGTGAGTCGGTCGACGATTGCCCAGATAGTATCGTAACCATGAGATGACTTTGGGAGTTTGGTGACAAAATCCATGGTGATGTTGTCCCACTTCCATTTTGGTATCTCGGGCTCTACAAGTAAGCCCGATGGTCTCTGGTGTTCCGTTTTGACATTTGAACATGTCAAGCACTTCTTAACATAGGTGGCGATGTCAGCTTTCATATTTAGCCACAGTATAACTTCTTCATATCCTGATACATCTTTTCAGATCCGAGATGTATAGAATATTTAGACTTACGAGATTCGTGCATGATCACGTTTCTCAAATATCCATAACAAGGTAACCAATTCCTCCCGTGAAGGCATAGGGTTCCATCTACTCTTGGTTCTAACTTCTCCTTAGTAAGGTCGGTTCTGAGCATTCCCCCAACGTCATCCTTAACGAGGTTTTTAGGTACTTGGGCTTGAGTCTGGGCTTCCAAAATCTGCTTGGGTAGGTCCAAACTGATTGTCATAACTAGTGCCCGGACTCTCATAGGAGGGTCCGTTTCCTTACGGCTTAGAGCATAAGCAACCACATTTGCTTTACTGGGGTGGTATTTGATCTCACATTCGTAGTCACTTAACAACTCAATCCAACGACGTTGTCTCATGTTCATCTCCTTCTGATCCAATATGTGTTGCAAACTTTTGTGGTCAGTATGCACAGTACACTTTGTTCCGTATAGGTAGTGTCTCTAGATTTTGAGATCAAATACTACGGATCCAAGCTCTAGATAATGAGTGGTGTAGTTCTTCTCATGCTTCTTCAGTTGTCTTGAAGCATAGGCGATCACTTTCATTCTCTGCATCAGTACTGCACCTAAACCTTTGTATGAAGCATCACAATATACAACGAAATCATCGCTGCCCTCAGGTAAGGCTAATATAGGTGCACTACACAACTTCTGCTTGATCAACTGAAAAGATGATTCTTCCTTCCCTCCCCAATCGAACTTTATTCCTTTCTGAGTAAGCTTGGTCATCGGTTTGACTGTCTTGGAGAAATCTTCAATAAATCTGCGGTAGTACCCGACAAGGCCTAGAAATTGGCGGATCTCTGTCGGTTTTTAGGGGATACCCAATCTTTGACAGATTCGACCTTTGCTAGATCTACGTGAATACCGTCACAATCAATGACATGACCGAGGAATTGCAATCTGGGAACCCATAATTCACATTTGGAGAATTTAGTGTAAAGTTGTTCCTCATTGAGCACCTTTAGTACTTGTGCAAGGTGTTCCCCGTGTTCTTGTTCGCTCTTGGAATAAATGAGTATATCGTCAATTAAGACTATCACGAATTTATCCAGGTAAGGTCTGCACACACAATTCATAAGATCCATGAAAATGGCTGGTGCATTGGTCAACCCAAATGGCATAACCTGTAATTCGTAATAACCGTAACGGGTTCTGAAAGCTGTTTTTAGAATGTCTTCCTCCCTGACCCTTAGTTGATGGTATCAAGATCTCTGGTCAATCTTGGAATACACACTTGACCCTTGCAGTTGGTCAAATAGGTCGTCAATGCGAGGAAGTGGATAACAATTCTTCACAGTTAATTTATTAATAAGTGTGAAAACACTTATCCTTTTACCACTTAATTATAATAATAACCAAGCCAAAACGTGTATTTAATGTCGTAAATGTCGGAATTATGCGTGGTTTGTGTTTTTATTGTGTTTTAGGACCAAAATGTGAAAGGGAAGAAAACATGGGCTTTCACGGGCTTTTATCGAAAAAAAAGACAAAAGACGAAGTCAAAAGATCAAGAGTGCAAAAAGAACGGAAGTCCAAGGCCTATTCTGAATATTTATCGAAGAAAAAGTCTAAAGACGGAAGTTTAATGAAGTCGAAGAACCTAGTCCAATAAAAGAAGAAAATTATAAGACGAGTTCAATTTATATAGACAAATCCCAAGGCAACGTCGAGAAAGTCGAAGAATTTAAAAGACTAAAAGACGAGAAGAAAGAAGAAAGCATCAACACATTTTAATCCTCCTATAAATACCCTCCCAATTCAGTTCTTTGTAGTCGATGCACATTCGGAAGGAACCATCTTTATTTTTGACAAATAAGACAGGAGCTCCCCATGGAGAGGAACTGGGTCGGATGAATCCTTTGTCAGATAATTCCTGAAGTTGTTCAGCTAGCTCTTTCATTTCTGATGGTGCCAACCGGTATAGAGCTTTAGCCATAAGTGTAGCTCCGGGAATCAAATCGATTTGAAATTCCACTTGTTGGGTTGGTGGTAAGCCTAGCAACTCATCAGGAAAGACCTGGGGAAAATCTCGGACGATAGGTACGTCCTTGATTTGTTTCTTTTCGGGGTTGTCTTCCTCATCTGTTTGAGAAATATGAGCCAAGAAGATAGGACATCCTCTCAACAAATATTCTGAGCTTTAGTACAAGAGATAACACTAAGTCTAGTGTCAGTAAGGTCGGTGTTACCGTCTCCTCGTATGATCAAGGTCTCGTTTCCCTACGGAATACGGACTAGTTTTTCATTACAAATAATGACTGCGCGGTATCTTGCCAACAGTCCATGGCAATAATAACGTCAAAACTACCAAGGTTTATTGGGATAAGGTCAATGTTGAAGGGATGTTTAGAAAGATTTAAGGTACAACCTCCAATGATAGTGTTAGCTTCTACATTTTTACCGTCCGCTAATTCTACGGAGTAGCGGTGATCTAGAATCGATGGGACGACTTCTAATACATTGCTAAATTCAGTGGATATAAAACTCCGGTCTGTTCCAGTATCAAACAAAACAGATGCATAACGGTTGTTTAGTAGGAACATACCAGTAACGACATTAGAATCGGGGTTGACTTTTCCATTGCCGACCACGTACACTCTTGGTGAAGCTCCTCCACTGTTCTTGTTCTGGTTGGCCAACTTGGGACAACCTGGTCTCACATGTCATGGTGCTCCACACTCATTGCACACAACTTCCTTCTTGGGTCCATTGCCATTTCCTCCGGCAGTATTGCGGTTTCCCTGTTGTCCGTTCCCATTCCCACATGCATTGTATCCGCCCTTGTTGTTGTGGTTCCCGGTGTTGTGGTTGGGCCGGACCTGAGTGACAGCATTAACTTGACAGGTACGGGCAAAATGACCAACTTGTCCACATTTGTGGCAGGACTGACATAGGCTATCAACAATGTGATGATAGTAGCATTTTGAGCACAAGGGTTTTGTACCCACATATGGCTTAGCTCCTGTGGTGGTAGCACAGTAAACCTGTCCAACGTTTTGCATTTTGGGAGGCTGCTGGTGCTGACTGCAAAAATTTACATCTACCTTCCGTTTGCCTCTCAGACATGGTACGAATTCGTTTGTTGATCAATTCAGTAGCGAACTCAATGGCACTCTCGACAGTAATGGGTCGAGATGGAAGCACGCTATCATGAATGGCGTCTGGGAGTCCACCAATATACTTCTCAATCTTTTCATCTTTCTCATGGAACATTCTGGTACACATCAGAGTCAACTCTTGAAATCTTTGGTTGTATGCAACGATGTCATTGTTCTTGCATCTGAGATCCCACAATTCGATTTCAAGTTTCTTCATTTCACCCCTTGGACAGTATTTCTTCGTCATCCTCTCCTTCAGATCAATCCAGTTGAGAGTATAGGCAGCATCGTGTCAAAGAGTAGCAACTACAGAGTTCCACCAAGTAAGATCACTCTCGAGCAAGGTGTAGGTGGCAAACTTGACTTTTTTCTCCTCTGCACAATCGCTGATGTGGAACATGGTCTCCAACCTTTCAAAACATTGCATCAGCTCCACAACACCCTCTTTGCCTTTGTAGGATGAGGGCTTACACTTCATAAAGTCGGGATAGGAGCAACCCCTGGTGGTCTGGTTGTTTCTGCGGGCATTGGAGTTTTGGCTATCGTCCATGTTCCTACTAGCAGCCATCGCAGTTGCGATGCCCTGATCAATCATTTCCCTTAATTGGGAGGCAGTGATGTTTGGGGCAGCGTCGACATTGTTGGGGTTTGTTCTAGTGATTGCTATTTATCTATAATCATACACAAAAATGAAATATTAGTTTCAGGCGTTAGCACAGTTTTATATTTAAATACATGAAATGAAACTCATGCATAGACTTCGCAAGAAATTAGATAACCTGTTAAAAGTTCATAATATAATACAACACATAATATGACAAAATATAATGAGTATTGTTAATGCAAGTGATGCCTAAAAACATTATTAGTGTTAACTAATCTTTCTTAGTTTTGATCACAACAAACTATACAACACATTTAGTGTAAAACACAAAACGAATTATTTAACTAACACTATCATCAAGGTAATAATCATATCACTAACTTTTATTAATCATACTTAGTGATCATCAAAGTGATTATCCTTAAAACTCACTTTTGTTAATATGACAAAAGATTTTTTTTAATAAACTTTCTTTTTAAGAAAATGTTTTATTAAAATGGAAAATGTAAATTTGAAAATGGCATATTCCATATACCATAATAATATCCTTTGAAGGTTTAAAAAACCTCAGATATTTCTACCCCACTAAAAGAAAAAATTGGAGCGTAGTCTACTGGGCGGTCCTTTAAATAGCTAGGCGGTTCTCTAGCGATAAGGAACCGCCGGGCTAGATAAGGAATTGCGCCCAGCTAGCCGTTGCACTTTGTCTCCTAGGGCTGAGCAAAACCGACCGAAACCGATTTAACCCGACCGAACCGATTTAACCGACCGAACCGATCTCGATACCGAGTTAATCGGGTCGGTTATCGGTTGAAAAATTATTGATTTTCGGTATCGGGTCGGGTCGGGCCAAAAACCGACTTTATCCCAATATAACCCGACAAAACCGACTTAAGAATATGTGTATGTTTTATTTTGGAAATTTGGACAGCCGTCTATTATCTTGTCAACATCACAGATAGAAGTATAGAACCACATCTATCTTATCAACATCACCTAGAAGATTACCCTTCTCTCACTCCCTATTCGTATTCCAAATCATTTCAGTTTTCCAAAGTTAACACTTTCAGCTTCAGGAATCAAGTCCATAAGTGGTACGACTAAATCCATATATGTGAGCTTCTACAAGTTTATTACCTCAACAATACGAACTCTTCCTTTTTCTTCTCTCAAAACGAGAAGAACACCCAATGTTGAAGTAAGTTTTGATTACCCACTATTAATTGTGTATAGTAATTTGATATTAACTTTTGATATTAAGTTTTGAATATTAAGTAATTAGTGTATAGTAATTTAAACTTTTGAATACCCACTGTTAATTCGTTTGTTGTTCAGATTTTAGTATACCCACTGTTAATTTGTGTATACTTGAACAGGGATGTTTGGATTGTTGAAGTGGAACAACAGCTTAATTCGGTTTCGGGTTCAACCCGAATGTAAACCGAGTGAGCCCGAGTTGGGACCGAACCGAACCGAGCATTTCGGTTTCGGTTTCGGTTTAGCTTTATGGGTTGTTTCGGTTTCGGTAAATTTCGGTTCGGGTCGGGACGGGTCGGGCTTGGCCCGAAGCTCAGCCCTATTGTCTCCTATAAATAGTGGATCAAATCTCATTTTCCAATAACCCTTTTTGGACGTTTTTCTCAGCCCCCTTTCTCTTTTCTATAGCATAATCATTAGTAAATGATCACTTAACGTGTTAAGTATGTTTACATATGATTATCCTCTTGATCCCCTCCTTTACCTTGTCCAAAGAGAAGATCACTCACTCACTAGTGTTGTGATAAAGATGAATCCATGAATTAGTCATGTTCATCATGTTAGCCTTTTTGTTTTATGTTAATCCATTGTATTTATGAATACTTGGACTAGTTGTGTTTATCGCTATTTATGAATACTTGGATTTGTTGTGTACATCCATTGCATATGTGTTTGCTTGGATTTATGTTGTGTAGATCCAAGCTACATGTATGTACTTGGATATGTCTAGTTGAGTTGTAATAGATTGTGTAGTAGTTCTCACTAAACTATAAAGTGATGTGGTTGTGTCTTGTGAGTTCTCACAAAACTTGAAAGTGATTAGTATTTGTGTTGTGTGAAGTTCTCACTTAGCTTCAAAGTGAAGAGTCATGAAGATTGGTTCTAGCTTTGGATTAGAACTCGACATCTAGCCTTGTGTCGTAAAATGGTGAAGTAGGCAATGTCGTGAAGATTGGTTCTACCTTGAGATTAGAACTCGACATCTAGCCTTGTGTCGTTAAATTGTGAAGTAGGCCACGTTGTGTAGATTGGTCCTAGCTAAAGATTAGGTCTCGACATTTAGCTTAGTGTCGGAAAATAATGTAAGCGACGATGTAAGGTTTTATCCGCCAAGAAGGGAACTTGTGGATATAGTGGAAATCTCGAGTAGGTGTACTCGAGGAGTGGAGTAGAAACAAGGATAGAGCCTCGTTGTCTAACCACTATAAATCTTGGTGTCTTCTCATTAGGTTGTCTCTTTCCTTACTCTTTACTTATTTCATTATCATTACACTTACCTATTACCATTGCTAATGCATTTGAATTGAACCTAATCATTATACAACTTAGCTTCAAGTAAAAGATAGTTTTGATACAAACCTAATTGAAAGTAGTTTTAGTTAGGTGACAAATCGAAGAGAAACTATTCAACCCCCCCTTCTAGTTTCTACAATTGGTATCAGAGCGATGATCACTCAAGATCTTTGAAGTATATTGTACTTTAAAACTTGGATCGATCCATCGTCTCCTCAAATTAGAAGGTCAAGTTGTACTAAAGTTTCTCTTTGGTCAAAACTAATTTTTTTTGGAAAATAGGTCTTTTAATTGGTAATATTGCATCCCTCTTAGATTAGTAGCTTTTATGCATTTTAGATCTACTCTTGAAATGTATCTACTAGTTTTCATCTTGCTTTGTGTAGGTACTCATGAAGATCAATCATTTAATTGGTTGTGGATTGAGTTACTTGCACTTGTAGAAGACTCATCTTCATTGATCTTCAACATCTTTGAATAATGATATCAAGATGATTGGGAATGATACTAGTCCTTGAAGACTTAGTACTCATCATAGTCGTTGATTGGGCTTTGCATTGATTCCTTGATGGATTGGAATGCTCTTTGTGGCCAAGCTACACTTTCGTTCTTCCACACGTCCTTTGATCATTCTTTTGATCATTACTTGACTATGTGCTTGTTCTTGGCATCCTTGCCTTGACATTTGTTTGTGGTTTGTGATTCTTTTCTTTTATCCTCTCAAACCTTCATTTCTTGGATACTTGACTCACTATGGTGATGTAGAGTGAGTTAGTAGTAGCTTAAAGTATCAAGCATGATATCCATGGTTTGAGCCCATACGGTTAGTAGGCCCTTTGTGGGAGATAAAGTGAATTAATACCTTTCTCATATTTTGGTTTAGACTAAGACTATTATTGAAAGTGATCTTAGTCTATGCATCAATATTTGCTTTGTGTTTATTCATTACCAAAGCCGTTTAACACTTCGCCGGAAAGGCACGTCTTAAACCACTATATATGACACAAGCTCTTCGTCTCCACGATTTGAAGATTATCATTAATCCCTTGAGCGTCGGTCTTAGTCTTGATTCACTTCCCTTGACTTCTCTCCACTTTGCTTTTTCGCTACGAGTAGTTGTTTGTCCGTTTCGGTTCTTTTCGATCTCGATTCAACTCGTAATCCTTCATTAAGGCATATTGCTTAGTGTTATGATGATCCAATGATATTCTAAAAGGTTTAAGATATATTTTTAAGTATTTTAGAAAACTTTGTTTTCAAAAATTTGGCGTATTTCATTGATAAAAACCTGCCTCTGTAGGCGGTTCTTTATCTCTGGCGGTTCAAACCCGCGATTCTCTATCGATAAGGAACCACGGTCAGTAAAACTTGTCAGAGCGCTAGTTTTATTGATTTAATATTTTTCAAACAAAACCCTCTCTCTCACAAAAACACACAGCCGTCGGGTTCCCCTTTTTCCACCATTGTTGAAGCTTCAAAAACCTTCAATCACTCAAATTAATTGATTCCAAGTTGTGGGTTTCACTCATCCTTCATCAAACATCAATTAATTGTAAGTATTTTCTTTTAATTTCATCTATTTTGTTCTAGGGTTCATCCTTTCATAATTGGGGACTTTTAAAATTGAAACTGAATTAGAACATTAATAGGAATATGAGTTGACATGGTTATCTTACTATGATTCCTTAGGTTCATATTCATTGAGATTTCACTAAAACCCACTTATAGAACAAATCCGAATTTTGGCTAAATGATTTTGGTTAAAAGATGGAATTGAGATGAACCCATGAACAAATAGGTAATTGCATTGTTAATGCTTACCTAAAAACCTTGTTTTGAAAAACCAATGTTCTAGTCCATTGTTGATCCAACATAGTTCATATGTTCTTGGTTAATAATGGAATAGATACATTGCGAACATGAGAATTGTTGGGAATAAATTATGGGTCAGTTCACTAGACGCTGATAAGAAGAGTTCAAGCGCTGATAAGAGGACATTGGACGCTGACAGCCAAGCGTTGACAGTTAGGAAAGTCAACGCTGATAGCCTGGAAGACAAGCACTGATGGAAGTTATCTTATACGAATCTTTTGTTTCTTTATTTGTATATGGTAAAGATAAACTCGACATTGTATTTTCCATTGTTATCTTTACCTAGAATAGTTGATTCGTAGCTTCTTGTACAAGACTTCTTAATCTATAAAAGAAGATCTTTTAGGTTAATGTTAATCATCAGTTATAATAAGTTTTCACAAGTTAAACCTCTTTCATTGTAATCAAGTTCGATTATTCTAATACAAGTGAAAGTTTGTTTAACATCTTTGTGTTCTAGATTAAGTGTTAATTCCGCATAACACTTAGTTACTTTATTCATAAGCAAAGGTTTCTCTACGTGTATTACTTGATCTAATCTCGTATACACAAAGCTTAATCGATCTAAGTTTGGGATCAACAAGTGGTATCAGAGCTTGTTGAGAAACTTTTGATCTTTAAGTAACGCAAGAACCCTAAAAACACCAAAAACCCTAAAACAACGAAACCCTAAATTTCTCAAAACCCTAAAAACATCATGTCTGGCTCAGAACAACCTCCTTCTCCTGTTTTGCTACAAAGCAACACCACAAACCCTAGTATCAAAATTCCCATGTTTGATGCCAGGAACTTCGAGCTTTGGAAGTCCAATTTTGAGCAATATGTAGCCATCCATGACTACACTCTTTGGGAGATTGTTGAATATGGGAACATATTCAACAAAGCTCAAAAGATTACTAATGCTATTGCCACAAGGACAGCTGTTCCTAATTGTCCTGAAGCTGATAAGAAGGAAAAGCCTGAAGATGGAAGAGCTGTATTTGCTGAAGATATAGCCATGAAAAGGGTGGACATGAAAATTTTGAACATCATGAAACACGCCTTGGGTCATGAGAATCAGCACAAGTACAAACGCTTTGAGTCTGCAAAAGAGCTTTGGGAAGCTCTTGAAGTAGCACATGGTGGCAATGCTGACACAAAAGAAGAAAAGAAGAAGCAACTCATGCATGAGTATGCTGTCTTTAAGGCTCAACCCAATGAGAATCTCAGCAGTGTGAGAAGTAGACTGCTTGACATTACAAGTCAACTTTCCTTCATGGGAACACAGATTGATGACCCTGACTTGAATGCTACTTTTCTCAAAAGCCTTGGTGATGTATGGAAGATTGAGGCAAGATCCATTCTTGTCAATAACACACACAAAACCTCTAGGTTTGATGACATCTTCAACAAACTAAGACTGTTGGAGAATGAATGGCTTTTGGAGAGTGATAATAAACCTTCCAGTAGCAACATGGCCTTCTTCTCACAAAGTGAAGGTCAATTTGATTCCATGAACTCCTATGGACATCCAGTCACTGGATCTCAATGTGTCAACGCTGGATCACATCCTATCAGCGTTGGAACACATTCTGTCAGCGCTGGATCATATCCTGTCAACGCCTCATACTCAAGCGTTGACACTCACAACTTTGGCGCTGATGGAATTAAACCTGCTGGTTTAGATCTAGATACTGTGTGTGCATTCATTGCTTCTTTGCCCAGTGATTCAAGGATTACATATGAGGATCTTGAGAAAATAAGTGATGAGCAATTGGAAGAGATGGACATCAAGTGGACTATGGCTCTTGTAAGTTTAAGAGCAAACAGGTTTAATAAAAGGTTCAAGAAGAAGATGACCTTTGATGCTAAGGATGTTGCTGGATTTGACAAATCCAAAGTTGAGTGCTACAATTGTCATCGTATGGGGCACTTTATGAGGGAATGTAGATCTCCAAGAAGATCTGATGCAGGTAAGCCTTCAAGCCAAATGGTTAAGAGCCAAGATTCCAAGGCCATGGTAGCTGTTCAACAAATTGATGGTGTTGGAGGATGGGACTGGAGCTGGAACTTTTTGGCTAAGGATGAGGAAGAGGACAAAGCATTGGTTGCTGAAGTTAAAGAAGAGCATGTTGAATATGCTCTCATGGCACACTCCTCCTCTTCATCAGATAATGAGGTATATGATGATGCTTTCTGTTCTAAGGGTTGTCGTTTAAATACTGAAAAACTAAATCAAGAGATAGTAAAATTATTAGATGAGGCAAGTGCTGAAAGATGCAAAGTATCTAATTATCAAATTGCTCTCACCCAAACAGAAAGGACAGTAGCTGAGTATAAGAAAATGGAGTTTGATTTAAAGGATAAAATAAATATCTTAAATCATGAGTTACATCAAAGTAAAGATATTCAAGATATCACAAACAGGGTTAATCTTGATTTGATAGCTAAGTTAGATGAGGCTAACAAAAATAAAGATAATGTGAGTCTTAAAATCCAGAGATTTGATAAGGCCACACAAACCCTAGGAGAGTGTGTTAGTAAACAAAGAGACTCTAAGGACATGAATGGGATTGGGATGAAAGATTATACTGGTGTTCCACCACCAGCTGGGGATTTCTATGGTGTCCAATCAAAGGACTTATCTTGGACTGGCTTGCCAGAACTCCAAGAGAAGGAATTCATTCCTCCACCTAGAGTGACTTCCCCAGTTGAAGAGTATAATCAAAAACTGACTGACCTAGATGAGTGGAAGAAAGCTAACCACACTTTGTTTGTTAAGGGAGGGTTGTTGTGTGAAAGTCCAAATGAGCCCACACCAATCACGAGCCATGATCCTACACCTATTAAAATCACACACCCAACCACTGGCAAAGCTGTTGACCTTGGCTCACAAAATGTTAGAAAACCTAGTGTTAAGTATGCAGAGATGTATAGGAATACTAGGTCACCAAAAAGCCAAGTTAGTAACCATGGAACAGGCTTCTTTGCTTCTAGACCTAAGACTATGTCTAGAAAAGCTTGTTACACCTGTGGTAGCTTTTCACATTTGGCATACAAATGTGTCAACGCTTCAAATGTCAACGCTGATAGGAACCATTTCAGCGCTGACAAAAGTCAACATAGGTCAAACACTGTCAGACCCAAAACCTTTGTGAACAAAAGTTCACAAGTTGTTAGACCAGCCCCATTCTTTTCTAGAGGGTCTAACACACATGGCCTAAGACCTTTCCAAAAGTCAAACACTTGGTCCAATAGGCAATGGGTTCCTGTAGCAAACCCTAGGTTCAACGCTGATAAAGGCAATCGGGGCGCTGACAAGAACAATTTTAGCGCTGACAGACACACTGCCAAACCTAGGTATTTGCAACCACAGGGAAAGGGGTCTAAAGCTTCTACTAGCTTAACATGGATACCAAAACAAGACCAAAACCCTAATTCTACTGGTCTTTCTATGACATGCAACAGGTTTCATTATATTTCAAAGGTCATGTCAAGACCAATTGGGGTTAACTGGGCATTTCATCCAAAAAGGGATGAAAATGGGGTTGTTGTGAGAACTAAGTCTGTTCTTATTGAACAACCAGATGAATCCAAGTCTTTTGAGACTTGGGTTCCCAAAGAAAACTAATGTGTTTTCTTTATGTGCAGGGCATTCAAAAGAAGATCAATGATTATGGATATTGGGATAGTGGATGCTCAAGGCACATGACAGGAAAGGAAGACTATCTGACGAACTTCACTCCTATTCAAGATGGTGATAAGGTATACTTTGGAGGGGGCTATGGCACCATCACAGGAAAAGGAACCCTTATCACCAATAATCTACGTTTTGAGAATGTATTCCTGGTAAAAGAACTGGATTATAATTTGTTTAGTGTATCACAAGTGTGTGATAACAAAAATAAGGTTCTTTTCACTGATACTGAGTGCTTGGTGTTAAGAAAAGATTACAAGCTCCCTGAGGAGAAATACATAGAATTTAGAACACCAAGGCATAAAGACATATATAATGTGAATCTTAATGGAATTAAGATGAATAATAAAATGATGTCATGTTTTTATGCTAAATCTTCAGTAGATGAAAGTAATCTTTGGCACAGGAGATTAGGGCACATAAACTTTAAAAATATCAATAGACTTGTGAGACTTGGTTTAGTTGATGGTTTGCCTGAAAAGGCTTTCCACAATGACCACTCTTGTGTTGCATGTCTTAAGGGCAAGCAGCACAAGGTCTCATTCAAATCTAAACAGGTGCACTCTAGTTCTAAACCACTTCACTTATTGCATATGGACCTCTTTGGTCCAACTAATATAGAAAGCTTGAAGGGTAAATCATACTGCTTTGTCATCACTGATGACTTCTCTAGGTTTACATGGACTTTCTTTTTAGTTAAGAAAAGTGAAACTGCCCAAATTTTGATTGATTTCATTACCCAGATTGAAAAGAAGAGTGGTAATGAGGTCAAAATTCTTAGAAGTGACAATGGGGGTGAGTTTAGAAATCAGTTACTAGAGGATTTTTGTGCCAAGAAAGGGATTACTAGGCAGTTTAGCATAGCTAGAACCCCACAGCAAAATGGGGTTGCTGAAAGAAAGAATAGAACCCTAATTGAAGCAGCCAGAACTATGTTGGCTGATGCCCACTTTCCTATAGCCTTTTGGGCTGAAGCTGTTAACACAGCGTGTTATGTTCAAAATAGGGCATTGGTCAACAAATTACACAATAAGACACCTTATGAGTTACTTTTGGGAAGGAAGCCAAATATTGGCTTTCTCAAGCCTTTTGGTTGTCATGTAGTTGTTTTAGAAACTAGTGATGCCCTAGGTAAATTTGATGCAAAAGGTGATGAAGGCTATTTCATGGGTTATTCAGTGCAGAGCAAAGGATATAGGGTTTACATTAAAAAGGAAAAACGTATACTTGAAAAAGTACATGTTAGGTTTTTAGAGAGTAAACCTAGTGATCCTGAAAGTGGTCCAAATTGGTTGTTTGACTTGGAACCTTTATCTAGAGCTTTAAACTATATGCCTGTTACTAATCCAGACATTGTGAAGGTAACTTCAAGTGTTTTGGAAAAGAGAATTGGTAATGTTTCAGGTACACAGGTTGCTAAGAAGGATGGACCACCAGCAGTTGAGTCATCTCCCACACAAGAATATGTTACATTTCCTATATGGACAGATGAGTATTATGCTGCTGCTGCTGCTAGAAAGGATGAAGGTGGTTCTTCAATACCACCAGTTGATAACATGCATGGTCATTCAGGCGCTGACAAGAACAATTCTGGTGCTGACAAGACCACTTCAGACGCTGATGGCTCAAACGTTGACAACAATGATTCTGGCGCTGACAAAAGTAATTCCAGCGCTGACAAGCAAAATTCCAACGTTGACAACACTCATGAGCATTTCTTATCTTCCACTTTTGAACAAGGTGAACCTTCAAGAATAAATGAAGAGGTTCAAGATGGAAGAGAGTCTGAAGAAGATATTAGCAACATGGAGGATGATATTGAAGACAACAGAATTCTTGAAAATGGAATTCCTAGATCTACTTTGAAGAATCATCCTCCCTCTCAAATCATTGGGAATATCATGACTCTTGTTCAAACTAGAAGATCTCACCAGACTCATGATAGCTTCATTGCTAATATCCACAAGAAGGTTGATACCCCTCTTGTACAAACATGTTTGTTTGCCTGTTTTCTGTCACAACAGGAACCCAAGAAGATTTTTGATGCTCTCAAAGAACCTAGTTGGGTGGAAGCAATGCAGGACGAGCTTCACCAATTTGCTATACAGGATGTTTGGGAGCTGGTTGATTGTCCTAGATATGTGAGACCAATTGGGACAAGATGGGTTCTAAGGAACAAGAAAGATGAAAGGGGTATTGTGGTCAGAAACAAGGCACGTTTGGTAGCTCAGGGATATACACAAGAGGAAGGAATAGATTATGAAGAGGTCTTTGCTCCTGTTGCAAGAATTGAAGCTATAAGAATTTTCCTAGCTTATGCCTCTTGTATGAACTTCATTGTTTATCAAATGGATGTGAAGAGTGCTTTCCTCTATGGAACAATTGTTGAGGAGGTATATGTCATGCAACCTCCTGGTTTTGAAGATCTTGAGAATCTAGACAAGGTTTATAGAGTGAAGAAAGCTATGTATGGACTTCATCAGGCCCCAAGAGCATGGTATGGTACATTGTCCACCTACTTGGTGGAAAATGGTTTTAAAAGGGGCACCATAGATCAGACATTGTTTACAAAGAAGAAAGGTAAGGATGTCTTACTTGTTCAGGTCTATGTTGATGATATTATTTTTGGATCTACCAATCCAAAGATGAGTGAAGACTTTTCCAAGCTTATGACAGATAAATTCAAGATGAGTGCAATGGGTGAGATGAACTTCTTTCTAGGATTACAAGTTCAGCAGAAAGAAGATGGTATCTTCATCTCCCAAGACAAGTATGTAGCTGAAATCTTGAAGAAATTTGGTTTTTCTCCACATGAAAAGAGTGCTTCCACTCCTATGGATAGGGAACACCCTTGGGGAAAAATTGGAGCTGGAAAAGATGTGGATGTTAGGCACTATAGATCAATGATTGGCTCATTGATGTATCTTACAGCCTCAAGACCTGACATCATGTTTGCTGTGTGTGCTTGTGCACGCCATCAAGTGAATCCCAAAGAATGTCACCTTTTTGCTGTGAAAAGAATCTTTAGGTACCTAAGATGTTATCCAGATCTTGGCTTATGGTACCCAAAAGATTCTCCATTGGAGCTTATTGCATATTCGGACAGTGACTATGGTGGTGACAAGTTTGATAGAAAATCCACAACTGGTGGATGTCAATTTCTTGGGAGTAGACTGGTATCTTGGAAATGCAAGAAACAAACAGTGGTGGCAAACTCTACAACTGAAGCAGAATATGTGGCTGCAGCTGCTTGTTGTGGACAAGTCTTATGGATTCAGAACCAGCTGTTGGATTATGGGTATAATTTCATGCATACCAAGATTTTTGTAGACAATAACAGTACTTTATGCATTATTAAAAATCCTGTACATCATTCTAAAACCAAACACATAGAAATTAGGCATCATTTTATAAGAGATTGCTTTGAGAAAGGTTTAATACAACCAGATAGGGTAGACACAGAAGATAATGTGGCTGATTTATTAACTAAACCTTTTGATACTGGAAGATTTCAATATTTGGTAACAAATATTGGAATGGTTAATCTCACTTAATATGTGTTTTGGAACCTTTTTGTAAAAGTATGTACAGGATAATGCATTGTTATTGGTCTTTGTGATGATTTAGATTTTTCCACTTTATTTTTCTAACACTGACAAAGGTAAATTTAACGTTGACAAGTGTTATTTTGCCGTTGTTAGAGATATTATTGTCTAACGCTGACAAGAGTTCCTTCAACGCTGATAAGTGTTGCCAGTGCGCTGTCAGCAACAATATTAGTTTTGTGGTTTTCAATCTAAATGTGTAGGTGGTGTTAGCTTTATGCCATTGGATACAGAGTTGCTTATGGATCTTTGAAGAGCTATTTGGACATGTTTTTGTTTATGGATGATGGTTGGAATATTTATATTCCTATCTTGACATAAATTTTTAATGTTCATATATATTTTGAGAAACTCATGTATCATAGTTTAAGGGGAGGTTTAAGGAACCTTTAGGACTCTTGGGTATTCTTATAATACTCTTATCACAATTCTAGATTGTGTCCACAGGTGAGTATGGGTTAGTTTTACTAAACCATGAGGCACTGTAGCATGCAAAGTTGACAAACTATGCATGCTGCCAAGACATTTTTGGCCTAGAATTGGTTGTGGTCTGTTGGGAGACTTGGGAATATTTTTGTTATGGGTTTACCTGGGAGTTACAAAGGGTTTTATGAAATAACTTTGTTGGTAAGTATTTTGGTTAGCAAGGGACACTTGAGGACATTTGTGTCTATCTTGCTTAAGCAAGTGTGCATAAGTGGACAGTGCTTGCCGCCCAGTAATTATTATCAACTTGCAAGATATTTCCCTTAGGATAAATTACTTTGTTAAGGTCTTTTTCTTTTTAAATATTTTTATTTTTAGACGCTGAAAAGTTTTTCTCCAAACGCTATTACGACCAATCGTGACGCTGACAAGGCTTTAGGCAAACGCTGACAAGAAAATATAGCCGTTGGGCGTTGATGGGCTATTTTTGACCGTTGACACCTAGTGGGCCCTACCCAGTTGTTATTTTTGACTAATATTTGGCCGTAATTTCTGGGGAGCTGTTACTTTTAATTAATGCATGAGATAAGTTATATTTGATTCAATATTTTCATCATTACTCTTTGAATATAACTGCCTCATTTTTGACCAATCATACTCATGCATCTCTCCTATAAATTTGGCTAACTTTTCATTCTGGGTATTCATATTTTCTTGTCTAACATTTTTCTCCTAGATTTTTCCCATATCACATAACCTAAACAGCTTTCAACATGGCACCAAAGTTCAACTCAAACAATCTGACATTGGAGTTCAAGAGCCAACATAATATGGTAGCTTACTTGGACGCTGATAATGATTTGTTCCCTCAGTATTCACAAATTGTGGCATTTTTAAATGCATCCTCCATAAGGTATGCACTTTCTCATGAACCACTAGTCCCTGTCGCACACATTAGACAGTTTTGGAATAATGTAAGTTCCACAACAGCTAATGGAGTGACTACATTAACATCTACTGTTCATGGAAGAACATGGGTGGTCACTGAAGCCTTGGTTCGCCAAGCTTTGCGTCTTAATGACGCTGATGGTGTGACTACTCTTGCCATTGCAACAATAGAACAAGGTCTTAGGGAATTGGGTTATCCTATTCCTGCTGATAAAACTTTAAATAAATATCATAAGCAGGAATTTCCCTCGGATTGGAAATATTTGATACATGTCCTTCTTCAATGCTTAAGTCCAAAATGTATTGCTTTTAATGAAATAAACAGGTCCATTGCAAGTGCTTTGGTTTGTATGTCACGTGGGCTTAGGTATAATTTTTCAAAAATGATTTTTGAAGGGATGTGTAAAAATAAGGGAAGTAAAATGACTTTGGCTTACCCAAGATTTTTGCAAATGGTGTTTGATTTACAAGAATATTGTACTAGGGATCATGACCATTTTTATGAGATCCCTAAGCAAAAGAAAACCATTTTTGACAAAATGATCTCCACAAACAGACCTATACCTCTCACCCAAGCCATGCTTGAAGTAATTCAGGCTGCCCAACCACAACCAGACCCTGCACCTCAACTTGAGCCTATCCTTGAACCATTACCTTCACCTGAAAACATGGACATTGACCAAGCCAATGTCAACGCTGACACTCAAAATTTTGGCGCTGACACAGCCAATCCCAACGCTGATGACATCCCTGAACAGTCCCAAACACCCCTTAACCAACCAACACCCACACCATCTCCCTCATCTTCCACCCCATTACAATCTAGGTTGAATAAACGCCAAAGGACTACTGGAGTGTTCTCCTCTAGTGGTCCTAGCCTTGTTGTAGAGAGAACCACCTCCACAAGTGTGGCTGGTGACATGGATGAGGCTGGGGCTATTGACACAAGCTTAGATGCTGGTCAAGACAGTCCCAACATCATTAAGACCTCATCCATGCCCCATGATTCTATTTTGGGAGGTCAAATCCCAATTCTAGCTGAGGGCAGATTGGAACCTATGACATTGAATGAATTGACGGCTGCTGTCATTAGCTTGCAAAAGCAAAATGTCAGCCTTGTACAAATTGTCAATAATCAGGGCCGTGAACTCCAAGTATTGAGGGAGCGGGTAACTGTTTTGGAGAATCCTAGTAGCAGGAGTAGAATGGAGGAATCTTCCAAAGGGGAGGATGAAGAGGATTAGCTGATTCATACAGCCAGTAAGAAGAGTTCACAATTTAGTGAATCTTTAAATGTTGCTGAAGCACTCACCAACTTGAAGAAGCACCCTGTCATTGATACATCCAAGGTATCTCCATTAAACTTGGAAGGATCTTTCACAGCAACAATGGGCGCTGATACAGGTTTGAACGCTGACACATCCAACGCTGACAAAGGTAATCGGGGCGCTGATAAAGGTAACTTGAACGCTGACAAAGTTGCAGGTGGTGTTGATGTATTCCAGTCATCAACAATCATCAAAGATGTGTCTACACATGTATCTTCATCTACTTTACCTATCATTGATCCAAAAGACAAAGGTAAAGGAATTATAGTTGAAGAAGATGTTCCAAAGAAAGATGCAGCACAAATTGCATTTGATGAACAGTTGGCTGCACAACTTTTGGAAGAAGATTTGAAGAGGAGTGGTAGATCACCATTTGTTGCCACTTCTGAGAGTGAGGAAGAGAGTGATGATGAAAAAGAAGGAGCTAGCTCAGATTCAAGTGTTCAAATCATTGAAGATCCAGAAAGACTTGAATATGGGGATGAGTTGGCAAAAGAAAGATTGAGTGATTTGAAGAAGCAGGTTGATTTTGACCTTCCAGAAATCACCAGAATGTACCATGCTTGGGAAGATAAGGTAATGGACAACCCAGGGATGAGTTTGTCAGATCAAATTTGGGGGTTGGAAATTCTTCTCAGGGTACAAGATGATATAAAGGTGATTTTGAGGTATAATGCACAAGAGGTCAAGACTTGGCTTAAAAGAGATAGAAGGCAATTGTATTACAAGTTGCTTAGATGCCATCAACCTGGATGGACATACAAGAAGTTGCTGGCTTTATCTTTTGAGGAGCTAGAGTACAGGGCACATCCTATTTGGAGGCATGTGCAAGAAAATAATGTCTTACAGTTTCTTTCAGAAGAAAGGAAACAAGAGCTTGCTGAGGAAATGCAAATTCAAAAGGAGATGAGGATTGCTCAAAGACCAGTGAAGAAAGGAGATCCTCTCCAATTTCCCAAAGATATGGATGTGTATTATCCAAATGAAACTGTCATAAGGAAGCATCTCAAGCTTTCTCCATTGGAAGCTTCAGATTTGGTTAATGTAGTATCTCTAGATGCCAGAAATCCAATCATAAGTTTTGATGAAGATGAGTGTGGATTTTGGAAGATTGGCAGATTTGGGAAGGAGGTACACACTTTCACTTCAATTATTTCTATCTTTGCAAGCATAGACAGAGAAGACTTGGTGCATCTATGGAGATTGATAGAGGCCAAGTATACGGCTGAAGCACCTACTTCAGCAAATGGAATAAGACTATGGCACACATTTTTGACTTTGTGTGGTCCAAGGGAAGCAGATCCTGCCATATGGAAGGATCTTGAAGATGACCTCAGTGGTCTTCATTGGAGGCTTTATTCTACTTGTGGTGTGTTTCATTTGAGCTCTACAAAGTTTTCAGAGTATCTACTTGTGGATGCTGACTATTTCTTGTCCAAAGAAATATTGGAGAAGATGAAGGAGACACCCTTGGAAATTGATTATACTAGTGACGTGGCCAAAGACTTGATTAGATATGTTTATCACCAACATAAGAAGTTTTTGTAAGATTCCTCCTAAGCCTTAAGTATTTATTCAGAAACTTAATCATTGGAATAGATATCAAGTTTAGGGGAGGATTGTTGGGAATAAATTATGGGTCAGTTCACTAGACACTGATAAGAAGAGTTCAAGCGCTGATAAGAGGACATTGGACGCTGACAGCCAAGCGTTGACAGTTAGGAAAGTCAACGCTGATAGCCTGGAAGACAAGCACTGATGGAAGTTATCTTATACGAATCTTTTGTTTCTTTATTTGTATATGGTAAAGATAAACTCGACATTGTATTTTCCATTGTTATCTTTACCTAGAATAGTTGATTCGTAGCTTCTTGTACAAGACTTCTTAATCTATAAAAGAAGATCTTTTAGGTTAATGTTAATCATCAGTTATAATAAGTTTTCACAAGTTAAACCTCTTTCATTGTAATCAAGTTCGATTATTCTAATACAAGTGAAAGTTTGTTTAACATCTTTGTGTTCTAGATTAAGTGTTAATTCCGCATAACACTTAGTTACTTTATTCATAAGCAAAGGTTTCTCTACGTGTATTACTTGATCTAATCTCGTATACACAAAGCTTAATCGATCTAAGTTTGGGATCAATAAGAATGATATGGATTCAATCCTTTGTTTGTCAAGAAATTGATATAACACATTCTCATATTTTGATTTTTGATTTTATTTTTCATATGAGTGATTGGAAATATATTTTCTTGTGTTTATTTAGGTACTAATCATGCCTTCACAATACCAAAAGGATCATCAACTCACTAAAAAATATATGCCAAACATTTCCCAAACCTTTGCATCCACTCAACTTAGAAACTCCTTTTCATCACTTTCAACACGAAATTTCCATGAGGGTAGAGTTGTTGATGAGGGAATAACGGGTTATGTCTATATAAAATCTATGTTTGAGCATACGGGGTTTGATTGCTTGCTCTACATTGAAGAAGATATATACCCCTTGTTTCTTCTAGAATTATTTAGCACTTACTCTATGTTTGAATACAATGGCGAAATCTTCATTCGATTCTTGTTGAACGAACAAATCATTCAATATTCTCTCGAAGATTTTGGTGAAATTCTTGGTGTGCCATATGAAAGCACTTGTCGTTTCACGGACAAATAGAGACTTGATGCTCTCTTGGAATCCAACGACAAACCTCCAAATGACCATGCCGAAATTGATCCGGAATTTATCCTTGATATCATTTCGAAAGAGCGTGATGGAAACGTTGTGAGAAGCCTTCATTCTAATGTGCGGTATGTGAATCGTTATGAAGTGCTCTCAAGCGATCTTAAGGATTTTATGGTCCAATGGGCAAATATCCTTAGGGAGAATTTATTTTGTCTTGGTGGAAACCGAGATCATATCCCGGCTTGTATGGTGCATATGTTATGTTGTATCTTTACATCAACCAAGTACAATTTGGCATACTATATCGCTCGACGAATAAATTATGCTTTTTCAAAGCCCAAAACAAACCTTCCCTACGCTAGGCTTCTTACTCGCCTTTTCAAAAGGGTTGTTCGTGACTTTCCCCACCTCGACCTTTCTCGCTTTCACCCGGTTCATCGGGTTATGTTGCCTATTCAAGAGGTATATGAAAGAAATCCTAGAAGTGATCGAGGTTCGCGAAAATCCGATCATCAAGAGCCGGATGATTAGGACACCTATATGCCAACAAGTGATGGTGCTGGCATAGGTTCTAGTTCTCATTTCAACTCTTCGAGTATTTCCCACCCATCCTCAAACTCATTCGTGGATGGACTTGAAGACTTAGCTCCTCCACCTGATTATTCCTCTAGTGAAGTACCGGAAGATCTCAATATGGAGCATCTCTACCGTGAAAATCTTAGGACTCGAGGTGAATTACATGAACATCGGGTTGAGTCAAGGAAGGGATTCAAGTATTTGGGAAACATGATCAAGGGATTGGGTAAGAAAAGAAGACGAAGACTTTGAATTGTTTCAAAGTATACATGTTGCTAAACATGTAATGTGATGTTGAACATTTGCTTCTTTTTACTTTATTTTAGTTGTGTATTAACTAATACTACTTGTTTGGATTACTTATTATTTTAATCCTAATGTTGTTTATGCCATCGTGTTTACGATTTGCATAGCTTTGTGCATCCTATGTGTTAGTTAGCTTCCTAGATTCTGGTCAGTATTTAACTTTGGCTTGTTAATCCTTTGGTAAAAATCTGGGCTAACCAAAGTTTGAGGAAGTACGATTTTTGAACACCTCTGGTCGCGGTTCCATATCGACCAGCGGTTCCTTATCGATAAGGAACCGCCCATCCTAGATAGGGAAACGTCGGCTACTGTGTCCGACAGAATCTTTGCTTTACACTATTTTCCTTAATCTGTGTCAACCTTGCTTGATTCTTTGCAAAAACCTGTACATTTCCTAAACTAGGTTACCTAAATTCATTATTCACATAAAATGTTTTTAACCCATTACTAGTTTGGATCATCCCCTCACCCTTTTAAACCCACCTTGTTAGCCATGTTCTTCACACATCAAACCATTCATCCTTAACCCTTAAACCACTCATTACAACCATGGTTTCTACAAGAACCTCAAACTCATCCAAAACCACCACTTCAAAGAAAAACCTTAAGATTAAGATTAAGTTGCCCAAACTTAACTCTTCACCCTTTCACACACCCAAGAATGAGATTGTTCCAACTCTCATCTCTTCATCACCCTCACCACCTCTTGCTCCATGCAAGACTACCTCAACCCATGGTACCAACCATTCTCATGGTTCTACCTCCTCTTTATTCCAATCTAGAATGAATGAGCTAACCTCACCCTTCACTCCAAGTACTCTCTTGGATGTGACTACCCAACCTCAACCCATCAAAAGCATTCCCATTGTGAATGACTTTGTTGATACCTTGGTGACTTCACCTTTTACCCCTCCAAACTCACCCACATCACCCATTTCACCCTTGGAGAACATACCTCCACACTCACCCACATCACCCTTGGAGAACATACCTCCTCCACCTCCACCTCCCTCAAACACTCCAAACTTGGGTGTACTACACTTTTATGAGCATTTCATGCACAATGGCACTAATTGCCCTTGTTGCCTCAACAACTACTATCTCATTGATATCCTTAGATTGGAGATGATTGGGGCTCACATAAAGTTGCAAAGCTTTTTGTTGAATCTCTTTGCCAATCATCCTCCTAGGAGATAAATGATGATTTTCTTTAATAAGTGTTTTTCAAGAAAAACTAAGCCAAGGAAGACTACTCATCAAGAACTAGTTTTAAGCTAACTTTGTTTTAGTTAGTTGTTTTTCATTTTCTTATTGTATTTTCTTCCCTCCATGAGTTTTTCACGAGGATGATTTATGGATTTAGCTTTATGTGCTTCTATCTTTATGTGCATATTAATCAACTTTATTTTTAAATTAAAATTAAACCTAAAACTATCACAACCTCTAAAACTTGACTAAAATTGGTTCAAAATATTATCTAAATATTTTGTCACCCTTTTTCAAGACATTCTTTGTGAATGTGTTGCATTTATGCAACCCTAGCATAATTTAGTGCTAATAGAGGTAAAATTTCAAGATTTGCAATTTTTTGAAAAAGTCTTAGTTTTTCTTAAAACCCTGAAAAATCATGGTTCTACGTCCACTGTACACGGCTCATTAAGTCGCGCGGTCCCTTAAGTACTAAGGAACCGCCGGTCCCTATAAGGAACCGTGGACTGATAGCCAATTTTTGGCTTCATCACCCTATCCCCTGTCAAGATTCCATGTTTACTCAATTTGGCTAAACATTCCTTGACACTTCTCATTTTATTTTCAAATCTTTGCCTTGTCTACTTTCTTCTTATACCCCCACCTTGAGATATCATTCTCACACCTCAAAAATGCCTAACTCCTCCTTTCATAACCTTGACATTTCATTGTCACAAACCTCCTCACCCAAGCTTCCTAATCCAAGCTTTCCAAGAAACCGAAGATCTCGGTTCGACCTATTTGGATCAAGAAAAATGAACCGTCTTCTTCCAAACCATCCAAGAACCCCACCTTCTCTCCAATCAAGTATTAGAATGAGACCTACTCCATTAACCCCATCACCGGAGAAAAGGAAAATCTCCCCCCACCACCAAAACCTTTCGACCAATTGAACTTTGATTTTGTCATTTACCTCTTTGGACATACTTAGCAATACTTGCTTCTAATTTGAGATTTATTCTCCTTCTCCCTCTCAAATTACTTAGTAGGTAGTGATCATATATACTTTCATGTTTCTTTTCTTTCTACTAACCTTTGTGTAGCATGTCACCTTAGCTCATACACTTGGTGCCCCAAGCAAGGGGGAGCAACCACCAAGGGGGAGCTACTAGCAAAGTCCGATTTTCTTCAAAGACTTGTGCTAACCTTTTTGCTACGACAAAGGGGGAGAAATGATAGTGATAAACTCGTTAATAATTCGATATTTTGTGTTTCTACGTAAATGAGTTTATAGTTTGTCGTAATCAAAAAGGGAGAGATTGTTAATGCAAGTGATGCCTAAAAACATTATTAGTGTTAACTAATCTTTCTTAGTTTTGATCACAACAAACTATACAACATATTTAGTGTAAAACACAAAACGAATTATTTAACTAACACTATCATCAAGGTAATAATCATATCACTAACTTTTCTTAATCATACTTAGTGATCATCAAAGTGATTATCCTTAAAACTCACTTTTGTTAATATGACAAAAGATTTTTAATAAACTTTCTTTTTAAGAAAATGTTTTATTAAAATGGAAAATGTAAATTTGAAAATGGCATATTCCATATGCCATAAGAATATCATTTGAAGGTTTAAAAAACATCAGATATTTCTACCCCACTAAAAGACAAAACTGGAACGTAGTCTACTGGGAGGTCCTTTAAATAGCTAGGCGGTTCTCTAGCGATAAGGAACCATCGGGATAGATAAGGAACCGCGCCCAGCTAGCCGTTGCACTTTGTCTCCTATAAATAGTGGATCAAATCTCATTTTCCAATAACCCTTTTTGGACGTTTTTCTCATCCCCCTTTCTCTTTTCTATAGCATAATCATTAGTAAATGATCACTTAATTTGCTAAGTATGTTTACATATGATATCCTCTTGATCCCCTCCTTTACCTTGTCCAAAGAGAAGATCACTCACTCACTAGTGTTGTGATAAAGATGAATCCATGAATTAGTCATGTTCATTATGTTAGCCTTTTTGTTTTATGTTAATCCATTGTATTTATGAATACTTGGACTAGTTGTGTTTATCCAAGCTATTTGTGAATACTTAGATTTGTTGTGTACATCCATTGCATATGTGTTTGCTTGGATTTATGTTGTGTAGATCCAAGCAACATGTGTGTACTTGGATATGTCTAGTTGAGTTGTAATAGATTGCGTAGTAGTTCTCACTAAACTATAAAGTGATGTGGTTGTGTCTTGTGAGTTCTCACTAAACTTGAAAGTGATTAGTAGTTGTGTTGTGTGAAGTTCTCACTTAGCTTCAAAGTGAAGAGTCGTGAAGATTGGTTCTAGCTTTGGATTAGAACTCAACATCTAGCCTTGTGTCGTAAAATGGTGAAGTAGGCAACATCGTGAAGATTGGTTCTACCTTGAGATTAGAACTCGACATCTAGCCTTGTGTCGTTAAATTGTGAAGTAGGCAACGTTGTGTAGATTGGTCCTAGCTAAAGATTAGGTCTCGACATTTAGCTTAGTGTCGGAAAATAATGTAAGCGACGATGTAAGGTTTTCTCTGCCAAGAAGGGAGCTTGTGGATATAGTGGAAATCTCGAGTATGTGTACTCGAGGAGTGGAGTAGAAACGAGGATAGAGCCTCGTTGTCGAACCACTATAAATCTTGGTGTCTTCTCATTAGGTTGTCTCTTTCCTTACTCTTTACTTATTTCATTATCATTACACTTACCTATTACCATTGCTAATGCATTTGAATTGAACCTAATCATTATAAAACTTAGCTTCAAGTAAAAGATAGTTTTGATACAAACCTAATTGAAAGTAGTTTTAATTAGGTGACTAATCGAAGAGAAACTATTCAACCCCCTCCCCCTTCTAGTTTCTACAAGTACATGTCATTTCTAAGGTAGAACAACAATAACAAAATGCACAACCAATCCAAGACAGAGCACAACCCGCCGGTCTAGGATAGTGGTACACATAATCTAGAGTACATCGTCTACAAATACCTATTCTAAGATAGTACATTACAAGGATAGGATACAAATGATGAAAGGAAATAAAATACATGAGGTCCTATATCATGATAGCTGGGATGCAACCCAAAAGCTTATCATGATGTACAAAAGATCTAGTATATCTAGTCTACTCATGCCTAACAGACTCCTCTGAGATGGCCGGTGCTACTAGTGATGACGAGACTGCTGGTGCCTGCTTAGCATCCTGCATCGTAATCATGGCATCTCGAGTCTCCTTATGGAGTCGAAGTGCCTCTAGAATCTGAGCTCTGAAGGTCTAGTCGGCTCCTCTGAGAAGGGCAGTCTTGGTAGTCAAACCATGGTGGTGAACCTCTTGAAGATCATAGAAGATCGAGAGTGCCTGCTCCATGGACATGAGGGCAGCATGGGTCTCGTACTGCTGACCCTCCAAGGTGTAGATCCGCTGGCGGAGAAACTCGTTCTCCTCCATCAGCCACTGTAGGGAGTGGTAGGTCGTGGACCATGCTCCCCGAGCAGCGTGTGCCTCGGCACTGACAGTCTAAGACAGTAGGTCCTGATGCTCCTGTAGAACAGTGCGTCCAGCCTGTCCAGCTGATAACAGAGTATAAATCTCTACTATATCCTGAGCCTAACGTGCGACCAGTGCAGCAACCTGGGCCTGGACGGGGTCAACTCATCTCGCCCCGGAACCCTCACCTATCTCAAATGTAGAGTCGATAGGAGCCTCTTACCTTCTCTTACGAGGTGGCAGAGACCCGGGTGCGTAGCCCAGGAGTGAGGAAGCTGGTGGTAGGGCTGCAGTCGGCTGGTCCTCATCCCCAGTGGGGGATACAGGTGCAACAGGTGGAGTGACAATGAGAGTATCGACGAGTGAAACATCGTCGGTAGTGTGACTGTCATCGGACTCGCTAACCGATATCCAACCATGTAAAACTGATGTCGGTGATAAAGCAGCAGGAGAAGCAGCTGGCGATGTCATAATGAATATGAAAATAATATCGTTTTAATTGACGTAAGTATAAGCTTACTCAAGTTAAAAGTTTTTAGAAATCATAGTTGTAAATTATATAATAGTGTCGTTTAACATCGCAAGTTAAAGGTTACGTTAATACTTATAAGATTAATCAACCGGATGTTAATAATAAGTGCATAGTTATCCACATAATAAATGTATGCTCTACACTCTACATGCTTAACTATTCTAGTCCCGAAAACCTAAAAGATTTTTAAGCAATTATAGTCCAGTTTATATAAAATTTTTATTTTTATATTTATTTAATTTTTGGTCTGGTTCTCTATAACTATCGCTCTGATACCATTCTGTGACACCCCCAAATTGGTCAAATGTTGCGGAAATAATACTTGGTTGTCACGTAGGTGGATCAACAGCAGATAGTATGTAGATCAACAAATAAAAGATTATCAATACAATTATTACATGAATTAAAGTGCAAATGTTATAAAAATTATCTTAAACATTTATTCAATAGTTTGGATGATTTCTCAGTTTATAAAACCCCAGATGAGCTCTATAAATGCAGCCTATCATGATGCTTGACTCCATGCACATCAAATACCTGCTTCAGTTTCCTGAGAAAAACATGCTTAGAGAGTCAACATAAAGTTGGTGAATTCACAGGTTTAAGTAAATAAATTAAGTCTCGACAATAAACATTCACTGAAGTAGTAATGCATATAGCATCAACACTTAAAGGTAGCTACATTTCGTATTGCCCGAAATTAACACTTGACACGTTATGCTTACAACATATGAGGACCCTTCACATTAATAAAAATGCTACCAATATTTCGTTCCGACATGATAAACATCTGTTGTCCTGGCCCAGGCACAGTGAGCGCTACTCACCCAGATGGGGATGGTTCCCAAATAGATCTATTTATACATTCAGGCAATTCAATAATTTTAACAGTTTCAGTTCCCGGGTAAAGGAGGCATTCTACAATAGTCAAATGTAATCAAAGGTTTTGTAGTTCAGTCTATGTCCATCAAGTAAAAATATGTTGCATGTTTTCTTACCAATAAAAATGTTTAAAAGTTTGTCAATATATAAAGTGGGACCATGAACTCACCTCAGTAATACAGTAATAAGTCACAAGAAATCCAATGTGGTGCTCACGACAAAGTCAACAACCTAAATAATTATACAGTCTAAGAAAATGCATAACATAATGCATAAAAGTCTCTAAGTAAATCTGTGCATGCTTATACAGGTTTTAAGCATTTTATTACGATTTCTGTAATTTAATTTATCGTTGTACAAGTAATAGAAGTATTTATTTTAAGTACGTAATAAATAATATCGTTTAAGTAATTAATTTGTTTAATTAATATTCCCGTACTTGTATCGTCGTAAAGTGGTTTAAATATTTATAAAAGAAAGTTTTATATATATTTAAAATGTAGAAAGATAATAATAAATATAATTAATATATTTACTTTTATAAATTAATCGTATTTAATTTATATAACTTATATAAATGACGTTATAAAATGTATAACATTTTATTTAATTTAATTTAAAGTCCTCGAAGTTTATATAATTTATTAAATTAGTTTGGGAAAATAACGATTTTTGTACTTATAGATTTATTTAAGTTACACTTTTTAACATTAGTATTATATATATATATATATATATATATATATATATATATATATATATATATATATATACATATATATATATATATATACATATATATATATATATATATATATATATATATATATATATATATATATATATATATATATATATATATATATATATATATATATATATATATATATATATATATATATATATATATATATATATATATATATATATATATATATATATATATATATTAATATATATATATATATATATATATATATATATATATATATATATATATATATATATATATATATATAATTAGGGTTTAGTTTAATTTTAGGAAATTGCAAATTAGTCCTTCATATATATATAATAACCGCAACATATTTCCATAAACACCCCTAGGGCTTATATTAGTTTCATTAAATGGCAAAACAAGTCCCTCAAGTTACACGTGTACTAGGGCTTGTAATAGTTTGAGGTATTGACACTTTTGGTCCTTATAGTTTTAGCTTAGGGTTACACATGTAAGATTTTACAAAACAGCCCCCTAGGGCTTGGAATACTTTCAGCTAGTGTCATTTTTAGTCCCTTGGTTTTAGGTTAGGGTTTATAACTTTACACATGTGGTGAAAATGGTCCCTAGGGTTTCTAAAGGTTTCGGCAAAAGGCATAAGTGGTCCTTAGTGTTCGATTAGGTTTACACAAGTGTAATTAACTTACAAAACAGCCCCTATACTTTGATTAAGTTTCGAATAGTGTGTGTCCTAACCCTATACTTTTAGATAATTACACTATAGGTCCTTATCTTTGATATTTTGTTAAAATGAGTTTCCAAATGTCATCTTTAAACCCTAGACTTTATTTAAATTACATTTTGATCCGAAATTTTAGTATTTCACCATTTTGATCCAAAACTTTTATAAATCACATTTTTGGCCGAAAAGTTTTATAATATGTATATTTAAGACATGAAAAGTTTATTTTAAGCATAAATATCTTAAATGGGCTTTATGAAGCATAAGTGGGCCTAGTGGGCTCCTAGTTTTTATTGGGCTTATATATTGGGCTTAATGGGCCTAAACTATCTTAAGTACTATTCATTGGGCTTACTAATCCACTAAGGCAAACTAGCTAAATATGTTAAGGAGAAACATAGATCTAGTGCTTTCTAAGCTTTCTATAACAAACCTAAATTATCCATCAATCCTAAAAACTATATCATGTTTCACGGCTATATATATATATATATATATATATATATACATATATATATATATATATATATATATATATATTATGATCAAATAAGAAGATTAAGTAAAATGAGAAGAATGAGAAGAAACCACAGCCACACATTTCAGATGCACCTACAAAGTCAGATGCATCTCCCCTTAAAATTATCATTCCTTTGTGGAATTTGTGGTCAGAATTTCTTCTTATTCTTCTTATTTTATTTTTTCTTCTTACTGGATCCCTACTCTATATTTATATATATATATATATATATATATATATATATATATATATATATATATATATATATATATATATATATATATATATATATATATATATATATATATATTATATATATATATATACATATATATATATATATATATACATATATATATATATATATACTTAATATATATATATAAATATATATAGATATATATATATATATATATATATATATATATATATATATATATATATATATATATATATATATATATATATATATATATATTATATATATATATATATATATATATATATATATATATATATATATATATATATATATATATATATATAATATATATATATAATATATATAGATATATATATTATATATATATATATATATATATATATATATATATATATATATATATATATATAGGGTCACTTTCTTTTCAAAACCATTTTTAATATCAGAACTGTCAGAACCTTTCTAAACCAATCAAAATTTAGTAAACATTAAATTTTCTTTTTAATCTAAAAGGGTATATTTGTAAAATAACATTTATTTAATAATTTTTATTAAAATCCGTTTTGAAAAATTATTTATTTCTGGATTTATTTATTATTTATTTTTTCTAATTTCATCTGTAAAAGACATGTATGTTTTTAAGAATTAAAAAAATATATTCTTTTTCTTATTTCAAAATATTAAGTACATGTATGTTTTTAAGTTTTTTTAATAATTTTCTTAACATTCATATCTTTTATTTAATATGATACATATGTGTATTTTAAATATTGTGAATTTTAAACAAACGAAAAACATAGATGTTATTCACAAAATTTAATATGAATCGAAATACAATTAAATAAAAGAATTTGAATTATGCCAACCAAGTACATAAACATTATACACAAAACTTGAAATTGATTAAATACAATTGAAATATAAATGTACACGCCTTCAAATATCATATATGCACGCCTTGATGTTTTTCATCTAATTTATTAGAACATGTATGCACAACTTCCAAGAACATATGTGCACGTCTTCAAAAAAACATACGTGTATGTCAAGTTTATCATCAAAATCATTGGAACATATATGAAGGCCTTCAAAGAAAATGATTGCACGTCTTCAAGAAACCTTGGTAGTTTGAGTTTCCTAAAAATCAAAATGATTAGGATTAGTTAAGTATAAAAACAAAGGACTATTAATATATTACGACAATTTAATATACCACTTTTAAAAAAAAAATAACAAGCATGTATAATCACAAAATATGTATGTATCAGTAAAAAACATACATGTTTTTAAAAAAGAAACATACATGTCTATTTAACTTAAGTTTATCTAAAAAACATACATGTATTAGTAAAAAAAACATACATGTTTAGTAAAAAAAACATACATGTATTAGTAAAAAACATACATGTTTATTTAAAAAAAACATACATGTATTAGTAAAAAACATGCATGTTTATTTAAAAAAAACATACATGAACATGCATGTTTATTTAAAAAAACATGCATGCTTATTTAAAACGCAAACATAATGTCACCATTTAAACTCACAATAGGCTTCCAAGATACCTTGTAATTACTATAATCCAAAATAACATTGCTTACACCACAAAATCTCGTTGTCACTCATTTAGAGCAAATATAATAACACCTATAGTTCAACATAAAACTAACCATGTTTTTTTATCACAAACAAATCTTTAATATGCTATTTTCTCCAACAATATGTAATACAAATTGCACAAGGTGACCATATGACAAGATAAAGAAATAAAAAAATAAAGACATTCAAATACGTGTCTTAGTCTAAAGAACTAAAACAATATAATAACATATAGCACTTTTTTAACATTAAATATATGTTTTAATATCATTTGTTAGACAAAGCGGCCACTGACACTTTTGGTTTCATCAAAAAAGCTAGTTATCTTTCTCTTTGTTAACATTTAATTAATAAAAATATAACTTTATTGACTTTACCTATAATGACATAAAAAAGATGACGATATGAACAAGGAAATGGTGGCGGTGGTCAGTCCTTGAGGGCTGTATTGATGGCTAATAACTCGAATGAAACTTTAACCATAGAAACCCGACCTCGAGAATCAAAAATCGATACTCAAAAATATTTTAAGCGTCTAAAAAAATCAACAATTGGCTATGATTTCCATGTGAAATCAGATGGAAAATAAAACCATAAAATCCGATCAAAAATAGTTTCCTGATCTAATAAACGACACCGAAACCACCGTCGACACAAGTTTCACACATTAAATTTGATTGAAGATAAATATAAGGAGAGGGTGAACTACTACGAACCTTTGTTATGAAATAAAAATCTTTATATCGAGATGGTGAAAGAAGACGGTGCGATTTGAAGAACATAGGGGTGGACGGCTAGGTTAAAGGGAGATATGTGATTTCATTGTTGATGGAAGACCACCATTTTTTTCGTAACAGATTGTCAAGATTTATCCAATTACTCCGTAATAATTAAATACAATTAAAGTAAAAGAGAAGAAAATTTGCAATTCCTAAAATACCCTCCAGTTATTTTCAAGGGCTAACTTAATGTATTACTTTATTATATTTTTGGCACATGTCATCTTAACCTTTGATTAACTAATCTAATGGCTGAAAATGGGTTCTGACAGTTCTGACACTAAAAATAGTTCTGAAAAGAAAGTTACACTATATATATATATATATATATATATATATATATATATATATATATATATATATATATATATATATATATATATATATATATATATATATATATATATATATATGGAGTTAGGTTAATGTGGTGTAGTTGTTTAAGGTTGTTAAAATAAAAAGCGATCTTGACCGTTGGATAAAGAGATGATGATGTAAAATTGTTAGAAATCAAATTGATGGCATTAATGTAAATAATGTAAACATTAAGGGCAATATGTATCATGCTAAAAAGACTAATTACTATTACTCTGTAGTCAAACTTGACACTTGTATTTTTAGTCAACATGTTAAACGTTATAAAAGAATTAATGAAGTATCATTAATTAACTAAACCAATCACCATTTAATTCATTAAATTACAAACTCAATTTTGCAAATTTTAACCACACATGTTATCACCTTATACTTTGTGTTCTTTTTGTCGTGATACACATAGGTCTATATTTGAATCAACTAATGCAAAGACATAATATACAAACGCATTTATACGAAGTAGTTGACAAAGCCACAATTACTGTGATAGTCTAAATGTTTTACTTATATCACATGAATTAGAAATTTGTACATAATGTATCATCTTTCACTTGTCAAATCGAAACCATATATCCTAGTATGTATCACCGTAAAGTCCGATTTCGGCTTTGAGTCATACATCTTCGTAGCATGATATATCATCTTTCACTTATAAATTCGAACCCGGATCCTAGCATGTATCACCGTAAAGTTCTATTTTGGATTTGTGTCATAAATCTTCGTAATGTGAAGTATCATCTTTCACTTGTAAATTCAAACTTGAATCCTAGCATGTATCACCGTAGAGTCCGATTTTGACTTTGAGTCATAAATCTTCGTAACGTGATGTATCATCTTTCACTTATAAATTCGAACCTGGATCCTAGCATGTATCACCGTAAAAGTCTGATTTCAGATTTGAGTCAGAAATATGCACAACAGGATGTATCATCTTTCAAATCGAACCCAGACCCTGGCATTTATCACCGTGAACAATGAAGATTGATTCCGGCTCTTAGTCAACATCTTGATCATTTTCACTGATAAAAGTAAGTTCGTACTTTGCTAAAAAAATATAGAAATAGAAACTGATATTCCTACATCAAGCGACACCTATCAAAATAAGAAGACTAGAAATAAAAATACACACAAAAAAAATCAAACTATAAAGACGTGATACATCCTTACTTTAATACATAGATTACCATGAGAAACAAAGGCCTTCACTAAAAATAAGACGCATATATTATGAGAAACACACTTGTTTCTTCATTGAATAACCGACTCATCATACACATACAAACTAGAAGGCCGGAAGCTTCACCATGTTAACCAAGCGGTGGCTAGGCTCGGTCCTAAAACATTGAAGGTAAGAAGAACTCAGTCCGTCATTGGCCTCGTCAAATTCGTCAGTGGCTAACGATTTAACAACGACATGTTTTGAAAATTACACCGTTATTATTCACATTGAAAAGAACTCGCCATAAAAGAAAATATAATATTGATAGATTTCAAGCAAAACCAATTGAAAGGAAAAGAGATAATCACGATTGTTTTTTTTGAAATGAGGTGGTTATAGGATTTTAGGTAAATGGGAACGAAATTGATGGCGACTAGTTTCACGTTACAATAATGTAGATATAAATAAGAAAAATCAATTACTACTTTGCCCCTAACCGTATAAAAAGTAATTAGTTTTAATTTTTATTTTGTATTAATTAACTTTGTATGATCATAAACTAATTAAATGATCTAAAGGTCTAAAATGCTTTTCATTTTAACAATTTTAGTCATGTACACTATTTTAACTAAACTATATATATATATATATATATATATCTAAACTATATATATATATATATATATATATATATATATATATATATATATATATATATATATATATATATATATATATATATATATATATATATATATATATATATATATATATATATATATATATATATATATATATATATATATATATATATATGCATGGGTTTTCATAGTTTTCTAGGTTAGCATGTTTATATGTTCATGGTTGTCATAGTTATCTAGATTTTTCATCACCTTATGTGATATCTCATTTTTAGCCGTGACTTACTATAGGTCTAGGTTTTCTAGATTTGAGTTTATATCAAGTTTATTACTAGGAGCCTCATATGTATGTTTATGTGGATGAAAAATGAAAGTATTTAAGAAAGAGTTAAGCTTTCATGGTACTTACTTGTTAAGTGAGTTTAAGGAAAGACAAGTGAACTATGAATGACTTGAGCTTGTGATCAACAATGGTGGATTCCCAATCTTAATAAATAAGCCGTGACCTCCCTAGCTTGTATATACCCTTGGAGTTGTCTTGGAGATCAAGATTTTGTAAGTGTAACAATGATTGGTATTTAAGATGAATGAGACATAGATTTGAGCTAGTAAATGAAGAAGTAAATGAGTTTTGGAGGATTTTGGTGTAGGAAGTAATGTATGTCGTGAGTTGAGAGAGTGTAAGAGAGATTTGGAAATGATTTGTGTTGTGAATCTAGTGGTATCTGAATATATGGAAGAGAGAGGAGGATATTGATGTATCCTGTCCTATGTACTTGTGTATCTATGATAGATACATGTAAGATATGATGAGATATGTTGTAAGATATGTAGTACAATGCCATATTTAGCAAGCATGTTCTTCCCATCCTCACTTGTTCTAGCCGTGTGTTTTGAGGTTAAAGGGGGACAAGGTTTGACATGTATAGTGTCCCATGTACAGCTACATAGTGTTAATAATTGACTTTGGTGGCTTGGTTACTTGTAAATTGTTGTATGGTTTAATGATTGTGTAAGTATATACACACGCCTATATCAGGTATAGTGAGGATAGATATTGTGTTAACTTGTCTAAAATTGGGAGTTAACTTAAGTCTATGTAATATAGTGTAGGTACTTGTAAGGTTTCTAGGTATTTTGGTTAAACCTTTAGGTCATTTGGTGAAAGTATATAATGTGTATAACATTATAAATATTATACTTGAGAAAATGTCAATGTGAGATAATAGACATTGTTTTATGGTGGCATATGTTTGTTCATAGTATAAGGTATACGTAAGTATACGTATAATATTAAACCCAAGTACTTAATAAATTAAGTAAATATAATCATAGTTTTTCCAAAAATATGTACTGAAGTGATGAGTCCTTGTTTAATATGTGGCTAGTCAATTGTCAGGGTAGTCAGAAAAGACTAAAGGTTCATATATATATATATATATATATATATATATATATATATTAAAAAATAAATATGAAATGATAGTATGACAAATGAAGATGATACTTAATAAATCATATAAAAGTGGAATTATAGAGATTCCAAAAATAAAGAATACAACAGTTGACAAAGTTAATAAGGTAAAATCAGAGGTTTTACACAAAGGGTAAAAAAAACTTCGGTTAGGCAAGTTAATGGTACTATATATTATACGTTTTATGATTCAAGATTCTAAAAGCTCCAGTTAAGTAAGTTTACGATACTAACATACATTTTGGCCTTTTATAAAAGGGTAAAAGCTATAGTTTACCGATATACTTACAGTTTTGTCTTTGCTTAACTAGCCTACTCACGTAAATACCAGATGCACCAATATAACTTGTTCACGTGTTCCGTATTGAACCATATAACCGGCTTCATGCCAACTCCACTTCTGCACTCTTTCCATGTAAGATTCACTTTGGCCCACTCCATATTACTTGTTTCCCCATTTTATAACCCCAATCACAATCCCGTTAATAATTCAACCCCCTTTTATAAACCATACCCCTAACTTTTCTATCAATTTAACCCTGATTGATATTAGTCGTTGAGCTCTATCATATGGTCAATCCAACCCGGTTTAAGCCAAAAAAATTTACCAGTTAACCTCTAACCAAATTTACCCCATTTGTAAGCTACACCAAATCTACCATCTCCGATCTGAGTTTCTGGACATTTAAATCCAATGACCATCTTGATGTTATTTAGTGGAATAAAATCATCTTCTAGTTTTTTGAATCTTCCTTAAGTGTTATAAGCAGATCCATGTAATATTCGTTGGGCGTAGGACTTGGTGCAACTCGGATACCATCTTAAGCTGAGCACTATAATTCAACAAATTAAGAGTACGTTTATCACTAGTATATTTTTTTATGGAAACTAAGTGTTTTTGCCAGCGATCAGAGAGACGTCCTCTATAGATCACAGTAAGTGCTCCTTCTCTGATCTGGTGTGAACAAATATAAACGTTGGTGTTGGAAAGATCCTGAGTTGGAGAGTGATTGGTATAGAACCTATTTGCGAGAAATGTACATGATTCGGAATCCTATTGAAAAAGATAATCTTAAAAGTGATGAACTAGCCTTAATAGAAGTTAAGTTTGCATATTACCTTTAGACATTGTAGGTGAGATCAACTAATCTGACATACGATCGAGATGCAAAGTGTTGTTAGATCCTCATAACGGCTGTTAAATTGTGTAATGTAAGGGTTAGGACCCTTTACATAGTTTGACTTGTTTGGTTTGAGTCACTTAATATTAGCCTACGTGGAAAACATTAGATTAAAAAACAGCTGACAAGTACCAACCAGTAACAAGTCATCCATTGGTCAGTTTGCATCAGAATTTGAAAGTTTGTTGGTGTATACAATATTTACATGAATAGGAGGATCAATTCGGGAGAAAACGAAAAGTAGATTGACAATCTATAGCTTTTACCCTTTATAAAACACCACAACTTAAAAAACAAAAGAAATGATGACAAGAAGAACGCCAATCGGGTCCACAACAATGAGTACAATATAATGTTGTAGTTATATTATCAGTATTATGAAGTCCATCGACAAGTTATCTACCACAAAATAAATCAATTGCTCCTTCGATTTGTGTTTTTTTTTTCTTTTTAAGGTAATCCTGAATTCTGACACATTTACCGAGTAATTCATGGAGTTGAACCCACCACCACACAAACTCAAATTATAAAACCCTCTATTTTCAAAAAGTTATCAGAAGTCATGTCGGCCTATCCGGTATTAAAAACGTCATAAAAAGTACTAGTTCGTGCTTCACTAGAAAATAACAAAAATATAAATTCCCAATATACTCTTTAATTAAAGTGAACACACAAAGGGTCCAAAATTCCAAATGTACTTGGCTAATTAAATACCTTTATGTATCCCTCCTACCCTTTTCTCATTTCGGGCAACTACCTTCTATTTTTAGCAAGAATTTTACCACCCTTTTCTTCCAGTTCCTTTCCCTCCCTTATTCATCACACACACTTACTGTGTGTTTTCTCCCAACCACACAAACTCCTGTGTGTTCACATCACAACTAACATTTACAACAAACCAACATTATAGATAGACCAACTAAAAAAACATAGGACTATAGTTTGGTCTGATAAAAAAAATATGGCTAGAGGAAAGATTCAGATAAAGAAGATCGAGAACTCGACGAATAGGCAGGTGACTTATTCGAAGCGAAGGAACGGGCTGTTTAAAAAAGCTAGCGAGCTTACTGTGTTGTGTGATGCAAAAGTTTCCATTATTATGGTTTCTTGTACTGATAAGCTTCATGAATACATTAGTCCTTCTATTACGTAAGTCTATTGTTTTTTTAATGAGTTATAGATGCTTATTATGATTTTGTTTTGTTGCTAATTGTGATGTTTGGATCAGGATGAAGCAGTTTTTCGATCAGTATCAGAAGGCGACAGGAATCGATCTTTGGAATTCGCATTATCAGGTAACAAATCGAGTGATTGTCAAGATGGGTTAGATAAAATAATTACTCCATCACCGAAAGAGCAACGTACATAATTTAATTACATAGTTGTAGAAGGCAAGCGACCAACATGCTGCGCCGCAAGCCCTTTTTGAATTGCGAAACTAATTCTACGAAAAACCACATCTGTGGATTTAGGTGTCATAAAATAATTTATCGTCTCAATAATAAGGTTGTTAGATAGCTATCTAAAAACTGGTTTATACATCTACACACATAGTTTTATTACGAAGTAGGTGAGTAACAAACACATAAAAATATAGCATCATGTATGTTTGGCAATATTATCTGAAACTATATGGTTGTAGTTTCTGGTGCTTAACCCTTGAGTAGTTAGTTAATTAACTTAATTGACTAATAGAAAAATCCGAGTTTATTAAGTCATACAAAAAATGTGTTTGTGACTTAATAAAGAAAAAAGATGCATTTAGAATATTAAGTAATAAAACTAGTATACATTAAATTATGTGTTAATTAAAGGTGATTTAATAAAAAAAATCAACAAACAAGCCCGAGTTATTATTTTGCGAGCTTGTTGTATAGGCTTGAGTAAATAACAACTTCAGGGTCCTAATCAATTCCAGAGCCAACAGTTTCATACCAATTTAGACATGTTAATAAGGTTTGAGAGCTTGTTGAAAGCTCAAGAATATTAGGCTATACAGTATATCTATAAAAAGGAAGTGTGACATGCGGAGAATACAATTCCATAGGATGAAAGGATGTAAACTTTATCTTTTTTTGTAAATGACAAAGCTTCGCACAACTTTTATACACAACATGCACGATTGCACGTTTCATCAAGAGTTAAACCAACAGCCTCTCGGTTGATGAGAAACTCACATACCGATAGGGATATATATATGTGAATGACACCAAAATACATAGTCGTTAAGTTACGAGTTAATATTAGTTATATGTCATGTAGAAAATGCAAGAGGAACTGCGACAGCAAAAAGAGGTGAACAGAAATTTAAGGAAGCAAATTAGGTACCATCAACTCAAACTCTACTTTCTAAAGCTTTACTGTATTATTTATATACAGTCTTGGTTTCATCTTTATTTCCTTAATGGGTTCTGTCAGGCAAAGATTGGGTGATTGTTTGGAAGATCTAGGCTTTGAAGAACTGCTTGCACTCGAAAAAGATTCGCAGGAGGCCGTGTACATTATTCGTGAGCGCAAGGTTAATGTCTTTTGAGGATTCATGAACAAAAACATTTTTTTCTTTTTATTATATTTAATAAGATATCATGCTACATATGCATAGAGAAACCTTAAACAGCATTTAAGTTTTGAATATCTCTAAACTCATAATATGAATGTTAACAAAAATGCAGCTTAAAGTTATTGGTAATAAAGTGGAAACATCGAAGAAGAAGGTATTTTTTAAGCTTACTCATTTCGGTTTCGAAGGTTCCAAAGTAATTACTATGTGTCAATATTGGTTTTCTGCAAATTTGCCATTCCTTTCAGGTGAGGAGTGCCCAAGATGTATACAAAAAACTCATGCATGAATTTGTAAGTTTCAGCTTCAAGTCTTCATCACTTTTGAATTAAGGTTGCTTATTAATTTGAAAAAAAAGTTATGATTAAAGCGTAAAGTAGCTTGACACATGTACTTAGAACTGGTTGAATCGAATTATGTTCTACCTTAAATGGTAGAAATGGGAAAATCTTTTTAAAGTATTATACAGAAACGGGTAGAATGGGTCAGAAAGAGCCCAAAGTTTACTTTCAATGCCTATAACTTACGAATCATTGTTATAACACTATATAACCTTAAAGAAAACAATTATTTGACACAATATAAAGAAAATAGAATTTTGAGAGGAAGAATAGAAGATAAAATTTATTGACTAAATTGCAGGATATAAGAGGAGAGGATCCACAATACGGGATGATAGAGGATGGAGTAGATTACGAAAATGTGTATGGATACCCACATATGGGTTCACAACATATCCTGACTCTACGCTTGCAGCCCGACCATCCCAACAATCTTCATGCAGTTGCTACTGGAGCCACTGCATCTGATCTCACCACCTATGGCTTGTTTGGTTAATTAGTTTGGATTGTATCACTAATAAATGAACCAAATGAATTTCAAGAAAATTACGTTGTGTCGAACTTGTTATCCTTGTTCATAAGGTTTTTCCTAGTTTGGTTCGTGTATGATAGACATTTTTGTGTGTTTCATTGTTTCTTGTTTCATGTTATCAAGTACGCAGCATTAACATCCTCACAGATGTAGTGTGTGGTTTATTATCCATATGTTGTATTGTTGTTTGTTTTGGAGGGTTATTTATCAAATTTTTTTAACGGCGCTTACATCATGTTGTATGTTGTATTGTAAGTTACATGGCTCTTAGCGAGCTCACACAACCAAGTTAGATCTAGCCCATAACATAATGACACCCTTTCTTTTACCCACGCGCGAAAAACCTCTATCGTCCTAGACAAGACTCAAACATGAGATCTTGCTTACGAGGGTAAAAACTTCATACCGCTAGACCAGAAGATTTGGTGGTTATTTGTCATTTTACTTTTGTTGATTGTCATTTCTTTTGTATTTTGGTTGGTTCTTTAATAAAATGTCCATTTTCAAAAAAATTATCATTTATTTTTGTGTTTAGAAACCGCATTGTCTTGTATCATTTTTTTTAACGGCTGAAATAAATAAAAGTGAAGCAAGACGCAAAGCAAAACAATTGCAAAATGTTGGAAATGGCTTTACATGAAATAGATAGCCAATCCAACCAGTTAATGGGGGTTTTATGACATCTACTCGAGATTCAAACAAAAGAAAAGGTGCTTTACATCATTAAGAATAAAACTTTTATTCGGCTTTGAAGATGCAAAACATGAGTCGTTCCTGAACTTCCAAAGGATCCAAAGAGTTGAGTGAACAACGGCATCGATGACTTTAGTATGCATGGGGACATATTTGAACGTTTCGCAATAGTGAAGACATCATGAAGGTCTTGAATTCTGATGTTAACGAGACTCCACCATTTAAGAAGTTCTTTCCAAGTTTCTGCAGCTACACCGCACTTCAAAAGAATATGCTCTTCCGTCTCTATATCAGACCGGGCATCTAACATAATGCAGGTCGATCCCTCTAGAATCTAAGTTAGTCCTAGTTGGGATTCTTTTGTTCATAATCCTCCAAGAACAAATGTTGACTTTAGTCGGCACAAACTTGTTCCATAAGGTTGGCCTTGGCGAATCCGGGGATAATTGACTTGTGATGAGGGATCGCATACCATTGTCTTGTATCATGAACTACAAGATATGCACTTTTATCAAAAAAAAAAAGTTAGATAGGCTAAGATTTTCATTAAAGTGTTGCGCAAAAAAAATGTTAAGCCACCTAAAAAAATAAAGTAGCAAATATTTTTTAGGGTTTGCATCTAAAAGAAATGACAGTTTTGATTTTTTTGCACTTCAAGTGCATTTATTTGGCTTATGAAACGTAAGCTAATATCGGCTTATATTTCATAAGCCTAAAATTTGTGGCATCTTTGGAGACTTATGGGCTTATATATAACATTCAGTAGTTTTTGCTAATGTAGTATCAATATATGTGTATTTCACATTTGATAAATAAATAAAGAGGTGAATTCACTAAGAATTTTTTGCCTTATGATGTGATATATGATTGATTTATGAAATATATGGGTTTTCACTATCTCAATTATCACTTCAACATATGCCTATAATATGTTGTAAAAAATATGTATATATCAAGTCTGAGTTTTAAAAGTGATCATATAGATATATAATGAATAAGAACATTTCAAATATAACAAGGATGCCCTGAAATCATTAAAGAGCCTTAGAAACCTTAGAAATCCTTTGTAAACTAAAGTTTCAAGTAGTATAAGTATACAATATCTATATATGAACATCAAAGACAATGTACAAGTTATAATCTATAATTTATGAGTAATATTTGATCCTAAAATACTAAGTACAAGTCATTTAAAGCTAAGTATAAGTATTAAGAACTAGTAACCTAGATTAGCACATAAAATTCATTTGACATTAAATTAAAGTTTAATCTTTCGTAATCAATTATAAAACTCAACTAAGTATCATATTAAGATTATAATTTTCTCTCAAATTAATTTACAAATTACTAAAGCACAAAGTACAAGTTATTTAAGCATGGAACCATAAACTAACCTAATTATACCTATGATATGATTACCCTGTACAAATCACTAAACTAAGTGTGTATAATCATTAGAAGTCATAAACACAATATATAAGACCCATAATAAGCTTACATGAGGAAATAAACACTAATTACACAAGTTACAAGTCATTTAGGCTTAATGACTTAAAAACCCTTATATTAATAATTTCACCTAAAACCAATACATAGTCTTTTAAGACAAGTCTAACAACATTCATAGTATTACATTTAGGCTATAACATTATCTCAAGATAATGTACAATCACCCTAATGCACAAGGTACAACATTTTAATGCATGACTTATAAATTACGTCAAGATAGGTATTTTCACACTTTAGACATTTTTACTTAGAATAACCTATCAAACCAAGTGTAAAAACTCATTGGACACTTAAAACACAATGTCTAAGATATAAGGGTCCGTTTGGTTTGTAAGTGGGTTTAGAATTGGGTTTTCAATGTGGAAATAAAGTTGGGTTTTAATTTAGGTTTGGGTTTAATATAAAAAATAGAAAAATATATATTTCAAATAGTAATAATTATTTAATGATTAAAAATATTATTTTAAAACATAAACATAAAAAATAAATATGCACATAGGGCTATAAATGTGGACACATGATTAATGGCAAAGGGGAAATTTGTTTTTATCTTAAAGGTGCCAACCATGGCTACTTTTCTAAAACCCTATTTTTATGGTTTTTGGGTGGGGCCAGAAAAACCCAAACAGCCAACCAAACAACTAAAAAATATAAAAACCCACGTTTTATGGGTGATCCCTAATACCAAACAGGCATCAATAGCTAAAGGAAGAATAATAACTTTAACAAAGATCTAACCCTAGATCATTAGAAACCCTAACCCGGCTAGGTTTTCTTTCTGTTTTCACTTCAAACCAATGTTAAACTTCAAAGTTCAAACCAAGGACTCAAACCTTATAATTACAATTTTTAAACCTTAATTACACCCTAATCCATCACTAATAACATTCTTGAGTCCCTAATTATCAAAATTACAAAGTTATAAGTTACAAGCCCTATATTTTCAATCCGCCTAGATTTTTCCCTCCAAAACCAAGTTTAAACTCTTTCCTTCTTATTATAAGTTTGAAATTAGATATTTTCAAGATATTTAGGCCTTATAGAAGCCCTATAAGTTGCTGAACCACCTCCTTGTTGATACATACTCACCATTCTTATCTATTGTTGTCGTGACATGTTTTTAGCCACAAACCATAGATAACTTCAACCATAGCTGCCATGAATCATCACTATCCTTCATGTATCATCACTCTATGTCCCTAACACGTTTTTAAGCTAGACCTAAGACTCCTAGGCTTCAATTGGGTATAAATCATGGCGAAATAGCCTTAAATCACTTCATCCCCAACTTTCTTATGTCAATACCCATACATTCTGATATTCCATTTCTAACAAAATTATAAGGAATCCTTGACCAGAAACCAGGTCTAAGAAGTAGCCATTGAAGCTCTTGAAGCTTTAGAAGCAAAAGAAGTTCATAAGGAGCCCTAAAAGTCACTTTAGAGACAACTAGGTAATCACTATGTTAAGTAAGATTTTATCTTGTTCTAATACTCTTTTTAGAATTTTTATAATGTTAATAAGATGTTAATACAAGAATGGGATCAATAAATAAGCATGTTTGGTTTTCCTAAATCGAACTATAACCCTAAACCCTAATTTTGTAATTTACATGAAATAATAAATTAAATCTATCTCAAAGGCTATAGATCTAAAAAATTAATGTTATTATGATTAGAAATATGTTTATAAACTTTGTTTTATTATATCTTTTTGTACAAATTCGAGCTTGTTATGTAATTTTAAACAAGTCCAAGGACTAAAACTGACATTTTTGAAACTAATAAACTTGAGGGGTTAAAATTGACATTTTATCAAAGTTAAAACTAAAAGGATTGATTCAAACTTTGAAACCATAAGGTTAATATTTGAAGGTTGAAAATGTGAATATTACAACTATATACTTTAAGGGTTAAAAGTGTAAATATACCAAACTTATAACATTATGGGCAGAAAATGTAAATATTCCAAAATTATAAACTTTAGGGATCATTTTGTCATTTATGAAACTATATGGATGAAAATTTTATAATAAAACTTGTTTATGAAAGTTATATAACTAGAGGGACCATTTTTGTCAATTTTGAAACTAAAGAATATGAAATGTAATAATAAAATAATATCCTAATCTTTGAAGAAGTTCTTAAAATGTATAATGTATCATGTTAGTAGGGAACTTTGTACAAAGATGTTTTATCTCGATATTACGTCTTGATTGAGTGGTTGGATTTACGATTTAAAGTGCCCTCGCTCCTCAAACGTTTATAGAATGACTTCTAAATATAATGGCCCGAACAATGATGCAATAATCCTAAAATATATAAACCCAAGAATATTGAATTATTACTTAAATAGATTGAACTTAGAGATTATGACTTGATATATATACATATTGGGTGCTGTGAGACGAGTTGTGAAACTCAAAGTTGATACTATCAAAGTAATTCAAGACTCTATAAGCTAAGGTGAGTTCATAGCCTCACTTTTGAAAGATTGTATGATTTGAAAATCCGTGAGGGGATATATGCTAAAACTAGAATACAAGTGTTTTTGTATGCTGCCTAATATGATTATTGACACTACGTTTACTTGTTGCCATTAAGACCCTTTTAATCGTGAATCGCTAATCATTTTTAGAAAAATAAGCGCTAATAATGTGAATAGTAATATTTGAGGACTGACATCCTGTATCTGGGCAAGTTACACTTGCTCAAAGCTAAGGTTCCTACTAGGCTATATGGATATACTTTATTTTGCTAAACTCAGGATAGTCCGACAAACCACCTGCATAAGGATAATTTGCTGGTTTTTGATAATGTCTAGTCGTGGGGTCATGAGCTACTGCAATAAGAATTGATGATTAATAAGTGTGAAAACACTTATCCTTTTACCACTTATTTCTAATAATAACAAGACCAAAACGTGTATTTAATGTCGTAAAAGGCGGAATTATGCGTGGTTTGTGTTTTTATTGTGTTTTAGGACAAACATATGAAAAAGGAAGAAAACACGGGCTTTCACGGGCTTTTATCAAAGAAAAAGATAAAAGACGAAGTCAAAAGATCAAAAGTGTAAAAAGAACGGAAGTCAAAGGCTTATGCTGAAGATTTATCGAAGAAAAAGACAAAAGACGGAAGTTTAACGTAGTCGAAGAACCAAGTCTACTAAAAGAAGAAAATTAGAAGACAAGTTCATTTTATCATTCGACAAATCCTGAGCCAAAGTCGAGAACGTCAAATTTAAATTAAAAGATGAGAAGACAAAGAAAAGGAAAGAAGAAAGCATCTCACCAACACACCTCCCCTTCCCCTATAAATACCCTCCTAATGTGTCATTAGGAGGGTGTTAGTTATTTTTTTGAGTTAGTCATTTTTTTTAGTAGTTTCTAGTTTTTAGAGAGAGAAAGTTTTTTACTTTCTCTCACTAGGAAAAACTTCATCTTTATCTTTCTTTCTTTCATTTGTCCTTAATCTAATCTTTTCTTTTTAAGTTTAATCTTTGTTTGATCTTAATCTCTTTTATAATCTTGTTTATTTTCTTCATCATCAATCTTGTTCTTCATCCATTTCAACTCTTTTCTTTTCTTCTCAATTTTTTTTTATACTTTTCGTGTTTCTTGACTCGTGTGTTAGAGTTTTACAAGTTTTATCATTCATCTAGGAGTTGTGGTTAGCTTATTGGTGTTTTTGTTAGCTTATTTTCCTTAAAAAGTTGCGAAAATATTGCTTAAATTCGTTCTTTTCCGAGATCCCCTTATTTAGGAAAATCTGATTCAATTTTGCAGTATTGCGAAATTGTGTCACCTTGTGCATTGCGAAACTGAATCCATTTTGGATTGCAGAATTGTTGATTTTTCAATATTGCGAAATCATACCCTTTTCAGTATTGCGAAATCGAATGTATTGTGACATTGCGGAATTGTATGTTTATTGACATTGCGAAATCATATATATTGTGCATTACGAAATTATATGTTTTGATATATTGCGAAATCATATCAATTTCCAATATTGCGGAATTATTCCATTTCAACATCGCGAAATTATACCCTTTTTAAGCTTGCGAAATTATACATTCTTAGGCATTGCGGAATTATTTGTTTTTTAGCATATTGCGGAATTATTTGTTTTTATGATTGCGGAATTGTACCAAATTTGGTATTGCGAATTTGAATCATTTTTTTCCCAATTTAATTTTCAAATTTATTTTTCCCGCCATTTTCTTAAAGTCTTGTTTTTACTTATTTTGTCTTATTTTTCTTAAGCTTTATTTTAACTTGTCTTTTCTTAGTTTATTTTTAAAGTGTTTAATTTTCGAGTTTACATTTTTTCACGTTTTAATTTCTCGTCATTTATTTTTAAGAGTATTTATTTTTAGTTTAATCTTGTCTAGCTTTCATTTTGTGTTTTAGTTAGTTAAAAACAACGACAAACCTTCCCCTTTTTGTGACCAAAAACAATAATTCCACCCTAAACCACAATTCGAATTGAATCAAGTACGAACGAACACACACACAAAATCCCATTAAATCAAATGGCGCCGCTGTCGGCTCTTTTCGTAAAGATTAATGGTTTTTAGTGAGAAAAATTGGATTTTGGGATCCGTTCTTTTGGGAACGTTATTTTCAAGCATTAAAATTTTCAAAAAAATCCTAAAAAATATAAAATTTTAAAAAATCCAAAAAAATAAAAAAGATAAAAAATCAAAAATATTATATTTCATTTTTAGTGTATGCGTACTCGATCTTTGTCTTATCCTGAGCCCGAGACTCGCAGAGACTTAGATATGGTCGGTGTGCATAATAATAATAACCCACCTCACCCCAATATGAATAATAACAACCATGACCCTCAACCCGACTTTCGTACGATGGAGGAGCTATGTCAACCAACTATGAATGGACGTGGAGGAACGATTGCGCCGATGCAAATCACGGCTCCCGAAATTTCGTTGAAGCATCACATGATTTAACAAGTTCAAAATGCTAGTCCATTTCGAGGATTACCGGATGATGATGCCAACAAACACCTCGATAAATTCATAACCGTCACTCAAAGCATGAAATTGCCCGGTGTTTCCACGGATTTTCTCCGCCTTCATCTTTTTCCACACACTTTATCCCACCATGCCGAAAAATGGTTTGATCGTCTTCCTAAAAACTCAATTCATACATGGGACGAAATGACTCAAACAATTTTGAGGCACTACTTTCCACCATCCATTGTAACTAGTCTTCGGAATCAAATCAATGGTTTCACTCAAGAACCTGATGAGTCTCTTTTCGATGCTTGGGAATGTTATAATGTCTTGATCGATCGTTGTCCTAATCATAATATGCTCCATGTCACTCTCATTGATACTTTCTACAATGGTTTAACTTTTCGTGATCGTGATACGATTAATGCCGCCGCCGGTGGTACGTTTATGAAGAGAAGACCCGAGGAAAGTAGAGTACTTATAGAGAACATGACCACTCATCACAAAAATTGGGATTCATCCGCATCTTCAAGAAATAACCTGAGGGCCAATGTTTCTTCTACTTCATCAAACCCTGAGTTAACCGAACTCACCCGCCAAATAGCCGAGATGAACAAAAATTTCTTAACCATAGCTACGAACCAATTTCAACAAGCTAAAGCTGTAGAACCTTCTTGTGAGATTTCCGGTGGTTCTCATTCATACATCGATTGTCCTTCTACTCATGACAATCCGGAAAACGTGTATGCAGCTAACGGTAATTTTTCCACGGGAGGCTATCAAGCTCGTCCTCAAGGTGACCGCAATTTGCTAAGTTATCGTTTAAACAATTTTCTTTCACCACCCGGTTTTCCTCCTCAAAATCAAAACAACTTCACTCGCAACAATCAAAACCAACCTCGAGCTCCTAATCAATATCAAACCCAAAGAAACCCATATCCACCTCAAGGAAATAATCAAGTTTACCAACAACCCACCTATCAACCACCCGCTTACCAAGTTCCTCCTCCCAACCAACCCACGAGATATAATCAAGAGGTTGAAACTTACATGAGGACTAATGACGCGCCGAGCTTAGGGAATGATCTTTGAGCCGAGCTTAGAATGACATGCGAAACTCTTTAAGCAGTCAAACGAATGACTTAAGGGATATGATGGCTAGTTTCTTCCCAAGTAGTCAACCCTCTGCTTCGGGTTCTCTTTCGAGTAACACCATTGCTAATCCAAGAGGGGAGATGAAAGCAATCACCACCCGAAGTAGAAAAGGTTATAAGGAACCCGAGATTCCTAAACCTACTCCGGTGATTGTGACAAAAGATAACGAGCCCCCTTCACCAATTCCTCCACCTTCTACTTCTACCCCTCCTCCACCCAAGGACGTGAGTAAGAATTCCATTCCTAAGCCTTCCTCTCAACCCGACATACCTTACCCTTCAAGGTTGAGGAAAGAGAAGTTGAAAAATAAGGATGATATTCAAGTTTCAAACTTTCTTAAAATTTTTAAACAATTGAATATCAACATCTCCTTTGCCGAGGCTCTCGCTCACATGCCTAAATATGCTAAAATGTTCAAAGATCTTCTAAGTGATAAGGAAAAACTCCTTGATATTGCTCAAACCCAACTTAATGAGAATTGCTCCGCGGTTCTCTTAAGGAAATTACCAACCAAACTTGGTGATCCGGGTCGCTTTCTCATTCCTTGCAACTTTCCCGGGGTAGAGAATTGTATGGCCCTAGCCGGTCTAGGTGCTAGTATCAACTTAATGCCATTAAGCGTTTGGAAAAAATTCTCTCTACCCGAGCTAATCCCCACACGAATGACATTAGAGTTAGCTAACCGTACGGTTGCTTATCCGGTGGGGATAGCCGAAGATGTCTTCGTCGGTGTCGAAAAATTCACCTTTCCGGCGGATTTTGTTGTCGTTGACTACGAGATGGATCCCCGTGTTCCATTAGTCGACGTCCATTCTTGAGGAACGGTCGCACTCTAATTGATGTAGCCGCGGGCGAATTAATCATGAGAGTCGGTGACGACAAAATCGTCTTCAACATGGGTAAGCTTTCTAAGCAACCTTATGAACACGAGAGCGTTAATTTCATTGACGTACTTGATGAGGCTTGTGAAGAACATTTCAAATACGCTTGTAAAACTGGTTTTTCTTCTATACCCATTATTGAGACCGTTGCCTCTATTGCTCCCTCATTGACTCCATTTGGAGAAAGTGACTTTCTTTTGAAAGGATTTCAAGCAACTTTAGGGGATGTGGACTTAAAATATGACGATTCTCCCTCCGATTGGGAAGAATACATTCGTACCATTGAGAAACTTCTCAATGAGGACCATATTTCTCCATCTTCTCCTATGGAAATTACAAACGATGATCCGAATTTGACTCAGCCTTCCATCGACAATCCTCCGGATTTAGAGCTTAAGGATTTACCGTCTCATCTTGAATACGTTTTCCTAGAAGACAATAAGAATTTACCCGTCATCATTGCAAAGGAGTTAAAAGAGGATGAAAAATCTCGACTTATCGATGTGCTCAAAAATCATAAGAAAGCAATTGCTTGGAAAATTTTCGATATCCGCGGAATTGATCCTAACTTTTGCACTCATAAAATTCTCATGGAAGATGACTTTAAACCCGCAATCCAAAGCCAAAGAAGGGTTAATCCAAAAATCCATGACGTCATCAAGAAAGAAGTTATCAAACTTCTAGATGCCGGAATGATTTACCCTATTTCGGATTCGCCATGGGTTAGTCCCGTCCAATGTGTGACTAAGAAAGGTGGAATAACCGTTGTTCCCAATGAAAACAACGAGTTGATTCCTACTCGACTTGTCACGGGTTGGCGAGTTTGCATAGACTATCGCAAGCTCAATGATGCCACTCGTAAGGATCATTTTCCTCTTCCTTTCTTGGATCAATTTCTCGAGCGTTTAGCGGGTAATGACTACTATTGCTTCTTAGACGGTTTCTCTAGGTAATTTCAAATTCCCATCGATCTAAAAGACCAAGAGAAAACCACATTCACTTGTCCTTCTGGAAGATTTGCTTACAAAAGAATGCCTTTCGGCTTATGCAATGCTCCTGGGACTTTCTAAAGGTGTATGATGGCTATAGTCCATGACATGGTTGAAGAAACTATGGAAGTCTTTATGGACGATTTCTCGGTCTATGGTGATTCTTTCTCATCTCGCCTTGCCAATTTAGAACGTATGCTTAAACGGTGTGAAGACACTTGTCTTGTTCTAAAAATGCCATTTCATGGTAAAAGAAGGCATTGTTCTTGGACATAAAATTTCCAAAGCCGATCTTGAAGTCGACCATGCTAAAGTCGATGTGATTGTTAAATTACCTCTTCCTTCAACCGTGAAGGGTGTGAGAAGTTTTCTTGGTCACGCGGGCTTCTATCGTCGATTCATCCAAGATTTTTCTAAGATCGCTCGCCTGATGACCCACCTCTTGGAAAAAGATACTCCTTTTATCTTTTCTAAAGAGTGTATCGAATCTTTCAATCTTCTTAAGGATAAATTAACTAAGGCACCGGTCTTAGTTACCCCTAATTGGGAGTTACCTTTTGAATTGATGTGCGACACTAGCGACTTTGCTATTGGAGTGGTTTTGGGTCAAAGAATCAACAAACATTTCCAACCAATCCATTACGCTAGCAAGACAATAACGGGGGCTCAATTGCATTACACTACAACCGAAAAAGAGCTTTTAGCCGTTGTATATTCTTTTGAGAATTTCCGCCCCTATCTTGTCCTTTCCACCACCATTGTGTACATCGATCATTCCGCGTTGAAGTACTTGTTAACAAAACAAGATTCTAAACCAAGACTTCTTCGTTGGGTTTTACTCCTTCAAGAATTCAAAATTGAAATTCGTGATAAAAAGGGAGCGGAAAACCTAGTCACGGATCATCTGAGTAGACTTGAGGATCCTTATCAAGGGGAACTTCCAAAACAAGAGATTAATGAATCTTTTCCCCTTGAGACCTTGATGTCTATTAACTCCAATCTTGATGAGACCCCATGTTTTGCGGACTTTCCAAACTACTTGGCGGGTGGCATTCTCATTGAAGGGTTATCGTCCTAACAAAAGAAGAAATTCTTCAAGGATGTGAAAACTTATTATTGGGACGACCCTTATCTCTTCAAACAATGTGCTGACTTGATCCTTCGTCGGTGTGTTGACGGGCCCGCAGCTTTACAAATCTTGGAAGCTTGCCATAAAGGACCAACCAGTGGTCAATTTGGTCCCAATTACACCGCGAAGAAAGTTTTCGACTCCGGATTCTATTGGCCCACCATTTATCGTGATGCACACGAAATGGTTAAGCATTGTGATGCTTGCCAACGACAAGGCAAGATAACACATAAAGATGAGATGCCTCAAAATTTCATCCAAGAGTGTGAAATCTTTGACGCATGGGGCATCGACTTTATGGGGCCTTTTCCATGATCTAAAGGGAAAAAAATACATCCTCGTAGCCGTTGACTACGTATCTAAATAGGTTGAAGCAAAGGCTTTACCTACGAACGATGCGAGGGTGGTTGTGAACTTTCTGAAACAATTATTTGCTCGATTTGGTGTTGCTCGTGCTATCATTAGTGATCGCGGGACTCATTTTTGCAATGATCAATTTGCTCGAGTCATGGATAAGTATGGTGTCAATCACCGACTTTCCACCGCGTATCATCCACAAACTAATGGTAAAGCCGAGATGTCTAACTGTGGACTTAAGCGAATCTTAGAGCGTACCGTGGGAGAGCATCGTGCCTCGTGGGCCGATAAACTTGATGATTCTTTGTGGGCTTTCCGTACCACATATAAGACACCTATTGGTTGCACTCCATATCGTCTTGTGTACGGAAAGGCATGCCACCTCCCCATTGAGTTGGAGCATAAGGCTTATTGGGCCTTGAAATTGCTAATTCTGATATCAACAAATCTGGTGATCTTAGGAAAATCCAACTCAATGAACTCAATGAACTTAGGAAGAAGCTTATGAAAATTCGTTGATTTATAAGGAGAAAACCAAGCTCATTCATGATTCTAAGATAAAAAACCGAGAGTTCAAAAATGATGATCAAGTTTTACTCTTTAACTCTTGGTTGAAAATCTTTTCAGGCAAGCTTAAATCTCGTTGGTCCGGCCCATTCACCGTTGCCAAAATCTTCCCTTATGGTACTCTTGAGCTTTCTCAACCAAATGGACCTAATTTTAAGGTGAATGGCCAACGTGTTAAGTTGTACTTTGGTGAGGACATCTCTCACGAGATGATTCTATCCCTCACCACGTTTCCCTTGAATTAGTTCTGGGTCGAGTCAGGCTTGTGACTCGGTTAACAAAAACAAGCGCTTCTCGGGAGGCAACCCGATGATTCCGTGTCCCCTTCTTCCCGGTTCTATCCTAAACTCTTTTGATTCACTATTTTATATTCTTCAATATTAAAATAGGAACCACTTTAGTTGTCTCTTCCTTAGCAAGATTTAAACAAAGTGCACAATGTCCTAAGTGTAAAGGAGTTTACTCCCACATGCTTAAACATTAAGGACAATGTTTATATCAAGTGTAGGGGGACTTCTATCGAAGTTAAGTGGGCTTTTCCATGAATATGTCCTCATTTTAACCGGAAATTTTAATTTTTCGAATTTTTTCAAAATTTTTGATCTATTTTGGCCTAGTAGTATTTTTCAATTATTTTTGCATCGTATGTATATATTTCATCTCAAAAATAAAGTCAAAAGAGAAAAATAAAGTTATATAAAATGGTTTTAACAAGTTTAGATGTCGTTGATATATTAGGCCCGTCATGAATCTTTTGACTCAACCCGAGTTTACTTATCCAAGTTTACTCTAGCTAGTATCCTTAACGTGTTTAAGTCAAGTTTTGCTAGGCTTTTATATAGGGAACTTTAAAACACGAAAGTCTTAACTCTTACTGGAAAAGAACAAGAACTTTTCGTAAGTTCCTATAATTGATCCTAGAAAGTCGTTTATCAAGGGAACTTTAAAATGCGAATTCTAAACTTGAAAAAGTCTAAGAAGTTGCAAGATCCTATAGATGACTTGAAAACCTAAAACTTTGATTTAATTGGCTAAGCATCCACGAGTCTCATTCCTTGAGATTTTAAATTGTGGAGGACGAGAGATGATAGAGTCAATTATAAGTTTGGTATTCTTTCATGAATTTATGTGAGTTAATTATGAGCTTTTTCTCCCATCGCTTGTTAATAAATTTAATTGCAATAAATAAGGTCGTACGATTTGAAAAGTTACTTAGCTTCTAGCACAAGATCGTTTAAAAGTTGCTCGGTACTAGTTAGAGTTCATAGCCAAGGCATAACTTATTGAAGCGGGATGCGAAGATTGGCGAGTACGAAAAGGCCCTAACAAGGCATGAGGGCTACATTTTGTTTCTAAAGATCCAAAGTGATGTGAAGAATCATTTATCAAAAATCAATATGAAGGATCAAGACACACGACGAAAAGCAAATACTCCCCTAAAGATCATGGAGAAGTCTATCCGAAAAGACCCTAACAAGGTATGAGGATAAATAGATCCAAGTCCTAAAAGGAGGCGAATCGTTGTATATCAAAATCCCAAATAAAGATTGGAGAAAAATGAAGAAGTCGTGGTCCAATGTTTGAAGAATCTCTCAAAAACTTCAAGTGAAGAAATTCCTATTATGAAGAGAAGACCGTTATTTCAAGAACGTCTCTCAAGATTTGAAGTATGAAGTCAATGCCAAATATCAGTCCGAGAAAGGTCTCAAATTGTGAAGCGAGTTATGCCAAGATATGAACTTTAAGAGGTTTCGAGAAGCAGTTTTAAAAGATTTTGTCCTTTATCTAACTATGGATTAAATCGTCCTACTTTATTTTTGGCCTAAATAAACTATCACAATAAGTCAAAAATGCACCCTCGTGATCATTCAAGACAACAATAAAATATAAAAGATACACCTAGGAATAAGGGAGTCTAAGTGAATAATTGGGCCACATGAGTGAGTGTTAGCTTACTAACTTATAATAACAATAATCTCATTTTTAAGCTTGGTATGGGAAACGTGAAACTTGAGGGTGATGAACATTCATGACAACCAAAGTCCTAATGTAAGTCTTCGATCTCTTTACTTGTTCTTCTTTCAAGCATTTTGTAATTTTCTATCTTTTTGAGTTTCCTTGTTATCTAGTATTTAATAAAGGCCAAGATAGGTTAATTATGATGAAAAATGTTAAACTATGCTTTGAAATTATGCATTGCATGAGGGCATTGCAATGGTGAAGTGTATGGGATTTAATCAGTGTGAAAACACTTGTCCTTTTACCACTTATTATTAATAAAAACAAGACCAAAACGTGTATTTAATGTCGTAAAAGGCGGAATTATGTGTGGTTTGTGTTTTTATTGTGTTTTAGGACAGAAATATGAAAAGGAAGAAAACACGGGCTTTCACAGGCTTTTATCAAATAAAAAGACAAAAGACGAAGTCAAAAGATCAAAAGTGCAAAAAGAACGGAAGTCAAAGGCTTATGCTGAAGATTTATCGAAGAAAAAGACAAAAGACGGAAGTTTAACGTAGTCGAAGAACCAAGTCTACTAAAAGAAGAAAATTAGAAGACAAGTTCATTTTATCATTCGACAAATCCCGAGCCAAAGTCGAGAACGTCAAATTTAAATTAAAAGACGAGAAGACAAAAAAAAAGGAAAGAAGAAAGCATCTCACCAACACACCTCCCCTTCCCCTATAAATACCCTCCTAATGTGTCATTAGGAGGGTGTTAGTTATTTTTTTGAGTTAGTCATTTTTTTAGTAGTTTCTAGTTTTTAGAGAGAGAAAGTGTTTTACTTTCTCTCACTAGGAAAGACTTCATCTTTATCTTTCTTTCTTTCATTTGTCCTTAATCTAATCTTTTCTTTTTAAGTTTAATCTTTGTTTGATCTTAATCTATTTTAAAATCTTGTTTATTTTCTTCATCGTCAATCTTGTTCTTCATCCATTTCATCTATTTTCTTTTCGTCTCAAAAAAGATTTATACTTTTCGTGTTTCTTGATTCGTGATTTATAGTTTTACAAGTTTTATCATTCATCTAGTAGTTGTGGTTAGCTTATTGTTGTTTTTGTTGGCTTATTGTCCTTAAAAAGTCGCGAAAATATTGCTTAAATTCGTCCTTTTCTAAGATCCCATTTTTTAGGAAAATCTGATTCAATTTTGCAATATTGCGAAATTGTGTCACCTTGTGCATTGCGAAATTGAATCCATTTTGGATTGCGGAATTGTTGATTTTTCAATATTGTGAAATCATACCCTTTTCAGTATTGCGAAATCGAATGTATTGTGACTTTGTCCAATTGTATGTTTAGTGACATTGCGAAATCATATATATGTGCAATGCGAAATTATATGTTTTGATATATTGCGAAATCATATCAATTTCCAATATTCCGGAATTATTCCATTTCAACATTTCGAAATTATACCCTTTTTAAGCATTGCGAAATTATACATTCTTAGGCATTGCGGAATTATTTGTTTTTTAGCATATTGCGGAATTATTAGTTTTTATGATTGCGGAATTGTACCAAATTTGGTATTGCGAATTTGAATCATTTTTGTCCCAATTTAATTTTCAAATTTAATTTTCCCGCCATTTTCTTAAAGTCTTGTTTTTACTTATTTTGTCTTATTTTTCTTAAGCTTTATTTTAATTTGTCTTTTCTTAGTTTATTTTATAATGTCTTATTTTCGAGTTTATATTTTTTCACGTTTTAATTTCTCGTCATTTATTTTTAAGAGTCATTATTTTTAGTTTAATCTTGTCTAGCTTTCATTTTGTGTTTTAATTAGTTAAAAACAACGACAAACCTTCCCCTTTTTGTGACCAAAAACAATAATTCCACCCTAAACCGTGATCAATTTGAATTGAATCGAGTACGAACAAACAAACACATAAAATAACTATTAAATCAAATATTTTTAAAATGATGGGTGTATAACAACGTAGAAGTCATACGTGTATTCAAATGTTATTTAAACCTATGAATTCACTCAACCATTATGTTGACTTTTATGCATATGTCTCAGGTGAATGAAGAATGACAAGCTAAGGATGGTGGTATCTTAAAAAGTTATCATTCTAATAAATAAGACAATATTTTGGGAACCTGTGATGTATAATGGTTGTATAGTTGTTTTATTTAAAAAATGTGATAAATAAATGAATGATAACATAAGTTTTAATAAAAGGTCTCTTTGAGCCATTTTCTATTATTTTGACTATGATACCTTGAAAGTAATACCCTAGATTATCTTTCGCTGCTATATGGTAAAAATAGAGGTGTTAAGTTATATTAATTTACTATATCATGATCAACTTATATAAGCCCCTAAATGTCAAAATAATCTATAAAATTGAGGCTTATGAAATATAAGCAAAAAATGATTTTGGCATATATTTCATAACCCAATTTTTTAGGCTTATCTTGAAACTTATGGGCTTGTTTAAGTTTAATATGATATAATAAACTTAATGTTAAAAAATGATATAATAAACTTATACAAATCTATAAATCTTCAAATAAGTCACTGATGAGACTGCATTTATACATAGTCTCATCATCCAAAACGGGCTTAAAATTATGTCATAAAATATCGTGAAATATACTTGTGTTTGTTCACTGTGTATTTTAGGTACGGATATCGTGAAAAAGATAAAAGATCACAAGAATGAAGCAAAATCGAACACAGGAAACGAACCCACACAAAGAACCAGAACCAAGTTATGAAATTCCAAGAAAGACCTTGAAGAAGTAAAGATTGTCAAGAATGGTCCCTCAAGTTTAGAAGTATTACACTTTATACCCCTCTAAAATCCAAATATACAAAGAGGGTCCCTAAAGTGTGAAGACTTTTCAACAACAGCCCTCTAAGTTTAAAGTAAAATATAACTTAAGTCCTTAAATTAACAAAAAGGACTAAGTTTGTAAATCCACAAGGACTAACAGTAAAATGGCCAAGGACCATGGATGCAAGTGCTATAACTAAACTTTCATTAATGGAGGGGGTGAATCTGCCAAAAAAGCAAACTTATTTAAACATACACCCAAACCCACGTTAAAACCCAACCAGCCCAATCGATGTACCCTTTACCCGACCCACCATACCCTGCCACGTCAAAACCCACCCACGGTTTAATATTAATTAAGTTTTTAAACTTAATTTATTATTATTTTGTGGCGTCAAACACCTAACTATTTTCCTAATCCAGATCAAAACATGTGTTCATCCCACATAAACCCTAATCTCCTAAACCCCTAATCCCATGAAATTAAACCACCATCGTCTCCAGATTAGTGATTTAACTAATCCTAATCACACCTTAACCCTCAATTTAGTCCCCCCATCACCCCAAGACTCTACCAGTGACTCCCCTGACCCACATTTGAACTCCAAGACAAAGTTGTATAGAGAATCAACGTCCCAAGACTTTAGCTTTGATCCTACGCTCATTTGGACTACTGAGATTCATTTTAGCTAGGCTTGCATCAACAAACGTCCAAGAACAAGGCACATGACAGGAAAATTCAAATTTAACCAAGGGCTTTTCTGGAAATTCTTTAGCTAGGGTTTTAGTTCTTCCTTTTGTTTCTAGAACTAGTAGAAGTAGTATATAAGGAGGCCCAACCTGTGGTGACCCCTTGTTCTTGTTTTTCCTTTCAAACATTTTGTAATTCCTTTATTTTCAATAAACATAAGTTGGTATAATTATGTTGGACGAATCCAAGTTCCATCTTGTTACTTCCTTGTTTAGTTTCATAGTGCAACAAAGCTTTTGAGAAGTACAATAGCCTAGTAATTCCTTTCTTTCCAAGTTGTGTAAAGAAGTTGTTATAGGTTGTGACTGCTCAAAGATTCTTGGGGCCTTTGTTTATGTTCTTGTTTTTAATCTGTATCACAAAAGTGTTTCTCAAGTTTGATTTATGGTTTTGTTTAATTATCAAAAGGTCTCAAGGTTTCTAAAGTGAAAGAAAAAGTTTTCTTATTTTATGTCGTTATTCTCCTGGGTTGAAAAAGAAAGCTTAACAGCTTATTTGTTTGGGCTCATATATGATCATAGCTTCCTGATTTGTGAAAATCAAGGGGCTGTGAGTATATAAGCTTGGGCAAAAGGGCTTGTAAGGTATCTTGATTCACCAAGTTGAATCATTTTACTTGTTTTCTATCTGTCACTAACCTCATTGTGCTAAGACCTTCAAAGTCTTGGCACTTGGATTTCCTTGTTTTGTCATAACAACTTAAGGAAGCTGGTGCTTGTTTAGCTAGCACCAAAGCTCAAACAACCCAAGGTGTGAATTGTACACCTTGGAGGTTTGACCCTCTTTCCTTTTTACTTTTTCTGTCAAAAAGTAGTATGCCATGTAATTTTGTGATCACTGCTTGTGAGTGTGTTTTGGTTGTGTAAATCTGTTCTAATTGTGTTGCTAGATGTTTATCAGTTGAAAAGATTACATGTTTATGGAGTTTTTATCAATTGGTTTGTGAAAAAATTACATTTTTTGTCATCAAGGGTGTTTGGAATAGAGGTCTAAAAGGATTTGAGTTATGTATGAAAGTTCTTTGTTGCCTACTCATGTTATATGCTAGTTTATAAGTTGGTTTTGGTACTTGTCTCAACTTGGAAGTTGTATGCTAAGATTTTGCTAAGTACTCACTTTTTTGCATAAAAACAAGTCAAAATTATCAACTGAGCTTATAGGACTTTTCTGCCAAAAATAACAAGGGAGCAACCAACTTTTGAAAATTTTTCATTGGCTTTTGTACTCAAAAGCTTCACAAAAACAACTTATATTAACCTTATACAGCTTAAACAAGTCCAAAGTTTCATATTTCCCAAGTTGAATCTTGTTGACTTTGGTCAAAACGGGTCAAACATTGGCCAAAGTGCTTATTTTCATTTTCCAGCTTATTGAGACATGCAACAACTTAGTTATTGTACTTTTCATTAGTTTTCTCAACTTATTAATGGATTTCCAAAGTTATAGCTTATTTGGTTAGGGTTTTACTAGAAAACTAGCTTATTCTTATTTTCATAAGTGCTTATTGTTTCATACAGCTTATTGGAAATTTTCTTTTTGAAAACTCTTAGTTTTGTCATTTCAAACCTTTTGCAAAAAGAATCAGCTCCTAAGGTGGTCTAAATATCTAAAACGACTATTTTGTCTTTTAGTAAATAAGTTCTTTTCTTGTTTCTGGCTTATTTAGTTAGATTTTTCAAAATTTCTTTTTCCAGAAAGTCTTATAAGCTCAAAATAAAGTTGTGTGTTCAGTTTTAGCTTATGGCATTCAGCTTTGCTTAATGGGCTTAAAGGCCCATTAAGAAAAAACTTATTGCTTATTAAGCTCTGATAAGTCAGAATTAGCTTTTAGGCCTTTATACTTTTGTTTTTAAAATTTAATTTTGAGTCAGGTAGTACTTTTCCATCTTATTTGGTGAACTTTTTGGATTTTGGGCTTAAAAGCCTATTAAGAGTTACTGTTTTTACTTTAGCCCATTAGAGGTTATCAAAAGTTTTCATTTTCATTTGAATTATTTAGGATATACTAGTTTGCAACTTTTTAGAATTTTTTATAATTTTAAATATTTTAGTATTATCTTATATTTTATTTTAATTTAAAATTTTTTTTGTGATTTTAAATAGATTTAATTAGTTTAAAATTTTGGAAAAAAAATACTTTTTAGCTTAGTTTAAGTATTTTTGAGGTTTACAAACTTTAAAATCTTAGTTTGGGTTTTTTGTTAATTTATTTTATTTTTAAGGCTTTAATTAGCATTTAAAAATTAAATATTAACTAATTTTAAAAGTTACAAGAAGTTTTCTTGATTTGTAAACCTTAGATATATTTTTAAGAATTTAATTAGAGTTTTTGGAAATTTTTAAGGAAGTTTTTAATTTTGCCTCGTTTTGGGGTGAAAACGCGTTTTTCGTTGTAATTTAATTTTAATCGTAATCCGTCATTTTCTTTTTACCATTTTTCATCTTCTCAATTTTAATAAAAAACAACAAAGTTTGACACACACTATAATCCTCCTTGGTGAACGATCTCATAAGGTCATTAGTGTTTGATTTTCCTAAATCAAATACTTAATATTTACCGCTTATAAGCTTTTTTTCCTAAAAGGTATGTTTTTACCACTAATAACTGAAAAATCGTTCTTTGAATGTGACTAATCGAATTGATTACTGGTTAAATGTGTGACTCAGTTGTCTCTTGGTGGAAAAGAAACAGATTTGTCGTTGTAGTGAAATTAAATTGCAAAACTTTAACGTAAATGACAAGGTAAATAAAGCTAAGAATGATAAAAAAATAAATGACGAAAGATTAAAGCTCGACAAAAAGTAAATTAGACAACTTAATAAAAATGCAAACTTAAAATAAATCTAAGAAAAAATAGCGGGAAAAGTTAAATTTGAAATTAAAATAAAAATAGAAAATAAAAACCAAAACTCTGTCGGAATGTTTCCTGTCGGAATACCGTTGGAATATTGATCGGAAAAACCTATCGGAATAACTCTGTCGGAATAACTAAAAATGTACCAGTGTCGGAATAACAAACAATGAAGACTATCGGAATGTACGTCGGAATCAACGTCGGAATGATGGATCACCAACCCTATCGGAATAACGAAAATCAAGTCTATCGGAATACCGATCGGAATACCGATCGGAATACTAAACCCATTTCCGATAGAGACTATCAGAATATTGGTCGGAAAGCAAAACCCTTTTTCGATGGAGGTATCAGAATAACAGTCGGAAAAGTAAACCCTTTTCCGATGCAAAAAAAATGGAAATAAGCAAAACCGAATAAGCTATGTTTAAATAAGCACTAATCGAAACTTGACCAAATAAATAATAGAAAGAACTAAATAAGCACAAATTAAAGATTTTCAAAACGCTAAATAAACAAGATTTATAAAATAAACTAAAAGAAAAAGATTAAACTTTTGAAAACACTTAAATTAAGATAAGCTAAACACAAAATAAGCAAAAATCTCAATAAGCTAAAACATTAATTCGTATAAAAACATTGATAAGAACAAAGAAGATGAAAACTTTAATCAAATTAAGCATAAAGATTAAAACTTGAAAATTAGACGAATCAAACAAAAGATTTTAAAACAAGAAGAGAAGAATGAGAATGATTATAAACTTGAACTAAAAAGATTAAAGATCAAAGATTTAAAACAAGATTAGAGCACTTACATGAATTCTTCAAAGAAAGACAATAAAGTAAATGACAATATGAAAAAGTGCTTAAAAATAAAAGTGGAGAGCTATGTGTCAAAATAGCTAACACCTCCTAATGTGTCATTAGGAGGGTATTTATAGGAGTGGAGTGTATGGTTGGTTGGAAGCTTCACTCTTTCTTTCTTTCTTTCTCGTCTTTCCGTCATATAAATTCTTTGACTTTCTCGACTTCGTCTCGGGATTTGTCGATGGATAAATTGAACTTGTCTTATAATTTCTTCATTTATTAGACTTGAGTTCTTCGAATTTAATTAAACTTCCGTCTTTATACTTTTTCTTCGATAAATCTTCAGAATAGGCCTTGGACTTCCGTTCTTTTGACTTCGTCTTTTGTCCTTTTCTTCGATAAAAGCTCGTGAAAGACCGTGTTTTCTTCCCTTTTCACATTTTGATCCTAAATCACAACACAAACATAAACCACACATAATTCCGACATTTACGACATAAAATACACATTTTGGCTTGGTTATTATTATAATTAAGTGGTAAATGGATAAGTGTTTTCACACTTATTAAATCCCCTACACTTGACCATTGCAATGTCCTCATGCAATGCATTAGTTACAAAGCAAGATTTATATTTTCCATCATAATTAACCTACCTTGGCCTTTATTTAAGATAAGACATTAGGGAAACTAAAAGAGATAGAAAATTACAAAATATTTGTAGGAAGAAAAACAAGTAAAAAGATCAAAGACTTACCTTAGGGTTTTGGAGTGTAATGAATGTTTATCACCCTCACGTTTTACGTTCCCCACACCAAGCTTAAAAACGAGATCATTGTTATTTATAAGTTAGCAAACTGACACTCACTCATGTGGCCCAATTATTCACTTAGACTCTCTTATTCCTAGGTGTATCTCTTATATTTTATTGATGTCTTGAATGATCACGAGGATGCATTGTTTGACTTATCTCGATAATTTATTAAGGCCGGAAATAAAGTGGGACGATTTAATCAATAGTTAGCTAAAGGATAAAATATTTTAAAACTGCTTCTCGGGACCTCATAAAGTTCATATCTTGGCATAACTCGCTTCACGATTTGAGACCTTTCTCGGATCGATATTTGGCATTGACTTCATACTTCGAATCTTGAGAGACGTTCTTTAAATAATGGTATTCTCTTCATAATACGAATGTCTTCACTTGAAGTTTTGAGAGATTCTTCATACTTGGACCACGACTTCTTCATTTTTCTCCAATCTTTATTTGGGATTTTGATATACAACGATCCGCCTCCTTTTAGGACTTGGATCTATTTATCCTGATGCCTTGTTAGGACCTTTTTGGATAGATTTCTCCATGATCTTTACGGGAGTCTTTGCTTTTCGTCGTGTGTCTCGATCCTTCATATTGGTTTTTGATAAATGATTCTTAACACATCACTTTGGGATCTTTAGCAACAAAATGTAGCCCTCATGTCTTGTTAGGACCTTTTCGGACTCGCCAATCTTCGCATCCCGCTTCAATAAGTTATGCCTTGGCTATGAACTCTAATCAATACCGAGCAACTTTTAAACGATCTTGGGCTAGAAGCTAAGTAACTTTTCAAATCGTACAACCTTACTTATTACAATTAAATTTATTAACAAGCGATGGGAGAAAAAGCTCATAATTAACTCACATAAATTCATGAAAGAATACCAAACTTATAATTGACTCTATCATCTCTCGTTCTCCACAATTTATAATCTCAAGGAATGAGACTCGTGGATGCTTAGCCTATTAAATCAAAGTTTTGGGTTTTCAAGTCATCTATAGGATCTTGCAACTTCTTAGACTTATTCAAGTTTAGAATTCGTAATTTAAAGTTCCCTTGATAAACGACTTTCTAGGATCAATTATAGGAACTTGCGAAAAGTTCTTGTTCTTAACCCGTAAGAGTTAAGACTTTCGCGTTTTAAAGTTCCCTATATAAAAGCCTAGCAAAACTTGACTTAAACACGTTAAGGATACTAGCTAGAGTAAACTTAGATAAGTAAACTCGGGTTGAGTTAAAAGATTCATGACGGGCCTAATATATCAAAGATATCTAAACTTATTAAAACCATTTATTAAAATTTATTCTAGCAATGAAAAATAGCGATAACAAAGGAAAAACTACTAGGCCAAAATAGATTAAAAATTTTGAAAAATGTCGAAAAATCAACTTTCCGGTTAAAATGAGGACAAATACAAGGAAAAACCCACTTAACTTCGATAGAAGTCCCCCCTACACTTAATATAAACATTGTCCTCAATGTTTAAGCATGTGGAAGTAACCTCCCCTACACTTAGGACATTTTGTACGTTGTTTAATTTTTGCTAAGGAATAGACAACTAAAGTGATTTCTATTTTAATATTGAAGAATATAAAATAGTGAATCAAAAGAGTTTAGGATAGAACCGGGAAGACGGATACACGGAATCACGGGTCGTCATAAGTCATCAAGAATAGATCTTTGATAGCTTGAATCCCTGCACATCATAAGAAAGAAAACAATAAACACATACTAGGGTCTCCCCCTACACTTATTATAAAAATGGAATAAAGGATAGATATTGCGGGTTGCCTCCCGAGAAGCGCTTGTTTTTGTTAACCGAGTCGTGAGCCTGACTCGACCTTGATTACAATGGTAAGAACCTTGAAGAACATCCACCGGGATCAAATACATGGTTTTTATCCATCAAATAGCACAAGCTTAAGGCGAACAAGACAAGCCAAAGAAGAGTAGGCAAGGTTCCCTTAAGCAATTGTTGAGCACGGTGGTAGAAAGTATGATGAAGTGCAAGCATATCTCCGTGGTTTCCAAAAATTGTTCCTTTTATTTCATCAGATGGATACTGAGATGGCATGAAAATTGCAATACCGGGATCGAACACCTTTTCCTTTAGGGGAAAATAACACTCAGGCTCAATAGAATTTGAAGAGGATCCGCTCATAAATCGCACAATCTCATCCTCAGAAGGTGGATAGAGAGGTGTCAAAACATAAGTACTACGGATATTGGTGTCTTCCGGCTTCTTCTCCTTTGAAACGGGTTTCTTAATATCCGAAGGAGGATAAAGACCATAAAAGTCCAAAGGAGGATAATCATTCTCATTGGGGAAGTAAGTATTGAGAAAAGTAGCAAAATCTTCCTTAAATGAGTAGTCATCCAAAGTAGGATCAAGCATTGTTGGTGGAGGATCTTCATCAAAAGTAGGAGCAAGGTCATCATTTGAAGAATCACTCGAAAGAGTATCAACATCATCAAAATCATCATATGTTGGCATGTCTTTATACTCTAAAGCAAAATTATCATAATCATCCCCATCAGAACTAGAATCATCATCATAGTCATCATAAATTGGTGGAGACTCATGGATTGGTGGGGGATCCAAATTGGAGAGAGGATCTTTATAATCTTCCACATTTTATTGAAAAATTGGATTATCATAGATAGGCTCGAAAAGAGGATTGTTGTAGACGACAAAATCATCAAGCTTTGTACTTTGACAAGTAGTTGTATCAAGCTCGTCTTGAAGCACATTAATCATATTCGCCGATTCTCTTCCATTGGATTTGTTTGTGATCTTCCCTATTTTAAACACTTGTGCATCATTCCCAACCCTTAAGATTAGCTCACCTTCGGCAACATCGACTAAAGCTTTTCCGGTTCTCAAGAATGGCCGTCCAAGTATTAACGGAATACGAGGGTCCATTTCATACTCCACAACAACAAAGTCGACCGGAAAAGTGAAGGTACCAACTTTAACAAACACATCTTCGGCAATACCAACGGGGTAAGCGAGAGTTCGATTTGCTAGCTCAAGAGTCATATTTGTTGGTGTAAGGTCGGGTCATGATAAATTTTTCCAAACACTTAATGGTATCAAATTAATACTTGCCCCGAGATCGGCCAGTAAATTCTTCGGTTTGGTTAAAAGTACATGGTAGCACAAAATGACCATGATCTCCAAGTTTTTCTGGAAGTTCTTTAAGAAGGACTATAGAACAATTTTCATTCAATCGAGTATTCACAAACTCGGCCATCTTCTCCTTCTTACTAAGCAATTCCTTAAACATCTTAACGAATGTGGGCATTTGGGCAAGAGCTTCAACAAAGCTAATGGTGATGGTCACTCCCGAAATCTTCTTCAAAAAGTTTGACACTTGAATATCATCCTTGGTGAGCAATTTGCACTTGTCTAAGCGAGAAGGATAAGGGATATTGGGTTTAGGTGGTGTAGGTGTAGAAGGTGAAGGTTGAGATGTTGAAGGTTTCAAGGTGGAAGGTGGGGTTGGTGAAGGGTTTTTCTTGGGTACTTCTTCATGCATAGGCGGAGACGGTAATAGAGAACTAATACTAGGCGTGGAAGTAGGCGGGATAAATGGTGGTTGAGGAGTTGTAGATGGAGTAACTGGGGGAGGGGTAGATGGTCCTACTAGAGTTGCTCCACTGCGTGTAGTAATAACACTCACATTCGCTCTTGGGTTGGTGACGGTATTAGAAGGAGGAGAGCCCGAAGTAGAGGGTTGAGTGGTTTGGAAGAAACTATCCATCATATTCTTCAAATCATTCGTTTGATTGCTCAAAGAAGTTTTCATATCATGTCAAAGTTCGGTTCGAATATCATTCCCTTGTTTAGTGATATCTCCTTTCAAGTTGATGATTTGGATTTGAAGATTCTTAACTACCTCTCCTTGGGTCCGCATGAAAGATTCAACATCATGATTATAAGTTGTGGGTGGAGTGATGGGTGGAGCTTGGGGAGTGGGTGGGTGATATGGATTAGAAACTCGAGGTTGGTTTGGATTGCTTCTATTAAAGTTGTTGGGATTGTGGTTTTGAGGAGAAAAACCGGGTGAAAGAAAGTTGTTAGAACGGTAACTTAGCAAGTTACGATCACCTTGAGGTCGGGCTTGATAGCTTTCCGTTGAATAGTTACCATGAGTCGCATACACGTTTTCCGGATTGTCATGAGTAGAAGGACAATCAGTGTATGAATGAGGACCGCCGCAGATCTCATAAGAAAGTGCTATAGCTTTAACTTGTTGTTGTTGATTCGTAGCTATGAGTAGGATATTTTTGTTCATTTCGGCCATCATGCGGGTAAATTGGTCATCTCGGTGTGTGATAAAGTAGAAGAAACATTGACTCTCGGATTATTCCTTGAAGATGCGGATGAATCCTAATTTTTGTGATGAGTAGTCATGTTCTCTATAAGCTCTCAACACTCCTCGGCTCTTTTTTTCATAAATGTGCCACCGGCGGCTGCATTAATCGTATCACGATCACGAAAAGTTAAACCATTGTAGAAAGTATCAATTAAGGTGACGGGGAGCATGTTGTGATTAGGACATCAATCGATCAAAATATTATAACGTTCCCAAGCATTGAAAAGTGATTCATCCGGTTCTTGAGTGAAACCGCTGATTTGATTCCAAAGGCTCGGGACCATAGATGGTGGAAAGTAGCGCGACAAAAATCGTTGAGTCATCTCGTCCCACGAATGAATTGAATTCTTAGGAAGACGGTCAAACCATTTTTCAGCATGGTGGGATAAAGTGTGTGGAAATAGATGAAGGCGAATAAAATCCAAAGTAACCCCGGGCAACTTCATGCTTTGAGTGACGGTAATGAACTTGTCGAGATGTTTGTTGGCATCATCATCCAGAAATCCGTGAAATGGACAAGTATTTTGAACTTATTGGATCATGTGATGCTTCAATGAAAATTCAAGAGCCGTGATTTGCATCGGCGCAATCGGTCCTCCTCGTCCGTTCATGGTTGGTTGACAAAGCTCCTCCATCGTTTGAAGGTCTGGTTGAGGGCCATGGTTTTTATTATTCATGTTGGGATGAGGTGGATTATTAATTTGTGCACACCAGTCATATCTAAGTCTTCAAGAGTCTCAGGCTCAGAATAAGACGAAGATCTAGTACGCATACACCTGAAAAGAAAAAGATAACAAAGAAATACATGAAATATATTTACTTGTAAAAATAAAATCTTTTTGGTGCAAAACTTTGAAAAAGAAATGCTTTTTATGATTTTAAAATGTTTTTGGATTTTTGAAATTTTTTATTTTTATGGATTTTTGAAAATTTTTGAGCAAGAAAAATAACGTTCACGAGTGAACGGATCCCAAAATTCAACGCGTCTCTCACAGAAAACGGTTAATCTTCACGAAAAGAGCCGGCAGCGGCTCCATTTTAATAACTGAAAAATCGTTCTTTGAATATGTCTAATCGAATTAATTACTGGTTAAATGTGTGACTCAGTCGTCTCTTGGTGGAAAAGAAACAGATTTGTCGTTGTAGTGAAATTAAATTGCAAAACTTTAACGTAAATGACAAGGTAAATAAAGCTAAGAATGATCAAAAATAAATGACAAAAGATTAAAGCTCGACAAAAAGTATGTTGTCCCTATAATGTGATGATTCAATACGATTAATAAAGAAAGAAAGGTAGAAATGAGATGAATTTAGAGAGAGAAACTAGAGAGAGAAAAGATAGAGAAGTGTGTGAATTTGTGAACTATTAGATTAAGAGAAAAATAAATCACCAACCCTCCTAACATGCTAGGAGGGTAGTATATATAGTCCACCCACACGCGGGCTTCATTATGGACTATATGGTTTGGGCCGGGCTTTCCTTTTGGGCTTTAGTTACTTATTAATGAACTTTAGCCTAAAGTTAAGCCCGTATAACACGACTAATATACTACCTATTACAACGTTCTAAAATACGATACATAATAAACATATGACCGAGCATTCTTGTTTGGCTTAATATTTTGAGGCTAACAATCTCCCCCAATGAGAGGTCATAAACCTTGGTCATTTAGGAAATTTGTAGAGATTACTAATCTCGCCATAAATAAGTCTTGAACGTGTAATCGTAGCCTTGTTCCTTCATGCTGTGATCTTTGAGCCTTTGTCGTTGTCTTTCGACTTTGTCTTTAAGCTTGAGATCTTCAAATCATCCTTGACTTGTCTTTGCCATCTTGCGATCTTGTGTCTTCATCCACATGCTCACACTATTAATTGTTAAATATGTCTTTAGGCATGAGTATGTGGTTTCTGAATCATTGACTTTGCTGTGTACACCGTGACGCCACCTTCTCGATACAAAACATAGACATGGACTGAATGGCTTTGACATTCGTCCTAAATCGGTAGCGTTTTACCTCCGGTCGGTGAAGACCGTTATACGATATTAAATATCGTACCTGTGATCAGGTAGATTCAATTAAGAATCTCCTTGACAGGGTTTCGCGGCTGTACTAGCCGTTCTCTTTACTCGACCGTCTCAAAGCAAGACTGCGAACATAAAGAGTGAATCAATTGGATAGATATCCGCTTGATTAAAGTCATCAATTCAAATTTCTGGAACAAGTTTGATTCTTAACGAATCTTACCATTGTTGCTTTCCAGTTGACAAAAGTTTGATTCATAAGAATCTCACAAGTCACCTACCGTAGCGCTGTTTGATGTTGACGCTAGAAGGATTTCCATTCGTCACTGTGGATATTAATGAATATCACTCTGAATGTTCTGGCAAGATCATAAAGATATTGCGTAGAAACCTGAAACGAGTTTGAATCAATTCAGAATCAAACCACTGTTGCTTTTCAGTTTTGCACATGTTCAATTCATAAAGAATCTTGCATATGACCTACCGCAGTGTTGTTTGATGTTAACACTGGAAGGATTTCCACTCATCATTATGAATACTAAGTAGTATCACTCTGAGTGTTCTAGCAATATCACAAGGATATAGCGTAGGACTCTCTTGATCTTCATCCGTGTGTCCTAACGAGATTTGATTGATCTCTTGGCTCTAGACTCTATTTGTGTACTTTTAGTGGTCGGAGGCTGGAGCAGATGCCACCTATTCAATATCAACTATCTCGGAGTGAGAAAGTCAATAGAAGTCGTGTTGATCTCCGTGACAATAAAACAAACTTCTTTTGAGAGAAGCCTGAGTAGCTAGGAAAGGGTTGTGCTTCACATCACTGGGTCCATGGTGAGTTTGTCTTCATGATGAGTTGACCCGGTTTCTGCCTAAGTTGTATGAAGGGCTTCTTTCTTTACACCCTTTATCCTTACATTTCTTTTTCATTCTTCAACCCCTTCAATGCTTACCAAGACATCATTACTAGCACCTTGTTGTGATTGTTCCAGTGCTAGCATCAGTACTTAGTCGGCATTCAGCTACGTTCACATTCTACTCCATCTTTCCTAAGGACTTCTAATAATCTATTGGATTGTCCCTGGGAAGATCCCTCCGGTTCTGGTTGGATCATAGGACTTAAACCTAACCACCCTTTTGACACCAATAACGTCGAGAATTAAAGATGTTGTGGGTATTGATCGTAACCATGAAAACCACTTAAAATTCTAACAAAGTGTTTGAAAAACATTTAACACCGTGCTAGTTTTGTCGTTTCAGAAATGCTTCTCCTTCACATGTCCATCGATAATCGAAAGTGTTTCGCACATGTAGGTAAGAATTAAAGTGCTTGAGTCTTATATTAGATCACATTTTAATCACATTTTCTCCCCTATCTCTAATATATAAAATCTTTTGATATTAGAGATACCAAATTTGATTAAAATATATTTTGAAAATAGTCTTGAAATCTCCGGGAGAAAGATGTGTTAATCTTTTGCATGAAGTTAAAATGTTCCCCCTCAAAAATTGATCCAATTGAATTGTCATTGTGAGGATATGATCCATATTTCGCTTTTTGAGGATGGGAGTTGTTGAACACACAATTTTTGAAAGATTTTGAATATCATTGAAAAATTCTTGAAAAAATTGTGTTCAACGCTTTTTGAAAAATCAATTCTTTTTGTCGAAAGGTTTTTCTAAAGCATAAACTTGAGTTCATAGACTTTGAATGTCTTGACGAATCCACTCAAGTGTAAGAAGATTTCTCTTCTTTTGTTGAGGGTAAGGGTACTAAATCGTACACTCCCCCGTGAATATCGATCCGGGTTGCAATCTGAAAGTGATTACAAGCCATTGTGTTGAGCTCAAAACGTTGAATGTTTTGTGATAAGCTCAACCCGTGATAGATTGCTCTACCCGTTGTTTGGAAATATTTGTCCAAAATAGACAATTTCCTTTATTAAAAGAATAAATGACATGTTTTGAAAAATATTTACAACTTTCATTCGAGCTTTATGTACACACCCGTGTCGTTATTGAGCGACATTTCTAGGCACGTCCATATTATCGATACTGAAAGACATGTCGAGAACAATATTTTTGGATTTTGAAAGATTTTTAATTTTTTGTTTTGCTTTTATGTGTTTTATATTTTTGTATTTTGCTTTTTCAAAGATATTTACAAGTTGATGTTTGATAGATAAATCAAGCAAGCACCTTTGCCAGAATCTCCAGGTCTGCTGGAGTCAAACATCTCATACCAATTTGCCTAACGAGGTACTCAAACCTATCTTTCGACAGAGCTTTCGTAAACAAGTCGGCTAATTGGTGATCCGTTCCAACAAAGTATAATTCAACGATACCTCTTTCAACTTGTTCCTTTATGAAGTGGTATCTGACATCGATGTGTTTCGTGCGAGAATGTTGTACCGGGTTGCATGAGATGGATATGGCAGACTTTGAGTCACAGTACATAGGTACTTTATCAAAGTGGAAACCATAATCCGTGAGTTGTGTTCTCATCCAAAGAACTTGAGCACAACACGCAGATAAAGACACATGCTCCGCTTCGGGTGATGAAAGTGACGTGCAATCCTGCTTCTTGGAACACCATCCCACAAGCTTATCTTGTCCTAGAAATTGTGCACCACCAGAAGTACTTTTACGTGTATCAAGACACCCTGCATGATCAGAATCTGAATAGGCCGTTAGAAAGAAACCGGTTTCCCTCGGATACCAGAGTCCCAAATGAATGGTATTCTTAAGGTACCGAAAGATCCGTTTAACCTCATTGAGGTGCTTTTCAGTGGGTCGTGCTTAATATCGTGCACAATAGCATGTAGCATGATGAATATCTGGTCTGCTTGCTATCAAGTACATGAGGGACCCGATCATGGAACGATATCTCGTTTGATCCATGGGTAATCCCTCCAAGTCAGCATCTAGGGATGTGGTTGATAATGGTGTCCCAACGGGGTCACATGAAGTCATACCATGCTTTTTGATTATCTCTTGACAATACTTAGCTTGGTTTATAAAGATACCACTTGGGGATTGGTGAACTTGAATTCCTAGAAAGAATTTTAGTTCGCCCATCATTGACATTTCAAATTTGTTGTGCATTACTTTTTCAAACCATTTTGAAAGTTTTGGGTTTGTAGACCCGAAAATAATGTCATCAACATAAATTTGCACAAGCAAAATGTCATCCCCATATTTATAAGTGAACAAAGTTAGATCAATGGAACCTTTTGAGAAACCTTTGGATACCAAAAATTTTGAGAGCTCGTCGTACCACGCCCTTGGAGCTTGCTTGAGTCCATATAGTGCCTTGTGGAGACGATACACCTTGTCAGGATAATGAGGATTGACGAATCCTTCCGGCTGCGTGACATAGACTTCTTCCTTCAAAGGACCGTTAAGAAACGCCGTCTTTACGTCCATTTGATAGACAATGAATCCCTTATGTGCAGTATAAGCTAGAAAAATCCTGACCGCTTCCATTCGAGCTACTGGTGCAAATGATTCTTCGAAATCAATACCCTCTTTCTGGCCATACCCCTTAGCCACTAGCCTAGCTTTGTTCTTGATGATCTTATTCTCTTCATCCATCTTGTTTTTCCAGATCCAACGAAGATTTAATGGAGTCACATCGTATGGTCTGTCAACAAGTTCCCAGACTTTAAGTCTTTCAAATTGTTGAAGTTCATCCGTCATCGATTCAATCCAAGCATGATCAGCCATGGCTTCTTTGATGTTTTTCGGTTCAGCTGTACTCACGGCGAGTGCGAACATACAAACATCGCCATCGGTTGCTAGTTGTCGTCTTGTACGAACAGGCTGTGAAGGGTTTCCAATTACGTGAACCAAAGGATGATCTCGGGTCCAATGATGTGTTGAAGGATGTCGTTGATAGAACGTATGCATATTTGACGGATCAACATGGTGAGTAGAAGACTCTCCAGTTTCGTGTACCGTTGTACCGAATGGGTTGTGAAAATCGTCATCAGATAATGCACCGTCTGCTTGATTTATGTTCTCTGGAGCAATGACAGTAGTTGTGGATGTTGTAGGATCGATTATTGAAGTGATATTCTGAGGAGGTAAATCTGCAACAACCCGTGTTGAAGTAGATGAAGTTGTATCCTTTTGTTGATGATGATCGGTATCATCATTCGTATCATCATTCGTATCATGAGTGACAAAGGAAGACTTCGATGCAACTTGTTTCTCCCCCGTGAAATATTCATCATACATTGGTCCATATAACATTTCCAACTCTTCAAGTGTCGTGTCCACTGTCATATCTGCTCTAGGAACATGTTCAGGAACCAGCTTTGAACTTGACGGTTCATTGTTGTGGTCTTGAGTTTCGAGTTCCGTGCGGTTGTGAACGGAAGTCGTTTGTCGTTGTGGATCGGGACTTAAACTGCTTTGTTCAAGTGCCATTTCTTGCAATTCATCGAATCTGATATGAATAGTCTCGACTATCAATTTTGTTCTCTTGTTGTACACTCTGTATCCCTTAGACTGAGTTGCATATCCCACGAAAATGCATGCATCACCTTTCTCTTTCATTTTGTCCAGATTTTCACCATCTCGAATAATGTAACACGTACATCCAAAAACGTGGAGGTGTTTGAGTGAAGGTTTGCGATCATTAATTATGTGATATGGTGTCTTTTCGTGTCTTGGGATAACTAAGGAGCGGTTTTGTGTGTAGCATGCGGTTGACACGGCTTCGGCCCAAAAGTATAGTGGAAGTTTTGAAGCGGATAATAATGTTCCAGCAGCCTCAACTAAAGTACGGTTTCGTCTTTCAACAACGCCGTTTTGTTCGGGTGTTCGAGCAATAGATGTTTCATGTTCAATTCCTTCAGCTTCAAAATAGTCTCTCAGTTTTGAATTCAAAAATTCAGTACCTCTGTCAGTACGAACCACTTTAACTTGAGCTTGAAGACCACGTTGTATCACTTTAAGGAAGCTGATGAGAACATCGGGTGTTTCATCCTTGGATCTCAAGAAGTGAGTCCATGTGTACCTTGAGTAGTCATCGACAATTACCATAACGTATTTCTTCCCATTGATACTTTGAACACGCATGGGACCACACAAATCTATATGAAGAAGATCTAACCGTCCTTTAGAGCTAGGTGTAGTCTTTGTCTTGAAACTACTCCGTTTAGCTTTACAAAGCTCACAAGAAGAACAAAGATGATCTTTGATGAATTTCAAGTTAGGAAGGCCTCACACAATATCTTTCTTGGAAAGCAAGTTGATGGTATCAAAGTTAAGATGAGATAAACGTTGATGCCATAACCAAGCTTGAGTCGTTGAAGCTTTAGCCATGAAACAGATTGGAGTTGAAGATGTGGAGTCTTGTAGTGAAATAGTGTAGAGATCAGTACCCCGTGTTCCGGTAAGTAAGTCATTCCCATCATAATCACGAACAAAACATGTCTTCTTTCTAAAAGCAACCTCCAAATCCGCATCACAGAATTGACCAACCGAGAAAAGATTATGATTGAGCCCTTCGACGTAGTAAACCCTTTTGATAGTGATATTCCCCTGAACCAAGTCTCCATATCCTAGGATCGGTGCAAATTGATCATTTCCGAATCGGACCGTACCCAGGAACTTCTCCACGAAGTTAATTAGAATCTTGAGATTCCCCGTCATGTGCTTCGTGCATCCGGAGTCCATTATGAAGAGAATTACTTCGATCACCTGCAGAAGAATTAGAACACGATGGAGCATTTGCTAAATTGGATTCCATGTTAGTTGTGATTTCCGATTCATTAGTTTCCCTAGTTTCATCACTTAGAGGCACACTAACGCTCGTAGTCACATTTTCTGTCCTACCCTTAGGCATCCATTTATATCCTGGAGGACATTGATTAGCAAACCACCATTTCCAAGGCTTGCTAGCAGATTCATATAATTCTCTAATTCTGCTTCTAGGGTTCTTAGTGGTGGAGTCTGATGCAATACTTTTCTTAGGGGGGGTTGCACCAGAATGGTTCACTTTGCGTTTGGGTTTTCTAGTACTAATAGGCATCACAGTTTGCTTCTTAGTTCTAGTTTCTACGCCTTTGACATTATTCGAAACACACATAGCATGATTAGCATTAGCACACTTTCCACATTTCACACAAACAAACTTAACTTTCATAGCATTCAAAGTCGAATCATTCAAATCGTCATTACACGCGATTACAAACGTTTTATTCTTAGAAACATTGAAAATCCTAGGGTGGTCTTCTACTTCCTTCATCTTCCCTTGACTTTTGTTTTGCCAGACCTTTTCATTCATGCGAGTGCTCTTAAGCTGGGGCCGGCTAACACTAGCAGTGGGGACTACTCCTGTAGTAAAAGAAACACGTCTATTAGTGTTTCTAGAAGTCTGAGGTGATTGACTTTCTTTGTTTTGTGTGGGTTTAGTGGCCAATCTATACATCCCTGGTTTAACCACATTTGTGTTCTTAATTCTTTGTGATCGAATATGTGTTTTGAGAGTGTTTTGTGGTAACCTATCCTTCCCATCCGTCTTGGGGGCAAACACAGGTTTTGCAAATGCAGAATTAGAGAAAACAGATGGTTTTCCCAAGACAGAGGGTCTAGTCACTTTTTGAGCATTGGGTTGTCTTACAACAGGTTTCTTAACACTAGGTTCCACAATCTTCCCACCCATCTTAGCAATGAGTTTCTGCAACTCTGCTATCGCTCTGTCCCTGTCTTGTAACTGAGCTTTCAACCCTTTAATTTCCAAATTATGTTCGTTCATTTCTCGAAACGTTTGGGAAAGTTTTTCTTGCAATTTATTATCATGTGGAAAACTACCAACGTCTTTTTGCAAAGCAAGTTCAAGAGAATGACAATGTTTTTGAAGGAAATCAGTTTTGTGTTGAAGTAACTCAAAAGCCTTTTTATCAACATTTTCTTTATGTTTCGAAAGCTCAAGTTCAAGACGCTCACACTCTTTGATTTTATCAAGATATTTGCATGCAACATCAGAATATTCATCGATATCAGCACAAGATTGAAGAGTAACACACAAAATATCTTTGGAGAGACATTCTTCTAAGAGTAGATCATATTCGTTTGAAAATTCTAATTTGTCATTTTGAAGGTCATCAATTTCTTTTTCAAGAGACTCAACATATTTCAAATCATCAAACATTTCAGACTGAATTAAATTTTCAAACTCAAGAACATGTTCTTTTATTATCTTCGTATTTGGTATTAAAAGTTCTTTCACAAGCACAGTTATGTCGTGAGAAATCTCGGTTTTCCACTTATCCTTTTGACGTTTCTCCCAATCGCTTTCAACAATTGATTGAACATTATTAACGTGGTGTTTAAGAAAACCAAGTATTTTTCTACTTTTGCTTTTAGAAGCATCTAGAGGCAAATAGTTAATATATTTAAAAACATTAGTTTTCCTCTTAGTGGCAAAAGCTTTTTTCCACTGAATTCTTTTTTGTTTGCATTCTAAAAATAATTCCTCACGAGACTTCTGTTTTTGTGGAGTGAAAAGACCATAAAGACTGTTTTCATAAGCATAGTTATATGGTTTCACAAAATCTTTATTGACCTGTGATCTACTCTCCTCATCCCAAAGGGACGTCTCTTCCCTATCGATGTTAGCTACTGGGCAGTCATTATTAGTCCATTTGGACTCATCAAGATATAAGTGAGGGTTCGCAGCTTGAGCTTGTTCGAGGTACTTGGGTGTGGCAAAGCTAGGTTGACCCTTAAAAAACGACCGAGGTGCTATCATTCTTACGGTTTGAATAGAGTCATGTGTATTATAAACAACTTTTTTCAAAAATTCGACTTGTTCTTCGAGATCCTTTACTTTTTCAGTATCTTTGCTTTGTCTATTTTTGAAATCTTGTTTTAATGTTTCAACCTCTTGTTTCTTCTCGTCAAGAATTTTAGCAGAATCGGTGGTGTTCATAGAAAGCCTCTGTTCAAGTTCATTAACTTTTGTTGTGGCAAGGTACGTTTTTTGATGTTCATCACTTAATAAAACATTAAATTGACGTTTTTCTTTAGTTAACAAAGCAAGAGCCTCATTGTATTTATTTTCAAAATCGTCCTTTTTAACGTTGATGACACGACTTTTGTACCCCTCAAGCCCGTTGGTCTTTTGAAGAAGCTCAGCCCTATAACTATCAATAGTCTCACTAGATTTTATAAGAGCGGCTTTGCATTCTTCAAAGTTTTGAGTGAGCGTTGCGTTTGCTTTCTTTAATTGCTTTTGATTCTTTCTATTTTCATTGACATCTTTTTGTAAACTAGCAATTAAATTAGCAAGCGCGACACGCTCCTCGTCATCATACTCATTTGCATGTTGATCATCCTCAAACTCATTATTGCACATGTCTGATGAGGCGGGTGTGGTATTGCTATCAACTGTTTCCATCATACACGTGTCAGTAATTGTTGTTGGTAGATCACTATGCTCATGTGTATCACCAAACACATTATATTCAGCATTATCTTGTACCTTATCAATTAGCTCGGTATCAAAGATATGACCATTGTCATCTTCAGTGACGTTAAGGACCTCATGAATCTTTGCCATGTATGAATAATGTGCCTCTAGTTCTTGGTCGGAGAGTTCATCATCTGTGTCGTCAAGCATTTCTCCTTCCTCAGCTGATAACTTGATTCCAGCTTCCATTTTCTTGCACAACAGCATCTTTTCCTTATGATAACCATAATCTTTAACCCTCTTTGGCTGCCTGCATTCCTTAGCCAAATGCCCAAAACCTCTGCAGTTAAAACACTGAATCCCACTTTGTTGCACAATTTGAGTACCAACAGTTTCCCTATTTCCAACAACAGTAGCCACCCTCTGATTATCATACTTAGGTTGTCGATCATACTTTGGAGGACTCTCAGCACGTCTTCGTGTGTCATACCTTGGAGGACTCTGTGCATGGGTGTTCCTCGAGTTTGAAGATGTTCGAAGGTTGTTGTTGGTGGGTTTGTAGATTTTCTTATATTGCTTCATAACGAAAGCCATTTGTTGCTTGAATTCCCTATCCCTTTGAGCTACTTCTTCATCACTGTCTTCTTCAGATGATTGCTCAGGTATGGGTGATGGTGCTCTTGCAACTTCTTTGCCTCGGGATCGTGTTGGAGCATGTGACTTAGAGACAATGGATGATCGTGGTGATGATGATTGAGTAGAGTAGGTCTTTGAAGTACGGGAGTGATAATCTGGGTAATGTTGAGTGGTAGACACCAAAGCAAGTGGATTGGAAATCTTTGCAACTCGTTCAACTCGAAGTTCATTTGCCTCATTTTGAAATTGTTTCAAGATGTCAAAGAGCTTGTGATATGAAACTTCGTCTAACTTTTGTTGTTGTTTCACCAAGGTGACAAACCGTGTCCACTCTGGTTGAAGTTGCTGTAGAAATTGGACATTGACTTGCATGGTGGAAACTTGCAAGTTGTTTCGGGCCATATCATTCATCATCTTGTAGAATCGGGAGTAATAAGAATCAATTGATTCCCCATCCTTTGATGTAAACTTGCCAAAGTTCCAAAATATCTTAGTTTTCGTATCTTGTTTGTTAAGTGATTCACCTTGTTGCAATCTTTCAATGGCCGTCCACATTTCTTGAGCAGTAGGACATGCGTCAACCGTAGAGTAAATTTCATCTCCAATGCCACTGAGAATTAAGTAGATTGGTCCTCTTTTCATCAAACCACGCACGGTTCTCTGGGGTGAGGTCGGTCCTCTTTTCATCACGTTCATATGCGGGTTGTGCGTCACTTGTGTCTGTGGCTGGTACTGCAGGAACTTGAATCCTTGAGAGTTTATAGGGTCCTTCCAAGATACATTGCCTTAAAGCATCACCGTTAGGTTTTGTGTCAAGGTAACGTATAAAACGGGATTGCCATTGATCATATCGACCCGACACAAGCATTGGTGGTCTTTCTTTGTTACCTGCCACCATTATGTTGTTGTTCGTCACACGATATTCAGCGGTAGAATCCATCTCAATATTCTATGAAATGATGAATCGAATGTGGATCTTAAGTAGTTGTGTTGTGATTGTTTGGTTGTTGAAATTCCGAAAATTGCGATTTTTTCTCAGCCCGACAATAAATTCTTCAGTCCGACAAAACGGTAGACCTAAAAAATTTGTAATCACCAAATTTTGAAATCGAGCTAGAAATAGCCTAAAACTAGTATGGAAAAAATTTGATTTTACTTGACCTAAAAATTTTAACTTTTTTTTTTTTTTTTTTTTTAATCTTCGTGTAACCTACGTTCAGAGACTAGTCTAGATAGTGGCTAAATCGAAAAAATACACGAACAAAATTTAGATGTCCATCGCAATGAGACCCATCGCACTCTGATCGCACTATGATCGCACTCTGATCGCACTATGATCGCACTCTGATCGCACTCTGATCGTACTCTTTGATCGCAGTTGGATCGTACTCTTAGATCGCAGTCGGATCGTACTCACCTATCGTACTCTTTGATCGCAGTTGGATCGCAGTCTTGGATCGTAACAAGGGATCGTACTCTTGGATCGTAACAAGGGATCGTACTCTTGGATCGTACTCACTTGATCGTACTCTTCGATCGTACTGGGTGATCGTACTCACAGATCGTGGTGAGTGATCGTACTCACAGATCGTACTTAGTGATCGCAGTAAGATCGTAGAATTAGATCGTGACTATGGATCGCAAGTAGAAACCCCCAGGGTTTATGCAATCACAAAATCAGATCGTACTCCTAAAATTAAGCCGAGACTTAGAATAACAAGAAAGTATGGATTTTTACCTTGGATTTCGTGTTTCAATCCAAACTAAAGTAACCAAAATCTTACCACACGTATGAAAGATGTAGAGATTAAAGGAGGAAGATTTAGAGTACGAAAAACATAAGAAAACACTTGAATCCGAGTAGATTTTATGGTAAAATCACACGAATTAAGTAGTAAATCAACAACGAATCACAAAAACTACCCCATGGCGATTGATACCAATTGTTGTCCCTATAATGTGATGATTCAATACGATTAATGAAGAAAGAAAGGTAGAAATGAGATGAATTTAGAGAGAGAAACTAGAGAGAGAAAAGAGAGAGAAGTGTGTGAATTTGTGAACTATTAGATTAAGAGAAAAATGAATCACCAACCCTCCTAACATGCTAGGAGGGTAGTATATATAGTCCACCCACATGCGGGCTTCTTTATGGACTATATGGTTTGGGCCGGGCTTTCCTTTTGGGCTTTAGTTACTTATTAATGAACTTTAGCCTAAAGTTAAGCCCGTATAACACGACTAATATACTACCTATTACAACGTTCTAAAATACGATACATAATAAACATATGACCGAGCATTCTTGTTTGGCTCAATATTTTGAGGCTAACAAAGTAAATTAGACAACTTAATAAAAATGCAAACTTAAAACAAATCTAAGAAAAAATAGCGGGAAAGTTTAATTTGAAATTAAAATAAAAATAGAAAATAAAAACCAAAACTCTGTTGGAATGTTTCCTGTCGGAATACCGTCGGAATATTGATCGGAAAAACCTATCGGAATAACTCTGTCGGAATAACTAAAAATGTACCAGTGTCGGAATAACAAACAATGAAGACTATCGGAATGTACGTCAAAATCAGCGTCGGAATGATGGATCACCAACCCTATTGGAATAAAGAAAATCAAGTCTATCAGAATACTAAACCCCTTTCCGATAGAGACTATTGGAATATTGGTCGGAAAGCAAAACCCTTTTCCGATGGAGGTATCGGAATAACAGTCGGAAAAGTAAACCCTTTTCCGATGCAAAAAAAATGAAAATAAGCAAAATAGAATAAGCTATGTTTAAATAAGCACTAATCGAAACTTGACCAAATGAATAATAGAAAGAACTAAATAAGCACAAATTAAAGATTTTCAAAACGCTAAATAAACAAGATTTATAAAATAAACTAAAAGAAAAAGATTAAACTTTTGGAAACACTTAAATTAAAATAAGCTAAACACAAAATAAGCAAAAATCTCAATAAGCTAAAACATTCATTCGTATAAAAAATTGATAAGAACAAAGAAGATGAAAACTTTAATCAAATTAAGCATCAAGATTAAAACTTGAAAATTAAATGAATCAAACAAAAGATTTTAAAACAAGAAGAGAAGAATGATAATGATTATAAACTTGAATTAAAAGGATTAAAGATCAAAGATTTAAAACAATATTAGAGCACTTACATGAATTCTTCAAAGAAAGACAATAAAGTAAATGACAATATGAAAAAGTGCTTAAAAATAAAAGTGGAGAGTTATGTGTCAAAATAGCTAACACCTCCTAATGTGTCATTAGGAGGGTATTTATAGGAGTGGGGTGTATGGTTGGTTGGAAGCTTCCTTCTTTCTTTCTTTCTTTCTCGTCTTTCCGTCATATAAATTCTTCGATTTTCTCGACTTCGTCTCGGGATTTCTCGATGGATAAATTGAACTTGTCTTATAATTTCTTCATTTATTAGACTTGAGTTCTTCGACTTTAATTAAACTTCCGTCTTTAGACTTTTTCTTCGATAAATCTTCAGAATAGGCCTTGGACTTCCGTTCTTTTTGCACTCTTGATCTTTTGACTTCGTATTTTGTCTTTTTCTTCGATAAAAGCCCGTGAAAGACCGTGTTTTCTTCCCTTTTCACATTTTGATCCTAAATCACAACAAAAACACAAACCACACATAATTCCGACATTTACGACATAAAATACACATTTTGGCTTGGTTATTATTATAATTAAGTGGTAAAAGGATAAGTGTTTTCACACTTATTAACCACAACCAGTCACAAAGTCAGGGCATGAAATATAAACCGAAACGAACTTACGTTATAAAATCCAAAACAAACACTGCTTTCATGACCTAAAATCGGGTGTAGCCCGTACTACACCCGACACCCATGTGGCACTGCCTCTGACCACAAGACATATACCAAATGGATAAACATCTTAATTTTTATATGACGAAATCAAGTTCTCTAGAGTATATAGGCTAAGTGTAATGGTGGTCGTAAATGATCGTAGTCACCCATCATTTTATCTAATGTTTAAATAATCGATTTTATAATTGAACTGGTCGAGTTACTGGGTCAAAGTTCAACCAACAACTCATTATGGTTTTCGGCCAAAACCGGCTTCCCATTACTCGACCGGATCATGGTTCATCCGGTCGAATCAACAAGAGTTTTAATATTGATCAGTGCCAACATAACTCAACTTTCTTTTTAAGACCTTTTGCATGACCCGTTTATCGTGATGATATCGCGGTTATCAATTATTTATATCTTTTTGGTTTACATTTTCTTTAAACACTAAAATTAATATCTTATTAATAATTGAAAAAACATTACACTCATAATTTGAATAAAATACAAAAACATTACCATGAATTAATGCTTATTTTTTCAACGCCAAATGCATTTCACTAAAGCGGTTTTAATACTTAGACGAGTGTTCTTGCTGTATATATCTCTAATAACGTGTCACGTTTCTTCATGCGTTTGTACGACATCATCTGTTGCTCCTATGGATAAAATTTTGTCAACATTGTCATCTTTTTGTCGTTTATAATCATATTATGTAATACGATGCATGTATACATCATATCCGCAAATTTCTTACGACCCGTCGGCCGCGTGGGACTTTGTTTTATTACAACCCACTTTCTCGTTATGATGCCACATACTAATGTCACACCCCACCATGGCGGAATATGGGACGCGACACATGGATATCATCACAACAATAGCGTGTCCATAGAGAGAACTATATGAATTAGAAATGTCATAAAAGGTGACACGAATGTCATGACAATATCTCATCAATGCAGGTGTCTAGGTAAGTAGGTAACAGTCCTACCTCTTACCCAAGACAAACAAATAACACAAATAAAACAACATATAGGTTCATAGTATCACTTATTGAAACAAACAAAAAAATAAACTAAGAAGGAACGGGGATCTCCTTCTAAATGCATTCCTACGCGACTCCAATCCTAGCCACATATGTTCTCACGCTTAACCACTTTATCACCTGAAAGAGACACTAAAACACGTCAACATAATGTTGGTGAGAGTCATAGGTTTAGACTCCAACCGAAAACAGATTATAATAAGCTGTGAATAACCATAAACCACTACACATATGGACAATGTGCTACAAATATGCATTAACAACTAACATTCAAGATCAATCATTCTAAACCAAATCCAAGGCTCCCAGCCTTACCAAACACCATGGTACCATAGGCGCCCATACACCTATGTACCAATCCCAAGGCCCCGCCTTGTCATTATCCATTGGTCCCATAGATGCTCACACATCTATGTACCGCCCCAAGGCCCCGCCTTGTCAACATCCCCTTGGTACCAAGTCAAACCACAATAACTGAGATGGTACGTGTCCCCCGATCCAAATCATAAACACAATCAAGAATCACATAGCAATTAATCACATAAGTGTACACACAAGTCCATTACCAATCATAAAACATTCACAACAACAATTTACAAAACCATAACGAGTGTCTCTTCCATCCCATCTAGAAGTCAAAATCATTAAAAGATATGAGACTATGAAACTCACCTGATAGCACAACAAGCTAGCACTCCTGCAAACCTATAAAATCATACATGACACCCTTAGCTCAGGTCTTAACACCCAAGTTAAGTAACAATCAAGGAGATGAATCTAATTTCCCAATCCCCACTATCTAGTTCTCCCACTACAAGCTATTCTATACGTAAAATATACAGTTTTATGAAATTCTTAAAATATGAAATAAACTTTATAACTAAGTACTAAATGACTTAAAACCATCCCGTAAATTATTCCCGTGACTAAATACCTCATTCGATACCTCTAAACGCTAAACCCTAAATCGTAAAAAATACGATTTACAATAATACTTATACGTATACGTAAAACACCAAAATAACACTATTTCATTTCATAGTCACTAATCTGTGAGCTCATGAACATGAAATAACCGTTCCTCGATTTACTTATGAGTACTTTATACCCATAAACGATATCCACACCAACCTCGTTTACGCAAAATAACATGTAAACACGCAAATCACATAGTCACACATAAATTAACCTTAAAATAAGACCAAGTGACGAACCTCAAAACCACGGTTGTCACATCACTCCCTCCTAATAGAAATCTCGTCCCGAGATTTACTCCTTAGGATCGTCATTATCAATTAGTTGAGGATACTTGCTCCTCATAAATCCTTCTCGTTCCCACGTGAACTCTAGTCCACGTTATAAATTCCATCTACCCATAACTACGGTATATTACCCTTTTTATCCAACGTCCTAGCTTCACGACCCAAAATCTCTATTGGCTCTTCGATAAAACGAAGACTCGTATCCATACTAATATCATCTAACAGTACTTGCAAGTCAGCTCTTGCTAAGCATTTCCTCAAGTTTGATACATGAAATACGTCATGCACACTACTCAATTCCTCTGGTAATCTCAACCTATACGCCACTAGCCCAATCCTTTCAAGGATTTCAAATGGACCGACAAATCTAGGTGTTAACTTCCCTTTTCTTTCCAAACCGTATCACCCCTTTCCATGGTGAAACCATTAGCATAACTTTATCTCAAATCTAACCGGCTTACACCTCTTGTCCGTATAGCTCTCTTGTCGGTTCTTTGCTATTTTCAACCTCTACTTAGTCACTGCCACCACCTCCATAGTTTTTTGATCCACCTCCGGTCTAATACGTTGGACGCTTCTCACTTCATCTCGCTGTAACGGCGATCCACCTCATCTCCTATGAATTAACTCCAGCAGTTTCTACTACAATTCCTATCACCATACCTAACGGCTTCTATCCTCTACGGATTTCCATCATTCGGAAGTTCTCCCAACCTTATACACATCCAATGGTATATGCAGGATTGCATAACCAAAAGCTTCCCATAATATTCACAAGAAACATGTCATAACCACCACTTCATCCTTGCTTTTTCATGCTCGGCACCAAGTAACTAACAATCCTTCATACTAACAGGTGCTACACCTTTTCTCTAGGTGAACGTTCCATTGTTCGTGACTACTAACCTCTTGCTATAACGGTTTTCCCTTCAATATCACCCCACCATCTTGACAACCTCTTGCTCCCTCTAATCATTCTTCCTCCATACTACTTTTCGCTTGTATTTACACAATCTTAATTTCCATACCATCTTATATCCCGTCTTCAGCCTATAATTTAGGCGTTTCCTCCTTTATTCCCTACATCCTCATCAATGGGGAATATGCCCCTCTCACCGGTGACTCTCTTTTTATAAAATAATTCTTCCTAATATAACGCGTTCTCCAACTATCTCCAAATCTCACGCCAATTCTCTAGGCGTCTTTCTCAGTTACCCATATAGTATGCTCATACCAACCATTAGTCTATCAACGATATACTACGTTTGCTTCCCATCGTTTCTTCCCTTGCCATAATCCTTCATAAGGCATTCCATACCTATTAGGTTAACTTGTACACAAAACCTCCTATTCCATCGCATCTGTACGCAATCCTTCGAACTTCTCAACTACGTGACTTCTCATTCCTCTCGAAATATAGGATGAATTAGTCATTCTATCGACTATCACCCAACTCTCATCGTACTTATACATCCACCGCATTATGTATCCCATCCACCAACTTCTTCCTTACCTCGCCCTTTCTAAGCTACTCCTATCTATGTAGGAAGTATAGTCTACGTCCCTTTTCTCCATATGATTGTCCAAGCCACGCAACATAAATGTTGACGCGTTCTCGGCTTTAGACCACTCAACTCGTGCAACCTACATCCTTCCTCCAAACCACCCTAATACGTCATCCATATAGTTCAAGTTCGTCTCAGCTTCACTTCATTCTTCTTATTCCATGTCTCATGAACCATGCTTGCCTTTCCCAGATGGTACTTGGTCTTGCAATTTTCTTTCATCACTTAACTCCACCCATCACCTTTGCCAAATGTTCAATCAAGATGATTGAATATGTGTTGGAGACATTTATGATTCGTATAGATCATTCTCTATGTCTCGTACCCCAAATGCCTCTAGCATTCTAGGCGTATATAACAATCCAGCTCCACTAACTAAGTCTTATCCAGTTCTTCCAATCTTCAGTTCCTGCATCGTATAAGCAATCGCCTTTCTTTGTCGTTCTCGTACACCTCCAAATCCTTGCTCCACGTATCGTCATGCTTCGCGAATTCATCCAGTCCTTTTGATAATGCCAAAATCGGCTCATTATCCAATCCACCTATTCAGCCTCCAAAACGCTTCCTCATCCTTCATTACCTCGCCCCTTGCTGGTTTCATGATATACCATCATCTCTAACTACTCATCCTGGTCAACTTAATCCTAAAACTCACACTTGAAAATCTCACGTATAATTCTCTTTCCTAACAACTCCAAAACCAACTCATAATTCGCCTCACTCTCCTTCTTAGACTTTGAGTAGATCAAGATGTCGTCGATACTCCCGATGACAACTCGTTTATATACGTTCATGCACACTCGGTTCATTGACTCCATGAAAACCGCTAGTGCTCTGGCGAAGCTATATGCATAACTGTAACCCAAAGCGTTCATACAACATCCTTAGCAGTTTTCAACTACGTCCTACTTGCACCCTCTCTTAGTGGCAATACGAATAAATTCCTACCTCGTTCTACTCGCAAAATTCTACACGCATTCTAAAAGACCAATACTTCCTCTTATCAGACCACTCAACCGCTTTTCACAACCAATCTACTACTAAGCAACTCAAATTTTACCTTGCATCCGTTGTAATTTCTAACAACTCTTGTTCTTAAAATCATTCCATCAACAATTTCCTTGGAAAGGCACTAACTACAACTCCTCTCACTTCTCCTACTTGCTCTATTTATGGTTCTACCTCAAAGTAATTGGCAAACCTACTAAATCTCAGGAAATTTTCAGAAAACTTACATGCCTTACGAACAATCATAAATACCTTTGAGGTATTATATCCCCTTCCAACACTCTCTATGGCGCGTTACTTGTGCCAATATCCATACATTATACAAATCTCTATTCATCTCCCTTGGCACTCCTAAGAGACCTCATGACCACATTAGTTCGTCTACGAACTTTTAACTCTTTCATCCCCACTAAGGGCATTCCGACCATTCTCTCAGGGCCACCTACTTAATCGTGTAGGCGCGACCAAGTCTTTCATATGTCTACCTCAACGCTCCCAATCAATACGAACCCAAAACTACATCCTGAATCTACTAGATACGATCAACGAATCAAACCCACGGATAACTAACGACATTTCACGTGCACGAGTTAAAACAGACCAAAACCACAAAAACTCAAATGGAAAACTCAAACATGAACCAATTCAAATGACTCATGACAACGAAAAATGATCCAATAAACACTTAATGGCAACCAAAACATCTTATGCCCCGCGACATATCATTTAAACCGTGCACAAGATCGACTTTTCCAAAAGAATTTTTTTTTCTTTCCTCACCACATCTATATGACTCAAACAATCTACAAACAACCTTCTAGACGATCTCAAAACTCAACTCAAAGACTAGGTATCCCGCGCATCCCAAATCATAAAAGAAACTACTATTCAAAACTCAACCTTGAACCCGTCACTTGTACCAAAATTTCGATCAAGCTACTGACACCCAATTACTATACATACCAAATATTTGAGAAGTACATTCCGAGTACATAATTTTAGGCTTTTGAATCACCCAAAAAGCTTTAAAATCGAACAAGTTATGACCAAAACAGTTTTATACTAGTTGTTTTTTTTTTAAAACTAAAGAATCCTCTTAGTAATTAACGTAATCCTTTTTAAATGAAAAGAAATAAATGTATATGAAATTTTCATGAACTTTGTTTAGTCTTGCATAAATAATTATAAATGACGTATATTGATTTAGCTCACTTATATAAACTATTTAAGTAGAAAGAAATTTTATTTCGCTTTATTTTAAAGAAAGTCTTTTAGAATTTGAAATAAATAAGTGTTGATTAAAAAAATCTTATGTTACATCTTGTTTCAAACACGACTCCAACACCTTACCCTTATTTTACCGAATACAACCAACTATCTAACTCTATAGTAGATTTCCAAGTCCCTTTTTTTCAATATATACCGACCAAAAGAAATGTAAGACCCAACACAAAAGATTTTATTATCTCAAAAGAAATCCCAAGTTATTTCAATAGACTTAAAATCAAGAACACCATTTTAAAACGTACACGTGAAATACGAAACTCAAAGAATACGCTACAACGGAGGTTTAATATCAAAAAAAAAAGCGAGCTAGCCACCCTCCTAAGGATACAATCGATAATTGTAGGGGATCATACATATATAGGCATATCGGGATACATATACTTAAATCCGTCTAACATCTACTATACAAGCATGTACTAACCCTCTTTCATGCAATCATACTCAGGAATCCATCGAAGTTATGGTACTTGTATAACTATGTTGGCCACCATACTTATACAATTACCCTTTCCCCAATGCACTCCCTCCTATGATGGCACTTATAAGAATTAATACAACATATAACACATATATCCATCTACTCACATAAGCTCATAACCACATAAACAATAAAGTCCAAAACTCCATCCATTAAAATAACATAGTCAAACTCTTGAAATACATAAATCCATAGTCTAGCTAAAACAGTATAGACTAAATCCAAAATGAAAACATAATCAGTTATAAGTCATGTCACCCATAAGAGTGGAAACATCTTAAAATCCTTCATATCCACCTACTCCTAATAACTCGAACCACCACATGATTCTTAGGGAACATGACTTAAACATCAAAAGAAAAATACTATACCTCAGGTACATAAGATAACCCAACAAAAGATAGAAACTACCATGTACCAAATTATGTAATAATGTACAATTTAAGCAAAATACAACAATGACTAGCGTGGATGATTATGGTTCAACCTGCACTAGTCACAACCCGAAAAGAAAATAACATGTGGCTAAGTATGAACTACTATGGTTCAACCCATACTAGTCAAAACTTAAGAAACATTGCAAGTAAAAACCAATAACATCCAGAAACCTTTAATTAATAGAAAATGCACACATACTCCTATGACGCCTATATGCAGGGACCCTTAAGCTATAGACTAGGCAACCTAATTCTCTATAACCATTGGCTCTGATACCATTCTATCACACCCCACCATGGCGGAATATGGGACGCGACGCATGGATATCATCACAACAATATCGTGTCCATAGAGAGAACTATATGAATTAGAAATGTCATAAAAGGTGACACAAATGTCATGACAATATCTCATCAATGCAGGAGTCTAGGTAAGTAGGTAACAGTCCTACCTCTTACCCAAGACAAACAAATAACACAAACAAAACAACATATAGGTTCATAGTATCACTTATTAAACAAACAGAAAAATAAACTAAGAAGGAACGGGGATCTCCTTCTAAATGCATTCCTACGCGACTCCAATCCTAGCCACATATGTTCTCACGCTTAACCACTTTATCACCTGAAAGAGACACTAAAACACGTCAACATAATGTTGGTGAGAGTCATAGGTTTAGACTCCAACCGAAAACAGATTATAATAAGCTGTGAACAACCATAAACCACTACACATATGGACAATGTGCTACAAATATGCATTAACAACTAACATTCAAGATCAATCATTCCAAACCAAATCCAAGGCTCCCAGCCTTACCAAACACCATGGTACCATAGGTGCCTATACACCTATGTATCAATCCCAAGGCCCCGCCTTGTCATTATCCATTGGTCCCATAGATGCTCACACATCTATGTACCTCCCCAAGGCCCCGCCTTGTTAACATCCCCTTGGTACCAAGTCAAACCACAATAACTGAGACGGTACGTGTCCCCCGATCCAAATCATAAACACAATCAAGAATCACATAGCAATTAATCAGATAAGTGTACACACAAGTCCATTACCAATCATAAAACATTCACAGCAACAATTTACAAAACCATAACGAGTATCTCTTCCATCCCATCTGGAAGTCAAAATCATTAAAAGATATGGGACTATGAAACTCACCTGATAGCACAGCAAGCTAGAACTCCTGCAAACCTATAAAATCATACACGACACCCTTAGCTCAGGTCTTAACACCCAAGTTAAGTAACAATCAAGGAGATGAATCTAATTTCCCAATCCCCACTATCTAGTTCTCCCACTACAAGCTATTCTATACGTAAAATATACAGTTTTATGAAAATTCTTTAAATATGAAATAAACTTTATAACTAAGTACTAAATGACTTAAAACCATCCCGTAAATTATTCCCGTGACTAAATACCTCATCCGAGACCTCTAAACGCTAAACCTTAAATCATAAAAAATACGATTTACAATAATACTTATACGTATACGTAAAACACCAAAATAACACCATTTCATTTCATAGTCACTAATTTGTGAGCTCATGAACATGAAATAACCGTTCCTCGATTTACTTATGAGTACTTTATACCCATAAACGATATCCACACCAACCTCGTTTACGCAAAATAACATGTAAACACGCAAATCACATAGTCACACATAAATTAACCTTAAAATAAGACCAAGTGACAAACCTCAAAACCACGGTTGTCACAACTAATATCACATCTTTCTTTGTTGTTTTGTGAACGTTCTTATACGTGATTCGTTTTGTATCATTCGAGCCCAGCTGTAAAATGGAATTAATAACAAAAGACCATTCTAGATATCTCTCATAAGTAATATACTATCCTTATCTATAAGTTACGTCGTTAGCCATAAATGGAACCTTTGGTTCTTTCGCATCTATGTGATTATTGAAAACATGTGATTAACATATAACGTTGACATCGTTGTTTACACCGTAGACACTAGAGAAAGCTTGTTAAATCCATAAGTATTGTGAGTAACTACTATTAATAAAGTGAATGGATGTGGCTCGTAACCAGCCTAAAAATATTAAGCCTGATATGCATTTGGGCAATTAGCCTCTGACCAACCTTTACAATCAATGGTTCCTAACATTGTAGGAAATCATGTTTGTCCTCGTGGAAAGGATAATTTTTTTCAACATTGTATTGCTAGGCCTTCGCAAAAAGATGTTCCCATATCATTCCATTAGAAAGTTTGGAGAGCATCACGAGGGGTTTTCTCACTAATTTTATATATTCATCTACAGTGTCAGGAATGGTGTTGTATACTAATTGACGAATTACAAAGGTACACTTATCAACGATAAGTGTCCACTTTTCTCGTACAATCAAACCTTGTTGAAAAAGGCAAATTACAAGGTAATTGATGAACAATGCATGTGAATACTGTTCGGCACATTCGGAACTGCTTAAAGAATAATTGTTTAGCGTACATTGAGTTTACAAAGAAGTAAGCAACCACTAGACGATCATAAACACCATAAAAATCTTGATCTATTGAGTTTCATGGGGTTTTGGGAGAGGAGATGTGAAAACACGAATAAGCATAATTTCCACTTTAAAACTCTACATCTATATTAACTTCGTTTTCTTTGTATGATGATGAAAAAAGAATTTATAGAAATCCATTTGTTTAATCTGAGAAGATTAGAGTGTGTATATAAAGTTTGAGTTTGAAAGTGTGTATAAAAATGGAGAAGTATTCAGGTATTTTAAGGTAACTTTTATATATTTTTGTTTATGTATAATAAAGTACCCAACGGTAGAACAGTTGATGAGTTGGAGTTTCTTTTTTGTGCCACACACTACATTTTTGTTTATGTTTAATTAAGTAGCCAGCGATAAAAAAATTTGATGCATTGAAGCTCGTTTTTTGTGCCACACACTATATCGAGTGAAGGACCGACTTACCTATTTTCCCATGAGGGACCTATTTGAGTGAAAGGTTCACGTAGGGGGGGGGGGGGGTCCCAAGTAACAATTGACTGCATGATCGACCACCCATTATGCCTGGTCTTAAATCTTATATACAAACATTGTTGATCCCTTATGATCTTATTAGCCTAGCTTGTAGACTTAGACTATACCAAAAGAATTCTATATGTTGGGCCAATGAAAGTTTGAACTATGGCCCAGTCTAGATTTGTTTAATTAGACTAAGTGTTTGCTGATCGTTGAGAGGACCAATGACAGAGACTAGACCAATGGAAGGCAAAGCCTCAGCTGGCACACCAGGAACATTCAAGTCAAAGACAACGTTAGAGAAGTCGAAGACAATCTGAAGACAGACTCACCAGCGTTTATGGATAGCTGGGATGTTGAAGGAATGTACTAGTGTTCAAGGATCTCTGAGTTGACAACACTCAGAGATCACTTAAGAACCCTAGAAGTCTGGGATAAGCAAAGCTTATCCAATCCTTTATAGTTTAGGCGGGAGAATCTTCCAAGTGTTTTGAGCGGGACAAAACAAGAGATTCAAGTTAAAGCCTAGTACGGCCTAGTGGGACAAAAGGTGAACAGTTGGCAGAACTGTTCACCTAAAGTTGTTTAAAGGTATGTCTCGATTTAGACATGCATTTAATAATTTGTACTCTTCCATTGAGAAAGTGACACGTATCAACTACTCCCACTAAGGAAGCAACCTCGTACATTATAAATAGGAGTGAGAAGGAAGAATTAACTCAACCCTTGTGCTTGGATAATTTATCTAGGTTAATTCTCTCCTTGCAACCGTTGAGCCCTCAGCTGCCTACCAGCGTCTCATTGGTTCCCTTGTAAACTTGAGTCTCGAATCAAGTTTACTTGTTTCTAGGGTTCATATCTTGTTGTCATTCAACGAGTGTATTCATAGCACTTTGTAATACTTTGTTTATAATACTTAATAAAGCATTACACGTTTGAAAAGTATTTCATTGTGTTTTGTGGTTACAAGAGTTATAGTTTATCAACAATTGTCATATTGATGGACTTTCAATTGGTATCAGAGCGGTTTGATTTATAAAACTTTTCATAAACCGTTCTAGTTTTTAAAATCAAGATCTTAATATGGCTGATACTATACCTCCTCCACCTTTTGGTCAAACCAGTTTAGGTACCACTTCGACCACCATACCGGCCACCACATCTACTACCATGCCTACACCAGTTGTAAGCACTGGTAATAATGATGATGACCTTCCCCAACTACTTGATGTTCGAGGGGGGTCACATGTATCCAATGTACCAGCATTCGATGAAGAGGATTTCTCAAGTTGGAAAAGTGAATTTCTTATATATTTAGATGGCTTAGAACCCTTCTTGATAGAAATCTTAGAAAATAGTCCATATGTACCACTAGCCGTTTCCTCTACCCCTGAGAGACCCATTAAGAAACCTGCTAAGCAATGGTCTCCAGCGGATAGACGTCTGGCTAACCAGGACAAGAGACTCAAAAGTATCATAGTCTCTTGCCTACCCAAGAACATTATGAAGTCCATCATTAAATGCAACTCTGCTAAGGAGATGTGGACTAAATTAGTTCTAGGGTATGAAGGTCCAGAGGAAACAAAAGAAACCAAAATCCAAGCCCTTAGACTTAAGTTTAATGCTTTTAAAGCTTTGGAAACATAAACTGTTGCACAAACTTATACTAGGCTTAAGATTTTATTGAATGATTTAGGAAACAATGGAGTTGTTCTACCTAAGGCTGAGGTTAATGCTACTTTTGTCAATAGCTTACCTAGAAAATGGCTTAGCCTGAATCAGACCTTAAGAGCTAATAATGCTATAAAGAATGATACTTTAGCCCAATTGTTTGGTAGATATAACTATGAAGAAGGGCTAATTGACTCCATTTATAAATCAGAGACTGACATATTTACCACCAGTATCACTGGTTCAAAAGCTCTTGTTGCTAACCGTTCCTTTCAGGACAGCGACTCTGACATTGAAGAGGACACCAGAAGTAGTCAAGAATTTCTTGATGAATTACATGTTGAGTTCCATGACAGAGCTCTTTTAGCTGATCAAAAGAGGTACTACAAGAGATCTGGTAGAGTTGGAGCTGCAAAGGTTGATAAATCCAAAGTGTCATGCTACACTTGTGGAAAGACTGGTCACTATCAAAAAGATTGTTGGTCAAACAAAACCTCCTCTCCAAGCTTCCCGTCATCCAGCAACAACAACAACAAGAAGAAGTTTTCCAACTCTCATTTCAAGCAAACCTCTCTCTCTGAATCAAAAGGGAAGAAGGACTACAAAGTCAAATACAAAGCCTTGAAAGCTGAGTTGCTAAAACTCAATCAGAAAGCCGATGATGCAGCAAAGAAAAAGGATGTTAAGAAGACTGAAAAAGGTCTGATCGCTGCCTCATTCGACTGGGATGATGAACCTCTCACTTCTGAGGATGAAGGTACCACCACCGTCAGAGCCTTTATGGCTGTCTCTGATGAAGAACCCGTGGGTAAAAGTGAAGCAAGATCTGGTCAATGGGTGGATATCACCATGAAAAAGGTACAAAGAATGTTATCTATGACTGAAGGTCCTGACAGAGATCATGTCAGTGACTATACCTTGGTTGACCTCCACTTTGTGGAAGAGCAAAGAAAAAACATGTTAAACAAATTTCACAGTCTTAAAACAGAGTTAAATCTTTGCCAATCTGAATTAACAAATCTTAAACCATTTGTGAATCTTGCTAATCAACTTCAAAATGAAGTGAGCAAATTATCCATTGAAAATGAGTCTTTATCTGATGAAAATTCTGAACTAAGAAAAACCATTGAGAAATGGAATTTGGCTCAATCCACAGTGGAAGAAATAGTCGCTGGATCCATACCTGGTGATGTGGTTCAGGCTATTGGGGGAAAGGGTAGATTCAAAAAACATGTCCATGTTCCCAATGTCAAATTTGTCCCTTCAGATGTCTCTTCTCCTTCTTCCACCTTTGTGGATGAGAAGAACTCTGACAAAGAATCAGAGGTACCAGCTCCACCAAGACCCGCTGGTGCCAACCCATCTGATTCCTTGCTTGGCCCTAAACCTCAAACCAAAACCCCTGGGAATTCAATTCTCAAAGTCGCTGACAAAGCGAATAAAAAGGTTTTTGTGGCTAAGGACTCCAACAAACCCACTCCTCCCCCTGAAGAGCTTTCTCCCACCAAGCAACTTCTCCTCACCCTGATGGAAGAGGTGAAAGGGTTGAAAGAACAAATCAACCCTAGAGTTAATAGTCCATCTGTTAACTCTCTTGGTGAGGGGTCTAGTAGCTCCAAGAGGAGAGCTTTGTTCAGACCTTGCAAGCACTACGGTTTCAAGAATCACTCATCCGAGGATTGCTCCAAGAAACCTAAGTGTATCACATGCGAGTCCTCTGAACACACATCCAGAGAGCATGAGGAGATCATATCGGTTCAAAGAACTAGAACTCAAATGAGATTTAAAACTCCTCATCGACCCTCAAGAAAGGCTGAGCCTAAGCCCAGAGATAACTCTCAGGGTTACAGACCTAACCCCCCTGCAAGTACTGTGGTTTCTTCGACCATCACTTTGATGAGTGCGAACATTATCCTGGATGTGACATCTGTGGAAGCATGCGTCATGAACCCAGGGATTGCAACCAAAGAGGGGGAGGTAACCAGAAAAGGACCAATGTCGCTGGTCAGCGACAGCATGGACCCACTGGAAAGTGGGTTCATCATAGAAACTAATCTGGATTTGTTATATCTATGCAGGAATATCTGAAGAAATCTGTTTGGTATCTGGACAGCGGGTGCTCCAGACACATGACAGGGGTTAAACAATATCTGCATAGATATAAAAAGGAGTCTAGTACTAAAGTAGTCTTTGGAGATGATTCCTCAGGGGCTACTGAGGGTTATGGCTCAGTGGATTGTAATGGAATAACCTTCACAAGGGCCGCTTATGTCAATGGACTAAAGCACAACCTAATCAGCATTAGTCAACTCTACGATGCTGGCTTCAAAGTTCTGTTCACCAAGACCCAAGGAACAATCTTCAATCAAAATGATGATGTTGTTCTTATTGCACCCAGGAGAAGGGATGTGTACGTCATCGACATGACATCTTGTCCAGAGGGGACAAACACTTGTCTCTATGCCAAAGCATCTGATAGTGAAAATTGGCTATGGCATAAGAGACTCTCCCATCTCAACTTCAAAATCATTAACAAACTGGACAAGAATGATTTAGTAGTTGGGCTTCCTTCTCTGACCTTCACCAAAGACAGACCCTGCTCAGCGTGCGAGAAGGGAAGCACCACAGAGCCTCATTCAAGACTAAACAATCATTCTCCATAAATAAGTCCCTCCATCTCCTTCACATGGACTTATTTGGACCAGTAAAACCTCAATCCCTAAATCACAACAAATATACACTAGTCATTGTAGATGAATTCTCCAGATACACTTGGGTATTCTTTCTCAAAAGAAATAGTGATGTTGCTGAAAGAATAAGGTCCTTCATCAGAGAAATTGAGAATCTCAATGACTGCAGAGTTAAGGCTATCAGAAGTGACAATGGCACTGAATTCAAGAATCATGCCATGGAAGCCTTTTGTGATGAAAAGGGAATATCACAGAACTTTTCCAACCCAGGCACCCCTGAGCAAAATGGTGTCGCTGAAAGAAGAAACAGAACCCTCATAGAGGCTGCTAGAACAATGCTCAGCGAATCAAGACTTCCTAAACAATTCTGGGGTGAAGCAGTGAATAAAACTTGTCACACACAAAACAGATCCATCATTGTGAAGAGACATGGCAAGACCTCTTATGAAGTATATAGGAAGAGAGCCCCTGATGTAAGCTACTTCCATGTCTTTGGTTGCCCTATTTTCATTCACAACTACAGAGAAAATTTGATGAAAAGTCTGATGATGGATTCTTCGTTGGTTACTCTCTCACCTCTAGAGCTTACAGAGTGTTCAACATCAGTAGACAAGAATTAGAAGAATCCATCCATGTCACCTTCAATGAAGCAGACGCTATCATCAACCACCAACTTAGAAGAATGTGACATTGACTTCAATGAAGTTAAATCTTATCCAGAGGATGATTTCTCAAATCCCAAGGAATCATCCAAGGGCGGTCATAAGGACTTCCCTTATGTTCATGCATTTGATCCTCATTCAATCTCTGACATCACTCTAGAAGTTGAAAATGCTGAAAAAATCTCTCCACCCACTACTGTGAATGCTGATCTTATTGAACCAATCTCTCCTCCTGATGAAGAGATTATGGATGAAGAAATAATCTATGAAGAACCCTCAGCATTCATTGAACCTGTTTTGACTCCTGAACCCACAGAGACTCCTGCTCCTCAATCCAAATGGAGTAGGAACCAAGATATTCTTCTGGTGAATATTCTTGGTGAACCCTCTGAAGGAGTCACCACCAGAGGTAAATTAAGATCTCTGGAAACCGCCTCAGCGAATGAATGCCTTTTCGCTGATTTTCTCTCTGAGGATGAACCCAAGAATGTGGTTGCTGCGCTTCTAGATGAAGGGTGGGTTGTTGCAATGCAAGATGAGCTTAATCAGATCAAGAGAAACAAGGTGTGGACTCTGGTAAAAGCTCCAGCTGGAAAGCAAGTGGTTGGAACTAAATGGGTCTACAGAAACAAGAGGGATGAAGCTGGCATGATTGTCAAAAACAAGGCTAGGCTTGTGGTGCTGGGATATAATCAATCTGAGGGGATTGACTATGATGAAATGTTTGCACCAGTAGCCAGATTGGAAGCTATCAGAATCTTCCTAGCCTTTGTAGCTTATATGGGGTTTACTGTGTACCAGATGGATGTGAAGAGTGCTTTCCTCAATGGAAAGCTTGCAGAGGAAGTATATGTCTATCAACCCCCAGGGTTTGAAAGCAGTGAGTATCCTGACCACGTCTGCAGACTTCACAAAGCACTCTATGGGCTAAAACAAGCGCCTAGAGCCTGGTATGAAACCCTATCCAATTTCTTACTTGAAAATAAATTTGTCAGATGTACCATTGATCAAACCCTGTTCACTTATAGGTCCAAGGGTGATGTCATTTTAGTACAGATTTATGTGGATGATATAATTTTTAGTTCAACCAATATTACACTGAGCAAACAGTTTCCCAAATTAATGACCAAAAAATATGAAATGAGCATGATGGGGGGAATTAACTTTTTTCTTGGGTTTTCAAATTAAACAGAATTCAAAAGGAATTTCCATTTGTCAAGAAAAATATGTTTAAGATTTTCTCAAGAAGTATGATCTGTTTGATTGTGCATCAGTGAAATGCCCCATGCTTCCTCCCAACAACTTGGGAGCTGATGACTCAGGGGTCTCTGTTAATGAGACCTTATATAGAGGCATGATTGGGTCACTGATGTACCTCACAGTAAGCAGACCAGACATACAATTTGCCACATGTCTCTGTGCTAGGTACCAAGCTAACCCCAAGGAATCCCACCTTGTAGCTGTCAAAAGAATTATCAGGTACTTAAAAGGATCTCCCACATTGGGTCTCTGGTATCTTAATGGATCAGGCTTCGACCTCAAAGCCTACTCAGACTCTGACTACGCTGGGTGCTGTCTCGATAGAAAGAGCACCTCTGGGAGTTGTCAAAACCTTGGTGGAAAGTTAGTATGTTGGAGCGCCAAGAAACAAAACTATGTGGCCATGTCATCAGCTGAAGCTGAATATGTTGCGGCCGTTGGTTGTTGTGCTCAAGTTCTCTGGATGAAAAGTCAACTGGCTGATTATGGGATCATTTATGAAAAGGTTCCCATATTCTGTGACAACACAAGTGCTATAGCCATCTCTAATAATCCGGTACTTCATTCCAGAACTAAGCATATTGACATCAGGTATCACTTTATCAGAGACCATATTTTAAAAGGTGATATTGAGCTCCATTTTATACCCACTGAATACCAGCTCGCTGATATATTCACCAAACCTCTGGTTGAGCCAAGTTTTACTAGGTTGGTTGCTGAGCTGGGTATGCTCAATATTGGTAAACAAATATGATGAATGATCTCTGACCTTTGTCTCTGGGCATTAAAGGGAATTGAATGTAACGAGGTAGTTACATTCCAATGAGACTTAATATATTCCCATATTTAATTCAAATGATTAACCTTTATTGTCAACAACTTTCCCGCTTTCCAAGGGATAGAAATATCACATGAAGAGTCAAGGGGTCCCACTTTTCCTAAAAGGTAAAATTTTGAATTAAATGCTTTAATTGTAAAACGGCAAGCCCTTTTATCAAAACCCTTGACTCACTTTTCAAAACTCACATTCTCATAACTTTCACACACACACAACTATTCATCTTCTCAAAACCTTCATTTCTTCCACACTTCAACAATGGCGTCTTCATCATCTAACACCGCTTTCACTGTTCTGTCCGCCTCGAACGTTGATTTTGGGATACACGATGGAAAAATTGCCTTGAACAACTGTGTAGCTCTCTTGGAACACACAAATTCACTCTACCAACCTTTGTTCTCCTTCCTCAAAAACTCCACCATTTTTGAAGCCATAACCAGAGTACCCTCCACTTGCTACCACCAATATTTGAAGGAGTTCTGGTATAGCGCGAAAGTTGATCAAACCTCTTCTCACATCACCTTCAACCTTTCCACACATCCCCAACCTCTCACCTTTGATCTTCATACATTTGCCAAAGTCATTGGACTTCCTGTCAATGAAGGCATGTCCGATGTGCCTGTCAGCGCCACTGTGAAGAAGGCTCTTGCTACCCTTCGTCCTCATGACGACAATGATAAACCCTTCACCACACAAGGTTTCCATACCAAATCCCTGATCAAGGTGAACTACTTCTCATCTATTTAGAGGACGCTGATGTTATATATTGTGAAATGTCTGGGTGGAAACCAGAGGTCTCATGATCAACTCAATAGAGCCCAGCAAGCTATTGCCTACAGCTTAATTTGGGGACAAGATATAGGGATCACCCATATACTTTACTCTGACCTCATTGCTAAGCTAGAAAACAAAGGGAAGAAGAATAGACTGGCCACCATCTGCTACACAAGATATCTCTCTCTTCTCCTAGAAGACATGATGGGTGAAGGATACACAAATGATGAACTTCTCTCTTTCTCTCCTTATCACATCACTGTTACATCACTAAAGACCCCTCTGGAAGATGAAGTGCCTCTCAGCAGGCACATGATGCAGGTCGCTGGGTTACCGGTTGCTGATGGAGAGCCCTTGATCCCTCACAATAAGGTGAATGCTGAAAGAGCAACTGACAAGTCTCTGTTAAAGACCTCTGTGCAGTCTTCTTCTCAGCCCAAGGTGCCCAAGGAAAAGAAGAAAAAGAGGAAAGACATCCCCCTTTCCTCTGAAACCCCTTCTGTTAATCCTTCCAAGTCCAAGAAGACCAAGAAGAACCCATCCCCTTCTATGGTGGATGTGGTTGTAGAGCCTGCCGCTGACAAACAACCAGAGTCTAGCGTCTCCCAGTCAGCAGAGACGACTAAGAACCTTCTCAACGCTGATATCTCTCAGGTATTAGTTTGTCATTTTATTCTTTTGGAGGCTCACATACAATCACTCTCAACATTCTGTAGGAGAGAGTGATGAAGACTTAGGGTTTTCCTCAACCCATAGAGTGTCTGTGTCAACACCTAGAACCTTAGGATTATCTGTACACTCTGTCTTCACACAAGGACATGATTTATTTGTTCTCATAACGCACCCCGATGATCCTTCACCCTCTGGACTGTGCTCTTGTCCATACCAACTTGAGCATGCTATAGGTCCCGACCCAGAGTCTCTGCACTTCACGCAGTCTCTGGGTCCCCTCATTGAAAAGAGTCCCAAAGAATTCATTCTTTTGGGGGGACTGAATAATCACCCTCAGTCTTCCTAGGGGCAGCGATAAAAGGCGACCATTACCTTCAAACAATTCACAACTAAAAGAGTCCCAAAGAATTTATTCTTTTGGGGGGACTGAATAATCACCCTCAGTCTTCCTAGGGGCAACGATAAATGGCGACCTTTAACCTCCATGAATTCACAACTAAAAGAGTCCCAAGGAGAAATCCTTTAGGGGGAGCTGGATAATCACACCCAGCTATCCTAGGGGCAGCGAACGGCGACCATTCACCACATAATTTTCACAACTCAAAAGAGTCCCAAGGAGCAATCCTTATGGGGGAGCTGGATAATCACACCCAGCTATCCTAGGGGCAGCGAATGGCGACCCTTCACCATAACTATTTCACACTTAAAAGAGTCATAAGGAGAAATCCTTAGGAGGGGGGCTGGATAATCACACCCAGCTTTCCTAGGTGCAGCGAATGGCGATCTATAACTTCATAACTTTTTCACAATTGGTTACTAACAAATGTCATAACAGGCTCATAATCTTCATGAAGAACAGCAGAATGATGATGCCTATTCTATTGCTGGTGATGAAAATGCTGAAGTCCCCCACATAGATCTTGATGCCATGTCAGACATTGATTCCATACCAGAGGATGAGGTCTTCATTATCGAAGAGGACTTGACCATTTCAGACTATGCTGATATGGATGCTGATGATGACCAAGTTACATCAGAACTGAAACCCATCCCCTTCCCATCATTGCCCAATGTGCAAGAACTAGCTGCTAAGCGGTTATTGGACCAGAGGCTCTATGCACCAACCCTAGTTCCCTTCCCAACATTGCCAAATGTCATGGAACTAGGGGCCAAGCAATACTTAGAATATTTATAAAGGCTCAAGCCTGTCCATGTTCCTCGAATGAAAGATGTTCAGGAACTCGCTGCTGAGGCTCTCTGGATCAAGAGGGGTGACATCAGTAAAACAAAGCCCAAAGTCACAAATGATGTCATCCTCTCTGAACTGCAAACCCTAACCCACACTGCTGAGGAGCTTACCACAACACTAGAGACTTCACTAACTTCATCTGTGGAGTCCTCTATGTCTGTCTTACTTCCGCAACTACTGGGGAGTGCCTTGCAAGCTCACCTCCCAGCTGTTATTAACCAGAGCCTCCAGCAATACATACCCTTTGTCCTCTCATCAGCTGTCAAAGCAAATGTTGCAGCTATTGCTAAGGCGTCGAGCCTTCACGAACTCTTCTTCAAGAGCTGTTGCAAGAGGAACTTAAGGAGATCTGCCTATTTGTTCATCAAGAATTCAAGAAGTTCCTTAGTCCTGGTTCAGGCACAGCTACTACCGGCGCTATGCCTGAGGGGGAGAATTCAACAACCTCCACCTCTGAAGAAGAAGAAGACACTGCCTCACCTAAGGGGGAGCAGTCACTCAAACACCCAAAACCCTCAACAGTGATTCCTACACCACAACCTCTTAGATCCTTCAACCCCAGCACTGATGCAATAAAGGATAAGGGTAAAGGAATTGCTATTGAACAACCTGAAATAACCCTGTACTCCCTACAAGAAGAAGGTGGATCTACAGCAAGGCTCTCCAAAGACTCTGACCTAAACAAATTCAAGAGTGCTGATGAACCATCACTCACACCAGAGCAGGCAAAAGCTCAAATCTTGGAACACCAAAGGCTAGGAAACATCAGAGCGGCTGAACTCAAAAGCAAAGAAGCTCTGAGAAAACTCTCTCCTGCTGTAAAGGAAGCTCAACTGGTGAAGCTCAAAGAATTGGAGGTTAAAAGGAGAAACCTTCTAAAGGAATATGAAAGACTTGTAAACCAGAGAGCTGAACCTGGTCAAATCACCAAGTATGCATGTTACACTGACAAGGACAAAAAGGTGGTGATGACCCTTTACAGAGAGAACCAACTAACCAACTATAAAGTCTTCATTGACTTTAAACTCAGAGATCTGGGCCTCTCTGAATGGTTAGAAATGCTGGCTCTTGCCCAAAAGAAGACTGGGCCTGGTGCTGCCCAAATGATGAAGAATATTCAAGCAAAGCTTAATTGGGTAAGAGACACGGCAAAGAAGCTGAAGGTACCCCTGCCTCCTCAACTTTCACAACAACAACCTTCTCAAGGACCAAGGAAAAGGAAAACCCTAATGGGGCCTCTGGTGGAGAAGTTGGTTACTGAAAACATTGTTGTTGATGGGATGCACAAAAACTTGGTTCTGCCCAAAGAGATCACCAAACCAGTAAGGGTCCAAGTATACTTAGAACCAGAGACAGGTATGGTCTTTATGAATGGCAATTGTGAGTATTGCTTTCAGCGGATGAATGAACTACATCTGGCATCAACCATCCAGCTTATCAAACTCAAACAGGGCATCCTAAGGAATTGTAAAGCAGCTGAGGATTTTGAGTTTGAAGTTGAACTTGTCATCAACTCTAGGAGTGACAAGGTTGAAGCCCAGAGAATCTATGATCAAGGCCTCGATCGCTGAAGAACCTTTTTACTTTTTGTTTATGTTTACACCTCTGTGTGTTTTTGTAATAGACTAGGTTCTTTATGTTTAATAAAACTTTGAGGTATGTTTGTTAAATTATGTGTAAGAAGAAGTTGTGTACTCACTTACAATAATTTTAGACTTAGTATAATTTATAAACAAATAGGGGGAGATTGTTGGGCCAATGAAAGTTTGAACCATGGCCCAGTCTAGATTTGTTTAATTAGACTAAGTGTTTGTTGATCGCTGAGAGGACCAGCGACAGAGACTAGACCAGTGGAAGGCAAAGCCTCAGCTGGCACACCAGGAACATTCAAGTCAAAGACAACGTCAGAGAAGTCGAAGACAATCTGAAGTCAGACTCACCAACGATTATGGATAGCTGGGATGTTGAAGGAATGTACTGGTGTTCAAGGATCTCTGAGTTGACAACACTCAGAGATCACTTAAGAACCCTAGAAGTCTGGGATAAGCAAAGCTTATCCAATCCTTTATAGTTTAGGCGGGAGAATCTTCCAAGTGTTTTGAGCGGGACAAAACAAGAGATTGAAGTTAAAGCCTAGTACGACCTAGTGGGACAAAAGGTGAACAGTTGGCAGAACTGTTCACCTAAAGTTGTTTAAAGGTATGTCTCGATTTAGACATGCATTTAATACGTTGTACTCTTCCATTGAGAAGGTGACACGTATCAACTACTCCCACTAAGGAAGCAACCTCGTACACTATAAATAGGAGTGAGAAGGAAGAATTAACTCAACCCTTGTGCTTGGATAATTTATCTAAGTTAATTCTCTCCTTGGAACCGCTGAGCCCTCAGCTGCCTACCAGCGTCTCATTGGTTCCCTTGTAAACTTGAGTCTCGAATCAAGTTTACTTGTTTCTAGGGTTCATATCTTGTTGTCATTCAACGAGTGTATTCATAGCACTTTGTAATACTTTGTTTATAATACTTAATAAAGCATTACGCGTTTGAAAAGTATTTCATTGTGTTTCGTGGTTACAAGAGTTATAGTTTATCAACAATTGTCATATTGAGGGACTTTCACTATACAACCTTAGTAGAAACCTTGAATGATATCAAATATTGTGCGTAATCTACTCTTTGATATTATGAAGATTATGTCGATGTGAGATATGAAACAAAACAGAGAATGTAAACCAAACACTTAAATATTAGTAATAATATGAATACTCTAATGCAAAGTATTAAGGTTACAACCTTGAAGTTTAAGTTACAGAGAAGGGATATATCTAAACCTAAGACCTCTTTTTATAGTGCAAGGATCCCTTTACAAGATAAAGATACGAATGAACATGTTTAAACCTTTAGAAGATATACATAATACTTTCTATACACATCATACGCGGCTTCAGTCTTTATCTCTAATGTGGCACTAATATCTCTAACAACGTTATGGTTTGACTATATCCAATTTGCCTAATTCTGTCTGAACACAACCAGCATTAAAAATATCACTACCAACATTAAAATTATTAATACTGGTAATGCAATACAACCAGCATTAATTTACTTCCCAAAAATCCTCCCATAAACTTGTGATTTACCTTTATAAATCTAGAAGTTTCTGGAATAAATCAAGGAGTACCAAAATGTTGAGTTACTTCTTAATCTGGCTATAAAAAACTTGAGAAAATCAATGGCAACTTGATTCTCCACATCTACCTTTAGCTAATAGTTCACAATCTTCTTAAGATTGTTATGAGGAAATGGATACATTTTGTCTGCAAGTAAATATGTAGAAACATGTTTTATAGCCAATTGATACACCCCAAAAGAATTATATAAGTGTCAATGCTTCATCTTTTATGCATTCAGTCTTCCCTACATGTTGTTACTCTCATCAGGTTCATACTTTTTCTTCATGGTTTCCTATAAATAGAAATCCATCATATCATGACAAGCTGAAGAATTTTCAGTTCCAAATCTTTTTTTTCAGAATCTCCCATAAATCATTCAAGTCTTCTCTTTCCAAGACTTGAAACATGCTATCCAAGAAATGATGCTCATTTGCTTCTCCTCCATCTCTATAAATTTTCCACCATCTTTCCTTTTATTGATATTGTATTTCATAATTGATGATTGTAAATTTTGCAATTTAGAGGCACAACTAGAGTATCTGCAACAACATGTCCAAACAACCTTTTAGTTCTGCACTTGAATGACCCACACCTTCTGTTGTGGAACTTCCAAGTGGATCCATTTTCTTTTGTCTTTTTACAGTTCTTTTTTCATCCAAGCTAGTAGTAGCTTGAGTAATATCAGGAACCGATGAAGTTGCAGCTTCAGCCTTTCTTTTTCCCTTAGATCAACACCTTTCCATAGATCTTTCTTGATCCTCATGATATTTTATTTCCATCTCAGAACCAGGATCAAGAAAACTATTTGAAAATATGATAATAGGTATGGCCAATTCTTCAAGATGATCAAAAGTCAAACCTTAAAGTTCTTTTGTATGTACCCTTTATGGTTTCTTAGCATTGCCTTGTAATAGGCTCTCTTTCCAGCTCTGTAATTCAAGCCCCTTTCTTGTCTTGCTTGATGCTCTAATAATTTATTCTTGTTTTGTTGATGTTTTAGGGTTATCTCCACAAGCTCATACATGTCTTCAAATGGAAGAGTTACCATGTACTCTTTGTAAGCTTCTAAGAATTATGCAATAATTGGTATTCCCCAATCTAAATGTTTAACCATTTCTTCCGATCTTTCTTCTAAGAGCTTTTATGATTGAATATCAGCTCCTTGAATATCGAGCACGTCCTCTTTTAAAGTCCAACTAATGTTTAATGTTGTCTATATTTCATAGTCTTCTAAGTTCCTAGCTAGCTCAGCATCATGTTGAATATGTTCTTAAATACCAGTATTAGTACCAACATTAATTTTTTCATTACTAGCATTAATATTTTCACCACTAGTATTAGTTCCTTTGAAACCAACATTGATCCTGGATCCATTGTAGTTGTTGACTTTAATCCTAATACAGTTTCAGCCATATCCATTTCTTCTTGGTGCTCTGTTTGATGCTCCTTATCAATTATTCCTACTTCTAATTCCTCCACTTGATTGATGAGGAGATCATCAAAGCAGAATGCTGAGAAGATTCTTATGAGAAAGACACTCTAAGTTGTCTGGATGGCTGCTCAAGTTGAATTTCCTATACCAATCTTCTTAAAGCCGGTTCCTTAGCTTGTGCAACAAGAATTCTTGTCTGATCATTCATTGCTTGTTCTAGAGAAGAAACTTTAGTACTGAGATTGAAAAACCGTCAATTGAAGTTGTGATAATCTATCCTCATCACTTCCAAGGGAAGTAACCCTTGTTGGTGAATCACTGGATATAGTTGGGGTCTTATCAATGTTATTCCTCCCATGTGTTACATCGATCACAGTAGGAGAAGCCCCAACAGCTCTACTAGGCACACCAACACTAGTAGTCTCATCTGCAACCAATCATGAAGTAGATGCCCCAAGCTGAGATACTTAGGATAACTCTATGTGTCTATGCCTAGAGGTTGAATATGGTGGTTGTGAAGTAGATGGAACATCCTCAAGTATGGGTGATGTGGGTTGGGACACAGCTAGGCTTGTTGTTTCCTCATCACTACCAACTGTATTACTTGTAGCATACTTGTCGTTAATGGTACCACTACCTCATTCCACTTCTCTACGCTTCTCCACATTTGTCCAAACACCATGTGGGTTAGAACAGGAACCTTGTATGCTATTTGATGATTTCCCAAAGAATTTCCCATGCCATTAATTATTGTCATGAATCTTGGATACATCAAGAATTTATTTGAAATCTCCACGTTCTTCAAAATATTAATAAAGATCAAGTGACTAAAAGTGAAAGTTAGTTGTGAAAAAAGACAAACCAATGTAGTTGAAAGATGACTACCAAATTGATCCCATGAAGCTCGTTTCTGTCTCATACAATGAAGAAGATGATGAACCAGAAATCACAGTTGAGGTAAAAATGTTCATTTTAAAAATGTTAAGGACCTATCACCTATATATCCAAGTGCTCCATTCCATCCAATATTTATGTATTCCTAAGTGTGAATACACCATCAACATCATTCAACCTTATGTGCTCTCTAAGTGTGCTCTCTAGTATATGTTTCTAAGACAACTAACTCTTCTCCATTAATAGTGGCTTTTATCACTTCTTCTCCATTCACCTCTTCAACAACATCAGTTCCCCAAAATTGATAGATAATAGGTTTGAGTGCCTTGGGGTGAATTGTGAGAGCATAATGAATGTGACTATGTGTAAGAAAGTCAATAATCTCAAAGAAAGATTCTTGAACAACATCCTTTTTCAAATATGCAACTTGATTATGCTTCTCACAGAATCATAGGTTCGACATAGTTTGTAGTTAATATGAGTAAGATGGAAATCGATAAAGTGGTTTGGTTTAAGGTTTTAAAAGTGAAAGTGAGATTATGGGAAAAAGGAATCGAATTATAGTTGTTTGCAGGAGTTTGATTGGTCTGAGAATTTCAACTTGCTAAATATATGGTAAGACTAGGTAATGATTAAATCTTTGAAAGGAATAAGTATATATCTCCAAAAATATTACCTATGGTTGAAGTAATTAGCATAAAAGACTCAACGATAACTTTGTAAAATTTCCTCCAAACCAGAATTAACGGATAGCCACCAAAATTAATTTACTCAACCAGAATTAGTTATAATACTACAAGTATTAACCTCACTTCAACATTAAACCTTTATCCCAAAGAGCAAAACCCAAAAAGCTACCTAGAGACAATATACAACACATATATTTTTTTAAACACACACAATAGTATGAACCCACACACATAGAGAGATGAGCTAACTTTAAAGTCTAAACAAGTCATCAAAGTACTCAATACACACTCAAATATATGAGATAGATATTGAATCCTGTACGGTTCCTTGCTCAGAAATATCGATTAGAACAAAGTCATAAATGTTTGCTTAAACAAAACACTGCTATACACTAAACACTTATAGGTAGCTTTAACCTCTGGTTTGTGAAAACCATTAGAAGTACCGAGTAATACATGTGATCAGATAGACTTTATTATAAAATCCTTCTTGATAGGATTTCCAACAAATAGTTATTCTCTAAGCCAGATGTCCAACGACTAACACACCATAAATGAAATGGCATAAAGTGGGTCAACTCGGTAAAAACTAAGTGACTAACAAGTAGTACAACAACCTAAATGTAATATACACCATGCAAATTCTTTCATGCTCCTTTGCTTACCCTCCAAATGTTAGTCCATGACCAAGAAAATATATGCCCAAAATATTTTCCTTAAAGAGTTTAGAAATATAACTAACAACATTAAGAATTTTTATTACCAAAATTAAAATTTAATACTAACCGATTTAATGATTACAAAAATTTTACAAAATATCTCAAGAAAATGATTAGTTTTCTTGAAGCACCCAAGACATATTGGGATCAGCTTAGTTGGCTCAACAAATTTATATGTCTTATAACATTTCCCCCATCTAAATCATTAAACTCATAAGTTACAATACCTTTTGTCCAATCCCAAGTCTTGACCGACTTAGTGTCATCATAAACTATTTTCTTTATGGATTCAGCCTTTTGAAACATTCTAGTAAATATTCATTTTTTTCTTCACCATTACTGTCAGTACCTACTTTAGGCTGAATCTCCTCAACAATATTGTTGGTGCTTTATTTTGACTGATTTTTTTTGTCTCCAAACCATATTTGAAGGAACAACACCATTGTGAACCTTGGCGAAAGTTTGCTTAGCCTTAGCTTTAAGCTTGGGTTCGAATTTATTGTTCACAAAACTAGTACCTCTATTCTTTTGATGAGAATTTGGATGATTTAAAGTTGCTTTCTTTGGAGAAGTTGACCTGAAGTGTGGTTGAGCTATAAAGGAATTTGGTTTAGGACTACCAAAATATGGTCTTGGGCTTACATAATTAATAGACCTAGAAGAACCAGTTGACTTTGGACTATTGTTTCTAGAGTATGACTAGGTGAACAAGGTTGTATGGTCTACCAATATTGATTGGTTTACCATAATTAATTGGTGTGGGTCTACCAGAATTAAAATGACTAGAATTATTAGTTTTGTTTAGACCTTTTCCAAGCAACACTAATCTGGGAATCATTCTGGTATTATAACTTGAGTTAGTATAATACCTATTATTTTTTCTTTTAGAGTTGTTCCCATATCCCAATCCTTTTCTCTGACCCTTCCTACACTGTGCCCAAATGATCAAACTACCACATACATAACAAGATTTATTCCACCTTGTTTCCTTATTTTTAAACTTTCCATTGTTCCTATTTCTTTGGTTTCCCCTTGGTTTGTTAGTTTTGTACATTTCAACATATTTTACAGATTTTCTAACAGGTTGATACTTGGGGGCATTAGGATTCAACCTTCCAGCCTTTTCAAACAATGCTTTTTCTTATAGCTTAGTAGTAGTTTGAGAGTTTGTGCTATCTGAATTACTTAGTTCAAAAGCCAAATCCTCAGTTTGTCCACCAATGCTAGCACTAGCAGTTGGTGGAATGTCAACACAAGCTTTGCTAGAAGAAGCAACATCATTACTCTCCTTTTCAAACTTGATTGGCACAAATTTAGGTTCCTCATTTTCTTGGAACTCTGGTAAACCAATGTATGACAAATCCTTAATGGGAAGGAAGTAAACAAGAGGAGGCTCAACAACATGGTAATCACCATTGTATCCTATACCTCACTTACATTTGTCAGAAACCTAACTATCAATAATTTCTTCCATGCTTTTAGTGGAACTATCAAAGATTTTAAACTTAACCTCATTTTTATTTTTGCTAGACTCACTAGTTTCTCGTTTTGAGATTAATTCAGTGATATCCAAAACTCGTTTTGCAATTTCCCTTTTTAAAAGAATAATAGAGTCTTTAAAAGCCATTTGTTATTATTTATAGCACACTATATGTTCTTCTAACATTTTCAAACCTATTTTATAGTTAGATAAATCACATATAGATCTATCATAGTTCTTTTAATACCATCACAGTATTTTTTAAGTTCCTCATAGGTTTTTAAACATTATGTAGTACAGTTTTTTTGAGAGTTACCTTAGAGTCTGAAAGCGCCATGAGAGCCATATTTGTGATAAGCTCTTTATCTTCCATGAATCCTTAGTTAGTGGCAACTCCATCAATAGCTATCAGTGCCTTTGAATATGACTCTTTAACAGTTACCTTTTTCTCTTGGGAATTGTTCTGACTTCTTGGAATTCTGCATTCCCTATCAAAATGTCCCTTTTTGTAACAATTGTAGCATTCCACCTTAGACTTGTCAAACCCTACCTTGTCACCAGCATTAACGGTGATATGCTTTCCCATTCTTCTAAGAAACCTTCTTGCTCTCATGCTAAGAAAATCAAGTTGATTCTCTATTTTAAGCTCTTCTAAGTCATCATCACTCAATTGCTGAAGATCATCTGCAACAGTCTTTGCTAAATTCTTATAGTTGGACAAGAATGCATGGATTAGGTCATCACTTAAACCAGCATCACTAGTAGTTACTTTACTAGAATTATAAAACGTACTATTAGTATTAAGAGATGTACTGCCAGTATTAAAAATACTCTCAGTATTTTCTTCATTGACATGACTAGTACTTGATATAAAGTCAGCTTAGTAGCATTGGATACTTGCCTAGTTTTTTTTATTCAGATCTTGTTCAACCACCTTGAAGTGATTGTATAGATCATTAATATTGACTTGGTCAATATCCTCCTTGTTTTCTCACATAGATACCTCTGTAGCCATCTCTACAGGCATGATCCTAAGAAACTTTGCATTTATGTCCTTTTGCTCAGCCTTTCCTCCATGAGTGATAAGTTTGCTCATAACCTCTTGAAGTCTGTTATAAATAGATTCAAGAGATTATGAACCATCAACATTAAAGTTTTCGAACATTGATTTTAACAATGCTTTCTTAGTCTTCTTGATGGAGTCATTTCCACCAAATAGTAGAACAAATGCATCAAACATGGATTTAGCATCTTCATATTGCTAAAAAGCAAGGATATGGTCATTTGGTATTGCCAGCATGATAATACTTCTTGCCTTCATATCATTTGTTCTTTTCTTCAAGTAATACTTTTGGTGCTTTGCCATCTTTTGTAGTTACAACATGTTTGGCATGAGTGTTTCCATGGGTAATGACTTCCTACATATCTCAGGTGCATCTGCACAAATTGAGTGAATGTGAACTTCCATTCTTCAAACTCTCCTTGTTTGAAGACCAAAACTTTGTTCATCGCATTTGGTTGTGCAACTTCTGAATCCATCTCTTTTGTTAAAAAGAGTTCTTTAGTAATCTTCAAGACCAAAGCTTCTCAATAAGCTCTGATACCACTTGTTGATCCCTTCTTATCTGATAGCCTAGCTTGTAGACTTAGACTATACAGAAAGAATTCTATACACCCTTAGTAGAATCCTTGAATGATATCAAAGAGTATGTAGAATCTACTCTTTGATATTATGAAGATGATGTGTATATGAGATATGAAACAAAACAGAGAATGTAAACCAAACACTCCAATATTATTAATAATACGAATACTCTAATACAGAGTATTAGGGTTACAACCTTGAATTTTAAGTTACAAAGAAGAGTGATATCTAAACCTAAACCTAGGACCTCCTTTTATAGTGCAGGGAGTCCTTTACAGGATAAAGATACGAATGAATAAGTTTAAACCTTCAGAAGATATACACAATATCTTCTATATATATCCTATACGTCTTCGGTCTTTATCTCCAATGTAGCACTAATATCTTTGACATCATTAAGATTTTACTATATCCAATTCGTCCCATTCTGTATGAACACAACCAACATTAATAATATCACTACCAGCATTAAAATTATCAATATTGGTAATGCAATACAGACCATCACTAATTTTATTCCCAACAGACACTCTTAATACTAGGATCCCGCATGAGCACGACTAGAAAAGTTTACATTTTAAACTAGAAGATGTATACTCTTTTGTTGGAATTATTTATATGTATCTATAGGGTGAACATTTAGTTTGAACCACCTACAAAGACCTTGCGACTCTCCACACAAATAAAAATACAAATACAAATACTCTCACTCTAGATGTTCCATATCTTAATGCTTCACCGCACCAGGTACAAGACTTTACATCCTTAATTCTTCGCACATAGAGTAAGACTCGATACTAAGATACAAGTTTAGATTAAAGTTTAAAGTATTGTGATACAAGAATACAACAAGATTATAAGAAGAAGAAGGCGGAGACACTAGAAAACACACGAGAGTGGATTAGGTTCTTATGAGTTCTTCCTTTCCAAAGATGATTGCTTTGAATAGATAACAGAAAGATGCTTTGACACAAGTAGTTATGAACGACTTAGATGTTTATACTTAGAGCCATTGAATCTCAACACGTTTCTATCTAGGAAACAAAATAAACGAATATATACGAAGGCATAAAATTCAGCTCTAGCAATCTTGATATCTCTCACTTCTAAATTACGGAAACCCTTCACGTAGTATCTTGATAATGCAAAGAACCTTTATTATATTTTGAGATGTTTCCATTTGACGTTAAGGCTGAAAGTAAATTTCTCTAAAAGCAAATTAATTGGTATAAGGTTTCCTTTCAATGATTCCCATTACTTACCCAAATCCTACAACCATCTTCCCTCCTATTTACATATCTCGGTCCATTCACTGGAGCTAACATGAACAAAAGTTACAATTAAAAACCAGTTATTAAGATTTTTTTTTAAAACGCACCTCATGAAAAGCTAAAACTACATGTAGAGGTAGACTCACCCTCATCAAATTGGTACTTAGCACACTTAGTATTTACTTATTCTCTATCTTCAAATCTCCCATAGGAAAATGTTCGTATCATAATAAATATTTATATACCTATCAATATGTGAGCCTATGGTCACATACGTACTATATAACATATATCTTGTATTTACGTTATATATAACCTACGTTTAACGAGATAAAGTAATGGGCTACTAACTCAATATGTGGGATTTAGTAATTGGATTGGACCAAACTTATATGTAAAGCCTAAAAGGCTTTCATATGGCTGACTAAAGGGAATAAAAAAAGAAATAAGAAAAGTCTCGAGGGAAATGTGTAGCTTAGAAAAGGTTATCAAGAAATGAGATTAACATTGTCATTACACAATAACAAAGAAAGGAGCACTAGGATTTGGTAGTGTAATTTTATTGGGTTATAGAAGAAAGTCTCCTTTCGGGTTCATGTTAGAAAGGTATACGTTTGTTTTTATTTAACAACTGATCATATGACGCTATAAGTCCATTATTGGTGACCTTTTTCTGTTGTAATATGTATATATTTATATGATTTACTTATAAGAACATCAAAATCTACAAAGTGTGTCATCGATATTTTTGAGAAAGTAAAGGGAAACTTTTTTTAAGGGGGTGGGAGTGGTGCGTGTGTGTGGGGGGACTCTAGATTAATGCCATGTATACATTGGAAGAAAGTGTATTCTTTTAGATTAATGCCATGTATACATTGGAAGAAAGTGTATTCTTTTACATCATGTGGCGGTTTTAGAATTAAAAGTCTCCAGCCTCGAGTCTCGTCATGTTGGTTGAATGTCATTGGTAGTTTTAGACGAAAAGAACTCTATGAAAAAAAAAACACTTACAAGTTTGATTAATGGTATGTACGGGAGGCTTGATCATGGATACCCCTCTAACTCTGTTAGACAAAGCGTCTGAAAAAACATTATTGAGCTTAGCAAATGTATGTTTGATTTAAATATTAACCTCGGCTTATTTACTTGTTAATAAACTAAGGTATGACTTTTCTTTTTATTCTATCTCACTTATAACTGTTATTCCCACTTTATATCATACTTTTACCATGCAATAAGCTTTCAAATTTCAATTTAAAAGATGTCACTCATTCATCAATTGATTAAAAAAAATTGTATCATAGTTGAAAGAAAAATAGGGCATAAATCAATATAAATACAACTTTTTAGGTCGTTTTTTAAAATTGTTTTCACTTGTTAAGCATTAAATCCTACTTTTGTAACCCACTATATTAAACATAAATAAAAACCATAAAAGCTAGATAGAGTTAATTTTTTTCCATATTTACAAATTATATATTAATATGAATAGTGACATGTACCTCAATTTATCAATGCATGATGAGTCGTTACATAAAATAACTTAAAAGAATCATAAATTATAGTATTATATCAAAAATTGATGAAAAAAGTTCTCATAAAGTAAAACATGTTTAAAAGCTTGAACATCATTATGCACAAATACTAATATTAAAAATAGTTATACTTACATCACAACCTAAAAATCTAGACCCAATTAAATTGACTAGTCATTTGAGGTACCAATAACAATAACTTATAGACATGACCCTAGTATTTACAATTATAACATTTCAATATGTCCACACATTTACAATTATAACCCACTACTTTATTAGCGAAAAAAATGTGATGTTATATGTCCACACATAAAACAAAAATACAAAACTATGACACAAGATATGATGACACGAGACCTGGTGTGATTGGCACTTTGACGCCATAAAACCTTTCACATGAGTTGGTATTCTCTAGCCAAACCTTCACGACACAAAGCCTGATATGATCGACACAAGAATTTCTAAACTAGTGAGATGAGTTCAAGCCTCAGCGACAACTCATCCACAAATTACCAAAATAATTTTAATTATATTTAAAAAAAACGAATTTACATTTACCATCTCATCTAACTTCTTTACATCATATAAAAAAACAAAAAAAACTAATTTTAGAAACCAATGATTAAGTAAAAAAAAAAAAAAAAAAAAAACTACATGGTCAAGCTCAACCAATAAGAACCAAACCAATTGACCACACAACCTAGCTAGAGTCATAAACCTTTCTTTCTTTCTTTGTTTGGTCTTGGTCTTAGGTTTTTATATAATACAACACAATAGTGGCTGTGCTGTGCCCCACTTTTAAACCCTCTCCCTCTCGAATTGTTATTTATTTCTTTCAAAACCTGACACAAACAACCGCACACACTCACTCACAAAGCGCCGCCGCCATGGTGGGTCGTTCTTCCGGTAACTCCTCCAATTGGACCATGGAAGATGATTTCCGTTTAAAAATTGCTGCTGAGGTTACTTTTTTTTTAACCTACATTTTCTCTCAATCTTTTTTTTATTAATTAGGGTTTATGTTCTTTTTGGTTTTAATTTGGTCTGATTAGTAATTTTGTACATTTTTTTTAATTTATATCATGTTTTTATGTCTTCTTCAATTGTTTTTTAATGTTTTTTGGTGTTTGATTGTTTTGTTTATAAAAATGTTTTTTGTAAATGGCGTGTTTAGATTAAAAGCGTTGTTCGTTTGATCGAAAACCGTGTTTAGGTTGAGAAATTGATCAAGAAATGTGTTTTAGGTGTTCTTGTTTAGGTTAAGAAATTGATCAAGAACCGTGTTTACATGTTAATGTTAGATAAGTAGCCGATGTCCTGAAAAAAAAGATTAGATTGTTAGTAGATGATTAAATTAGCAACAAGTTTTGGTACACTAGCTAATAGGGCTTAAGAACGGGAAGAGGGTTTTTGTGTTTTTTGTAACTGCCTGTAAATTGTCGGCAGACTTGATTTTTCATGGTTGGGTTCGTTCAGTAAAATTGCGTTTGTTAATGATATTAAAAAAATTTACGCTTTTGTTGATTTGTTAGTTTTAAATAGGCATGTGACTTAATTTGTTTTGGTTATTAGAAAATTTGAGTTTTAAAACCTCTAAATAGCTAGCAAGTAAGCAACACAGTATCGCAGGGTTAGAAATTGATGCGCGTGGAACAAGTATTTTTCCTAGCATGGCGTTTGCTGAAGTATTGAGTATGGTAGTATTTGTTTATGAATCTAAACGTGAAATAACTAGATTTTGGTCACTGCCTCATGCCAATTTTTCAGAGATCATATCGGGTGTTAATAATGGTGTTAACTTTTGTGATTGGCTGTAAATAATTCGTAGACTGGATTTTCCCCACTGAGATTATTTTGAAGTACGATTTTTGTACATTACGCTTATGGTGGTGTGTTTGACCGTTTGTCTTTAAATATGGTACTTTCCAAATAGGCATGTGACTTAATGTTCTGGCTAGTTAGCAATTTGAGTTTGAAAATCCCCTAACAGCCTTTAGTTAGTCATCCCATTGTACAATAAGTTGTAAGAGACTTTTATTAAACATAGGTTATAGCTAACTAATTTTTCTCTCTATCTTGTTATGAAGCTGTTTAATTAACATAGTATCATAGAGTTAGAAATTCGATGTACGTGAACAAGTATCTTTTTAGCATGGCATTTAACGCTTATGCATGGTAGTATCTGTTCATGAATATCAACGTGAAATCACAAGAATTTGGTCAGTGGCTCATGCCAAATTTGTTGAGATTATATTGGTCATAATGGCGCAAACTTTTGAGGAAAGAGTCTTGTTATTTTGATCGGTTATAATTCTCCACCAGGCTGATTTTCTCTGATCGGGAATATGGGATCTTTTCCAGGAAAAGAAACTCATATACTTTATAGAAATTTACATTTTTTTCTTTACGTTTATGCTGGCGTGGTCGATCATTCGGCTTGAGTACGTTATTTCTAAATAGGCACGTGACTTAATGTTTTGGTTAATTAGCAATTGCGTTTGAGAATCCCTAAATTAGGTTCACTAGGTATCCTTGTAAGCGAGTTTGTATAGTTGAATTCGATCATCTCATTATACGTAAGTTTAAACAGGCTTTATTTTTGAACAGGTGAAAACTACGTGCATACTATCGTTTTTTTTTTGTAAAACTTGTGTTTTTACCACACATTATCGAGCTATCAATATACGTTGAGAAGTTTCTTTTAAGCTAATTGTGGGCGTATATGTTGTTACAGAGCATGGTCTAAATGTTAAACAACTTGTAACCTGCAAAATTTATTGACACTAGTGATGGAAATAGCCTCATACTTCTGTTCGCTTTTAGCTTTCATGCTTTGATAAATTTTTTGAAAAGACAGCGGATAATTATAAGCAATATTAATCTAGTCATTCCTATTTGTTGTTACAGGGCGGGGTCTCCTTCGAACAACTAGCCAAAGGAGACGTGCAGCTCTCAAAAAAGTACACCATTAAAGAGCTTCATGATCGTTGGCATGCTATACTTTATGACCCTGTTGTTTCTGCTGAGGTGTCTGCTCGTATGATGGAGTTTGAGCGTTCTGACGCACCTCCATATATAAAATCCAATGTTATTGGTAACATCGAGGATCATGTTTTAGCATCTGGCAAGAGAAAAGGTGAGAGTATACGGAAACGCTTTTATGCCATGCGGAAAAAGATGCGTAACCAACCATTAAATCCACCGGATACAAGTGTTCCTAATGCAACTGAAAATAACTACGGTTTTGTAAATGAAGAGGATGCTGGTTTTTTAACTTGTGAAGCTACTAATGATGTGGAGGCAGACATCAATTTCGACTCTCTGCTCGAAGAGATACAGGACCAACCAATAAATCCACCGGATACAAGTGTTCCTAATGCAACTGAAAATAACAACGGTTTTGTAAAGGAAGAGCCTGCTGTCTCTTTAACATGTGAAGCTACTAATGATGTGGAGGCGGACATCAGTATCGACTCTATGCTTGAAACTGATGCTTTTAATGAGGTCGATGATTTTGCAGAAATACTAAATCTACTTGATGCTGATGAAACAGAATTGCCAGCTGTCTTTGCGGAACCTGATATTAAAACAGACCAATTCCAAATATGTGGTGACGTTACAACTGCTGTCAATGGTGGCGTTCCAACTGCTGTTAACGATACAAACAGTTATTTGATGGAATTATCGAAAAATCTTTTAGACCTCGATATGGAAGATGATGATCTTCCTATCATGGATGCTGATGGAAACTTAATCGACAGTTCTTATATTGACGGGTTGAGTTCACGATTACTTGATTCTTCTAATAAAGATATCTTTGTACACAAATTCATTGATGGTAATAATAGTCTGCCTCAATATGACTATCAGCAACCTAAAAGCTTTGAGGGTGTAGTACCACCAACTAACTGGTTTGAGTCAGTCGGCATCTGCACTTTAAACACTGAGGACCCGGAAATACCTAGCAACGATGATGTTTTTCTTATGAATCTTGTTTCGTCAGCACCTCAAGAAATGCAACCGACTTTAAAGTTTACTAAGGATTATTCAGCTGGTCCGAAAAGGAATTCTAGAGCCCCTAAAAAGTTAACCCCGAAAGGTATTAAGTTTGAACAATCCCAATTTTCTTCACCGGTGCGGTCAGAAATGCTACAAAATAATAGGAAAAAGCAGGAGTTTCCCAGAAGCAATTTTTTCACTGCATCCAAGAAGCCAACACTTATTAAATTTGAGCCTGAAATAAAGCGTTGTAGTTCTTTTAGTAGCTTTTTGGAGAATAAAAAAGGTAGTTCTGATATGTTTGCAAACCGTGCTCATTCGAATTCTTCTAGTAATGTTTTGCAGAATAAAAAAGGTGGTTCTGATATTTTCGCGAACCGTGCTCAGTCAAATTCATTAAGTAATGTATTGGAGAGTAAAAAAGGTGGTTCTGATATGCTCGTGAACCGTGTTCAGGCAAATTCATTTAGTACCGTGTTGGAGAATAAAACCGGTGGTTCTGATACGTTTGCAAACTGTGTAAAGTCGAATTCTTTTAGTGATTTGGAGAATAAAAAAGGTGGTGGTTCTGATATGTTTGCACACCGTGTTCATTCGAAATCTTTTAGTAATGTTTTGGAGAATAAACCTGCTGGTTCTGATATCTTTGCAAACCATGGTCAGTCAGATGCTATTATACGTCAAACTGACATGCATACAAAGGTCACAACCGTTAAACAAGAAGAACCAATAAATGTTGAAATAGCTTCTACTGAAGCTATCAATCCGGTTATAGCAAAATCTGTACCAATAGTTGAGGAGGCACCTTCGTATTCAAGTGATGAAGAGATACCTGACTATTCTGATGTTGAAGCATTGGTAATTGTTACTCTTTACTCTTTAGTGATTATAATTCAGTTATCTTGATTTTTGGAAGCTTTTATTTTTAGTTTATTATAACTTTCATTCTCTTTTCTTTGGTAAATTGATAGATACTTGACGAGGATCCCAGTCTAGATGAGCAACAAATATATCTGAATGGAATTGGGAGTTCTGAACATCTACAAAGTACGTTACTGCTTTATGTATTTTATATTTATAACTGTGTACATTCACTGTGATTTCCTTGGTTTAGGGTTATGTATGTTTGTAATTGTATGGTATCTTTGCAAATATGGTTGTCAAATCGTGATGCATATTAGGTTTAATAAATATATACTGATCTTTTTTAAACGAAAGAAATCTAATCGGAGATTACATACTTAACGTTAATATACTTGGACTCAAGTAATAAATGAGGTTTTTACATCTACCGATCTTGAAATGTCGAATTGGTAGGATGCCACCAAGGTATGAAAGGCTAGGTTTTGTATTGGGTATTTATTGTAACATTGGAATAACTCTGCAACTTGGTTATTCTGTATTTCGTGGTGTTAATTATATATTGATATCCAATAACCTTTGCTTAAATTGCAGCCTTTAAGTACGATGATTTGGAAAATCAAAAGAGAATAATGAGGTTAGAACTAGGTGCTGAGGCTGTTGTCAAAAAAGACATGACCTCACGTGGAGCTTTTGCTATGTTACAAGGGTCGCATATGAAGTACTATGTTAAGAAACCAAAGGTATTCTTATTTTTTATATATGAAGTAAAAAGATAGTTTCCCAACTAAATTTCATCTCTCATGATTAATGTGCAATCGCTGAAGTATGTAATGTAATTATATTGAGCCTTATTGTGGTTTAGGTTTTAATTGGAAGGGCCACGGAGGAATGCATTGTTGACATTGACTTGGGAAGAGAAGGTCGTAACTGTAGTGTATCTAGACGACAGGTAAGCCATCTTGGAGGACATAGGAAAATAATAAACTTTCTAATGATCGATAGTATCCTAAAAGGTGAATATATTTCAGGCAATGATAAACATGGATCATTTTGGTTGCTTCCATATAAAGAATCTTAACAAAGCTCCAATCTTTGTCAATTGCGTTGAGCTAACAACGAACAAGAGTATGAGCTTGACTTCAAGCTGTATAATTGAGGTATCTTTATTATTCACGTTGATATCGTAGTAAATATTATTATTCTCTAGAAAGTTTTAACTATTAGATGAAGTTATTTACTGAAAATATCCCAGTACTTTTCATTTTCTTACTTTTTGGGCATCTGGGTCATTAAGAATGAAAATTTGGTCCCGTAATCTTAGTACTTAAAATCAAGTAGAACATTAATTAATTACAACTTATCATTTATGAAAACCAGTTTCTAAGGGGCTGTTTAGTTGTAGAAAAATTTTCATACTTTTTTGTTTTTAAATTTCTAGAGAAGGGAATTATTCCCTTCTTTGAAAAAGTGGAAAAGTGTTTAGGTGGAAGGGGAAAAAATAGAAAAGTGTAAAATAGAGTTTTCTATTTTTCTATGTAAAAGCGGAGAATGAAAATTTTCCATTCTTTGAAAAATATTGAAAAAAAGTGTAACTAAACAAGTTTTCTGTTTTTCTATTTTCAAATGAAAATTTTTCTAGAAAAGTGGGGTGTTTTTCCCCAACTAAACAGCACCTAAGGGTTTTTTTTTGGTCACAAATTGAACTAAATGTGACTTAAACCCGTCCCTTGCTGGCACTTAGTTGTACCAAAAGTAATACAATGACAAACTGAACAAATGACAATGTACGTTGATATGTTATGTGTTATGTGAATACAAACTCTTTCATTTAAGATCTCTGATTTCATTAATTGCAAGTTGTAGCAAAGCGTTGTATGCATTTTTACTGAATTTTGAGAATGTTTACAGATAAAAAGGATGTCATTTCTGTTTGAGACAAATGAAGCGCTTGTAAAGCAGTATGTTGATAGCATGAAGAAGACATCCGATATGGAGGACAAATCTTGATGATTTGAGAGCTGTAAATGACTCGAAGATTTTTGGAAGGTGCTGCATTCTAACTGCTCTTTCCGCTTGTTCTGGTCATAGGTTAATATTTTCATAGCTTTTGTGCTGCAATTCGTTCTTCTTTTTAGTACAGATAGCATCTCTCCGCGGCCCTACAACTTCGAGTCTTTACAACTCTGAAATCATCTTTGTGTTGTCAAGTTTTGTGCAAATCTCTTACCTTGTATGTCTAGTTGACTGTAATTGCAAGATTTTGAAGGTTATAGAAGAATTTATAACATTGTTTGACTGCTTACATATGGTTTGAGTCTATTCTTGGTCTGTATGTGCATATATGCAGGGACGGAGGCACTTTATAGCAAGGGGTCGTATGACCCCACTTGATATTTTGCTTGCTTTAAATTTACAATGTACTCCAGGTAATATTTGTTTTTGAGTAAAGTGCAAAAATTATCCATGTGGTTTGTCAAAAGTTTGAATTACATCCCTCGTTAATACTTCGCGCAACATACATCATTGTGGTTGTAAAATAGTACCCCATACATCCCTGAGGACGGATGGTGCAAATATTTTTCCGTTAAGGGTTAAAAGTGTTTGTTATCTTAGGGGTATTTTAGTCCTTTTACAACCTAGGGATGATTTGAAATTTACAAGTTAATGCAGCATTAAGTTGTGCATTATAAAAGTAATGATAATGATTCTGAAAAGGTTCCATTTTGATTTTGTTTGCACCAGTGTTTGCAAACCTGGTTCAACCGGTTCCGGTCAAGAAAACGGGCCATATTAAACCGGTTTTTATATTTTTAAAACCTGGTGGGTTTGAGGTGACCTGAGTCAACCCGGTTCTCGAGACCCGACGGGGTTTCGATTATTTCCTGTAGTTTTAAAAAAAATTCATGAAAATTGTGCGTATTAGTCACGTAATTTTATTTTTAAATATTTTATTTGTTGGTAAATAGTTTATGGTTTATATGTACAATATACGGAAGATTTTATTATTTTTTTAATGTAACTTTTGTTAATCATTGAGAATATAGATCTTTTTTATATTTTTTTTAAAAATCGCATTGATCTGGATCCGATGACTTGACCGGGTCGAGCTAAGAACCGGTTTTTAAAACATTGGTCCAAAAACTTATTTTTAAAGTTTTAAAAATAATAACCGAAATGAATATAGCTGTTTTTTTTAGAACACCTACTAAGTTAGATATTCGAAAAGATACCATCTGTTAGGTTCGAATTGACAATGGGGCAAAATTTCACTGATTATTAAGTTAGTTTTTCTAGAACGACGAGTTAGTAGAGTTATTAAGTTAGTTGTGCGAAAAGGTAGTTCCTCCAGCATCGGTCGAAGATGGTACTCGTGGGTAATGGGTACGGGTATCTCAAACCCATCACCCACTCACGTAGATTTTTTCATACCGACTAGTCCACTACCCACTCATTACCCACTAGTGGGTATAATTTTCTACCTAACCCATACCCGTGGATATTTGTTACCCGTGGGTAAACACATGGGTTAATGTTACGGAACAAAATCGTAAAACCTCATATTAAAAGTAACTATGAAAGTGCATTTCGAGAAACCTAATTAAACATAATATTATAAAACTACAAAACTAGTATAAGTGAATAACTATTTATGACTATTTAGGACTAGATGCATTACATGGTAGAATGAGTAAGATATGTTAGAATTGTAAAATAGTAATGAATGAATTGATATTTTTGTAGCAAAAATCTTTTACGTACTTAGTAAAGCAAAACGCTTAGTGGGGAATTCGTCCGTCCAAAAAATCAATTCTTCCCTAATTTAGTAATATTTTTTAAAAATCAATTTTTTTTTAATTTTAAAGATAATAAAACAAAATTATTTTTAAATTTAGCTAAAAAAATTAAGATAGTATGTGAAAAATTGGTGGAGAAATTTGATGGAGAAAAAAGTAACACAAAAGTATATGTGTCAAATTTATGAAAAACAAAACTTGAAAAAAGAGGAGGTAAATAATAAAACATTAATAGTTAAATTTTAAATAAATTAGATAGAGTTAAGTAAAACTTATAACTTTTTATATTTTTATAATAACTCGAAAAAATAAACAAATCTTTCTTACACTTGATATCTTCTACGCTTTATATCTTAAAGATACAAATTCAAAAATTCTATTTAAACACTAATGTTAATAAATAATGAATTTTTTTATGTATAATCATATGAAAAAATTTAACAAAATTAATTTATTTGTAAGTCACGTACGTGCACGAGATTTATAACTAGTAAAAGACAAACTAGATTATCCATTTATATATATTTGATAATTTGATTTTTCATTTTTATTTTTAGTTTAGTAAATCGAATGATCTTTTTTAATTTAATACTATGTTTTTTTATAGTGGTAGCTATTAAAATTTACAACAGTCTAATAAATCACAACTATCTAAATACAACTATTTAATAGGTATAATTAATTTTAATTTATTTTAAATAGGTTTATGAATACACCCATAAGTATATTGATAGGTACACCCGTAGGTATATCAAATGGGTGTTATGAGTTTACCCGTGACAGGTGTCATGGGTTTACCTGTGACGGATATATTATATCCGTCACTCACCTGCCATCTATTGATGGGTTTAAATTTTTACCCACAACCTACTTGTGGATGAAAAATAACGAGATTACTCACTCATTTACGTGTGTAAGAAACCTCACTAAGAAACTCGAACCTAAAACTTTAGCATGTTAAGCATGTGATAATAATATTTCTCAAAATATTTTTGATGGCCAACCCTAGAATCCCACTTTTTCTTCAAGTTTCATATTCTCGTACACCATATTGGAATTTTGCTCATAGTCAACAATTTAACTTTATGAGGGTGTTTGGTTAAACTTATGAATTTGGCTTAGGCTTATATTATATAAGTCATTTATGGCTTATATAAGATAAGCTTATAAGCTCATGTTTAGTGTTTGGTTTAGTTTATCAAATTTAGTAAGGTAAAATAACAAAAAAATACATAAATATTAAATGATATAGTTATTAAATGTGGTTATAAATGTCTTTTTATATATTGCTATTAATTCTTAAAAGCCACACATTTTGAGTTTATCAAAAACCTCATATATAAGCTTATAAGCCTACTTATATAAGCTTAACCAAACACTTAGTTTCAACTTATAAGCTTATATAAGTAAATAAGCCCACTATATAAGCTAAAACAAACACCCCCTTTGTCGTAAAGTAACTATGAATTACACACTACGACTATGTTCGATAAAATTGTCTATAACCATTAGTCCAGGCCAAAAACTGTATAACTGTATTTTGTATATGATTTTCTGTAACGAAGCTATAATGATCGATGACGAAAAGTGTAAAACAAGCATATAATTTTAAACCCTAGAAGGCTAGAAGGCAAACACTTCTTAAATAACTAGTAGAGTATTCGTACATTGCTACTGCTCTGCGATTATAAATTTTGGGGATAATTCCATATATACTCAATATGAAACTCAAAATATCATATTTACCCAATTTACAAGTAAATAATACATAATATACAATAATTTTGATGCATATTTGGAGAAATATGAAATTTTATGTTTTAAATTGGGGAAATATGGAATTGCCCTTTGTGCTGAGTAAATGTTATCCGGTTAAATTTTTTAATAACAACTCTGTAAATAAATGAAATTTAAATTAAGATAACTTTAAACGATAACAATGCAAAGTATTTCGTATCTAGATAAACATAAAATTCAAACGAAATAAAGTATTGTTTGATCATAGTTATTAAAAATCATACTATTAAAGAAACTATATGGTATAATCAGATTGACCTGATGATTCGATACAAAATATAATATAACCCAATCTTATAACATTGTTGGGTTATCGGGTTCAAGTCAAACCAACTCGATAAACATTTTTAATCCGATTTAACCCGACCCGATAAGGTTTATCGAGTTCGGGTTCAAGTCAGGTCAACCCGACCAACCATATTACCAACTTTATACATATATATGGGTTTTATTAATGGGCTTGTAACCTAAAAAAATAACAACCCTTTTAACAAGAATATAAATATTTTTGGATAAGTAATTAAGATTTATATTTTTCTTTTTACTTGCTATCTATAGTTTCATGGTCTTTAATTTAGAAAGTAACTACTTTTTTTCTCTTATTTTTTCAGTCGTATAAAAAAAATCGTTTCTCAATCACTTTTAGCTTTTATCTCTTAATACAATCTTCAAAGTTTCAATTGTTGAAAATTTAGTATAATTGTGGGATATGGTCATATTTGTAAATGGGTTTGGAGGTACGAAGTGTACATCTATTAAGTCCCTGACCACTCTGGATTCAATATAGTGGTTTGCTGATGATGCCTTTGTGAGCGACTGGGCTTTGCCTTGGCAGCGGCTAGGCTGTGCCTTGTCAGCGGCTAGGTTGTGCCTTGTCAGCGGCTAGGTTGTGCCTTGTCAGTGGCTAAGTCATCAGTGGGTGGGTTATCTTTGTAACCTATTTGACTGTTTCATAAATGATTCAAGATTGAATTAATGACCATTATTCTGGTCATGTAACCACTATGTAGTCATGGGGGAAGTAATGAGATTAATTGGCCGATTAATACTCATTATTCCTTTGACCATGAGTTACATTCTTAGGGATGGGATTCTATAAATAGTAATAATATTTGCATGATGAAACATACAGAAACATAAACACATAAACGCGAAGGGTTCTTGATTTGTGCCTAAAACAAGAACAAACACTTGGTTTTATCCCAAGGAGGTATTCGTGTTAACCCATGCATAGGGTCAAATAATCTTCTTTGGAAAGTGATTACACGACTTCAAGTGATATCCGGTAACCATTCTTTGGTACGTAGTTAGGCTGTTGATTATCTTTACCTTGTTGGAACGATGTAAACCCTAAAAATCAAAGAAAATTATTTCTGTGATAATCAATGGCGGCTGCAATGAAGCATATGGTGGTTAACTTCTCCAAACTGTACAAGTCTGATTCCTTGTTTGATATTTATCAAAATTTTGAATCTGGTAAAGAACTATGGGATTCCTTGGAAGCCAAATATATGGCTGAGGATGCATCAAGTAAGAAGTTTCTTGTGAGTGATTTCACAAATTACAAAATGACTGATTCAAGACCAGTCATGGAACAATACAATGAACTTCTTGGAATACTTGGTAGATTTACACAACATAAAATGAACATGGATGAGACCATTCAGGTCTCGTGTGTCATTATAACACCCCATTTGTTAAGATGGAATGTTATAGTAAATAAAGGCGTGTCATCAGAGCATGCAAGGAATTATGTGATAAACATACATGACCAAAGGGATAACCGAAATCAAACATCGGTTCCCAAACATGAGCCCAAAACATAAATAAAATAAAAGACTAAAGGACGACTAAAAAAGCATAAAAATATGAAGGCAAGAGGAGAAGAAGTCTAAGGTAGCTCCCATCTTATGCATGTCCTCCAAATACTCCAGTCTAACCTTGGGTACCTGCCGTTTTGGGACACGGAAAGAAAGTAACGGCTAAGCAATACGCTCAGTGGACGGATATATGACATAGCATGAATGACATAATATAGGAAAGAAATTGTAAAGCATGAAAAGCAGCGGAAATGAATAAGTCTTGGAAAACCTGAAACATGTTTATAATATGGTTTTATATTATGAAAATATATCTTATGTATACTTATGAAAAATCTGTATTAGTTTAATATACCAAAAGCCAATATAGGTCATGAGGTCAACAACGATGCATGAATACTTGGAGAGGTGACCTCGTCCTGCAATTAGAGGGGATGCCTCTAATTAATATGTTCTGGGGAGGAGGGATCAGCTCCTTGTAAAGGATGCAATGCACACACCACATTCACCATGTAAATCATGACTGAAACTGAACCTAGGATGCACCCATACGCCTCACATGATAATAACAATATAATAATGGCTAAATAAACTAAAAGGGACGCCACGAGCTATCACTTCGCCGTGGTGAAGTCATAACACTAGTGCCTCCAGTGTTATGGTTGTGGTACCTCCATAACTAGGTGAAACTGGTCATGCATGTATATGGCTAAGGTAACTAATAAAACATAAGCATTTAATCTGTAACTACTGGGGAAAACAGTTGGCTGCATACGAGAAATCCTAATAAAAGAAGAGGTTGTAGGAAATCCGTACCTTGTGTCCAGTAGAAACTAACAGAAAACGCTGAAGAACCTACTCCGCCATGACGGATAATACTACATAAGAATAGGGTCATGTATGAGTTGTCTGAATTACATGTGTGTTTTACTGATTCTGTGTGTTCTTAGTGTATTATTCATGTTCTGTTATGTTTTACTGTTTTGGGTGTTATCTGGTGTATGTTCATGTATTAAGTGTATTTTGATCATATAATTTATGTATTCTTGTGTTTTATACTTGTAATGTAATAATAAGTAACTTTCTAAAAATAGCAGGTTTTCAAAAATATAAAGTTTCTAAAAATAGTAAGTTTTTCTGAAATAAAATAAGTTGGATAAATAAGTTAAAACTATATGCTAGTGCTTATTTATAGGTCGTGATGATTATTAATAAAATTTATTAAATAAAACTATATGTTACGGTAATTATAAATTATTAACTAAATGCATGGTTTATATAATTAATATTATGTCATGTTATATTAATAAACTTTATCATATAATGTTTAATTACATTATCTCATGTTTAATTTAATTAAAACCTTACACTATATAATTTAATTAAATATAGCATGGGTTCAATTCAGTTAAGCCAAATAAAATACCTTAGGTTATAACGTGATTATTAATCTTAATAATTAACCTAAGTCATGATTTAAATAAATCATTGGTTCATGAAAATTAAGTAAACTAATTAATTAATAACATAAATTTTACTAGTTCATGATAATTAATTAAAATAATTAATAAATATAACACGTGTCAAAACTTGTACCTGAACCCGAGACAAACATCACAAACCACCACAACCTTTCGGCTGTGGTTTCTGTCCGACCACCAACAACAGCCACCGACTGTTCTGTCGGTGCTACTGCTCGCCCAAATCACCCCTGGCTACAGCCAGGTTCCCCCTGTCGTGCCTTGATTTCCCACCGACTGTGGCCAGTTGCCACCGTCGGTTCACAGTTCATACCGGCTGGTACCGGTACCCACTGCCAAGCCAACTACACCCCTGTTGTGGCTGTTGGTGTTGCGGCTGATGGGACAAAACAGCCACCGACTGCACCAAAACACCCACCGAGAGTTGGGCTCTCGGTTCCCATGAGAAACCAACTAAACCCGATTAAGTCTTGCTTGTATTACATGTTTTAAATCCTTTTACACCATGTTTATGTGATTGAGAAAATTAGATTCATGTTGAATAATAATGATCAAAGGAAAAGAGAAAAATGGTGATACCGAATATGCTATCTTTTAGAAAAGAAACCCGAATACATGCTTATATTAATCCAAGCTCAAAATGTTTTTCTTCCTTGTTGTTTCTTCCTGGCCGGCGGCTCACCATCAGCTAGGGTTTCCCTTTTTTTAATGTTCTTCTAAAAATGATAATGAGTAAAAAGGTTTCCTGATGTTTATTAATTTTCCATAACGGGCCAGGCTCTTAGGCCCTTTTCTTTTCCTTTCTTTTGGGACGCCAACACAAACACATACATACATGTTTTCGTTTTGTTTTTTTTGTACTTGAATATTACTTGTGTGTGTTCGTGTTTTAAATGTCGTGGATTTAATTATCGTGATCATGTCACATTTATAATATTTTAAATGCTCGTTATTTAGTGTCGTGACACGTGTAATAATATTATAAATGGAAAGTTTTATTTTTATCGTATTTTCATGTATTTACTGTTCATGTGTACTATTCATAGTATTTTAAAGCGGGTTTTACAATCATTGACAAACTACCTCCTTCTTGGAAAGATTTCAAGCACACTTTGAAACATAAGAATGAGGAGTTAACTCTTGTTGAGTTGGGCAGTAATTTACGCATTGAGGAATCTCTCAGGGTGCATGATAATGGCAAGCCAAAGAGCAACAATGTTGCTAGTTCATCAGTTGTCAATATGGTGGATCATAATAACTCCACCAGGTACAATGACAACAAGGGCAAACGTAAGCATCAAGATAACACCAAAGCTAATCCTAATAAGAAGTCATCAATGGCTTGTTGGAAGTGTGGGAAACCTGGACACTTGAAAAGGGATTGCAAAGGTGTTGGTACTAGCAGCAAAGCTAGTAGATCAGGCACAAAAGGTCAGAATATGTTTAATGAATCTCTCCAAATTTATTATGTTACATATGTATCTGAAGCTGATTTTGTGCAGGATGATGATGTTGCGTGGTGGGTTGACTCTGGAGCAACAGTACATGTGTGTAAAGATAGATGCTGGTTCAAGACTTATGATTCAATGAATGATGGATCTATTCTTCACATGGGGAATGAGTCAAAAACCCTAGTGCATGGACGTGGTTGTGTAGATCCTAAGTTTAGTTCTGGAAAGATTGTTTATTTGTTTAATGTTTTGCATGTTCCTAATATTAGGAAGAACTTGGTTTCTAATAGTGTTTTGAATAATTGTGGTTATAAACAAGTGATTGAATCTAATAAATTTGTTTTATCTAAACATGGTGTGTTTATTGGTTTTGGATATTTGTGTAATCAAATGTTTAGGCTTAATGTTGATTCTAATATGATTGTTGATTCTGTCATAATGACCACCACTAAACTGAATGATTCATCACTATGGCATGCTAGGCTAGGCCATGTCGACTATAAAAGGATGCAAGATATGTCTAAGGATGAGTTAATCCCAGGTTTTGACATGGACACTGAAAAGTGTCAGACTTGCATACTGAATAAAATTACTAAGAAACCATTTCAAGATGTAAAACGTGAAACTACAGTTTTGGAGCTAATCCATAGTGACCTATGTGATTTGCATGTTACTCCCTCATTAGGGAATAAGAAATACTTGGTAACATTTATTGATGATGCTTCTAGGTTTTACTATGTTTATTTGTTACATACTAAGGATGAAGCATTAGATAAATTTAAAGTATCTAAAACTGAAGTTGAATTACAACAAGGAGTCAAAATCAAAATATTTAGGACTGATAAGGGAGGTGAGTACATGGATGTTTTGTACTTTTAGTCTGTTGGAATAATCCATGAACAACTCCCCCTATACCCCACAACAAAATGGTATATCAGAAAGGAAAAATAGAGTGCTAAAAGAGACGGTTAATTCCATGTTGTCCTACTCAGAACTAAGTCAAAGGTTTTGGGGATAAGCTATGTTAACAGCTTGCTATATATTAAATAGGGTTCCTAATAAAAGGAACAGGATTATGCCTTATGAACTCTGGACTAAAAGGAAACCAAACTTGAACTACCTCAAAGTTTGGGGTTGTAGGGCTGTTGTAAGACTCCCTGATCCAAAGGTGAAAACCTTGGTGAAAGAGGCATTGAATGCATATTTGTTGGATATGCTGAGCATTCCAAGGCTTATAGGTTCTATGTTACTGAACCTAATGATTCAGTTTCAATAAACTTAATCCATGAATCAAGGGATGCTGACTTTGATGAGACTAGGTTCTCATCAGTCCCTGGACCAAGCCTTAGGAATCCTACTGGAGCTGAGGACATTGGTGCTTTAGTGGAACCTAAAAGGGTCACTGATGAGGTTGTGGTTCAGCAACCTGAGCCTGAGCTTAGAAGAAGCACAAGGCAAAGGACCTCCAAAGAATTTTGGGCCTGAATTTCAATTATACCTAGTTGAAGGAACATGGGATGAGGTCTCTGACCAGTACTACTATTGCTTTAATGTTGAGGATGATCCCAAAACATTTGATGAAGTAATGAAGTCCCTGGATGTTGCTTTCTGGAAAGAAGCAATCAATGATGAGATGGAATCCATCATGGGCAACAACACTTGGGTGTTGGTTGATCTACCTCCAGGTTGCAATCCACTTGGATGCAAATGGATCTTCAAAAGAAATATGAAGGTAGATAGAAGTATTGAAAAGTTCAAGGAAAGGTTAGTCATTCAAGGCTTTAGACAAAAGTCAGGGATAGACTACTTTGATACTTATGCTCCTGTAGCACGCATAAGTACAATAAGAATGTTGATTACCTTGGCAAGTATTCACAATCTGATTATTCATCAGATGGATGTGAATATAACATTCTTGAATGGTGATCTGGATGAGGAGGTTTATATGAACCAACCTCAAGGTTTCATCATGCATGGTCATGAAGGTAAGGTGTGTAAACTGATTAAGTCCTTATATGGACTCAAACATGCACCTACGAAATGGCATCAAAAGTTTGATGAAGTATTTTTGTCTAATGGTTATTTACTTAACTAAGCTAACAAATGTGTATATAGCAAATTTGATGAATCTGGTAAAGGAGTCACCATTTGCCTATATGTTGATGACATGCTAATCTTTGGTACTGACCAAGTTCAAGTTGATTTAACCAAATAGTTTTTGTCATCAAGGTTCTCTATGAAAGACATGGGGAAGGCTGATGTTATCCTTGGCATAAGGATTAAACATGAAAGTGATGGTATTGTAATTTCTCAGTCTCATTATATGGAGAAGGTCCTGAAGAAATTCAATCACTTTGATTGTACTCTAGTGAGTGCACCTATGGATACAAGTGAGAAACTAATGCCTAGCAATGGTCAAGCTGTCTCCTAGCTTGAGTATTCTAGGGTGACTGGTTGCTTGATGTATGCCATGACTAGTACTAGGTCTGGCATTGCTTTTGTTGTGGGTAAACTGAGTAGGTACACTAGTAATCGTAGTACTCAGCACTGACAAGCAATTCAGAGGGTACTGAAGTATTTGAAAGGAACAATGGATTATTGTTTGTCATATACTGGATATCCTTCAGTGTTGGAAGGTTACACTGATGCAAGTTGGATCAACAATACTGAGGATAATTCATCCACAAGTGGCTGGGTATTCTTTCTTGGTGGTGGTGCAATTTCTTGGGCATCCAAGAAGCAAACTTGCATTACTGATTCAACAATGGAATCTGAGTTTGTGGCTATAGCAGCTGCTGGTAAAGAAGTTGAATGGTTGAGAAACTTGCTTCTTGAGATTCCATTGTGGGTCAAACCTATGGCACCCATATCTATTCGTTGTGATAGTACAACTACATTAGCTAAGGCATATAGCCAGATGTACAATGGCAAGTCTAGACACTTAGGTGTTAGACATAGCTTGATTCCTAAGCTAATCATGAATGGGGTGAATTCAATAGAGTTTGTGAGTTCTCAACAAAACTTAGCTGACCACTTGACGACGGGATTGGCTAGAGACTTGGTTATAAATTCTGCTAATGGGGTGAGTTTAAAGTCCAAAGTAGTCACTAAATGCTAGGACACCCAACTCCCTCCTAAGGAAACTTGGAAGTTGAGTTCAATGTGGAAAGCTGGACATTCAGGGGACTAAAGCACATATTTTACATATCATCCCAAGGATCTGCTTGTACCTGCTGAAAGGATGATGAAGTTTTAAACTTCTTAATGGTTAATTTCTTTGAAAAAGTGCTTAAGCAGGAGCATGAACTAAAGAGGAACCACCTATGTAAATGTTGAGGTTTCGCCGCCTCAAGGAGCATGGACTTTGGCTCTTACAACATTTATGAATTGGATATGGACACATGGCTTGTATGGTGTCAGGAGCGTTTTAAGTGTTCGAAAACTTGTGTGTATTTTATCTTCAGGTATTCAAAGTAGTTGAAAGGTTCAATTCTTAGAACACCCTAATTCTAGAATATTTGAAGTGATGTACTAAGATGGAAATTCAATCCTCATGATATTTTCATTTATGCAATGGTTTTGTTAAAGTTGATTTTCATGCAAAAGGAATTGTACTAAATTGGGGAGGATTGTTGGAAATTTAGTATAATTGTGTCATATGGTCATACTTGTAAATGGGTTTGGAGGTACGGAGTGTACACCCATTAAGTCCCTGACCACCCTAGACTCAATATAGTGGTTTGCTGATGATGCATTTGTTAGCGGCTAGGCTTTGCCTTGACAGCAGCTAGGCTGTGTGTTGGGTCAAAAAGTTGATGTGGCAGAAACTCAAAAACGAAGAAAACATGAAGGCATTTGTCTAAGCGTTGACAAGTGTAAACCAGGCGTTGTCAAGAACAAATATGGTGTTGACAGAAGCAAGCATTGTCATGTACAATCCAAGCATTGTCATGTACAATGTAAGCGTTGATAGAAACGTAGACAAGAAGCCTTTAGAAGCTTCTATTTGGATATATATGCAGGATATATTCTGTATATAGTTATTTAAATAGAAGATTTACATGTTTATTTGATATTATCTCTTGTAAACCCTAATCCTTACACTATAAAAGGAATCAAGGGTATTAGGTTTATTCATAACTCATATTCACAATGTAAATCTAAAAGCGTGTGTTGACTAGACGTGGGATTCAATGTATACACGTCTAGTGATTGTTGATTATTAATATAATTAACAATCCATTTGTTTTTAATTCATGTTCTTTGTGTCCAAACACCTTGTTAATGTGTCGTGTTCTAATTCCGCTTTGATTATCTAATCATATCATGATGCATTCCTAGTAGCTTAAAAGATCCGGAAACCAAGGTTTCCACAATTGGTATCAGAGCCTCGTGGCTCGTGATGCTAGGACCAACAAGGTGTTCGTGTATGGTGAAAAGAAGAAAAATCCGTCTAGGGTTTTTCTGGACATTTTTGTGTGCGCAGCAGTATTCAGAAGGTCATAACTTTTAATTGAACCGTTGGATCGTCACGAAATTTCTTGTGTGTGTTCTATACACATATATCTAGACATCCATCGGAGGGATTGTCGAGTTTTATCCCCAATCAAAAGTTATTAGGTGTCAAAGTCAGCAGTGAGTATATGCAGTTTTCTGTGAACAACCATATTCAAAACACGATCTCTCCTTCGTTAACCGTTGGATCATCGTGATTTTTGAATTGTAGATTCTTGGCACTTGTGTCTAGAATCTCACAGAAGGGATTTTCGATCTGAGCCCTAATGATGAAGATATTCAGCATCGAAGTTCACTGTTTAAGGTATTAACGTTTTTGCTTTATTCACATGAAATCATGAACTAGGGTTCCTCAAACCCTAGATCGACATAAAAAAGCAGAATGTTATAAGGATTGTGGCTGTGGTGATTCAAGTTATTACATGATCTAAGGTTAATCTATAAATCCTAAGTTAGGGTTTCGATGAACAAAGTTATAAACCCTAGATTGAGTTTAACACAAAAAAGTATGAAGTTTATGTGGTGTTGCTGTTCTTCGTTGCTGAAAAGATTGGAAGTCGGTTTTAGTGTTTCATATATATCCTAGAGCATCTAAGATGATAGGCAGCAGAGGAAGACGCAGCAGGTGGTTATGATACAGAAAGAACGTTGTGTGATTATATTGTTGTGGGGTTCCCAATATTGTCCTTATTTGTGACGCGTGAGATTTAATAATACTCAAAGCCAGAGAAACAAGGGAGGTGTGTGTCTGCTGCCAAATAAAAGAATATGTGGGCCATGTACGATTCCACACAAATAGTTAATGGATGTTTTGGTATTCACGTAAATTCAGCACTAGCAACGTGGGATGCTAATTTTATGGGAATTTATATCCCTGATTTATTGAGCATGGGATAATTTTAAATAGTCAATTTTGTGTTCACACGACCAACAGGGTAAAAACATTGTGGTCCTTGTCTTCACGTGTAGATTCATTGAAGAAAAGTAAAGCCATTCACGTTGGCTTATTCAAGGAATAATGTTGGTCGATTATTATAATTCACATGGGCTATTCACTAAGGACGGTTGTGTCTTATTAAGAAGAGAATATTGACGTTGATGTTTGTTAGTTTGACACTGACAAAGTTTTGGTGCAACGCTGACAAGATTTGACGCTGACACTTGTTATTTTGACGCTGACAAGAATAAGTCGAACGCTGACAGAGAGCGTTGACATGAGTTGTCCGAGAAATGCTTGCTCAAGCGTTGATAGGTTTTGTCCGATATCTGACAATGCATGTGTTTAGGATATTGGACAATGAAGGTTCTCGGGTGACAAAAGGATAGTTGTTGTTTGAGAAAATTGGTACGTTTTTAGCACACAAAAAGGAGGTTTTTGCACGCGAAGGTACATGGGATCTCCGTTTTTATATAGAATATCACGTTGATATTTATGGATCGGATATTTTTAAAAGGGATTAATGATTTTAATGCGAGTTGGCAACAATTTATGAAGAACTTTATTGGATTTGATTATGTAATCGAGGTAGCCTTGCAAAAGAGTTATCCTTTCTTTTACTTTTACATATGATATGAAGATTGAGATTCGTCATGAAGAGGTGTTAGCTTAAGGGGATGAATTCTTATGGTAAGTGATAGGTGTGAAAACACCCATCCTTTTACCACTTATTTCTTACTAAAACAAGACCAAAACACGTATTTAATATCATTTGTTTGGAATTATGCGTGGTTTTTGTGTTTATTGTGTTTTCAGAGCCAACCGGATGAATATTGAAGAAAACATGGGATTGCACGGGTATTATCAAGGAAAAAGACTCAAGACGAAGTCTATTGTCCAAGAGATGCAAAAGATTTGAAGTCAATGGGCCTGTTTGAAGATTTATCGAAGAGAAGGACCAAAGATGGAAGATTTACATATGTCGAAGAAACTCAAGTCTATTAAACGAAGAAATTAAAAGACGAGTTGAATTTAATCGTCGACAAATCCCGAATCAGAATCGAAAACGTCAACTTTTCTGAAAAGACGAGAAGACAAGAAGAAAGGGAGAAAGCCCACTCACCAACCAACCACTTAGCCTATAAAAGGAAATCACCCTCACACTTTTGGGACTAGTTTTTATTTCCCAGTTTCTTATTTTCTATCGTAGGAAGCCAACACCACTAAGGTGTTGGTGATTTTTCATTTTGTTGAATCCTTCATCTTGTAAGCTTTTAATCTTTTTCCTTTGATTGTTTAAACCTTAATCATCAATATAATCTTTCCATTTCATCTTGCTCATCTTCTCTTTTTATTCAAAGTTTTAAAGTTCATGTTTGATTGATTTTGATCTTCTAAAGTTAGTGGGTTTTGTGTTTTTATGATTGGGATTTGTTGTTTATGGCTAGTAGATGATTTGTGATTAGTTTTGTTTAAGATTTGGTTAAAAACTTGGTTGATTTTTGATAAATTCGTGTTCCCCTGTTTTCTCGCTGTGTCTGTTCTTCATTCCCATTTATTCCGAATAGCCATTATATTCCGCATAGAGTTTCACCATCCGGAATATTTATTATTCCGGATAGCCCATTATTCCGAGTAGTTATTCAGGATAGCCTAGTTATTCCGGATAGGCCATTATTCCGAATAGCCATATTATTCCGGATAGCCCATTATTCCGAGTAGTCAATTATTCCGAGTAGCATTTTTATTCCGCATAGCAATTTATTCCGAGTAGCTTGATTATTCCGAGTAGCCATATATTCCGGATAGCCCATTATTCCGAGTATCCATTTATTCCGAATAGCACTTTATTCCGCATGGTCATATATTCCGGATAGCACCTTATTCCTGAGCCCCATTATTCCGAATAGCCCCATTTATTCCGCATAAGGACTTTATTCCGAGTAGCAGACTTATTCCGGATAGCACCATTATTCCGGATCAAGCAAGTTTTCAGTGAGGTTATTTTACTGCTTTATCATTTAATTGTTTAATTTAAATTCAAGTTTTATTTAATTGACTTTTTTTGGTTTAAATCTTTATTTACTTCATTCATTTACCTTTTTCATAGAATAGAAAACCAAACCCCCTATTCGTCACCAAGAACAATCATTCCACTTTGAGCTGTGATCAATTCGAGAAGATTCCGAGATTAATCTTGAACCCATCCAAAAGCCTTGTATCAAATGGCGCCGCTGCCGGCTCTTCTCGTTAAGATTAACAGTTTTTTGTGAGAACTTGGATTTTGGGATCCGTTCACCGTGAACGTTACTTTTTCATAAAAACTTTCAAAAACCCTAAAAAATATAAAATTTTCAAAAATCCTAAAAAGTAAAAAACCTTAAAAACCAAAAATATTTCTTGTTTGCTTTGTTAGTTCTTTTGCAGGTGCATGCGTACACGATCAACGTCTTATCAAGAGCCCGAGCCTCTCGAAGACTTAGACATGGCCGGTGTACACAACAAAAATAACAATCCACCTCAAAACAACAATAATAACAACAACAATAACAATCCACCTCTCAACAACAACAATGAACCTCTACCGGACAATCGGCCTATGATTGAACTGTTACAAGCACATGTGGAAGGCAACAATGATCCAATTGTCATACCCGCGATTGCAGCCAACAACTTTGAGCTCAAATCCGGCTTTATTCAGATGGTCTCTGCTCAACCATTCTTGGGGCGTACCATTGATGATCCACATGACCACATCAAGAGATTCCTGCAACTCACGAATACGGTCAAATTCAATGGTGTTCCACAAGAGGTAATCCGTTTACAACTTTTTCCTTTCTCCTTAAAGGGACAAGCCCGGCATTAGCTTGCAAAGGAACCGCCACAAAGTATTCTGACGTGGACGGATTTGGAGACCAAATTTATCAACTACTTTTTCCCACCCTCTCGTACTACCGCTTTGCGGAATGAAATTATCAATTTTGAACAAAAGTACGATGAGTCGTTTAGTGAATCTTGGGACCGTTTTAAAGATCTTTTAAGAAAGTGCCCACAACATGGTTTTACCAAAGTGCACCAAATTAATACTTTTTATAATGGTTTAAGCATGAATGACCAAGATTCACTAAATAGTGCCTCGGGGGGTAATATTTTGGTTAAGACTTCCAATGCCGCTTGGGATATTATTGAAAATAAGTCTCGTGTGCAAACCAAGAGTGTGCGGACCAATGTCGTTAGTGCTAGTACTAGTGACAGCGACAAGCGACTTGACAAAATTACTACGCTTCTTGAATCGCTTGTTACCCACACCGCTAACAACACCAACAACATCAACGCTAAAAACGCTCAAGACGCTCAAGTCAATGCTGTTAGCCAACCGTGTGAAATATGCGGGGGTCCTCATTCTTACACCACTTGTACCGCCACCCAAGACTATCCTTCTGAGAATGTTAATGCAGCATACGGTACCTATCCTCCGGCCGCTTATCAAGCTCGTCCTCAAGGTGACCGCAACTTGCTTAGCTACCGCTCAAACAACTTTATCTCACCGCCCGGTTTTCCTCCTAACAACCCAAACCAACAACAAAACCTTAATCGCCCTCCTCAACAACAACCTCGTGCACCATACCAACCACCTCACAAACAACCATATCCACCTCAAAGAACCAACCAAGTTTACCAACAACCTGCTTATCAAGCACCCGCCTACAATACTCCTCCCAACCAACCCACCGCATTACACCAAGATATTGGAACCTACATGAGGACTAATGATGTGATCGTGGACAATCTCCAACGGGAAGTGCTCAACTTGAAAGCAGACATGGTGAAACAAGGGAACGATCTGCGAGCTGATATGAGAAACACTTTGGCAAGTCAAACGAATGACTTAAGGAACATGATGGATGGTTTCTTCCAAGGTAATCAATCCTCTTCTTCGGGTACTCTTCCGAGTAACACCGTTGCGAATCCAAGAGGGGAGATGAAAGCAATCACCACTCGCAGTGGCAAAGGTACCAAGGAACCCGAGCTTCCTATACCTCCACCAGTGATTGTGACTAAGGAAAACGAGTCACCTGCTCCTATTCCTCATCCTTCTACTTCCCCAATTTCTCCACCTCTTACTTCTACCCCTCCTCCACCCAAGGATGTGAGTGATCCTACTATTCCAAAGCCTTCCTCTTCTTCCGATATACCTTATCCCTCAAGGTTGAGGAAAGAGAAGCTAAAAAGCAAGGACGATATTCAGGTTTCAAACTTTCTCAAAATGTTTAAACAATTGAATTTCAACATCTCCTTCGCTGAGGCTCTCGCTCACATGCCTAAATACACGAAAATGTTCAAAGATCTTATTAGTGACAAGGAAAAGCTTCTTGATATCGCTAACACCCAACTTAATGAGAATTGCTCTGCGGTACTCTTAAGGAAATTACCAACCAAGCTTGGTGATCTGGGTCGTTTCTTAATCCCTTGCAACTTCCCGGGAGTAGAGAATTGCATGGCCCTAGCCGATCTAGGTGCCAGTATTAACTTAATGCCTTTAAGTGTGTGGAAGCAGTTATCTCTCCCTGAGCTAGTCCCCACCAAAATGACTTTGGAATTAGCTAACCGTACGGTTGCTTATCCAGTGGGGATAGCCGAAGACGTCTTTGTAGGAGTCGACAAATTCACTTTTCCTGCCGATTTCGTCGTCGTCGATTACGATATGGACCCTCGTGTGCCATTAATTGTTGGTCGTCCATTCTTGAGTACCGGTCGCACTCTCATCGATGTTGAATCCGGTGAGCTTATCATGAGAGTGGGTGATGATAAAATTGTCTTCAACTTGGGAAAGCTTTATAAACAGCCTTATTCATACGAGAGTGTTAATTGTATTGACATTCTTGATGAGGCTTGTGAAGAACACTTTATTGCTGCTTGTAAAAGTATTCCTACCTCTCTTCCCAATGTTGAGACCGTTTCCTCTATTGATTCATCACTATCTCTATTTGGAGAAAGTGATTTCCTTTGGAAAGATTTGGAAGCCACCATGGGAGATGTGAACTTAGAAAATGACGATTCGCCCACCGATTGGGATGAAGATCTTCACCTCATTGAGAACCTTCTTAAAGAAGACAATATTTCTCCACCATCTCCCAAAGCTATTGTTATCGATGCTCCGACTTTGAATACGCCTCCCATCAAAAATCCTCCGGATTTAGAACTTAAGGAGTTGCCGCCCCATCTCGAGTACGTGTTTCTTGACGAAAAGAAGAAGTCGCCTGTCATCATCGCGAAGGACTTGAAAGAAGAAGAGAAATCTCGCCTCATCGCCGTGCTTAAAGATCATAAGAAGGCACTTGCTTGGAAAATTTCCGACATCCGCGGAATTGATCCAAACTTTTGTACTCACAAGATTCTCATGGAAGATGACTTTAAACCCGCAATCCATAGCCAAAGAAGGGTTACTCCTCGCATTCATGACGTCATCAAACAAGAGGTTATCAAACTTCTTGATGCCGACTTGATTTACCCTATTTCGGATTCGCCATGGGTAAGTCCCGTCCATTGTGTGCCCAAGAAGGGCGGAATAACCGTTGTTCCCAATGAACACAACGAGTTGATTCCCACTCGTCTCGTTACTGGGTGGAGAGTTTGTATCGACTATCGCAAGCTCAATGATGCCACGAGAAAAGATCACTTTCCTCTTCCTTTCATGGATCAAATGCTCGAGCGTCTAGCTGGTAATGACTATTACTGCTTTTTAGACGGTTTCTCCGGGTATTTTCAAATTCCCATTGATCCCAAAGACCAAGAAAAGACCACATTCACTTGTCCCTATGGAACATTTGCTTACAAACGCATGCCTTTCGGTTTATGCAATGCTCTTGGGACGTTCCAAAGGTGTATGATGGCTATCTTCCATGACATGGTTGAAGAAACTATGGAAGTATTCATGGATGATTTCTCGGTTTATGGCGATTCATTCTCTGCTTGCCTTGCCAATTTAGAACGTATGCTTAAGCGGTGTGAAGACACTCGCCTTGTTCTTAATTGGGAAAAATGTCATTTCATGGTAAAAGAGGGCATCGTGCTAGGACACAAGATCTCCAAAGCCGGTCTTGAAGTAGACCGTGCTAAAGTCGATGTTATTTCTAAGTTGCCTCCACCTTCAACCGTGAAGGGTGTGAGAAGTTTCCTGGGTCATGTGGGCTTCTACCGTCGCTTTATCAAAGATTTTTCTAAAATCCCTCGCCCGATGACCCACCTCTTGGAAAAGATAATCCTTTTATCTTTTCCACAGAGTGTCTTGAAGCCTTCAACTTGCTTAAGGATAAGCTAACTAAGGCACCGGTCTTGGTTACCCCAAATTGGGAGCTTCCCTTTGAGTTGATGTGCGATGCTAGCGACTATGCTATTGGAGCGGTTTTGGGCCAAAGAGTGAACAAACACTTCCAACCGATCCATTACGCTAGCAAGACAATGACGGGGGCTCAATTGCATTACACGACAACCGAAAAAGAGCTTTTAGTTGTTGTCTATGCCTTTGAAAAGTTCTGCCCCTATCTTGTCCTTTCTACCACAATCGTTTATACCGATCATTCTGCGTTGAAGTACTTGTTGACTAAACAAGATTCCAAACCAAGACTTCTTCGCTGGGTTTTGCTACTTCAAGAATTTAAAATCGAAATTCGTGATAAGAAGGGAGCCGAAAACCTAGCCGCGGATCATCTCAATAGACTTGAGGATCCTTACCAAGGGGAACATACGCACAAAGAGATCAATGACTCTTTTCCCCTGGAGACCTTAATGTCTATCAACTCGACTTCTGATGAAACCCCGTGGTTTGCAGACATTGCAAACTACTTGGCGGGTGGAATTCTCGTTGACGGGTTAACATCCCAACAAAAGAAAAAGTTCTTCAAAGACATTAAGACTTACTTTTGGGATGACCCGTATCTATTCAAACAATGTGCTGATTTGATTATTCGCCGATGTGTTGATGGACCGGCAGCTTTAGAAATCCTTGACGCTTGTCACAAAGGACCCACCGGTGGTCACTTTGGTCCCAACTACACCGCCAAAAAGTGTTTGACTCGGGATTTTATTGGCCCACCATTTACCGTAATGCTCACGAGATGGTTAAACGATGTGATGCTTGCCAAAAACAAGGCAAGATCACACATAAAGACGAGATGCCTCAGAATTTCATTCAAGAATGTGAAATCTTTGATGTTTGGGGTATCGAATTTATGGGGCCATTCCCTTCATCTAAAGGAAACAAATACATCCTTGTAGCCGTTGACTACGTTTCTAAGTGGGTTGAAGCCAAAGCTTTACCCACTAATGACGCAAGGGTGGTTTGTCACTTTTTGAAATCGCTATTCGCTAGATTCGGTGTGCCTCGTGCCATTATTAGTGATCGCGGGACTCATTTTTGCAATGACCAATTCGCAAGAGTCATGGCTAAGTATGGTGTCAGTCATCGTCTTTCCACCGCCTACCACCCACAAACTAATGGCCAGGCTGAAATCTCTAACCGGGGATTAAAGCGAATTCTTGAAAGAACCGTGGGAGAGCATCGTGCCTCATGGGCTGATAAACTTGATGATGCTTTGTGGGCTTTCCGTACCGCATAAAAGACTCCGATTGGTTGTACACCATATCGTCTCGTGTACGGGAAAGCATGCCACCTCCCCATTGAGTTGGAGCACAAGGCTTACTGGGCCTTGAAGTGGGCTAATTTTGATATCAACAAAGCCGGTGACCTACGCAAGATCCAACTCAATGAGCTGAATGAACTCCGTAATGAGGCTTATGAAAATTCTTTGATCTATAAGGAAAAGACTAAGCTCATTCACAACTCCAAGATTAAAAACCGAGAGTTCCAAGTTGGAGACAAAGTTTTACTCTTTAACTCTCGGTTGAAAATCTTTTCGGGTAAGCTGAAATCTCGTTGGTCCGGCCCATTCACCATTGCCCAAATTTTTCCATATGGTACTCTCGAGCTCGCTCAACCTAATGGACCTAATTTTAAGGTGAATGGCCAACGAGTGAAGTTGTACTTTGGTGAGGACATCTCTCATGAGATGATTCCATCCCTCACCACGTTCCCCATGAACTAATTTTGGGTCGAGTCAGGCTCGTGACTCGGTTATCAAAAACAAGCGCTCCTCGGGAGGCAGCCCGAGTATCTATCCTTTTCCGTTTTAACCTCCTAAGTGTTGGGGGACCTCTATAGGTTGCTTGTGTTTGTGTGGTGATGTGATTACAAGGATAAATGCACTTTTGGAACCTTTGAAGAACCGTGCTCCCGTGTTATCCGCAATCCGGTTCTATCTCTCAACTATCGTGATTCAATTTTCTTCATACTCACATTTGAAATTGATCACGTTAGTCGTCTCTTCCTTAACTTGATTTAACCAACGTGCACAATGTCATAAGTGTAGGGGAGACTTTTCCCACATGCTTAAACATTGAGGACAATGTTTATCTTAAGTGTAGGGGGGACTTCTATCGAAGTTTTAAGTGGACTTTTCCATGAAAATGCCTTCATTTAACCGGAAAATCATCTTTTTCAACATTTTTCAAATTGTTTATTAACTTTGACCATTTAGTCGTGATTTTTAAATTTTTACCGTTGTTTTCATATGTATATATCCCGCAATAAAATCAAAAATATTCATAAAGTGGTGTAGCTAGTTTTGAAATCTTTGGCATATTAGGCCCGTTGCGATTAGTTTGACTCAACCCGAATAGACTTATCCAAGTTTATTCTAGCTAGTATCCTTAACCATGTAGACCTTAATTGGTTTATTAGGCTAAGATCCAAGGTGATGTGAAAAGCATTATTCCCAAAATCAATATGAAGGATCAAGACTCACGACGAAAAACAATCAACTCCCATAAAGATCATGGAGAAGTCTATCCGAAAAGACCCTAACAAGGTATGAGGATAAATAGATCCAAGTCCGAAAAGGAGGCGGATCGTTGTATCTCAAAATCCCAATTAGAGATTGAAGAAATAATTATAAAGTCGTGGTCAACAAAGTTGGAGTACCCCTCAAAAGTCTCCAAGTGAAGAAACTCTATTAACGATGAGAAGACCATTATCTCAAGCACGTCTCTCAAGATATGAAGTATGAAGTACATGCCAAATATCGGCCCGAGAGAGGTCTCAAATCGTGAACCGAGTTATGCCAAGATATGAACTTTTTGATATCCCGAGAAGCAGTTTTAAGATATTTTGTCCTTTAGCTAACTATTGATCAAATCGTCCTACTTTGCTTTCAGCCTTAATAAACTATCGAAATAAGTCCAAAAATGCATCTTCATGATCATTTTAAGACAAAAATAAAATATAAGAGATACACCTAGGAATAAGAGAGTTTAAGCATATAATTAAGCCATGTGTGTAAATGTTTGATTTGCTAACTTATAATAACAATGATCTCGTTTTTAAGCTTAGTTTGGGGAACGTGAAACTTGAGGGTGATAAATCTTCGCAGCACCAAAGCCCTAATGTAAGTCCTTGATCTCTTTGCAAGTTATTTCCATATAGCTATTTTCAAGTGAAAATGGTTTTCTATCCTTTTGTTTACTTTAAAGTTTTAATTTCTCTTAGTACTTTAATTTTTGTTTAGTAATATGTTAATAAGGCCAAGGTTGATTGATTATGAGAAAAGTGTTAACTTGCTTTATCACTAAGCATTGCATGAGGGCATGACAATGGTTAAGTGTAGGAGATTTGATAGGTGTGAAAACACCCATCCTTTCACCACTTATTTCTTACTAAAACAAGACCAAAACATGTATTTAATATCATTTGTTTGGAATTATGCGTGGTTTTTGTGTTTATTGTGTTTTCAGAGCCAACCGGATGAATATTGAAGAAAACATGGGATTGCACGGGTTTTATAAAGGAAAAAGACTCAAGACGAAGTCTATTGTCCAAGAGATGCAAAAGATTTGAAGTCAATGGGCCTGTTTGAAGATTTATCGAAGAGAAGGACCAAAGATGGAAGATTTACATATGTCGAAGAAACTCAAGTCTATTAAACGAAGAAATTAAAAGACGAGTTGAATTTAATCGTCGACAAATCCCGAATCAGAATCGAAAACGTCAACTTTTCTGAAAAGACGAGAAGACAAGAAGAAAGGGAGAAAGCCCACTCACCAACCAACCACTTAGCCTATAAAAGGAAATCACCCTCACACTTTTGGGACTAGTTTTTATTTCCCAGTTTCTTCTTTTCTTTCGTAGGAAGCCAACACCACTAAGGTGTTGGTGATTTTTCATTTTGTTGAATCCTTCATCTTGTAAGCTTTTAATCTTTTTCCTTTAATTGTTTAAACCTTAATCATCAATATAATCTTTCCATTTCATCTTGCTCATCTTCTCTTTTTATTCAAAGTTTTAAAGTTCTTGTTTGAATGATTTTGATTTTCTAAAGTTAGTGGGTTTTGTGTTTTTATGATTGGGATTTGTTGTTTATGGCTAGTAGATGATTTGTGATTAGTTTTGTTTAAGATTTGGTTAAAAACTTGGTTGATTTTTGATAAATTCGTGTTCCCCTGTTTTCTCGCTGTGTCTGTTCTTCATTCCCATTTATTCCGAATAGCCATTATATTCCGCATAGAGTTTCTCCATCCGGAATATTTATTATTCCGGATAGCCCATTATTCCGAGTAGTTATTCCAGATAGCCTAGTTATTCCGGATAGCCCATTATTCCGAATAGCCATATTATTCTGGATAGCCCATTATTCCGAGTAGTCAATTATTCCGAGTAGCATTTTTATTCCGCATAGCAGTTTATTCCGAGTAGCTTGATTATTCCGAGTAGCCATATATTCCGGATAGCCCATTATTCCGAGTAGCCATTTATTCCGAATAGCACTTTATTCCGCATGGTCATATATTCCGGATAGCACCTTATTCCTGAGCCCCATTTATTCCGAATAGCCCCATTTATTCCGCATAAGGACTTTATTACGAGTAGCAGACTTATTCCGGATAGCACCATTATTCCGGATCAAGCAAGTTTTCAGTGAGGTTATTTTACTGCTTTATCATTTAATTGTTTAATTTAAATTCAAGTTTTATTTAATTGACTGTTTTTGGTTTAAATCTTTATTTACTTCATTCATTTACCTTTTTCATAGAATAGAAAACCAAACCCCCTATTTGTCACCAAGAACAATCATACCACTTTGAGCTGTGATCAATTCGAGAAGATTCCGAGATTAATCTTGAACCCATCCAAAAGCCTTGTATCAGTAAGTTTGATGTTTGAAGAAGATTTTCGCGAGGTTATGTTCTATCATATCTTAAAAGTAATCAGCATAACAATTAACTTTTAAGATAACTTGTTTGTGCTTCAAAAGTTTGGTGACGAAGACTTGTCATAACACTTGAAGGAGTTACATTATCGTGCTCAGTGTCTCACAAAGGATGAGAATATTGACAAGGGATCGAGGTCTACTTATACTTTGTGCCATGAGTATAAGTTCTTCATCACATGGATAGTACAAGACATGGAACATAGGTTTGGGTTACTCTACTTCTACATCAAGAATATTATATTTATTTTTCTTCAAAATCATTACATAGAGCCTACATTTGGAGAATCTTCAAGATTGCATACATTGTTTACTTCCCTGTTGATGTGACAAAAAGGGGAAGACATACATGCTACATTTGAGGGGAAGCAATTTGAAGATCGTGTACAACTTACAAGAGATACACAAATAGTTTTGCCGACATCAACTAGGGGAAGATTGTTGGGTCAAAAAGTTGATGTGGCAGAAACTCAAAAACGAAGAAAACATGAAGGCATTTGTCTAAGCGTTGACAAGTGTAAACCAGGCGTTGTCAAGAACAAATCTGGTGTTGACAGAAGCAAGCATTGTCATGTACAATCCAAGCATTGTCATGTACAATGTAAGCGTTGATAGAAACGTAGACAAGAAGCCTTTAGAAGCTTCTATTTGGATATATATGCAGGATATATTCTGTATATAGTTATTTAAATAGAAGATTTACATGTTTATTTGATATTATCTCTTGTAAACCCTAATCCTTACACTATAAAAGGAACCAAGGATATTAGGTTTATTCATAACTCATATTCACAATGTAAATCTAAAAGTGTGTGTTGACTAGACGTGGGATTCAATGTATACACGTCTAGTGATTGTTGATTATTAATATAATTAGCAATCCATTTGTTTTTAATTCATGTTCTTTGTGTCCAAACACCTTGTTAATGTGTCGTGTTCTAATTCCTCTTGGCTATCTAATCATATGAACATGATGCATTCCTAGTAGCTTAAAAGATCCGGAAATCAAGGTTTCCACACTGTGCCTTGTCAACGGCTAGGCTGTGCCTTGTCAGCGACTAGGTTGTGCCTTGTCAGCGGCTAAGTCATCAGTGGGTGGGTTATCTTTGTAACCTCTTTGACTGTTTCATAAGAGAATTAAGATTGACTTAATGACCATTATTCTGGTCATATAACCACTATGTAGTCATGGGGGAAATAATGAGATTAATTGGCAGGTTAATACTCATTATTCCTTTGGCCATGAGTTACATTCTTAGAAACGGGATCACTATAAATAGTGATCATATTTGCATGATGAAACATACCGAAACATAAACACATAAACGCGAAGGGTTCTTGATTTGTGCCTAAAACAATAACAAACACTTGGTTTTATCCCAAGGAGGTATTCGTGCTAACCCAGGCATAGGGTCGAATAATCTTCTTTGGAAAGTGATTACACGACTTCAAGTGATATCCGGTAACCATTCATTGATACGTAGTTAGGATGTTGATTATATTTACCTAGTTGAAACGAAATAAACCCTAACATTGATGACATGCAAAACATGATCCAAAAATTTCTTTGTGTATTCAATATGTTTAAAATATTATTTTTAATTAACATGTCAACTTTTTATGTAGCACTTTACCAATGTTGGTTTGTTTAAAAGATATAAATTCATTTGAATACTAAATTTTATTTGGATATCAAGAGACTAATTTTAACCTTCTATGTTCATTTTAATCTTATGAATGATATTAAACACATAATATATTTTTATATTCTTTTTCCAAACATTAATATCTGCCAAACTGTTATTTTCTATGTGGAGAAAAATATACCATTTCGAATATCATTTAATTATTTTTTATAAATATGTTATATGATTCACTTTCAATAACAAAATTATTTCGTTTTTTTCAAGTTTTTTTACGTTGTCAAAAATTATCATATATGATACTAATATCATATATGATGTAACACCAATATTATATATATGATATAACTTGTCATATATGATATAAACAAACATATACGATTAAATAATAATTTATAGTTTAACATTAGATGTCATATATATGATGAAACCTATCATCATATATGATATTTTACGCAAATTTTAATAATGACAAAAAATGATTTTTTTTAAAAGTATGTCATAACTAGAGGTGTTATCGGGTCGGGTTATCGGGTTATCGGGTCTTGTCGGGTCGGGTTGAATCGGGTTTTGATTTTTAAAAACACACCCGTAACCCGACCCTATAAGAAATCAGTTTGTCGGGTTCGTGTGGTATTCGGGTCGGGTTTTATCGGGTCGGATGATTCGGGTTTTCGGGTTATGCTACACATGAAAATTTCTATGATCTAATTAATGAAAATAACAAAACTGATCAAACAAAACAAATACTCGAAAGTCAGAAGACTTGTTAATTCTTTTTTCTAAATAGCAGTAACACTGATAATAATGAAGGATAAATATAAACAAAGTAAATTCCAAAACTATCACAAATGTGCAGATGACAGGAAATACATATACCATACGGAGGCCATAGATGGTTAAATCACCTGATACTTTGAGGGTATGAGAATGAAACAGCCAGATGTTTAGTAAGGTTCGAGTATTCTGCCATTTGAAAATACTCACTATATACACTGAGCAAACAAATGGATTTGTGTCTCAATTTTAATTCGTTTCTATTGATCTTTATAGACCAGGTTTGATACGTTTTGATCGATCTTTTCTAAAGTTTGAACCTCATAGAGTCCCCCATGTTAAAAAATTACCAGCATTACACAGTGATGGAGCCACGTTGTGGCCAAATCATGCAATATGATTAACATTTTTTTCAATAAACCATCCTATTCATCAATATAGCCTAGTAATTTACTAAAAACATTACTGATAAAAAATTTAAAACTGATTTTCGGGTGGTATCGGGTTAACCCGCGAACCCGTTAAAAATATTAATTCAACCCTAATCCGACCCGTTAACACAATCGAGTTATCGGATCGGGTCAAAAATAACCCGACAAAATTTACAACCCGATTTCACCCGACCCGGTTAGTCTTATCGGGTTCGGATTCGAGTTTGGGTCGGGTCAACCCGACCCTACTGACACCACTAGTCATAACTATGTTTTTATTTAATTCAAGTATAATTATGAGCTAAATAAAGTAACATTTCGTACTTGAGAACTGATAAATCTCTCTCCGAAAACCTTCTAACTCATATTTCTACTCGCAAAATACAAAATAAACATCTTTGAAGTGAGGAATAAGTGCAGAGTGAGCTCAAATCCTTATCCACTAAATATTTAAATATTTGTCATCATCGCATATATCTACAGTACTCCATATCGTATCCAAGTATCGAACCACTTTATACCCTTTTATCATTTTTTTTGCCACCACTTGCCATAACCAGGGACTTTGTCCCACTCACTCACCTTTCTCTCATTTTGTGCTTAATTCGAAAACGTCTTAACACATTTGTTTTTTGGAACAAGTTTTAAACATTTTACCAAAATTGAAAGTTGGTGTTAGAGTTTATCATACGGAGTATATCTTAAATTCGCTTTGCTGTTTCTTTAAAAAAAATTAGAATTTGTTCTTAATTAAATCTAGGAAAACTCTTTAACTATTTATACACACCAAAGCCCAAAGCAATATGCATTTGTAAAATTAACAGTATCCAATTTTATCTTTCACAAGGTAACGAAGAAATTGAGATATAAACAATCTTATCTGCATCCAAAAATAAAGAAATGTTTTCAAAAGATGCGTTTTAAAATATAGTTCACATTATTATTTTTGGATGTCCCAAATTAATAAGCCAATTTTAAAATTAAATAAAAAATATAAATTAAGTTTATTATATCACCATCAGTTGATAATACTATTATCACAAGCAATAAAGAAGTTGTATGTTGGAAGATATTATTGGCAAAATGACTTTTGACCAACTTTAGACACAATTATGTATATGAATGTTTCATATATATTAGTGATACTTTATAAGTTCGCGTTCTCCTTTAAGAGAGCTTAGCAATGAGCTTTTATATGTTCAAAATGAAACTGATGTGAATGAGATATCATATCTCAAAGTTAGGCATTTGGTATTATGCTTAAAGAGAAAATAGTTTATTTTTTGTCACACATCAGTGTGATGAGTAAACTGGAAGGGAATCTATTGTGTATAAATAGAGGCATAATTCCATTGTTTTTTCACACATCAAATCAATAAGTATTATTACTGATTTCCAACATACTGAGAGTACGCATCTGAATAAGGTGATATTCTAGACAGTTTTGTTAAGTCCGACAGTACAACTTACTGTTTCGGTTGTTGTACCTTGGGAAACAGACGACGAATATGTTTTAAGGGAAGCGTGTTAATAAGTGTGAAAACACTTATCCTTTTACCACTTATTTCCAATAATAACATGACCAAAACGTGTATTTTATGTCGTAAAAGTCGGAATTATGCGTGGTTTGTGTTTTTATTGTGTTTTAGGACCAAAAGATGAAAAAGGAAGAAAACACGGGCTTTTATCGAAGAAAAACGAGAAAAGACGAAGTCAAGAGATCAAGAGTGCTTAGAGAACGGATGTCCAAGACCTATTCTGAAGATTTATCGAAGAAAAAGTCTAAAGACGGAAGTTTAATGAAGTCGAAGAACTTAAGTCTTAATTTAAAGAAGAAAATTATTAAGACAAGTTCAAATCCCGAGACGACGTCGAGAAAAGACAAAGAATTAAATCGAGTCGAGAAGAAAAGAAAGAAGGAAGCACACCACACATGCACCTCCCACTTAGCCTATAAATACCCTCCTAATCACATTAGGAGGGGAGTTAGCTAGTTTCATCTTCATTTTTCCTTTCTAGTTTTTAGAGAGAGAAAGTTCCAAACTTTCTCTCACTAAGTTTTCATCTTTTCTTTCTTTTAGTCTTTCAAGATTAAGCTTTTTGTATTTTTGATTTCATTAATCAAATTCAAGTTAAGCTTTTTGTTCATTAATCTCTTTCTACCTTTCTTGATTTTAGTTTACTTTTGGTGCGAAATATTTATGATCCGTGTTGATCTTGATGTTTTCGTGCTTAAAAAGTTAATCTTTTTATTCCTACATAAGCTTTCAAACGGTTAAGCTTTAAGATCTTTGTGCTTATTGGCTTATTTGTATGTTTAGCTTATTTACTTTTTGAAAGTTTTCTTAAAAAGTTTCATCTTTTTATGGTTTGATTTAAAAGATTGCTTATTTTAAGTTGGAAAAGTTGTTATTAATTCTTATTTAGTCTCTTTCATTATAGATTCGATCAAGTTTTGGATTTGGCTTATTGAAAATAGCTTAATACTTAACTTATTTTCGAATACATACCATCGGAAAGGGTAAACCCCTTTCCGATTAAGCATTCCGATTAGCTTCCTCTTTATTCCGATCACTTGATCGGATTAGGGTTTTACTTTCCGATTTGATCACTAGTATTCCGATCACTAAGATCGGAAAAGGGTTTTAGGATTCCGATTTGGATTCCTTTCTTGTATTCCGATTGTATCATTTTAACTTATTCCGATCCGGATTCCTTTCTTGTATTCCGACAAATGCTTTCCGATCAGATTCAGATTACAACATTCCGATTGAGGGGTTGTTTTTTAGTGTTATTCCGATTAGCCTTGTTTTCCCATTATCCGATTACATTCCGATCAGACATTCTGACGGGTTAAATTTCTTGATTTTACAAAGTTTTTAAGTTTAAAATTATCACGTTTTAATTTCCAAAAACTGCACGCTTACCGAAATCTCTAATTTTACCAAGTGTTTTTCTAATTTTGTTTTCTTTAAGTTTTCAATCATTTATTTTTAACTCGTCATTTTAGTTTATATTTTAAAGCTTTAATTTTACTCAACGACATTTTCATTTTACCACTAGTTTAAAGTAGATAAACAACCCAAAATTATCTTCCACCAAGAACAATTGAGTCGCACTTTCTACCAATAGTCAATTCGAAAAGATCGAACGATAAGATTGTATACTTGGTGTAAAAAGCCGAGTATTAAATGGCACCGCTGCCGGCTCTTTTCGTTAAGATTAAAGGTTTTTAGTGAGAGACGCGTTGGATTTTGGGATCCGTTCATCTTTGAACGTTATTTTCCTTGCTTTAAAAATTTTCAAAAATCCTAAAAATATAAAATTTTCAAAAAATACAAAAAAAAACAAAAAAAACATAAAAACCCAAAATATTTCTGCTTTGTTAGTTCTTTTGCAGGTGTATGCGCACTCGATCAACGTCTTATCTCGAGCCCGAGACTCTCGATAACTTAGACATGGCCGGTGTACACAACAATAATAATCATCCACCTTAAAACAACATGAATAATAACAACAATGAACCTCTACCGGACAATCGTCCTATGATCGAACTTTTGCAAGCACATGTAGAGGGCAACCACGATGCTATTGTCATACCCGTGATTGGAGCCAACAACTTTGAGCTCAAATCCGGCTTTATTCAAATGGTCTCTGCTCAACCATTCTTGGGACGTACCATTGATGATCCTCATGACCACATCAAAAGGTTCCTTCAACTCACGAATACGGTCAAATTCAATGGGGTTTCACAAGAGGTAATTCGCTTGCAACTTTTTCCTTTCTCCTTAGAGGGACAAGCCCGGCATTGGCTTGATAAGGAACCGCCACAAAGTATTCTTACGTGGACGGACTTAGAGACCAAATTCATAAACTACTTTTTCCCACCCTCTCGTACTACCGCTTTGCGGAATGAAATCATTACTTTTGAACAAAAGTACGATGAGACTTTTAGTGAATCCTGGGACCGTTTTAAAGAACTTTTAAGAAAGTGCCCACAACATGGTTTTACCAAAGTGCACCAAATTAATACTTTTTACAATGGTTTAAGCATGAATGACCCAGATTCACTAAATAGTGCTTCGGGGGGTAATCTTTTGGTTAAGTCTTCTAATGCCGCTTTGGATATTATTGAGAACAAGTCTAGAGTGCAAACCAAGAGTGTTCGGACCAATGTGGCTAGTACTAGCACTAATGAGAGCGACAAGAGACTTGATAAGCTTACTTCACTTGTTGAATCACTTGCTCTCCAAGCCGCCAATAATACTAAAGCTATCACTGCCCAAGCCAATTCTATGACTCAATCATGTGATATATGCGGGGGATCTCACTCATACACCGATTGTCCTTCGACTCATGACAATCCGGAAAATGTGTATGCCGCCAACGGTACCTATTCTATGGGAGGCTATCAAGCACGTCCTCAAGGTGACCGCAACTTGCTCAACTATCGCTCGAACAACTTTCTTTCACCTCCCGGTTTCCCCCCACAAAACCCGAACAACCTCAATCGCAACAATCAAAATCAACCACGTGCTCCAACTCCATATCAAAACCAAAGAAACCCATATCCACCTCAAAGAAACAACCAAGTTTACCAACAAACTGCTTATCAACCACCCGCCTACCATGCTCCTCCTCCCAACCAACCCACTGTATTACACCAAGAGGTTGAAACCTACATGAGGACTAATGATGCGATAGTGCAAAACCTTCAGCGGGAAATGCTCAACTTGAAAACAGATATGGTGAAGCAAGGGAATGATCTTCGAGCTGATATGCGAAACACTTTGGCAAGTCAAACGAATGACTTGAGGAATATGATGGCTAGTTTCTTCCCTAGTAATCAAGCCTCTGGATCGGGTTCTCTTCCGAGTAACACCGTTGCTAATCCAAGAGGGGAGATGAAAGCAATCACCACTCGTAGTGGAAAAGGTTTAAAGGAACCCGAGCTTCCTACACCTATACCGGTGATTGTGACAAAGGAAAACGAGTCTCCTTCTCCAAATCCTCCAACTTCTACTTCTCCAATTCCACCACCTTCTACTTCTACCCCACCACCACCCAAGGATGTGAGTGTGAATTCTATCCCAAAGCCTTCATCTCAACCCAATATACCTTATCCTTCGAGGTTGAGGAAAGAGAAATTGAAGAACAAGGATGATATTCAGGTTTCGAACTTTCTTAAAATGTTCAAACAACTGAATTTCAATATCTCCTTTGCTGAGGATCTCGCTCACATGCCTAAATATGCGAGGATGTTTAAAGATCTTCTTAGTGACAAAGAGAAGCTTCTTGACATTGCTCAGACCCAACTTAATGAGAATTGCTCCGCGGTTCTCTTAAGGAAATTGCCAACCAAACTTGGTGATCCGGGTCGCTTCTTGATTCCTTGCAACTTCCTGAGAGTAGAGAATTGCATGGCCCTAGCTGATCTAGGTGCTAGTATAAACTTAATGCCTTTAAGTGTTTGGAAGCAATTATCTCTCCCCGAGCTAGTCCCCACACGAATGACTTTGGAATTAGCCAACCGTACGGTTGCTTATCCAGTGGGGATAGCCGAAGACGTCTTCGTTGGTGTCGAAAAATTCACCTTCCCGGCGGATTTTGTTGTCGTTGACTACGAGATGGATCCCCGTGTTCCATTAGTCGTTGGACGTCCATTCCCGAGGACCGGTCGCACTCTCATCGATGTAGCCGCTGGCGAATTAATCATGAGAGTTGGTGACGATAAAATCGTCTTCAATATGGGTAAACTTTCTAAGCAGCCTTCGGAAAACGAGAGTGTTAATTTCATTGATGTTCTTGATGAGGCTTGTGAAGAACATTTCAAAGACGCTTGTAAAAGTGGTTCTTCTTCTCTACCCATTGTTAGACCGTTGCCTCTATTGCTCCATCACTGACTCCATTTGGAGAAAGTGATTTCATCTTGAAAGAATTTGAAGCAACTTTGGGAGATGTGGACTTAAAATAAGACGATTCTCCCTCCAATTGGGATGAAGACATTCGTACCATTGAGAAACTTCTCAATGACGACCATACTTCTCCACCATCTCCTAAGGATATCTCTATCGATGAACCGAATTTGACTACGCCCTCCATCGAAAATCCTTCGGATTTAGAGCTTAAGGACCTACCGTCTCATCTCGAGTACGTTTTCCTTGAAGACAACAAGAAGTCACCCGTGATCATCGCAAAGGACCTGAAAGAAGAAAATAAATCCCGACTTATCGCCGTGTTGAAGAATCATAAGAAAGCGATTGCGTGGAAGATCTCCGATATTCGTGGAATTGATCCTCACTTTTGCACACATAAAATTCTCATGGAGGACGACTTTAAACCCACTATTTAAAGACAACGAAGGGTGAATCCTAAGATCCATGACGTTATCAAAAAAGAGGTTATCAAACTTCTTGATGCGGGCATGATCTATCCTATCTCGGATTCACAGTAGGTTAGTCCCGTCCATTGTGTGCCTAAGAAAGGCGGAATCACCGTTGTTCCCAATGAAAACAACGAGTTGATTCCTACTCGTCTCGTTACAGGGTAGAGAGTTTGTATAGACTATCGCAAACACAATGATGCTACGAGAAATGATCATTTTCCCCTTCCTTTCATGGACCAAATGCTTGAACGTCTAGCGGGTAATGACTATTACTGCTTTTTAGACGGTTTCTCCGGGTATTTTCAAATTCCCATCGATCCCAAAGACCAAGAAAAACCACATTCACTTGTCCTTATGGAACATTTGCCTACAAAAGAATGCCTTTCGGCTTATGCAATGCTCCTGGGACTTTCCAAAGGTGTATGATGGCTATCTTCCATGACATGGTTGAAGAAACTATGGAAGTCTTCATGGATGATTTCTTGGTTTATGGTGATTCTTTCTCTGCTTGCCTTGCCAATTTAGAACGTATGCTTAAGCGGTGTGAAGACACTCGCCTTGTTCTAAATTGGGAAAAATGCCATTTCATGGTAAAAGAAGGCATCGTGCTAGGACACAAAATCTCCAAAGCCGGTCTTGAAGTGGACCGTGCTAAAGTCGATGTTATTGCAAAATTGCCTCCACCTTCAACCGTGAAGGGTGTGAGAAGTTTCCTCGGTCATGCGGGCTTCTATCGTCGATTTATCCAAGATTTTTCTAAAATCGCTCGCTCGATGACCTACCTCTTGGAAAAAGATACTCCTTTCATCTTTTCCAAAGAGTGTCTTGAATCCTTCAATCTTCTTAAGGATAAGCTAACTAAGGCACCGGTCTTGGTTACCCCTAATTGGGAGCTACCTTTTGAGTTGATGTGTGATGCTAGCGACTTTGCTATTGGAGCGGTTTTGGGCCAAAGAGTGAACAAACACTTCTAACCAATCCACTATGCTAGCAAGACAATGACGGGGGCTCAATTGCATTATACCACTACCGAAAAAGAGCTTTTAGCAGTAGTGTATGCTTTTGAAAAATTCCGCCCCTATCTTGTCCTTTCTACCACCATCGTGTATACCGATCATTCCGCGTTGAAGTAATTGATGACTAAGCAAGATTCTAAGCCAAGACTTCTTCGTTGGGTTTTGCTCCTTCAAGAATTCAACATTGAAATTCGTGACAAGAAGGGAGCTGAAAACCTAGCCGCGGATCATCTCAGTAGACTTGAGGATCCTTATCAAGGGGATCATCCGAATCAAGAGATCAATGACTCTTTTCCCCTTGAGGCCTTAATGTCTATCAACTCCAATCTCGATGACACCCCGTGGTTTGCGGACATTGCAAACTACTTAGCGGGTGGAATTCTCAAGGAAGGGTTAACGTCCCAACAAAAGAAAAAGTTCTTTAAAGATCTTGAACATTATTTCTGGGACGACCCTTATCTCTTCAAACAATGTGCTGATCTGATCATTCGTCGATGTGTTGATGGACTGGCAGCTTTACAAATCCTTGATGCTTGCCTTAAAGGACCTACCGGTGGTCACTTTGGTCCCAACTACACCGCTAAGAAAGTGTTTGACTCTGGATTCTATTGGCCCACCATTTATCGTGACGCTCACGAAATGGTTAAGCATTGTGATGCTTGCCAACGACAAGGCAAGATCACACATAAAGATGAGATGCATCAAAATTTCATACAAGAATGTGAAATCTTTGACGTATGGGGCATCGACTTTATGGGGTCATTTCCATCATCCAAAGGGAACAAGTACATCCTCGTAGCCGTTGACTACGTTTCTAAATGGGTTGAAGCTAAGGCTCTCCCAACGAACGATGCGAGGGTGGTTGTGAACTTTTTGAAGCAGCTGTTTGCTCGATTCGGTGTTCCTCGTGCTATAATCAGTGACCGCGGGACTCATTTTTGCAATGATCAATTTGCTCGAGTCATGGCTAAGTACGGTGTCAATCACCGTCTTTCCACCGCTTATCATCCCCAAACCAATGGGCAAGCCGAGATTTCCAACCGTGGATTGAAGCGAATTCTGGAACGTTCTGTGGGAGAGCATCGTGCCGCGTGGGCCGATAAATTAGATGATACTTTGTGGGCTTTCCGTACCGCATATAAGACCCCGATTGGTTGCACACCTTATCGACTTATGTACGGGAAAGCATGTCACCTCCCTATTGAGCTGGAACATAAGGCATACTGGGCCTTGAAGTGGGCTAACTTCGACATCAACAAAGCCGGTGATCTTCGGAAGATTCAACTCAACGAGCTTAATGAACTGAGGAATGAAGCTTACGAGAACTCACTGATCTACAAGGAGAATACCAAGATCATCCATGATGCAAGGATTAAGAACCGAGAGTTCCACGTCGGTGATCAAGTCTTACTTTTTAACTCTCGGTTGAAGATCTTCTCGGGCAAGTTGAAGAGCCGCTGGTCTGGTCCATTCACCGTCGCCAAAGTCTTTCCATATGGCACCATTGAGCTTTCTCAGCCAAATGGGCCAAATTTCAAGGTGAATGGCCAGCGTTTAAAGCTGTACTTTGGTGAGGACATCTCTCATAAGATGATTCCATCCCTCACCATGTTTCCCATGAACTAAATTTGGGTCGAGTCAGGCTCGTGACTCGGTTATCAAAAACAAGCGCTTCTCGGGAGGCAACCCGTGATCTATCCTTTACTACTTTCATAATAAGTGTAGGGGGAGCCCCGTATGTGTTTGTTGTCTTGTTTCTTGTGATGTGCAGGGATTAAAGCTTCAAAGATCCACTCTTGATGACATTTGACGACCCGTGATCCCGTGTTCCCATCTTCCCGGTTCTATCCTAAACTCTCGTGATTCAATATTTCATATCTTATATGTTCACATTGAAATCACTATAGTTGTCCTTTCCTTAGCAAGATTTAAACAAAGTGCACAATGTCATAAGTGTAGGGGAGTTTACTCCCACATGCTTAAACATTGAGGACAATGTTTATATCAAGTGTAGGGGGACTTCTATCGAAGTAAGTGGTCTTTTCCATGAATTTGCCCTCATTTTAACCGGAAAATTTGATTTTTTCGACATTTTTCAAAATTTTTAATCTATTTTGGCCTAGTTGTATAGTTGTATTTTGCTTTGTTATGGTTATTTTCTTTCCATTGCTAGAATAAATTTTCAATAAAGTGGTTTTAAAATTTTTTCAAAGTCGTGAATATTTTGACTCAACCCGAGTTTACTTATCTAAGTTTACTCTAGCTAGTATCCTTAACGTGTTTAAGTCAAGTTTAGCTAGGCTTTTATATAGGGAACTTTAAAACGCGAAAGTCTTAACTCTCACGGGTTAAGAACAAGAACTTTTCGCAAATTCCTATAATTGATCCTAGAGAGTTGTTTATCAAGGGAACTTTAAAATGCGATTCCTAAACTCTGAAAAAGTCTAAGAAGTTGCAAGATCCTATAGATGACTCGAAAACCCAAAACTTTGATTTAATAGGCTAAGCATCCACGAGTCTCATTCCTTGAGATTTTAAACTGTGGAGGACGAGAGATGATAGAGTCAATTATAAGCTTGGTATTCTTTCGTGAATTTATGTGAGTTAATTATGAGCCTATTCTCCCATCGCTTGTAAATAAATTTATCTGCAATAAATAAGGTTGTACGATTTGAAAAGTTACTTAGCTTCTAGCCCAAGATCGTTTAAAAGTTGCTCGGTATTAATTAGATTTCATAGCCAAGGCGTAACTTATTGAAGCCGGATGCGAAGATTGGCGAGTCCGAAAAGGCCCCAACAAGGCATGAGGGCTACATTTTGTTGCTAAAGATCCAAAAGTGATGTGAAGAATCATTTATCGAAAATCAATATGAAGGATCAAGACACACGACGAAAAGCAAATACTCCCTAAAAGATCATGGAGAAGTCTATCCAAAAAGGCCCTAACAAGGTATGAGGATAAAAAGATCCAAGTCCTAAAAGGAGGCGGATCGTTGTATATTAAAGTCCAAAATAAAGATTGGAGAAAAATGAAGAAGTCGTGGTCCAAAGATGAAGAATATCTCAAAACTTCAAGTGAAGAAATTCCTATTATGAAGAGAAGACCATCATTTCAAGAACGTCTCTCAAAGATTTGAATTATGAAGTCGCTGCCAAATATCGGTCCGAGAAAGGTCTCAAATCGTGAAGCGAGTTATGCCAAGATATGAACTTTAAGAGGTCCCGAGAAGCAGTTTTAAAAGATTTTGTCCTTTAGCTAACTATTGATTAAATCGTCCACTTTATTTTTGGCCTAAATAACTATCGAAATAAGTCAAACAATGCATCCTCGTGATCATTCAAGACAAAAATAAAATATAAGAGATACACCTAGGAATAAGGGAGTCTAAGTGAATAATTGGCCCACATGAATTCGTGTTAGTTTGCTAACTTATAATAACAATGATCTCGTTTTTAAGCTTGGTACGGGGAACGCGAAACTTGAGGATGATAAACGTTCATGGCAGCCAAAACCCAATGTAAGTCTTTGATTTCTTGACTTATTTTTATCTTTTTATCTTCCCTAAATGTTTAGTATTTAATAAAGGCCAAGGTGGGTTATTTATGATGGAAAATGTAAACCATGATTTAAAATTATTGCATTGCATGAGGGCATTGCAATGGTCAAGTGTAGGGATTTAATAAGTGTGAAAACACTTATCCTTTTACCACTTATTTCCAATAATAACATGACCAAAACGTGTATTTTATGTCGTAAAAGTCGGAATTATGCGTGGTTTGTGTTTTTATTATGTTTTAGGACCCAAAAGATGAAAAAGGAAGAAAACACGGGCTTTCACGGGCTTTTATCGAAGAAAAACGAGAAAAGACGAAGTCAAGAGATCAAAAGTGCTTAGAGAACGGATGTCCAAGATCTATTCTGAAGATTTATCGAGGAAAAAGTCTAAGGACGGAGGTTTAATGAAGTCGAAGAACTTAAGTCTAAATTTAAAGAAGAAAATTGTAACACCCCACTTGGATAAGTGGACCGTTACGTGTATTTATGGCGTGTCATCAAAGCATAAGGTAAATGTCCTAAAACATTAACTGACCATAAAGGAATACCGGAATCAAACATCGGTAATCCAAACATAAGCCCAAAACATGAAAAGTAAAATACTGGAGGAAAGGACTAAACAATGTCCAAATAAGCAGAATAATGTAAGAAATGCATAAAGTAAGAAGTCTGGATAGCTTCCATCCAAATGCACATGCTCTCAGAATCCTAAGAGCGTCCTGGTGTACCTGCCGTTAGAACATGAAAGGAACTACGGCTGAGCATAACGCTCAGTGAACGGATATAAAGCATGATAGGGAATTACTAAAATGAAACAGATGATAAAATACTGGAGCTGTAAGACTAATAAGTAAAGTTGCAGCGGAAATCTGTGTATAATCTGTAAAGCCTGAATTATAATTAATAAAGCTGAACTTTTATCTGTTAAAATCTGAAAACATGCATTTACTGTAATTTAATTGCCAGAGCTTATATAGGTCATGTGCTGTAACAACGTTGCATGAATAACTGGAGGGGTGACCTCGTCATGCTATAGAGGGGTAACCTCTAAATAACTGTGCTGGGTGGAGGGATCAGCTCCAATGTGAAGGATGTAGAGCACACACCACATTCACCTGCTAAACTGTAAACTGTAGCCTAGGATGCATCCATACGCCCCACTAAACATACTGATAAACTGGCCAAACTGAACATGAGTGGGACGATGCAGGATATCACTCTCCTGCATGTGAGTCACGACACCGGTGCCTCTAGTGCCATGGTTACGGTACCTCCGTAACTAGTACATAAACTGGTCATGCTTGTATATAATGCTCAGGCAATTTAACTTAATTATAAAACTGATTTCTGATAAAACTTATAACATATAATTGGGGAAGACATTTGGCTGCAGACGGGAAGTCCTAATCATGCATAGGAAAAAAAGTCCTTACTGAAAGGACGGAAATCCGTACCTTGTGTCCTGAACGGAAAAGAAGAACGAAAGGAAGTCCTACTCCGCTCTCACTAATGCTACATAAAAGGGTACGTGTATAAGTATACTGTTTACTGCGCACGTAACTGATTATAGTTTGTCCCGACTTGTTTTATATGTTTTAGTCTTGTTTTACTTATTTTAATGTTATACTGGATTTATCATGTGTTTTAAGTGTACTGATTAAGTATTAACTGGTATTCTTGTATAATTATACTTGTAGTGTAATAATAAGTAACTTTCTAACAATAGCAGGTTTCCATAAATAGTAAGTTTACAAAATTGGAAGATTCCATAAATAGTAATAAGCTGATTTAATAAGTATAAAATATGAGTCGAAGCTTAATGAACATATTTTAATAAGTCATGATTTAATAAGCCAAAATTAATGAAGTCTAACTTAATAAATAACTTTAGTATATCATGAATTTATCGTTAATTATTAGTTAATAATATGTCATGATTTATAATTAATAATTAATTAATAATATTTCATGAGTCATAATTGATTATTAATTAAGCCTTAAACTTATAAGCGCTTTGTAATAAGTTGTGATATAATAAGCTAAAAATTAATAAGTCAAAATTAAATAAGCCTAACCTAATTAAGCCAATTTAAATAAATTAGACATGATGATACTTGCTACCCGTTGTATCCCGTTCATCTTTTCTTTTCTTTATAACTCGGCTCGTAAAAAAAATACAACTTGCGGCTTAAATTCAATTATAGCAAAAGAAGAAAAAAAAAAAAAAAAAAAAAGAATTTTTATACCACTAAAACTTGCGGCTGACCTCCATTCATTTCTTTTATTATAATAATCTCTCGACGAACGTGCCACACCAAAAGGAATGTAATTCCTTTTCTCTTCTATTGCATTCTTTTTTTTCTATCACCTCGACGAACGTGCATAACCACAAGGTTTTTCATTCCTTTGTTGCAAGTGACGGCGCTTTTTTTTTTCTTTGAAAAATATGCGGCTGCCAACAACCAAGTAGGATTTTGTTTTATTTTATTAACTTGGTAAATGATTAAGAGGTTTTGTTAGTTGTTCTTTTTTTTTCAAAATGGGCCGGGTCTTGGGCCTTTTTTTATAAAGTTTAAACATGAAACCCATTTATTTTAGTGTTAACATAATAACTTGTTTTCTCGTGTATTATATATTCGCGTACGTATTTGCGCTTTAAATTTCGTAAATGTATTTATTTATTTCCTGAAAATGAATACACACATAATACTGAATAGCTAGTAAGTAATTTACTAACTTATAATTATTTTCTGAATGAATAAATTACGCCTCGATATTAATTAAAATTGGGACTGCGTGATTCCTGTTAACGTTTAATTATTTCTATAAAATAAATAATTCATCTGTAATATTTTCTGAGACTAAATACTTATTATCTGAATAAACTGTAATGTTAATAGTATTTAAATAAACTGGGATTGCGTATTTAATTTCTGCGTTTATATCTCTGTCTAATAATTAATATTTATATAGTTTATTAAAATTAAACTGCGTATTTAAATATTCTGATTTTTAAAAACGGGTTTTACAATTCTTCCCCTCTAAAAACAATAATTCGTCCCCGAATTAAAGATACGACTATACTGGGTTTTACAATTCTTCCCCTCTAAAAAGGAGAAATTCGTCCTCGAATTAAAGGTATAAGCTGATGAAGTTATAGGAACTGAAAGAACACGTAGACTGAAAAGACAATTAAGCTGAAGGATAAATTGTCTTCTAATTAAGACATAAAGCTGCTGATAGGTATAAACCTGACATGACTGAAATGATCATGTAACATGACATGGCTGATGAGGACATGGAACGTAACCTGACAGAAAGAACTTAACTGGATTTATTGAAGGAAAAAAAAATGATGAGAGGTCCGGATGGACTCCTCTGTTTCAAGTAGCTTCCCGCTTGAAACGATTTCCTTCAAGGGTCTAAACATAAAGAAAATCTTGGTCCTGATGACCCTGTCCTGACGATGCTGAATAGTTTCTGGTTCCATATTTAAGATGGATTTTTTTTTGAAGCTCATAAAATGAATAAGCTATAGTATGTAGGATACATGAAACGGTACGTACAAATATCCTGAAAAGATGCCATTTATATCTCTGAGCAAGCTGCTAAAAACATATAGGGACGAACTACGTGAACAATTGTGAACGTACTACGTGAGCAATTATGAACGTGGTTCACGATTATATGAGGAATGATGGGCATGGAATATATTGTGCCCAATGATACATGAAACATACTGTGAACGTGATGCTAGGACATATCATGAACATATGCTGACTGAGGAAAGAATGACAAACGATATGACCTGAGACGTGAAACGTCTGCCTGGGTATGGAGAAGCTCTGCTAACTTGAGTCTGGTTTCTTAAGCTTTCTGTATCCGTCTTCGGTAATCAACCGTGAAACGTGTATTGCGAAATGGCACACGAACTTGAATGTGAACAATGTTACGAACGCTAATATGAGCTTAAATCATGAGATAGCACAAAGCATGAACTAAAACAGCATCATACTGCAAATGAGACTTAAATGTTAAAGTGGAAATAAACGTGAACGTAAATGTGAACGTACATGTGATTGTGAACATGAACGTGAGCGCGATTCGCGAACGCTAATTTCGACCTGACAAGATTGTTGATGAAATGCTTTGGAATCATACGACCTATTGCTGAATTTCCTACAGCATGTCGGTGTCCTATCTTGAACCTGAGGTATGTCAGGCATCCAGATATGAACATAGTTGCATCAATTATGTTATACTGCTTCTATCAAAATTCTGCCTGGGATTACGGTACCTTCTGGTGGAATCTGAGTGATTAGTCATGAAAGAATTTTGAGTCTGGGTAAAGTAGATCTATCGTAGCGTAGGATCTTATGGAATACAAAATTTTAGTGTAGGTCCTCTCGTTTATGCGAAAGCTTAGCCATAGAAAGCTAATCATGAGAACTTTCAGCAATTTCTGCGGTAGTAGCCAACTGAATTCTAGAAATTTTGTACTTCGTTCACCAGCGTCGGTCGTGACCATCCGGTGATGTCCTTCACCTTCGCAGGATTGTCTGAAATTCCTTTCTGCTGAAATAGTGTGGTCCAGAAATGCCACCTTGTTCTACTGGGATTCATATCTAGAAAGCTGCGTATATGATTTTTCTCCTATCGTAGAATCTATACAACGGTGAGAAGATGATTATCTTGTACCTCTATAGAATTTAGAAGATCAAAATGTTATCAAGGTACATACTGACGGTTTTGTCTGCGAAGTCACAAAAAAAATTTATTCATAAATTTCATGTTATAGCTGGAGCATTAGGGAGCTCAGAAGTATAATTTCAAATTTTTAGAGTGAATGTAATAAGTCTCTCTCACCACTGATAGTGACATGATCATGAATTGTTCTGAAAAATATATAAGAAGTCATAGCAGATCATATAAACCTGCTATTGAAAAGTTACCTCCAAGCTGGGTAGAATTCAAAACTACTTGAAGCATAAGCGAAAGGAGATGAGTGTTGAAGACTTAGTTGTTCGTCTTCATATTGAAGAGGACAACAAGCAGGCTCAGAAAAACACTTATACACCTGATTCTGCTAAGGCAAATATGGTTGAGCATGGTTCGTCTTCTTCAAAGTCTAAAGGCAAGAGCTTTGGAAAATGGAAGAATGACAAGAATAGCAAAGGGAAGTCGGAGTACCGTGCTCCTAAAGCTCGTATTGTGAAGCAGAAGTTCGAAGGAAATTGCTTCAACTGTGACAAGCCAGACCATCGTGCTGCTAATTGCAAAGCGCCGAAGCGGGTGACTCCACGCGAGGCAAATATGGCGAATGATAATGTGGACATGATTGCTATGGCGTCTGATGTCGTTGCCATGATCTCTAAAGTTAAACTGGTAGGTTCTAATAACAGTGATTGGTGGGTTGATACTGGGGCAACCCGTCATGTGTGTGCTGATAAGAGTATGTTTCACTCTTTCAGAGCGGTTGACAATGGAGAGAAGCTCTACATGTGTAACTCTGCGACTGCTGATATCAAGGGCGAAGGAGATGTTATTTTGAAGACGACATCCGAGAAAGAGCTCAAGTTGACTGAAGTGTTGTATGTTCCGGAGATTCGTAAGAATCTTGTGTCCGACTGGCTTTTGAATAAGTTTGGTTTTCGTCTTGTTTTCGTCTTGTGTCGAAGCCAAACTTACAAGATCATATTTCAAATCGGTTGAACGAAAAACCGAACCACTTGATATGATACACACAGACATATGTGATTTGAAATCACTACCCACAAAAGGTGGCAATAAGTAATTCATCACGTTTATTGATGATTGCATAAAGTTCTGCTACGTTTACTTGTTGAAAAGTAAAGATGAAGCTACAGACAAGTTTGTTCTATATAAAACCGAAGTTGAGAATCAACTTGGTAGGAAAATCAAGGTGGTACGAAGTGATACAGGAGGTGAATAAGTGTCTCCTTTTGTTGATCTATGTGCTAAACATAGAATTAGACACGAGTTCACTGCTCCTTATTCACCTCAACAAAACGGTATTGTCGAAAGGAAGAACTGTACCTTGAAAGAAATGGTTAATGCTACGTTGTTAAGCTTTGTTTTGAGCTAGGACATGTGGGGGGAAACCATTCTAACAGCTACTTATCTTTTAAACAAGATACATCGTAAAGATACAGAGGAAACCCCATATAAACTGTGGATGGGAAGAAAACCATCATACCAGTACTTACGAGTGTGGGAGTGTCTAGCCAAGGTAGCTGTGCTGACACCTAAGGCCCAAACAATTGGACCTAAATATGTGGATTGTATATTTGTTGGATATGCTAAGAATAGCAGTGCTTATTGTTTCATTGTACATGATTCGAAAAATTTAGATATACACAAGAACACAGTAATGGAATCAAGGAATGCTTCTTTCATTGAATTCATATTTCCTTGTTTAAATAAGGAAACTGGAAGCACATCTAGAATAGATGATACAGTTGTCCAAGATAAGAGACAACGAGATGATAATGATCTCCAAGATGAGAGGCAAGATCAACCCGAGGAAGAAGAGGTTAAACCTAGAAGAAGCAAACGGGCGAGAACCGAGAAATCATTTGGACCTGATTTTGTTTCTTTTATGGTAGAAAATAAACCCACTTCTTATCAAGAAGCGGTAAATTCTTAGGAAGGGCCTCGATGGAAATAAGCGATTAACAGTGAAATAGAGTCTATTTTACAAAATCATACTTGGGAGCTCGTGGATTTACCTCCTGGTTGTAAACCACTAGCTTATAAATGGATCTTTAAGAAAAAGATGAAAGCTAATGGCAGCATTGAAAAGTACAAAGCAAGATTGGTAATCAAAGGATTTAGACAACGCGAAGGTCTAGATTATTTTGATACTTATTCGCTTGTTACGCGAATAACTTCTGTTAGAATGATTCTTGCTATTGATGCATTAAGAAATTTAGAAGTTCACTAAATGGATGTGAAAACGGCTTTTCTAAACGGAGATTTAGAAGAAGAAATATACATGAACCAACCCGAGGGTTTCATGGCTCTTGGACAAGAGAGCAAAGTTTGTAGGCTGGTTAAGTCATTGTATGGCTTAAAGAAAGCTTCTAAACAATAGCATCAAAAGTTTGATCATGCCATGCTAGAGGGTGGTTTCAAAATTAATGAATGTGACAAGTGTGTTTATGTCAAAGACACAAATAATGGATATGTAATCTTGTGTCTTTATGTTGATGATATGCTTATCGTTGGCAGTAATGACAAAATGATCAAGTCTACTAAAGACATTTTGAAATCAAAGTTTGACATGAAAGACATGGGTTTGGCGGATGTGATATTTGGAATAAAGATGATACGAACTCAGAGTGGACTAGCATTAAGTCAAGCACATTACGTAGACAAAATTCTTAATACTCGTAATGCGGGAGATTCCAGCCTAGCTAGAACTCCAATTGACACCACTTTACATCTATCTAAAAATAGAGGCGAGGGTGTTTCCCAGTTAAAGTATTCAAGAGTTATTGGCATGTTAATGTTTTTGTTGACAGGTACCCGACCTGACTTAGCATATGTTGTTAGCAGACTAAGTAGGTATACTAGTAATCCAAGTAATGCACATTGGAAAGCTATAACTAGGTTACTTCATTATTTGAGATACAGTCATGATTATGGACTGAATTATGCTAGATATCCAGCTGTTATTGAAGGATACAGTAATGCAAATTGGATATCTAACATAAAGAATTCTAGATCGACTAGTGGATATGTATTTACACTAGGAGGGGCCGTTATATCTTGGAAGTCTTCCAAGCAAACTGTAATAGCTAAGTTCACGATGGAATCAGAATTTATCGCTTTAGATAAATGCGGAGAAGAGGCAGAGTGGCTACGTCAATTCGTAGAGGACATACCCAGGTGGCCTAAACCGGTAACGACCATTAGTATACATTGTGATAGTCAATCGGCAATTAGCAGAGCTCATCGCATAATGTATAATGAAAGGTCTAGACATATCCGTCGCCGACATAATTCGGTACGATAGCTACTCTCAACAGGAGTTATCTCAATTGACTATGTGAAGTCAAAGGATAACATCGCGGATCCGCTTACGAAAGGCTTAAACAGGGAGTTAGTTAGTAAGTCGTCTAAAGGAATGGGACTAAAGACCTTGAAGGAATGAGTTTCTATAAAGGAAAACCTAACCCAGTTGACTGGAGATCCCAAGATCTGGGTTCAATAGGACAACCTAATCATAGAAATGTGGGGGAAGTCACGTCAATGTGGGGGAAGTCACGTCAATGTGGGGGAGTTACTTAATACAGTAACTTTCCTAGTCCATTCCTAGAACAATTTGACTTATTGAGAGGTTAAACATATGGCTTAAATGATTCAGAAAGAAATCATAAAGCATGATGATTCAAGATGAAATCATAAAACATATGTTTTTAATGATTCAAGATGAAATCACCTATGTGAGAGAGAAGTAGGGGTCGCTTCAAAGGAAATTGTGGGGGCGCAATTTCTAAGAGCTCTTACAGAACCAGGCTAGTGTTCATGACCATAACGAACACGACTATGAGGACTTGACAATGTTAGGAGAGTCTTGTGTGAGTGTGTATTGTCGTCTACGTAAACAGAGGCTAAGCTCAAAGACATCACGTCTACTTAGATCTAGGAGACTAAGTGCATCTCACAAGGGAAGGTTCAAAGGGTCACACCTACCTATCCTATGCAAGATTCAACTGTTGGAATTTTATTGAAACTTATGTGTATTACGACCGATCTCTATTCATGTGGGGGATAGTTGGAAAGTATTGTTGGCAAAATGACTTTTGACCAACTTTGGACACAATTATGTATATGTATGTTTCATATATATTAGTGATACTGTTGAGTCTTAGGATCTAGACTCATCTGGGATATATAACAATGATTGTAATGCACAGCGGAACATAATAACAAACACAATCAAAGTTATGAACAAGGCTTTCTTATTCATAAACTGCTTACTAATAAGCTTCTAACTACTACTCCTGGCGCCTAACAGGCTTGACACCAGGAGGAACGCATACACACCTTTAGTTTACATTGTATATGAATGAATGAATCACCATGTGTGCCTAATCCTCTTTATATAATAGAGGTACTAGGGTTACATCACAACCCTAGCTTACTTACAAAGCTACCTATTTATTATTAAGTCCTTCATCTTCTTTTGTCATATCAACTCAAGATATATAAGTCCCAACAATCCTCCCCTAGTTGATTTGACAAAACCAGTAAGCACAAGCTTCCCTTGAAGCTAATATAGATGAAGGCTAAGCTTCCCCTTGATCCATGCATTCTTCCCCTTTTTGTCACATCAACTCAAAAGGGATCGTCTTCCCCTTAAGAAGTGCATGTCGAATCCATTAGGTTCCTTGGAGTGATCACTGATGAAGAAAATCAAGTATAACAAATTTTATGAAGAAGTGAAATCTCCCAAACTTGTGTCTTATATCATCTCAGTTTTTATTACATGGGACTGGTAACCCCCACAACTATAAGCCAACTGTTAGCTACAACAATATATTTAATCCAACGATAAGGTGTATTGCTCACCTATCAGTTTTTGTTACATACGGTACTGGTAATGTAACACCCCCAAATTTATACAACTCAATACAGCGGAAGACTAGTTGGTGTTACGGGATAGCACATTACTCACATCATAGACAACGCTTAAAAGTCGCGTCGTTTTAATAATAAAGCATTTCCATTCATAAATATCAAAGTTACATAGGTCCCAAATCATTTGTATTTAATACAGGTTTTACAAAGCATTTGAATGGAAATAAGTATTTAGGTGCGGGCCATGATTCTTGTTGTCTTCCCGAGAATTACCTTCAAGTACCTGAGATAAAACATGTTAAAAGAAAAGGTCAGCGATAATGCCGAGTGAATTCATAGAGTTTAATAAAATCCATCAATATAACATCGGTATAAAATTATTACCGAAAATCATTTTGTACAAATCATTGTAATAGGCCATGAAATAGCCAAAGCCATTTTATACAAATCCTTATCGAAAATCATAATATAGGCATTTGCCTTCAAAATCATTATACGAGCCAATGTCGTAAAAACATCATACAATACGTTTTATAACGTTGTATAAAGTTAAATAAAAACCGTTATATGAATATGGTTATGAAAACCAAAACACGAACATAATATCAATAGTAAGACCCCATATTGCTAGTCAGGCAATATATCGTAATTCGGTGCGTATAACAGTATTTCGTTAATTTGGATTATTATAAGCCGCATGACATTGTTACCTTACTACAACAAAAAACGGGTAGCTAGCCCGAAACTCATTTGCCCATCTAAATTAGCGTGTCGTCACAAAGGTCACGCTATGTAAATCTTCTCATACATAAATTCGCTTACCAATCAATGTGGCACGACGGGGATCAACCGTCAAGGCGCGAACTGGGGTGATCGTCCCCAAATAGTACTATTATATGCATAAGCGTCTACCAAATCCCGGTAGTTCACAATTCATGCTAATGGGACTTTTAGTGACATAACCTAACTTTAATAATCCATTTTATTTCATCTATCGGGTCATTTAATCATTCATCGGGTCATACAATCATTCGGGTCCAAATCAATAAACAAACAATCGGGACAACTAGTGTCCTATTTCATAAAAACTAACATGTTATGTCCCTCGCGGGTTTATCAAACATTTCATAAAAATATTTAAAAGAGTGCGAGGCTATGAACTCACGTGGATGTGGGAAAGCGGTTATCGGCGATTCGGATGTACGGTACGTGCTTCAATCACGGAAACCTAGACAAATAATACTCGTCTTAGACTCTTGTCCAATGACTTTATAAAAATAACAATTATGTATACATATGATGATTATATATATATGATGTTCAAGTGGGTTTACATATTCTCATTTACTCATTTTAGTGTTATGTGTTGATAACTTTTATACTAGTTTACTAGTTTTACCTATTTACATATTTTAGGTCCAATAAGCCTATTATAAGTCCATTAACTTGTATTAATCCATTTCATACTTGTATTATCAGTATTTATACTTTACATGTTGGACCCAAATGGGTTAAGCCCAATAAATAAGTTTATAAGTGTTTTAGCCCATTTTGTTGTATTATTAGTCCAATAACGTTAACTTAGCCCGTTAATATCCGTATGTTATATAGTTCGGGTTTTATCGGTTTTTACTTGTTATATATGTTTATATATCAGTATATGAGTTTATAAAAGTTTACATTAGACGGGTCCAAACGTCTAAGTTTTATTTAACAAAAACGTTAATTTTACGGCAATAGCCGAAAAAGTCGTAAAAATCATGTTTATAGTTTTATAACTTATAAAACTTGTCAAACTACCATTTTTATAAAATGTCCATTTATTTATCCTTATACATATTTATATAAATTTATTATATGAGTTAGTGGGTTTTAATTCACATTTTATACTATTTTTATTTGAGTGCTTATATAGTACTATTATACTTTAATTTCCCAAAATCTGATTTTTACTTTCACTTTCACCATTTTTACCATATCTTGAGTTATACAAGGAGATAGAAGCTCATTTTTGGACACCATAAACTACATGATATGTGCTACAATTAACTTAGTTTTAGCTAATGCTCAATCCAACTCTAAATATCCTTAAGAGTCCGTCCAAAACTGACTATTCAGATCGGTACTCTAAACTTGTTTTGAACATATCTCACTCATTATAATGATTCCATTGTATGGACAACTCTCACATGTGTATGACATCTTATACTTACTGTATATTTATTCTACTTTGCCATTTTATCAGTTTAACTTGTGGTTAGTTACTGTTTTTATACAGCCAACAATTTAAGCAAGATTTTAACCTTGTTACTTATGGTTTTCCATCTTTTTAACCATATTTATCAACACCAAATCCCCACACAATACTTTTATCATCATATAATCATCATATACATATACAATAGGAAAGAAAATACATGATTACATAATCAAAATAACAAGAGGATGAGGAGAACAATCTTTATACCACCATGATGATGTAGGTTATGACCAAGATATGGATTTTGATGGAGAAACTTATGATAAACCAAGACCATCTTCAAGACCACCATTCTTCAAGAACTCCTTGTGGAAAATCAGCCCCAAGACTCCATAGAAACTTCTTCTTGTATGTTAAAACTTGCACCAATCTTCATCTCTTTGAATGGAGATTAACATATGTTAATTATAACAAATGTTTGTGGTTAAAGTTTGATCAAATGGGGTGGATGGTGATGGAGTGGGACGGCATTATTGAGAGAGTGAGAGAGTTTTTGAGTTGTTTGCATGAGTTGCAAATGAGAAGTGGTTTAGTTTGATGGTTTTGCTAAGTTGGTAGCTTACTTTGTAAGCTTATGCTTACAAGTGTAAGTAGTAAGCTACCACTTTGACACATCAAGTGGTGTGTGTCAATGTTTGGCCGTCCCATGTTAGTGGGGTGGGGCAAGATTTATCTTGTCTCATCCCACTAATTTACGGGTATTCCTCGATTCTAGTTTCCTCGATTTGCGTGCCCTCGGGTCGTTTTACAAAACGTTTTTATAAATTATGAATCAACGGCACAAAACGAATCTAATAAAAATTGTCTCATCAAAAACGGAGTTCGAAAACGTAAATACGTAATCCTAAGGTTTCCGGTTTAGTCGTAAAGGACGTTAAATTAAAATCGTAAGTCCTAATCTCTTCTCGTAAATTTGTGAGTTTATGAACCAACACAAATTTAAAATCTCAAAATAATATTCACGGATAAATTTATTTTCTGAAATGTCGGACTGTCACCAAAACGGTGTATGTAAACGTAAGCACGTAACGTAGAATCCTCCGGTTTAGACGTAGTCGATGCTCCTTCAAGACGAAAAATCCAAATTTCTTCCCAAAAATAAGTGAGTTCATAATATAACATTAAAATAATGTTTTTAAATAATATCTGAGAATAAAATATCAACCATAAATTGACGGATTGTCACAGGTAACCTCCACAACTATGAGCCAGCTGTTAGCTATAACAATATATTTAGTCAAAATGACAAGGTGTATTGCTCACCTACAATTTTTGGTACATGGAAACTGATAACCTTCACAACTATGAGCCAGTTGTAAGTTGTAACAATATATTTAGTCCAAAGACAAGGTGTATTGCTCACCTAATTGAGATATAAGAAGAAAACAAATTTGTGAAAATCAACTCCAACATCAAATAAGCAATAATCAACTGTCTTCGTCAAGGAACCATAACTCACAAGTAGGAACCATAGGCTAACCATCTCTTGAATCATGAACTCAGTAGTATAGATCATCCACTCCTTCAGTATGAAAAAGACATGCTTATTATAATAACATGTAATAAAATGTCTTTGTATAATTCTTGTAATCAATATATGCATGGCGATCACATGCAATGGCCGATAGTCTTAGTGAGCTCTGACGGATCAACCAGAAACCACTCGATGGTTATGATCATGTTAATTTTGTGATGATCATATCATGAACTGTATGGTATCATATGCCCCCCAAATATTTGTAAAAGAGCGTGTAACTGTTCCAATCAAGAATTATAGCATAAACTGAACTTTGGAAATGAACCATATACCTCTTCATTGTTCAAGATCACCAGTAGGAACGACCAGGAGGAAACGACCAGTAGGAACCTACCAGGAGGAACCGACCAGTCGGAATCGACCAGGAGGAACTGACTAGTAGCAAGAAATAACCAACCAGGAGAAACAAATAGTTTACCAATAGGAAATTTGTACATAAATAATCAGCAACACTTTCTCTGTCACTGAACTGCTGCTAAAAATAATTTCCTCCAGTTGCATCTCAAAAACCCTTTTTTTTTCTTCTTCTTTTTTTCCTCTTTTTTTTGATTCAGAAGTTAGGCATTTGGTACCATGCTTTATAGGTTCCCTTTCTCCTTTAAGAGAGCTTCACAATGAGTATTATTATTGATTCATATTGTAACTACATTTTTTTTCTCTTTTTTTTGATTCAGAAGTTAGGCATTTGGTACCATGATTTATAGGTTTCCGTTCTCCTTTAAGAGAGCTTCGCAATGAGTATTATTACATTTGGTACCATGATTTATATTGTAACTAGGTTTTCCCAACAGATACTTTATAGGTTCCCGTTCTCCTTTAAGAGAGCTTCGCAATGAGCCTTTATGTGTCCAAAATGAAGCTGATGTGAATGAGATATCGTGTCTCAAAGTTAGGCATTTGGTACCATGCTTAAAGAGAAAAAATAGTTTATATTTTATCCCACATCGGTGGGATGAGTAAACTGGAAGGGAGTCTATTGTGTATAAATAGAGGCCTAATTTCATTTTTTTTCACACATCAAATCAATAAGTATTATTATTGATTTTCAGCATACTGAGAGTACGCATCTGAATAAGGTGATATTTCAGGCAGTTTTGAAAAGTCCGACAGTACAACTTACTGTTTCGGCTGTTGTACCCTGGGAAACAGACGACGAATCTGTTTTAAGGGAAGCGTGTCAAACACGTGACTCGGCTCTTTAGCTCTAGCGTATCTTACGCGTGCCTCGACTTGCTGGTGATTTTGTAAGTCTTTTTATTATTTTATTGTTTTGTTTAATTATCGTTTATAATTATGTCGTTTTAGTTTTACTGCTTTCGTTATTACTGTTATTTATTTTCTGTCTTCATATTTTGTTAGTTTTATTAATTGTAATCTGTTTTTAATAAAAGTATACATCGTTTCTCACATTGTAAATTAATATGTTATAATTACAATTGTCATTATGCAAAAAGTAATATAAAGAAATTTGAAAAAAATAATATTTTTATTAAATGTATGTTTTTTGTCAGTAGATTATAATTATAAGATTGAATGCGTATTTGATCTTACAAGAAGTGCAAACTCTCAACCTTTTGTCTCTAGAAAAAGAAAGATTTTCAACCGATCGAACACTGGTCTTCTGATAATGCATTTGTATATTAATGAAAAACCGCGATTTAATGTGTTATTCTCTGCGTTTCAATTTAATTGTTCACTATTGACTTTTTTATTCGATTATGACCGTAATTTTATTAAATATAATATTTAACATAAAATATATGTACGGACTGAGTTTTTAAATGTGTTTTTATTCGTATAATTTTCATTAAATATTTTATAAAAAAATTCTGATTAAAATTAACTTCAGAAATTAAAAATAAACGAGTAAATTAAAACTGAGAAAGTATTATAGTTAATTACAAATACCAATACAAAAATGCTACTAGTATATAGATTATATAGTCTAGTGATATAGGATGAGTTGTTATAATAGTCTTGGCCCATAAAAAGGTATTTGCATCTCAAGGTGTGGAAACTCTACTTGGTATTACAGTATCGAAATTAAAAATGTGGTCCACTATTTGATCCATATATATTATGGGTGCTATCATGACCTTTTGGCCTTTATAAAGTGCTTTTACTTCTTTGACCATTTCGTAATATTAACAAATCACTGTCATATATAAAAAAAATGTTTAAATCTTGTTTCAAAACTTAAAACAGTATTAAATGAGTTTCTTTAGACTATGGGTGTTCAATGTTTGGTTTGACATCGAACAAATCGAAAAATAAATCGGACCGAAATCAAACAAAATCATATCAAAATTTTTAGTTGGTGTATGGTTTGGTTTGAAATCGAACCGAAGTATTTAATTGGTGTTTGGTTTGGTTATGGTTTAACAAAAATAAAACCAAACCAAATCGAAAAAACCAAATAACTCTATACACATGAAATGTTTAACCATATATGCATATATTCTATCTTATTATTCTAAATAGTTATCTTTTAAACTAATTATTCATCAGATTAAATATTGATATATATACCGAGCAACTGAACATTGGTTTACCTACTTGATTCAAATACATTCTCATATATTAAGTAAATTTGAAGGTACACTTGTGTTTGGATGCGCAGAGATAGACTATTTAAGTTAATGAGTCTGGAGAGTTTCTTCAAAAAAAATTACCTTATTTCGCCTCCATTTATTTTTGTTAAGTTCTAAACTCTTTAGGTTTCTTTAAAAAAATTGTTGATTTACTTGAGCACTTTTAAAGCTTATAATTTGTTATTTTTACATAAACTTTTTAGGTTATAATTTGTTATTCTTACTTAAATTATAAAGGTTATTATTTGTAACTTATAGATTATATATTGGAGTTTACTTGAATTTGGTTTTCTTGGTTTAAACCGAAACTAAATCAAATTTTAAATTAATTTATGATTTAGTTTTATCAATACTATAATTGGTTTGACTTGAGATTTTGATTTTGACTTTAAAAATTTCAAACCGATTAACTCGAACCATAAAACCCACAAACTCAAAAACCAAACCAATGGACACCCCTACTTTAAACTATAATACTCGATCAACACAATATAAAATATTGAATTGGATGAAAACAAGATTAAATAAAACACACACATACAAGCAAATTAAGACTATTGTATATTATCGCTGCTATATACGGATAATCGTCCGACTTCTATAAATGTAAATGATCATCATGTGTCATATTTTTTCCGCAAAATGTTTTAAAATGTAGTCCTCAGGGATGGAGCCAAAGGGTCATGTGACACTTATAAATTTTTTGATATAATGTTAATTTAAAAAAAACATCGATTTTTTTCATATAAATCTTAAATGCAATCGATGGATCGAAATGTATTTCTACTATTATATAATTAATATAATTGAATGTTTTTTAATATATAGTATATTAAGGTTCAAAAATTTGTGCCTCTAGTCAAATTTATTTCTGGTTTTGTTTCTGGTAGTCATGAAAAGATATAAGTATATAAGTTAGCTTATGTTTATGTTTGGTAAAAATAACTGTAAGTTGTAAACTGTAAGTTGTAAGTTGTTAACTGTAAGCCGTAAGTTGTTAGTTATAAAGTTGTTAACATTAGCTATAAGCTGTATTGTTTTTCAATAAAAATGTTTGATAAATTAGCTGTTAACTGTAAAATTAAGATGTAAAACGATTTAAAAGAATATATTTATATAAATTATAATAAGTTTGGAGGATATATAAGTGATTATAGCTTCTAAAAAGCTAGTTATTTAAAAAGTTGTATGAATCAGTTTTTCATTTAAGAGCTACTTGTTTAAAATAAAAAGCTAACAGTTCTAAAAAGTTGTTGCGACAAACAAAATTAGTTACTCCCTCCGTCCCAAAATTATTGTCCCCCGACAAAAAACACACAGTTTAAGAAAAGTACCACCTTTTCAGCTTTCTCTCTTACTTTTTACAGAAAGACAGTTTTACCCTTAACCAATTAATTTAAAACCTTTCAAAAGTTTGTAATTATGAATTCAATTAAGGGTAATCTAGTAATCTCGATCTAAAATTCTTACTCATTTTTAGAAGTTTTATAAGTGGACAATTAATTTTGGACAACCCAAAAAGAAAAGAGAGACTATAACTTTGGAACGGAGAAAGTATTTTAGAAAAAATTATATTTGAAACAAAAAAATAACAACTATTAAAAAAACTTTGAAAAATCTCTTGCCAAAAATACCCTATGTCTAAATATGTCTATTTTATAAACTATATGCCCTTTGTTAAAGATAGATTATGTTGCTATTTAATCTCATAGCTCTTGCTTTCCTTTTGGGGGGCAAAGAATTTGAGGCACTTTTTGATGTATAATTATGCTTCCACGTTGTTCTTAAGAAAATACTGTATTCAATTAGTGTGTGCGGCATTATCAAAGTTTGAAAGGGATGTGTGAACATCGAGATATGAATATTGTTTGTGCAATCGGCACAATCGGCTTTTCTCGAAGAGTAAATGAGCTGTATCAGTTCCAGAAAAAACAAAAGCACAAAAAACGTCATAAATAATGAACTGTAACTGAATATTCTTTTCATCTCAAAATTATTATACTCTGAAACAAAAAGTTATTATAGCTTTCTTTCTATTATTTTAAAATTTTGTAAAAATTATCATTAATAACAGTTTTAAACAAGAATAATATAATAAATTTAATCAAATTTATTATTTATTTTCTATAGTAAACAATTAAATTAAAATATGTAAAAAAAATATGAACAATAAATTTAAAACAAAAGAAGTATTAGTTTTCTAAAAGAGTAAATAATCTGAAGTAAAAAAAAAAATATCAAGTATGTTTAGGCTAGTAAATACACATAGAGAAACTTTTGTTTTTCTTGTTATATTATTGTTTTGACAATATACAAACGACTTTTTATTAGTGTAAAAACACTTTTAAAACTTTTTGCAAAAATTTCTTAATTTTTAAATTCTATTTCATAAACAAAAATATATAAAAGTTCAAATATAATAAATATTGGTGGTTTTAGGGATGAGCATGGGTTCAGAACCGGTGGAACCGGAACTGGAACTGCTGGAACCGAGAACCAAAATTTTGATAAAATCAGGAACCAAGAACCGAACCAAAATATTTTTTGGTTCCAGTTCCAGTTCCGATTCCGGTTCTAGTTCTTTCGGTTCTACCCGTATAAGAACCACCATTTATATAAAAACAAAAACGCCATCGAATATCTTTGGTTTTGAAGTTTTTAATAAGTTGCAACAATGCAAAGCCTATATGTAGATCAACTTTTGGACAAACTAAACAAACTTTGCAGAGACTTGACACGTTAATACTATAAAGTATATGATAATAAAGCATAAAATTGTTAGCATTGTTAGTCTCGTACCAAACTTGCTAGAATCTCTCTTAGTCTTTTAGAACCAACATAATGCAAAAATACCAAAGGAACTAATAATATCGTCATTTGTATACAACAGCAAGTTTATTCACAGACAAAACATGCATACAAAATTACTATATTTTGATAGAATAGAATATAGTTATTCATAACTGCAAACTTGTCAATCACATTCACACGTATGAATAAAAGCATGTATAATCAATCAAAAGTTCAAGTTACATTAAATCATTAATGATATATTCATTCGAATGTAAATGTATGATCATACGAAAAACACTTTGCAATACTAAAATCTAATAAAATAAACATAAAACTTATTTCCTCTTATTTGATAATAATGATGATCGTTTATGTTTCAATGCATAAAAAATTAAAGTTTGAGGTGGTTGGTTTGTTTTTTCTGAAAGTAGGCTAATAGGACTTTTTTTTTTACTATGATATTGGGATTTGAGTCTAAAAATAAATAAAATTATGATTTTTTGTACAATTATTGGGTATTTGGTTCTAAAAACGAGAACTGGTGGAACCGAGAACCAAAAAATCTCAAAATCAAGAACTGGAACTGGAACTTATGGTTCCAGTTCCGGTTCGGTTCTTCGTGGTTCCGGTCCAGTTCTCGGTTCCGAACCGATTCTTCGGTTCTTCTGCTCATCCCTAAGTGGTTTTATTATTTTCAACTATTTTAGGTAATTAGAATTTATCATACATTAATACGATTTATACTCTGTTTAGATCCTAGTTAAGAAAATTATAAAGCACTCGTTAATTATTTTTTTCCACGACAAAAATGTAGTGGTCAAAGGACATGACCCCTTGCGGGAGTCCCAATAATGACGATTTTTCTCAACCATTAAAACCGTTAAAAAAACTTTAAAAAATAGAAATAAAATGAAAGATGAAAGGTTGGCTTGTTGTAGAAAAAGAGCGTTTATATGGTTGGAAAAAGAAAATTGACTTGACGTGAGGTTGAAAAGTGATTGATTAAAGTCTGACCAGACCGAATATTAAAATGGTCTAAAACCTCGGACCGAGACATGATCGAAATAGTCCGGTCTAGTCCGGGTCCGTCCGATCTTGTCCGATCATTGGTCCGGTTCAATCCTATTAAGTATAATCGACGGATTTTTAGTAAGATTCAATTAAACCAGAGATTGAAATGATCAAAAATCTGGACCAAAAATTGGACCGAAATTGTCCGATTCAGTTTTTTGGTCCTGGTCCGAATCGGCGGTCCAAATACTCACGTTTAACGTATCGACCGGAAAATGCAGATGGTGGGTTGGCTTATAGTGAGTAGCCTGATTCCTGAGAGATGTGACATCGGAAAAAAAACCGGCAAGTGCAACGAAGTAACCTGATCTTAAAATAACGGATTATTTAATGGGATAAAATCGGGAAAAATCTTGCTTTTGTGAAGTAGTCATTTGTCTTCTTGTCAGAGAGCTGTTTCCAACTTTGCATATCAAGAATCAGCGTATAATTTGACGCATCTTAAATCTATCTGTGCTAGTTAGCTACAACAAATTTAATCATATTTTAAGTACTGTAGAAAATAAACTAAAACCCTAGTGCTAAGATGCAGAAAAATCCAGCGAGTAGAAATTGTTTATAGATTGAATTAAGAGTAGAATTTGCCAATCTTCATTTTGCTCCAAAGTATTGCGTGGGTTTCTAGTAGTCTAAATATTTTTGGTCAACAAGGTTAAAGTGGAAATCAATATGTGAATACAATAAGGGCCGTTTGGTTGGGAGATATTGGGGGATATTCAAAATATTTGTATTTTAATATCTCTAAATATTATGTTTGGTATGACTAATGAAGAAATTTCAAATTCCTCAAATTCCCAAAATGAAAGATATTAGAATTACTCCTAAAAGTGAGGAATTTTAATTTACTTCAAAATTATCTTTTATAAACTTTTTTCTAATCGTTTTTATTCAGGTTTTTATATTTATATAAAAAATTATAAAATTTATTTTTTCAGTTTTTGCTTTTTTAAATAGAAAAAATAAAATTCATATAAAAAAATTAATATAAACTGTTTATACAATTTAAAGAATTTTTTTATAAAATTTAAAGAAATTTTTTATAAAACTTTTATAAATTCTATAAAATTTAAAGAAATTTTTTATAAAACATATATAAATTCTATAAAAAAATTATTGAAATTTTTAAAAAAATTTATATAAATTTTTTATAAAATTATTGAATTTTTTCTATAAAATTTATATACCTTTTTTATAAAAAAAATTATAAATATTATATAACTTTTTTATAAAATTTATATAAGAATTTTATTAAAAATTTTATAAAAAATTTATAACTTTTTTATAAATAGTTAAAATTCGATTTTTACTCTTTTTTCAATAAAAAATTTATAAAAAATATTTATTCGTTAATTGGTTCAACACAAATAAAGATTTCAAAATATTATAAATTGTTGCCAACCAAACATGCTTAGGCATTTAAAATTCTAGAATTTTTAATTCTTAGGAATTTTAATTTACTAGAATTTAAAATTCTAGAATTTCAATATCTTGAAACAAACGGCACCTAAGAGTTTTTTTTTTTTTAATTTATTGAAAATAAAAATGCAGCAGTCTTTTGTCAAACAGCTTTTACATAAATTGACGGAAATCATTACTTTATGAACATTTGGAAAATGTGGGTAATGGTGTCTCCGTCATGGTGTGGACGTTCATCCCCACCTAAATTGAGTGTTTCCTTTTTCGTATGTATTTAACTTGGATAAAAGCATATAGCAGCCAGTGGAACAGTATCTCGAAGCTAATTAAGTCGGCCAAACTGGTCGGCGTAAATATGTAAGTGAGCATTATATATTTTTATACTTGACTATTCGTAAGAAAATAGGTAATGTATATCGGGTGTTGAATGATAAACTCGACAAAACATAATTCGATATTTTGATTTAAAAAAATTAAAAGTGTGATATTTTGTTCGACAAAACATAAGTTGAGTTAAGTTAAAAATACTCGGCGTAAGTTTTATGAATTCCCGTTATATTATGATGCATCCCGGCGTAAGTTTTTTTTTTTTTTTTTTTTTTTTTTGGTTTTAATTTTTTTATTATTTTTGCTCACCCCTAATTAGTAATGTAATTGTACGTAAATATAAAGACAATACAGTTTTCAATTCGTGATACCAGTTTATCCAGTATTATTTTATTTTTTTGAACTAGCCCCTTTTTGACATTGAACACAAAAAAACAGAACACGCCTTTTTGATCTTCTTCTTAAATTCAATGATTTATAGAGGCAACACATCAGTACGTGTGGTCACGTATGAAAAATAGCCGCTTATATCCATCAGACGAAAAGAAGTCTGTATCGTGTACATACAACATCTGGCTTCTCGATCTTGTAAAGGAATACCTAATTTGTGACACGTGTAACTTAAAGTTGACTCAAAACTCCAAAAGGGAACAACAATTCGACACTAAAAATCTCTGACTAACATGCATCATGTAATTATTATCGATGTTTTGAAATCTGACTGGACTTGATAGGTTGAACTGATTAAAACATGTGATTAAATACTGGTTTTTAAGCTGAAAATTTGATTAACCCAATTAAATTATAATTGAGTAATTTGATAACTCGATTGAATTAATTAATAATTCGATTTTTAAAGCAATGATTAAACGCAAAAAGGATTTCAATCTTACCAATGACTATTAGCTTAGCTCTAGTATTTATTAGGTTTGTTTCCCAGTTAAAGCACTCCGTAAAAACTATGAAAAACTATTTTTTTTTTAAACAATCGGATATTATTAATAAAAAGCCTAGAAAAAACTAAAGTTATAAAGATACAGGATAAAGTTTTTTGAGCCACTATAACCAATTAAAAAAACCTTTACACCTATATCGACACCACATATAAGACCGTAAAACTACATCATTAAATAAAGCAGCTTTTAAAAGCCGAGCTACTCCAAAACTCAACTTATTACGGAAACTTCAAAAATCTCACCAGGCCACATAGCAGACCCCTTCCAAGAGTTGTTTGAGCTTAGGATACTTTTTTCTAGATATTAAGTCTAGTAGGAAGTCCGTCAAGTTTTACTTTCAAAACGTGAACATTGATTTTGATAAGAACCTCAAAAAGCCACCTCATTTTCGAAGAAACATTAGGAAGGGTATGGTTGTCTATCAGCCTTCGAATAGAAGCAACTGCAAACTTCCGAGAACTCTCTAAGGACCACACCCAACGATCCGACATTTAACAAAGGAAACATCTTCAATATTAGATAACAGAGCCTTAAATTGAGCTTGCTCATCTCTTCCATTAGAAATTTTGCGCAAGGAATGAGTGACTAGGTCTCTAGATAACATGGCGGCTACCGACCCATTTTTGCAAGAGGATAAAGCATATATCTGGAATAAACTACCTTAAAGGGCTTATACCATCTCTCTCTAGGAATCGTCCCAAAAAACGTATCATTCCCATCCCCCGCTTTCTTCAATTAGTCAGCTATATCAAAACCAACACCTTTTAAAGCATGTACTTCACGAACGATGTCGATCCAAGTAGAAGAGTGCTCGTGGCTAGCCAAAAGGTTAAGATTCCCATCACTCCCATGAATGTTTTTAATAACCCTCACCCATAAACTTGAGCTTTGAGAGCGAAATCGCCACACCCATTTGATAATAAGAGCACGATTAAGGGCAAAAAAAACTTTGACACGCCTAAACCCCCTTTCTATTTTGACGCCAAGACTTTATCCTATTTCAACCACAATGGTTTTCGACTAGAGTTATCAAACCCGTGGAAAAACCTACATCTAATCGCCTCAAGACTTTGAAGAACCGACTTAGAGACCTTGAACAAAGACATATGATAAAGGGGGATCGAGCAAAGGACAGACTTAAGAAGGGTGAACCTTCCACCAACGGAAAGCGTTTTGAATATCCACTTAGATAATCTAGTATCAATTTTTTCATAACCACTTCCCATGATTTAATACGAGACCTATTCCCCCCGACTATACACCCAAGGTAGGGGAAGGGAGTATTCATAGTGGCACACCCGATCTTAGCCGCAACGTACTTGACCATACTGGAGTCCACTGAAATACCTAAGAGCTTACTTTTATTCATATTTATACGTAAACCCGAGGCCCGATAAAAACAATCCAAAACTCAATAAGCGTATCAATATTAGTGTCATTCCATTGCCCCATAAACACCACGTCGTCTGCATAAAATAAATGAGAAAGATGAATATCAGGACTGTTGGTCCCTTGTAATTAGTGATATACTAAAGATCACTAAGTATAGACCTAACTCATGGTAAATTAATGTAAATAAACAAGGTAATATAATGTAAAAGACACAAAAGTTTTTTCAACATTTAACTTTTATTATTCAAAGAATTATACCCCAGTGTATGCGAAACTACAATCGGGATTGAATAGACAATGTGTGTGTTTGTGATCTCCTCACTAACGAACTATATCAATCCTATCGATTGACAAGTTCGACGATTAAGTCAACAGGAGTTTAGAACTCAAGTGCTTTCTATCGTATTTGGAAGAGAGAACTGTTTGTGAATGTCTAAAGCATTGAGTGCACAAACTTAAGTTCTCTCTTTTACAAGCATCCTATTTATACTGGTTAAGGCTAGGTACGTGACAAAGAATTTCCATGTGCAACTCTTGTCTCATCGAAGGTACATGGTACAAACTTGTCTTAACCTATTTTAGGTATCAGGACAAAGTCCTTTTACAAGATCAGTACCCTTGTCTAACCTAAAAGGGTAAGTCACGATAAACGTGTGTTGTACTACATCTTATATACTTCAAACTTATCCCGCCTTTACTTCAATCTTCAAAATGGCTTGTTCCTTCAGGGAGATCGTATGGGGCTCAGTGAGTCTATTGCCAAAACTCACTGAACCCATCACCTTCTTCTTCGTCTCAGGTACATCATTCAAGTGAGTTTCGCCTTACTGAATACTTGAGTCTTTTTCTTAGACTCAGACTGAACCCTTGAAGGTAACTCACTGAGTGAATTTTCACACAGTGACTTTATAATGTTCAAGGTTAACTTATACACTTAGGCGTATTGATGTTCAAATCTATCAGGGAGGTGACCTTGTACATAATTGGCCATTCTGATGAGCAATCAGTACAAGGCTGACCTAACAATCTCCCCCTATTTGGATATAAAATATGCCTAAGTCTATTTAGTAATAAATGAGCAAAGAGGCTTTTTCTCATACTGATTAATCTACTGATGAAGAGTCTTGTTTAAAACAAAGTACTTTTTGTTATTCATCATTACAAAGACTTATCAGTATGTTATAAGAAAATAAAAAAACAAAATATTAAAATTGCCCTTAGGCATCCATTGCTTCTCTATTTACTCTTGACGAACTCATCACCTTTTATTTGTCAGGTCTTCTAGCAATCATTTCCTTGAGCTTAGCAGCAAAACGTCTGTTCTCCTGAGTCTGAACTTGTGAAGACATGACCAAGTAGATAAGCAACCCCTCAGTATTGCACTTATCTATATCACTCATCCTCTGAAAGGCATTATCACCAAATTCATCAACAAAGAAGATGCCCCCACTTAGGTTCCTCAATTACCATATTGTTCACAAATGGCACATGTTCAGGAAGAGTTATGTTACACTCCAACCCAAGGATTCTAGTTTCAGGCTCAAATTCAACCCTTTTTCTTTTCTTTCCGTAAGTCTTGGTAGGATCTTGTTGAGCAAGTGGAAGTTCCTCAGTTATTCTCAGTTGTTCTTTGATATGGTTCAGTCTTTCATACCTCTTACTGAGAGAGTTGAGTAACTCAGGGATGCACTTGTGACTTCGTCCGAAGGATCCTTCCTAACTCATTCCATTCACTCAGTCCAAACTCCCCAAATGAGAATTTCTTCATCACTTCAAAATTCCTCTCATCATTGCCCCTGAAGATGGACATAGATACTTATGTTGTGTGTGAGATGATTTGAACATTTATGATAGGCTCAAACTTCCTCCTTTGAGTGGTGATCTAAGTATACCGATCAAGTAACTTCTTCATTTGAGAGCTTCACTGTTGTTGTTTCTTAATCATTGCATCCACTTCCTTAATTAATAGCTCATCAGGGTTACCACCCACTTCCTTCACAAACTCAGTGGACACCTTAAGTATTTCAGCTCTGGTGGCCTCACCGGTCTTAGCTCTTTCTATTCTGTCTAGATACTCCTAAACTTGCCCAGGAGTCATCATGTACATCTTCCCATTTATTTCATAAGGCACTAAGACCAGAGAATCAGGATTAGGCCTTCTTTCCCTAGAAGTCTTGACCAATTTCTTGGGTGGTTGTGATGTTTCATCAGCTATTCCTTTGCCCTTGTCCACCTTTGATACTGAGGGCTCAGGAGTTAGTGCAATAGAGTTCAGTGGAGTTGGTGTAGGAATTTCAGCCACATTAGGTTGTCCAGTGACCATTTCTTCATGCTCCCCGTCAGGTTGAGAGGGAGTCTCTTTCCAAGTTAGAAGCATATGTACAACATTCTCCCCCTCAAAAGTTGAAGGATAAGGCTGACTGATCCTAACTTTTGGCTGAGCTGAAGGCCCTGAGGAGGAGGTGGTAGAAGATCCCTTGAAAGCCTGAAACATCTCAGTGACCATAGCCTTCATGTCTTGAGTATCATCCTTGATAGTCTGAACATCTGTCTGTATGATAGACTGAGTGTTTTCAATGGTTTGAATTCTTGTCCTGAGCCGAGGAACATTCGCATCTTTTAGAGACTAAGTGATCTTAGCAAGATTGGTAGCATTATCCATATAACCCTTTGTAACTTTACTCAGACGATGTTCAGCCTCATGGTCCATGTGAACGTATTCATAAATTGAGTCACACTTAGCTTTGACAACCTCAATGTCAGACTGAAGAGTAACCATCTTGGTGATGATATCAGAGATTCTATCATCCTTAAGAAATTCCAAGAGTTGGTTTACTTTGGATATGGACTTGGTGGTGTTAGATACAAGTTCATCCAAAGTGGTATTCAGTAAGATGTTTGCCTCAGCAGTTTGGATCACCTTGTTCAGGAAGGTGATCAGCTTCTTTTCCTGATTCTCATTACTCTTGTTGATCTCACTGATGAATTCCATTTGGTTGTCAACCTGAATCCTAATCTTTTCCTCAGCCTCATCAAAGTTATCACCATAGTTTTTTAACTCTTCAAGAATGGTGGAAGCCTTCTCAGACATGTTATCCTTTAACTTGTCATAGACATGTTTAACCACATCCCCGAGGGTTTCATAGAGTACCTTATCAGTTATCGTTTTGGTATCATCAAAGAGTTCCCCCATAACTACAGTTTGAGTCCTCAATGAAGAGGTATTATGTTGTGCCTCAGGGGAGAGCTTCTTTGGTGACGCCTCAGAGGAGGGATCCTTAGATTTGGTTGCCTTAGGGGAGGGTGGAATGTCCGAAAATGGAGGGGACTGTGGCTTCTGTACTGATGGATGTGGAACCTCAGACTCAATTTCATCTCTAGCCTCAATCATCTCATCATCACTGAATCCTTAGAGTACCTCCTTAGACTCCTCGAGCAAGGCAGTAAACTCTCCAAAGTTCAGTGATACCCTTGGGTTAACCAGCTCCTTTTCATAAGAAGAATTGCTTTTGGTTTGGTCACTCCCTGCCCCAAATCCTGAGGATTGGTTTTGTCCAACTGATACTTAGGGGCAGTTTGTGAATGATCATGAGTGACAGTGGTATCCCTATCAACGAGTTGTTTTACCCGTAGGTGTCTCCCTGAGTCTTTGGGATCAATAATGGTTCCCTCAGGCAAAGACTTTGGATTTAGGGTGCCCTCATTGGGAGTGGTGGAGGTTAGATTCCTATCAGTGGGTTGTGTTACCCGTGGGCGTCCCCTGAGTCTTTGGAATCAGTTTTTGTTTCCTCAGGCAAAGACTTTTGATCTAGTGTGCCTTCATCGGAAGTTGTGGAGGTGATAGGCCTATCAGTGAGGTGTTTTACCCGTAGGTGTCTCCCTGAGTCTTTGGCCTTGGTTGTGTCCTCAGGCAAAGGTTGTGATTGAATAGTGCCTTCATCAAACTGGTGGATAGGCATTCCCGTAGCAGAGGGTTTATATATTTCCCTCCACATCAAGAAGACTTGTAGGTTGGCCCGTCGACCCTGACTATGATGTATCATGGCCTCCCTTAAGCTCTTTCCCTTGGGGTATTTGAAGTTTGGTCTGAACAAGGGTAGTCTTTTTGGTCTTGGGCTTTTTTTACGTGCCTTGGAGGCCTCAGGGACCTGTGCCGTTAGGTTTGTTATTGGCACAGTCTGAGTCCTCTTGTTCCCCTTCTTTGGTGAGAAGGGAATGGGAGACACAGATGATGTACGACTGATCACCTCAGTCATGTAAGCCGTCAATTCAATGGGGGCGACTTCAGATGGGTTCTTAGAAAAAATTTGGACCTCAGGATGGCGGGTGAAGACCCAGAAAGTTTGTCCTAAGTGTAAGATGAACCTATTAACCTTTCTAAGGCGCAAGATATGAATCTAGGGTAAGATACATACTTTTTCCTTGACTCCTTCAGGGGCTGGTTACGAGATCATTAAAAAGATCTCTCATATGTTAACCTTCAGTCCATTAATGAGACTGTAGGTTAGCATCTGCTGAGTAGAATTCACTTGCTCAGTAGATGAGTGGTTCCCACCGAGTACCTGAATCATGAAAGTGACCAGGATCCTCCAAGCCATAGGAAAGGCAGTTTTAATCAATGGGGTTTTATCTACAAGTAGATCAGGGACCCTGATACTTTTTAGTCCAGTTTTAATGGTATCATTATCAGGATGATCTATATAACTCCCTTTGTTGTAGTCAAGTCCACTGGCTTCACAAAATGTTTATAGTCTAAAATCATTGGCTTCTTCCCATTATTCACAGTGAACCTAATGATAGTCATGGTATAGGACTGAGGGGGTGTTGGTAAAATCATCAGCCCAATCACAATTTTTTAGAAATTTGCATATGGGTTTGTAGGCTGATACATTATGAGGGTGATTGAAATTTCTCCTATAATTATTTCTAGAAAAGTGGACCCCCTCATTAATAAGATGTTTAGCCAGAGGGACATATGGTATAGCTATGGAGAGTGACATTTATGATATTTGAAAAATATTTTGAAAAGGACAATGGCACTTGTGATAATCAAATCAAGACTTGTATCTTATTATAATGCAACGTATGATCACCAAGTGACTTAGTGCAAGCTTTTGACTTAGGATGATTATGAATAAGCAACTTCGATCAAAAGAGAGATGGAATCACTAAGTAACTTCGATTGCAAGCGCGTATACAATATAACAATAAAACAAGTTATCAATGTGATTATCTTTTGAAGAAATACCATTTGCTCGAAACAATCTTTGAGCACACACACTTGCTTTGAGAGAAAATTTTTTGCAGAGTAAATTTGCTAAATAAATTTGTGTGTGTGTTTGTTGTGAGAGATGGGTATATATAAACTCGGATGTTAAAGAAAAATTATTTGTTATAATTTTGAATTTTGAATTTCTTTTCACATCCGAATTAAATGCCATGTACAATGTGGTTCCCCATTTTTCTCGGCTACTGTTTCGTCACTGTATGTCTTACTTTTTGAAGAGATGGTGTGGGTTCATGTTAAGTTGAAAGGACATTTTCGTAACGGATTTCGCTTGAAATGGAAAGCATTTAATGCTTACTGGGGACATGACATTTGGAAAGCCTTTGACTAGTTGATGACAGTCAAACAAGGAATATTTGTTGCTTTTTTAATGGTGTGAGTCACCAACCTAGGACATTAAGTAACTAAATCCTTAGATCATTTAGTTACTTCATTTGATGTCCTTTTGCGTCAAGGTGAGAACAATAAGATATATTTACTCAGGGAGGACTTAAGAATATACACCATGCTGAATACCTATTTATCAAGGGGGCTCATTAATCGATGTTCAACATACCAAGTTCATCTTTCAGTCTAGTGAACGTTGGTTCATCCAAATGTTTAGTGAAAATATCAGCTAGCTGATACTCAGTAGGAATGAAGTGCAATTCAATATCAACTTTTAGGATGTGGTCCCTGAGAAAGTGATATCTTATGTCAATGTGTTTGGTCCTTGAGTGTAGGACAAGATTGTTTGATATGTAAATTGCACTGGTGTTGTCACAAAAAATAAGGACTACTTTGTATTCAACATTATAGTCCCTGAGTTAACTCTTCAACCACAAGATGTTTGCACAACAACCAGCTGTTGCCACATATTCAGCCTCAGAAGAGGACATGGCTACTGACTGCTATTTATTTGCACTCCAATAGACTAGCTTGCCACCTAGGAATTGACATGCACCTAAGGTACTTTTTATCCTTATTGCAGCCAGCATAGTTTGAGTCTGAGTATCCTTTAAGATCTAAGACTGAGCAACGAGGATACCAAAGACCTAGTGTTGGAGTACCCTTCAGGTACTTGAAGATTCGTTTAATAGCAATAAGATGTGATTCTTTGGGGTTGGCCTGATATTTTGCACATAGGATAGTTGAGAATTGATTATCAAGCCTAGTTGCTGTTAGGACATTAATGATCCAATCATTCCCCTAAATAGGGTTTGATTTACTAGTTTACCAGTGAGATCCGGACCTAAGTTGTTATGGGGAACCATGGGAGTCTTTACTGAATCACACTCAAAGATGTCATACTTTTTAAGTATTTCTCTAGTGTATTTTTCTTGACAGACTGAGATCCCTTTGTCCCCCTACTTGATTTGTAGTCCAAGAAAATATGTTAATTCACCCATCATACTCATTTCGAATTTATTTGTCATAAGTTTTTCAAACTTTCTATAGGTCCTCGTAATCCTTGGATTATCCTTGTGTTGGAATGATCTAAAGAGACAGAGAGATAGATGAAGATGTAGAGAGAGAAAGGAGAGAAAGAGAGGAAAATGGTTGATTAATGAAATGTGTGTGTAAACACAAAGTGACCAACCCCTCCTAACATGCTAGGAGGGGGTATATATAGCCCACCCTACATGTGGGCTATATAGGCTATATTGGATCACGAGTACAATATCATTGGAGTGACCGATCCTTTCTAAATACGTAAAAATGTATTTCCAACAATATCCCCCAAAGGGAGGTCACTCCAAGTTGCAATGTCCTAAATAGTCTATAGCTCGTTATCTATGCTAACAATGATGTGACCGAGACTTTCCTTGGAAAAACGTATTTCCAGCAATCTCCCCCAAAGGGAGGTCACACTATTTTACAAAATCTTAAACCTAGCATACTATGCTTGAGTCTTCGATCTTGTTCTTGTGAATATGCTGATTGTTGATCCCAAACTTAGATTATGTTTCATAAACGAGATTAGATCAAGTTATACACGTAGAGAAACTTTGTTTATGTATAAAGTAATTCAAGTGTTATGCGGAATTAACACTTAAACAAGAACACACAAAGGATGTAAAACAAACTTTCACTTGATTGATAATAACAAACTTACTTACAATGAAAGTGTTTAACGTATGAAAAAACTTATTATGAAACATAATCTAAAGGTCTTCTTTTATAGACATAAGAAGCCTTGAACAAGATTCTACGTATCAACTATTCTAGGTAAAGATAATTATAGAAAATACAATGTTGATCCTATCTTTACTAGAAACAAACTAGAAACATAATACGCGTAGACCATATCTTTACATCAGTGCTTGTCTTCAACTTATCAACGCTTGACTTCTTCCTGTCAACGCTTGATCTGTCAGCGTTTGTTTTCTTCTTATCAATGTTTGTTTTCTTCTTGTCAGCGTTCAAGTGGACTGACTACATTTTATTCCTAACAATCCTCCCCTAAACTTGATATCTACTCTAGTAATCAAGTTTCTGAATAAAAATTAAGAACTAGGAGGAATCTTACAAATCTTATCATATTGGTAATAAACATGCCTAATCAAATCTTTGGCCACGTCACTTGAATAGTCAATCTCCATCTGTGTTGTCTTCATCTTTTCCAAAACTTCTTTGGACATAGGATATTGACCATCTACAAGAAGATACTCAGCAAACTTTGTAGAGCTCAAATAATACACACCAGCAGCTGAATACAAACGCCATTAAAGACCACTGATATCATCCTCAAGATTCTTCCAAACAGTAGGATCTTCTTCTTTTGGTCCACACATTCTCTTGAATGTTGACCAAAGTTTTATTCCATTGACTGAAGTAGGAGCTTCAGCCTCATACTTGGCCTCCAACAACCTCCAAAGGTCTACCAGGTCTTCTCTATCCATACTTGCAAAGAGAGATATAAGAGTGGTAAATGTGTGTACCTCTTTACCATACCTACCAATCTTCCAAAACCCACTTGCATCTTCTTCATAGCTTATGATAGGGTTTCTGGCATCAAAAGGTAACACTTGTACCATATCTGAAGCTTCCATGGGTGAGAGCTTAATGCTCCTTCTTATAACAGCTTCACTGGGATTCAATTTATCCATATCTTTAGGGAACTCAAGTGGAACTCCCTTCTTCAAAGGCCTTGGAACAATCATTGCCTTCTGAATCTCCATCTCTTCTGCAAGTTCTTCTTTCCTTTCATCTAAAAGAAGTCTTAGAGTGTTCATCTCTTGCACTTTTGCCCAAATGGGATAAGCCTTGTACTCCAATTCTTGAAAAGATAATCCCTGCAATTTCTTGAAGGTCCATCCAGTTCCATGACATCTGAGTAACATGTAGTAGAGCTCTATTCTATCCCTTTTCAGCAGTGAGAAAACATTGCTAGCTTTGTGTTTCAGAATTACCTTGCAGTCACTTTGAACTCTTAGAAGAATCTCCAATCCCCAAATCTGGTCTGAAATTGTCAAATCTAGATTCTCCATTATCCTATTCTCCCAAGCATGGTACATCTGAACTACATCTGGCATATCAAAGTCTACTTGCAATTTCAACTCTCTAAGCTTCTCCCTTGCCAAGTCATCACCATATTCAAGTCTTTCTGGTTGACCAATTATCATCACACTTGAATCTGAACTTTCTTATCACTTCCTTCTTGTTCCTCAGAAGTGACAACAAATGGTGATTCACCAACCTTCTTTATCTCTTGTTCCATAAGTTGTGCAGCCAACCTTGAATCAAACTCTACTTGTGCTGCATCCTTTGGAACTTCTACTTCTACCATGATTCCTTTACCCTTATCTAATGGATCAATGATGGGTAAGAATGATGGTAATACCTGTGACGACACTTCTTTGATGATAGATGATGACTGGAATACATCAACCATATCTGCAGGTCTGTCAACGCTCAAATTCCTTGTGTCAGCGCCCAAACTACTCTTGTCAGCGCTTGGTGTGTCAGCGTTCAAATTTTGCTTGTCAACGCCTAACTTACTTGTCTCAGCGTCTCTTGTAAATTGCTCCAACATAGCTGTAAAAGATAAGTTTAAATTTGTAGGAGTAACCAGAGATCTATCAAAACCTGGTTGCTTCTTCAATGCAGTGAGGGCTTTAGCAACACCCAAAGATTCTCCATCATGTGAGCCTTTATCACTCACATTAATCTGCTCATCCTCCCCTTTGGAAGATTCCTCCATCCCACGCCTAGTGCTAGCATTCTCCAAAATGACAATCCTCTCCCTCAATTGCTTGAGTTCAAGGCCTTGTGTACTGACTGTTTGTACCAGGTCTGCATTTTGCTTTTACAAGCTAATGCAGAGAGCCGTCAATTCCATCAATGTGTATGGTTCCAATCTGCCCTCCTCTAAAATGGGTATTTGACCTCCCAAGTTAGAGTCATGGGGCATGGATGAGGTCTTAAAGATGTTAGGACTGTCTTGGCCTGCATCTAAGCCAGAACCAATAGTCCCAGCCTCATCCATAGCACCAACCACACTTGTGGTGGTGGTTCTCTCTACTACATGGCTAGGACCACTAGAGGAGAACACTCTAGTAGTCCTTTGGCGTTTTTGCAACCTATATTGAGGTGGGGTAGAAGATGATGTCGATTGGGTGGATGTTGGAAGGTTAAGGGGTGTTTGGGTCTATGAAGGAAAGGTGTCAACGTTTGGATTACTTGTGTCAACGCCAACATTTTAGGTGTCAGCGTTGAAGGGTTCTTGGTCAATTTTCATGTGTTGAGGTGAAGGCAAAGGTTCTGGTATGGGGTCAAGTTATGGTTGTGGGTCTGGTTGGGGTTGTGCTGCTGCAATAACAGCAAGCATAGCTTGGGTGAGGGGTAATTCACGGTGAGGAGGTGAATTCATCTTGGTAAAAATAGCTTTCTTTTGCACAGGGATCTCATAAAAGTCATCATGATCCCTTGTGCAGTAAATTTGCACATCAAAAACCATTTGCAAAAATATGGGATAAGCCAAAGTCATCTTATTCCCTTTGTTTTTACACATGCCATCAAAAATCATTTTTGAATAATTAAACTTTTGCCCATTTGAAATACACACAATTGCACTAGCAATTGATCTATTAATTTCATTGTGTGCAGTACATTTGGGACTCAAACATTGTAGGATGACATGTATGAGGTACTTCCAGGCTGGGGGAAACTCTTGTTTATGATATTTGTTTAAAGTGCCCTCATCAGGGAAAGGATACCGCAAAGCCCGAAGTCCTTGTTCTATTTCATTAATAGGGAGGGTGGTTATACCATCTGCATCATCAAGATGCAAAGCCTGGCGAACCAAGGCTTCAGTAACCACCCATGTACGCCCATGAACAATAGCTGATAATGTAGTCACATTATTAATTGTTGAGGAATTGACAATGTTCCAAAACTGTTTAATATGAGTGACAGAGATGAGAGGAGCATGAGAAAGAGCATACCTAATAGGAGATGCATTCAAATACGCCACCATCTGGGTGTATTGGGGAAACAGAGTATCATCAGCGTCCAGATAAGAAATCATGTTGTGTTGACTCTTGAATCCCCAATACCAAGTCACTTGGTTTAAACTTTGGTGCCATTGTTGAAGAAAGCTGTTTGTGAATATTGAGAAAGATGAATTATAGGAGAAAATTGTTAGACAATAATACGAGGTACCCTATTTAAAAATAGGAGCCAAATATATAGGAGAGATAGGCACATGTGATTGGTCAAAAATTAGGCAACTATTTTCAAAATATAATGATGAAAATATAGAAAAGAAAATAAGTTATCCTTGTGCATTAATTAAAAGTTATCTGCTCCCAAATTACGGCCCCAAAATTCGTCAAAAATAACAACTAGGTAGGTCCCAATGAGTGTCAACGGTAAAAAATAACCCATCAACGCCCAACGGCTATATTCTTGTCAACGTTTGCCAAAGCCATGTCAGCGTCTAAATTGGTCATAACAACGCTTGGTAAAATACTTGTCAGCGTCCATAAATAAAAGTAATAAAATTGAAAAAGGACCTTAACAAATTAATTTATCCTAGTGAAGATAACCTATAAGTTGATAATTATTATATGGCGGCAAGCACTGTCCAGTTATGCACACTTGCTTATGCAAGATAGACATAACAGTCCTCTAGTGTCCCTTGCTAACCAAAATTCTTAACAACTAAGTTACCTCATAAAATTCCTTGTAACTCCTAGGTAAACCCATGATAAAATTATTCCCAAGTCTTCCAACAGACCACATCCAATTCTAGGCCAAAAATGTCTTGGCGACATGCATAGTATATCAACTTTGCATGCTACAGTGCCTCATGATTTAGTAAACTAACTCATACTCACCTGTGGACACAATCTAGAATTGTGATAAGAGTATTATAAGAATACTCAAAAGTCCTAAAGGTTCCTAAAACCTCCCCTTAAACTGTGATACATATGTTGCCCAATAATATGCATGAATATAAAAAATTTATGTCAAGATAGGAATATAAATATTCCAACCATCATCCATAAATAAAAACATGCTCAAATGATTCTCTAACGATCCATAAGCAACTCTGTATTCAATGGTACAAAGCTATCAACGCATGCACACTTAGATCAAAAACCACAAAACTAACATTGTTGTTGACAACGTCACGATAACACTTGTCAGTGTTAAGGTCACCTTTGTCAGCGTTAGACAAATATAGTGGAAAATCTAACTTTTCAAAAAGATCAATAACAATGCATTATCCTGTGCATACTATTACAAAAAGATCCCAAAACACATATTAAGTGAGATTGATCATTCTAATACTTGTTACCAAGTATTGGAACTTTCCAGCATCAAAAGGTTTAGTTAATACATCAGACACATTTTCTTCTGTGTCAACCCTATCTGGTTGTATTAAACCCTTTTCAAAACAATCTCTTATAAAATGATGTCTAATTTCTATGTGTTTTGTTTTAGAATGATGTACAGGATTTTTAATAATGCATAAAGTGCTGTTATTGTCAACAAAAATCTTGGTATGCATGAAATTATACCCATAATCCAACAGCTGGTTCTAAATCCATAAGACTTGTCCACAACAAGCAGCTGCAGCAACATACTCTGCTTCAGTTGTAGAATTGGCCACCACTGTTTGTTTCTTGCATTGCCAAGATATCAACCTACTCCCAAGAAACTGACATCCACCAGTTGTGGATTTTCTATCAAATATATCACCATCATAGTCACTGTCTGAATATGCAATAAGCTCCAATGGTGAATCTTTTGGGTACCACAATCCAAGATCTGGATAACATCTTAGGTACCAAAAGATTCTCTTGACAGCATAAAGGTGACACTCTTTGGGAGTCACTTGATGGCGTGCACATGCACACACATCAAACATAATGTCAGGTCTTGAGGCTGTGAGATACATCAATGAACCAATCATTGATCTATAGTACCTGACATCCACATCTTTTCCATCTCCAACTTTTCCCCAAGGGTGTTCTCTATCCATAGGAGTAGTAGCCCTCTTTTCATGTGGAGAAAAGCCAAACTTCTTCAAGATTTCTGCCACATATTTATCTTGAGAGATGAAGATACCATCTTCTTTCTGCTGAACTTGTAACCCTAGAAAGAAGTTCATCTCCCCCATTGCACTCATCTTGAATTTGTCTGTCATAAGCTTGGAAAAGTCTTCACTCATCTTTAGATTTGTAGAACCAAAGATGATATCATCAACATAAACCTGAACAAGTAAGACATCCTTACCAGTCTTCTTTGTAAATAATGTCTGGTCTATGGTGCCCCTTTTGAATCTATTTTCCACCAGATAAGTGGACAATGTGCCATACCATGCTCTTGGGGCTTGATGAAGTCCATACATAGCTTTCTTGACTCTATAAACCTTGTCTGGATGCTCTGGATCTTCAAAACCAGGAGGCTGCATGACATACACTTCCTCAACAATTGTGCCATACAGAAAAGCACTCTTCACATCCATTTGATAGACAGTAAAGCCCATGCAGGAAGCATAGGCTAGAAATATCCTTATAGCCTCAATCCTTGCAACTGGTGCAAAGACCTCCTCATAGTCTATCCCTTCCTCTTGTGTATATCCCTGAGCCACTAAACGTGTCTTGTTTCTGACCACAATGCCTCTTTCATCTTTCTTGTTTCTAAGAACCCATCTTGTCCTAATAGGTCTGACATATCTGGGACAATCAACCAGCTCCCAAACATCATGAATAGCAAATTGGTGAAGCTCATCCTGCATTGCTTCCACCCAACTTGGTTCTTTGAGAGCATCAAAAATCTTCTTGGGTTCCTGTTGTGAAAGAAAACAGGAAAACAAACATGCTTGAACAAGAGGGGTATCAACCTTCTTGTGTATATTGGCAATAAATCCTCCAAGACTCTGATGAGATCTTCTAGTCTGAACAGGAGACATAACATCCCCAATAATTTGAGAAGTGGGGTGATTCTTCATTGTAGAAGTAAGAACTCCTCCCTCAAAAAGTCTGTTGTCTTCAATTTCATCATCCATGTTACCAATATCTTCTTCAGACTTTCTTCCATCAATATCTGTATGAACCTCTTCATTTATGTTTAAAGGTTCACCTTGTTCAAAATTGGAAGAGAAAATATGCTCAAAAGAGTTGTCAACGCATGAACCAAGGTTGTCAGCGTTTGATCCATCAACGCCTGAAATGGTGTTGTCAACGTTTGAGCCATCAACGCCTGAATTTGTCCTATCAACGCCAGATTTTCCTTTGTCAGCGCCTGAAGGAAGATGCATGTTGTTAACTGGTGATACTTGGGGACCACAATTTTCCTTTCCAGCAGCAGCAGCAGCAGCAAAAGCATCTGTCCATATGGGAATAGTGACATACTCAAGTATGGGAGATGACTTGTCTGCTTGTGATCCAACCTCTTCATTAACCTGTGTACCTGAAACATCAACAACTGGTTCTTCCACAACATTTGAAGTTACCTTCACAATGTCTGGATTAGTAACAGACATATAATTCAAAGTCCTAGATAGAGGTTCCAAGTCAAACAACCAATTTGGACCACTTTCAGGATCACTAGGTTTACTCTCTAAAAACCTAATATGTACTTTCTCAAGTATACGTTTTTCCTTCTTAAGGTAAACCCTATATCCCTTACTCTGCACTGAATAACCCATGAAATAGCCTTCATCACCTTTAGCACTGAATTTACCTAAGGCGTCACTAGTATCTAATACAACTACATGACAACCAAAAGGTTTAAGAAAACCAATATTAGGTTTCCTTCCCCAAGGTAACTCATAAGGTGTTTTGTTATGTATCTTGTTGACCAATGCTCTATTCTGAACATAACAAGCTGTATTCACAGCCTCAGCCCAAAAGGCTATGGGAAAGTGAGCATCAGCCAACATAGTCCTGTCTGCTTCAATAAGGGTTCTATTCTTTCTCTCAGCAACCCCATTTTGCTGTGGGGTTCTGGCAATACTAAACTGCCTAGTAATCCCTTTCTTGGCACAAAAATCATCCAACAGTTTATTTCTAAACTCACCACCATTATCACTTCTAAGCATTTTAACTTCATTACCAGTCTTTTTCTTAATTTGGTTAATAAAGTTAATTAAAGTATCAACAGTGTCACTTTTCATAGCTAAAAAGAAAGTCCAAGTAAACCTAGAAAAGTCATCTGTGATGACAAAGCAGTATGATTTACCATTCAAACTCTCTATATTAGTTGGACCAAACAGGTCCATATGCAGCAAGTGAAGTGGTTTAGAACTAGAGTGCACCTGTTTAGACTTAAATGAGACCTTGTGCTGTTTGCCTTTAAGGCATGCAACACAAGAGTGGTCATTGTGGAAAGCCTTTTCAGGCAAACCATCAACCAAACCAAGTCTCACAAGTCTGTTTATATTTTTAAAGTTAATGTGCCCTAGTCTCCTGTGCCATAGATTACTCTCATCAACTGAAGCTTTAGCATAAAAACATGACATATTATTATTCATCCTAATACCATTAAGATTCACATTATAAATGTCCTTATGCCTAGGTGTTCTATAGTCAATAAATTTCTCATCTGGTATTTTAAAATCCTTGCTCAACACCAAGCATTCAGTATCAGTGAAAAGAACCTTATTTTTGTTATCACTAACTTGTGATACACTGAAAAGATTATAATCAACTTCTTTTACCAGAAACACGTTTTCAAAATGCAAGTTCTTGGTGAGAAGAGTTCCTTTGCCTGTGATAGTTCCATATCCGCCTCCAAAGTAAACTTTATCACCATCCTTAATGGGAGTGAAGCTAGTAAGATAATCTTCCTTCCCAGTCATGTGCCTAGAGCATCCACTATCCCAATAGCCATAATTATTCACCTGTTTTTGAATGCCCTGCACATAAAGAAAACAAATTAGTTTTCTTTGGGAACCCAAGCCTGAGCAGACTTGGATTCATTTGGTTGTTCAACAAGAAAAGACTTAGTTCTCATAACAACCCCTTGTTCATCCCTTTTTGGATGAAACACCCAATTAACCCCAATTGGTTTTGTGATGACCTTTGAAATATAATTAAATCTGTTGCAGGTCATAGAAATCCCATTAGAATTGGGGTTTTGATCGTCAAGCTAGAAGAAGCTTTAGACCCCTTTCCCTGTGGTTGCAAATATTTAGGTCTGGCAACGTTTCTGTCAGCGTTAGATTTGGTCTTGTCAACGCTGAAATTCCCCTTTATCAGCGTTGAACCTAGGGTTTGCTATAGGAACCCATTGCCTATTGGACCATGTATTGGTCTTCTGAAAAGGTCTTTGCCCATGAGTGTTAGACCCTTTAGTGAAGAATGGGGCTGGTCTAACAACTTGTGTACTTTGCTCCACAAACGTTTTGGGTCTGACAGTGTTTGACCTTTTGCCAGCGTTGACCTTGGAAGCGTTGACACACTTATAGGCTAAATGTGAAAAGCTACCACAAGTGTAACAGGATTTTCTGGACACAACTCTAGGTCTAGAAGAAAAGAAACCTGTTCCATTATCACTAACTTGGCTTTTTGGTGACCTAGTATTCCTATACATTTTTGCATACTTAATGCTAGCTTTTCTAACAGTGTTTGAGCCAAGGTCAACAGTCTTGCCAGTGATTGGGTTTGTTACTTTGATAGGGGTCGACTCATTTGGACTATCACAAAGCATGCCACCCTTGACAAACAAGGTAGGGTTGGCTTTCTTCCATTCATTCAAATCAGTCAACTTTTGCCTATATTCTTCAACTGGGGTAAGGACTCTTGGTGGAGGAATAAATTCCTCTTCTTGGAGTTCTGGTAAAACAATCCAAGATAAGTCCTTTCTTTGGACACCATAGAAGTCCCCAGCTGGTGGTGGAACAACAGAATACTCTTTCATCCCAATCCCAGTCATGTCCCTAGAATCCCTCTGTTTACTAACACATTCTCCTAGGGTTTGTGAGGCCTTATCAAATCTCTGAATTTTAAGGTCTACATTATCCTTATTCTTGATAGCCTCATCTAACTTAACCTGTAATTTAGCATTGACCCTTTCCATGATGTTTCTAATATCATTGCTAGCATTTAAATCATGTTTTAAGATATTTATTTTATCTTTCAGATCAAGCTCCATTTTCTTATACTCAGAAACTGTCTTTTCAGTTTGAGTGAGAGCAATTTGATAGTTAGACAACTTGCATCTCTCAGTACTCACATCTCCTAACAATCTTAAAACCTCTTTGTTAAGTGTTTCAGTATTTAAACGACAACCCTTACTACAAAAAGCATCATCATAAACCTCATTGTCTAATGAAGATGAGGAGTGTGCCATGAGAGCATATTCAACATGCTCTTCTTCTTCTATCTCAATAACCAAAGCTTTATCCTCTTCCTCATCCTTATCCAAATAGCTCTAGTCCCATCCAATACCATCAATTTCTGGCACTGCCACCATGGCCTTAGGATCCTAAGCCTTAACAATTTGGCTTGAGGGTTTTCCAGCATCTGATCTTCTTGGAGATATACATTCCCTCATAAAGTGCCCCATATGATGACAATTGTAGCACTCAACCTTGGATTTATCAAATCCAGCAATTTCCTTTGCATTAAAGGTCATCTTCTTCTTGAACCTTATGTTCCATCTGTTTGCTCTTATACTTGCAAGAGCCATGTTCCACTTTATATCCATTTCCTCCAAATACTCATCACTTATTTGCTCAAGGTCCTCATATGTAATCACTGAACCATTGGGCAATGAAGCAATGTATGCACACACAGTATCCAGATCCAATCCAGCAGGCTTAACTCTTGGTGAGTCAATTTTGTACGTGTCAGCGTCTGAATGTGAGGCGTTGACAGGATATGATCCAGCGTTGACACATATTGATCCAGTAACTGGGTGCATGTATGAATCCTTCTGATCAAATTGGCCTTCACTATGTAAGAAGAAGGCCATATTACTATTGGTAGACTTACTTCCATGATCCAAAAGAGTTTCATTCTCCAACAACCTCAGATTGTTGTACACATCATCAAAAGTAGAACTTCTGTGAGTGTTGTTGGCAATTATAGATCTTCCCTCAATCTTCCACGCATCACCAAGGCTTTTAAGAAAAGTGGCAACAATGTCAACATCACCAATTTGTGTCCCCATGAAGGACAACTTTCTTGTAATGTCAAGAAGTCTGCTTCTCACACTACTTAGCTTCTCATTAGGTTGAGACTTAAAAATAGCATACTCATGTAAGAGTTGATTCCTTTTCTCTTCCACAGTATCAACATTACCACCATATGTAACTTCAAGGGCTGCCCAAAGGTCTTTTGCAGACTCATAACCTTTGTATTTGTGCTGATTTTCTTGTCCCAAAGAAAGTTTCAGAATGCTTAGGGTTTTCATATCAACCCTTTTCTTTGCTATGTCATCAACAGACACAGCTCTACCATCTTCAGGTTTTTCTTTTTTATCTGCTTCATAACATCCTTGAACAGCTGATCTTGTATAAATGGCATCTGCAATCTTTTGAGCTTTATTGAATGTGTTTCCATATTTAATAATCTCCCAGAGAGTGTAGTCATAGATTTGCAGATATTGCTCAAAGTTGAACTTCCATAGCTTAAAATTGTCTACATCAAGCATGGGAATCTTGATGTTGTGGTTTGAGGAGGAGGAGGTTACTTCTGGAGTGGACATGATGTTTTTAGGGTTTTGTGACAAATTAGGGTTTTGGTGATTTAGGGTTCTTGTGTTCTTTTAGATCAAAGTTTCTCAACAAGCTCTGATACCACTTGTTGATCCTAAACTTAGATCGATTTAGCTTGTGTAAACGAGATTAGATCAAGTTATACACGTAGAGAAACTTTGTTTATGTACAAAGTATTTCAAGTGTTATGCGGAATTAACACTTAAACAAGAACACACAAAGGATGTAAAATAAACTTTCACTTGATTGATAATAATGAACTTGCTTACAATGAAAGTGTTTAACGTATGAAAAAACTTATTATGAAACATAATCTAAAGGTCTTCTTTTATAGACATAAGAAGCCTTGTACAAGAGTCTACATATCAACTATTCTAGGTAAAGATAATTATAGAAAATACAATGTTGATCCTATCTTTACTAGAAACAAACTAGAAACATAATACGCGTAGACCATATATTTCTATCAGTGCTTGTCTTCAACTTATCAACGCTTGACTTCTTCCTGTCAATGCTTGACCTGTCAGCGTTTGTTTTCTTCTTATCAACGCTTGTTTTCTTCTTGTTAGCGTTCAAGTGGACTGGCTACATTTTATTCCCAACACTGATGAGATCTTTGACTTTGGTCTTGAGCATGTTTCCTTGTCTTGACCTTGTGCATTCATCACTTGTGATATTTGCCTCCTCGTGACTTCATGTTCCACATACTTATACTTTTATAAATTCTTGAAAGCTTTAGAGTTTGATACAGCGGACGACTTGAATTTTAAACTTTCTTGAATTTGTTGAAGTATTAAGTGCATACAGTATAAGCATGTGGTGACAACTTCTTCTGGATTGAACACCGCAATGCCACCTTCTTGTTACGCTGCATAAGACAATTAGCAACAAAACATATACACGGATGAAATGGCCTTGAACATTTCATTCTAGTTCGGTAGCATTTTACCTCCGGTCGGTGAAGACCGTTGGACGATATAAAATATCGTACTTGTGACAGGTAGTTTCAATTAAGAACCTCCTTGACAAGATTTCGCGGGTAAACCCATTCTCTTTATTCGACCGTCCAAAGCTGACTGCGAACATAAAGAGTGAATCATTTGGATAATATTATCCACATGATTTGAAGCCGTCACTTCATGTTCCTGGAATAAGTGAAATTCAATTAAGAACCGCACCATCGTTGCTTTCCAGTTGTCACGAGCTTGATTCGTGTAGAATCTTGCAAGTTACCTACCAAGTGCTGTTTGAGGTTAACACTAGAAGGATTTTCCACTCATCACTGTGAACGCTAAGGTATCACTCTGAGTGTTCTGGCAAGATCACTAAGATATTGCGTAGAGGCCTGGAACGTGTTTAAATTCATTTAAGAATTAAACCACTGTTGCTTTCTAGTTATCACAAGTTTGATTCATAAAGAATCGCACAAGTCACCTACCATGAGCTTTTAGATATTCGCTCAAGAAGGATTTCCATCTTCATTGTAAATACTTTCGTATTACTCGGATGTTCAGGCAAGATCATGAAGATTTTACGTAGGACTCTTAAGATCTTTCTTACTTTTCACAGTGTGTGAGGAAGCAAGGAAATATGAAAGTGTGTCCTAATGAGATATTTAATGATCTCAAATGGCTCTAGACTCAATCGTGCATTTTGGATTTTAGTGATTGGAGGCTGGAGAGGAGTGCCACCATTTCAATACCAATTTATTCAGAGTGAAAAAATCAATAGATAATGTGTTGTCTCCGTGTGATTAAAACAAATATCTTTTGAGAGATATCTGAGTTAGCTGGGATGGGTTGTGCATTGCATCACTGGGTCTATGATGTCTGTCTTCAATATCAAGCATCATTAAAAATGATCTCAATAGCATATGTATTGACCCGGTTTCTGCCTAAGGTTGTAAGGAGGGCTTCTTTCTTTAGACCTTATCTTTACAAATCTTTTTCATTCTTCAACCCCTTCAATGCTTACCAATACGTCATAATTAGCACTTTGTTGTGATTGTTCCAGTGCTAACTTAAGTACTTGGTCGGCATTCAGCTACGTTCACAATCTTTCTCCATCTTTCCTAAGGACTACTATTTCTAGCTATGGAATGTCCTTGGGAAGATTCCTCCGGTTCTAGAGGAATCATTGGACTTTAACCTATCTTACCATCCTTATGTCACCACAATCTTCACCGTCGTGAATAGAGATGTTGTGGGTAAGTGTATGTCACCATGAAATCCATTTTGAAGTGCAAATCCATTTTGCTCCCCCTTAACATATGCCACGATATCCGAAAACATTTCGCACATGTCGGGATGAGCTAGCACGTTAAGTCAAACCATTTGTGATTAATCATTTCCCATATTAAATAACATTTTCTCTCCCATATTAAAAATATTAACCCAATCGATGTTTTTAATATCAATTGATTTAATAGCATTTTAAGAGAATTTCGGAAGAAAAATGCAAAGCCAATTATCTTCATGAATTACACAAGCTCCCCCTTAATTTAATGAGGGTGTACTTGAAACGTAAAATAAATACCTTTTAAACACAAGTGTAAGGTATTTATCACGTGCAAAGATCATATATGATAATGTATTCACAAGATTATCTATTTACGAGGTTGGACCTGAATGATGGAGAACATCATATGAAAGATTCACATGGTTCTTTTTCACGAATGTTGGTCAACTCGTCACGTCTGAAGTTATCTCTTGACTCCATGTGTATGATTGATATCGTTGTCTTGACATAAATATGTGAACTTGGCACTCTCGGTCATCAAGGATTCTAAATGCTGGACAATTGCTCCCCCTCAATTGTTGACCTGTGTTCTATTGAAAGAGTTGTAGTCGTCGTTTGAGTAGTCGCATCGTCGAGTATGTAGATATCAATTGTAAATTGCTACGGTTGGTGGAGATGATAACTTCATAAAAACAATATTTCTCTTATTTTAGCAAATTAATGCACTGACACGTACATAAATTCGTGTTAGATTGTGTTATTACGTAAACACAATCCCTTACATGGTTATAAAGTAAACCATGCCCGAGAAAATTAATTCCCGTTGTTGAGTCAAAGCTTTCCGGTAAAATGCTTGACTTTAATATGAAAAGCGGGTTACTATCTGAAATAATAGCAAGCCATTTTGAGCATGTTTTAAAACATTTGAACTTCTACTCAAACTTTATTTACAACCCCGTGTCATTATTGAATGACATTTCTAGTATCGTAAATATTATCGATTCCAGAAGACATGCTCTTTTTATCAAACATTTTTGAACACACAATTTTGAAAGATTTAGAAAAATCTTTTGAGAAATTCTCGAAAAATCGTGTTCATTGTTTTGAAAACCAATTACTTGAGCTTAAGATGTTGAATATCTTACAAAACGAGCTCAAGTCCGAGAAGTTGTAAACTTCCCGTTGTTAAGGATAAGTTACCATCGGCGATTAACTTTCCTTTTATATGAAGGACGAATCCTAAGCTGACATTTACTTAGAAGTCGTTTTCATGAGCTTGAAAAAGTTTGAATGTTTTAACGTAAAGCTCATGACCGAGAAAGGTGAATTTCTTGATATGAGGAAAAGTTATCTTATTTAAAAGATACACTTTACTTTATGAGCTTAAAACTTGGAATGTTTTAATACAAGCTCATGACCGAGAAAATTTAATTTCCCGTTACGAGGATAAGCTATCTTTAAAGATAAGCTATCCTAAATATGAAGTCCGATTTACAGTCTGATATTTAACTGTAAGTCATTGTGCATGAGCTTAAAAACTTCGAATGTTTTTAATATTAGCTCATGCCCGAGAAAAATTAATTTCTCGTTGTAAGGATAAGTTTATCATCGGCGATAAACTTTCCTTTTAATTGAATAACGAGTTCTAAGTTTTACTTAGAAGTCGTTTTCATGAGCTTGAAAAACTTTGAACGTTTTAACGTAAAGCTCATGACCGAGAAAGATGAATTTCTCGTTAAGAAGAAAAGTTCTCTTATTTAAAAGATACACTTTTCTTATGAGCTTAAAACTTGGAATGTTTTAGTACAAGCTCATGACCGAGAAAAATTAATTTCCCGTTACGAGGGTAAGTTATCATTTAACGATAAACTTCCCTTTATTTGAAGTCCGGGTCATTGTCTGACATTTAACAAGGAACCACTTTACATGAGCTTAAAACCGTTGAATAGTTTTAAAGTAAGCTCGTGTCTGAGAAAATTTAATTTCTCGTTTTTGAGGATAAGTTTATCATCGGCGATAAACTTTCCTTTATTTGAAGATCGGGTCATCATCTGATATTTAATGAAGAGCCTTATACACGAGCTTAAAACCTTTGAATGGTTTTAGGATAAGCTCGTGTCCAAGAAACTTAATTTCTCGTTAAGAGGGTAAGTTATCGTTACGTAGATAAATTTCCATGTCTCCGTAGTCCGGGTCATCGTCTGTCATTTAGCGAGGAGCCATATACACGAGCTTAAAACCTTTGAATAGTTTTAAATTTAGCTCGTGTCCGAGAAAAATTAATTTCTCGTTTTGAGGGTAAGTTATCGTTGACGAGATAAATTTCTCTTTCTTTGAAGTTCGGGTCACAGACTGTTATTTGACTATGAGCCATTGTGCATGAGCTTAAAAACTTGGAATGTTTTTTATATAAGCTCATGCCCGAGAAAAATTAATTTCTCGTTGTTAGGATAAGTTTATCATCGGCGATAAACTTTCCTTTCTTTGATGAACGAGTTACAGTCTGTGATGTGACTATAAGTCCTTATACATGAGCTTAAAACCTTTGAATAGTTTTAACGGAAGCTCGTGTCCGAGAAAATTTAATTTCTCGTTTTGAGGATAAGTCATCATCGGGATGAACTTTCCTGTCTTTTGAGAGCGAGTTACAGTCTGTTATGTGACTGTAAGTCCTTTGTTAAGCTTAACCATGAATCCCCTGAGACACTTGTTTCTCCGATATCTGCTTCTTCAGCAACCAAACTCTAAGAGTGTCCTTAATTGAATGGTATATAATGATTGGACCGCTTCGTTCTTTTGGAACATCCTCTTTGGTACCTGCATTCTCATTAGGAGTTTGCATGCTTTTATATGGGTTAGCGATATCTATCTTAGAAGCAAGTGGGGGTTCACAATTTTCTTTTCTTGTGCTAGAGGTGACCTGAGGAGATGATTCACTTGTCTTAGCTGGCAAACGTTTCCTTTTATAGAAAACCTTAAGTTCAGGCTTAAGTGATGTATCCTCCTTATCAATTTCCTCCCTAGTAGTCTTAGTAGAATTAGAGACTATCCTAGTTAAATGGCACTCGTTTCCTACAAGAGTGAAAGTTCTACCAGTGGGTCGCCACATTTTACCAATGGGTTTGATTTTAGCAACCCACTGGGATTTAAGTCTAGCACGGGAGTTCACCTCATTAAGTAATTTCTTGATACAGGAATCATGATTGGCTTTAAAGACACATTTCCTACATGTTTTACAAGTAGCAGATTTAATGTCCGAGTAAGATCTAGAATTCCTAGATGATTGATTGATGCTCCTTTGAAGTGACATGCTACGGTTAGCAGTGTTGGGTAAACTAGAAGGCATCTGACTAGGTTTGAAATTTCTATCTCTTACTTGTGTCTTTAGCTTAGCTTCCCTAAGACCAAATGTATGGCGAACGTCATTTGAACGAGTTTGAGACGTGTTCTTTGGACTATGTCTAGGGAGACTAGAGGCAATCATGTGATTAGGTCTTGCAGAAGCTGTTTTAGTCACAATGGGCCTAGATAGTGGAGTGACTGGTCTAGAAAGATGAACCATATCAACTTGGGAGGCAAACCGCGGTCTCGAGGATTTTGATCGCTCGGATCTAAATGCAGTCGGTTGTCTAACAGACTGAATTTGAGGCGGTTTCCCGAAGATTGATGGTTTTTCAAGCTTAGTGTCCACACTAGTTCCTTTAGTTTTCCTCAACTTGTTTTTCAGAGCCGCTATTGCAAGGACCTTTTCCTGTACTTGAGCCTTTAAAGTCTCATTCTCTTTTAGCAATTTATCTTGGGATGCCAATTTAGATTCAAGCAACTTAATTTGTTTCAAAAGAGTATCCTTTTCAGCTTTAGAATCTAGAACAGTTTGATCCAATTTTCGTTCAAGAACAACGTTTGATTTTTCAAGTTTTTCAAAATATGTTTCAAACTTGTTAGTTCTCTTAGAAAATTATAGTTTGGCATCCTCAAGATCTTTTGATTGTTGAGCTAAATTCATTTCAAGCTCTTCAATCCTAGAAGCAGAATTGGTTAATGAAGTAGTCATAAGGCATATATCATGATTTTTAGCATTTTGATCATTCTCTCCCCCATTACGACTCACATCGGATGAATCAGAAGTGGAATCATCCTTTTCCATCCCATGTTGGTCATAGGTGGGTTCTGAGTTCTCAACATGCTGTAGATCATTGTGAGATTCAGTATTCAATTGTACCTCAACTATTGGCTCTTCGTCATGCATGTTTGAGTCACGTTGTCGTGATGCAATGACGCTGCTATCATCGTTAACCAAGGCGGTCTCCTTTGAGTCATCCGTAAGACCATTTTTCTCCTGTGTCATCTGCATCGTAGATTCTTGTATTCCACTAGTATGCTCTAGTTGAAGTTGTGAATTTTCACAAATCGAAAGTGCAATAGATTTTATGAACTCGAGCAATCTATCCCTAAAGTCTTTAACTTCGATCTGTGCGTCTTCAAGGAATGACTGGCAGATCATTGAAGCTTCAACCTTGGCAGGATCAAATTGAAAGAACCTCAAAAAATGTTGCACTAGAACTTGAAGTAAACGTGAGGATTCAAAATTTGATTAATGTCTTCTTTGTAGATTTGTTCTAGTAGGTGGTTCAATTTGAGGAGCAATGGGTGGATGAAAATGGTACGATCTTGACCGAAGAGTGTCACAAATCCGCTTCCTTCTTTAAGTAGATAAATGTTCGACAGATGGGACCGAAGTAGTCGAAATAAAGTCATTCTACTTTCTCTAGCTTTAACTTTCATTTGATGCGATTCTCCCTCTTGAAAAGTCAAATTCAAAAAATCCATTAAGATTTGATGATAAATGAAAGTAAAGATTACTTGTCGATCGATCAATGAAAGAAAGTAATTGTGTTTGTTGTTGTGAGTAGAAGTCGAGAAGTAATGTTAAAATCGCCTAATAATTGTTCTCGATAAACCAAAAACTCCAAGACAAAACTACACACAACAAGTTCTGTCGCAATACTTGATCGCAATAACTATCGCAATACTTGATCGCAATAACTATCAGAATGCACAAACAAGTTCTGTCGCAATGTCTATCTGAATCCCTATCGCAATGCTTGATCGCAATACCTGTCGGAATGTGTGATCGCAATACCTGTCGGAATGTCTGATCGCAATACCTGTCGGAATGTCTGATCGCAATACTGTCGGAATGTGTCTAATGAAATTTTGGCAGAGTAACGTTTCGAAATTGCCTTATAACCGATCACAATGTACGATGCAAGGATATCGCAATGTTTGATCGGAATAAGTGTCAAAATATACTTTGATCGCAATGTAGAGACCCTAGGTCTTTGCGATCGCAATGAAGAATTCAACCCACTTTGCGATAGATACAACTTTGCGATGGAGACAACTTTACCACTTTTCTCGGATAGTACACAACAAATTCGGAATTTTAATCCGAAAAAACGAATCAAACACCCAAAAATTTGTGTTTTTAACCCAAAATACCAATACCAAATCACTATAACAAGTAACTAGATAAAGTATATCAAGATTAAAGCATAAAAACACAAAAAAAAATTGGTACGTAAGAAAAAGGATCAAAATAGACGAATTGATCAAGAAAACAAACACAAAAACCAAGCAATCATTCCATGGCTCTTGATACCATTTGTAGGTCCTCATAATCCTTGGATTATCCTTGTGTTGGAATGATCTAAAGAGATAGAGAGATAGATGAAGATGTAGAGAGAGAAAGGAGAGAAAGAGAGGAAAATGGTTGATTAATGAAATGTGTGTGTAAACACAAAGTGACCAACCCCTCCTAACATGCTAGGAGGGGGTATATATAGCCCACCCTACATGTGGGCTATATGGCCTATATTGGATCACGAGCCCAATATCATTGAGTGACCGATCCTTTCTAAATACGTAAAAACGTATTTCTAACACTTTCTACAAAGGTTATAGTCAGTAGATCCGAATATGATGTCATCAACATATATCTAAACTAGCAAAACATCCTCCTTGGTTCTGAAGATAAACAAAGTGTTTTCTATCTTCCCCCTGAAAAATTTGTTCATTATTAGGAAGGTAAAGAGAGTTTCATACTATGCCCTTGGTGCTTGTTTAAGTCCATATAGATCTTTTTCAAGTTTGCAGACATGGTTGGGAACTCAGAATTCTCAAAACCAGGAGGTTGAACTACATAAACTTCCTCAGTGATCTTGCCATTTAGAAAGGCACTTTTCACATCCATTTGAAATACTTTGAAGTTCATGTAGGTAGCATAGGCAAGGAAGATCTTGATGGCTTCCATTCTTGCAACAAGGGAAAAGGTCTCTTCATTGTTAATGCCTTCAAGCTGACCACACCCCTGAACAACAAGCCTAGCCTTGGTTTTTTATAATAATTCCGTTCTCATCAGTCTTGTTTTTGAACACCCATTTGTGCCAAAAGCATATTTCCTCCCAGGGAGAGGAACTAGTTTCCATACTTTATTCTCGAGGAATTGATTTGGTTATTCTTGCATAGCCTCAACCCACCCTGGATGTGTCAGGGCCTCTGAAATCTTTTTAGGTTCAATATTAGAGAGAAAGTCTGCAAATAGACATTCATGGGCTGAGGTAGCAGAAAGTTTAGCAGCTTGACTGCGTGTTTGCGTGTGAGCATCCCCTCAGATACATCACCAATTATGTTTACAAGCTCGATATGTTGTTGTCTAGACCATCTGTCCCGAGGACATGGATTGGAGCTTGTAGATAATTGGTGGTTATCAGGGACTGGTTCTTCAGTACCTGGTATTGGATGATCACTTCCCACTGAAGGATTTTCAGTGACTAGTAAGTCATTATTTTCATCAATCATCCCTTCAGTGTCTGCATGGATGAGAGAATCAGTTGATTCTTCATCCTGAGTAGCAATAACTTCAGGGACATGTTGATTTGTAATCAAGTTATTGATTGACATATTGTGAGGTGATATATGGAAAGATACGTCAACATCAGTCTGATACTGTCTTGAGGGATTACTTCATACTCATCAAGAGGATATATTGATGAGTCATTAATCCCAATCTCTTCCATTGATTGATTTGTGAAATTAATGACATACATACTTTCATCAAATATGATATGAAATGATTCCTCAACCTATGTCTCCTTGTGTTAAAGATCCTGAAGGCTTTGGAGACAAAGGAGTATCTAAGGAAGTGTCCATCATCAGCTTTTGCATCAAATTTACCAAGATGGTCCTTTTGGTTGTGAATGAACATAGGACATCCAAACACATGAAAGTAGCTGATATCTGGAATTCTTTCCCAGAAGATATCGTAAGGAGTCTTATCATGTCTTTTGAAAATGATACTTATGTTCTGAGTATAGCAAGCTATTTTTACAGCCTCAGCCCAGAAGTGTTTTGAAAGATTGGATCCATTGAGCATAGTCCTTGGAGCTTCAATGAGAGTTCTATTCTTCCTTTCAGCCACACCATTTTGTTCAGGTGTGTAAGGAGAAGATAAGTTCTGAGAAATTCCTTTCTCATCACAAAAACTCTCATGCTCCTGAATTATGTCCCATTATCAGTCCTTATTTGTTTGACTTTGGTGTCATTTTGATTTTCAACTTGCCTGATAAATGACATAATGAATTCAGGAGCCTGACTTTTCTTTTTAAGAAAGTATACCCATGTGTATCTAGAGTATTCATCAACAATCACAAGGGTATATTTCTCATGATTTATGGACAATGGACTGACAAGTCCAAATAAGTCCATATGAAGAAGATGGAGACACTTCCTGATAGAGAAGTTTTGTTTTGGCTTGATAGAAGCTCTATTGTGTTTACTTTCACAAGCTGAACAAGGTTTGTCTTTCGAATACACAAGAGATTGTAAGCCAAGGACTTTGTTTTGTTTAGCAAGTTTGTTTATATCTTTGAAATTGAGATGTGACAGTCTCTTGTGCCAAAGCCAATTGACTGGGTCTGAGGCTTTAGCAAAGAAACATGCTCCTGAGGAAGTTATAGATGACATGTCTAAGACATATACATCATTTCTTCTTGGAGCAGTCAGTACAATTTCTATGTTAGCATTAAATATTGTTCCTCGCTTATCATCAAACTGAATGATGTACTTAGCATCACACAGTTGACTGATACTTATGAGGTTATACTTTAGACCATTTAAAAACGCCACTTTTGAGAACACTATTCCACCACATTTTATTGAACCATATCCCTCAATAACCACACGATGAGTTATCACCAAACACTACCTTAGGACCTGGTTGCTTCACGTATTTGTGCAGATAACTTTTAACCCCTGTCATACTTCTTAAACACCCACTGTCTAAGTACCAGACAGGCTCCTTGAAGTGTTTCTACACAAATAACGAGGTGGATTAGTTTCTATTGTGAGCCTACATGTTAGTAGGCTATTTGTCTCTAAGAGCTTGACGTCTTTCACCTCGTTTGAAGTACTCAAACTCAGTGTGATAGAGGTAGAATGAACATTGTTGCCACATGTTTTACAGCTTAGTCTTACTGAGGATTCACTAGTTTGGCATGACTCAGCTAGCATGCCTGTTCTGACCATAATGACCCTATTGTGTCCTGAGGTAGTGTGATCATTGCTTCCATAAATTTCACACTCAGGGTAGTATACGCAATCATCGGGTCTATGGTTAGAGATGCCACAATGTGTACATGATGCAAAAGGATTAGCCTTAGATTTTTTGATCTGTTTAGTTGTGGGCCTATAGTAATAAGGTTGAGCATTATATCTATTAGCATTTATAATAGAAGGCATGTGTACCTCATGATCAACCGTCCAATGATCTTCATTTTTACATTTCATGTAATAGAGAATTCTAAAGCAGTTATCAGTGGTATGATTTGTGTAGTGACACAGTTCATAGGAAGGCTTTTTGGTTTTAATCTTCTTGGAAGACTCAGGTTTCGCTTTTTTACTTTTTGATGATTCAGACTATGAGGACACAGATGTTTCACCCTGAGCTTTAGAGGCTGGGTTCATCTTCTCTTCCATGAATATTTGTAACAATCTAGCCAACTCCTCTTGATTTAAATTTGGAGTGGTGTTGACTGAGTTTGTGGGAGTACCTGAGGAAGAAGTAGGTTCAGTTGTTTTCTTAGTGATAGTTCCTGACTCAGTGTGACTTGATGACTCTTTTGAGTCAGGCTTTGTTTGTTCATAACAACCTACTTCAGCTCTTTCTCTAGGTGAGTGTTCTTGATAAGATAAAGGGATTATCTCAGAACATGGACTTGCTCCTTGAAGAGTTTTCAAAGGAGTCTAAGTGTCCATCTTGGCAACACTTGATGGCTTAGTGTTACTTGGTTTATTAGGGACATCAATCTTCTCATTAAGACCAAGCATTTCATTAATAACCTGAGTTTCAGGTATTAATATCTTTCCGGTATCAAAGTTAGGCAACACACTCTCAGGGTTTGATCTTTCAACCTAATCCTTTGATTTTGGAATCATTTCATGATTAAACCCTACCGATGTTGGGAGAAATGCCTTTTCACTCATTTCCTTACTAAGTGGTTTCTCAGTGAGTTGACATGCCCCAAGAATTTTCTTCTTTTGGGCCAGGAATTTGACTATTAACGCACTGAGAAGCTAAGGTAGAGCTATTAGTCCATTTCTCATTGATACGTTTTTCTTCCTTAAGTTGTTCTTGAAGAGCGTGATTAATTTTAGTAAGTTCTACGTTCTAAAGTTGACAACTTACTGTTTCAAGTTTGGCCTGTTTCAAAATCAGTAGATCATCTCTACATTTGTTCAATTCAAAAACCATTTTATAATATTTTGAAATAAGGTTTACTCTTTGCTCTTCAACAAACGATAAGTCAATGTTTATATAGTTAAGGAACCTTTGCCAATCAGATTCTTCATCCATATATAGGAGCATGTTTACCTTTCTCATGGTGATGTCTACCCATTCTCCATTTCGAGCATGATTCTTTCCAACATACAATTCATGATCAACTAGAGCCATCAAGACTTGATATCTGACTTCTTCATCCTCTAAGGACAATTCTTCATCATCCCAATCAAAGGTTTCAGCTACTAACCCTTTGGCTTTGTTTTGAGGAGGTTTCTAAGTCTGAGTATTTGAGGGTCCAACTTCTAAGAATGCAAGCTTTGCTTTGACCTTCTTGTACTCAGACCTATAATCCTTCTCAATTTTCTTATTCGTTTGAAAGCTTTGGTTATTTGGAGGAACCTGAATCAGTTTTGGTGTAAACTTTGGTTGAAAATTGTCATTTCCGGATGATGAATTTTGACTTTTGTAAGAGGACAAGGGTGTTTTTGAAAGACAATATTTTGAAAAATGCCCAGTTTTACCACATCTAAAACAATCCACTCCCTCAGTGGATTGAGTCCCAGCAAATCTAGTTCTTTTGATATAACATTTGGTATTTGCCAAAAGGGCTCTTTCATGAAATTCCCGATTTAAAGCCCTTATGTATTCAGTACTAGATCTTTCATCAACCTCATCATCTGAGGTCTCCTGAAAATCTTGAACAATTGCATTTGAGTAAAAAGCAATTGATATAGGTCCATCATTAACAGGGGTTGGTTTGGCCGAGGTGTCTGTTATTAAGGCCTTCTTAGACAAAGGATATTTTCTATTTATTAGATTATCCTCATAGATAAATCTACCATAGATATCTGTAAGATCTTGAGTCTGAATGTGATTATCATTTCTCATTCCTTGAGAAAAACCAAACCATTTTTCAGGGAGACTGTTCACAAAACCAACATTGATTTCATGCTTAGAAAGTTTCACCCCGTCATTAGATAGCTCATTGAGCAAGGTCTTATATCTGGTATAAGTCTGAGGAATAGTTTCTGATGGTTTGGACCTGAAAGTGTTATATTTCAACTTTAGGTCCATAATCTGATTTTCCTTAGTGTCGGATGGTCCTTTGAAACTATGAACAAGATCTGTCCAAGTTTCTTTGGCCGTCTCACACTCGATGACAACTTCCATAATATCGTCAGGAAGACAAGATATTATGATGCTTTTGAGACGTTGGTCTTGATTGACCACTCTCTTTTCATCGTCAGACCATTGGGCTTTAGGTTTATCATCACCTTGTGTTGTTTTTGGTGTGAATGGACCATTCTTAATACAAGTGATGTAATAAGGTTCCATTCCCATCAAATAGCACAACATTCTTTTCTTTCATTTATTAAATCTCTCAACTTCCAACTTAGGAGGGTTAACATAGTAACTTGCTCCCTTTTTGTTGACAAGTTGAGGTACATTACTTTCAGTCATATTAAATCAAGGTTTTAAAAACTTTGAGACGATAGTTAAAAAGTTTTATAAGCCTACTTCTCGGATACCACTTGTTGGTCCCTTGTAATTAGTGTTATACTTAAGATTACTAAGTATAGACCTAACACATGGTAAAGTAATGTAAATAAACAAGATAATATAATGTAAAAGACACAAAAGGTTTTTCAACGTTTAACTCTTATTATTTAAAGAATTATACCCTATTGTATGCGAAACTACAATAGGGATTGAATATACAATGTTTGTGAATGTGATCTCCTCACTAACGAACTATATCAATCTTATCGATTGATAAGTTCGACGATTAAGTCAACAGGAGTTTAGAACTCAAGTGCTTTCTATCATATTTGGAAGAGAGAACTGTTTGTGAATGTCTAAAGCATTGAGTGCACAAACTTAAGTTCTCTCTTTTACAAGCATCCTATTTATACTGGTTAAGGCTAGGTACGTGACAAAGAATTGCCATGTGCAATTCTTGTCTCATCTAAGGTACAAGGTACAAACTTGTCTTAACCTATTATAGGTATCAGGAAAAAGTCCTTTTACAAGCTCAGTACCCTTGTCTAACCTAAAATGGTAAGTCACGATGAGCGTGTGTTGTACTGCATCTTATCTACTTCAATCTTATCCCGCCTTTACTTCAATCTTCAGAATGGCTTGTTCCTTCAGGGATATCGTATGCGGCTCAGTGAGTCTATTTCCAGAACTCACTTAACCCATCACTTCTTCTTCGTCTCAGGTACACCAATCAAGTGAGTTTCGCTTCACTGAATACTTGGGTCTTTCTCTTAGACTCAGGCTGAGCCCTTGAAGGAAACTCATTGAGTGACTGTTCACTCAGTGACTTCATAATGTTCAAGGTTAACTTATACACTTAGGCGTATTGATGTTCAAATCCATCAGGGAGGTCACCTTGTACATAATTGGCCATTCCGATGATCAATAAGTACAAGGCTGACCTAACAAGGACCCATCGTAATACCTTTAAACATCCATGCCTCCACCACTCGTTAAGTAGAAATATGAAGACTCTCCATAACTAGAATAAAGAGCAACGGAGAAAGGGAACCCCCATGCTTGAGACCTTAATGGAACTGGATATCACTAGTTGGAATACCCTTAGCCAAAATAGAGCCTCTCGAAGAAGTAAGACAGCCTTGGATCCAGCTACGTCATTAATTACCAAAACCAAATATACACAGGATGTTATTCAAAAAATCACAGCGCACACTTTCTCAAAGTCTACTTTGAATAACATAGACTGCTTCCTTTTCCTTTTACACCAACTGACCACTTCATTAAGGATGAAAGGACCATCAAGTATTTGTCTATTAGCAACAAACGCCGATTGAACCTCATTCACTAAACTATCCATGGAACCCACAAAGCTATTAGCCAGAATTTTAGATATAATTTTATAAATACTACCTAGAAGAGTGGTAGGGAGAAAATCCTTAAGGCCGCGTTCGGTTCACAAAATTCAAAGTCGTAGTTTTAAAACACTGGAATATTGAAAAAAAAAGTTTCGTTTTATAATACTGATATTTAAAATGATCTTTCATGTTTGGTTAGAAAGTTTCCGTAACAGGTCTAGAATGAAATCAACCACAAATTACTCTTTTACCGTTTCATCATCAACTAACCGAAATTAATATTTTAAGATCTTCAAAAAATAATATCACAATCATATTAAGAAATCTTTTTCATCCAATCCAATTCTCACAATATGTTCCATCTACAACCTACCTAGCTTGTAAGAAGAAAAACCAATTATATTGGTGATGTTTTAGATTGAGTCGATAATCAAACATATACAAATCTACCTTGCGTAGGAATCAACTCTTTGGTGAAGAACAAGAAATCAAACACCCATCTATAAGTTTTGATTTATTTAACAAAAAATATATTGATCATGATGGACATCGATGGGAAAAAATAGAAGTAATAAAATTTATTTGAGAAATGAAGCCAGTGAATAGATCTTACTAATCTTAACTAAAAAGAGGAATATTTCTTAACAATGGATAGTTATAGTTATAAAAGAAGAATGAAAAAAAAGATGAAAAAGAAAAAGAATGATGAAAGAGAGAAGGAGTATGTGTTTTTTTATGAGGGTACGCTTGTCTTTGGTTGACCAAAATAGCACCGTATTCTTATATCACTCCATCTCAACGGACTGATAAACCGGTGTCTGTGTGGGCCCAAATATTGAAAGCCTTCTCTTTTTTTCTTACCAAACATGAATTTCAGAGCAATTGACATTTAAACACAACTAAATCCTTCAAATATTGGTGAACCAAACAACCCCTAAGTTTATTTGCATCATTAAATTTAGGAATAAGAGAAATGAAACACATGTTACATCCATTAGAAAACTCTCAATATATAAAGAAAAGTCTTACTGCCACCATCATATCTTGTTCAATTACATCCCAAAATCTGCGATAAAACCCAAAAGTGAAACCATCCGGACCAGGGGACTTGTCTAACCCACAATCCCAAACTGACCTCTTAATCTCTTCATGGGAGACTTCACGTTCAAGATCTTTTTGTTGTTCATGAGTAAGAAACTTTGGGAAGTCCATCTTAATACGAATACGTGGAGTCTTGGGGAGGTCAAATCTATTCTTGAAATGAGACAAAAATTCACCTTTGACGTCATTTGGGTTCTCAATCCAAACCCCGTCTACCAAAACAACACGGATAGCGAGTGGGTTTCTTTTCTTTTATAGAATACCAAGATAATATTTGAGTTCTCGTCGCCCTCGATAGCCCATTTGATCTTAGTTTTCTGAGCTAACTCACTGGCTTCCAATTTATCTAAATAAAAAATAGAAGTAAGAACGGAAGCACGTTTTTGAAATATAATGGACGTACCTTCACCCTTATCAATGATCGTATCAAGGGACACCAGCTGACCCGATACTCTTGTAATATAATCGACCTATGATCAGAAAGGAAGCGATCCAGTGTGACTGCAGATAGACCAAGTAAATCTAAAATAACATCAATCAAAGTGAGGAACCGATCTAGTTTACTCATTTTAACACCTGATCCGTGACTCCATGTAAAGTCGCATCCCTCTTAGGACACATCCTCTAAACCTACACTAGAGATGAACTTATTAAAAAGTTATGCCCCGCGAGAGTTAAAATTGGAACCCTTTCTCTCCTCTGTTCTCCGCAATTCATTAAAATCTCCTATAATTTTGACACCACCGCTCCAATTTTTAATCATAAGCACAAGATAGTCCTAAAGCAATACATTTTCTGATAATTCTTGTGGAGCATAAATCGCGATAATCAGAGTATTGTTACCATTGGCCATCCATACTCCTCATAACATAACAAAATAGTTTGAATCGTAGCATTAGAGTTGCTTAACACCCTTGGATCCTAGGTAAACAGAATACCCCCCGAGGTACCCACCAAAGGACTGTAAGAAAACCCGAAATTAAAGTTACCCCAATATCTCTTGAGAGTGAAAAGATCGACCTATTCCAATTTGGTTTCCTGCAAAGCCATGAAGTTAATCTTTTTTTGACACACAACTCATTAACCCAAGCGTTTGGCATTTTGGGTAAGACCTTGGATGTTAAGAGACAACATATTCATCGAGGAGTTATACTCAATCCTTAAGGACCAATAATATCTTCAATCTTTTTAACGCAATCCTCCATATTATAACACCTTGTAACACCTACCAAATCGTCCATAACATGAAGACTAGAACCTTCTGTACGAGGTATCTTAATCAGCTTGAAGTGACTCGAACGTACGGATCCTTCTCTACCATCCTTAGAAATGTTTACTAAAGCATTATCCAAATGAACAAACCCAACATGATTATCGATATTCCTGTTCATCCCTCAATTCTTTTTCAAAACAAACTCCTCTTAAACCGAGGAGTTAAACCTCGGAGGATACTTTGGTCCCTCATTGCTAGAGGGGCCATTATTAACTGGTTTATTCTTATTGAGGATATCGTATAAGTTAAAAAGGATCTTCTGATTGGGAATCACTCTTAAATTAAAAGCTTTTTATTATGCTAGAAAGTGTTTTAAATGTTTTTACTATTGTGTGAAATGTTTTTTTGTAAAGCTTTTAAACAAAGCTTGGTATTTTCCAATTTTTTTTTTAAATTCCAGTGGTTAAATGTATGATGGATTGATGGCGTTAAATGTAAAACTCTTTTAAGACATTATTTTTTTAAACAACAAGTTAGTAGTTTGTAATTTAAACTCACACTAACAATCAAATGGATAGTATAAATGCTCTTACGAATTGACTATGTATTATAGCAATCACCAAAACGCGTAGCTAGAGTCTAATAAACCACAATGATTAACTGTATCATATCAATAATTTCTCTTATAAATACTTCTCTTTTTTAACCTCTCATCCATCACCATTACCTTTTATCTTAGTTTAAAACTAATACACAAACTTTTTTAACACAAATCCTTCCAAACTCGCATATAAACATTAAACCAATATTTTAATACACAAATTTTTTATTGCAAATCTTTCCAAACTTAAATCTAAACCTTAAACCAATGTTTGTTCTCTATGATCCGTTCGAGTCAATGGATTACCGATTCAATCATCATATCAATCCGGTTTTTCACACAAAAGAAACTAAAAAAGTTTACGATGATTAGAAAAAAGTCTATAAAAAATCATAAAATATTCCATATAGGAGCACAAAAACTAGTATTCACTAACACATATAACATGTAAGAACAAAATTACGTTCAAAATATATACAATTAACATTCTTTATTCGTAAAATCACCAAAACACCAAATTGTTCTTCCACCCGCTATAAGATCAACCAAGACCCAAACTTGGTTATATCCCATGGTATGCATTTCCGCATTCATAGCTTCAAGCTATTTGTCAGATTCAACATCTGAAATTGCAGCTTTATAATTAGGAGGCTCACCATGATCTCCTAGTTTGTGTTCCTAAGCATCTACATAAAAATCATATTTGTCATGTGCTTGAGATGTTCTACTAGGCCTATGAACGGGAATGTCTACATTTCGAGGTTTAACACTTTCATGTTGAACTTCATTATGTAACTCTGATGTAGTGTTTTGTACACTTTATTTTAGAAAAAAAAGCGACAAATGCGGTAAGTAGTAAATATTCAACGTTTAGGAAAACGTAAAATACTCGTCGTTGAGTTCATTCTCGAGGAGGTATGGTGTTTAAGCCAATGTAGATATACGTTATTTATTTGAGTTATTACGTTTTTGGAAAGAAAAATAAAAGCGAAAAGGAAAACGGATTACGCTAAAAAGGTCGAAAACGCGTAAACGTACGAACGTAAAACGTGACGAAAAAATCGAACTACCTAAATTCTTTTTGAAAAATACCTAATAAATTCTAAAAAGCCTAATTAAGAAAAATATGAAAACCAAATTTAATGAAAATGTTTTAATTAATTATTATTTAATTTTCCTAAAATTAAAATAACTAAATACAAGTCTAATTCTAAATTTTAACTTTTGTAAACCTAAAACTAATTATTCTAAACCTAAAAATGATTTTTCCAAAATTTTAAAGTACTCTTTACTATTTTTAATTGACTTTCTAAAATTAAAGATTAAAATAATTCTAATTAGTAAAGAAATAAATGGAAAAATACAAAACTTGCTAGAAAAATCCTAATAGTACTATAGTTTGCGGGAAAAATGAAAAGGGGCCAAAAGGTTGAGCCAATAAGCTAGGACAACTTATTTAGCTCTCAGCTTATTAATTAAAAGGAAAGTAAAAAAAAAAGGGTATAAGTACTGGGCAATCCAACTTGATAAACAAGATGGATCCCAGCACACCGGTAAGAACCCCCACTCCCCCAACGAGAGGTCAAGGGTTCGAAGCCGGGCTGGGGAGTTTTTACTTTTTGTTTTTTATTTTCGGTTTCTTTGATACACAGAATACTAACAATCACACAACACAAAGACAATTATCAACACACAATCTAACACCACGATTTCACAAGATTAATAGAGACTTCAAAATGCCATACTCTTTTTTTTCTTGGTGTTCTTGTTTTAGTATTGGTACAAAGGGAACCAAACACAACACTCAATTACTAAAAACACAACTTGCATCAACTGATTACGCCACAACTTTTCAGGATTAACAGAAACTTGGGGATGCTATATTTAACTTCTGGGTATCTTTTGTTTTTGTTGTTTGGTATTGGAGCATAAGGCACCCCATAATCGTTTTTCTTGTGGGAGTCAAATGTAAGCACAAATCACACAACAATTGAGACCAAGCAGTAGGCAAATAAACTCACAGCACACCAATAAACACCCTAACAGGCACGAATCAAGCCACAAAAAAGTATAGGGCAGGCAGTGGCTATGACTTAGCTTAAATTTTTTTTGAACTTGGAATTAAAATGTGAGCTTAAACCAAAACAACACAGCCCTAGTATCTATCCTAATTCTAGCTGAACTTTGGGCACATAGATACCTAGTATACTCAGACCACCCATTGCCCCCACAAGCATGCAAATATCAAACAATGGGCATACATGAGCTTTTGGGGTGAACTTATCAATAAGTTGTAGACTTATATAACCTATGAACCTACAAACTAACAACCTAAAAGACTCAAGCACCCCTTGTTCTAACATATTAAGAAAAAATCAAGTCTTAACTTTAAGACTCCCCCCCCCCCAATGCCTCCCACCACTCTCTCATATGTCTAGTGATATTTTAGGCAACAAAACAAGAGTAATTTACACTCACAAGTATGCTCACAAACACTCTAGACTCCTAAAAACACTCTTATTTAGGCACAAACTTCCACAATAACAGGCATATAGTGATTCAACCAAGCAATTCCCTAAACTTTAGTACAATGACAGATTTATATCAAAACTTGCAAATCCCAACTTAAATCTAAAAGCTAAGATTTTAGACTTGAAATGAGTTTAGCCTAACCTAATAAACATGTGTAGGGTATAGCTAGGTCCAAAACTGGTGTTCCCATTTTTTTATCAGCATTCCTAAACACCCCTTTAAACCCTGTATGTCGAATTAACAAAGATTTTGTCAAAGAAACTTGATGTTACAACTCAAAATCATCTACAAACTAGCAGTTCATGCTATATTCATGAAATCATTATCTAAACATGCAAGCTAATCACATTCACATAGCAGAAAGAAAAAAGGAAATATTGCTTACTTCCAAGGAATACATCCATGCCTTGGATGGAATGAGCTTATACGCTAGCAGGGAACAAGCACAAGCTTCCCTATCACCTTTTTACTTCTTCAAAAACTTTTTGCCACAAACCTTTTGATAATGATAACTTATAAACTTGAAACCAAATTTCTAAATAAACACAATCCTACAACAAATTCCTTCACTGAAATTTGCAAAGGACCAAAAGAAAGTTTTAAGACTCAAACAGTTTTTACCAACTTTTCTACAACTTCGAAAAAGGAATTACTAAACTTGAGTGATTCTCAAACACAAACTCTTGATACTCAGAAACCTAAACAACTAATCAAACTTGGAACACTAACAAAAACTTGTAGTTTGAATGACAAATTTACATAAAGGAAAAAGGACAGAATTTAGAACCAAGGTAATTACACCAACTTTTCACACAATAAAAAAGGAATTATAAATTATCACTGGTTCTAAAATAATGTAGTAAGATAGATAATGGTACACAGAATTCTGAAATTTCAAATACCAACTTTTATAACATTTATAAAAGGGATTACAATGGAAATTTGCAAAAAACTGGAACAACTATTCTAAAGTCCTATGCTGCGTTATATAATACTATACAATTAATTCTAGAAACAAAAAGAAGAATTAAACCCTAATGCTATGATATTCCTCAATTACCCTTGGCGTTTGAATTTGAATCTTGGTCTAAGCTGCCCATGTGAACCATTCTTTTTGTCTTGTGGATTGCCAGTTGTACTTTCTTGATCTTAGACGTTCACTTGACCATTGGGAAATAAGAAATCATGCTAAGCCATTGATGAACTGTCTAAGCTTTTGTTTGGAGGAAAACAGTGGGGCAGGGGAGGGGACCAGGGGTCACATGGGTTGGTTTGTGAAGGAGTTAAGGGTGGGGATTGATTGAGGGGATGGTTAATTAATATTCTAGAAAATATTTAACCCTAATTTGTTGTCTAAAAAAAGTGTAAGATTAGGGTTCATACACAAGAACAATGTACAGTTTAACCTGTGAGTGGGGGTGTTAATGTGTTTGCCGCCATACTTTATTACTATTAAAAAAGATTTTAAAATGATTTTAATAATAATAAACATGGTTAGTGGGATGGGGTGATGTGGAAGGTTTGTTGGGTCGGGTTATGGGTAAAGGGTTTGGTTAATGGGTGGGTTTGGGTGACGTGGAGTAATAGGATTGATGGAAAGCTATTGGTGGGTGGGTTTGTTTAATTTAATGGGTTTGTTTGGTAATATGGTTAAATAGTTTAGGCTTTAGGCATAAATGGCCCCTCCACTTAACAACAGCAACATAAGCACTTTGCATCCATGGTCCTTAAGACTTCTATCGTTAGTCCTTAAGCAATTTCAACACTAATCCTTTGTTAACATTCTTTGTGATAAGGACTAAATGTGAAGTTTCTTCAATATTTGGAGAACTATTCTTGTATTGTCTTCAAACTTTAGGGACCCCTTTAGTATTTTTGAGATTCTTAGGGGGATAAAGTGTAATTCTTCAATTCTCGAGGGACTATTTATGACAAATCTTCAAACTTCAAGGTTTTTTTTGGAAAATTCAACACTCAAGTCTGGTTCATTGTGCGGCTTCGTTCCCCGTGTTTATTTTTGCTTGGTTCTTGTGATCTTTTTGTCTTTATTAGCCGTGAGATTAGCACTGTGATGACCTCTCGTAGGGCCTTCGTGACAAGCTCTAAGAATATTAGTAGCTTCGGTTCCAAATACACATCGTCTAATGATTTGATCCGCACAAACTTGGAAAAGATAAGGGTCGTCCCAAAAATAGAACTTGACGTCACGAAAGAATTTTCGTATTTGTTGTGTCGTCATACCCTTGATTATGAAATTCCCCGAATGGTAATTTGCAATGTCCGCAAACCATGGGGTAGATGAGTCTTCCTTGGAATTCACTACACCAAGTGTCTCGAGAAGAAATTTTTCGGTAATTTCTTTGTTTTCGAGCACACTTTGGTGAGGATCTTCCAAACGAGAGAGATGATCGGCCGCGAGATTCTCGGCTCCTTTTTTGTCAAGTATTGTGACATCAAATTCTTGTAGGAGGAGAATCCAACAAAGCAATCTCGGCTTAGCATCAAGTTTAGAGAAGAGGTACTTGATAGTCGAATGATCTGTATACACTATGCTTTTCGTCAAGATGAGATAAAGCCGAAATTTTTTAAATGCATATACCACGTCAAGTAGTTCTTTTTCCGTTGTGGTGTATTTAAGTTGAGCCTCGGTCATCGTCTTACTAGCATAATGGATAGGCAAGAAGTGCTTTTCATGACGTTGTCCGAAAATGGCCCCAGTAGCGTAATCACTAGCATCACACATAAGTTCGAAGGGAAGAACCCAGTTTGGAGCAACAAGTATGGGAGCTTCGGTAAGTTTCCTCTTAAGATTTCAAAAGCTCGAACACAATCTTCGGAAAAGACGAAAGGAGCATTTTTTCTGAGAAGGTGTGTCATGGTCAAGATATTTTTGAAAAATCTTTGATGAACCGACGATAAAATCCCGCGTGGCCTAGGAAACTCCTAACTCCCTTGACTGTTTTGGGATGAGGTAATTTGGCGATGACGTCTATCTTAGCTTTGTCTACCTCAATCTCCGCTTTAGAGATCTTATGCCCTAAGATAATTCCTTCTTTACACATGAAATGACATTTTTCCTAATTAAGCACAAGATTAGTTTCTTCACAATGTTTTAACATGTTTTCTAAGTTGTTTAAACACGACGTGAACGAATCTCCAAACACCAAAAAGTCATCCATGAAAACATCCATCAACTTCTCGATCATATTATGAAAAATAGCCATCATGCACCTTTGAAAGGTTCCCGGTGCATTACAAAGTCCGGATGACATTCTACGATAAGCAAATGTTCCATATGGACACGTAAACGTAGTTTTCTCTTGATCACGAGGGTCGATAGGGATGTAAAAGTAACCGGAAAAACCATCTAAAAAGCAATAGAAATCGTTTCTCGCAAGTCGCTCCAACATTTGATCCATGAAGGGCAAGGGAAAATGGTCTTTACGAGTGGGAATTAACTCGTTGTCATCATTGGACACAAAGGTCATTCCTCCCTTTTTAGGTACACAATGGATTAGGCTCACCCAAGGGCTATCAGATATAGGATAAATCATTCCCGCGTCAAGAAGTTTTAAAACTTCCTTTTTGATGACATCGTGAATTTTGGGGTTTACCCTTCTTTGACATTGAATTGCAGGTTTGTAGTCCTCCTCCATTAAAATTTTGTGTGTACAAAATTTTGGGTCAATACCCTTAATGACAGAAAGCTTCCACGCAATTGCCCTTTTCTGAGCTTTCAAGATTTTCAAAAGTGCGATTTTTTCATCATTGGAAAAATCTTTCGCAATAATAACCGGCAACTTGTCAACACCTTCCAAGAATACGTATTCGAGGTGAGGTGGAAGATCTTTCAATTCAAGGATTGTTGGATCCTCGATTGAAGATTTTGGTTCAACACTCATAGTTTCCATCGGCGGAAAATATGGTGGAATTTGATTGGGAATATCCTCACTAATTTTCACCTCTTCTTCATTGTCGATTTCATTAAAAATAAAATCACCTCCTTTGAATGGAGTGAGATTTGGTGTAGAATTAGCAAGGATCGGATCCAAAATAGTGGGATTGCCACTAATCGAACTATCAGAAAAACCTAATACTTCTTGTAAAAACTCATCGCAAACGACATTGACTAAGTCAACGTGGTTATGGTCGCGATTGCATAAACACGAGAAGGTGTAGAATTTTGAGTAGCGTTTATAACAAGTTCCTCCTCGTTGAATCGCAAAGTAATTTTTCTAGCATGCACATCAATGATCGATTTTGAGGTATCTAAAAATGGACGACCTAAAACTAGAGGAACTTGAGGATCCATGGGAATGTCTACCACAATAAAGTCAACTGGATAGTAGAACTTCCCAACTTTAACAAAAACGTATTCGGCCATTCCACATGCGAGAATCGTAGAATGATCGGCCATTTCGATAGACATTTTTGAAGGAATAAGATCCGGAAGTGATAACAATTTCCACATGAAAAAAGGCATCAAATTGATGCTCGCACCAATATCGGCCAAGGCGAGGCATCCTTCCATCTCTTGAATATCACACGGAATAAGGAACTTGCCGGGATCACCAACTTTTTTCGGTATTCGGTTAAGAAAAACCGAAGAACAATTAGATAGCTTTAAAAGCTTCTCCTTATCGTTCATCATAATTTTAAAAGTGGAGGCGAAACAAGGCATGTACAACAAAGCGTCGGCTAAACTTATCTCGAAATAAACTTTACGAAACATTTTAATGAAAATCTCAATTTATTGATTGTTACGGTCATGCAATTTTTCCTTGTTTCGTCTCGATGGGTAAGGCAAGGGTGGTGTGGGTTGGGGCATAGGCATTGCCTTTGGAATCTAGGGTTCAAAAATTGGTATAGGCTCGACCGTAAGTGTGGATTGAGCGGTACTTCATAGGCTTGAGATATGCTCCTTCGACCATCACCTCGGGTTCTTTCTTTATTTCCTTCTCCTTAGAAGTACTAGAACGAGAAAATGGTTCTTTGAGAGCTTTACCACTACGTGTAGTAATAACTTTCATTTCTCTCATCGGGTTTGCAATGGTGTCACTAGGAAGACCACCTGAAGAAGAGGGTGTACACATTATAGCTTCGAACATGCCCGCCATTCTATCTTCAAATTTAGATTGCTTTTTCTCCGCCCTAAGTAAGTCTTGCTTAATTTCATGTTGGCCTTGTTCCATATTTTGTTGATTAGCTTAAAGCCTTTGGTATGATTCTTAAGTTCATTAAAAAGCTCATTTTTTCAGGTCGGTTCTTAAGCTAATCATATCCCTTGCCATGTTAACAAATTTAGCGTCATTAGCGTTAGCATACTCTAAAAAATCACTTGGAAGATCTTTTGTTGGGGCATTTTGAAAACCTTGATTTGTACTTTGAACAACCACCTTGATTGTTGTTTCGATAGTTATTAGCATTTTGAGTTTCTGGAGCTTGATTTGGGCGGGAACCTTGTCCGTTTTGGTTGTAAGTTCTTGTGGCCACATAGGCACTCAAAGTGTTACCAACGACGGTAATGCACTCTGAAAAATCATGAGCTCCACCACAAGATATGCAACTTTTCTCAACCGCTTTAACCGACGCGGAATTTAAAGCATCTTGTGCTTTCCAATGACTCATTAGAGATGAAAATCTATCCAAAAGCCTATTTTCCTCATTTGCTTCATCCTGCAAGGCACTCATATTACGATACGACGAAGACGAACCCATAATGGCAACACTCGGTGTGTTACGAGGGCTATAGACTTTGGACCTATTCTCAATTATCGTTAAAGCTTCATCGGTTGTTTTACACAAAAAATTACCACCCGCGGCGGCATTTAGATAATCTATTTCATCATCATTAAGTCCATTATAAAACGTATCAATTTGATGCAATTCGGAAAAATCATGGTGTGGACATTCATGTAACATTTCCTTAAATTGTTCCCAAGCCATTGAAAAACCTTCATTAGGTTTTTGTGTAAATCTTGAAATTTCGTTTTCCAATTGCGTAGTCTTAGAGGGAGGGAAAAATTGATTCACGAATTTAGACACGAGATCCTTCCACGTCAATATGGAATTTGGTGCTTCTTTCTCGAGCCAAATTTTGGCGGGTCCCTCTAAAGAGTACGAAAAACGAATCATCTTAATCGCGTCATGTGAAACATCCTTAAACTTGCTAGTCGCGGTGAGACGGTTAAAATTTCGAATGTGATAATGAGGGTTGTCTTTTTCATGTCCGCGAAACTTGTTGGCTTGTGGCATCGACATTAAACCCGTCTTTATCTCAAAATTCTCCGCAAGGATAGCGGGAATCACAATCGCTTCTCCAAAACCTCGGTGAGTGCTTGAAGCAATTCTATCATAATACGATTAGCCATGGGGGCTTCTTGTTCTACAATGGGTTCGACAATTGGAGATTCTTCAACAATAGGAGGACTTTGGGTTCCTTCCTTTCGATTACGACGTCCACGAGCACGTTTCGATTGTGAGCGAGTTAGCATAGACGTAAAGTAGAACGTGGGGGTGAGCAAAGAATATTCTTTTTGGTATTTTTACGTTTTCCATTTATTTTGTGTTTTTATTGTTTTTAATTTTTTTTGGATTTTCTCGTGAATTACGTAGATAAAAATTTACAAAATCTCTCCTCGAATCAAACTCTTGATTAAAGAAGCCTCAAAGATTGAAAGCAATCACGTAAAGTGAAAGCTTTCGATAACTTGAAAACGTTGGTGGAACACAAATACGTTTAGGAGGGTTCACTATATGAAATCAAGAAAGTGCATATGATACGTAGATAATACTTTGGTTGGCAAACCCTTAATTAACCCTCACTTTCTAAGTACGCACAAGCAAGCGAGGGAAACGAGGCGGCGCGAAGCACTTAAGAGCCTTTTTCCCTTAGGTTGTGAAATACAACCGCCTTATACCCACCTTATAGTTTATACTTATCGAGATTAAGCTTCTTAAAAGTATTTATCTATTTTGCCTTTTTTTTCTTTGTTTGAATTTGATACACTCAATAACGACCGGAACGCCCGCTAATGAGGTGTGATTTCTCGCGTATTTGGAGATACTTTGAATTTATACGTGATACGTAATACAATATAGTAATAATATTCACAAAAAATGAATAGCGATAATACGTATGATTAGAGTGCTAATCACACAATTACTATTATTGGATAATTATAAAAACCAAATTTTGAAAATTTGAACACAACACACCTCCCCGGCAGCGGCGCCAAAATGATTGTAGTAAAAATACGCTTTTAGGAAAAAGACGTATATAGGGTAAGTATTAAATGCACGTTTTAGGAAAAACGTACACTAATGATTCAAATGAGTTCGTTCACCAAGGAAGATTATAGTGTGTGTCAAATTCTTGTTTTTGATTAATATTGAGAGAATGAGAAATAGAGAAAATTATGGATTACGGTTAAAATTAAACTACAACGAAAAACGCGTTTTCACACAAAACGAGGCAAAATTAAAACTTTATCTAAAAATTCCCAAAAATTTACAATAAATCCCTAAAAATATATCTAAGGTCTACAAATCAAGAAAACTTCTTGTAACTTCTTAAATTAATTAATATTTCATTTTTAAATGCTAATTAAAGCCCTAAAAATCGAATAAATTAACAAAAAGCCCAAACTAAGATTTAAGACTTTGTAAACCTCAAAAATAATTTAACTAAGCTAAAAAGTATTTTTTTCAAATTTTTAAACCTATTAAATCTAATTAAAAACTATAAAAACAATTTTTAATTAAATTAAATAATAAAATAATACTAAAATATTCAAAAATTTAAAAGAATATATAAAAAGTTGCAAACTAATGTATCTGCACCTAATTAAGCCAAAAATGAAAATTAAAAAATATGAAAACCCCTAATGGGCCTCCAAATGGGCCAAAAGTAAAAACAATGGACTCTTAATGAGCTTTTTGGCCCAAAATCAAAAATTGTTCAAAGTAAGCTGGAAAAGCCCTATGTGACTTAAAATTAAATTTTAAGAAGAAAAGTCTAAAGGCCCAAAAGCTGATTCTGAGTTTATCAGAGCTTAATAAGCAATAAGTTAATCCTTAATGGGCTTTTGGCCCATTAAGCCATAACTCAATGCCATAATCTGAGCTTAAACACACAACCTTATTTTGAGCTTATAAGACTATCTGGAAAAATATTAAGAAATAAGTCAAAAAGTTGAAAAGAACTTTTTCACTAAAAGACAAAATAGTCGTTTTTTTAGTTCTCTACCACCTTAGGAGCTTATTCTTTTTGCAAAAGCTTATAAATGACCTAATTAATACTTATCAACAATAAAATTTCCAATAAGCACATTTAAATAAGCTGTAGGATCCAATAAGCACTTCTTAAAAACGCAAAAAGCTAATTTTCTAGTAAAAAGCTAACCAAATAAGCTACAACTCTGGAAATCTATTAATAAGCTAAGAAAAATGATGGAAAGTACAAAAACTAAGTTTTTGCATGTACTAATAAGCTGGAATTATGAATTAAGCACTTTTGGCCAATTTTGAACAAAGTCAACAAAAGTCAACTTCAAAGATTATGCAATTTGGGACTTGTTAAGTTGTTTTTAGGGCAAAATAAGTTACTTTTTGGAGGAAGCTTTGAGTACAAAGCCAATGAAAAAGCTCACCAATTGGTGAGTCTTGCTTTGATTTTTGGCAAAAAAGCTTAATAAGCCAGTTGGGCTTATGAGCTGGTCAATTAAGCTGCAAACACACAAAGCACACTTAATGTCACACAATGAAGCAATAACAAGCAACTAAGTTCACAAAATCACAAGGCAAGAACAAAATCAAGTAGCATGCACACTTGTTGATATATTTGGCATAGCAGTAAGATTCAATAAGCTGTATAAGCTACAATAAGCAACCAACTTACACAACCAGATATTGCAGAGAAGCACAACCACAAGAACTATCAACCTACCAAGTTTCAGACCTCAGTATAAACAAACAAGGATTTTATACTCTCTGATATGTTTGACACTTTTTTATGTAGAAAAATGGAAATTCGGCAAACACTTAAGCTTACACTTCCACACTTATACAAGCACAAAAACAACTAAGAAACCACTTCCTAGCATACACAGGCATAAACAAGTCCATGTTATAAGGCCTAAAAAAACCTTGACAGTCTAATCCAAACACCCCTTAATAATCTATAACCAATTTTTAACCAAGCTTTTATGTTTTATACTTTACTAACATGTAATCCTTTCACTGATTAAGACCTACTAACACTAGATGAACAGGTTTAAGCAATTAAATCACAATCTCATACCATGGTTCACAAAATCACATGCATACACTTTTTTTTGAAAGAAAAATAGGAAAAGAAAGACAAACCTCTAAGGTGTACTTCCACACCTTGGATTGGTTGAGCTTTGGTGTTAGCACAACAAACACCAGCTTCCAAGCTGTAAAGATCAAATGAAAAGCCAAAGCTCAAAGATTTAAGGCTTTGAGCAGTGGGGTTAGTACAGAGTCACAATAAGGTATAAACTAGCCAATTTTCTAGCCAAAGGTCACCCCACAAGTATATTCCCAAACTACTATACTCAGAACACCGTAATCTTCAAGGATTAGGGTGCTATGATCATACACAAGCCCAAGAATCCCACCGTTAAGCCCTTTTTGCAGAAAAATATAAGAAAATGGAACTTGACAACTTTTTGATACTTCAACAAAAACCTTAACAATACTTGAAAACACAATTTGTGATACAAATTCAAACTAGAATTTAACAAATTCCCCAAGGATTTTTAGCTTATCAACTAGCTAATACCAACTTTTCTACACAAAGGAGAAAACGATTTACATGAGCTATAAGTGAAAGCTTCAAAAACTTGTTGCACAATGGATCCAATATTAGATAAACAGAATTAAGAGTGGTACTTGGGATTCATCAACACTATTTTTACCAACTTCTTTTTCATAAAAAGAAAGGAATTACAAACAGTTTGAAAGGAAAACCAAGAACAAGAAATAAACTATGCCTAATGGTGCCTTATATAGCCGGCTACATTCTAGAAACAAAAGGAAGAACTGTTAAAAACCCTAGCCTTGAAGTTCCAATAGTGCCCTTGATGAACTTATGAAATTTTTGTCCATGTACATTCCTTGGCGTTTTGTTGATGCATAGTTGTCAAAAGATGATCACAAGCGTTCATTTTGTTGTGGGGAGCAAGCATTAATCCTTGGCCATTGATTAGCTGTTGCTATTTTGTTTGGAGGTGGAAGACGCATGAGGAAGTGACATGTAGAGGTGGTCCAAAGGGGTGGAGTTTATTTTGAAGGTGAGAATGTGTTTAGGGTGAGGTTAATCACTTTTCTGGAAAGGATCAAGGCATGATTAACACTAATTTAGAAAAACCTAATTCGTGTTCTTCATGAAGAACACATGTTTTGATCCGTATTAGGCTAATAGTACATGTTTGACGCCATGTTTCAAAAGGTTTAGTTAATTATTAAAACCGATTTAGTGGGATGGTGAGGTGGAAAGGTGGTGTGGAGAGTGGGGTGAGGTGGAGTGATATGAGTGGTGGGATATGTTTTGATGTTTGACAAAAATCATCCCCCGTCTTCCAAAAAACTTGCACAAAATTCTTTTGGCTATTTTTCTTTCTTCTTCTTTGTAAACAACTTTGCATCACTTGTCAAAAACGGCATAAATACTTTTTAACTTGGAAAAAGGACTTGTTGTGTAATTTGATGATTCTTCAAGGGCTGATCTTGACTATTCTTGAAACTTTAAGGACCAAACTTGTATTTATACGTTTTACAAGGGCCTAAAGTGATAAGTCTTCAAACTTGAGGGACCATTCTTGCCAATCTTCAATTCTTCAAGGTCTTTTTTGGAAAATTCATAACTTGGGCCCGGTTCTTTGCGCGGCTTCTTTTCCCGTTTTCGTTTTTGCTTGTTTCTTGTGATCTTTTGTCTTTTTCACGATATCTATACCTAAAACACACAAATAATAAACACAAGTATATTTCACGGTATTTTACGATATTTTTGGCATTTAAAGCTCATTTATGATGATGAGACTATGTATAATTGCGGTCTCATCAAACTTGCTAGTGTTACCATAAGGCAGTGTATCATCATCTTGAAGAAGATCAAGATTATCAGTACTCCCACTTGCTCCAAGCAATGTAGTACTCCGACTTGCTTCTTGACCTATGAGACTTGTCTCAAAGAACTCAGCATTTCGAGCAACAAATATCTAGTCCTCGGTTGGGTAGTAAAAGTAGTAACCCATCGTTTCCCATGGGTAACTCACAAAGACACACTTATCTGGGATCTAATTTGTCAGGCGTATCTCGTTTCATGAGATCCTCAAAACCACAAACCCTCAAATAAGACAACTTGGAGGCTTTCCCATTCCATACCTCATATGGCGTCTTATCGACATTCTAGGTTGGAATCACGCAGCAGACTCTACAGCATAATCCCAAAAGAAATTTGGTAGAGTAGTTGAGTTCAGCATGGAACGAACCATATCCAATAGACTTCTATTCCTATTTTCCGAAAACCCATTATTTTAAGGCGTGCATTGAGGAGTAAGACGTGACACTATGCCACATTTCTTCAAATGTTCCACAAAAGCAAAACTCATGTATTCGCCTCTTCTATCGGAATAGCCTTAATTTTCTTTCCGAGTTGGTTTTCACTTCACTTTGAAATTCCTTGAAAGTTTCAGATACCTCATGTTTTTGCTTCAACAAGTAAACATAACTATACCGACTGAAATCATCAGTGAACATAATTAAGTAGCTAGCACCTTCTCTAGACACGACTCTAAAGGGACCGCACACATCCGTGTGTACAAGTTCCAAAAGATCTTTAGCTCTTTCGACCACATATGTGAAAGGCTTACACGACATCTTCCCATACACACAAGACTTGCATTTGTCATTGAAAGAATCAACGTCGATGGGATTCAAAATTCTATCTCGTTGAAGCTTCTCAATGCGATTCTTATTTTCATGACCAAGGCGACAGTGCAAGAGATAAGTCGAGTCCAACGCATATTTGGCTCTTTTCCTGCTAACATCATTTATAGAACTAGTGTTAGAATAAAAACCATGCATATCAATTTCAAAAATGCCATAAAATGGTATTGCATTACAGTAAAGTAGATTGTCTTTGTAAACGGATATACCACTTTTCGAAATAACATGTTATAAACCATCATCAATCAAACGAGAAAATGAAACAACACCCCTATTGATTGTGGGTGCAAAATGACAATTATTCAAAACAATAATTCGTCCATTTAGAAGTATCAAGTCATAGCTTAATAGCTTCGACGTTTGCACGCATGTCATTTCCTACGTACAAGCTTAATACTCCTTGCTTCAATTTCTTCCTATCTCTATGTCCATGCGATGTATTAATGATATGAGTTCCACAACCTGTATCATACACAATTGACTTATTATTAGAAACAAAATAAATTTCTATCATGAAGATACCTGAACTACTAGCTCCGCTAGCATTCTTGCGTTTCTTCACTTTAGCGAGATATTAGGGAAATTTCTTTTCAAGTGTCCAACCTACATTCATGTCTTAAACACTTATGAAAAACGAGAAAAAAATTAAAAAGTAGCCATTTTTACCTTATTTTGCAAAACAAAACGATAAAAATTAAAGAGCGTGAAAGCGTAGCAAAATAAAGTATTTATTTACCTCAAATTTGTGAAAAAAAATATGAGGTGATAAATAAAACTTTAGTGGTTAAATTTTAGATAAATTTAGTAGTGTTAAGTGAAAATTATAACTTTATATATTTTTCTAATAACATTAAAAAATTAATAAATATTCTTTGCATTTTATTATATAATAATATCACAATTATAAATATTAAACGTGATTTTTTTACATATATCTGTATATTAAACTAACATGTTTAATTAAATTTGATCGATTTATAAATTTATGTATTCACATTATTTGATCTCATTGTTTTATTGATCTTAATCCAATTAGTCGACAAAACATTAGACAGAAACATTAAAATATCTTAATCCTGTAAAGAAACCACAGCATATCCTCCACGTTTAATTAACAAATACTTAAAAGATCATGAGAATCTATTAGAAAAACAAAAAACCCATAGTGCTTAATACGACTTTTTATTTCCTTCAACTTCTACTTCACCCATTTGATTGGGTTATTCAACTTTCATAATTCATACTCATCCCTTTCCATTTTTATAATATTACTACTACATCAACACCCATCACCCTTTCTAATTTTAGCATCAAACCCTCTTTACATTTCACCTTCAACCACTCCCATAACACACACACACCAAAAAAGATTTTTCCTAATGAAGATCCAATGTGATGTATGCAACAAAAACGAAGCATCGGTGTATTGCGCAGCTGATGAAGCTGCCCTATGCACCGAGTGCGACCATAGAGTCCACCATGCTAATAAACTAGCAGGAAAACACCCTAGATTCTCCCTACAAAACCCCTCATCACCTAAAGATGCACCTATATGTGACATATGTCAAGACAAAAAAGCCTTTTTATTTTGCCAACAAGATAGAGCTATTTTATGTAAAGATTGTGATGAAGGTATACATAAAGTTAACCAACATACTAAGAACCATAATAGGTTTGTTCTCACGGGTGTTAAGTTGTCACCTACAGCTACCCTTTATTCGAATAATAACTCACCCATGCCTGATCCAACTCCCATCATGAAAGATGTTGGTGTTGAAAAAAAGAAGTGTCAAGTAGACGTAAACGGGTCGGATCATGTGTCTAAGAAGCACCAGAAAGAAGTGAACGGGTCAGGTCATGGGTCGGATACTAGTAGTATTTCGGAGTATTTGATTGACATGTTACCTGGTTGGCATGTTGAAGATTTTCTTGATCCAATACCAAATCTCTCCAAGGTATATATATTTTTTTTTTAACTTTTTTTCTTGGTATATGTTAACTTGACCAATAGTAATATGTTTTTTTAACCTCATGCACAACTAATAAGGGTAGATCTACTTGTAGAATATCTAAGGATAAAGTAAGATTTGTTACACTAAATATCTATGAAAGATGATGGACATACATGGTTATTTTTGTTAAAAAAGAATTTTATGGTGTACTATATAACAATTTCAGCCCATAACATGTGGTCGGTGAAATGATGGAAATTATTTCCTTCCACAACTTGTGGTCGGTTAGATCTTATTGGTAGTGTTTAGCTAATATGTTTAAAAATCTCAGGTTGGTGATAATGATTTGGCCCAGATTTGGGGTGATGATATACTAGATGGGAACTTGAATAATAGCTCTTTCTCGCCCGAATTGATGGGGATGTGGGTGCCACAAGCGCCAACGCCACCGGTTCCATCGTCGAGGTACTCTCATATGGCTCAACAAGTCGACCCCGGTCTAAATATGGGATTTGGAAATCAAATAATGAATGGGTCATCACTAGTATTTGATCCAAATAGTTACAACAACGTTAATAAGATCGCGAGTGGAATGAGAGCAAAGAAATCGAGCAGAAAGTGGACGACGGATAACGATAACTTCTTTATGGTTCCACAAATTAGTCCTCCGTCGACGATGTCCAAGAGATCAAGAACACTTTGGCAATAAACATATATCAAGATTATCTTTTCGTTTTATGTTTTATTTGTATTAGTAAGTTTTTTTTTTTTTGAAAGGCATTAGTAAGTTGTTGTTAATTAGCTTTCGAAACTCTTTACTTTCAATCCAAATGAGCCCTGGTTCTTCGATCATTTGGCTAATATACCAACTTACTTCGTACATCACAACTACTCCTAGTATGATTTTACTAATCAAGTCGTCTTGTATGTAGATCTATATTCGATAGCTAGTTTGTACGAAGTGATAAGTTAAAGATTATAATCTTCGGTTTAGTTAAACAAATAATGTGCATTTAGATTCTCATTCGACGTGCCAGATAAATTGACAGCATAATTAGTCTTTGATAATTGATAGTACTAGCAAATATGCAACTTTTGTTGTTGAATTATTGGTCAACTGGATTCTCAACTTTCATATAAATAAAAAGGATAATTAATCAATGGAAACTACAATTATTGAGTCTATAGTTAATTAAGAAAATATCGAAAATAGTACTCCTACCTCACTAGAAACTACGAATATTTCTTTCGTTTATTGGTTTATCTTTGGTTTTATTAAAGCCCATGCAAGGTGTCGTGAATATGGTATTTTTATTTTTTTAATTATATTTTTCACACATCATGTTCTTTGTTATCGTATGAATGCTTTCAGTAGGTTAGGACTTAGGGCGGTTCGGAGTTAGGTAGGGAACCAACACGAATCAAACTCAAAATCGTTTGTGTTGGGACTTAGGTATCGTAACACTAAATCAACACTATGTCAGCTAAATGTATAATATCACATTAGTATATCATCAAATAAACACAAACTATTTTAATTATAACACCAACCAACACTACTCACCTTTTTATTTTCAAAAAAATCTTCTCAACAATAATTTCATTCATTTATAATTAAAAATACATTACACTAAAAATAATTACATTACAAAATAAAAAATTACAAAATGAAAAAAACACTTAAACTTTAAGTTAACTTGAGTTAAAAAATATTTAAGCTTAATTATAAAAAATTGTACTTAAAAAATACCTTTACAAAGTTAATAAACACATAAAAATAGGATACAGGAGTATTTCTTACGCCTCCACCCCTTCCACTCCACCCCTTCCACCCTTTGTCTTCTTCATCAAAATAAACATGAAAAAACAAAGAGGAAGGATTTCAATCTTGAAGGAAGATTTCGTCTACATCAATAAAAACATCCCTAAAACAGCAAAAAGCAAGTCAGGTCTACATTTTTTCATTCTTGAAGGAGGATTTCGATTTTTTTTTACACAAACTACCCTCAACGCGCGTTTATCAGGCAACGCTATTGGGTCTTCCACTTGTGCGATGTCGTAAGGCCAGGCAACGTGCGTTGCCGGCGTTACGATACTTAGGCTTCTTATGATCTCGACAGTCCAAAATCTCTGTAAATCCAACTACTTAGAGAAGTGCATGAGGTTTTAACATAAGTAACAACTAGGCGTGTATATACGTATATCAAAGGTAATTACTTAGCGACAGAAAGTTAACTTTATGTTAACTAATTCAATGGTTGAATTATAACTTGATAACTCGCTAGTCGAATTCGTGACTCAATGACTCAACCGGATTGATTTGATGGTCAAACATTTGACTCGATGACTCGATCGGATTGACTCGATGGTCAACCCTTTACTCAGTGCTTCGATCGAATTGACCCTGTGATCAAACTTGTAACTTTTATAGATATTATAGTATCATCAATTACTGAGATATTTTATTTTTTACAAAGTTAATGAAAATTTAGAACATTTTAATATTTTGAACATTTAAATATATTTTTTATATATAGTAAAAATAATAAAATTTTAAGATAAACTTAACTCGGTTAACATGAACGTATTTTTGCTAAAAGAAATTTAATAATATATAATTATGATACTTTATTAAATCTAGTTTAAAATTTATTATAAATTTATATAGGATTTTTTATATCGATTGATATTTTATAATGATTATTTTAAATGAAATTATTGATTTTGTTTAATTAGTATTGTATTAAAGTTGATGTGAGTTCAATCACACGTATTATTGATGGAAATGTATCTTAACCAAGATGCAAATATGTTTGTGAAAAAAAATAGTTTAGAGACCGTCTTGTGTAGTGCCATGTTTTGAAACTATAGCAAAAAAGTTGTGTTGTGTTAGCAAAACGTGCTTTGACATCACATTTTTTATAATATTATATTAACAATTTTTTATCACAAAATGTGATGTGGTTGTTACCTTTTATTTTTAATTAAAAAAATAAAAATATATTACATAATTAAACTTAAATAAAATTTTATTAAAATATTAATACCACATTAAATTTTTTACAACATAAACATTACATAAGCATAAAAAAGACATAAAATTAAGAATAAGTAAATATAAAATACATAAAATTAAACTAGTTGAGTGGTTATATTGAGGTGGGGATTTGTTCTTTTTGGGCATTCAGGATAATTGCGTCAATCGAATTTATAAGGGTTGTGTCAATTTGTAGTACTAGCATGTCATACTCGATCTTTTGAGAAGCGACTAAATCATCTCGAGAATTGAACTCTTGCATTTGTTTCATCATTTATACGGCCCATTTTAACGGATCGGTCCAACTTCTATTGTTATTCGGGAGTATTTTGAAACATTATTGGGTTGAATCAGAACTAGCAGTCAAGTTTGAAGAACGTTGACTCTATGTGTTAGCCTTAAAATGTGAGTTATTATTAATCAGACACGTAGAGACTAGATATGTTAAATTAGCATAGTTTAGTATCATGCTAGCTATAAATACTCCTTACATATTTTCATGTAAGGGTGTTGATAATCATTTTGTGTATTTTGTTTCTCTTTATATAATAAAGATTCTCCTTTTTTTCTTCTAACTTTCTCTCTCTAAACATGACAACTTGTTACTTTTATCCTCCACAACTTTTGGATCGAGTTTAGTTAGCGAATCTCATATGGTAACACTTTGCAATTATGTGTAAGTCGGGCGGACGAGGCAACGCGTCCCCATCAGAATGCTCAGGTTCCTCGTCAGTAATACGTCCTCGATTTTGCTTTGTATTTGTTGAATCGGGATTTTTTCACTTCTGTTTGTCTTTAAAAAAAGGACCAAGCGTTCTTGTGCTTAAAATCCACACCCGTGTGTGTTTTGCACAAGATTTCAACCCTCGACATCTAATTCTTATCATTCTCCCCGCTAACCGTTGTTTTGTCAACCAACATATTAGACCTTTCGGCCTCTTGATTTATACGAGTCAACTTTTCTATCAACATGTTTTTGCTCCGAGTGGGGTATTTTTTTTCGCGACTTCTTCATTTCATACATCGAGAACTTTGAACCAAAAAATACTCATGAGATTGGCTCCAAATATTTTGACCTTTTGTTTTCACTTCAGATGGTTTCTTATACATCTTTTAACATGTTTCCCCTCGCTTTTGACGTCAGGGTTGGCTCGAGCTTGGGCTCGGCATTAGCTTCGGTTTCATTTTCATGTTGTTGTTGGGATTGTTGGTCGGATTGTTGATTGGAAGAAGAAAGTTAGGTTTGCTGGAATTGGTGTTGAAGTTGCTATTGGTTAAATAACATTTGTTGTTGTTTGGGATTAGCATATGGATTATAGTTGGTAGAGAAATTAGGCATTGAGTGTATGAAAGTTGAGTGGAGGAGGTGGATTGTTGAGACAACTTCATGTGGGGATTTTTCGAGGAAAACGAGACCGGAAGCTGGTTTTGGGGGTCGTTGAGCATACGAAAATTCATTGTTGGTTTGGATTCATTTTTGCGAGAAATATTAAGAGAAATAAATAAAAAAGTGTTATAAAACATAGAGTAAATTACATTGTTCATCCTTGTGGTTTGCGTTGACCGACGAGTTTCATCCTTTGACCGAAATAAATGCACTACTAGTCCTTAAGTGCGAAACGTTATGTACCGTTGGTCCCTCGCTTTAACAGCTCACACTAACGCATGTTTAGTTACCCCAAATGAGGGTACAATAGTAATTTTTCCTATCACTTTTCTTTGTCTTTTTCTTTTTTTTTCTGAGAAAAGCCTTATCATTTTGTCTTGTGCCTATCACTTTGTCCATTTTTCATCCAAGTAATTTTTTTTGGAAAGCTCAAACACTTCATCTCAGTCTAGCAAAACTCTTTCTTCTTCTCCATCTTTTTCATCTACACCACCATAATTATCAACATTCGGCACCATCTCCATCACAATAGTTCCCTCACTAAATCTCTACTTTATTTATCAATATACATAGAAACCCAAAACCCGTATATTATTAGTATTACAAGCTTCTGCAAGCACCGCCTATCTGCGACTACCACAACCATATTCGTTGCAACCATTATGTAGACCCGACGCCACCATTTGCAGCAACCAGACCCGCCGCTTCCACCGTGTAGATTGATGGTGGTTGTTTTCGGTGTGGCTGATGGTAGTATACTAATAGTATATGGTTGAATTTGATTTTTGTTTGATGGTCGAATATAATTTTGTTTGTGAAATTGATTCGGATTTGTATTATTGAATTAGTTTGATGGTTGAATTTGTTTGTTTTTATTGTAAGCATATTATAAGTGTAAACATTAACATCAAAACATACATGATGAACACTTAAACTATTATGCCACAAGATCTTAGAATACAATAATAATCACATAGATAAGATGAAAGAGAATGGCATACCGGAAGTTGTAGTGCATGTTGACATGATGTAGGCAACCCTTTGAACCTATCTAGTTTCTCTCCCTTGACCCAACCTAAGTGTAGAGAGCTTGATGGATAGCTATGTTATTCTACTTGTGTATATGTTTTGGGTAGAGAGAGGACTAGATATATATAGGCTTAATAACTAGTATGTCCATCAATAATAGTCAAATAGAAACGGCCAAGACTTAATGTACCATTTGGAGCATTCATCATACAATTGAATTGTTTGACTACACTTATGTACATACATGTAACCTATAATTCAAAATGATGACAATAACATGTCAATATTTTACATTCTACCACTTGACATGATATTCCTACATGGTACAACATAAGGCTAGCAAATCAAATCTTTAACTGTTGTCATAAGTATCTCAACACAACAAACCACATAACGTGGATTATGGCGATCATACACAGTATTTATCGTATACGCTCTTCCATATGTCACGACACTATGAGTTCATCATGCTAGATTCATAAGTTATATATAAATAACAAGCAATCCACATTCTTGTTATGAAAACGCATAAAATTTCTTATTCCAGTCATAAATGCATGCTTAATATAATGAAAAAGAAATAAATTCAGAAACATTTTGCTGAGCTCAAGAGCGTTTAGAACATCATAATTAGTTATCAATACAACCAAGACCTAGCCTAAGAACATATCGCCTAAAAAACATTGGTGCTAAACCCTTGGTTGAAGATACATACTAATATGTTTGAGATACACTTTGTTTCCGAATTTCCTCTTTAACGATAAAGAACTTTGAACTCACATATTTTGCAAACTTAGAGTATTTATCGTTATTATAGAAGAAAATTGTTGCGGTGTTATCACGATACATTTTTAGCGGCATGCTTATAGTGTCGACAACCCCAACCCCATAAAATAAAGCTCCGCAACCATAATTCATGAATAGTAGCCTCATAACAAGCTACAAATTATGTTTCCATGATAAATAAATCTCTTAAGAATTGTATCGATATATGCCTTTTAAGATAGTTCTAATAGACCTTTAAATATCTTACGGAATATTAAAATCCCAATCACATAAGATGTCACATCGATATCTTTAAATTCTTGGAGAGATATCCTTTAGTCTTTGCAATAAACCAAATTTATTATTCGCAAGCAAGATATCATCAACATATAGAATCAAAAATATAAACTTGCTCTCACTGATCTTGCGGTATATGCATCGATCAACGATGATTTATTCAAAATAGAAAGATGTAATGGTATCATTGGATTTAATATACCATGGTATAGAAACTTGTTTAAATTCATATATTGATTTATTTAATTTACACATCATATTTTCTTTACCATCAGTGAAAAAAAAACCCTTCAAGTTTTTCCTTATAAAATTCCTCATCAAGATTTCCATTTAGAAATGCGGTTTTCACATTCATTTTATGTATCTCTAAGTCAAAATGAGTCACTAATGCCAATATTATTCTCAACGAATCCTTCTTTGAGACGGGTGAAAAAGTCTCATGGTAATCAACGCTGATTTTCTGAGTATAACCTTTGGCTCCAAGTCTAGATTTATATCTTTCAACATTGCCTTTATAGTGGTGTTTGGTCTTATAGACCCATTTACACCTAACTCGTTTAGAACCTTCTGGCAAGTTTACAAGATCCTAGACTTTATTTAGAGCCATTGATTTTAACTCTTCTTTCATAGCGTCAATCTATAATTCAGACTTAAATAAATCAATAGCGTCAATCACTTTTTATGGCTTGTGAAAACGATATAGGATCATTATCAATACCAATATCAAAATATGTCTCTTGCAAGTATTCCAACTGCTTCACTTGTTTGAGTTGGCAAGTTATTTTCTTCATGGAGTATTTGTTCATTTTTCAAATGTTGTTCTTGATTTTGAAATACAGGAACAACATCTGGTGTAATTGTGGATTTATAAACATTCATGGATGATGGATCATCATCCTTATTTCATTAATATCCACAACTTGATTTTCAATACTCCCACTAACTTCACCATTTTCCAGAAAATTTAGCATTGCCTGTTTCAACAATTCTAGAACTATGACTAGGATAATAAAACCTATACTATTTGGACTTCTCTGGGTGACCAATGAAGTAACCGCTAACGGTTTAAGAATCCAATTTCTTTTCTTGTGGATTGTAAACCCGTGCCTCTGATGGACAACCCTAAACATGCATGTGTCTCAGACTAGGTTTTCTTCCAGTCCATAACTCAAATAGAGTTTTGGGAACTGAATTATTAGGAACCCTATTTAATAGGTACATTTGTGGTTCTAAGTGCATATATTCATAAATTTTTGGGTAAAGATGATTTACTGATCATGCTCCTAACATTCTTCATGAAAGTTCTATTTCGCCTTTTTGCCACATCATTTTGTTGTGATGTGCTTGGCATAGTATATGTTGAAGAAAAACACCCGATATAAATAATATAAATATATATTATTGGTCTCCTTTGGGTAATACACAATAATATATCATCATCATTATTAGAATGCAAAAAAATCTTTATGATAAAAAATAAAGTAGACTTAGTCAAATATATAAGCATCTTTGGATAACTATATATATATATGACAAAAGTTTACTATTTTCGTCTTTAAGATTATTAGTCATAGAAGAATAATCTTCCTTTGGGAAAAATTCATAATATCTATCAACCAATAAAAAAAATTCATAAGAGCATTTATAACACGACATAAATTACATCATTACAAATATTGAAATTAACTTGACCACTTTGGTGTCTAACAAGGCTAATCTCTTTTAATGTCATGTAATAAGCAAATAGCTATTAAAAACATAAATTATATGACTATATATTTGAAATTAACTTGGCCACTTTGGTGACTAACAAATTAACCTCGCTTAATGTCATATAAGTGATAAATAGCTTTAAGACAACATAACTTATATGACTACAAATTTGAAATTAACTTGGTCACTTTGGTGACTAACAAATTAATAGCACTTAATGTCATATAATAAATAAAAGAGTTTAAAATTTTCAATGACGATTTTAAAACACATAAGTGTTACAAATGTTTTAATTTTTGTAACATGAAAACTTAAATGCAATAAATAAAAAATTATGTTTAAAAAATCATCAATGAAGATCTAAGACATAAATTTTACAAACAATACATATTTCAAACTTTGTAACATTTAATTGAGTTCTTCAAACTTAAATAATCATTAAAGAATATCGTTACAAATTATTTGAAATAATGTAACATTCAAGTTTTTTCAATATACCAGTTTACTATAAGCATATTTATACATGTTACCAAAATATTTAATTTTTGTAACATCAAAATCACAACCACAATAAAGAAATTACTAATCTTAAAAGTCATTTGTTAAAACGTAAACATTCGAATGTTATGAAAATATTATAATGTCAGTAACATCAAAACTTGATACGTCAATCAATTTAATTATTCAATAAAATGGACAATCAATGATGTTGTACATATTCAAATTAGTCTTACACGTGGATATCATATGTCTCTACTTGTGCGGAAGCGCAATAAAAAAATAACATGTATTTCTAATGAGTCACACGTAAATACATAATATTAGCCATAAGAGTTGTTATTTATTTTAATATTATCAATAAGAAAGAGGAGATCTATACTAAGAATATGTAAATCACAATATATCTCACTGGAAGTTTAATAAGCTTGCAATTTAGCTATACTTTTATGTGATTTACCAAAGATAATATATTATGTCAAATGATAAATCATAAATAAGACAATAATATTTTAAGTATCTCATCATGCTACCAAACGTATTTGTTAAACAATTATAGTTTAGTAGTTTTGACTGTAGTTATGTAGTATTTCCATTAGTTTTCATATTTCATTTAGCTAGTTAATTAGCGCATAACAACAAACATCTCTTAAGTATTAATCTCATCTAATACTTTAAAACTTTTAATAGAGATGAAAACATACAAACGTTACGAATGCTTTAATTTTGTAACATCAAAATGTAAAATAAAATCAATAAATAGATGACTTGTTTTAATAACAATCAATTAAGGTCTAAAACATAAGAATGTGTCATTCATTATAATCGGTAACATACAAATAAGGAAGTGAATGTCTAGTTTAATTTTATCATTGACCAAAAGTATAGTTTTGAATATAAATAGAGTATCAAAAACAATGAAATGCAATTAATTACGTTGTAAGTAACAATTGGTCAATAATAAAATTCAATTGAATAATAATACTCAACCATCATAAATATACATAAAAGTCATTAGTTTAATTGCAAGTAAGAGTTGTTGGTCATCAAATTTCAATTTAAATGCTTGATTATGTACAATAGTTTTAACACTTTCAAAAATACAAGATAATTAAAGCATACATCAATGAAAATATTCACAGTATAAAAGGATGACGATAAGATCACGATCAAGTTTTATAAATCATGCAATTCAACATTATTATTTCGTTAACGCGGAAGCATTAAAATACCATCAAAATCATAGGTAACAAATAAAGCAATTTTTTTTGATATTTGTTGGAAACATAAGATATAAATGATCTTTTACATGTGTATCTAATTACTACATGCATCAACTCTTATAAAAAGATTATAAAAAATAATATATCAACTAGTAATGCTATATTAAGTTATCACATAAAGGTCATTTCAATATGAATAAATGCATGATTACTTTATTTTAGTTCACTTATCATTTAGACAACTTATATAGGATCATGACACAAATACATAATTTGTTGATTTTAAAGGTTATCAAAGAACAAAACTTCCATGTATGCATATATTTAAAATAAAAATTTGGTAGCGGAAGCTATCTATATACATCATCCTAATAACATTCGAAAAATGAACAAATAAAATAATATGAATAGATCTTACTCATTTTTCTATTAAACAAAAATATATACCATGTAAATAAGATCACATATATACTTGATCCAATTAAACAAATTAGCAGGTTAGTATTGTATCAACAAATAAGGTTATTATAATCTTACTGTAAAACAAAATAAGAAACATTAAAGTGTACTAAAAGTTTTATTCACCGGACATATGTATACAATAAAACTTTGATCATTCTATTAAAATAGAAGTTATAAGATCTCGAATAAAAATAGATTGTTTTAGCAACTCAATATGGATTATTATCTATTAAAAAATGATGGCTCTAGATACCACATGTAAGCATATTATAAGTGTAAACATTAACATCAAAAGATACACGATGAACACTTAAACTATTATGCCACAAGATCTTAGAATACGATAATAATCACGTAGATAAGATGAAAGAGAATGGCATACCGGAAGTTGTAGTGGATGTTGAGATGATGTAGGCAACCCTTTGAACCTATCTAGTTTCTCTCCCTTGACCCAACCTAAGTGTAGAGACGGATAGCTATGTTATTCTACTTGTGTGTATGTTTTGGGTAAAGAGAGTACTAGATATATATAGGCTTAATAACTAGTATGTCTATCAATAATAGTTAAATAAAAACGGCCAAGATTTAATGTACCATTAGGAGCATTCATCATACAGTTGAATTGTTTGACTACACTTATGTACATACATGTAACCTATAATTCAATATGATGACAATAACATGTCAATATTTTTTGTTGCTTCATATCTACTACTTATATAAAGCAGGGTTATCTCCTCAATTTTCTCTTCCAAAATACTTAATCAATTGACACGTGTAAATTGATTTTTTAATCACCGTTTGATCATAAACCCTCAGTATACATCTTTCAACAAACACACTTCACCAGTTAATTTCACCTTATCGTTTTCTTATTAACCTAACCCAAAATTCTTGCCTACCCCCAATCTTAATCAAATCGTTGTAATTACAAAAAATCATTTTTGTTAATTGGTGATTGTTTTGATTCTTCATATATCTTATGTTAACAATACAATAGTTCAGAACCATCATCCTAATAATATAACGATGAATTCAATTGTGTGTGCATTTAATCGTTTCTGGTGAAGGTTAGGTTTTTTTGCTTTATATTTCTTTGGATTTGATTTTTCAAAATTTAAAATGGCATGATATCATTTTTATTAATGCCAGATTAAACTGGGTGAAGGTTCAAAAATTTAGGATATTAACTTTAATTTTGATTGGTGCAGGATGATATGGTTATTGCTCCTGAATATAAAAGTACGCAGCTCAACAAATGAAAGTGAAAAGTGGTGTTTGGATGTTTTTTAGTTGTAGCTACTTTTGGTTGAATGAGTGGCTATGACCATTAGTTTAGCTTCAGGGATGTTTGGGCTTATTTGTAGTTTGTGTTTAGGGGTGTTTGAGCTTATTTAGAATAAGACAAGACAATTGAACATGAAGAGGTCACTTTCTAAGTCCATTATGTCATTTAATTTGCAGAAAATAATTTTTTATGAGATACTAGGCAATTCGTGTTCGAACCTTCTTTTGTGTTTAATTTACTTATTTATTTATAGTTCGTCTTATGAACCTAATGTATAGTAAATTGGTAAGTATCTTTAAACACCATAGGTATGTTGATGCTTTCAACGTATGCATGTTGTTTGTTTAGAGGGTGATTGTATCACTTATATGCATGTTAAACTCAAGTTGTATCTAGAAACAAAATTAATTACACTGCTAATGATAATAGGATATGTGGCCAAGCTAAAGGCCTCATGGTTATATAGTTACTCATATTGGAAGGTATATGTTTTAGGGAATGCATTCGGTTTGTACGCAATCTGTTGGGTCTACTAGATGTAGATCTTGCAGCCTGTCAGGACCGGTGAATGACTTCTGTAATCACAAGTCAAATCACAAAGAGACTCTATACACAATATGAATGTAGAATATAAATATAATTAAGAAGAACAGAATAACTATAAAGACTTGATCCTTTCTAAGGATTTCTAATATTGATAATGACTAGAACTATGTTTGGTGAAGGTGTGTCTAACCCTTCTGCCTAAGGTTCCTTTTATACTACAAGGAAACCCTAATGCATCATTAAAGAAAACGTGTAAAACTGATATGCATATCCTTTCCTAACATATCTCATGCATATCCTAACAGAATATTAAGTAAATAATAAAGTTTGACTTCGACTAGGACCAGGAGCAGGACTTGCTCCTACTACGACTAGGACCAGGAGGAACTACATACCTCCTAGTCTACCTATTACATATAACTATTACAATGGTCCTAACAATCCTCCCCTAAACTTGAATTTGACCTGTTGAGTTCAAGTTTCCTGGAAAACGTGCAAAGAAAGCCCGAGGATTGTATCAGCAAAACAAAGAGCAGCATCAACAATATAAGAATCAGAGTAACCGCCGCAACATAAAACACTAGAAGCTTCTCCAAAGCGTGGAACAAATCAGCATCGTGTTGAAACTTCTCAGCAACATGAGCAGATTTGATGAGCCTTTACCAAGTAGCTGCTCGCTCTTGGGCTAGCTAGTCATTCTGGTGGAATAAGCATCACCCTGGGAGACTAGAACCCAGCCCAACTCTTACAACGTGAATCAATGGTGAGTGGGAGTACCCTGATGATTTTAGGCAAACCATCACAGCCGTCAACGGATTTGATGCGTCTTTACCAGAAGTCGTACCCCTCTGGACTCGCCAACTCTTAGCAATGAAGCATCGGTGAGTTGAACACCCTATAGCTTTAAGCAAGCTATTACAGCTATCAACGGATTTGATAAGATCTTTACCAAGAGCCGTACCCCCTTGGATTAGCCACTTTTCAGTCCAAGACTATGGCAAGTGAAAACCATCCAGTTTTGGGTAACCTGGCAACCATCAACGGATTTGAGAATCGCACCAGGAGCCGTACCCTCAAGGTGAATCAACTTTTTCTTGTCGATTAGACATGGTAAGTTGAGAACCATTTGTTGTGTGGACCACGTCCAACACCAAGTGAAACCAAGTACCAGGACAAGCTCAAATCAGGAACCAGAACCCACAATGTTAAGCAGCCAAGGGATATTATTCACAAGTATAAAATCTAAACTGTGTTAAAAGTATAAGCAGATATTATATAAAAAGTGTATTTTTTTTAACTATAAAGAATGAAGTTCACCAATCACTGTACATATTGGTGAAAAGAATGAAAATAAGAACAAATGAACAAAAATACAAAGCATAAACACTTACAACCTAATCACCTTACATACCAGAAGCAGCCTTCTTATCTGCTAGCAACCGCGCCTGAATACCTTCTACCAATGCTGTGGCCATAGATGACTCATTTCCAGAAGGAGCAGTAGAAATTTGCAAGTGACTCGCCAACATCGCCTCCATCGAAGAAATAGTCAAAGGATACACCACGTCCGTCAGCATAAACACCATATGACCAGATTCTAATTCCAACATATGAACACCACATCCAGCATATAGCTTCCAGCGCAAAATCTCCCATTGCATTTGATCCTTCCATATGCCCGAAACCGGAGCATGAGGAGGAGCATCCAACATCAGCTTGAGATCAGCCCAGATTCGCAGACCAGGCCATGAAGACACAACCATGGGGTCAAACGGCATACTAGAATCAACAAGTCCATACAATGCCATAAGATCCATACGGTCAGCCCAAGACAATACACCCTGCAAACCCGTTGCCAAACGCACAGACCCATCACTCAAAGTAATCCGATGGGATACGCCACCAAGAAGTGTTGTAGAACGCTCAACCGTATAACCAGTAATGTTCCCATTGCCCAAGGGTAAGTCAGAATCGCTGTCTGAAGCTGCATCAATTAAATTCTCAGGATCACACTTCTCAAAAGGAACTGTCTTACCACGGCGAACACGACGAGCTTGTTTCTGGCGAATGGAACGTCTTGGTGTGGGATCAGTAGGTGTGGGTTCAACCTTTACCCTAACCTCAGCAGTAGCAGGGGAAGCAGTAGAAGTAGACTCATAAATGTGTCCACCCAATGGACTACTAGGAGCTGCATCAGAAGTAGGATTAGTTGAGTTCCAGGAATTGGTGGTGAAGGAGATGGCACATCAGATGTAGTAGGTATGGTGGTGGTAACAAAGGTGGTTGTAGGAACATGTGTGGTGGTGGTAGCAGTAAAGATGGTGGTAGCAGGACCAGCAGTAGAACCCATAGGAGCAACCAAAGGTGAAGTAGAAGGACCAACAGAAGTAGCACCAAAACCAGAAGGACTAGCAGCAGAACCAGGAGTGGGTGCAGACGAAGGACCAGTAGAATCAGCAGGCGTAGAAGAAGTCATACCACGAGGATGGTAAATAAATCTTTCCGGAATAGGTTGACTCTGACGCTTAACCATCTTTTCATAAAGGGCCTTTAGCTCATCAAAAGTCAAAGCCCGCACCCGAGCCCAAGTCCAAGGAGCATTGAAATGAGCAGCAGATTGATATTTCACATAACGTTGCATCTGCTGGCGCTCCTCAGCCCGAGATAAAGGTCTGTTCCTTCTCTGTTTCTTAAGTTCTGCAGCAAGAGCCAACTGGTGCTTACGCATCATTACCATAGCCCGCGGAATACAATTGTGTTCATCAACATCATCACCCAAAAGATCTTTAAACTGAGCATAATCCCGAGTGAGAACAGTCAACACTTGCATCCATTCACTATCACTCCAATGCATGGCATCATGCTGAATTTGTGCACGCCTGCGCTCTCGAAGCTCTTCCTCAGCAGCCCTATCAGCTTCATCAATCTCAGCTTGAACCCGACGAGCAGCCTCCTCACCAAGCCTTTCCTCTTCAATCTGGCGACGGGTACGCTTGCGAGATGGGGATGGAGCATCAGTCTATGGGGCCTTGCCCTTCAAATCATGAGAGGGACCAGCATGAGAACCATCAGCAGGATCAGAATCACCACCCATAGAAGGGGGAATAGCACCAGGAGAAGGAACATTGGAGGATGTTGGAGGAACCGGCAAATCCTCATAAATTTTATCAGCAAAGGCAGCCTTTGCCAACAATGCCAAGCCATCCTCAACATTCTCCGCACCCTCATACTTAGAATCTGAATGGACCACATGCTTCTTGCGACGCCGTTGTTGAGTTTCCAATGCCTTGATGCGATCAGCCAGAGGAAGAACAAACACCCTTGTAAGCTTCCGATGTTGGTTTAAATCAGCTTCCAAACAAATCATCCGCTCATGGTACCTGCGCATAAGATCAAGCAAAGATATCAGTGTAGTAGGCTCCTCCGCCTGCCCACCAAGAGAACTTGGATCAGGGAAAGCATCATTGGAGCCCGAAGCAACATGTGGGTCAACCTGTGGAGTACTAGCATCAAACGGGGTATCAGTCGAGTGTGGGGCAGGACTAGGAGGTGGAGTCACCACAAAGGGAGACCTTTGTGGGACTGAGGAAGTACCAGCCTTGGTAGGAGATGGTTTTTCAACCACCACCTCCTCAACTAGCTCCTCCTCTACCACAGGAGTGGCACCAACAGTAGGAGCCTCCTCCTCCATGAGGTCATCATCAAGCACAACAAACTCAGGAGCCTCCTCCTCCTGACCCATAGGACCCTGAGCCAATCCCAACATGGCTTCAGTCAGGGGCCTCCATTCCCCAGTAAACCCATTGACCATATTGTAATACACTTTAGCTGTAAGTTTAGACGGCACATTCTCAGTCCGATCACGTGGAATGCAAACAAGGATTTGCTGAAGAAACCTAGGGTACATGAGAAACTTCTTTCTCGAACCAGCAGTAGACAAATTACTAACCATCCCCTCAAATAGATAATGAGAAAAATTAAACACTCTACCCTGGGCTAAGCAAATAAGACCAGTAGCCAAAGGAGTAGGGAAATCATCCCAACTCCCAGACTTGGGACTCATACAATGGATTAAAAAGTGGACCAGAAGCTTCCATTGGGGGGAAAACCTATTTTTCTGGAAGTTAAACTTCCCCCCATGTTCATAACCTAAAGCAGCCATCCCCTCCAATACCTCCGAATTGGGGATGGATTCAACACCACCCTCATCCTAAAGATGAAGAGAAGAGCGAATAGAAGCCTCCGTCACCACATATGCACGTCCATCTATGGTAGCATGGAGTGCACGTGGACGACCAGCCACATTCACAAGTTGAGCAGACGCCCAAAACTGTCTAATAACACTATCATATATGGTGGGACATACAGTAAATGCAAACCTTAGGTTGGATGCTTCAATGTAATCCAGGATGTCAGCAAAATGTTCACGATGGGGACCATCTCCCAGATAAGCAACTCGGTTGTGAGCAGGTTGGTAAGCAAGAGCAGCCATGGATCTTGAGTAATTGATGGAAGAAGGATTGTGATTAGGGTGAAAAGAGTAGAAGCGGTTTTGTGTGTGTGTTAATTGTAATGAGTGAGTCAAGGGTGTATGTTGACCATATATAAAGAAAGTGGTAACTGTTCATTGACCCCTATTAATGGGGAGTTACCCTTTCAAATTAAACCATAATTGCATAGTAACCACTTGCCCTTTTTAACATAATGACCAACTCCCAATTAACCATGCTAAATTTAAACTTGTAAATACCAGGATTGGGAGCGTTGACCAAAAGTCAAAGCACACAATTGTCAGACCAGGAGCAAAACGTGATTAACAAAGGACTAAAGGAATGAAAAGTATACCAGACCAGTACCAGGAGCCAAACACCACGTGACATGGAAGGATTTTAAACCACCAGAAGCCAACCAAATAGAACTAGAAGCTGACCAAGGAGGACCAGAAGCTAGTCATGTAAGGCCATATCCACCAGCAGAGAGCAAAATCCTCCATCAGAAGCACCACACACCATCAGAACCAAGAAAGTATGTTGTGAAATTCTATCAATACGTTAGTCTGTCCTAATATGTACACAAAGCCTCCCCTTAGGCTTTGCCTCCCCTCAATCCTAGACCTCAAGGATTGACCATTCCAATATGAACCACCAAGTGGTTAAACCGAGGACCATCAAAAGCTTTAGTAAGCAAATCAGCAACATTGTCATCCGTATGAACTTTAAGAACCTGTATCAGCTTCTTCTCATTGGCATCCCGTATAAAATGATGCCGAATCTCAATATGCTTCGTCCGCTGATGAAAAACAGGATTCTTCACAATGCAAATAGTGCTTTGATTGTCAATAAAAATTTTGGTATTCATAAAATTGAAACCATAATCCAACATCTGATTTTGGATCCACAAAACTTGTCCACAACAACTAGCAGCCGCAACGTATTCAGCTTCTGTTGAAGAAGTAGCTACGATTGTCTGTTTCTTGCATTGCCATGAAATAAGTCGACGACCCAAAAATTGACAACCACCAGTAGTAGACTTCCTATCATTATTAGCACCAGCATAGTCACTATCACTATAGGCTTCTAGAACAAAAGGAGATTCTCTAGGATACCATAGACCCAATTTAGGTTGAGCCTTGATATACTTGAAAATCTTCTTCACTGCATTTAAGTTTGAAACCGTTGGAGTCACCTGGTGTCTAGAACAAGCACTTACTGCAAACATAATGTCTGGACGTGATGCAGTCAAATACATGAGAGAGCCAATCATAGACCTGTACATGTGAACATTTACCGGGGGGTCTGGCTCATTCTTAAGTTTGATTTTAGCAACTTCATAAGGAGTTGCTGCTGGTCTAAGAGGATCCATGTCAAACTTCTGTAGAATCTCATGGACATATTTATCTTGACTGATGAAAATCCCATCCGATTGTTGCTTGACCTGAAGACCAAGGAAGAATGACAGTTCTCCCATTGCACTCATCTGAAATTCGCCTTTCATCAAGTGTTCAAACTCATCACACCACTCCTTCCTTGTAGAACCAAAGATAATGTCGTCCACATAAACCTGAACAAGGATAATATCCTTGGAATTCCACCGAAGAAATAGTGTTTTGTCAATAGTACCTCTTCTATAGCCATTCTTTAACAAGAAAGTTGAAAGACGCTCATACCAAGCTCTAGGAGCCTGATGTAACCCATAAAGAGCCTTGACCACCTTGTAGACTTTCTTGGGATGAAGTGGATCTACAAACCCCTTAGGTTGAGTAACATACACTTCCTCGTCAATTTTGCCATAGAGAAATGCACTCTTGACATCCATCTGGAACACAGTAACGCCAACGTAAGAAGCAAAGGCCAAAAACAGTCGAATGGCCTCGATCCTTGCAACCGGCGCAAAGACTTCAGTATAGTCAATGCCCTCAATTTGAGTGTGTCCTTGTGCGACAAGCCTAGCTTTATTTCTTACGACAATTCCCCGTGCATCTTGTTCTTGAGAATCCATTTGGTATTGATAGTTGTCTTTCCATCTGGTAAGTCAACCAGAATCCAAACATTCTGAAACAAGAATTGCTGCATTTCCTCCTGCATAACCTCCACCCAACTTTGATCCTCAAGAGCATGAGAAACAGACCTAGGTTCCACCTGTGAAAGAAAACAAGCAAACAAACAGTGTTGAAAGTCCGTATGATTATTACGCTTTTGATCCTCAATATAGCCCACAAGAGCATGATGATCAGACGAGGCCTTCTGCTGCATTCTGCGTGTCTTGACAGTAGAACCAGGATCTCCAATAATTTGAGTGGTAGGATGATCTTTATGTGATTGCAAGACTGGATTGGAAGAAACCTCCACTTCTGGTGCCAAGTTATTGAGATTACCAACAAAGTCAGCATCATATGAAGCATTTTGGAAAATCCCATCTACCGGTTATTTATGAATATCATCCAGCTTGGTAGAAGACTTCTTTTCATGGTTCCCCAAATCAGAAGGACTGGAGAAACGTGTATTGGAAGCAGACTCACTAGCCGGAGTACCAGTAGGTGATAAGCTAGCACTAGGAGCAGAAGCTGGAGTACCAGGAGCAACTTTGTCAGTAGGCTCAACCAAGGGAAACTCAAAACTACCTTGAGCAGCTGCTTTAGTAGCTTCTTGTTGTTGTTTGAGAAGAGTGTCAAGAGCTGCTTGGGAATCCTGTACATCCAATGGAGTTGCATCACTAGGAGGAGTAGGAGAAACTGTGGTGGAATAGGATGGAACCACAAAAATGTCGTCCTCATCATCTGAATCAGAAAGACTAGAAGGAACACCAGTACTAGAAGTTGCAAACACTTGTGGTCCTGCATCATGGTTAGTTTTGAAACGAAAATATCCTAACGAATCACTAAGATAATCAAGATCAAAATACCATTCTGGACCCTTGCCTTGGATATTTGACTTCTCCTCAAAATACCTGAGATTAATAGTTTCAATGATCCGTTTGGCTTGAAGATTGTAGACACGATACGCCCGAGAATGAGCTGAATATCCCACAATGTATCCTTCATCTGCCTTGCCATCAAACTTCCCCAAATAGTCACTAGTATTCAGAATGGTGACTGGACACCCAAAAGGCTTCAAATGAGCAATATTTGGAACTTTGCCCGTGAGCAGCTCATAAGGAGTCTTCTTGTGAGGATTGGTAATAGAAACCCTATTCAAAACATAACTTGCAGTATTAACAACTTCTGTCCAGAACATGGTTGGAAGCTTGGAATCGGCAAGCATAGTTCTTGCTGCTTCTATTAGTGTCCTGTTCTTTCTTTCTGCCACACCATTCTGTTGAGGAGTCCTAGCAGCACTATAATCTCTTTTGATGCCCTTAGCATTGCAAAGTGTGATGAGGTCTTTATTTTTAAACTCGGTTCCATTGTCGCAACGAATACCTTTAACTCTCTTAGACAACTGGTTCTCTATCAAGGTAAGAAAATCTCTAAGAATTGAGTAGGTCTCACTCTTGGCAGCCATGGAGAACACCCACGTAAACCTGCTATATCCATCAGTTACCACCAAACAGAATTGCTTGTGGTCAATGCTCCTGATGGAAGTAGGACCAAATAAGTCCATGTGTAGAAGCTGCAATGGTTCAGTAATAAGACTAAGAGCAGTAATGGCCTTGAAGGATGCTTTGTGCTGTTTGCCTTTGCGGCAGGCAATACAATTTATATCATTACGAAACGTCTTGGGAGGTAAACCAGAGACCAGATTCAGATTTGCATGTTTGTGAATGGTCTTGAAGTTCACATGCCCCATCCTTCGGTGCCATTTAGTGGCTTCATCTTCTGAGGCTTTAGCAACCAGACATGCTAGTTGACCAGTAGGGTTGACTTCATTCAACTTGATGCTATAGAGATTGTGTCTTCTAGGGATTCTGAGTAGAACTTGTGAGTCATTCGGAAGCTGAAAGTCTTTGGAAAGCACAAGTGCATCAGTATCGATGAAGAGAACAGACTGCTTCTTGTCACAAATCTGAGAGACCGATATCAAGTTGAAGTGTTGAAGTGCTTCCACATAGTAGACCTGCTCAAAATTTAGATTTGGAGTCTTTATCGTTCCTTTGCCAGTGATTCTGCCTCCACCCCCACCAAAATAGACCTTGCCTCCATGAAATGGTACAAAGTTAGAGAGGAGACTTTTATTGCCAGTCATGCTCCTGGAGCAACCACTATCAACAATGCCTAGACTAGGATCCTGGTATGGAGTAACCTACAACAACAAGATAATAAAAAAATGCAAAAGTTAGTGTCTTAAGGGGACCCAAACCTTTTCAGGTTTGAGCCTGCCTTGTGGATCATTAGAAGAGTGCCAAGAAGATTGATGAGATCCACCGTTGTTCCTTGGTTGCCTTTGCATCATATGGGTATTATTATTTGACCAAGAACAACCTGCTGAGGGCTTAACAGCAGTTCCCAAATTTCCCAAACCCAAATACGTGAGGTCCAAATTATGTGAATAGATTGGATGAAAATTTTGAAAATAATTACTGGTTGTTTGGAGTCCACTATTTATCCAATAATCAGAAGCTAAAGGAGAGGATACTCTAGAAGTATTAAACGTTGGTGCACTAGGATTAAGTCTTCTAGAAGCATATGAAGCAGCTCCTGGCGGACCAGGAGCAGGAAAAGCATGATTAACAGATGCATGTGTGTCATAATAATCACAATCTTTATTTAAATGAAAGGCACTGCCACAAACAAAACATGTTTTGAAAGACCTTTTATTAGAATGAGATTGTTTCATACTGCCTACTTTATTACACACATTTCTAGGAAAACCATTCTTCCTAGGACTCAATAAACTAGGACCAGACACACTTGACTTGACAGCAACTTTTTCTTCACACTTCCTAGCACCAGTAGCAGCATGTTCATTCAACTTGGAACTTGTAGGTCTTGACTCTTCACTTGAACCACTAGATGCAGAGTCACCGGCTTTGTCACTGAAAGTACATGAGACAAAGTCATTAGTATTAGTAGAACTTGTGGAGGACTCAAGCATCTGTGATCCATCCGAGTCATTATGCCATGTGGTGGGCATAAAAGTTCCAGTAAGAGGAGGAGGGACATCATGCATTTCTGCTGCTGGTTTAAACCTATTGTAGCTAGGTTTGCCCTCATCCTCTTTGTCGGCATCAAAGACACTTGAGAAAGATAAATCAAATACATCTTCTGAATCAATATATTTTTCAAATCCTAAGCCTCTTTTAGTTCTGCCAGACATGCTACTGTCAATTAATTTTGAAAGATTTTTAGGTGCCTTTTGCCATTTGTCAAATCTTAGCATTGTAGCATCTAAGTTAGCTTGCATCTCCTCTTTTTCTTTGATACTAGCATCTCTTTCAGTTTCTGTATATTTAAGCATATTTGTAGTGTTTTCTAAATCAATGCTTAGTATCCTGATTTTATCCTCATACGCACGTTGTGTATCTTGTAACCACCTCTTTTGTTGTTCCAATGTGTTTAATGAAGCCTTATAGGCTTGAACCTCTAAAAAATACTTATCATTTTGATCATTTACTTCATTAAATTGGGACAACAATTCAGAGTATTTATCATGACAACCAAGAGGACAATGTTGTACCTGAGGTGAGATGCCCATAAGAGCAAACTCGTCTGCTTCTTCTGCATCAGAGAGATTCCCAGCAATCATTGCAAACACGTCAGTCGAGGATTCAGCTGATTCCAGAGTAGAAGCCTGATGATCATTCCAGTTGACCATAGAGTCAACAGATACCAATGCCTTCCTGTCATCTTTTACCTCCTGAACCTTGAAAGCAGAGTACCTGCCCTTCTCCTGATCATTCTTGCTAGGGCACTCCCTTGCAAAGTGACCCTGTTGCTGGCAGTTATAGCATCGTACCTTGCTTCTATCGAATCTTGCTGGATCCCGAGGGTTGTAATTAAATTTCCTTCCTGCTTTCTTCTCAAACTTGTGAACCCTAAGAGTAACCATGGCCATCTGCCATTTAAGATCCATCTCATCCAGGTCAAGTTTATCGACCTGTTTGAAGTCATCAAAAGCAAGTTGTTGTTCAGCATTAACATCAGCCACAAAAGAATGAAGAACAGCTTCTACCATACTACCAGACTTGGCAGTAGGATCAGGAACAGAAGTATGCTGAACAGTATGCTGAGAGGAGACAGTATTGCTTGGGCTACTTTCATATGACATGGGACTAGATGCCATAGAACTCACAAAGGCTGAATTAGCAGGAGTGGGAAAAGAGTCACTTAAAAATCCTCTTACATAGGGTTCGAAAGTTCTGAGCCTATGAAACAGATCATCAAAAGTGAGATAGTCAAGCCCACCTTTGGCTTTGAGAGAGATCACCACCTGATTCCATGAGTAGGGTAAGACTATAAGAAACCTTGCATTAATGTCACCATCATCAGGCTTTGACCGAAGTTGATTCAACTGGCTCAATATCTTCTGGAACCTATCATACCCTTGATTTAGACCTTCAGTTTCTGAGATTTTGAATTCTGTGAATTCATCTCTCAGCATGGACCTTCGCATTTTCTTTGACTCCTCATTCCCGCCGAACCTTGCTTTTATGCCATTCCAGATCTCTCTGGCATCATCCAAATGGTAGAAGTCACCCATGTGATCTTCAGGAAGAGATTGAAGCAAAATGGTTTTTGCTTTTACCTCCTTCTGAATAGCTATGATTTCCTCATGAGATTTAGGGTCAAGAAGGGTAATATTACCATTCTTGTCTCGTCCAGTAAGCTTCCTGCTGTTCCCATTCAGAATGATCTTCCAAATATCTTGATCAGTGTTGGTGATCCACCATTCCATCTTCATTGCCCAGTTATCATATTCACCCTTCTTCAGAAGCGGGAATTTACCATTCGTGTTAGAGACCGTAGCCAGGATCTGCTAAGGTTGCACAATTTTAGGAGTGCTGTCTTCTCCTGTTTGAGTAGAAGTTGAGGCAGACATGATAAACAAAATGTCAGAAATAAGAAAACTCGATTCTTCTTGTATAGAGACCCTTCCAGGCTCTGATACCACTTGTTGGGTCTACTAGATGTAGATCTTGCAGCCTGTCAGGACCGGTGAATGACTTCTGTAATCACAAGTCAAATCACAAAGAGACTCTATACACAATATGAATGTAGAATATAAATATAATTAAGAAGAATAGAATAACTATAAAGACTTGATCCTTTCTAAGGATTTCTAATATTGATAATGACTAGAACTATGTTTGGTGAAGGTGTGTCTAATCCTTCTGCCTAAGGTTCCTTTTATACTACAAGGAAACCCTAATACATCATTAAAGAAAACGTGTAAAACTGATATGCATATCCTTTCCTAACATATCTCATGCATATCCTAACAGAATATTAAGTAAATAATAAAGTTTGACTTCGACTAGGACCAGGAGCAGGACTTGCTCCTACTACGACTAGGACCAGGAGGAACTACATACCTCCTAGTCTACCTATTACATATAACTATTACAATGGTCCTAACACAATCTATTTAGTTTCAAGTAAACTTTTGATTCTCTTGAGCAACTTACTAAAAAGCGGATTATTAAATTTTGTTTTATAAAATCTGGTTTTGGCTAATAGTGTAAACTTATTTGGCATGTGGTTTTTTTGTGTGGTATACTTTATACACTATGTGTAATTAAGGACGGGGTAATATCATGGTCACACATTTGGACAGTATATTTTCTCATATAGGTTGTTGTGTTTTATCTTTTAACCTGTCAATCTATCAAAATTTGCCCAGATTTGAACTTTAGGACACTCGACCATCCCATTTAGATGGTTATTCTAATCTTGGTTTCTTTGCAGCATATGTCATACACATGGTTTTATGTAACAAAAAAAACTAAAACAAGATGAAAGTGATAATAAGATATGTGCTCGACAGTCGTTAACTCCTATGCGAACTGCCATTGAACAGGTACCCTTTATAACACGGGTTTTGGCTAATAGTGTGAACTTATTTGGTATGTGGTATTTTTATGTCGTATAGTATATACAGTTTGTGCACTTAAGGACTGGGTATATCATGGTTACACATTTGAAAGTATATATTTTCTCATGTGAGATAAAAACCTAAAACCAGATGGTTAAAAATTGTGAAGTATGGCTATCTACAAAAGTTGTTCCTGGCCTACACCAAAGTCCTATATAATAGTTCAGGGGTTGTTTTCCTTAGACATCATGTAATTATTTAGGGTGTCCTTGATTTTCTTATTTTATTGTATTTGTATATATAATCTCGAGATTTCTTTATTGTTACCTCACTTTGTGTGTGACATATGCTACAATGAAGATGTGATGGATGACGATCTACTGAGGATGTTGAAGGTTATAAAGAAAGACCTTAAATCAACAAGAAATCAAGAGACGGACAGTGAATATGACGATGATGATATTAAAGACGATGATCTTGATATCGAAGAAGTTGAGGATTCTAATGAAGCATAGACATATGATGATACTGGTGATGGCGATGTACAGTCTGAAGACTATGAAGGAACTATAGTCAAAGAAACTCGTGAAGAAAACTCATAAGACGATTTTGATGGTATCTTGCATAGATTTTTAAAGAAAAAAAAGCCAAATTGGTAAATTTTAAGACGGGACTTGCTCCATATCTCTGACATTGATAAAAAATAATGCATTATGTTTGTGGACTGTGGACTGCAATCGTTTGAACAGAATTTTAGTTCAGCATTGTTTGTTTGATATTTCTGCTGATAGACATAAGTCATAAGCCATAAGTTCTACTTTTCCATCTCTTTTTTTACCAACAATAAAGTATACTCTGTTTTAACTCGAGTGTATAATGCATTCTATTGTATTCTTATATCTATTAACATTATTTTTTATGCGACTTTTACATAATCTTTAATATTTGTAAGCAGCTTTTTATGTGTTATGCTAAATGATAGAAATTATTTTTTACAAGGTTCAATTATTGATTATATAATTAGAATTTATCTATCTATTAAGTAACTTCATTAATTATTCAAAAAGAATTTGTTTGAAGCTAGCAGTCAATGGGGCGGGCCTTAAGGCTAGTAGACAATAAAAAATGATTAAATATAGTTTTTTATTGTTAGCAGTTAATGAAGCTTAAATTGATGGTTTTATCAATGGAACATTTTTATGTTTTTCATTTATTTGTTTGGTATATGCACAGGTGACTAGTAAGGAATATACATATATAACAAATAATATTTGGGAAAAAACCTAACAAGCATAAGAACGTAGATAAAGGTTTTAATTGCTTGAGAAATAAAAAATTCTTGACCGTGATTTATGTAGTTTTTTATGGGTTATTTTGAATTTGTGAAAAAGAAAAAGTTTCATAATATGGTTACTGGGGTTTGTGAAGATGGTGAAATTGGTGGTGGTGGTAAAGAAGATCATAGAGTTAACTGCTTTTTTGGTCCTCGTGGTTTGGTCCATTTTTCACTTTTGGTCCAATTTTTCAAATAGTTTCGTTTTTGACCAAAAAGCTATAAACATTCTTCACTTTTGGTCCATTTCCGTTAACTCTGTCAATTTGACACATTTGACCGTTAATTAAAAGGGTAGTATTGTCTTTCAATCACATTTATTCTTTTATTTTTATAAAAAAAACACAATGTCTTTTCTTATTATTTAAAAAAGATTACTCACTAATCCAAATCACTCCTACATTTATTCCCCACATTCACATCTTCACAGCCCATATTCTTGATTCAATATACCGATTCACATCTTTCCCACATTACCCACCCACTGTATAAACAATTATCCAATACAAGATTCACTATTAAAAAAATCTTAAAGATCTCACAAAAAAAATCCATGATTAATCTTTGATGAAAACAAGAATTTACTTGATCTCACAAAAAACCCATGATTAATCTTTGATGAAAACAATAATTTACTCGAGATCTATAAAGATCTTTAGCAAAAAAAGAAAGTGATGCTTCTGGCTGTAAGTGGTGTGGTAGTGGTAAGATGTTAGTCAACGGAGGAGACGGTGTTAATGGAGGCTTTTTATGATATGGTTGTGGTGGGTTTTATTGACGCAGGTAAGTACTGATCGGTGGTACCTTATGGTGGAGGGTTGCAGATCGGTGGTGGTGGATATCACTGGCGTTGATCGGTGTTTGATGACGAGTGGTGTTTAGTGGATTTGGTGTTGGGTGATGAGAAATGGGAATGGGTGGTGACGCGTCGCTAGTTATCCATGGTTTATTGGTGATGAGAAATGAAGGGTTGATTTTTTTAAGTTAAAAAGAAGATATTTAAGGGTTGATTCCAGTAATGATGGCGATTGGTGATTACGTAATTATGCCAGAGAAATACAAGTGATGAAAGAGATATACATTTGTTTTTGGATCTGTATTTTTTTGGGGGGATGGATTGTGTAACTTCTTTTTGGAAGATTTGTATTAGTGAGTAATCTTTTTAAGTAATAAGAAAAGACATTGTGTTTTTTTACAAAAATAAAAGAATAAATGTGATTGAAAGACAATAATACCCTTTTAATTAACGGTCAAACGGGTCAAATTGACAGAGTTAACAGAAATGGACCGAAAGTGAAGAACGTTTATAGCTTTTTGGTCAAAAACGAAACTATTTGAAAAATTGGACCAAAAGTGAAAAATGGACTAAACCACGAGGACCAAAAAAGCAGTTAACTCAAGATCATATGTTAAAGAAGATGAAAATGATCGGTAGAGGTAGGATCAGAAAAGATGTTTTTTATTTGTTTGTATTGCAAAATAAAATGACAAAATAACCGAATTTTCTATTTTATGTATCAAGTAGAGTAACTTAACGACAGTTAATGAAGGTTGTTAAAGTGAAGGATAACGTTACATAAAGTTTTACACATAAGGACGAGTGGTGCATTTTTTTCGATCAAAACACAAAACTCGTCGATCAACGCAAACCACAAGAACGAATGTTGTAATATACTCTAAAATATAATAAATTGTAAAATTCGGTTAAATGAGTATATCTATATGATTTTTTAGAGTATTAATTTAAAAATATGATATATTTATTGCAAAAAAGGGCCTGAAAAAGCCTCTACTCGTTTAGCAATGGCCGAATAATTCACATAAAAAAGATACTCATCACTTGAGGTTTCGATGACGCAACGACGACGATACAAGCCCGCCATACGATTGGCGCGAGCGATTTTTACGTTGATGATACGACATGGCGCGGTGAGCCCACCGTAGCCCTTTGCTCTTAAACGTCTCATGAATCGAATTGCTTGAGTGCCCTTATTTTTCCCTTTGAAATGATCAAACAATTATCATAGATACAGAAAAGCACAAATGGCCGGATTAGTCACAAAAGCCACATATTAAATAAGATATTTTGTACTTGAAATAATAAAATGAAGAAAAAATAAAATGAACTATCGTTTTTTGTTAACATTGAACTATCGTTAACTAAACTAATTAAGATCGTATCTCAGGAACAAACTACGTACTCTATAGATTTAGAATGTGACATTTGAGAATAAATATGAGGTGATGCATATTTCGTCATTTGATATTCACATAAAAAAATGTTTGTTTTTCGACGTTTATACCTTTAAATATGTAAATCAAAATAAACTTATTAATGACATAATAATTTGAAGGTGTGAATCAACGCTCTTTCATCAAGGCACTATGAGTTTGCCTTATCTAAATGAGGAAATAATAATACACTGGACGTTTGGACACCTTACATTAACTTGCTATTTATAGATTTTATAGTCAGATCCAATTTAATGAAAGTGAAGCCTATATCTATCCTGAAAGAGATGGCTCATGGTATGAGTTTCTTCCTTTCGTTTATGAGATATTTTTTGTTAATGTCTTAGAAGACATCATCAATTTAAATGTATACAACTATAAGTTATGTTGTCCTAGTAAAATTGTTCCAGATTCTTTTTTCTTTTGTATTACAGGCAACAAATTTCAGTCTCTTTTATTACGTATAGTTTCGATTTTCATGAGCTAGTTATATATGGTTGCGCTTGTTCTTCAACATGCTCGTGTGGCTCGTATGACGTCTTTTGGAGGTGCATAAAGTTGGGAACTAAATGGCATAACCAAAAAGGCTGTCCGTGAAAACCAAACGGATCAATGGAATCGAACCAAGGCTAAGAAGCCAACTATTAGCTAACATTATTATCCTATTAGTTGTACATTCTTGTCCCATATTATAATTAAGTGCCTAAGTTCATATTAGTTGGCATTTCTATCGGTTAGCACTTAGGCATATGATGTTTGTATATGAAGATTATGAGACCCGTTGGCAGTTTTGGAGATTTTTAGAGTCACTCAACAACCATCCTTGACTTTTGCTTTACTTCCGTTCTACTACGTGGCACAAGCGTCTTGATCATTCTGATGAAAATGTGCATCGTCGTTTAAAGTCTAGTCATTTTATTTTATGTAATAAATCAAAATCGTCATCTTTGTGTCATGCTTGTCAATAGGTAAACATACTAAGCTCCCAATTTATAAAACATGAGTTTGATTTGAGTTTTGAACACACACTGAACCAAACCGTTTTCATCATAAACAGAACTTAAACAATTTTAGTGAGAGGACCGCCAATCTAACCTACCGATAAAACTACTGAAATTTCAAAACTAGTACTACACATTTATATTTGAGAGGGCCGATCAATATTTTTGGGAGAGACAAATACATAATTTCCCAAAAATACCCTTAAATTTTAATATAGTTACAATATCAACACCGATCTTGAGAGGGTCACGGCTTTCCCGAGTCTCTATGAAGGTCCGTCTATGGTTTTCATTACCAGACAACATTTTACGTTTAACTTTATGAAGTTTTATAGCTTACAATACTGTTGGACTTGTAATCTTCTAAGAGTGATAGGTAGGGTTGAGCCATGGGTAAAAAAATGATGTCACATAACTACTTTTTCTTATAACATCAAACCTAATCATAACACAAAAAAATATTCCTTAGTTAACACCACACTTTTTGGTGTTATGATGACCTCATTTTTTTAATTTTTAAATTTAATAATAACTTTATTTTCAACTAAAAACATAATTTTTCATTAATAATAAAAGTAAAACATTACATAAAAAAACACACGAAAAAACCATACGAAAAAAACTACTAAAAGAACTTTCCAAAAAAAAATACAATTTAAAAAAATAGATATTTTGCACGCGTCTGTCTTTTAGCTTTTCAATTTTGCCTTGTCTTCGGCGGCACTCATTCTGGTAGTGTGTGAGAACGCGGAATTTCGGTAATTTTCTGTTACTTGTTATACGTGCTTATTCACAATTTTACCATATTCCCCATTTATTTTACAGTGATTACGTGTCATCCTCGGAATTTAGTTAAATATAAAATTCTAAGGACTTTGCGAATTTAGGATATTATTTGGCAAAATGCCCAAACTTCATATTTGTAATTTCTTCGAGGTTTTATCACATTCTATACGACTTATTATTGACTCGTTGCCTCAAAGATAATGAAAAACGATATCTTGAACAATTACGGACGCAATGGTGAACTTTTGCATTTTTGTGTTTTCCGGCTGTCGGACTGAGTTTTCGGGTCCGAACGTCGCGATAAAATTTATTTTTATGTGATTCCTAGTTATTATTGATTACTTGATCCAAGTTAGTGAAATCCGGGCCAAACGAGTGTTTACGAGTAATTTTAAAGAAATTTCGTTTTAAAAATAAACGAGTCTCGGTTTTCGTCAGAAACGACACGTTATTTAAACCCTTAAAATTTCGAGAGTTAACACCAAATACTTTGGGCCTTTTCTTGGGTATTCGGCTGGGCTAGGCTAAAGGGAGCCCAAATTTTACTTTATTTGACCCATTTTAGCCTTATACTTAAACAAAAACTCAGTAACTTTCAAAAGAAAAAATCGATGGTCTCCTTCTTTCTCTCTTAGGCCGACGCATCACCAACACCACTCAAAACCTATGATTTTTTTTGAATTGAGGTAAATTAATACTAATTCCATGTCTAATCTTTGATTCTTATTCATACCCATGTGTTAATTACAACATGCATCAAGTTTTTGATTGAGGTCAAAAATCATCAAATCTTATGATTTGATGATGTTTTTGTAAAATCCTATGTTTGTTTTTGTTGCTCAAATGCATAAAACCTTAATTTTGGATAAAATTTTGATTTAGGTATGTTATGATGACCTAGGGCCACGAAATTTTTAAGGATCAAGGAGGAGGAATTGTCTAATTTGCGTGTTTGGATTAACTCATACTTGTTTTGAAGGTATAGTCACTCCTAACATTTTAGTTTTGATATTGCTAGTATTTTGATTCTTCTTGTTCATGTATTTTGAACTCCTTGGGTGAAACCCACTGAGAGTTTTGATAATTACGGCATATTAGGACTTAGGACACTTGCGTGGCGATTTGGTATAGCTTAAGTGTGGCTTGATTAAGGTTAGGTAGCCGAATGGAGTCGTTTTCGTAGTATGGAAATTATCACATAAACAAACAGGTTATGGCAAAATTTTCTTAAAAATATCACTGTGTTTTTATTTGAAAATTTGATACCCACTGATGTGCTTTACATGTGATGAGTTGTTTGGGAGCGGGAAGTGTCCGGATGAGGCCGGAGCGGTCGTTTTACTAAACTAGGTCAAATCTGAGTGGTAGGCTTAAAATGTGGGTAATTTGTCTTGGGTAAAAAGAGGGAATATAGGATTTTATCACTTTTTACAGTAGGTAAAATCATAATACAACTTCTCTTTTTGGTTTGGTGTCAAAATAGTTTACCATTTAGGATTTATGCCCAAATTACCGTAGGCTTCCAGAATCGATTTCAACTTCCTGTTTTGATAGCCTGTCACTAAAAATGGATTTCCCGTTGATTGGTAATAGCTCTAGGTTTGTTCTTGCCCAACTTAGAAAGGTAAGAGAATTTCCTACTCATGTCAAGAAACCCCACTTTCTGTTCTATTATAGATTTTTAGTTATGACCAAATCTTCACAGCCTTCTTCAGAAAACTGAATGCAGTCCCTTGTTTTGGTTTTTCAAACCGAGTCTTAAACATGTTCAGAACCCACACATAAATGTTTGGACCATCATACAAGGTTGATATTAGGTTATTAAAGTAGGTTCAAGGTGTTGGGTCAAATTTTCAACTTAAGCTTAGGTCTCGCCATCGCACGCAAGTTACCTAGTCATACTATGTCCCGTCACTTCTAAAACGTTATTGCGTCATTGAACGCATTCTTATTACGCGTCACTATTGCATAGGTCCGTGAAGACTCCTTTTTGCTCATCCCTTTTCGTTGTGATTACTTGCTAAATGTGAGTTCATAGCCCCTTTTCTTATTTACTTGTTACAAATTACGGGGTGAGAATAACATGCGTGGAATATAATCATTTAAAACTTTTAGTATGCTATTCAAGAACGGTATGCTTTCCCCAGATTATACATTTACTAATTGCATTAGTACCTTAGTTAAAAAGCCCCTACATCATGAACCGTTAATTCACATTTTGCAAGCGCGGATGTTGTGGATGGATCCATCGAGATTAACAATCCCCGTCTCGATTACCTTGACGCACTTACATTTTATTACCTAAGTATTTTGACTAGATACTTACTAGGGGTAAAACATTTATGTTAAAGTTTCGGTGTCGTGAGCTATTGCAATAAATAAATATAAATAATTTTGTACGACGGTACTAAATCATATCCTGTTGCTATTTTATAAAACTAATGTTTGTATTTCACATTACCCCTTATTAAACCTACGAATTTCACTCAGCTTTATGTCGACATATTTACATGTTATTTCTCAGGTAATGCTAATGCTTAATTTTGCTAAGGATGGGAGCCCGCAGGATCCGGCAGCTGGACGATTCCATGTCATTATTGGTTGAAACTTTTGGGAAAACTACTTATGCCATGTTAATCATGCCAAATAAATGTACTTTTATGCACTAAGACTATTATGAGTATGTTGGTAAAATTATGTGACTTTTGTTGATGTCATATTATGCAAATCTGGGACCATATTTATAAAACTTTATTCTGCAGCTTTTGAAGAAATTCGTGAAGTGTGTCATTTTATTTGCTCTGTCTTTTATTTACCTTATTGCCATGTATGTTGTTACCATGATGTGGGACCCACAGTGCTTACCTGTCCCGTTACCGGATTTTTGGGGTCTTACAGATTGGTACTAGAGCCATGGTCATAGTGAATTGAGTCGTTTTAAACTTAATCTATGACCCATATTTTTTTTTCAAGAAAATCCTATGAGTCTTAGTGTCAAACATGGAATCTGCCAAGATGTTCGGTATCCGCGCGGGTATCTCTCTAATCCTTATTATTTACTTTAAATTATCGTTGTAGTATCTCATCTCTTGAATACATTTTGGAATATTACCTTATCCTAATGATAATAATTACTACTACCTATCTCTTTTCAAAGTCTTTGTGCTCAATGAATTATCATTAGAAATTACTGTGATTACATCTGCCTTTACTGAATTTCTTGAATTCTTGTTCATGTAAACTTGATCTTATAACCATGCTTTTAATTTGTTATCATATTTCATACTTGTATTCGGAGTGCGTATGCTGCCGACTTTTCATACTCATTTTTTTGAGTACTATTGCTATCTTGTTTATGCGTGATACGACTGACCTCATATACTTATTCGTTTTGAACCGTCTGTTTTTCTTGACTCACTGTTACATGTTTTGTGTATTATCGTGATAACATTTCTCGGGATTAAATAAGTGTCGCTCTCGATGAAACTTCTGATTTTCATATTACTACCGTTTGTGCTACCTTCATTGTTTAACTCTTTAAGATATATATTTAGATATCCAGTTTGTTTTCCAACCTTTCGTAATTAGATGTCTAGTCTATAGACCTTCGGCTCAGTGTGTCCCCGAAAAAGACTAAAGGACATCGTGTGAGTCACGCATCTCGAAGCATTCCTTGAGTCCGTGTTGAATAATATCATGGGTTTTAGTAACCTTGATTGACCTTTACGTCACCGTCTTACACGACACTCGTATATCCATTAAATATTATTTCATTGATAATCTCCTTTGTAAATTTCCACCTCTATTGTAAGATTTCTTATCTTGATCCAGTTTCATTTTAATCCTTATTTTTATTGATGGGTTTTCTGTTTTTGATGTTCTTAGGACGATTTGTGATTAATGGTATGACATTGGGATGGTATTAGGATACATGGAAAGCTAAGTTATGTTGTTGAAATTGATGTTTAGAGGTGTTTCGATGTGACCATTTTTAGGTCAGCAGGTTTGGTGTTTATTTCTGCAATTTAAACTTTTCCCAAACTGAGTTTTTAAGGTCTTGGTTGAAAGGTAATGTCACAAGGTTCATTTCAGTATAAAATTCGCTTTCTATCTCTTTAAAATGAGAAAGTTATGACCGATTTATTATTTGATTTTTATGTGGTAAATTTCTGCATATGAACACACTTGCTGTCCAGATTTTGGGTCTAAGTTTTAGACAATTTGAAATATCACGACCTGAGATTTTTAAAGTTTGTAGTGATGAGGTTTGTCATTACGATCGTTTTGATATAAAATTCGGGTTATAACTCATCCGAACAAAGAAGTTATGGCCGAAATAAGAATTTAAGCTCAAATCTGAAAATGCAGACTTGTTTAGTGTTTTACAGCACCTTAGAACCCCTAAACTTGAAATTGCAGGTTATGAGGACTTGGTAGGACTTATAAATTAAGTTTGGCCGCTAACCTTGCGTTAATAGCTATCACCAATTGAATTTTATGACTAAAACGGTGGTCGCCAATTTTATAGCTAATTTCTAAAGTTTTAACTTTTCTCTAAGATGGAATTTTTTTTCATTTTGAAAACTGAGATAAATTCATATAGCTAGAATATCGGGTATGAGAATAACTTTTCGATGGTATAAGGTTCATCGTCTATCTCTTCATAACGAATAAATGGCGGACATTTTAGAAACTAGTCTAATCAGGAGCAAACGACTTAAACTAGCGTTTGGTTTAACATGTTTGATATGGGTATCGAGTGTTTAGCCAAGATGTCTCACTTGAAACATTTGAGAAACATATAATGATGACTTTTGATGCAAAGGTTTAGTGTCCGTTAGCTACCTTTAAGTTTTTGACATATAAGTGGGTATTGTTGACTAATTTGAAAAGTTACAAAATTTCGATTATATATCTGCTGTCACAGGTATAAGTGTGTCGTAAAAGTGTTTTCAGCTTTCGGATAAAACTACAAAGTTGTCCGGAATGATGTTTTTAGTCACCCATGCGGAAACGGAAGCTATAAAGTGGGCATTTGACCCTCAAAAACGTAAAATACAGACTGTAAAGTTTGACTTTTTCGCGCATAATGCGTTTTGGTTTTTATTTTAAAAAAGGTATATAGACTTCAAAAAATTTTTAAAATTCACCATATATTAACTACATGATGTGTATGACTTCTCTGAATTTTTGTAGAATTTATCCAAGAGTCTAAATATGATTTTTAAGCCTCGCGAAAAGGAGTTTTCTGCACTTTTTCATTAAGCGAGTGAATGACTAGTTCATTACCCAAACGCCCCTTAAGCAAGCCTAAACCTTATGGAATGGATTTGGGTTGATAAATACTGATTCTTAGGATGTTTAACATCATAATTGAAGTGAAACTGAGGTCTAATGATTAGTAATTCGCCTAAAGTCAGAAAAGCCAAAGGTTGACTATTTTCTCTACGGTTAATCAAAACTTATAAAAATGAGTTCTAACCTATATAGCTTGATGAAACAAGTTTGCATGACCATATTTTGTTGTATTCCAGTAACTTACATGTATTTTTACAACTTTTCATTATTGAGTCATACTCGGGTCATACTTTGACTTTTGTTGACTTTTTACGTGTTAGGTCGCGGATAATTCTTAAAGTATTACTATTGCCTTTCTTCAGTCGGATCTCTATCTGAACGCGTATGGATTTCCTTTATCCTTTCTCTTATACATGACTCATTTGTCATTTCATTTTATCTTTATTTTCTTCTATCGCACCACTGATTTGGGTCAAGGTTTGAAGTTCTTGTTTTCACATCATTCATTATCATCTTGACACGTGTTTCATGGTGATTCTGACTAAACCTTTTGAAACTTATAAACTTGTAACCATTTCATTGATTGTCTTGAACTACTTTTTATTACCCTCATGTAACCCACTCGCTATTTTATAAGTTGCTCTATAAACCCAAACTGGTTTTGTTTGCGAATCATTTTATAAAATGTCCCACTTGGGCCTTATTAAATACTTGAATGCTATCTTATAAAATTAATGAATATTAACTTTACAATGTATTTTCATAAATTGTTCAACAATTGGTCTCGTAAAGAATTCTTGTAACAATAAAATTGCTGAATTAAACATCTAGCCAATTAGTACTGGCGAAAAGTTTCATAAATTATTCTGATTCCATATACGTATTTTAAATCATATGATATGTAATACTGATTTGACGAAGCTGAGCATCGCATTGCTAGTCCCAAATTATGCATGGCCTGATCACCCATTCGTAATTTAGAAGGAGCCATGCGAGGCCAAATAGTTGTCACCTAAAATATCTTGTCAAAGAACTTTTACTTGTGTTTCTGAAAATTTAGATAAAATAAAGTTTAGAAAACTTTTACATCTTATGCGAGTAGCACCAGTTCGCGACATACACATATGATCCCTTATCTTTTCTTGAACAAAGTACATGCCTCAAGCTCATATATCCTTATTCAGCGATCTTTGTTTTGCCGGTTACCTCATCTTCTTTCGTGACATAGTTCTCGTTACAACTTGTCTAATTTCTTACCATTGATACCAGACTTAAAAGTTTCAACGTTGTTATGCTTCTACATCGATCGACCTCCTCTATCTATCTTGGTAGACCTTCGAAACATCTCCGGACGCGACTATTGATTTATGACTGGAAGTGAACGATGATTTCATGTATTTGTCATGATGTGAGTTAGACTCTATTGTCTTGGAATTCATTTGTGTAAACCATGTGATGACTTCGCTCTCTCATTGCTAATGTTGTTCATTTTACTGGAATTACTCTCAAGTGACTTCATTTTCATTGGTTCGAAAAGTTGTTGTGTGGTTTTTCTCTTTCGATCGTGTATCGACCATAAAAAAAACGTTGTTGGTGACGCCAACCACACTCGTGAATTAATCATTGCTAAATCCTTAATTTCTTATTTTTCTTATCATCGATGCATCTATTCCATCATGTTCATTAAGATAATTGATACGAATTATGTTTTATCCCCTCGTACTATCACTCATATACTAATTTTTGATTGTTATTCGATTCATACTCATTTGCTATCTTGTCACATTTTGAAAACTCGGATATGTCACATGTTTACCATTTGAGACATTAAACACCTATATGGATTTCTATAAATTATTCTAAATTTTAAGAACGTTTTACACACTTTATCAAGTGTTTAAATTATCAAAATACCCGTTTCAAGTTAAATATAAGATCTATACATCCTCTTTGGTTGAATTATAACTAGTGTTTAAAAGGATGTCAAGCTGTATCTTTTAAAGTATTTGATTGTAACATACTTTACTTTCAACCTAATGAAATTATCAATTTAATTTATAATTTCTAACAATGATAAAAAAATAAAAAAATTTGAAATTTGATTTTTCTCTAATGGTAGCGATAAACCTGAGTTTTTAACAATAATTTCATACAGTCGTCCAAAAGCTCTTAAGCTGATTGAAATAATTATTTGAACTAAGTTACTTTTACTTCGAAATCCTGATCAAGAAAAGATATAGCAACTGGTTACTCACTAAATATATATAGTTTGATTTCACATCACGAAACCTTGTAAAATTTTCTTTTAATCAAGAAAATACTTAAGCCAAAATTTGAAAGTAATACCAAATCCTAGACAAATAGTTGTGACAACTTGTAATCCAAATGTCTATATGTAATTCATATTTCCCCTCTATTTTGCTAATAAGTAAATTGGCATGCTTTACAGTTGCGTTATTTGAGATTCCTTGTTGATTAACCATCTTGGCTCATTTTAGAGCGCTTTGTCCGTTTAAGCAATTCTTGTGTTCATGTTTTCTTTTGATATTTCTCCGTACTAAAAGGTCATTATTTTAATCTAAGTTTGAAATTATCGAATGTATTGGCCCGGTGGCTTATCGTTTGAGCTTACCGCAAGAACTAAGTGGCATTCATAACGTGTTTCACACTTCCAACCTTAAGAAATTTTTGGCCGAGTCAGACGTTCAGATTCCGCTAGAGGAGACCAAAGTCGATGACAAAATGTATTTCGTTGAAGAGCCGATCGAAATTATGGACCGACAATGCAAGAAGCTAAGGCGCAGTTGGTTCCCAATCGTTAAAGTCCGTTGGGACTCGCGTCGTGGCGCTGAATTCACTTGGGAAAGCGAAGAGCAATTCAAAGTCCAGTATCCTCATCTCTTTCCGTCAACCACTGCCTCCAGTTAAACTCTGAGGGACCAGAGTTCCTTTAGGGGGGAAGACTGTGAGAACGCGGAATTTCGGTAATTTTCTTTTACTTGTTATACGTGCTTATTCACACTTTTACCATATTCCCCATTTATTTTACAGTGATTACGTGTCATCCTCAGAATTTAGTTAAATATAAAATTCTAAGGATTTTGCGAATTTACGATATTATTTGGCAAAATGTCCAAACTTCATATTTGTAATTTCTACGAGGTTTTATCACATTCTATACGACTTATTATTGACTCTTTGCCTCAAAGATAATGAAAAACGATATCTTGAACAATTACGGACGCAATGGTGAACTTTTGCATTCTTGTGTTTTCCGGCTGTCGGACTGAGTTTTCGGGTCCGAACGTCGCGATAAAATTTATTCTTATGTGATTCCTAGTTATTCTTGATTACCTGATTCAAGTTAGTGAAATCCGGGCCAAACGAGTGTTTACGAGTAATTTTAAAGAAATTTCGTTTTAAAAATAAACGAGTCTCGGTTTTCGTCAGAAACGACACGTTATTTAAACCCTTAAAATTTCGAGAGTTAACACCAAATACTTTGGTCCTTTTCTTGGGTATTCGGCTGGGCTAGGCTCAAGGGAGCCCAAATTTGACTTTATTTGACCCATTTTAGCCTTATACATAAACAAAAACTCAGTAACTTTCAAAAAAAAAAAAATTGATGGTCTCCTTCTTTCTCTCTTAGGCCGACGCATCACCAACACCACTCAAAACCTCTGATTTTTTTTGAATTGAGGTAAATTAATACTAATTCCATGTCTAATCTTTGATTCTTATTCATACCCATTTGTTAATTACAACATGCATCAAGTTTTTGATTGAGGTCAAAAATCATCAAATCTTATGATTTGATGATGTTTTTATAAAATCCTATGTTTGTTTGCTCCAATGCATAAAACCTTAATTTGTTGGATAAAATTTTGATTTGGGTATGTTATGATGACCTAGGGCCACGAAATTTTTAAGGATCAAGGAGGAGGAATTGTCTAATTTGCGTGTTTGGATTAACTCATACTTGTTTTGAAGGTATAGTCACTCCTAGCATTTTAGTTTTGATATTGCTAGTATTTTGATTCTTCTTGTTCATGTATTTTGAACTCCTTGGGTGAAACCCACTGAGATTTTTGATAATTAGGGCATATTAGGACTTAGGAAACTTGCATGGCAATTTAGTATAGCTTAAGTGTTGTTTGATTAAGGTTATGTAGCCGAATGGAGTCGTTTTCGTAGTATGGAAATTATCACAGAAACAAACAGGTTATGGCAAAATTTTCTTAAAAATATGACTGTGTTTATTTGAAAATTTGATACCCACTGATGTGCTTTACATGTGATGAGTTGGTTGGGAGCGGGAAGTGTCCGGATGAGCCCGGAGCGGTCGTTTTACTAAACTAGGTCAAATCTGAGTGGTAGGATTAAAACGTGGGTAATTTGTCTTGGGTAAAAAGCGGAAATATAGGATTTTAAAACTTTTTACAGTAGGTAAAATCATAAGACAACTTCTATTTTTGGTTTGGTGTCAAAATATTTTACCATTTAGGATTTATGCCCAAATTATCGTAGGCTTCCAGAGTCGATTTCAACTTCCTGTTTTGATAGCCTGTCACTAAAAATGGATTTCCCGTTGATTGGTAATAGCTCCAGGGTTGTTCTTGCCTAACTTAGAAAGGTAAGAGAATTTACTACTCATGTCAAGAAACCCCACTTTCTTTTCTATTATAGATTTTTAGTTATGAACAAATCTTCACATCCTTTTTCAGAAAACTGAATGCAGTCCCTTGTTTTGGTTTTTCAAACCGAGTCTTAAACGTGTTCGGAACCCACACATAAATGTTTGGACCATCATACAAGGTTGATATTAGGTTATTACAGTAGGTTTAAGGTGTTGGGTCAAAATTTCAACTTAAGCTTAGGTCTCACCATCGCACGCAAGTTACCTAGTCATACTATGTCCCGCCACTTCTAAAACGTTATTGCTTCATTGAACGCATTCTTATGCACGTCACCATTGCATAGGTCCGTGAAGACTCCTTTTTGCTCATCCCCTTTTCGTTGTGATTACTTGCTAAATGTGAGTTCATAGCCCCTTTTCTTATATACTTGTTACAAATTACGGGGTGAGAATAACATGCGTAGAATACAATCATTTAAAACTTTTAGTATGCTATTCAAGAACGGTAGCTTTCCCCAGATTATACATTTACTTATTGCATTAGTACCTTAGTCAAAAAGCCCCTACATCATGAACCGTTAATTCACATTTTGCAAGCGCGAATGTTGTGGATGGATCCATCGGGATTAACAATCTCCGTCCCGATTACCTTGACGCACTTACATTTAATTACCTAAGTATTTTGACTAGATACTTACTAGGGGTAAAACATTTATGTTAAAGCTTCGGTGTCGTGAGCTATTGCAATAAATAAATATAAATGCTTTTGTACGACGGTACTAAATCATATCCTGTTGCTATTTTATAAAACTAATGTTTGTATTTCACATTACCACTTATTAAACCTATGAATTTCACTCAACTTTATGTTGACATATTTACATGTTATTTCTCAGGTAATGCTAATGCTTAATTTTGCTAAGGATGGGAGCCCGCAGGATCCGACAGCTGGACGATTCCATGTCATTATTGGTTGAAACTTTTGGGAAAACTACTTATGCCATGTTAATCATGCCAAATAAATGTACTTTTATGCACTAAGACTATTATGAGTATGTTGGTAAAATTATGTGACTTTTGTTGATGTCATATTATGCAAATCTAGGACCATATTTATAAAACTTTATTCCGCAGCTTTTGAAGAAATTCGTGAAGTGTGTCATTTTATTTGCTTTGTCTTTTATTTACCTTATTGCCATGTATGTTGTTACCATGATGTGGGACCCACAGTGCTTACCTGTCCCGTTACCAGATTTTTGGGGTCTTACATAGTGTCGAACTGAAGGATCTTCAATTCATCATTCCTTTTTTGAAGCTCACACACTTCTAGTCTTGCTGTCATCTCTCGCTCCATTCGCTATTTTCTGCATCATGATCAAAGATTATTTGTTGTTATAGCAATTCAGCCAATTGTTCTTTTTGAGAACCCGAAGTGGCGGATGAGCTTGAGGAGTGTTGAACTCTAGCCTTTCTTAGAGCGCCGGTTCGACGAGGGATCTCATCCTCGTTGAAAAGATCCGGATCTTTGTCGGCTATCTTCCCGCGTTGTCGTCGTGTTCGTGTGGAATCGGATTCTTCCATTTGGACATGTCTTCCAAAAAAAGCCAAGCACTTTTATGCGGAAATTCCTTGTTACCGCTATCATCTTTATATAAGTTTAACACACGAGTAATCAAATTTTTCATCATTTTAAGCCACTCAAAAGTTTGCTGTTATCATAAAAATTGTTAAACTTGTGTACTTCTCGATTCATCGGCGTCCACTTGTCGGTCAACATATTTTTGTTTCTAACTTTATAACCCTCCTTCGTAACCCGTTTGTTATATATAACGAGAAATTTATACCAAAACGTCTCATTATTTTGGTCATTCTCGACTTTCGGATCTTCAGATATTTCTATCCAACATTCCGCCAAAACTTTTTCCTCACATTGGGACCAAAAAGCACGGTACGATTTCGGGTTTTTTTAGCAACACTTTTTTGTCTCTCTTTTTTCTTTGAAGGACACGCGGCAGGTGGAGCATCATCGGCATCATCCGTTTCTTGAGGTTCTTGAGACGAGTGTTGAGAAATTTTTGTTGATTTACTTGTTGGAATTGTTGGAAGAGTTGAGATTGTTGGAATCATAAATTAAATGTTTCGGATGTACAATTAACAAATGAGTTTTGTGGTGGGAAGTTAGAGAAAGAATTTGGTATTTGATTATAGTTGGCAAATGAAGAAAATTGATTATTTTTTGATGAGCTAGAGTTTGCGGATGAGGGAGTATTTGGGTTAGACGAAGATGACAAATTCGGTAATTGATTATTTGGTATTTGATTTTAAAGATGTTAAAGAAAGATTCTATCCATTGATTCAGATATTGGTTTGAATTTTGACTCATGTTGGAGGTAAAAAAAATATACAAGTAATAATTTATGGTGAAAATGTAAATGTCGGCATGGTTGATGGTGTCGTGGACTCGCGTCGTGAGGATAACACAACTCACGGCGCACCGTACCCCCTAATGGTCCTGGATAATAATTTTGAAAGTTGTATTTTATGTTTGTGATATTATTGGCTGTATTAAATCGAACCATTTTAATTTAGTGTAGGATTTTAAGAAAAACAGAAAAATAGTAAAAAGACTAGAGATATTATTGATCTTTTTAATGATTGCTTCATTCATAACATTACTCAAAACACTTATCCTAAACAATGACATCAACATTTACTCTACTAAAGCATACTCCATGATAAATAAAATATGATAATCGGCTAACATTCCATGCCGACCCATATCGACCACAAACACATCAATGAATAATCGTGAATTACACGTCATAGTCGACCAGTCATGAAGCTTCAACAACTAAACACTCTATATCATTATCAATCTCTGATGACTAAGGTTATAATATGTGTGTATATAGATTTTTTTTATGGCTCCTTTGATTGGCATGCTTATTTAGAATGCTTAATAATGTCTAAACCTGGTTATGTTTTTCTAGAAATCGCATAGTTTATACTTTACAAACCATTAAAACATTTTCATATTCTTTCACATGCTTAGGGCGTGTTTGGTTCGTGAAACCTTTATAATTTTGATGAAATTGAAATCTAATTTCATTTAATAACGTGTTTGGTTGACATATTCAAAGAATTCAAAATCTGAATTTCATTCCTCAACGCGTTTGGCTGGCTAAGGAATGCAATGAAAATCCATCAAAATCCCATATATGCGAAATTCAACATTCCATATCAAATAGGAGGATTCTTCACAATTCCACAGAATTCGTACTATTATTATCATTGTTGTCGTTATTATCATTATATTTATTCTTATTATTATTATTATTTAGAATCAACAAGGGATTTACAACAAATTGGATAGGAGTCGAGATACTATCTGTGCTCCCACCCCTTTAGTAATAGCAAAACCTATTCTATGGAAAATATGTATAGCAGCGCGTGTCCCAATGTCTTGAGCTTTAGAAAATCTCTGAATCCGCTTCAGTAGCGCAACTGCATCATCCTGTAACTCACCTAGAGAAGAAGAAAGAAAAAGGAAAAACTCATATTCGAGAGCTGCACACTTAGCCATATACTTGCATCGTTTACGTTGTGCAACATCAATCACAGCTCGGCCGGGTACAAAATCATTCGTCCCCGTTCGATGTGAGAACTCGTATTTTTCCGGATAATTAAATTGTTCTTTTATTCATACTTCTTGACTTTACAATGTTTTACTTGTTTCTTATTACTTTTTCATACGTAAATCCTGAAATCTCCAGAATTTTAATTAAATTATATTTTAATTATTTTTCTGATCATTAATAATATTGAATTCTTGACTAACCGGTAAGGTTAGGGCTTTAACGTATCGAATATGTGTCATTTATTATTTATCGGCAAAGTGTATGTTCGTCATTGACCGCAAAAATATTCTGATTATGATATCGAAATATTTTCTATTGTCGCCGTTTTAATTTTTGTTTTACAATCATTCTTCAATATTTACCATAAGGCTTTACACATCATTCGTTTATATGACACACTACCGTTGGTTAAACTATAAGCCCTCATTTATTTATTAAAATATCAATTTTCTCCGAATGTTGATGTTTTTATTAAATATTGAGCGTTTATTTTTCGTGTCCTACGCATAATTTTTAAATCGCGTAACTTATAAAATATTAAACTTCGATAATACCCGCTTAAACAAATTTTGGAGCAAGAATGTTACATCTCACCCACTTAACTAATAGATTTTTTTTTCTTAATAACACGTGTAGTGTTTTCCCAACATATTGATATACTTGTATAAATTTTTCATGTATATCTCATTTCCTTTTCATTTCTTAAGCAAACCCACTCTTGCCTCTTTTCCTCTCATTTCTGGTCACGACAACCCCTCAGGGAACAACGCCAACAGTGGGTTTCTTTCCTTTGATGTTCGTTAGTGGTTTCAAACGAACTAGGGCCCTTGATGTTCGAGACGCACCACGTTGACACCTTGTGAGATTTACACTTCCATTCTTAGTTCGTTCATCATTATACATGGTCTAGTATGTGCTTGAAATATTAATATAGTAGCAATCAGATTAACATGTTTTTGAGAACAAAACATGTTATTGTTTTGATTTTAGCTTTAACAAGAAGCATATCTTAACATCTCATGCATGTGACGAAATTTCGAAACTAAAACACATAGATTATAAATCAAGAGTTTAAACGATCGACCCATTATGTATTTACTAGACTTGACCTTGACTGGTGGGATTGAGTCACACGCGAGCTGTGTAATGGGATCTTGATTCACCTAGATGAATAAACGAGTAGGAGGCGAAACCATAACAGTGGCAAGATTTTACAAAAAAAAATGGTTAAACTTTTGAACTTAAACTAGTCTCCACCCGACCTCTTTCCGACCTATATTTCACCCTCGAACGACCGTGTCTCAAGGTGGTTAAACAATGAAAGTTGTAGATGACCATGCTGTCTACACGGGCATACTTTCGGTTCAACCCGAAAGTCATTAGCGAAAACCGTAGACAAGATCGAAAATGACTCGTTAAACACTTTTTCTTTATACTGAATTCACGGCCCTTACTTCGAACCCAATTTCGACCCATCAAACGACTTCGGTTTATAAAACTTAAAACACAGAGTTATTGACCATTTGGCTAGCTATCCAACGGTATTCTCGATATACTCTGCGAGTGACTAATGAGTCTAATATTTCAGTCTAAAAACCCGTAAAAACCACCTTGTTTGGATGTTAATACGAGGCAGAAATGTCGTCCTTTCACGGACATTTTTAACGTACCAACCGACCTTGTTTTCTTAAACTCCAAACTTGATCTTATGGACACCACGACCACCTATCCAATGTTACTTTCGGCTTATTCCGCGAGCCATTATCCTGTCCGTTATTCACTTTTAAAAATCGTAGAAATTGCCGGTATAAAACACAAGCAGAAGCGTATTGCACCAAAATGGTATTATGATTTCTAAAACTATGTTCCCTGTTCCCCAACATGGAGACAAAGAGTTTTAAACTTTATTAATTATGATAATTACAAATTTAGTATATTTTAATAAAGAAAATATAAAATGTAATTTAGGTTATTTGACCCGTTAAACGACTCAGCAAAATAAATTGACCCGACTGCGAAGTGCCCTATATTGTTAAAATATATCCCGATTAAATGACTACGTTATTATTTAACTTTTAATGTTCAAAAGTGTTAAAATCGTTGATTCCTTTAAAAACTCAAGCACATACTAGGGGACTAAATGCTACGTTTATTGTCGTTATGCTTGTATAGTAATACATCCTTATTTAATTTAGACTACGGATGCTTCGAGCTGTTATTTCTCCCTGTCTACATTATGCTATTTTAAACATTGCTATGGCTCGAGGTGAGTTCATAGCCCCTTTTTACTACTTATACATTTTTCTAAACGCGGGGGTGAGATTTTACATGTTGGAACACATTCATTTAAAACTGTATGCTATCCAGAACTTGTATGCTATCCAGAACTTGTATGCTATCCAGATCTTGTATGCTTTCCAAAACTTGTATGCCTTCCAGAACAGATTACAGTTATTATTATTGTTTTTAGTTTCCATAGCCACTGAGTTTCCCTACCATATCATGAACCGTTAATTTACTCGTGTTACTAAGCGCGAATGTTGTGGGTGGATCCATCGGGATTGACAATCCCCGTCTCGTATTACTTTGACGCATTACATTTGTTTATACTTGAGTATTTAGGCTGAATACTCACTAGGGGAACTTACATTTTGTTAAGCTTCGGTGTCATGAGCTAAATAGCAATAATAATTGTTTCGGACTATGGTTATCGTACGTAACCATTCTCCCTATTTCTTGTTTTACAAATGAATGCTTGTGTTCCACACCTTTACTGCTAAACCTATGAATATCAATCAACGTTGTGTTGACCTTTTTCATGTTTAATCTCAGGTCATAATTCTTAGTTTTGCTTGGATGGGAGCCCGCATGATATTTTCACAGCTTGGAGATTTCTGTGTTATAGTTAAACTTTGGTTTTGGTAAAAGCTGTCAGAAGTTTATCTTATATTCTTGGTAACTATATGTTACAAAACCATGTTAAAATAGTAAATTTTTCCACTTATAAAACTTTGGGACCTTTGTTTAAAAACTCTGATCTTTTTATGATGTAATGTATAAGTTTTCATTGCGTCAACTTTATGTCAACGGTTTTTCATTGTTTCTTGTACCATGACGTGGAACCCTCTTGCCGCCTAGTTGTTTCCTTGCCTGATTTTGAGGGTCTCAAATTCGAGTCAAAGGAGAAGAACCAGTCAAATCTACACAAACATCTTTACCTCCATCCCACGAATAAAACAAAATATCTGCCGGACGTAATGCATTATCATGTCCTCCAACTAATCCGATATTAACTTCCTTTCCAACAGATATCCCTGAACGATAACATATATCAGCAAGAGTATCACGTACCAAATTGTGACGATGCTTAATCCCAACGATACCAGCACACGATACCGCATGATCCCCAAATATACCCCCATCAAATACTCTCGAACAAGCTGAACAGGGCTTCGAAATAGAGAACAAGGGAATACCTAAGCGATAACACAAAACACATCGATAAGTCCTCCCGTTCATAGTCTGACCCAACCCCGAAATAGGGACCGTGCTAAGCCAGTCAGAAGTATGATCCTCCCTCTGAGATGCCAATAAAGCCATATGTCTAGCAGACAAAGCGAAAGTGGATTCTGCATTCTTCGTAACCCGAGTAAAATATATATCTGCCATTTTCTTCATGAGTTTGGGGGCAGCGACTTCACTCGGATTACTTAGAAAATCGATCTCCATAACCGAGTTAAACACAGATAAGGCATCATCAAACTGGAGTCCATAAGCTCTAATATTAGTGTGTTGAAGTAGCTTAGACTACAAATCAGCTGACTGTAACCAAGAAGCAAGAAAAGCATAATGCAATACATCACCCGCAGAATAAACACCCAACCCCCCAAAGGAAAAGGGCAACGTAGCAAGTCTCCACTGCCAGTCACCAAATCCCGGTCCAGAAGCAATAACGATACACTCCAAAGAAGAACGAAGAGCCATATCAAAAGAACATTGAGCAGACTTAAAAGCACAGGGTGAACATGTACGCATAGAAAAGTATAACTTGGAAATACCCGCACAAGAACGAAAAAGGAGCAACTTACATTGAGGGTCATTAATCTTGGCCACAACATCCATAAGCTCAATAGTCTTAGCCACACGCTTCAACACAAGCTGACTACAAAAATCAAGGTCCACACTCACAGGCCCCCTAGTAACTTAGCACCGCTTGTAGGACGAGCAATATTATCCGGGAACACACCCACAAACTTGCTACGAGGATCCTCGGTCGGCCAAAAAATTTCAGTCTTATCAACATCTAGATACAAGCCATACGTGGGTCCATCCATCATGATACACTCTAGAACCTTCCCTACAACCAAAGTATCCCCAACAATAGTACCATCGTCCAAATACCAGGCTTGTAAAGAAAGAGAGAAGGAATCCCGAATCTTGCATATCAATGGGTGAAGTACAAGAGCAAAGAGTAACGGACCAAGTGGGTCACCCTGTTGTACCCCCTGATAGGACCGCAAAACATGCTCACCATAATACAACCTCTCCGGGTAGAATAACAGAACTTCACCCAAGACGAGATGGAGGGACAACGAAGAAGAACCTCTCGCAACATAACCTCTCGATCTACCAAATTGAAAGCATTTTGAAAATCCACTAATAACATCGAAAAACCAACATCATCTCCATACCTCTCAAGTAAGCGATTCACAACATGAAGAATAGCCTCACTACCTCCCGACACCCCAACTCCAAACTGTAAATCACCAAAGTACCCATCCAAAGAGTGACCAACCTCATAAGCACATACCTTCGAAACAAGCCATCTCCAAACAGTACCCACAGCTATAGGACGAATACCACCACCAGGCTTAACCAAAGGAGTAAGAGGGGCACTGGCAATATACTCACCTAACACCCTGGGACAACGCCTATCAAGAAAAAGGTTCACCACTTGGGTGATGGAGGACATAAGCTCATCCAAAATAGCAACCGCAGATCCACTTAAGCAATCAATAAGGTGTTGGGCCCGCAACCCATCTCGACCACAAGACATACCTCGAGGAAAGATCTTGATCATGTCGTGAACCACAGATTGAGATACAACAAGGTTGAAGGTCTACGAATTCTTAGGATTTGATAATTGATAGATTGATCTATTGATAAGATGGTGGAGATGGGGAGGAAGGAGATGGAGTGTAGAGAGAGAAAGGAGAGAAAAGAAAAGTAGAGAGAGAAAGTGTTATTTGATTAAATGAAAAGTTGAAATGAGAAGAACCACCCCTCCTAACATGCTAGGAGGGGTATATATAGCCCACCCTACATGTGGGCTATATGGACTATATATGGATCACGAGCCTAATACAATAATATATCGTTGGAGCGACCGATCCTTCATAAATACGTAAAAACGTATTTCCAACAATCTCCCCCTAAGGGAGGTCGCTCCAAGTTACAAAGTTCTAAATATTATATAGCTCGTGATCTATGCTAATAATGATGTGACCGAGACTTTCTTTGGGAAAACATATTTCCAACAATCTCCCCCTAAGGGAGGTCACACCATTTTACAAAATCTTAAACCTAGCATCTATGCTTGAGTCTTCGATCTTGTTCTTGTGAATATGCTTGATGTGATCTTTGACTTTAGTCTTGAGCATGTTTCCTTGCCTTGACCTTGTGCATTCATCACTTGTGAAATTCGCCTCTTCGTGACTTCATGTTCCTCATACTTATACCTTTAAATTCTTGAAAGCTTTAGAGTTTGATACAGCGGAAGACTTGACCTTTAGACTTTCTTGAATTTTTTGAAGTACTAAGTGTATGTAGTATAAGCATGTGGTGACGACTTCTTCTGGATTATACACCGCAATGCCACCTTCTTGTTACGCTGCATAAGACAGTTAGCAACAAAACATATACACGGATGAAATGGCCTTGAACATTTCATTCTAATTCGGTAGCATTTTACCTCCGGTCGGTGAAGACCGTTGGACGATATTAAATATCGTACTTGTGGCAGGTAGTTTTAATAAAGAACCTCCATGACAAGATTTCGCGGGTAAATCCGTTCTCTTTACTCGACCGTCCAAAGCTGACTGCGAACGTAAAGAGTGAATCATTTGGATAATATTATCCGCATGATTTGAAGCCGTCAATTCATGTTCCTGGAACAAGTGAAGTTCAATTAAGAACCGCACCATCGTTGCTTTCCAGTTGTCACTAGCTTGATTCATATAGAATCTTGCAAGTTACCTACCAAGTGCTGTTTGATGTTAACACTAGAAGGATTTCCATTCGTCACTGTAAATACTTAATAGTATTACTCTGAATGTTCTGGCAAGATCACTAAGATATTGCGTAGAGGCCTGGAACGTGTTTAAATTCATTTAAGAATTAAACCACTGTTGCTTTCCAGTTATCACAAGTTTGATTCATAAAGAACCGCACAAGTCACCTACCATGAGCTTTTTGATATTCGCTCAAGAAGGATTTCCATCTTCATTGTAAATACTTTCGTATTACTCGGATGTTCAGGCAAGATCATGAAGATTTTGCGTAGGACTCTAAATATCTTTCTTACTTTTCACATTGTGTGAACAAGCAAGGAATAATGAAAGTGTGTCCTAGTGAGATATTTGATGATCTCAAGTGGCTCTAGACTCGATCGTGCATTTTGGATTTTAGTGATCGGAGGCTGGAGAGGAGTGCCACCTTTTCAATACCAATTTAAGTGAATAAATCAATAGATAATGTGTTGATCTCCGTGTGATTAAAACAAATACCTTTTGAGAGATATTTGAGTTAGCTGGGAAGGGTTGTGCATTGCATCACTGGGTCCATGATGTCTTTCTTCAATATCAAGAATCATTAAAAATGATCTCAATAGCATATGAATTGACCCGGTTTCTGCCTAAGTTGTAAGGAGGGCTTCTTTCTTTACACCCTTTATCTTTACAATTCTTTTTCATTCTTCAACCCCTTCAATGCTTACCAATACGTCATCATTAGCACCTTGTTGTGATTGTTCCAGTGCTAACTTAAGTACTTGGTCGGCATTCAGCTACGTTCACAATCTTTCTCCATCTTTCCTAAGGACTACTATTTCTAGCTATGGAATGTCCTTGGGAAGATTCCTCCGGTTCTAGAGAAATCATTGGACTTTAACCTATCCTACCATCCTTATGTCACCACAATCTTCACCTTCGTGAATAGAGATGTTTTGGGTAAGTGTATGTCACCATGAAATCCATTTTGAAGTGCAAATCCATTTTGCTCCCCCTTAACATATGCCACGATATCCGAAAAAATTTTGCACATGTCGGGATGAGCTATCACATTAAGTCAAACCATTTATGATTGATCATATCCCATATTAAATCACATTTTCTCCCCCATATTAAAAATATTAACCCAATCGATGTTTTTAATATCAATTGATTTAATAGCATTTTAAGAAAATTTGGGAAGAAAAATGCAAATCCAATTATCTTCATGAGTTACACAAGCTCCCCCTTAAATTAATGAGGGTCTACTTGAAACGTAAATTAAATACCTTTTAAACACAAGTGTAAGGTATTTAACACGTGCAAAGATCATATATGATAATGTATTCACAATATTAGCAATTTACGAGGTTGGACCTGAATAATGGAGAACATCATATGAAAGAAGCACATGGTTCTTGTTCACGAATGTTGGTCACCTCGTCACGTCCCCGAGAAAATTAATTCCCGTTGTTGAGTCAAAGCTTTCCGGTGAAATGCTTGACTTGATTATGAAAAGCGGGTTGCTATCTGAAATAATAGCAAACCATATGGAGCATGTTTTAAATCTTTTAAACTTCTGCTCGAACTTTATTTACAACCCCGTGTCATTATTGAATGACATTTCTAGGTTCGTAAATATTATCGATTCCAGAAGACATGCTCGTTTTATCAAAACGTTTTTGAACACACAATTTTGAAAGATTTAGAAAAACCTTTTGAGAAATTCTTGAAAAATTGTGTTCAAAGTTTTGAAAACCAATTACTTGAGCTTAAGATTTGGAATATCTTGGGAAAGCTCAAGTCCGAGAAGTTGTAAACTTCTCGTTGTAAGGATAAGTTACCATCGGCGATAAACTTTCCTTTTATCTGGTGGACGAGTTCTAAGCTGACATTTACTTAGAAGTCGTTTTCATGAGCTTGAAAACTTTGACTGTTTAATTTCTCGTTATGAGGAAAAGTTCTCTTATTTAAAAGATACACTTTCCTTTCTGAGCTTAAAACTTCGAATGTTTTAATACAAGCTCATGACCGAGAAAGGTGAATTTCTCGTTAAGAGGATAAGTTATCATAAAAGATAATCTTTCCTTTATTTTAAGTTCGAGTTACAGTCTGACATTTAACTGTAAGTCATTTTGCATGAGCTTAAAAACTTTGAATGTTTTCGATATAAGCTCATGCCCGAGAAAAATTAATTTCTCGTTGTAAGGATAAGTTTATCATCGGCGATAAACTTTCCTGCCTTTGAAGAACGGGTTATAGACTGTTATTTATCTATAAGCCTTAATGCATGAGCTTAAAAACTTGGAATGTTTTTGATATAAGCTCATGCCCGAGAAAAATGACTTTCTCGTTTTTAGGATAAGTTTATCATCGGCGATAAACTTTCCTTTCTTTGAAGATCGAGTTATAGTCTGTGATGTGACTATAAGTCCTTGTGTTGCAGCTTAATCATGAATCCCCTGAGACATTTATTTCTCTGATATCTGCTTCTTCAGCAACCAAACTCTAAGAGTGTCCTTAGTTGAACGGTATACAACGATTGGACCGCTTCGTTCTTTTGGAACATCAACTTTGGTACCTGCATTCTCATTAGGAATTTGCTTGCTTTGACATGGGTTAGCGATATCAATTTTAGAAGCACGTGGGGGTTCACAGTTGGCTTTGCTTGTGTCAGAGGCGACCTGAGTAGATGATTCACTTATCTTAGCTGGCAAACGTTTCCTTTTATAGAAAACCTTGAGTTTAGGCTTAAGTGAAGTATCATCTTTATCAATTTCCTCCCTAGTAGTCTTAGTAGAATCGGAGACTATCCTAGTTAAAGGGCACTCGTTTCCTACAAGAGTGAAAGTTCTACCAGTGGGGCGCCAAACTTTACCAAAGGGTTTGATTTTAGCGACCCACTGAGATTTAAGTCTAGCACGGGAGTTCACCTCATTAACTAATTTCTTGATACAAGAATCATGATTTGCCGTAAAGACACATTTTCTACATGTTTTACAAGTAGCATATTTAATGTCCGAGTAACTCCTAGATGATTGATCGATGCTCCTAGGAAATGACATGATATGGTTAGCAGTGTTGGGTAATCTAGAAGGCATCGGACTAGGTTGGACATTACTATCTCTTACAAGTGTCTTTTGAATAGCTTCCCGTTGACCAAAATCATGGCGCACATCAGTTGAACTAGTTCTAGACGTGTTCATTGAACTATTCTTAGAGAAACTAGGGGCAATCATGTGATGAGGTATTGCTAAAACTGATTTAGTCACATTAGGCCTAGTTGGTGGAGTGACTGTTCTAGAAATATGTCCCAAATCAACTTGGGAGGCAAACCGCGGTCTCGAGGATTGTGGTCGCTCGGATCTAAATACAGTAGGTTGTCTGACAATCGGTTGTCTGACGAACTGATTTGTAGGCGGTTTCCCCAAGATTGATGGTTTTTCAAGCTTAGTGTCCACACTAGGTCCTCTATTTCTCCTTAACTCGTTTTTCAACGCAGCTATAGCAAACACCTTTTCTTGAACTTGGGCCTTTAACGTCTCATTTTCTTTGAGCAATTCATCTTGGGATGCCAACTTAGATTTAAGCAACTTAATTTGTTTCAAAAGATTATCCTTTTCAGCTTTGGAATCTAGAACTGTTTGATCCAATTTTCGTTCAAGAACAACGTTTGACTTTTCAAGTTTTTCAAAATATGTTTCATATTTCTCCGTTTTCTTTGAAAATTCAATTTTGGCATCCTCAAGCTCTTTGGATTGCTGAGCTAAAATGGTTTCAAGCTCTTCAGTCCTAGATACAGAATTGGTTAATGAAGCAGTCGTAAAACTATTAGCAGGATTGTTAATTAGCGCATTCATTTCAGACAACATATGAAGAATATTATCTGTACCTGACATGCTACTTGGTTCCCGTTTTCCTCCTGATTCTATTCTCTTGTGGCTGCTTCTTGTATCGTCTTGCAATATATGCAATTTTCCCTCTTGAAAAGTCGAATTCAAAGAATCCATTGAAAGGTCGATGACAAATGATTGTGGATATGACAACACCAACAAAATCTAATTTTTGAAAATAGAGAATAAAACTAGCTTTTGACACAAATGTTTTCAAAAAAAAAAAAAAAATTTGACTAAAAAGGAAACAAAAAAAATAAAAATAAAATCTGATAAAGTAACGAATCCCTAAAACAAAAAAATGTGGCCAATAGACACCAATCAAAACGTGTCCCCAGAAAAAACGTGTCCCAAAAGACGTGGCTAGGAAATACAAAACGTGTCCCAATCAAAAAATTTCCACCGCCCACTCCACTTCTTAGGAAACTCCGCTTTGACTTATTTAATACTCTCTCCCCTAATATCTCCCAGTTACTTAATCACTCTTTCCTCCGTCCCTTATCTCTCTCTTTCACAAAACCAACAATCCTAATCTCTCTCTCTCTCCTCACCTAGAAACCTCCGTCACTTATTTACTCTCAAAAACTAAATTGATAAACACTTAGCCACCAAATCCACAAACAAATCAAGAATCGAATCAAGGAACTTCTTCAAGATCCTTTTAGGGGTCTCAGGTGGGTATTTTTTTATGTTTTATGTGATAAACTCGAGTCTTCTATCATCTGTCGTGTCTTTCTGTGATGTTTTTTCTTGTGATCTTAAAAATGAGTCGAGAAGGGAGGTTGTTGGTGATTTGTTTGAGTGTCGAGTCTCGGTGAGGTTCTTTGGTGATACGAGAGGTCGAGATTGAGGTCGAGGGTGAGGGTTATACGAGAGGGTGTTGTGTTGTTTGAGAGTGGTTTTGATTAGGTAACTTTGTGTTATTGTTTTTGTTGATGAGAGATGGAGTCGAGAGTCTGTTTCAAAACCGTCGAGAGTATGTGAGTGTTAAAGTCTGTGAGTCTGTGAGGGTGTAATGAGTCGAGAGTGTTGTCGAGTCTTGAGTATGAGTGAGGTTCGAGGGTGTTGTGAGGGTGTTGTGATGTCGAATGTGTTGTCGAGTCAGTGACGTGATCTAAGACGGGAGAGGGTGTGAGTGATCGAGTCTAGTTGTGAGAGGGAATAAGGTGAGGGTGAGTGGTCAGAGGGACGAGAGTTGGGTTGTGGTGGGTGTGATAGTCGAGGGAGATTTCGAGGGCGAGGGTGAGGGTGTAACGAGAGGTGTCAGGTCTGTGTGGTTTAAGAGAGTCGATTTTGTGTTTAAGAGATACCAATTAAACCGTTTGTATCAAAAAGAGTCGAGTTTGGCAGAACAGTGTTTTAAGAGAGTCGAGTGAGTGATAGATGGTGTGTCAAGTCAAAATCAAGTTTCCCGTTTTGTTTGAATTGTCGAGTGAGGAGTCGGTCTAAACGGAATAGTCTATTCGAAAAGGTCTATGCGGAAAGTATATGCGGAAAGACTATGCTGAAAGGCTATTCGGAAAGGCTATTTGGAAAGGCTATTCGGAAAGGCTATTCGGAAAGGCTATTCGGAAAGGCTATTCGGAAAGGCTATTCGTAAAGGCTATTCGGAAAGGCTATTCGGAAAGGCTATTCAGAAAGGCTATTCGGAAAGGCTATTCGGAAAGGCTATTCGGAAAGATTTCTATTCGAAAAAATGGGCTATTCGGAAAGATTTCTATTCGGAAAGATTTCTATTCGGAAAAATGGGCTATTCGGAAAGATTTACTCGGAAAGTCTATACGGAAAAAGATCTATTCGGAAAGAACGGAAAAACTGATAAGAAAAACTGAAAGATTTGGATTGGTTTGGACAGTAGACAGATAGGACAGTTTTGGACTGATAAGAAAAAGAAGAAGAGAAACTGATTAAAAATGACTCATTAAAAAAATATTAAAAAAAAATGACTGAATAAATAATGACTGATTATAAAATTATTTAAAAAAAATGATTAGACAAAGTTGTACCAGAAAAATGAGAAAGTGATTAAAACTGATTAAAAAATGATTAAAAAATGTGATTAAACAAAAAACTGATCTAAAAAGAAGCAAAGCGGATGATTTTTATAAAAAGTTTGTTTTTTTTTAAAAAAAACTGACAGATTAAAAAAATGAGACGAAAATTTATTATCAAAAAATAAAAAAAAATAAAAAGATTTGACGAATAACAATTTTAAAAAAAAAACTGATCCGAAAAGGCTAAAAAAAATTTAGAAAGAAGGGATTTTTAATCAAATCAATAGATAAAAAAAAACTCAAATCCTAAGATTTAACCATGGCTCTGATACCAATTGAAGGTCTACGAATTCTTAGGATTTGATAATTGATGGATTGATCTATTGATAAGATGGTGGAGATGGGGAGGAAGGAGATGGAGTGTAGAGAGAGAAAGGAGAGAAAAGAAAAGTAGAGAGAGAAAGTGTTATTTGATTAAATGAAAAGTTGAAATGAGAAGAACCACCCCTCCTAACATGCTAGGAGGGGTATATATAGCCCACCCTACATGTGGGCTATATGGACTATATTTGGATCACGAGCCTAATACAATAATATATCGTTGGAGCGACCGATCCTTCATAAATACGTAAAAACGTATTTCCAACAATCTCCCCCTAAGGGAGGTCGCTCCAAGTTACAAAGTTCTAAATATTCTATAGCTCGTGATCTATGCTAATAATGATGTGACCGAGACTTTCTTTGGGAAAACATATTTCCAACAAAGGTGATGATGATGGTCAAGAGGAATATCCGGTAAAGATGGAGCATGAACAAAAGGGTGCTTATTTTTTAAATCCTCAAGAGTAGAAACATTATAAGAGCAACCCCAGACGAGGAAAGAACCCTGATAGCCGTAGAATAATGCCCATCAGATATCTTCTGTTTACACTACTTAATATTCTGCTCAACCACCCCACACTCTTCACCAACAACACCAGAAAAAGCAGGGGAAGATTCAGCCAAACACTCCCTAAGAAGCCGCAAACTACCATCCAACGTCTCCCAAGAACGAATAGCATTAATAATATATTCCTCTTGTCGTTGCCTCTTAATAACAGACCGACACTCGAGTTTACTTCTCGGGCGAAAGGTTCTAAGAAGACAAAGAGGAAACACAAGCAAACTAACCCAACTCGAAATATCATCAGCTTGTTGACCACTTTATCGAGGGCTCTCTTCAAGGCACCAGCGAAACCCAATCGACATTTTGAAGGAATAGATTTAACAGTATGCAACCCTTTCAAAAATAACCTATCAAGAATGCTCAAAGTAAACCCACAATGTGAATCACATACTTCATCACTACCAATATCAAGATGTTCAGGGCAAGATGGAACGAGTGGCTTCGGAAGGTCATAAAGCACAAAATGAACAATGCCGTCACCACAATCAGGAGGCGGTACAAAATCCTAACCATTACCATGCCGACACTTAGTCCGAAGCGTATGTGTAGTAAAACAAACACCACACAACCAAATCCCCATACGCTTAAATGTTTACTCGGCCCTCTCATATATTGCCAAATCTGATTAAATCGATTTTTTAGAAATAGCTTGTGCCTCGCCACGAAAGTGTCGATCACAGAAATGAATAATAAAGCAAGTCTTCGTAAGCCCATTTCCACCACCATCCCGACACCCATTAAGACCAACAAAAGGACAATGAAAATGCACGACTGCCATAACACCTCAAACCAAAATAATCCAAAGAAACCACACAAAACGGCACCAACAAACTCCCAAAACTGAAACCATCTAAAAGGTCACCAAAGAACGAATAACAAGCCAAAAGTAAAAGCATGAGCCAGAAAACGAGGAGTTTAACCGAATCACCTCACGACGGCAAAAACCAGAACCACTCTACAACACCAAACGCATACAACACCAAACACCCTCAAAACGGTGACAAACTCAACCCCTCAAAACAAGCGAACTCCAAAAATCCAACCAGACAAAAACAACCACAACACCAAAACTCGGCTGCCAACACAAACCAGACGATCCTGTGAACGGAGAAGAACCTATAACCTGTGAAAACCACACCAAACTGACCCCTCGAAAAGAATTCTGTGCAAGCAAACCAAAACAACAAACAGCCCCGAACTACACGAACCACCAAGCTGTACCAAAACCTAAACTACTCGAAGAACCCAACCAAAACAAGCCCACAGAACCAAAAACAACCAGACATCGAACCTACAACAATACGCAGCAGACCAACAAAAACGAACCCACAAAACCCACTCACAATCAACTACAAGAAAGACCCAAGCTGCGAACCAAAACACGCTACAAACCCCAACCTAACCACAAAGCGAACCACGCTGCAAACCACATCGAACTGAAACCAAATATGATGCGAACCTCAAGCCACACGAAACAACAATGCAACGATACCGACCCTGCAAAAACGAAACTCAGCAACCCTACAACCGCACGAAGACACCAACGAACCAATCAAAGAAGACGAAACAAACAATCGTAGCAGTTATTAAAATGAAACAGTTATAAGGACGAATGGGATGAAAGAAAAGATACTGATTACGAACAAAGAAGTAATTATTATAACCGCTAATGATATTGAATAAAGAAGAGATATTGATAGGTTGATTATTGATAAAAACGTGATAGGTAGATGGGGAGGGGAGAAGTATGAACTGAACGCGATAGGCTGATTAAAGATTATAACATGATAGGTTGATGGGGATGGGAGAGGTATGAACTGATGATGGTGGACATGGGTGGAACGTGATAGGCTGATTAAAAAGTTAGTGGGAAGCTGATATACTATTATTATTATTATTATTATTATCACTTTATTATAATAATAGGATTTATAAAAAGTTAGTAGGAAGCTGATATACTATCTGGGCTCCCACTTTTTTTTAGTTATAGCAAAACCAATCCTATTAAAGATATGAATAGCAGCACGAGCCCCTATAACTTGAGTCATGAAGAACTTTTTGATCCGTTCGATCAAGGTAGTAGCGTCCTCCTCTAATTCCCCAAAAGAAGATAATGAAAAGGAGAGAAACCCATACCCAATAGCTGCACACTAAGTCTCATATTTGACACATTTACTTGTGGCGCATCAGTCACCATATGTCCGGACACAAAATCTGCCATCCTAGTTTGTGTCAAAGGAGAAGACCCAATAAGATCTACACATACATCAAGCCCTCTATCCCAAGAGTAAAGCAACAGATTTGCTGGACGTAAGGGTTTGTCACACCCTCCATCCAACCCAATTATTATTATTATTAATTTTTATTATAAGCATCACTTTATTAAAATAATAGGATTTACAAAAAATTAGTGGGAAACCTAAATATTAATTCGGGCCCCACTATTTCAGATATAGCAAAACCAATCCTATTAAAGATATGTGCAATAGCACGCGCTCCAACATCTTGAGTCAAAGAGAATTTTCGGATTCGCTTGAGCAAAGCAGTTGCATCATCCTCTAATTCGCCTAAGGAAGAGAATGAAAAGGGGAGAAAACCATATTCAATATTTGCACATTTAGCCTCATACTTTGTACGTTTACACTGTGCCAAACTAATCACCACACGACCCGAAACAAAATCAACTATCCTAGTTTGTGTCAATTGCGAAGATCCAGTCAGATCCACACACACATCAAGCCCCCCATCTCATGAATAAAATAACATATCTGCTGAACGTAAAAGCTTTTCACCCCCACCTAATATCAACCTCTTACCGACTGATATTACTGGATGATATCCCTGACCTATAAACAATGGTGTCATGCATCACGATATGACGACTTATTATTAATACTGTTTAATTATTTATCATTATTATTATTATTCTTATTATTATTATTATTTTTTTTTATTATTATTATTATTATTATTATTATTATTTTAATTTATTATAATTATTTATTATTATTAAAAATAATAATAATATTTTAAATTTAATAATAATAATTTATTCATAATAATTATAATTTAATTTATATCCATCTTTGGAAGCACCGCTAAGTATTCTATTTACCAAAAAAAAATTCATGCCTTTTTATATAATATCATTTAAAAATACAACTAAATTTATGAATAAACATTACTTATTTAATATATTTTTATATATAATATTATTAATTATTTATTATTAGTTTTATAAGTAATATATTTAATAAATAATAATTAATTATTTAGTTTTAAATTTAGATTAAATTTCAAATATTTCAAAATAATTTATTTTCTTCATCTCATTTTTTCCAATCAAACACACGTTAATTTTTGCGAATTTCAATTTCTTTAGATTCTAAAACCTAAAAAATTCCACTTTTTAACATTCTAATTTTTTACACAGATTTTAATTAAAAACATTTTGCGAACCAAACGAACCCTTAACTTTCACAAATCATTTTCTTCAGAATGGTGAATACTTTTGTTAATGTTGATTCAAGTTATTTGGTTATGGGTCACATGTGAGCCGGCTTATGGTTAAATCAATTTTGACCCATTTATTTGGGCTTGGGTCCAACCATGAACACACTATCTTATTGCTAGGTTAATATGCTCAAAACCTTTTCATATCGCCATTGTCCGTACTCGAAAAAACAAGAATTTAGATTGGGCCACAACACAAGAACGTAGTACTTATGTGCACATGCCCAATTCCGCCCTAACCGTGGAAATAGATGGTTTTGATAGTTTAACAAACAAATTACTGAGTAATATAGACTGTAGTCATGTATAAGGTTTGAGCTCGAGTATGGTAACCAAGCTCAAAACCTGCAAACACGTTAAGTTGACCATACTATTGGCGAGTTTTTGAAGCCCCTGTAACCTCTGTTATATGAATTATAGGTCACGCATGAAATCCATTCAAGCTTTTGAGGTATCCCGGGTCTCTAAATTTATATCAAGCTCAAATCTTTCTCAGGTTGAGTTTGTGCAGTGCTTGCATCATCCACCCATGCCATCAAATCCAGGTCAATTCGGCCATCCTCAACCTCAAAGTCAATCACAGCCCGAGTTAAATGTTTGAATTTGATGCTTATAAAATAAAAATTGCCGTTGATTTTTTCCTTGAACAGCAAGTATCTCAACTATACCCATCACAAATCATATATCCTAAGTCAGTGGTGGACGCAAGAAACTAAACTACGGAGAGCAATTTTTTACTTTTTGAGAATAGCAAAGCGAAAAAAATTATGGTCGGAATAAGTTAAAAATGAAGGATTTCTAGGTGTTAACTGTTGGACTTCAATGTTTGAGTGGAGCTATTTGAGTTTTAAGTGAGAATTAAAAAAAAACCCTTAAAATTAAAAAAATATACGTTATCGTCTTTTTGGTCTGGGCATCGCCCACCCGAACCCAAAGCATTAGTCCGCCCCTGCCCTAAGTAGTACTTGAATCAATAATGATCACTTGATTAAGAAGTTTCTCACACGATATGGGTACCATTAAGACATAACATGAGGCTCATGAGCCCATGAGGTACCATTGAGAAACAAGAAACTGCTCCTCATGAATCATGGTTATGTGCCAAACCATTTAGTAAAAGGTGCGCTAGATGTACGTGGTTCCAAGTTAATGCCAGATAAAAAGGATTTCGGTTATAATTTTCCGTGCGATGGCCCAGGACGAGGCGGTACTTGTGATATTTTGGTTTGGGACGTATTTTATTTGGCAGTTTTTTGGATGTTAAATACCATTGGATGGGTTACTTTTTATTGGCATTGGAAGCACATTACATTATGGAAGGATAATGTTTCACAGTTTAATGAATCTTCCACTTATTTGATGGGCTGGTTAAGTATTTATGGTTAAACTCTTCACAACTTATTAATGGATATAATCCTTTTGGTATAAATAGTTTATCAGTCTGGGCATGGATGTTTTTATTTGATATGTCTTGCTCATAGTGAACTTCAATTTTTTACTTCTATAATAACTTTTATGTGTTCACATTAGGGGGTTTTAATAAATCCGACCCGACCCGACCAGTATATTTGGGTTAGGTTACTCGGGTTGAAATTCTAACTCGGGTTAACCCGACTAATCCAAATTCAAAATCGGGTCAGGTATCAGGTAAACTAGTTTTCTCTAACTCGGGTTTGGGTCAACCCGATTGACCCGAGTAAGAATTTTTTTAAATTTTTTTTTTATATATATAATTTCTATTAAAAAAATAAAAAAATTTTTTTTAATATTTTAACCATATTCGAGTTGACCTGAACCCGAGTAGACCCGAACCCAACTAACCCGAGTTAAAATTAAGTCGGGTTCGAGTAAATTAATTTTAGCCTTGACTCGACTTCGACCTGACCCGAATGACCCGAACCCGGCCAACCCGATTCGATTCCACCCTTAGTTCACATATTTGCCTTATCCATCATTGACTGGTAACAAAAATGAATTTTAATGTTTTTTTAACCATTCTGTACATGACAACATGTCACAAAAATTAGCTGTGGCATAAATTCTTTAAGCGTAAACTGAACATGAAATTGTTGTGCTTTTAGCTTATGGATGTAAATTCGTACGCACATAAGAAGAGTACGGAACAACTTCCTCCGTTAAGTGTTATTTGGTGTTCCCTATCGATCATATATACACCATATAGATCAGATATAAGGAGAGAGTTGCATGTTCCTAAAAGTTTAGTGTCAGTATGGCCACATTATAGACAAACTACAATTGCGCATCATTAAAATTAAACCAGAACGTGATTCGATCTACTTGGTGCATCTTTCAGACACCTCAAGCTATTATCACAACCGATGCCGAGCAGGTATGGGTAATAAGGTTTTGAATGTCTAACAAACTCAAAAGCTTTCTCAAGTTGTAAAGTTTAGACTCGGAGGTGACTCAAACATCATTTTAGTTGGACTTAATTGTGAGACATACCCCAAGACGTGACATTTTTTGTCACAACAGTATACCTTAATAAAACCATCAATAATGTTCAAAACAAAAACAAAAACCATCAATTATTGGTCACAACTGTATAACTAACTTGGCGAAGCTACCCCATCAACAATTGATTATGTACAATGTACTAAAAGGCTCGCAAAGGCCTCGCAAAAGGTCTTGACCTTCACGCTACGCAATACACCAAGGCGTCCACTTAAAGCTTGACGTAATATGAAAATTAAAAAAACGTGATAAAACGCGATAAGTCATGATGCAAGTAGGCTTTCTTCATTTCAAATTCGATAAAATAGATCTTTTTAATATATAAATGACGGACAAATATAGTTTTTTGACTTTATTATTTATGTATAACACTTTTTGTAAACTCAATATTTTGATATGATATAAATATAAGAATTTATAAATATTTTCATAGTTTGTGTCGCTTTATTTACACCTTAAGACGCAAAGGCTTTGCCTTAGCCACTAATGCTTGAGGCTTGGCCATGTCGCCACGACACACTAATGCTCCAGGCTTGGCCATGCCGCCACGACACGCCTCACACTATCAATAACCTTGATTATGTATCATAAGTTTTGTGATGAGCCCATGGTTTAATGATGTGGTACTTTGGCCTTTATGTCATAGCAGCGTCACTTGGATAGGCAACAAAAGGTCATAACTGAACTATAACATCTCCAATACGAGTTCATTTGGAATAAAGGTTGAATCACAAAAAAAAAAAAAAAAAAAAATTTGTTCTTACTTTTTTGCTAAATTTTCAGGTGGGGATTAAATACACCTAGATCAACTCATTTTAAGATCAATGATGAAAAGTACTACCTAAAAAAAGAAAGACATCATGACGGTAGATAATTGCATTAATCAATGGTGTAAAGCCTAATCAATGGGTGATTGGTAAGCCTAAAAGCAAGGTTATAATCATGCCAACCACTAATACACAACCATATAAAAAACCTGGCCCCTACTCCTTTTTCTTTCGCTAACTAACCAATTAAATATATGCTGGTTGGTACACTTTTGGTTTTACTCACCTGTCGGCTGTCTTCACCACCAATTCAATTGGCCCCCCTACCCTTCCCCTTGCTTTAGCCGAAACAGTTGTCTACAACTCAACAGATTGCAATATATGGTCACAAAGATGCTAATAAGTGTGATAAATGATAATCAATAGTAAAAGCTTAAAAGATAAATGTGATGTTAATTAGTCAGCCAAACGGTGGACTCAAACTCTCTGGATTAGTCGGCCAAAAGGTCGGAAACTATGGTTAACCAAAAACAATATATATGAGTATCGAAAAGAAAAAGAAAATAAAATGTCATACAAGATTAGCTCCTAAAGGGATTTATTATCCAAAACATTAATCACACATATCACACAATCAAAACCTAAAAACCTACAAATCAGTGATTTTACATAGCTATGAATTAACAGTAGTACCTGATGAGCCTTTACTTTGATGTGAACTTGAACTAAACCACATACACTTATCTTTCACCGCTTCACTCCCATTAGCATACTCTTTGAAGTTGTACTCTTCTTGCTTGAAGTTAGGAGGCACTTTCCCTTCACTGTAACATTGGTTACAAAGACTAAATTTTGCTTTCATTTCCTTAAAGCGAGACCCTATTATTGGGTATCGACAAACAGAACACACATGGTTACCATGACGATTTCTGTCACCATTCTCAAGCTTCAACAAAGTAGACATTACACCAAAACCCCAATCTTGATCATCAAACAATGGAAGGAACTCGGTTAATGAGACCAATGAAGCATCTGTTTCACCATGGATCTCGAGTGTTTCACTCATCGATTGTGAGGGAATGTAGATTGATCTCAGTAACTTAATGTAACGTAACGCATCTGCTTTTCTAATCTTCCCACCGTTTCCTTCTTCATTCACAGGTCGCCATAGAAGTGACTCAAATGCTACCCTTTTTCTTTTATCTGGTGGACCGCCACAAATCGGAGCTAAAACAGCAAAAAACATACCCAAATCTACCCTCCCGGATTCTGATTCATCAAGAACCGACAAGATTTTAAGATTAATCGCTTTGACCGCCCCTACAAAAGTCTCGGCTTTCAAGAAACTTAGTAACCTTCGAATAATGCATTCTAACGCAGCCTTACGTATAGACTTCTCAGGGACACCATAGCCCGAATAACTTAAAGGGGTTTCGGTTTCATTCATTTCCTTCTTAAGGAGCTCAACATCACATCGAAATAACCTTGTAATTCTTTGAAAAGATCGAATATCAAGAGCAGTAGCTAAATCTTGTCTTAACGTTGTTTTTTCACCTAAAGTTTTGAACTTAGAAGGCTCGACTGTGATAAATGAATCTTCCCCATTTCCGTTACCCTTTAATTTCTTCTTCTGAAGTTGCTTCAAGTGAGATAAAGCATCATGCAATTCAACCCTACTAGTCATCTTCAACGCCTCTTTTAAAGACTTCTTAGCTTCATCAGTCTCCCCCGCCCCTAATAACGACACCGCCTTATTTAGCTGTGCCCGCCAATGGTTAGGCCAGATTCCTAAAACCCTAACGTAAACCTCAGACGCTCGTTGATACCTCCCCATATCCATATAAAGACCACCTAGATTATACAAAGCGTCAACATGACCCGGTTTCAAATCAATAGCCTTCTGAAACTCTTTAACTGCATTATCATCATTGCTCATTGCATGTAAAGCAGAAGCTAGATCACAATGTGCATCAGCATAGTCGTTTTTTAAATAAATTGCTTCTTCTAATGCTTTTACAGCAGCCTTATACTCACCTACCCCAAACAAAGCGCTACCCAAAAGCTTTAAAGCTCTAAAATGTGTAGGACAAAGAATGGCAGCCTCTCGATAATGTTCACAAGCACTAATAACCATACCTTCACCTTCAAGCGCAATACCAAGATTCACATGAATTTGTGGAAGTAAATAACCCCATTGATTACCACCCGCTTCCGCCGCATCTAAAGCTAAGATAAACTCATCTTTAGCTTCACTATGTCTCCCTAAAACATAATAACAATTTCCAGCACGGAAATGTGGTCTAACATCAGTCGGTTGTAATTCACAAGCTCGCTTAAAACATACCAATGATTCCTTAAACAGCTGCTGGTCATACAAAACACGCCCAATCGCCATATGCCCATCAAATGCTTCTTCTCTAGACCTTGACCCATCAGCTCGAGACCTCAAAACACCTAAATCCTTGACAAAAACCGCGTAATCATGTCTTGTTTCATCCCAAACAATCTGCTTATTCATCTCCGTAGATGGACCAAGCTCCCTAGACCACCCGGGATCCGAAAACACATCCGAATTCTCACTTTTTGTCTTGGAATCCTTCATTTGTTTCGTCTTCAACCGTTTAATCAAAACCTCCAAATCATCAACAAGCTTCCATGTATCATCAAACACAATCCCATGGTTAGGTGAAGCCGCCCACGTAGCAGTCCGCATATCCGTATGCGGCTGCTCAGGCGACTTCACCCTATCAGCAACAGCCACCGAACTCGACCCTTGTTCAAACACAACATCATTACCCCCAGTATTATTATCATTAATCTCATTACCACCACCGCCCTCAGGTTTCATTTCAAGCGCCAGGGCCTCGAAATCACGATCCACGTCACCAGCACCATCATCATAAGTGCGTAACAAACCATCATAAGTAAGACCCTTATCAGCATCAATAAAGTCCCCGTAAGTCCGGAAAACTTCGTCAAGAATAGCGCTTATCTGCTCATCACTAAACTTAACCCTAGGGTTAACAGCGACAACAAGGGCGGACATTTCGTCTCGGTTAAGACCGCCGTCTTTGTTTATGTCAAATTGTTGAAAGATCCTTTTTACTTTCTCGGATCTGCTACCTCTTGTAGCCATTTTTTACGCAATCAAAAAATGGCTAACCGCAGCTTGTTATCTAAATCCTGTTTTTTATAAAATGAAAAATTATAACTAAAAATAAATTGAGATTGATATGATGATGATGATGATGATGATGATGATGATATATAAGTAGGAATTGGTAAAGTGATAATATTAATGAGTACCTTGTGTTGTGTACTTGTGTTGTTGTGTTGTGTTGTGTAGGGTGAGCTGGAATTGTGGTGAGTAGCCGCACGAGAGATTCTTTACTTCATTCCCTGATAAACAAAATCTAGTTTTTGAGGTTCAATTAGGTCGGCGATTATATAGGAGTGTTTGGATTAATTTATTTATTTTAAACATCTTTTTTATTTTTTAATCTTCTTTTCTTTTTCTTAAATACTTTATGTATAAACTTTATAGTATACAGAAACTTATGTACACATCATATTTATTTTAAGAGTCAAGTTATTTTGGATACCATATCTATCATGGATACTAAGGGACTCATCCCCACCATCCATCCTCATCATATCTAATGGTTGAGATTAAAAGTATTTAATTATTTCAATTATTTTTAAAACTTAAATATCTTTTAAACCGTTAAGTGTTAAACGGAAAAAAATATACCATCGCGACGAGCATTTAATTAGCTTTCTACAGATATGCAATATGATATACTTTTGAAGAAGAAAAAAAATCGCTTTTTTTTAAATTTGCGTAAAATATCATATATGATAATAGTGTTTTATCATATATGATATTAGTGTTAAGTTACAAATTATTACAGAATCATATATGATATTGGTTTATATCATATGATATTGGTTTATATCATATGATATTGGTTTATATCATATATGATAAGTTATATCATATATGATTATATGATACCAGTGTTACTATCATATATGATATTCAGTATTATATATGATAAATTACGGAAAAAACAAAAAAAAAAAATTTGTCGAAAGTATATCATATAGCATATCTGTAGAAAGATAATTAAATGCCCGTCGTAATGGTATATTTTTTTTCGTATAACGATTGACGGTTTAAAAGATATTAATGTTTGAAAAAAAAGAGGAAATTGGTTTTATGTTTAATCTTATCCATTAGATTAAGATGGAGATAAGTGGTGGAGATTAGTCCCTTAGTATCCAAATAAAGTTTGATATCCAAATGAACTTAATACAATATTTTATTAATACATATTAAGATTTAAGTTCTTTTGGATACCAAAGTTTTTTAGGATATAAGGGGACTCATCTCCACCATCCATCTCCATCTCATTCAAGGGCTGAGATTAAATCCCCAATTTACACAACTTTCTCCTTTCTTTCTCATAAAAACACACACCCCGTTCTTTCACTTCTCTCTCTACCCCGATCTACTTTCTCTCTCTAAAATTTGAAGCGAACAATCACAACATCATCATGAATCCATCACAATCGATTAATTAGATCGATTACTTAACACGAATTCATTTCAGGTTTGTATTCTTATAATCTATGCTTATTTTTTTTAGCTTATTTGATTTTGAATAAACTTATTAATTTATTTTCATTAGCTTTTTTGAACGAAATATGCCGATTGATAGTTCTTATTTTGATCGAATTATTCCGATTGATTGTTTTTATTTTGATCAATTTATTCTAATTAGCTTTTATTTAGGTGATTTATGTGAATAAGCTTATTTGTTTGAATAAGATTTTTAATTATATGAGAGTTATAAATAATCTTGAGAATTAGATAGGAGTTATGTGAATAAGCTTACAAATTACACGAGAGTTATGAATAAGCTAGCTTATTAGCTTATGTTGACAAATCGTAAGGTATTTTATGTAAGTTGGATTAAGTTTGCTGATGTAGGCTGCAATAAGCTTGATATATCATGTATGATATATATATATCATATATGATATATCATCTCTTTTCATATATGATAGATATATCATATATGATAACTGATGATATATCATATATGATATAACTATCATATATGATATATCAAATAAACCATAGGAAAAACAGATTCTGTATGAGTATTTTTTAGAAAATCAATATAAACTCTTGAAACTTGTCTTCTATCATATATATGAGTAATTTATTTTGGTGTTAAAATGTTGCATAATATGTTCTTTTTATCTTTTATAAATGCAGTCAGACAGAGATGGTGCGATTGGCAGCTTTGGAGCAAAGCAGAGAGGGATGTTGATTATAACAAGAGGATGTGCATGGATATGTTTTAAGGATCAAGACGGAGTAGGCGTTGTTCATGAATTCATCATTTGATAATCTGTTTTTTTGTGCATTTTTTTGATTTTGTATAAATTGTTATCATATATGATATCAGAGGTATATCATATATGATTTTACATTAGGTTACGTTCGGTTTGAATTATCATATATGATTCTGTTCAAAAGTACATTTTTATGTTATGAACAAGTGTTTGATTATTAATTGTGCATACTCTTTGTTGTAATCATGAATTCATCAGATTCTTTATTTAATAAATCCAAGTTTTTCTTGAGTGTCATATATGATAGTGCATGATCATATACTCCGTATGACTTAATTTATAAAAAGCATCATGACATAGTACCAAGAAAGTTAAATCATATTAACAAGATGTTGTACGAGATACCAATTGATTACAAAATCGTCCATATACTTCAAACTCCATTAGGAGATTACAAGAAAAAACAAACAATAAACGTAAAAGAAAAATTCACGAGCTTATTCATTAAGCTTCTTGGCCTTTTGGATGCTTGTAATGTTCAACACGCCTTGTAAACAACCTTCTCTACACAAAAAAGAAGATTTAATTCAATATTCAAGCACATAATCATATATGATATATTTGATCATATATGATATTTAGCTTATATCATATATGATATAGCATATCATATATGATACTTCATTAGCAAGTCATACTAAATATGTTCAGCCAGATTAATCCATTAAAAAAAGAGTTAATTCAATTTTCAACCACATTATCATATATGATATATCTCATCATATATGATATTTTAGCTTATATCATATATGATATAGTATATCATATATGATACTTCACAAACAGGTTACACTAAATATGTTCAGCGAGATTAAGCTAAAAAATCTTATAATTCATGAAAATAAGCTAATAAGTTAGCTTATAATTCATCATAATAAAGGTGATGATTATCAATAAGCTTATTCACATTAAGCATCAAGTTACCTTATCACTTGACATGTTAAATTCATGTATCTTATAAAATAAGCTATAAAAAATAAGATGAGTTATAAGCTTATTCACATCGAATAAGCTAAAGAAGATGAATCAAAACAGATCGAATGAACTTTACCTTATTTATGAAGAGGATGATCGATTTGTGACGGTGATGATCGATGGATTTGATGTTTGTGTTGATAAATTAAGATGTAAATATGTGTGTGTGTGTGTGTGTGTGTGTGTGTGTGTGTTTATGTGTGTTTTAGAGAGAAGAAGAAGAAGAAATCGATCCCAGATCTGTGAGAGTGGTAGGTGGTGTTAGGTGGGAGGGGTAAAATGACGAAACTACCCCTCTGCTTTTTTTTTTTGTTTTTAATATGGGTTGTTGGATAAGATGAGATGGACGGTCCAGATTTGTCCCCTTGTATCCAAAGGATACAAGGTATCTTAAATAACCGGACTCTAAAATATTTGACTTAACAGTTTTATACCGAAAGTTTAGATATAATTTTTTAAAGAAAGATTTTTTTTTATATATCCAACTAGTTTTAATGCCCGTGTACGTACTGGAGTTATATATAAACGATAAATTAAGTAATAGTTTCATTATTTTGATATTTTTGTATATTATATATGGTTTTTAAAACATATGTTTGATTATTTATTTTTTACCGTACACTGTGTAAATTAATATAAACTCACTTCAAATTTTACTTGTCAAATTACATACACTTTTTACTTTCGATATTTTTATTCTAAATGGTCATATCTTAATTATTAATCAATAAACCATTTACATCAATTTTGCACGTACATGATATATAAATTCATGATTCCATAATACTTAATATTATTCTATAAGACAATATTACAATTTTAATACTTAAATAGTTATAATGCCCATGGACCTACGAGTTTTACATGATTTTTCATTATATGATAATATTAATTGATATTTTGTATAACTATTTGTTGCATAATGGATTTTACTTTATTTAACTGAATTGTTAGCTATCATTTTCTAAATATTTTGTGTTTAGTATCACATAACAACTTTGAAAAAACATATGTTCTTGTAATATATATAATCCTGTCTAATTATTTTCATCTCCCGCCGATGTCTGAAGTCATGCATTCATTTAATATTTATATTCATGTTAATAATAATTTACGTAAATTGCATTGCTTGACTTTGTTAAGTGTCAAAATAAAAATAGATAATAATTTATGTTTTTATTTGAATATTTACAATCATGTAATTTGTTTTTTTTTAATACAACATATTGTAATTAACAGTAATATATAAATTCTAGATGATATAAAGTTTAAGGGGTATATTGTTTATTTTTTAAAGTTACTTTATGGAAAATTATAAGTTTACATTTAATTTCATTTAATTTTTTAAATTTCAACAACTGAAGTTTTATTAATCCCATCCTCTTTTTTTTAAGTTTTATTTTCATAAAATTAACACATATATTTTATTGTGTTTTCATCAAATTTCTCCATCAAAAATTTTAATTTTGACTAAATTGAATTCAATTTTGACTTTCTTCAACCAATCACATCGATCGATTTTGCTTATGTGTCAAAATCAAACCATTTGATCAATTGTTTTTTCTACAACCTCAACTTTTCATTAAAATTCTCAAATAATCTAATTTTTTTATTATATAAAATATATATATACTTTTAACTCCACTATAAAAAAAACAAAAGTTCAACAAACCCAAAATATAAGTACAATCTCAATAAATCAATGATATACACCCATGTTTAATCAAATTAAAAAATATATTTTCATTTTTCTAAAATTAAATATATCACAAACCGTTAGTCATTCTGAAAAACAAGACAACATATCATCGCGGAGAGAATCGATGAAGTGTCATTTTATACGTATTTAGAGGTCATATAACCCCATATTTATCAATTGTGCTTTAAAACGCACCAAGTCCATTATGTTTGTCATTTTATGAAGTTGAAAGTACTTGGATGATTTAGAGCAATATTAATGTTTTTTTGCATCATTTAGGACAAGTCTGGAATAAGTCAGGGCAAGAACACATGGATTTCTCAACGACGATCAAGACCTAAAAACATGAGACATAGACGTTGTCAGGATTCTTACCTGATGTGGTCTTAAGATAATGATAACGTATAGTCCCCAGCCGGATCATGAACACGGCCCACGGGTACTACCCGCATCTGGCCCATCACGAATGGGTTGGAGTAGTGTCATTTGAGACTATAGGTTTTGGATTAACAGTGGCCACATGAGTCATGTGCGGCCCACGGCCCGGCATGGCCGGAACAGGCCCGACTTGTTGATAAAGCGTTCGACTCACAAATTGGTCGTAACCTTGAAGTCTATGTTGATGACTTGGTTATAAAGAGCCACACAGAAGACGAGCTCCTCCGCGACGTCCAGGAGACATTCGATACCTTGAGAAAAATCAACATGAAGTTGAATCCCAAAAAATGCACATTTGGGGCAACCGAAGGAATGTTCCTAGGGTACATGATAGACCCAAACGGCATCAAGCCTTGCCCTAAGAAAACTGAGGCTGTGATACAGTTACCATCTCCTCGGACACTGAAGGAGGTGCAATCACTTAACATAAAGTTGGTCGGACTTAACAGGTTCCTCTCGAAATCCGTAGAGAAGTCACTTCCTCTGTTCAAAACACTCAAGAAGTGCTTAAAGAAAGGGGATTTTCGCTGGACAAGAGACGCGGAGGAGGCATTTAGACAACTTAAGCAGCACCTAGCGGCTCTTCCAATGCTTGTCGCCCCGCGACCCAAGGAGGAGTTAATCATATACCTATCCGCCATGCACGGAGCAATAAGCGCCGTCCTAATGACTAACCTGGACTCAGTTCAGACTCGAGTCTACTTCATAAGTAGAGCATTGCAAGGACCAGAATTGAATTATTCCCCGATGAAGAAGTTGGTCCTATCTATGGTTTATGCCGCGAAAAAGTTGCGTCGCTACTTTCAAGCACACCCAGTTGTGGTCATCACGGACCAGCCAATAAAACAGATCATCTCGAGACCAGACGTGGCAGGAAGACTGCAGAAGTGAAGCGTCCTGCTTGGGGGAACACACATATCGTATAGACCAAGGACAGCCGTCAAGGGTCAAATATTGGCAGATTTCATTATTGAGAAACCTGAGGAGGATGTACCAATGGCCCCAAAGGAAGAAATCCCAAAAGAACCATGGTTCCTGTTCACCGATGGATCTTCCTGTACGGATGGGTTAGGAGCAGGTCTCATACTTACAAATCCGGAAGGCATGGAGTTCACTTATGCCTTGCGCTTTGAATTCACAGCCACAAACAATGAGGCGGAATACGAAGCATTGATCGCAGGCTTAAAATCGCGACCATAATAGGCGTATGTAACCTTGAGGCCTATGTGGACTCACGGCTTGTTGCAAATCACATCCTGGGGGAGTATGAAGCCAAGGAAGACAACATGATCCAATATTTGGAAAAGGTCAAGTCACTCATCGCCGGCTTTGGAAAGTTTTCTATCAAACAAGTACCTAGAGGCGAGAATAAGAAGGCGGATGCCCTTAGCAAAATTGCATCCACGAGTTTCACCCATTTATCCAAACAAGTGTTGGTGAAAATACTTAAGGATAAATCTATTACAGGAGAGGGGGTCGCAACGATAGTTGATGAGGAGGGACCTACATGTGACCCCAATCATTAGCTATTTAACGGACGAGACTCTTCCTGGTGACGAGACAGAGGTGCGTCGCATCCGCAGGAAGTCACAACAGTTTGAACTACGCGACGGCGTCTTGTACAAATGCTCGTTCTTACAGCCGTGGTTACGATGCATCGGCCCACGCCAAGCCAGTTATGTGATCAACAAAATTCATGAAGGGTCGTGTGGCATGCACGCTGGCACCAGATCCGTGGTGGCAAGAGCTTTACGCACAGGGTATTACTGGCCAAGTATGCATCAAGATGCACGTAACTCGATTCTCAAATGTAGTGATTGTCAGGTACATTGGCTAGTGCCGTGCCATCCAAAGCAAGAGCTGACACCTATCACAGCCCCATGGCCATTTTACAAATGCGGAATCGACATAACGGGGCCTTTTCCCGTGGCAGCTGGAGGCATTAACTTCTTAATCGTAGCCGTAGACTACTTCACTCGTTGGATTGAAGCTAAGGCGGTCGCTACAATCACAGGCAAACAGGTAAAAAAGTTTGTTTGGGAAAACATTGTATGTCGTTTTGGTTTACTAGGGGAGATTATATCGGATAACGGGAAGTAGTTTGCGGACAATCTATTCAAGGATTGGTGCGTAGCGCTGAACATCAAGCATCGCTTCGCGTCAGTCAAGCATCCATAAACCAATGACTTGGTAGAACGAGCGAATAGAAGCTTGGGCGAAGGAATCAAAGCACGCTTAGATGAAAGAAGCACCAAGTGGGTGGACGAGCTACCACATGTCTTATGGGCGCACAGAACGATGATCAAAATGGCTAACGGGGATACTCCGTTTGCATTAGCCTATGGAACTGAGGCAGTCATACCAACAGAGATTGGAATGCCAACAATCACTACGTCGGAGGTTAATGTTGTCACGAATGATGAGGAACTCAGGGTCAATTTAGACTTGCTAGAAGAAAAAAGGGAGATAGCAGCCATCAATGAAGCTAAAGTTAAGGCGCGGATGAAATCTTATTATGACTCCAAAGTTAAGGGCGTTACCTTCCGACCAGGGGATTTTTTCTATCAAGCAAACGAGGCAAGTCGTGTGGAGAACACAGGGAAATTAGGCCCAAAGTGGGAAGGACCGTATGAGGTCATGGAAGCTTTGGGCAAGGCGCGTACAAGTTGCATGACATGGATGGACGTGATTTGGATCGTACATGGAACATATGCAACCTCAAACGGTGTTATCTCTAAAAGGCTATGGCCTCCCCATGGACATCTAACTGTAGACAGCTCCAATAAAGATCCATGTAATTCTGTCTTTTCTGTTTTCTAGGTCTTATTTGTCTTAGGATTTTATCATTCTGTCAAAACACGTAACTGTGATAATAAAACGCCGTGGTGCCTAGCTAGCTCCACAGCTTGTTCTTGTGTAAACAGTGTTTCTTTTATACTTAAGAATATTTTTTGTTATTGTACTCTTAGCATCATTTCTTATTCATATGCATTCATTCAGTCATACATGTACTATTCGTTTCCATGTGAAGCAAGAGGATTAAGTGAACCTAATAATTCAACTTGTCGCATAAGAGGGATGCAACCCCCGCGACCACGGATCATGAATCCTTACTAGACACCTTATTAACAAGGCGTTGTAATAAGTTTAAACATACCGTACTTATGAAAGGCCGGACATGATAAAGCGACACAGTGCACGTCTAGTAATACACATACTTGGTCTTTACAATAGTCCTGGTACAGCACGCACGGATATACGAATATCTACTCAATATTCAAAAGACAAGTTTCAAGTTCATACATAAAAATGTCGTAGATATTCACTGCCAAAGGGGGTTACAAAATAAATGTTACATAATTCGTACAAAAGATGATAAGTGTTTTCCGTGGACATCCACGGATGAATATTACAAAGCATACATCAATATTTCACAAGTACACATGCCATCATTGGGGTAGCATAGACTCTCCCAACTCCTTCCACTATTCAGTCAGCGGTGCTAATGTAGATCCTTCAGGAACGGTATCGTTTCCTAACAAGAAGGTGGGACCAGGTCTGGTAGGGGCTGTCACGGGAACACCGTCAGACCTGGGCAGATGAGTAGACCTCACAGTAGGTGTACGGCATATGGTGCGTCTTCCTCGCTTCCCTATGGCGCAGTCCATGTTGGCTTTAATAGCCTCCCACAATCTTCTCTCCCCTTTAAGAGCCCATGGGTTCTCGGGGGAGGGTTATCTGCATATAGAGGGACCATGAGTTGGGAATTGAAGTCTGCTTCCATACATAACCGCTCTATGACCATGTCTATAGGAGCGTCCTTCAGAGCCTCGAGTTCATCTATCAAAGGGTACTCAATTCGGCTCAAGGCCGTCATAGACGTAGTCATATTGTCCTCGGCATTTGGCGTATGATATGCGTGGTCCTTAGCTTCCTTGCCCAGACCCGCCCATTCGATCCCAGCTAGAAGGCCTTCGTGTCTGCCACGGTCTATCCCATCAGAGACTACATCAGCGAACGGTTAGGCTAGCTGAGGAGAATCCGCAATCTTGTTTACTGCCAACCTTAGGCCGGATCCGATCATCCACCTGCGGTCGGCGATAGCTGTGAGCATGTGAGGGTATAACTCCTCATCAAAGTCCACAGCCATGGCATCTAGCCGCGTGTCCATCTCTTCCAGGCGTCCCTCCACGACCTTCTCATGATCGACCCTGTAATCAACGAAGGTTGCGGTCAGCTGTTCCTCACCTTTTAATAATAGGCGCAGGTCGTCGCGATCCTTGGAGATGGTGGCCACATCATTAGCCATGGATTGAGCAGTAGCCTCGGCGATGGACACCTGTTGGCTTGGTTTAAAAATGCGTTTTGCGATCCATTGCGCTAAAGGTCCCAAAAGCCGTTGCGTAATGCGTGATACGATTGCGAGCGCAATTTGGACGCGATGCGTTTAGTATAAAATAAAGTAAATAATTTATTTAAAAATAGTATAGTTTCTCAAGTATGAAGTAAGTGAAATAATGTTACAAAATAAGTTACTAGCATATTTTAATTAGGCCTATAATCCTTTATAATACAAATAAGTCGAAAGTAAAGCTTGACAAAAAACACTTAACAAAATGCAAGATACTATATTTTCATTATTGTGTTTGCTTTTTAATCTTTAACGATCCATTAAAATATGTAGGTCTCTTTTATATTGTTAAAATTTGATAAAAATGACCCAAGTACTAGATTGCGACAATTGCTACCGTTGCTAGCATCACACAAATGCGGTAAATTGCGGCTTAATGCGAACGCAATCTGGGATGGCAATGCATTAGGCACCCTAATGCGAAATTTCAAATGCAACGCATTGATGCGTGCAATTTGCGCAATGATGCGCGCATTTTTAAACCAAGACTGTTGGTATGATGGTATGTGTTAGTTGTTATTTAGCATACTTCAATTCTATACACATAAAGGAAATAAGCAAGATGGGGGTTGCATATGAGTTGGACGTACCTTGTCACGTAGGGATTAGGCCTCGACCTCTAATTCCGCACTTCAGGCTTCACGGGTGGTAGCGTGGTTCGCCTGCTCTTTTATGGTCACCTCGGCCATGGACAAGTCGGCTTGCAGGATGGATATTGTTTGCTCGTGCTCTTCAATCATCTTTTCCCTGCGACAATCTTCCTATCAGAACTCCTTACGTGGCTTAAGGCACCTTCAAAGCGATGTCGTAAGGCCGTGCTGATAGTCATTTGATGAGCGTTTGCCACATTTAGTTGCTCTAGTAATGTCTTGTGGGTCATCTCATTCAAGTCCTGAATCAGGTCAGGAGGAGTCAAATGATCTATGAACTCTTTGCATGACTCCTCCGTCTCTAGATTACTAAGCTCGGATAAGTTTCATTGCGGACAGAAGCGTGGGGCAGGTTCCTCAGACACCGGCTCCTCTACAAAGGTCGGAAGAGGAGTTGGTAGAGTATCTCGGATCACGGGTGAAGCTAACCTGGAAGTATCCTCTTCATCCGGTGCGGCCGTGGGTTGCTCTACCCTGTCATTTAATAAACTATTAGGTTTTACTAAAGTTTCTACTGAGAAATTAACGAGTGTGGTTGTATATCACTTACGTTGGTGTTATCATAGGCTTAGTGTTGGTGGGAGCTACGGTGCTGACTAGTGTAACATTCCATACCGTCTTGTCCACTTGGCCTTCTGCTACGGTGGGAGGAGGCATCGGGTTGTCCTTTGGCGCAGTTGTACTACTACCTTCTTGATATTGGGGGTGGTCTTTGTGAAGCCTCTTGGGAGGTGCGTTTGAGATACCCGCCTCTACCTCCGCCTCCTTCGCGACCTTCTTTTTAGATTTACGCCTCTTTGGGGCGGGCTTTGGCTGCGTTGTGGTACCGGTCTTGTTAGCCACTTCTTTTTCTTCGGATTCAAACATCCTGTCGATCTCATCTGAGAGTTGTTCCAAGTTGTCTCCCTGATCTTCTTGGTAAGGATCAATGATGTCTTTAGCCGTACCGTTGCCACCCGCCAGTATGGGTTGGTCGTCATCTTCATTGTAAAAATCCAACGACGACTTCACTATCTCCGTCTCGCCCATGTCAGAATGGGGTTCTTGGACTGCTTCCAGAGGGATGGTTATATTTTGGGTGGCTGTAAGGAGGGGTGGTTCATCTTGGCATAGCGGTCGTGTACCTTCGGGGACCTTGGAAGGATCTCCCCGTCGTAAGAGACCAAACAGCTTCATCTTTGCGTACATATGCATAAAATGTGTTAGCAACATACACAATATATGTGTGTAAAGTTCAAAGCAACGTACACCCACCCTCTCTATGGTTGTTCAAGAAGACAAGATATCTGGCTGCCCTGCCAAAGTAGTTGCGGTTGATTCCTATCAGGCAAAAAAAAATTTGATAGAACTTTGTGGAAATATGTGTGGTGGGTATCTAAGATTCTGACCTCTCTGTCGTCATATGTGTTTGATGGGGATGGGGATAATCTACCCGGTCTGAGGTTTTTAAGACAAAGTGGGTGGGGAATACCTTGGCATCTACAAAGAAGTACTGGTCATACCAATTCTTCAGTAAATCTAATGCTTTGCTATAGCACATGTGGGTGTTACCCGGTCGTCTTCCAAATGACAGCCATCCATTGATCATTTGGGTTACATAGAAAACCCTAAATAAGCTTACTGTTGGACCTACGTCGCATGTATGGCAAGTAATTTCGAACTAGTTAATCTTATACGCCCCTATACGGTGTAACTGGGTTATGTGGAAATCATAGTATGTAAGGACCTCTACAAGGAACCTAGACAAAGGAATACGGTAGTTGGCCGAGTCAAATAGGCATGTGTACACACCTATTTTCCCAGCGGGAGTGTCCGTGATAGCTTCATCATCACCTGGATAGGTGGGATGCACACTTTCCGGTATATAGTAATCACAATAGAACTCAACGAATTTCTCAGGTGGAAATACGTTGAGCATGGTCGTGATAGTAGGGTTATCATTGACCATGATTTATATACATATGGATAAGGGCGTGGTAATCTAACCTGGTAATACGGATATCCGTGAAAAATAATAAATTTATAAGGAAGGAAGGTTGCAACAATGGTAGATGGTTTGTAAACTATGTGTTTTTGAACAGTCGCATACATAGTATTTATAGTGTTGCCTCGTTTTACGAGGTTGGCTGGATGGATGCCACGTGTAGTCCACTATGCCCATCCAACGAATGGGATTAAGCGCACAGTTGAAACGTTAGATGGACCCACGGGTCACCTCATAACAGTTTTTTTACGTGGCTCGAGAGTGAGGCCCGCCTGGTGCACTTTTTAGATAATCATATGAACAGACGCTGACACGACCATACCTTGACTACCAATAATGCCTTCATTAATGTTTTCCCGGTCAAACACCTTTTGTTCTACGGCTGTTTTTATACAACTTATACAGGGGGCATTGGTTAGTCTAGAGGTTACGCCTACGGCTGTAACAACTAGACTGGGGGACATGATGACGTATAGCCCCTAGCCGGGTCATGAACCCAGCCTACGGGTACTACCCGCTTCCGGCCCATCACGAATGGGTTGGAGTAGTGTCATTTGAGACTATGGGTTTCGGATGAACATTGGCCACATGAGTCATGTGCGGCCCACGACCGGCATGGCCGAAATAGGGTTAGATAGAATCACAACCTAATTAGGATTGTGATTTACCCCAAAGTGTAGGATATACACTAACCATAATTAGAAGATAAAAATCAACTAATTATGGTACTTATCTTTTACTTGGGGCCTAAGCTTTGGTAAAAGCCCACTAGGGTTTTACCGCCTATATAAAGAACCCCCAAGGGTTCCACAAAGGTATCGTATTATTCACTCTCACATCTCACTCATTACTAACCCTAAACCGATTACTTACTCTCACGCTGGAGTCTAATCGTGGGATACGTTCCCACGGTAAGCCTAACAACGTGTTACTTTTAGTGTGCAGGATCTCAAACCAAAGTTCACTTGGTGCAAGAGCCGGAGCCCCAGACACCCGAATTAAGCCTAATTCGGGTCGAGCTAGGATCATCCAACTATTGTATCAACAAATAACCAGTGATGTCGTCTGAAGGTTCAGGACGTAGTCCCCACTATGATGGTCGAATAAACCAAAAGAAGATTTTATGGCCTGACATAGTCGTGACGTCGTTTAGGCCCAAATCCTATGTATACACCCTTTGTATTTCTCATAAACGTGTAGAATTTGTGTGGAACAAAGGTGAAACTTTTTTATGTCAGTATTAGGGTTCCTAAACCCCTAGAAACACTATTGTAATTTCAACACTAATTGAAGATTAAGGTTCAATCTTTCTATGATTAAATATGTCCCTTATTGTGTGATTTTATTTTTGAATTTGTTAGGGCAATATTTACTGACCCTGACACAACTTTAAGATTTGAACATAAAATCCCCCAAGTGTTAGTGCTCACCAAAAAGGTAGTTATACTGAATCAAGCTGATGAGACCACAATTATACATGGTTTCATCGTCCAAATCGGGTTTAAAACGCGTAAATATATCATAAAATACCAGAAAATATGCTTGTATTCGTTTGTTGTATGTTTTAGGTATGTATATCAAGAAAAAGACAAAAAGATCACAAGAAACAAAGAAAAACAAACACGGGAAACGGAGCCGCACAATGAACTGGACCCGATTATTAATTTTCCAAGAAAAGTCCCTTAACTTTGAGGAAATTACAAGTTTTGTCCTCCAAGATTGAAGACTTGTCATAAATGACCCTCCAAGAATCATTTTGTACAAGATAGGTCCCTCATATTTCAAGATGTTACATAATCAGCCCTTAAAGAAATGATTGAATTACATTACAAGTCTTGATCAAAAGAAATATAAAATGAGGGGCTGAAATGACAAAAGGCCAAAGTTATTTACAAAGGAAATTCAAGTTTGAGCTGCCAAACTTTATATGCACTTTTTTGGAAACATGACTATTATTGCCAAACTCATAACTCAAACCCACTAATCCCCAATTGCCACCTCACAAAACCCACCCATAACCCACACCCGTGTCCACGTTACTATCCACTTATCTGATTTTATTATTAATAAACTTTTTAAACCTGTTTATTAGTTAATAAAAGCATACGCTAAACAACCCCTACTCACCCACCCACGATCAAAATCAACCTTCCTAATCCTCCAAACCCTAATTTCCCATTAAACCCAAATCAAAGGGGTATCATTTGTGGGTTTCCAGATCACTAATTAAGCGAAAGATACATCAATCCCCACCCTAAAATTCGACTCTACATCACCCCTGTGGCCCACCACATGGTGCCCTGCACCACCTTTCACTCAAAGACAAACTTGACAGCAAGATCAACAACCAAGATTGATTTACTTGGTCCCAACGCATCAAACCAACGTTCCTAATTGATTCCACTAGCTGGCCATCACATGTTGCTCCTGGTAATATCACAAAAACACGTTTTGACTAGTTTTCAAATTCAAACCAAAGGGTCTTTTATGGAATTACACAACATTAAAGTTTAGATGTTCTATTCTCTTCTAGAATCTATAACCATGATATATAAGGCAATTGGGTTTCACTTTTTTAGTTGTTCTAGAATTTGCCCAATCTTGTAATTCCTTTTTGTTTTTAATAAAAGTTGGTAGTTTATCTTAAATCGTAATTCCTTGTTATTATCAAAAGTTGGTATTGATTGTTGCAATATTCTGAGTTCCACAAATCACTTGTTTGATTTTGAGTTAAAGTTTAGAAATTGTAATTCCTTTTTTAAAAGATTGAAAAGTTGGTAGTTTTTCAAAACCTTGATCCAAATAGAAATTTCAGTTCTTTGTTTGTTTGTTTATTCCAAGTTGAGTTTGGTATCTAAAAGATTTGGTTTGAAGTTTTATAAAGAAAGTTTTTATAACGGCTTGAGTGAAAAGAGTTTTTAAGAGAAGAAAGAAGAAATCAAGATAATTTATTGTTTGATAATTTGATTCTTGTTACATTGTTTGTATTTGTGATATAACAGGTGGAAGCTTGTGCACACGCGTGCACATTAGCTTAAAATCATCAAGAGTATGGATTGTATACCCTCGAGGTGAGTTCCCTCACTTTTCATTTTCTGCAAATGAAATTGAAGTTCATGTGATTTTCTGATTTTGTGTTTAAGTTTATAATTTGACCATTGAAATATGTTTGTGAGGTGTGTTTAGACTTAAATCTGTTGGTATGTTACTTGTTTGTAATATTATTAAGCATGTCTCTTTGTAAAAATTGGGCTGCCTAGATATTAAGTGGTGTTTGGGAATGTGCAGCCTAGGGTAGGGATCACCACCCACATGCCCCATATACTCTGCACACCTTAAAAAACCTAGGATAGTTCACTTTTTGGCAAAAGACTGGTGGTTTATTTTGAAAGATCAGATTTTATTAGATAGGTAAAAGTCTCTTTCTTGGTTATTTCTAGTTGTAGTTAAAAAAGACCCTGTTGATGTGTTTGGTGTTGGTCTGAGGTGGTCTCAAACACACAAAGTGTATTGACCATGTGTGTATGGCCTTGAACACCAAAACACTGTCAAACCATCAAAGAGTTTTTCTTGGGGGGGCAAACTTATATTTTTGCTCATCAATCCTTTAAGTTTGTTAGTCTTAGGCTCATTCAGGCTTGTAGACATTTTGGCCTCAGGATTGGTGGTTTATTTAGCTTATAGCACAAAGGGAAATTCCCCAATAAGCCAAATAGAGCAGCTCTTTGTTAGCCCGCTGTTTTCATATCACTGTATAGCCATTGTTATTGACTTTGTTGAGGTGTATGGTTTGAGTACATAATCTCTGGCTTATTCACTATAACTGTGTGCTTATATGATACTTAAGTTTGGTTTAATCCATGCTTAAATATGCATATTGCTTGTTGATTATACCCCCACAAGTGATAGGTTTGCTTGATTGTTCTTAGCCTGTTGAGTAATTATAGGTGGATGATTCGTGGTTTATGATTGTGTTTTTGTGATTGTGTCGTGTTTTGTGTCTGTGCATCCAAGAAAAGCAAAAAGAAAGAAAAAAAATAAAGAGTAAAAAACTCGCCTGGCCCAGTATCGAACCCTTGACCTATCGTGTAGGAGTCAGGGTGCGTACCAGTGTGCCAGGTCTTAGTCTTGTTAGACTTTGGCACCTTTTTATTTATAGCCTTCTTGTTTTGTATTATTAAAAATAAGTCGTGACTAATAAGCCAACTTTTGGCTTATTGGCTTACTTATTTCGTCTTTTTTATTTTTCCTGCTTTTCTTATTAATTTTTAGATTTTTCAGTTTTGGTCTTATATTTTTCCCGTCATTAATTAATTTTTTATGATTATTTTCTTTTTCATTTTTAGAAAGTCATAAAAAAATAGAGAAAAGTTTGAAAAAATTTATATTTAGACTTAGTTTAATATGTTTTAGGTATACAAAAAGAAAAATTTAGATTTTGACTTTTATTTAATTATTTTATTTTTAGGGTTTTTATTAAACTTTATTATTTAATAATAACTAAGTAACTCATTTTCATTAATTTTGGCTTACACATTTTTCTTAATTAGACTTTTTAGGACTTTTTAGTAACTTTTAGAATTTTTTTAATTTAGTCGAATTTTTCTTCGCGTTTTACATTTTTACGTTACGCGTTTTCGACCTTTTTAGCATAATCCGTCTTTTAATGCAAAGTAGTGCCTAAAAATATTGTTAGTGTTAACTAATCTTTCTTAGTTTTGATTACGACAAATTAAAAAGACATTTATCGTCAAATACAATCATAAGACGAATTATCTAACAAACACTATCATCGAGGTAATAATCATTTAAGTATTGCACTAACATATCTTAATCATGATTAGTGATCATAAAAGTGATTCGTCCTAAACTTACATTTTGTCAAATGTGACAAAAGATTTTTTAATAACTTTCTTTTTAAGAAAATGTTTTATTAAAATGGAAAATGTAAATTTGATTGGCATATTCCAAATATCATAGGAATATCCTTTGAAGGTAAAAACTTACCTCAGATATTACTTCCCCACTAAAAGACAAAAGGGAGCGGAGTCTACTCCCACGACTCCTTAAATAGCTATACGGTTCCCTAGTGATAAGGAACCGCATGCACAATTAAGGAACTGCGCTCAGAGAGCAGTTGGCCTTTGTCTCTTATAAATAGTAGATCAAATCTGCATTTTCCACAACCCTTTTTGGACACTCTTTCTGCCATCTTTCTCTTTTTTAATTCCTAATCATTTGTAAATGATCACTTAATGTGTTAAGTATGTTTACTTATGATTATCCCCTTGATCTCCTTCTTTACTTGTCCAAAGAGAAGATCACTCACACACTTGTGATGTGATTAAAGATGAAGCCTTGATGAAGATCATCCTCTCCTAAAGATCTAGTCATATTCATCATTTGTTTTATTTATGTCTTGTGTAGATCCAATGTATTTGTGTATACTTCGATTTTGTGTTAATCCATTGTATTTATGAATACTTGGATCAGTCTTGTGTAAATCCATTGTATATGTGTATACTTGGATTTGTGTTGTGTAGATCCAAGTTACACGTGTATACTTGGATATGTGGTTTTTAGTTGTAAGAGTTGTATCTTGATAGTTCTCACTAAACTATAAAGTGATGTGTGGTTGTGTCTTGTTAGTTCTTACTAAACTACAAAGTGATATGTGGTTGTGTCTTGTGAGTTCTCACTTAGCTTCAAAGTGAAGAGTCGTGAAGATTGGTTCTATCTTTCGATTATAACTCAACATCTAGCCTTGTGTCGGAAAATGGTGAAGTAGGAAACGTTGTGAAGATTGGTTCTAGCTTTCGATTAGAACTCGACATCTAGCCTTGTGTCGTAAAATGGTGAAGTAGGCAACATTTTGTAGATTGGTCCTAGCTAAGATTAGGTCTCGAAATTTAGCTTAGTGTAGGAAAATAATGTAAGCGACGTTGTATGGTTTTCTCCGCCAATAAGGGAGCTTGTGGATATAGTGGAAATCTCGAGTAAGGTGTACTCGAGGAGTGTAGGAACAAAGATAGAGCTTCGTTGCCGAACCACTATAAATCTTGGTGTCTTCCTATTAGGTCGTTTCTTTCCTTACTCTTTACTTACTTTCGTCATTACATCATATACAACAACTATTTTTCATTGTTAATGCATTAGAATTGAACCTAATCATTATGTAACTAGCTTTCAAGTAAAAGGTAGTTTTGAGACAAACCTAGTTGAAAGGAATTTTAATTAGGACATAAACCGAAGAGAAACTATTCAACCCCCTTTCTAGTTTCTACAATTGGTATCAGAGATATGGGCTTTGTATTGGCTCCTTGAAGACTTGGAATGCACTTTGCGGCTAAGGTACGTTTTCGTCCTTCCATACGCTCTATTGGTCATTCTTTTGATCATTACTTGACTATATGTTTGTTCTTGGCATCCTTGCCTTGACATTTGTTTGTGGTATGTGATTCTATTCTTATACCCTCTCAAACCTTCATTGCTTAGATACTTGACTCACTTGGGAGATGTAGAGTGAGTTAGTAGTAGCTTAAAGTATCAAGCATGGTTTCCATGGTTTGCACCCATACGGTTAGTAGGCCCTCTATCATGTGTAATGTGTGCATTTGAGCTCATCTCTAGGATGATTGATTAATCCCTTGAGATACCCAACTACTCCATAAGTTGTAGTTAGGATATTACACATTTAGAATTAAAATATTTTAAGGATGTTGCTATTGCAAACCCTAGAAATAATAATTGTCCGATCATGTGGGAGAGAAAGTGAATCTATACTTTGCTCATTGTTTGAAATAGCATTGAGACTAATTTTGAAAATGATCTTAATCTATTTTACAAAATTACTTGGTATGGTTCATTACCAAAGTCGTTTAGACTTTCACCGGAAAGGCACGTCTTAAACCACTATAAATGACACAAGCTCTTCATTACTACTACTTGAAGATTGTCGCTTGTCTCTTGAGCATTGACCTTGGTCTTGAATCACTCCCCTTGGTTTCTCTCTTCTTTGCTTCTTTGCTACAAGTAGTCGTTTCTCCATTTCGGTCTTTTCTGGTTTCGATTCAACTCGTAATCCTTCATTAAAGCATTATCACCTAGTATTGAAGTGGTCCAATGATTTTAAAAGGCCTAAGATATATTTTAATTATTTTAGAAAAACTTGGTTTTGAAAATTTCTTTGTTAAAAATCTGCCACTGTTGGCGGTTCTTTAGTTGTCACGGTTCAAACCACGGTTCCATATCAATAAGGAACGGCGGCTCCACCAAGTGACTAAAGTAATCATATTTTATTAAAGAACACTATTTCAAAACAAACCCTCCCTTTCTTCTCCATGAAGGCGACGGGTTTCATCATTTTCACCATTGTTGAAGCTTCAAAAGCTCTAAATCACTCAAGATTAATTGATTCCAAGTCGTGGGTTTCACTCATCCATCTTCCAACATCAATTAATTGTAAGTACATTCATTCAGTTTCAACTAATTTGTTCTAGGGTTCTTATTTTTGTAATTGGGGATTTTTAAAATAAATATTGAATTAGAACCTTGCTAGAATGTGGGTTGACATAGTTATATTGCTATGATTCCTTAGGTTCGAATTCATTGAGATTTTACTAAAACCCACTTGTAGAACAATCCGAATTTTGACAAAGTATTTTTGGTTAAATGATGGAATTGATATGAACCCATGAAAAAATTGGTAATTGCATTGTTAATGCTTACCTAAAAATGTTTTTGAAAAACCTTTGTTCAAAATTCATAATTGATTTTACCTTGTTCATATGTTATAGTCATTGATGAATTTGGTTCATTGAGAACATGGGAATGGTAAGGATTAATCCTTCGTTTGACAAGCAATTGATCAAACACATTCTCACGATTTTGATTTTTGGTCATTATGTAGCATATGAGTGATTGGGGAAATATTTTTTTGTTTATAGGTGACTAATCATGCCTTTGGAAAATCAAAAAGACCACCGAAATACTAAGTCTTATATGCCTAACTTGCCGACTTTTGTCCCTCTCCAACCCTTGCTAATACCTTTCGTGAAAGTTTATGGACTTATATTTAATAGTCGTGTGATAGGATCGAACTCGAGATTACGGGATTGCACACAATACGTAAAGAGTTAATTTATTTAATAAATGTATTTATTATATTTATTAATTTATTTAATAAATATATTTATTACGTTTATTAAATTAAAACGAGATATAACTTTAACGGTCGCTAAATAAATTAAAAGTTAAGTATTAACGAGCGTTTGTGGAATAAATAGAAAGTGGAAGAATAGAAGGTTCCAGAACACCCCATTGAGGGGTGTTCGACCGTCGGTTAGGGCACACAAGGGGGAAGGAAAAACTTTCCTATTATTTGTTTTGCTTGAGCTACAAGATTTATTAGGCCTATATAAACAACCCCTTACCCTCATAATTCTTTACTCCCTCTTTCTTTCTCTCTTTGGTCGATCGCAAGTAATATATAGATTTTTACTCGTTGAAAGTTCGTTTTCTCGGAATCTTCTCGAATTGATTTCCGGTTAATTGTGCGAGATTAGTTGTTCTTGGTGAAACAAATATTTTTGGTTTTGGTAAAATAAATGAGCAAGACTTAATAATAAATGACGAGAAATTTAAAACAAGTTAAAATGTAAACGGTGCGATATTTAAAACTTTTGAAAATAAATGACGAGAAATGAAAGGACGTAAAATTAAAATTTAACAAAAAGTAAATGACGCAAATAAAAACTTAAACTAAAAGAAACGAGAATAAAAATCCAAATAAATAAAAAGACGGGAAGAATAAAACTTGAAATTAAAAGAAGAAAATTTAAAAATAAAAACAGAAAGAACCTTGATTCGGAAGTTTAAAACTTCCGAATGAATGCAATTGAGTCGGAACATCAAAACTTCTGAATGAATGACCTTGACTCGGAACATCAAAACTTCCGAATGAAGGATCTTGACTCGGAACATCAAAACTTCCGAATGAAGGAGCTTGGTTCGGAACTTCAAAACTTCCGAATGAAACTCCTTGGTTCGGAACTTTGGACTTCCGAATGAAGCCCAACTTCCGAATGAAGGATAAACTTCCGGATGAAGGCCCAAACTTCTGAATGAAGAATAACTTCCGAATAAAGAATAATCTTCCGAATGAAGCTTGCTTCATTCGGAACTTTTCAAGTTCCGGATGAAGCTTACCTGGGAATGATGGAATACAGTAACAACCAAACGAAGAACAGGGGAAGTACAGTAACAATAATCGATCCTTAAATTAATCAGATTTAAACAAAATATTAAATCAAAACAACCAAATAGCATCTACTAACAATAATCAATCAAAACAAATCATAAAAACTAACAAACATAACCAAATCAATCAAGACCCACTTCATAAAAATCATAAAAACTCAAGAACATGAATAATGAAGAATAAGAACAAATCAAACAAGAAAGGAAGAAGATGATGAATTAAAAGCTTAATTAGAAAGTAAAGATTCAATAACAAAAGCTTAAACATAATTTAATCTAGAGAGAGAAAGCTTAAATCTAGAGAGAGAAACTACCTACTCCTAATCTAATCCTAAAACTAACCCACTCTCTCACATGTTGTGAGGGTGGTATTTATAGGAGAGGGGAGTGGTTGGTGGCTTCCTCTTTCTTTCTATCTTGGTCCTCAGTCTTTCAGTCTTTCAGTCTTCTCAAATTCTTCGACTTCTAAGACTTCGTCTCGGGATTTCTTTGAACTCGTCTTGTAATTTCTTCATAATTTAAACCTGAGTTCTTCGGCTTTTTAGTAAACTTCCGTCTTTTGACTTTTTCTTCGATAAATCTTCAGAATTGGTCTTGGACTTCCGTTCTTTTTCCACTCTTGATCTTTCAACTTCGTCTTTTGTCTTTTTCTTCAATAAAAACCCGTGAAAGCCGTGTTTTCTCCGCTTTTCACCTTCTCGACCCTGAAACACAATAAAAATACAAACCACGCATAATTCCGCCATTTACGACATAAAATATACGTTTAGGTCCCGTTTTAATGTAATTAAGTGGTAGAAAAGATGGGTGTTTTCACACCTATCAAATCCCCTACACTTAACCATTGCAATGCCCTCATGCAATGCTTAGTGATAAAGCAAGGTTTACACTTTTCATCATAATCAACCTACCTTGGCCTTTATTAAACAACTAAGGAAAATAAAAAAGATAGAAAATAACAAGATGCAACAAGGAAGAAACATGTAAAGAAATCTAAGACTTACATTAGGGCTTGTGTGTCATGAATGTTTATCACCCTCAAGTTTCACGTTCCCCATGCCAAGCTTAAAAACAAGATCATTGTTAGTACAAGTTAGCATAACAAACATTTACTCATGCGGTTCAATTAATCACTTAAACTCCCTTATTCCTATGGGTATCTCTTATGTTTTATTGATGTCTTGAATGATCACGAGGATGCATTGTTGACTTATTTCGATAATTTATTTAAGCTGAAAGCAAAGTAGGATGATTTGATCAATAGTTAGCTAAAGGACAAAATCTCTTAAAACTGCTTCTCGGGATATCAAAAAGTTCATATCTTGGCATAACTTGGTTCACGATTTGAGACCTTTCTCGGGCCGATATTTGGCATGTACTTCATACTTCATATCTTCGAGAGACGTTCTTGAGATAATGGTCTTCTCATCATAATAGAGTTTCTTCACTTGGAGACTTTTGAGGGGTACTCCAACTTTGTTGACCACGACTTCATGATTATTTCTTCAATCTCTATTTGGGATTTTGAGATACAACGATCCGCCTCCTTTTCGGACTTGGATCTATTTATCCTCATACCTTGTTAGGGTCTTTTCGGATAGACTTCTCCATGATCTTTATGGGAGTTGATTGCTTTTCGTCGTGAGTCTTGATCCTTCATATTGACCTTGGGAATAATGCTTTTCACATCACCTTGGATCTTCAGCAATAAAATGGAATCCTCATGCCTTGTTAGGGCCTTTTCGGACTCGCCAATCTTCGCGCCCCGCTTCATAAGTTATGCCTTGGCTATGAACTCTCGTCATTACCGAGCAACTTTTAAACGATCTTGGGCTAGAAGCTAAGTAACTTTTCAAATCGTACGACCTTACTTATTGCAGATAATTTATTAGCAAGTGATGGGAGAAAAAGATCATAATTAACTCACATAAGTTAATGAGAGAATACCAAACTTGTAACCAACTCTATCATTTCTCGTTCTCCACAATTTAAAATCTCAAGGAATGAGACTCGTGGATGCTTAGCCTAATAAACCAATTAAGATCTACATGGTTAAGGATACTAGCTAGAGTGAACTTGGATAAGTAAACTCGGGTTGAGTCAAAATATTCACAACGGGCCTAATATATCTAAGATATATAAACTTGCTAAAACCATTTTATTAAAATAAGAGAAAAATAGCACAAAAAGGGAACTACAACTAGGCCAAAATAGATTAAAAATTTTGAAAAATGTCGAAAAATTGATTTCCTGGTTAAAATGAGGACAAATACAAGGAAAAGGCCACTTAACTTCGATAGAAGTCCCCCCTACACTTAATATAAACATTGTCCTTAATGTTTAAGCATGTGGGAGTAAACTCCCCTACACTTAGGACATTGTGCACGTTGTTTAAATCTTGCTAAGGAAGATACAACTAAAAAGATTCCTATTTTAATATTGAGAAATATAAAATAGTGAATCGAAAAGAGTTTAGGATAGAACCGGGAAGAAGGGAACACAGAATTACGGTTCGTCAAAAGTCATCAAGAGTGTGTCTTTGAAGCTCTAATCCCTGCATAAGATAAGAAAGAGAACAAGAAACACCAACGGGGCTCCCCCTACACTTATGGTGAAAATAGATAGATAATTGGGTTGCCTCCCAAAAAGCGCTTGTTTTTTGTTGATCGAGTCACGAGCCTGACTCGTCCCCGAACTAAATGGTCCATGGGGAAGCCTCGAATGTGATACCTGGATCAAAGACCTTGTCCTCGTTCCCGGTTGACATCAACAAAGGAGAGGCGGGGGGATAAGTCTTGAATGGGAGAAAAACCCTTTCGACATACGAGAAGTATGTGAATTCAAGATCCACGGGAGGTGGGGTGGGTAAAGTAAGCACATTGTCATCCCCCAAAGACAATGGATGTTGAGCACTCGGCAAAGCCGTGAGGGTATCAATTATAGAATTGTCATTGTCACCTCCCGGGTCAAAGCACTCATCCTCATTTCCCTGTATGAAACGAGGAGAGTAAAAGTGATACATCACCCGCTTGGGTGTGCACGTGGTAGGATGAGGTGGCAATGTAATATGAGAAGTATGAGAACAATTACCTTCTACCTGCGTCTCTTTTTCAGTAGATTCACGTCTTTCCACTTCTGGGATAGAAGGAGGTGTGGCTAACAAAGTATGCTCATTAATAGCAAGAGAAGCAGCGCTATCAATGTCCTCAATCCCTTCGTCGAAGAGCGGATTCACCTCACTAGATATGTAGGCGTCATCAAAATCAAATAAAGGGTTCGAATAAATCTTGAAAGTTTCATGCAGAACGTCTTCATCGGATAGTGACTCGTCATCACTAGAAGTAAAGTCATCATCTTGATCGAAAAGAGGATTAGAGAAAGCCAAAGAATCATTTCCCAAAGTGTTGGTGGAAGGAACATCATCATTAAGAGCGACCTCATCCGTAAGCTCCTCAAAAGTTAGCACATCACAAACCTCATGAAAGAATTTATCAAGACCGAAATCACTAATCTCACTCGAAGTATCACAATCCTTAGAGGCGTTGGGGAAATTGAGAGGAGGGATGACAATAGCACTAGGACATTGAGCAGTAAGATCATTCCAAGAAATAGTAGGCTCATCGTCATCATCATCGTAATAGTATTGATGCACAAGAGGAGGGGTATAATCACTAAGATTAGATACTTGCTCTTGTTGCAGTCGCTTTTCCTCGTCCCTAAGTTCTTTAAGCAAAACAACGGCTTCTTGAAGTTGCAAAACGATGGAGTGTGTTTCTTCATTCAAGGTAGTGAGTTCTGGGTCAAGATTAATTTGTTGAGAGGATTGATGATTGAGGGTGTGATGTGGGGGCTCAAAGTGTTGAAAACCTGAATTATAGTAAGGTTGTGGCTCATAGTTGTTCATCGGTTGAGAAGAATTAGAAACCGGGTTTGGTTCATAATAATTCATAGGTGAAGAAAACTGAGGACACGGATTTTGCTCATAATAATTCATTGGTTGACAATAATAGGTATCGTGAGGACCCCCACAGTTGTTGCAAACCGGGTATGGAGAAAAATCAGGTGCGTCTTGTGGATAGCTATTGTCATTGTCATAATTGTACCCCGGTTCTTGCCCGTGACCATACGGGTATCGAACCGGGCACGAAACATGCCAATGAGAATCGCTTCCACAATAGATGCACGGGGGAACAGGAGGTAGGTTCAAAAAGTACGAATTAGTCGAGTTGCACAAAGGACAAAATCCGGATTGTGTGTAGTCGATATCGTTTCCGCACCGCTCACATGTGCACCATTGGCAAGAGTTGTCCCCAGATAATTGTTTCCCACACCGGACGCAATGGACATAAAAATCCATGAAGAAAGATAGATAAGCAAGAAGAATAATTTTGGTGCAAAACTTTGAAAAAGAAATGCTTTTTATGATTTTTCAAATGTTTTTGGATTTTTGAAAATTTTGGACAAGAAAAATAACGTTCACAAGTGAACGGATCCCAAAATCCAAGTTCTCACAAAAAACTTTTGATCTTAACGAGAAGAGCCGGCAGCGGCGCCATTTTAATATATAGATTTTTACTCGTTGAAAGTTCGTTTTCTCGGAATCTTCTCGAATTGATTTCCGGTTAATTGTGCGAGATTAGTTGTTCTTGGTGAAACAAATATTTTTGGTTTTGGTAAAATAAATGAGCAAGACTTAATAATAAATGACGAGAAATTTAAAACAAGTTAAAATGTAAACGGTGCGATATTTAAAACTTTTGAAAATAAATGACGAGAAATGAAAGGACGTAAAATTAAAATTTAACAAAAAGTAAATGACGCAAATAAAAACTTAAACTAAAAGAAACGAGAATAAAAATCCAAATAAATAAAAATACGGGAAGAATAAAACTTGAAATTAAAAGAAGAAAATTTAAAAATAAAAACAGAAAGAACCTTGATTCGGAAGTTTAAAACTTCCGAATGAATGCAATTGAGTCGGAACATCAAAACTTCCGAATGAATGACCTTGACTCGGAACATCAAAACTTCCGAATGAAGGATCTTGACTCGGAACATCAAAACTTCCGAATGAAGGAGCTTGGTTCGGAACTTCAAAACTTCCGAATGAAACTCCTTGGTTCGGAACTTTGGACTTCCGAATGAAGCCCAACTTCCGAATGAAGGATAAACTTCCGGATGAAGGCCCAAACTTCCGAATGAAGAATAACTTCCGAATAAAGAATAATCTTCCGAATGAAGCTTGCTTCATTCGGAACTTTTCAAGTTCCGGATGAAGCTTACCTGGGAATGATGGAATACAGTAACAACCAAACGAAGAACAGGGGAAGTACAGTAACAATAATCGATCCTTAAATTAATCAGATTTAAACAAAAGATTAAATCAAAACAACCAAATAGCATATACTAACAATAATCAATCAAAACAAATCATAAAAACTAACAAACATAACCAAATCAATCAAGACCCACTTCATAAAAATCATAAAAACTCAAGAACATGAACAATGAAGAATAAGAACAAATCAAACAAGAAAGGAAGAAGATGATGAATTAAAAGCTTAATTAGAAAGTAAAGATTCAATAACAAAAGCTTAAACACAATTTAATCTAGAGAGAGAAAGCTTAAATCTAGAGAGAGAAACTACCTACTCCTAATCTAATCCTAAAACTAACCCACCCTCTCACATGTTGTGAGGGTGGTATTTATAGGAGAGGGGAGTGGTTGGTGGCTTCCTCTTTCTTTCTATCTTGGTCCTCAGTCTTTCAGTCTTCTCAAATTCTTCGACTTCTAAGACTTCGTCTCGGGATTTCTTTGAACTCGTCTTGTAATTTCTTCATAATTTAAACCTGAGTTCTTCGGCTTTTTAGTAAACTTCCGTCTTTTGACTTTTTCTTCGATAAATCTTTAGAATTGGTCTTGGACTTCCGTTCTTTTTCCACTCTTGATCTTTCAACTTCGTCTTTTGTCTTTTTCTTCAATAAAAGCCCGTGAAAGCCGTGTTTTCTCCGCTTTTCACCTTCTCGACCCTGAAACACAATAAAAACACAAACCATACATAATTCCGCCATTTACGACATAAAATATACGTTTAGGTCCCGTTTTAATGTAATTAAGTGGTAGAAAAGATGGGTGTTTTCACACCTATCAGCAAGACAAACCCACAAAGGGGTTTTGGTTAGTTTTCTTGTTTGCTCGATTTTGCTTATAATCTAGTCCTATCCCCTCTCTAGGGTTGTTGGGTAGATTTTCCACAAGCGTTGAAGCTCAGTTTATACTATCCTCAAGTGTTGCAAGTGGCTATCTAGGCTGTCACTGTAAATCAAGATGTCATCGAAAAAACCAGTACAAATTTCCTCATATAATCCATGAAAACCTCATTCATTAAAGCCTGAAATGAGGCTAGAGCATTAGTGAAACCAAAGGGCATAACTCTAAACTCGTAATGGCCCTGGTGAGTTCGAAATGCAGTCTTGTGTATATCATCTTCAAACACCCGAATCTGATGGTAGCAAATGCATGTGAGGGAGGAATGCCTTCATTTAAATTTAAAACTTGTCGTCTACTTGAAGGAAATGTTTGGAACAGGGAACTTACAATAATACAACGCCGCATTCTTCGAAGATTGAGGAATAAGACGAGATCTATTAAGAGAATGATTTATTCTCGAAAAAATCTGAATAGTTACATCCAATTACGTGCTAGAATCACGGTTAGCTCGTTGTATTACGTGTGTACAAGATCGTAATATAGTCTTACTTTAGACTATATCTTGGTGGTGTTCGTTATAAACCTTAATTGGTGATTCGTTCTTTATCTAGTGGATTTGCTTTAGCGTAAAGGTATGTAACCCTAATTTGATTAATTTTAATTGTGTTATTATTATCATCTTGTTAAATCGCTTCCGCTATGTGTGCTTTGATCTCGTTTAGGGTTTTGTGTAATTGTTATGAACTTTATAAACCTACAGTGGCATCGAGAGTCGTTTTAACATGTTATAATTATCGAAAATCTAAAGTTTTTTAACTAGTAATTGTTTTGAGTTAAAACTACATGTTTTAGGTTTCTTAAAAATTAGGGTTTTGTTTTTTTAAAATTAGGGTTTTGCCGAATTTTATAAAAAAAGGAATTGTTTTTTAAACCCTAAATTACATGCGGAATAATTTTAGATTAAATTGCATGATTAATTGTTATGTCATGTAAATTAAAGGTTACGATCCGAAGAGATTTAATTGTTAAAATTTGAGGGTGGATCCATGATGAACATGCATGTTTTCATGGATCAAAAAATCGTATGTTTATATGATTTTATGTGCTACTTGTTTTATTTGATTCAATAAATCTTGAATTAGGGAAGACATTATATGCATATAAAAACCTAAATTTTATGATTATTGAATAAATCGTTTACATGTGGCTATTTGATTTATTTATTGCACAGATAAATTGTTATTATGTGTTTATGGTTTAGTTTTTTTTACTTGTTTGTGTTAAAATTGTTCGAATTTTGTAAACAAGGTTTTTTTTAAAGAAATAATATGGACTAAATCATACTAAAATTAAGATTTGTTTGAGATCTAAATTACATAAGATTACGTTGATTGGTGAATTGCAAAAATAATCTAACGGTCTACTCCTTTTGACAAACTATAAAGTGGGTATAACGCACCGCTGGTCATGTACCCGGTTACGGAAGGAGGTGTTAAGCCATTAGTCGTGACCAAATTCCCGGCTCGCCTGTGCGTCAAATTGAAATTACCTACAATTATTATTTGAATTATACCTTAAGGTTGATTTACCGCAAATTCACATCCGAATTCACAATGAATAAGGTTATTGCTTTGTGCTTTAGCCATAAGTACGTTGTGAATAGTTGTGGGTAAATTATTTTATTGGTTGAACCAATACCTCAACATAATTTATGTAGAAATTTTGTCTCGTGAAGAATTTTACTAAATGTTTTATTAAACTTATGCTATGGAGTTGTATGCATGCTTCTCCATACATTGATTTTGACATCAAATTTATACCCTTAAAATTTAAGTCGAATGCTCCTAATTGACGAACACTTCTACGTCATCAAATGAGATTTTTGGATGATGTTGTGATGGAGAGAAAACTTTCATAGAATGAGAATTCGTATGATGGTTTTACGTTACTCAGATTAGATGACTTAATTAAGTTACTCAGTGAGATCTGGAAAGTTAAGGCATTCAGAAGGGATGAAACATGTTTACAATGCAAAACGTTTTTTGGCAATGTAAATCCCTTAAAAATCTAGAAATTAAATATTGTTTGTCAATTGAATTGTTCGACAAGTCGCTATGTTGAGTAAATTCATTACTAGCATATCAACTGATGTAATGGGTCTATGTCAATATAGTTCTAGGATTCAAGAAAAATACTATGGTTATATGGAGATGAGGGGTTATATGGAACAACTCATTGCACTAGGACAACCCTATGATCATAATATGGCTATCAACTTTATCAATAGGTCCATTAACAAGGACTTCAATGATTTTGTTCGAAACTATAGTATGCATTGCACGAGGAAGACAATTAATGATTTGCATGCAATGTTCATTGACTACGAAAAGGGTTTAAAAGACAAGGCATCTACTTCTACGCCTTTTGTACTAACCATACAAAAGGGTAGAGTGAGTAAGCCAAAACCGCAAGCGAACAAGAAGAAAGGCAAAGGCAAGGGTGATAAGGGCAAGAACGTTGCGACTTATTCGATACCTAAGCAGAACTTTGTCAAGAAGAATCAATCTCAGAAGGATGAGACTTGTCACCATTGCAAGGCAAGTGGTCACTGGAAGAGGAATTGCCCTCTTTACGTCGAAGAGTTGCAAGAAATAAAGAAGAAGTCTGAGCAGAGCGCTGCAGCTTCAGGTACTTTATTTATGATCGAATTATTTAATTTGACATACAAATTAAATTCCTGGGTATATGATACGGGATGCGGTATTAACATTTGTAATACGCTGCAGGGATTTAATCTGGAAAGGAAGCTTTCCTATGGGAAACAATTTCTGCAAGTGGCCAATGGCGCACAAGCAGCGGTTGAAACTATAGGAACATTTAATTTAGTTTTACCTTCGGGTTTAGTACTGATTTTAAATGATTGTCATTATGCACCTACAATTGTTAGGGGTGTTATTTCCTTTTCTTGTTTGTTGAATAATGGGTTCGTTCACACTATTGATAATAATGGAATTTCTGTTTGGAAAAATGGTATTTTCTATTCTAATGCAATTTTTGTGAATGGTGTGTTTGCAATAGACATGCATGAAAATGAATCCAAGAATAATAATGATTATGTCTTTAGCATGAATAAGAAGAGAAAGTTTGACAAGAACTCTTCTTATCTTTGGCATTGTAGACTTGCCCATATTGGGAAGACTCGTATACAAAAGCTTCAACGTGAAGGTCTTTTGGAAAATATCAATGATGAATCATTTGATAAATGTGAGTCTTGTATCTCTGGAAATATGACCAAGAAACCTTTTAATAGCAATATTGAAAGAGCTACTGGTCTACTTGGTTTAATACATACTGACGTGTGCGGGCCACTTAGATATTTGTCAAGGAAATGTGCTAGCTACTTCTTAACATTTACGGATGATTATAGCCGTTATGGTTATGTTTATTTGCTTAAACATAAACATGAGGTATTTGAAACATTCAAAGTGTTTAAAGCAGAAGTAGAACTGCAACTAGGAAAGAAGATTAAAGCTCTTCGTTCTGATAGAGGTGGTGAATATTTAAGTCAAGAGTTTATAGATTATTTAAGTGAGAATGGAATTATTCAGCATCTTACTTCTCCCTATACTCCACTACAAAATGGTGTATCCGAAAGGAGAAATCATACATTATTGGATATGGTATGATCTATGTTTAATCATACAACTTTACCTTTATCCTTTTGGGATTATGCTTTAGAGTCTGTTGTTCGCATTTTTAATATGGTTCCCAAATAGAAGGTTGATTAGACACCATATGAACTATGGCATGGAAAGAAGCTATATTTATCTTATTTAAAGGTCTGGGGTTACGATGCATATGTGAAACGTGACTCGGGTGACAAACTCCAACAACGATATGTGAAATGTATCTTTGTAGGATACGCTAAGGAACTATGGGTTAATACTTTTATTATCCACCTGAGAACAAAGTAATTGTTGCTAGGTATGGAGACTTCCTTGAAAGTGATCTTGTAAATGAAGAATTCAGTGGGAGAGATTATGATATTGCAGAAAGTCATATAGATACATTACCTTCTAATGAAAACACTAGGGAAATAATTCCTATAGAACCAAAAAGTCTGGGAATTCCATCGGAATTAGTTCCTATGTGTAGATCTGCAAGGATTAAAAACGCAAATAGCAATATATGTCTTAACATAGAGGATGATGATGAAGTAGGGGATCCTGGTGAACCTGCTAATTATAAATCCGCAATGCTTGATCCTGAGAAGGATAAGTGGATGGTTGCTATAGATGAAGAAATGAAATCCATGAAAGTTAATGATGTTTGGATTCTTGTAGATCCACCACAAAATGCTAAAGTAGTGAGACATAAGTGGATATACAAGAAGAAAACTGACATGGACGGAAAAGTATAATCCTATAAAGCTCGTTTAGTAGTTAAAGGTTTTACTCAAACTTTTGGCGTAGACTACGAGGAGACTTTTTCTCCTGTAGCAGACTTAAGAGCTATTAGGATTCTCATAGAAATAGCAGCATACTATGACTATGAGATATGACAAATGGATGTTAAAACTGCCTTCTTGAATGGTCGCTTAGATGAAGACATCTATATGCAACAACCAGGAGGGTATGTTGATCCTAAGAATCCAAAACACATGTGCAAACTTCAAAGATCTATTTATGGTTTGAAGCAAGCATCACGTCAATGGAATAAACGATTTGATGAAGAAATCAAAAAGTTTGGATTTATTAAAAATCATGATGAGCCATGTGTATATCTCAAATCTAGTGGGAGTGATTAGTATATCTATCCTATATGTTGATGACATATTAATCATGGGAAGTAACATTCCAAGACTTAAAGTTGTTAAGGATTATCTTGGTAAATGTTTTTCTATGAAGGATTTAGGATAAGCTGCATACATTCTAGGAATTGAGATCTATCGGGATAGGAAAAGACGGTTAATTGGTCTAAGTCAAGATGATTATATAGATAAGATATTTAAGAAGTAGAGTATGCATAATTTCAAAAAAGGTTTTCAACCTATGGAAGTTAAGCATAATCTGAGTCATGAGATGGATGCATCAACTCCTGAAGAGGAGACATACATGCAGAAGGTGCCTTACGCTTCGTCTGTAGGATCTATTATGTATGTTGTAAGATGCATAAGGCCTGATGTGGCGTTTGCTTAGAACTTGGTCAGTAGATACCAATAGAATCCAGGGAAGCTCCACTGAACTACTGTTAAACATATTCTAAAGTATTTGAGGAGTACGAAAGATATGTTTTGGTATTTGGAAAGAAATGAGACACAAAACTGAATGTGAAAGGTTTCTTTGATACCTCCTGGCAATGTGATAAAGACGATACGAAGTCTCAGACGGGTTACGTGTTTGTTATCAATGGAGGAGCAGTTGACTGGAAGAGCAAGAAACAGACAACGATTGCAATGCATGCTACTCAATCTGAGTACATGGCTGCTTCAGAAGCTGCTATGGAAGCTGTTTGGATTAGGAAGTTTATTGGAGATCTTGGAGTGATGTCTTCAATAAAAGAACATATGGATATATATTGCGACAATTCTACTGTAATAATATTCGCCAATGATTCTGGAGTCATGAAAGGTGCCAGACACTTTAAGCGTAGATACCACTACGTTCGAGAACAAGTAGAAGCTCGTGAAATCAAATTAATAAAAGTTCACACAGATGATAACGTAGATGATCCTTTAACTAAAGCTTTGCCTAGACCAAAGGTAGTTAAGCATGCCAAGGCTATTGAGCTGCAACTAGCTAGCGATTTCATGCAATAAATATGTGATTAGTATTTGGATAAGGATGTTAAGACATTATTATTTAATGAAATAAAGATTGGGTTTCGTTTATTTGCATTACTTAATTTTGTATCCTATTTTACATGTTTTAATCCATGAATAAATTGTTATGCTAAATGTCCGTTGTCGATTAATAATATGGGAATATTATTAAATTAAGACAAATCAAAATTGCGATAGAGTATACTTGAAAGTATATTGTTCGATTTTGGATGATATTCGATGAATTGAATATTGGACTTATCCCAACTATATGATTTTACTTTATGGATCTTTGTTATCAAGTAAATCATGAATAGTTATCCTTAGACTTGAGATACCAGGAAACTGTTATGAATCTAGTGAATCTCTGTGGAATAATCTAACGCTAAACGTAACTGGTAGCTATAAGGATTATTTTTGAAAGTGTTGCAAAATTCATAAGTTTTGCTTGTAGTCAATATAGAATTTATTTCCTCTGATTTCGTTTTGGAGTTTAATACAGCTGGGCCCCTCGTGGGATTAGTAAGATGTTTGTGTGGCCACACCCAAATTTGTTTGGTAATGTTACTGAATCTGTGAACGAGAAACATAATGGTTAATGAAAGGAATGACTAAGATCCATATCCTTATTAACGATGTATTAGAAATAAAAGGATAATAATAATGATGAATCATTAAAAAGTTTTATCAAGGAGACCTTACTCGAGTTGTACTAGAGACATTGCAAGTGTAACTAGACGCTAGACAATGTAATATTCGAAATATGTCCAAGTGGGAGCTGAAAGTTTATGGACTTATATTTAATAGTCGTGTGATAGGATTGAACTCGAGATTACGGTATTGCACACAATACGTATATAGTTAATTTATTTAATAAAGGTATTTATTATATTTATTAATTTATTTAATAAATATATTTATTACGTTTAATAAATTAAACCGAGATATAACTTTAACGGTCGTTAAATAAATTAAAAGTTAAGTATTAACGAGAGTTTGTGGAATAAATAGAAAGTGGAAGAATAGAAGGTTCCGGAACACCCCATTGAGGGGTGTTCGACCGTTGGTTAGGGCACACACGGGGGAAGGAAAAACTTTCCTATTGTTTGTTTTGCTTGGGCTACAAGATTTATTAGGCCTATATAAACAACCCCTTACCCTTATAATTCTTCACTCCCTCTTTCTTTCTCTCTTTGGTCGATCGCAAGACAAACCCACAAAGGGGTTTGGGTTGGTTTTCTTGTTTGCTTGATTTTGCTTATAATCTAGTCCTAGCCTCTCTCTAGGGTTGTTGGGTAGATTTTCCACAAACGTTGAAGCTTGGTTTACACGTGCTAGAATCACGGTTAGCTCGTTGTATTACGTGTGTACAAGATCGTAATATAGTCTTACTTTAGACTATATCTTGGTGGTGTTCGTTATAAACCCTAATTGGTGATTCGTTCTTTATCTTGTGGATTTGCTTTAGCGTAAAGGTATGTAACCCTAATTCAATTAATTGTAATTGTGTTCTTATTATGATCTTGTTAAATCGCTTCCGCTATGTGTGCTTTGATCTCGTTTAGGGTTTTGTGTAATTGTTATGAACTTTATAAACCTAAATTTCGTTCACTTCAAATCCGTTGCTTTAATGAGGGTAGAGTTGTCGAAAAGAACATTGAGGGTTATGAATACATCGAAACGATGTTTGCTCAAATTGGCTTTGATTGCTTGTTACATATCAAAGAAGCCATTTACCCTCAATTTCTTTTGGAGTTCTTTAGCAGATATTCCCTTATCTATAATGATAACGAAGTATTTGTTAAGTTTATCATTAATGGTAAACTCATCCAATACACTCTCGAGGAATTTGGCGAGGCACTTCGTGTGCCATTTGTAGGTACTTGTCGTTTCGCTGATGCATGGAGACTTGATGCTCTAAATGAGTCTTACAATAGTCCTCCAAATGACAACGAAGAGCTAGACCTTGACCTCATCCTTGATGTCATCACCAAAGGGCGTGATTCAACCGTTGTACGAATTATCCACTATACTAAGCGATCCTTGAATCACCATGAGATACTCGTAAGCGACCTTAATAATTGCTTGGTTCAATGGGCCGACATTATTAGGGAAAAGGTGTTTTGTTTTGGTGGAAACCGAGATCATATCCCGGCGTGTATGGCACATATGATATGTTGCATCTTTACCAACACCAAGTACAATCTTTCATTTTACATCTCTCGACGGATCACCTATGTTCTTTCTAGATCAACCACAAATCTTCCATATGTCATGCTCCTCATTCGTCTTTTCAAAAAGATTGGTGAAGACTTTCTCGATCTCGATCTTTCTTACTTTCATCCGGTCAATCGTATCATGATGCCTATTCGAGAGGTACAACCATGAAAGCCGAGAAGTGATCGAGGTATGAGAAGGAATGACCCACAAGAGTCCGATGATGAGGACACTCCTATGTCACCAAGTGATGGCGGTGACGAAGGTACTAGTGCTCATTTCGGCTCTTCGAGTGACTCTACACCATCCATGAACACTTTCATGGGCTGGTTAGACCATATTGCTCCTCCTCCTCACTATGCCACTAGTGAACTTCCAGAAAATCTTGGACTTGAGCATGTTTATCGTTTAAACCTTCAAACGCGTGGTGAGTTACATGATTTTAAAGTGGAGCAAAGGGGTGCACTTAAGAGCATAGGGAAGATGATCAAGAGCTTTGGCAACACGATGAAATGAAGCTTTGGTAACGGTAATTGGTTGACATGTTTGTGAACATGTTTTGTAATGTTGAACAATTTCCTTTCTTTAGACTTATTTATGTTTCTTGTTTTTAGGATTTGGTGTTATCTAACTAATCTTTTTGTTGGATTGCTTAGTATTTTAATCCTAAGATGTTTATGTGATCGTTGTTTCGGTTCACATATCTTTGTGCATTTTATTTGTTAGTTAGCTTTCTAGATTTTAGTTTATAGTCTACTTTGGCTTGATAAATCTTTGTGAAAAATCTAGGATTTTGAAAATTGCTGGAAGATCACTTTTCTAAGACCACTGCCCACGGTTCTTTAAACATGGGGCAGTTCCTTAGTGATAAAGAACCACAACCCTATTTAAGGAACCACAGGCTCTGGTTTCGACAGAATCTTTGCTTTACACTGTTTTCTCTAAATCTTTGTAAAATTGATGAATTTTTTTTTGCTAAAACCCAACTTTTTCCCAAATTATCCTACCTAATTTCATTGTTCATCAAAATGAATTTTAACCCATTACTATTTTGGATCATCTCTTCTCCTTCTTAAACCTCCCTTGGTTGATCTTCTCCTTCATCCTTTAAACCTTCTTCTAAACCTAGACACACAACCATGGTGTCCACAAGATCATCAAATTCCTCCAAACAGTCCTCATCCAAAAGAAACCTTAAGATCAAGATCAAGTTTTCTAAACTTGGTTCTTCATCTTTTCATACACCCAATAATGAGTTTTCTCCAATTCTCATTTCTTCATTACCCTCACCACCTCTTCCTCCATGCAAGACAAGTTCAACTCATGGTACTAACCATTCACATGGTTCTACCTCCTCCTCATTTCAATCTAGGATGAATGAGTTGTCCTCACCCTTCACTCCTAGTCCTCTCTTAGATGTGAACCCTCAACTTTTTCAAAGCATTCCCATTGGGAATGATATTGTTGAGCCTTTGGTTACCTCTCCATTCACTCCACCAAATTCACCCATCTCACCATTGGACACCATGCCTCCTCCTCCTCCTCCCCCAAACACTCAAATTTTTGGTGTTCCTATTTCCTACTTTAGGGGTGATCCATACTTCTTTGGTATTCTAGAATCTCATGGTGCAAATTGTCCATGTTGCCTCTATAACAACTACATCATTCAAAACCTAAGAATGGAGATGCTTGGACTTCATAGGAGGTTGCAAGACTTCTTGCTTACTTTGTTCTCCATGCCTCCACCTCCTAGGAGATGAATGATGATTCTCTAAAAATATGTTTTAAAATAAAATCAAGCCAAGGAAGACTACCTATCAAGAACTAGTTTAGCTAACTTTGTAATAGTTAGCTATTGTTTCATTTCTTGTATTTCTTTTTCCTTCATGAGTTTTCATGAAGATTCTTTATGGATTTAGTATTTGTGTGTTTATACCTATGTGCTTACACTGATCAACTTCAATTTATTTCAAATTGAACTTTAATCTATCACAACCTCTAAAACTTGACTAAAATTGGATCAAAATGTTATCTAAATATTTTTTCACCCTTTGTCAAGAAACTCTTTGTGAGTGTGTTGCCTTTTGTGCAACCAAAGCATAATCTAGTGCTAAAAGAGGTAAAAATCCAAGATTTGCAATTTTTTTGAAAAGGTCTTATTATTTCTCAAAACTTTGTAAAATTGCATTTTCTTATCCAATGTATGCGGATCCTTAAAGTCGCACGACTCCTTATATTTAAGGAACCGCAGGTTCTTTTAAAAAACCGCGAACAGAAAGCCTTCATTTGGCTCGTTTTTGGTCTTTCTTCTTTGACCACAGTCTTTTTCAAGATTCTTTGTTTGCCATTTTTGGCTAAACATTCCTTGAAACCTTTTGTTTTCATTTCAAATCTTTGCCTTGTCTATTTTCTTTAAATTCTCTTGTTTTGGGAGTTCTTCTTCTCATCCCTCACAATGTCCAACTCTTCTAATCTTAACCTTGACATCTCTTGTCACAATCTTCTAAACCTAAAGCTTCTTCTTCTAAGCTTTCCAAGAAACAGAAAATCTCAGTTCAACCCGTTTGGATCAAGAAGAACAAGGATCATCATGATTCCTCTTCTCCCAAGCCTTGCAAGACTTCTTCTTTTTATCCTATTGTGTATTGGAATGAGACTTTATCAATCGATCCAATTACCGGAGAAAGAGAAGTTCTTCCACCACCACCTAAACCTTGCAACATACCTCTTCTCAATGACCTCTATTCTTTCCCAAATCTCACTAGGCATTCTGAAAACATTTCTTATTCATTATCTCCCTCTCCACCACCACCTTCTCATCTTGATGGTCCTCCCCCATCTAACGACTTTATTTTGCATCATGGAAGCTCGTGTGCTTGTTGTCGATTTCAACAAATTGAACTTTCTCATGTGTATGACAAGCTAAATTTTCTTTAATTTCTTCTCATGGACCTCCTTTCAAAGTATTTGTTCCCGTGAACAAATCTTCGAATGATGCCTCGTCGTCTTACTTTTCCAATTAAAGCACACTTTTTGTTTTAGTTTTTTGAGTCAATAGAAACTTAAGCAATATTGGAGAATTATACTACTAGAGTAGTTTATGCTTATGTTGTTTATTTTCCTTATTTGTTGTTTTAAATATTCATATTGTGTGTATGAATATTTCTTTTGTATGTTATTTCATATTTTGGTAATATAAATGTTATGTGTGTTATTCCCTTTCCCATTAATTCTTTTTCACACATTGTTAAGGGTTGATCATGGTTAAAACTTACAATTGTTTTTGGGTGATTCCACCAATTCTAAGTTTCTAACCCTTTGACATATTATCACTTCAATTGGTATGGATGTTTCTTTTCCACCTCTATTCCACCAATTGAACTTTGATTTTAACAAAACACCCTCTTTGGACACACTTAGCAAACACTTACTTCTAATTTGAGATTTCTTTTCTTTCTCCCTCTCAAGTTACTTAGTAGGTAGTGACTATATATACATTGGTGTTTCTTTTCTCTCTACTATCCTTTGTGTAGCATGTCACCTTAGCTCATTCTATTGGTTCCCCAAGCAAAGGGGAATAAACACCAAAGGGGAGCTTCTAGCAAAGTCAATTCTTCTCTTCCTCAAAGACTTGTGCTAACCTTTTTGCTTCAACAAAGGGGGAGAAATGATAGTGATAAACTCGTTAATAATTCGTATAATTTTGGATTTTACATAAATGAGTTTATAGTTTGTCGTAATCAAAAAGGAGGAGATTGTTAATGCAAAGTAGTGCCTAAAAACATTATTAGTATTAACTAATCTTTCTTAGTTTTGATCACGATAAATTAAAAAGACATTTATCGTCAAATACAATCATAAGACAAATTATCTAACAAACACTATCATCAAGGTAATAATCATTTTAGTATTGCACTAACATATCTTAATCATGATTAGTGATCATAAAAGTGATTAGTCCTAAACTTACATTTTGTCAAATGTGACAAAAGATTTTTTAATAAACTTTCTTTTTAAGAAAATGTTTTATTAAAATGGAAAATGTAAATTTGAATATGGCATATTCCAAAGGCTATTGGAATATCCTTTGAAGTAAAAACTTACCTCAGATATTACTTCCCCACTAAAAGACAAAAGGGAGCGGAGTCTACTCCCACGACTCCTTAAATAGCTATACGGTTCCCTAGTGATAACGAACCGCATGCACAATTAAGGAACCGCGCTCAAAGAGCCGTTGGACTTTGTCTCTTATAAATAGTGGATCAAATCTGCATTTTTCCACAACCCTTTTTGGACACTCTTTCTACCATCTTTCTCTTTTCTAATTCCTAATCATTTGTAAATGATCACTTAATGTGTTAAGTATGTTTACTTATGATTATCCCCTTGATCTCCTTCTTTACCTTGTCCAAAGAAAAGATCACTCACACACTTGTGATGTGATTAAAGATGAAGCCTTTATGAAGATCATCCTCTCCTAAAGATCTAGTCATGTTCATCATTTGTTTTATTTGTGTCTTGTGTAGATCCAATGTATTTGTGTATACTTGGATTAGTTGTGTTATTCCATTGTATCAGTGAATACTTGGATCAGCCTTGTGTAAATCCATTGTATATGTGTATACTTGGATTTGTGTTGTGTAGATCCAAGTTACATGTGTATACTTGGATATGTGTTTTTGAGTTGTAAGAGTTGTATCTTGTTAGTTCTCACTAAACTATAAAGTGATGTGTGGTTGTGTCTTGTTAGTTCTCACTAAACTACATAGTGATATGTGGTTGTGTCTTGTGAGTTCTCACTTAGCTTCAAAGTGAAGATTCCTGAAGATCGGTTCTATCTTTCGATTAGAACTCGACATCTAGCCTTGTGTCAGAAAATGGTAAAGTAGGCAGCGTTGTGGAGATTGGTTCTAGCTTACTATTAGAACTTGACATCTAGCCTTGTGTCGTAAAATGGTGAAGTGTGCAACATTGTGTAGATTGGTACTAGCTAAGATTAGGTCTCGACATTTAGCTTAGTGTCGAAAAATAATGTAAGCGACGTTGTAAGGTTTTCTCCGCCAAGAAGAGAGCTTCTGGATATAGTGGAAATCTCGAGTAAGGTGTACTCGAGGAGTGGAGTAGGAACGACGATAGAGCTTCGTTTCCGAACCACTATAAATCTTGGTGTCTTCCTATTAGATCGTTTCTTTCCTTACTCTTTACTTACTTTCATCATTAAATCACATACAACAACTATTTATCATTGTTAATGCATTAGAATTGAACCTAATCATTATGTAACTAGCTTTCAAGTAAAAGGTAGTTTTGAGACAAACCTAATTGAAAGGAATTTTAATTAGGACATAAACCGAGAGAAACTATTCAACCGCCCCTTCTAGTTTCTACACCGTCTTTCCCTTTTCTTTTATTCACTTTCCAAAAGCGTAATAATCAATCTAAATACATTATTAGTTTGGCATATAAACGCCATACCTTCTCAAGAACAAACTTAATTGTCGGTATTTACGTGTCCTCACGTATTTACTAATACTTACCATGATTTTGGTTTTTGCTTCATTTTTCCTAAAAGATAGTAAACAACTAAAAACCACAACATCACAAACCTAGAGGAACGAAAATTCCTACTAAAGAAAGTCTAGCTGAAGACAACGTTCAACTCTAACTCTTCCAAAGTACTTTGAAGATAAGAAGTCTTCACTAAAGACTTGTTAATGATGGAGTCCTATCTCAGGATGAAATGGATAAGTTGGTAAGACTTGATGAAGAAGCAAAACTAAAAGCACTGAAGCAAAGTCTGTATCATAATATTAGGAAAGAAATTATAGAGAATCCATACAAAAGAAAGATGATATATAAAAAGTTTTTCTTAACAAGGCTCACAAAATACATCCATCAGAGATCACCAATATGGACCTGCTGACCATTGAAGAGTCAATTGTTCTTAAGTTCTACAAGGCTAATGGGTCTGAAGAAATCCTGGAAGATTTCAAAGCTAAAGGGCTTTCTCTCACTAAATGGTTGGAGCTGGAGAAGAAGTTAGTCAAGAAGACTTCAAAGAGATGGAGTGAAGTCCTCAAAAGAGTTGAGCACTCCAAAAGAATCATGATAATATTTGTCAGTTCTTGACCATTGAATTTAACACAACACTGGAGGAGCAAGACCTAATCCTAGATCTGAACGGATTGGCTAATGAAATTAGGTCTGATGTCGGTTAAATCTTCACCACCACTAAGAAGTACAAGACTTATGTTTAGTTCCTAGATCATCTTCTTGGACATGAACCTGAGGAACCAAAACTGGGGATGGTCTTATTCAACCATCCTGAAAGACAAGATTTTGTAAGCATTGATGACCTGGATGAACTCAACAATGAGATACTTTGAAATATGCAAAATGTTTTCTACATTCATTATAAAGGACCAAGGATCACTAAAGATGCAAGAACTTTCAGCTTGTGTCTGATGGGAGTTCTTGATATTAGAAACATCAATCCTAAAGTACAAACTCCAGTCATTGAGGCTCTCAGAAATAAAACAAATTAAGATAATCATTTGTATCAATATTTTGTTAATGAATGATTATCAGTAGTTTAAAATATATTTCAGTTGTTAGTGCAAGTAAGAAAAAGTTGTTATGCTCACTTACTACTCACTTTAACTTAGGCTATATCCAAATAGGGGGAGATTGTTAGGTCAGTATTTACTGACCCAGAAGCAACTCTAGGATTTGAACATTAAATCCCCTAAGTGTTAAGTGCTCAATAGAAAGGTCGCTGAAGAAGCCTAGTGGAATGAAGATTCCTAGTGAAGAAAGTCTAGCTGAAGACAAAGTTCGGCTCAACTCTTTCAAAGTACTTTGAAGATAAGAAGTCTTCACTTCAGCAACTAAGGCGGTTCAGTTGTCGAAGACAAGTCTTGAAGAAGAGTTTCAGTTAAGTATGGTTTGACAATGCCAGACTGAATGATCACGATCTACTATTTGATGTTGAAGATACTTCAGTCATCTTGAAGGTTTACAAAGGTGGGAAAAAGATCTGCTTTAAGTCAAAGTATAAAACAGATCTCATTGGGAATAAGGTTGCTGGTAAAGCTAGACAAAAGTGCAAGGTTTCTTATGTGTCTTACTTTATAGACGATACTAGGTATGGTTTATCCCATGGGCTTTAAACCACCCATTGGATGATCTACACGTGTAGAGTAAGATCTTAGTAAACCCTAATATATTGCCTATAAATGGAACATATTGATAGTTGAAGTTTAGGATAGTATTAAAGACGGTTTACGTTTTAGGAAAGACGCAAATGAATTCAAAACACACAGATTCGTTGTACGAGGTGAGGTAAGGTGTAATTAAATGTGTTCGGATTAGTTAGGCTTTTGGAAGAGAAAGGGTTTAAAAGTAAAGATGATTCTACACTAAGATGGATTACACTAAGACGAATTACGTTTTCACGAAAATCGAGACAAACTAATAATAAAATAATCAAAAATTCTAAAAACTTGCAAATTAATTTAAAATTACTTAGATAATTCAAAATGAAATTAAAAATAATTTAAAAATCCTAAATGGGCCTCAAACAGCCCAAAACTAAAAATAGTCCAAAGTTAATGGGCTTTTTGGCCCAATAACAAAAACTATAGAAAAATGATTTAAAAGAGCCATATATGATGTAAATTTGAACTTTAAGAACAAAATTCTAAATGCCCAAAAGCTGAAAACCAACTTATCACAACTTAATAAGCAATAAGCTGCCTTATTGGGCCTTGATAAGCCCAAAGCAAAAGACTTATTGCCATAAACTCTAATTAAGCAGACCTCAATCTTTTGGGATAACTAAGACACATCAAAAAGAAATTTTGAAAAAGGTGAACTAAATAAGTTGAAATAAGCAAAAATTAAAATCCACTTAATGCCAAAATAGTCCCGTTTGAGCTTAAAGCAAGATCAAGACCTGATTTTTCTTGAAAAAGCTTGGAAGTGTGCTAACTAAGATAAAACAATGAAGAAAACACCAATAAGTCCACAACAATAAGCTATGGAGCTCAATAAGCACTTTTGAAAAAGAAAACAAGTTTGAAAAGCTAATAAATTCTAAACCAATTTCTACCAAACTTTGAAAATCTAATATTAAGCTGTAAAAAATAATACTGATTACAAAACAAAAGTTGTACAAAGAGAAATAAGCTAGAAATTGAAAAATAAGCTAAGTGAACAAATTTGACCAAAAGTCAAAGAAAGTCGACTAAAAATAAAAAGTTGAAAAATGAAAACAGGACTTCTATAAGCTATGAAAAGTGCTTTGAAAGTCACTGTTTAGTGGTTTTGAGGAGCAAAACCATGTGCTGATTAGAAGGCAATTGGGCTTATAGGGCTTGCAAAATAGTTCAAAAACAACTAAAAGGCAACAAACAACAAGTCACAAGCACAAGTGAGCATAAAGACCCCAAAACCGACTCTTAAGAATTTATTTACGATAATGCCATTGAATGAGTTTTACTACGACTTTATAAAATTGAATACGTTATGTGATTGGCTAGTCAAACCCGATAGTCAAACTATTAGTATTAATATATGTAATTGGTTTTATAAAGTTGAATGTACCATAAATATAAACAAAGAAGACTTGAAGGGTTATAGCTGTCAAGTGGGAAAACTTACATAACTAGCTAGATAAATCCTACAAATCTCCTATATTTTTTTACAAAGTTCCAGGATGTATTTAGGGGTGTCGGTTTAGAGAAGAAAAGAGGGAAAAAGATTTAATTAATGAGATTGGTGATGATGATGGGATGATAGAGTTCTAATGCAAGGGTTTGGAATATAACAATAATCCTACATCAAATAAGTAATTCATTTTAATTGAGTTGAATTGATGAACTAAAGAGTTAGGGTTAATGTAACTCAAATTGGGGATTTTGGGTAATTATGATTAGAAATCAAAAATTATGATGAGCCTTATATATGAGTTAAATTAGTTAATGAATTAAAATAAATTGGGTAAATTGGGGTTTTTATAATATGATCAAATTATTATCATATGATGATTAGAAATAGTGGTTGAAAGGTTATGTGTAAGGGTTCTATAAACCCTTGATTAATTATAATTCTTCTAATGTGAAAATAGGTCTTTATATGACTTTTGAATATGAATCTAGTATTGAAGATGATGATGATGATGATGATGATGATGATGATGATGATGTTTATTGGTAAAACTTAGCTTGGAGCTAATGTAAGTAAGATGACCATAACATGTGTTGTATATTACCTTCATGTATGTCATGTGTTTATATTGTGTTATAGTCAATATGCTTAAATGATTGTCATGTTAGAATTTTGATAGAAGATGTATGTGCAACGTGATGATTGCGAGATGTGATGGTTGTTGTTATAGACTTGATGTAGAGGTTTGTGTTATAGAAGGCATTTGATTGTAAGTAGGTTACATGTCGTGTGATATAAAATGACTTGTTATGTTTGTTTTACTTACTAAGCGTTTAATGCTTACATGTTATAGATGCTAACATGTGTAGGTATAATGTGATGATGGCGATGCTTGAAATATTATTATGAATGAAGTGTATGCTAGATGGAAATATGCTTAGGAGCTTAGTAGTATAAATATCGAGCTCGAATCAAGGTTGAACCCCCAAGTGTCGTGTAATGGTTTTTAAATGAGAATGTCATGTATTAATGTTGTTGTCTATAGTATAGTAATTTAATATATGAAATTGGGTCAAACAAGAAGTGTTAAAGTGGATCAAAATTATTAGTTAAACTTGTATGTTATAGAGAATGTAAATGGGTCAAAAAGGGCGTTTGGAATACCCCGGAAAGTACATAGCTACGGGTCTCTTATACCGCTAATGTTTATGAAAATGATGTATTTTAATGTTTTGTTAAGTCCTAAAAAGTTTCGTAAAGTTTCGAGTTCGGGAAGTTAGTTTTTGAAAAAGTGTAAAAGGTGCAAGAAAAGAGCTACTTGGGCTCGGCCTACGGCCATGAGGCTTAACATGTGGCCGAGTCCAATTTTGGTAAGGCCAGGGGCATTTTGCCTGCGGCCAGAACTCTCGGCCTGTGGCTAAACGCCTCAGAGGGTTTTAGTCGTGCGACCGTGAACCCTCGGTCTGCGGCTAGCTCGACCAGCGACTGGGAACCTTGGCCTGTGGATAGCTCGGCCAACGGCTAAGAACCCCGGCTTGCGGCCTCTGGCCTTAGAAGGTGTCTCGGTATATGTCGTAACTTGTTTTCCCATATCTTTTGATCCTTAAAGAGTTAGAGGCCGTTCTTTATATCGCTGGAAAGGTAATCGAGTCTAGTTTAATCTAAAAATATTTTTTTAAGGTATGAATGTTTATATATTTTGGTCAGCTTTTAAAAGAGTAACAACGGGTCTTTTATAGTCATGTTTTTTTACTAAAATTTCAATATTTTGGTTAAATTTTAGAGTCAGGAAAGGGGCGTTTCAACTTGGTATCAGAGCTTCAGTCTAAGTGAAATAGGTTACCACTATAGCTTGCCTAAAGTTAGGCCACTCTTAGAAGCGTATGCCGTAATTGTGAAGTAAAGTGGAAATAGTTGCCTTAGTTATAAGGTAGTGAATTGCTTACGGCTAAGAGATAATGGTAATGCTTAGTGATGGTCCATGACACTTGTGCAAACATCGAATCAATAAGAATAAATGAAGAACATTTGCACAATTAAACCAATTGACTAACTAATCACACAAGCTTGTACTTTTCATCGTATGTATATCTTATTAAAATGAATCAACAAATATACATGACTTGCCCGGTTGTTTGCGGAATAACAACCGGGTGATGAATGACAAACTAAACTCCCATGTTCATAGCTAGCTAAGCTTATGCAACCATGGGAGGATGAAACCCCTATCCACTAAAGTGTTACATGTGTGTTTTCTGTGGTGGGAAATCATTGACTATTCTATTACAAGGACCACATATATAGAGTGGGATGTGAAGCTTCCTTGAGAAGCTTTAACTTTAATACAAGTAACCACCTTGTAGTCTTCCACTAATACTTTAGACAGACACTTCAGACACTTCTTCAGGTCTTCTAACATCTTCAGGTCTTGTAAAGAAGTAATAGTCTCGAGGAGTTAGTAAGCTGTTATGTCATCACTTACTAACTCCATCATCCTTGATTCTTTGCACACTTACTAAGATCCGCCTCAGCTAATGACGAGTCTATCTCGTAGACTCTAAAGAACTCTAAAGAATGACACACTAAACTTATAACATACGAAGTTTAGTGACTAACACTACTTAGGATACTTTACATCCAAATCCTGTGCAAGGGACAAATCAGGCACTGAATTGGCCCAACAATCTCCCCCTATTTGGATAGAAAAGTAGCCTAAGTTAAATATTAGTAAGTGAGCATAAAGGCTTCTTCTTACCTACTATATTACAACAAGGTATACCAAGAATATCTAGCTTCACTAGTTCAAGTCATCCGCTAACTTGTATCGTCTTGTCCCTGTTGTAGTTGTTACTAATCTTATACAATCTCTGATCTTGTATAATGAAAACTTGAACAAACTCCCTGATGCTTATATAGTAGAACCTCCAATGACTACTTCACTTCGGTTACGAGTGGAGTGTATATATGCCTGAATGTTACATATCATATGCCCTTCCCTAGCATATATAAAGTGTGGCATATTCTATCAATTAAGATCTGGAGTTCATTTACCTTTAAACAACGAAGTGATCAATGGTTGACGCAGCAACCATAATAGATCATAGGGTAAGCTCAATAACCCATCTTCAGCGACTTGGCTCAATCAGCCATATATGTAAACATGTAAGTCCCTGAAGGTTGTGTGTGATGTATGATAGTATGTATGTAGCGTGAGTAAACTTGATGTTTCTTCACCTAAACACAAGTTTACCTCTGTCCTCGTTTCTCTCCCCCTCAAAATTTGCTAGGGAACCAAGCAACTTTTGACCGGCTACATACTATTACACAATCATAGCGTGATGGTCTTCATCTCGCCTGAAATAAAACTCCCCCTGAATTTCATCTCCTACGAAACGCCTGATGTTATCAAACCCTGATGATATCAAAGTTTCACCAATTCCTTGTAACACAGCCTGGTCTCTCAAAAACTCTGTGGCTGGGGTTACAGCGAATGGGGTCACAACGGTGGGGGAAGGTGACAGCTGCTGGGGAGGGAGGGGGGTGTGAACATATCTTCTTTCTTTATCTTGGTGTGAGAAAATATTTTCTGAGTGACCAAGTCCTTCAGCATGTGAAGGCTTTGAAGATAGCATCTTTATCAACTGGTCATCTTGCCAGCGAATCCTTTGTTAAGCTGATTTTATCAGCTTCTTCAACAATCACGGGGGGGGGGGGGGTGGCTGTGGAGATCAACAACTGAGGAACTAGCTGTGGGGTATTGGGTATCTAGCTGTGGCTGTTTGGTTGTGGGTTCAGCTGCCTCTGTTGACTTTAGCTGATAAAGAGGTCAGCTGACTAGGTTGGAGGAGTTTAGAGATTGTAGAGTTCAGAGAGAAGTTGGGGACAGGGGTCCATTGACAGAGGTTCGGATTAGATGGTTCGTTGATAGGTGACAGGGATCACTGAGAAGATTCAGAGAAGGTCCAGCGACAGGGGTTCATTGGTGCTGGAAGTTCACAACTGCTGTAGGTTCAGAGGCTGGGGTCCAATGAGGGGACAGGAGTCCAGTGACTGGAGTGACTTGTAGTTCAGCGACCTGGGGGTTCAGCAACCTAGGGTTCAGCGACTTTGATGTTCAGCTACCCTGGGGGTTCAGCGACCTGGGGTTCAGCTGGGGGTTCATCGACTTGGGTTTCAGCGACCCTAGGGGTTCAACGATCTGGGTTTCAGCGACCCTGGGGGTTCAGCGGCCCTGGGGGTGTCTAGGAGTGTATGACCCGTGGGTTCTGACCTTTGTGGCAGGTTCAGAGATTTAGACACAGCCATTGTTCACTTCTTCCAAACCATTTTGAAGGGGTCAGACTTTCCTGTTAAAACCACATGTACACCCCAATGTACGTCTTCTGATGACACTCAGAGACTTTGGGTACGTTGTAAAGGATGTGACTCTTGGTTCACAGCTGCTTAGTCGTCAACGAATTTATGTCAGCATGTGCTTCAGTGGCCATGTTTTTTTGTTTTGTTTTTTTTAAATCTCAGCTGTTTTCTTTAGGCTCTCATAAACACTTTTAAACCCATGTGTATTTCAATACACCACCCAAAGACTTTAATTTAAGATAATCAAGACATTTGTTGATCCAATTTCAGCCAAATAAAGAAACGCTTGGTTATATCAGCGGGATTGAATCGACGACCTTTTGGCTGACGATATGAGCTCAGTGGTTGTGTTCCCAGCAACCAACAACACATGTGCTCTGTCCCACATCAACATTAGTTTACTGATTAATAAGAGTCACCAAAACCACAACTACTCAAATTTATTTTATCCAGAATCAATAAACCATTACAGACTCTATCAACTGGCTAAGCCTAAAATCGTCACAGCTTTCATTAATAACAAAACGGAATCGCCTCAATTCGATCCTTTCATTTACCGATAGACATAAAAAAATCAATCACCTTTTGAACTAACACATCGTTAGCTTTTCCAACTTCATTAAACAACCATCACTTCGAATCTAGATCTTCATCTCGAAACCATAAATTCGATTCAAATATACCGATCTTAACCAGAACTCGAAATCATTTAACAAACATTCTTTAGATAAAATAAATTATTCCTGTGGCCACAAGGAAATAATTTATACAAGATGTAACGATATGTTTTTTTGATTTGTAGCAATAAATGAATCAGAGGTAATGTGCAGTAAGTGTGGATCTGTTTTTTTTAGGGTTTCGATCTATTGTTGTTTGTTTATGATGATGAAGTTGTGGATCTGTTTTCTTTATTGAGAAGATGAGGGGGTGTTTTTGAGGTGAGGAGATGAAGTAAGAAAAGAAAGGAGAAGGTGGGAAGAGTATGACGTGAGATTTTAGAGGACATGAGATGAATGGATCTGTTTTTTGTGAGATGGATGTATGTGACGGTGGGTGTGATGTAGTAGATCCAGTGGGTGGGGATGTAGGAGATGAGGATATGGTGAGTTAATAAGTGATTGTGAGAGAGATTGTTTTATTTTTGTTTAAGGATCAAATAAGATGGTGGGGAGACACGTATTTTGTAAGTGGGATAAGGATAGAATTTATGTGGGTAATATTTTACTTGAGTGTCAAACAGCAACAACAGTGTATACCTCATCTTCAAAAACTGTACATACTACATTAGCAGTAGCAGTTTTTTTAATCAAAACACTGAAATTTGACAATCTAAAATAGTTATTAGCAGTCGTAAACTGAACGGATCTGGATAGAAATTAATCCAACCCGCTCTGATACCAATTGATAGTCCACGAAACTTGTGCATATATCGAATCTATGAAGAACTACGAAGAACAATATGCACAATTAACCAATTAACACTATCCGTTTTTCGTGGCCACAAGAAAAACGAATCTATCTTTCTTTAAATTGTCTTCTGGGTTTGTCAATGATTGAGGGTTTCGAACAGTATTTTGCGTTTTAGGGTGAATTATATGTGGGTTTGTGATGATGACGAGGGTGATGGTGTAGATCAGATATGTGAGTGACGGGTTGTTATAATTGGTGATTGATTGATTTTGTTTTATTATTGTGACTTGTGAGTAACGGTGAGTGGGAGGGTAGAATAGGTGTAGGGACGGTGGGTTTAGGAAAGTAGAAGAATTGAATGAGACGGAGGTTTTGTTGGTGGGTGGTGTATTAGGATAAGGTTTGGATATTATTTTAGCAATAGTCAATATCAGTGTTCATCTCCCCCTCAATAAACTGCTACTGTTATAGTAGTTTTTGACCATACTAATGATTTTGACTATGCTGAAAAACATGTTGTTAGCAGCCATTCGAACAGATTTGGATAGAGAAATTAATCCAACCCGCTCTGATACCAATTGATGATCCACGACACTTGTGCAAACATCGAATCAATAAGAATAAATGAAGAACATTTGCACAATTAAACCAATTGACTAACTAATAACACAAGCTTGTACTTTTCATCGTATGTATATCTTATTAATAATGAATCAACAAATATACATGACTTGCCCGGTTGTTTGCGGAATAACAATCGGGCGATGAATGACAAACTAAACTCCCATGTTCATAGCTAGCTAAGCTTATGCAACCAAGGGAGGATGAAACCCCTATCCACTAAAGTGTTACATGTATGTTTTCTAGTGGTGGGAATCATTGACTATTCTGTTACAAGGACCACATATATATAGTGGGTGTGAAGCTTCCTTGAGAAGCTTTAACTAAAATACAAGTAACCACCTTGTAGTCTTCCACTAATACTTTAGACAGACACTTCAGACACTTCTTCAGGTCTTCTAACATATTCAGGTCTTATAAAGAAGTAATAGTCTTGAGGAGTTAGCAAGCTATTATGTCATCACTTACTAACTCCATCATTCTTGATTCTTTACACACTTACTGAGATCCGCCTTAGCTAATGACGAGTCTATCTCGTAGACTCTAAAGAACTCTAAAGAATGACACACTGAACTTATAACATACGAAGTTCAGTGACTAACACTACTTAGGATACTTTACATCCAAATCCTGTGTAAGGGACAAATCAGGCACTGAATTGGCCCAACACTTAGACATGAAATGCTATGTGACATGCTATATGAAGGATGTAAAGATTGGAATGTGATTTGTATTTTTCCACGCTCGTGGTTAGTGTTGGATGTTATTGTAAAATTTTGTAAATTCTAAAGTATTACTCCGTAGTAAACAAATTAAATATCAAAACGAAGGACAATGTGTATGTTATAGTATGGAGGAATGTAAAGCATGACTACTAAATTATGAATATGATGTATTGTATGTTAATGAAATAAGCAAAAGTTATGTGATGATTAATGACCAACATATGATCGAAAGATAGTTCATACATTTGTTTAATGACTATGTTATAGTAAGAAATATAGAAAGCATTGTTGAATTATAATGCACTTTTAAAGATGTAATAAATGGATTAAAATTAATATGTTAAAAATATAGTGCTTTATGAACAGTTATAGTTAGTGATGAGAATTTATTGATGTGTAAATGATTTGGTAAAATGATAATTACCTAAAAGGTATGTGATTAAAATGTGATAAAGTTTAAAGGCGATGAAGTCATGTTATATAGAAGACATTATAAGTAATTACAATGATTAATGTGATGAATAAAGTTCATACATACGAATTGATTGCGCTAAAGATTCTAAAAATATAATGCGCTAGAATGAAATGGTAAAGCATGATTTGAATCATGTTAATGTTATGAAATGAGTAATATGAGATTAAAGAGCGTGTTATGAAATAAACCCATATGTGGTTTGGCTATATAAAAGAGTTGGATAAAGTAAAATCATATAAAGTTATAGAAAAGAAAGAAATGGTTCACCATGGATTGACAAGAAAGTGATAAGTGCATTATTGAAATGTATATGAGAAATTGTTATAGCTAAAATTGACAAGAATTGTATAAACATGTCTAAAAATAAAAAATAAAAAATTGATTGAGAAAATGAGAATGAGAGAGAATTGCGCAAGGCAATAAGAAATGAGATTAGAAGAGTACTTGATTAAAATTACAAGAATGATGATATGTATAAGAATGCAAAATGTAATAGAAGTTAATAGCTTGGATCCTAAATTATGATATGCGTTAAAAAAATGGTTATAGTATCCTCTAGAGAAATGCTTTATAGGATGAATCCTTTTAAGGAATGGCCGACTGATGTTATAGTGGCAAATTCCTACGGGAAATGGTCGAGGCTGTTAAAATGTCATAGTAAAGATGGATCCAAGTCTAAACAATGAAAAGTAAAGCTAAAAAGTGAAAGATGGAAGATTGAAAGATAATAACCTTATGGCGAAAAATGTAAAGCCATGAAAAGGGCTTTATAGGTTGAAAGTTAGAATGAGTAACCACTCAAGGGTGGCCTAGTGGCAAAAGGATTTGTGGCTATCACTCCAAAGTGTGTGAGGTCTCAAGTTCAATTCCTGCTAGGTGCAAACAAACTTGAAGTGGCCACGCCAACCTCCTGAAAAGGGAGGGCTTTACCTGGTTTGAGTCTGTGTGGCGGTGGGCTCGAACCTCGTGGATTAGTCGGCCAATGTGTCGGAAATCACTGTTACAAAAAAAGAAGAAGTTAAAATGAGTAATAGAGGCAGAAATGGTATGTCGAAAGTACATAAGTAGGACGATTTATAATTTCATTATTTAAATGGATTGGGATGTCTCTTCATTTGAATAAAAGATTATAGATCGCCGAACCATAAGTTCACAATTTATTATTTACATAGAGTGTGACGCTTTTTTATGTAAATAGTTAATTGTGGACGAGTGAGCTTATGTGTTCTCGACATGGCACATGTAATAAAGTAGAAATAAAACTTTAATATAAGATAAGTGTTGTAAGAACTAAGTTAAATGGACATTAAAGAATTAAAAGTTGAAATTTATATTATAATATGTCTTAGGGCATGTAGTAAAATGAGTGATGATCATTGAAATTTACTATATGAAATCAAAATATTTGATTTTGTGTTTCAAGTGACATATAGTCCTTCACAAGAATCTTTGAAATAAAATGGAGGGAGTAAAATATTATGGTAACATGCTAAATATGTTATAGTCTTGAAAACAGTGTAGTATTCCGCCAAGATCATTTTCCACCTTGATATCCCCCAAAGAGAGAGGCTTTCTCGAATATTTATTTCAGTGCGCCCATGCGAGCGTATGAATGTAAAATCTAATGTTGGAGTTAAGTAAATAAGTATGTGGTGTAATAGTAGTAGAGTTGATTGAATGATAATGTGTTTTGGTTAAAGTATGGCTAGATGGGACATGATGACTTTATTAAGAGTTGTGTTGTCATAGATATGGGTACATAAAATAATGAGTTAAAATCCCTTGATGGGTTATGATATGCTTAGAATTTGTAAGATCAAGTAGATCGTCGCAACTAAATGAATGAAATGTGAAGTAGTAAGAACTGTCGAGTAACGAATCAATATATGATGAGCAATAAATAAGAGATTTCGAGGACACAATCTAAATAAGGGGATAGATTTGTAGACTTTGCAAACTATTTGACTGTAGGTACTTTACGAAAGGGAATGACGAACCAACAAAAGAAAAGATTCTTTTCTGAACTCTAAAAATACTTTTGGGACGAACCGCATCTATTCAGAATATGTTACGATGGAATGATCCGACGTTGTATCTTCGGATCTGAATCTCAAAAAATTCTCGATGAATGTCACTACGGACTGACCGGAGGACATTACACCGCGAACACCACCGCTAAAAAGTGTTCGACGCTGGTTTTTACTGGCCTACGATTATTCGTGAAGCTCATACCTTAGTTCGATTACGCGAAGCATGTCAAAGGACTGGAAATATTTCAAAGAGAGATTAAATGCCTCTCAATAACATCCAAGTCTGCGAAATCTTTGACGTGTAGGGTATCGACTTCATGGGACCATTTCCTAAATCCTATAAATGTGAATACATTTTAGTTGTCGTCGACTATGTATCGAAATAGGCCGAAGCTCAAGCCTTACAAACTAACGATGCAAGAGTTGTTATAGCATTCTTAAAGAAATTATTCTGTCCTTTTGGTATTCTAAAATCACTAATAAGAGACATAGTAATTCATTTCTGTAACAAGCTCATGGACAGAATCATGAAAAGATATGGAGTTAACCATCGATTTTCCACATCTTACCACCCTCAAACGAGTGGCCAATTTGAAAACACTAATAGAGCTCTTAAACGAATTCTTGAAAAGACCGTAAAAAATATCCCTGCTTGTTGGTCTAAAAAATTAGAAGATGCTCTATGGGCCTTTCGTACCGCATTCAAAACTACAACTAGAACCACACCATACAAGATCTTGTATGGAATAAAATGCCATTTACCAATCGAAATTGAACACTGTGCATATTGGGCACTTAAGAACTACAATCCCGATCTTATTGCAGCTGGAGAAAAACGAATATTCCAACTTCATGAGTTAGATGAATTTCGACATCAAGCTTATGAAAGTTCCCGTTTATATAAAGAACGAACGAAAGTCTGGCATGATCGCAAATTACGAATAAGAAAAGATTTCAAACTTGTCTCGAAATACAAATTCAAACAACCTAAACTCACTTCAAGATGGACCGAATCTTATACAATGAAACACCAATATCCATCCGGATATGTTGAGCTATATGGTAAAGATTTTTATTGTCAATGGACATAGACTCAAGCTCTATCACGAAGAAGAAGACTGCAATGAATTCGATATAGAAGAGATTCCATTATTCTGAAATAAACCTGAGTAGTCGAGTCTGGCTGAAGACTCTAAACTTAACGCTTCTCAAAAGGAAATCCGTGTTTTATTCACCACTTTTTACCTTATGTGTGGAGGAGGACTTGTAGCATAGATAAAACCGTCCTTGTATATATATTGCATGTATTTTTTGTTTTATCATGTCATGCAGGAAAAACATCAAACTTGGAGCTATAAGCCGGATTCACTTTTGAAGTTCTCGGTTCCCTTTGCATTTTTCTTATTTTTAATTTTATCAGTTTTCACTTCGAGGACGACGTTCACCTTAAGTGTGGAGGAGGAGACAAATAGGAAAAATAATAATAAATAAGTCAATTTTCTCCACATAATTTTTTTTGAATAAAAATAAAAATATATATGTTTTGTAAATAAATAAAGTGTTTTTAGCAAAGCAAAAATCTCATTGATTGACACTACAACTAAGCACAAAACCATCCACCAAATATGTGAGAAAACCTATTCTTTATATTTCTCTATTTTGTGTGAAAGCCGGTAATCTAGTATGCTTCAGAACTTGTGCTTAATCATCAGTTACTAAACCGCAGTGAGGTTAATTTATAGATATTTTCAAAAAGAGGCAAAATAAATCCCCATTGTATCATTTTAGTCTAGCTACACTAGCTTGCTAAAATATGTTACACTCGTACTTATGTGTTATATTATCCCATGTGCTATTATCTCGATGTTATGCCTATGCATTGTCAATTCGAAAGTATATATGATGTTCTCTTAACAAAAATAAATAAATAAATATATATATATATATATATATATATATATATATATATATATATATATATATATATATATATATATATACACATATATATATATATATATATATATATATATATATATATATATATATATATATATATATATATATATATATATATATATATATATATATATATATATATATATATATATATATATATATATATATATATATATATATATATATATATATATATATATATATATATATATATATATATATATATATATATATATATATATAGAATTTAGATAAAATGGTTTAGGTGCTTAAAGTTGTTAAAATGAGAAGTAATAGAAAATGGGCAAATATCATATTTACTGATTAGTTTTGGTTCGTTTAAGATTTTTTAGTTCGTGTACGAATGTTTTGGAAGTTTTAGTTCGTGTACGAGTAGCTAGTTCACAATTTTTAATATTACTAGTCTTTCGTGTAGCAGTTGTGTATCATAGTTTATCAATTATTTTGTTATATCAAATGCAACATGTGATAATGTATCACTGAATTTGAGAATACATGATTATTTATGCTAATAATATTTTTTGAAGTAAAACTATCTATCATATGTATCAGCTATAAATTTTTACGTATCAATTTTTTTAGTGTTTTTATACCAATTTTATGTATAAGATTTATTGTTTTGTGTTTAATATTAAATAAATCACATGTTAGTTGATAAAATCAATGGTTAAGATGACTTTTCATTTTAACAATTTTAAGCTACTACACTATAATAACCTAACTCTATATATATATATATATATATATATATATATATATATATATATATATATATATATATATATATATATATATATATATATATATATATATATATATATATATATATATATATATAGGGATGGGTTCTAGAGAAAACTTCATGTTCGTAGAAAACCTAGAAAACAAATTAAATGGTAGCTTTTAAAAGACTTCAAACCTGAGGGGTAGAAAATGAAAATAATAAAAAAGCGGAGGGGGTAATATTGCCAACAACCGAAACCTACTCTTTCATCCACCCAAACACACCGATCTATTCATAAACAGATCAAACACATACTTCGATCAGTTTTTAGATCACACATACAAATAAAAAAAAATCACACATACTTTCGATAATTTTTCTTAAAATCACACACGGAAATAAAATAAACCATTAATTCTTATCAGATTGGCGGAGAAGGAGTGTTCAAATTGTAAGTGCCCCAGTTTTCGTATAATCATTTTTTATGGATCTTTGTTTTTTATTGATATAGGGCTTCTTTTTGTTTCTTCATTTTCTGTATTTGTTTCTTCATTTTCTTTTTGTTTCTTCATTTTCTTCATTTTTTATGGATCTTTGTTTTCTGTATTTGTTTTTTATTGATATAGGGTTTGATAGAGGTCAGAATAATGGTGGGTCGGACACGTTGGGTAATAGACAAAATGGGTAGTATTTGGTACCAAATCACGTATTGTTTGGGCCAAAAGAGCCTTTTGGTGCTAATATGTAGCAATGAGAGTATGTTTGGTAAATTGTAGGAAGTTTAAGAGTTAGATGCAAACTCAACGCCCGCGATTAAGTTATGTTGAAGCTCTAGGTGAATAGCATTTTCACAATATTCCACACCAACTTGAACATATCATTTTCGTATATTGATTTTTTGTTGTTTCTCTGTTAGCCTTTAAACACTTGATCGGGTAACATATGATAACAAGGTTTCTGTGTACTGTTTCATACCAATACCAAATGTGCGTTAAGCTGTTCATGAGAATGTAACTAGCAATAACGGAATCATTTCCAATTAAGGACATTAGAAACCCCCTTAAGTAACTTGCCTTATATATACAAAAAAGAGCTGATATTGGTATATATGAATTATTTATCGATCTGAACAAAGGATAAAACTTAACGGGTCAAAATGGATTTAGGTTGAAATGGGTCATTTATTAGTAAGGGTAATAAGTAAAAAAAATTGCAGCTTTGTTGGGTTGCGTTGTACCAATCTCACATGTCACTAATTGCATCCATACGTTTGAGGTAATTTACGGCATCCATATGTATCATAGTAGGGCATCCGCTGAGGTACTTTACTTCTTCTGTTTGCATCATAGAGCGTTAAAAGGCAAACAATCTGCCTGTTAGACCGATTTTATTTTTTACTTGCTGTAATTATATCTGTTGTACCAGTATGACATGTCACTTAAATATAAGTATTGTTTGAAGTGGGCGAAAGATATGTAATCCATACTGTTCTACTTGTTAGGGCATTCGTTCAAATATGTGTTATGGCATACGCTCAAAACTGTTTTAGGACATCTTGCCAAAGATATATTAGGGAATGTATTTAGTATTGCATTGGGGAATCTGTCAAGTAATGTGTATTGAACATGTCTGAATTTTTTCCAATTATTAAAGAAAGATAGGTGTTTAAGTGCAAGACTAGTTGAGAAACATGTGAAAAGTTAAAGTAGAGACGCAATGACAATTTAGAAGCCAAATAGTTGAAGTGGCTAAGTGTAGATAGTGTGACGACCTAATATAACATGCAAGACCAAAAAGTAAGTTGTTGTAGATCTAAACACACGAACAACATGCCCTGTTTGTTTGTTTATATATATATATATATATATATATATATATATATATTATATTATATCACTTTATTTGTTTAAAAAAATTGTTGTTAATAATGTTTCAGGGCATCAGTTCAAAAATGTTTTTGGGCATCAGTTCAAAAACTTTTCGGGCATCAGTTCAAATTTTTTTTCGTACAAAAGGTGTTAAATCTTAAATTTTACTTGTTTTTGGTTATGTTATCAGTACAAAAAGTGTGTATGTGTAATATTGATGATCTTAAGATTATTGGTTATGATTGGAGAATCAGGTTATACGTATGTTATTGTCTAATGGCATGGCATCTTAGTGCATCGTTGATCATATTAAAGCATTAGTGATCCTGATTAGGACATCTGTGAGTTCAATTAGTAGATAATCAGACACATAAAGCATTGAGAATGTATATGTATAGAATATCGTTGGAAATACAATAGCATCACCGAGTGTGATTATTGCATAACTGAGTATAATTACTGCATCGTCACATGTTAAGGCATTAATGTGTATGTTTATTGTATTTGTGTGTATGATTTTAGAACACATTGAGGGTGTCTATTTGTTTAAGGGCATATGGAAGTTATAAGGCATCACAAGGACAGTAGGACCTCTCGTAAATCAAACGGATTATACATTCCTAGTAATATGTGCCTTCCTTTAAAAACGCTAAAATAAACCACTGAAACCTGCCATATTTGAGATGGTTGACATTTTTGGGCTATCACAATAGTGTTTGATTTCAAGGCTGTAATAGATGCTTTTGGAATATCTTTCTGTGATGCCACCCAAGGTACCAGTTTTTCTTCACCTAAACGTGCTTTATTGATGTTTTACTAATTTTACTATACTATTAACTAAGAGTTGAATGAGACAGGTCCGGTGTATGACTATGAAAAGCTAGTTGAAAGAATTACAACGTTACAATGGAGTCGATGTTATTAAAGTTGGTGCTGCAAAAGAAACCGATTTAGAAATCTGTAAGCTTCATATCAAGGATGCCGTTGTTATTAAAGTTGGTGCTGCAAAAGAAACTGAGTTATAAAACTGTAAGCTTCATATCAAGGATTCTAATAATGCAACCTTTTCTGCTATTGAACAAGGTATAGTTCCTGCAACGGTGCTACATTTGTACCTCTATTAGCATTGGTTCCTGTAATCACCGCATCCGTATGAACGAAATACGACATCCGTATGAACAAAATACGACATCCGTATGAACAAAATACGACATCCGTATGAACAAATTAGGGAATCTGTATGAAAGTTTTTGGCTTATTGTTCGTTGTATGAACGAATTAGAGTATCTACATATTATGGTGAATCCTATTTTCAAAGAAACAATGGGTTATCGTTACTTCAAAAGTGGTGGCATAAACCAAGAGCGAGCTTTTGTAAGTTATAGTCACAACAAATTTTTATAATTTTTACTTTGCAACTATTTGCAATAACAAATTTTTCGCTTTGTTATAGGATTCATATCAGTCTTGGCTTAACAGAAGGTCTGCAAGGTGTTGCAGCTGCAAGATTACTTGACACGACTCTCATCCTCCCATCATTTATGATCAGTTTGTGTGGAGAAATACAAGGTATTAACTTTTTCTAATAAATTTAAACAAACTCATTTTTATTCTATAAATTTAAGCAATCTGGGACATCTTTTTGTTGTTAGTATTACTCTCGCAAATCTTGATGCTTTTATTGTGGATGAGCAAGGGAATGAAACAATCACACCAGTGGCGTTTTTGATAAATTGTGAATAGTCATATTCGTTTATAATCTTTTAGTTACTGTTGTTACTATATGAAAGAATACAAAAGAATGGCATACCAAGCCGATTAAGAAAAAATAAGGATTTAGAGCTGAATGAGGTTCTAAATAGAATTAGAGCTGATTAAGAGACAAATATGCCTTTAACATGTCGAATGCTCATTCAGGCGCCTCTATTAAGGTTGTTCGTTACTCGTCTTTGTTAAAGCAGCCACCACCATCACCAGGGTCACCCACCTCTATTTTCTTGACAAAGGAAGGTATGTTAATTCAAGTAAATTGTCACGTTCCATGTATAGGTAATTTCAGTTCATATTTTGTTTATGGTAGGACTATTACCACATCTATCACTCCGATTATCCATTTAACATAGTTTCCTATAAATTAAGATGTGACAAGACTTACCACATCAGCCTGCATGATAAAATGACGTGATGAACGTTTTGAGTGTGATATCGTAGTTTCTCTAGTGATGAATTATAATCATGTGATGTGATTGCAGGCACGACCGTTGTTCTACAACATAAGAAAGTTCACATCATTAGTGGATACTTGACTATAAGGTCCTTATCTAATGAGGGGTTGTACCTAGCTCTAGCTGTAGCTTCCATGTGTATTTAAAAAACACGATGCTGCCTGGTTTCCATGTAGTCACCACCTTGTCTTATCTTGCAAACCAGCGATGTGATCTTAAACTCCTATGAATATCAACACACGCCATAAACTAGAACGAATATATGGAAAAATGACAAGACGTGAAGAAGCAAAGGAGAGGATCTGGTTCAGTATCGGGTCATAGCAGATGGGATTTGGAAGGATCAGAAACAAAGTCTCATAATGAAGCTGCAAAGATGCTTAATAAAGTTGGTTCAGTCATGTCTATTATCGCATAAATATATAATGTTATGTGGTCAAACCGATAAGGCCAGAAAACAACTAATATTTTTTACTAAATAATGAGTATTTGGTACTACTGGAATTTTCTTGTGGTTTTATAATGTTTGGTACTATTTGAAAGTGTATATAGCCTGTTTGGTGCTACAAGCGTTTTTGCTTCAGTGTTGGTACTACTGTTGCAGAATATGTGCATTATATGCAAAAGGGTGTTTGGTTGCTGCAACAGTTTTTTTAGCTGGTGATTTCAGGGGAACATCGTTGTTTGCTATCATATTTGATCCGTCTAGTTGTTGTCGTATTTAGTGCATTTGGTTGCTGCAATGTGGGAACATATTTGGCTTAATTTTTTGCTCTCTACCCATTTAACTTGTGAGCCAAAAATCAAATTTCTAACAATAATCGTGCATCAGTGTTAAAAATAAAGGTGCATCGGCACATAAAAGGAAGCAACTAAATAAATAATATTTAGTCCAACAAGGCAAGAGTCAAAATAGTCCAGATCATCATCCATTATGCCGAGATCACAAAGTCCAATAGGTGGAATGGTCGCTTCAAATATTCAAATATAATATCAAACATTGTTTTCAATATTTTGCAGATTAGGATAGATATAGACGAAAGCAAATAATTACTCCAACAACATGTATTGTGAAAAATATCTAACTGATCGTCCCTACATAGTAGCACCGTGACCGTCTAGTCTTTTACACGGATCTGTGTGACCTTTTACCAAGAGAAAGTCGGGACATGTGCACGATCTAATTAAAGAAGAAGATACAAAACCTAACCGATACTAAATATGCGACGTTCTTCATCGACTCATACACTTTCTGCAAATAAGAGCGTGTGAGCAGCTAAGACAAACAATCTGATCCCCGCTGGTAGTTTGCATTTGTCAAGCACCAATATTTTGCAAGTGACCATGAAACTAAGTCTTCCTTCTTTCAAAATGATCAATATAATTGTGGTATGGTCGTCAGGGTCTAGAAGCTATCCAAGTGTTGGTTTATGTTGTACTTTTGTGAGAGCAGCTACTACTGAAGTGTGATTTTGGATTGATTTATCTGCTGTCTAGTGAGAATGATGACAACAGATGGGTTATCATAGATTCATAGCTTTCGGTGGCATACCTCCACTTGTTCAGATTATTGAGAGTTAGTGCATCAGGATTATACCTTACTGTATCTGTATTTTACATTAGTTTTCATGTATTGAGACATGATATGCAAAAGATAAGTGAAAATTATGTGACGGTTCTTGGTAACTTCTTTAATCACAAACCAGATACAAACAACCAATAGTCATTTGTTTCAATGTTTGCACTACATAGCTAACATTTGGAACACATTACCATTTTGTTCAATATGCATACTTTTATAAAAATGGTTTATAGCATCTGATTGGACATATTAGAGCATCCCTTTGCATGTTTACTATATTAATCAAAAAAGTAAAGCCAAATCAATGTTTAATGGTTTAATCTAACCACAAGTTTTAGAATACCCCAGACTTTGTCCCATAATCTGAATATAAAATCTGTTTCCCACATAAGAATTCCAAAAAAAAAACAAGATTTAGATTACAAATCCGAATGAAAGATAGTTGACCTATATGGGTATATTTGTAAGTAATTTATGCTTCCTAAAACATGAGGTGACGAAAATTGAACAAGGACATGTTCTTTACGGAAACTCAATAGCTTCCTTGCAAAATGCTATAGTTTATAAGAGAAACAAAAAAACCAGGTATAAAAGAGCTTATAAATATCATCAAGCCATATAATATAAGAGCCTAAAAACTACCCCTAAAGGCTCGTTAAGAACCTAAAGCCATTACTATAAGTCTCAGCCAGCCAATGCTTATGCTATCAGTTTTCTAGGGGAAATTATCCTTTTCTAAATCGAATTTTGAACTATATAAAGTCTATTTTCCAAACTTCTAACGTGTGTATAGTTGAGAAGCGCTAACTAAAGGGGTCTAATTTTTTCAAACAGGAAAATTGATGAGTTTCTTGTGACAAATAGTTATGAAAGCGGGAAGATAGACATACCACCAGTTACTGTAGATTGAGACGAACAAGATTGAAAAAGTTCCTCTCCTTTTTCAGAAACTATATGATGCGTTAGATATCCAAACTCCTCGATATAAGCAGATGTCAGCGGTTGAAAATATATCTTCTTACATGCGCGTAACATATTGGAACCTGGACCAAAACTATAACTGGATAAGTATGCAAATGTAACTGGTTGGATCAACCAACTCAAGGCCATGGAGATAGAACTTCAGCTTCTAGAACTCTAGGAAGAGGGCGGTTTGACAAAATCGAGCTTTAGCAGAAGCTCTTTGCTCTTCTTCTCACTTATGGTTTTCCTACAAGTGTCATCCAAGTGGCATGCTTACAGCAGATAGCAAGTATATAAGTTACAATTAAGATTCTATAATTGCTTAGTTGGTTTATACCAAAAATCTATTATAATAAATGAAAACAAATTCTACATGAAAAAGCTAGACATGGAGAAATATTACTTCTAGAATTCAAATAGAATATTTATCTACGATATTAACCATAAGAAACATTTAAGTAAAAAAATATCAAGGCATAGGTTTTTATCATGAACGCACAAACTGAAAGTGTAACTTCCTTTATATAAAAAATAAATATAAATTATGAAACCAATGTAGCAGGAGTAGTAAAATAGTACTTCTATGCATTATTAAAAGCAACCGAATAACATAAATATTCCAAATAAAATAGGGCGACCATTTCTAAAAAATGGTTTTCTTTCAATACTAAAATTCAGAGCAAAATTCAGATTACATTCTTTAGAATTCTATAGTTGATGGAAAATAGTATTCAAAGGAGTATGCAACCTACTGATAACTTACCAGAATCTGAATTTAAAGGAGTATGCAACCGTCCGGCTGGAAATAAAAGTGTCTTTAAGAGACCCAAGACTATCTTTTGTCACGCTTCATAACTTATCACTACCCAGAATTCTACAATTTTTAATGAGTTGAATATACTTCAACCATTCCGCGTGTTGGTATTTGCAACATTGTTTTCTACATTTTTTCATGTTATTGACTTTTTTGCTCATCCCGGTAACCTGCAAGCATCAAAGGGGTTCTACATAATCTAAAACTTAACATCTAAAACTTCTCACCACTTAACACAGGAAATCACTAAACATCAAAACTATTTACAAACTTAAGAATCACTACACTTGTTAACGGATTTCAATCCAATCAGCCCCCTAACCACTTAACAGGATTTCAATCTAAACCTACACGTCCACATAATCTAAAACTCAACATCTACTGTAAAACATAACATCTGAAACTCCTATCCTATTGCAAACAATATCTAACATGATAACACAAGTCAGCAGTCCCTGTTAAATTAGTGTATCACACTTATAAAATTTCTTTGACACATTTTCTCAAACACCTTGTGTGCTGCCTTATTAAACATGATATGTATCTATATTTTCGACCTTTTCTCAAATGCTATTTAGATTAAAAATAAAATTAAAACCAAAGAAATAATCATATTACAATCAATATTAATTTATGGTAACAGTAAAAGGTATTAAAAGAACCTTAATTTCAAAATTAAGTCTGAATCTTACTAGATTATAGGAGGATAATGGTGGTTAACGTTGGTGAGGCAGAGAATGGTGGTTAACGAGGGTGAGGCGGAGAATGGTGGTTAACGATGATGAAGGCCTGCGGATCTGATGGTGATTGTGGGGACTGGGGAGTAAACCACGACAACAGAGAAAAGAAAAAATGTGAAAAAAATGGATTATATACGATAAGATATAATTTGTTTACAGAATAAACCTTGATAAATTTGAAAAGTTACAAAATGGTCCCTGTAGTTTTTGCGAAAAAAAAAGAAGGGAGATAAGCTTTTGATTCAAGGGTTATAAGGTGGTTTTCTAAGTTTTCCACAAAGATTAAGTTTTCTCTTGATCCCATCTCTCTCTCTCTATATATATATATATATATATATATATATATATATATATATATATATATATATATATATATATATATATATATATATATATATATAAAGAATAAAGTATTATAGTATAGTTTGTTCTACGACTTTGACAAGGCATATTTTGCTACTAAACCTTCATCATTATCACATTTTGCTTCTTCAAAAAATTATCTCGTGCTCACGCCGCAACGGTCTTGTTTATGTGTCATGTACAAGCATATGGTAGCTATCTACTTTATGTTCGTGCTATTTGAGTGTTATCTTACATTTTTCCCTTGTGAGTGACATTTGTGTGAACTTAAATCCAAACACTATCCATGTGAGGTGCTGAAATTATTTTGTCATTTGCTTTTGCTACTTAGAAAAATCTAATCATTTTCCGATCATACTTCATATATTTTAAGCTTTTAAAATCTAATTTGTTTTCTCGCTTTGATTGCTTGAGGGCAAGCAATAACTAAGTTTGAAGGAATTTGATAACGACCTAAATATACATATTCAATTCGTTATTATTATGCCACTTTCTACTATAAATAAGAACTTTCGATACTTAATACATTGCGTTTTATATGCAGGTACAAAGTTTGAAGGATCAAAGTGAAGAAAAATAAAGAAGAGTCCTTGAAGTGCAAATAATAAGACTTATGAGAAGAAGATTCTGGAACGCACAAAAGTGCGGCGCACAAGCTCAAATGTGCGACACACAATTCTTACCTCCAAAGTGCGACGCTTTACCCCCAGTATGCACTATTAATAGGGACCATCTCATCTCATTTTACACACACCTATTCTATCTAATACTCTACATTCCGAGTATTTTAGCTTTCTTAGTGATATTTCAGTATATTCCACTTTTGGGAAATACTTGTAACGATAGTATTTTACTCTTCGATTCTTGGAAAGACGATACAATCGTGACACTTGTGTACTCGTTCATTCGATCAATCTAAGTATGATGTTCTCTTACTCTTTTCCATTTGTTACTTTGATTACTATGTTAGGCTAAGCTATTTGTGACTATATGGGTATGTGACTATAACTAGTGATGATGCTATGATATGATCCTTTATAATTTGATTTCAAGCTAATGTTGTAGAACCATTTTGCCACTTAGTTCTATCGCCATATTTTATCTAAAGTTGATTTGTTACGATGATTTGACGTCAAAAGAGTCAAGTTGTTATAATAAGTTTTTAAGAACTTGTCTATGGTTTTGAATATTTGGTTGAAGAGATCCGCTTAGATACTTTGATAATATATTGAACTTATTAGAAACTTGTTTTAAGCTTAGTCGCTTAATCAAACATAAGTCTTGAATCATACCAACGTGAATTGTGTAAATGCCATTTTGACGAAAAAGGATTATCACTCTTTTCCTAATTGAAGCATATCTCGATCATTATTATCATCATCACGAAATTATACGAACTATCCCATATTAGTCATACTTGTTATTATTGTTACTTATTCAACCATTTCTTTATTCAATAATTATATTGATTACCAAAACGAAACTAAGTCCATGCGAACGATCCTGGATTACCACAACAAAACTATATTACGAACGAAAGGGTATACTTGCCCGTGTTTGTATTCTAATCCCTTGTTTTGTCAAACCTTGTTAATAAATTTAAGACTTGTGAAACGAACATCAGTGAGGTAAGGTGAATTAAACGTGTTTGGATTAGTTATGCTTTTGGAAGAGAAATGGTTTAAAAGTAAAGACGATTCTACACTAACACAGATTACACTACGACGAATTACGTTTTCACCCAACTAAGACAAAATAATAATAAAATAATCAAAAATTCTAAAAACTTACAAACTAATTTAAAATTACTTAAATAATTCAAAATGAAATTAAAAATAATTAAAAAAAATCCTAAATGGGCCTCAAACAACCCAAAACTAAAAACAGTCCAAAGTTAATGGGCTTTCTGACCCAATAACAAAAATTTAAGAAAAATGATTTGAAAAAAGCCCTATCGAATGTAAATTGAATTTTAAGAACAAAATTCTAAAGGCCCAAAAGCTGAAAACCAACTTATCACAGCTTAATAAGTAATAAGCTATCTATTGGGCCTTGATAAGCCCAATAAACAAAAGACTTATTGCCATAAGCTCTAATTAAGTAAACCTCAATCTTTTGGGATAACTAAGACACAACAAAAAGAAATTTTAAAAAGGGTGAATTAAATAAGCTGAAATAAGTAAAAATTAAAATCCACTAAATGCCAAAATAGTCGGATTTGAGCTTAAAGCAACCTTAAGACCTGATTTTTCTTGAAAAAGCTTGGAAATGTATTAACTAAGATAAAACAATGAGGAAAATACCAATAAGCCCACAACAATAAACTAGGGAGCTCAATAAGCACTTTTGAAAAAAAAATAAGTTTGAAAAGCTAATAAATTCTAAACCAATTTCAACCAAACTTTGAAAATCAAATATTAAGCTGTAATAGTAAGATTGATTACAAAACAAAAGTTGTGCAAAGAGAAATAAGCTAGGAATTGAAAAATAAGCTAAGTGAACAAATTTGAACAATTTTAAAGAAAGTCAACTAAAAATAAAAAGTTGGAAAATGAAAACACGACTTCTATAAGCTATGAAAAGTGCTTTGAAAGTGATTGTTTGGTGGTTTTGAGGAGTAAAACCATGTGTTGAAGGCAGTTGGCCTTTTTGGGGCAATAAGCCACCTATAAGCCAGTTTGGCTTATAGGGGTTGCAAAACAGTTCAACAACAACTAAAAGGCAACAAAGAACAAGTCACAAGCACAAATGAGCAGAAAGATAATGAAAACAAAAGACTTACTACCACAGCTATAGTGACTGATATGAAATGCAAAAAGGTGAATTTAAACAAGAAAATAAGCTGATTAAAAGCTGAGATACTGAAATCCTGACTAACACCTACCTAAACTACAAGCAATTTGAAAATTAATGCTAAAAACCTTAAAATGAAGCAGATAAACACTCTGATGTGATTGACTGGTTTTTAGCTCATATATGCATAAGTTAAGTCCACAGTTCAACACCAATGATCATCTAATACATAATAGCATATCAGATAAACTGAAAATATTAGACAACAAAGGACATAGTATCATCTGACACCATGAAATCAGATAACTATACAACTTAGGCAGATTCAAAAAGAACATGCAAAGTTGAATTTTAACACTACAGGCATTAATTAAACAGCTGAAATACACTATATTATACTTAGTTAAGTTGTGCAGGCACTAATTAGCTAAGTCTTTGTGTCACCCAAGCTATAACTAACCAATACCAAACACCTCTTTATGGACTGAATACAAAATTTTAGCAAGCAAATTCAATGTTAAACTAAAGTTGACTAAGAACTAAGCATTACCAACTAAACTAAGCAGAAACAAATGACATTAGACACCTAACTTAAGATCATAAGCAATTTCTAAGCGAATACCATAGAGCATAATTTTAAGCAAAAAAAGGAAACAAAGTTTGAGTTTAAACTTACAACTTCTAACCTACATCCAGGCCAGAAGAGCAGTGATGGAAAACCTAATGAGCTTTTCAGTGGCTTAGGAGCTTATGGAAATGGGTTTGTGAACAAATCAACTTACAAGATCTACACCGTTAGATGCACTTGTACCTAAAACACTATGAAACAAGAAACACACTGCTTGTTATACAAGCTAATAAGCTAGCTTGGTTGTCAAGCCAAGTAGCTTATAGCTTCTATTACAGTGAAAAAGCAAAAACTTGAAAAACTGGTTTTTTTTTCTTTTGAAAATGAAACTTGGAATCACAGATTTTTTGTAAGGAAAAGTAAAGATGAACAAGAAATGTTAACAATAAGTTATAAACTAAGCTTACTTGCTTGTGTTGTATAACATATTAGATCTCAAAAATTGAACAAAGTTTTGAAGAGTTTTTGGTAAACTGAAAAGTAAATTAACTCAGATTTAAACAAACTTTGCACAAAATCTAGCCTAAATCATTCATACGAACCTCACTCGCATTCTACAACATTAGAGAGAAAATTAAAACACATTCTAATTCATTTGAACATCTAACCTAAATCATTATTTTTTTTTCATAAAATTAAATATAAAAATAATTTATATAAAAAATAACAACAATAAATTAAAAATTAAATATAAATAAATGCAGTAAAAATGAAAAATATTAAAAAAATTACCACTAGGAGAAAGCGGCGTTGGTCCTATATAAGTACGAACCATCTCGATGCGTTGATTATTTTCTATGATTCGATATGATTCAGTAGATTTTTCCGTCTAGATCGGGTGGAATTGAATGATTTTTGTGCGACTGAAGTGTGTGTTTTTTATGCGTTTAATAATGTGTGAAGTGTGTGTGAAAGTGATCGGTTTTTAATTAATTGGGCGCGCATACAGATTTCATTATTTACGACATTGACCCCAAAAGTTTTACAATTTACAAAAAAGACACTATTTTTTTTATCAAATTAGATCATTTTGATCCAAAGGTTAGGATTTCATCCTATTTATTTTATTATAACATTTCTTAGAATAATCTCACCCTTTATATCATATTATAAATATAATAAGTTTAAAAAAAGATGATACATGAAAAATAAAATAAAAATTATCGTTAAATGTAAAAATTTTTCAATTCTATATAAAATTAATTTAAATAAAGAGCACCTTCAACCATCTCGTTTAGCATTATCATGTTTTTGCGCTTGCTTTTGCGAGGGCTTACTACCAGGGCCCTGTCTATGAACAGGGTCGATTAAAATGAAAAAGCAGCAATATGTCTCAAGACGAAAACTTACTGCGAAGAGAGACTAAGGGCATGTTTGGTAGAGAGAAATGGAATGAGAGAAATAAAGTTGGGTTTATATCTCTGGTTTGGTATAGAGAAATAAAAAAAAAGTGGAGAATTGAAGAGAAATGGGTGGAGAGTTGGAGAGAGTTATTTGTTATAGTTTATTTTCCTTGTTTTTTTTTAGAGAATTAAGAGAAATGAAAATTTTTTTGTAAAAATATTCTTTTTAAAATTTTAATTGTTTTCTTTGTAATTTTTTTTGGATAACTTTAAAAATAATTTTTATTTTAGATTTATGAAAACAAATTACTTGCAATATCTAGTGCTAATAAAATTTAAAATATTATTTTTTGTGATATTACAGTATTTTTATATTTATCTGTTTTTTAAAAATAAAAAAATAATTTTCGTGATTATTTTTAATTTCAATTCTTTGGCGTAACCAAACAGTGAAAATTAATAAATTTCTCAATTAGTCTTATTTCTCTGATATTTAATTCTTTGATTTATTTCTTATCACTGAAATTCTCTCTATTAAACGTGTTCTAAGAGTGACCATGAAGAAATTAAATAATGGTGATCATAGCAATCAAATTTCATCGTCCTGGGTCAGGTCAGATTTTTCGCGATTTGTTATGGCTGTTTCTTCATATTACTATACTAGTTGTAGTAGTTTATATGTTAATCCATGGTTTTGTAAGAGATTGATGATAATTGTAGATTAAAAGTTTAAAAGCTTAATTATTGTCAAACCAAAGCTAAGAACTTACCTGTGTGTATAAGCAAGGAAACTGTTGATCCCCTGTGTGGTTTTATAAGTACGTGAAATTTATTGGGTCGCACACAGGGTAAAAAGTGTCACAGCAACTCTTGGATAATGTTATATTGGGCTTATATAATGTTATATAAGCCATTTATGGCTTATATATAATAAGCTTATAAGCTTTACTTAAGTGTTTGGTTTTGCTTATATAGTTAATAAGATAAAATGACAAAAAAAAGTACATAAAAAATAAAAAAGATGTACTAATTATTAAATGAGGATATAAATGTCTTTTCATATAATATTCTTATATAAGTCCACCTATCCTTATATAAGCCATAAATTCTTGGCTTACCAAAACCTTCTTATATAAGCTTATAAGCCTACTTATATAAGCTTAATCAAACACTTGATTTTGACTTATAAGCTTATATAAGCTAATAAGCTTATAAGCCCACTATATAAGCTAAAACAAACGCCCCTTACTACAATACTCGTTATCTTCATTTTAGCTTTCTACATATTACAATATCCTATTGCTTTTCACAGATTAACTTACTAAATTAATATACACATTTCTATTTGTTATGTATATGTTGCGGCGTTGTTGAGGACCCAAGACTTAACAAGGGGCAATGCTTTTTCAAGATTTCTTTTTATACAAATTAAAACATGTTTAGAAGTTCATCCATATTATAATATGAAAGGACTTTATTACTAGATTTAGTCATAACAGAAGCTGTAAATTATTGAACATATAAGTTTTTTTAGTGTGAAAAGGTGATTAGTATAGATTTCGGCGTTCCTTTTGCTGAAAGACCCCTGCTGTCATAAACAGGACTATTTGCTTCAACTCGAAGAGCACAACTCAAGAGACTCTCCGTGTTATGAAGTCGTTTCCATCGGCTTTAGTTTAGTTAATGCTACAACATTGATTCTGAATCTACTGGAGTGAAGGTTTTTTTATGTTCTATATAAAGCACACACATATTACAAATATTTTACAGTTATACACAGTAAAACCAAATATAGCAGTATTAAGCAGAAGCAGAATAGCAATATTGAACACAAATATATAATTTTAGATAATAGATATTCCGTGTTACTTGCATTGCTAAGGGGTTATGCGCACGGATTCTCTTCCCCTCTTCATCTTGGCAACTCTCACTACCACTGCAACATATCCATGGTGACCTCAACAAACATGTAGAGCTTCTGTCTCCATTGCTTCTTGAGCAACAACACTCCAATAACACCCCAAAATCCTGTTGCATAACCACACACTATGGTCAAGTAAAACCATACATTCTTAGGCTCATTATTATCATCATCGTTTATGTTCTTTCTCATTGGATCTTCATGATTGGAGCAATCCTTTGGGAGTGGCGCACCACATAGATCATTGTTACCAGCGTATATAGAAGGTTGATCACTAAGAGTCTGCAATTGATTTCCTGTTGGAATTCGTCCTGGCAAATTGTTGCTTGACAAATTCAAATGGCTCAAAAAATTCAAAGCTGATAGGCTTGGAGGGATCATCCCTATCAGCTCGTTTCCTGAAAAATCAGGAGAATTTTGCGCCTTCATGTTTCCAATGTTTTCTGGTATACCCCCACTGAGACGATTATTAGACAAACTAAGACCAACTAATGCAGAAAGTTTCGACAGCTCTACAGGTATTTTTCCTGTTAGCTTATTGCTTGAAAGGTCCATGTTGATGACGAATCGCAATGTTGTTTTATACTCAAGTGCAGTACCTTTCAGGACCTGCATCACATTCTCGTCAGAATCGGCACAATTTCCAGTATGAACCTCCATGTTACTATCTTTGACCATAAAATTCAACTCTCCCAAACAATGAGGAATGGACCCTGTTAAGTTATTGTGTGCCAGATCTAAAATGTGAAGATCCGATAATTTGCACAAAGATGTAGGAATTATTCCAGTGAAGTTGTTATTATGTAGTCTTAGAACCATCAACATTGTAAGGTTTTCTCCAATCCATTCGGGTATGTTTCCAAAGAGATAATTATCACCCAAATCTAAGATACTTGGTCCAAAATTTTCCAACTCTCGAGGAAGCTCTCCTATAAAGAGGTTATCATTCAAGTTTAGCCACGATAGCATTGGAATACGACCTAAAGATCTTGGGAGGACACCAGACAATCCATTTGAGCTTAACATCACCTTTTGCAAGTATTGCAGATTATCCAGACAGTCGGGTAATTTCCCTGTTAGCCTATTTTTCGAGATATCAAGAGCTTCCAAGCTATCCCACCTGCAAATTAACCTCGGAATTGACCCGTTGAAAAGGTTATTCTGCAAAAGTAATGTATCAGTGTTAATGCCATGTTTATAACCGGTAGCTTCACCAAAAGGAAGGTTTGTCAAAGGTCCAGTGAGTTTGTTGTGAGAGAGATCTAAAAGAGGAATAATCGTCATCCTCTTCAACCATCTGGGCAAAGGTCCAGAAATGCTAGTATTGGACAGCACTAACTCATCAAGTTCCCTTTGAGTTTGAAACCACTGTGGCAATTCATCTGCAATCTTGCAAGAACCAAGTCGAATGACCCTTAACTGGAAAGGAGGTAGCCATTGACGTGAAATGTTGAATATCAACTTAAAATTAGAAGTTGCATCTAAGTATTTCAACATCGAGAGGTTAGCAAAATGGGCTTCAGAAACTACTCCTTCAAAAGAGTTATTAGCAACATCAAGAAAATAGAGTTTACTGAGTTGCCCAATTGAAGTTGGAATCGTTCCATTTAACAAATTTGAAGATACCAAAAGTTCTTGCAATGGAGCAAGTCTAAATATAAATGTGGGAATGGGACCACTTAGCTGGTTTACAGACAGGTCGAATTCTTCCAACAATCTTAAATTTCCCAAAGCATCAGGGATTGGACCTGTCAATCTGTTCGAAGCAAGATCTAAGCTTATTAATTTGGTCAGTCTTCCGAGAGATTGCGGAATGGAACCCATCAGATAATTCCCACGAAGATGCAACAGCTCCAAAGCGTAATGGGAACATCCAGACATGTTCGTCGACGGGCCAACCATTTCTTCTTCAAAATAATTGTGTGACGCAATTAATTCTTTGAGGAGACACTGTCTCCATATACCACCATGCTTAATATTCCGAAACTTATTATAAGAAATGTCAAGCTTAAGAAGCTTAGGCATGATAGGAACTGATGCATTCAAATTGTTTCCTGAAAGATCAAGGTATAATAGGGAACTCATGTTTTTTATGAAAGATGGAAATCCGCCTTCGAATTCGTTCCCGCCAAGATCCAGGTGTTTGATGTCGGGAAGTGTTCTACTCACATTAAGGTGTGTCCTAAGATCAAAATTAGAAAGACCACATTCAGGCGCAACTAATTCTATTAGCGAAGGAATCCTGTAAAACACCATGTCAATATTCCGGATCCCACCAAGACTCACTCCATGCAAGTTGAGATGCTCGAGTGATAAAAGACCAGAAACCCATACCATATCATCTGCTATCAGATTAGAAGATTGATCTGTGAGATCCAAAACCTTCAAATTAGTAAGGTTCCCAATATTATGGGGGAGTACACCACTGAAACGTGCATTAGATAGGTTGAGATAACTCAGTTTATCTAATGATCCAATGAATTCAGGGATCTGACTTCCTCGAAAATCATTCCCGCTCAAGTCCAGATACTTCAAATGCCGCAACTCTGCCAAAGAAGAGTCCAAATCATCACCAGCCAAGTAGTTTACAAAAGCACCATTGTAAGCCATGCCATTTTGGATCATGTACATAAGAAAGGGAAAACCAAATTCTGATATATTTGCCTTTAAATCAAGCCCAATAACATTTCCACTGGAACGATCACAATAGACTCTTGTCCACCGACAACATTCATTGCCAACCCACGATGAGAGCATCTTGAAATCATCGGTGAGGGTGTGTTTGAACTTGAGAAGAGCTTGTGCCTCTTGTTCAGCGCAACCTAGTGTCATGTTTGCAGCACCCAAACACGTATATTTGGTTGTACCATAAAGAAAACATACAAAAATAAGGTGCAGCACCAAACCCCGCTGATTCCCCATGATTCTGTCCCAACTTAGCTCAAGTTTGTAACAAGATTGACATGGACAACATGTATTGACTTTGACTTTAATAGGGTTGACTTGTGGTCAAGTAATCTGAAGTCAAGAAAGTTAACTAATACAGTATAGGATTATGAGTTATATCAAATTTACTGCAACTGACCTCTTAGATTTAAGTCATTTCATAGAATTTTGATATGACATTGTATCAGAATGCAAGCAAATGTGTTATACCTTATCAATTCTAACAAACCTACTATGCAAGTGAACCGACTGCAGTTAAAATAGAGATTCTTTTATATAGGTTTGAGTGAGGGTATACATATGCATATTATCATATACTTTGCTTAGACATAATGACAGTCATACCATGGCAAAGGGTAGATGTGTTATCTTATCATTGCTGTCCTTTAATATCTATCGTTTAAACTAGCCTACCGTCACATTTTGAGCACCAAAACAAGTATATGTGGTTGCAACCCAAAAAAGCCTTTACCGTAAAGATATGTAACCCCAAACACCCAACTATCCCTCATAATTCAACCTCAACCCAGTTTAAGTGTTTACATCCCAGTCTAAGCATATTGCCATATTCAGTGAAGAACTTGCCTTGAGAAGCAGAGTATCTAGGTTCGTTCCCATTTGGTTCCTGGAAGCAAATTTGCATATAGGTGTGTTCACGGGGGGGCCTTCGGTTGTATTATTAGTCATTCCCGTTCCGTGCAAAGTATGTATGCTGTCAATATTTGTAACCATTATATTTAAGTTAAATTCAGATGATTGTTCAAATTTACTACTGTAGTAGGTTAGATTTTAATGAAACAATTCCTAGTGGTACACTAAATATGAGAAGTCTTCACACTGGGTTTCAAAGTCTAAAAATGATAATCTTAATTTCTAAATTTGATTGTGGCTTTTAATGGGTTAGAATAATGATTTAGAAAAACATGTATTGGCTTTGAATTTAATAAGGTTGACTTTTAATCTTCTGACACGAACAAAAGAGATAAAAAGATAGATAGATTATAGTAATGGGATAACCCAACCCTCCGATGGCTTATATTAGTGAGATAAACCGACTCCCCAATTGATTAATAAAATCAATACTTCATTATCATAAAACATAATCGAATAACAGCCTTAATATCCTCTATAAACTAAATATATAACTAATATTACTAAGAACTCCAGGATCGTATCAATACTCCCGCCCTCAAAAAACACCTTGTTCTAAAGGTGTTGGTATCTTGCCTGATGTGATTCCGGGATCTCACGTTCTTCGTTTTATCCCCTTTGTGCTCTTCAAGAGCAAGCAATAGGCTTGGTATATGTTTTTGAGCTTTCTTGTGCAGACTCGTACTTCTTCATGTGAAATCCACTGCCAAGCGAGGTACCCAGCTTTATAGGTTTTCTGGTTCGGACACGTGCCACCACAAACTTATTCCAAAACAGCCTTGCCTTGATCTTCCTGTTAGGAATCCATTGATTTAGTTGGACCCCTAAAGAATCTGTACCGTCTTGCTTCTTTTCCATGGCCTCTGAATCTGACCCAAGACGAACATCTCCACCACATTTTTCTACATCTCCACCACATTTTTCTGTTGTGGCAAGTTGTGTTGGAAACCTTACAATTGCCTCATCAGAACATGGAACCACCAAGTGTTCTTCAGGTGTTGATTCATCGAAACAATCTTTAGTGACAAAGATTTGTGATGTAGCATTTGATGTTATATCTTGGGTGCCTCCTGAGCTCTTTTAAGATCACGCCACTTCTCCCTTTCTTCAACCTTTTTAGCGCGACCTATTGATATCGCGTACTTCTTCAATAGATCTATCATCTCTTCATATCTACGGAGTGATTCTTCATGTCTACGTGTCTAAGGGCTGATTCTTCATGTTTACGGGCTGATTTAGCTTGATGCTCTTTCATCGTAGCTGACCATGAGTCCATTGATACTCAAAATCAAAAGAAGATTTGACCTTTTTTATCAACAGTTTGGTGAAGAGTGTTTTCTGGTGGTGAATTGTGATTCGGATGAATAGTGTTCTGATGAACAGTAAAAAAAATTCTTTGGAAACCCTAGAATCCAAAGAGCTCTGATACCAACTGATACGAACCGGATCGATAAAAGAGATAACATGCTAGATAGATTATATTAATGGGATACCTGACCCCCCGATGGCTTATATTAGTGAGTAAACCGACTCCCCAATTGATTAATAAAATCAATACTTCATTATCATAAAACATAATCGAATAACAGCCCTATAATAGAAGGATAACTTGTTCAATAAGAAAATACAATAAAAGGTAAGTAAATAAACTAAATATATAATTAATATTACTAAGAGTAAGAACTCCAGGATAGTATCATCTTCTTAAGTCTTTAAAGTCAAGAAAGTAATGAGTTAATTGGATCTAAACCTTGTCGATTTTGAACAAACAGTATAGGTAGACCTTGATATGTGATATTCCGCTTAGGCTTTACGAGTATCACATACTTGGCAGTTGGCACACTATTGCTGGTGGAGCTAGCACCGGTCGTCCAAGAATGTTAAGAGTATCGACTTAAACGTTAATCAAAACCAAACATCCCAAAAGCCAAAACAAAAACACAAACCCACGACTTGCATCTCATAAAATTACACACCCTCTATTGTCTCCCATGATAACAAAAACCTTATTTTTATCACAATCCTCCATTTAACTAAATCTCACCAACTAAAAATATTGGATTTCTCAGATCAAATAACATAATATATTTCTTGATTTTTTTTCATAGATAAACACATCTTTAAAGACCCCGAAAATTGAAATTCGGGAGAAAAGTCTGAGAAAGGGTTTTAAAAAGTGAAATTTGGGGGGAAAATCTGATTAGAAAAAAGGCGAAGAGATGCGATTTTAAGGTCTATCTATATGGAGATGCAATTTGGTGCTACATTTGCTTCGACAAAAAGCCACCACGGAAAAATACCCTCATGAATGACATCAAATTTTCTCTTTTTCTTGGATTGTTAATAGCTCCAAAACCTTTAGGCCTTTATGACTTGATTGGCTAAATGACCTTATCAACTTGCTAGTTTAATAAAATCAAACATAGTTTGCATGTAGTGAGCTCCTTAGCTCTTTATTTCAACAAGTTTAACTCCAACTTTAGTGCAGTCATATATATAAGTTGCAAATATTATAAGTTCAATATGTTTGTAAGAAATAGTTTTGTTTCAAAAAATCAAACATCAAACATGTAGAAATAAGCTCACTACCTGCTAATTAAAATCTGCTTATATTGGGTACCTGTAGATTGGGCCCTTTGAAACGCCTAGGCAAACGCCAATCACGTTCCAAAATATGTTTGTAATTAATCATAATCGAACTTCACAGGTTTTGGTTTATGCAGGGTGTTTGGATGCGTGTATAACAGAAAACAAGTAAGAACAACAATGTAATAGACACTGGAATTGAATTTATGAATTGTGATATCATCCAAGTGTTACAATAATCCTATCCTTATATACTTATCTAAACGTTGTATCGTTTAGATAACAACACAACCATTAACTGTATAACTGCCACTTTCATACCGTTTCTATGAAACGTTTTGTTTGGCTGTGGACTTTGACCCGACCCATACTTACACTAATATTCTGTTTTTGACCCACTAATTATCCTATTACAATACATAAGTACCTTTAACAAATACAACGTATTATAAAGTGCAACATTCTCCCTCCTAATACTTGTATTGTTAATCCTGCAGTTCTTCTTGGTTTTCTTCATGCTATGATGACCAAACTGTCATCACTTTCAGTGTCTTCATTTGCTGTCCCTTCTTCCTCGTTGCCATCCGTCTTGATATTTTCCTTCGCGATTCCTGCTTGAGTTTCATTTGGTATCCCTTCTACTTCAGCAATTGTTCCTGCAAAATCCTGTGGTGCCTTCCCGCCCACAAATCCTGGCCTTCCCTGCTTCAACCTCTTTGCTTCCTCGTAGTATATCTTTACCATACTAATAAACTCCTTATAGCATTCCTTGATCGCTTCCTTATCATCCATTGTCAAACCCAACATACTTGCAACATCATTCCAAAGATTATTGAACTCCACGTTCATATAACCGCCCAAGTCATCAACTAACTTGTATAGGCCTAGCAAATCTATCTCGGTTTCCCCAATAACCGGTGGTAACCGTCCTACTGCTTCTTGTTCTAAGTAGCCCAAGTAAAACCATTCTAACATCTCTAAGAACTTCTTCTTCAACACATCCCAATTTGTATACACTAATTTATCTATCTTGATTAAATCTAAAAAAGATAAAAACCTTGGAAACGTATTTACCTTCATTGTGTATAACGTTCCGTTCATGCTCATGTAGTGGTCATCTATGTAGTCATATTCGTCGTCTGAAACCAACTTGAGATCATCTATCCCTTTCACCAAAGTACAACTCTCCTTCGGGTCTATCGAATCAAAGTACTTCTCCATGTACTCGTTATGATCTTCAATTACCTTTGAAGATTTCTCACAATCCATACCACTTTCAATTTCCATGTCAACCGTACCCTTTTCATCATCGAACATGTACTTAACCGTACATCTATTTCCATCATGAGTAACCAAAAATCCTTGGTTCTCTAAACGTTCCTTGCTTAAAACGTTCATAGTGATTTCGGGTGTATAATAAACATTCGGTATTATTAACGTACCTTCTTTCGTTTCCACATATGCTTCTCCAATGCCGTAAGAGAATATGAATTTTCTCTCGTCTTCCTCAACGTCTAGCATCTTGAAACCTTCCTTCAATCGCTTGAATAGCGATCTAACCGGTGACATATGGTTCTCGTATGCGCTGCCCACATACCATATCTTGTTCCAATTTCCCAAGTCCGATCCTTCTATCATGTAGTCCGTCTTAACATGAACGATTTCTGGATATTTGACTTGCTCTTCAACGTCTTTTGCCTTAGACGTCTCCCCTTTGTTCTTGTTGTTCTTATTGGGACACTTCCAATACACGTGCCCTCTGATTCTGCAAATGTAACATCTCGCCCGTTTTTCCTTCTTGGTTGCACTGGTGGTGTTCAACCGTTTGAACGCCGCACATAAACTTGATGTGTTGAATGCCTCTGCTTCTTCCAAAGTATTCCTGAGAATACCCTTTCCTTTTTCTGATAAGTGTCTTCTTCGATTGTTCTTGGGAACAATCTCTGTCGTTCCATTCGTCAATGAATAACGCATCTCAAAATCATTCAGGTTTAACCGAATCTGCTTCTCCCATGGTTTGAACCGTCGGCTCTGATGCCACTGTAGATTGGGCCCTTTGAAACGCCTAGGCAAACGCCTATCACGTTCCAAAATATGTTTGTAAATAATCATAATCGAACTTCACAGGTTTTGGTTTATGCAGGGTGTTTGGATGCGTGTATAACAGAAAACAAGTAAGAACAACAATGTAATAGAACACTGGAATTGAATTTATGAATTGTGATATCATCCAAGTGTTACAATAATCCTATCCTTATATACTTATCTAAACGTTGTATCGTTTAGATAACAACACAACCATTAACTGTATAACTGCCACTTTCATACCGTTTCTATGAAACGTTTTGTTTGGCTGTGGACTTCGACCCGACCCATACTTACACTAATATTCTGTTTTTGACCCACTAATTATCCTATTACAATACATAAGTACCTTTAACAAATACAACGTATTATAAAGTGCAACATTCTCCCTCCTAATACTTGTATTGTTAATCCTGCAGTTCTTCTTGGTTTTCTTCATGCTATGATGACCAAACTGTCATCACTTTCAGTGTCTTCATTTGCTGTCCCTTCTTCCTCGTTGCCATCCGTCTTGATATTTTCCTTCGCGATTCCTGCTTGAGTTTCATTTGGTATCCCTTCTACTTCAACAATTGTTCCTGCAAAATCCTGTGGTGCCTTCCCGCCCACAAATCCTGGCCTTCCCTGCTTCAACCTCTTTGCTTCCTCGTAGTATATCTTTACCATACTAACAAACTCCTTATAGCATTCCTTGATCGCTTCCTTATCATCCATTGTCAAACCCAACATACTTGCAACATCATTCCAAAGATTATTGAACTCCACGTTCATATAACCGCCCAAGTCATCAACTAACTTGTATAGGCCTAGCAAATCTATCTCGGTTTCCCCAATAACCGGTGGTAACCGTCCTACTGCTTCTTGTTCTAAGTAGCCCAAGTAAAACCATTCTAACATCTCTAAGAACTTCTTCTTCAACACATCCCAATTTGTATACACTAATTTATCTATCTTGATTAAATCTAAAAAAGATAAAAACCTTGGAAACGTATTTACCTTCATTGTGTATAACGTTCCGTTCATGCTCATGTAGTGGTCATCTATGTAGTCATATTCGTCGTCTGAAACCAACTTGAGATCATCTATCCCTTTCACCAAAGTACAACTCTCCTTCGGGTCTATCGAATCAAAGTACTTCTCCATGTACTCGTTATGATCTTCAATTACCTTTGAAGATTTCTCACAATCCATACCACTTTCAATTTCCATGTCAACCGTACCCTTTTCATCATCGAACATGTACTTAACCGTACATCTATTTCCATCATGAGTAACCAAAAATCCTTGGTTCTCTAAACGTTCCTTGCTTAAAACGTTCATAGTGATTTCGGGTGTATAATAAACATTCGGTATTATTAACGTACCTTCTTTCGTTTCCACATATGCTTCTCCAATGCCGTAAGAGAATATGAATTTTCTCTCGTCTTCCTCAACGTCTAGCATCTTGAAACCTTCCTTCAATCGCTTGAATAGCGATCTAACCGGTGACATATGGTTCTCGTATGCGCTGCCCACATACCATATCTTGTTCCAATTTCCCAAGTCCGATCCTTCTATCATGTAGTCCGTCTTAACATGAACGATTTCTGGATATTTGACTTGCTCTTCAACGTCTTTTGCCTTAGACGTCTCCCCTTTGTTCTTGTTGTTCTTATTGGGACACTTCCAATACACGTGCCCTCTGATTCTGCAAATGTAACATCTCGCCCGTTTTTCCTTCTTGGTTGCACTGGTGGTGTTCAACCGTTTGAACGCCGCACATAAACTTGATGTGTTGAATGCCTCTGCTTCTTCCAAAGTATTCCTGAGAATACCCTTTCCTTTTTCTGATAAGTGTCTTCTTCGATTGTTCTTGGGAACAATCTCTGCCGTTCCATTCGTCAATGAATAACGCATCTCAAAATCATTCAGGTTTAACCGAATCTGCTTCTCCCATGGTTTGAACCGTCGGCTCTGATGCCACTGTAGATTGGGCCCTTTGAAACGCCTAGGCAAACGCCTATCACGTTCCAAAATATGTTTGTAAATAATCATAATCGAACTTCACAGGTTTTGGTTTATGCAGGGTGTTTGGATGCGTGTATAACAGAAAACAAGTAAGAACAACAATGTAATAGAACACTGGAATTGAATTTATGAATTGTGATATCATCCAAGTGTTACAATAATCCTATCCTTATATACTTATCTAAACGTTGTATCGTTTAGATAACAACACAACCATTAACTGTATAACTGCCACTTTCATACCGTTTCTATGAAACGTTTTGTTTGGCTGTGGACTTCGACCCGACCCATACTTACACTAATATTCTGTTTTTGACCCACTAATTATCCTATTACAATACATAAGTACCTTTAACAAATACAACGTATTATAAAGTGCAACATTCTCCCTCCTAATACTTGTATTGTTAATCCTGCAGTTCTTCTTGGTTTTCTTCATGCTATGATGACCAAACTGTCATCACTTTCAGTGTCTTCATTTGCTGTCCCTTCTTCCTCGTTGCCATCCGTCTTGATATTTTCCTTCGCGATTCCTGCTTGAGTTTCATTTGGTATCCCTTCTACTTCAACAATTGTTCCTGCAAAATCTTGTGGTGCCTTCCCGCCCACAAATCCTGGCCTTCCCTGCTTCAACCTCTTTGCTTCCTCGTAGTATATCTTTACCATACTAATAAACTCCTTATAGCATTCCTTGATCGCTTCCTTATCATCCATTGTCAAACCCAACATACTTGCAACATCATTCCAAAGATTATTGAACTCCACGTTCATATAACCGCCCAAGTCATCAACTAACTTGTATAGTCCTAGCAAATCTATCTCGGTTTCCCCAATAACCGGTGGTAACCGTCCTACTGCTTCTTGTTCTAAGTAGCCCAAGTAAAACCATTCTAACATCTCTAAGAACTTCTTCTTCAACACATCCCAATTTGTATACACTAATTTATCTATCTTGATTAAATCTAAAAAAGATAAAAACCTTGGAAACGTATTTACCTTCATTGTGTATAACGTTCCGTTCATGCTCATGTAGTGGTCATCTATGTAGTCATATTCGTCGTCTGAAACCAACTTGAGATCATCTATCCCTTTCACCAAAGTACAACTCTCCTTCGGGTCTATCGAATCAAAGTACTTCTCCATGTACTCGTTATGATCTTCAATTACCTTTGAAGATTTCTCACAATCCATACCACTTTCAATTTCCATGTCAACCGTACCCTTTTCATCATCGAACATGTACTTAACCGTACATCTATTTCCATCATGAGTAACCAAAAATCCTTGGTTCTCTAAACGTTCCTTGCTTAAAACGTTCATAGTGATTTCGGGTGTATAATAAACATTCGGTATTATTAACGTACCTTCTTTCGTTTCCACATATGCTTCTCCAATGCCGTAAGAGAATATGAATTTTCTCTCGTCTTCCTCAACGTCTAGCATCTTGAAACCTTCCTTCAATCGCTTGAATAGCGATCTAACCGGTGACATATGGTTCTCGTATGCGCTGCCCACATACCATATCTTGTTCCAATTTCCCAAGTCCGATCCTTCTATCATGTAGTCCGTCTTAACATGAACGATTTCTGGATATTTGACTTGCTCTTCAACGTCTTTTGCCTTAGACGTCTCCCCTTTGTTCTTGTTGTTCTTATTGGGACACTTCCAATACACGTGCCCTCTGATTCTGCAAATGTAACATCTCGCCCGTTTTTCCTTCTTGGTTGCACTGGTGGTGTTCAACCGTTTGAACGCCGCACATAAACTTGATGTGTTGAATGCCTCTGCTTCTTCCAAAGTATTCCTGAGAATACCCTTTCCTTTTTCTGATAAGTGTCTTCTTCGATTGTTCTTGGGAACAATCTCTGCCGTTCCATTCGTCAATGAATAACGCATCTCAAAATCATTCAGGTTTAACCGAATCTGCTTCTCCCATGGTTTGAACCGTCGGCTCTGATGCCACTGTAGATTGGGCCCTTTGAAACGCCTATCACGTTCCAAAATATGTTTGTAAATAATCATAATCGAACTTCACAGGTTTTGGTTTATGCAGGGTGTTTGGATGCGTGTATAACAGAAAACAAGTAAGAACAACAATGTAATAGAACACTGGAATTGAATTTATGAATTGTGATATCATCCAAGTGTTACAATAATCCTATCCTTATATACTTATCTAAACGTTGTATCGTTTAGATAACAACACAACCATTAACTGTATAACTGCCACTTTCATACCGTTTCTATGAAACGTTTTGTTTGGCTGTGGACTTCGACCCGACCCATACTTACACTAATATTCTGTTTTTGACCCACTAATTATCCTATTACAATACATAAGTACCTTTAACAAATACAACGTATTATAAAGTGCAACATTCTCCCCCCTAATACTTGTATTGTTAATCCTGCAGTTCTTCTTGGTTTTCTTCATGCTATGATGACCAAACTGTCATCACTTTCAGTGTCTTCATTTGCTGTCCCTTCTTCCTCGTTGCCATCCGTCTTGATATTTTCCTTCGCGATTCCTGCTTGAGTTTCATTTGGTATCCCTTCTACTTCAACAATTGTTCCTGCAAAATCCTGTGGTGCCTTCCCGCCCACAAATCCTGGCCTTCCCTGCTTCAACCTCTTTGCTTCCTCGTAGTATATCTTTACCATACTAATAAACTCCTTATAGCATTCCTTGATCGCTTCCTTATCATCCATTGTCAAACCCAACATACTTGCAACATCATTCCAAAGATTATTGAACTCCACGTTCATATAACCGCCCAAGTCATCAACTAACTTGTATAGGCCTAGCAAATCTATCTCGGTTTCCCCAATAACCGGTGGTAACCGTCCTACTGCTTCTTGTTCTAAGTAGCCCAAGTAAAACCATTCTAACATCTCTAAGAACTTCTTCTTCAACACATCCCAATTTGTATACACTAATTTATCTATCTTGATTAAATCTAAAAAAGATAAAAACCTTGGAAACGTATTTACCTTCATTGTGTATAACGTTCCGTTCATGCTCATGTAGTGGTCATCTATGTAGTCATATTCGTCATCTGAAACCAACTTGAGATCATCTATCCCTTTCACCAAAGTACAACTCTCCTTCGGGTCTATCGAATCAAAGTACTTCTCCATGTACTCGTTATGATCTTCAATTACCTTTGAAGATTTCTCACAATCCATACCACTTTCAATTTCCATGTCAACCGTACCCTTTTCATCATCGAACATGTACTTAACCGTACATCTATTTCCATCATGAGTAACCAAAAATCCTTGGTTCTCTAAACGTTCCTTGCTTAAAACGTTCATAGTGATTTCGGGTGTATAATAAACATTCGGTATTATTAACGTACCTTCTTTCGTTTCCACATATGCTTCTCCAATGCCGTAAGAGAATATGAATTTTCTCTCGTCTTCCTCAACGTCTAGCATCTTGAAACCTTCCTTCAATCGCTTGAATAGCGATCTAACCGGTGACATATGGTTCTCGTATGCGCTGCCCACATACCATATCTTGTTCCAATTTCCCAAGTCCGATCCTTCTATCATGTAGTCCGTCTTAACATGAACGATTTCTGGATATTTGACTTGCTCTTCAACGTCTTTTGCCTTAGACGTCTCCCATTTGTTCTTGTTGTTCTTATTGGGACACTTCCAATACACGTGCCCTCTAATTCTGCAAATGTAACATCTCGCCCGTTTTTCCTTCTTGGTTGCACTGGTGGTGTTCAACCGTTTGAACGCCGCACATAAACTTGATGTGTTGAATGCCTCTGCTTCTTCCAAAGTATTCCTGAGAATACCCTTTCCTTTTTCTGATAAGTGTCTTCTTCGATTGTTCTTGGGAACAATCTCTGCCGTTCCATTCGTCAATGAATAACGCATCTCAAAATCATTCGGGTTTAACCGAATCTGCTTCTCCCATGGTTTGAACCGTCGGCTCTGATGCCACTGTAGATTGGGCCCTTTGAAACGCCTAGGCAAACGCCAATCACGTTCCAAAATATGTTTGTAATTAATCATAATCGAACTTCACAGGTTTTGGTTTATGCAGGGTGTTTGGATGCGTGTATAACAGAAAACAAGTAAGAACAACAATGTAATAGAACACTGGAATTGAATTTATGAATTGTGATATCATCCAAGTGTTACAATAATCCTATCCTTATATACTTATCTAAACGTTGTATCGTTTAGATAACAACACAACCATTAACTGTATAACTGCCACTTTCATACCGTTTCTATGAAACGTTTTGTTTGGCTGTGGACTTTGACCCGACCCATACTTACACTAATATTCTGTTTTTGACCCACTAATTATCCTATTACAATACATAAGTACCTTTAACAAATACAACGTATTATAAAGTGCAACATTCTCCCTCCTAATACTTGTATTGTTAATCCTGCAGTTCTTCTTGGTTTTCTTCATGCTATGATGACCAAACTGTCATCACTTTCAGTGTCTTCATTTGCTGTCCCTTCTTCCTCGTTGCCATCCGTCTTGATATTTTCCTTCGCGATTCCTGCTTGAGTTTCATTTGGTATCCCTTCTACTTCAGCAATTGTTCCTGCCAAAGCCTGTGGTGCCTTCCCGCCCACAAATCCTGGCCTTCCCTGCTTCAACCTCTTTGCTTCCTCGTAGTATATCCTTACCATACTAATAAACTCCTTATAGCATTCCTTGATCGCTTCCTTATCATCCATTGTCAAACCCAACATACTTGCAACATCATTCCAAAGATTATTGAACTCCACGTTCATATAACCGCCCAAGTCATCAACTAACTTGTATAGGCCTAGCAAATCTATCTCGGTTTCCCCAATAACCGGTGGTAACCGTCCTACTGCTTCTTGTTCTAAGTAGCCCAAGTAAAACCATTCTAACATCTCTAAGAACTTCTTCTTCAACACTTCCCAATTTGTATACACTAATTTATCTATCTTGATTAAATCTAAGAAAGATAAAAACCTTGGAAACGTATTTACCTTCATTGTGTATAACGTTCCGTTCATGCTCATGTAGTGGTCATCTATGTAGTCATATTCGTCGTCTGAAACCAACTTGAGATCATCTATCCCTTTCACCAAAGTACAACTCTCCTTCGGGTCTATCGAATCAAAGTACTTCTCCATGTACTCGTTATGATCTTCAATTACCTTTGAAGATTTCTCACAATCCATACCACTTTCAATTTCCATGTCAACCGTACCCTTTTCATCATCGAACATGTACTTAACCGTACATCTATTTCCATCATGAGTAACCAAAAATCCTTGGTTCTCTAAACGTTCCTTGCTTAAAACGTTCATAGTGATTTCGGGTGTATAATAAACATTCGGTATTATTAACGTACCTTCTTTCGTTTCCACATATGCTTCTCCAATGCCGTAAGAGAATATGAATTTTCTCTCGTCTTCCTCAACGTCTAGCATCTTGAAACCTTCCTTCAATCGCTTGAATAGCGATCTAACCGGTGACATATGGTTCTCGTATGCGCTGCCCACATACCATATCTTGTTCCAATTTCCCAAGTCCGATCCTTCTATCATGTAGTCCGTCTTAACATGAACGATTTCTGGATATTTGACTTGCTCTTCAACGTCTTTTGCCTTAGTCGTCTCCCCTTTGTTCTTGTTGTTCTTATTGGGACACTTCCAATAAACGTGCCCTCTGATTCTGCAAATGTAACATCTCGCCCGTTTTTCCTTCTTGGTTGCACTGGTGGTGTTCAACCGTTTGAACGCCGCACATATACTTGATGTGTTGAATGCCTCTGCTTCTTCCAAAGTATTCCTGAGAATACCCTTTCCTTTTTCTGATAAGTGTCTTCTTCGATTGTTCTTGGGAACAATCTCTGCCGTTCCATTCGTCAATGAATAACGCATCTCAAAATCATTCAGGTTTAACCGAATCTGCTTCTCCCATGGTTTGAACCGTCGGCTCTGATGCCACTGTAGATTGGGCCCTTTGAAACGCCTAGGAAAACGCCAATCACGTTCCAAAATATGTTTGTAATTAATCATAATCGAACTTCACAGGTTTTGGTTTATGCAGGGTGTTTGGATGCGTGTATAACAGAAAACAAGTAAGAACAACAATGTAATAGAACACTGGAATTGAATTTATGAATTGTGATATCATCCAAGTGTTACAATAATCCTATCCTTATATACTTATCTAAACGTTGTATCGTTTAGATAACAACACAACCATTAACTGTATAACTGCCACTTTCATACCGTTTCTATGAAACGTTTTGTTTGGCTGTGGACTTTGACCCGACCCATACTTACACTAATATTCTGTTTTTGACCCACTAATTATCCTATTACAATACATAAGTACCTTTAACAAATACAACGTATTATAAAGTGCAACAGTACCATGGCTTCCGACACATTAGTGCTAATCCACGGGGTTTGAGTCCATCGCCACACATACTCAAACCAGGTAAAGCCCTCCCTTTTCAGGAGGTTGGTGTGAGTGGCTTGACCACTTCAAGGTTGTTTGCAAATAAAGGAATTGAACTTGAGACCTCACAAATAGACACAAATCCTTTTGCTAGTAGCCCACACCCTTAAGTGGTTAAAATTATTGTATCACCCTAAAAGAACAGATAATCATAATTAGATAAGGAAAAAAAAAATCAATCCCTAATAAACCCCTAAGACCAAATTATATCATATGATGATTCATTTTGATAAAACATTATAATATCTTACATAATTTCTTGGAATTATAAAAAGTAAAAAAAAGGGGTATCAAGGAATCAGCAAAATGGTTGCACATAATAAACATTCCGCAGGATCTATAGAGGTTCTCTACCTCTCTTCATTCTGGCAACTCTCACAGCAACTGCAACATGTATCTTGTCCATCACAACCTCATAAAACATGTAAAGCTTGTGTCTCCATCGCTTCTTGAGCAACAAGACTCCAATTACGCCCCCAAAACCGGTAGCAAAACCACACGCTATGTCCAAGTAAAACCACACTCTCTTAGGTTCATCAACTTCTTCATATTTTCCATTGCTTGTAGTTGTATGGTCTTCATTATTGGAGCAATTCTTCAGCAATGGAGCACCACATAGATCTCTATTACCAGCATATATTGATGGATCACCAAGGGTCTGCAGTTGATTCCCTGTTGGAATTCGCCCAGACAAGTTGTTGTTTGACAAATTCAGATAGCTCAAAAATGTCAAAGATGCCATGCTTGGAGGGATCATTCCGGTTAACTTGTTTACAGATAAATCGAGAGAATTTAACGCCTTCATGTTTCCAATGGAATCTGGAATGCCCCCACTGAGATTATTATGAGACAAATTGAGACCCACCAACATAGCAAGGGTTGTTAGCTCGTCTGGTATTTTTCCCACAAGTTTATTGCTGGAAAGGTCCATGTTGACGACAAATTGCAAGGTCGTTGTGTATTCTAGATCAACACCTTTTATGACCTGATGAATGTTTAGGTTGGAATCATATGTGCCATTATGAATTGATTCAACGCTACCTCTTATCATGCCACTTAACTTATTGAAACAACGAGGTATTTCTCCTGTTATGTTGTTCTGAGCAATATCCAAAATCTGAAGAGCATCCTTACGGCATAAAGATCGAGGAATACTTCCAGAAAAGTAATTTTTATGTAGTTTGAGAACTACTAGATGATAAAGGTGATCTCCAATCCATTTGGGTATGCTTCCAGATAATTGATTATCACCCAAATCTAGAACTCTTAAATCATAAAAAATTTCCAAGGAAATCGGAAGCTCTCCGCTCAAGCTATTGTTATTCAAGTTTAACCATGTCAGTGAATAAGACATATTGCCAAGGAAATTTGAAATAATCCCTGATAGCTCGTTTGAGTTGAATATCATTGCCTTCAAGTTTACGAGATTCCCTAGACAGCGAGGAATTTTCCCAGATAACCTATTTTTGGAAAGATCAAGAACTTCCAAGTGCCTCCACTTGCACAATGTCTCGGGAATTGGTCCACTGAAAAAGTTATTCTTCAGAAACATTGACCCTCGATAATAGGTGAAGCCAAACCCAGTTAAGGGTTTGCTTGTAGGAAGGTTTGTCAATGGCCCACTGAGTTGGTTGTGAGAGAGATCTAACAATTGAAACATTGACATCTTTTGCAGCCATTTAGGAAGATATCCGGAAATGCTTGAATTTGACATTGCTAGCACCCTAAGTTTCGTTTGAGTTCTTAACCACCAAGGAAATTCAGATGAAATATTGCATGAATTTAATCGAATTATTGTAAGTTGGAATGGAGGTATCCAATCACGTGAAATATTGAATGACAATTTTGGATTAAAAGATGCAAAAAAGTACTTTAGATTTGAAAGCTTAACAAAATGGGTTTCCGAAACTACACCTTCTAAAAAATTATTGGAGACATCTAAATATATAAGCTTGGTCAGTTGCCCCTTGGACGATGTAATTGTCCCATTCAACAAATTTGATGAAACAGAAAATTTTCGTAATGAAGCCAATCTACCTAGAGATGCCGGGATGGGACCGGTCAAGTTGTTGCATTCTAGACTTAACATTTCTAAATATATAAGTTTCCCTAGAGATAAAGGAATGAAACCTGTCAATTGATTGGCGTTTAGATACAAGACCTTCAAAGCCGTTAACTTTCCTATAGAGATAGGAATTGGGCCCATCAATTGGTTGTGTGCTAGATTTAATTCTTTTAAAGCTTTGAACTTTCCAAAAGATTCAGGAATCTGTAAACAATTTAATTCATTCCAACTCAAATCCAAAACCTCCATAGCATATTGGGAGCACTGAGATATATTGGTTGATGGACCAATCATTTCTCTTTGAATATGATTGTGATCAACCCTCAATAGCTTCAAATGACATTGTTTCCAAAGTTCAATATGGCTATAGTTATTATAGGAAAGTTTAAGTGTAAGAAGGCCAGACATGACAGGAACCCATGAATTTAGAAAGTTGTCGGAAAGATCGAGGGAGCTAAGTGAACTCATGTTCAGTAAAAAATGCGGGAACTCTCCGAATATAATGTTACCACTAAGATCTAGGTACTGAATATTTGAATGTTTACTTGTATTGACATGAATGCGAGACAAATGAGTATTTTGGAGGTTACAACTAGAAACATGTAACTCAGATACAAAAGGAGCTATATTGAGTAAAATTTCAAAACTATGTGGCTGACTGAGATCGTAATTTGAAAGATCAAGGGATACAAGGGAAGTCATGTTTCTTAAAAAGCTAGGGAAAGAATTATCTCCTGAGTAACACCAGCTAAGATCAAGGAGTTGGATATTGGCAAGCATACTACTAGAATTTAGCCGAGAAGGATCAACTTGGACTTCGAGATTTTCTGATTGTGACAAATGTAATTCTACTAACGAAGGCATATTCAAGTTGAGCAATTTGTCAAGATTATGTGTTTGGCTAAACTCTAATTGACTCAAGTCAAGATGCTTGAGAAATGAAAGGGCAGATAACCATGTAAAATCATCTGCCATAAGCGAATTGAAACCAAGATCAAGAACATTCAAATTAGAAAGGTTACCAAGGTGACGAGGAATATTACCACCGAAATTTGCTCGAGACAGATTGAGAAATCGAAGCTGTTTCAAGGATCCAATGAACTCGGGGATTTCGCTAAATTGGAAGTCATTGCTGCTTAAATCCATGTATTTCATATATTTTAACTCAGCCAAAGCAGAGTTTAATTCACTGCCTACTAAACTTCCAGCATCCAAGGAATCAACATCCTTAGAAAATTGTTCATCATAAAAATCATGCCTACTGTGAAAGTCAATACCATCCCAAGATATTGACCTAAGATGAAGGCTAACAACATGTCCGGTGACACCATCACAGCCGACTCCAAACCACTTGCAACAATCACTTCCAACCCAAGACGAGAGTCTGTTGTTGTAGTCTTTGACGCTATGTTTGAACTTCAGAAGAGCAAGCCTCTCTTTTTCAAAGCATCCCACAGTCACATTACCAGCACCCAAACAAGTCATTATAGTAGAAACAATGATGATGATTACAGAAAACCGGTAGAACAAAACGACCTTTGGTTTTCCCATGATCAAACTCGTTTAAGCTATAAAGAAAAGATTTTCTGTAGCTATGAATCAGTGTATATCGTATGCAAACACACTAAAGGTATATATACACACCTGTGACGTGTATGTGATTTGATATCGTCAAACACCAACAGCTAATCTTAAGAAAAGATTACCCACTAGGTCAATGTTAATCGAAAGCCTTCCCATCATCTTTAGAACTTTTTTGGCGAGAGGTCGGTGGTTTATTATTAGATAATAGTTGCAGTTCAAAAAGGGAACTTAATTGTACAAAATATGCTATAATTAAGAAGTCGACATTTCAAAACAAAAATTAAACTATATATAATGCTTATAATGGGTCAGTTAAAATACTTGCTCCAAGTCTCTTTTAGCAATCATGATGGAGTGTTTCTTACTTCTATTAATGCGCCTTTTGGAATAAAATTTCAGTCAATAGTACTGCAAGTTACAGGTGCCTAAATTGACCAGTTCTAGCAAAACAAACCAGCCAGTTAAGCATCATTTTAGTTGTTTTGCTGTAATGAGATAACCAAAGTTTAATTATTAGTGTGGTAAAAATAAGTTGATAACAATAAAGGGCTGTTTGTTTCGGCTTATATAGCCGGCTTATGGCTTATTTGATTTTGAGCTTTTATTTCACAAGTCACTTTTTGTGGCTTATTTTGAAACTTTATGGCTTATATAATTTTATTATGTCATAATGAACTTATATAAGCTGAAAAGTTTCAAAATAAGCCACCAAAAGTGAGCTTATGAAACATACGCTTAAACCAAAATAAGCCATAAGCCGGCTGTATAAGCCTAAACAAACACCCCCTATTTAATCTATTAAAACTCAAAATCCATTATCTTTTTAACATGTTGTGCGTGCATAATTTGAAACTTGAGCTTATTGATAAAATAATTTATAGACAAAATGATGGTAAAATGAATTGAATGAGTCTCTTTTCCGAGGTGGATTGATGATATTTGAAAGCTAGGAATGTGCTTAAAGTCATTACTAGAAAGGTTAATCTTCAGAAGGCTAGCTAGAAATGACAGGCACGGAAATGTTTAAGGACAATGAACATTAGACTACTCGTGCTTAATTTGCCTTCAAGTGATGAAGTTGAGGCTAAGATTCCACTGTTTGACTTGGTAATATACGGATCGAAATAAAGTTTGTATTCTGTGGCAGACAATGGATGTCATGTTCTCTAAAATAGTATGACACGAATCAAATTGATTAATTACTTTTATGAAAATTAAAACTCCATGAAGAATATGAAATACTTACAAAACCAAGACCTAAGCTTTTCCTAAAAGCCTAAAATATTAGGCTGATGACCCGAGTCGAATCTTGTTTACGACATATTTGTTTAAACAAACATTTTCTCATTCATATTTGTTTACACATAATATTTGTGTATTGATAAACCACTAAAAGATATTGTTAGAGAGATTGAGGTACCATATAGATGTATCATTGAGCTAGAGCAGACTAGCATAGTACATCAGATGAATAAACAGAGGAATATCAGAAACATCTCCTATTAAGTAAAATGATTTATAATTAAATTTACTTATAATACAAGTTTAGAGAATATATAATTTCTGATTATCTATACCTAACTCCTATCTTTGACGCTTATCTTCCTTTTTGCATCCTGTAAAAGTTCTTCACGATTGCAACGTGTATCTTGTCCGTGGTTACATCAACAAACTTGAAGAATTTGTGTCTCCATTGCTTCTTGAACAGCAAGAAACCAACAACACCCCAAAAGCCTATTGCTAAACCACACAATATGCCCAGATAAAACCATATATCAGGCTTATCATTTGATTCGGTTTCGCTCTTGCTTGTCGTTGTTGTTGTTGTTTTTGTTGTTGTTGGGTCTTTAGGATTTGAGCAATCTTTTGGCAGTGGAGCACCACATAGCCCACTATTACCAGCATATATTGATGGATCAGTAAGGGTTTGTAACTGATTTCCTGTAGGAACTCGTCCCGACAAGTTGTTGTGTGACAAATCCAAATAGCTCAAAAAAGTCAGAGATGCCATGCTTGCAGGGATCTTCCCACTCAATTGGTTTTCTGATAAATCGAGAGAATTTAATGCCTTCAGGTCTCCAATTCTATTTGGAATAGCACCACTGAGATGATTATTTGACAAATTGAGACCCACCAACAGAGAAAGTTTTGTTAGCTCTTGAGGTATCTCTCCCATAAGTCTATTACTTGAAAGATCCATGTTAATGAGATATTGCAATATTGATGAATATTCAAGATTAGCACCTTTTAGGACCTGAATTACACTTGCTTCAAGACCACGATCTAAGTCATCTATACCACCCAGTAGTCTAGCATCAGCCATGCTAGTTAGGTCTCCAAAACAACGTGGGATGGATCCTGTTAGGTTGTTGTATGCAACATCCAGAATATGAAGGAACGGTCTGTTGCACAAAGATGATGGAATGCTCCCTGTGAAGTTATTTCTATGCAATCTCAGAACTTTCAAATTCGAGTCTCCATTATCCCATTTGGGTATCTCCCCAGAGAATTTATTATTGCCGACATCTAAGACTCTTAAAAATGAATTGTTCCACAAACCTCCAGGGAGCTCTCCAGTGAAATAATTATCATTCAACTGATACCATATTGCACTATAATCACCAATAGAACTTGGAACCGTCCCAGACAACTCATTTGAACTAAGAATCATTACACGCAATGAAAAATTCCCAAAACACTCTGGAATTTTGCCGGTTAACTTATTTTTAGAAAGATCAAGAACCAACAAATCTGTCCTGTTGCACAATGAAACTGGAATCGACCCACTGAAAAGGTTATCTTGTAAAAGTAAAGAGCCATATCTCGAATAAACCCCAACAGGAAGGTTTGTTAAAGGTCCAGTTATTTGGTTGTGAGAGAGATCTAAGGTAGGAATAATAGGCATCGCCCGAAACCATGTGGGCAGAGATCCAGAAATGTTGGCATTCGACATCACTAACTCGTCAAGATTCAGTTGAGTCTGTAACCACTGCGGAAATTCATTTACAATCTCGCAAGAAGTGATACGAATGGTGTTCAGTTGAAATGGAGGCATCCACTCACGTGAGACATTGAATATCAGCTTTTGATTATAACTTATATCCAAGTAATTTAACATCGAGTGGTATGCAAAATGCGCTTCATAAACTACTCCTTCTAAGGAGTTGTTGGAGACATCTAAAGATACAAGTTTGGTGAGTTGCCCAATTGAAGTTGGAATCACCCCATCTAACATATTGGAAGACACTAAAAATGTTTGTAATGAAGCAAGTTTTCCTAGCGAGGAAGGGATAGAGCCTGTCAAGTGGTTAGATTGCAGAAGCAAATTTGTCAAATTTGTTAATCTTCCTAAGGATTCTGGAATCGAACCATTTAATTGGTTTTTAGATAGATTTAGTATGGTAAGCTGCCCAAGAAATGTAGGAATAGGACCACTTAACTGGTTTGAAGATAGATCTAACACTTGGAGTAACTTCAATCTCCCTAGAGATTCAGGGATTGGACCCGTCAATCTGTTTGATGCGAGACGAATGACTCGTAAATTCGCCAGTTTTCCTAATGATTCTAGAGATTCTGGAACTGGAATATCGAACTCTGATTGAAGGTTTCTTGCAACTGCGTTCCCGCTAAGTTCCAAGTGTTGGAGGTTAGGAAGAGTCATACTCAAATCATAATGAGGACCAAGATCAGAAAGAGGAACTCCGCAACCACTCAAACTTAACTCTTTTAATGAGGGGATCATATAAAGCACCATGCTTCGATTTCTTGCTTCACTAAGATCAACATTGGTCAAGACAAGACTTTCAAGTGATGTAAGGCCAGAAACCCATGCCATATCATCTGCCGCCAGCTGTAGGTCTGAGGCGCTGAGATCAAGAACCTTCAAATTGGAAAGATTTCCAATATGATGGGGAATATTGCCTGTAAAACCTGAATTAGAAAGATTGAGGTGACTCAGCTGCTTCAAGGATCCAATGAACTCAGGTATCTCTCCGTCAAAGTAATTCCCACTTAAGTCCAAGAAGTTCAAATGTTTAAGATGCCATAACTCTGCTAAAGAAGAGTTAAAATCATAACCAGAAATGAAGCGCTCATTAACGGGTGAGTCCTCCGGAAACATAGGGATATCCGAATGTGAATTATTCCCGTTAACACGAAGGCCTACAACATGAGTACTTCCCATGATAACATCACAGCGGACCCCTGTCCAGCTGCAACAATCATTGGCAACCCATGATGAGAGAAGGCCATAGCTATCGTCTAGAGTGTTTTTGAACTTGAGAAGGGCTTGGTGCTCTTGCTTAGAGCAACCATTGGTTGTTGAACCCAAGTTTAAAACCAAAAAAAGTATTGCATTCATGAAATGAATTCGTGAAGTCTTTGGATTCCCCATGAAAATCAGCCCTCCAACTTAAACAAACCAAGTTTTTGTTAATCCAAAAAATGAACATGTGAATGAGTTCTTTCAATTCGATGAAAAAGTTAACTAGATCATTGACTATTTCCTATACGGGCTCCACGCCATGAAAGACTTTTGAAGCCATTATGGCTACAGGTCAATGGACGATTTTTATCCACAAGATAGTCTTAGCCAACCAACTTCTTTAGTAATACGGAGTAATATATTATTGAACGTTGCCGTTTTTGAATTAAATTTTAAAGTTTTGATAGGAAGTTTATATATATGAAACAAGACTAGTTTTAATTTGATCGATACACTTTAAATTAATGTATCTTGATATATATGTTTTACATTACTTCTAATCATTTATTTTTATAAGGGCGTAAATATGAAAATAGATTAAGAGAAAATTATCAAAAGAGTCCTTTATTTTTAGGCAATTCTTCAAAAGGTCCAAAACACATGTCTTTCCTGATACGGTACATGACAACAAAGAATATAAGGCAGCAACCGTTCAGATTTTGACAAATGTCAAAAAATTAAGGCAATTCTGACAGACCAGTTGCCCTATATTCTTTGTTGCCCTGGACCGTATCGGGGAAAAAATTTTTAGCCTTTTTTGGAAAGAGAATAATGGGCAACAGACCTTTTTGATAATTTTCCCTATTTTAAAATGTGTCAATCAATTTGAGAAATGTGGAAATCAGCTCTCATAAAATAAATGATTTTTTTCTTCTTGAAAGTGATTTTTTCTGGACATTTTTTTATTTAGATATCTTAAATGTTAAAATATTATCAGGTCATGTGTTTCATTATTGAGTCAATTAGTCGAGTTATCGAGTTATAGGATTGACTATCAGTTCAACCCGTTCGAGTCACCGGGTCACAGGTTTGACCACCGAGTTAACCCGGTCGAGTCAACCCGGTCGAGTCATCGGTTCATGAAATTGAGCATCAGATCAAGCCAGGTCATGGGTCGCTAATTGGGTCAATTCGTCTGAGTCACCAGTTCACTTATACAATCACTAGGTCAACACAAATGAGTTGTCGGACTATCGGTTCAACCATCTCAAATCAATTAGTTTGTCGTTAATTATTTATCGTTAAATTGCAAAATATACACGAATACGTTGTTGCTCTGTGGCGATACGGACTCGACCCGCTCCTACCCACCCCGGGGCACCATAGCATGTCGGGTATAAAGGGGACATATATGGCTCGTTCATTTGCTCATGAACTCGCAGCTTCGCCAAAAGCTACGAAAAGGAGGAGGGGGGGGCTCGGTCGGGGAAAGGGAGAGTGGCCGAGTGGTCAAAAGCGACAGACACATATAGTTTGACCAAAAAAGTTTAGCTAGCATAATGCTTTGGGCCCAATTACCAGAGTTTTATTCTTGTCAAAGCTTTTGTTTTTCTTTTTATTCTTACAGTGACTAATTTTTTTATTTTTACAAAGTAAGTTTTCTTAAGTTCTCACATATTTATAACTCATTATGTTTTCTTATTCAGTCGAATTGCCTAGAATTACGAATTGAGTTATTTTAGAGACTGTTTTGCTCAAGATCAAAGACATTACAATTCTATCCATGATACGCATATCTCAATCAATTTCTTCACTTGCAGGTACTAGTGATGGCACCTTTAGTACTATTTCTCAAATAAGCATGTACATATCTACATGGAGCTGGAAGAAAGTATCGAGTTTCGTTATTGTTTTTAGCCCTTGAAGCATGGTATCATCATTGTGTTGACACTTTCATGTCATATTAGTTGTTGAACCCAAGTTTAAAACCAAAAAAAGTATTGCATTAATGAGATGAATTCGTGAAGTCTTTGGATTCCCCACGAAAATCAGCCCTCCAACTTAAACAAACAAAGTTTTTGTTAATCCAAAAAATGAACATGTGAATGACTTCTTTCAGTTCGATGAAAAAGTTAACTAACTACAGTAGATCATTGACTATTTCCTATACGAGTTGCACGCCATGGAAGACTTTTGAAGCCATTATGGCTACAGGTCAATGGACGATTTTTATCCACAAGATAATCTTAGCCAACAACTTCTTTACTACTAATATATTATTGAACGTTGCCGTTTTTGAATTAAATTATAAAGTTTTGATAGGAAGTTTATATATAGAGTTGAGTTATTTTGGATACTTTGTATCCTTTGGATAAAAATGATATAAGTGGACAAATCTGGGCCGTCCATCTCATCTCATCTAACTATCCATATTTAAAACAAACAAAAAAAGCGGAGGGGTAGTTTCGTCATTTCACTACCCCGCCCAAACCCTACATTACGTTTTTCTTATCATTTCAACCGTCATTTTTCATTTCACACACACACAAAACTCACACCTGAAACACACACACACCACCATCTTCCATCGGCGATATCATCTTCAAAACATAGATACGATCAAAAATCAACAACGAAGATGAAAGCGAAGCCGAAAAACGAGGTATCTTCCAAAAAACCCAGATCAAATGACGATAAAAACAAGGCAAAGAGGTATAAATCACAGATCCATCTTTTTTCTATGCTTTTTTAGCTTTTTAAATGCTTTTTAAGCTTTTTCTGAGCTTTTTCTTTGTTTTTATACTTTTTAATCTTTTCCTATGTTTTTTAAGCTATATCCATGATTTTTCTATGCTTTTTCTGTAATTTATGATGAATATAGTAGATCTAACATAAGAAACATCATTTGATAGTTTTAAGCGATTTTATGTTTAAATATTGCTTGCATGTGAATATAAGCATCTCGGTTCATCAAAAACATAAACAAAATAGATTTAAAAAGGTTGAGCAAAAATGGTTTCCCAAGTTGATAAAACATATATGATAAAAAAAAGTATAACATACATGATAAAACCTTATCATATATGATAAAACCTTATCATATATGATGAGTGAAATGCAATCAAAAGCAGTAGGATTGGAACATATATGATATTTTCGTAACATTTATGATACATCATATTTGATAGTTAATAAATGAGACATCATATAAGATAAAACCTTATCATATATGATTCATCATATTTCATAAGTTATGCATCATATATAGCATTAAACAGATGTAATTTTGTCTAACTTTACGCTTTTATTGTAGATAAACAACCTACAAAACCAATGATAAGGAGACAGAACAACCTCCTAAAGGAAACTTAGGTAAAACTGATGCAACTCAAAAAAAGTAAAAAAAAAAGAACAGAAAAGTAAAAATAAGTATCATATTTGATAAGTTTTTTTTATTTGCAGTTACTAGGAAAGTAATGAAAGTAAAAGCTCAAGCGTTTGAAAAAGCAAAACAAGACAAGGCCAAGGGCAAAGGTGTCACTGAAGCTGTCACTCAAGCCAAGGCCAAGGGCAAAGATGTTGTACCAAAGGGCAAAGCAAAAACGGCTGCGAAAACGAACAAAGTTGAAAAGCCAATAGAGAGTACACAAGATAAGAAAAATATACTACGTATCATATTATTTCATTAGAAAAAAACATATATTACTGAACAACTCTTTGATTTGTAAAAAATGTAGAAGAAAGTGGTACAGAGGAAGATGATGGTTCAGATGATGAGAGAATTAGCAGCGGGGAAGAATACATCGAAACACAAACTGACATAGAAGAACCTGACTCTCAACAACCCGAAGATGAGGAAGATGAAGAAGAGACAGAGGAGGGAGAATAGCCAGAGGGGGAAGACGAAAGTAACAATGAGGATGATGAAGATCATGAAGATGAAGAAACGGAATCTGAGAAAGAAGAGATGGTAAAAGATGTTTTGAAGAAAATAACAAAGATGAGCTTCATCAACCCTTCAGAAACATAAAAGAAGGATAAAAAGGATGTAAAGAGAAAAATTGGAAGAAAAAAAGGAAGCAAAACGTCCAAACAAAGGGACAAAAAGACAAACCAGACCTAAAGTGGAGGTATCAAGAAAACTGGAAATAAAGAAACACCTCCAATTGAGGAATCAAACGAAGAAGAAAAAGAAGATAAGCTGATGGACGATAGAAGTGAGACTGAAGATGAAGAGGAGGAGGTACCTGAACCTGAAGTTGGTACATCAAAAATGGTAGTTCACAAAGGTTCTCCATTAAAAGACAATAGGTAAAAAAAATGAAACAGAAGGAGGTGATGAAGATTACCAGATGGTTCTGGTAAAGGGAAAAAAGGGTAAACTTATTCTCAGAAAACATGTTTTACATAACCGTGAATGATTAAACAAGAAATATAAATGAAAACTTACTTGAATTGAGGGTAGAGAATGACATGATGGAACTTTGATCTTCTCCCTAATCCTCTCACAAGATAATGGAACTTCTGTGTGTTTTACGGGGTGAAACTAATCCCCTAATTATAGTGAGAGATTAGGCAGGGATCAACTCCTATATTAGGTATAGATTATAATGTTTACATATAATCAATTTAGTATAATCTTCCATCAAGATTAGGAGCCACATTTGGTAACTTATTAAGTATTACCTAACTAAATCAACTTATGTTAAGTACAATGATATTATGTGTAAATATATTAAGGCCACAATATAAAGTTAATATATATAATATACTAACATTCTCCCACTTGGCCTTATCCATATTTACACTTTGTATAATATTAGATTGGCCAATTTGATTTCATAACTTCATCATAATCATATAGAATAACTAACGCAAACTAACATAGTCACTAACATCACTATTGACACGGGACCCCTACTAATTATACTATTAGCATTGCTACATGATCATGACCATAATTCATAATGTATATGAATGGAAAATATATAAACGGTAATAAAATAAATTCATTCAAATGATCCAAAAAGAATCGTTTGTTCATAACATCTCAATATAATGTGCGCAAACTAGAGAATAACAAACTTTAACATAATGTGAAAACAAAACAATAAAATTCTTAAATTTGGTTATCACATAATCCCATGCCGGCAACATGCTCTAAAAAGAGCTTGGGTGGTAAACCTTTAGTAAGTGGATCCGCCAACATGTCATGAGTGCTAATATGCTCTATGACAATGCTATTGTCTTCAACCTTCTCTCGAACGTACAAATACTTAGTCTCGAGATATAAACCAGCTCCAGTAGAACTAGTGCTGTTTGAAAATCTAACAGCCTAACTATTATCACAATACAGTCTAAGGGGTCTTAAAATAGAGTCAACTACCTTGAGTCCAGAAATTAGATTTCTCAATAATATTGCATGACTAGCCGCGTGATAACATGCAACATATTCAGCCATCATAGTGGAAGTTGTAGTGAGTTCTTGCTTATAACTCCTCCATGATATAGGACCTCCTGAAAGCATAAAGATGTACCATAATGTGGATCTAAAAGAGTCCTTACACTTAGCGAAATCAGAATCTGAGTAACCTATAACTTCTAGGTTATCCTTTTTTCGGTAAGTCAACATTAAGTTCGTAGTCCCTTGAAGATATCATAAAACCTTTTTAGCTACTTTCCAATGTTCCTTTCCCGGATTAGACTGTTAACGTCCAAGCATACCCGTAATGTATGTAATATCAGGGCGTGTACATACTTGAGTGAAGGTCTACGTAAATCTTGGCTTATTCTACATGATGGATTGGATTGATTAGATGGATTTGATTGATAAATAATATAAAAGATGGATGAAGGAGATGAGGGTGTAGAGAGAGAAAGGAGAGAAGGGAGGAGTAGAGAGAGAAAGTGAAATATAGAATTAATGAAAATGTGAATCACCAACCCCTCCTAACATGCTAGGAGGGGGTATATATAGCCCACCCTACATGTGGGCTATATGGACTATATGATAAATAACTAGATCACGAGCCCAATACATTAATATATCGTTGGAGCGACCGATCCTTCATAAATACGTAAAACGTATTTCCAACAATCTCCCCCTAAGGGAGGTCGCTCCAAGAGACAAAGTTCTAAATATTCTATATCTCGTGATCTATGCTAACTAAGATGTGACCGAGACTTTATTGGAAAAACGTATTTCCAACAATCTCCCCCTAAGGGAGGTCACATCTTTTTACAAAATCTTAAACCTAGCATCTATGCTTGAGTCTTCGATCTTGTTCGTGTGAATATGCTTGATGTGATCTTTGACTTAAGTCTTGAGCATGTTTCCTTGCCTTGACCTTGTGCATTCATCACTTGTGATATTCTCCTCTTCGTGACTTCATGTTCCACATACTTATTGTTGAACCCATTCAATCCATAACACAAGATTTATAGGAGATATTTAGAGAGAGAAAGAGAAGAAAGTAGAGAGAGAAACAAGAGAGAATTTGGATGGTTAAACACTTTTAGAGAGAGAAATAAAATGGTAACCAACACCCTCTTCCACACATGGAAGAGGGTTTATATACCCTTGGCCTTTTGGCCGTGGGCTTTGTTTCCTTGGGCCGGGCTTGGCTTTGCTTTGGGCTTACGCCCCTAACTTATACAATATTAGCTTAAAGCCAAGCCCGGTTTTCCCGACTAACCTATTACAATACAAGACATTTTAACGACTAAGATGACCTATTACATTCTTGTTCGACTATATAAAATATAGGGCTAACAATCTCCCCCAATGTATCGGTCATCTTAAAAAGCTTAAAAAGCATAAGATGATTGAGTGAATACATTCTTGTAGAGGAGATCTTCCTGCTTTGGTCTTGTATCTTGGTCTTGATCTTGTTTGTAACAGCTTTGTTCCTTCATGCTTTCGTGATCTTTATCTTGAGCCTTTTGTCATTTGACTTTGAGTGCTTGAGATCTTCATCTATACTCCTTGTGACTAAGATGACCTACTACATTCTTACATTCTTAGGTATCTTGATTATCGCCATCTTGTGCTCTTGTGACTTCTGAATCGACATCGGTATCACAGCTACGCCACCTTCTTGATATGCAGCAACATATATAGACACGGATAAAATGGCTTTGAACATTTCATCCTAACTCGGTAGCGTTTTACCTCCGGTTGGTGAAGACCGTTAAACGGTATTAAATGCCGTACCTGTGATCAGGTAGATTCGATTAGGAACCTCCTTGACAGGGTTTCCCGGCGGTAGTAGCCAGTTCTCTTTACTCGACCGTCTCAAAGCAGACTGCGAACGTAAAGAGTGAATCATAAGGATAAATTAACCGTCTGATTGGAGTCGTCAATTCAGATTTCCTGGAACAAGTTTGATTCTAAAAGAATCGCACCATTTTTTGCTTTCCAGTTTGTCACAAGCTTGATTCATAGAGAATCTTGCGAGTTACCTACCGCAGTGCTGTTTGATGTTGACACTGGAAGGATTTCCATTCGTCACTATGAACACTAATGAGTGTCACTCTGAATGTTCTGGCAAGATCACATGGATTTTACGAAGAAACCTGGAATCAAGTTTGAATCAATTAAGAATCCAAACTTAGTTGCTTTCCAGTTCTCACAAGTTTGATTCGTGTAGAATCGCACAAGTTACCTACCATGAGCTTGTTTGATGCTGGCTCAAGCAGGATTTCCATCTTCATTGTGAATCGTATCACTCAGATGTTCTGGCAATATCACAAGGATAATGCGTAGGACTCGATTGTGTCCTAATGAGATGATAAATTGATCTCGTTTGGCTCTAGACTCAATAAGTGCATTTTGGTAATCGGAGGCTGGAGCAGACTGCCACCTTTTCAATAATAACTGACTCGGAGTGAGAAAGTCAATAGATACGTGTTGATCTCCGTGACAATGAGACAAGTTTCTTTTGAGAAAAACTCGAATGGCTGGGGAAGGGTTGTGCATCGCATTACTGGGTCCATGATGACTTGTCTTCAATAGATGTATTGACCCGGTTTCTGCCTAAGTTGCATAGAATATTCAACTCCTTCAATGCTTACCAATACGTCATCATTAGCACCTTGTTGTGATTGTTCCAGTGCTAACTTAAGTACTTGGTCCACATTCAGCTTCATTCCACTCCATCTTTCCTAAGGACAACTATTTCTAGCTATGGAATGTCCTTGGGTAGATCCCTCCGGTTCTGGTTGGATCATAGGACTTAGTTTCCTATCCTAACCCACCTTTTGACTCCATCGTTCCGTCGTGGATAGTAGGTTGTTTTGGGTATAGATCGTAACCATAAACCATTGAAAACCATTCAAAGTGTTTGATAAAAATCAAAACTTTTAACACTTGAAAGTTTTACATTTCCGAAAAGCTCCCCCTACACACATGCATCGATATACGAAATAGTTTGGCATGTGAAGGAAAGAGTTGCACTTGAGTCTTTAAGATCACTTGTTGCGATATATTACATTTTAATCACATTTTCTCCCCCTATCTCTAATATATAAAACATCATATTAGAGATACCAATTGATTAAAATATGACAATTTCTGAAAATCGATTGGGAGAGAAACATGTGTGCACGCATGAATCATGGAACATTTTCAGTCGGGTCGCTCCCCCTCAACAATATATGTGTGTCTTGAGACAAAATTTGACAAAATTTTAGAAAAACGACACCACAAAATATGTTGAGGTACGGAGTTGAGATGCCTTTTCCGATATAATATATTACATTTGACAATTTCATATCATTTTCGGAATGTGTTGGATACATAAAATATGACAATTTTAGAGATGTACCCAACAACATTAAAAGGCTTGATTTTAAAATGCTCCCCCTCAAAAATTGATCAAAATAACATATGACAATTTTGAGATATAAAAAACCACTTATGAGGAAGGGAGTGTTGAACACACAATTTTGAAAGATTTAGAAAAACCTTTTGAGAAATTCTTGAAAAATTGTGTTCAACGGTTTTAAAATAATCAGGATAGAAGACTTCTCTTCTATTGCTTAGGGAAAGCGCACTGAAACGTACACTCCCCTTTCGGGTCCGTTTTTCATGAGCTCAAAACTTTGATTGTTTTGTGACTAGATCATGACCGAGAAAAATAAATTTCCCGTTGTGAAGGATAAGTTATCATCCGTGATAAACTTTCCTTAAGTTGAAGTTCGAGTTCTAAGTTGACATTTACTTAGAAATCGTTTTTCATGAACTTAAAAACTTTGAATGTTTTAATGAGAAGCTCATGACCGAGAAATATGAATTTCTCGTTGAGAAGGATAAGTTATCGTCCGAGATAAACTTTCCTTAGTTGAGGTCCGAGTTCTAAGCTGTGATTCGCCTAGAAGTCATATACACGAGCTTAAAACTTTCGAATAGTTTTAAGAGAAGCTCGTGTCCAAGAAATATTAATTTCTCGTTTTGAGGGTAACTTATCGTTGAAGAAATAAAGTTCCCTTTCTTTGACGTTCGAGTTACAGTCTGATATGTGACTGTAAGTCATCTTGAATCTTACTTGTGAAACCCTTGAGACACATATTTCTCTGATATCTGCTTCTTCAACAACCAAACTCTGAGAGTATCTTTTGTTGAACGATATGAATATGGAAAACCTTTGTGTTCTTGTTGAATCTTTACTTTATTACCTGCACTTTTATCAGTAGTTTGTATGCTTGCATGTGGGTTAGTGATATCTTTGTGAGAATCGTGTGGGGGTTCACCTTGAACCTTTGTCGAGCTAGAGGGAAATATCTTTCCAGTAGGAACTCACCTAAGACCTATTGTTTTGAAGGTTCTACCCGTTGGTATCCACCTAAGACAAGGTCGAGGAGACATAGTTTTCTCATGCACAGCGGAAGACTTAGTTGGAGAAAACCTATTTCCTTTAGGGTTCTGTCTCTGAGGTGCTCTAGCTTTTTGGTTCACCTTGTTCAGGACTTTAGTGATACAATCATCATGAATGGCATTAAACACGCATTTGTTACATTTCTTGCAAACAAAGTGCTTAGCATCTGAGAAGGCTCTAGAGTTCCTAGGGTTGGCTGACTTGTGCACATCATAGAAGGGTCTAGAATTCCTAGATGTGTGATTAGCGCTCCTAGGTTTTTGTTTTGTCCTATCTCTAGCTTGTGTCCTTTTCGTAGCATCCTCTAGATAGCTTTTAGGACCCGTGTCATTTGAACAACGCCTTAGCATGTTCTTGGAGCTAGATCTAGAGTTGCTTGAAGCATTCATGTGATCGGGTTTAGTAGATGCAGTCTGGCTTAAGGAGGGTCTAGTTTGTGGAGTGGCTGGTTTTGGCAAATTGCTATGTGTGTCAGCTTGGGAGGCACACCTCGGGTTTGACGTTTTAGGTCGTTCAGACTTAAACGCATTCGGTTGTCTAGCAACTGAGCGTGGTCTGATTGGTTGATAAGGAGGTTTCCCCAAGACAGACTGTTTTGCAAACTTAGTATCCACACTATTTCCTTTTAACTTCCTTAATTCATTCTTTACTGCAGTTAGTGCAAAAACCTTTTCCTGAATTTGAGCTTTTAATTGCTCATTTTGTAGAAGTAATTGAGTGACACGTTGTTCTAACTTAATGTTCATATTATCAAATATGTCGTTATCGGCATTCGCGTCATTACTTTCTACAATGTCGATAGGTTGCACAGATATTTCACTTAATGAAGCAGGCGGAGGACTTGGATTTTGAGAAGCCAACTTTGATTCTAACAAATTTATTTGTTTCACAAAATGTTCTTTTTCCGCGTTGAAATCTTGAATCTTACCGATCCAATTTTTGTTCAAGAACAACATTTGCTTTTTCAAGTTTTTCAAAATAAGCTTCAAATTTGTCATTTTTCTTTGAGAATTCGAGTTTGGCATCCTCAAAATCTTTTGTCGTTTGAGCTAAGAGAGTTTCGAGCTCGTGAATCTTAGAATCAGTATTTAATGGTACCTCAGCCATTGGCTCATTGTCACATATGGGGCTGATAGTTGTAACAACGACTTCTGAATCTTTCCCTGAGCTTGTGCTGGTATGATGAGTTTCTGATTCTGACCTGCTGCTTTCTTTATCAACCGAAGAAGCATCCAATGCTTGATCTTTATCGACAGTGCTCTCTTTCGTCTGCATCATTTTTTGATTCACCCTTCTTTCCAATTTCCTTTGATGACGTGTTCTTTCAGCAACTGACTTCTTTATATTACTCATGTGTTGAAGAAGTGTCTCTTTGAATGCTTGAAGATCTACGAGAGTATATTTGGTAAAGTATGTGCTTGTGAACTCTCGATCGTTTTTGGATAAGCCACTTGAGTCAATGAATTGCTGGAACTGAAGGTTGAGAGATAAAAGGATGTCCATTGATAGAGTCTCGTGAAGATCATCTTTGTTAAGTTCAAGTTGAAGATGGTCCATATTAAATAGCATCGTTTTGATGAATGTCTCAACATCTTGACCAAATAGTAGAACGAATACCCGTTTGAATCCAATTTCAATACGAGTGCCTGTTAGGTCTTCTCTTGAAAGAACCTGAAGGTGTGACTGAAGCAACTTAAAGTGTTCCATGCATCTTTCTTTTGCTTTCGACAACTTGTATTTGATTGCATGAACGGTTTTGGTTGTAGAATCCTTGTTAGTAGGTTTACTGATTAGAGTCTCAATGTTTGTCTGAACCTTTGGATTCTGCATCTTCTCTTTATTCATCTCAGCCATGGACGTGGTTGTTGTTGAATCCACGAAGATGTCCATGAACGGATGTCTCGAAGAAGATATGATGTGTATGGATTACGGATCTTAGTGGATGTGTTGTGATTTGATTGTGGTTGAAATTCCGAAAATTCCAAATTTTTTTTTTCAATTCGACAATAAATTCCTCAGTCCGACAAAACGGTAATCCGAAAAATTTTGAATCACCAAATTTTGAAATCGAGTTAGAAATAGCCAAAAACTAGTAGGGAAAAAATTTGAAAAGTGAAAATTTTTGACAAAAATAAAACCTAAAATTGGCCTAAAAATTTGAATTTTGGTCCGAAAATTTGAATTTTTGGTCGAAAAATTTTCGCATCACCAAAATTTGAAATCGAAGCTTAAATGGCCTAAAAATGGTCTAGGAAAAAATAATTTTTTTTATGGTTTTCCCACCAAAAAACTTTTTTTTTAATCCTCGTGTAAACTACGTTCCGAAACTAGTCTAGATAGTGGCTAAGTCTAAAAATTACTCAAACAAAATATCCATCGAAATGTCCATCGGAATGTTCAGATCGGAATGTTCTATCGCAATGTTCAGATCGGAATGTTCTATCACAATGCACTGTCGCAATGTTCAGATCGCAAAGTCTATCGGAATACTCAGATCGCAAAGTCTATCAGAATACTCAGATCGCAAAGTCTATCGGAATACTCAGATCGCAATGCTCAGATCGCAAAGTAGCTGAAAAAATTCAAGCAGAGTAACGACTTAAAATACTTCCTTATACCCGTCGGAATCCAGATCGCAAAGTACGATTGGAATGTCCAGATCGGAATAAGTAATAAAACCCACGTATCGCAATGTAGAACCAAAACCCTTTCCGATGGTGATGGTTATTGCGATGGAAGCCCACGTTTCACTTGTACTTTCCGATGGAGATTCTGCTTAAATTTCAGAATGAAGAACAAGAAGAAATTTCGCAACTTTTGATCCAAAAGATTTGTGTTTTAGCCAAAACCAAGATACCCAAATCACTAATACTAGTATGTAGATGATTTGTATCAAGAAAAGACCATAAAAACACAAAAAAAAGAAGTTTTGGACGTGAGATGTAGATCAAAAAGGCCACGAAAATTCAAGAACACCACACACGAATCTTCAATCACCTATCCACTATAGGCTCTTGATACCAAATGTTGAACCCATTCAATCCATAACACAAGATTTAGAGGAGATATTTAGAGAGAGAAAGAGAAGAAAGTAGAGAGAGAAACAAGAGAGAATTTGGAAGGTTAAACACTTTTAGAGAGAGAAATAAAATGGTAACCAACACCCTCTTCCACACATGGAAGAGGGTTTATATACCCTTGGCCTTTTGGGCCGTGGGCTTTGTTTCCTTGGGCCGGGCTTGGCTTTGCTTTGGGCTTACGCCCCTAACTTATACAATATTAGCTTAAAGCCAAGCCCGGTTTTCCCGACTAACCTATTACAATACAAGACATTTTAACGACTAAGATGACCTATTACATTCTTGTTCGACTATATAAAATATAGGGCTAACACTTATACCTTTAAAATTCTTGAAAGCTTCAGAGTTTGATACAGCGGAAGACTTGACCTTCAGACTTTCTTGAATTTGTTGAAGTACTAAGTGTATGTAGTATAAGCATGTGGTGACGACTTCTTCTGGATTATACACCGCAATGCCACCTTCTTGTTACGCTGCATAAGACAGTTAGCAACAAACCATATACACGGATGAAATGGCCTTGAACATTTCATTCTAATTCGGTAGCATTTTACCTCCGGTCGGTGAAGGCCGTTGGACTATATTAAATATCGTACTTGTGGCAGGTAGTTTCAATAAAGAACCTCCTTGACAAGATTTCGCGGGTAAACCCGTTCTCTTTACTCGACCGTCCAAAGCTGACTGCGAACGTAAAGAGTGAATCATTTGGATAATATTATCCGCATGATTTGAAGTCGTCAATTCATGTTCCTGGAACAAGTGAAGTTCAATTAAGAACTGCACCATCGTTGCTTTCCAGTTGTCACGAGCTTGATTCGTATAGAATCTTGCAAGTTACCTACCAAGTGCTGTTTGAGGTTAACACTAGAAGTATTTCCACTCATCACTGTGAACACTAAGGTATCACTCTGAGTGTTCTGGCAAGATCACTAAGATATTGCGTAGAGGCCTGGAACATGTTTAAATTCAATTAAGAATTAAACAACTGTTGCTTTCCAGTTATCACAAGTTTGATTCATAAAGAATCGCACAAGTTACCTACCATGAGCTTTTTGATGTTCGCTCAAGAAGGATTTCCATCTTCATTGTAAATACTTTCGTATTACTCGGATGTTCAGGCAAGATCATGAAGATTTTGCGTAGGACTCTTGATATCTTTCTTACTTGTCACAGTGTGTGAAGAAGCAAGGGATTATGAAAGTGTGTCCTAATGAGATAATTGATGATCTCAAATGACTCTAGACTCGATCGTGCATTTTGGATTTTAGTGATTGGAGGCTGGAGAGGAGTGCCACCTTTTCAATACCAATTTATTCGGAGTGAATAAATCAATAGATAATGCGTTGTCTCCGTGTGATTAAAACAAATATCTTTTGAGAGATATCTGAGTTAGCTGGGATGGTTTGTGCCTTGCATCACTGGGTCCATGATGTCTATCTTCAATATCAAGAGTCATTAAAAATGATCTCAATAGCATATGAATTGACCCGGTTTCTGCCTAAGTTGTAAGGAGGGCTACTTTCTTTACACCCTTTATCTTTACAATTCTTTTTCATTCTTCAACCCTTCAATGCTTACCAATACGTCATAACTAGCACCTTGTTGTGATTGTTCCAGTGCTAACTTAAGTACTTGGTCGGCATTCAGCTACGTTCACAATCTTTCTCCATCTTTCCTAAGGACTTCTATTTCTAGCTATGGAATGTCCTTGGGAAGATTCCTCTGGTTCTAGAAGAATCATTGGACTTTAACCTATCCTATCATCCTTATGTCACCACAATCGTCACCGTCGTGAATTAAGATGTTTTGGGTAAGTGTCTGTCACCATGAAATCCATTTTGATATCCAAACCCATTTTGCTCCCCCTTAACATATGCCACGATATTCGAAAACATTTCGCACATGTCGGGATGAGCCAACACATTAAGTTAAACCATTGAGTCATATTAAATCACATTTTCTCCCCCATATTAAAAATATTAACCCAATCGATGTTTTTAATATCAATTGATTTAATGATGTTTTAAGAAAAAATTGGGAATAAAAATGCAAATCCAATTAAGTCCATTTACCTTCATGATTTTTGACAAGCTCCCCCTCAAATTAATAAGGGTGCACTTGATTCACAAATAATAATATTCACGAGCAAAGATCATATATAATAATGAATTCACAAGATTGTAGTATACGAGTTAGGACCTGAAATGATGAGAACATCATGTGATAAGATCACGTGGTTCTTGTCTGCGAACGTCGGTCTTCCTCGTAACTTATGAAATTATCTTCTCCTTTACACCACGTGGACAATTGATATCGTTGTCTTGACACCAACTTGTGAACATTGGCACTTTCGGCATCGAAGAGTCTGAACGCTTGACAATTGCTCCCCCTCAATTGTTGACCCGTGTTCTACTTAAAGAGCTGTAGTCGTCGTTTGTGTAGTCGCATCGTCTAGTATGTAGATATCAATTGCAACGAACTTCGGATTGTGGAGTTGATAACTTCGGATTCTGAAGTCAAAGCTTTCTGGTGAAATCCTTGACTTCAATGTGAAAAGCGGGTTACTATCGGAAATAATAGCAAACCATTTTGAGCATGTTTTAAATCGTTTAAACTTCTGCTCGAACTTTATTTACAACCCCGTGTCATTATTGAATGACATTTCTAGGTTCGTAAATATTATCGATTCCAGAAGACATGCTCTTTTTATCAAAACATTTTGAACACACTATTTTGAAAGATTTAGAAAAACCTTTTGAGAAATTGTTGAAAAATTGTGTTCAGAGTTTTGAAAACCAATTACTTAAGCTTAAGATTTGGAATATCTTAGGAAAGCTCAAGTCCGAGAAGTTGTGAACTTCCCGTTGTTAAGGATAAGTTACCATCGGCGATAAACTTTCCTTTTATCTGAAGGACGAGTCCTAAGCTGACATTTACTTAGAAGTCGTTTTCATGAGCTTGAAAACTTTGACTGTTTTAACGGAAAGCTCATGACCGAGAAAGGTTAATTTCTCGTTATGAGGAAAAGTTCTCTTATTTAAAAGATACACTTTCCTTTCTGAGCTTAAAACTTCGAATGTTTTAATACAAGCTCATGACCGAGAAAGGTTAATTTCTCGTTATGAGGATAAGTTATCATTAATGATAAACTTTCCTTTATTGGAAGTTCGGGTCACAATCTGTCATTAAACGGTGAGCCATTGTGCATGAGCTTAAAAACTTGGAATGTTTTTTGATATAAGCTCATGCCCGAGAAAAATTAATTTCTCGGTGTAAGGATAAGTTTATCATCGGCGATAAACTTTCCTTTCTTTGATGCACGGGTTATCGTCTAATATTTAACGATAAACCATTTACACGAGCTTAAAACCTTTGAATGGTTTTAACATAAGCTCGTGTCCGAGAAAATTTAATTTCTCGTTTTGAGGGTAAGTTATCATTGCGTAGATAACTTCCCTTTCTTTGAAGAACGGGTACAGACTGTGATTTATCTATAAGCCTTTATACACGAGCTTAAAACCTTTGAATAGTTTTAACGGAAGCTCGTGACCGAGAAAATTTAATTTCTCGTTTTGAGGATAAGTCATCATCGGGATGAACTTTCCTGTCTTTTGAGAGCGAGTTACAGCCTGTTATGTGACTGTAAGTCATGTACACGAGCTTAAAACCTTTGAATGGTTTTAACGTAAGCTCGTGTCCGAGAAAACTTTAATTTCTCGTTAATGAGGAGAAGTTTACCATCGGCGATAAACTTTCCTTTATTTGAGGCACGGGTTATCGTCTGATATTTAACGATAAGCCATTGTGCATGAGCTTTAAAAACTTGGAATGTTTTCGATATAAGCTCATGCCCGAGAAAATTGAATTTCTCGTTGTTAGGATAAATTTATCATCGGTGATAAATTTTCCTTTCTTTGAAGAACGGGTTACAGATTGTAATTTATCTATAAGCCTTTTATGCATGAGCTTAAAAACTTAGAATGTTTTTTATATAAGCTCATGCCCGAGAAAAATGAATTTCTCGTTTTTAGGATAAGTTTATCATCGGCGACAAACTTTCCTTTCTTTGAAGCACGGGGCACAGACTGTGATTTGAATGTGAGCCTTTGTGCATGAGCTTAAAAAACGTTGAATGTTTTTAATATTAGCTCATGCCCGAGAAAACTTAATTTCTCGTTGTTAGGATAAGTTTATCATCGGCGATAAACTTTCCTTTCTTTGAAGCACGGGTTACAGACTGTGATTTGCCCATAAGCCATCCTGTAAGCTTTAACCATGAATCCCCTGAGATACTAGTTTCTCCGATATCTGCTTCTTCAGCAACCAAACTCTAAGAGTGTCCTTAGTTGAACGGTATACAACAATTGGACCGCTTCGTTCTTTTGGAACATCAACTTTGGGACCTGCATTCTCATTAGGAATTTGCATGCTTTGACATGGGTTAGCGATATCAATTATAGAAGCACGTGGGGGTTCACAGTTGGCTTTACTTGTGTCGGAGGCGACCTGAGTAGATGATTCACTTATCTTAGTTGGCAAACGTTTCCTTTTATAGAAAACCTTAAGTTTAGGCTTAAGTGAAGTATCATCTTTATCAATTTCCTCCCTAGTAGTCTTAGTAGAATCGGAGACTATCCTAGTTAAAGGGCACTCGTTTCCTACAAGAGTAAAAGTTCTACCAGTGGGGCGCCAAACTTTACCAAAGGGTTTGATTTTAGCTATCCACTGGGACTTAATTCTAGCACGGGAGTTCACCTCATCAAGTAATGTTTTGACACAAGAGTCATGATTTGCCGTAAAGACACATTTTCTACATGTTTTACAAGTAGCATATTTAATGTCCGAGTAATTCCTAGATGATTGATCGATGCTCCTAGGAGATGACATGCTACGGTTAGCAGTGTTGGGTAATCTAGAAGGCATCTGACTAGGTTTGACATTTCTATCTCTTACATGTGTCTTTTGCTTAGCTTCCCTAAGACCAGTATGGCAAACGTCATTTGAACTAGTTCTAGACGTGGTCTTAGTATTTTTAGGGAAACTAGGGGAAATCATCTGATTAGATCTTGCTAACGCTATTTTGATCACATTGGGCCTAGTTGCTGGAGTGACTGGTCTAGGAAAATGAACCGAATCAACTTGGGAGGCAAACCACGGTCTCGAGGATTGTGGTCGCTCGGATCTAAATGTCGTAGGTTGTTTGACAGTCGGTTGTCTGACGAACTGATTTGTAGGCGGTTTCCCCAAGATTGATGGTTTTTCAAGCTTAGTGTCCACACTAGGTCCTCTATTTTTCCTTAATTCATTTTTCAACGCAGATATAGCAAAAACCTTTTCCTGAACTTGAGCTTTTAAGGTCTCATTTTCTTTGAGCAATTCATCTTGGGATGCCAATTTAGACTCTAGTAACTGAATTTGTTTCAAAAGATTATCCTTTTCAGCTTTAGAATCTAAAACTTTTTGATCCAATTTTCTTTCAAGAACAACGTTAGACTTTTCAAGTTTTTCGAGTATGCTTCAAATTTGTCCGTTTTCTTAGAAAATTCAAGTTTGGCATCCTCAAAATCTTTTGATTGTTGAGCTACAATCGTTTCGAGCTCTCTAATCTTGGAATCAGAAGCAGTCAATGAAGCAGTTATAAGACAATTATCATGATGTTTAGCATTTTGAACACTTTCTCCCCTTTATGACTCACATCGGATGAATCAGAAGTGGTATTTCTATCACTCTTTTCTATCCCATGTTTGTCATAATTAGGTTCAGAATGCTCAATATGCGGCATGTCATCAGCATATACATCATAAACAATATTACATTGTACCATGTTTGCAGGCTCTTCGTCATAAGCGGGTAAGGTGTCATCAAAAGAGATCTCGTGAGCGTTCCCTGACATGCCACTGGTATCATGTTGTTCTCCTGATTCCGTGCTCTTGCCATCGTTAGGCTCCAAGTTTTCAACAGTATGACCATTTTCCTCTTGCATCGAAGAGTCTTCACTTAATCGAGATCTTTCATAAATCGAAGACGAGACCGATGTCATGAGTTTCAAAATTGTATCACGGAAAACTCGAAGCTCGGTATGTGTATCTCGAAGAAATGATTGGAAAATCACTGAACTTTCAGGCTTGATGATATTGAATTGGAGGAAAGGCGTAAGTTGTGTCACAAGATTCTTATATGCAAGTGCAGATGCAGAGTGATTAAAGTTGTCATGGTTGAGTTGCTCGGCGAGTTGGGTCAAAGTGGTGAATATTGAGTCGATGAATATATGACGATCTTGACCAAAGATTGTCACAAATTCGCTCCCTCCTTGAATCCATGAAAGAGTCACAAGATGAGACTGAAGCATTCGAAATGAAGTAATGCCATTATCACTAACTTTGTCTTGCATTTTATGCACTTCTCCCTTTTGACATGTCGAATCGAACGAATCCATTGAATATCGATGAAAAATGATGTGGATGTGGTTGTTTTCGGGATTTTACAATTCGTGAAGAAATCGTGAAGTCGATTTTACGAGATTTTACACCCCAACCAAAACGTAAAACTTCGTCACAATCCTCGTTTGATGGTATAACTCTTTACTCGGCTCAAAAATTGTTGTCGGCTCAAAACGATGATAAAATAAACGGAGTTCAAATCAACCACGGCTCACTCCAAAAAGAAAGCACGTTAAGTAAATAATCCAACCTAAGGTTAATATAGAGAACGACCCGACAATTATATCCAAAACACGTTAATAACTTTGCCAAAAAAAATAAAAATTAAAAAATTAAAAAATTTGATAACTTGAAAAAACATCTAGCCCTCTTAAATATGAGATATTTCTAAAAAAACGTTTATAGCTAATATGTATAATGAAAACGTTAATAAAAAATAGAGTTGCCTTGTCAAAATTAAAAAAAAAATAAAAAAATTGAACGTTATTATACAAACGTTAATATGTATAATAAAAAAAATGAACGAGTTGCCTTGTCAAAATAGAGTGTTGTTCACTCTCAAAATGTGTAACCTTAACACGTGTTACCTGCACTCTCAAAAATAAAAAAAAATAAAAATAGAACGTGGATAGGAAAAAGAAACGTGGCTTAGTTAAAGCCCACTCACCCTTGCTTTGTAACTTCTGCCTAGATATTTAATCCTTCTCCTTCTTTTTTGACTAAGTCACAAAAACCAATTCACTCTTCTTGTTTCCTCCGTCTGACCTCTTCTCTCTCCTACCAAATTAGCAGTCACCAAAATGAAACTCTACTCCCTTCGTCTCTTATTTTCTCTCAAAAACTGAATCTCTCTCTCTTCTCCAATCTCACAACTTGCTCAATCTGAAAAACTCACTCCCAAAAACCTAAAACTGATACCTCAAATCATCTCATAAAACGACGCCTCTTCATCTTAATTCTCTCCTCCTGATTTTCTCTTTCAATTACAGATCACCAAAACCCTCTTTATACTAAAACAGTTAAACCATATTCATCCCAATCTCATCTAAATCCCAACCTCATATCAAAGATCTTCAGTATTTTCGAGGTGTAAAGGTAAACTGATCTTCAAGGTCTCTGAAAAAGAGGTCTCGGGTAGGTTTTTCTCTGTTTGTTTTTCGAGTCTGTCGTGGGTTTAGACGAGAGAGTAAGGTCAGTGAGGGGTGAATCGAAAGGGTTTTTGTGTCGAGTGTGTTTTTGAGAAGTCGATTGAGGTTGGGTTTGTTGAGTGTCGAGGGTTAGACGAGTTTAGGGTGTGAGTTTTGTTGATGGGTGTCGAGTCTGTTGAGGTTTTGGTGTGGTTGTGGAGTCGAGTGTCTTGGTGATTTTGTTTTTGACGAGGGTGTGTTTCGAGGGTGTGTTCGAGGCTGGGGAGTTTGGGTTTGGTGTTGAGTTGTGGCAGTCGAGAGGGTGAGGGTCTGTGTTAACTTTACCGTTGTGTTTGAATCAGTCACTCATTCGGAATAATTTCGTTCGCTCGGAATGATCCGTTCGTTCGGAACAATCCATTCGTTCGGAACAATCCGTTCGTTCGGAACAATCCGTTCGTTCGGAACAACCGTTCGTTCGGAACAACCGTTCGCTCGGAACAATCCGTTCGCTCGGAACAATCCGTTCACTCGGAACAATCCGTTCGCTCGGAACAATCCGTTCGTTCGGAACAATCCGTTCGTTCCAGAAAATTGATATGATGCCAGATACTTGATAAAAAAATATGTTGGATTGCAACAAAAAATTGATATAATTGATGAAGTTGGTAAAGACAAAAATGACAGTTTTAAGAGTTGTTGGGACAAAGAGGTTGAAAGAAACCCACGAAAAAGAAAAAAATTGAGATTGGACAAATTGGATAACAAAAAGATTATAAAAAAAACTGATTAAAATAAAACTAATAATAAAAAATGAGAAAAGATAGAAAACTAGAAAAGACTGATAGAAAAGAAAAGATTTTTATAAAAAATACAAACTTTTTATAAAAATACAAACTTTTTAAGGATAAAATTCGAGATTTTTAAATAAAAATTTGTGCTTTTATATAAAATAAGTAAACCAAAAGATTTGATTATGATTTAAAGCATAAAAACACAAACTTTTTTAAGATATAAGCTTGAAAAAATTAAAACCCACCAAAATCAATAAAAATAAAAGCAAGAATAAACCAATCTAACCTTGGCTCTTGATACCAATTGAAGGTCTACGTAAATCTTGGCTTATTCTACATGATGGATTGGATTGATTAGATGGATTTGATTGATAAATAATATAAAAGAGGGATGAAGGAGATGAGGGTGTAGAGAGAGAAAGGAGAGAAGGGAGGAGTAGAGAGAGAAAGTGAAATATAGAATTAATGAAAATGTGAATCACCAACCCCTCCTAACATGCTAGGAGGGGGTATATATAGCCCACCCTGCATGTGGGCTATATGGACTATATAAATAACTAGATCACGAGCCCAATACATTAATATATCGTTGGAGCGACCGATCCTTCATAAATACGTAAAACGTATTTCCAACAATCTCCCCCTAAGGGAGGTCGCTCCAAGAGACAAAGTTCTAAATATTCTATATCTCGTGATCTATGCTAACTAAGATGTGACCGAGACTTTATTAGAAAAACGTATTTCCAACATTGAGCATACGTGAGGCTTCCAACTATAGAAGCATAAGGTTTAAGTCTCATCTCTTCTTGTTCCAACTTATTCTTAGGACACTGGTATGCACCAAATTTATCACCCTTAACAACAGGGGCAACAGTTGGAGAGCAATTATGCATGTTGTATTTCTTAAGGATTTTGTCGATATAAGCCCGTTGTGACAAGCCTAATATCCCACGAGACCTATCTCGTTATATTTCAATGCCAATTACCTAAGAGGATTCCCCGAGATCTTTCATTTCAAAATTCTTTGAAAGAAATCTTTTAGTCTCATACAACATATTTAGGTCATTACATGCTAGAATAATGTCATCGACATATAATACAAGTATGACAAATTTACTCCCACTGATCTTAAGGTATATACATTGATCCACTGCATTTTTATTGAACTGAAATTTACTCATAACTTCAAGAAATTTCAGATACTATTGTCGAGAAGCCTAATTTAACCCATATATGGATCTCTTTAACTTGCAAACCATATGTTCGTTGCTTTCAACCACAAAACCTTCAGGTTGTGTCGTGCATACATCTTCATGCAAATCTCCATTAAAGAATGCATTTTTAACATCCATTTGATGTAACTCTAAATCATAATGAGCTACTAATGCCATGACTATTCTTAAGGAGTCCTTTCTCAAAACGGGAGAAAATGTCTCATTATAGTCAATCCCTTCCTTTTGAGTGTAACCTTTAGCAACCAATCGTGCTTTATATCTTTCGATATTTCCTTTTGAGTCTAGTTCGATTTTATAGACCCACTTACAACCAACAGGCTTTACACCATTTGGTAATTCTGTAAGTTCCCAAACATCATTAATTTGCATTGATTTCAACTCATCTTTCATGGCTTCAAACCATTGAGTTGATTGGTCACTATTTATGGCTTCTTTATAGAATATGTAATCTTCAAATTTACTTAAGTCATTATCATTCTCAAGTAAATAGGTTATGAAGTCATCATGAACGGTAGGTCTTCTGGTCCTTTCAGACCTTCGTAATGGTTGCTCAACAGTAGGTGAACTTGGGTTTTGATCATGTGGTGGTGCATCAACTATAGGAACATCAACAACCTCATCTAATGGTGTGATTGTTGTGTTTTCCGTATATAATGATATTGATGACTCTTGATTAGGGCCGACGAAAAATAAGCAACAAAAGGTATACCTAACTATCTTGACTAGATGCTCGCCCAAATCAATGTATGAAGCAACTATGGGATTGTTAGATGAAAGAAAAAAAGGTTCTTAAGCATATTGGTTTTGAAAGATACATAGAGTTTCCCAGAGAGGAGCTATATTCACATCTTCTATACTTTGTTGTCAAGAAGTTCCATCCACTGAGCATGGAGCTGAGACTTCAAAAGGGATCTATTAAAATAACAAGAGAGAAGGTGCAGGATATGCTTGGTGTTCAAGATGGTACAATCTCACTAGATGGAATGCAAGAACGAGAAAAAGATGATCCTTTCATCAAACAGTGGGTGAATCAGTTTACTGGAAAACCAACAGCAGCAGCCATCTCGAAAAAGATACAGATTTAACACCCCCAATTTACCTTGCGCAGCGGAATACCACAATTGAGTGCTAGTCAAAGAATCATCCAACACAAGCCATATTGAACGACTCAAAAGAGACGTTTAAAGCATAAATAAATTTAAACCATGTTAAATTACAACAATAACAACAATGTCTAATTATTTCCAACCCCATAAGTATAACCAGAGTAGCGTTAGGTCCCCACAAATCTCAACCCATCAAAACCAACCCAATTTGTTTTACAAGACATCATGAAAAATAAATTGTCTTTGATAAAGAGGAAGGAAAACAAGTTAGAACGCCCACAAGCCACAACAACAACCATAGCATGCTCCGCTACAATCATCCTCGATTACCTGAAACACATGCTTAACATCGTCAACAAATAATGTTGAGCGAGATCTATAGGTTTACAAAATCACAATTTGAACATAAGTATAAAAATCATTCACGATTATTCAATAGTATGAAGATCATTACAAACTATTATTGGGTATTACTCGTTATAGCATAAGCTATTTAGTTATGTTTAAGCTCATGACACCGACCTCATAAACTAATCACCCGCACCAAATGCCGGCGTGATTTAAATAAAGTCATTGCCCCTCTTAGGTATTCGTTGCCAATTATACCTTTTTCTCGACACAAGTTATCCATACGCAGAGGGTACTCAACGTACTAGCTCTCGTCTAGGATAGGGTCGTCAACCCAATAGTACTATCAATTGTTCAAGCGGCTATTTCCAATCCACGCAAAGATCAAACAATAGTTAACGGTTCATGAATTTAGGGTCTTTAGCAACTAGCTACTTAACATAATTCAAGACATCATTCGGGTCTAATAATCATTCACGACTTATGTTCCTTTTCATTTAAATAGCATGTATCCCCCTCACGGGTAAAAGTCATTTAAAATACAGTAGAAAGCGAGGCTATAGACTCACCTTAAGTAGTAGTGGTAGTATTAGCAAAGACGTAGACGGAAAACAATCACCGACGATGAGGACGCCCCAGGAAATCAATTGCAACACCTAACAAGCAAAACGTGTAATGAATCAAAACCTTCAAGTACCTTCAAGTACTGTATGTACATAATTAAGAACACTTAAAGTTCATATAAACTCACACCAAAAACTCAAACAAGTGATATTTACTAGACACGTTCATTGTTATACGTTATTAAAACTATTATTCAAATTACAATTCTGGCGGTGCATACCTAATGTACGGACTGAATTCCCATACTTAAACATCACGAATTTTTACGAAACTCGTTGTAGACTTCACTTACATTATGTAAAAAGCTCACAAAAATTTTCATCAAAAGATATTACTTTGAAGTCACGCTGTCCAACACATTTCCAACCTTGAAAATCTGGGCAGATTTGTACCCTTACATCGTCAAACAATTTTGACTCACTTAATCCATTCCGTTTGTAAAACCAATTCCTAATTTTGAAAATAGACTCATAAATCTAGGTTTTGAGCTAAAGAACATCCCTCAACCATTTTTGAAACTCTAATTATAGTCCCCGAGATTTGACTTAATATCGCAACAAATTCGGATTGCGCCGATAGTCGCCTCCCGGTACACAAATTTTTAAACTTACATAACTTTTGACTCGTTTGGAGTTAAAAGCTTTATCTTATACCAAAACGAAGGTAGAAAGAATATATACAACTACATTCTATAATAAAAACCTGGACATAAACTTAAAACCACGAAAAATAGTCCTAAACAATCTGATTAAAAATGACACTTTAAAAATCATATCTCTGCTTGTTTTAAATCCATTCCATCAATTCCTATAGCCCTAATATCATCATCAAACTATCCTAACACATTCACAACATCCTAAATCACTTGTATATTCAATCTTCATAAAAACCTATTTCATAAAATCAACATGCAATCAAATCAAAACAACTAAAAATGATAAGAACATGTTTTTAAACATAACCACACAACAAAAATCATCAAACACCAAGATCAAACCGAACCCCCTTTTGGCCGTGGGTTTTGGTGATCAAAAACACCAATAAAAATGTTTTTCCAACTTGTTTTATTGATGATTTATCATCACATACACTTAATTAAAACATGCATATATTTTAATTAGATCAAAACACCCTTTTTAAAAAGCATATATTTTTGTAAAAATCAAAGCCTTGCATAATTGTTTTTAGTGGATTAAAAGACTTACAATGATTAAATAAGAGGGGGTCTTGTGTTAGTTTCTTCAAAAACTTAAAAAATGGTGATGGTGTGGTGGTGTGTGGGTGGCCGGCGGTAAAGAGAGAAGGAGAAAAGAGGGTGAAAATGTTTTGAAGTGAAAAATGGTTGTGTGTGTTTGTTTAGTCCCTTTTGTAAGTTAGGAGGGACCAAACTTGCAATTCTAGCTATCTTTTGGCCTTAATGGCAAACAACTATTTAAAGAGCGGGAATATAACCCACTAGTCGATTTTGAATTTTTGCGGGAGTCAGGGTTCGTCTCGGCTACCTCAAAATACTTTTAAATGGTTCAAACGCACACAAATTGGAATAAAAACGGTTCCGACACGACTTAACACGCAATAAAAATAAAAACTTCGAAAAATCTTAATATCGATCAATCGATAATAAAAGATAAATTTTGGGCATCCGTCGGTACCGTAGTCGTCATCGGTTCCTCATAAATCATCGAGCGTTAAAATTAAGAACTCCAACATTGGTTTCAACTTAAATCGTCAAACATATGACCAACAAAATTTCTAAAAATTTCAAAAATATACGTAATTTAGGGAATAATAGTGATCTCGGTTTCTGGGGTGTCACATCCTTCTCTCGTTAAAAGAACGACGTCCCGTCGTTCGCCTCTTCTTATACTCACATTTTGTACTACTAGAACAAATGAGGATACTCTTCCTTAAAGAAGTCCTCACGTTCCCACGTAAATTCAGGTCCACGTCTAGAATTCCATCGTACCTTCACAATGGGAATTCTAATATGCTTCCATCTCTTGACTTCTTGGTCCATAATCTCCACCGGTTCCTCCACAAAATGAAATTTATCGTCGAGCTAAATCTTATCCAAAGGAATTTCCAAATCCTTATCCGCTAAACACTTCTTCAGTTTTGACACGCGAAACGTGTTATGAATAGCACTAAGCTCATTCAGCAAATTCAATTTATAAGCTACTGGTCCAATATACCTCGGACTCAACTTTCCTCTCTTTCCAAAACGAATTACACAACACAAATTTCGAACCCCATGGAAAGGTGTAATTCTTCTGTCGATTTCTCGCAGCACGCAAACGGTTCTTGATTTGCACAATCTTCTTGGTAGTCTCTAAAATCATCTCAGGTCCAGTCAATTGACTTCATCCTACTTTACTCCAACATATCGACGATCTACATTTTCGTCCATACAAAGCTTCAAATGGCGCTACCTTAATACTCACATGATAACCGTTTCTTATACGAAAATTCCACTAAGGGCAACTGACGTTCCCAGCTTCCACTAAAATTAATAACACACGCTCGAAGCATATCTTCCCATGTCTGAATAGTCCTTTCGCTCTGGCCATCGGTCTCGGGATGATAGGCCGTACTCAACTTCAACTTAGTGCCTAACGCACGCTGAAGAGATCTCCAAAACTCAGAAGTAAATCTACTGTCGCGATCCTAAATAATCGATAAAGGTACTCGATGTCTACAAGCGATCTCCTTCATATACACACTAGTAAGTCTCTCCATACCATCCGTCTTCTTCATAGGTAAAAAGTGAGCAGATTTCGTCAATCTATCCACAATCACCCATCTCATATCATAACCAAATCTCGCACTCCAGGCACTCCTTCCTCAGGTGCACATAACGGTAATCGAATTCGATTATCGAAATACCTCATTCCATCCGACTTCACTACAAAAATCGGTTTCATCATCCTTCCCAAACTCTCTGCCTTAACATTCTCCCTATTCAACCCATTCGCTTAAGCCTTCAAAATCAGTCCAGTCAAATCCACACTCTCCGTCATCACCAAAGTTCTAACTCTAAGAGGTTTTTCTCTTTCCTTCCTACTAAGTGCATCAGCTACTACATTCGCCTTTCCATGGTAGCGAATCTCGCAGTCATAATCACTCACAGCCAATCACTTATCATTCGGTTGAATTACTGAGTGATTCCTTACTTATAGCCCGATTCTTCTAAGTAAGCTTGGTAAATGGCTTCGCGATCAACGAAAATCCTTCGATGAATCTCCGATAGTAACCAGCTAAACCAAGAAATCGCCTAACTTCAGTCGGCGTTGTTGGTACCGAACAGTCCTTAATTGCTTCAATCTTGGCAGGATCTCTACAAACAACTTTGTTGTCAATCACATGCCCAATAAATTGTACCGATTCCTACCAAAATTCACACTTAGAGAATTTTGCGTACAACTTCTCTTTCTTCAACAATTTCAGAATTGTTCTCAAATGCTTCTCATGTTATTTCTTGCTATTGGAATAAATAAGGATATCATCAATAAACATAATAACGAACTTATCAAATACGGCTTGCACACACGGTTCATCAACTCTATAAACACAGTTGGCGTATTAGTCAAACCAAACGGCATCACTTGAAACTCAAAATGCCCAAACCGGGTACGGAAAGCAGTTATAGGAATATCTTCCTCTCTAACTCGCAGTTGGTGATAACCCGATCTCAAGTCGATCTTCGAGTACACACTTGACCAGATCAGTTACAAGGATCAAATAAGTTAATACACCAGGATTGATGACTTATTTATTAAGCTCCATATAGTCGATACACCTTTTGAATGATCCGTCCTTCTTCTTCACAAACAACACAGGCGCATCCCACGGTGATGAACTCGGTCTAACAAACCCCTTATCCATCAATTCCTTTAATTGATCGGACAACTCCTTCAATTCATATGGTGCTAATCGATAAGGCACATGAGCAACTGGTGCAGCTCCAGGCACCAAATCGATACGAAATTCAGCTTCACGAGATGGCGGCAATCCTGGCAACTCTTCAAGAAAAACTTCAGGATACTCACGAATCACTGGCACATCCTCCAACTTTGTCTCTACATCACCGTCAATACCTTCTTTCTCAACGAAATCTGAACTAACCTTTCTCCACAAACAATCACCGCACCATGCGAAACTAACTAATCCATCCCAACAATTACATCAAACGATCCTAGCTCTATAGGCATCAAATCTATATCAAACACGTAATTCCCTAACTTCAAGGAACACCCTTTTAGTATAGAATTAGTGTTAACAATCTTTCCATCGACTAATTCCACATTATACTTAGTTGCTAACTCTATTGGTTCTTTATCGATAAGGCGACTGAATTGTATATCTACAAAACTCCTATCTAAACATAATAAAACAGTACACTAGCATAACGAGCATTAAGTAAGAACATACCATTCACCACGTTCGGACCTTGAGGCTTGTCCACGTTCCCTACAGCATAAGTTGGAGCAGCAGCGTTTCCTCCTTGTCGATTCCCATCCTTAGGACAATTTCCCTATTTGTGTCCCTTCTCACCACATCCGAAACATACCATTACTCTTGTGGCATTTACACCCGTCGCCACGCCTCTTGCTCGACACTCGACAGCCTTATGCCTGCATTTCCACTCTTATTACACGCATGAGGGAAATTCCCCACGTGATACAAACTACAACGGTCACATTTTGGATTGACCTTGTTTCCTCTTGGCACTGTGGCAGCTCTCATTCCATCATTCATCCTTTGGTTAAACTGCTGATTTCGGTTAGCCCCTTGGGTGTTATTGCGATAACCCCCATGATTCTGACCTTGTGATTGACCAGCTTGAGACGTCTCCCATTTCCTCTTGTTACCTTCAGCCACACTATCTTTCTTATCTTGCACCTTCACATCCATTAGAGCATGACCCATTTGGAAAGCTTCATCAAAAGATCTCGGCTTTGACAAAGTAGTCTCACCCTTTATGTTTCTTGACAATCCTTTGATGTATTGATTCATTTTCTTGCATTCATCCGCAAAAGTATCAGGGCACATCAAGCTCAACTCATTAAACCCCTCCTTGTATAAGCAGTGATGTCATTGTTTCTCAGTACTAGATGCCTCAGTTCATCGTCTAACTGACCCAATTCTTCTTTGGGACAAAACTTCTTGGTCAAAAGTTCCTTTGTAGCAACCCAAGTCCTCCCATTGGCCACTACAAGCCCAACAGTAGCCACTTGGTTGTTCCACCAACTCAAAGCGTCATCAAGAGAAGTAGAAGTCGCGAACTTCACTTTATTAGCCTCAGAGCACCCACTGATTTCAAACGTACTTTCAATCTTCTCCACCCAACGACGAAGTTCTAAAGCTCCTCCAGTCCCACGAAATTGCGTAGGTCCGCACTTCATAAAACTGGCATATGAACACTCCCTTGGGACTTGTTGTCCTCCAGCATTTCCACTTTGTCCTTGGACTCTAGCTACACGATCTGCTTCAAGAGCATTAGCAATCGCCTCTTGAATCATAGTGTTCACACGATTAGTTTTCAACTTTGAAGGCATGGTGGAAAATTAGTCACACAATGGTTCACTAATGTCAGAATCAACGCCTCCCTAACTTCTTCCCCCACACCTCTCTGTAATGTCAGGGAAAGAAAACAAAGCAAGTATACACATCAAGATCAAGAAGGATTTATTTTTCAAGATATAATATAAATACAACAAGCACAATCAACAAATGCTACAAATATTCATCAACCAAATCACAAAAGAGCTAGTAAAGACACATCATAGATCATGAGAGGTAAACATCGATTGCATTGATATCAGCAAAATTGTGACAAGATTTGCCACTACAATCATTCACCAAATAAAACTTAAAGTCATCAAGTTCTACCATAATACCATAATATAGAAGTCTGAAATAGTTCAATTACAACGAGGAAATAGAAATGAAATACAAGTAACTAATCACGTGGTGATCCACATGATCTCTTTGATGGCCGCTCGTCCTTGTCATCATCGTCCTCTTCTTCTGGATCTTCATCACTATCTTCCATCTTTTCCTTACCTTTCGAAGAAGTTCCCTCATCCACCTTCCTTTTTCCTTTCGAAGTAGAGCCTTCACCTGATGGAACCATACGTTGAGCCAAATACAACTTATCCTCGAAAGTATAGTACTCGCCAACTTCTGGTGGTTCGACCATGAAATCATCGAAACTTCCATGCATTCATCAAGAAAGGTCGTACACGAGCCTCCCAACATCGAAGACGATCATACTTGACACGATCTCCCTTGATTCTTTCAAACTCAGCACACAAATTCTCCACAATCATTTTCAACTTTTCCATCTCAACCCTTTCACGATCCCTAGTATTGTAGCTCTCAACACACCCGAATAAAACCTCTGAAAAGCCTTCTCATTTTTCTGGAACCTCTTAATCACCCTTGTCTCTACCACATACCTTTCGTACAACAATCGATCAAACTTCTTCAAGTAATGTTCCATGTTACTGTAAATCCTCGGTCCAGGACAATTAACCCTTGCAATGTTCTCGTGGAGAGAACGTGCATTAATCGTAGCACTAGAATCAGCTTTATCATCATCACTACTGTCACGAGCAACTTCTGGCAAACCTTTCCAATAAGTATCACATGTGGGTGTAGCAGAACGAGAATGAACATGTTGCTGCGCAGTCCGTCCAACCGCAGCCGCAGGAACTTCATCCTCCACAGGATCCTCTTTCGGGTCCTCATTGCTATCAATCTCATTCTTTTCAACCTCATTCCTTCCAACCTCATCTAGTTCAATCCATCCATTTTCGCCTTGTGGGTTAGGGCATTAGGTCCACCCTCAGCTCCTACAGTGTACTCGTATCCATTACCGTTCGGTGGTAATTCTGCCATTTCTGCAAAATACAGAAAGTTCGAGGGTATATAAGGTCATTATCCCAAAATTATATATACATGCATGCACATGCAATGCAAATGTAGTACGTATGCCAATATGCAACAAAATGATAGCCATGCAAATGCAATGCAAAAAGTAAGATGTTAAGTACTCCGCGTACGTTCACAATACCTCCATATAATACCATAGTATTTACATAATAAATACTCAGGAAATCATTTCAGTTTCAAAGGGATACATCTAATAATAAAACAATGCTAAAATAAATCTTACTGGAGCCATGCAGGATAGTTGTGTGCTTTGGGAACAAAATATTTACGACACCAAAAGTTATAGTTTATGACATTTTTCAAAAACGACCTAGTTCTCTATAAGGGTGTGGCTCTGATTATCAATCTCTAACACCCCCAATTTACCTTGCGCAGCGAAATATCACAATTGGGTGCTAGTCAAAGAATCATCCCACACAAGCCATATTGAACGACTCAAAAGAGACGTTTAAAGCATAAGTAAATTTAAACTATGTTAAATTACAACAATAACAACAATGTATAATTGTTTCCAACCCCAAAAGTATAACCAGAGTAGCGTTAGGTCCCCATAAATCTCAACCCATCAAAACCAACCCAATTTGTTTTACAAGACATCATGAAAAATAATTGTCTTTGATAAGGAAGAAGGAAAACAAGTTAGACCGCCCACAAGCCACAACAACATCCATAGCATGCTTCGCTACAATCATCCTCGATTACCTGAAACACATGCTGTCATACTCCCAAAATATCAGAGTATAATGGCAACAAGGGAGTGGTGACGTCATGATTATCATACACACAGTTACAAAGAACGACCTCTAAATGAGACGTTCGGAAAATTGATCACTTGCATTTGATATAATAAAAAGTTTTAACATAGTGCGGAAGCATAAAAACCGGTCACAGATACAAAACATAGTTTTCAAATAGTACAAATGATCTTTATTTTCAATAGAAATGACGGCAGTGCATGAGACCTCACCTAGCATCTTCGTTCTTAATACCGGAGAAAAACATTGCTAAAGCGTCAACATAAAGTTGGTGAGTTCATAGGTTTAGTTAATTTGAAGTGTTTAATGAACCACAAGACTTTTCCCAAACATGATGACAATATAACAAATACAAAGTCATCATAAAAGCATTTATTACAGTCTAAGCTCGTGACACCGAAGCGTTAACAACACCGGCAGTATAATCATATAAATGTAGCCCAACTGGATGCCTAAGCCCACGACATCCTATCTCAGACTCAAATGAAACTGTGCCCGCTTGTCCCCTGTTGGACCAAGACGGACAGGGGCGTCAACCCCGATAGATCTATCCATAACATTCGCGCTTACACAAAGTAATTAACGGTTCACGATTCACGGGCCAAAACAACTGGGTTTTTAGTGGGACTTAGACTAGTATATAAATCGGTTAATGCACTTGTGTTCATACGTTAAATTAAGCAATGTCTCACCCCAAAAAGCAGTAAAAGCAGTTAAAAAGTGGGGCTATAAACTCACCTCGTTAAATAAGCAAAGTGATGGAAATGCAAATGTAGCTCGAGAATACGGTCACGTTATCCGCGACCTAGTTAAGTATAAAGTTTGTGTCACGAAAATGACAAATAATACTGAAAGCATGCATGGCATCCTAGTTGTGCTTGACGATAAATTTTGTTTACGGGAAAACACGAAAATACTACCCGGATATCAAACGGGCTTTAGCTTAACAATGTACAAACACAAACTTGTTTTGGGCCTTTAAAAACTCGGCCCAAAGATTAGACTGTCCATCCTTACAAGATAACACATGGGCTCGGCCCATTATTTGATTTTTCCCAACCCGGCCCCACAACCATGCGATACAAACAAAGAAATGAGGAAGGTTAAATTGTTTCGATCTGTTTCATTTATTCCCAAAACACATAGTCAACACTCTCTCTCTCTCGAATATAACTCCCAACCATCCCATACTATCTTCTCTCTCTAAAAACTCGGATCTAACACATCCATGGCCAAAATCAATACTTCAGATTCATTATTATCAATAAACATGAAAGTCCTAGCTCGAATATCATGCGAGGGATGTGGGATTTCATCTCCACATCAAATTTAATCTATCTTCGAGGTGTTTCCAGGGAGATTCGGTAGTGGTTCTTCACAAAAGATAAGTTTTCAATCTCTATTAAACAAAAAGAAATTGGTTTAAATTGTTTTTGATTATATTTTCGAAAATAAAGGAGGTTTACTGATTTTAAATCATTTGATTTATAAAAACATTTCAAAGAGGGTCTCGAATGATTTATACACGAATTAGGGTTTTCGAAATATTGAGGGTTTCTAAATCTATTGTTTCGTTGTAGTTAATTTATGATTTCGGGTATAACTTCGTGTTAATTTCATCATATCACTAGATTACAAAAACTAGGGTTTCGAAAATATTGGGGTTTTCTTTAATCTGGGGTTCTATTATAATTGACTAATGTTTTTATGCATCTCTTGATGTTAATTATTAAATAAAAATGAGTTTTGAAAATTAGGGTTTTGAAATAATTAGGGGTTTTTATACCCGCTTGTTTAATTACTGCTAATTAATGTTTCTGTGAAATAATTTGTATTAATTTCATGTTATGATTGATTTTTAGAAAAATTAGGGTTTCTATCAGTTTATATATATGGTTCGATTAAGGGGGGGGGGGTTTGTTTACTACAATTATTATTATTAATTGCTACCATTTCTATATAAATCAATCCAAAAAGTAAAGATGGTCTCGGTATGGTCTCGGCAGATTATCTGAGTGTCGCGGGTTCATAAAAACTAGCTAGGGTCATTTGTTGTCTTAGCATTAATTTTGAATAGTTCTAAAATAACTAACTTTCTTTGATAATGTTTTCGCAGGTAGGTTTTTGTCAAGCACATCTATGGATGCAAAAGGAATATAAGGAAAATAAAGAAGAGGTGGATGAAAGACTCACAATAAAAGGAGTTTGTGGCTTGGTGTATTCGGACAGGAAAGGAATGGCTTGGCTGGAAACTCAGTAGCTTTGTTCAACCCAGATTTGTTTGTGTTGTAATATTGTTTTGTGTTTAAGGATTGTGTTAAGGACAGTATATTTAACTTGGTACACATGGCATAGGGTTAAGTCCCATCCAAAAATGGCACCCTTGTGATATACACATTTTGGGCAATTTTGGCATGTGTGTTGGACACTTGTGAGGCTAAGTAGTTTATCATGTGATCTTGACTTTTGTTGACCGAATGGTGGTCTAAAGTGGTGTCCAGGTTTGTGTTTTGGTTCCCAGATGGTGGTTTAGCTTGTAACATCACACTTGGGCTTTGGCCCAAGTAAATAATAAAGTGTTTACTTGTTTGATTTTGGTGTAATGTTCAATTCGATTAGGTCCGACGACCCTTTCTAGTATTCGTAGACTCGGACAAGTTTCATAACCACGCGACAAGTAAATTAGTAGGATTGACGTTGTTTAGTTTTGACAATATAATACCATTCAATCCTCGTTTATGTTTGTTGTTATATCCCGCGTGACACATCAAAGTCACATAATAGCGTGGGAGTTTACACGTCGTAGAATAGATAATAATAAGCGTTCGTGTTCTCAAAACATCGTAGTGCATTCGTACGGCACAAACCGTTAACAAGTGAAACGTAGTGCAACGAGCACGTCCATTTAATAATCGAAAAATTCGAGTTGTTACATTCTCTCTCCCTAAAGAGGGCTTTGTCCGCAAAGCAAAACAAACAATGCAATTTAAGTTGACACTACATTAGTAAACAAATGAGGATACTTCATAAATATGAGATAACTTCTCAATTTGTTAAATCCACAAGGTTCAAAGCTCACATTAAATAAATACATGGAAAAAATAAAGATGAAAAATTGACGGATGTCACAGTATCCCCATGTTTTAGAGATTTCGTCACGAAATCAAGACGTCGTTGTAGTAGGGTGATTAGCGAAAAGATGAGGATACTTGCTCTTGAATTGGTCTTCACGTTGCCACGTGTATTCTGGACCTCTACGTGCATTCCAACGGATTTTCACGATAGGTATACGACTTTGCTTGAGCTGTTTGACCTGACGGTCCATGACCTCCACCGGTTCTTCTACGAAGTTGAGTTTGTCGTCGAGTTGGATCTCTTCGAAAGGAATAACGAGTGTCTCGTCGGATAAGCATTTCTTCAGATTGCAAATGTGGAACACATTATGCACTCGGCTAAGTTCTTGAGGTAACTCCAAACGATAGGCCACGGGGCCAATCCTCTCTATAATCTTGAATGGTCCGATGTAACGAGGATTCAACTTTCCACGCTTTCCAAAGCGAATCACACCCTTCCAAGGTGAGACCTTCAACATGACTCTATTGCCAACCTCAAACTCAAGGGGTTTGCGTCTCATGTCAGCATAACTCTTTTGTCGATCTCTTGCGGCTTGCATACGGCTCTTGATCTTAAAGATCTTCTCAGTAGTCTCATGTATGATCTCGGGTCCAGTGATTTGGGCCTCACCAACCTCTGCCCAACACACGGGTGAACGACACTTTCTACCATACAATGCTTCGAACGGTGCTGCTTTAATGCTAGTGTGATAACTATTGTTGTATGAGAACTCCACCAGAGGCAGGTGCCTATCCCATCTATTTCCAAAGTCGATCACACAAGCTCTCAGCATATCTTCTAGGGTTTGAATGGTCCTTTCACTTTGACCGTCAGTTTGGGGATGATACGCAGTGCTCATATCCAACTGCGTTCCCAACGCTTTCTGCAGCGATTTCCAAAACTATGAAGTAAATCGGCTATCTCGGTCAGAGATTATAGACAGAGGCACACCATGCCTCGTGACTACTTCCTCCAAGTATGTTCTTGCTAACTTATCCATTCCATCTGTCTCCTTGATTGGTATGAAGTGAGCCGATTTGGTGAGTCGGTCGACGATGACCCAAATAGTGTCAAATCCAGCTGAGGTTTTAGGTAGCTTTGTAATGAAATCCATAGTGATCCTTTCCCACTTCCATTCTGGCAGTTCAGGTTGGACCAATAATCCTGATGGTTTCATGTGTTCGGCCTTGACCTTGGCACAAGTCAAGCACTTGCCAACATATGTAGCAATGTCCGCCTTCATGTTCGGCCACCAATACAACATCTTAAGGTCATGATACATCTTGTCAGATCCCGGATGTATGGAGTATTTTGACTTATGCGACTCATGCATAATCAAAGGTCGTAGGTCACCATGGCACGGTAACCAACTCCTATTATCAAGGCATAATGTCCCATCTGAGCGAGCTTCTAACTTCTTTATCATGCCTTCAACATCTTCAGTCTTGAGAATTTCCTCCTCGAATGCCTCCTTCTGAGCCTTGAGAATTAAGGATGGAAGATCTAAGCCAATGGTCATCACCAAGGCTTTCACTCTAAGAATTCTCTCCTTTCAACTCAAAGCGTCAGCTACGCCATTTGCCTTGCCCGGGTGATAACGGATCTCGCAATCGTAATCACTGAGCAACTCTAGCCAACGTCGTTGTCTCATGTTGAGTTCTTTTTGATTCAAGATGTGTTGTAGACTTTTATGATCAGTGAATACAACACACTTTGTGCCATAAAGGTAGTGTCTCCAAATCTTCAGGGCAAACACCACTGCTCCTAACTCTAGATCATGAGTTGTGTAGTTCTTCTCGTGCACTTTTAGTTGTCTTGACGCATAAGCAATGACCTTAGTCCTTTGCATCAACACCGCACCCAACCCTTTTATGGATGCATCACAATATACTACAAAGTCTTCATTACCCTCGGGTAGGGCTAGTATAGGTGCTTCACACAACATCTGCTTCAATGTTTGGAATGCCAAATCTTGATCCTCTTTCCACTCAAACTTCTTGTCCTTTTGAGTTAACTCCGTCATTGGTTTAGCTATCTTGGAGAAACCCTCAATGAATCTCCTATAGTAACCAGCAAGACCTAAAAATTGGCGTATCTTCGTGGGTGTTGTAGGAGTCGCCCAATCTTTCACAGCCTCGATCTTAGCAGGATCAACGTGAATACCACTGCTATCGATTACATGCCCAAGGAATTGCACCGTGTTTATCCAAAACTCACATTTGGAAAACTTTGCATATAACTTCTCCTTCATCAGCAATTCTAGTATGGTCTTCAAATTCTCTTTGTGTTCTTCTTCATTACGAGAGTAGATGAGAATGTCATCGATAAATACAATCACAAATTTGTCCAAGTATGGTTTGCAAACTCAGTTCATGAGATCCATGAATACCGCGGGTGCGTTTGTCAAACCAAAAGGCATAACTTGGAACTCGTAGTGTCCGTACCGGGTTCTAAAAGCCGTCTTGTGGACGTCTTCTTCTCTAACCCTTAGCTGATGATATCCCGACCTTAAATCAATCTTCGAGTATATGCTAGATCCTTGCAGTTGGTCGAAAAGATCGTCAATTCTTGGCAATGGGTAGCGGTTCTTTATCGTCAGCTTATTCAACTCTCGGTAATCAATACACATCCTAAAGGATCCATCTTTCTTTTTGACGAATAGGACCGGTGCTCCCCAAGGTGAGGAACTCGGCCTAATGAAACCCTTGCCAGAAAGTTCCTTTAGTTGTTCAGCTAGCTCTTTCATCTCTGCTGGTGCTAAGCGGTATGGGGCTCTAGCGACAGGTGCGGCTCCTGGTGTAAGCTCTATGTGAAACTCCACTTGTCGTGTTGGTGGTAACCCCGGTAAGTCTTCTGGGAATACGTCTGGAAAATCTCTAACGATCGGTACATCTTCAACCTTCTTCTCATGATCTTCTTCTTCCTCCTTTCGCGTTACTTGAACCAAGTACACTGGACATCCCTTCTCAATGTATCTTTGGGTTCTAATACATGAGATGACTTCCAGTCTCGATCTATTCTTCACTCCACTTCTTTCGCCTTGTATGATTAGTACATCGTTTCCATAAGGAACACGGACGCACTTCTCATGACATACAATTTCCACGTGATGCTTCGACATCCAATCCATTCCAATGATGACATCAAAACTTCCCAATTCTATGGGGAGTAAGTCGATACTGAACGAACGATCTTGTAACCTTAGACTACATCCTTTCAGAATAGCATCGGTGGTCACTGACTTCCCATCGGCTAGTTCTACATTATACTTAATATCTAACGCAGTAGGGGTGATATTTAGGCGTTCACTAAATGCAGATGACACAAAACTCCTATCCGCACCAGAATCAAATAGTACTGAAGCATAGTTGTTATTGACTAGGAACGTACCAGTCACAACATTGTTGTCTTGCACCGCAGCCTCAGCACACAAATGATACACCTTGCTAGGTGCCGTGAATCCACTTGGAGCACTGGTTGTGGCTCGGTTATTTCCTCCCCGATTCCCCTGGTTCTGCTTCTGGTTCACTTGGTTGTGGTTTTGGTTGCCTCGAATTTGATTACCACGACCTTGGTTCCCACTGCTTGGACACTTATTCTTGTAATGCCCTTTCTCTCCACACCCAAAACAAGTAACATTCGCTCCTTGACCACCTTGAGTTCCCGGTCCTCTTTGGTTAGCAGGACGGGGTGGTGCTCGACACTCTTTTGCCTTATGTCCAGCCTTTCCACAGTTGTAGCATGTAGGGGGACATGCTCCCTCGTGGTGTCGTCCACACTTTCCACAGAAAGGAAATCTTCCAACATAGTTTCCAGCATTACTTTGCCCAGCAGTAAACACTCTAGCCACCTCTTGACGCTTGTTTTGACTGTAGTTATTAATGTTGTTGTTGTTGTTGTTGTAGTGATTGCCAGACCACTTCCTCTTGTCTCCAGTATTCTCCCCCAACTCTTGCACCACTTGGTACATCAAACTCTGAGCCATATCGATTGCCTCATGCAAGTCATTTGGCTTTGATGAAGTCACATTCTCCTTGATGCTCAAAGGTAAGCCCTCAATGTATCGCTCCAACAATCGGTCGTCGTTGGGCACCATTTCGGGACACAACAAGATTAGCTCTTGAAAGCGCTGATTGTAAGCAGTGAGAGCGGTACCCTTGACTTTCAAGTTCCATAGCTCAACCTCCATTTGCTTGACTTCATTTCGTGGGCAATACTTCCTAACAAACATAGCTTTGAACTCACTCCAAGGTGTTGCTTGGGCAACATCAATGGTCACTGCACAAGCATAGACATTCCACCAAGTCAAAGCACTATCCACCAATGTGCTTGATGCAAACTTCACCTTATCAGCTTCAGCAACATTGTTAATCCCAAATTGAGATTCCAACTTCTCAAACCATCTAGTCAAACCTACTGCACCTTCAGTACCACGGAAACTCACTTGCGTAACCGCACGGAATTCCTTGTTGGTGCAGGTCCGCGCATTGGCAACAGTGGCCCCTTGGTTTGTCTCCTCTTGCGTGCTCGCTGTACGGATCGCTTCAGCTGCTGCGAGTGCCTCAGCCACCCGTTCCGCGATCATTTGACTGAGCATGACTGGGTCAATCCCACCGGTAGCAGCTGGTGGATTCTGTGTCTCGGATCTTCTAACTGGTGCCATAATCTAAAAGGTAAACAAGACAATGAGTTTTGCCAGACATAACATTCATGGCACGCACAATACAATTATGAAATGCTCAACGGTATAATAAACATTATATGATGATCGCACAAATTTTGTAACCCAAATAAGATAATGTCATAACCTAACATCCATAGAAATGTTTTGAAATACATCACAATCCGACATACATAATAAGGAAAAAAAATGGAAGATGCCAACTAATTGAGATAAACCTCATAGCTTAGTGGTCGTACAACAATGAGTCAACAGTACATGGTAAGTCTAACTAGTACCCTCACGACGCTGGTGAAGTGCTCTCTCAATCTCTGTCAGCCTCCTCTCAACCAAGTCCTCGCGAGCCTGGGCATCCCTAAGTCTGACCTCGGTATCATGGCAAGCGGCCCTAAACCTTCCCTCTAAGTCAGCAATAGGGTCCTCAACAGGTGCCTCTAGTCCACCCACCTCAACCTGTGGCTCCACTCCCCAACGGGTCATCAGGCTCTCGATCTCCTTGAGGCGAGCATTCGGCATTGTGTCCATCTGGTCGAGAACAGTATGGAGCTGTCCTCGAAGACGGGTCACACAAACCGTCAATGTCGTCTCATCCTCAACTGGACTCTTCTTTGTCAATGCCTCTAGCTTATCCTGCATCTCTTCATACTCCTCACCCAAAGTCTCCACAACATCCTCCAACCTATTCAAACGGGTCGTCACACATCCATCCGCTGCTCCAAGCATCACAACTGATGATGTAGCTCTCCTAGGAATAGGAGTCGCAGCTCTCGGTCCAGTAGAGATACCAACATCGGCAAGCATCTCCTGATACACAGCAGGTACAGTCTTTAGCGGTGGTGGTGGTGGTAGTGACGCCTCTGGGGCAGGACTGGCAGATGTGCGGGCTACACGCCTGTCAGTGGCAGAGAAAGGTATAAGGGGTCGGTAAGGTGAAGGTGGTGGTCGGGCGGCTCTCCCTCGGAGACGTCGCCTAACATAGTAGAAAGGCAGAGTGTCGGGTGTTGGGGTAGAGATGTCTGCCCCTTCCCCTTCGTCTTCAGACGAAGACGAGGAGATGAGTGCGATGGAAGCCTCAGAAGTAGCAGCATACGTAGCAGGTGGGTCCTCAATGTCTGTGACCTCCATGGGTTCACCTTCTCCATCGATGAACTTCGTATCATCATCCTTAGTATCTTCCATTGATTCGCCCCTAGTGACCGATGCCTGCCCTGGTGACTGAAGCACATCAGCGGCTAGGTCGTCCTCTCCTCCGCCTTCTAGGCTAAGTACATCATCCGCTGGTGCATCAGGGATATGAATCGGTGAATGGTAAACCTCCTCAGTCTCTCTCTCAGTCTCATCATCTGAAGTCATCCGGTACCACGGATATCCTGATGGTGATCCTCTAGGTAATCCTATCGATGAACTGACAGTCGACTGTGAACTGCGGTTGTGGTATGCCCCTGAAGACGCTGAATCATCAGAAGAAGACATCGCTGTAACATAAACAGAATAGATGTGTGTAAATATCTCATATAATTAGTCCGTGAAAGGGACATCGACATAACATATAGCAATCATTGTTCAAACCACATGTATCCCATGTAACATAACTAAGATTTTGTTGTTGCACATGTACCCCATGTAATTATATCTCGTAATTGTTAAATCACATGTATCCCATTTATCACATATTATATAATGTTGAATCACTCGACTCCAATAATAATTGTTCATTACATATATATATCCATGTATATATATATATTAATACTTACAATCCGTATGATAATCAACTAAACACATAACAGTTATAGTCTAGAGTTACTAAATGCAACCTAGTTCTCTATAACCATGGCTCTGATACCAATCTGTCACACTCCCAAAATATCAGAGTATAATGGCAACAAGGGAGTGGTGACGTCATGATTATCATACACACAGTTACAAAGAACAACCTCTAAATGAGACGTTTGGAAAATTGATCACTTGCATTTGATATAATAAAAAGTTTTAACATAGTGCGGAAGCATAAAAACCGGTCACGGATACAAAACATAGTTTTCAAATAGTAAAAATGATCTTTATTTTCAATAGAAATGACGGCAGTGCATGAGACCTCACCTAGCATCTGCGTTCTTAATACCTGAGAAAAACATTGCTAAAGCGTCAACATAAAGTTGGTGAGTTCATAGGTTTAGTTAATTTGAAGTGTTTAATGAACCACAAGACTTTTCCCAAACATGATGACAATATAACAAATACAAAGTCATCATAAACGCATTTATTACAGTCTAAGCTCGTGACACCGAAGCGTTAACAACACCGGCAGTATAATCATATAAATGTAGCCCAACTGGATGCCTAAACCCACGACATCCTATCTCAGACTCAAATGAAACTGTGCCCGCTTGTCCCCTGTTGGACCAAGACGGACAAGGGCGTCAACCCCGCTAGATCTATCCATAACATTCGCGCTTACACAAAGTAATTAACGGTTCACGATTCACGGGCCAAAGCAGCTGGGTTTTTAGTGGGACTTAGACTAGTATATAAATCGGTTAATGCACTTGTGTTCATACGTTAAATCAAGCAATGTCTCACCCCAAAAAGCAGTAAAAGTAGTTAAAAAGTGGGGCTATAAACTCACCTCGTTAAATAAGCAAAGTGATGGAAATGCAAATGTAGCTCGAGAATACGGTCACGTTATCCGCGACCTAGTTAAGTATAAAGTTTGTGTCACGAAAATGACAAATAATACTGAAAGCATGCATGGCATAGTTGTGCTTGACGATAAATTTTGTTTACGGGAAAACACGAAATACTACCCGGATATCAAACGGGCTTTAGCTTAACAATGTACAAACACAAATTTGTTTTGGGCCTTTAAAAACTCGGCCCAAATATTGGACTGTCCATCCTTACAAGATAACACATGGGCTCGACCCATTATTTGATTTTTCCCAACCCGGCCCCACAACCAGGCGATACAAACAAAGAAATGAGGAAGGTTAAATTGTGTCCATCTGTTTCATTTATTCCCAAAACACATAGTCAACACTCTCTCTCTCGAATATAACTCCCAACCGTCCCATACTATCTTCTCTCTCTAAAAACTCGGATCTTACACATCCATGGCCAAAATCAATACTTCAGATTCATTATTATCAATAAACATGAAAGTCCTAGCTCGAATATCATGCGAGGGGTGTGGGATTTCATCCCCACATCAAATTTAATCCATCTTCGAGGTGTTTCCAGGGAGATTCAGTAGTGGTTCTTCACAAAAGATAAGTTTTCAATCTCTATTAAACAAAAAGAAATTGGTTTAAGTAGTTTTTGATTATATTTTCGAAAATAAAGGAGGTTTACTGATTTTAAATCATTTGATTTATAAAAACATTTCAAAGAGGGTCTCGAATGATTTATACACGAATTAGGGTTTTCGAAATATTGAGGGTTTCTAAATCTATTGTTTCGTTGTAGTTAATTTATGATTTCGGGTATAACTTCGTGTTAATTTCATCATATCACTAGATTACAAAAACTAGGGTTTCGAAAATATTGGGGTATTCTTTAATCTGGGGTTCTATTATAATTGACTAATGTTTTTATGCATCTCTTGATGTTAATTATTGAATAAAAATGAGTTTCGAAAATTAGGGTTTTGAAATAATTAGGGGTTTTTATACCCGCTTGTTTAATTACTGCTAATTAATGTTTCTGTGAAATAATTTGTATTAATTCATGTTATGATTGATTTTTAGAAAAATTAGGGTTTCTATCAGTTTATATATATGGTTCGATTAAGGGGGGTTTGTTTACTACAATTATTATTATTAATTGCTACCATTTCTATATAAATCAATCCAAAAAGTAAAGATGGTCTCGGTATGGTCTCGGCAGATTATTTGAGTGTCGTTGGTTCATAAAAACTAGCTAGGGTCATTTGTTGTCTTAGCATTAATTTGGAATAGTTCTAAAATAACTAACTTTCTTTGATAATGTTTTCGCAGGTAGGTTTTTGTCAAGCACATCTATGGATGCAAAAGAAATATAAGGAAAATAAAGAAGAGGTGGATGAAAGACTCACAATAAAAGGAGTTTGTGGCTTGGTGTATTCGGACAGGAAAGGAATGGCTTGGCTAGAAACTCAGTAGCTTTGTTCAACCCAGATTTGTTTGTGTTGTAATATTGTTTTGTGTTTAAGGATTGTGTTAAGGACAGTATATTTAACTTGGTACACATGGCATAGGGTTAAGTCCCATCCGAAAATGGCACCCTTGTGATATACACATTTTGGGAAATTTTGGCATGTGTGTTGGACACTTGTGAGGCTAAGTAGTTTATCCTGTGATCTTGACTTTTGTTGACCGAATGGTGGTCTAAAGTGGTGTCCAGGTTTGTGTTTTGGTTCCCAGATGGTGGTTTAGCTTGTAACATCACACTTCGGCTTTGGCCCAAGTAAATAATAAAGTGTTTACTTGTTTGATTTTGGTGTAATGTTCAATTCTATTAGGTCCGACGACCCTTTCTAGTATTCGTAGACTCGGACAAGTTTCATAACCACGCGACAAGTAAATGAGTAGGATTGACGTTGTTTAGTTTTGACAATATAATACCATTCGATCCTCGTTTATGTTTGTTGTTATATCCCGCGTGACACATCAAAATCACATAATAGCGTGGGAGTTTACACGTCGTAGAATAGATAATAATAAGCGTTCGTGTTCTCAAAACATCGTAGTGCATTCGTACGGCACAAACCGTTAACAAGTGAAACGTAGTGCAACGAGCACGTCCATTTAATAATCGAAAAATTCGAGTTGTTACATTCGCTCTCCCTAAAGAGGGCTTTGTCCGCAAAGCAAAACAAACAATGCAATTTAAGTTGACACTACATTAGTAAACAAATGAGGATACTTCATAAATATGAGATAACTTCTCAATTTGTTAAATCCACTAGGTTCAAAGCTCACATTAAATAAATACATGGAAAAAAATAAAGATGAAAAATTGACGGATGTCACATGCTTAAAATCGTCAACAAATAATGTTGAGCGAGATCTATAGGTTTACAAAATCACAATTTGAACATAAGTATAAAAATCATTCACGATTATTCAATAGTATGCAGATCATTACAAACTATTATTGGGTATTACTCGTTATAGCATAAGCTATTTAATTATGTTTAAGCTCATGACACCGACCCCATAAACTAATCACCCATGCCAAATGCCGGTGTGATTTAAATAAAGTCATTGCCCCTCTTAGGTATTCGTTGCTAATTATACCTTTTTCTCGACACAAGTTATTCATACGCAGAGGGTACTCAACGTACTAGCTCTCGTGTAGGATAGGGTCGTCAACCCAATAGTACTATCAATTGTTCAAGAGGCTATTTCCAATCCACACAAGGATCAAACAATAGTTAACGATTCATGAATTTAGGGTCTTTAGCAACTAGCTACTTAACATAATTCAAGACATCATTCGGGTCTAATAATCATTCACGACTTATGTTCCTTTTCATTTAAATAGCATGTATCCCCCTCGCGGGTAAAAATCATTTAAAATACAGTAGAAATCGAGACTATAGACTCACTTTAATTAGTAGTGGTAGTATTAGCAAATACGTAGACGAAAAACAAACACCGACGATGAGGGCGCCCGGGGAAATCAATTACAACACCTAACAAGCAAAACGCGTAATGCATCAAAACCTTCAAGTAACTTAAGGTATTGTATGTACATAATTAAGAACACTCAAAGTTCATATAAACTCACACCAAAAACCCAAACAAGTGATATTTACTAGACACGTTCATTGTTATACGTTATTAAAACTATTACTCAAATTACAATTCTGCCGGTACATACCTAATGTACGGACTGAATTCCCATACTTAAACATCACGAATTTTTACGAAACTCGTTGTAGACTTCACTTACATTATGTAAAAAGCTCACAAAAATTTTCATCAAAAGATATTACTTTTAAGTCACGCTGCCCAACACATTTCCAACCTTGAAAATCCGGGCAGAGTTGTACCCTTACGTCGTCAAACAATTTTGACTCACTTAACCCATTCCGTTTGTAAAACCAATTCCTAATTTTGAAAATAGACTCATAACTCCAGGTTTTGTGCTAAAGAAAAGCCTTCAACCATTTTTGAAACTCTACTTATAGTTCTCGAGATTTGACCTAATATCGAACACAAATTCGGATTGCGTCGATACTCGCCTCTAGGTACACAAATTTTCAAACTTACATAACTTTTGACTCGTTTGGAGTTAAAAGCTCTATCTTATACCAAAACGAAGGTAGAAAGAATCTCTACAACTACATTCTATAATAAAAACCTGGACATAAACTTAAAATGAAGAAAAATAGTCCTAAACAATCTGATTAAAAACGACACTTTAAAAATCATATCTCTACTTGTTTTCAATCCATTCCATCAATTCCTATAGCCTTAATATCATCATCAAGCTATCCTGACACATTCACAAAATCGTAAATCACTTGTATAATCAATATTCATAAAAACCCATTTCATAAAATCAACATGCAATCAAATCAAAACAACTAAAAATGATAAGAACATGTTTTTAAAGATAACAACACAACAAAAATCATCAAACACCAAGATCAAACCAAACCCCCCTTTTGGCCGTGGGTTTTGGTGATCAAAAACACCAAGAAAAATGTTTTTCCATCTTGTTTTATTGATGATTTATCATCACATACACTTAATTAAAACATGCATATAGTTTATTTAGATCAAAACCCCCTTTTTAAAAATCATATTTTTTTGTAAAAATCAAAGCCTTGCATGTTTATTTTTAGTGGATTAAAAGACTTACACTGATTAAATAAGAGGTGGTCTTGTGTTAGTTTCTTCAAAAACTAAAAAAAATGGTGGTGGTGTGGTGGTGTGTGGGTGGTCGGCGGTAAAGAGATAAGGAGAAGAGAGGGTGAAAAATTTTTGAAGTGAAAAATGGTTGTGTGTGTTTGTTTAGTCCCTTTTGTAAGTTAGGAGGGACCAAACTTGAAATTCTAGCTATCTTTTGGCCTATGCAAAGAAGGTATGAAAAAGTTTGAAAATGATGACACATAGGTTGGACTATGCAAAGAATACCAGGTGGTGTTCAAGAGAAGGAAGGACGATGGGCTCGACGTAGATTTCATAGACTGGGAGGAAACCTCTCTGGATGATGGCAAAAGCAAATATGTTCCTTCTATTTCAGAAAAAAACAGCCAGTTACGCTCGACAATATGCAAACAGAGGACGAGGAAATCGCTCAAAAGGAAATGGATAAAGAAAAAGAAACTGCAAATGAGAAAGTGGTCATAGAACCAAGGTTGGTTAGCCAACCAAATTCGGCTAAAGAAGCAGCAATGTTAGCTGAGGCTCATAAGACAATTTACACCGACGAACCATTGTCAGGGGAATTTGAAAACGACCCAGAATTTGATGAATACTTAGATCAATATTGCCTCGAGTTGGAACGTCAGGCGGTTGAAATCCAAAAGAAGAAACTGGAGGAAGAAGATAAGGCAAAAAAGAAAACAAGAGGGACAAGGCAAGCAAAATCTCTGAAAACAACATCATCTTTCTCCCAGATCACAAAAACTCCTGAGACGATACCTAAGGAGATACTGATGTTGGTGGAAGAAGTCGAGACGGCCAAAATAGAAAGCAGGCCATCACGCTTGCTCGTTTCAAACCACATAAACAAGAAAGCACCATCAAAGGGCAATCTCACTACAGCCGAGTTGATGATAGGCGAGAACTTGTTCTCGATGATAAATGAGGGCCTGTAAGTAAAAACTAACATACTAACAAATTAATTATCATTAAAGTAGCATCATATATATATGATAAAAAATACTTGAACTGTGTTTGCAGAGATTTCATATTCGAAACAGAAGACAAGAGGCATGCATGCATGAGAGACAACTTGGAGACACTGGCGTCGGGTCTGAAAGTAGATGCACATGTGATCGACACCTACTCCCAAATCCTAAACTATGAAGAAGACACACTCACAGACGGGAAAAGGAAGAAACAATTTTTCATGTCGACTATGATGGTAAGTACATCTTATATCATATATGATTTTAAAAAACATTTACGTCCAGAAACTAAAAAAATAAATATCTTGTTGATTATGCAATACATATCGCCAACATGTTTGGTTGGAAGCTGGAAAACGGATAGTATGACGTTCACAAGCAGTTTCGAACTTTTGAAGGAAACATGAGACCCTCGTTGGGAGAAGATGACGATTTGCTGAAATTGAAAGATGTAGATCTTGTAAACACTTGATTACATAAAATTTTGATATAGTTTACAATAGATTCAAAAAATATAACTTGAAATTAAATATAAAACTCTGTAGGTGTTCTTCCTTGACATCTCTCACCAGCACTATTACTTGGTTGTGTTTAATCTCAACAATGGCGTTGTATCAATCATAGACAATTCAAAAGTAGCGAGCACATATGAAAGCAAGTACCAGACCTATTGTGATCTACTAGTCACTAAATCCATAAAGAAACTAAAAAAAGATGAACCTCTGTGCATCTCAGAAACCTTTAAAAACTAACACATCAAAATATGATAAACTTGGACTTGTGTTGCAGTTCAAAATGTTTATGATGTATCTAGAGAGCGTCCAACACAAGATGACCAAAGAACTCAAAAAGCATGCCATCATAAGACCAAAGTGGGGAACAATATGGAACGACGTCGACTGTGGTGTATTTGTCATGATGCACATGGAGCACTACGAGAGAGAAACTGCTAAAGGATGGGTGTTAGACTTCCCAACTGATCCAGATGAACAAAGAAGAGAGATATTAAAGCTAAGATTCAGGATCGCGGCGAAGATACAATCACACGAGAAGAATACTAGGAGGCAGGAGGTAACCGAGGAAGCTTTTCAATACACAAAAAAACACCAGATGCAACCGGAAAAGACCAAGGTTATCAATGATGAAATCAAAGAAGGAAGCAGGAACAAGATAGGGATGTCACCAAGAGCAACATCTGAACAAGAAAGGCAGAAAGACAAAACAGTTTAAGACTTTTATTTTTAATTTCGTCTGTAATAATTTAGTTTTGTTTTAAAGACTTTTGCTTTGCTTAGCCTATCCGCTGGGAAAGGGGTACGCGACATGCTGGAAAACCCATGGTGGGTTGCTCCAAACTTGGGGTCAACTAGTCGTAGATCGTGGATCGGTTAATAGGCATCCATTAGTCCGACTACCCCGAGTCATGTCGCCTACCTTAATAAGCTTTAACGCTTAACCCATTGGAACATTAGGCTAGGCAAAAAGATTAGTGAACTGATTTAGTTTATAAGCAGTTAGATGGCTTATCCGTTGGGAAAGGGGTACGCGGCATGCACGAGAACCAGTGATGGGTTGCTCCAACTAGTCGTAGATCGTGGATCGGTTAATAGGAATCCATTAGTCCGACTACCCCTGAGTCATGTCGCCTACACCTGACGTACCATTGGAAACACTTGGATAGAATCGTAGGGAAGACAAGTTGTTGGCGGTAAAGTAGGATGTACCGCATTTTGGGGATTCAACTTGTTTTAACTTGTAACCCGTCGAATTTTCTATTATGAAATGGAAGTAAGATTAATCTTTTGTTTAATATGTATTGTTCTTGTATTCCATTTTTTATAGAATACAAGCATATTGAAAAACATGTAAAGGATGACAAACAAAACTATCATATATGATACATAGGTATCATATAAGATGTATGAAATGAGATGAAAACTTAACATATATGATACATTAGTTTCATATATGATGGTCCAAAAAAACTTATAAAAACACACTTGCTCTGGAAACGACATTCTAGAAATAAGTAACATTAGTATCATAAAAACTATCATATATGATACATATATATCATATATTATGTGTTGACAACTTAACATATATGATACATTAGTGTCATATATGAAATTCCAAAAAAAACTTGTAAAATACAGTCAAAACTGAAAATGCACACCAACTAAACAAAACTAAGGGATTAAACACAACTTCTCATGACTCATTGATATATGATTATCCCCAAAAAAATAGAGTATCAAAACAACTTCTCATGAATCAAAGTGATCAAGAAGAAATGGCATCATACATCATAATGACATGTTCAGAAACTGCAAAAAGAAAATAAAACGGAAAAAATCCTAAAAGTAACAAATCTTCTTTTATTCAACTTCATCCACTTGTACTTGCATCTGCAACAGGTGGATCCTCGCCAACGACTTCCTCCAATCGCTTACTAGTGCAAGTCCTCTTGTTATGATCAGTACCTCCGCACACCGAACATGAATTCTTGTTCCTCTTGCTTTTCTCAATAGCTTTATCTCTTGCACCTTTAATATGTAGCTTTTGACGCCCTGGACGTCCTCTAGGGCTTGCAAGTCTTGGATTATCAACCAAACGTACCGGTGGATGAGAGACACCAACAAGCTGCTCCAAACAGTCAACCTTTCGCTTAGATGGGGGATTCGGGCAATCCACTTCAACATCTATCTTCAGCTGCTTCAACTTCTCAACAAAAGCACCCAACCTAGGCTCTTCTTTGCTCAACAAACGCACACAGTGATCAACAATAGATGTCGCCTCGCTCGTATAATTCTCGACAACAACATTCTTCTCCCCATACTTATACCTCTTGTTCCTCAACGCAGCAGGGATGAGGTTCTTGGTCCAACGCCTAAGAATGTATTGCCGAGGGATCATCTCGATGTTGGCGTTCTTGAACACAACACGCAAAAAATATGCCTGCATAATATCCCAACCCTCATAAACAACTGGCATGTACAAATAACTGAACCATCATCTACGTTGTGCAAGACCTGGAAAAAATACAAAAAAAACAAAGGAGTGAATATCATATATGATAAAGAAATACAAGAACAATATCAAATATGATGACATGTACTTATCATATATGATATATCAAAAAAAGTAAAAAAAATTATATCAACCAATAAATCACATACCTTGTACAAACCATCTTCTCTGGTAAACTTATCAACCTCATCATCTTCGTTATCCTTCTCCTTATCATTGTCATTTTCCTTCTCTTTCACATTCTTAGAAGAATCGCCAACTTTAGCCTTATCAGAAACCTTATCCTTCGTCTTATTCTTGTTCTTCTTATCAGGCTCTTCATAAACAAAACGCCTCACTCTGATAACAGAAACCTCGGATCCCTCGGCCACACTCTTAGAATCTATCTGGCAATACCACAATCCAACGAAAATCTCTTCCTGAACCAATTCAAACAGAGTACGAGTGTAAATCATTGCAGCATGTTTCTCAATCTTGAGTAGAGTCCTGAACTTCAGAACAGTAGACATTGTATTATGGTCCGTTCTCTCTTGAACGCTCCTTTGCTTCTCCATCACCATCTCAAAGCAATTCATATAGTTCATAAGCGTCGAGCTAGAATTGGTAAAGTGGGAGAAGAAAAAATTCTCGCTCTCTGATCAAGACATAGTCCTCATCAATCCACACAACAGCGAGTCCGAAAAGTAAGCAGGGATCCAAGTTGAACGCAAATAATACATCTTCGTCAACCACTTGTGTTCCTTCAAATTAAACTCTGTCATCAGATCACCCCATCTGGTATCAAACTCCTCGGGACCAATGTACATGTTCCACACAATCTGGTTCAACTTCTCTCTAAAATTCATCTCGTTGTATACTTTCTCACATATCTCCAAAAAAGGTAAAATGAATTAAAACTATCAAGTATGATAACAAAACCACAAACATACAAAACCCAAATGCTTTGAATCAAATTCTGTTCTCACATCATATATGATGCTACTTCATTATATATGATACTACTCAAACATCATATATGATGCTACTTCATCATATATGATACTAGTCTAAAAAAATTACCTTCGTTGGAAGCTTCAGCGTGATATGCCGCATGCACAGCCTGTGCTTTGTACCAACAAACTCGGCTTCAATGGCATTCCTCATCGCCTTATCTTGATCAGTCACTACTATACTAGGTGCTTTACCAAACGCTTTGATGAAGGCTTTAAGTAACCAAACATAGGATTCCATTGTCTCGAACTTGAGCAAACCAGCAGCAACCGTAACACACTTCCTATGGTTGTCAATCGCCGTAAAAGGAACAAATACCATTTTGTACTTGTTTGTCTTAAACGTGGCATCAAAAGAGACAACATCACAAAACTCCTTGTAGTTATACTTGGACACTTCATCAGCCCAGAATATGCCAATAAGCTCAGCCTTGTTAACCAGATAATCAAAAGAAAAATCAGCAACGTACTCCTTCCTCTTCTCCATCTTGTTTATCAACATCTGCGCATCATAATCCCCGATGTAACAATTGACGCTACGGAAGAAGTTCTTGAAGTCAACGGTAGTACCGTGAACGATCAGATAAGAACACCTGACCCCGATCAGAAGGTGATGAGCTCTTGTAGCACCGATATTCACACTCGCAGCCTTGACAATAAATACTTGCTCCGCGTATGTTAACTGCCTCTGATTCTTAGACAGATGCTTGCACTCCTCGTGTTCAAGCTCATGATTGTGGATAGTATCAAATATACTCAACTTGAACTTCGTCGTACCAGGGATCAAGTCAAACACAGCACAAGCTTTACAACCGGTGATATGTAGATTTGAATGCCTCATTTGGTTGTAACCATTCTCCAAATCTAGGGTGTCTACATATATATATATATATATATATATATATATATATATATATATATATATATATATATATATATATATATATATATATATATATATATATATATATATATATATATATATATATATATATATATATATATATATATATATATATATATATATATATATATATATATATATATATATATATATATATATATATATATATATATATATATATCCTTGGGGGAACCCTTCCTATTGCAAACCAAATACTTTTGCTTCACAATCCCGCTCCTCAACCTTTTCTAACACGATTTCCTAACAACAAAACCAGCTTCTACCGCATACTTCCTGTAAGCAGCAGTACAATGCTTAACTGAATCGTACTCATTCCCTTTAACAAGTAAAAACTCGGCAGGCACTTTCAGAATGTAGTAAACAGTACCACCAGGAGTATCAAAGTTGGAATGAGTGGTATACGACTCAGGAGTCCGCACATCATTCAACTCTGCAAAAAAACATATAAAACAACAAACAACAATAAATCATACTAGTAAAAACATATATGATTACAAATACTAGAAAAACATATCACATATCATGTAAACATCATATATGATAGTCATGTATCATATATGATGTACTATGTAGCATATATATTAAATTAGAGATCATATATGATAAATTGCTATCATATATGATACATGGCTATCATATATATGTAAAAATACAAACATCATATATGATATGTTGCTATCATATATGATACATTGGGAACATATACTAAGCTCAACAAAAACTAGAAAACTAACTCTTAACAGCTTCCGCTTCATCACGTCTTGTTCATACGCAGAAATCTCATCTGTAAGACTATGAAGTACGCTTACGGATGGCACATCCAAACCTTGATCGACACTAGTCTGATCACTAGTCAAATCAACCGACGTAGATTGATCAACAACACCACTACGACCACTAGAATCGCTCGAATCCATCATCAAACCCGAGCAACTCGGAAAAAACAACAATTCATAAAAAGCTTATCTAAAACCTAAAAGAATCACAACTTATTAAATAAGCTTATAAACGAATTCATTAAAAAATCGACCAGATATATATAATAAGCTTATTAATAAGCTTATTGATCAATCCGATCGATTAATAAGCTGATTAATAAGCTTATTAATCAATCTGCTCGATTAATAAGCTTATTTATAAGCTTATGAATCAATCCGAACGATTAATAAGCTTGTTAATCATTCGGATAGTTAATAAAATTATAAATAAGCTATTTAATAATCCGATCGATTAATAAGCTTATTAATAGATCATATTATTAAATACGCTTATTTATAAGCTTACTAATAAGCTTATTAATAAGCACTCTTATTAAACAGTATATCTAGAGAGAGAAACCTAGAGAGACAAAGTACCAGTTTGATCGGAGAAGAAGAATAATGGAACATGTTTGTTAAAGCGTATATATATATATATATATATATATATATATATATATATATATATATATATATATATATATATATATATATATATATATATATATATATATATATATATATATATATATATATATATATATATATATATATATATATATATATATATATATATATATATATATATATATATATATATATATATATATATATATATATATATATATATATCCCGAGGTGAAAAGACAAAAATACATCTGAAGTATAAATTAGGGATTTAATCTCAGCCCTTGGATGAGATGGAGATGGAAGGTGGGGATGAGTCCCCTTTTATCCTAGAAAACTTTGGTATCCAAAAGAACTTATATCTTATATATATAAAATAAGACTAGTTTTAAATTTACTGACACAATTAAAATTAGAAAAGAGTTACTTTGGATACCATATTTTTTTCTTAGATAAGAGGGGACTCATCCTCACCATCCATCTCATTTTCATCTAATGGATTAGATTTAATATATTTTATTTTTTACTTATTTTTTATAATTTAAATATTTTTTAAACCGTTAAGTGTTAAACGAAAATAATTATATCATCGTGATGAGCGTTTAATTATCTTTCTACCAATATGCAATATGATATATTTTCGAAGAAATTTTTTTTTTGTTTTTTCTCTTGTTAAAATTTACGTGAAATATCATATATGATAATATTGTTTCATCATATATGATAACAGTGTTAAATCATATATGATATTGGTTTCTGTCATATATGATAGGTTATATCATATATATGATACCGGTGTTACATCATATATGATATTAGTATCATATATGATAATTTTCGAAAACGTGAAAAAAATGAAAAAAAAAATAAATTTGTCGAAAGTATATCATATAGCATATCTATAGAGAGATAATTAAACGCTCTTCGTAACGGTATGGTTTTTTTCGCATAACGATTAACGGTTTAAGAGATATTAATGTTTGAAAAATAGTGAAAATATATTTTGTGTTTAATCTTATTCATTGTATTAAAATGGTTATGAAAGGTAGAGATTAGTCCCTTGATATACAAATAAAGTTTAGTCCAAATAAGTTTAAATCATATTGTTTAGGTTATGTAAATACTAACATAACAGTATAGTAATATAATAGATATATATGCATATAAACTTTGGGTGAGGCAGGTTGGAGATGTTTTGCAACGCTCCTCGCCCCAAATTAATAAAAATCCCGATAATCCCTTGAAATCCGCCTCGTAATCCGATAAGAAGGCCCGTCCCATCAAAAAAAATCAGGCTTCTTATCGGGTTCGAGTTTTTTTCATCACTATTTCTAATGTATTTCTCCGATGCAAACCAGAAAAACATACAATTAGTCGCCTTCTTATGAGAGATTGTGTCATGGCAAAAAAACAAAATGCTTGTATCTTTTCTAAAACTACTCTGATCGGTGACATCAAAAACACCTCTTCCACCTTCGCCTAACCATGATCTCACCATTTACCTCATATTGCTCTCACTTTTCACCTAAATTGATCACACCACCTTCACCTTTCAATTAAATATCCAGTTTATATAAATATACCCTACAGAATACCTTACGCATACTTGCACTCAAACAAAATAAATACTATTAACTTGCACATAAACCAAGCAGGTAACCGGTTCACCATTGTGAGGCTTTTTTTTAGCTTGTTCGCGGTGACAAACACACCACATCGTAGGCTCACCCGTGAGTGAGGGTCTCACACCACCCTCACGCTTCACTAATAGTAGGCTGATGTGTTGTCTAATAATATTGCAAATGTGGTTAGGCTCAAGCTTATCATGGTCTATAAGCTTAAACATACGCTACAGTGTGCTTGTGCTAAGCAAAAATGGAATGCATAAATGTTAGGCTCGTATCGGTCTTTGTATCTTTCAGGGATGCCTTTTTGCTTCGGTGGTCGTTGCCCGTTGGGGACTACTACTAAAAAGCGTCAGAAAATAGGGCTAAATCCGCAATTTATGGAAGACTTTGGGGGCTAACAGTATAATTTACCCGAAAAAAAAAACCAAAGACTCCTTTGACTTTGTATAGTCGTCGCCTTTGGCTTTGTTTATATCAAAGACTGAAAAAATGGATAGAAGAAATGGATTTAACCGTCCACAAAAAAAATTTACTTTGCTCCATCTATTGTAATGCAGTAACTTCGACTTAAAGTAGAAATGCAGGAACAAAGAACAAAAATTTGACAAGAAAACCACAAGATATCGTGGCTTGAAGATAGATAACAAAAGCACATAGCAAAATATATCAAGGAAAAAGTACGCCATGATATAATCTCTTAAATTGCTCTATCATATAACAATCGGATTATCAGAGACCGTTAGTCAACCCGACTCGTTTAGACTAGTATTAAAAACTACCCACTTTGACCAAAAACTCATCACCTATCTAGCCCATTTAATCCACTTTACCAACTCTAAACTATACATGGTGTGCAATATCTTAATTTAGTTCCATACCAACTCATCTGTATCATGTTTACAAAAGACATCAAATCAACTTTTATTTGGCAGGAACGCTTGTTTAAATCATCATGAACATTGTGCCAATAGGCAAACAACCATGCTATGATACAAATCTACATTTGAGTGTTTTCTTGCTCCAGTTTCCTATCATTATGAAGGATTTTTAAACATAACTAATAGGAGCGCATACACGGTGATACGGTGTAGTGGCAGTACCATGATATTAGACCGATGTAACGCCTTCCTCTAGAGGATAGTTAGCCGGATTTGGTGGCAGAAATCTCCGGCAGGCATGCAATACTGCTGAATGGAATCCTTTTGCATTGTCTAGAAACACAAAATGGCCCCCCTGCAACAGATCATAGAATTCTATAAACACAAGTTACAGCACCAGTTACTGAAATATATCATAGTCTACCTGTGGAACCCTGATGATTTCACACTGGACAGTCATATTCTTCCGTGCTGCATCTGCTCCTAAGTAATCCATCCAATCTTGAAAACCGTATATAAAGGTTGTTGGTACTTTCCACTCAGAAGATCTGCACCCAAAAGAGAAGCAATATCATGCCTTTGATAGGGTAGATTTACTAGTCAGAGCATAACCCATTAAATCATTTCACCTTTGCAATAGAGGACTCCTAGCGAAAGCCCCAAATGAAAATATATGCTTCAAACACAGCTCCCCACTAGCCTTCGCCACCAAAGTGTGGTACACATAATCTTTAGTAGGAACAGCAACTATTAGAATATTTCTTATGAAACTACCAATATTTATCGGTAAAAATGGTTAAATTTTAATTGCCTGTAAGTAATGTGGACTCTTCTTCAGCCAACACTTCACCAGTTGAATATTGACCAAATCTTGCGCTTGTATATTTGCGGACCAAATTTGGACCAAAAGGACCTAAACCTCTGAATGAAACAGATGCACATATAATGTATATAAGTTCACTAGATATCATACAAGGACCGTTCGGGTTTGTGTTTGATGTTGATTATCTGATTATATCTAAGCCCATTAGATGCTATTTAGAGGATAGTTTGGAATTGTTTATCAGATTATAATTTCAAGTCGCGACATTCAGCAAAAGCGTTCTACTTACTATATGCAACAAAACTGAGTTATTGTTTCATATACTGTAGTTACCTTAATTATTATTACCTAATCTGAAAGACATTAAAACGAGTAAACCTTATGTCAGCGGTTGGAACTTGTAAAGAGTAATGTTCTGAGAATGCAAATGATGGAAAACATTTATAGATGAAGACTTTATTACCTGACAACCTTCATAGGAGTAAAGTTAGATTCCCATAAATGATTCAAAACAGCGCCTTTCCATGTTTCTTGAAACTTAGTAAGTCGCTCTGACTTATCCGATTCCGCTGAAAACCCAGCCGGTCCCACCAAAATCAAATGTTGTACGTGCTCAGGATGCTTCAATGTTTACACTTTACATCAATCAGTAATTAAAAAAACGCTAAAATATACAACACAATAGTTCTATCATTTATATATTAGCATAAAGTTGATCTTTGTTTAGTTACTAAGTGCATATTTTTTTGGGTAATATCAGGAAGAAGCTTACTTTTAAGGCGTATTTAGCTGCAACGTACCCTCCAAATGAATGCCCAAGCAAAACAAATTTGCTAAGATTTTTGGCTTTGCGCCATTCCTCTAGGGAATCAATAAACCAAGCCTCGGTTTCTGCATTATGAATCATTGAATTGTAGTTCATATTATTACCTTTAAAAAAATGATTTAATGACTTTAGGCGTGTGTACATTAAATCAAACTTAACCAACCTTCAGTACTTTTGCAAGTGAAGTCGGGTCTGCTAGATCCACCCCAACTGCCAAATTAAGAAGATCAGAAGAATTAATATTAAACAGATACATAACAGATCATATGCAGAAATTGAGCAATGGATAGTAACCTAATAAAAATCTTTCACGTACAAATTTATAACCTAAACTAGTGTTAGTGAGTTTCTCTACTAGGTTTGAACAAGTAGTTGCAAATATAATTCTGAAATGCCATGCAGAGATTGCTTATGATAATACTTGAGCTACAGCATGGGTTTAAATCGCAGCAGACTTGCGGTGTATGCTTTTTTGTCCTGTTGCCTTCTTTCCCTTTGAATCTTACGTTGGTTTTATGTCTTTGGCTTTGTATGCTTGTATGCTTGGTTTTCATCCTTTGTCTTATGAGAATTCCTTATCCTTGTTTTTGCAAACATTCACACATGCACTCATATGAGCACACCTGCACACATACACTTGCCCGAGGTCTTCCTAAAGCAGTCTCCTTATTTTTGGGTTTAGACTGGTTAGGGGTAGGATCTATCTACATTTCACCTCCCCCATACCCTGATCCTGCGGGATTGGATTTGTTGTTGTCGTTGTTGTTGTTGTCGTTGTTGACTGTTTGTAAGTAAGGGTCGAAAAAGGCAGATAAGGTTGCAAAAACTTTTTGACTATTTTGAGTGTTTTTCTTTACCATATATTATTATTATCATTATTATTTATCGAGGCTAAGTCTAATTACAAAAACAGCAATACTACAATAAGGCATCATTGAATAGATGTGATTTAGGGGGTTGTACGCACTATGCACTAAATATAGACTTTTGGTGATTTTGAAATCGCTTAGCCCGGTCGACTCGTTGCCCTTTTAACTAAGGTATTTTTATTTGACCGTTCACCTGTTAGAGATAACACATGAACCAAATCACCCTACTCACATGTAGAGGGGTTAAAATTGTGATCACTTGATAATATGTTCCTCTAATCTGACATAAGGTACAAGGAAGCGATAAAAAACTCAGGACATGTGATTACTGATTTAGTACACATCCAGGTTAAACTTTCCAAAGACACCGATTATAAGTGGTGCTCTAACAAGTAGCCATAAAAGATGCTACAAGCACCTAGTTCCGTATGCAAAATAGCAGATTAATCATGCATACCAGTCACGGAAAATTTTGTGCTGAGGTAATGGCTGTATAATAACAGATATCTATCATTATAGGGACAATTACTCTTTCACGAGGGCCTCAGGCTCTCACACTACACGTAATATGCTTCCACATGTTTTGTGAATAGTAATTGAAAATCCAGTTTACATAATTGCTTTTATTTGTGTTAAACGATGGGCTTTTGCGTTTTCAAGCTAAACCTAAAAAATAATGAAGTACACATATATCTAGCACCTTATGAAAAATTAGAACCACAATCAATGCAATAAAAAAAACGTAGTGGGCTCACCCAAGCTGATCGATTGCAATGACCTTAAAGTGTTGAGCAAGAGCATCAAAGTTTCTGAAGAAAAAACCTTGAGACGCAGCGTATCCATGGACCATTACAAGAGTAGGAGCCCCCTCTTTGCTGTTGAAGGTAACAGTGTTGATAAATCTTGGTTCATTGCTGGTAGAACGAAACCATCTTACTTTAGACCCCGGCGGGCCAGACCCAATATTAACCATCTCTTGTGTATATGGTGTCCTGTTATTTAATCCAAAACAAGTAATTATCTATAAAACAGAAAGTACTGAAACTTGGTAAGTATCACTTAAAAGATAGAACTACAAATGAGTCATTAGATTACTTTTTTTAGTTCAAAGTGTATTGCAGATTGCTACTAAGAAGATTGCTACTAAGAACCAACCGGAGCAAAAATGGCACCTTCTTTTGCAATTTAGTGTGCTTTAGTTACAATCAATAAACACAAGTACTTGAAATGCTCATATTTTGTTGGTAAGTAAATACATGCACACCTCAGCTTACATTTATATGTGACCCAAATTAGAGCTTCAATGGAACGAGTGTTTGGACTAAGATCTTTATTGAAATATAGCTGATAAAGATTTCCTTAATCAATATATAAAGCACTAAAAGATCTTCTGGCCTAGGTCAATTACATCTAGACTGACTGAAGCACTTCAACTGTTATTTTAAGTGTTTATTTAAATTCTATATTATGTTAGCATTTGCGAAACTTTAACACACACACACAAAAAAAAAAACGGATAACGTACGTGTCTGCGAAATCTGTACTAAAATAAATCATGTATCAGAATTTAAAACGTTTGTCAACAATGTTGCTCATGTATTGAACAAATTAGGTTCAAGCAACTTGGTCCTCGTGTTAAAACAAGAGTCCATGGAGAACATGTTTACAAGCGTGTTAGGTTTGAGGTGGAAGTACAGGGTAGCTCAGAAAAATCGTGAAGCTGAGGTGATTCAGGATAGTAACGGATTATGCTGCAGTGGCTCAAACATGGTTGTAGATTAACCAACTTGAAGAAAAATAAAAACATTCTGTTCTCGAGATATTTTAAGAGATGAAAGTGAAAGACAAGGGAAGAAACCAAAAACTTATGTGTGTTCTCAAGATTCTTTGGAGTGAATGGAAAGAGAAGGGTGTAAAGTGAGGGGTTATGTGATGCTTTCGTAATAAATACTTTCAACCCAATTTTGGGATGAAAGTGTGTCTATGTATATTCATCAAATTATCCCTACAACCTATATTATATTGTCTTTTTCTACTTGAACATTTGGGCAAAAGTGACTTTTAGATTATTATTTTCATTACTTCCTCTCTTCTTTTGTACAATTAAAGAACACAAATAAAGTTATACTAACGGTCTTTTTACTTTCTTCCTACGCCACTTACCATCCTCCCCTTTACCCTCCATTTCACTTCCTTTCCCTTCCAAAGGTGGGGCCTGGGGGCAAACATTATGAATCTCTAGTACCTGGACAAGAGGGTGCATAGGGTAATCAGTAATGTTGGCGAAAGGAACAAGGTGAAGGATGTCTAAGGAAACTAACTTGGATATTACTGAGGTACAATGGTGCCCATTGTGAAAGTCAACTAAAAAGTAAACGAAGCTTCAAAACGTAACCCAGCCTTCACTATAAATACCCATTCCTATTTTCATTTCCATTTGTCAATTTAGTAGTAAACACACAGTTCTCTCTTTGTAATTCTGTTGTAACAAACTTATTTGCTAATAACAAATCCCATTTGCTTAATCTCAAATCACATTCTAGCTTAGTGTGATTTCTGATTAGCTTCATAGTGCTTAATCGGTGTCTTATCCCTATAAGTACATATCAAGTGGTATCAGAGAGCCAGGTGTTCTTCCTGGCAAAAAGGATTGTATTCTCTGGTCAATTTCCGGCAATATCCATTTTTCCGGCAAGACAGTTATTTTTTCGACGAGCAGTTATTTTCCAGTGGATCATACATCAAGTTGTTACACTGACATTTCAATGTTGGGGGCAAAAAAAACATTTTGACGATAGGAAGGCGAAATAAACGAGAATCCGAATAGAAAGTTGAGTATTATAACTTAAAAATTAACGATTTCTAGGCTTTACAGTGTGTTGGAATTCAATGTGTGAGTGGGAGCAATTTGAAATTCAAGTGGGGGGCATTTTAAAAAAACGCTCAAATTTTTAGAAAAATACACTAAAATCTCGTTTTTTTTTTGTCGAGTTATGGGGGGCGCCGCCACCCCGAACATACAACGTATGTCCGCCCCTGCTTGGACCAATCAACAGCTCAGAAGGAAAGGAAGATTGGTGGTAGGGAACAATGAGGCTCTCAGAGTTACTTCGTTGCTTTCATAGAACTAGGCAAAAGATGTGTTCACTTGTAAAACCCGCATGTTTTTACCATGAATAGTGCCCTTAAGATCGTACGTCCTAGATTAAAACTTACCTTAATTAGTATTGATCACATTCATGTGCTAATAGTCAAGCAAGTGCATACGTGTATGACATGATAAGTATCGATTACGTACGAACTCATGATAAACAGTTAATAAATATGTCACGTGAACATAATTAAATCATGATCACCATTTAAATTACGAACTAGAATAATTACGTAAATACATATAATATAATTACGAGCGTTAAGATTACGATAAACTACATGATAAAATAAACAGAAACACTTTAAACACGAACACGTTTAACCACGAACGAACACGAAACATCGGGACACGAGAAAAGGTACGGGTACCCCATGTGGGGCCCCCATACCCACGACACACAATCAAGAAATGGGCTAAGCCCATCAAGTTTACATGAAAGGGGGGTAAATGGTAAAAACTACATTCATTTTCACTTTTCAAGAAAATAAACATAAAACCCTAAAAGATTTTCTCCTTCTCCTCCTTGTTCCTCCTTGTGCCGCCACCCATAACAACACCATAGGAGGGTGTTGTTGATTTTTGACATTAAAAACAAGTGCTAGAAACCGTGTTTGTTCATCCTTTCTTTTTAATTCTTTTTAATCTTTGATTATTTTCATGAACATGTTATTATTATTCTTATTAAAACATGATAATTAAACATTGATCTAGCATGTTTTGGGGTAAATTAAAATCAAAGGACGATATAAAAGGGTGTTTGTTTTAGCCGCCTAGCATAACCAACCCGAGGGGGGTTTGGTTTGCTTATTGCCGCCACCACCAAGACCATTTTTGGTCTTGGTTGGTGCTTGTGGGACCCACGGCAGCAAGGGGGCACACGTACCCCGAGTTTGGCTCGGGGTAGGGTGTCGAGTTCATGCCCGATTCATGGTTCGTTGGTTAAATCATGATTTATGCTACATGTTAATTTATATGAATTATGAACTTAGGATATAAAGTAATTAATAACATGAGATATTAATTAAATCATGACTTAGGTTATTTTAATTATTAATTTAGCATGATATTAATTTAACCTAAGTATTTTATGTTATAAGTTATAATTAATTAATTATTTAAAACATGCCTATAATTAATTAATTTAGACATGACTTAGGTTATGTTATTAATAATAATAATACACATTTTAACCTAAGTATTTTATTCCATTTTAATTAAAACATGTTATACCTTAATTAAAATGCTTAACCTATAGTTTAATTAAATACATGAAATAATAATTAAACTATACACTATATCATATGACTTAAGAAATAAGCTTTTAAACACTTAGATTTATATGTTAGCTTATGTAACCAGCTTAATTCTAAATATGGAAACTTCTATTTATAGAAACTTAATTAAATGAGGCAACTAATCTATTAATGGAAACCTTCTATATATGGAAATCTATCTATTTCAGGCAGCTAATCTAATCATGGAAACCTTCTATATATGGAAACTTATTTAATTAAGGCAGCTAATCTATTTTTGGAAACTTTCTATTTTTAGAAACTAATCTATTTTAAGCAGTAAATTCTATTTTAGGAAACTCTCTATTTTTGGAAACTTTCTATTTTTGGAAACTTTCTATTTTTGGAAACTTTCTATTTTTGGAAACTTTCTATTTTTGGAAACTTTCTATTTTTGGAAACTTTCTATTTTTGGAAACTTTCTATTTTTGGAAACCTGCTATTTTTGGAAAGTTACTTATTATTACACAGTAAGTATAATAATACATGAAATACCAGTAATACTTAATCAAATTAATCAGAATACAAGATAAACACAGTTTAAGGCTTTAAACAGTAAACCATGACCTAAAACATACCAAGTAAGCTAAGATGAGACATAAAACCCAGTACGTAATCAGTGATTCGATACTTATACACGTGTGTATTCATGTAGCGTTAGCGATCCAGAAGTAGGAGTCTTTCTTCCGTTCATTCACTGGACTTGAGGTACGGATTCCCGTCCTTTCAGTATGGACATTCTTTCCTTATTAGGATTTCCCCGCATGCAGCCAACTGTTTTCCCCAGTATTTGTTTTATTGTTTTGAACTGCTTATGTTTAATTAGCATAATCTATAGCCATATACAAGCATGACCAGTTTCACCTAGTTATGGAGGTACCATAACCATAACATTGGAGGCACCAATGTTATGACTTACCCACGGCGGAGTGATTGCTCGTGGCGTCCCTTTCAGTTTTGGCCATATTATTATATCATGTGGGGCGTATGGGTGCATCCTAGTTACATGTTTTATTCAGTATTTCATGGTGAATGTGGTGTGTGCCTTGCATCCTTCACAAGGAGTTGATCCCTCCTACCCAGACCAGTATATTAATTAGAGGCATCCCCTCTAATCAGCATGATGAGGTCACCCCTCCAAGTATTCATGCACGTGACCTTTTCATGACCTATATGGGCTATGGTATATTTATGTTAAAACAGTTTTCATAAGATAAACATAAGGCTTTTCAAACTATAAGACCAGTTTTCTCAATACTTAACCAGTCTACTCAGAACTTAGTCTTCCGCTGTTATATGTTACATGCTTATCCTATTTCATGCTATATTGTATATCCGTGCACTGAGCGTTTTGCTCTGCCGTTACTTTCCTTTCCATGTCCCAAAACGGCAGGTACCCAAGACTCGAGCATTTGGAGGACATGCATAGGATGGAAGCTGCCATAGACTTCTTCTCGTGTTTCCTTCATATATTTATGCTTGTTTAGTCTTTCTTTCAGTTCATTTACTTTGTTATGTTTTGGGCTTATGTTTGGGAACCGATGTTTGATTCCGGTTTTCCCTATGGTCATGTATGTTTTACTGCATATTACCTTGCATGCTTTGATGACACACCATAATTACGCGTGACATTCCATTTATCAAAATGGGGTGTTACAATTATGGTATCAGAGTCAAGGCTTCGACCTGTAGGCTCTAAAACTCGACCTGTGACTAGTGGGTAGTCACCAGGAGCTTCCTAAGCCAACGATTGTTATTCCACGTATTGATGTTTCAGCGCGTTGTTGTTTTAACCATTATGTTTTCAGCACCTTTTTGTTTTAGCCATGACGTTTTCAGCACCTTGTTGTTTTCACCATGATGTTTTCACCAGTATCGTCTTACTAATATGGAATGAACAACCGTCATCCATACTTAGTTATGTGTCATTGTCTATGCATGATGTTCCTCGTGAACTGTGACGATGTGGACTGACCCAGTAGTTCATAATTTTCACATAAAATTTTTCTGTTAAGTTTTGACAATGACTTTTAATTATTATGTTTCATGCATTCATGCATTTATATCATATGTCATCTGTTGCAGGAATTTTGACTAAGTAATGGTTGGTACAGGACTGGCCCTATTTAGTCGCATGTGCTTTTATCGAAACTTTTAACTTTGGGACCGACCCATAGGCGTCCCCTCGCCATGTCTTTTGTTTTGGGACCGACCCATAGGCGTCCCCGCGCCCTGTCATTTTGTTTTGGGTAAACCGACAATAGGTGTTTACCTTCGCGCATATAAGTTTTATAAACTACATCATGCATTTATGCACTGTTTTTACGCATAAAATTTTTTTCATGATTATGGCATAAATTTTGTTTCATGTTTATTCATATTACGCTCTAATCAGAGTAATCATATCAACTTTGTTTTGGGAATTAACCCCAGTCGTTCCCACCAGTGATTTTTTTTTAATTTTTATTTCAGTACAATCAGGTTATTCCGAGAACACTCATTAAATTTTTTATGATCCTTATGACGATTATGGTTTCATACTATCATGGTTAACCTCATTTTCATGATGATTACGTTTTATACTCCATCTTGATTAATTTCATTCCAATATTTACATGATGATTTCATCTTCATGATTCAGTACGTCTTAAGTTTTATTTTGATTACGTTCTCGTCATGTTGAGCATGCCCTCATACTAAACATGGAAGGGTTTCATTAAATCCTGTTTCATAACAGTCATGGTTGGTTTTCATTAATCATGCTTTCATGATAATCATTGTTTGATTTCGATCCACCACACTCTTAGGTGTTTTCCTATGTAACCAGAACGATGTCTATGCTAATATTGCTAGGCTATCATGATGATCAGCCCAGTTTGGTCTTCAAACCGTTAATCAATTATTTCATGCGAATCAGGTTAGATGATCAACCCATATCGATCATTTCATGTGTACTCCAGTACCGTATTCCATGTGTATTACACTTATCATATTCCATGTCTATTTCTCTGAAAATACTCCATGAGTATTCACTAGACGATTCTAAATTTTATTAGGCATATTCCACTTGTTGATTTTCTACAAGATGCCGATGCCGCTCATAACTCGGAGATGCTACTAAAGGTTGATGTTGCTGATGTTTGGAGACGCTACGAGATGCTGATGATGTTTACAACCTGGAGATCCTAAAATACGAAGACAAAGGCGTCGGAGCAAAGCAATTGGACGAGAAGATGCTTCACCATCAGACAATTCCCATCAATCATTGTCCCAAATTCATAGTTACATGTCACACGTCGTTCGGCTGTCATTTCAGCCATATGAGTGCAAACCAGTACCAGCCGGCCACTCAGCTGAATAGTTACATGAGTCACGGTCATGAGAATGACCGTCATGGAACCGACAGACAAGATGATAGTAACCACTATTATGACAGCAACTATCCTAGAAATCGCAACCGAGGCTCCGGCCACGGACGTGATCAGACATACAAATGATCAGTAGTCCAACCGATCCGCCAATTCTGGCATATTAACCTAATATTTGTAGTTCTAATTGTTTCACATCTCGAAACACATGTCAAGACATCAGTCAAGACACATGTCTCACGTATACTTTCTGAGGACACATGTCAAGATACCAGTCAAGACATATGTCACGCTTACATTTCTCAAGACACGAGTCAAGACACATGACTCACGTCTAATTATGGAACATTTCTAAGAAATTCAGGGTACCCTCCAAGGGTATATCTATGTTGTTGTGCCATGTATTAATCAGGCCACAAGAATTTCAATACCATTATCGGCGCATCAGTGAGAACTGTCACGTTGCTGATGTCACTTTCATTTCTTTCACCATAGTTCATATATTCATAACCATGAAGGACGCCTTTCGTATTCCCACGCATACGAAGGTTTTCCTTCAGCTTAATGATAAGATCCAAGCTGCTAACGCATTTCCTCGGACAGACACGAGATGAATTTTATCCTAATTATGTACTATGAACACCACACCATGCTATGATTCATAATTATGTACAGTAATGTTCAGGCTCCTGAATACATTCAGCTTGATTTTCCATCAGGAAAATCTGTACAAATTATCTATGCTTTTCAAGCACGTGCTTTGTTAGCCATAATTGCTAAAATTTTCTAGTTGTCAGTAAGACACGACCACTTAACTCTTTTACGCATAGCCAGTTGATTATGCCAAAGTCTTCTTATACATTCCAGGAGAACCTACAAGGAGAAGGATGGTACCATGAGATTATGTGTCGACTACCGTCGACTTAAACAAATCACCATTCATGACCGTTATTCTCCTCCACGTATTGACGACATGTCCAATCAACCGTATAGTGTTAATCACTTTTCCAAGATCGAACTCATGAACAAGTTGCCAATAGTGACGGATGAAAGAGCAGGACATGTCCATGACTGCTATTCGTACACGACTCGGTCATGCTAGATTTATGATTTTGAATTAGTCTCATCAATGCTCCAATGGAACTATAAGAATGAGTTTCCATGAACTCATAGTAAATTCATCAGTGTTTTCATTAAGGATAACCTGATTTCCTTTAAGCCTAGAAGAAGAACAGGAAGACCATATCTGCACTATGTTGCAAATTCTATGACTAGAGAAATTTTACCCTGGAAATTTTTCCAATCTAACTTTTGGTTGATTACAGCGACATGCTGAATCATATGGATTCCCACGGTTAATCTTACCATGACTCAGCTTATGCGTAAAGGAGAGAACCCTACACTACATTAGGTGTTCTAGGAAATCTTACGCTAGGAGAAGTCTGATTCAAAGACTCAGAGTTTCGCAACCTTCTATGTATCAAGTTTCTACGAAGCAGGATACAACTACGTCCATATCTATGTACCTGACATACCAACAGGCTAAGATAGGACACCAACAAACTGGGATGTTTCATCATCTGTAATTGTGAACTAAAATGGGACAAGATCTACACGGATTTTGGGTTACCAGATTAATGCAAACTTAGAAGAAGCATGATGCTATCTGGGTTATTGCAAACAGTTTGATCAAGTCTGCAGAATCATTACATCCGCAAGGATTGTAGAACCGACAGATTGATCGGACATGTTCCAGCCAAGGCTCGTCCGACCACTTGGTAATCCCGCAGCTATCGGGTCAGACAAAGATTCCCAATTGTACTCCTAAATTACTTCACGTCTTCATTCTGATTTCACGACTTGCTTTCGCGCTCACGTTCATGACACTATTCACGTTCATGATCGTATTTTGGCTTACGATTTTACGTTCATTTCTTTCCTCATTCTGGGAAGTTTGCAAGAACTTGTGAGACCAGACCCAAGTTTAGTATAACTCTCCATCATCAGATAGACGTTTCACGTCATATTCCACGTCTCACCTTGTAGCGTTTGGCGTTACCGCCATTATATTCTATGATCACGATATGTCTCACATGTCATGTTCATTCCACGTTCCTCATATCATGATCAAAATAGGTTACACGTATCATGGATCACGATATGTTTACTCATACTACACTCGCCATATCTCCACGTAGCACGTTCAAAATTTTTTACGTATCACGTTCAAAAATTTTCACGTACTACGTTTCTTTATGTCTCGCGCATCGTTTCTAATTATCAGTTAAGTCAGATTGTCTTGCATCGTAACGTTTCAGTTACCCTTGCACGTTAACTCTTATTTTTCCACGATCGAATTTAGGGGATCTACCTTCCGTTGATAACCAAGAATTTCTTCGTATTCCAAGTCAAGGTCAGGAGGACCAAGATTTATCATTAGTGTCAGGATCTTTTGAAGGAACCGTTCCAAGAGGGAGGCCACTTGGAAACGGACAAGTTCATCCGGACTTCTTATCCATTTTTCTCTTATCGATTAGATATGTCCTTTCAGTCACGTCACGTTCCATGTCTTTTCAGGACATGTCTTGTTCCATGTTCCCTTCTACCATGTCACCTTCATTTCCGTTATTTTTGCATACCTTTCCAGTTTGATTCGGGTATGTTTCGCTTCCAGTTACTTTATCTATAATTCGGGGACGAATTATTCTTTTTAGGGGGGAAGAATTGTAAAACCCGCATGCTTTTACCATGAATAGTGCCCTTAAGATCGTACGTCCTAGATTAAAACTTACCTTAATTAGTATTGATCACATTCATGTGCTAATAGTCAAGCAAGTGCATACGTGTATGACATGATAAGTATCGATTACGTACGAACTCATGATAAACAGTTAATAAATATGTCACGTGAACATAATTAAATCATGATCACCATTTAAATTACGAACTAGAATAATTACGTAAATACATATAATATAATTACGAGCGTTAAGATTACGATAAACTACATGATAAAATAAACAGAAACACTTTAAACACGAACACGTTTAACCACGAACGAACACGAAACATCGGGACACGAGAAAAGGTACGGGTACCCCATGTGGGGCCCCCATACCCACGACACACAATCAAGAAATGGGCTAAGCCCATCAAGTTTACATGAAAGGGGGGTAAATGGTAAAAACTACATTCATTTTCACTTTTCAAGAAAATAAACATAAAACCCTAAAAGATTTTCTCCTTCTCCTCCTTGTGCCGCCACCCATAACAACACCATAGGAGGGTGTTGTTGATTTTTGACATTAAAAACAAGTGCTAGAAACCGTGTTTGTTCATCCCCTTTCAAGCTACGTATTGGTATATCATTCTAAACCTTTCTTTTTAATTCTTTTTAATCTTTGATTATTTTCATGAACATGTTATTATTATTCTTATTAAAACATGATAATTAAACATTGATCTAGCATGTTTTAGGGTAAATTAAAATCAAAGGACGATATAAAAGGGTGTTTGTTTTAGCCGCCTAGCATAACCAACCCGAGGGGGGTTTGGTTTGCTTATTGCCGCCACCACCAAGACCATTTTTGGTCTTGGTTGGTGCTTGTGGGACCCACGGCAGCAAGGGGGCACACGTACCCCGAGTTTGGCTCGGGGTACGGTGTCGAGTTCATGCCCGATTCATGGTTCGTTGGTTAAATCAAGATTTATGCTACATGTTAATTTATATGAATTATGAACTTAGGATATAAAGTAATTAATAACATGAGATATTAATTAAATCATGACTTAGGTTATTTTAATTATTAATTTAGCATGATATTAATTTAACCTAAGTATTTTATGTTATAAGTTATAATTAATTAATTATTTAAAACATGCCTATAATTAATTAATTTAGACATGACTTAGGTTATGTTATTAATAATAATAATACACATTTTAACCTAAGTATTTTATTCCATTTTAATTAAAACATGTTATACCTTAATTAAAATGTTTAACCTATAGTTTAATTAAATACATGAAATAATAATTAAACTATACACTATATCATATGACTTAAGAAATAAGCTTTTAAACACTTAGATTTATATGTTAGCTTATGTAACCAGCTTAATTCTAAATATGGAAACTTCTATTTATAGAAACTTAATTAAATGAGGCAACTAATCTATTAATGGAAACCTTCTATATATGGAAATCTATCTATTTCAGGCAGCTAATCTAATCATGGAAACCTTTTATATATGGAAACTTATTTAATTAAGGCAGCTGATCTATTTTTGGAAACTTTCTATTTTTAGAAACTAATCTATTTTAAGCAGTAAATTCTATTTTAGGAAACTTTCTATTTTTGGAAACTTTCTATTTTTGGAAACTTTCTATTTTTGGAAACTTTCTATTTTTGGTAACTTTCTATTTTTGGAAACTTTCTATTTTTGGAAACTTTCTATTTTTGGAAACTTTCTATTTTTGGAAACCCGCTATTTTTAGAAAGTTACTTATTATTACACAGTAAGTATAATAATACATGAAATACCAGTAATACTTAATCAAATTAATCAGAATACAAGATAAACACAGTTTAAGGCTTTAAACAGTAAACCATGACCTAAAACATACCAAGTAAGCTAAGATGAGACATAAAACCCAGTACGTAATCAGTGATTCGATACTTATACACGTGTGTATTCATGTAGCGTTAGCGATCCAGAAGTAGGAGTCTTTCTTCCGTTCATTCACTGGACTTGAGGTACGGATTCCCGTCCTTTCAGTATGGACATTCTTTCCTTATTAGGATTTCCCCGCATGCAGCCAACTGTTTTCCCCAGTATTTGTTTTATTGTTTTGAACTGCTTATGTTTAATTAGCATAATCTATAGCCATATACAAGCATGACCAGTTTCACCTAGTTATGGAGGTACCATAACCATAACATTGGAGGCACCAATGTTATGACTTCCCCACGGCGGAGTGATTTCTCGTGGCGTCCCTTTCAGTTTTGGCCATATTATTATATCATGTGGGGCGTATGGGTGCATCCTAGTTACATATTTTATTCAGTATTTCATGGTGAATGTGGTGTGTGCCTTGCATCCTTCACAAGGAGTTGATCCCTCCTACCCAGACCAGTATATTAATTAGAGGCATCCCCTCTAATCAGCATGATGAGGTCACCCCTCCAAGTATTCATGCACGTGACCTTTTCATGACCTATATGGGCTATGGTATATTTATGTTAAAACAGTTTTCATAAGATAAACATAAGGCTTTTCAAACTATAAGACCAGTTTTCTCAATACTTAACCAGTCTACTCAGAACTTAGTCTTCCGCTGTTATATGTTACATGCTTATCCTATTTCATGCTATATTGTATATCCGTGCACTGAGCGTTTTGCTCAGCCGTTACTTTCCTTTCCATGTCCCAAAACGGCAGGTACCCAAGACTCGAGCATTTGGAGGACATGCATAGGATGGAAGCTGCTGTTTCCTTCATATATTTATGCTTGTTTAGTCTTTCTTTCAGTTCATTTACTTTGTTATGTTTTGGGCTTATGTTTGGGAACCGATGTTTGATTCCGGTTTTCCCTATGGTCATGTATGTTTTACTACATATTACCTTGCATGCTTTGATGACACGCCATAATTACGCGTGACATTCCATTTATCAAAATGGGGTGTTACATCACTGTTCTATTGGAGGAAACTGAGGAGGGAAGTCAAGCAATTTGTTAGGAATTGTGATGTATGCCAAAGAAGTAAGCCAGATGTATCATCTTATATAGGACTCGTGCAACCTTTGCCTATTCCAAACACTGTCGGGTCAAACATTTCTATGGATTTTGTGGAAGGCTTACCAAAGTCTCAAGGTAAGAATGTCATCCATTTACTGCAATCCAAGTGGCTCATGTGTTCCTTGACAACATAGGGATAAGGTGTTCATTAGTACATTTTGGAAGGAGTTGTTTAAAATGCTACATGTCAAGTTGCTTACAGTGAACAGAGGGCTTGAGTGTTATTTGAGGTGTATGTGTGGAGAGAATCCCAACGAATGGTGCAAATGGTTATCTTCGGCTGAGTGGTCGTACAACACCAACTATCATTCACCTGTAAAGGCTACTTCCTTATGAGATTCTATATGGCCAAACACCCCCAATCATATTCCTTATGTCACTCACTGGTGAGAGTAGGGCGGACACAGTCGCTGCTAGGGAAGGTGTGATTCAAACACTCAAGTTCCATCTACGAAGTTCTCAAGAGAGGATGGAGACTCAAGCAGATAAGAAACGGAGGAATTTGCGTACTTGAAGCTTCAACGACATAGGCAAAGTTTCCATGAGGAAAAGCAAATTCAGCAAGCTATCTATTATGGTCCTTTTCAAGTTCAAGCTATTATTGGCTAAGTTACATACAAGTTTAATGTGCTACCATAATCCTTGAGGACAAGATTTCTCTAAGGGAGGGGTGGATTGATACTACCCATTATGAAAGTCAACTAAAAAGTCAACGAAGCTTCAAGAGTTAGCTAGACATTCCCGCCAAAACCAACCTAACCGTCACTATAAATACTCATTCTTGTTTTCATTTCCATTTCTCAATTCAGTTGTAAACACATAGTTCTCTCTTTGTAATTCTGTTGTAACAAACTCATTTGCTAATAACAAATCCCGTTTGCTTAATCTCAATTCACATTCTAGCTTATTGTGATTTTGATTAGCTTATTCGGTGTCTTATCCCTAAAAGTACATATAAAATGGCCGGTTAACAAGGTGGTCCCTGGTTCGAGGTTCCAACATTGGATGAAGAAGATGTTGAGTATCCATATAGAATAAGACAAAAAAATCATTGGTAAGGTGGAAATTGTTATGATATACTCCATAGTACTTGGTAGATTCTTAGTGGGCTAAAGCATAAATAGTGTATGTATATGGATTTAATTCTACTTAGTTAAATGGAGTTATAGTTAGGGGGTGTTTGGTTTGGCTTATATAACATAAGCCCCAATTTTATGGCTTATTTGGAGGTTTATGGGCTTATATAAGTTTATTATATCATGACAAACTTATATAAGCCCCTAAGTCTTAAAATAAGCCACAAAATTGGGGCTTATGTTAGTATAAGCTAAACAAACAGCCCCTTAGACTTAAATTAGGATGGTTAAAGGGGGGGTTGGAGGGTATATATTGTGTGCACTCTTTGATCAATTCCACTCTAACAGTCTAACTAAGCTTTAGGATGAACAAAAAAATGAAGAATAAGGCGCTTAATATTTTGATAGATAGTCTTACTTTTTTACATAAGAGTATTTACAGACAACCCAAACGGCTTATGCACAGGGGCGGACCTATAGCTTAGGGACGGGGTGGCGGCGCCCCCCATAGCTAAACCAAAACAACGATATTACAGTGTAATTTTTCTTCAATTTCGAGTGTTTTTTTAAATGCCCTCCACTTGCCCCCCACTCACACACTGAAGTCTAACATTTAACACTGTAAAACCTAAAAATGCTTCATTTTTAAGTTAAAATACTTGATTTTTTATTCAGATTTTAGTTTTTTCACCTTACGATCATAAAAAAAATAAAAATTGACCCCATTATTCAATTTCCTGCGCCCGCCACTGTTATGCATATGTGCTGAATCAAGATAAGCAGTAACAAAAAAAAGAAGGTGATTACTTGACAAGAGAAAGAAGGCGTTTTTCGGCATCAACAATATGATCAGTTGAAGTGGGGATCCATCGGAGAACAGACGGCCAATAAGACTTATTATTATTCCCTCCTCCTCCCTTTGCCGCCGTTGTTGAACTTGTTCCTGTTGCAGAGTTCAATTCCTGGGCCATAGTTTTGGCTAGATTATTCCAGCGTCTCAGGCCAACTTTAATGCTCATACGCTGCTGCTAACATAAATTTATATTGATTTGATTGGGGGAAGGAATAACGGAATCCGAATAACTCACGATATTTGTGGGAATATTGTAACTTCACTTTGGTTTTGGTCAACGGGTTTCTTTAACTTTTGGTTCAAGTTTTTTTTTTTCTTTTTTTTTTTAATCATTAAGAAAATGCATATTTTTCTTGGTTGCACTTTTGTGAGGTTGAAAAAATAGTTAGGCGCTAGAGTATCGTTTAGCGATTAATCGATTAGACAGGAAATAATCAAAGATTAATTGAATTTGATTTTTTTATATATAAAATTGTAAAATTTCGAAAGTATATGCTCGATTTGTCTGACTTAGCTGATTTTTGCTAATTTTGCCGATTCATTACCGTTTGGCCGATTTTTACCCGTAACCTAATTAGCTAATTTAATGTTTGATTTTACCAAATCGATTAATAAGGTCGATTTAGAAAAATCAAGGCGTTTAATGCCCACCTAGCGCTGATTAATCGGCTGCCTAGACTTTAGACTAGCGAATACCTTTTTGGAAGCATTTATTTTATCTACGAGTAAGAGTATTGTCACAGTCTAGGCAAATTTCACATCATCAAAGGCTTGGAATGATGATGGGCATATAAGTAATAACATTGCCTTACCGGACACAATGCGTTTGTGGTTTATTATGAGTAGAGTTCCTAAGTACTGGTAGTTAAGCGTGCTCGTGTGAGATTGACATTGGTATACTAGTATAGGTAACCTACCGGAAAGTCTCTCACGAGAGCCACAAAATCAAATATGTGAGCTACAAAGTCAAAGAGGACATTATTGTGTAACCATAGACACGATTTACAAAGTGGTAGTAGAGTCGTTCAAGATGGTGGGGCAAACCTCATCGAGGATGATAAGTCCGTAAAGGGGGTGATTGTAACACTCTCGGCAAATCCCACATCGCCAGGGTGATGTTGGGTATATAAATAATATCATTGTCTTATCAGACACAACGTGTTTTGTGGTGTATTGCGACTGTGGTTTCTAAAGGTTGGCAGTTAAGCGTGCTCGTGTGAGATTAACACAAGTATAGATAACCTAGCGGGAAGTCTCTCACGAGAGTCACAAAAGCAAAGTCGTGAGCCACAAAGGCAAAATGGACGATATTGTGCAACAGTTCAACTTATAAATATTATTTAATAGTTATAATTTACATAGCAGGAGAAGACAAACGGGAACAAGCTGCGTCCTAGCCCTTTTTTTATAGCAAAACCAAGTCTATCAAAAACAACGTTAGGAGTCAAAACATTACTATCCATAACACGTTGTATTCTGGTAAGTAGCTCTACTGCCTGTATCAAACGCAAAAAAGTATTAACACGTGTCGATTTTCAACACATGATTTCTCGTGTTCAGTCACTTTGCACGAATCGGCTTTTATAGCAGCCTGACCCGCTGTAAAATCTCGACTGCTGCATGTTTACCTCCAACCCATCCAAAAACCAAAACGTCAGCGGGTCTGATTGTGGATCTCCCATCTAACGGATCGGTCAAGAAATTCATAGGTGCCTCTTCTTTGCGGAGATCCCGACATGCCTACATATGTCGTAAAGAGCGTCCCTCACAAAATCATGTCGGTACTTGAAGCCCAAAAGTTCTTTATAATGAACCGCATGTTCACCAAAAGAATCCAAACATGCCTTGTGACAAACAGAACATATCGCATCAACCGGAAATAAAGGAATCATAAGACGATACTTAAGGATAGTGCAGTATTCCACCGGCGACATATGTTGACCGAGCCCATCTATGGGATAGTTTGTAGAAAATCTTGAGCATGTGGTGCGCGCAGACACTCGAAAACTGCTTTTGTCTAACTGTCATGTCAAAGTGAGCTTCCATATCTTTGACCATCTCACTAAAAAGGGCACTCACCAATGTTTCTTGGGCTTTAGATGAGGCGGCGTCCTTATTAGCAAAAACACTAAAATCAAAGCTTAAAATCGTATCACGAAGACACGCCAAAGCAGAAACATAATCATCATCCAACATAATTTGCGACTCCGTTGGGCATGTTTGCAACAGTAGACACAATGTTACAAGTATAACTCTTTGTATCTACATCCCCCATATAAACCGCATTTAAGATCTATATAATCCCAGCTAGGGGTGGTAATTCGTGTCGGGTTTGGGTTGTCAGGTTGGCGGGTCAGAAAATCTTAACTCAAACCTAACCCATTTAATAATCGGGTCAGTTATGTCAACCCTAACCCGTTTACACATATCCCGAACCTAACCCATTTAACCCATACATATATGTGGGTTGACGTTAAAAATGTTACATAGGTTGAATAGGTTAAACGGGTTTATAATATATTGATCCATTTAACAAGTTTTATATATAAAAGTAGGCACATTAGACGTGTTAAACATGTTAAATGTGTTTATGTTCGGTATGTTTAACCTAGTAAACATGGTTGGTAAAATATTAATCATTTTTAATATAAGGAAAAAATCTTAAACGGGTTGTCGGGTCGACCTGCTTAATTTTTTTTCAACCCAAACCTAATCTGTTTAATAAATGGGTCAGATAGGCCGACCCAAGCCTGACCTAAGATTTAATATATTCAACCCGAACCTGTTAATTTTCGTGTCGGTTTCAGATCGGATTTCGTGTCGGGTCTGAAATTGCCACCCCTAATCCCAGCACCACATTCAAGATGTCTGATACGTAAGACCATATCTAGATCTATATAAACCGAGAAACCACATTCAAAATCCATTCTAAACCATATCCACATCTATATAACCCGAAATGGTCTACACAACCGTTGTCAGCACCATATATAGCGGTGTTGGTGTGTGTCGTCGCGCCATCATTGTTTGATCTGTCGCCGAGAGACATGTGAATTCTTCATTGTTTTTGCCTCCAGAAAAGTAATCTAATGACAGATCATGCTAAAGTTAGCAAACGCAGATCTAATAGAGATGAGTTCATTTACCTTCTTCGTTAAGGCGCCGTGTATTTCAATACCATTGAGTAAAAGGCTAATATTTATTTGCAAAATAACATGTACGGGGGTATTATATATCAAGTTGAAATTTGTTAAAAAGATACTGATCACGGATGTGCTGGTGAAGGTTGCAGAGTGTCGCCATTCTACACAATCTTTACAACCCAAAAACGTCCGCCCCTAAACATTGAATTTTTGTACTTAGTTATTGACAAACACGACCTATTTTGTTTAGCAACTTCTTTAAGATTTAAGAGAATCAACCGCATAGAATGCACTACTATTTTAGCTAAAAAAACGAAACCTAAAGATACTAGCCATAATTTCAACATTAAAATAAATATTACATAAGAAGATGACACATCATTATAAATAACTCTTGCTCAACTAAGGCAAAGTGATACAAACGATAACATGTCCAAATAGGGTCTTTGCAACAAAAACAAATATGTAGCAATAAATTAATACGAGTAACATGGACAGCTTTATTATACCGGAAAAAACTACAAACTAGTCTACAACTACCTTCAACACACCCAACATATCAGCACCATTTACCACCCACAATTTATGAAATACGACACACCCAAAGCTTCAACTTTACCCAAAGTGATTCCAAAAATGTGAAAGTTGTAGCTGTAAAACAAGTATAGAACCGAGTGCCAACCTTCTAGTCTGCTCTGGACTGACCAGCTCGAGAAGAAAGGATGATGCCCACAATAAGACCATAGAGAGCAAGTGCTTCAGCGAAAATGAGAATGAGGATCATTCCAACAAAAAGCTTTGGTTGTTGTGCGTTGGCTCTGAAACACAATAAAGTTCATTATCATTTGCTCAAAGAGATTAATTTCACACATTAAAAGAGCTTGGTCAAGGTGTTTTAAATCAATTCAAATGACTGCACAAATGTGTTCTGATGCACAAAACAGTCGCAATAATTCATCAAATGCTCAAAAATGCAAAAAAATATCGATACGAAAACACATAGACATGGAAAATCTGATTAAGTCGCTCGCATCAAAAGTCACACAAACTACACTTTCAATGCCCTATAACCTACAAACCGAGCACAACCACCAATTTCACCATATTTAACACAAGATTTTTCTGTTTTAATGAGACAAAAAGTGTTTCAGGTGACTGAAAACCCGCACCAGAAATTACCCATTTGACCACTACTCAACCCCTCCTGAGCGGCCCATTATTGCTGCATTTAGTTACAATGGATATAAAAGACTTTTCTAAATCTGATAGTCAAAAGAAAACCTTTCCTGTTTCGAGCATAGATCTGAATTATACTATATTAAGATGATCGAGTGTGATCAATTATTGTAAACTTAGATTCCCCCTATATTCACAAAAGCCAACAAATAAAATCGCCACAATACGTCAAGAAAATCACTGATTTGTATTCCTTTTTTTTAAATATCTTTTTTTTCCTAATGCAGCATATGGAAAACTTTTCTGTTTTATGACAAGAATATATCAAGATTAAACGTAATTAGCATTTTTAGGATATGAAGCATTCGAATTTTCGTAAGTTGCATGAGAACTTTTCAAGTTAATATTCAGAGACTAGCAGGATTTGTTTTTGTGAAAGCCGATGTGATACTAAAACCATCTGATGCAACAACTCACAAATATACGCATCTATAGCATAAATGCATTCCTTAACCGAGCCTATCAGCTAGACACATTCAGCTATAATCAATTGAATCCTATCGGCTATCACTCTATGCTCCTAATTAAACTATGCCCAAGCGAGTAAAGAAAATAAATAATAAAAATTTGCAGACGATTTAGAAAGATCAATCAGTCATTCCTTCAACCCGTTACATTTCCATAAATCGGAACAAAATCATGAGTACACATTAAACTTAAATACCAACAATGCGTGAAAACGACATTCATAATCTACATATTAGCATGCGGTTATGATTTACCATGCACAAGGTGATAAAAGAATCAATACGTTAACGATGTGTTCGGCATTGCTTTTAAAAATATTTATCTGATTATTGCGTTTTCAAGTCACATATCCCCAAATACGGAGTAATTGTTATGCGGCAACTGATTATCATTACTCCATATCGATCACTTTTTTTTTCAAACCCAATGCCAAATACACCCCTAACAGCCAAGAAATCACAATGATGATAGAAACAATAACAAAAATGTGAATTAATAAACATCAAACATAAAAAATTACCTAACACCAGCATCACCAACGATTCCAATAGCCATACCAGCAGACAAACCAGCAAGACCACAAGCAAGACCCGAAGACAAATGAGCATATCCATCAAATAGGTAGTAAGATTTAGCCTTTGGGTTAATTCCAGTACTGATAATAACAGCAATAATCAAACCGTAAATACCCAACACTCCAGCCATAACAACGGGCACAATAGACTTCATCACCAACTCAGGCCTCATCACTCCCATTGAGGCCACTCCAACACCACTCTTTGCTGTTCCGTAAGCTGCTCCCATACCTACATAACAAAGTTAAACAATAAGATGCTAGAGATCCACACTAAAAACTAATTGATTCGCTTCTCGTATACTTAATTTTATTTTAATGGGATTAAGTCATAGAATAGCAACAAACTTTTTTTAATCGTCTCGCTTTGGTACATGAAATTTAAAAAAGATGTGTAATAGCAAGCTTCCATCTGCACATTTTGATAAGGTGTCATACTGAAATTCTGAAATGTGTCTACCATTTTTAACGTGACAACTCATTAAACTGTGCACACCGGAACACTTCTAAGTTAGTTGCTATTACACATTTTTTAAAAGTTCATGTACCAAAACAAGACAATGAAGAGAAAGTCGGATGCTATTATATGACTTAATCCCAATTTTAATATAAAACTTGTTTATGTGGGCGGTTGACTTCGTAACTGTATTGTTGTTAAAAGCAACTATATAACCGATCTTGCCAGGGAGCAAGGAAACCAAAAGTATCAAACGCGAAAAGAAATAAAAAAAAATAATTAAATTGGCCTGGGATATCACTATCTCAGTAAATAATGATAATCAATATATATATATATATATATCAATTCAAACACTCATAAAAGAATGAGCAGTAATTAATGAACAGATAAATGGAAGACATTAAATAGTAGATCGGTGTTTTTTTAATGATGGTATATAAATGTAAAAATTAAAATAAATGGCATAAATAGATCTAAAAGAGGATTTGAGAAAACGTACAGGAGAAGACAAGAGCGGCAGCAGCGCCGAGGAAGCCAAAGAAAGGAGCAGTTTCATCACCGGAGAACGTTGAAGAAGACATGATTGACGATGATGATTGGATCTCACGATCTACAGAGATGATGATGACGTTGTTTGTATGTGTGGAGTTGAATTAATTGTATGTATTGTGTTTGTTTGGGTGTATATATATATATATCTATAACTTCGACTAGGAGTTGTGTGATTCATGTGAGAAAAAGTTTATAAAACTCAATCTTATTTTTTTTTGGAAAAAAAATGATTGATATTTTTATATAATATAAAAGATTATATTATTCGGAAATTCGAGTGAAAAGTGAAGGTCGTAGGAAAAATATTGAGATCAATCAAATGGTTTGATTTTAACATATAAGTAAAATTGAGCGATGTGATTTATTGAAAAAAATTCAAAATTGAATTGAATTTAGTTAAAATTAAAAGTTTAGTGGTTGAATTTTGAATAAATGGACTTAAGTATAAACTTATAATTTTTCATATTTTTTAGTAACTTTATAAAATAAATAAAATACCTCTTAACTTTATACTTTTTATACTTTATATTTTAAAAATCAAATATGTAATAGGCCAAATGGTATAAAAAGGTATTAAACTTAGAGTGAGTGAGTTTTCAATCAAGGTAGTCTATTTTATTTTTTCAAAAAAAAAAATGTCTACTTTATTTTTTAAGCTGATTTGGATTTTTTTCCATTTCCTGTTAAAAATTTAATGGCTCTTTCGTTTTTTCCTTAAATGAACATTTTATGAAAGTTGAGGGGGATTTTTTTACATGTATTCACTAAGTCAAAGGAGATCTGTTTAAAAACTTAAAAGAACTGTGTAAAATCATCAACGCGTGACTATCACATGTTATAAGCTTATTTACTGGTAAGTGCTCATTTTCCTTTCCTAAATTCTTTAAATTGAACAAGAGAAACAAAAAAGTCTACTTGTCGATAGATATCAAAATGGCAGGGTCAAATTTCTGAAAGACTAGACATACATATATATATATATATATATATATATATATATATATATATATATATATATATATATATATATATATATATATATATATATATATATATATATATATATATATATATATATATATATATATATATATATATATATATATATATATATATATATGCTCATGTTATTATCTCAACTTCAAATAAATTAATCGTAATATTTTTACAACTTGTTCTCTATTATTTGTTACATCTAATAATCTAAGTCTCGTAGTATCACATTAAACACACATAATAGTCCCGAGCTTGCTGCCATCTCATCTTGACTTCATACCACCCTAAAAGTTCACTAGTATGAAAACATCCGTTTGTTATTTTACTAGAGAACGGGTGGTGACTTCTTCTCGCCTGAAAACTTCTATTTGTTTTCAAGATTTGTTCGAAATTTAAATCAAATGGAGCTTGATTCAAATGATCTAATTATGAATGGAAGAGAAAGTGTTGTGTTTGTACATGGTAAGAATAGAAAAGTACAAGCTCTATAGAGTGTGTAATATTTTGTCTGTAAACTCGTATATTCTTAAGCTAATCATAATTCAATATGTTTGTAGTATGTAAACCTATGTGTTGATAACCATAAATATTACTAGCCATTCTCGATACATGAGTCACGACTCGAGTTTGATAGGTAAAAACGAAGGTTTATGAATATTATAGGAATAATGGTACATTAGTTTCAGATTGGAAGGTTTAGAAACAATTATGAATCTGATATTACTGAATAATGGGTCGAGAGACTTGGTGCCTCGGTGGCACGCAAGATACTCCGCTGCACCAAACTGCCGTTAAAAAAATATATTATTGATATGTTGTATTGCACATGTGCTAGAATCATGTAGCACTAAGATTCATGGTTCCAAATTGAGGTATATGTTGATGATTTTACATACCTAGGAGTTCATTACTTTGATACACTTGTAAATACGCTCATAACATTGATGGTTTTACATAGTTAAGAAGTTTTTAAAAAAATCCTCTTTGATTTAGTGAATACACATGTAGAAAAATCCCTCTCAACTTTCATAAAATGTTCATTCAAGGAAAATTCAAAAGGGTCGTTAATTTTATAACGGTAAGTGAAAAAAACTCAAATCGGCTAAAAAATAAAGTTGACATCCTTTTTGTGCAAAAAAAAAGTAGAGTACCTTAATTGGAAACACACCCTAAGTTTAGTACCTTTTTATGTCATTTGCCCATATATAATATTAAAAAATCAAAAATCACATGATTATAAATATTCAAATAAAAACACAAATTATTGTTTATTTCTATTTTGAAACTTAACAAAGTCAAACAATGCAATTTATCTAGAAAAGTATACCTAACATTTTAGTTAAACAAAGTCAAATCTTTTATGCAACAAATATTTATACAAAATGTAGAAACTAGAAGGGGGTGAATAGTTTCTCTTCGGTTTATGTCCTAATTAAAATTCCTTTCAATTAGGCTTGTCTGAAAACTACCTTTTACTTGAAGACTAGTTGCATAATGATTAGGTTCAATTCTGATGCGTTAACAATGACAAGTAGTTGTTGTATGTGATATAATAATGAAAGTAAGTAAAGAGTAACGAAAGAAGCAACCTAATAGGAAGACACCAAGATTTATAGTAGTTATGCAACGAAGCTCTATCTTCGTTCCTACTCCACTCCTCGAGTACACCTTACTCGAGATTTCCACTATATCCACAAGCTCCCTTCTTGGCGGAGAAAACCTTACAACGTCGCTTACATTATTTTCCGACACTAAGCTAAATGTCGAGACCTAGTCTTAGCTAGGACCAATCTACACACGTCGCTACTTCACCATTTCCCGACACAAGGATAGATGTCGAGTTCTAATCGAAAGCTAGAACCAATCTTCACAGCGTTGCCTACTTCACCATTTTCCGACACAAGGCTAGATTCGAGTTCTAATCGAAAGCTAGAACCAATCTTCACGACTCTTCACTTTGAAGCTAAGTGAGAACTCACAAGACACAACCACACATCACTTTATCGTTTAGTGAGAACTAACACACAACTTTTACAAATCAATAACACATATCCAAGTATACACATGTAACTTGGATCAACACAAGACAAATCCAAGTATACACACATACAATGGATTTACACAAGACTAATCCAAGTATTCATTAATACAATGGATTAACACAAATAATCCAAGTATACACAAATACATTGGATCTACACAAGACACAAATAAAATAAATGATGAACATGACTAGATTTTAGGAGAGGGTGATATTCATCAAGGCTTCATCTTTAATCACATCACAAGTGTGTGAGTGATCTTCTCTTTGGACAAGGTAAAGAAGGAGATCGAGGGGATAATCATAAGTAAACATGCTTAACACATTAAGTGATCATTTACAAATGATTAGGAATTAGAAAAAAGAAAGATGGCAGAGCGAGTGTCCAAAAAGGTTCATGAAAAATGCAGATTTGATCCACTATTTATAGGAGACAAAAGCCAATGGCTCTCTGAGCGCGGTCCTTAATTGTCCATGCAGTCCCTTATTGATAAGGAGCCGCATAGATATTTAAGGAGCCGTGGGAGTAGACTCCGCTCCCTTTTGTCTTTTAGTGGGGAAGTAATATCTGACGTAAGTTTTTACCTTCAAAGGATATTCCTGGCATTTGGAATATGCCATATTAAAATTTACATTTTCCATTTTAATAAAACATGTTGGGTCAAAATCGGTTCAATTGTGCTTAGGGATATTTGAACATAAAATAGCAAAGAGAGCCTCAGGAAGTTTGTAATTTAGTACGCAAGAAGAAGCATTGATGCTCACTTGCTACTGATTAACTTAGGCTATTTTTATATTCAAATAGGGGGAGATTGTTGGGTCAATATTTGACCCAATTATCGGTGACATTTATTTGAACATAAAATAGCTTAAGTTGCTCACTAAATAAATAGTGAATGTATCTCACTCATGTATCCACTCAAGGAGTGCTACACATTCAGAGAGCCTCAGGGAGCAATACTCAAGAGTCTCAGGAAGCGATATCCACTCAGAGAGCCTAGAAGCCTCAGGGAGCGTTACCCACTCAGAAGACTCAAGAGCCTCAGGGAGCGCAACTCACTCAGAAGACACAAGAGTCTCAGGGGGCGTTACCCACTCAAAAGACTCAAGATCATCGAGAGCCTCAGGGAGTGCTACTCACTCAGAAGACTCAAGAGCCTCAGGGAGCGCTACCCACTCAGAAGACTCAAGAGCCTCAGGGAGCGCTACCCCACTCAGAATGAAAAGTATCTTAAGTATAAATATTACCCTTTAACATTATGAAGTCACCGAGTGAACAATCACTCAGTGAGTTGTCTTCAAGATTCTCAGCCTGAGTCTATGAGAAAGACTCGAGTATTCAGTGAGACGAAACTCAATGAATGATGTACCTGAGACGAAGAAGATGGAAATGGAGTCAGTGAGTGATGACAATAACTCATTGACTCCCTGAAGACCATCTAAAGATAAACATTGACAAGTATAAAGTACAAAAGACAAAGAGACAAAAGGGTGGGGACAAAAGTACAAGCTAGCACATGAGTGTCATACGGTGTCACATGCATGTTGACACATGTACTTTTGTATTGTCGTGAAAGATGCTTTCACACCTACCACTATATATATTAGTCATGTAGAATAGATGATTAAGGATTCTTACTCAATGTAATGCAAAGTGTAATATTCTATTAGGGCATGTTTGGTAGAAAGAAATTCAAAGAATTGAAATAAGTTAGAGAATTGAAATCCAGAGAATTGAAATCAGTAGTTAATGGAGATTGATTCCACTGTTTGGTAACACAAAGACTTAAATCGAGAAATAGTTAAATTTACATTTTTTTATAAAAGGACTAAAATTACGCAATTATTATAAGAAATAAAAATATGAGATATTCATAAAAATAATATATCCAAAATAAACAGTGCATATATACTCCACTTTTTTGGTTTCAAGAGATAAAAAACCTCCTCGTCATTCAAAAATTTAGTCAACTAATATCAAATTAAGTAATATGCTTCATGTTCTCTTGATCTATCACAAAACAAAAACTAATTAAAGGAAAAAAAACTTCTACTCATCCATTATAACCTGATCGTTTGTAGCTTTGTAGGTGTTATTTTAATTTTTGATATCATGTGATATGCACGTGATCTGCTTTTACAACTCCCAACATGAAGAGTTGTTTTCCATTCAAAAAGTATGGGAATTCAAAGAATTGGTTTTGTGTGTAAACTTAACTCCCAAGATTTGCAAATATCGCTTTTTTATTTCAGTGGCCTACCAAACACGAGAAATATATCAATTTCCATTTCTTTGGGTTTATTTCCCCAAACCAAACATGCCCTTATAGTGTTAGGATTCTTCCTCCCATTGATCAATAAGCAAAGCTGAGATCAATGGGAGAATAGTTTGTCATTCAATAGCCCGGTTGTTCTTCCGCAAACAACCGGGCAAACTTGTAAATCTATAGATTCATTCTTAATAAGATTTATAAAGCATTGTAAAGAATACAAACTTGTGTTATTAGTAGTCTTGTGGGTTTTGAGTTTAATGATTCATGTTTTACTCAATAATTTGGACCAAACAAGTGGCATCAGAGCGGGTTGGATTTTCTCTATCCAGATCCGTTCGAATGGCTGCTAATAACATGTTTTACATGGTCAAAATCAGTAGTGTTTGTTCAAAAAATATGCACAGCAGTAGCAGATTTTTTGGGGGGAGATGAACACTAGTGACCTCTGGTAAAGATAATACCACACAAATCCTATCCTTATCCCCAATCACAAAAACACGTGTCACCCCACAGTCTCATTCCATTCTTAAACAAAATAACACCACCGACACATTTATTCCACATTCCCCTCAATAATTCCACCGTCACATATTAATTATCACAACCTCACCCACCATCACATATTATTTATCAAAACTAATTCAGATATACGCTCCTCATTTACAAACTCTAAATCACATTTCATAAATCATCAATCACCACCATCGAATCCCATAGACATACAACCAAAGAAAGTTTATACTTTCCGTCACAGTGGGTACCAAAAATCATTGAAGTCCGATCGCACAAATCCAAACACTCAACACGTTTCTTATTACATCAAAACCCAGATCGTAAACGAAAACCATAAATCCCAGGAAGTCGTATTGATTCTAATATAAAGATTCGTGATGATGATCTCGTGCTATAATGATAGATGATGATAATGGCTCGGTTGGGGTTTCGATGGTGAGCAGATATTGAGTTATGGGGACAAAACTAGAGTCGTTCGAGGTGAGGCTTTGGTTTGAAGTGGTCATGGCTGTGATTATAGATTCGTTGGTCAGGAAACATAGGAGATTGATGGTCGCGAAAAGAGTGGCTGAAAAATATCAGTTATATTTATTTTAGATCTGTCGATCTGATGTGGTGATTAGTTTTTGGTTGTGATGAATAAAGGGTGTATTACAATTGATTAAAATAAGTGGTTGTTCTTTGTTCGCTTTTAGAATAAACTGAACAAAGAAAATAGATGGGTTTGGTCATCATGAAATTGGTGGCTGAGGTTATCATCTCATGAATTATGAGGTGTAATCGGGGAATGTTTTTTAGTGGGATGATATGGATAATATTGGTGTTTGGCTATATTTAGTTTTCCAAGGAGCTGAGTAAGGTATCATGAAAAACTGATATATCAGTAATCAAACTACCCTCAAAGCCCGAAACAAAAATGGTTTCAAACCCTCTCATGGAACCAGGTCATAGCCCCTGAATAGGTCACAACCATTGAACCAAGTGACTAAGCACTTAAACCTGGTTAACGAACCAACCCCTCTCACTATGTCACAAAACCTGTAAATCGAGGCTTTGTTGAACCTAAAAAACCAAAGAGTAATTGAACCCAAAAAAACCGAAGAGGTCACTTAACTTGAAATTGAACAAGTCCTTGAACCCAAGATTGAGCAAGTCAAATAACCTAAAAACTGAAGGGGTCACTCGAGCCTGAACCCCTTTCACTACCACTGAACCCTTGTTACTAAACTTGAAAACTAAATGGGTCATTAAACCATGTCACCCTCACTGATAGTTCATCACATGGGAATAATTATGTGTAGTGTAGTGCATCATAGTTACTGTGGAGATGTGGACCATTTGATTATGCATAAAAAAAGAAATACGTATCACTGGAATGGTTTACGTACTAAATGTACAAATATATGAGCACGAGAGCATGGTGAAATGGTGAAGATACGTTTGAACGAATCTCGGAAACATCAACAACGAAGGACAAAAGATTATTATTATTATTATTTGTTTTAATTCAGTATGTAAGAAGAAGCCATTATGCTCACTTACTACTTATTAACCTCTACTATTTTTATATTCAAATAGGGGGAGATTGTTGGGTCAAAATCGGTTCAATTGTGCTTAAGGATATTTGAACAAAAATAGAAAAGAGAGCCTCAGGAAGTGCTACTCATTAAGGGAGCCTTAAGATGCTTTGTAATTTAGTATGCAAGAAGAAGACTTGATGCTCACTTGCTACTAATTAACTTAGGCTATTTTTATATTCAAATAAGGGAAGATTGTTAGGTCAATATTTGACCAAATTGTCGGTGACAATTATTTGAACATAAAATAGCTTAAGTTACTCACTAAATAAATAGTGAATGTATCTCACTCAGGGAGAGCTATCCACTCAGGGAGTGCTACCCATTCAGAGATCCTCATGGAGCAATACTCAAGAGTCTCATGAAGCGATATCCACTCAGAGAGCCTATAAGCCTCAGGAAGTGTTACCCACTCAGAAGACTCAAGAGCCTCAGGGAGCGCAACTCACTGAGAAGACACAAGAGTCTCAGGGGGAGCGTTACCCACTCAGAAGACTCATGATCCTCGAGAGCCTCAGGGAGCGCTACTCACTCAGAAGACTCAAGAGCCCCAGGGAGCGCTACCCACTCAGAAGACTCAAGAGCCTCAGGGAGCGCTACCCCAATCAGAATGAAAAGTATCCTAAGTATAAATATGAACATTATTAAGTCACTGAGTAAACAGTCATTCAATGAGTTGTCTTCAAGATTCTCAGCCTGAGTCTATAAGAAAGAGTCGAGTATTCAGTGAGGCGGAACTCAATGAATGATGTACCTGAGACGAAGAAGAAGGCAATGGAGTCAGTGAGTGATGATAATAACTCATTGACTTCCTAAAGACCATCTAAAAATAAATATTGACAAGTATAAAGTACAAAAGACAAAGAGACAAAGGGTGGGGACAAAAGTACAAGCTAGCACATGGGTGTCATATGGTGTCACATGCATGTTGACACATGTATTTTTGTATTGTAGTGAAAGATGCTTTCACACCTACCACTATATATACTGGTCATGTAGAATATATGGTTAATGATTCTTACTCACTGTAGTGCAAATTGTAATATTCTATTATAGTGTTAGGGTTCTTCCTCCCATTGATCAATAAGCAAAGCTGAGATCAATGGGAGAATAGTTTGTCATTCAATAGCCCAATTTTTCTTCCGCAAACAAACGGGCAAACTTGTAAATGTATAGATTCATTCTTAATAAGATTTATAAACTATTGAAAAGAATACAAACTTGTGTTATTAGTAGTCTTGTGAGTTTTGAGTTTAATGATATATGTTTTACTCAATTATTTGGACCAAAAAAATATTTTCTTAAAAAGAAAGTTTATTAAAAAAATCTTTTGTCACATTTGACAAAATATAAGTTTAGTACTAATCACTAATCATGATTAAGATATGTTAGTACAATACTTAAATGATTATTGCCTTGATGATAGTGTTGATTTGTCTAAAGTAGAGAACGCGTCAACATTTATGTTGTGTAGCTTAGACTATCAAATGGAGAAACGGAAGTGGAGGTTGTACTACCTATATAGAACTGAGTGTCTTGGAAAGACGATGTAAGGACGTTGATTGTAGAGGAGATATATAATAAGGCGGAAAAGTAGGTACGATGAGAACTGGGTGATAGTCCACATACTGACTAAATCATTTCATTATCTGGTAAAGCGAGAAGTCACGTGATGTATAAGTTGGAAAGGTTACGAATAGATGTGATGATATAGAATATATGATTCTTGTGTAAAGTATTCCTAATGGATATGGAATGTCTTGTAGTGATTTTTGGAAAATGTAGAAGTAATGAGGTACGCGAGTGTTTTTAAATGGTCTACCATTGATAGACTAATGGTTAGTATGAGCAAACTATTTAGATAGTAGAATGGACGCCTAAAGCATGTGTGAGAAGTTTTAGTGATATTTGAGATACTCACCTTGGTGGTAAGAGTTCTCTTATAAAGAGAATTATCATTTAGTATGAGATATGCTTCATTGAGGAAGTGTATGGAATGAAACTTGGGCGCCTATTTCGTAGGTTGAGGTTTGAGAATGTAAGATGGTATGGACTTAAGATTATGGATAGACAATCGAAAAGTAGTAGTGAGGAAGGTATAGCTTGAGAAAGCCAAGAGATTGTCAAGATAGTACATTGATATTGGAAGGGAAACCTTTAGAGCTAAAAGTTAGTGATCACAAGTAAGGGAAAGTCTCTCCTAGAGAAAGGTGTAGCACGTGTTAGTATGAAAGGTGAGTTAGCACCTAGAGATGTTTAGACCATTTGAGATCCTAGGTAGGATTGGTCATGTAGCATGTAGAATGAGATTGAGATTCTCTAAGATCTGATGATAGTGATCAAGTATGAGTAAACCTGAAGTCATATAGATGCTTTATAAACATTAAGTTTTGTAGCAATTTATATCTTAAATTCAAGACAGTTCTTGTTTGATGAGTTGCGAGGTTAAGATATGAGTTACGTTGTTACACAACTTAAGGTTTTGAGGGATTTCCTAGAGGACGGGTGAGGCTCATGTAGATTTGATGTTTGGGTAAGATGGTTAACTTGCTGAGGATTTGCTATTATATGATCCGGTGGTCTAACATGGTGGTAGATGGTGGTGGAAGCCATTGTTGAGAGAGAGAGAGAGAGTGGTTGTATGTGTAAAGAGAAAGAAAGGAAAAATATGATAAATGAAAAAATGACACAAGCAACACCCCTCCTTGGAAGCTAAGGAGGGGTATATATAGTCACACACGCTGCTTAAACTATACAACGTTCCTAGTCTAGTCTAAGCGTGTGTGACTATGATAACTAATGGGAATTCTTAAATGTCATCACATAAAGTGAATTTCCAACAATCTTCCCCCATGGGACGACGTGTAGAATTCATTACAATATTTTTCCTAACAAGTACATAATGATTAAGAACAAGAGCTTCCATGAAGCGTCCAATGCTGATGATGTCTTCTGAGGCTTTCGTCTTCAAAACAACTCATCTTTAAATTAACTTGTAAAAGAAATACTGTAACGGCACGAGCTAAGTAGCCCATACACTTCTGGTTAAGGAGAAGCTTCTGAATTAACTTCCCCCTAATTCATGCCACATAAACTTGATGTAGAAGCTTTTAAATAGCTTCCCCCTAAATCGACAATCCTCGTAAGCAACTTCAAAGCTTTCAATAAAGCTTAGAATGATTAAGCGCACAACGGAATCTAACAAGCAAATCCCATCATATAACATGATAACATTGCTAAGAGGGATTGAAAGTAAGGGGTACACCAAGTAGATCAACAACTTTTCTTCTCACGCTTGAATAATTCTTCTGAATTTTTCTTCCCCCTGAGAGTTCAAGTTATGCATACCAGAAAGAATCAAGATATTTCTTCCCCCACATAGTTGAAGAAAGTAAATCAATCCCAAGTATAAATCTCAAATATTGAAGTAGACACTTTATCCCATTCATGAAGTTGACATCGTAACACCAGAGTCAATTAAGTCCCGGAAATGCACATATCTTCTTCCGGAGATGCACCAGAGTCAGTTAAGTCCCGGGAATGCATATAGGATAATGATGATGAATAATTGCAACAACCAAACAATTAAACATCGAATCAGTAGTGTACCGTTTAGAGATTGATAACGCCACAAGTTAAAACACTGATTTTCTCTGCGGCTATGACAAATGTCATCCCGGAATGTCTTCAAATCAAAAGAAGGTATGAAGTTCATCACATGTACTCGTTGTGCGTTCAATGTGTCTTCTTCTTCCCCCTTGATGGTTTCGAAACTCGGAACCATCAATATATTGTACGCACATGAACCTGAAATCTCGTGAGAATAATAAATAAGCTGAACTATATATTTTGTGAGAATCAGCTGTTGATCGATAATCTCTACTCATAAACTCTCCATGGCCACCTTTACCAACCCACGTGAAAGCAATTTGAAGTGGCCACTGATAGAATGAACCAGATACATCAAACATGAAGCTGAATAAAAATCCTTCGATCTTGTGACTTAAGCTTACACTATTGTTGAATGAAGAACGGTGAAGAAATCTCTAAGTACTCAATGCATCACTGAAGAAGTCTATAAGCACAACACCTCTTGAAATTATCCACGTCGACTAAGCGCGTGACATTGAGTACAACTATGTAACCCCTTTAAGTGATAGTTATCCGAGTCATCAACCAACCACCCCGAACCCGGAAACTAGATAAACAAGTCTTCATTCTAAGATTAAGCACGAGCAAGTTATCTGTTCAAGGATAAAATAAGTACACGTCTTCGAAGAAATTCATCTCCGTCTTCAAATAATTAATCCCCGATCCAAAAAAAATCTGTAGTCACTAAAAAATCGCCAATTTTTTCTTGGTCTCGTCTCAAATAAATTCTTGTCACATTTGTCACGTCACTTTGTCACGTCACTTGTTGTCTCATCCTGATAATGACCATAGTATAACTTAATACACACAAAGTTTATACAAAAATCAAATTTGTGTTAAACAAATTGTGTGTATATACAAAAATCATGCGGCCTATTGCAATGTTTAAAGAAATCAAGAGTCCATGGCCCATATCATGTTGCAAAACCCGGTCCATCAATTGGGAATAAAACACTCCCCAACTCCTAATTTCACTCACAGTTTATACCTAATCTCCACATAGAGAACTCCGTCTCATCCTTTTCTCTCCGCCCCCATCACCAGATCAAATACATCTCCACAATCAAACCCAACACTAATCTTTACCCTAATCCCAGGTACCCATCGAACCGAAATCTACATCAATCGCAGTCCCATCGAACCAAAGAAGACATGAAACGAATTTTTCTTCAAGATCCTTGAAGGGATCTTGGCTAGGTTTTTTACTTGATTGCATGTTGGTTACTGTTAAAATAAAATGAATCCAAGATCGAATCTAACAGATTTGTTAAGATTTGTTCTTAATATTCGTATATTAAGTGATGGTAAGTACCATACAGATTTGTGATTGGTTTACTTCTCGTTTTACTATTGCTTTCTTGTTCACTGAATCGAAACAAAAACATGAATCGAACACTCTTGTTCAGATTCGTTTAATCTGATTTCGAATATAAACGAAGGTTAGACCTTTACACAAAATCTGTGATGATGTTTGTTTCTGGTTGGATAGATAAAAAATCACAAATCATCTTTAAAAGATGCAACCGAAACATAATATGAGATTGATTTGGTTTACTGTTTTGGTTTGAGTCTAGATGGGATTAGGAGACGAAGGGATTAGGATTAGATGAGGATTTGTGGAGTTATAAGGTTGGCAGTTGAGTCAGACTAAATGAGTTAACTGAGTCAACTCGGTAATTACCGAGTTGACTCGGTTGCGATGGATTCGTTTAAGTGTAAAGACTAAACTTCATGGTCATGGTCATGTAATTTTTAAACTGCATCGAAGTCCAAAAGATATAGCCATCGCAGTCAAGTTTCACACCCATCGCAACAAAGAACTAAGGCCATCGCAGTCAATTTTTTAGACCCATCGCAATCTAGACAATAAAATGGCCATCGCAGTCAAAATAAAATTCCATCGAAGTTTGTCTTTTTAAACCCATCGAAGTAAAAAAAGATGCCATCATAACATGAGTCCATCGCAGTCGATGTCCCATTGCGATGGTACCCATCGCAATGGAGCCATCGTAGTGGTACCATCGCAATGGCACCATCGTAGTCAACCCATCGCACTCAATGCGATGTACCAAGAAGCAGAATCTTATCCATATCTGTACTTTTTTCCGTTTTTCAGGATCTTACTTTTCTGGGTCATCTTCATCATGTGAATAAAAAAAAATTACCAGAAAGAATGAAACTTTATCACAACCCAGTCACCAAAAATACCAGATTTAAGAAAATATGGCAGGTTTGACTTCTTTTGACAAGGAAAAGTTTGATAGATTGGACCAGTGGGTTATGAAAATCAGATGAGGACTATGACAAAACCCTTTGACCAGGATAAATGTAACAACTTGACCATGATAAGAATGGATATAAGAACATGTGAACATGACAAAAACTTGTGAATATTGAAAGAAAACACAAACCGTGACAAAGAAATGATACAAACGGACCAAAAAGAAATTTATAGACCACCTAAATCGAAAATAAGAACGATCCAAGGATGGAACCGAGGCTCTGATGCCAATTGAGGATTTGCTATTTATGATCCGGTGGTCCAACATGGTGGTAGATGGTGGTGGAAGCCATTGTTGAGAGAGAGAGAGAGAGTGTGGTTGTATGTGTAAAGAGAAATAAAGGAAAAATATGATAAATGAAAAAATGACACAAGCAACACCCCTCCTTGGAAGCTAAGGAGGGGTATATATAGTCACACACGCTGCTTAAACTATACAACGTTCCTAGTCTAGTCTAAGCGTGTGTGACTATGATAACTAATGGGAATTCTTAAATGTCGTCACATAAAGTGAATTTCCAACACTTGCTTTGTGCCCATGTGTGGACAAGCAGAGTTGTGAATTATGAGTATGACATGTTTCATGTGATGATTATGAGAAGTGTTCGGCTATGCAGTCCTACATATGCCATTAGATGTGATTAAGGTTGGTAGAACCTTTGAATGATCGAAAACTTGTAGAGATTAGGCGTCATTAGGTCTTGTGATAGAAAGCATAGTAGAAATATAGAGTTAATTTATGAGAGAAATTAAGCGTGATGTTGATTTCACATGAGTGATTGGAGGATTTCTTGTATGGTAAGTATCCTTAATAGTTGATTAGTAATGATAAAATGTGTGAATATTGGATGAGATACCAAGCGTGGGCCATTATTTAGGGTTTAGGGTTTAGGGTTTAGGGTTTAGGATTTATCTGGGAACGCGAGGGCCATATGAGAGTCAAGTGTCCCCATTTGTTTGTGAATATCGATATAGAGACCGAAGGTTAAATCTCAGGACGAGATTTCTAAAAGGAGGAAATACTATGACAACTGTGGTTCTGACGGGTCACTTGTCACCCGTAGAACTTTAATTTGTGTATAGGATTTCTTGCATTATGTGCTTGGTGTGTTCTTTTGTGTTATAATGTGATGAAGAATGTGTTATAATGTGATGAAGAATGATGTTACATGTTTGAAATGAATGGAAATGAAAGTGAAATGAGATGAAATAAAGTGAAATGAAATGAGATCACGCGAAAATTCCGTAAAAGTTGAATTGTCGTTTTTGTAAGATTTTGTGTATGTATCATGCGTGATGTATGTACATTAGATATATATTATATATATATATATATATATATATATATATATATATCTATATATATTACTATATGTATTATAGGAGTTTTTTATTTTAGAAAAGTTTTAAAAATAAAGTTAAGATAAAAAATTACGTAGAAAGTCAAAAAATTAGCGAAAGGGTGTCCGGTTTCGACCCGGAAGTGTATAGAAGTACAGGTAAACATACAATAGAAGGGGGAGTGTGTAAATAAACCCAAAGTTAAGGGGTTGAGTCGAGGATGGGCTGTTATGGCCGACTAAGGGAAGGAAACGGGTAGGAAAGGCCCAAGTATAGTCCCTTTTGGGCTCAAACTTGTTAAGGAGGTCACCAAATCCTATATAAACACCCCTAGACCCCTAAAAACTACCCATAACCCTAAAATATACCTAATATAAGTTGAAACATCCATAGGGGAAGATCAAAACCGAAATCTTGCATAAGGGTTAAAGTTGCTTTGCGAGGACTTGCGTAGCTATGCTTTCAAGTGAGTTTCATAGTACCTTGTTTTTTTAAATGGTTTTACTCCAGTAAGGGATGGAAATGATGCTTGTACAAATATGTGATGTGAAATGTTGTTTTAAAGTGTATGGACATCAATGTGCTAGTATGTGACTTGTTTGGTATGTGATATTGTGGGAGCGGATGGGTATGCCTACTCTGTGTGATTTATTGTGAAGGAGCATATTGGTACGCCTACCCAGTGTTATGATTTGATATGGTACCATGGGAGCAGATGGGTACGCCTACCCAGTGTAATTGTGGATTGGGGAGTGGAGAGACACGTGTCGTCTTAGTGTATGTTTTTATGTTTGCTTGTTTACATGTAGTAGTTGTTGTCCATAATGATTAATGATATGATTTTGATTTGTTAATGAGCACAACAAGGAATTATTTTTGTGTGTCTTAAACCTATGACTCTCACCAACTTTATGTTGACGTGTTTTAGTATCATTTTCAGGGTTGCTTAACGATGATAGAAGCTTTAGAGAACGAAGGATTAGAGAGACTATAGGCTTGCATTGCAAAGTTTATGTTTATTTGTTTATTTGATGTTGTGCACTATATGAGAATGTTGAATGTTTATGGCGTTGTGATGTAGCGAAAAAAACAAATATAGATAATTGAATCTGTTGATTCCAAAGAATGCCAGGCACAATCCTTCCAACTATCGTTGATTCAAAAAGAATACCGATAATCAGGTAAACTCTAACAATCGTTGATTCAACGAATTCCCCATTATTAGGATGAAATCAAACAATAAACCCTAACCATGATTTAAGTTGATTAACAAAAGACTAAAAGTCTATATTTTTTTATTCATAACTTCATAATAATTCAATACAAATAAGTCCTAATTTTATAGGAAAACTAAACTTGGGAAAAAAGATAAAAATTATTCTTAAAAAACACAAAATAAGATTACTAAATAAAAGATACCACAAATTAAACTAAATAACCAGTTTATTTTTTATGTTCCTCCATCATTCTCCCTCACTTCAAAAAACTCGTCCTCGAGTTTGTGTCGCTCGTCCTTGTACTCGTAGCATCCAAAGTTGTATCCCTTGCATCAAATTTCCTTTATTTATAATGAATATACCTCGAACCTTGATCGTCTTTAAACCCAACTTGTCTACCATGGTAGTTTGGATCATTGATGAATAAAGATTAGTAGCCACAACTACAATGTCTTCAATGTTATCTTTTTCCCGACCAAATTCTTCTTTTTCGATAAATCTTTCTTCTTCCCCAATGACATCTTTAATATCAGTATTATAAAATAATGATGTAGTTTAAAACAAGGATAATGACCAATTGAATCTGTTGATTCCTAGGGAATACCAGAAACAATCAAAGATAGATAAATTGGATCTATTGATTCTAATGAATACTAGAAACAATTTCTTCCAACAATTGTTGATTCAACGAATACCGATTATTAGGTTGAAAATCAAACAATAAACCTTAATCTTGGTTTATGTCAATTAACAGAAGACATTTTTTTATTAATCACTGAATAATAATAAACCAAGTCTTACATTTATAAGAAAACTAAACTTGGAGAAAAAGTTAACAGATTATTCTAGAAAAATAAAATAAGGAAACTAAATAAAATAAGGACATAAAAAATAATCGCCAGACTTATAAAATAATGCTCCTCCATCATTCACCCCTTCTTTGGAAAAACTCGTCCTCGAGTTTGCATCACTCGTCCACGTATTCGTAGCATCCAAGTTTGCATCCCATGTATCAAATTTCCTTTCTTTAAAATGAATCGACCTCGAACCTTGATCGTCTTAAAACCCAATTTGCCGACCATGGTAGTTTGGATCATTGAAGAATAAAGATTATTAGCCACAACTACAGTGTCTTTAATGTTGTCTTCTTCCCCACCAAATTCTTCTCTTTCGATAGACCCTTATTCATCCTCAACGACATCTTCAATATATATATCATAAAGTAGCATCGGTTCTTCTTCATATTCATCAAATATTGGAGGTCCTTCATAATCGTCACCCTCCATGCCATGATCTGTCTGTTAGGACCATTGGAATAGATATTTGTAATAGGTAGACTAGGAGATATGTAGTTCCTCCTGGTCATAGTAGTAGTAGGAGCAAGCCGTGCTCCTAGTCTTATAGAAAGTCAAACTTTATTATTTAGTTATTATTATGTTAGGATATGCATGAGATATGTTAGGAAAGGATATGCATATCAGTTTTACACGTTTTGGTTAATGATGTATTAGGATTTCCTTGTAGTATAAAAGGAACCTTAGGAAGAAGGGTTTGATACACCTTCATCAAATATAATTCTAGTTCTTATTAATATTATAAATCCTTAGAAAAGGATCAAGTCGTTATAGTTATTCTGTTCTTCTTGTTCATAGTATTTGTATACCGCACTTATACTGTGTGATTTGTATAGAGTCTCTCTGTGAATAGACTTGTGATTACAGAAGTCGTTCACCGTTCCTGACAGGCTGCAAGATCCACATCTAGTGGACCCAACAAGTGGTATCAGCGCCTGGGAGAGTCACTGTACAAGAAGAATCATTTTTTTCTCATTGTTAACATTTTTATTTAATTATGTCTGCCTCAAGTTCTACTCAGACAAGAGAAGATAGTACCCCTAAAACACAGCAACCTCAACAGATCATTGCTACGGTTTCCAACACAAATGGTAAGTTTCCTCTTTTGAAAAAGGACGAGTATGATAGCTGGGCAATGAAGATGGAATGCTGGATCACCAACACTAATCAAGACCTTTGGAAGATTATTCTGAATGGAAACAGCAGGAAGTTGACTGGAAGAGACAAGAATGGAAGTATTATTCTTCTTGACCCTAAAACTCATGAAGAAATCATAGCTGCTTAGAAGGAGATCAAAGCAAAAACTATTTTGCTTCAGTCTCTTCCTGATGATCACATTGTTGACTTTTATCATATGGACGATGCTAGAGAAATCTGGAATGGAATAAAAGCAAGGTTTGGTGGGAATGAGGAGTGATAGAAAATGCGAAGATCCATGTTGAGAGATGAATTCACAGACTTCAAGATCTCAGAAACTGAAGGTATCCATCAAGGGTATGACAGGTTCCAAAAGATACTAAGCCAGCTGAATCAACTTCGGTCGAAACCTGACAATGGTGATATCAATGCAAGGTTTCTTAGAGCCTTACCGTACTCATGGAATCAGGTGGTAATCTCTCTCAAAGCAAAAGGTGGGCTTGACTATCTTAATTTTGATGATTTATTTCATAAGCTCAAAACCTTTGAGCCTCATGTGAGGGCATACTCAAGTAATTATTTTCCTACTCTTGCTAACTCTGCCTTTGTGAGTTCTATGGGATCTAGTCCCATGTCTTATGCTAGTAGCCCAAGCAATACTGTGTCTTCTCAGCATACTTTTCAGCATACGTCTACTCCTGAACCAAAAGCCAAGTTTGGTAGCATGGCAGAAGCTGTTCTTCACTCTTTTTTTGCTGACGTTGATGCTCAACAACAACTTTCTTTTGATGACTTCAAACAGGTTGATAAACTTTACCTGGATGAAATGGATCTCAAATGGCAGATGGCCATGCTCACTCTTAGGGTTCACAAGTTTGAGAAGAAAGCTGGTCGAGAATTTAACTATAACCCAAGAGAGCCAGCAAGGTTTGACAGAATCAAGGTTAGATGCTATAACTGCCAGCAGCAAGGTCACTTTGCAAGGGAATGCTCTAACAAGCATGACCAGGAGAAGAGCAGATATTCAGCCTTCAAGATTCAGGAGGTGAAGGATGACAAGAAGGCGTTGGTGTTTGTTGACTCTATGGTCAACTGGAATGATCATCATAATGCTACCCTGGAAACAGCTGAACCTTCTACTGACGTGTTTGCAATGATTGCTGGGAATCTGTCTGATGCCGAGGAAGCAGAAGAGTTTGCTCTTATGGTCATCTCACCTCAGGTACAACATTGTCCTCTTGGTTGTCATGATAAATATTCAGAATTGTTGTTCATAGTATTTGTATTCCGCACTTATACTGTGTGATTTGTATAGAGTCTCTCTGTGAATAGACTTGTGATTATAGAAGTCGTTCACCGTTCCTGACAGGCTCCAAGATCCACATCTAGTGGACCCAACACTGTCCATTTAGCAGAACGTGAACCATCACCATAAAAAAATGGATATTATAACATCTTACAAGAACTTCGGCTCTTGATACCAACTGATGTAGCGAAAAACAAGGTTAATGACCAATTGAATCTGTTGATTCCTAGGGAATACCAGAAACAATCAAAGATAGATAAATTGGATCTATTGATTCCAATGAATACTAGAAACAATTTCTTCCAACAATCGTTGATTCAACGAATACCGATTATTAGGTTGAAAATCAAACAATAAACCCTAATCTTGGTTTATGTCAATTAACAGAAGACATTTTTTTATTAATCACTTAATAATAATAAACCAAGTCTTACATTTATAAGAAAACTAAACTTGGAGAAAAAGTTAACAGATTATTCTAGAAAAATAAAATAAGGAAACTAAATAAAATAAGGACATAAAAAATAATCGCCAGACTTATAAAATAATGCTCCTCCATCATTCTCCCTTCTTTGGAAAAACTCGTCCTCGAGTTTGCATCACTCGTCCACGTATTCGTAGCATCCAAGTTTTCATCCCATGTATCAAATTTCCTTTCTTTAAAATGAATCAACCTCGAACCTTGATCCTCTTAAAACCCAATTTGCCGACCATGGTAGTTTGGATCATTGAAGAATAAAGATTATTAGCCACAACTACAATGTCTTCAATGTTGTCTTCTTCCCCACCAAATTCTTCTCTTTCGATAGATCCTTCTTCATCCTCAACGACATCTTCAATATATATATCATAAAGTAGCATCGGTTCTTCTTCATATTCATCAAATATTGGAGGTCCTTCATAAATGTCACCCTCCATGCCATGATCTGTCTATTCAGCAGAATGTGAACCATCACCATCAAAAAATGGATATTCTAACATCTTACAGGAACTTCGTCTCTGATACCAACTGATGTAGCGAAAAAAACAAAGATAGATAATTGAATCTGTTGATTCCAAAGAATGCCAGACACAATCCTTCCAACTATCGTTGATTCAAAAAGAATACCGATAATCAGGTAAACTCCAACAATAGTTGATTCAACGAATACCCGATTATTAGGATGAAATCAAACAATAAACCCTAACCCGGATTCAAGATGATTAGCAAAATACTAAAAGTCTGTATTTTTTATTCATAACTTCATAATAATTCAATACAAATAAGTCCTAATTTTATAGGAAAAGTAAACTTGGGAAAAATAAAAATTATTCTTAAAAAACACAAAATAAGATTACTAAATACTAGATACCACAAATTAAACTAAATAACCAGTTTATTTTTTATGTTCCTCCATCACGTTGTCATAACACGTCCTATTTATATATGTCATGTTTTAGTTTATTATGTATTGTGACACCATTGTGTTGTGACGATGTCTATGAAGTTCCACCTCGCGTTTCCGCCGAGGCGGGGTGTTACACGTGTTATTTGCCCCATATCTAACTGAACATTCAAACAGTTGCAGGGTGTGAAATTTACATGTGAAGAGACGATTATCAGAGTTAATAGGTCAGCGGATTGGCATCACATATCATAGGGCAACTGTAAAAAAATGAGAAAGGAAAACGAAAACAATAACATATCAATGCAGGTTAGACAATTGCTTTGGTATCTAATTTTAGGAAAAAAAGACACCTTTATGAAAATTTAATTATCTATAGTTTTTGTAATGCTTTGTGCATATGTCATGTTGTAACTGATTTACTAGGATCATGATTTCTTGCTGATTTTTGATAATGTAGACACAATCAATGCTAGAGGAGTTTTATCAATATGCAATTGTTATGTGATCAGAAAGGTGTTATCCCGAGCTCTAATAAGGAACAGAAATCATCGACGAGCTTTAGTTACGGTTTATCACAAGGGCCAATGAAGCTTACCAGGTTTACCGGAAACCAATAACCGTTTTTCTAGCCTTTTTTAAAGTGAAAATCTTACTCTATGTTGCTCGAATCGAAAGGCAGCTTCGACCATAATTTGTAGAAAAATCTGATGAAACACACCGACTCTGATGTTAATCATCTTTTTGCTTGGTAAGCTCTTCACCAAGTCTTACTTCAATATTCGAGCATGACCCATGCTTAAAACATTCTTACCTAACGACTCCCTTAAAGAATTTGAATATTACCTTGGCTATTTAAGTCGTCAAGTTCACAAGGTTCTGCTTAAAGTTTAAAATATTATTTGCTTGCTTTTTACCACTGTCGTGCATTAGTTATAAGAGCTTTATAAAATACGATCTTTCAATTGTATTTCAAGTAAAAAATATATCACCTTTGTCTACCCAACAAGTTGGGTTACTTTTGTATAATTTTACATCTTCAAATTATTCTTCATTGTAGCATGATGTTCTTTAACTCTCAGGCTCCAGTCTTTTTTTATTTTTTAGCTCTCAGGCTCCAATTTTGTACGTCATCTCTGTCACTAAGATAAGATAATAGGAAGACGATCAAAGTGTTTGGAAATAGTGGCCTCATTAAACATACAAAAGATACATGTTTTTTAGTTAAGCCTTTGTATTCAGTATTTAATTTGAACAAGTTGTTAGGAAGTTAAATGCGATATGAGGTTGATTACGAGCTTCTGCGTGATCTAATCTTACGAACTGGAATCCGTTCAGACTTGATTGCTGATCTATTATTGATGTGTTCGGAAACATATTGTTAAATCTCATAAATTTTTATATGATCTAATGTAATGAATGTATGTGATATCACTTAATTGTTTTTTTTATATGAATTTATGATTTATCAAAATAATGATTCACGTTTGCGATTAGTGGTAAATAGCCCTCTTTTGTAGGATGCAATTTGAGGTTGCTACGAGTTTCCAAGTGCTTTAAGTTGTTGATATAACTAATGTGTCTTCCATGTTATTTAGCTGACGATCCAGAACTGAAACCATACATTTCACTCTTAGGTACATTGCATACCATTTTTTTTAATACTATAGGCGTTTTAATGACGGTATAACAACTTTATTGCTTCTAATATATGTTGTTGTCGTTATATGTTGTTGTCTTTGGATTATTGAAAAACCTATGTTTACTTTACATGGCTTAAAGTACACTTATAAATTCTCGCTTTCATTTACAAGTATTGAATCATTATCACAGGTTTCCAACAAAACACCGGTTTACAGAACTTAGGCATATACATTATTTTTTCTTTCAATATGTTTAGGTGTCAAAATCAAACTTTAAATGTATAACATAGCTGTTTTGTGTAGATGAATTCCTAAAAAATAAAATGTTATCAGACAGTCGGTGGTCTTGGGATTAATGCAAGCGTGACGTTCGGTGGGGATTTTTTTCTATACATGAAGACATCCAACTGATGCTTTAATAAAGGATCCACCCATGGTTCATGCTTCATAGTTTCTTTATGTTTCACATTGACCAAACAGTTCACGATCAATATGTATACGTATATTTTTGTTTCTATATCAGCAATATGTTATAGTAAACATTACAAGCTTAAAATGTCATTGGGAAACAATGTGGTCGGACATATAGTATGAGTTGCTTTTGATATAAAACTTCATATTATCATGCGTGGTCCTGAATGTCGACCTTATAACGCGTATTAAAATGTCTCTGAACATGCACCAACCAACGATCTACGGCGAAGCGCGAGCACCATTCCTTATGTTAAAAGAAAGAAAAGCTCATCAAATTGCACAGTCTTGGATCCATTCTTAATGGGCCTGCTCCGATTCAAGTTTAAGGCAGAGATACATTAGTGGGGCTAAATATAACTGTAATCAAGACTCATTATTTTCTAAAAAGTTATACTTTAATCATTATTCATTAAGACAATATAACCAGTGGCGGATCTAGGTTTTGAGATAATGTGTGGCACGTAGTTTTTGTTCACTTCATTATAGTTTCCAGCGATCATTGACTTGTGTAAAACTAAATTTTTTCTTACTATTTTTGTTCGTTAAATCAAGTTATCTGAGATTGATTTTATTTTCAAATGTGCGGTCGATAAAAATTAATAATTTGAACAATTTATAAAAGAAATAAAATGTATATCGTATGTGTTATCAATACCATGTGAGCAAATTATAGCTACCTATATATCCCTATTAATCTACTACTATTTGTGTACTTTAGTACTTCTTTGCCAGTCAAAGTCACCCAAAGGTAGTAGTCGTATTAAGTAAATGATACACAAAAAAACAAAAAAAAAGACCATCTAAAAAAAAAATACAAAAACATAAAGTAAAAACCACTATTCATCTTCTTCCACATTATCATCTTTCTTCTTCATTTTCTGCAAAACTCAACACCATGCTCTTCTTCATATATATTTTCCTCACTTTGTGCATCTCTAGCTTCAAACTATATGTAGCACATTCGAAGGACTAGCGATTTTCAAAATAATATTACTCTTCGTCAGCTAAAACTATGTGTGACACGTGTTACACGTGGCCACCACTTAGATCCACCCTGGATATAACTCAATACAAAGTTAGTGGGATTTTAAATAAAGTTTGGCATTAACATTAACTTGTTATTGCATGGCAAGCCTTTAAACTAGTTAACATGTTCTTCTATCTTATGGCACTGTCCATGCTCACCTATAATTGTTCAAATGAATGATCATTCCAAGTGTTTTAATTTCTTTTCCTAATTCTAACACAAATCAATAATAATGAATGACGAAGGTTTAATCTAATAAGTTTGAGTGTGTTAAAATTCACGGTTACATTTGCTAGAAATACGAGGGTAAAAAGCTAAATAGGTTCTAAAAGGTAAAAAAAACTACTATCAATAACCTACTATCAATCGTCATATCGTATAGCTATTAGATGTTGGCCTAACGGCTAAGTTTAAGTCCTTCGAAAACGTAATATGAAGATAGTTAAAGAATTTAACTTTTAGCTATGTGCACGCACGAGATTACAAATAAATCAAATCTAATTTAATATTTTTGTTTAATATAATAATATATAAAAAGAATTTATGTTTAATATTTTATAATTGTGATATTATTAAGTTATAAAGTATAAAAAGTATTCGTTAATTTTTTAAATTTATTGAAAACATACGAAATTTGTAAATTTCACTTAACACAATCTAATTTATTTAAAATTTAACCAATCTATACATTCTACAAAACACAGTTTTGGCTGAGGTCATGTTTTGTAACTTTTTCATACGTGTCATTTCAACACACATCCAATTGATATTTTGCTGACCTCATAATTGTTTTTAACTATATTTATTGTACATGTGTTTTAGTTAGTTTTTTTAATTTTATATTGTTACGTATATCTGAACTTGCTCCTTTTTCACATCCATGCTCCATTTTTCAAGAATTCAAATTTTAAAAAACTGATACTCTAAAAAAAACATTTATTGAGAACATGAAACCTTGTATAGCGAATTTGGAATTCAAAATTCAAAAACCTCTTTACACACAGGATATTGTCACTGATGCTTTTGATCACTTAAATACATCTTCAACATCTACGAGAACAAGAACACACACAAGAAACCTAATACCCTGGTAAGTTGTAAATCATGTTTTGTTGGTTGATTTTTAAATTTGTTTACATTCTTGATAAATTTTTATCCTTGAATATTAGGTGTTCGATAAAATTCTTGAACAGGAGGATTTTTTATTAATTAGATTAAAGCTACACAACCTATAGTTGTCTTGAAAGTCTGATTTAATATGAGGTTAGTCTATAACATTTTATCTATATTTAGAAGTTGTTTCTAGATTTGGTATTTTCAACTGATCATGATCATATAGAAATAAATTTAAGGATTTTTGAGATAGCTATTGATAAGTGTGAAAACACTCATCAATATTGACCCTAAAACCACATAAAACACAGCCAAATACATTATATTTAACTGAAAAATATCAGAATTACGTGGGTATTTGTGTTTTTGTGTTTTCAGGCAAACAAGATACATTTTTGAGCAAACACACGTTTTAAAGGATTTATTTGACGAAAAGACGAAGAAAAGGACAAATCAAGCTTCAAGGACCTTTCTTGTCATTATTTCAAAGATCGAGGACTTAAAGTGTAACTTTCCCAAAGATGAAGGATAAAAAGGGATTTTACTTAAAAGTGATTATCACATTTGACAAAGAAATGATAAGTGAGGGACAAAAACAAAAACAATGGGAAAGTTACCTTTATTTGGTCAATTTTGCTTATATATACTTGGTCAAAGGACCAAGTCATACACACAGTCAAAACACACGCGTCTTTCTTCAACAATTATCAAGAGAGAGAATGAGACGAGATATATTCTTCACCACATGAAACCTGCAAATCAATATCACAAGAGCTACACAAAGTTTCATACAAAGTTCAAAATAGCAAATATGCTCCTTATTCTTTCCTCTACATGATGATACCATTTAATTAGATCAAGTGGGAACGAAAAAGAAACACCCACATTCGATTTGAAGAATGAAGAACGAAGCCAACCTCATATTTACACATGACACGAAGGGATTAGAGATTGCACGTCACCATAACCTTACCTTTCTTCTCAAATGGCTATAAATACAAATGATGACCCTCATTTTCAGATGGTTAGCATAGGAGTAGATTACACCTAGTTTCACCCAACTAGGTGTAGGAGTAGAATTAGTCAGTTATAAGTTTCATAGTGACATAGCTAGTTAGTTACTTTTGTAACCGATTCAGTTGTAACCGTTTCCTCTTTCACCATTAATGAAAGCTTGAGTTTTCCTAATCTTTCTCTACTATTTTCTAGCTCTGTTATGATTTTCTTTACATAAGCTTTTAAAAGTTCTCTACTTTCCTTCTCAAATCTTCAAATCTATTAGTAAACATATCAATTAGTTCAAGTTCTGTTAAATCATTAGAATGCACCATTAATGACATTTCAAGCTTTTAAGTTCTTCTCGTTATTACATTATTAGTTAAACTCTGTTTGATTTCTGTTTTTCAGTTGAAACAAATTGCTCATCACAATTAATAAAGTTTTTTTAACTCCACTTTTCAAACTCTTATCAAAGGTTTTCCTTTATGTCATTAGCTTGTGACAACTTATGAGAGTTTCCTGTTAAGATTTTTATGTCAGATAGTTAACAGATCAGAGATATCTTTCTGTTAGTAGTGTTCTTCGAGATCAGCTTATTTTTTATGAGTGTTTTACCATCAGCTTTTCAGTGTAGCTAGCCTTCATAATCAATTTGATTATCTTCAGTAGTAGTTACTTAGAAGTGAGACTCAGATAGAATTTTGGATTCATAGTAGCATTTCCACGCGTGTTTTGCAGGTTTGATTTGGCAGGGTGTTTGATCTTGATTTACGGTCCTCAACCATGGTTTATAGTAGAACGAAAGTTAGAGAGTAGGTGCGTTTGATCAAAGCCGGCTCAGCGCCGTGCTTCGGCATCAAAGGAGGCCTTGATATCATATGGTTAAGCTCGTATTTCATTTTTCTGTGTTGTTAGTTTAATCTTGATATGAGCTTAATTGCGATATGAATTTAAGTGCTTCTTGCTTAAATTTGTAGTTGAATACATATATGATATATAGCTTAAGAATTTTCCGCTTACTTGATTCTATTCATACTTAATGGTTTCATATCGTAGCTTATTAATTCATATTGCTGATTTTGCTTATTTGAATTGGTTTAGTGGTGAGTACCAATAAGCTATAGGTTAGTATAATATGCCTTAGTTAGTAGTGTAATATGGGAGTTAAATAAGTAGAGGTCTAAGTACATGTTTCTACGTTTTATACACAACTATGATAGATTTCATTCCTTTTCGTATCTCAATGTCAGGATTTTATAAAAAATATGTTTGCCTGGTACTTGTTCACTGGTGGTAATGGGTTGAATTCAGTTTTTAGTGGTAGATTTCGTTGGCACTTTTCTTCATGATCACTAGGAGTTAGGACAAGGTTTTTGGCATTTTGAATAGCTAGCACTTCTAGGATTAATTTTGTAGCTGTTAATTTTCTCTGTAGCTTATTAATAAGCAGATAAATAGGCTTAAAAGTTGCCATTCAGCTTGTTTCTATTTCTCAAATTTACTTAAGTTTCAGTGAAGTTCACATTTAGTCCCTAATTTTGTGTAGTACCATTACAGTAACCATCCTATTCAGGTCAGTTACAAGTTAAGTCCAATTCGTTAGTTTTATATATAAAGTAATCTGTTGGTCTATTGGGCCAAATGTATCTGTTGGGCTTTTTGAATGTAGCATATAGTTTGTATTTGACAGAATTTTAGTAAGTTTGAATTTGTAAGTTTTATAGATTTGGTTTTGTTTTTTTTACATTCTTTACTTTGCATTTTACTTTTGTAGGATAAATTTACATTTTTCATTTTATGTTTTGTGCATTTAATTGGCATAATTGCTAAGTGTTTTTAGATAGTACGTATATGTAGTATAGACATTATTTTACATTTTTTAGGAGTTTTGTTTGTCAAAATTGTCAAAGTAGTTTAAATAACAAATACACTATTATATACCAAAAATAATAAAGTCAAACTTGAGATTGTTATATCAATTCGATTAGATACCGTTAAATGGCGCCGCTGCCGGTTCTTTTCGTGAAGATTAACGGTTTCGAGTGAGACGATTGGATTTTGGGATCCGTTCATTTTGTGAATGTTATTTTTACGTATTATAAATCAAAAACATAAAAAATCAAAAAGATAAAAATATAAAAAACTAAAAAATAACAAAATCAGTTCTTTTCCTAAAGAATTGAACAAAAAAAAAATAAAAAATCCAAAAAACAATCTTTTTCCTAAGAGATTGCACCCAAAAATATATATTATTGGTTTTCACGGTTTTTACGTACATATATTATTTTCTTTAAAAACCCAATAAATACAAAAATATTTTCTTTATATTATTATATGTAGATACATATACGTAGATACGAATAACCAATACATCTATTTCCATAAGTATTGCCGAGGCAATACACCGTGTTCGGGAGCATTCCGGTCCTTGACACGTGTATCGATCAAACTTAATTAAGGTACAACAGATAAATACCATAATCTACTTGATCTTGAGAAAGACGCCACTGTGTGGGGGGTATAAGGCGAGTGTATTACACATTCTAAAGAAGCAGGCTCTTAAGTGCTACGTGCCACGTCGTTTCTCCGCTTCCTTGTGGGTCTTTCAAGAGTGATAGTGGCGAGTGGTGTGCCACCCAATTAGTATTTACATATATTATATTTTCTTGTGGATATTAATTACTGCACCTCGAAGGAGATAATCTCTTCTCTCTCAAAAGTCGACCGAGAGCTCATCTCCCACTCCTCGAGTTTACTTACACGTGTACTCGCACGCGTATAACCATACCACCTTTGGTGTATTACTTCCTTCCCCGAGGAAGCTTTTAAACGTCATTTCACTTGTATATACATTCGGCCACCTTGCCAAACATGGATACTCGTTCCATGTTGAAGATTTTGCAACAACGATCCGCCGACGCTAATTATTCGCCTTGTTCGAATTGTGGTGGACCACACGATACTTATTTATGTGATCAAAACAATGGCTATTATGGGGAGGGATATGCTTATAATGGAACCGAGAACCCTAATTTTCGACCTAACATTCAAATGGACTACACTTGTAATGACTATATGGGATATTTTGGTTTTTCATCACAACCTCCACCATCATTTCATGATCAAACCTTTAATGAGCCATACCAAAACCAAGGATTTTCAAACAATGAAGGCTTTCAAAAAGATGAAAATTTTCCATGCTATAATCAAGATACTTTTCAAAATAAAGGATTTTTACATTATGAGGGTTTTCAAAACGAAGGAAATTTTCAAGGTTATAATCATGAGAACTTTCATAATCATGACTCTTTTCAAAACTATAATCCACTATGGAAATCCACCTCCACCCTATTCTTCGACTTACATGTGCGAGTTTTGTGGAAACGCTCCCCATTATGGTTATGATTGTAGACCGAGGGATCCGCCATCCTATGCCCCTAATGTTGTCAAGGAGTTTCATTCTTTACTTGAGACAATAAACAAGTCGAACGATGACGTTTATAAGATGCTTGATAGTATGAAAGACATAAGCCTCGAGGAAATGAAAGACACGCATCGGTGGTTAAAGGAAAAAATTTAAGTCTAATGAGGAAGAGGAAATTAAGTCTTGGTAATATAATGACAAGGAATTCGGTGATATGTATCGTGAATCTTTGAACAAATTTTCTTGTCGCCTCAGGAAATATTTAAATGATTTACTCTTTAAGATTGTTACAATCGAGGAAGAAGAACCATATTTTGCATGACACTTAAGTATGACACACCTTCATCACCTTTACATCACGTGGAACCCACCGACTCTTTAACCATGGGGGACGAGCCTCTTAGCACTAATATAAACACCAATTTGGATGAATTAACCTCTTCTAGAGTTGAGAACCTTATTCCAATCTAAATAGAGCTTGAGGGTGTTTCCAATGAACCATGTGACGAGCTTTGTACTGATACCTCTTATCCTCATGATCACATTGAGATTTCATCACATATTGACCTTCATGCTACTACTAGTGATTTTGGTGACTTTGATCTTGATGAATTGTTTAAAGAAAAGGATAATGAGATTGAGGAAGAATTTTTGCAATACTTGCCACAAATAGAGGATGATAATTGTGATTCTGGTGAGGCATCTTATGATATATCATCCGATGACTTTTCATGTCAAGATGACATTCCTAATTCTGATGAAGATGTTGCTCCTATAGAAGAAGTGGAAGAGGTTCACATTCGTGAGGTTTTATCAAACGTTTATAATCTTATCTCCTCGATTGAAGCATTGAATGAAAACCATAATGATGATTCCATAGAAGAAGAACCTTTCATTGATACTTCTTCACCGGTTTTTGAGGTTGCACCTATTGATTTTTATGATCATATCATCCCTTTTAGTGATTCTCTCATTAATACACCTTCTTTTGAGCCTTTTATTCCCACCCTCCCACCATTGAAGTTGGTTATTGATGAAGATCCTATACTCTTAGAGATTGATCCTTTTTCACCTAAGGCACCTTTAGAACCCAAAACCTTTGATATGGATTCTCATATGGATATTGATGCCACCATAGAGGCTTATCTTGCTAATATTGATATTGAGGTTGATGATAGTGATTCTAATTGGGAAGAGGATATTCGTCTTATTGAGAACATGCTTTTTGGTAACATAGAGCCTACACTTCCTTCACAAGACACTATTAATCTTGATCCTCCTTTCACTATGCCTTCTATGGAAGATTCCGCACCTTTTGATGATGACGAGGAGCCCAACATGGACATAATAGTTATGAATGTTGTGATACCTACACCTTCATTGTCTCATGATGCTTTGATCACTAAGGGGGAATCCTATATGGTTGATACGAGTTCATCTCCTTATTTTCCCATGAAAGGAAAGGTTTTTGATCCTGAGATACGTATATTTGAGACACCTTAGTTTTCATCTACTCCACTTACGAATGTGATTTTGATTGATATGAGCTGCTCGTATGAGCTTACTTTGGTGCTACTACCTATTTTGGAGTTGTTCACATGTAGAGATGGAAACTATGTATTTGATCCTGGTGTGCTTCTTATTTGACAGATTTCGTATGTTGGACAAACTTGAGACACGTTGGACCATTCCATTTATCGAAGCAGATATTGTAAATCTTATAGTAAATGGCAACGTGCTAAGTTTAAGTGTATCATGTGAGATGTGCTTCAAAGTGGATATCCTTTATTCTCCATTATGGTTTCCCCAAGGACAACCTAATTCGGGGCCGAGTCGAGCTAGAGACTTAGGGTTAAAAAAATCAAGCATTGTATAACTAGGTTAGAAAAGGTAGAGTAGATCAAAATAGGTTAGGTTTAATAAGAGGATGTTATAGTAGAGTCGAAGTGGAGGGGTGGCCTCTATTCGTCTTTTGGTGTTTGTTTCAAGGGTTGCTCTCTCTCATTTCATGCTTGGAGCTTATGGAGGAGGCCCGTGTATCTGGTTCACTTTGATAAGTTTTTGCTATTCTGATATTTAAAACACTTGTGTTTAAAATGAATACCCTTTAGTTGTCTCTTCCTTAGCTTGAGTTAAACAATGTACGCAATGTCATAAGTGTAGGGGAGTTTACTCCAATACTCTTAAACATTGAGGACAATGTTTATCTTAAGTGTAGGGGAGACTTCTATCGAAGTGACCTTACCTAGACCATTGCCTTGACTTCATGATAACTTGAAAATTAATTTTTCAAACATTTTTCAAATTTTTGATCTACTTTGGGCACAAAAATATGCATTCATAATTTTTTGCATTAAATATTTTTCATTTGCGTAACACATTTGCATTGTATATATTTCTTCTTTTATTTTTCATCAAAAATATATAAAACGAAAAATATAATAAATGATATGGTTTAACAAATTTAGACTTCTTTGACATATTAGGCCTGCCATGGATACTTTAACTCAACCTGAGTTTGCTTATCCAAGCACTCTCTAGCTAGTAGCCTTAACCATGTAGACCTTTCTTAGTTTATTAGACTAAGCATCCACTAGTCTCATTATTTGAGATTTTAAACTGTGAGAACAAGAAATGATAGAGTTTGAAGTAAGTGTAAAGGGCTAGATAAACCTCATATTCATTAATTCTGGCTTTTATATCCCCTTTCGTAATCTTTACTTTCCTGTCAACGCATGTATATATGTTAATAAATAGTCAAGAACGGTTTTAATCGGTTTGTAGTCTCTTATGCATTTTTGACTAATCATTCGTTGTTGGTATAAGTACGTCTTAGGATTCTAAGTTAGAACGTTTTATGTGTACTAGACTTATGTCATGCTTAATACTTAGTGGGTGTTTTTCCTTTTATTCTTTTCAACTTTCTTTGTGAGGAATAAAGAAAAATAAGAGCGGCTTAAAAAATGAGTGGCTAGAGAAAAAAGAAGAAAAAAAAGAAAAATAAAAGAAAATAATTATACAAGACTCCCAAGAGGGGCAGTAAAGTGTTAATTATAGTGACTATTGAATTCCAATATTATGCTCACAAGGGTTGCGGGGACTTGATAGTTTCTCTAATCCAATATTACCTTGACGGGTTGCGGGATTGAAGATCCAAAGTCTCAAAAAGGCGGATGTAAATTATTGCGTGAGTTTTATTTTTCTTTCCTTAGCGAGTGTGTAGCTACTTATTAATGCATGACATAAGGATTTTACACATAAGGTGAATGACATATTACTCTTGAGTTGGACTTATATTAATTGTGGGCGGTTTTTCAAGTAATGGATGAGAGGATTACTTAGGATTAAAACCGTGCTTCCTTATTTTGAGATTTTACATTTCTTATATTTCACGCTTTAAATAATGACAAATTTGCTTTCAAGCAATTTGCTCAAATAATAACCGGTCTTAGAGGAATAATAAGTGGGAGTATGAGAGTAACACAATTAATCTTTATGAATAAGTCGATGCACTTTCACTTGTGGATAACAATGATCTTGTTTTTAAGCTTGGTATGGGGAAAGTGAAACTTGAGGGTGATAAGTGTTCATGAAAAAGCCCTAATCTAAGTCATTGATTTCTTTATGAGTTATTTCCATCAAAACCATTTCAAGAAGAATTAAAAAATATATAAATAATATTGTTTCCTTTGTATTGCATTATAATATTCAAAATCATTCATCATGTAGCATAGCATAGTTTATTAAATCATAAAATGGCCAAGGTGGGTTAATTATGAGAAAAGTACACTCTAGAGCTTTGAAATGCTGCATTGCATGAGGCCATGGCAATGGTCAAGTGGAGGGGAGTTGATAAGTGTGAAAACACTCATCAATAATGACCCTAAAACCACATAAAATACAGCCAAATTGTTAGCCCTATATTTTATATAGTCGAACAAGAATGTAATAGGTCATCTTAGTCGTTATTGGTCTTGTATTGTAATAGGTTAGTCGAGTTAACCGGGCTTGTACTTTAAGCTAATATTGAATAAGTTAGGGGAATAAGCCCAAGCAAAGCCAAGCCCGACCCATGAACAAGCCCACAAATTCCTTTAAGGCGTGGCATATAAATACCCTCTTCCATGTATGGAAGAGGGTGTTGGTTACGTTCACTTTCTCTCTCTAGTTTATGTTTAACCTTCCATAATCTCTCTAGTTTCTCTCTCTACCTTCATCTATTTCTCTCTCTAAAAATTGTGTTATGGATTGAAGTGGGATTAACATTTGGTATCAAGAGCCTATAGTGGATAGGTGATTGAAGATTCGTGTTTGTGTTCTTGATCTTTGTGTCCATTTTGATTCAAAATCATTCGATCCAATTTTTTTGTGTGTTTTTTGGTTTACTTTTGATACAAATCATCTACATAGCTGTGGTAGTGATTTGGTATTGTTACTTTGATTAAAAACACAAATTTTTTGGTGTTTGGATCTTTTTTTGGCTCAAAATCACGAACTGGTGTGTTAGATCCGAGAAATCAGCATAAGTTGGCCAACAGTGAACATTTTCGGAAAAGGGTTAATTATTCCGAAAATAATAAATTATTCCGAAGATTAATTCCGAAAAGTGGTGATTATTCTGAAATAGTGGGTGTTTATCCGAAGATTTTTCCGAAAAATGGGTGTTTATCCGAAGATTTCACTTATTCCGAAAAGGTCAATTTATCCGAGTTCCCCAATTTTTCCGAAAATCTTCTTTTATCCGAAAACAGTTATCCGAAGATAATCCAATTTTCCGAAGATCATACATTATTCCGAAGATTGTCCAAAATTCCGAAGATTGTCAATATTTCAAAGATCATCCAATATTCAGAAGATCATCCAATATTCCGAAAATCATCCATTATTCCGAAGATTGTTCAATATTCCGAAGATTGTCAATATTCCGAAGATTGTCAATATTCCGAAGATCACATAATATTCCGAAGATCATCCATTATTCTGAAAATTCTCCTTTATCCGAAGATCTCAGTTATTCCGAAAAAGTTCAATTTTTTCGAAAAAGTCTGTTTATCCGAAAATTGAAAATTTTTCCGAAAGTGAAAATTTTTAACATCGTGTGTTTTTGGCCTTGGAATTTTTGGTTTCTAGAGAGACAATTTTTTAGGGGATTTTAACATTTTTTTCTTGACAACATCAACCACACCTCATCACAACACATCCACTAAGATCCTAATCCATTCACAATCATCGACAATGTCTAACAACAACATTAGCAATGCGACTGCAAATCAAATTCGTTTGGAACAAGGTGGCAACGGTAATCCACCTGTGCTCACTACAGGTTGCTACGTTCAATGGAGATCTCGTTTTCTCAGATTTCTCGATGGAAAAGAGAACCGAACTGCTCTTCGTCACTGCCTTGAGAATCCACCTCCAGTCTTTGAATTCAGACCCATTACCACACAAGTAGAGGATGGTACTTCATCCACAACCCGAGCTATGGAGAATTTCGATACATGTCTTGCTGAGAAAAAGAAACTCCTCCAAGCTGAAGCTGATGCTGTTAACTACATACTCACTGGGATTGATAACGATATCTATTCCACGGTTGATGCATGTCCTAATGCTATGGAAATGTGGAATGAAATTCATCGATTGAAGCAAGGTGAGTCAATCAATGTTCAAGATCTCGAGACTAATTTACTTTGGGAGTTTGGAAAATTCACATCCGAAGATGGTAAATCCATTGACTCATATTACTCGAGATTCTACAAAATGATGAATGAGCTTGTTAGAAATCAGTGCACCATCTCCAATCATCATGCCAATGTTCAGTTTCTACTTCAACTCAAACTAGAATGGCAAAGGTTTGTGACTTTGGTTAAACAAAGGGAAGATATCAAGACCATCTCCCATCACAAACTTTATGATATCCTGAAACAACATCAGAATGAAGTAAATGAACTAAGGGATGAAAAGGCAGAACGGTCTGCTAACTCTATTGCTTTTGTGGCTGCTACTTCAACAAAACCCGTACACCGTCAACAACCACCTACTCATTCCTCAAAGTCATCAAGCACATCTACCAAACCTCCAGCTACTGCTAAAAAGGCAAAATCAATTGTCCCCACTCCACCTCCAAAGTATGACACCGAGTCAGATGGAGACAGTGATGATGAACAAACTTGAAGGGACAAGAAGATTGAAAAACTCATGTCTTTACTCACCACAACTTATAAGAAGATCTACAAACCTACCAACAACAACCTCAGATCATCATCCAATGCTCGATATAAGGAAGTTGATCATGCACCTAGGTATGATCGTGATGCTAGGTATGATAATTAGAGGATGCCGAATCAAGTTGGGGCTAGAGATACTGTAGGCACTCCTATTGTGTAGAAGACTGGGATTCAATACTTCAATTGCAAGGGATTTGGGCACATGGCTAGGGAATGCAAGAAGCCAAAACGGGTTAAGGATTCGGGATATCACAAGGAAAAGATGTTGCTGTGTAAGAAAGAAGAAGCAGGAATTCCACTCACTACAGATGAAGTTGACTGGCGTGATAACACTCATGATGAAGCCGATGATCAAGAGTTAGAGGCACATTATGTGTACATAGCAATTCAAGAAGTGATTCCAGAGACTGCTGATACTTCTGGACCTATCTTTGACACTGAGCCAATTGAAAAGGTACCAACATATGATAACTATAATGTGTTTGTTAATGAACCACGACATCCTGAGCAACCCGAAAGCATCAATGACACATATGTAATGGACACGGAGGATAGCAATATCTCTACGGATTCACAGCATATGTGTAATGATGACAATAATGCTGCTCAGGATACTGACTCAGATGAGGACCGTGATTTGCTTGCGTCTATAATTGATTCTTTAAAACATGAAATTAAGGAAAACAAAGAGGCTAATAAACGTTTGAAGCAAGTAAACACATCCTTAGCCGAGGAGATAGAAAAGCTTAAAGAGTGTGATTATGTAAAAGAAGCTGATTGACGAGTTGCAATAGCTAATGGTTTGGTATATGAACGTAAGGTGCTCAACGAACAATATTGTTTTGAAGTAACACACGAAATTCATATGTCAAAACAAAAGATATCGGAACTTGAAGAACAATTGCAGCTACATAAACTCCAGATTACTGAATGAGAGTCGGTTAACAAAGAACAAACTGAACTTTATAAAACTCGTGAAGAAAAGGATATTGAAAAAATTCTTGCTTTGGAAAAGAGAGTCGAAACGTTAAACAACATTGTTTACAAAATAGGTCAGTCTATTCAAACCATGAATATGCTCAATAGAAATATGAAAACAAGTTTTGTCAAGCCTGAATATCTCAAGAAAGTTCAAAGTACCAAGCCTGCTCTTTATGATATCGGTTGTTATGTTGATAATCTTGCTCTTATGCTTTCCCCTGACTGTGACGAAATCATTCGTCAACAAGAAGAAAGTCGATCGAACTTAAGTGATCTAATAAACCTTTCTGATTGTGATCATTATATTAAGTTTGTTCCTCAAAAAGAAATTTCCAAAGAACAAAAGATGTATAATAGAGTTCCACCACCAAGTGATGAACCCCAAAAGAAAGTTTCTTTAAAAAGGAGTTTCAAAAAGCAATCAATTTTGTTAGAAAAACAAATTTCGGAAGAAAAACGAAAATAGGATGAGAAAAGTAAAAGTGTTCAGCAATTTGAGTTTATAAAACAAGGGGTTTTAAATTTGTACAAAGCTGTCGTCGACTATGAAAAAGTTTCTAGGGATACCGTTTGGAATATTAAACCTAACCCACAAGTAGAAGTCGTCATTCAACAATGCATTGTTCCAACCATTGATGATCTTTCAAAAAATGTGGAAATGTTTTATAACGCTCTCACTGAGGAAATGTTAACTAATTTAAGCTATGTTAAATCTCTTGAAGATGAAGTTGATTTTCTTCAAACTAAATTAAAGACAGAAGAACACCAACTTTCTAGCGAAATTGATCGACTTTCTAAGGAATACTTTTATGCTGACCATATGAATGCTATACTTGGTGTGTATACCGATCTTGATCAATATTGTCATGTAGCATGTCTAGTGTCAGAAACGGACGAGAAATGTCGAAATCTTGAAGTAGAGCTTTCGAAACAAATTCAGTCATATAACAAACTTTCAAAAAGTTTTTCCCAACTTGAGAAACACTCCATTTCTCTTGAACTTGCTTTACAAAAGGTGAAAAATCTCATAATCATAAAAAGTGTCAAGAAATGGCAGCTTCTTCGGTTCATCAATTAAAGGAAAAAGGTTTCGAAATAAATGATTTGAAAGCTCAGCTACAAGAAAGGGACATTGCCATCAGTGAGTTACAAAAACTCATTGAGAAAATGAAAGGAAAGTCTGAATTGGGTAAACCATCCGCCGTTCGTCAACCGAATGCGGTCAAATACCCTAAATCATCTATTTTGGGCAAACCCCCACAGACTTTGCCTAAGCTAGGAACTGATAAGAGCACAAATGTGATAGCACCTGGAATGTATACGATGAACACTAGGACCGCTCAAACTGGAACATCGCGGTTACCTCAGAATACTAAGAAAACTAATCAACATGTGTCTTCTTCTACAAGAGTAACTCCCACTACTAGCGTTAGCGGACCACAACTTAAGAGCACTAGAATTCAAGATAGAGCCATGCCTAACAATAGTCAAGGGAAGAAGATGGAAGTAGAAGACCACCGTAGGAATTTTAAGTTTTCTAAGAATAAAACGTCTGTAACTGCATGTAATGATAGTTTGAATGTTAAGACATCGAATGTTGAATTTGTTTGTGTTGAATGTGGAAAATGTGTTCGAACTTCCAATCATGATGCTTTTGCTTTTAATCATAATGACGTGAATGCTAGAACTAGGAAGCCTATTCTTGTGCCCACTAGTACTAGAAAACCCACAAGAACTTTGAACTAATCCACTACTCAACCACTTAGCGTTAGAATCCACTACTCTGCGTAAACAAAACATGTTAAAGAAGCTTTATGAGAACATGAGTAGGACATGTAAACAGGGGTACTCAAGATCTACACCACCTGGATAAAAATGGGTACCTAAGACAACCACTATTCTAATTGGGTCTATGAATATTAGCTTGCCTTTAGAATCTAGGCCTACTAATATTTTAGAACCCACTTCTATCAAGGGATCTCATTTGTCAAACTCTACATTGTATTCTAATGCTTATGCAGCTCGTCGAGATCGTTCTCTTCATAATGGACTCTGGGTGCACAAAACACATGACAGGCAATCTCAAGCTTCTATTTAACTTCGTGGAGAAGTTTTTGGGTACGGTACGGTTTGGAAATTATCAGTTTGCACCGATACTCAGATATGGAGATTTGGTTCAAGGGAATATTACTATAAAACGGGTTTATTACGTCGAGGGACTGAATCACAATTTATTCTCGGTTGGTCAATTTTGTGATGCGGATTTGGAAGTGGCTTTTCGGAAAACTACTTGCTATGTTAGAGACTACGACGAGAATGACCTTCTTACAGGTTCTCGTGGTTCTGATCTCTACACAGTAACTCTTCAAGATACATCTTCATTAAATCCAATTTGCTTAATGGCGAAAGCTACATCCTCTCAAGCATGGTTATGGCATCAACGATTGTCACATCTCAATTTTGACACCATCAACTTGCTTTCGAAGAATGATATTGTGACCGGTCTTCCTAAGTTAAAATTCGTCAAAGACCATCTTTGTTCTTCTTGTGAGTTGGGGAAAGCAAAACGAAAGTCTTTCAAAACAAAGACTACCCCAAGCTCAAAAGGACGACTGGAACTTCTACACATGGATTTATGTGGTCCCATGCGTGTAGAGAGTATTAACGGGAAAAAGTATATTCTCGTGATTGTTGATGATTACTCTAGATACACATGGACTTTCTTCTTAAGGTCCAAAGATGAAACACCAGAGGTTCTCAAAAACTTTCTCAAGATGATACAACGTAATCTTCAAGCTCAAGTCTTAACCGTAAGAACGAATAGGGTACTGAATTTTTGAACAAGACTTTGCAATCTTACTTTCAAGAAGAAGGCATCGAACATCAAATGTCTATTGCTCGAACTCCTGAACAAAACAGCGTTGTCGAAAGATGGAACCGCACTTTGGTAGAGGCAGCTCGAACAATGCTTTCTTCTTCAAAATTACCACTATTCTTCTGGGCTGAAGCTATTGCAACTGCCTGTTATACTTAGAATCGTTCTCTCGTCATCCCTAGACATGAAAAGACACCTTACCACATCATCAATGGCAGGAAACCTACGGTTAAATTCTTTCACGTATTTGGATCTTTATGCTACATTCTTAAAGACGGTGAGAATCTTGACAAGATGAAAGAAAAAGGTGATGCATGTATTTTTGTGGGGTATGCTACATTGTTGAAAGGATATAGAGTTTACAACAAGAGAACAAAGATTATTGTAGAAACAATTCATGTGAACTTTGACGAATTACCACAAATGGTACTTGAACACAACAGCTCAAGTCCCGCACCTCATTGTCCAGCAATGGCACCTACACAAAATAGTGTACGTCCTGTGCAAGAATGTCAAGAAAGTACTCCTACAGCAGACTCGACGGATACAACTCAAATGAATGAGTTGGTTGATTTATATGATCCTATGTTTGATGAATATTACTATGGAAACAATCAAGTTGTGTCAAAGCCTTCCGCTGTTAATACTGTTGATGCACCCACACAAAGTCAACAAGACACAACAACATCTACTTCAGCAACCGTTGATCAAGAGACAATTCCATTAGATACTCAACAAACTCAAGAAACTATCATACAACCAACATCACCAACCGTCAATGTTGAAGGAGAAAACTACAGTCAAGCAGTCGATGCACAACTTGACGAAGAAGAATTTATCAATCCATTCGGTACACCGGTACACGAAGTCGGAGAGTCTTCTACTCAACATATTGATCCATCCAACATGCATACATTCTACCAACGATATCCATCCACTCACCATTAGACACGTGATCATCCATTGGAGCAAGTCACTGGAAATCCTTCACAACCGGTTCAAAGCAGACAACTCGACACCGATGGCGATGTGTGTATGTATGCACTCATCGTGAGTTCAACAATACCTACAAACATCAAGTAAGCCATGACTGATCATGCGTGGATTGAATCAATGCAAGACGAAATTCATTAGTTTAAACGCCTAAATGTTTGGGAACTTGTTGACAGAACCTTTGGAATTTCACTCTTAGGTTTCAAATGGATCTGGAAAAACAAACTGGATGAAGAACAAACCATCATCAAAAACAAATCTCGTCTTGTGGTTAAGGGATATCGTCAACAAGAAGGGATAGATTTCAATGAATCATTTGCTCCAGTTGCTCGTTTGGAAGCTGTCAGGATATTCCTTGCTTATACTGCACATAAAGGCTTCACGGTCTATCAGATGGACGTTAAAACTACTTTTCTCAACGGTCATTTGAAAGAAGAAGTGTATGTGAATCAGCCGGAAGGATTCATCGATCCTCATCATCCTGACAAAGTCTATCGTCTCAAGAAGACTATATATGGACTTAAACAAGCTCCAAGGGCATGGTACGAATAACTATCAAACTTCTTGGTTTCCAAAGGATTCTTCAAAGGTTCTATTGACCCTACTCTCTTTATTAATAAATCTGGGGATGACATACTACTGGTGCAAATTCATGTTGATGACATTATTTTTGGTTCTACGAACGCAAAACTTTCAAAACATTTTGAAAAATTAATGCACAACAGATTTGAAATGTCAATGATAGGGGAGATAAAATACTTTTTAGGCCTCTAGATTCATCAATCCCCACGTGATATCTTCATTAACCAAGCTAAGTATGCTCAAGAGATACTTAAAAAGCATGGTATGACCTCATGTGCTCGCGTTGGTACACCATTGTCGACCAAATCCCTAGACGCTGACTTGTACTCATATCCCGTAGATCAAACACGATATCGTAGTATGATCGGGTCACTTATGTACCTTACAGCCAGCAGGCCTGATATTCATCATGCCACATGTTATTGTGCACGATATCAAGCCAGACCTACTCAAAAGCACCTCAAAGAGGTTAAACGGATCTTTTGTAACCTTAAGAATACCATTCACATGTGACTCTGGTACCCGAAGGGAACCGATTTTCATCTAACAGCTTTTTCAGATTCTGATCACGCAGGTTGCCTTGATAGTCGAAAAAGCACTTCTGGTAGCGTATAATTTCTAGGGGAAGACAAACTTGTGAGCTGGTCGTCAAAGAAGCAGGATTGCACTTCGCTCTCATCAGCTGAAGCAGAATATGTGGCTCTATCCGCGTGTTGTGCTCAAGTCCTCTGGATGAGAACTCAACTCACAGATTATGGCTTCCACTTTGATAAAATACATGTAATGTGACTCAAAGTCGGCCATAGCCATCTCTTGCAATCCGGTTCAATACTCCCGTACCAAGAACATCGCAGTCAGATATCACTTCATCAAGGAACAAGTGGAACGTGGTATCGTGGAATTATACTTTGTCAGAACTGAGTACCAAATAGCAGACTTGTTTACTAAAGCCCTATCCTAAAATAGGTTCCAGTATCTCGTTGGCCGTCTTGGTATGAAGTATATGACTCCAGAAGACTTGGAGGTTTTGGCAAATGAAGTTGCTTGATATTTTATCATAATGACTTCTAAGCGCATCACAGCTTAGGACCCGGACCTCAAATAAGGAAAGTTTATCACGGACGATAACTTATCCTTCTCAACGAGAAATTCATATTTCTCGGTCATGAGCTTCTCATAAAAACATTCAAAGTTTTTAAGTTCATGAAAAATAACTTCTAAGTAAATGTCAGCTTAGAACTCGAACTTCAACTTAAGGAAAGTTTATCACGGATGATAACTTATCCTTTACAACGGAAAATTTATTTTTCTCGGTCATGAGCTAGTCACAAAACAATCAACGTTTTGAGCTCATGAAAATCGGACCCGAAAGGGAAGTGTACGTTTCAGTGCGCTTTCCCTAAGCAATAGAAGAGAAGTCTTCTATCATGATTATTTTAAAACCGTTGAACACAATTTTCAAGAATTTCTCAAAAGATTTTTCTAAATATTTCAAAATTGTGTGTTCAACACTCCCTTCCTCATAATATGGTTTTTATATCTCAAAATTATCATATGTTATTTTGATCAATTTTTGAGGGGGAGCGTTTTAAAATCAAGCCTTTAATGCTGTTGGGTACATCTAAGAAATTGTCATATTTTATGTATCAAACACATTCCAAAAATGGTTTAAAAATGTCATAAGTAATAAATTATATCGGACAAGGCATCTCAACTCCGTACCTCAAAATATTTTGTGGTGTCGTTTTTCCAAAATATTGTCAAATTTTTGTTTTAAGACACACATATATTGTTGAGGGGGAGCATCCCGACTGAAAAAGTTCCATGATTCATGCGTGCACACATGTTTCTCTCCCAATCGGTTTTCAGAAATTGTCATATTTTAATTAATTGGTATCTCTAATATGATATTTTTTATATTAGAGATAGGGGGAGAAAATATGATTAAAATGTAATATATCGCAACATGCGATCTTAAAGACTCAAGTGCAACTCTTTCCTTCACATGCTAAACTATTTCGTATATCGATGCATGTGTGTAGGGGGAGCTTTTCGGAAATGTAAAACTTTCAAAGTGTTAAAAGATTTGATTTTTATCAAGTACTTTGAATGGTTTTCAATGGTTTTATGGTTACGATCTATACCCAAAACAACCTACTATCCATGACGAAACGATAGAGTGAAAAGGTGGTTTATGATAGGAAACTAAGTCCTATGATCCAACCAGAACCAGAGGGATCTACCCAAGGACATTCCATAGCTAGAAATAGTTGTCCTTAGGAAAGATGGAGTAGAATGAAGCTGAATGCGGACCAATTACTTAAGTTAGCGCTGGAACAATCACAACAAGGTGCTAGTGATGACGTATTGGTAAGCATTGAAGGAGTTTAATATTCTATGCAACTTAGGCAGAAACCAGGTAAACACATCTTTTGAAGACAAGTGTCATGGACCCAGTGATGCGATGCACAACCCTTCCCCAACCATTCGAGTTTTGATCAAAAGAAACTTGTCTCATTGTCAAGAAGATCAACACGTATCTATTGACTTTCTCACTCCGAGTTAGTTAATATTGAAAAGGTGGCAGTCTGCTCCAGCCTCCGTTTACCAAAATGCACTTATTGAGTCTAGAGCCAAAAGAGATCAATCTATCATCTTATTAGGACACGATCGAGTCCTACGCATTATCCTTGTGGTACTGCCAGAACATCTGAGTGATACGATTCACAATGAAGATGGAAATCCTTCTTGAGCCAGCATCAAACAAGCTCATGGTAGGTAACTTGTGCGATTCTACACTAATCAAACTTGTGAAAACTGGAAAGCAACTAAGTTTGGATTCTTAATTGATTCAAACTTGATTCCAGGTTTCTTCACAAAATCCGAGTGATCTTGCCAGAACATTCAAAGTGACACTCTTTAGTGCTTACAGTGACGAATGGAAATCCTTCCAGTGTCAATATTAAACAGCACTGCGGTAGGCGACTCGCAAGATTCTCTATGAATCAAGCTTGTGACAAACTGGAAAGAAACAATGGTGCGATTCTCTTATAATCAAACTTGTACCAGGAATTCTGAATTGACGACTCTAATCAGACGGATAATTTATCCTTATGATTCACTCTTTATGTTCGTAGTTTGCTTTGAGACGGTCGAGTAAAGAGAACTGGCTACTACCGCCGGGAAATCTTGTCAAGGAGGTTATTAATCGAATCTACCCGATCACAGGTACGGTATCTGATACCGTCTAACGGTCTTCATCGACCGGAGGTAAAACGCTACCGAGTTAGGATGAAATGTTCAAAGCCATTTTATCCGTGTCTATATATGTTGCTGCATATCAAGAAGGTGGCGTAGCTGTGTACTAACCGATGTCGATTCAGAAGTCACAAGAGAACAAGATGGCGATAATCAAGATACCTAAGAATGTAAGAATGTAATAGGTCATCTTAGTCACAAGGAGCACAAGATGAAGATCTCAAGCACTCAAAGTCAAATGACAAAGGCTCAAGATAAAGATCACAAAAGCATGAAGGAATAAAGCCATTGCAAACAAGATCAAGACCAACATACAAGACTAAAGAATGAAGATCACCTCCACAAAGATGTATTCACTCAATCATCTTATGCATTTAAAGATTACCGATGCATTGGGGGATATTGTTAGCCCTATATTTTATATAGTCGAACAAGAATATAATAGGTCATCTTAGTCGTTATTGGTCTTGTATTGTAATAGGTTAGTCGGGTTAACCAGGCTTGTACTTTAAGCTAATATTGTATAAGTTAGGGGCGTAAGCCCAAGCAAAGCCAAGCCCGACCCATGAACAAGCCCACAAATGCCTTTAAGGCGTGGCATATAAATACCCTCTTCCATGTATGGAAGAGGGTGTTGGTTACATTCACTTTCTCTCTCTAGTTTATGTTTAACCTTCCATAATCTCTCTCTACCTTCATCTATTTCTCTCTCTAAAATATCATCTTATATTGTGTTATGGATTGAAGTGGTATTAACACAAATATATTATATTTAACTAAAATATATCAGAATTACGTGGGTATTTGTGTTTTTGTGTTTTAAAGCAAACAAGATACATTTTTGAGTAAACACGCGTTTTCAAGGATTTATTTGACGAAAAGACGAAGAAAAGGACAAATCAAGCTTCAAGGACCTTTCTTGTCATTATTTCAAAGATCGAGGACTTAGAGTGTAACTTTCACAAAGACGAAGGATAAAAAGGTATTTTACTTAAAAGTGATTATCACATTTGACAAAGAAATGATAAGTGAGGGACTAAAACAAAAACAATGGAAAAGTTACCTTTATTTGGTCAATTTTGCTTATATATACTTGGTCAAAGGACCAAGTCATACACACAGTCAAAACACACGCGTCTTTCTTCAACAATTATCAAGAGAGAGAAAGAGACGAGATATCTTATTCACCTCATGAAACCTGCAAATCAATATCAAAAGAGCTACACAAAGTTTCATACAAAGTTTAAAATAGCAAAAACGCTCCTTATTCTTTCCTCTACATGATGATACCATTTAATTAGATCAAGAGGGAACGAAGAAGAAACGCCCAAATTCGATAAGTGATTATCACATTTGACAAAGAAATGATAAGTGAGGGACTAAAACAAAAACAATGGAAAAGTTACCTTTATTTGGTCAATTTTGCTTATATATACTTGGTCAAAGGACCAAGTCATACACACAGTCAAAACACACGCGTCTTTCTTCAACAATTATCAAGAGAGAGAAAGCGACGAGATATCTTCTTCACCACATGAAACCTGCAAATCAATATCAAAAGAGCTACACAAAGTTTAATACAAAGTTCAAAATAGAAAAAAACGCTCCTTATTATTTCCTCTACATGATGATACCATTTAATTAGATCAAGAGGGAACGAAGAAGAAACGCCCAAATTTGATTTGAAGAATAAAGAACGAAGCCAACCTTGTATTTACACGTGGCACGAAGGGATTGGATATTGCACGTCACCAGCACCTCACCTTTCTTCTTAAATGGCTATAAATACAAATGAAAACCCTAATTTTTAGATGGTTAGCATAGGAGTAGATTACACCTAGTTTCACCCAGTTAGGTGTAGGAGTAGAATTAGTCAGTTATAAGTTTCATAGTGACATAGCTAGTTAGTTACTTTTGTAACTGATTCAGTTGTAACCGTTTCCTCTTTCACCATTAATGAAAGCTTGAGTTTTCCTAATCTTTCTCTACTATTTTCTAGCTCTGTTATGATTTTCTTTACATAAGCTTTTAAAAGTTCTCTACTCTCCTTCTCAAATCTTCAAATCTATTAGTAAACATATCAATTAGTTCAAGTTTTGTTAAATCGTTAGAATGCACCATTAATGAGATTTCAAGCTTTTAAGTTCTTCTCGTTATTACACTGCTAGTTAAACTCTGTTTGATTTCTGTTTTTCAGTTGAAACAAATTGCTCATCACAATTAATGAAGTTTTTCTTAACTCCGGTTTTCAAACTCTTATCAAAGGTTTTCCTTTATGTCATTAGCTTGTGACAGCTTATGAGAGTTTCCTGTTAAGATTTTTATGTCAGATAGTTAACAGATCAACGGTATCTTTCTGTTAGTAGTGTTCTTCGAGATCAGCTTGTTTTTTCTTTTCGGAGCAGCTAGCCTTCATAATCAATTTGATTATATTCAGTAGCAGTTACTTAGAAGTGAGACTCATATAGAATTTTTGATTCGTAGTAGCATTTCCACGCGTGTTTTGTAGGTTTGATTTGGCAGGGTGTTTGATCTTGATTTACGATCCTCAACCATGGATTATAGTATAACGACGGTTAGAGAGTAGGTGCGTTTGATCTAAGCCAGCTCAGCGCCGTGCTTCGGCATCAAAGAAGGCCTTGATATCATATGGTTAAGCTCGTATTTCATTTTTCTGCGTTGTTAGTTTAATCTTGATATGAGCTTAATTGTGATATGAATTTAAGTGCTTCTTGCTTTAATTTGTAGTTGAATACAAATATGATATATACCTTAAGAATTTGCCGCTTACTTGATTCTGTTCATACTTAGTGGTTTCATATCGTAGCTTATTAATTCATATTGCTGATTTTGCTTATTTGAATTGGTTTCGTGGTGAGTACCAATAAGCTATAGGTTAGTATAAGATGCCTTAGTTAGTAGTGTAATATGGGAGTTAAATAAGTAGAGGTCTAAGTACATGTTTCTATGTTTTATACACAACTAGGATAGATTTCATTCCTTTTCGTATCTCACTGTCAGGATTTTATAAAAAATAGGTTTGCCTGGTACTTGTTCACTGGTGGTAATGGGTTGAATTCAGTTTTCAGTGGTAGATTTCGTTGGCACTTTTCTTCATGATCACTAGGAGTTAGGACAAGGTTTTTGGCATTTTGAATAGCTAGCACTTCTAGGATTAATTTTGTAGTTGTTAATTTTCTTTGTAGCTTATCAAATAAACATATAATTAGGCTTAAAAGTTGCCATTCAGCTTGTTTCTATTTCTCAAATTTACTTAAGTTTCAGTGAAGTTCACATTTAGTCCCTGACTTTGTGTAGTAGCATTACAGTAACCATCCTATTCAGGTCAATTAGTTTTTAAAAAGTTAGTATTTGATGTTAGGTTAGTTACAAATTAAGTCCAATTCGTTAGTTTTAGATATAAAGTAATTTGTTGGTCTATTGGGCCAAATGTATCTGTTGGGCTTTTTGAATGTAGCATATAGTTTGTATTTGATAGAATTTTAGTAAGTTTGAATTTGTAAGTTTTATAGATTTGGTTTTGTTTTTTTTACATTCTGTACTTTGCATTTTACTTTTGTAGGATAAATTTACATTTTTCATTTTATGTTTTGTGCATTTAATTGGTATAATTGCTAAGTGTTTTTAGATAGTACGTATATGTAGTATAGACATTATTTTACATTTTTTAGGAGTTTTATTTGTCAAAATTGTCAAAGTAGCTTAAATACCAAATACACTATTATATACCAAAAACAATAAAGTCAAACTTGAGATTGTTATATCAATTCGATTAAATACCGAGACAAAACGATACTAAAAATGAAATATTAGCTATAATAATAATTATGAACGTAGTTGTTAGTACTAATTTGGATTTTGAAGTGTGCTTTTTATGTTTATTATCAGGGCACATCCTAAGAGCATATTACATGGAGAACATTGTCGAAAATTCATGAAAGTAACTCAGGTATACTTCTATTTTAGATTATAAAAATACTAACCCCATATCAACACCCTTATATCTATATGATGTTAAAATACTAACCTAATAATTTGATATCAAACTCTGAAAAAAAATCTTTCTTAATCTATACATGTTGTGTGTTGTTTATGCACACTTATCATAGTTTTCTAAACAAGCTCCTGATAAGAACATAGGCTAAAAGATATCTTTGACTACCATGTTATGGATAAGAGCATAGGCTAAAAGATACATTTGATTTAATATGATAATAACTTTTTGTGTATTAGGTTTGAGTTCAGTAGTTCTAAAATTGATTTCAATTGATTTTTGGAAAAAAAATTCAGGACGGTTTTTGTTACCAAGAAGTGGTGATTCACTAGATTATATAATAACTTTTTTTCAACTTTAGCAGGTGTAAACTGAGCTAATCTGGTGGTAATTTTAATTTATGAAATACGAATCTGAGTAATTTTATTGATGATTAATTAACGTTTGGAATTAGATGTGTAAATATTAAATAGTTCTACCTGGACACATATAGAATTTTAATTTGTGATTTGGGTTTTGGTTTCAGCTCATTTGCGAAGCTTTGACATAGGATCTCATTACAGGTAGCAGATTTCATTAGCGACAGGTTTGTTTCTTTGCTATTTTTCGACTTTATCATTAATTGATATATTTCGTCTGTAATTTTGTTAGATGTTATCGATCTAAATGGTTTCTTATTTACAAGTTGATGCGGAGTCAACCAAATAATATTTGAAAATCTTTTAAATATTTCATTGTTACTAAGTCGATTTTTTGATGACATGGAAATCTATTCACTTTTAAATGGTTTTTCATTTTCTCAGAGACCCAGACAAGTTAGCAATGGAAATCTATTCACTTTTACCTTTTTTTAGGTTTCGAAAATCTTAATTTAGGATCAGCCTTTAAAACATTTATAAGTTTATTTCTTGATTTTTAATTTGATTCTTCATGTTACAAAATTTTGTTCTTTTGTAGGATCTACATAGACACGTACCCTTATTCTTTCAATCATACAAATGGACTTGCCTTAAGTCAATTCAAGAGGTATGTTGCTTTGTTCTTGAAATAAAGATTTTCTAATCTATACCATGTTAATAGTATACTACTGTAATATCATATGATGAGTAGCATAAAAAGATACCATAATCTTGATTAAATTTGACCATGTTTTTTCTGGTCTATGAGTTTTGTATGGTATACTTCATATGTATCAAAAAGTACTTTAATTGCATTTTGGATGATATATTTTTGTGTCGATTTTTAAGTTAAAGCTACAGTTCGCTCCAAAATGATATTTCGTAGCGGTTTGGTTTTTGAATTAGTACTATGTAAAACAATTTGAACCCATAATATAAGGTACATATAATTACATTTTCTTATTACATGTAACATGTTGGTTTGCATATGGGCAAGACGCCAAATTGGATGCATTCATTAATTGTGTTCCTTAGAATTTTTTTGAGTTTGTTTGTTGGATCTCCCAGTGTGTGTTGAGGTATTATATCTAGTTAGTTACATACTCACATTAGACTACCAATGATTATTTTATACTGAACATTTGGTGTAGATTTTAGTAGTTACCCAAATACGAGAGTACTATTGGTCGACATAATAATAGTTTAAATTCACATGTTGTTTCCATTATCTAGGAATTGGAGTGAATCAAACCTTTATTTCATTTTAGTTATAGTTTCATCATCCAAAAGTTATAGTAACTCATAAATATTGACATGTCTTGATCTTCTTGAATATGCAACCATTCTCGGATGAAATATCTTAAAATTAACTGCTTTTTATTGCCAGTGTTGAACACGAGTTATGAGCTAGTAATGTATAAACCGCATTAAAAAACCATGAACAGTAAATACACGAAAATACGATAGAATTAAAACTTTCCATTTATAACATATTTCACGTGTCACGATATTAAATAACATGTACGTACATATATATTATAAATGTGTTTACGATCATGATAATTAAATTCATGATAAATAAAACACAAACATTTACGACATATAAATTTAACTTGGAAAAACTTCGGTTTCACTTGTAGGCCTTAAGGGTGCCGCAGCTAAGAGAGAAAAAAGAAAGGGAGTGGGCCTTTTGGCCCATGACCCATGTTAAACAAATAATAAGAAAAACACAGGGAGATTTTTCTCATAATTTTAGGTTACAAAAAAACAAAACCCTTGCCTCCCTTTTTCCTTCTTGCCGCCGGCTATAGGTCACCACCAAGGGTGTTCGGGACAATTTTTGCTACTTGATTTTGTGTGTGTTGATACAAAAGTTAGATGATCCTAGCTTGACCCGAATTAGGCTTAATTCGGGTGCTTGGCTCCGGCTCTTGCACCAAGTAAACTTCTGGTTGAGATCCTGCACTAAAAACAACACGTTGTTAGACATACCGTGGGAACGTATCCCATGATTAGACTCCAGCGTGAGAGTAAGTAATCGATTTATGGTTAAGAATCGGTTGTAGGTTGAGAGTATGAAGAATATGATACCTTTGTGGAACCCTTGAGGGTTCCTTATATAGGCGGTGGAACCCTAATGGGCTGTCACCGATGTTTCGGCCCCAAGCAAAGGATAAGTACCATAATTAGTTTGATTGTTATCTTCTAATTATGGTTAGTGCATATCCTTCACTTTAGGGTAAATCCCAATCCTAATAAGATTGTGATTTTGTCTAACCATGTACCAGCCGTGCCAGGCCAGGCCGTGGGCCGCACACATCTATGTGGCCACTGTTCTCGAAGCTCATAAGCTTAAATGACATTAATCCAACCCATCCGTGACGGGTCGGATGCGGGTAGTACCCATGGGCCGGGTCCATGACCCGGTTGGGGACTATACGTCATCATGTCCCCCAGTCTAGTTGTTACAGTCGTAGGCGTAACCTCTAGACTAACCAATGCCCCTTATTCGTTTGCTACGAAAAAATCTTTGATGTTCAGCGTTGCTCACCAATCTTTGAACGGATTGTCCGTAAACTGTTTTCCGTTATCTGAGATGATATCCCCTGGTAAACCAAAACGGCATACAATATTTTCCCAAACAAACTTTTTTACCTGTTTTCCCGTAATTGTCGCGACCGCCTTAGCCTCTATCTAGCGAGTGAAGTAGTTCATAGCCACGATTAAGAACTTAATGCCTCCGGCTGCAACAGGAAAAGGACCTGCTATGTCAATTCCCCATATGTAGAATGGCCATGGGGATGTGATAGGTGTCAACTCTTGTTGTGGATGACGCGGTACTGGCATATGCACCTGACAATCATTACATTTAAGAATCATATCTCGTGCGTCTCGATGCATAGTTGGCCAATAGTATCCTGTGCGTAGAGCCCGTGCTACTACCGATCTGAGGCCGGCGTGCATGCCGCACGACCCTTCATGAATTTCACTAATCACATAACTAGCTTGGCGTGGTCCAACACATTGCAACCATGGTTGTATGAATGAACTTTTGTATAAGACACCATCGCGAAGTTCAAACTGTTGCGACTTCCTTTTAATGCGACGAGCCTCTGTTTAATCCTCAGGAAGGACTTCGTTTGTCAAGTAGCTTATGATCGGGGTCATCCACGTAGGTCTCTCCTCATCAACTATCGTTGCGACCTCCTCTCTTGTAATGGATTTATCCTTGAGTATTTCTACCAACACTTGCTTGGACAAATGGGCGAAGCTTGTAGATGTGATTTTGCTAAGGGCATCCGCCTTCTTGTTCTCGCCTCTCAGTACTTGCTTGATAGAGAACTTGCCAAAACCAGCGATAAGTGACTTGACTTTCTCCAGATATTGGATCATGTTCTCCTCCTTGGCTTCGTATCCTCCTAGGATGTGATTCACGACAAGCCGAGAGTCCACGTAGGCTTCAAGGTTGCGTAATCCCATTCTAGCGGCGATTTTCAAACCCACAATCAATGCTTCGTATTCTGCCTCATAATTCGTAGCTGTAAATTCAAAACGCAAGGCGTAGGTGAACTCCATGCCTTCCGAATTTGTGAGTATGAGGCCCGCTCCTGATCCGTCCGTGCAAGAAGATCCGTCGGTGAACAATATCCATGGTTCCATTGGGATCTATTCCCTTGGTACCATTAGCTCGTCCTCCCCGGGATTCTCAATTATGAAATCTGCCAAGATATGGCCTTTATGGCTGTCCTTGTTCTATAGGAGATGTTGCATTCCCCCAGCAGGACGCTCCACTGCTGTAGTCTTCCTGCCACGTTTTGTTTGGAGATAACCTGTTTAATTGGCTGATCCGTGACAACCACTATTGGGTGTGCTTGGAAGTACCGGCGTAATCTTTTTGAAGCGTAATCCAACGATAAGACCAACTTCTCCATTGGCGAAAAATTCAACCATGGCCCTTACAGCGCTCTGCTTATGAAGTAGACCGGAGTCTGGACTGAATCCCGATCAGTCATGAGAATTGCGCTTATTGCTCCATATGTAGTGGATAAGTACATGATTAGCTCCTCCTTAGGTCGCGGGGCGACTAGCACGGGAAGAGTCGCAAGATGCTATTTTAGCTGCCCAAACGCTTACTCCGCCTCTCTTGTGCAGCGAAAGTCTCCTTTCTTCAAGCACTTTTTGAGTGTTTTGAATGAAAGGAGTGACTTCTCTGCGAACTTTGATAGGAACCTATTAAGCCCGACCAACTTTCCATTAAGTGATTGTACCTATTTAAGTGTCCGGGGGGATGGCAACTGTATCACAACGCCCGTCTTCTCCGGACAAGGTTTGATGCCGTTTGGGATAATCATATACCCAAGGAACATTACTTCGGTTGCTCCGAACGTGCACTTTTTGGGATTCAATTTCAAGTTGATTTTCCTCAATGTGTCGAATGTCTCTTGAATGTCACGGAGGAGTTCGTCCTCCGTATGGCTTTTGATAACCAAGTCGTCAACGTAGACTTAAAGGTTATGACCTATCTCTGAGTCGAAGGCTTCGTCAACAAGTCGTTGATATGTCACACCTGCGTTCTTGAGTCCGAACGACATTTTTGTGTAATAGTACACGCCTTGACTGGTATGGAACGCCGTCTTCTCCTCGTCTTCCTCCGCCATCTAGATCTGATGGTATCCTTTATATGCATCTAAGAAACATTTAAAAGAGTACCCGCATAAGGATTCCACCTTCCAATCGATTTCTGGTAACGGATATCAATCTTGTGGGCAAGCTTTGTTCAAGTCCGTGAAGTCCACACACATGCGCCAGCTTCCATCGTGCTTCTTGACCATGACCGGTTTGGAGAGCCACTCATGGTAATAGACCTCGCGCATGATTCCTGCGTCTACTAGTTTCCGTACCTCGTCCAGTATTACCTGGCTGCGTTCTGGTGCTTGACCGCACTTCTTTTGTTTAACAGGGGGATATCCAGGGCGGATTTGAAGCTTATGTTCTGCGATCGAACGCGGTACGCCCGTCATATGATTTGGTTCCCATGCGAATATATCAAGGTTTGCTTTTAGGAGAGAGCACATGGCCTTCTTCCCTTTCTCGGAGAGGGTTCCCCCGATAGCCACCTCTTGTTCCGGATATTCAGGGTAGATTACCACTTTCTAATTGGGGGGTTGATGTAGCGAAAAAACAAAGTAACAAAGATAGATAAATTGGATCTATTGATTCCAATGAATACTAGAAACAATTTCTTCCAACTATCGTTGATTCAAAAAGAATACCGATAATCAGGTAAACTCCAACAATCTTTGATTCAACGAATACCCGATTATTAGGATGAAATCAAACAATAAACCCTAAACTAGATTTAAGTTGATTAACAAAAGACCAAAAGTCCGTATTTTTTTTATTCATAACTTCATTAACTGAATACAATAAATCCCAAGCCTTATTTTTATAGGATAACTAAACTTGGAGAAAAAGTTAACAAATTATTCTAGAAAAATAAATTAAGAAAACTAAATAAAATACTGACATAAAAACTAATCTCCAGCAGACATAAAATAAACCTCCTGCGTCATTTAAGGAAACTAAATAAAATGTAGACACAAACATAATCTTCAGTAGACATAAAATAATGCTCCCACATCATTCTCCCCTTTTTTGAAAAGACTCGACCTTGATTTTTGATTGTCCTAAGACCGAACGCATCGACCATGATAGTTTGGATCATTGTATAACAAAGATTATTAGACACAATTACACTGTCTTCAATGTTGTCTTGTTCTCCACCAAATTCTTTTTTCTCAATGACATATTCAATATCTGTATCATAAACTAGCATCGGTTCTTCTTCATATTCATCAAATATGGGAGGTCCATCATAATCATCACTAGTCGCACCATAATCTTCCCATTCATCAGAAGATGAACCATCACTCTCAAAAAATGGATATTCTAACATCTTAATTAGGAAATTAGGCTCTTGATACCAACTGATGTAGCGAAAAAACAAAGTAACAAAGATAGATAAATTGGATCTATTGATTCCAATGAATACTAGAAACAATTTCTTCCAACTATCGTTGATTAAAAAGAATACCGATAATCAGGTAAACTCCAACAATTGTTGATTCAACTAATACCCGATTATTAGGATGAAATCAAACAATAAACCCTAACCTGGATTTAAGTTGATTAACAAAAGACTAAAAGTCTGTATTTTTTTATTCATAACTTCATTAACTGAATACAATAAAATAAAGACTTTTAGTCTTTTGTTAATCAACTTAAATCCAGGTTAGGATTTATTGTTTGATTTCATCCTAATAATCGGGTATTCGTCGAATCAACGATTGGTGGAGTTCACCTGATTATCGGTATTCTTTTTGAATCAACGATTGTTGGAAGAAATTGTTTCTAGTATTCATTGGAATCAATAGATCCAATTTATCTATCTTTGTTACTTTGTTTTTTCGCTACATCAGTTGGTATCAAGAGCCGAAGTTCCTGATACCAACTGATGTAGCGAAAAAACAAAGTAACAAAGATAGATAAATTGGATCTATTGATTCCAATGAATACAAGAAACAATTTCTTCCAACTATCGTTGATTCAAAAAGAATACCGATAATCAGGTAAACTCCAACAATCGTTGATTCAACGAATACCCGATTATTAGGATGAAATCAAATAATAAACCCTAACCTGGATTTAAGTTGATTAACAAAAGACTAAAAGTCCGTATTTTTTATTCATAACTTCATTAACTGAATACAAGAAATCCCAAGCCTTATTTTTATAGGATAACTAAACTTGGAGAAGAAGTTAACAAATTATTCTAGAAAAATAAATTAAGAAAACTAAATAAAATACTGACATAAAAACTAATCTCCAGGAGACATAAAATAAACCTCCTGTGTCATTTAAGGAAACTAAATAAAATGTAGACACAAACATAATCTTCAGTACATATAAAATAATGCTCCCACATCAGGGGTGGTGATCCTTCCTTTATAGGAGCTGGCTGGATTGGTGTTGTCACGACGTGACACTCCGATGCTGGTACGACTGAATTGTAAATAGTGACGATTCCCCCATCCACCGGGAACTTAATCATGCCGTGTGCCGTGGACGGGACTGCCCGCATGGCTAGGATCCATGGTCTTCCAATAATACCATTGTATAGAGAATGTGAATGTATCACCATAAAGTTCATCCATGCCGTAGTTGAATGCTCTTTATCTCTAATGGTTACCAGCAAGCGTAATTGCCCTATCGACCAAATAGCGTCTCCACTGAAGCCAATAAGCGGCGACGTGGCCGACATTAATTGGCTTTCAATTTCTGGTCGTACCTGTACGAAGCAGTGTTCGTAGAGTACTTCCGCCGATGATCCTCCATCCACATACATACGACGAACGTTATGTGTTCTAATGCTTACCTCATCGTGAGAGGTGCATCCGCCACGTTGCTCGCCGTGATAGGAGGGAATGAGATTTCCTTGCCGCGTAAATTTTTTTGACTAATTTTCTGCTTCGTCAGCCGCTGCCATGATTGAACCATGTATATGGTCGTAGTCTTATCTTTTTGGAAATATTTTTTGTCATGATTTTTGTTATCCTTCCCATCCTTAACTAGATGTTTGAGCTTGCCTGATTTGATCAGCGACTCTATATGCTTCTTGAGCTGGATGCACTCCTTTATGCCGTGACCTTTGTCATTATGGAACTCTTAGAAGCGAGTGCCTTGACTACGATCAACTGGAGTTGTCATTGGCGGAGGTCTCGGAAAATTTGCTCCTTCTGTCAATAAGATATCTCGATAAGTCATCTTTAGAGGGGTGAATTTGTCATCCGACCATCCTCCTTTTGCCTGACTTTTGTAATCCAAGCTCCTCCCATTGCCGTGGCTGCCTTGGCCACCTGATTGCCTTCTAGGCTGATCGTTTGATCGATAGCCATGGTTCCCCTTTGTGGGATAAGCCGCAGCGACAGCGGTTTCCCCTTCCATAAAATTCAAACCCTTTCCATGAGTTCATCAAATTTCTCCGGACGTTTATCGTTGAGGCGCCTAATTAGCTCCTTGTCTGTTAAGGCGTGCATGTAGTCGGAGATTTTAAGGAGCTCTGGGCACTCTTTTGTGCGCGTACATTCGTCATTAAAATGCTCCGTGAAGTCTTCTGTAGACTCTCCGGGCCTTTTTTGACTGTTGCTAATGAGACCGGATCTCTACTATACTTCTTTCGCTGAGTATAATTATTTTGGAATGATGTGCGTAATTCATCGAAGTTGTTGATGCTTCGATGGGGGAGTTTTTCAAACCCGTCACGTGCATTGCTAATCAAGGTTGAATTAAACATCTGGCACCATATGGGCATCGACCATCGTTCAATTTTAGCCTGTGTGTCAAACACCTTTAGGTGATCCTCCGGATCACCAGATCCGTCATAGGTTTTGACGCTCGCCGGCATGCGACACTTCTTTTCCTTGGAGTAATTCCGTATACGAAGAGTGAAGGCATCCCCCCTCTCACTACACCATGGAAGGGAGAGATCTTCCTCCTCTTCAGCTCGATAGTAGGTATCGCCGTAGCGTCCTTCGTCATTCGATGGTTCAAGGGTAGAATACCTAGGTCGGCGACGTCTGGGGTGATGATCATCCGAGTCAGACCTCGAAGGGTCGTGATAGGGGGGTTTCCCCCCACCCTTTGATTTATTATGATAACCACTTTTTTGAGAAGGGATAGGAGCTTTCTTCCCACCAGAGTTTATCCTACGACACACACTGGTGCGGCGATTATCCACATGAGGAGTTTCCAACACCGCGCGTCCAGTGGAGCCGTCAGATTTATCCTCATCCCCCTGGGCTTCTTGCAATTCTTGCATGATGCGATCCCCTATGCGCTCGAACACATTCCATGGTCGAGGTGGTTCCTCGAAGGGAGGTTGTTCCTGAGCCTGAGGCTTCCTCCCCCTTTTTCAAGCTTGGGGGGAGTACCGTGCGCGCCGCTGCTGAAGTTAAGTCTGGATTGGAGGTTCCTTCCCAGATTTAACTGTTGTCCCATAAAATACGATACATAATAAACATATGACCGAGCATTCTTGTTTGACTAAATAATTTGAGGCTAACATTAACCTTGCCGAGATGCCCGGGATGATTCTGTCGAAGTTTTGCGTGAGTACGCGTTCGAGGTCCTCATCATCGAGTGAACCAACTTCCAATTCCGCCTCGACCACTGGTGGATTTTGTGGCTCCTTAGTAGGGGCATTTGGCGTAGATCCCGGATCGGGATTATCCAGAGTGAGGGTTGGTGGTGGGGTATTATCGAACGTGCCTGCCCCACCGAGAGATTGAAACGTGTTTCGATTATTAGGTCCTCTTGTTTAGCCACCAGGAAGGGGGGTTGAGGTGACTATCCCGTCACCCGTGGACTTCCGATTTCCAGGATTCGTGTTCCTTGGGTTTCCCTGAAAGTGTCCCTTCGTCATTGGTAGAGATTGAGTTTAGTGTAGGGTCCCACGGTTGGTGCCAAATTGTTGATACAAAAGTTGGATGATCCTAGCTTGACCCGAATTAGGCTTAATTCGGGTGCTTGGCTCCGACTTTTGCATCAAGTAAACTTCTGGTTGAGATCCTGCACACTAAAAACAACACGCCGTTAGACTTACTGTGGGAACGTATCCCACGATTAGACTCCAGCGTGAGAGTAAGTAATCGATTTAGGGTTAAGAATCGGTTGTAGGTTGAGAGTATGAAGAATATGATACCTTTGTGGAAACCTTGAGGGTTCCTTATATAGGCGGTGAAACCCTAATGGACTGTCACCGATGTTTCAGCCTCAAGAAAAGGATAAGTGCCATAATTAGTTTGATTGTTATCTTCTAATTATGGTTAGTGCATATCCTTCACATTAGGTGAGATTTGGGCAATCATTAAGAACCTTGATCAGCAGACGGAGTTTCATGTGGACAATGACGGTATCTTATGGCAGGGCACTAGACTAGTGGTTCTTGATGACTCTACACTCAGGAAAGCTGTGCTGGCTGAAGCTCACAGCTCTCCATTTACCATACATACTGGTTCTACCAAGATGTACCACGACATCAAGCAACATTTTTGGTGGAGTGGTATGAAGCAGGATGTTGCCACCTTCGTTTCTAAATGTATGATATGCCAGTAGGTTAAGATCAAACACTAGAGAGCTAGTGGTTTATTACAACCATTAGATATTCCATCATGGAAGTGGGACAAAATCTCCATGGTTTTTGTTACTGGTGTTCCTGTGACTCAGAGGAAGAACGACTCCATCTGGGTTATTGTTGATAGATCGACTAAACTGCTCATATTATGCCGATCCGCAAGGAGCATACAGTCAGCAAATTGGTAGACACTTTTCAGAAGGATATCATGAGAGTACATGGTACTCCATCAGAAATCATCTCTGACAGAGATCCCCGTTTCACATCACGTTTCTGGCTGAGTCTGTAGAAAGCTTGGGGCACCAGACTTAAGCTCAGCACTTCCTTTCATCCTCAGACCGACGAACAGTCGGAACGTACCATTCAGACATTGGAGGACATGCTGCGGGCGTGTGCTCTTGAATGGACAGGAAGCTGGGATGATTAAATCTATCTAATGGAGTTTACATACAACAACTGGGACGCTAGCATCAAGTGTGCACCTTTTGAGATGTTGTATGGAAGAAAGTGTCGCGCCCCAATCTGCTGGGATCAGGTGGGCGAACGACTAATTGAGGGTCCAGATATGATTTAGGTAACCAATGAGAAGGTCGTTGTCGCTAAGGCGAAGAATCAAGAAGCTCATGCTCGCCAGAAGAGCTATGTTGATAAACATCGTAGAGATGTATCTTTCAACGTAGGTGATCAGGTTTTACTTAAGGTATCACCTGCATGAGTAGTTAAACGTTTTGAAATCAGAGGGAAGCTCAGTCATCGCTTCATCGGACCGTTCGACATCATAGAACGCGTTGGTGAAGTGTCATATCGTTTAGCATTACCGCCTCAGCTATCACACGTTCACAACGTGTTCGATGTGTCCTTACTCAGAGGATACAACTATCATCCAGTTCATGTTGTCCAGTATCTGCTTGATTAGATTCGATAGGATCTTTCATATGTCGAGGAACCCGAGAGAGTTCTTGAGCGACAAGATTGTGTCACGCGGAGGAAGACAATCCATTTCGTTAAAATCCTCTGGAGGGATCATCCTGAGCGGGAAGCCACTTGGGAGACGGAGGAGTCTATACAGACTTCTTACCCTCATTTCCAGTTCTGATTCGGGTATGTTTCTTTCAGTTTATGTTTTCTCCAATTCGAGGACGAATTGTTCTTTTAGAGGGGAAGAGTTGTAAAAACCGCATTAAAATACCATGAACAGTAAACATGAACAGTAAATACACGAAAATACGATAAAATTAAAACTTTCCATTTATAATATGTTTCACGTGTCACGATATTTAATAACATGTACGTATGTATATATTATAAATGTGTTTATGATCACGATAATTAAATTCATGATTTTAGGTTACAGAAAAACAAAACCCTTTTGGCCCATGACCCATGTTAACCAAATAATAAGAAAAACACAGGGAGATTTTTCTCATAATTTTAGGTTACAGAAAAACAAAACCCTTGCCTCCCTTTTTCCTTCTTGCCGCCGGCTATAGGTCACCACCAAGGGTGTTCGGGACGATTTCTGCTACTTGATTTTGTGTTTACGTGTTCGTGATCATAATCTTTCTCTTCCACATGTTCGGTATAATCAAAACCTGTTAGGACCATTGTAATAGTTAAATGTAATAGGTAGACTAGGAGGTATGTAGTTCCTCCTGGTCCTAGTAGTAGTAGGAGCAAGTCCTGCTCCTGGTCCTAGTCGAAGTCAAACTTTATTATTTACTTAATATTCTGTTAAGATATGCATGAGATATGTTAGGAAAGGATATGCATATCATTTTTACACGTTTTCTTTAATGCTGTATTAGGGTTTCCTTGTAGTATAAAAGGAACCTTAGGCAGAAGGGTTATACACACCTTCACCAAACGTAGTTCTAGTCATTATCAATATTAGAAATCCTTAGAAAGGATCAAGTCTTTATAGTTATTCTGTTCTCCTTGATTATATTTATATTCTACATTCATATTGTGTATAGAGTCTCTTTGTGATTTGACTTGTGATTACAGAAGTCATTCACCGGTCCTGACAAGCTGCAAGATCTACATCTAGTAGACCCAACAAGTGGTATCAGAGCCTGGGAGGGTCTCTATACAAGAAAAATCAAGTTTTCTTATTTCTGACATTTTTTTTATCATGTCTGCCTCAACTTCTACTCAAACAGGAGAAGACAGCACTCCTAAAATTGTGCAACCTCAGCAGATCCTTGCTACAGTCTCAAACACGAATGGTAAATTCCCTCTTCTAAAAAAGGGTGAATATGAAAACTGGGCAATGAAGATGGAATGGTGGATCACCAATACTGATCAAGATCTTTGGAAGATAATTCTGAATGGGAACAGCATGAAGCTTACTGGAAGAGACAAGAATGGTAATATTACTCTTCTTGACCCTAAGTCTCATGAAGAAATCATAGCTATTCAGAAGGAGGTCAAAGCAAAGACGATTTTGCTTCAATCCCTTCCTGAAGATCACATGGGTGAATTCTACCATTTGGATGATGCCAGAGAGATCTGGAATGGCATAAAAGCAAGGTTCGGTGGGAATGAGGAGTCAAAGAAAATGCGAAGATCCATGCTGAGAGATGAATTCACAGAATTCAAAATCTTAGAAACTGAAGGTCTACATCAAGGGTATGATAGGTTCCAGAAGATATTGAGCCAGTTGAATCAACTTCGGTCAAAGCCTGATGATGGTGACATTAATGCAAGGTTTCTTAAAGCCTTACCCTACTCATGGAATAAGGTGGTGATCTCTCTCAAAGCCAAAGGTGGGCTTGACTATCTCAACTTTGATGATCTGTTTCATAGGCTCAGAACTTTCAAACCTCATGTGAGAGGATTTTCGAGTGACTCTTTTCCCACTCCTGCTAATTCTGCCTTTGTGAGTTCTATGGCATCTAGTCCCATGTCATATGCAAGTAGCCCAAGCAATACTGTCTCCTCTCAGCATACTGTTCAACATACTTCTGCTCCTGATCCTACTGCCAAGTCTGGTAGTATGGTAGAAGCCGTTCTTCATTCTTTTGTGGCTGATGTTAATGCTGAACAACAACTTGCTTTTGATGACTTCAAACAGGTTGATAAACTTGACCTGGATGAGATGGATCTTAAATGGCAGATGGCCATGCTTACTCTTAGGGTTCACAAGTTTGAGAAGAAAGCAGGAAGGAAATTTAATTACAACCCTCGGGAGCCAGCAAGATTCGACAGAAGCAAGGTTTGATGCTATAACTGCCAGCAACAAGGTCACTTTGCAAGGGAGTGCCCTAGCAAGAATGATCAGGAGAAGAGCAGGTACTCCGCTTTCAAGGTTCAGGAGATAAAAGATGACAAGAAGGCATTGGTATCTGTTGACTCTATGGTCAACTGGAATGATCATCAGGCTTCTACTCTGGAATCAGCTGAGTCCTCAACTGAAGTGTTTGCAATGATTGCTGGGAATCTCTCTGACGCAGAAGAAGCAGACGAGTTTGCTCTTATGGGCATCTCACCTCAGGTACAACATTGTCCTCTTGGTTGTCATGATAAATACTCAGAATTGTTGTCCCAATTTAATGAAGTAAATGATCAAAATGATAAGTATTTTTAGAGGTTCAAGCCTATAAGGCTTCATTAAACACATTGGAACAACAAAAGAGGTGGTTACAAGATACTCAACGTGCGTATGAGGATAAAATCAGGATACTAAGCATTGATTTAGAAAACACGACAAATATGCTTAAATATACAGAAACAGTAAGAGATGCTAGTATCAAAGAAAAAGAGGAGATGCAAGGAAAATTAGATGCTACAATGCTAAGATTTGAAAAATGGCAAAAGGCACCTAAAAATCTTTCAAAATTAATTGATAGTAGCATGTCTGGTAGAACTAAAAGAGGCTTAGGATTTGAAAAATATATTGATTCAGAAGATGTATTTGTTTTATCTTTTTCAAGTGTCTTTTATGCCGACAAATAGGATGAGGGAAAACCTAGTTACAATAGGTTTAAACCAGCAGCAGAAATGCATGCTGTCCCTCCTCCTCTTACTAGAACTTTTATGCCCACTCCATGGCATAATGACTTGGATGGATCACAGATGCTTGAGTCCCCAACAAGTTCTACTAATACTAATGACTTTGTCTCATGTACTTTCAGTGACAAATCCGGTGACTCTACATCTAGTGGTTCAAGTGAAGAGTCAAGACCTACAAGTTCCAAGTTGAATGAACATGCTGCTACTGGTGCTAGGAAGTGTGAAGAAAGAGTTGCTGTTATGTCAAGTGTGGCTGGTCCTAGTTTATTGAGTCCTAGGAAGAATGTTTCTCCTAGAATTGTGTGTAATAAAGTAGGCAGTATGAAACAATCTCATTCTAATAAAAGGTCTTTCAAAACATGTTTTGTTTGTGGCAGTGCCTTTCATTTAATTAAAGATTGTGATTATTATGACACACATGCTTCTGTTAATCATGCTTTTCCTGCTCCTGGTCAACCAAGAGCTGCCCCATATGCTTCTAGAAGGCTTAATCCTTGTGCTTAATTGTTTACTTCTTCTAGAAGGTCCTCTCCTTTAGCTTCTGATCATTGGAGAAATATTGGATTCCAAACCACCAGTAATTATTTTCAAAATTTTAATCCAATCTATCCAAATAATTTGGACCACACGTATTTTGGTTTGGGAAATTTGGGAACTGCTGTTAAGCCCTCAACAGGTTGTTCTTGGTCAAATAATAATACCCATATGATGCATAGGCAACCAAGGAACAACGGTGGATCTCATCAATCCTCTTGGCACTCTTCTAAAGATCCATAAGGCAGGCTCAAACCTGAAAAGGTTTGGGTCCCCTTAAGACACTAACTTTTGCATTGTTATTATCTTGTTGTTGTAGGTCACTCCATACCAGGATCCTAGCTTAGGCATTGTTGATAGTGGTTGCTCCAGGAGTATGACTGGAAATAAAAGTCTTCTCTCTAACTTTGTACCATTTCATGGAGGCAAGGTCTATTTTGGTGGGGGTGAAGGCAGAATCACTGGCAAAGGAACAATTAAGACGCCAAATCTAAATTTTGAGCAGGTCTACTGCGTGGAAGCACTTCAGCATTTCAACTTGATCTCTGTCTCTCAGATTTGTGACAAGAAGCAGTTTGTTCTCTTCACCGATACTGATGCACTTGTGCTCTCCAAAGACTTTCAGCTTCCGGATGACTCACAAGTTCTCCTCAGAATCCCTAGAAGACACAATCTCTATAGTATCAAGCTGAATGAAGTAAATCCTACTGGTCAGTTAGCATGTCTAGTTGCTAAGGCCTCAGAAGTTGAAGCCACTCAATGGCATAGAAGGATGGGGCATGTGAATTTCAAGACCATTCACAAACTTGCTAATATGAACCTGGTCTCTGGTTTACCTCCCAAGTCGTTTAGAAATGATATAAATTGTGTTGCCTGCAGCAAAGGCAAACAGCACAAAGCATCCTTCAAGGCCATTACTGCTCTTAGTCTTATTACTGAACCATTGTAGCTACTACACATGGATTTGTTTGGTCCTACTTCCATTAGAAGCATTGACCACAAGCAATTCTGTCTGGTGGTAACTGATGGTTATAGCAGGTTTTCGTGGGTGTTCTTCATGGCTGCCAAGAGTGAGACCTACTCAATCCTTAGAGATTTTCTTACCCTAATTGAGAACCAGTTGACCAAGAAGGTTAAAGGTATTCGTTGCGACAATGGAACCGAGTTCAAGAATAAAGACCTCATCACCCTTTGTAATGCTAAGGGCATCAAAAGAGATTATAGTGCAGCAAGGACTCCTCAACAGAATGGCGTGGCAGAACGAAAGAATAGGACACTAATAGAAGCAGCACGAACTATGCTTGCCGATTCCAAGCTTCCAACCATGTTCTGGACAGAAGCTGTTAATACTGCAAGTTACGTTTTGAATAGGGTCTCTATTACCAATCCTCACAAGAAGACTCCTTATGAGCTTCTAACAGGCAAAGTTCCAAATATTGCTCATTTGAAGCCTTTTGGGTGTCCAGTCACCATTCTGAATACTAGTGACTATTTGGGGAAGTTTGATGGCAAGGCAGATGAAGGATACATTGTGGGATATTCAGCTCACTCTCGGGCATATCGTGTCTACAATCTCCAAGCCAAGCGGATCATTGAAACTATAAATCTCAGGTACTTTGAAGAGAAGTCAAACATTCAAGGCAAGGGTCCAGAATGGTATTTTGATCTTGATTATCTTAGTGATTCGTTAGGATATTTTCGTTTCAAAACTAACCATGATGCAGGACCACAAGTGTTTACAACTTCTAGTACTGGTGTTCCTTCTAGTCTTTCTGATTCAGATGATGAGGATGGCATTTTTGTGGTTCCATCCTATTCCACCACAGTTTCTCCTACTCCTCCTAGTGATGCAACTCCATTGGATGTACAGGACTCCCAAGTAGCTCTTGACACTCTACTCAAACAACAACAAGAAGCTACGAAAGCAGCTGCTCAAGGTGGTTTTGAGTTTCCCTTGGTTGAGCCTACTGACATAGCTGCTCCTGGTACTCCAACTTTGCTCCTAGTGCTAGCTTATCACCTACTGGTTCTCCGGCTAGTGAGTCTGCTTCCAATACTCGTTTCTCCAGTCCTTTTGATTTGGGGAACCATCAAAAGAAGTATTCTACCAAGCTGGATGATATTCATAAACAACCAGTCGATGGGATTTTCCACAATGCTTCATATGATGCTGACTTTGTTGGTGATCTAAATAACTTGGCACCAGAAGTGGAGGTTTCTTCAAATCCAGTCTTGCAATCACACAAAGATCATCCTACCACTCAAATTATTGGAGATCCTGGTTCTACTGTCAAGACACGCAGAATGCAGCAGAAGGCCTCGTCTGATCATCAGGCTCTTGTGAGCTATATTGAAGATCAAAAGCGTAATAATCATACAGACTTTCAACACTGTTTGTTTGCTTGTTTTCTTTCTCAGGTGGAACCTAGGTCAGTTTCTCATGCACTTGAGGACCAAAGTTGGGTGGAGGCTATGCAGGAGGAAATGCAGCAATTCTTGTTTCAGAATGTTTGGGTTCTGGTTGACTTACCAGATGGAAAGACAGCGATCAATACCAAATGGATTCTCAAGAACAAGAAGGATGCATGGGGAATTGTTGTGAGGAATAAAGCTAGGCTTGTCGCACAAGGCCACACTCAAATTGAGGGCATTGACTACACTGAAGTTTTTGCTCCGGTTGCAAGGATCGAGGCCATTCGTCTGGCTTTGGCTTTTGCTTCTTATGTGGGCTTTACGGTGTTTCAGATGGATGTCAAGAGTGCATTTCTCTATGGCAAAATTGACGAGGAGGTGTATGTCACTCAACCTAAGGGCTTTATAGATCCACTACATCCCAAGAGAGTTTACAAGGTGGTCAAGGCTCTTTATGGATTACATCAGGCTCCTAGAGCTTGGTATGAGCGTCTTTCCACTTTCTTGTTAAAGAATGGCTATAGAAGGGGTACTATTGACAAAACACTATTTCTTCGGAGGAATACCAAGGACATTATCCTTGTTCAGGTTTATGTGGACGACATTATCTTTGGTTCTACACGGAAGGAATGGTGTGATGAGTTTGAACACTTGATGAAAGGCGAATTTCAGATGAGTGCGATGGGAGAACTTTCTTTCTTCCTTGGTCTTCAGGTCAAGCAACAATCGGATGGGATTTTCATCAGTCAAGACAAATACGTTCATGAGATTCTTCAGAAGTTTGACATGGATCCTCTGAGACCCGCATCAACTCCTTATGAAGTTGCTAAAATCAAACTAAAGAATGAGCCAGACCCCCCGGTCAATGTTCACATGTACAGGTCTATGATAGGCTCCCTCATGTATTTGACTGCATCACGTCCGGACATCATGTTTGCAGTAAGTGCTTGTTCTAGACACCAGGTGACTCCAACGGTTTCGAACTTAAATGCAGTGAAGAAGATTTTCAAGTATATCAAGGCTCAACCTAAACTGGGTCTATGGTATCCTAGAGAATCACCTTTTGTTCTAGAAGCCTATAGTGATAGTGACTATGCTGGTGCTAATAATGACAGAAAGTCTACTACTGGTGGCTGTCAATTCTTGGGTCGTCGACTTATTTCATGGCAATGCAAGAAACAGACAATAGTAGCTACTTCTTCAACAGAAGCTGAATACGTTGCTGCTGCTAGTTGTTGTGGACAAGTTTTGTGGATCCAAAATCAGATGTTGGATTATGGTTTCAATTTTATGAACACCAAAATTTTTTTGACAATCAAAGCACTATTTGCATTGTGAAGAATTCTGTTTTTCATCAGCGAACGAAGCATATTGAAATTCAGCATCATTTTATACGAGATGCCAATGAGAAGAAGCTGATACAGGTTCTTAAAGTTCATACGGATGATAATGTTGCTGATTTGCTGACTAAAGCTTTTGATGGTCCTCGGTTTAACCACTTGGTGGTTCATATTGGGATGGTCAATCCTTGAGGTCTAGGATTGAGGGGAGGCAAAGCCTAAGGGGATGCTTTGTGTACATATTCTTAAGACAGACTAACGTATTGATAGATTTTAACAACATATTTTATTGGTTCTGGTAGTGTGTGGTACTTCTGGTGGAGGATTTTGCTCACTTCTGGTGGATATGGTCTTACATGACTGGCTTCTGGTTCTCATTGGTCAGCTTCTAGTCATAATTGGTTGGCTTCTGGTGGTTCCAAATCCTTCCTTGTCAAGTGGTGATTGGCTCCTGGTACTGGTCTGGCACACTGTTCATTCCTTTTGTCCTTTGTTAATCACGTTTTGCTCCTGGTCTGACCATTGTGTGCTTTGACTTTTGGTCAACGCTCCCAATCATGGTATTTACCTTTTTTTAATTCAGTATGGTAAATTGGGAGTTGGTAATTATGTTAAAAAGGGCAAGTGGTTACTATGCAATTATGGTTAAATTTGAAAGGGCAACCCCCAATTAATAGGGGTCAATGAACAGTTACCATTTTCCTTATTTATGGTCAAATTACACCCTTGACTCACTCATTACATTCAACACACACACAAAACCGCTCCTACTATCTCCACCCTAATCACAATCCTTCTTCCATAAATTAATCAAGATCCATGGCTGCTCTTGCTTACCAACCTGCTCACAACCGCGTTGCTTATCTGGGTGATGGTCCACATCGTGAACATTTTGCTGACATTCTGGATTTCATTGAAGCTTCCAACCTAAAGTTTGCATTTACTGTATGTCCGACCATATATGATAGTGCTATTCGTCAATTTTGGGCGTCTGCTCGACTTATGGATGTGGTTGGTCGTCCACTTGCACTCCATGCTACCATAGATGGACGTGCATATGTGGTGACTGAGGCTTCTATTCGCTCTTCTCTTCATCTTCAGGATGAGGGTGGAGTTGAATCCATCCCCAATTCGGAAGTATTGGAGGGGATGGCTGCTTTAGGATACGAACATGGGGGGAAGTTTAACTTCCAGAAAAATAGGTTTTCCCCCCAATGGAAGCTTCTGGTCCACTTTCTAATCCATTGTATGAGTCCCAAGTCTGGGAGTTAGGATGCTTTCCCTACTCCCTTGGCTACTGGTCTTATTTGCTTAGCCCAGGGTAGAGTTTTTAACTTTTCTCATTATCTATTTGAGGGGATGGTTAGTAATCTGTCTAATGCTGGTTCGAGAAAAAAGTTTCTTATGTACCCTAGGTTTCTTCAGCAAATACTAGTTTGCATTCCTCGTGATAGGACTGAGCATGTGCCGTCTAAGCTTACAGCAAAAGTGTATTACAATATGGTCAATGGGTTTACTGGGGAATGGAGGCCCCTGACTGAGGCCATGTTGGGATTGGCTCAGGGTCCTATGGGTGAGGAGGAGGAGGCTCCTGAGTTTGTTGTGATTGATGATGACCCTATGGAGGAGGAGGCTCCTACTGGGGGTCCTTCTCATGTGGTTGAGGAGGAACTGGTTGAGGAGGTGGTGGTTGAAAAACCATCCCCTTCCAAGGCTGGTCCTTCTTCAGTCCCACAAAAGTCTCCCTGTAAAACCCGCATGCTTTTACCATGAATAGTGCCCTTAAGATCGTACGTCCTAGATTAAAACTTACCTTGTTTAGTATTGATCACATTCATGTGCTAATAATCAAGCAAGTGCATACGTGTATGACATGACAAGTATCGATTACGTACGAACTCATGATAAACAGTTAATAAATATGTCACGTGAACATAATTAAATCATGATCACCATTTAAAATACGAACTAGAATAATTACGTAAATACATATAATATAATTACGAGCGTTAAGATTACGATAAACGACATGATAAAATAAACAGAAACACTTTAAACACGAGCACGTTTAACCACGAACGAACACGAAACATCGGGACACGAGAAAGGTACGGGTACCCCATGTGGGGCCCCCATACCCACGACACAACAACAAGAAATGGGCTAAGCCCATGGACTTTTACAAGTAAAGGGGGGTTATGGTAAATATGTTTTTCATTTTTCAATTTCAAGCAAAATAACATTTTAACCTAAAAAGTTTTCTCCTCCTCCTCTTTGGTTCCTTTTGTGCCGCCACCTACATCACCACCATAGGAGGGTGTTGTTGATTTTTGACATTAAATACAAGTGCTAGAAACCGTGTTTGTTCATTCCCTTTCAAGCTACGTGTTGGTATATCATTCTAAACCCTTCTTTTTAATTCTTTTTGATCTTTGATTATTTTCATGAACATGTTATTATTTTTCTTATTAAAACATGATAATTAAACATTGATCTAACATGTTTTGGGGTAAATTAAAATCAAAGAATGATATAAAAGGGTGTTTGTTTTTAGCCGCCTAGCAAACAAACCCGAGGGGGGTTTGGTTTGCTTATTGCCGCCACCACCAAGACCATTTTTGGTCTTGGTTGGTGCTTGTGGGACCCACGGCAGCAAGGAGGCACACGTGCCCCAAGTTTGGCTCGGGGTATGGTGTCGAATTCATGCCCGATTCAAGGTTCGTTGGTTAAATCATGATCCATGTTATATGTTAATTTTATGAATCATGAACTTAGGATATAAATTAATTAGTATCATGAGATATTAATTAAATCATGACTTAGGTTATTTTAATTATTAATTTAGCATGATATTAATTTAACCTAAGTATTTTATGTTATAAGTTATAATTAATTAATTATTAAAACATGCCTATAATTAATTAATTTAGACATGACTTAGGTTATATTATTAATAATAATAATACACCTTTTAACCTAAGTATTTTATTTCATTTTAATTAAAACATGTTATACTTTAATTAAAATGCTTAACCTATAGTTTAATTAAAATACATGAAATAATAATTAAACTATACATTATATCATATGACTTAAGAAATAAGCTTATAAACACTTAGACTTATAGGTTAGCTTATGTAACCAGCTTAATTCTAAATATGGAAACTTTTATTTATAGAAACTTAATTAAATAAGGAAACTAATCTATTAATGGAAACCTTCTATATATGGAAATCTATCTAATTTAGGCAGCTAATCTAATCATGGAAACCTTCTATATATGGAAACTTATTTAATTAAGGCAGCTGATCTATTTTTGGAAACTTTCTATTTTTAGAAAGTAATCTATTTTAAGCAGTAAATTCTATTTTTGGAAACTTTCTATTTTTGGAAACTTTCTATTTTTGGTAACTTTCTATTTTTGGAAACTTTCTATTTTTGGAAACTTTCTATTTTTGGAAACTTTCTATTTTTGGAAACTTTCTATTTTTGGAAACTTTCTATTTTTGGAAACTTTCTATTTTTGGAAACTTTCTATTTTTGGAAACCTGCTATTTTGGGAAAGTTACTTATTATTACACAGTAAGTATAATAATACATGAAATACCAGTAATACTTAAACAGATTAATCAGAATACAAGATAAACACAATTTAAGGCTTTAAACAGTGAACCATGACCTAAAACATACCAAGTCAGCTAAAATGAGACATAAAACCCAGTACGTAATCAGTGAATCGATACTTATACACGTGTGTATTCATGTAGCGTTAGTGATCCAGAAGTAGGAGTCTTTCTTCCGTTCATTCACTGGACTTGAGGTACGGATTCCCGTCCTTTTAGTATGGACATTCTTTCCTTATTAGGATTTCCCCGTATACAGCCAACTGTTTTCCCCAGCATTTGTTTTATTGTTTTGAACTGCTTATGTTTAATTAGCATAATCTATAACCATATACAAGCATGACCAGTTTCACCTAGTTATGGAGGTACCATAACCATAACATTGGAGGCACCAATGTTATGACTTCCCCACGGCGGAGTGATTGCTCGTGGCGTCCCTTTTCAGTTTTGGCCATATTATTATATCAGGTGGGGCGTATGGGTGCATCCTAGTTACATGTTTTATTCAGTATATCATGGTGAATGTGGTGTGTGCCTTGCATCCTTCACAAGGAGTTGATCCCTCCTACCCAAACCAGTATATTAATTAGAGGCATCCCCTCTAATCAACATGATGAGGTCACCCCTCCAAGTATTCATGCACGTGACCTTTTCATGACCTATATGGGCTATGGTATATTTATGTTAAAACAGTTTTCATAAGATAAACATAAGGCTTTTCAAACTATAAAACCAGTTTTCTTAACACTTAACCAGTTTACTCAGAACTTAGTCTTCCGCTGTTATATGTTACATGTTTATCCTATTTCATGCTATATTGTACATCCGTGCACTGAGCGTCTTGCTCAGCTGTTTTCCTTTTCATGTTCCCAAAACGGCAGGTACTCAGGGACGCTCGTAGATCTCAAACGTACGTGCATATGGATTGGAAGCTTTACTGTCTTTCTTTACTTTATGCATTTCCTTTACTTTGATACAGTTGCTATGGACATTGTTTCGTCCTTTCCTTTTACAGTATTTATGTTTGTGTGTGATGAGCTTTACTTTGGGGTTACCGATGTTTGATTCCGGTATTTCCCTTTTATGGTCGAATAATGCTTAGACATTTATCCTTGTATGCTTTAATGACACGCCATGATTATGCGTAATATTCCATTTCCAAAATAGGGTGTTACAATTATGGTATCAGAGCCCAAGGTTTCGACCTATAGGCTCTCAAATATGACCTGTGATTAGTGGGTAGTCACTACGGTCTTCCTAAAACTGACAGTTGTTTTCATGCATTCATCATTTTTAAGCATACTTATACATGTCATTGTTACAGGGTTTTTGACTAAGTAATGGTTGGTACAGGACTGGCCCTATTTAGTCGCATGTGTTTTATCGAAACTTTTAAATTTGGGACCGACCCATAGGCGTCCCCCTCGATATGTCTTTTGTTTTGAGTGAACCGACCAGAGGCGTTCACTCTCGAGCATCAAAAGTTTTCATAAAACTGCATCATGCATTCATACAAAGATTTTCTTGCATAAAATTTTTCTCGTGAAATTTTTAGCATAAATTTTTTTTTCATGTATATATATAAGTTATATTTTATGTTTGAACTGTTAATCATATGTTTATGTTATACTGTCAGATGGTTCTCACACGCGAGCAAGAGCAGCTCAATGCTGCAATTCAGGCTGCCATGCAAGCCTTACTTCCTCAACTGAGGAATGACATTCGTGCTGAAGTCCAAGCTGCCAACAATCAGCAGCACAATCAGCCACCTCCTCCTCCTCCCCCAGTGACACTAGCAGTGTGGTTGGAAAGATTCAACAAGCTTCGTCCTAGAGCTTTTGAAAAGACTGATAGCCCAAGCGATGCTGAAAGCTGGTTGACTTACATTGAGAAGATTTTCAATGCTATGGGATGTGACCCCGCATTCAAGGTGAGATTGGCATGCTACTGGTTTGAAGGCGATGTACTCAACTGGTGGCTAGGCTTGACGCAGTCAGAAGGAGGTGATGAATGGGTCGCTGGTTTGACATGGGCCCAATTCAAGGAGAGAATGATGGAGCAGTTCTTTCCTAAGGCAGAGCAAGACAAACTCAAGCGAGAATACCATGGGATACGTCAGAGAGCGGGCGAGAATAGCAACGAATTCATGCAGCGCTTTCTTCGCTTAGCTAGTTTTCTGGGAGCAGCAGCTGGTACTCCTGAGGAGCAGGCACACCACTTTAGGTGGGCACTTCGCACCTCGGTCGCGAACAATCTGGTATGTGCTACGTTCAATACAGTAGCACAAGTGGCCGACGCAGCAAGGAAGCTTGAGATGTTGCAGGAACGTGATGAGTTCGGGGAAGCTGAAAGACCCGACAAAAGGTAAACATTTCGTGTTCTATCGATAACCAGACCCCATCCTATCATTACATGTTCTATAATCATCTCTAAACTGTATCTTCCAGGCAGAAAACTGGGGACCGGTCTCAGCCGGCTACTCAGCAGCAGCCTAATCAGCCCAAAGGAAACGGTCACACTAATGACCGTTCTGTTGTGGAAAGGCACAGCGGTAATGATAATTACCGTAACAATACGGGACACTCCAACAACAGCAGGTCCTACTATATACGCATCTTCTCATGATTTCATGTTATAACTCTCATGCTGACACTATATTAATCTCTACCAGGACCCACGGTAACGGGAAGGACCAGAACCACAGGGGTTCGCAGCCTAACCGTTCAGCTAACACTGGTGAACATCTTATGACGCATATGTCTTATACTCGTGCATATACTTTATTTTAACACATTTTGTCATCAGCAGGCCCTCAGCAAGCAAGGACTCCTGCTGGAGGATTCACTCATCCTCTTTGCAGTACTTGCCATCGCAGACACCCTGGCCCATGTCGTCGTGATTCCGACGCATGCTACAAGTGCGGCCTCCCTGGCCATCGTATGAGAGATTGCCGTAAGGGTGAAATGGAGGGTACTTCAGGTCATGCTGATACTAAACCGCCTCCTACCACTGGGCGTGTCTACACGACATCGCGCGATCAGGCAAACAAATCTACAGGTACCATTACTGGAATTTTGTATATGTACGGCCAAGCTACATGTGTTCTTTTCGACACGGGTGCCACACATTCAGTTATTTCCACTTCATATGCTAAGAACATCAGGACACTTCCCTTGCCATTAGAAAATAGGCTTACCATTTCCACGCCTTTGAAGGACTCTGTATTAATAACTCATGTATACAAGAGTCTCCCTCTAGAGTTTGACGATAAAGTTCGTGCAGTAGATGCACTTCCCCTAGACATGATTGAATTCGATATGATTCTCGGCACGGACTGGCTATCCAAGCACCATGCTACAATAGACTGCCACTCATATCGGGTGATCTTCGGCGACATTAATGCATCAGAGTACATTCATAACGGGTTCATACCCGGACGGTCTGTACAAGTCATATCTGTCGTGCAAGCACGTGCATTACTGTCACATGGCTGCGAAGGTTATCTAGCTACGGTTCATGACATGGATGCTGAATCCCCATCGATTCAGGATCAACCGATAGTCTCAGAATTTCCAGACGTTTTCCCAGCTGAACTTCCAGGTATACCACCTGCACGAGAAGTGGAGTTCAACATCGACCTTGTTCCAGGAGCTGAGCCAATCTCGAAGGCTCCGTATCGTATGGCTCCCGTAGAGCTAAAAGAACTGAAGGACCAACTGCAGGAACTTCTTGTACGAGGGTTCATTAGACCAAGCGCATCTCCATGGGGCGCACCGGTCTTGTTTGTTAAGAAGAAGGACGGCGGCATGCGACTTTGCATTGACTACCGTGAACTTAATAAGATTACCATCCGCAATAGATATCCACTGCCACGTATAGATGATCTGTTTGACCAACTTCAAGGAGCCAAACACTTCTCAAAGATCGATCTAAGGTCAGGCTACCATCAGCTAAGGGTTAAAGAGCAGGATATTGCCAAGACTGCTTTTCATACCCGCTATGGCCATTATGAGTTTGTAGTCATGCCATTCGGCCTGACTAATGCTCCAGTAGTATTCATGGATCTGATGAACAGAATCTTCCATGAATTCCTTGATAAGTTTGTCATTGTATTCATCGATGACATCCTGATTTTCTCAAAGTCCACGGAGGAACACGAAGACCATCTCCGTACGGTACTACAGATTCTTCGTCAGAAGCAGCTGTATGCGAAATTCTCCAAGTGTGAGTTCTGGTTAAACAAGGTGGCATTCTTAGGTCACATTGTATCAGCAGAAGGGATCACTATGGACCCAGCAAAGGTTGAGGCTATCACTAAATGGCCAAGACCAACGTCAGCGACAGAAGTCCGCAGTTTCTTAGGCTTAGCTGGATATTATCGCAGATTCGTGGAGAACTTTTCCCGCTTGGCACTACCTCTCACCAAACTGATGCGAAAAGGAGAGAAATTCGTCTGGACGGAAGATCGAGAGAAGAGCTTCGAAGACCTAAAGCAGAAGTTAGTATCTGCACCTATTCTTACTCTCCCATCTGGTACAGGTGGATTTCAGATCTATAGCGATGCATCGGGGAAGGGACTAGGCTGTGTTCTCATGCAACATGGGAAAGTGATCGCGTATGCTTCACGACAGCTTAAGCCCTATGAAGAAAACTACCCTACGCATGACCTGGAACTTGCTGCAGTGGTGTTCGCATTGAAAATATGGAGACATTACTTATACGGAGAATCATGCGACATTTTCACAGATCACAAGAGCTTGAAGTATATCTTCACACAACGAGAATTGAACATGAGACAAAGGAGATGGTTGGAACTGTTGAAGGATTATGATATTAACCTACAGTATCATCCCGGGAAAGCTAATGTAGTAGCAGATGCACTCAGCAGAAAGTCCAGAATGATCAACGGCATTGAGATCAAGGAACAAAACATAAGAGACTTGGAGCGGCTAGACATCGAAATCATTGTACGTGGGCAGCACGGATACTGGGCGAATCTTAGAGTAGAACCTGAGTTATTGACTAGGATCAAGGAAGCGCAGAAGGATGATGGAGAGATTTGGGCGATAATTCAGAATTTGGAGAAGCAGACAGAATTCAGAATGGACGCAGACGGTATCGTTTGGCAGGACACGAGACTTTGTGTTCCTGACAACCAAGAACTCCGGGAAGCATTGTTAGCTGAAGCTCACAGCTCCCCATTTTCTATACATCCTGGGTCGACAAAAATGTACCATGACATCAGACAGCACTTTTGGTGGAGTGGTATGAAACAGGATGTAGCCACTTATGTCTCCAAATGTGTTACCTGCCAACAGGTTAAGATTGAGCATCAGCGATCGGGCGGTCTCCTTCAACCGTTAGATATTCCAGAGTGGAAGTGGGACAAAATCACCATGGATTTTGTTACCGGTCTTCCGCCTACCAAGAAGAAGCACGATGCTATTTGGGTCATTGTTGATCGACTCACCAAATCAGCTCATTTCTTACCGATACGCAAGGAAGATCCGGTAAGTAAACTCGCAGATACTTACAGAAGGGAGATCATGAGACTCCACGGTACTCCCTCCAGCATCGTCTCAGACAGAGATCCTCGTTTCACGTTGCGATTCTGGAAAGGTCTGCAAAAAGCTTGGGGTACACAACTTAAGCTGAGTACGGCCTTTCATCCTCAAACGGACGGACAGTCGGAGAGAACAATTCAGACATTGGAAGATATGTTAAGGTCGTGTGCGTTGGAATGGACAGGTGATTGGGACGATTACATTTGTTTGGTCGAGTTTGCATACAACAACAGCTGGCACGCAAGTATCAAATGTGCTCCTTTCGAAATGTTGTATGGCAGAAAGTGTCGCGCTCCAACTTGCTGGGATCAAGTGGGAGAGCGAACACTCGAAGGACCAGAGATTATAGAAATGACCAATGAGAAGATCGAGGTAGCTAAACAAAAGCTGCAGGAAGCACGTTCACGTTAGAAGAGTTACGCCGATAAGCATCGTAGGGACATACATTTTAATGTGGGAGATCACGTCTTCCTCAAGGTTTCGCCGGCACGTGGTGTTAAACGCTTCGGGATCAAAGGAAAACTCAGTCCTCGTTTCATCGGACCTTTTGATATCATTGAACGAATCGGTGTAGTATCTTACCGATTGGCATTACCTCCTCAGCTTTCGCACGTGCATAACGTGTTCCATGTGTCCTTACTCAGAGGGTACAATTATCATCCCCTTCACATGGTTCAGTATCCACTGGAACAGATACGTGAAGACTTCACTTTTATAGAAGAACCCGAACGAGTACTCGACAGGCAAGAACGAGTCATGAGAAGGAAGACGATTCCATTCGCCAAAATTCTTTGGAGGAACCATACCGAGCGGGAAGCCACTTGGGAAACAGAGGAGTCTATCCGGGCTTCTTACCCTCACTTCATATTTTGAGTTCGGGTATGTTACTTCTTTCCAGTTGCTTTATCTATAATTCCGGGACGAATTATTCTTTTTAGGGGGAAGAATTGTAAAACCCGCATGCTTTTACCATTAATAGTGCCCTTAAGATCGTACGTCCTAGATTAAAACTTACCTTGTTTAGTATTGATCACATTCATGTGCTAATAATCAAGCAAGTGCATACGTGTATGACATGACAAGTATCGATTACGTACGAACTCATGATAAACAGTTAATAAATATGTCACGTGAACATAATTAAATCATGATCACCATTTAAAATACGAACTAGAATAATTACGTAAATACATATAATATAATTACGAGCGTTAAGATTACGATAAACGACATGATAAAATAAACAGAAACACTTTAAACACGAGCACGTTTAACCACGAACGAACACGAAACATCGGGACACGAGAAAGGTACGGGTACCACATGTGGGGCCCCCATACCCACGGCACAACAACAAGAAATGGGCTAAGCCCATGGACTTTTACAAGTAAAGGGGGGTTATGGTAAATATGTTTTTCATTTTTCACTTTCAAGCAAAATAACATTTTAACCTAAAAAGTTTTCTCCTCCTCCTCTTTGGTTCCTTTTGTGCCGCCACCTACATCACCACCATAGGAGGGTGTTGTTGATTTTTGACATTAAATACAAGTGCTAGAAACCGTGTTTGTTCATTCCCTTTCAAGCTACGTGTTGGTATATCATTCTAAACCCTTCTTTTTAATTCTTTTTGATCTTTGATTATTTTCATGAACATGTTATTATTTTTCTTATTAAAACATGATAATTAAACATTGATCTAACATGTTTTGGGGTAAATTAAAATCAAAGAATGATATAAAAGGGTGTTTGTTTTTAGCCGCCTAGCAAACAAACCCGAGGGGGGTTTGGGTTGCTTATTGCCGCCACCACCAAGACCATTTTTGGTCTTGGTTGGTGCTTGTGGGACCCACGGCAGTAAGGAGGCACACGTGCCCCGAGTTTGGCTCGGGGTACGGTGTCGAATTCATGCCCGATTCAAGGTTCGTTGGTTAAATCATGATCTATGTTACATGTTAATTTTATGAATCATGAACTTAGGATATAAATTAATTAGTATCATGAGATATTAATTAAATCATGACTTAGGTTATTTTAATTATTAATTTAGCATGATATTAATTTAACCTAAGTATTTTATGTTATAAGTTATAATTAATTAATTATTAAAACATGCCTATAATTAATTAATTTAGACATGACTTAGGTTATATCATTAATAATAATAATACACCTTTTAACCTAAGTATTTTATTTCATTTTAATTAAAACATGTTATATTTTAATTAAAATGCTTAACATATAGTCTAATTAAAATACATGAAATAATAATTAAACTATACATTATATCATATGACTTAAGAAATAAGCTTATAAACACTTAGACTTATAGGTTAGCTTATGTAACCAGCTTAATTCTAAATATGGAAACTTCTATTTATAGAAACTTAATTAAATAAGGCAACTAATCTATTAATGGAAACCTTCTATATATGGAAATCTATCTAATTCAGGCAGCTAATCTAATAATGGAAACCTTCTATATATGGAAACTTATTTAATTAAGGCAGCTGATCTATTTTTGGAAACTTTCTATTTTTAGAAACTAATCTATTTTAAGCAGTAAATTCTATTTTTGGAAACTTTCTATTTTTGGAAACTTTCTATATTTGGTAACTTTCTATTTTTGGAAACTTTCTATTTTTGGAAACTTTCTATTTTTGGAAACTTTCTATTTTTGGAAACTTTCTATTTTTGGAAACTTTCTATTTTTGGAAACTTTCTATTTTTGGAAACCTGCTATTTTTGGAAAGTTACTTATTATTACACAGTAAGTATAATAATACATGAAATACCAGTAATACTTAAACAGATTAATCAGAATACAAGATAAACACAGTTTAAGGCTTTAAATAGTGAACCATGACCTAAAACATACCAAGTCAGCTAAAATGAGACATAAAACCCAGTACGTAATCAGTGAATCGATACTTATACACGTGTGTATTCATGTAGCGTTAGTGATCCAGAAGTAGGAGTCTTTCTTCTTTTCATTCACTGGACTTGAGGTACGGATTCCCGTCCTTTCAGTATGGACATTCTTTCCTTATTAGGATTTCCCCGTATACAGCCAACTGTTTTCCCTAGCATTTGTTTTATTGTTTTGAACTGCTTATGTTTAATTAGCATAATCTATAGCCATATACAAGCATGACCAGTTTCACCTAGTTATGGAGGTACCATAACCATAACATTGGAGGCACCAATGTTATGACTTCCCCACGGCGGAGTGATTGCTCGTGGCGTCCCTTTTCAGTTTTGGCCATATTATTATATCAGGTGGGGCGTATGGGTGCATCCTAGTTACATGTTTTATTCAGTATATCATGGTGAATGTGGTGTGTGCCTTGCATCCTTCACAAGGAGTTGATCCCTCCTACCCAAACCAGTATATTAATTAGAGGCATCCCCTCTAATCAGCATGATGAGGTCACCCCTCCAAGTATTCATGCACGTGACCTTTTCATGACCTATATGGGCTATGGTATATTTATGTTAAAACAGTTTTCATAAGATAAACATAAGGCTTTTCAAACTATAAAACCAGTTTTCTTAACACTTAACCAGTTTACTCAGAACTTAGTCTTCCGCTGTTATATGTTACATGTTTATCCTATTTCATGCTATATTATACATCCGTGCACTGAGCGTCTTGCTCAGCCGTTTTCCTTTTCATGTTCCCAAAACGGCAGGTACTCAGGGACGCTCGTAGATCTCAAACGTACGTGCATATGGATTGGAAGCTTTACTGTCTTTCTTTACTTTATGCATTTCCTTTACTTTGATACAGTTGCTATGGACATTGTTTCGTCCTTTCCTTTTACAGTATTTATGTTTGTGTGTGATGAGCTTTACTTTGGGGTTACCGATGTTTGATTCTGGTATTTCCCTTTTATGGTCGAATAATGCTTAGACATTTATCCTTGTATGCTTTGATGACACGCCATGATTATGCGTAATATTCCATTTCCAAAATGGGGTGTTACACTCCCTTTGTGGAGACTCCACCTCCTAGTCCTGCTCCACACTCGACTGATAAACCGTTTGGTGCTAATACTCCACAGGTTGACCCGTCTGTTGCATCGGGCTCCAATGACGCTTTCCCTGACCCAAGTTCTCTTGGTGGGCAGGCGGAGGAGCCTACTACACTTATGTCTTTGCTTGATCTTATGCGCAGGTACCATGAGCGGATGATTTCATTGGAAGCTGATTTGAACCAACACAGGAAACTTACTAGGGAGTTTGTTCTTCCTCTGGCTGATCGCATCAAAGCTTTGGAAACTCAGCAACGGCGCCGCAAGAAGCATGTGATCCATTCAGATTCTGATGAGGAGGGTCCGGAGCATGTTGAGGATGGTTTGACATTATTGGCAAAGGCTGCCTTTGCTGATAAAGTTTATGATGATTTGCCGGTTCCTCCGACATCCTCCAGTGTTCCTTCTCCTGGTGCTATTCCCACTCCTATGGATGGTGATTCTGATCCTGCTGCTGGTTCCAATGCTGGTCCCTCCCATGATTCGAAGGGCAAGGCCCCAATGACTGATGCTCCATCACCATCTCGTAAGCGTACCCGTCGACAGCTTGAAGAGGAAAGGCTAGGTGAGGAGGCTGCTCGTCAGATTCAGGCCGAGATTGATGAAGCTGATAGGCCTGCTGAGGAAGAGCTTCGAAAGCGGAGGCGTGAACAAATTCAGCACGATGCAATGCATTGGAGTGAGAGTGAGTGGATGCAAGTTTTGACTGTTCTCACCCGGGATTATGCTCGGTTTATAGATCTTTTGGGTGACGATGTTGATGAGCACAATTGTATTCCGAGAGCTATGGTATTGATGCGTAAGCACCAGTTGGCCCTTGGTGCACAGCTTAGGGAAAAGAGAAAGAACAGACCGTTATCAAGGCACTTTATGAAAGTATGGTGAAGCGTCAGAGTCAACCAATTCCGGAAAGATTTATTTACCATCCTCGTGGTGTGACCTCTTCTTCTACTGGTCCTTCATCTGCTCCCACTCCTGGTTCTGCTGCTAGTCCATCTGGTTTTGTTGCTACTTCAGTTGGTACTTCTACTTCTCCTTTGGTTGCTCCTTTGGGTTCTACTGCTGGTCATGCTACCACAACCTTTGTTGCTCCAACCACCACCTTTGCTACCACCACAACTACTGCTGCTACACCTGATCTGTCATCTCCATCACCACCGGTTACTAGAACTCAACTAATTCCTACTTCTACTGCAGCTCCTAGTGATCCATTGGGTGGGCAAACTCATGAGTCTACTTCTCCTGCTCCCACTGCTGCTGCTGAGGTTACGGTAAAGGTTGAATCCACACCTAGTGATCCCACACCTAGACGTTCGCTTCGTCAGAAACAAGCTCGACGTGTTCGCCGTGGTAAGACAGTCCCTTATGAGAAGCGTGATCCTGAGAATTTGATTGATGCAGCTTCTGACAGTGATTCGGATTTGTCGTTGGGAAATGGGAACATTACTGGTTACACGGTTGAGCGTTCCACAACTCTTCCTGGTGTGGTATCCCATAGAATTACTTTGAGTGATGGGTCTGTGCGTTTGGCTTCGGGTTTGCAGGGTGTTATCGTGGGCTGATCGTATGGATCTTATGGCGTTGTATGGACTTGTGGATTCTAGCATGCCTTTTGACCCCATGGCTGTGTCTTCATGGCCTGGTCTGTGTATCTGGGCTGATCTTAAGCTGATGTTGGATGCTCCTCCTAATGCTCCTGTTTCGGGCATATGGAAGGATCAAATGCAATGGGTGATTCAGCGCTGGAAGCTATATGCAGGATGTGGTGTTCATATGTTGGAATTAGAATCTGGTCATATGGTTTTTATGCTGACTGATGTAGATTATCCTTTGACAATTTCTTCGATGGAGGCGATGTTGGCTACTCATTTGCAAATTTCCAATGCTCCATCAGGAAACGAGTCTTCTATGGCCACGGCATTGGTGGAAGGTATTCAGGCGCGTTTGATAGCAGATAAGAAGGCTGCTTCTGGTTTGTGATGTGATTGGGTTGTATGTGTTTATGTTTTGTATTTTTGTTCATTTGTTCATATTATCATTCTTTTCACCAATTTGTAAAGTGATCGGTGAATTTAATTCTTTATAGTTTAAAAAAAAAACAACACCAAATAATAATAATAAAAAAACATACTTTTTATATAATATCTGCTTATACTTTTAACACATATTGGATTTTATACTTGTGAATATAATACCCCTTGGCTGCTTCACATTGTGGTTCTGGTTACTGATTTCTGCTTGTACTGGTACTTGGTTTCACTTGGTGTTGGACTGTGGTCCACACAACAAATGGTTCTCAACTTACCATGTCTAATCGACAAGAAAAAGTTGATTCACCTTGAGGGTACGGCTCCTGGTGCATTCTCAAATCCGTTGATGGTTGCCAGGTTACCCAAAACTGGATGGTTTTCACTTGCCATAGTCTTGGACTGAAAGGTGGCTAATCCAAGGGGGTACGGCTCTTGGTAAAGATCTTATCAAATCCGTTGATAGCTGTAATAGCTTGCTTAAAGCTATAGGGTGTTCAACTCACCGATGCTTCATTGCTAAGAGTTGGCGAGTCCAGAGGGGTACGGCTTCTGGTAAAGACGCATCAAATCCGTTGACGGCTGTGATGGTTTGCCTAAAATCATCAGGGTACTCCCACTCACCATTGATTCATGTTCTAAGAGTTGGGCTGGGTTCTAGTCTCCCAGGGTGATGCTTATTCCACCAGAAAGACTGGCTAGCCCAAGAGCGAGCAGCTACTTGGTAAAGGCTCATCAAATATGCTCATGTTGCTGAAAAGATTCAACACGATGCTGATTTGTTCCAAGCTTTGGAGAAGCTTCTAGTGTTTCATGTTGCGGCGGTTACTCTGATTCTTATCTTTCTGATGCTGCTATTTGTTTTGCTGATACAATCCTCGGGCTTATTTGCACATTTTCCAGGAAACTTGAACTCAACAGGTCAAATTCAAGTTTAGGGGAGGATTGTTAGGACCATTGTAATAGTTAAATGTAATAGGTAGACTAGGAGGTATGTAGTTCCTCCTGGTCCTAGTAGTAGTAGGAGCAAGTCCTGCTCCTGGTCCTAGTCGAAGTCAAACTTTATTATTTACTTAATATTCTGTTAGGATATGCATGAGATATGTTAGGAAAGGATATGCATATCAGTTTTACACGTTTTCTTTAATGCTGTATTAGGGTTTCCTTGTAGTATAAAAGGAACCTTAGGCAGAAGGGTTATACACACCTTCACCAAACGTAGTTCTAGTCATTATCAATATTAGAAATCCTTAGAAAGGATCAAGTCTTTATAGTTATTCTGTTCTCCTTGATTATATTTATATTCTACATTCATATTGTGTATAGAGTCTCTTTGTGATTTGACTTGTGATTACAGAAGTCATTCACCGGTCCTGACAGGCTGCAAGATCTACATCTAGTAGACCCAACAAAACCCTTTTTGTTTTTAATTCTTTTATGAATTCATGATCTTATTTAATTAATCTTAAAAACAATACAAGTAAAAACATGTGGGGATTAATTAAATCATGAATTAAGGGGTGTTTGGTGTTTGCTTGTTCGACCGAGACCCAAACCAAGAGCAATGAAGCTCTCGAAGGTGTTTGTTTTGCCCAGCCGAGACCTTAAGGTCTCGGTGTAGGGTGGTTTGGCTCGGACGCAAGCGAAGGGAACCCCGACCGCGAGTCGGGGTGGGTGTTTTGTTTGCTTTCGAGGCTAACCGAGACCAATAGGGTCTCGGTGTGGCTTGGTATAACAAGAACAGTGGGAACCGGTATGAACCGAAGGTGAACCAGTGTGAACCGGGCTCGGGCGGCGGCTAACCGTGGCTCGGCAGAGGGTAAATGACTCGGACAGTGGCAGCCGGCTAGGCCGGGTAGCCACTGTCAAGGGTGTTTGTCTCGGCTTATTTATAAACACGGGTGCGGGCTCGGGCTAAATTTTAAATCACGGGTTCGGGTTCGGGGAAGTGTTAAAATCAAAAAAATATATTTAATTAAATTATTTTCTAGACTATTTAATTTAATTAAATGCATGACTTAAGTTTAAATATTAAATTAATATTTCATGTATAACCTAAGTATTTTACTTAGCTTAATTAATTAAAACATGTATTTTCATTAAATTTTTATAATGTATAGTTTAATCAATTAACCAAGTTATTTAATTAATAAGCTATAATACTTAAACCATGACTTGTATTTTATTAATTATACTTTACTTGACATTAATAATACAACTTATTTCTAATTATAAAAACTTACTATTTTTGGAAAGTTTCTATTTTTAGAAACTTACTATTTATGGAAACCTGCTATTTTTAGAAAGTTACTTAGTATTACAATACAAGTATTATAATACCATACTACATGAATAATAAACAACAAAATACAAGATACCTATAGTTAACACTTTAAACAGTTAAAAACATGACTGCACATGAATAATAAACTAAGAACACACAGAACCAGTAAGACACATGTAATTCAGACAACTCATACATGTCCCTATTCTTATGTAGTATTATCCGTCAAGGCGGAGTAGGTTCTTCAGCGTTCCCGTTAGCTTCTATTGGACACAAGGTACGGATTTCCCGTCCTTCAGTATGGACAATCTTTTCATTTATTAGGAATTCTCGTATGCAGCCAACTATTTTTCCTAGTAGTTGCATATTTAAATTCTTATGTTTTATTAGTTACCTTAGCCATATACATGCATGCCAGTTTCACATAGTTATGGAGGTACCATAACCATAACACTAGTGTTATGACTTCACCACAGCGGAGTGATAGCTCATGGCGTCCCTTTCAGTTATTTGGCCTTTATTATTTATTATTATCATGTGGGGCGTATGGGTGCATCCTAGTTATAGTGTCAGTCAGGATTTCATGGTGAATGTGGTGTGTGCCTTGCATCCTTCACAAAGAGCTGATCCCTCCTATCCATTACCATATTAATTAGAGGCATCCCCTCTAATTTTCATGATGAGGTCACCTGTAACACCCCATTTGGATAAATGGAATATCACAGGATAATCATGGCGTAATATCAAAGCCTAAGGTAAATGTCCTAGAACATTACATGACCATAAAGGATAACCGGAATCAAATCGGTCCCCAAACATAAACTCATAAACATAGCATAGAGTAAAAGTAATGCAGAAAGAACAAAACATAAAATAGCTCCCATCCTATGCATAACCTTTCCATGCTCCTGACCTTGTGTACCTGCCGTTTGGGGACAAGAAAAGAGAAAATGGCTGAGCGAGACGCTCAGTGCGCGGATATATAATAGTAACATGGAATAGCATAACATAAGTGAAGGCTGAAATGAAAACATAAAAATGAAAATGTAGCGGAATAATGTAAGTCCTGGGAAACCTGGTGACATGTAGTAAACTTGTAACTTGAAATAAACTGGTTTATTCTTAAAGTATCATGTTCATGTAAACACTGAAAGTCTGCTGTTTAATTATGAAACTGTAATTTAACTGCCAAAGAGCTCATATAGGTCATGAAATATATCAACGTGCATGAATACATGGAGGGGTGACCTCGTCATGCTATAGAGGGGTGACCTCTAAATAACTGTAGAGGGGTGACCTCTAAATACTGTGCTGGGTGGAGGGATCATCTCCAATGTGAAGGATGTAGATCACACACCACATTCACCCTGATAACTTGTAAACTGATAAGCCTAGGATGCATCCATACGCCCCACTAAACATACATATAAAAATGGCCAACCTGAACATGAGTGCGACGATGCAGGATATCACTCTCCTGCATGTGAGTCACGAAACCGGTGCCTCTAGTGCCGTGGTTACGGTACCTCCGTAACTAGTACATAAACTGGTCATGCTTGTATATAATGCTCTGGCAATTTATTTAGTTATTAACATGATTACTGAGAAGCTTAAACATATACTGGGGAAAAACATTTGGCTGCAGACGGGGAATCCTAAACATGCATAGGAAAGGAAGTCCTTACTGAAAGGACGGAAATCCGTACCTCACGTCCAGTAACGCAATTGAAGAATAACGTGGAGGATGAAAACGTGAAGAAGATCACACTCCATAAATGCTACATAATAAAGATGGACATGTATGAGTCGCTTGGTTAACTTATACTTAATAATTTTTAATTACTTGATGTAATCTTAACTTGTTCTTGTATTGCCTTAACGTTCTTGACTTATTTTATAACCCATGTATCATGCTTAGTGTATTTTATGTTCATATGTTTTAATTAGCATAAAATATATTTATTTCATGATCGTGTAGTAAACTCTACTTAATAAATACTTACGCTAAAATAATAATAATTATTAGTTATATTAACGTGCATGGTTTTACTTGAAATCATAATTCATATCATAACATGATAATTTAATAAAACTAACGTTAACTAGATAATTAAATAATTAATACAAGTCAAGTTTATTAATTTAATTGTGCGATAAAATACTTAGGCAAAATCTATTAATTAAAAATATAATTTAAGTCTCGAAAAAATATTTAACCATAACGTGTAAATACTACCTAACTTAATCATGTTCAATAACGTAATCTAACGTACCCAAGCCTACCGAGACACCCGTGTCTCGGTCGCACGAAACAACCAACAAAATTTATAAAAAGACCTAAAAGAACATAATGTCCAATATATCTACTTTTTATGTGTTGTCCGATAAATAATATCAGTATTATCCAAGAGATAAACTCACCGTGTTGTCCGATATCCAAATCACGTGTTACCCGATATATGACCCCCTTGTCGTCCGATAACCCTGGGAAGAAGAAGTTATGCTTTTGGCTGTTTGATGATAGATACCCGCTGGCCTATAACCCTTACCCACCGAGAGTTTAAGGTTTCCACTGTTTTACAAAAACCACTCTTGCTGGGCTTAGGGTTGCCACTGACGATACAAAACCAAGCCAGCACCCATTAAGGGTTGCGGCTGGTTGATGAATGTCACCACCGAGACTCCCTTGAGTCTCGGTTTGCGTGTAAACCACCCACGAACAACATAACCAACCCGAAACCCTTAATCTTACTGATTCTACGAGTAAAACATGTTAATAGTTCGCTTCTGATGGATTCTTGACAATTACATAAACAAACAAAACAACAAGACGGGTTTAGGATTTACTTATCTCGCGTTAGGGATTTATGATCACATATGAATCTCAACCTGAAATATTGAATTAAACTCCCGTGTTTGTCTTGGATACAACCACGATCTGTCTGTTCTTGGGGTGGAGAAACTCGACGGCAGAAAAGGATGGAAAGAAGAACAATTTTTGTTATTTTTATTTAGGGTTTAATAACCTGTTTCCAAAACAAATGTACTCCCCCCGTCTTTTATCAAAATTTCGTGGGTTATGGTTCTGCTATGGGCCTCGGCCCATTCTTCTGCCCATTTCCCCATCGTCCAACAAGGCCCTTCCTCTTTTGTTTTATTTAAATCGGTACTTGATAAATGTAACGCGATTCCATGTTTTTATATGTCGTGAATATTTATTATTTCTTGTTATCTTTTATATATGCTCTACGTAATTACGTATCATATATTAATATAAAATATAAAATATAAAATAAAAATAAAATACGTAATTACTTGTCGTGTTTATTCAATATACGTAACTATCGTGTTAAATGTTCGTATCGCGTGTCGTATTATTAAATAATCGTAAAGTTTAAATTTATACGAAATTTCGTGTACGTAATGTTCTGTGGATTTATATGCGGGTTTTACAACTCTTCCCCTCTAAAAAGAATAATTCGTCCTCGAATTAGAGATACGGTATCCTGTAAGGGACACGAACGTTACGTGACTGTAGAGAACATGGAACATGACGTAACTGAAGGGAACATGGAACATGAAGTGACTGAAAAAGAAAACATATCTGAATAATGGAAGAAAAGAGGATAATAAATAACATGAAAAGATACATGAACGATATGATGCTAAATATCATTCTCACTGGTATAAGCATACACAAAGCATTGATGCGTGAGACATATTGAGACGTAGCACGCGAACAATTTTAAACGTGATACGTGAATAATTGTGAACGTGATACTTGGAGATATGGTACATGAAATATGAGAACATATGGTGAGTGAGAATACGTGCAAAATATCGTGAACGTGACATGAGAACGTTGGGTAAACATGACATGGGAACATATCGTGAACATGCAATAACTGGGGAGGTAAAATCAATGATACTAGATAAGACGTGAGATGTGACGTGAAATGTCTATCTGAGGATGAGAGTCATACTAAACTTGAGTTTAGTCTCCTAAGATTTTACAATCTTTCTAGAATGTAAGTGAATCGTACTTCATAAGATAGGATATGATCATGAACGTGAATGCTATCATGAACATAGAAGTGAAAATCAAATCATGAAGATGAAAGAAAATATAGACGTGGATAATTTCGTGAATGCTCACGTTAAACATAACTTGAGAGCTAAAATAATCATACGTGTGTGAACGCAAACAATGAATGATAACATAAACCTTTATCTGATCTGATAGCTGAAAGAATGTCGTGTAATCGTACGATCATTGGCTGGAAATTAGCGGGTTGTCTGCTAATGTACACTCCTTTCGGATGAAAGAAGACATGTAGGATTGGTTAAATTGTCGAATGACGATTCAAATACTCCTATAGGTTGAAATGACTGTAAGCGTGTTGGTGTTCTATCTTAACCTGCTAAAAAGTCAGGCATTTAGATATGAACATAACTACATCTTGTTTCATTTTTCTCCACCAAAATGTGGTTGAGATCATAATACATCTTTTTAGGATCTGGGTACATAGAAATTGGAAGGTTATGAGTCTGGGAAAAATTTAGGCCTCTCTTAGCGTAGGATTTTCTCCTTTACGCGTAGGCTTAGCCACGGTAAGGATTTACCAAGAAAACGATGTGATTCAACGTGTCACTGTGATCAACTACATACATACAGGAAAATTTCAGTGTGAAATTCTCTTGATGTAAACCTTGTAACATAGAGTGAAGATGGCCTTCGTGCTCTTCTATAGACTTAAATAAAGTCTAAATGTTAACAATGAACATAATGATAACTTGTCCAGAATTCATGAAAATTTGATTTCTCACATCCTCAATTACTTCTGGGCATTCGTGAACTAAAAGGCACCAACATGGATTCATACTGAACATAACATGTGTGAAGAACAGTCACGGAAGTGCCTTGCTCTTTCACTCACAACTTTTGATAGCCTAATCGTAACTCGATCTTGGAAAGTGTTTAGAGTCTAGTAGTTGGTCGGATAGACCAATAATACTTGGATTGAAAATATTGTCATGAATGGTGGTAAAATTGGTAGTTCCTTCTGGTAATATGTCTGAGAAAATTCCGAAGTAATCGACTGATTTAGGGGTAAGAATACCAAAAGTCGGGTCATAAATGATAGCTAGACATGCTTGTCAGACATAAGAAAAAAAAATCACCGATTTTCCTGGTGGAAACCCATGCTGAGTGTATTCAGGAATCTAAACATTCCTGAATATAATGAGGATTCTTTCATCAACCTGAATTGAAAGTCTATATATAAATGGATGATATAATGGCTTCTAAGATGGATATGAATATCCGAATATTAAAATGTAAAATAAAAGTGTCATGACAGCACACAAAATAAACGTGGCCGATTTTACTGAATGTGTTTCGTTCGTCTCACACGGAACGAACACTACGTGACCAACTATGAACAATAAGTCAGAGATGGTACTGAAATTTTAGTGGCTTGATTTGTACACGACATAACATAATAAGTATACCCTTGGGAAGGTACCTTGAATCACTGAGGCTGGGTTCAAAAGTTATGCATGAATTGTGTGTCTTGACTCATGTGCTAAGAAGTATTCGTGTGACATGTGTCTTGACTGGTGTTTTGACATGTGTCTTTAGTACATAAACATGAGAGGATGTGTCTTGAAGGATGCCTTGACATATGAAAAGAAATCATAATGGAAATGGTGGTTAAAATGCTAGAGTTGGCGGATCTACTGGACTGCTGACCCTTGTAATTCTAGTTAAGTCTGTGATCGGTGTTCTGTTGTGATTGCTAAAATACTTGTTGTCACAGTAGTGGTTACTATTGTCTTGTCTGCCAGTCTCATGATGGTCATTCTCCTGACGGTAATTCATGTAATTATTTAGCTGAGTGGCCGGCTGGTACCGGTTCCCACTCATATGACTGAAAAGATAATTGAATGACGTGTGACATATAACTAAAAGGTAAGGACATGAATTGGGATGGAAATCGTATGGTGGTGAAGCATCTTCCCGTTCGATCGCTTGGTCTAACGCCTTTGTCTTCGTCTTGTAAGATCTCCAGGTTGTAAACAACATCATCATCTCGTAGCGTCTCCAAATAATCAGCAACATCAACATTTAGTAATATTCCCAAGCTATGAGCGGCATCATCATCTTGTAGAATATCAACAAGTGGAATACGCCTGAGATGATTTAGAATCGACTAGCAAATACTCGTGGAGTATTTGTAGATGAAATACACATGGATGGTGGTACGTGTAATACACATGAAATACTATACCTGGAGTTCATGTGGAATGCATATGAGATGATCGATGTGGTGTCAATCATCTGACATGATTTAAAAGGAAAAACTGATTTAAACGGTCAGGAAATGGAACTGAAGTGAGGGACATGATAGCCTAGCAATATCAGCGTAGACACCACTCTGGTTGCATAGAGGAAACACCAAAAGGATGGTTAAACAAAATTCAACGATGATTTACATGAAAGCATTGTTAATGAAAACCAACCATGACTATCATAAAAGCAAGATTAAGTGAAATACATCAATGTCTAGCATGAGGGCATGATCAACATGATGAAAACATAATTTACATAAAGAGGCATAGAACATAATCATCATAAAGATGAAATTATCATGAAGAAACATGGGACAAAATTAACATGAAGGAGCATAAAACATAATCAGCATGAAAACCAAGTTAACCATGATAGTATGAAAACATACTTGACATAAAGGAACATAACAAATAAATGAGAGGACATGAAAAGTTATGACGATAGTGTGGACGACTATGAGTCGTTTCACATGCAATTTAATGCAACATAAATGGTAAGTCTGACACAATATAACATGACCTAAACATAAAAGATGCATGAAGTACTTTATAAAGCATGAAACAGTTTATAATGCATGAAACGGTTAAAATGCTTGGTTAAGAAATATGATGATATGTACATGAGTGAACGCCTATGGGTCGGTTCATAAAACAAAAAGGCAAGTGCGGACGCCTATGGGTCGGTCCACTAATCAAACAAAAGTTTCGATAAAAGCATATGCGACTAAATAGAGCCAGTCCTGTACCAACCATTATTTAGTCAAAATTCCTGCGACAATGAGATGCATGCATGAATGAATGCATGAAATGAAAATAAAATGAATGCGTGAAAACCAACTGTCTAAACCTAACAGAAAACGTATGACCAAGTATGAACTACGGTGGTTCAGTCCGTATTAGCCAAAGTTCTCAAGGAACATCATGTAAAACAATGACATGTAACTAAGTATGGATGACGGTTGTTCAATCCATATTAGTAAAAAAATAAATTTTTTTTGAAGCAAACATCATGGTTAAACATCAAGGGCTGAAAATGTCGATACATGGAATAACAAGCGTTGGCTTAGGAAGGTCCTGGTGACTACCCACTAGTCACAGGTCAACTTTTAGAGCCTACAGGTCGAAACCAGGCTCTGATACCATAATTTTAACACCCCATTTGGATAAATGGAATATCACAGGATAATCATGGTGTAATATCAAAGCCTAAGGTAAATGTCCTAGAACATTACATGACCATAAGGGATAACCGGAATCAAACATCGGTCCCCAAACATAAACTCATAAACATAGCATAGAGTAAAAGTAATGCAGAAAGAACAGAACATAAAATAGCTCCCATCCTATGCATAACCTTTCCATGCTCCTGACCTTGTGTACCTGCTGTTTGGGGACATGAAAAGAGAAAACGGCTGAGCGAGACGCTCAGCGCGCGGATATATAATAGTAACATGGAATAGCATAACATAAGTGAAGGCTGAAATGAAAACATAAAAATGAAAATGCAGCGGAATAATGTAAGTCCTGGGAAACCTGGTGACATGTAGTAAACTTGTAACTTGAAATAATCTAGTTTATTCTTAAAGTATCATGTTCATGTAAATACTGAAAGTCTGCTGTTTAATTATGAAACTGTAATTTAACTGCCAAAGAGCTCATATAGGTCATGAAATCACCCCTCCAAGTATTCATGCACGTTGTTGACCTCATGACCTATATTGGCTTTTGGTATATTAAACTAATACATATTTTCATAAGTAACATAAGCTATGTTTTCAGAACTAAAACCAGTAAACATGTACTACATCTAGGTTTCCCAAGACTTATTCATTTCCACTGCCTTTCATGCTTTATATGCTCTTTTATGATTTCATTACTCTATGTTTTTATGCTTTATTGTATATCCGTGCACTGGGCGCTATGCTCAGTCGTTTTCCATTTCCATGTTCCCAAACGGCAGGTACCTAAGGTCTCAAGTAGGATCTCAAGAGTATGTGCATTTGGATGGAAGCTATCTAGCCTTCTATATCTTATGCATTTATCATACTTTATCTTACTTTACTTCATGTTGGGCATTGTTTAGTCCTTTTCCTTTACAGTACTTATATTTTCTTGTGTTGAGTTACTTATACTACCGATGTTTGTTTCCAATATTTCTATTTATGGTCATGAATGTTTAGACATTTACCTTGCATGCTTTGATGACACACCATATATTATTGTGATATTTCATTTTAACAAATCGGGTGTTACAATTATGGTAAATATTAAACCTTCTATGTAATCATGGTTATGTTCCATGATCATGTCTCATGCATGTAATCCTAAAACAGGCTCTCAGCTAGCTAGGACGCCTGCTGGAGGATTCACACATCCTATCTGCCTTACTTGTTCGCGCAGACATTCTGGTGTTTGTCGTCGAGATACTGGTGGTTGTTTCAAGTGTGGCCAACAAGGCCATCAACAGAAGGATTGTCGCCAAGGTGAGATAGAAGCACCTCTGGACATGCCGACTCCAAACCACCTCCTACTTCTGGTTGCGTGTTCACTACTACTAGAGATTAGGTGAACAAGACTTCAGGTACCATCACTGGGAATCTCTTTATGAATGGTTTGGCAGCATGCGTTCTGTTTGATACTGGAGCGACTCATTCAGTCATATCCACGAATTTTGTTGTACGTTTTAGGATTTCCCCTATGCCATTAGATAATGCCTTATGCATTTCCACGCCACTTAGGGACTCTGTACAAATCACCCAGGTGTACAGAGATCTTCCCCTAGAATTTGATGATAAAATCCACAAAGTTGACGCACTTCCTTTGGACATGTGCGATTTTGATTTGATATTGTGCATGGACTGGTTATCCAAACACCAGGCTACGATAGACTGCCACTGATACGAAGCTTTACCTAGTAAGAAAATTATCGTTCGTTGAAATCGGTCTAATCGAATTGATAACTGGTTTAAGTGCGACTCAGCTGTCTTTGGTGGAAACACAATATTTGTCGTTGTAGTAAAATTAAAAGTGCACAAACTTTAAAGTAAAGGGGCAGGTAAATAAAATCTAAACCTAATTTAAAATAAAAGGCGAGAAATTAAAAACGTGATGAGAAATTAAAAGGCACTTAACATAAATAACACAAACTTAAAACTATCCTAAAGGCAAACTTAAAACGCAACTAAAACTTAAACTAAGGCAAGGCTTAAAATAAATCTAAGGCAAGAAAACTTAAAGTGCAACTAAGTAAAAAGGCGGGAAAAGTAAAGCTTAAAAATTAAAACTCAAAAACAGAAACTTAAAATAACCTGAAAACAGCTCATTCGGAATAAACCTTTGTTCGGAATAATCATTCGTTCGGAATGTCACCTTCGTTCGGAATAATTCTTCTTCACTCGGAATATTTACTAAAACCCTTGATCCGGAATAAAATGTTCACCCGGAATATTACTTCATTCGGAACAATGTCTCATCCGGAATAACTCTTTATTCGGAATAAAAGCTTCACTCGGAATAATTGATTATTCCGAATAAATGACCTTGACTCGGAATATTTACTATTCCGAATGAATGCCCTTGATCCGGAATATATGATATTCCGAATGAAAACCCTTGATCCGGAACAAACAACTGATTCGGAATAAAGTTGCTGATCCGGAATATAGGATGTTCCGAATGAACAGCCTTGATTCGGAATGATGTATTGATTCGGAATATTTCACAACAACTCCTTTGTCCAGAATGAACCACTTGATTCGGAATATAAATTATTCCGAATAAACGACTTGATTCGGAATATATGATTGGTTCGGAATAACAAACTAATCCGGAATATGTCACTTATCCGGAATGTTTGCTTGGTTCGGAATAATCACAACACCACCTTCATTCGGAATAATCTGGGCTTTGATCCGGAATAATCCTGGGAAAAACAGTAATGAAGAACACGGGACAAGAAAGAAACAAATCTAGACAATAACTAATCAAAATCAACAAAAAGATTAAACAAGTCTAATCACAAATGATCTAATAACAATAACCTATCAATCTAAATCAACAAAACTAACGAATATAACCAAATTAATCAAAACCCACTTAATCAATTTAATAAAAACTCAATAACATGAACATAAACAAAAAGCATAGAGATTAAGATCAAACAAGAAAGGTAGATAGGAGATGAACAAAAAAAGTAAAGATTAACAGTAATTAAAAGGGAACTTACTTGAAATTAAATGAATTTAAGGTGCAAGACAATTAAGTAAATGACATGTATTTAAATGTGCAAAAATTAAAATGGAAGAGCTAATTGTCACACTTAGCCAACAAAATAAAATGAAATGAACTAAGGCCTATTTATAGGAGGATTAGGGAGGTGCTTAGAGGAAGCTTCCTCCCCTCTTTCTTCTTTCTTTAATTTGTCATTAAGTCCTTAATCTTCTTAATTCTTTGACTTTAACGACTTTGTCTCGAGATTTCTACTCTCGTCTTGTAATTTCTTCAATAAATTAGACTTGAGTTCTTCGGCTTTTAGTAAACTTCCGTCTTTTGACTTTTTCTTCGATAAATCTTCAGAATTGGTCTTGGACTTCTGTTCTTTTTGCACTCTTGATTTCTTGACTTCGTCTTTTGTCTTTTTCTTCGATAAAAGCCCGTGAATGCCCGTGTGTTCTCCCCTTTTCACATTTTCGTCCTAAATCACAACAAAAACACAAACCACGCATAATTCTGACATTTACGACAATAAAATACACGTTTTGGCTTGGTTATTATTGTAATTAAGTGGTAAAAGGATGGGTGTTTACACACCTATCAAATCCCCTACACTTGACCATTGTAATGTCCTCATGCAATGCATTAGTTACAAAGCACGTTTTACATTTTCCATCATAATCAATCCATATTGGCCTTTATTAAAGAGATAGAAAATTATAAACATTCAAAGGAAGAAAGTAAGTAAAGAAATCAAAGACATACCTTAGGGTTTTGGAAATGTTATGAGTGATCATCATCCTCAAGTTTTCACATTCTCCAAACCAAGCTTAAAAACGAGATCATTGTTATTATAAGTTAGCAAACTAACACGAACTCATGTGGGCCAATTATTTACTTAGACTCCCTTATTCCTAGGCGCATCTCTTATATTTTATTATTGTCTTGAATGATCACGAGGATGCATTGTTGACTTATTTCGATAGTTTATTAGGCTGAAAATAAAGTGGGACGATTTAATCAATAGTTACCTAAAGGACAAAATCTTTTAAAACTGCTTCTCGGGACCTCATAAGTTCATATCTTGGCATAACTCGCTTCGCGATTTGAGACCTTTCTCGGACCGATATTTGGCAGCGACTTCATACTTCAAATCTTGAGAGACGTTCATGAAATAATGGTCTTCTCTTCATAATAGGAATTTCTTCACTTGAAGTTTTGAGAGATTCTTCATATTTGGACCACGACTTCTTCATTTTTCTCCAATCTTTATTTTGGACTTTGATATACAACGATCCGCCTCCTTTTTGGACTTAGATCTATTCATCCTCATACCTTGTTAGGGCCTTTTGGATAGACTTCTCCATGATCTTTACGGGAGTATTTGCTTTTCGTCGTGTGTCTCGATCCTTCATATTGATCTTTGATAAATGATTCTTCACATCACTTTGGATCTTTAGCAACAAAATGTAGCCCTCATGCCTTGTTAGGGCCTTTTTGGACTCGCCAATCTTCGCATCCCGCTTCAATAAGTTATGCCTTGGATATGAACTCTAATCTATACCGAGCAACTTTTAAACGATCTTGGGCTAGAAGCTAAGTAAATTTTCAAATCATACAACCTTATTTATTGCAGATAAATTTATTAGCAAGCGATGGGAGAATAGGCTTATAATTAACTCACATAAATTCACGAAAGAATACCAAACTTATAATTGACTCTATCATCTCTCGTTCTCCACAATTTAAAACCTCAAGGAATGAGACTCGTGGATGCTTAGCCAATTTAATCAAAGTCTTGAGTTTTCGAGTCATCTATAGGATCTTGCAAACTCTTAGACTTTTTCAAGTTTAGAAATCGCATTTTAAAGTTCCCTTGATAAACAACTCTCTAGGATCAATTATAGGAACTTGCGAAAAGTTCTTGTTCTTAACCCGTGATAGTTAAGACTTTCGCGTTTTATAGCTCCCTATATAAAAGCCTAGCAAAACTTGACTTAAACACGTTAAGGATACTAGCTAGAGTAACTTAGATAAGTAAACTCGGGTTGAGTCAAAAGATTCACAACGTTTGAAAATTAAAACCACTTTATTAAAATTTATTCTAGTAAAGAAAGAAAATAATTATACAAAGGGAAAAACTAATAGGCCAAAATAGATCAAAATTTTTGAAAAATGTCGAAAAAATGATTTTCCGGTTAAATTGAGGACAAATACAAGGAAAAGACCACTTAACTTCGATAGAAGTCCCCCTACACTTGATATAAACATTGTCCTCAATGTTTAAGCATGTGGGAGTAAACTCCCCTACACTTAGGACATTGTGCACGTTATTTAAATCTTGCTAAGGGAAAGACAACTAACGAGATTCCTATTTTAATATTGGAAAATATAAAATAGTGAATCGAAAAGAGTTTAGGATAGAACCGGGAAGATGGAAACACGGAATCACGAGTCGTCAAAAATCATCAAGAGTGGATCATTGAGCGCTCGAATCCCTGAATAGAAGAAGAGAGGAGATAGCAAACACCAACGGGTCTCCCCTACACTTAGGATATAGATAGCTAAAAGATAGATACATGGGTTGCCTCCCAAGAAGCGCTTGATTTTTGTTCACCGAGTCGTGAGCCTGACTCGACATTGATTAGCAAAGGAAGAAGCATGAAACATATCCACCGAGATCAAATACGTAGTTTTCGTCCATCAAATAGCACAAGCTTAAGGCAAACAAGGCAAGACAAAGAAGAGTAGGCAAGGTTCCCTTAAGCAAAGATGGAGCATGGTGGGAGCAAGGGTGATGAGGTGCAAGCATATCTTCGTAAGTTCCAAAAATCTTTCCTTTTATTTCATCAGATGGATACTGAGATTGCTGAAGAATATCGATACCGGGGTCGAACACATTTTCCTTTAGGGGAAAATAGCACTCAGGCTCAGCAGAATTTGAAGATGATCCGCGAAGAAAAGGCACAACCTCGTCCTTAGAAGGTGGACAAAGAGGTGTCAAAACATACGTGCTGCGGATGTTGGTGTCGTCAGGTTGCTTCTCCTTTGAAAGAATTATCTTCAAATATGTAGAAGGATGAAGACCATAAACATCAAAGTCCAAAGGAGGTGCATCACTCTCATGAGGGAAGTATGTATTGAGAAAAGTAGAAAAGTCTTCCTTAAATGAGTAGTCATCCAAAGTAGGATCAAGCATGGATGGCGGAGGATCTTCATCATGAGAAGAATCACTCGAAAGAGTATCAACCTCATCAAAATCATAATAAGTGGGCATGTCGGGATACTCGGAAGTAAAATCATCATAATCATCTCCATCGGAACTAGAATCATCATCATAAGCATCAAAGATCGGTGGAGAATCATATATGGGTGAAGGTTCCAAATTGGAGAGAGAATCATCCACATCATCTTGAAACAGTGGATTATCATTGCAAGAATCGAATAGAGGATTGTTGTAGACGACAAAATCATCAAGCACATTAATCATATTCGCTGATTCTCTTCCATAGGATTTGCTTGTAAGCTTTCCCATTTCAAAAACTTGTGCATCATCCCCGACCCTTAAGATGAGTTCACACTTATCCACATCTATTAAAGCTCTACCGGTTCTAAAAAAATGGGCGTCCAAGTATTAACAGAATACGAGGATCCATTTCATAATAAACAACGACGAAGTCGACCGGAAAAGTGAATGTGCCAACTTTAATGAACACATCTTCGGCAATACCAACAGGGTAAGCGAGAGTGCGATTGGCTAGATCAAGAGTCATCTTGGTGGGTGTAAGGTCGGGCAATGATAACTTTTTCCAAACACTTAAAGGCATCAAATTTATACTGGCCCCGAGATCGGCTAAGGCAGTAAATTGGTCGGTTTGGTTAAAAGTACAAGGTAGCACAAAACGACCGGGATCTCTAAGTTTTTCCGGAAGTTTTTTAAGAAGGACGGCAGAACAATTTTCATCTAATCGAGTATTAACAAACTCGGCCATCTTCTCCTTCTTGCTAAGCAATTCCTTAAACATCTTAATAAATTTAGGCATTTGTGCTAGAGCTTCAACAAGGCTAAAAGTGATGGTCGTTTCCGAAACTTTCTTCAAATAGTTTGACACTTGAATGTCATCCTTGGTGTGCATTTTGGCCTTGTCTAAGCGAGATGGATAAGGAATTTTAGGTTTAGGTGGTGGAGGATTCGTCTTGGGTACTTCTTTACGACGAGGCGGAGACGGTAATGGTGTACTAATACTAGGTGTGGGAGTAGTGGGGATAAATGGTGGTGGAAGAGGTGGAGATGGAGTAACTGGGGGTGGGATAGATGGTCCTACTAAAGTAACTCCACTACGGGTAGTAATAGCACTCACATTCGCTCTCAGATTGGTGACAGTGTTTGAAGGTAGAGAACTCGAAGTAGAGGGTTGAGTGGTTGGTAAGAAACTGGCCAGCATATTCTTCAAATCATTCGCTTGATTGCTGAAGGAGGATTGTATATCATTTCGAAACTCGGATCTAATGTCATTCCCTTGCTTGGTGATATCCCCTTTCAAATTGATAATTAGGCTTTGCAGATTCTTAATTTGCTCTCCTTGGGTTCTCATTAAAGCTTCAACATCTTGATTCATGGGTGGGGCTTGTTGAGCGGGTGAGTGATAAGGATTAGAAGCTCGAGGTGGGATTTGGTTGCTTCTATTGTAGTTGTTGTTGGGGTTTTGGTTTTGAGGAGAAAAACCGGGTGAAAGGTAGTTGTTGGACCGGTAACTCAGCAAATTGCGATCCCCTTGAGGTCGGGCTTGGTAATTTTCCGGTGAATAATTACCATAAGCCGCATACACGTTTTCTGAATTGCCTTGGGTAGAAGGACAATCAGTGTATGAGTGAGGACCGCCGCATGTCTCACAAGAAGGTGCTACCACTTTAACTTGTTGTTAGTTTGAAGCGATGATTAAGATATTTTTGTTCATTTCGGCCATCATGCGGGTGAATTCGGTCATATCGGGGTTTGCTGAAGTAGAGGAAACATTGACTCTCGGGTTGTTCCTTAAAGAAGCGGAGGAATCCTAATTTTTGTGATGAGTAGTCATGTTTTCAGTAAGCTCTCTACACTCCTCGGGTCTCCTTTTCATAAATGTGCCACCGGCGGCTGCATTAATCGTATCACGATCACGAAAAGTCAAACCGTTGTAGAAAGTATCAATTAAGGTCATAGGGAGCATGTTGTGGCTTGGACATCGATCGATCAAAACATTATATCTTTCCCAAGCATCAAAGAGAGATTCATCGGGTTCTTGCATGAAACCGCTGATTTGATTGCGAAGGCTCGTGACCATGGATGGTGGAAAGTAGCGCGACAAAAATCGTTGAGTCATGTCATCCCAAGTATGAATGGAATTCTTCGGGAGACGATCAAACCATTTCTCGGCGTGGTGTGATAAAGTATGTGGGAAGAGTTGAAGGCGAAGAACATCCATAGTAGCACCGGGAAACTTCATGCTTTGAGTGATAATAATGAATTTGTCGAGGTGTTTGTTGGCATCATCATCAGGCATTCCGCAGAATGGATTAGTTTGCACCTGCTGGATCATGTGATGCTTTAACGAAAACTCCGGAGCCGTGATTTGCATCAGCGCAATCGGTCCTCCTCGTCCAAACATGGTGGGTTGACAAAGCTCCTCCATTGTCCGAAGATCAGGCTGTGGAAGAACATTGTTGTTGTTATTATTGAGGTACGGTGGATTATTGTTGTTGATCACACCTGCCATAGCTAAATCTTCAGGAGTCTCGGGCTCTTAATAAGTTGAAGATCTAGTACGCATACACCTGCGAAAGCAAAAGAAAACAATACCACTGCAATAGACAATATATATACACTATAAAGATAAAAATAAAATCTTTTTGGATTTTTGAAATTTTTTTTAATTTTTATGGATTTTTAACAATATTTAATTTTTTTGGATTTTTTGAAATTTTTGAGCAAGAAAAATAACGCTCACGAATGAACGGATCCCAAAAAGCAACGCGTCTCTCACAGAAAACCGTTAATCTTTACGAAAAGAGCCGACAGCGGTGCCATTTGATACGAGGCTTTTGCCTAGTATAAAAGTTAAAGTTGTTCCAAGTCTAATCGAATTGATAACTGGTTTAAGTGCGACTCAGCTGTCTTTGGTGGAAACAAAATATTTGTCGTTGTAGTAAAATTAAAAGTGCACAAACTTTAAAGTAAAGGGGCAGGTAAATAAAATCTAAACCTAATTTAAAATAAAAGGCGAGAAATTAAAAACGTGACGAGAAATTAAAAGGCACTTAACGTAAATAACGCAAACTTAAAACTATCCTAAAGGCAAACTTAAAACGCAACTAAAACTTAAACTAAGGCAATGCTTAAAATAAATCTAAGGCAAGAAAACTTAAAGTGCAACTAAGTAAAAAGGCGGGAAAAGTAAAGCTTAAAAATTAAAACTTAAAAACAGAAACTTAAAATAACCTGAAAACAGCTTATTCGGAATAAACCTTTGTTCGGAATAATCATTCGTTTGGAATGTCACCTTCGTTCGGAATAATTCTTCTTCACTTGGAATATTTACCAAAACCCTTGATCCGGAATAAAATGTTCACCCGGAATATTACTTCATTCGGAACAATGTCTCATCCGGAGTAACTCTTTATTCGGAATAAAAGCTTCACTCGAAATAATTGATTATTCCGAATAAATGACCTTGACTCGGAATATTTACTATTCCGAATGAATGCCCTTGATCCGGAATATATGATATTCCGAATGAAGACCCTTGATTCGGAACAAACAGCTGATTCGGAATAAAGTTGCTGATCCGGAATATAGGATCTTCCGAATGAACAGCCTTGATTCGGAATGATGTCTTGATTCGGAATATTTCACTACAACTCCTTTATCCGGAATGTTCCGAATGAACCACTTGATTCGGAATATAAATTATTCCGAATAAACGACTTGATTCGGAATATATGATTGGTTCAGAATAACCAACTGATCCGGAATATGTCACTTATCCGGAATGTTTGCTTGGTTCGGAATAATCACAACACCACCTTCATTCGGAATAATCTGGGCTTTGATCCGGAATAATCCTGGGAAAAATAGTAACGAAGATCACGGGACAAGAAAGAAACAAATCTAAACAATAACTAATCAAAATCAACCAAAAGATTAAACAAGTCTAATCACAAATGATCTAATAACAATAACCTATCAATCCAAATCAACAAAACTAACAAATATAACCAAATTAATCAAAACCCACTTAATCAATTTAATAAAAACTCAATAACATGAACATAATCAAAAAACATAGAGATTAAGATCAAACAAGAAAGGTAGATAGGAGATGAACAATAAAAGTAAAGATTAACAATAATTAAAAGGGAACTTACTTGAAATTAAATGAATTTAAGGTGCAAGACAATTAAGTAAATGACATGTATTTAAATGTGCAAAAATTAAAGTGGAAAAGCTAATTGTCACACTTAGCCAACAAAATGAAATGAAATGAACTAAGACCTATTTATAGGAGGATTAGGGAGGTGCTTAGAGGAAACTTCCTCCCCTCTTTCTTCTTTCTTTAATTTGTCATTAAGTCCTTAATCTTCTTAATTCTTTGACTTTAACGACTTTGTCTCGGGATTTCTACTCTCGTCTTGTAATTTCTTCAATAAATTAGACTTGAGTTCTTCGACTTTTAGTAAACTTCCGTCTTTTGACTTTTTCTTCGATAAGTCTTCAGAATTGGTCTTGGACTTCCGTTCTTTTTGCACTCTTGATTTCTTGACTTCGTCTTTTGTCTTTTTCTTCGATAAAAGCCCGTGAATGCTCGTGTTTTCTCCCCTTTTCACATTTTCGTCCTAAATCACAACAAAAACACATACCACGCATAATTCCGACATTTACGACAATAAAGTACACGTTTTGGCTTGGTTATTATTGTAATTAAGTGGTAAAAGGATGGGTGTTTACACACCTATCAGCCACACTTATCGAGTTATCTTTGGTGATGTCAAATCTCAAGAGTACATACACCATGGTTTTCTGCCAGGGAGGTTGGTACAAATTATTTCATCCATGGAGGCGCGTGCATTACTAACACACGGCTGTCAGGGCTTCATAGCCAACATTAATGACATTATTGCCGAGTCTCCATTGATCCAAGATCAGCCTATTGTGTCAGAATTTCCTGACGGCTTTCCCGACGAACTTCCGGGCATACCACCTGTTCGTGAAGTAGAGTTTGGAATTGAGCTCATTCCAGGTGCAAAGCCAATTTCCAAGGCTCCTTATCGCATGGCTCCTATAGAGCTAAAAGAATTAAAAGATCAGCTGCAGGAGCGAGGTTTCATCCGTCCCAGTACATCGCCATGGGGTGCACCGGTACTTTTCGTGAAGAAGAAAGACGGCAGCATGCGTTTGTGTATAGAATATCATGAGCTGAACAAGATCACGATCAGGAATCGTTATCGTTTGCCGCGTATTGATGACCTATTCGATCAACTTCAGGGCGCCAAGTATTTCTACAAGATCGATCTGTGGTCCGGCTACCATCAATTACGGGTTAAAGAGCAAGATATTTCTATGATTGCTTTCCGTACATGTTTTGGGCACTACGAATTCGTAGTCATGTCATTCGGACTCACAAATGCTCCAGCAGTCTTCATGGATTTGATGAACCGTGTCTTCCATGAGTTTTTGGCCAAGCCCGTTATCGTGTTCATTGATGACGCAACTGTTTATCAAGTACTCCAAGTGTGAGTTCTGGTTAAGCAAGGTGGCATTTCTGGGCCATATGGTATCTGCAGAGGGGATCACTATGGATCCTGCAAAGGTTGAAGCTATCACCAAATGGCCAAGACCTACATCTACAACAGAGGTCAGAAGTTTTCTGGGATTATCTGGCTACTACCGCAGGTTTGTAGAGAACTTTTCATGGCTAGCCTTACCTTTGACTAAGCTGATGAGGAAAGGAGAGAAATTTGTCTGGACTGAGGAAAGAGAGAAAAGCTTTGAAGACCTTAAGCAGAAGTTAGTGACTGCACCGATTCTTACTCTCCCATTTGGTTCAGGTGGATTTCAGATCTATAGTGACGCTTCAGGAAATGGTCTAGGCTGTGTTCTCATACAACATGGGAAGGTTATTGCATACGCATCACGACAGCTGAAACCTTATGAAAAAAACTATCCTACTCACGATTTGGAGCTTGCAGCAGTTGTTTTCACATTGAAGATCTAGAGACATTATTTGTATGGTGAATCATGTGACATCTTCACAGATCATAAGAGTCTCAAGTACATCTTCACCCAGAAGGAACTGAACATGAGACATAGAAGATGGTTAGAAATGCTTAAGGATTATGACACAACCATTCAGTACCATCCTGGTAAGGCGAATGTGGTGGCAGATGCTCTAAGTAGAAGGTCGGGTATGATTGCTGGCATCTGGATTTCAAAGAAGATCATCTGTGACTTAGAGATGACTGCTATTGAGTTTTGTGTACGAGGACAACATGGTTACTGGGTGAATCTTAGAGTGGAACCAGACTTACATTCTAGGGTCAAGGAAGCTCAGAAGGACGATGGTGAGATTTGGGCTATCATTCAGAACCTTCATCAGCAGCCGGAGTTTCGTGTGGACAATGACGGCATCTTATGACAGGGCACTAGACTAGTGGTTCCTGATGACTCTACACTCAAGGAAGTTGTGCTGGATGAAGCTCATAGCTCTCCATTTACCATACATCCTGTTTCTACCAAGATGTACCACGACATTAAGCAGCATTTTTGGTGGAGTGGTATGAAGCAGGATGTTGCCACCTTCGTTTCTAAATGTATGATCTGCCAGCAGGTTAAGGTCGAACACCAGAGAGCTAATGGTTTACTACAACCATTAGATATTCAAGCATGGAAGTGAGACAAAATCTACATGGATTTTGTTACTGGTCTTCCTGTGACTTAGAGGAAGAACGACGCCATCTGGGTTATTGTTGATAGATCGACTAAATCTGCTCATTTTCTGTCGATCCGCAAGGAGCATCCGGTCAGCAAATTTGGTAGACACTTTTTAGAAGGAGATCATGAGACTGCATGGTACTTCATAGTGTGGAAACCTTGGTTTCCTCGATCTTTTAGCTACTAAGAATGACCATTGTTCATATGATTAAACGATCATAGCGGAATAGAACAACAATCATTAAACAAGGTGTTTAGGCACAATAACACATGAATTAAACAAACGGATTGCTAATTATATTAATAATCAACAATCACTAGGTGTGTATACATTGAATCCCACACCTAGTCGACACACGCTTTAGGTTTACATTGTGAATGAAAGTTATGAAAAACCTAATAACCCTTGGTTCCTTTTATAGTGTAAGGATTAGGGTTTTACAAAAGATAACTATGAATAAACATGAATATCTTCTATCTAAATAACTAATACATAATATATTCTGCATACTTATCCTAAATAGAATCTTCCAACAACGTTTGACTTTTGTTGACTTCTGTCAACGCCTGATTTGTTCTTGACAACACCTAGATTACACTTGTCAATGCTTAGACAAATGCCTTCATGTTTTCTTCGTTTTTGAGTTTCTGCCACATCAACTTTTTGACCCAACAATCTTCCCCTAGTTGATGTCGGCAAAACTCTTTGTGTATCTCTTGTAAGTTGTACATCATCTTCAAATTGCTTCCCCTCACTTGTAGCATGTATGTCTTCCCCTTTTTGTCACATCAACAGGGAAGTAAACAATGTATGCAATCTTGAAGATTCTCCAATTGTAGGCTCTATGTAATGATCTTGAAGATAAATAACTATAATATTCTTGATGTAGAAGTAGAGTAACCCAAACCTATGTTCCATATCTTGTACGATGTGATGAAGTGTGTTGCTGATACAAAAATCCTCATCCTTTGTGAGACACTAAGCACGATAATGTAACTCCTTCAAGTGATAGAAAATATGTGCATAGAGTACCATAAGAAAAATCACATATTCCTAGATCTTGTATCACTTCATCAGTAACAATGTAAGCACAAACAAGTTACCTTAAAAGTCCATGACTGGAAGTGCACGACTTTAAGATATGATAGATCACAAACTCGCGAAAATCTTCTTCAAACATCAAACTTACCATAACAATTCTTCCCCTTAGGCCAATACCTCTTCATGACAAGTCTTAATGAACCAATATCTTCATATGTAAAAGCTGTTAGCGAATAACTCTTTCACAAGGCTATCCCAATTACATAATAAACATTACTCCAATAATACTTCGCTAATTGGTGCTAACTTAGAAAAATCATTGACCCCTTTAAAAATATCCGAGCCATTAATATCAAATTGATATTCTGTATAAAAACGGAGATTCCATGTACCTTTGTGTGTAAATACCTCTTTTTGTGTGTTAAAATCATACCAATTTTCAAACAACAGCTATTCCTTTGTTGTCCAATAACCTTCACTCTCCAATATCTTAACCATATGTATTGCCAGATATCAGACAATACCTAACAACGCTTAAACAATCATTCCTCGGACAACACTTGTCAACGCTTCCTGTCAGCGTTAACTTTATTCATGTCAGCGTCGAATACATATCTGTCAGCGTCTACCTCATTCTTGTCAGCGCCTCTTTCAAATACTGACAACATTTGTGGCTAGAGACATATAATCGTAGCTAGAATAATAAAAGTATCACCTTTATCCATCCCATAAACAATCCACGAATGAAGGCCCATAAAATGTCAAAAGATCAGCCCATGTAGAACTTAAACGTGTGTAACAAGGACTTCAGTAACAAACGATAAGTAATATTCTAAAAATTTGGAAGACCAAATCCCTAAAAATCAGGAAGTAATATTTATCCTCCAAAACTTATAAATTTATAGCATATTTGCATGTGATATTTGTAATATCCTGGGACCACATACTTCGAATCCCATGAACATGTTGTTTCTTTGAGATAAATAATACTTACTTCCTTTTTGCTTAAAGCAAATGCACCATTTGAACAAAAGAATATCTTTTCCATCAATAGACCAAATTATATCCTCACGTCTGTTTAATAGGTCCATGTAACGTATTCCATGATAATAGTTTACAGTTGTCATATCTTTCAAAATAGGAAACTGTATATTGTATTCTAGCCATTAAACAAATATATCAAAAATATATTGTAAACATGACGTGAATAATATTTGTGGATCAATGAAAACACGCTACATGTTCTTATTTCATGACTTGTCGTCCAGAACACCATACAAATCAACCACCGTGAACTTTTAAGCTGCTGCAATAAACACGATCTGCTGGACCCACTCCATTAATCCCAGATCTAGTGTGTAGATAACTTTGTGCATCAAAACCCTAATTAGGGCTTAGAACACATTATTAGCTCAAATCTTACACCATTAAGCAATACAACAGCCACAAACCTCTCTTATTCAGTTTAGAATTGGTTTAGGGTTTGAAGGAAACCCTAATTCATGATTGTATGTAAACAAGAGATTTCATACCTCATTATGCTGTCAACTTCGACTCCAAATAACTTCTTCAAGATAGCTCAGATCGAAGATCCCTTCGGTGAGATCCTAGAAACAAGTGCCAAGAATCTACAGTTTAAAAATCACGATGATCCAACGGTTAATGAAGGAGAAATCGTGTTTTAAACATGGTTGTCCATAGAAAACTACATATGATAACTGCCAACTTCGACGCTTAATAACTTTTTCTTGGGGATAAAACTTGTCAATCCCTTCAGTGGATGTCTAGATATATGTGTATAGAACACACACAAGAAATTTCGTGACGATCCAACGGTCCAATAAAAAGTTATGACCTTCTGAATACTGTTGCGCACACAAAAACGCCCAGAAAAATCCTATACGAATTTTTCTTCCATCGCATAACACGAACACCTTGTTGGTCCTAGCATCACGAGCCACGAGGCTCTGATACCAACTATGGAAAACTTGGTTTCCTCGATCTTTTAGCTACTAGGAATGACCATTGTTCATATGATTAAACGATCATAGTGGAATAGAACAACAATTATTAAACAAGCTGTTTAGGCACAATAACACATGAATTAAAGAAACGAATTGCTAATTATATTAATAATCAACAATCACTAGGTGTGTATACATTAAATCCCACACCTAGTCGACACACGCTTTAGGTTTACATTGTGAATGAAAGTTATGAAAAACCTAATAACCCTTGGTTCCTTTTATAGTGTAAGGATTAGGGTTTTACAAAAGATAACTATGAATAAACCTGAATATCTTCTATCTAAATAACTAATACAGAATATATTATGCATGCTTATCCTAAATAGAAGCTTCCAACAACGTTTGACTTTTGTTGACTTCTGTCAACGCCTGATTTGTTCTTGACAATGCCGGGATTACACTTGTCAATGCTTAGACAAATGCCTTCATGTTTTCTTCGTTTTTGAGTTTCTGCCACATCAACTTTTTGACCCAACAATCAGAAATCATCTCTGACAGAGATCCCCGTTTCACATCACGTTTCTGGCAGAGTCTGTAGAAAGCTTGGGGCACCAGACTTAAGCTCAGCACTGCCTTTCATCCTCAGACCGACGGACAGTCGGAACGTACCTTTCAAACATTAGAGGACATGCTGCGGGCGTATGCTTTAGAGTGGACAGGAAGCTGGGATGATTATATCTATCTAGTGGAGTTTGCATACAACAACAGCTGGCACGCTAGCATCAAGTGTGCACCTTTTGAGATGTTGTATGAAAGAAAGTGTCGCGCCCCAATCTGCTGGGATCAGGTGGGCGAACGACTAATTGAGGGTCCAGAGATGATTAAGGTAACCACTGAGAAGGTCGATGTCGCTAAGGCGAAGATTCAGGAAGCTCGTGCTCGCCAGAAGAGCTATGCTGATAAACGTCGTAGAGATGTATCTTTCAACGTAGGTGATCACGTTTTCCTCAAGGTATCACCTGCACGAGGAGTTAAACGTTTTGCAATCAGAGGGAAGCTCAGTCCTCGCTTCATCGGACCGTTCGACATCATAGAACGCGTTGGTGAAGTGTCATATCGTTTAGCGTTATCGCCTTAGCTATCACACGTTCACAACGTGTTCCATGTGTCCTTACTCAGAGGATACAACTATCATCCAATTCATGTTGTCTAGTATCCGCTTGATCATATTCGAGAGGATCTTTCATATGTCGAGGAACCCGAGAGAGTTCTTAAGCGACAAGATCGTGTCACGTGGTGGAAGACGATCCCTTTCGTCAAAATCCTCTGGAGGGATCATCCTGAGCGGGAAGCCACTTGGGAGACGGAAGAGTCTATACGGACTTCTTACCCTCATTTCCAGTTCTGATTCGGGTATGTTTCTTTCAGTTTATGTTTTCTCCAATTCGAGGACGAATTGTTCTTTTAGAAGGGAAGAGTTGTAAAACCGCATTAAAATACCATGAACAGTAAATACACGAAAATACGAAAACTTTCCATTTATAATATATATTTCACGTGTCACGATATTAAATAACATGTACGTACGTATATATTATAAATGTGTTTACGATCACGATAATTAAATTCACGATAAATAAAACACGAACATTTATGACATATAAATTTAACTTGGAAAAACTTCGATTTCACTTGTGGGCCTTAAGGGTGCCGCGGCTAAGAGAGCAAAAAGAAAGGGAGTGGGCCTTTTGGCCTATGACCCATGTTAACTAAATAATAAGAAAAACACAGGGAGATTTTTCTCATAATTTTAGGTTACAGAAAAACAAAACCCTTGCCTCCCTTTTTCTTCTTGCCGCCGGCTATAGGTCACCACCAAGGGTGTTTGGGACGATTTTTGCTACTTGATTTTGTGTGTATGATGCGTCCGTCGTTGTTGGGTTTAGAGAACAAGTTTTAAATTTATAAACACGAATTACCGGATTGACTAAAAACGCACGAGCAAGTATAACCCTTTCGTTTTTGTATAGATTTTATGTGGTAATACAGAGATCGTTCACAGGAATTTGGAAAACCTATAATCATTCAAAAATAAAACTATAGTCGTTGAGTGTAGCAATTGGTGACAAACTAAAAACAAGTAAAATGATGAGACTGATAATAAGATTAAAAGCAACACTTGGTAAGGACTAGTTTGAGCATCCATAGTGGTATGATTGTGATGACACTTTTAACAAATATGACTATGATAATTAGATGGATAATCAAATCTATTGTTTTCAAAAGCTTCAATCCTCGTCAAGACTTTGGTTAAAGAAAACAAGCATTAGACTCAATCACTCAATTCAAGACTTAATCCAATTTCAACACATTCTATTCATGGTCGTTTCACGAAATTGCTAACACTTATAGTTATGTTCCTTGGTAATCAAATCCTGTTAAGAAACAATCAATACAAAAGATAGCCAATCATAGACAAACCGGCTATGACTTGTTGATAGAAAATAACCCTTTCGACCTATGAAATCTTCACCAACAAATTAAGTTTTGATAACAATTGTCACATGAAACATAAGTACCAATGGTTCAAAGGAAATCTTGACATTGAAATAAACATAAATCACAATCACAACCACTACTTCATACCACAAACATCATCCTACCAAGTGTAGAATGAGATTTAGCTAATCATAACAAACAATGAAATAAACTAATAGTCTTATAAGTCATAATCAAGAGTCTTACAAAGTGGAAATATGTTTCTAATTATTAGGGTAATGATCCCTAAGAGTTTCGTGATGTTAACTTTGCTTTTCGGACTCTAAAAGTGACTTTTCTTGCACCACCTTGCTCAAATCCGGGAATGGAGGTTTGGACAAGGTTGAGAGAGTTATTTTGTGGTTATGAAAGATATTATGAGATGATGTGAAGAGATATATGTTACATGACCCTAAGGGTCTTATTTATAAGCAAAATTGAAGGCATGGAGTGAATGTATGGCTTGGAGCCAAAGACAAATGCTTGGAGCCAAAGGAAGTCTAGAAAATTCTTGTATGATCTCGTGTGTTCTTCCATGAGCTTGCATGAATGTAGACACAAATTCTGCCTACACAAATGTGGGTGGCAACTTGAGTCCTGCTGGTGGAAACTTGGATGAGTTTTGCTGGTGGCGACTTTATTTCTGCTGGTGGCAACTTCATGCTGAGTGACTTGTATGCTCCTTGGAAATACTTGTTCTTGCACCCGAAATTGATCTTTAAAGGCCTGTAACTTGTACACGGGTCTTGAACTTGACTAGGATTCTTGGTACTCGTACTAATCTCCATATTTGCGTTGTTTTATACTCTATTCCTGCAATTGGATACACCAAGACTTGCAAACACAATTGGGCACAAATATGCACAAAAGTATTATAGATATAACCAATATACATGTACAAAAGTACGGATAACGCTCCCAAAAACATGTTGGATTTGGGGGTTATCAAATCCTCTTACACATAAGTTTTGCTTGCCCTCAAGTAAGAAGAAAAGAAAATTAAATCCAAAGGTACATGTATTTTATAAAAATTCAATGCAACTCTAACAAGTACAAGATAAAACTTATCGAATTAAGTTTTTAAGGTTAAAAAATTTGAGAAATAAAGTCAATACCCATAAAAATCTAGAAAGTCTTTTATTTCTAACTACACTAATAACATATGAATTGAAGCAACATGTATTTCGACTTAGCACATTGGCTAATCGATACCTTTATTTCTTCTTCTTCCTTCAACTTCATAAAATTATAGCTCATCGGCTATTTATTTGTCTTTTTGACTTTTTTTTCTTGGCTAAAACTCCTATCCATGGATCAACATACTTACAAAGTTCATGTTGTATTGACAAACATGGAACTTGCAACTTTCTCCTATTTTTTTTTATTTTTCTTCTACTATTATATGAGACTTTGACTTAGGTAAGTTTGACACAAAAATATATCTCAAATTTTCAAAAATTACCGATTGAATAATTTCTTAATTATTTATATACATTTGCTTGAAACTTATTATTTACGAGGGCAAAACGGATAAAAATTTTAAAATAGCCCAAAAAATATATGGCAATTAAGCATTTTTTTCTTGATTTCCCTACAACCCCCTCACACTTAAGTTTAACATTGTCCTCAATGTGATGAAACTGAACAAAAGTATAGGTGATGAGACTGCAATTATACATAGTCTCATCGTCCAAATCGGGCTTAAAACGCTTAAAATATCATCAAAATACCCCTATATATGCTTGTATTTGTGTCTTGTGTATTTTAGATACGGATATAGTGAAATCAACAAATGATCACGAGAATGAAGCAATAACGAACACGGGAAACGAAGTCGCACAAAGAACCGGGCCCAAGAATGGAATTTCCAAAAAAGTCCTTGAAGAATTGAAGAATGTCAAGAATGGCCCCTCAACTTGTGAAGATTGACACTTTATACCCCTCATCTATCACAAATTACTTTGGGGTCCCTAAAAGTTTGAAGAAATTCCAAGATTAGCCCTCCTATTGTAAAGAAACTACAATATTAGTCCTCATAATGAGTAGGGGTGGCAATCGAGTCGTGTTCGTGTCGACCTGTTCGGGTTCGCGGGTGGACGTGTTATTATAACCTTAACCTAAACACGACCTATTTATTAATCGTGTTAAGAAACTCAACCCAAACCCGCACCTGCATAACACGTGTTACCCGTTTTTGACCCGTTTAACCTCTTTAAATAAATGTGTCAAACGATAAATAAGGTTGATGATTGTCAATTAGACTAATTTATATGCAAAAAGAATATAAATATGTAAAAAGGATAAACATAACATACAAATAGTTATGCGATATGTGAATTATAATGCCAATTACTCTTATTAACTACATAACAAAATATATTTAATCCAAATCTAACTTAAAATTAAGGTTATATATTTATTATTAGAGGCATATATATACTTAAACGGGTTCACGTGTCGACCTGTTTAATAATTACTCAACCCAAACACGACCCATTTATTAAACGAGTTATACGGGTTGACCTATTTTTGTCCCAAACCTGTTTATCATCAACCCATACCTAGTTAACTTCGTGTCGGGTTCGTGTCATTTATCGTGTCGTGTCAAAAATTGCCATCCCTAATTGTAGAATCTTGATAACCTATGAATCTATGAAGTGGGTTGATGTTTTCTAGAGAGAGAAACTAGAGAGAGAAAGTGAGAGAAAACTATGTGTTATTTTATTAAGTGAAACTAGAAAGTGAACAACAACCAACCCCTTTCCAAGGAGGAAAGGGGTATTTATACTTCCAAGTCTTATGTGGACTTGGGCCGGCCCATGACAAGCCCATGGACCGGTTCTTACTTAACTAAATAAGTAACTATTAACTATTTGTTAACTACGAGCTATTACAACATAAATAATATTGTGGAGTGACCGATACTTCCAATATACGTAAAAACGTATTTCTAACAATCTCCCCCTAAGGGAGGTCACTCCACGTTATAAAGTTCTAAACCTAGCATACTATACTAAGTCTTCGTTCTTTAGCTCGTAGTCTTTTCTTCTTTTCTTTCTTTTGTTGTGAATATGTTGGTTTGATCTTTTAGGCTTTGGCTTGAGAGCATTGTTCTTTTGGCCTTTCACGTGCGATCTTTGCCTTCTTGTGAATTTTTGCCTCCTCGTGACTCCATGTTCCACACACTTATGTCTTTTTGTTGAATTCTCGAAAGCTTCAGAGTTTGGTACAGCGGAAGACTTTATCTTGTACTTTCTTGAATTTTTGCTGAACTTTGATGCAGAAACACATAAGCATGTGTGAACGACTTCTACAGGTACACCGCAACACCACCGTCTTCACTGGTACACAGCAACGCCACCGTCTTCAACAGGTACACAGCAACGCCACCGTCTTTAACAGGTACACAGCAACGACACGAATAAAATGGCTTTGAACATTTTGTTCTAATTCGGTAGCATTTTACCTCCGGTCGGTGAAGACCGTTGGACGATATTAGATATCGTACCCATGACGGATAGTTTCAATTAAGTAACTTCCTGACAGGATTTCGCGGGTAAACCCGTTCTCTTTATTCGACCGTCCAAAGCTGACTGCGAACATAAAGAGTGAATCACTTGGATAAATTATCCTTGTGATTTGAAGCCGTCAATTCATGAAACCTGGAACAAGTGAATTTCAATTAAGATTTTCACCATCGTTGCTTTCCAGTTGTCACGAGCTCAATTCATAAAGAATCTTGCACGTCACCTACCAAGTGCTGTTTGATGTTAACACTAGAAGGATTTCCACTCGTCACTGTGATCAATAAAGAGTCACTCTGAGTGTTCTAGCAAGATCATATGATAATGCGTAGAGGCCTGGAACGAGTTTAAGTTCAATTAAGAATTAAACCACTGTTTCTTTCCAGTTTTTCACAAGATTGGTTCTAAAAGAACCGCACGTGTAACCTACCATGAGCTTGTTTGATGTTGGCTCAAGCAGGATTTCCATCTTCATTGTAATACATGCGTATTACTCGGATGTTCTGGCAATATTACAGGAATACAGTGTAGGACTCATGAAAATCTCTTACTTTTCACAGTGTGTGAGAAAGCAAGGAATAAATGGAAAGTGTCCTAATGAGACTTTTGATGATCTCTTGGCTCTAGACTCGATTGTGCGTTTTTGATTTAGTGAGCGATGGCTGGAGAGGAGTGCCACCTTTTCAATACCAGTCTATTCGGAGTGAATAAACCAATAGATAACGTGTTGATCTCCGTGTGATTAAAACAAATACCTTTTGAGAGATATTTGAGTTAGCTGGGAAGGGTTGTGCATTGCATCACTGGGTCCATGACGTCTTTCTTCAATATCGAGAATCATTAACAAAAATGACCTCAATAGCATATGTATTGACCCGATTTCTGCCTAAAGTTGTAAGGAGGGCTTCTTTCTTTACACCCTTTATCTTTATAATTCTTTTTCATTCTTCAACCCCTTCAATGCTTACCAATACGTCATCACTAGCACCTTGTTGTGATTGTTCCAGTGCTAGCTTTAGTACTTGGTCGGCATTCAGCTACGTTCACAATCTTTCTCCAACTTTCCTAGGACTTTCTAATTCTATCTAGGGAATTGTCCTTGGGAAGATTCCATCGGCTCTGATGAATCATTGGACTAAACCTATTCCTACCACCCTTTTGTCACCACATTCGTCGTGAATTAAGCGTGTTTTGGGAAGGAATTGCCACCATGAAAAATCATTGAAAATCACATAAGGTACTTGTGATATTGAAATCAAAAGTTTCGTACCTTAGGTGTTTTTGATCATCAAAAACGCTCCCCCTTAACACGTGCTTTACACATATTAAGTTGGATAATCGTTAAGTCTTTTTCATCTTTTAGCCAAGTATCATTTAAATCTCCTTAATCCCATTTTCTCCCCTTATCCAAAATGTTAACCATTAATATTTGGGATATTGAATGGATTAACCGATCTTTGGGTAAAAATGAAATCGATGTTTGGCCATAGAACATGTTCATGCCCCCCCTTAAGTTAATAAGGGATAGTTGTAGTGCTTTAGTATGATATATTTCGAAAGATTTAGAATCTCGTGAGAAATTCTTGAGAAATTATCATACTTTAACACTACATCAAGCCGTACAAGCACAATATTCACAAATATACATATTCACAATTGAAAACCAATATAAAGTGGACCTGAAATGTACGACCCATTAGATGGATCGTTGCAGTAACTTGTGGTGCACTCCATATGGTCTTCCACCAACGAATCTTTCTAAACTCCTCATCAATCTACGTTCACGGAGCTTTTGATCAATCTTCTTGATCACATACTTCGCCATCTGCCGATAACCCTGATGCCAATCTTCAGTCATCTCTGGTAAAGTCCCACCCGAATTGAGATGATCCAACTTTCCTCTGACGTAGATGAGAGTCCCATCACTGTACTTATATAGCTCACCCACCCTCATAAACTTCATTAACCCTCAACTATTCAAGTAGAAAATCCCACAATTCGGAACAGAAATGCCGGTATAGGGACATCTGTTGACATGTTGAGGTAACACTTGATTCACTGGACGGGTTAGGTTAAGCTTCCTTTGGTAACTTTCGACTCCCAACTGAAGATCTTCAACTCGTTTCTTGATAACAACGCTTCGTGTGAACATACGAAGTGCTGTATTCAAGGCAATGAGGTCTTCACGAGGAATATGTGTGAGTTGATCACGGGTCATCAGAAGCAACATATCTTCGATATCCTCAAGGCGAATGATAGAAAAATCTCCCTGCTGGATTTTGTATTCTCTGTCATCCTCCCTTTTCAAACGAATCTCCGTCACATGATAATAGCCATTCTTGGCTTCAGTTTTCAGCCCTAAAATACTAGAGATGCGGATATCGGATCTAACGTTGCTTCCAACATTGACTAGGCAGCAACCCCTGTACGCCCTTCGGACTCTTTCGTCCCAATGAGATGCACCTATAACAGCATACATATCATAATTACGAGTTACCTTTGGGACCCAGAGTCGGTTTACCTTTTCCTCGATCCAGGGTATTGTCCCCCAGTTGGCAGCTTTCAGCAAGGTCAAGGAGGTTGCGTACTTTGATGAACCCTTCAGAAGATACTCAAGATCATAGGTGACGAAGAAGTCGAGAGCAATCTGATTATCTTGAGTAGGATCAAGTAGAGGTGGAGCTCTTTCTGATTCATGAAGACCTGGCCGTTGAACGGTATTTAGAGCTTTCAGGATCTCATCAGCATAGTACTCGAACTCCATTCGGGTTAACCGGGTTTTGGCACGAATTCTCTTATCCTTCATCGCTCTCTTCACCAACGACGGAGTAACCGAAGTCTTATACTCATGAGCAAGAAATGCACACAAGTCAATCGGACTACGGATACGGAGATATAGAACATCTCTGTCAGCGTCCGTGATTGGATCATATTGAGCTGCTGCCGTGATCCAAGCTTGTGGCGGTGCAGTCTCGTCAATCTCCAACGTGTCTGCCCAGTCTCGTGTGCTTGACTCAGGAACAGTAGATTGTTGTTCTTGTTGTAGAGGAGTAGAAACGCGAACATCTGCTGGTTCGGATTCAGGCATCTCGGCGGTGTCATGAACGGGTGAATGTTGTGCAGCTTCAGGTTCAGTTACTGATTCTGCAATCACAGGAGCAAAAACAACAGGACTAACAGGGTTAGTGGTAACAGGTATAGATACAGCAATAGAAGTACCAGGAACCGATGACGCTGTAGTAGCATTCACATCGTGGCGCCACTTAGATCGTCTTGATTCCGTTGATGTTGATTTTTCCTTCTGCGCTGCATCTTTCTTGGACTTGGTTCCAGACTTAGCAGGTTTCTTTGAGCTGGCAACCTTATCCCCCTCTTTAGGCTGTTTACCCCCATCATCATCCCCATCGCTATCCTCGTTGCTCCCCCTAGCACTCTCCTCATTCCCATCACCACCATCATCGCCATCATCATCATCATCATCATCATCCTCATCATCATCATCATCCTTTTCCTCTTCTTCTCCTTCTTCTTCCTCTTCTTCTTCACCAGTACCCTCTTCCTGTTCACTATCATCTTTGTCCTCCTCGGGTAGAATGTGATAAGGTACCACACTTCCAAACGTTTTGAATAACCTATCATCCTCTATGATAGCGTCATTCAGGGATTTGTAAAGAGCCCGTTGAATCCTAGATTTATCAAACGATCCAAGTTCCCTCATTCGAGCTTTCAGGATCTTCTTTAATTCAAAATCCGTCAAGTCATAGGCAATTTTGTAGGCGGATTCCGAAGGATTGGATGACTTGATCATCAAGTTATCAGCTGCTAGTGTCTTCAACTCATCACGCAGTTTAGGCATAATGGATTCAATGGATTCTTGCACTCTCTCTTCAACAGAAGCTTCAAGTGCTTCTTTTTTCTCCTTGTATTTATCCCTCATCGCTTGAAGTCTAGTGATACGTGCAGCATGCTTATCAGCCTCAACCTGCTTAACCTGAGCTAGTTCTTCTGCATGAGCTTTTCGCGTCAATTCCATATCTGCAGCGAACTTAGCAAGCATCTCTTCTTGGGCTTTCCTAGATGCTTCTTCACTTTGAACTCGTCTATGTAGCTCTTGGCGAAGTTCATCCATTTCTCTTTTGTGATTATCCGTATGTTTATCCAACATTTCGGCCATCACCAATACAGCCATTGTAGATGTTGCAGAGCTGCTCTGGGTTGATTGAAGAGGCTCGGTTGTGACCACGGTACTAAGGATGGGAGTTATTGGTGGTGGAAGGAATGGTGTTGAAGCCGGTCTGGTTGGTAAGGGTTGTATTGGTGGAGGTTGAGTTGCTAAAGGTTGAGTTACTAACGGTTGAGTAGACACCATGATAGTAGGAGCACCGGACTCCTTTTCAACACTTGCTGAAACCGGGATGGATGTCTCCTTCGAAGTAGAATACCTTTCAGGTGACCCAAACTCATCAATATCCTCTGACTCCTCGTACTCTTCTTCAATATTTACCCTTGCACCTGAACCACTACCGCCAGTATCTTTCCTACTCCTTTGAATAGCTATCTTCATCATTTTTCTCTCCGCCTTGTCAAGAGTAGGATCAACAACATCTTCTTCGTCACGTAGAGCTAACTCATCAGCCTTACCCTTTCCCTTCTTAACCTCAGTCTTATTCTTCTTGGTTTCGGGTTTAGGTAAAGCAGCTGGTTGCTTGCGTTTACCTTTACTCTTGACTGTAGTAGACGAGTCTTCTCCAGTCTGAAGGCTTGCTTTCAGCTTCTTGATCTCTATCAGCAGTAGCTTGTAATCAGCAGAGCCTTTGATTTTATCCGTCAGAAGATAATCGGGAATAGGACTAGGAATCACACCACCAGATGGTCCTTCATGCCTTAGATCCACAGTATCATCATCTTCTTCAGTGTGATGCCGACTTGCTGCATGCCTATCAATAGTACCATCATTCTTCATAAAATAATTAATGATAAGCTTGATAAACCGAGGATAAGGAAAGAAATTTGTCTTCAGCTTCTTGTTTTGGAAGAGTTGGAAGGTGAATTCTTCCCACAAAAATAACGCATAATCTGCATTTGCGCCTTTATACATTCCATGGAAGATGTTCATAATAGGACTGCGCAAAGCATCATGCCCACTTGTTTTCGGTGTAAGGCATCTACTGAGAATACCCAACATTGCTCTCCAAGGTTGTCCTACTTTAGCAGTGGTAAACTCAGACGCAACTCGTATGTCAGGACATCCAAGAGCCTCGAACATCTCCATGAGTTCATCTTTAGTAGGATCCCTCGAAAATGACATGCCTTTGGGTGTATCCCGTATACCAAAAATCTTACGGAAGTCTGAAACTGTGAGCGTCTGCTGCTTGTTGTCGATGGTGAAGGTGATCTTGTTTGAAGTACTCTCCTTGGTAGCCCAGAACTCATACATGTAATCATAAGGTACCGAGGCAGTACTCCTAAGGGCGTTCTTGAAATGAGAGTGATCAAGGATTGCTATGGCGACTTTAAACCATGGTGAGTGGATTTTGAGACTTGCTTCAGCCGGTAATTGTTTGGTATGAACTTGAGGGTTCGTGCTTTAGCAATAGCTGTTGCTCTAGAGTCTTGGATAGCTTGTACTGTTGGATTAGTCATTGTATCTGCTTAAGATAAGACATGAAAGGTTGATGCACAAAAATATATAGATATGTATCATTATTACTTCTAAGCATAACACATTTCATAACATAATTCAACAAGTACTTATAGCAGGCAAATACTATCAATCAAACAACTCTTCATCCGGAACTTTCCTTCATTCGGAACTCTTCATTCGGAAGTTCTTCATTCCGAACTTCTTCATTCAGAAGTTCTTCATTCGGAACTTCTTCATTCGGAACTTCTTCATTCGGAAGTCCTTCATTCGGAACTTCTTCATTCGGAACTTCTTCATTCGGAACTTCTTCATTCGGAAGTCCTTCATTTGGAACTTCTTCATTCGGAAGTCCTTCATTCGGAACTTCTTCATTCGGAAGTCCTTCATTCGGAACTTCTTCATTCGGAAGTCCTTCATTCGGAACTTCTTCATTCGGAAGTCCTTCATTCGGAACTTCTTCATTCGGAAGTCCTTCATTCGGAACTTCTTCATTCGGAAGTCCTTCATTCGGAACTTCTTCATTCGGAAGTCCTTCATTCGGAACTTCTTCATTCGGAAGTCCTTCATTCGGAACTTCTTTATTCGGAAGTCCTTCATTCGGAACTTCTTCATTCGGAAGTCCTTCATTCGGAACTTCTTCATTCGGAAGTCCTTCATTCGGAACTTCTTCATTCGGAAGTCCTTCATTCGGAACTTCTTTCATTCGGAAGTCCTTCATTCGGAACTTCCTTCATTCGGAAGTTCGTTCGGAACATTCCTTCATTCGGAAGTTTTTCAGAAAATTCCTTCATTCGGAAGTTTTGTTCAAAACTTCCTTCATTCGGAAGTTATTATCCATGTTCATTCGGAACTTCAAAACACAGCCTATTGATGATTTAATCTATGCGCGTTTGTGAGTTCTAAGGCAAACTAAGGCAACACATCATAATCTAATGATATTCCGAGCATAACCCACCTATAACCCTATTAAATTAATGCTTAATTAGACACAAACCCTAAATTGGACTTAATCTAATTAAACGAATCATTTAACAGAATTAAGAGATGATTTAGGCTATTTAGAGATTAAAGATTGATGTTGTACCTTGTTTATTCGAATGAAATGGATTGGAAGATTAAAATCGAAAGTTTTGAAAGATTGTGTGTGTGTTTAATGGCGGCAAGATGAAAGAAACAGTGAAGAAGAATAGTAAGGGGGCGGGGGGTTTTGTTTGACTAGGTCAAGTTTTAGCAACTTTCACACATTGTCACTTTTTAACCCTACATTTTTTACTCCTTTTCCCTTTTAGGTTTAAAACTTTTCATTTTTTCCTTGACCATTGTTAAACTTAGCCACTATTACACAACCTAGCAATCGCAACCTATTTGTAAATCTCCAAAATCTAAAGCAAGTCCTATCACATTGAACGAGCCCAAGTCTTTTTCTAAAGCAATACCACTCATTTACCATTTAGCCATTAATTTTCCACAATCACTTTTGAAAAGATCGATTTAATGACGAAGATGATTTTAATATTTTCTCCCCCTTAAACGATGACCCGTTTTCTATTTAAAGAGCTGTAGTCATTGTTTAAAGAGTCAAATATTGATGAAAGCATTTCCAATTGTTATCTTGAAAAAGATTGATTCGTGGTGTCAATAAGATTTCTCTTATTTTAACAAACTAATGCACTGAGACGTACACTAATTCGTGATAGACCAAATTATAAAGTAAACTTGATCCCTTTGCATGATTTGACTTGTAAATCATGCCCGAGAAAATTAATTCCCGTTGTGAGCCAACGTTTTCCAAAGAAATACGTGACTTTAATATGAAAACCGGGTTGCAGTCTGAAATAACTACAAGCCATAATGGGCATGTTTTAAAAATGTACAACTTTTATACGGACTCTATTTATGGCGCCGTGTCGATATTGATCGACATTTCTAAGGCCGTAAATATTACCGTACTAAAAGACATGCCCGTTTTAAAAACGAAAAATATTTTTGGTTTTTCTTGATTTTATATTTTTTATGATTTTTGTAGGTTTTATATTTTTTTATGGTTTTTCTTGGTTTTATATTTTTGTATTTTTCTTTTTGGGTATATATATTTACGATAATATACATGATCACGAACAAAGGATACTCTGAATAGTTTACCACCACTATTCAGCTGATTCTTCTGCCAACTCTTTGAGAGTCGCTGGAGTGAATGATTTCATGCCAAGCTTGTCGATCAAAAACTCGATTCGTCCTCGATCTAAGGCTTTGGTGAACATATCCGCCAGCTGATACTCAATAGTGACAAAATACAACTCGATCACTCCGTTCTCCACCTGCTCTTTAATGAAATGGTAGCGAATTTCTATGTGCTTGGCCCGGGAGTGTTGAACATAGTTGCAGCAAAGGGCAATGGTGCTCTTGTTGTCACAATACATCAGGATTTTGCTAAATCCCAAACCGTAGTCAGTTAATTGTGATCTCATCCAAAGGACTTGAGCAAAACAACCGGACATGGGGATGTATTCAGCCTGCGTGCTAGAAATTGCAGCGCTTTTCTGCCTTTTTGAAGACCAACTGATCAATCTATCTCCAAGGAGTTGCACAGATCCAGAAGTGCTATGCCTCATGTCTTGACATCCAGCATGATCTGCATCTGCGTATGATATTAAAGCAATAGAGGAATCTTTCGGATACCATAGACCACGATGAAGTGTTCCTTTTAGATACCGAAAGATCCTTTTCACAACATGTAGGTGCTTTTCGGTAGGCCGAGCCTGATACCGGGCACACATGCATACAGCAAATTGCAAATCAGGCCTGCTAGCAGTCAGATAGAGAAGGGTGCCGATCATCCCATGGTAAAGTTTTGGATCGACAATAGTCCCATTCCTATCTTCATCTAACTTGGATTTCTCCACCATTGGAGTGTCCACGGGGTCACAATTATCAAAGTTATATTTCTTTAAAGATTCTAGAGCATATTTTGATTGATTAATAAAGATGCCTCTGGGATTTTGAGAAATCTGTAATCCTAAGAAAAATGAGATTTTTCCCATCATTGACATCTGAAAGCGTGTGGACATTATCTTCTCAAATCGATTTGACAATTCTATGTTAGTGGCAGCGAATATTATATCATCAACATAAATTTGTACCAGAATCATGTCGTTGCCTTCCTTGAGAGTGAATAGAGTGGGGTCCACCTTTCCTTTGGAGAAGCCTTCCGAGATGAGGTATGTTGAAAGGAGATCGTACCACGCGCGTGGAGCTTGTTTCAACCCATAGAGAGCCTTCTTAAGCTTGTACACATGATTAGGAAACTCCGTGCTAACGAACCCATCCGGCTGACGAACATAGACCTCTTCCCTTAGTTCACCGTTCAAAAATGCCGTCTTCACATCCATTTGATAGACGATCATATTCATATGAGCAACATACGCAAGGAATAGTCTAATAGCCTCCAATCTTGCCACAGGAGCAAAAGATTCTTCAAAGTCTATACCCAAGGCTTGTTTATATCCTCTAGCGACCAATCTAGCCTTATTCTTCAATACTGCACCCATCTCATCGAGTTTAACCTTATAAACCCATAACAAAGTAAGGATGTTAACCTTGTCAGGGAGAGGAACCAATTCCCATACTTCAAGTCGTTGGAATTCATTTAGTTCCTCCTGCATGGCTTCAATCCAAGATGATTGAGTCATAGCCTACTGCCAATTTTTAGGTTCAACTTCAGAGAGAAATGCATCAAAGTAGCAATAGAGTGCACTCTCTTGTAATTGATGGCGTGTAGAGACTGGTCGATCTAGATCTCCAATGACATTCCTAATTGGGTGATCTTTTGTCCATTTGGTGCTATGATTTTCAATCCTAGGTGGTCTGGAGTGAACAATATAAGGAGCTTCTTCTGAGGTAGACGCGGCTGAAGGGTTTTCAAGGAACGGTATACCAAAGAAAGGAAGCTCTTTTAAGTGAGCATATTCCAAATCGTGATCAGTAGAATCCTCTTCCACATCATTAGGCACAAGTAGGGGTGATGATTCAGGTGTAGTTTGAGAATCACTTTGTAAAGGTGCATCCGGTTCAATGTTAATTGAAGATGCATTAGATAAAGGTTCATTAGCAGGAGCAACAACTTCAGGGATTGGAGCTATCACTACAGGTGCTGGAACTTCATCTGTCGGGGGATCGAAGAATTCATCAAACAACGGTTGAAACAGTTTATCCCACTCGGGCCTTGTTGGTGGTAAAAATGATGTAGAAGTAGGATTATTGGGAACTAATCCGTAACTAATAGCACCGGTTCCCATCTCATGAAGCGCGGATTCAGAGCTGTGTTGCTCAAAAGCCATCGCTGTCAGCTCATCGAAATCTGCGTCCATAGTTTCTACAATCTTGCCAAGACGACGGTTGTAAATTCGGTATGCTTTCTTGGACGGTGAGTAACCAATGAAAATACCTATATCGGCTTTCGGTTGAAGCTTGCCTACGTTCTCACTATTAATATTTGGATAACAAAGAGCACCAAACACATGAAAAAATGAAACATCGGGTTTACGGTCATGTAGAAGCTCATAAGGTGTTTTTCCATGGCGTTTCCGAATGATAGAACGGTTTTGGGTGAAACATGCAGTAGATATAGCTTCTGCCCACAAGAACAATGGAGCGTTCGCATAAATTAGCATAGTCCTAGCAGCTTCCATAAGCGTACGATTCCGTCTTTCAACGACACCGTTTTGTTGTGGAGTGCGTGTAGCGGATGTTTCATGTGAGATACTAACTCCTTTATAGTAATCACGATGAGTCTGGTTAACGAACTCTGTTCCATTGTCTGTACGAATACGGCGGACAGTAGTATTCAAACGTACCTGAATGAATTTCAGAAAAGTGATGATAGCCTTCGGTGCTTCATCCTTTGTACGTAGAAATCTTACCCATGTAAACCTGGAGAAATCATCCACAATAACCAGAATGAATTTCTTACCGCTCACACTTTCAGTTCTCATTGGCCCACAAAGATCCATATGCAAAAGATGAAGTTTTTCTTGATTGGTGTCTTCAGCTTTGGGCTTGTAAGATTTCTTGGTACTTTTCCCCCTTGAACACGCGGAACATAAATGATCCTTGTGAAATTTAAGCTTTGGAAGACCACGAACTAATTCGTTTTTAGCCAGATGATTAATAGCATCAAAGTTGAGATGAGATAATCTGCGATGCCATAACCAAGACTTGGTCTTAGATGCTTTAGAGAGAAGACATACTGGAGAGGCGGCCATCATGTCTTGTAGGGACAACGTATAAAGATTTGCACCACGAGAACCCTTCAACAAATCTTTTCCTTCCAAGTTGCGGATGAAACATGTATGTTGTCGAAAAGCAACCTCTAGGTTGGAATCACAAAACTGTCCTACTAAAAATAAATTATGACCAAAACCTTCTACATAGTATACCCTTGAAATCGTAACGTTTCCAATCTGATATTCACCATACCCCATTATCTTTGCTATATGATCATTCCCGAATTTAACCGTACCAAGAAACTTGCTGACGAAATTTCGGAGCATCGAGCGATCTCCGGTCAATGCTTTGAACAACCGGAGTCCAAATACCAAAGGATGATTTGGACCACCTGAAAATATCACCACACGAAGACAATGTAGAGGTATCGGAATCTGAATGTTCCTTGTTATTAGCAGGTACAGATTTAATAATCTTAGATTTGCTAACTTTAGGTTTCTTAGATTTCCTAGCCTTCTTCTTCCTAGTTGGTGGTGTAGATTCTAGTTGGCTTAAATCCTGTGGTATTTCTTCACTGATAGGCACTATAGTGGGAGCTGACCTAATTAAAGGGCGCTGTTTCCATACTTGAGTGCGAGTGTTCCTAACTAAAGGACGCTCAGACCTAACCTCAATGGATGCATTCCTATTTAAAGGGCACATTTTTCCATCTAATGTAAAGGTCCTACCAGTGGGACGCCATTGCCAGCCAACTTGGGCACGAGTTCTACCTCATGGCTTCCATTCAAGACCATTCCTAATGGCATTCATTTCATTCACATGATCAATAAGACACAAATCATGACGTTGGGAAAACATACATTCATTACAATTCCAACAATTCAAATTAGAATTCACGAATGGTTTAGGCTTCTGCACAGGCGCAGAGCTTTTAGTCTTAACATGATTCTTTTTATTTAAAACTGAACTAACATTCCTATGGTGAGCTACTACTTTCTTCTTTTTGGCACTACTAGTGGAGGGCTTGATCTTATCTTTCTTGAGTGGCGATCCTTTAGCCTTAGTAGTCTCTTTTAATCCTGTAGAAGGCAAAGTAGGAACATTAGCAACAGATTTTAAAGGTGCCTTACTTGATTGTGTCAGTGACGGTTTTGCTCCTGGAGTCTTATTGAATGGAGTTACAGCAATGGGCCTATTAGTAAGTAGTGCAGAGCCTGGTTTACCTATGTATTGCAAATATGCTAAGCAATATTGAACTCGCTTAATATATTCATGAGCCGAATAATAATAGCTACTTGAGGGATCTAAGGCATAAAGATCGTCTAAAATATCCCTAACAAGATCTACATGCTTAATGGCATTCCTCATATAATCATCGTAGGTAACCGGGTTTCTCTTGTGAAGCGGGTTCTTATAAAGCACTACTGACTTGGTTGTTGGAGCACTAGTGGACGGTGCAGAATCGGTAGCAAAGTTATCAACAGCTTCTTGTCGGGTGAGAAGAAGTGTCTCCTTTAACTCGGCTAAAACCATGTTTTTGTCAATGAGCAGGATGTTTAAGTCAGAGATTTCCTCACATTTTTGGTTCAATTGTTCAACATAAAATTGTTGTTGTGCCGCATTAAAAGCGAAGCGTTCTTCTAGTGAACCATAAAGTTTGGACATTCCCTGTCTTGCACGATCCATCTCCCCTAGAATAGACGAAAGTCTAATTTCTAAGGCCTGGTTTTTAGACTCTGCAGCCTCTAGTTCCAATTTTAGTGTTTCATTTGATGACACATCTCTCTTCAATCTCATAATCTCTTCCTCTAATGCCTTAACAATTGCAATCATCTTGTCACTCGTCTCAACACCGTTTTCACAACCATTTGATATCAAAAGATCCTCATTTTGAGTTTGTTGTTTTAATTCTAAAGATATACAATGTTGTTCTAGTTGATTAAAGCGTTTTGAAAGTAAATTGTAAGAATCTTGTAGCTTTAAAAACTCAGCGTTAGATTCGTGACAAGAATGATTATCTACCTCATTTACAGTATCAGCAACATTTACAGAGAGATCACAAACATCATCACAAATATTCACAGCATCACAATTAATCATAGCGGATGTAAGCTCATTCGAATAATTAACATTTACAGTAGTAAGCACATCACACGAGATTACTGCAGACAAGAATCGGTCATATTCGGTTAAAATATTTTCTTTTTCAATTAGTTGTAGTTCGTAAGCGGTGTCCATTTCATAAAACACTTTTTGAACTTCACCAATTTCAAACACAAGATTTTCCCTAAGAGATGCAAAACTTCCTTTTAGACTTTCGACAAACGGATTGATCTCATTTTTAAACACCTCGTTCATGTGTTCGAAAGCCCATTATCCGGCGTTTAGGCCATTTGAAGTCGTACATTCCAAAATGACCTTGTCAAAATTAGTAAAGTATTGATTAATCTCTTGCAAGTTTAACCATACAGTGCTAACAGGTGGAAGATCCTTTGGAATCTCCTTAGGACCTTCTATATTGACAAGTGTAGGAAATGTACTAGGGTTTTCTTCCTCTAACATGTAGGTTGGTGCTGTGATGAGATCTTTGTCCATATGGAAGCGAATTCTAAAATCCGTTTTTGCAAGCTCCTTATTCATTTTAAAATAATCACACTCGGGATATTTTGCAGAATTGTATGACCGATCCTCATCAACTAGATCCTTACTTGTTCGATCATCAAAAAAACCAATCGGGTCTAAGGCCAATCCTAATTGAGTTGCATTATAAAGTCTTGGACTATGTCTTAAAGCTTGTTTTGCATACCTTGGGTTAGGGGGAAGGCCTTTTTGACGTGATAAGTTAAATTCTCTAAACGAAGCATCAAATAAGTGCACTAGTTGAGAAGCAGCGTATTGTCTTAAAAGCAAATAATCTAGACTTCTAATCTTATTAGTAGCATTAATCTCCATTTCATTCTTCTTAGACTCGAGTGATTCAAAATCCGTTTGAAGTTTTTGAAAATTAGTGACCACTAACTCCTTTTCTTTAAGTTCATTAGACAGATTTGCTCTTAAGTTTTCAATTTCTTGCAAGTGACCCATTTGTTTGTTTCGAAAGTGATCGTATTCGGGATTTGTTAGAACACTAGACGAAGGCACTAATTCCAAAGTTTGAACTTTCTCGTTGCTTAAGGCAAGCTCATCAGACAAATTCTTATTCTTAGCTAGGGTTTCTAAGAGTGCAGCATTCATTTGGCTAAGTAATGTAGCAGGAACCATGACCAAATCTTCTTGAGCAGGAGTAGGCGTATGCGAAATGGCTCCCGGTTGTGATTCACTCAAAGTCTGGGGACTCACATTGATATTGCTATCATTGATTGTCTCCTCATTTGAAAGACTCACCACCGAAGATTCATTCGAATCAGCACTCTCTTGCACAACTTGATGTGGTTGAATACTAGCATCAGTGGTATTATCGGTGGTATTAATAAGTACCTCAGATCTCTTTTTTGGCCCTAAGCTGGAGATAGTTGCCATGAGAGCAGCCTTTGCAGATTGAAATTCATCACAGTCTGAGTCATACGCATCGAGATCATCTGCTTGGTATGCTGCATTCTGTGTGGTGATAGTGTCTTGTTCATCAATCCCTGGATCAGCAAGAAATGCAAGCTCCTCTTCATCAAGTTCCCTTCCTTGTGCCTGAGCATTCACCAGATAGATCTTTTCTGCAAACCATTGACCATCCCTTCTCCTCTTGGGTTTCTTGCAATCCCTGGACATGTGTCCTTCTTCCTTGCAGTTGTAGCATGTAATCATTCTCAATTTGCCTGTGGAATAATCTGTGGAGCAGGATTGACCATTGGAGCAGGATTGACCGTGCGAGCATTGGTAGTTGATGTGGTAGGTCTCCCCTGATATGGTTGAATAGGTTGAACCATTACCTTACCATTCTCAATAGTAGCTTGTTGGCGAGAATTGGATGAATTCCTCAACTGATTGTTGGTAGGAGCTGATCCCCTAAATCCTCGTTTGCTTAAAGTCCTTGTGAGATAAGCAGACATAGTGGTTAACACTTCAACTGGGTCAGCTCCTTGTTTGAATACAGGAATGGGGACTTCCTCATCATCACAATACATTGCTTGGTCTTGTAAAGCTGCATAATCACTAGAAGGAATACTCATTTGATCAGGGTAGCTTGTTGGATATGCTGCATTCTCTTGATAAGAAGAATATGAAGATTGAGCATAAGGTGCAATACTTGCTGGGTGATGTTGTGAAGCATAGTGTGGTGAAGGTGCATTGAACCGATATTGTTGCTGATGTGAGGTGGGTGGTTGTGGTAGAATCGAGTATTGGGGAAAGGTTGGTGTCATGTAAGGTGATGGATGATAGGCTTGATGTCCCAAGATATAAGGAGTGTTGTTGTGAGACAAGCTTGGTTGATTCGCCATCAAAGCTAATGAGTCAGGGTACATACCTCGAGGCGAACGGTGCATGATCACATGTTTCTCATGCTGCTGAAGGAAAGCATAGAGTTGATCCAAATTGCACTTATGCAAATCCCTGGTTAACTTAACATCGGTAATATACTCACCCCATTCAGCTTGAGGTAAAGTATTCAAGAATTTGGTGTTAACCTAGAATGGAGCAATCACGAGATTGTATACATTCAGATCATTCATGAGAGTGGTGAATCTGAAGTAATAATCGTGAAGCGTTTCCCCTGGGTTGTACGTGAATCTATCAAACAGATCATACAACTGACATTCCCTTTCCTGTTTGGTAAGAGACGTACCTTGTAGCAACACCTTAAGACGTTCCCATAAATCCTTTACCACCGTATACTGACTTACCATCCGATAGATGTCATGTGGAAGAGCTTGGAGAATGGTTTGAAGAGCCTTTTCGTCTGAATCTGCAACAAGTTGTTGAGCTGGTGTGAGTTCTTCAAATTCTCTTGGTCGAGTCACATTGTTAACCACGATGGTACCATAGTCAAGTGGACCATTTAAAATTGACTTAACCATAAGCCTCCCATAAACCGGTTTTCCCTTAAGGTAAGACATCATCCGGCCTTGCCATGCTTCAAAAACTTCTTTGATGAGCATTGGCGGGCGATTATCCGTTCCCGTAATGACGGAAATATCCGTAAGTGATGTCATCTGAGGCATTACTGAATTCGGATTCATTTTGTTCACTTCAAAGAGACAAAGATTATCGGTTGATCGAGCAGTGAAGTAAAGCTTGTGAATTGTGTTGAGTTTTTGTTGTAAGAAACCAAGATTAAATCCTCTAAAAAAATCGTCGAAAAAACAAGTAAAATAACCCTTGATTCGGAACTTTTTGTTGATTCGGAAGTGTTGATTCGGAAGATTTTGGCTTGGAATACCTTGATTCGGAACTTTTGGTTCGAAAGTCTTGATCCGGAACTTTCCCTTGATCCGGAACTTTTCCCTTGATCCGGAACTTTCCCTTGATCCGGAACTTTCTCCTTGATCCGGAACTTTTGGTTCGGAACTTCCTTGATCCGGAACTTTCCTTGATCCGGAACTTTTGGTTCGGAACTTCCTTGATCCGGAACTTTTGTTGATCCGGAACTTTTCGTTCGGAACTTTTGGTTCGGAACTTTTGTTGATCCGGAACTTTGGTTGATCCGGAACTTTTTGGTTCGGAACTTTGGTTGATCCGGAACTTTTTGGTTCGGAACTTTTGCTGGGTAATCAGAAGGTTGTTACGGATGAACAGTCGATCAAAAATGGTGATTTAAACCCAGATTTTTTACCAAATAACCCAAAAAGTTTTGTGATTTCTACAATAATAAGTAAAAACTAGTACTTATCTACTAATCCCAATCACAAAAACACCAAAAACTCCAATAATCAAGATGATCTTCTTAAAGAACACTAATACAATCAAAAACTAAAAGATAACACAAATCATTACCTTAAATCACCCCATAGCTCTTGATACCAAATGTAGAATCTTGATAACCTATGAATCTATGAAGTGGGTTGATGTTTTCTAGAGAGAGAAACTAGAGAGAGAAAGTGAGAGAAAACTATGTGTTATTTTATTAAGTGAAACTAGAAAGTGAACAACAACCAACCCCTTTCCAAGGAGGAAAGGGGTATTTATACTTCCAAGTCTTATGTGGACTTGGGCCGGTCCATGACAAGCCCATGGACCGGTTCTTACTTAACTAAATAAGTAACTATTAACTATTTGTTAACTACGAGCTATTACAACATAAATAATATTGTGGAGTGACCGATACTTCCAATATACGTAAAAAACGTATTTCTAACACTAATAATGAGTTTGTTAAACAAAAGGACTATAGGCATAATTGCATAGGGCTGGATGGTGCAAATGGAATGGACTTAACATGCAAAGCTGATAAAGGAAATGGTTGACGGGGGGGGGGGGGGGGGGACCAATTCTGCCATATAGCCAAACCTACTTAACCAACAAACCATTAAATACCCAACAAAACCACCCATTAACCCATTTAACCCCAACCCACCAGTCACATAACACCACGTCATCACTGCCCACCCATTTACCCAATTACGTAGCCCATATCCCCCAAACCCAAACCCAGTTGTATTTATAAAACAGGTCAAATAGTCAAACCCCACATTTTCCCACTAAACACTTTTTTTAAAATCTTTAATCCTAAAACCGGATTAAACTCTCACTGTAGCACCTTCATCCTAACCTAAACCCTAATCCTCTAATTACCCCAAAACCAAGGGGTTTTCCTCTAATCATTTCCAGATCCCTAATTGGTGCCCACCTAAACTAAACCCAACCATAAAAACAAACCCACATGGGTTGTGGCCCCTCCCCATGACTTCCCCTACCCCGTCACTTTCTTCCCATTTTCAAAACTCGACAAGATCAACAGTCCTTATTCATTCCTTAACCCCCACACCATATTGGACGTTTGAGATCACTTACTAATAGCTGGACATCACAAGAATTTGGCAGGCATCACATGAGGACATTTGACCATTTTTCTCAATTTCAAAAATCCAAGGGCAAGATTGGAAAAGCATTATTAGGGTTTCCTTTATTCTAGAATCTTCAGTAGTAGTATATAAGGAGCATACAATGTTGTGTATAACCCTTGTTCCAGATTTTGTAAATTTTGATTTTTAGCAATGAAAATGAAAAAGTTATCAATTTGCACAATCTGAGTTCCAACTTCCTGTTTTAAGTTTTATTATATTTCTTGTTTGAGAAATAGTTTAGAGTTACAAGTTTTTCATTTTTATCAAAAGATTTAAAAAAATCCGTTTTTGGAATATTTTGGCAAGGTTGCAAAACATTGAAACCAGTTTTGATTTGAAGTGAAAGTGGATCTTCAAAACTGGTCTACTGATTTTGATAAGTTTGGCCAAGAGTTTCCAAGTTTCTGTTTGGTTCCGTTGGATTGAAAGATTTTCAGTTTAAAGAAGAAAAATTCATTTTCTTTACCAGCTTATAAGGAATAAGCTGGCTTAATCAATAAGCCAGCTTTATAATCTTATAAGTTGTCATCCAGGTCACTTTTCTTTCTTTTCCTTGTTGGTTTTAACAGGTATACGAATTATGCATATTGGATGATTGAGGTTCTAGAAGTTCATCATCATCATCTTGCCATACCAACAGCTTCTCTTCTAAATCTATAAGCTCAAGCCCCTGCTTGATGGAGAAGGCTTAAGCTGGCCTTTGTGAGGCTTGGATGTAAGCCCACCAGGTAAAATCTTGCACTCTCTATGTTGGGTCAAAAAGTTGATGTGGCAGAAACTCAAAAATGAAGAAAACATGAAGTTATTGTCTAAGCGTTGTCAAGAGTTAATCAAGCATTGACAAGAGTTAATTAGGCGTTGATGGCTCAAGCATTGTCGTGTGCAATCCAAGCATTGTCACATGCAATTCAAGCATTGACAAAACGTAGACAAAAGAAGCTTATGGAAGCTTCTATTTAGATAAACATGCAAAAGATATTCTGCATAAGTTTATTTAAATAGAAGATTTACTTGTTTATTCATCATTATCTCTTGTAAACCCTAATCCTTACACTATAAAAGGAACCAAGGGTCATAGGTTTTATTCATTCAATTCATTCACAATGTAAACCTAAAGTGTGTGTCGACTAGACGTGGGATTCAATGTATACACGTCTAGTGATTGTTGATTATTAATATAATTAGCAATCCATGTGTTTTAATTCATGTTATTGTGCCTAAACACCTTGTTAATGGTTGTTGTTCTAATTCCGCTTTGATTTGTTAATCATATGAACAATGATCATTCCTAGTAGCTTAAAAGATCCGGAAACCAAGGTTTTCACAATTGGTACCAGAGCCTCGTCGCTCGTGATGCTAGGACCAACAAGGTGTTCGTAATATGGAGAAGAAAAGAAAAATTCGTATCGAGTTTTTCTCGACGTTTTTGTGTGCGCAGCAGTATTCAGAAGGTCATAACTTTTGATTGAACCGTTGGATCGTCACGAAATTTTATATGTGTGTTCTACATACATAGATCTAAACATCCACCGGAGGGATTGTCGAGTTTTATCCCCAGGCAAAAGTTATTAAGCGTCGAAGTTGGCTGATGGTTGATTTTCAGTTTTCTGCTTTTACATAAAATCATGAACTAGGGTTCCTCAAACCCTAGATCTACTTAAAAGCAGGAAGAATTGCAGTTTGTGGTTGTTGTGGTTCAAGATAAAAGGTTAATCTACAAACCCTAAGTTAGGGTTTTGATGCTTAACTTTCTAAACCCTAGATCTGTTTTAAAAAAACTGAAGCAAGAAGTTAATTCATCATGGCTGTGATATTAGGGTTTAAGGTAAAACCCTAGATTCGTCTTCACGTGCTGTTTCACAAAGTATACATCGTCTTATGCTAAAGATTGATGCTGATTGGACGAGAATCATGGAATTATGATTAGAGCTTTGTGCATGATGAAAATCGCATAATGAATTCTATATATTATTGCTTCGATTGTGACTTCTGGGGTTTGAAGATGTCAACAAGAAAGATACAAGACGTGATCCCATGGGTGCTATTCCACTGTATTACCGTAAGCCTTCAATTCTCATTGGTTGAGAAAGATTGCATTCACACGGCCTAAGAATACATACGCATATCTGCATTACTGAGTTTGATACTCTACATGCTAGTCCATGGTAAATTTGAGTCGCTTGATTCTGATTGGAGGAAAAAGTTTGTGTTCACACGGTTCTTGGATTATGATTGGTCTAAATCTTTTGTGTTCACACGGTTTGGCATGGATGGTTTGTAAATTTGGACGTCGATCACTATTGGCTAAAATATCACGTGATGTTCAGAAACAAAAGAGAATGTTTACACGTGATGTCAAGCAGCAAAGATAATTGTTTCGGATTCATTAATGCTACACGTAAGGTTGGTTGTGATATTATGTGATAATATTCTATTTGCATGAATGTAACCTGTGTGTTCACACGAAGAATGCAAAAGATATGGAATACGCCACTTTTGGATGTGAGATGACGTCAGCAAGTGTATAGACGCTGATAAGAATGGACGCTGACAGGATTTAAGGTTGGCGCTGACGTTTGTAATTGAGGCGCTGACAAAGAGGATTTTGACGCTGACAGAATAAGTCAACGCTGATAGGTTGACAGTGTCGTCCGATATATGAACTTCAACGCTGATAGGTATTGACTGATATCGGACAATACAACTGCCAAAGATGTTGGATAAAAGGTGATATTGGACAACACAAGGTTTGCTGCTGTTTGAGAAAATTGGTACGTTTTGAGCACACAAAAAGGAGGATTATACACACAAAGGTACATGGAATCTCCGTTTTAATATAGAATATCATGTTGATATTTATGGCTCGGATCTTTTTAAAAGGAATTAATGATCTTAAAGCGAGTTAGCACAATTTATGATGTAATGAAAGTCATTATGAAGAGGTGTTAGCTTAAGGGGAAGAATTCTTATGGTAAGTTTGATGATTGAAGAAGATTTTCGCGAGTTTGTGTTCTATCATATCTTAAAGTCATGGACTTCCAGCCACTGACTTTAAAGGTAACTTGTCCGTGCTTTACATGGTTGGTGATGAAGACTTGTCATAACACTTGAAGGAGTTACATTATCGTGCTCAGTGTCTCACATAGGATGAGAATATTGACAAGGGATCGAGGTCTACTTATAATTGGTCTGATATAAGTTCTTAGTCACATGGATAGTACAAGACATGGAATACAAGGTTGGGTTATTCTACTTCTACATCAAAAATATTATATTAATTGTTCTTCAAGATCATTACATAGAGCCTACTTCTAGAGAATCTTCAACATTGCATACATTGTTTACTTCCTTGTTGATGTGACAAAAAGGGGAAGAAAATACATGCTACACTTGAGGGGAAGCAATTTGAAGATCATGTATAACTTGCAAGAGATACACATAGAAGTTTTGCCACCATCAACTAGGGGAAGATTGTTGGGTCAAAAAGTTGATGTGGCAGAAACTCAAAAATGAAGAAAACGTGAAGTTATTGTCTAAGCGTTGTCAAGAGTTAATCAAGCGTTGACAAGAGTTAATTAGGCGTTGATGGCTCAAGCATTGTCGTGTGCAATCCAAGCATTGTCACATGCAATTCAAGCATTGACAAAACGTAGACAAAAGAAGCTTATGGAAGCTTCTATTTAGATAAACATGCAAAAGATATTCTGCATAAGTTTATTTAAATAGAAGATTTACTTGTTTATTCATCATTATCTCTTGTAAACCTTAATCCTTACACTATAAAAGGAACCAAGGGTCATAGGTTTTATTCATTTAATTCATTCACAATGTAAACCTAAAGTGTGTGTCGACTAGACGTGGGATTCAATGTATACACGTCTAGTGATTGTTGATTATTAATATAATTAGCAATCCATGTGTTTTAATTCATGTTATTGTGCCTAAACACCTTGTTAATGGTTGTTGTTCTAATTCCGCTTTGATTTGTTAATCATATGAACAATGATCATTCCTAGTAGCTTAAAAGATCCGGAAACCAAGGTTTCCACACTCTATACTTGCTTGGAGGTTTTTAGAGTTATGATGATTTTTAGGATTAAGCTGTTAGGATGTTAGATCAAATGTATAATATTGCCTATTTGTTGATTTTAAACATGATAAGATAGATTTGAATGGAGTTGATGCAAGTTATAATGTAATCACTTGTTTTAATTGCCTTTTCTGTTTTTAAGGGAGTGTTTGGATCTAGGTTTATAAATCAGTTTGTGAGATGCATTTGGTTTGAAATCCGTTTAAATACACCTATTTTATTAGCTTTGTGTTATATCAGTATAGTGAGTTGGATTTGGTACATTTTTGAAAGAGGTGCATGCTAAGTTTTTGGCAAAACTAGTCTAAAATCCATAATCTTAAAATCCAGTAGGGTTTTGATGATTTTAGACCACCACCCTTTGTAATTTGTTAGATTTAGCTGGCCTCTAGGTTTGAGAGCTGATTTGGGGAAGCTAGTGAGTGAATTGAGTGAGTTTTGGTCAACCAAAACTCACCAAATTGCACAATACACCATCAAAAGCCCACCAGCCCTCCCTTTGGTGTTATAGTAACTACATAGGGGCTTTTGAGCTTGATTTTTGTGAGTGACTTGTTGTTTTTAGCTTTTTCTTAACTCCCCACAACCCAACTGGTTGTGGGGGTGCCTTTGTTTGCCCACAAAACTAAGTAACAAGCAAGATACAAGCACAAAAGTGCCCAGTTCGTTTTTTTTACTGAAAGTAGTGGGAACCAAGTTCCCACTGATAGTACAAAACTTGGTACTGCTGAGCTAACAAACAAAAAGAACCCACATGTCACTTTCAGAATCTGACTTTTTTGTCTTTAGTGGTCAAATTTAGGAGTTTGAACTTGATTTTAATTTTGTTATTTTTCTTATTTTATTTTTGATTTTTTTGTTTAATTTATTTTTTAGTTACTGTTCATTTTCCATTGTTTAGATTTAATTGCATTTTAAATTAGTTTTTAATTACTGTTTTTGTCTTTTAGTGCCAAAAGTATATATTTTTCAGTTTTGAAAATTTTCTTAGATTAAGAAAAAGCTTTAAAGATTTTTAGTTAAAAAATATTTTATTGTTCACTTTTTTTTATCAATTTTTAGATTTAATTTAAGTTTAAATAGGTTTAATTAAAATCTGTTTTGTCTTTTAGTGAAAAATATTTAATTTTTCAAACTTTTTCATTTTTCTATTGTTCATTAGTATAATTTAGGATTTTTAAAATAGTCAAATTATTTTTAGCATTATTTTATTATTTTTAATCATTATTTTAGTTTAAAAATAGTTTTTAGTGTTTTAAAAATAGAAAAATAGTTTTGAAAATTTAGGAAAAATATTTTTTAGTCTTTAAATAACATAAGTGAGTTATTTGCTCAATAAAATAATATTTTGGGCTTTTTCTTAATTATATTTAATTTTTGGTCTTTAATTAGCATTAAAAATTGAATATTTAATTAATAAAAGGTTTTAAAATTTATTTATTGGATTTTTATGCTTATTTATATTATTTTAGACTTAGTTTTAAGTTTTAATTAATCTTTAGGTATATTTTTTTAAAATTTTCACGTTTTACGTATTTACGTTCGCGTTTTACGTCTCTCGTTGTAGTTTAATCATAGTTGTAGCTCGTCTTTAATTCTTCTTTCTTAAACCAAAAACGTCACTAACCCAAACTCTTGATGTTATATAATTGGCATCTAATTCACACACCTCCTTCGAGAACGAACCCGCATTTATTCGATTCGTCGGTTTTCCTAAATCGTCGAGTTTAATACTTGCCCATTATACGCTCTTTTTCCTAAAAGACGTATTTCTACGACCATCAAAATGGCGCCGCTTCCGGGGAGGTGTTTTTAGTGTGCCATTATTAGTATCGTGTTTGTGTGAGTAGTGCGTTTTTGCTTTTCAAATTTTGGAAAGCGTGAATATCGTACATACTCATTTTTGTTATTTTTCCTTATTATATTATAGTATCCAAATAAATCCTGTTTAGTTTTCTAAACTAAACACACAACAATCATTTTACTATATTGTAGATATCCCATTATTTTTTTCGTTTTTCTTTGTGAATATATTACTATATTGTACTTACGTAGAACAATAAATATACAAGTACTCCAAAAGCGTGAAAACGCAACCTTGATTCGGGATTTCATCACTCGATCATTGTATTCGAATCCAAAGCAAAAGTTTAAAGGCAAAATAGATAAATACTTTCGTGAGGCTTAATTTCAATTAACACAAACTATAAGGTGGGTATAAGGCGGTTGTATTTCACGACCTAAGGAAACAAGGCTCTTAAGTGCTTAGCGCCGCCTCGTTTCCCCCGCTTGCTTGTGCGTGTTTTGAGAAAAAGGGCTAATCGAGGGTTTGCCAACCAAAGTATTATCTACGTATATATATTTGCTTGTTTTCAAGATTAAACCCTCTTGAACGTTTTGGTGTTCCACCAACGTTCTAAAGTCATCGAAGGCGTTCACTTCACGTGATCGTTTTCATTCCTTGAGGCTCCTTTAATCGAGAAAGTCGATTCGAGGAGAGATTTGTAGATTTGAGTCTACGTAATACAACAAAAATCCAAAAAAATTAAAAAACAATCAAAAATCAAAAATATTCTTCTTACCCTTATCCATTAGTTATATTTCTAACCCTCTAGTGTTTAATTCTTGTAACACCATTCTCGTGGCATCATGTCGAATAATGGTGGATATTATTCGTGTCCATATTGTGGAGGCCCTCCCGATGGTGCCAATTGTTTTTATTGTGAGGTTATTGGAGGTCGAGGGGGTTATATCTATAACTCTGCTCCACGTGATGATGGTAACAATTTTCAATCTTACGACCAAGGTCACCCATCGTCTTCGTTTTATTCGTCGTATGATCCGTCTTCTAATTGCAATGATGAGTCTATTCATAATGCCTTTAATGATTTTGTGAGACGAAATAATGAGAAATTAACGATGGTGGAAGAACAAATGACAAGCCTTAAGGAAACTTGTAATAAACGAATGGCAACCCAAAGGGAAACTTTCAAAAAAATGGAAAACGATTATGATACCCTTTTTGAAGAGCAACAACGTTTGTATGACCAAAGTCAAGAGATGTGGAAGGGATACGTGGATAAAATTAAGGAAAATCATGCTAATGAGAAAGATAAAATTCTTTTAATAGTCGAGGGCTTAATGGAAAAATTCAATTCTTTGTCAAGTGACACCAATCCTAATTCCGAGGGAGAGGTTAAAGCCTTATCGATTCCTAAGACTTGTACGTCTCGTATTGATCTATATCTCTCGAATTTTAGAGTGGTGCTACCTTCGTCGTCTTGCAAAAATGTAGAGAAAACAAAAACGTCATCTAACGAAGTTTTGAAAAATGTTTTTGAAAATAAACCAAAGGAAAAACTCGTAGGATACTTAAGAACGTTGAATCTTGTACCTTCTAAACCTAATTTTTCTAATGAGGATGAAATTATTGAGGATTTTCTAAATCAATATACACTTAATTGTGACGAAGAAATTCCATTAAATGATTTTGAAAAAGAAAAATGTGAAAAGGTTTTAAAGGAAATCGTTGAACCCTAGTTTTTACAAGATGAGCATAAATTAATTCCGAAGGGACATGTTAGTAGTTTTGCTAAAATGTTCGAGAACCCACGTTCGATCCCTTCGAAGGAAAAAGTTGAAACCGTCAAGGCAAAATCGTCAAGAGACGATCCTTTTACTCCTAATCCCACACCGAGTGAGATTTTGGATTTATCATGTGAGAAGTCCGCCGATGGCCTTGCTCACATCGATACGTTTTTCGATGTCGAGGTCGAAACGACAAAGGCAAAATCTTCAATCGAAGATCATTCTTTTCCTAGTTTCACGACGGTTGAAGCTAGCGACTCGATTATCGACAATTTTATTGATCAACCTCTTCCACGAAGAAGAAAAGACATTTTTGATCCCGATGGCGATTTTTCCGAGATCAAACGTATTCTTGATGATCCGCCTTCGATTTTCGAGTTTGATGAGGACCGTTGCGTTAGTCCGGAGGGGGATGTTTTATTAGTCGATTCACGTTTTAAAAATTCAAATCCTCCTCCCGCCTTCAAGATAAATGTGAAAATTTTAAGTGTGCCTAGAATTGTTTTGGAAACACCAAATATTTTCAACTGAATCAACTTGGGTTTTCGTAACAAAGAGCTAAAAAATGAAAAAGGGAATGATTTTAAAATTGATTTTAAAGATTTTCCAAAGATAACTCCGTCATCACCTCGCTTAATTGAGCTTGCTACAAACGCGTCTACTTCTTTTGACGACGTTTTGTGTGGATCTAGTGTGGGGGAAGCCCCATTTGTTTCCTCACACTTCTCCACCGAGGACGAGATTTTTGACCCCGGTATCACGTTTAAGATAAAATCTCGGTCTTTTACCGAAGTAGTCACTAGAAGATCCTTCTACACTTACGGTATGAGTTTACCTCGAGTAACTCGATTTGTTTGCCCACCCAATTTCCCACCCTTCTCTTCTCATTCTATTTTCTTGTGTCCCTTTGGGACGATGATGTTGAAAGTCGTGTTGTTTCGTTTATCATCCGAAAACGAAGATACGATCTTTGATCCCGGTATAAAGGCTTTGCCTTTATTATCGGTTGCTTTTGGGCCTTGATTACATGTAAGCCCCACAAAAAATGACCGAACCATGATTATCCCTAAATGATCACATTTATGGGGATTTGAGTCGAGCTTTTGACTCGGTTATAAAAAACAAGGTGCCTCGTGGGGGAGACCCATGCTTATCCATGTACATATTATTGCTTTCTAATTAGTTTAATGTGAGGGGATTTGTGCCCTTCCAACCTTTGTTCCGTGGTTGTTCGTGATTGTAATTCATTAGGTACATCGACATCATTGAAGCCTCTCGTGTTCGTTTTACGTAGAACTCGAGCTTCGATCGTTGCCTTTGGAGATTCCAATATCCGATGATATCCTTTTATGTTATAACGTTTATCTTATTAGCATAATTCATAAACGGCTTTTAGGTTATTCGTTTTACCCTTTCCATGCTCGAGATTAAGCATTCGACTACGTCTCTAGTATGGCGGTGTTTCACACCTAGACTCGAAACATTGAGGACAATGTTTAGTTTTAGTATGGGGGGTGAGTAGATACTTCACCTTGCTTACGTCAACACGCAATCCAATATTTCATCTTTTTGTTATCGTTTTATGCAAAATAAGGCTAAAAATGGCAATATTTTAAATTTTTTCTCATTTTTCATAAGAGCTTAAGACACGAATGTAGGTTTTCCGATGGTGAGAATAAGAGTAAACTTTGACTCGACCGTGCGTGTTGAGCACTTAGCTACGATTCCTTAACTTTTTAGGCTAAGTCTCTTAAATGAGGACGAGAAATGATAGAGTTATTTATAAGTCTCGTAATCATTCACGATCTCATGTGTAGTAATTATCAGCTTATTCTCCCCACGCTTTTGATAATAAATTGTTAATAAATATTAATTTAGCGGTTTAGTCACTATTGTTGGTTTCTAATTTGTTTTAGTAGCTTCCATGTAATTAAATTGGGAAAACATTAAGGTATCACCAGCGTCACGGTTTTAAAGTATTGGCACCCGAATAATCGAAAGTTTCACCCAATAATAAGATTTCAAGTGCTCAATTAAATTAAGCAAAAATTTGAAGCTCACAAGGCCGAAAAATCTATGCCCAAATTGAAAGTGAATCAAGCCTTAATCTTTGAAGCTTTAAAGATCTAAAATTTGCTTTAGCGTGAGGATATACGTCTGTGGCTAATAAAACCACCGATGAGGCGGATAATAAAAGGCAAGGCAAGACCGAAGTCATAATAAAAGCTTCATGGCGAAGTTGAATAAAAGATGGAGGTAAACCTATGATAATAAGGCCCTTCCGTTAGGGGGCGTATAAAAGTCTTGGTAATAAGTCTCATGTTCAAAACCGTTATAAAACCGTGTTTATCGACCCTTCTTGTTGACTTAATATTTTGACATCGTTGTCTATTAGGGTGAATTATTAATTCGATGATTATGGTTACACCGTTAAAACTCTATTTTTAGAATTAATCTCTATTCACGCATAAGTCAATGATGTATCCTCATGATCATTAAGACAAAATAAAGTATAAGAGATACCAAGTAGGAATAAGGGAGTTTAGGTTCATAGTTAACACTCATGAGAAGTGATCGTGTTGCTAACTTATAATAACAATGATCTCGTTGCACGCTTAGCATGGAATTGGGTGAAAATCAAGGACGACGACATTATTTCTAACGAAGCATACACGTGTTCTTGTTCTATGATCCCAAAAGTCACTTAATCGTGATGAAAACAATACATTATGTCTAAAACACGTGTAGTAGTTTATTTAAGTTTATGTCTTCAATAAATGACATCATAAAATGAATTTTGGAAGTGCTACGATACTTAATTCTAGCATTGCGTGGGGACACGGCAATGGTTTAGTATGGGGGAGTGATGAGACTGCAATTATACATAGTCTCATCGTCCAAATCGGGCTTAAAACGCTTAAAATTTCATCAAAATACCCCTATATATGCTTGTATTTGTGTCTTGTGTATTTAGGTACGGATATCGTGAAATCAACAAATGATCACAAGAATGAAGCAATAACGAACACGGGAAACGAAGTCGCACAAAGAACCGGGCCCAAGAATGAAATTTCCAAAAAAGTCCTTGAAGAATTGAAGAATGTCAAGAATGGCCCCTCAACTTATGAAGATTGACACTTTATACCCCTCATCTATCACAAATTACTTTGGGGTCCCTAAAAGTTTGAAGAAATTCCAAGATTAGCCCTCTTATTGTGAAGAAACTACAATATTAGTCCTCATAATGAGTTTGTTAAACAAAAGGACTATAGGCATAATTGCATAGGGATGGATGGTGCAAATGGAATGGACTTAACATGCAAAGCTGATAAAGGAAATGGTTGACGGGGGGGACCAATTCTGCCATATAGCCAAACCTACTTAACCAACAAACCATTAAATACCCAACAAAACCACCCATTAACCCATTTAACCCCAACCCACCAGTCACATAACACCACGTCATCACTGCCCACCCATTTAGCCAATTACCCAACCCATATCCCCCAAACCCAAACCCAGTTTTATTTATAAAACAGGTCAAATAGTCAAACCCCACATTTTCCCACTAAACAGTTTTTTTTAAAATCCTTAATCCTAAAACCAGATTAAACTCTCACTGTAGAACCTTCATCCTAACCTAAACCCTAATCCTCTAATTACCCCAAAACCAAGGGGTTTTCCACTAATCATTTCCAGATCCCTAATTGGTGCCCACCTAAACTAAACCCAACCATAAAAACAAACCCACATGGGTTGTGGCCCCTCCCCATGACTTCCCATGTCCCGTCACTTTCTTCCTTATTTTCAAAACTCGACAAGATCAACGGTCCTTATTCATTCCTTAATCCCCACACTATATTGGACGTTTGAGATCACTTACTAACAGCTAGACATCACAAGAACTTGGCAGGCATCACATGAGGACATATGACCATTTTTCTAAATTTCAAAAATCCAAGGGCAAGATTGGAAAAGCATTATTAGGGTTTCCTTTATTCTAGAATCTTCAGTAGTAGTATATAAGGAGCATACAATGTTGTGTATAGCCCTTGTTCCAGATTTTGTAAATTTTGATTTTTAGCAATGAAAATGAAAAAGTTATCAATTTGCACAATCTGAGTTCCAACTTCCTGTTTTAAGTTTTATTATATTTCTTGTTTGAGAAATAGTTTAGAGTTACAAGTTTTTCATTTTTATCAAAAGATTTCAAAAAAAAAAATCCGTTTTTGGAAAATTTTGGCAAGGTTGCAAAACCTTGAAACCAGTTTTGATTTGAAGTGAAAGTGGATCTTCAAAACTGGTCTACTGATTTTGATAAGTTTGGCCAAGAGTTTCCAAGTTTCTGTTTGGTTCCATTGGATTGAAAGATTTTCAGTTTAAAGAAGAAAAATTCATTTTCTTTACCAGCTTATAAGGAATAAGCTGGCTTAATCAATAAGCCAGCTTTATAATCTTATAAGTTGTCATCCAGGTCACTTTTCTTTCTTTTCCTTGTTGGTTTTAACAGGTATACGAATTATGCATATTGGATGATTGAGGTTCTAGAAGTTCATCATCATCATCTTGCCATACCAACAGCGTCTCTTCTAAATCCATAAGATCAAGCCCCTGCTTGATGGAGAAGGCTTAAGCTGGCCTTTGTGAGGCTTGGATGTAAGCCCACCAGGTAAAATCTTGCACTCTCTATACTTGCTTGGAGGTTTTTAGAGTTATGATGATTTTTAGGATTAAGCTGTTAGGATGTTAGATCAAATGTATAATATTGCCTATTTGTTGATTTTAAACATGATAAGATAGATTTGAATGGAGTTGATGCAAGTTATAGTGTAATCACTTGTTTTAATTGCCTTTTCTGTTTTTAAGGAAGTGTTTGGAACTAGGTTTACAAATCAGTTTGTGAGATGCATTTGGTTTGAAATCAGTTTAAATACACCCATTTTATTAGCTTTGTGTTATATCAGTATAGTGAGTTGGATTTGGTACATTTTTGAAAGAGGTGCATGCTAAGTTTTTGGCAAAACTAGTCTAAAATCCATAATCTTAAAATTCAGTAGGGTTTTGATGATTTTAGACGACCACCTTTGTAATTTGTTAGATTTAGCTGGCCTCTAGGTTTGAGAGCTGATTTGGGGAAGCTAGTGAGTGAATTGAGTGAGTTTTGGTCAACCAAAACTCACCAAATTGCACAATACACCAGCAAAAACCCACCAGCCCTCCCTTTGGTGTTACAGTAACTGGATAGGGGATTTTGAGCTTGATTTCTGTGAGTGACTTGTTCTTTTTAGCTTTTTCTTGACTCCCCACAACCCAACTGGTTGTGGGGGTGCCTTTGTTTGCCCACAAAACCAAGTAACAAGCAAGATACAAGCACAAAAGTGCCCAATTCGTTTTTTTATTGAAAGCAGTGGGAACCAAGTTCCCACTGACAGTACAAAACTTGGTACTGCTGAGCTAACAGACAAAAAGAACCCACATGTCACTTTCAGAATCTGACTTTTTTGTCTTTAGTGGTCAAATTTAGGAGTTTGAACTTGATTTTAATTTTGTTATTTTTCTTATTTTATTTTTGATTTTTCTGTTTAATTTATTTTTCAGTTATTGTTCATTTTCCATTTTTAGATTTAATTGCATTTTAAATTAGTTTTTTAATTACTGTTTTTGTCTTTTAGTGCCAAAAGTGTATATTTTTTAGTTTTGAAAATTTTCTTAGATTAAGAAAAAGATTTTAAGATTTTTAGTTAAAAAATATTTTACTGTTCACTTTTTTTATCAATTTGTAGATTTAATTTAAGTTTAAATAGGTTTAATTAAAATCTGTTTTGTCTTTTAGTGAAAAATATTTATTTTTTCAAACTTTTTCATTTTTCTACTGTTCATTAGTATAATTTAAGATTTTTAAAATAGTCAAATTATTTTTAGCATTATTTTATTATTTTTAATCATTATTTTAGTTTAAAAATAGTTTTTAGTGTTTTAAAAATAGAAAAATAGTTTTGAAAATTTAGGAAAAATACTTTTTAGTCTTTAAATAATATAATTGAGTTATTTGTTCAATAAAATAAAATTTTGGGCTTTTTCTTAATTATATTGAATTTTTGGGCTTTAATTAGTATTAAAAATTGAATATTTAATTAATAAAAGGTTTTAAAATTTATTTATTGGATTTTTATGCTTATTTATATTATTTTAGACTTAGTTTTAAGTTTTAATTATTTTTTAGGTATAATTTTTTAAAATTTTCACGTTTAACGTATTTACGTTCGCTTTTTACGTCTCTCGTTGTAGTTTAATCATAGTTGTAGCTCGTCTTTAATTCTTCTTTCTTAAACCAAAAACGTCACTAACCCAAACTCTTGATTTTATATAATTGGCATCTAATTCACACACCTCCTTCGAGAACGAACCCGCATTTATTCGATTCGTCGGTTTTCCTAAATCGTCGAGTTTAATACTTGCCCATTATACGCTCTTTTTCCTAAAAGACGTATTTCTACAACCATCAATAGGGAATAAGAGAAAAACCAGAATCACGGGCATACCGTATCATACAAGAGTCTTGTCTTTGCCTTCAACTTGCAGTACCTATAAAAAAGATAAAACACACAAAAATACGAAAACACTCTATTTTTTGTTTTTATAGGTTTTTACAAAAGCGACACATGCTACACCCCCTCACACTTAAGCAAAACATTGGTTGAATATTGTGGGGTGGAAGCATGAATTTATTTTAAAAAGGAAAATCACACTTAAATTTTTTTAAAAAACACACGGGGTGCCTCCCGAGAAGCGCTTATTTTATTATTAAGTCGTCAGCCTGACTCGTACTTCTTTTTATTTTTTATCGAGCGGAAAATGTTCACTCCAATCATCATGGTATAGTTTAATAGGGTGTCCATTAACAATGAAGCTTCCTCCATTCTTGTCATACAAATCAACATAATCGGACGGGTATCTATGTTTTACTATAAAAGGACCGTACCTTTTTTTGTTTAAGCTTTGGAGCTTTGAATTTATATCGAATATTAAACAAGAGAACTTTGTCTCCTTTCTTGAATTCTTTTCGGATTCGAAGTTTCTTGTCATGATAAGCTTTGGTACGTGCTTTGTATAATTTGGAATTCGCATAAGCTTGGAGTCTTAATTCATCGAGTTCAGGCAATTGCAAGAATTGGTTTTATCCAGCGATTTTGAGAGCGGGATTACAGCTTCTCAATGCCTAATAAGCACGGTGCTCAATTTCGAAGGGCAAGTGACACGTTTTACCGTACAATAAACGATAAGGTGTTGTGCCAATTGGTGTCTTATAAGTTGTTCGTAATGCCCATAGAGCGTCGTCAAGTTTTCTTGACCAACTGGAAGGATTGTTCTTAACCGTTTTTCGAGTATTCGTTTTAAGGCTCTGTTGGTATTCAACTTGTCCACTCGTTTGTGCCATAACGCTTTAAGATTTTCTCCATTTGTTTGTTACAAAAATGAGAACCTCGATCGCTAATTAAAGCTTTCGGTATTCCATAACGAGAGAAAAGTTTTTTTAGAAAATTTATTACGGCTTGTGAATCGTTCGTAGTTAAAGCTTCGGCTTCAGCCCATTCGGACACGTAATCAATAGCGACTAAGATATATTCGAACTTATGGGATTTGGGAAAGGGTCCCATGAAATCAATTCCCTATACGTCAAATATTTCGCTAACTTGGATGCTATTTTGAGGCATCTCATCTCTTCGTGAGAGGCTACCAGTAAGTTGGCAAGCATAACAATTTTCGAATAGAGTATGAGCCTCTTTAAAAATTGTTGGCCAATAGAAACCAGCATCAAATACTTTTTTCACGGTGGTGGAAGGACCATAATGTCCCCAAGTAGGGCCATGATGACATTCATCAAGGATCTTTCTTGTTTCTGCACCATAAACACATCTCCTAATCATGCCATCGGGGCATACCTTGAAAAGTTAGGGATCTTCCTAGAAATAGTGTTTTAGGTCAGAAAAGAATTTACATCGTTGGTGATAGGTTAAACCTTTTCTTAGATTTACTCCAACGAGGTAATTTTCAAAATATGCAAACCATGGAGATTCGTCCGTAGATATTTGCATAAGAGTTTCATCGGGAAAATAGTCATTGATATCTTTGTCCCTTTCCATGTTTGGATTTTCATGTCACGATAAATGATCGGCTGTGACGTTTTCAGCTCCTTTCTTATTTTGAATTTCGATGTCAAATTCTTGGAGTAGTAAAATCCATCTAATAAGACGTGGTTTAGCATCTTGTTTAGAGAATAGGCATTTCAACACGGATTGATCGGTGAATACAATCGTTTTCGACAACACGAGATAGGATCGAAATTTGTCAAAAGCAAAAACTACGGCAAGTAGTTCTTTCTCGGTGATCGTGTAGTTGAGCTGCGCGCTATTTAGAGTTTTGCTCGCAAAATGTATAGGACGGAAATGTTCTCCTTCGTGTTGTCCTAATACGGCTCCTACAACAAAATCGCTTGCATCACACATAAGTTCAAACGGCCGCGACCAATCCGGTGAAAGCATGATCGGTGCATTCGTTAACTTGTCTTTAAGCTTTTCAAATGCCTTTATGAATTCTTCGTTGAAATCAAAGACTATGTATTTTTCAAGGAGTTTCGTCATCGATCTAGCGATTTTGGAAAAGTCTTTTATGAATCGGCGGTAGAATCCCGCATGACCTAGAAAACTTCTAATGACTTTAACATTACTGGGTGGTGGTAATTAAGATATCACTTCGATCTTGGCCTTGTCTACTTCCAATCCGGCTCCGGAGACTTTGTGTCCAAGCACAATTCCTTTAGTCACCATAAAGTGACATTTCTCCCAATTGAGCACGAGATGAGCTTGTTTGCATCGGATGAGCATGTGCTCTAGATTAAAAAGGCAAGACTCGAATGAGTTTCCAAAGACTGAGAAATCATCCATGAAAACATACATGGATACTTCGATCATGTCTTGAAAGATCGCGATCATACACCTTTGAAAAGTCGCAGGTGCATTGCAAACACCAAAAGGCATACGCCTATAAGCAAACGTTCCAAAAGGACACGTAAAAGTGGTCTTGTCTTGATCGGATGGTTCGATAGGTATTTGGAAATATCAGGAAAAGCCATCGAGAAAACAAAAAGAATTTGTTCCCCGCTAGTCTTTCCAACAGTTGGTCCATGAATGGTAGAGGAAAATGATCTTTTCGTGTGGCATCATTTAATTTGCGGTAATCAATACATACACGCCAACCGGTAAGGGTTCTTGTAGGAACAAGCTCGTTATGTTCGTTAGTCACAATAGTCATTCCTCCTTTCTTAGGAACGCAGTCATTCCTCCGAAGGATCGAACTTATAAGTCATAATCAAGAGTCTTACAAAGTGTAAATATGTTGCTAATGATTAGGATAATGATCCCTAAGAGTTTCGTGATGTTAACTTTGTTTTTCGGACTCGAAAGTGACTTTTCTTGCACCACCTTGCTCAAATCCAGGAATGGAGGTTTGGACAAGGTTGAGAGAGTTATTTTTTGGTTATGAAAGATATTATGAGATGATGTGAAGAGATATATGTTATATGACCCTAAGGGTCTTATTTATAAGCAAAATTGAAGGCATGGAGTGAATGCATAGCTTGGAGCCAAAGACAAATGCTTGGAGCCAAAGGAAGTCTAGAAATTTCTTGTATGATCTTGTGTGTTCTTCCATGAGCTTGCATGAATGTAGACACAAATTCTGCCTACACAAATGTGGGTGGCAACTTGAGTCCTGCTGGTGGCAACTTGGATGAGTTTTGCTGGTGGCGATTTTATTTCTGCTGGTGGCAACTTCATGTTGAGTGACTTGTATGCTCCTTTGAAATACTTGTTCTTGCACCCGAAATTGATCTTTAAAGGCTTGTAACTTGTACACGGGTCTTGAACTTGACTAGGATTCTTGGTACTCGTACTAATCTCCATATTTGCGTTGTTTTATACTCCATTCCTGCAATTGACTACACAAAGACTTGCAAACACAATCGGGCACAAATATGCACAAAAGTATTACAGATATAACCAATATACATGTACAAAAGTACGGATAACGCTCCTAAAAACATGTTGGATGTGGGCGTTATCAGTGTACGTGTTCGTGATCATAACCTTTCTCTTCCACGTGTTGGGTATAATCAAAACCCTTTTTCTTTTTAATTCCATTATGAACTCATGATCTTATTTAATTAATCTTAAAAACAATACAAGTAAAAATATGTGGGGATTAATTAAATCATGAATTAAGGGGTGTTTGGTGTTTCCTTGTTCGGCCGAGACCCAAATCGAGAGAAATGAAGCTCTCGGCAGTGTTTGTTTTGCCCACCCGAGACCTTAAGGTCTCGGTGTAGGGTGGTTTGGCTCGGACGCAGGCGAAGGGAACCCCGACCGTGAGTCGGGGTGGGTGTTTTGTTTGTTTCCAGGCTAACTGAGACCACTAGGGTCTCGGTATGGCTCGGTATAACAAGAACAGTGGGAACCGGTGGAGAACCGGTGTGAACCGGGCTACGGTGGCGGCTAGCCGTGGTTCGACAGTGGGTAAATAACTCAGACAGTGGCAGCCGGCTAGGCCGGGTAGCCACTGTGAAGGGTGTTTGTCTCAGCTTATTTATAATCACGGGTGCGGGCTCGGGCTAAATTTTAAATCACGGGTTCGGGTTCGGGGTAGTGTTAAAATCAGAAAAATATATTTAATTTAATTATTTTCTAGACTATTTAATTTAATTAAATGCATGACTTAGGTTTAAATGTTAAATTAATATTTCATGTATAACATAAGTATTTTACTTAGCTTAATTTAATTAAAACAAGTATTTTAATTAAATTCTTATAATGTATAGTTTAATTAATTAACCAAGTTATTTAATTAATAATCTTTAATACTTGAACAATGACTTGTATTTTACTAATTATACTTTACTTGACATTAATAATCCAGCTTATTTCTAATTATGGAAACTTACTATTTTTGGAAACTTTCTATTTTTAGAAACTTACTATTTATGGAAACCTGCTATTTTTAGAAAGTTACTTAGTATTACAATACAAGTATTATAATACCATACTACATGAATAATAAACAACAAAATACAAGAATAACTACAGTTAACACTTTAAACAGTTAAAAACATGATTGAACATGAATAATAAACTAAGAACACACAGAACCAGTAAGACACATGTAATTTAGACAACTCATACATGTCCCTATTCTTATATAGTATTATCCGTCAAAGCGGAGTAGGTTCTTCAGCGTTTTTGTTAGCTTCTATCGGACACAAGGTACGGATTTCCCGTCCTTCAGTATGGACAATCTTTTCCTTTATTAGGATTTCCCGTATGCAGCCAACTCTTTTTCCCAGTAGTTACAGATTTAAATGCTTATGTTTTATTAGTTACCTTAGCCATATACATGCATGCCAATTTCACCTAGTTATGGAGGTACCATAACCATAACACTAGAGGCACTAGTGTTATGACTTCACCACGGCGGAGTGATAGCTCGTGGCGTACCTTTCAGTTTATTTGGCCTTTATTATTATTTATTATCATGTGGGACGTATGGGTGCATCCTAGTTACAGTGTCATACAGGATTTCATGGTAAATGTGGTGTGTGCCTTGCATCCTTCATAAGGAGCTGATCCCTCCTACCCATTACCATATTAATTAGAGGCATCCCCTCTAATTTGCATGATGAGGTCACCCCTCCAAGTATTCATGCACGTTGTTGACCTCATGACTTATATTGGCTTTTGGTATATTAAACTAATACATATTTTCATAAGTAACATAAGCTATGTTTTCATAACTAAAACCAATAAACATGTACTACATCTAGGTTTCCCAAGACTTATTCATTTCCGCTGCCTTTCATGCTTTATATGCTATTTTATGCTTTCATTACTCTATGTATCTATGCTTTATTGTATACCCGTGCACTGGGCATTACGCTCAGCCGTTTTCCATTTCCATTTTCCCAAACGGCAGGTACCCAAGGTCGCAAGTAGGATCTCAAGAGTATGTGCATTCAGATGAAAGCTATCCAGCCTTCTATATCTTATGCATTTATCATACTTTATCTTACTTTACTTCATGTTGGGCATTGTTTAGTCCTTTTCCTTTACAGTACTTATATTTGCTTGTGTTGAGTTACTTAGACTACTGATGTTTGTTTTCGGTATTTCTATTTATGGTCATAAATGTTTAGACATTTACCTTGCATGCTTTGATGTCATGCCATATATTACTATGATATTCCATTTTAACAAATTGGATATAATTTATATCTTTTTTTTCCATCAAATTTTTTAAAACTTTTACTCAATAAATTTTTTATATAGATTTTTATAAAAAATACAAAAAAATAAAAAGAAATAAATTAAAAGATTATTTCTTATTTAAAACAATCTTTTTAAAAAGTTTATACTTTAAATTTTGTTTTACAAAGAAAAAAATTTCAAACATATTACCAAAACTTCATATAAAAAAGATTTGTTTAGTGAGAATGTAAAAAAAAGAAACTTTATTTTAATTTACTTTATGTTTAATATTTTTAAAATCAGAAGTATTAATACCATTTGATAATTCCTAATCTCATTTTCGTATAAAATCAGCTCAATACATATATAATATGACAAAAGTTATTTTGGAGCCTTGTTTTTTGGTGGAAACCAAGGGACAAATCCCCACCCTTCATTTAGCTTTGATCTAAGGGTGGGGATTAATCTAAGATTTAATTTGTCAAAACCTATTTTTATGTCTAATTAAATAAAGTATTTTTTTTAATCGTTCATTTTACTTTCCTTTTTTCACACAATGAAATGTGTTTTCACACAGTCGCCATCACCACACCACCGGCCACCTGCGCATTTTCTTTAACTGACCACCACCGTCAGATCCATCCTGAAACCCTAACCACCATAATCACCTCCGTAGCAAACCCCTAAAAGTGATTGATTTTCTACTTGTTTTGTTCAAGATCTCTTGTTTGCATCTCATAATCATCTATAATCATCATCGTAATCCTCATCTACCAAATGCCTCTGCCACGTCCTCAAACCACCACAACCGTCCGACCAGATGGATAATGGAGATGTTAATGATGAAGTGTTGTTGATTGGTCTTTTGTATCAGAAGGAGGAGGTAACTGACATGGTGTTTACTTGAATGAGGGGTTTTGAGTGTTTTTGTTTCAGTTACGTTTATGAAGCACGTGAGTTGTTGAGAAAAGTTGGTGAGGTAGACGGATGTTCACCGGATGTAGTGTCGCTACACGTTACTGTGTAATATCATCAGTGATATTTTATCACCGGTGATATTTTTATTGTTTTATCACTAGTGAAGTATCACTAGTAATAAACCAATGAAATATCACGTTACTGTGTAATATCATCAGTGATAATTTATCACCGGTGATATTTTTATTGTTTTATAACTAGTAAAGTATCACTAGTAATAAACCAATGAAATATCACGTTACTGTGTAATATCATCGGTGATATTTTATCATCGGTGATATTTTATCACCGGTGATATTTTTATTGTTTTATCACTAGTAATAAACCAATGAAATATCATGTTACTATATCACCGTTGATATTTTTATTGTTTTACCACAATAAACCAATAAAATATCACGTTACTGTGTAATATCACCGGTGATATTTTATTGTTTTATCACTAGTGAAGTATCACTAGTAATAAACCAATGAAGTATCACGTTACTGTGTAATATCACCGGTGATATTTTATCATCGGTGATATTTTTGTTGTTTTATCACTAGTAATAAACCAATGGTATTGGGATGGAAGGCGGGGTTGGTATTTGTGATGGAAGGCGGGGTTGGTCTGAACTGCTGAGGGTGACCCATCTGCTGCTGTTATTGTGACCACCTACCTTCATCAGATTTCAAAGCACTTTCAACTTCAATTCTTCTTTTAGGCGTTTCATCAAACACCTTATTATCACCAATCAGCGTTATGAATCGGTTCATTTTTAATCGATTTTTTCAGGGATCGGTTGATTTAATGGTTATTTCTTCCATTTGTGTGTTTATTTCGTGATTTGCAAGGTTAATTTGTGTAGATTTATGGATTTTTTGTTAGAGTTTGTTGTAGATAGAGGGTTTGATGTAGAGAAAGAGAATGTTTATGAGATCTGTGTGTTTTGTTTTACAGAAATGAAGGGTAGTTGAGATTTACAACATATTTTTCGTTTTGGTCCCTCAGTCTTCTTTTTATAAATTGGCAATTTTAGTCCCTCCGTGTTTTTTATCATTTGATCTGGTCCCTCCTTATGGACGGCCCAGATTGAGCCCTTGGATTCCACCAAAAAAGAAGGTTGTTTAATAACCGGACTCAATATAATATAATTGATTACCATTAACTAAATAATATACTCCCCTCCGTCTCATAATTATGGTCGTGTTGATTTTTTTGGTATTAATTATATAACTTTGACCTTAGATATTAGATGCAAACTATATGAATGAATTTAATTATTAATGTATTTTTGTTAGTGAACTTTCACTCAAGTATAATATTACACACACAGAGAGATATTTAAAGTCTAAGTTACATGACTAAGGCCGAAAAAATAACACCGGACAATAATGACGAGACGGAGGTAGTACATGTTTACCATATTAGATTTCCAGTAATTATTGATACTCCATAGCTAGTCTACCTCATGCATTAAAATAAAACTGGGACCACAATCCAGCTTCACAAATAGACGACATATATACATACATGTGCATCACTTAATTTCTGCCTTCACGTAAAATTTATAGTTCTCAAAAGCTTGGAGTCTTAATTCATCGAGTTCAGGCAATTGCAAGAATTGGTTTTATCCAACGATTTTGAGATCGGGATTACAGCTTCTCAATGCCTAATAAGCACGGTGCTCAATTTCGAAGGGCAAGTGACACGTTTTACCGTACAATAAACGATAAGGTGTTGTGCCAATTGGTGTCTTATAAGTTGTTCGTAATGCCCATAGAGCGTCGTCAAGTTTTCTTGACCAAATGGAAGGATTGTTCTTAACCGTTTTTCGAGTATTCGTTTTAAGGCTCTGTTGGTATTCTCAACTTGTCCACTCGTTTGTGCCATAACGCTTTAAGATTTTCTCCATTTGTATGTTAAAAAAATGAGAACCTCGATCGCTACTTAAAGCTTTCGGTATTCTATAACGAGAGAAAAGTTTTTTTAAAAAATTTATTACGGCTTGTGAATCGTTCGTAGGTAAAGCTTCGGCTTCAGCCCATTTGGACACGTAATCAATAGCGACTAAGATATATTCGAACTTATGGGATTTGGGAAAGGGTCCCATGAAATCAATTCCCCATACGTCAAATATTTCGCTAACTTGGATGCTATTTTGAGGCATCTCATCTCTTCGTGAGAGGCTACCAGTAAGTTGGCAAGCATAACAATTTTCGAATAGAGTATGAGCCTCTTTAAAAATTGTTGGCCAATAGAAACCAGCATCAAATACTTTTTTCACGGTGGTGGAAGGACCATAATGTCCCCAAGTAGGGCCATGATGACATTCATCAAGGATCTTTCTTGTTTCTGCACCATAAACACATCTCCTAATCATGCCATCGGGGCATACCTTGAAAAGTTAGGGATCTTCCTAGAAATAGTGTTTTAGGTCAGAAAAGAATTTACATCGTTGGTGATAGGTTAAACCTTTTCTTAGATTTACTCCAACGAGGTAATTTGCAAAATATGCAAACCATGGAGATTCGTCCGTAGAGATTTGCATAAGAGTTTCATCGGGAAAATAGTCATCGATATCTTCGTCCCTTTCCATGTTTGGATTTTCAAGTCGCGATAAATGATCGGCTGCGACGTTTTCAGCTCCTTTCTTATTTTGAATTTCGATGTCAAATTCTTGGAGTAGTAAAATCCATCTAATAAGACGTGGCTTAGCATCTTGTTTAAAGAATAGGCATTTCAACGCGGATTGATCGGTGAATACAATCGTTTTCGACAACACGAGATAGGATCGAAATTTGTCAAAAGCAAAAACTATGGCAAGTAGTTCTTTCTCGGTGATCGTGTAGTTGAGTTGCGCACTATTTAGAGTTTTGCTCGCAAAATGTATAGGACGGAAATGTTCTCCTTTGCGTTGTCCTAATACGGCTCCTACAACAACATCGCTTGCATCACATATAAGTTCAAACGGTCACGACCAATCCGGTGAAAGCATGATCGGTGCATTCGTTAACTTGTCTTTAAGCTTTTCAAATGCCTTTATGAATTCTTCGTTGAAATCAAAGACTATGTCTTTTTCAAGGAGTTTGGTCATCGGTCTAGCGATTTTGGAAAAGTCTTTTATGAATCGGCGGTAGAATCCCGCATGACCTAGAAAACTTCTAACGACTTTAACATTACTGGGTGGTGGTAATTACGATATCACTTCGATCTTGGCCTTGTCTACTTCCAATCCGGCTCTGGAGACTTTGTGTCCAAGCACAATTCCTTTAGTCACCATAAAGTGACATTTCTCCCAATTGAGCACGAGATGAGCTTGTTTGCATCGGATGAGCATGTGCTCTAGATTAAAAAGGCAAGACTCGAATGAGTTTCCAAAGACTGAGAAATCATCCATGAAAACTTACATGGATACTTCGATCATGTCTTGAAAGATCACGATCATACACCTTTGAAAAGTCGCAGGTGCATTGCAAAGACCAAAAGGCATACGCCTATAAGCAAACGTTCCAAAAGGACACGTAAAAGTGGTATTGTCTTGATCGGATGGTTCGATAGGTATTTGGAAATATCCGGAAAAGCCATCGAGAAAACAAAAAGAATTTGTTCCCCGCTAGTCTTTCCAACATTTGGTCCATGAATGGTAGAGGAAATTGATCTTTTCGTGTGGCATCATTTAATTTGCGGTAATCAATACATACACGCCAACCGGTAAGGGTTCTTGTAGGAACAAGCTCGTTATGTTCGTTAGTCACAACAGTCATTCCTCCTTTCTTAGGAACGCAGTCATTCCTCCAAAGGATCAAACTTATAAGTCATAATCAAGAGTCTAACAAAGTGTAAATATGTTGCTAATGATTAGGATAATGATCCCTAAGAGTTTCGTGATGTTAACTTTGCTTTTCGGACTCGAAAGTGACTTTTCTTGCACCACCTTGCTCAAATCCAGGAATGGAGGTTTGGACAAGGTTGAGAGAGTTATTTTTTGGTTATGAAAGATATTATGAGATGATGTGAAGAGATATATGTTATATGACCCTAAGGGTCTTATTTATAAGCAAAATTGAAGGCATGGAGTGAATGCATGGCTTGGAGCCAAAGACAAATGCTTGGAGCCAAATGAAGTCTAAAACTTTCTTGTATGATCTTGTGTGTTCTTCCATGAGCTTGCATGAATGTAGACACAAATTCTGCCTACACAAATGAGGGTGGCAACTTGAGTCCTGCTGGTGGCAACTTGGATGAGTTTTGCTGGTGGCGATTTTATTTCTGCTGGTGGCAACTTCATGTTGAGTGACTTGTATGCTCCTTGGAAATACTTGTTCTTGCACCCGAAATTGATCTTTAAAGGCTTGTAACTTGTACACGGGTATTGAACTTGACTAGGATTCTTGATACTCGTACTAATCTCCATATTTACCTTGTTTTATACTCCATTCCTGCAATTGACTACACAAAGACTTGCAAACACAATCGGGCACAAATATGCACAAAAGTATTACAGATATAACCAATATACATGTACAAAAGTACGGATAACGCTCCTAAAAACATGTTGTATGTGGGCGTTATCAGTGTACGTGTTCGTGATCATAACCTTTCTCTTCCACGTGTTGGGTATAATCAAAACCATTTTTCTTTTTAATTCCATTATGAATTCATGATCTTATTTAATTAATCTTAAAAACAATACAAGTAAAAATATGTGGGGATTAATTAAATCATGAATTAAGGGGTGTTTGGTGTTTCCTTGTTCGGCCGAGACCCAAATCGAGAGAAATGAAGCTCTCGGCAGTGTTTGTTTTGCCCACCCGAGACCTTAAGGTCTCGGTGTAGGGTGGTTTGGCTCGGACGTAGGCGAAGGGAACCCCGACCGTGAGTCGGGGTGGGTGTTTTGTTTGTTTCCAAGCTAACTGAGACCACTAGGGTTTCGGTGTGGCTCGGTATAACAAGAACAGTGGGAACCGGTGGAGAACCGGTGTGAACCGGGCTACGGTGGCGGCTAGCCGTGGCTCGACAGTGGGTAAATGACTCAGACAGTGGCAGACGGCTAGGCCGGGTAGCCACTATGAAGGGTGTTTGTCTCAGCTTATTTATAAACACGGGTGCGGGCTCGGGCTAAATTTTAAATCACGGGTTCGGGTTCGGGGTAGTGTTAAAATCAGAAAAATATATTTAATTTAATTATTTTTTAGACTATTTAATTTAATTAAATGCATGACTTAGGTTTAAATGTTAAATTAATATTTCATGTATAACATAAGTATTTTACTTAGCTTAATTTAATTAAAACAAGTATTTTAATTAAATTCTTATAATGTATAGTTTAATTAATTAACCAAGTTATTTAATTAATAAGCTTTAATACTTGAACAATGACTTGTATTTTACTAATTATACTTTACTTGACATTAATAATCCAGCTTATTTCTAATTATGGAAACTTACTATTTTTGGAAACTTTCTATTTTTAGAAACTTACTATTTAGGAAACCTGCTATTTTTAGAAAGTTACTTAGTATTACAATACAAGTATTATAATACCATACTACATGAATAATAAACAACAAAATACAAGAATAACTACAGTTAACACTTTAAACAGTTAAAAACATGATTGAACATGAATAATAAACTAAGAACACACAGAACCAGTAAGACACATGTAATTTAGACAACTCATACATGTCCCTATTCTTATGTAGTATTATCCGTCAAAGCGGAGTAGGTTCTTCAGCGTTTTCGTTAGCTTCTATCGGACACAAGGTACGGATTTCCCGTCCTTCAGTATGGACAATCTTTTCCTTTAATAGGATTTCCCGTATGCAGCCAACTCTTTTTCCCAATAGTTACAGATTTAAATGCTTATGTTTTATTAGTTACCTTTGCCATATACATGCATGCCAATTTCACCTAGTTATCGAGGTACCATAACCATAACACTAGAGGCACTAGTCTTATGACTTCACCACGGCAGAGTGATAGCTCGTGGCGTCCCTTTCAGTTTATTTGGCCTTTATTATTATTTATTATCATGTGGGACGTATGGGTGCATCCTAGTTACAGTGTCAGACAGGATTTCATGGTAAATGTGGTGTGTGCCTTGCATCCTTCATAAGGAGCTGATCCCTCCTACCCATTACCATATTAATTAGAGGCATCCCCTCTAATTTGCATGATGAGGTCACCTCTCTAAGTATTCATGCACGTTGTTGACCTCATGACTTATATTGGCTTTTGGTATATTAAACTAATACATATTTTCATAAGTAACATAAGCTATGTTTTCATAACTAAAACCAGTAAACATGTACTACATCTAGGTTTCCCAAGACTTATTCATTTCCGCTGCCTTTCATGCTTTATATGCTATTTTATGCTTTCATTACTCTATGTATCTATGCTTTATTGTATATCCGTGCACTGGGCGTTACGCTCAACCGTTTTCCATTTCCATGTTCCCAAACGTTAGGTACCCAAGGTCGCAAGTAGGATCTCAAGAGTATGTGCATTCGGATGAAAGCTATTCAGCCTTCTATATCTTATGCATTTATCATACTTTATCTTACTTTACTTCATGTTGGGCATTGTTTAGTCCTTTTCCTTTACAGTACTTATATTTGCTTGTGTTGAGTTACTTAGACTACTGATGTTTGTTTTCGGTATTTCTATTTATGGTCATAAATGTTTAGACATTTACCTTGCATGCTTTGATGTCATGCCATATATTACTGGGATATTCCATTTTAACAAATTGGATGTTACAAGTAAAGTATTATTTATTACATCCTCTTATTAAAAGTTTTTTTTACAAATTTACATCTATAATTTATATCTTTTTTTTCCATAAAATTTTTTAAAACTTTTACTCAATAAATTTTTTATATAGATTTTTATAAAAAATAAAAAAAAATAAAAAGAAATAAATTAAAAGATTATTTCTTATTAAAAACAATCTTTTTAGCAAGTTTATACTTTAAATTTTGTTTTACAAAGAAAAAAATTTCAAACATATTACCAAAACTTCATATAAAAAAGATTTGTTTAGTGAGAATGTAAAAAAAAAGAAACTTTCTTTTAATTTACTTTATGTTTAATATTTTTAAAATCAGAAGCATTAATACCATTTGATAATTCGTAATCTCATTTTCGTATAAAATTAGCTCAATACATATATAATATGACAAAAGTTATTGTGGAGCCTTGTTTTTTAGTGGAAACCAAGGGACAAATCCCCACCCTTCATTTAGCTTTGATCTAAGGGTGGGGATTAATCCAAGATTTAATTTGTCAAAACCTATTTTTATGTCTAATTAAATTTAAATATTTTTTTAATCGTTCATTTTACTTTCCTTTTTTTCACACAATGAAATGTGTTTTCACACAGTCGCCATCACCACACCACCGGCCACCTGCGCATTTTCTTTAACTGACCACCACCGTCAGATCCATCCCGAAACCCTAACCACCACAATCACCTCCGTAGCAAACCCCTAAAAGTGATTGATTTTCTACTTGTTTTGTTCAAGATCTCTTGTTTGCTTCTCATAATCATCTATAATCATCATCGTAATCCTCATCTACCAAATGCCTCTGCCACGTCCTCAAACCACCACAACCGTCCGACCAGATGGATAATGGAGATGTTAATGATGAAGTGTTGTTGATTGATCTTTTGTATCAGAAGGAGGAGGTAACTGACATGGTGTTTAATTGAATGAGGGGTTTTGAGTGTTTTTGTTTCAGTTACGTTTATGAAGCACGTGAGTTGTTGAGAAAAGTTGGTGAGGTAGACGGATGTTCACCGGATGTAGTGTCGCTACACGTTACTGTGTAATATCATCAGTGATATTTTATCACCGGTGATATTTTTATTGTTTTATCACTGGAGAAGTATCACTAGTAATAAACCAATGAAATATCACGTTACTGTGTAATATCATCAGTGATAATTTATCACCGGTGATATTTTTGTTGTTTTATCACTAATGAAGTATCACTAGTAATAAACCAATGAAATATCACGTTACTGTGTAATATCATCGGTGATATTTTATCATCGGTGATATTTTATCACCGGTGATATTTTTATTGTTTTATCACTAGTAATAAACCAATGAAATATCACGTTACTATATCACCGTTGATATTTTTATTTTTTTATCACAATAAACCAATAAAATATCACGTTACTGTGTAATATCACCGGTGATATTTTATTGTTTTATCACTAGTGAAGTATCACTAGTAATAAACCAATGAAGTATCACGTTACTGTGTAATATCACCGGTGATATTTTATCATCGGTGATATTTTTGTTGTTTTATCACTAGTAATAAACCAATGGTATTGGGATGGAAGGCGGGGTTGGTATTTCGGATGGAAGGCGGGGTTGGTCTGAACTGCTGAGGGTGACCCATCTGCTGCTGCTATTGTGACCACCTACCTTCATCAGATTTCAAAGCACTTTCAACTTCAATTCTTCTTTTAGGCGTTTCATCAAACACCTTATCATCACCAATCAGCGTTATGAATCGGTTCGTTTTTAATCGATTTTTGTCAGGGATCGGTTGATTTAATGGTTATTTCTTCCATTTGTGTGTTTATTTCGTGATTTGCAAGGTTAATTTGTGTAGATTTATAGATTTTTTTGTTAGAGTTTGTTGTAGATAGAGAGTTTGATGTAGAGAAAGAGAATGTTTATGAGATATGTGTGTTTTGTTTTACAGAAATGAAGGGTAGTTGAGATTTACAACATATTTTTTGTTTTGGTCCCTCAGTCTTCTTTTTATAAATTGGCTATTTTAGTCCCTCCGTGTTTTTTATCATTTGATCTGATCCCTCCTTATGGACGGCCCAAATTAAGCCCTTGGATTCCACCAAGAAAAAAGGTTATTTAATAACCGGACTCAATATAATATACTACCTCCGTCCCATATTAAGTGTCCACTTTAACTTTTCTCGGTCTTTCTTATTCAACTTTGACTATAAATATGTTCATTTGTGTTATATTATACTTGATGAAAAATATATGTATGGATTAAGATTTAAATGCATTTTCATTAAATATATTTTCGACCGGTATTATATAACATAAATGAAGATATTTATGGTCAAAGTTGAATAAGAAAGACCGAAAAAAGTCAAAGTGGACACTTATTATAGGACGGAGGGAGTACTTGATTACCATTAACTAAATAATATACTCCTCTCCGTCTCATAATTATGGTCGTGTTGATTTTTTTGGTATTAATTATATAACTTTGACCTTAGATGACGGAGGTAGTACTTGTTTACCATATTAGATTTCCAGTAATTATTGATACTCCATAGCTAGTCTACCTCATGCATTAAAATAAAACTGGGACCACAGTCCAGCTTCACAAATAGACGACATATATACATACATGTGCATCACTTAATTTCTGCCTTCACGTAAAATTTATAGTTTTCAACTACCGCCAAAATCCACCACCGACAATAATTCCCATAACTCACGATGACACTCTTGTTATACTTTCTTGTCCACCACATTCTGCTATTATGCTCGGCTGCACCGGGCCAATGGTCTATCCTACGTAAGACCATTGGCATTTCCGCCATGCACATGCAACTGCTCCCTAACGACCGTGTGATTATCTTTGATCGTACGGACGTTGGACCCTCAAACATCTCACTTCCCTTAGGGAAATGTCGGTCCGACCCTAATGACATGGCGTTGAAGCGTGATTGTACTGCGCATTCTGTTGAATATGATGTGTCATTAAACTCTATCCGTCCTCTTATGGTTTTAACTGACTTATGGTGCTCATCTGGTGCTTTAGCGCCGGATGGGAGTCTAGTCCAGACCGGTGGGTTTAATGATGGGGATCATGTCGTTAGAGTTTATAAATCATGTGATAAATGTGACTGGAAAGAAATAAATTTTGGGTTGTTAGAAAGAAGATGGTATGCTACTAGTCATATATTACCTGACGGCCGCCAAATTATTATCGGCGGTCGTAGGCAATATAATTATGAATTTTACCCAAAAAGATCGAAAAATGAGGTAGTTTTTAGTTTACCCTTTCTAGTTCAAACATATGATCCAGAAATTGAAAACAATTTATACCCATTTGTGTTTCTACATACGGATGGGAGCTTATTTATTTTTGCGAATAATCGTGCAATTTTGTTAGATTACCAAAAGAACAGCGTTGTCAAGACATATCCGGAAATGCCTGGAGGCGACCCAAGGAATTATCCTAGTACGGGTTCTGCAGTACTACTTCCCATGTGGATAGCGCAAGGGGTTGTAGAAGTAGTAGAAGTGTTGGTGTGTGGGGGAGCACCTAAAGGAGCCCATATCAATGCTAAAAAGGGTACATTTGTTGGTGCTTTGGATACTTGCGGGAGAATTAAAATATCCGACCCAAATCCAAAATGGGTCATGGAGAGAATGCCTATGGGTAGGGTGATGAGTGACATGTTGTTGCTTCCAAATGGTGACGTTTTGCTCATTAATGGCGGGTCAAGCGGGACCGCAGGGTGGGAAGTTGGCCGAAATCCTGTTCTTAAACCTGTTATTTACAAACCGGATAACTTGATAGGGTCTCGTTTTGAGGTGCAAAATCCAAGCTCCATACCTCGAATGTACCACTCGGCTGCCGTTTTAGTTAGGGACGGACGGGTACTTGTTGGCGGGAGTAACCCTCATGAACAATACAATTTCACAAACGTACTTTACCCTACTGAATTAAGTCTAGAAGCATTTTCCCCTTCTTATCTAGATTCAAGCTCATCCGGGCTTCGCCCAAAGATACTTTCATCCACGACTCATATCCAATATGGAAAGAAGATGGCCATACGGTTCATGGTTACCGCCCCATTGGACATGAAATCGGTCCTAGTGACAATGGTGGCACCTTCGTTCAACACACACTCGTTTTCCATGAATCAAAGGTTGTTAGTTTTGGACCGTGACAACGTAACCAAAGTCGACGCAAAATGGAGTTACGAGGTTGGTGTGGTGGCGCCTCCTTCGAGCAATGTAGCTCCAGCAGGGTATTATCTTCTCTTCCTAGTGCATAAAAATATCCTAGGTGAGGGCGTTTGGATTCACGTGGAGTGACAAAACATTCGTATAGATTACTGTTTCTTAGGTAACACTATTGTTTGTGTTAAATCATGTACTTATGTCTAGAGACATTTCTATATCTATATTGAATGCACATGCATGTATATCTTGTTTTGTCTTGTATGATTGATATGATTGGATTCGTAGTACGTAGACATAAATTTTATTTGTTACAGTACATCAATTCTTTTTTCTTTTATTTATTTCAATCTCTTTGTTTTGAAAACTTTTTATAGGAGTGTGGGGTTCTAATTTTTTATTTTCAATCTTACAGGTAAAAAGGATTAATAGTAAAATTTACAAACCTTTATAGTAAAACTCTTTTAAACAAAATTCTACACTAAAAGCTTTAGGTACAGTCGAGTCGTCAAACTCGAGCTGTTAGTAAAAAGTGCTGCCACGTCAGCTTTTTTTCCCATAACTTAGAAACACCCGATAACCCACCAAACTCACTCCCTGGTTAACACCAACTTTTCTCGGTTGATCGTGACCCCACAAATTTTTTTTTATTTTAACAATTAATTAACTAAAACTTAATTTTTTTTCATTAATAAAAATAAAAATACAATTACGAAATTAAAAAAACACAAAAGGAAAAACACGAAACAAAAAAAAAAGAAAAATACACGAAATAAAAGAAACTAAAAAAAAAATACAACTTAGAACTTAAAATATTTCGCTCGCGCCTCGTCCTTGAGCTTTTCGATTCTCGCCACGTCTTCGGCACTCATCCCGGTTGTGTCGAATTGAAGGATTTGCAATTCTTCATTCCTTTCTTAAAGTTGAACCACTTCTAGTCTTGCCGTCACCTCTCGGTCCAATCGTTCCTTTTTAGCATCACGATCCGATATCATTTGTTGTTGTAGCAATTCGGCCAATTGTTCTTTTTGAGACCCCGAAGTGGCGGATGAATTTGAGGAGCGTTGAACCTTGGGTTTTCTTGGAACACCGGATGGACAAGGGATTTCATCATCATTAAAAAGATCCGGATCTACATCGGCTACGTCCAGATTTTCAAAATTTATAGGTAAAAACTAGGCCTCTACCTGTCCGATGGACGACTTTCTCACTAACAAATAAAATTGTATTAATATGCTTAAGATTCAATAATACTGATTATAGTAGAATGGACACACCTGATTACAATAAAGGAGTTATAAATATAACGTGATGTTCTGATAGCCTGTTTAAAAATCATATTTAATAGAAGTCAAAGTACGTGAATTCACGACATAGACAACTTTAACCTTAACAAAAAGAGGCATATCTTAGATTTCATAGAACGCATGTTGGGGGTCCAAATATGTAAGAATTTAGAACTTAGTTTGAGCTATTTGATGCCCAAACACATTTAACTGTTTTCGATGTTTGTTTATTTTTTATTCACGAGCTTATGTTTTTTATTCACGAGCTTATGTCTTTTTCATTGATATGGGAAATGTAACAGCTATGAGTGAATTCTTGCAGTATATGTTACTATGTTGTTTCTGATATGTGAGCATAAGGCCTATATATGTATCTCAAGTGAATTATGTAACGTTTAATTCTAATAAAGACTTCACATTTCACAACAAAAAGATGAGATGATTAAGATGTTAAAAAATAGCCTTAGAGAAATACTTGGACAAACCTATTATGCACCAAATTTCAGATATTTTGGTTCAAAATAGGCTTCACATACAACACACTACATACACGTCTGAAGCTTGTAGCTTTAAGTAAGCTAATCCGAACTAAACTCGGGAGTCATTTCATTTACAAATAAAGCTTCTGCCCCTTAATGGTCACTTTCAAGAAGTGAAGGAATCAATACTTAATCAACATGTAATCCATATGTTATTTCATAATTTCACATTCAAAGGAGATTTGTTGTTAACATCGACCCATTGCATGAAAATTACAGTTAAACACAATAATGATTAATAAGACCAGGTTAACTCATTCCTTTTGTGAGATTGTGAATGCAAAAGAGTTGATGCATATGAGATTCAATAGTTTACGTTTACCAATCTCAACAATTGATGCGTACACCATTTGAGGAGTTCTTATAGCGTCTTCAATCAGTCTCAAGTTTCTTTCATTAATAGAAAGTACACTCCTGAAGCAACTTTCTTAATCTAGTCTATCGTAAGAACACCAAAGCTATTTTATTGCCGCTAATGCTACATCGTCGACACTAACATGAGGATCCACAATTAGATCGGATGACGGTAATGTACTCAACGGTTTGGGGAAACTTGCGATTGCATTTAGAAGTCTTTCGTTAGGTTCTCCTACGAAATGAAGCACGATCTCATATTCACTTTTGACCATACAATTTTAATTATTTGTTTCTTTTATAATTTTATAATAATACATTACTAATTTTTTGTTTTTATACTCACTTATGTTATAATAATATTTAAATCAAACGCAAATTCAAAACCAACCAAAATCCTAATCCAAAATCCACACTTTATAAACCTACACCTAAAGTAAAACCCGACTTCAAACCAAACAGACCCTACCTACTTAAGTTTATATAGTAAAGAAACACTTCAAGGTTTGTAGATTAATTGCTTATTTTTAAAGTAGATAAAAACTGTAAGATAAGCTCTAAATACCCCCATAGACTAAGAAACCTATATTATTTACCGTCAACAGGGTGTTTGTATGCACACTTTCCAGTTAAGATTAGTGATTTATCACTGCTTCCCAAATGCTGTAGTTTTCAAGACTCCCTTTAGAAGGATGTCCATAAACCTGGATCATTTCACCGTTACCTTCATAGCAAAAACCAAGACAAGAGATTATATTCTCATGTTGTCAAGAATAAGAATAATAAAATCTATAATTATGTTTAACTCAACCTCTCCTTATTCTTAAAAAATAATATAAAATTTCACCTCCTGTAAAATCAATTCTAATGAAAAAATATCCACTTTGGTGTCATGGTCTTCAATTCTACAGGCCTCCGGTGTAATATATCTCCTTGTTCTAGAAACATACCCGTGACAAAAGACTTAAGAAAATCAACAACTCAATGTTTTCATACAGTCAATACTCTATATATGATACTTTAACTTTGCAACATTCTAAAAGAGATATGTGTGTACACAAAACATTTAGTTCCCAAAAAAAGACTTACATGTTGTTTCATGATAAGACATGTTCGTTTCCTGTTTTACCGTCTTCGTCACTTTTAGTAACTCGCTTATTCCAAAGTATGTGAGTTTGAGATGCCCAGAATCAGTTCGCAAATTTTTGAGAGCAGACAGTTTTCAGAAGCGGTTTTTGAGGTTCAATTACTTTTTTAAACAAAGGTATTACGTGCAAAATTTCTTAGGAAAATTGCTTCACGAAATTTACTTACAATCTTTCCCTCGCTAAACCATATATACGTAAAGATCAAGACAATCATTTTGCTCATTGTTTCTTATGTTGGATAAGAATCAGCACAAACAGTCACTTTCTTTCTATTTATTTTCTTATCAATTGTTGCTAGATCTTATAAACAATCAGCTCACTAATCTAATTCATGTAGCGATAATTTGCAATTTGACTTAGAATTCTTGACTAACCAAGTAGCAGCATATCATTTTACAAATAAGTCCACACAATCACCTATAGTATTATTATTGTCTCCTGCCCCACTACCTTTAACTAACTTTAAGCGTATAACGTTTTAAAAAAAGGCTTCCAAATTAAGCTTGTAAAGTGTTTGCAAAATTACTTAGGAGATTTTTATGTACTCCATAATAAAAATGTTATAACCATTTTATTTTGTAGCCGAAGTGACCTGGTTGCGACTCGTCTAAATTAAACTTTAACCCAAATCACATCATTAAAAGAGACATTCACCGAAGTAAGTTGAGCTTGTACATCCCAAACACCCCAAAGCTTGTACCAAAATGACATGTTTTTATAACCTCAAGTGATCAAGAACCGTCATTAACAGTTGAATCCTTTTATAAATAAATGGATCTCCAATATCATAAACCACTCAAAGATTATGTTCACGTTATGTGTTTTGGTCGTGTAACTTTGTTGATATGACACAAGACACTTTGTTCGTGAGTCAGGGTAAGCACCTCATGAGCTTCAACAATTAACTTGGTATCCAGTTTACTATACCCTTTCTTGTAATGCTTATTTTACTAAATGTAGTTAGCTTAAAAGTTACTGGTTAAGGTTTCAGATCTACGTATCCAATTATCCCCATCTGTTCATCATTATCCTCATATCCATGTGAAGTTGGATCAGTGGATGGTTGAAGCAAAAATTTAAAGATTCAAGTTTCTGCAAGTATTCATTGTCGGAGCTACATCGCATATAATTTTTGCTCTACTGTCACTTAAATGACCATATGAACAGACCTCAAAATTAAAGTCTTCTCCTATAAGCAATCCCAGTCAGCCCGTTGAATAGCCCGCACTTGGATCAGTTTGGTGACCATTTCCTTGCCTCGTCTGTCAGAGTCTTAATCATAAATGCTTTGATCCGGGATAAACTAAAATTCTAAAAGGAAACGGTTCAGAATTTCCCCAAAGTGGATTTTTTTAAGCCTAAACCTTAAACATATACATGTCCAAAAATTCGACTTATAAATATCACGATTTCCGTATCATCGTACGCTCTATTCTTTATGCCTACAACTTTCATATGATAATAAGTTTACCGAGGTAACCCATTACCCAAAAAAAACTTTCATATGATACTGTCTTAAAATTCGATCAATATCTTATATCTCATAGTATACCATAACACTAATAAGGACCACTGATCCTCTTTAAAAAAAAACAAACCTGACGAGCCTGAGTGATTATCTTTCAAAGTTGTCTGAAGAAAATGTATGTCAGTATTTATAGCAGCCATTGTCGGAGCTACATTGCATATAATTTTTGCTCTATTTTCACTTAAATGACCATATGGACAGACCTCAAAATTCAAGTCTTCTCCTATAAGCAATCCCAATCAGCCCCTATAACAATTCTTGCTAATGTACACATTCTTAGTTATTATGAAAACATCATAGTTAGGTCTAATATATTTTTTTTGTCAATTATAGATATTACATACAAACTTACTTCTAACGTGCGCCATTTTTTTGTCTATCATGCAACAACTTTTGAAAAAATAAAAATATTCACTAAGATTCTGCTATAAAATCAAAGAGTAGAAACTAAATCCGTGCTTTCTTAGCTCCCACCTCAACTAAATCATGTTGTATCTGTTATTGTTTCTTAATATCCCCTTTGTGTTTAGGAAATAAGATCACACATGTATATGAATCTATCAGCCTAACCTAAAATCCAGAAAAACACTCATGGATAATCAAAAAGCTCATGTTAGGTATCCGTTGTACCATAAAACCCATCTTGACCATCAACTAAGAAGTATTATGGACATACTTTTAACAAAGAAATGCAGAAACTATATCAAATTCATACAAAAATCAGAATATTCAAACTTTTTAGATCAGTTACACATTTTATCAAACACTTGATATGTATTAATTTTTTTGCCAGAATAGATAAACCATACATGGATATATGAGAACCAAAGATAAGAAGTATTCTATTTGTTTTAAAATATAATACATAGATACAAACAATTAGCAGACAAAGCTGAAATTCTCAAAACTTACCCAAATAAATATTTAGTTGTTGCTTTGTGAATATTCTGTCAAAGTTGATTATGCATAAGAAGTCGAATTAGTTTTGGTAAGTTTTAGGGTTAATGCTGGTTTTAGGGAACTGAAATATGGTTACTTATTTGTTGATCCCGTATACGAAAGACAAGAGGCAGAAAAGTTGCAACGTAAACAGTTACTTGTTGATGGTGCTTTTCACTCACATACCATACAACGAAATTTGCTCTTAGACTGCCACGTCAGATTTTTTGTATATTTATTTGTAAAGAATTATGCCACGTACCTTGGTTTTTATTGTGATTTAATTAGACTATAGATATAGGAAAAAGAGGGTATTTTTTACCCCCCCCCCCCCCCCCCAAACGGTCAAAAAACACTCCTAAAAAATAGCCGTTGGCCAACGTCCAGATTCTCAAAATTTTTTTAAAAAAAAAAAATGATAACTCAGCCCTATGGCGCGAGCCACGGTATGGTTGGTTGCGCCATGAAGTCGCGCCATCGGCCTTAACGCCAGCTGGAGATAGCTAGTTTTCTCCCCATAACTCAAGTCGCGGTTTGATTGGCTCAGCCCTATGTTTCGCGTCATGGCCATAACTCAAGCCATGGCTTACTGTACCCACCCTCTAAAAAGAATTTTAGTAAAATTTTGGTGTCATTAGCATTTAATACCTATGAAATGTCATCAACATTTAATATTTGGGTGTAAGGCTATGAATTACTACGTAGTTTTTTGCTAAGGAGAATTTTCTTGGTGAATTAAATGCTACGGTCATCATATTATAATTAGTTTTTAAGAGCTCAGGTATAGCGTTCTTGCTCGCGTCGTATTTTTAGCGCGAGAAATAGTATGGGGCACTATACGGTCTTCGAGTCATTGCGACGCGCGCCGTAACTCCAACTCAGAAAAGTGACGTTTTCGGTTGTTTTTTTTTAAATATAGCCCTTATATGGCTGTTGGGTTAAAAAAAATCCCAAACTTTTGAAAATTTAACCCATGAAAACATAAAACCCCTTATCATCCCATTTTTATATAAAGAAAATTATTAAAAAGGGTCCACCAAAACTGGACAACTCCCATTCTATCCTCAAGAACATGTTTTTCACATTTAGGTTTAGGGCAACAACCAAAATATGGCAACGATGAAAGAATCCACCATGTGTCCGTATAAAGTACGTATTGTGTAAGAGTTTGTTTTCTGGGCAATTTACAAGTTTAGAGCAATTGGAATTTTGGGCAACTGTTTTTTTTTTTGTCATTTTAACAAAGAGTGGCATGCTGATTTATATTATGATTTAGGGCAATTATATTTTGGGCAACGTTGAAAATAAGACAAATGAATATTTTATTCGTACTTTTTTCCCTACTCATTTCTTTAAAAACACACACATTCCACACAAAAACAAATCAAATCCATCTCTCTTTTCTTCAATGAACAAACCCCAACACATCAACACTCAAATCCAATTTTTAAATATCATGCGTGAGTTGAATGTCTTTTATGATGTCCGAATTATTGTTAGGTCAATAGTAAAATTGCTTCACGAAATCAAAGGGTTGTTAGAAACTAATATCAACACGAAGAATTTGTTTTCAAGTATTGTATTTGACACGTGATTAGATATTCCGTCCGTAGATAATGATTGTCATTTGATGAATTATATTTTGCACACCAAGTATATGTTCATGATATTCCTAGTCATGCTTCCTCTATGATATTTAAAATTGGTGATCATTCGTAAAGATTTGATAGAAAGGAATTTTGTTTAATTACTGTATTTTGATTTAAGGATGTTTCAACTTTATCTAGTTCTAAGAGTTAAAAAAAACAAAATCAATTCAAAAAATTTAGTAAAATTAAGCATTACAATTTACCCTCCTATAAATACCCATCAATTTATCCATTCCCATTCAAAATCAAAATCAATTCAAAAAAGCAATCAATATTCATTAATAAAAGAATCTAGGGTTTAACAATCTTATTATTTGAATATTTATTATGCCTACATTTGATATGAATAATTCTTCTTCTGGTGACACCAATCCAAACATGTCTGTGGATGTATTATTATTATTATTATTATTATTATTATTATTATTATTATTATTATTATTATTAGGAGAGGTTATTTTCAGAACTAAATAAATGTATAGAACTGCAAGAACCACCTTTTTACTCATAAAATGCACATGTATATTCATCGGGTTAGTTCATTAGGTAGAAAAACATGAATTTTCATTGTCGTAGGTCACTAGGAACATGTATCCTAGGACCATGCACATGTATTTGTTTTGTATGTATTATAACTATCTTTTCATTAGATAATATGAAAACACATCTGCACTCTTCATATCGCTCATTATACTCAGATCTATAACAAATAAAACAATTATTAAATGTTAATTTAAACATAATAATGAAAATATATATGCATTTTTAAGAGTATAAAGATGGTTCTCGTAGTTCTATATATTTATTTGGTTCTGATAATAACCTTTCAATATTATTATTATTATTATTATTATTATTATTATTATTATTTCATTAAAATAATAGGATTTACAAAAAGTTAGTGGGAAGCCGAGAAACAATCTGAGCTCCCACTCCTTTAGCTATGACAAAACCAATCCTATTAAAAATATGTACAGCAGCGCGCGTCCCAACATCTTGAGTCATAGAGAATTTCCTGATCCGCTTGAGCAAAGCGACTGCATCCTCCTCTAATTCCCCTAAGGAAGAGAATGAAAAGGGGATAAACCCATATCTAATATCAGCACATTTAGCCTCATACTTAGTACGTTTACGTTGTGCCGCACCAATCACCGCACGAACCGGAACAAAATCAGCCATCCCAGTTTGTGTCAATGGCGAAGACCCAGTCAGATCCACACAGACATCAAGCCCCCTATCCCATGAATAAAGCAACATATCTGCTGGACGTAAGGGTTTGTCGCGTCCCCCATCCAACCCAATATCAACCTCCTTACCGACAGATATTCCTGACCTATAACAGATGTCAACAAGGGTGTCGCGTACCATGTTATGACGATGCTTGATACCAACAACACCCGCACATGATACAGCATGATCTCCATAAATATCTCCTGTAAACACCCTAGAACAAGCTGAACAAGGCTTTGAAACAGAAAAAAGAGGGACACCCAACCGATAACATAACACAGAACGGTAAGTCTTGCCGTTCATCGTCTGTCCCAAACCAGGAATCGGAACTGCCCTAAGCCAGTCAGAAGTGTGGTCCTCCATTTGAGATTTCCACAAAGCCAATTGTCGAGGAGATAAAGAAAAGATGGATTCTGCACTATTAACAACCCGCGCGAAATATATATCTGCCAATTTCTTCATGAGTTTGGGGGCAGCGATCTCACTTGGATTACTCAAAAGGTCAGTCTCCATAGATGTGTTAAACACATGCAAAGCATCATCAAAATTAGGCCCAGGATCTACAATATCAGCATGTTGAAGAAGCTTAGTCTGTAAGCCAGCAGACTGCAATCGTGACGCTAAAAATGCATAATTCAAAACATCACCTGCACAATAAACACCAAGCCCCCCAAAGGCAAAGGGTAAGGAGGCAAGCCTCCATTGCCAATCGCCAAACCCTGGTCCAGAAGCAGTGACAATACGCTCTAAAGCAGAACGAAGGGCCACATCAAAAGAATGTTGAGCATGCTCAAAGAAACGTGGAGGGCATGTGCGCATAGCAAAGTAAAGCTTAGAAATACCCGTACATGCACGAAGAAGCAACAACTCACATTGAGGATCATTAATCTTGGCAACAGCCTCCATAAGCCCAATGGTTTTGGATACTCTCTTGTTTACAAGGTCACAGCCAAAATTGAAATCCACACTAGCAGGACCACCTAATAATTTAACACCATTAAGGGGCCGAGAAATGTTAGGCAGGAAAATACCTTCAAACCTGCTTCTAGGGTCTTCCTTAGGCCAAAAAACCTCGGTTTTATCAACGTTGAGATGCAAACCACAACGAGGACCATCCTGCATAATTAACTCAAGAACCTTCCCTACATCCAAAGTATCCCCAACAATAGTCCCATCATCTAGATACCAAGCATGTAGACAAAGGCTAAAGGAGTCTCTAATCTTGCAAATCAAAGGATGTAATACTAAGGAAAAAAGTAGAGGGCCAAGAGGATCACCCTGTTGCACCCCTTGGCAAGACAATAAAGTGTGTTCCCCATAAGAAAGTCTAGCTGGATTAGAGTAACGGAATTCAACCCAACGCGAGATAGAGGGGCAATGAATACGAACTACTTGTAACATAACCTCTCGATCTACCAAATTAAATGCATTATTAAAATCAACTAACAACATCGAAAGACCAACCTCATCCCCACGACACTCGATCAGACGGTTCACAACATGAAGTATAGCCTCACCTCCTCCCGAAACCCCAACCCCAAACTGTAGGCCGTCAAAATACCCATCCAAGGAATGACCTATCATAACAGCACAAACCTTGGAGACCAAACGCCTCCAAATAGTCCCAAAAGCTATAGGACGTATGCCGCCACCTGGCTTAACCAACGGCGTGAGAGGAGCACTAGCAATATATTCACCCAACACCTTGGGACATTTCCCGCCTAGAAAAAGATTCACCACCTGGGTGATAGAAGAGAGTAACTCATCTGAAATGGCGACAGCAGCTCCACTTAAGCAGTCCATAAGGTGTTGGGCACGCAACCCATCCCGTCCACAAGAAGTACCTCGAGGAAAACTCTTAATCCTGTCAAGAACCAGAGATGGAGATGCAATAAGGTGATGCTGATCAATCGGTCCAAGTGGCAAGGTGGGAACAGGCTTGAATGGGTGTTTGATCTTTAAGTCCTCGAGAGTAGCATCATTATAAGGAGCAACACCAGAAGAGGAAAGAACTCTAACAGCTGCAGTATAATGTCCATCACAAATCTTCCTCTTACATTGTTTGATATTTCGCTCATCCAAATCAACGTCTCCCTCATCAACATCTAACAATGGATGTGAGGATTCGGCCAAGGTCTCCCATTACAAGCTGTAGACTACCACCTGGTAAGGTCCAAGATCGAATGGAATTGCTGATACTATCTTCTTGGCGTTGGCGCCTAATAGCAGACTTGCACTCAAGATTACTCCTCGGGCAAAATGTTTTAAGAACGCAAAGAGGCAGGGTTATTAGACTAATCCAGCAAGAGATATCATCAGGCTTGGAAATCACTTTATCAAGAGCTCCCTTTAAGACCCGAGAAAATTCCAAACGACATTTGGGAGGGATGGTTTTCACAGTACGCAACCCTTTTGAAAACAAACTATCAAGAAGAGCCAAAGTAAAACCACCATGTTTTCCATGAACCAAGTCGTCTACATGATCAAGCTGTTCGTGACAAGAAGGAACTTGTGGCTTAGTAAGGTCATAAAGCACAAATTGAACGACACCATCACCACTATCAGGAGGTGACACAAAAGAACCCTTCTCATGTCGACATTTAGCACGAAGAGCATGCGTTTTGAAACAAACACCACATAACCAAATCCTCATACGCTTAAAAGTTACCTCAGCCCTTTCAAAAATAACCAAATCAGTAAGAAGAGATTGTTTGGTGATACCTTGCGCCTCACCATTACAATGCCGATCACGAAGGTGTGTGATCAACGAAGTCTTGGTTAGACCATTTCCACCACCATCAAGACATCCACTAAGACCCACAAATGGACAATGAAATCGCACAACCGCCATATCAAACCGTCATAACCAAACCAATAATCAAAGCGTCAACTAGAAAATCCCTAAAACCCACTCAAAAGAAATACTGTAGTACGAACGTCTAAGGAAAAAGTAGATCTAAAGAAGTATATACAAACGCATGAAGTACCAACAATTCAACGTTGACATGTTGAATTAATATATAATAGATGTTGAATTAAGCCACATAAATGATTGGACGAAATTGAAGATCTCGAACCACACCGTAATCTCCAATACCCATCTTTAAAATATTAATATAATACTTCATCAAAGATGTGGAAAACATATACTAATCAATGATGATGATTGGAGGAGCAAAAGAAAAGAAGTCGCCAAAATTCTCCCACACACACACGCTTGACTATTGTTATTATTAGTATGATTATTATTATTATTATTTTATTTTTTTACTATCAACCATCTCTTTTATTAAAAACAAAAAGGGATTTACAACAAATTGGATGGGAGTCGAGATACTATCTGCGCTCCCACCCCTTTAGCAATGGTAAAACCTATTCTATGAAAAATATGTACAGCAGCGCGCGCTCCAATGTCTTGAGCCTTTGAAAATCTCTGAATCCGCTTCAGCAACGCAACTGCATCTTCCTGTAACTCCCCTAAAGAAGAAAAGGAGAAAGGAAGAAACCCATATCCGAGAGCTGCACACTTAGCCAAATACTTGCATCGTTTACGTTGTGCAGCATCAATCACAGCTCGGCCAGGTACAAAGTCATTCATCCCCGTACGAGTCAAAGGAGAAGAACCAGTCAAATCAACACACACATCTTTACCTCCATCCCAGGAATAAAACAAAATATCTGCCGGACGAAGGACATTATCAGGTCCACCATCTAATCCAATATTAACTTCCTTTCCGACAGATATCCCTGAACGATAACATATGTCAGCAAGAGTATCACGAACCAAATTGTGACGATGCTTAATCCCAACGATGCCAACACACGATACGGCATGATCCCCAAATATATCCCCATCAAAAACCCTAGAACAAGCTGAACAGGGCTTCAAAATAGAGAACAAGGGAATACCTAAGCGATAGCACAAAACACATCGATAAGACCTCCCATTCATAGTCTGACCTAATCCAGGGATAGGAACCGTCCTAAGCCAGTCAGACGTATGATCCTCCCTCTGAGATGCCCATAAAGCCAGCTGACGAGCAGATAAAGCGAAAGTGGATTCAGCATTCTTAATAACCCGAGCAAAATATATATCTGCCATTTTCTTCATGAGTTTGGGGGCAGCGACCTCACTCGGATTACTTAGAAAATCAATCTCCATAACCGAGTTAAACACACGTAAGGCATCATCAAACTGGAGTCCATAAGATCTAATATCAGTGTGTTGAAGTAACTTAGACTGTAGATCAGCTGACTGTAACCGAGAAGCAAGAAAAGCATAATGCAATACGTCACCCACAGAATAAACACCCAACCCTCCAAAGGAAAAGGGCAATGTAGCAAGTCTCCACTGCCAATCACCAAATCCCGGTCCAGAAGCAACAACGATACGCTCCAAAGAAGAACGGAGTGCCAAATCAAAAGAACTTTGGGCAGACTTGAAAGCACATGGTGAACAAGTACGCATAGCAAAATATAACTTGGAAATACCGGCACATGAACGAAGAAGCAGCAACTCACATTGGGGGTCATTAATTTTGGCCACTGCATCCATAAGCTCAATAGTCTTAACCGCACGCTTCAACACAAGCTTATTACAAAAATCAAGATCTACACTCGCAGGCCCCCCAAGTAACTTAACACCACTCGTAGGTCGAGCAATATTAGCAGGGAACACACCAATAAACTTACTGCGAGGATCCTCGGTCGGCCAAAAAACTTCAGTCTTATCAATATTCAGATGCAGTCCATACACTGGACCCTCCTCCATGATGCACTCCAAAACTTTCCCCACAACCAAAGTATCCCCAATAATAGTGCCATCATCCAAATACCAGGCCTGTAGAGAAAGAGAGAAGGAGTCCCGAATGTTACATATCAATGGTTGAAGTACAAGAGCAAAGAGTAACGGACCAAGAGGGTCACCCTGCTGCACCCCCTGACATGACCTTAATACATGTTCCCCATAATACAACCTTGCCGGACTAGAATAACAAAACTCCACCCAAGACGAGATAGAGGGACAACGAAGACGAACCTCTCGCAACATAACCTCTCGATCAACCAAATTGAAAGCATTTTTAAAGTCCACAAGTAACATCGACAAACCGACATCATCACCATATCTCTCAAGAAAACGATTCACAGCATGAAGAATAGCCTCACTCCCTCCCGACACTCCCACCCCAAACTGCAAATCACCAAAATACCCATCCAAAGATGGACCAACCTCAAAAGCACATACCTTGGAGACAAGCCGTCTCCAAATAGTACCAACAACAATGGGACGAATCCCACCACCTGGCTTAACCAACGGAGTGAGGGGAGCACTGGCGATAAACTCACCCAACACCTTGGGACACCGCCCATCAAGAAAAAGGTTCACGACTTGGGTGATAGAAGAAACTAACTCATCAGAAATAGCAACCGCGGAACCACTCAAACAATCTAAAAGGTGTTGGGCTCGCAACCCATCCCGCCCACAAGACGTGCCTCGGGGAAAACTCTTGATCATGTCAAGAACCCTAGATCGAGAAGCAACCAGGAGATGATGGTTAAGAGAAATATCTGGCAAAGAAGGAGCATGAACAAAAGGATGTTTATTTTTTAGGTCTTCAAGAGTAGTATCATTATAAGGAGCTACACCAGATGAATAAAGAACTCTAACAGCAGCAGAATAATGCCCATCAGAAATCTTCCGTTTACACTGCTTAATATTCTGCTCAACCAACCCACTATCCTCACTAAGAACATCAAACAAAGCGGGGGAAGGTTCAGCCAAACACTCTCTAAGAAGCTGTAAACTACCATCAAACGTCTCCTAAGAACGAATAGCATTAATAATATACTCCTCTTGCTTTTGCCTCTTGATAACGGACCTACACTCCAGATTACTTCTCGAACGAAAGGTTTTAAGCAGACAAAGAGGCAAAACAAGCAAACGAACCCAAGAAGATATGTCATCAGGCTTGTTAACCACCCTGTCAATGGCCCCTTTCAAAGCGCGAGAAAAACCCAAACGACACTTTGGAGGGATAGATTTAAAAGTACGCAACCCTTTTGAAAATAATCTATCAAGAGTCCCCAAATCAAAACCACCAAGCAAGTCACGAACTTCATCACCACCACTAACAAGATGCAAAGTACATGATGGAACGGGAGGCTTAGGGAGGTCATAAAGAACAAAGTGAACAATACCATCACCACAATCAGGAGGTGATACGAAATCCGAACCTTACCATACCGACACTTAGACCGAAACGTGTACGTAGTGAAACAACCGACACACAACCAAATCCCCATACTCTTAAAAGTCAACTCAGCCCTCTCATAAACAACCAAATTGGATAGAATGGAATGTTTGGTGCAAGCTAGCGTATCGCCTCTAAAATGTTTATCACGAAGATGAATAATCAAAGACGACTTAGTAAGCCGATTCCCACTACCATCTCGACATCCGTTAAGACCAACAAACGGGCAATGGAACCGAACAATCGCCATGACACCACCAAATCTAATCTAAAACGAACACACCAAGTAACCACACGCCAACCTAATCAATAACGAACCCCACCAGTCGCCACTCACCAACCGTCAATCAAACAAACAACCCCTAGCCGCAAACAAAACTACAACCCTAACCTAATCTATAACGAACACCACCAGTCACCTCAAACAACCTGTACAAAACAAACAAACCCAACGCCGCAAACTATCAACACAAAAAACCAATCACCGCAAACAAACCGCCAACAGGACCCCTACAGCCTATGAACACTTATAGCATACCTGATAAGTGTGAAAACACTCATCAATAATGATCCAAATACAACTCAAAACACTGTCAAATACCTTATATTAAACTGTAAAATATCAGAATTACGTGTGTATTTTGTGTTTGTGTATTTTCAGGTAATATAGGTACATTTGAGACAAACACGAGCTTTCAAGGGATTTTCATGATAAAAGACGAAGAAAAAGACGAAAGATGCTTTCAAGGACCTTATTTTGCCAAGTTGTCAAAGATCGAGGGCTTAAGTCGAAATTTCTGAAGAAACAAAGGATGAAAAAGCTTTTCCTTAAAAGGTTTTAAAAACATTTGAAAAGAAGTGAAAGATAAGGGACCAAATGGTAAACAAAATGGAAAGTTTGGAAAGTATTATTTACTCTGGTCAAATTGACCCAAACTGGTCAACATTCAAACACAATACACGGTTTCATCTTCTTCAACGTGAAGAGAGAGAAACGGTCATCTTTATCCTTTTTCCACCATCGCACCTGCAAGTGATTAACAAGATATACAAGAAGAATCAGCCAAAGCCTTCAACAGCAAAAATGATCACCTTGCTCTCCTCTACAAGATGATATAGTTTAATTAGATCAAGATTGAAGAATAAAGAAACCCCCAAATGAGATGAAAGATGAAGGATGAGTTTTATCCTCGTATTTACACGTGGATGATTTTCATTGGTGGAGCCACGTCATCTACCCTCTCTCGACGGCTATATATAGAAGACGAAGGTTTTCATTTAAAACGGTTAGCTTAGGTGTAGTTTTACACATAGTTGTTTAGGAGTAGATAGATAATCAGTTTTAATCTTGTAACGAATTCAGTTTTTTTCAGTTAAGTAGTTTGTAACCGTTTCAGTTTTCACCATTAATGAAATCTCAGAGTTTTTCTCAAGCTTTGTTCTTACTTTCTATTATATAAGCCTTTTAAGTCTTCAATTTCATTCTGAGTTGTTTCGAGATTCTGCTTTCAAGTTTATTAATTCAGATTTAGTCAGTCACAAATTTGTTAGAAATCTGTTTAGCTTTAAAATGATTTTGTTATTACAGTTGGTTTGTTATAACAAGATTAGCCATTGATGAATTTTCAGTTTTTTTTACTTTCTCTTTATTCGTTTACTGTTCATAAAGCTTAAGCAGCTCATGAGTATGTTACTGATTTAAAAGTCGTGACTGAAGGTTTCTTTGATTAAGTGATGTTTTGATTCAGAGGTCCTTCGATTATAGGTCCTTCAACAATTATTAGTTCGTAGGTTCATCGAGAGTTAATGGATAGGATCTTACTGATCGACCTTTACAGATTTGATAGTTAAGTTGAAATCAGTCTGATTTGATAGTAAATAGTATAGGTCTTAGTCTTACATTCATGTTCAAAGTACAAGTCAGTTAACATTCAGATACGTTCTATAGAAGTTAGTTTGATCAGCACTTGATTACTGTTTAGCATTTATCTTGCTAGCCTAGAATGCGTTTATCTTGATTACTGTTTAGTTCGTTATAGACCAGTTTATGCAGGTTTCATAATCGTAGATTCTATTTGGTTTTTCTTCGGTTTACTTCGATTTTGCAGGTTTTCTGATTTGCAGGTTCACAAGCGAAAAGTACGGGGTTGTTTTTCTTTGTTTTGTTATCAGTTTTGCAGGTGTTTATGTTTGCAGGATCACAAGTTTCTCTTTGTTAGATAAGAAGTTCGAGTTCAGCAGTAGCCTCTTCGATAAACGTGTAGATTAGAAGTTTGGTGGTGTAGAAAACAAGCGAGCTCAGCGCTCCGCTTCTCGACATCAAAGGGCAGGCTTGGAAGAAGAGGTTGCTTCTTTTATAATTTCTGCATATTGTAGAACAGTAGGAGTGATCGTAGTGTAGCATAATATTTGATGTAGTATAAGGCTTGATTGCAACCTATCGTGATTGTTAGTTAGATGCTTCTTGTTAACTGATTAGACTTATGTTTTGATCATACAGTTTTAGCTTTCTAGAGTTTCTGCATTAGTATGTAATTGAGTGTTTAGCATAAGCTTTTTCTAGCTGAATTGTGAATCAATAATCTGATTAGAGTTGTTATCTCAACTTAGGTGTAGTAGAATAGGTTCGAGGTCTATGTCATTCACAAAGCAGTGTCTTTCTGTTGCATTTGTCATCCTTATTTTTTGATAGTTAATAGTTATGCAGATTATAATTAGGCACTGGTAGTTAGTTAATTTTGGAGCTTAGTCATTAGTTGTAAAAAAATATGTTAAGTCAACTTGTAATTGGGTTGTTAAAAAACTTGTTGAGTTTTAGTCATTTTTATGTTGGGCCCTCTTTAATGGTACTGTTATTTGTTATCATATAGTGTAGAGTAATTGTTTAGAATTTGTATGTTTGAAGTAAAAACTGGATACTAGTAAACTACGTTTAGTTTTCATTTTGAAGTTGTAGATATGATAACGTTACATTTTTACTTTTATAAAAATTGGATTTAGTTTAAAAAATTTATTTTGTATTTGCATTTGTCGAATAGATTTATATTTTACATTTTAATATTTTGTGCATTTAAATGTCGTACTTGCAATGTGTTTTGTAGATTAGTACATATACGTAACTAGATAGTATTTTTACATTTTTAAGTGTTTTGTTTGTCAATTAGACATAAATACCAAGAAAGATTTTAACACCAAAAATAATCAAGTCAAGCTAAAAACGTTATATCAATTCGAATCGAGCTGAGAAGACAACTACACTAAAAACGAAATATCAAATGGCGCCGCTGCCGGTTCTTTTCGTGAAGATTAACGATTTCGAGTGAGACGATTGGATTTTGGGATCCGTTCACTTTGTGAACGTTATTTTTTACGTATTATAATAAAAAACATAAAAAAATCAAAAAGATAAAAATACAAAAAAATAAAAAAAACACAAAATCAATTCTTTTCCTAAAGAATTGAACCAAAAAAATAAAAAAATCCAAAAAGTAATCTTTTTCCTAAAAGATTACATCCAAAAATATATATTATATCGTTTTCATCGTTTTTACGTAGAAATAGTATTTTTCTTAAAAATCAAATAAATACAAAAATATGTTTGATATATTATTATATGAAAATAACTATACGTATAAGAACAACCAACATACATATTCTCCATAAGTATTGCCGAGGCAATACACCGTGTTGAGGGGCGTTCCGGTCCTTGACACGCGTATCGATCCAATTTAATTAAGCAAGAATAGATAAATACTTCCAATTGGCAATAATTCAAAGAATACAAACTACAAAGTGAATAGAAAGGCGATGTGCTATAAAATGCCATCTAAGGGTCAATAGGTACTTAAGTGCTTCGCGCCACCTAACCCCCCGTTCACTAGTGCGTATTCTAAGAAGGAAGGCTTGATTGGGGGTCTTGCACCCAAGTAGTAATTATATATATACTTTCTTGTGGATATTTCATATCGGAACTCGAAGAGGATAATCCTTTTCTCTTCAAAGTCGACCGAGGGCTACTCCCTCATTCCTCGTGTTTACTTACACGTGTACTCGCACAAGTGTAAACATACCACCTTTGGTGTATTACTTTTTTCCCCGAGGAAGCTTTTAAACGTCATTTTACTTGTATATACATTCGGCCACCTTGTTACACATGGATACTCGTTCCATGTTGGAGATTTTGCAACAAAGATCCGCCAACGCTAATTATTCGCCTTGTTCGACTTGTGGAGGTCCACACGATACGTATTTATGTGATCAAAATCATGGCTATTATGGGGAGGGATATGCTTATAATGGAACCGAGAACCCTAATTTTCAACCTAACCTTCAAATGGACTACACTTGTAATGACTATATGGGATATTCCGGTTTTTCATCACAACCTCCACCATCATTTCATGATCAAACCTTTAATGAGCCATACCAAAACCAAGGATTTTCCAATTATGAGGGTTTTCAAATTAATGATACTTTTCAAGGCTATAATCAAGAAACCTTTCATAATCAAGGATTTTCAAATAATGAAGGTTTTCAAAATGATGAAAATTTCCCATGCTATAATCAAGATACTTTTCAAAATCAAGGATTTTAACATTATGAGGGTTTTCAAAATGAAGGAAATTTTCAAGGTTACTGAAACTAGGATTTTTAGTCCTTTTTAATGTTCGTTTTTCCTCGACTCACTCGAATTGATTTCCGATTTAAAGGTAAAACTCGACTTGTTTTTGGTAAAACGTAATTTTTAGGATATTTTTAAACTAAAAGCTACTTAATATAAAATCTTTTTTTAATCTAACGTAAAAATTAAACTAATAAAAACTTTCTATTTTAATCTAATTTAAAAATTAAACTAATTTAAATGACAACTAATCTATATAAACTAATAATTTGAAAATAAAATATAACTAATTAAAACTTGAAAACTTTTAATTAAAATCTACTTTTAAACAATACTTAATAAATTGAAAACTAATTTTAAATCCAAAATTTAAATAAGAATTTAAAACTACTATTAATTTTATATAAAAACTATAATTATAAAAGAAATTTAAAACTAATGTAAATAAAAGTAAATAAAATTAAAATATTTTTATTTTTATCTTTTTATATATTTTATAAAGACTGGAACGAAATTTAAATGAAATGATTTAATTAAAATTAAATTTAAACTAAGTTTCTTAATTAAACTATTAAATAAAAACTGACAGACGAAATTAACCTATATTAATCTAATGTTGCGAAGTAAAACACAAAAAGAAAGCTAGCACAATTGGTTGGGTTGATGGCTAGTGAGCGCGAGGTCAGGGGTTCGAGCCCCAGGACAGACCAATATTTATGCTAATGTTAATTTTTTAGCTTTTTGAATTTAGGAAAATCAAACAAACAGCCCAGTTGAGTCTGTTATTTTAATCAGCAAAACAAGATAAGCTAAATTCAGCTAAATCAAATAAGCACAAACTAAATAAACATTTAAATTAGACAATGAGTAAATAAAGCAAATGAACCAAAAAAAAGCAATTCTAAACAACTTATAAGCAAAATAAATTCAGGATAAAAGAAAATAAGCAAATCTGAACTAAACGTGCTATAAGCAAAACAGACTAAGTAAATAAGCTAAACGACTTAACAAATAAGCTAAATAAACAACATAAGATTTATCACTCTAAACAAATATACTGACAAAAAAAAAACAAACAGCAAACCTATTTAGCAAAAACAAATGAGTATAATAAGAAATTAAGCAGCTAAGCGGATCCAAACTACCGATAATCAAATCATAAGCATATTAAAACAGTAATATTAAACGTAAGACTAAAAGAAGATTATACAAAAATAAAAGAAGATCCAAAATCAAATACCAACCTAAGCAACTCAAATCAGCATATAATAAATTGAAAACTTCAACAAAAAAAACAGCTAAATTAATATGAAACTAAATTACCCAGACAAATCAAGATCCAAACAGTGCAGATAATAGCAGATTCAATCAAAACACAAAGAAACTAAAACTTAAAATAAAACTAGAAAGATTAAAAGGAACCTGATGAAGATTCCGTTGGGCCGAAGGGTGGTGCTGAACCCCCTTTGTCACCGAATACAACACCTGCTTCGATCCTTCGTCATCAACATCAGCAAATCGAACCAAATGAACCAACTTCTTCTCGATCAGTTTTATACCTTTTTTTTTTTAATTTTATAATAATGATAACGAGAATAGTACCAAAAAGAAGAAATTAAAGCAGATGAAATTTTGAGATAAAATAAATAAAAACAGTAACAGATTGAACGAGTGAAATAAAAATTGCCAGAAAATTAAATGCAACGAAAATTAACTGAATAACTTTTTCATTAATAAGATAAAAAAATTACAATTGACTGAAAATAAAATTACATTAAACCCATTTAAATCTAATTAACCCTACTCCTAAAATTTATAAAAAAACTGAAAATAAAGAAAAAGCTTAATTCTAAAATTACAGAATGAGGGTTTTATAGGCAAACCCTAAAACTATTTGATGAACTTGGTGGCCACGGCTTCAAATCCTAGTCGTTCTTTAATCTTCTCTCTCTTTTTCTTTAAATCAACGGTTGAGAATCTCCCATGAATCACGGATCGCCAGCGTGTATTATTGTGATTGGAGGATTTGAGGAGTGAGTTATTCCCACCAATCAAACAAGGAGAATTTGGCCACGTCGGATATGATTGAGAACCACCATATTGCTTGCTCCGAAAAAAATGGTGATTTTATATGGGAGTGTGTATTCCACGCGCTTTCTCTTGAACAAAAACCCCATTATTTGATCTTGGGTTAAAAGGGAAGGGTGATAAAGCTGTGTTAGTTTTAGGTGAAGAGATAAAAGTGGGTGAGTTATTCTCTTGTTTGTATCGAAACCAATGGGAGTGGGTAAATAATTGTTCATTTAAAAACGTGTGGTAAGGGGGTAGTGGACGGTTTGGAGGGACACGTGGGAGAGATGAAAAGTGTTTGTGTTTGGTGTATTGACTAGTCAAGCATGGGGTGAGTAAATAAACAACTGTTTTATTATTTGGTGGATTGGGGAGGGTAAAACGTGTGTGAGGTTGTCACGTGGGGGGGGGGGGGGGTTTGAGGATTTGTGTGAGGGGTGAGTGTTGTGAGGGTAAAAATAAGTTGACCGAGGGTTTGATGGGTTGACTTGGGTTTTGCCAAATAAAACTCCCGTCTAATTTATTTACTCAAATGGGCTAGTGGCCCAAAAAAAATCATTTAATCCCCTCGTTTAAAATGCAATATGGGCCATGGATGGGGCCTTTTATCCATAAGCAAATCCATCAATCTTCTTAAATGGGCTTGTGGCCCATTAAGCAAAAGTGGGACCCACAAGTTCGATAACTTTGATAAATTAATTCCCCGAACAAAACGACTTGATTTTTGGCCTTTCGATCTTTACTTCAAAATTGTGTCGACTTTGCCGGTTTTCGTGGATTTCGGCACACTTTTGGTCTTTTGACTTTGTCTTCGTCTCTTTTTGGACTTTTCTTCATCATTCGACCGTGAAATCCCGTGTTTTCTTTCTTTTTAATCATTTGTACCTATTTTAACACAAAAACACAAAACCACGCGTAATTCCGACTTTTACGATATAAAACACATGATTAGGTCTTGTTTTTCCTTGATTTTAGTGGCAAAAGGATAAGTGTTTACACACTTATTAAATCCCCTACACTTGACCATTGCAATGACCCCATGCAATGCATTATTTTAAAGCGTAAAGTTACATTTTCCTCATTATTAATCCATCTCGGCCTTTTTTATTATTACCACTACTATTACGATGAAAAGATAAGAACTTTAAAAAGAGATAAAAATTATAACAATTTTATTAACTTGGAAATTATTCGATGGAAGAAACTCGTAAAGAAATCTAAGACTTGAATTAGGGCTTTGGTGTCATGAATATAAATCACCCTCAAGTTTCACGTTCCCCATACCAAGCATAAAAACGAGATCATTGTTATTACAAGTTAGCACAACTAACACTTACTTATGTGGTTTAATTAATCACTTAGACCCCCTTATTCCTACGGTGTATCTCTTGTATTTTATTTTTGTCTTGAATGATCACGAGGATGCATTTTTGACTTATTTCGATAATTTATTAAGGCCGAAAATAAAGTGGGACGATTTAATCAATAGTTAGCTAAAGGACAAAATCTTTTAAAACGGCTTCTCGAAACCTCATAAAGTTCATATCTTGGCATAACTCGTTTCACGATTTGAGACCTTTCTCGGACCGATATTTGGCTTGTACTTCAAACTTCAAATCTTGAGAGACGATCTTGAAATTATGGTCTTCTCTTCATTTTGGTATACATCTTCATAAGGAGTGAAAGATGCTTCAAATGTTGACCACGACTTCTTCATTTATCCTCTTCTTTATTTAGGATTTTGATATACAACGATCCGCCTCCTTTTCGGACTTGGATCTATTTATCCTCATACCTTGTTAGGGTCTTTTTGGATAGACTTCTCCATGATCTTTAGGGGAGTAATTGCTTCTCGTCGTGTGTCTTGATCCTTCATATTGATTTGGATTATTGATCTTCACATCATCTTAGGATCTTTAGCAAAAAGTGAATCCTCATGCCTTGTTAGGGCCTTTTTGGACTCGGGTATCCTCATGCCTTGTTAGGGACTTTTTGGATAAGCGAATATTCGCGTCCCGCTTCAATAAGTTATGCCTTGGCTATGAACTCTAATTAATACCGAGCAACTTTTAAACGATCTTGTGCTAGAAGCTAAGTAACCTTTTAAATCGTACAACCTTATTTATTGCAAATATATTTATTAACAAGTGATGGGAGAAAAAGTTCATAACTAACTCACATAAGTTAATGAAAGAATACCAAACCTATAATTAACTCTATCATCTCTCGTTCTCCACAATTTAAAATCTCAAGGAATGAGACTCGTGGATGCTTAGCCTAATAAACCAATTAAGGTCCATATGGTTAAGGATACTAGCTAGAGTAAACTTGGATAAATAAACTCGGGTTGAGTAAAAATATTCACAACAGGCCTAATATATCAAAGATATCTAAACTTATTAAAACCATTTTATTTATTTATTTCATTTTTTAACTTTATTCTTGAAATGGAAATTATTATGATGCGATAATAAAAGGAAAGAAAATAAAATAAAAATACTACTAGGCCAAAATAGATCAAAAATTTGAAAAACGTTGAAATTTTTTTTTTTAAAAAACTTTTCCGGTTAAAATGGGGTCAAATTCATGGAAAAGGCCACTAAAATTCGATAGAAGTCCCCCCTACACTTAACATAAACATTGTCCTCAATGTTTAAGCATGTGGGCGAATAAACTCCCCTACACTTAGGACATTGAGTACGTTGTTTAAAATCGAGCTAAGGAAGGGACAACTAAAGTGATTACATTTATTTGTTTTATTTATATATAAGATAGAATCACAATAGCAAAACTTATCGAAGGAAACGGGTACACGGGAACACGGGTCTCGTCAAAAGTACCAAAAGTGGATCATCAAAGCACATGTACCTACACAATCACAACACACAAAACAAACAACCTACACGGCTCCCCCTACACTTATTATAGAAAATAGATAGAAAAATAGATAATCGGGTTGCCTCCCGAGAAGCACTTGTTTTTGTTAACCGAGTCACGAGCCTGACTCGACCCCAAATTAAATGGTCCATGGGGAAGCCTCGAATGTAATACCGGGATCAAAAATCTTATCCTCGGTCCCGGATGAACATAATAAATGAGAGGCAGGAGGATAAGTCTTGGATGGGAGAAAAGTCCGCTCAACATACGAGAAGTATGTGAGGTCGTGATCCACGGGAGGTGGGGTGGGTAAAGGAGACAAATTGTCATCCCCCAAAGACAATGGATGGTCACTATTCGGCAAAGCCGTAAAGGTATTAATCAAAGAATGGTCAATGTCACCTCCCGGGTCAAAGCACTCATCCTCATTTCCCGGTATGAAATGAGGAGAGTAAAAGCGATACATCACTTGCTTGGGTGTGCACGCGGTAGGACGGGGTGGCAACATAATATGAGAAATATCAGAGGACATATCTACCACCCGCGTCACCTCACCAGACCGAATCAAACGGAAACTAGGGTCAAATCTCTCCACCTCCTCTATGATGGGAGGTGGCATGGCTAACAAAGGATGCTCATCAATAGCAATAGAGTCGGAGCTATCAATGTCCTCAATCCCCTCTTCAAAGAGAGGATTCACGTCACTAGAGATGTAGGCGTCATCAAAATCAAATAAAGGGTTCGAATAAATCTTGAAATTTTCCTTTGGAACGTCTTCATCGGATAGTGACTCGTCATCACTAGAAGTAAAATCATCATCGAGATCAAAAATGGGATTAGAGAAAGCCAAAAAATCGTCTCCCAAGATGTCGGTGGGAGGTAATGAGTCATCACTAGAAAGAGATTCACATTCATCGTCACTATCGGAAGCAACCGTAGGCTCACTTTGGATTGGAATAAGAGTCTCGTCACAAGGAATAGTGATAAGACCCTCATCCCCCATGATGAGAGAGGCATCGGGCTCCGTAGTAGAAGAATCGAGAATAGGAGTGGTAGAATCCTTAGGCTCGAGAGCCGGCAAGTCGAGAGAAGGAATTACAATTGCACTAGGACACTGAGCACAAAGATCATTCCAAGAAATAGTATTCTCATCGTCATCATCATCATAATAGTAAGAACGCACAGGAGGAGGAGTATAATCACTAAGATTAGATACTTGCTCTTGTCGTTGTCGTTGTTGCTTTTCCTCCTCATTTGCTTCTTTTAAAAGAACAACGGCTTCTTGAAGTTGCAAAACAATGGCGTGTGTTTCGTCTTTCAAAGCATTGAGTTGCTGAATTCTCTGAGAGGATTGATGATTGATGGTAGGATGTGGGGGCTCACAGTTATGAAAACCAGAATTATAGCACGGATGTGGCTCATATGAAGTCATCGGTTGAGAAGAATTAGAACACGGATTTGGTTCATAATAATCCATCGGTGAGGAAAAATGAGGACACGGATTTGGCTCATAATAATTTATTGGCTGACAATAAGAAGTATCGTAAGGCCCCCCACAATGATTGCAACACGGGTATTGGGAAAAACCCAGTTCATGTTGCAGATAAGGATTGTCATAGACGGGAGGGGGGGGAGAAAGTATTGTAAGAGGAGAAGTACGAATTCGTTGAATTGCAAAATGGACAAAATCCAAATTGTGTATTGTCGATATCAAAACCACACCGCTCACAAATACACCATTGACATGTTTGAAAACCATGCCATGGTCTCCCACACCGAACGCAAGACGAATCCATGATGAATTATAAATAAGAGGGGTAGAGAAAAGAATTAAACACAATAGAGGATAAAGAAGAATATTTTTGGTGTAATAATTTAGGAAAAGTATTACTTTTGGATTTTTTAATTTTTTTGTTGCAATTCTTAGGAAAGAAATTGCTTTTGTGATTCTTTTTTTTTTAATTTATGTTTTTGATTTTTTTTGTGTTTTTGATTTTTTTGTGCAAGAAATGTAACGTTCAAAGGATGAACGGATCCCAAAATCCAAACGTCTTCACGAAAAAATCGTCAATCGTACGAGCGAAGCGGCAGCGGCGCCATTTTGAAACTAGGATTTTTAGTCCTTTTTAATGTTCGTTTTTCCTCGACTCACTCGAATTGATTTCCGGTTTAAACGTAAAATTCGACTTGTTTTTGGTAAAACGTAATTTTTAGGATATTTTTAAACTAAAAGCTACTTAATATAAAATCTTTTTTTAATCTAACGTAAAAATTAAACTAATAAAAACTTTCTATTTTAATCTAATTTAAAAATTAAACTAATTTAAATGACAACTAATCTATATAAACTAATAATTTGAAAATAAAATATAACTAATTAAAACTTAAAAACTTTTAATTAAAATCTACTTTTAAACAATACTTAATAAATTGAAAACTAATTTTAAATCCAAAATTTAAATAAGAATTTAAAACTACTATTAATTTTATATAAAAACTATAATTATAAAAGAAATTTAAAACTAATGTAAATAAAAGTAAATAAAATTAAAATATTTTTATTTTTATCTTTTTATATATTTTATAAAGACTAGAACGAAATTTAAATGAAATGATTTAATTAAAATTAAATTTAAACTAAGTTTCTTAATTAAACTATTAAATAAAAACTGACAGACGAAATTAACCTATATTAATCTAATGTTGCGAAGTAAAACACAAAAAGAAAGCTAGCACAATTGGTTGGGTTGATGGCTAGTGAGCGCGAGGTCAGGGGTTCGAGCCCCAGGACAGACCAATATTTATGCTAATGTTAATTTTTTAGCTTTTTGAATTTAGGAAAATCAAACAAACAGCCCAGTCGAGTCTGTTATTTTAATCAGCAAAACAAGATAAGCTAAATTCAGCTAAATCAAATAAGCACAAACTAAATAAACATTTAAATTAGACAATGAGTAAATAAAGCAAATGAACCAAAAAAAAGCAATTCTAAACAACTTATAAGCAAAATAAATTCAGGATAAAAGAAAATAAGCAAATCTGAACTAAACGTGCTATAAGCAAAACAGACTAAGTAAATAAGCTAAACAACTTAACAAATAAGCTAAATAAACAACATAAGATTTATCACTCTAAACAAATATACTGACAAAAAAAAAACAAACAGCAAACCTATTTAGCAAAAACAAATGAGTATAATAAGAAATTAAGTAGCTAAGCGGATTTAAACTACCGATAATCAAATCATAAGCATATTAAAACAGTAATATTAAACGTAAGACTAAAAGAAGATTATACAAAAATAAAAGAAGATCCAAAATCAAATACCAACCTAAGCAACTCAAATCAGCATATAATAAATTGAAAACTTCAACAAAAAAAACAACTAAATTAATATGAAACTAAATTACCCAGACAAATCAAGATCCAAACAGTGCAGATAATAGCAGATTCAATCAAAACACAAAGAAACTAAAACTTAAAATAAAACTAGAAAGATTAAAAGGAACCTGATGAAGATTCCGTTGGGCCGAAGGGTGGTGCTGAACCCCCTTTGTCACCGAATACAACACCTGCTTCGATCCTTCGTCATCAACATCAGCAAATCGAACCAAACGAACCAATTTCTTCTCGATCAGTTTTATATCTTTTTTTTTTTAATTTTATAATAATGATAACGAGAATAGTACCAAAAAGAAGAAATTAAAGCAGATGAAATTTTGAGATAAAATAAAGAAAAACAGTAACAGATTGAACGAGTGAAATAAAAATTGCCAGAAAATTAAATGCAACGAAAATTAACTGAATAACTTTTTCATTAATAAGATAAAAAAAATTACAATTGACTGAAAATAAAAATTACATTAAACCCATTTAAATCTAATTAACCCTACTCCTAAAATTTATAAAAAAAACTGAAAATAAAGAAAAAGCTTAATTCTAAAATTACAGAATGAGGGTTTTATAGGCAAACCCTAAAACTATTTGATGAACTTGGTGGTCACGGCTTCAAATCCTAGTCGTTCTTTAATCTTCTCTCTCTTTTTCTTTAAATCAACGGTTGAGAATCTCCCATGAATCACGGATCGCCAGCGTGTATTATTGTGATTGGAGGATTTGAGGAGTGAGTTATTCCCACCAATCAAACAAGGAGAATTTGGCCACGTCGGATATGATTGAGAACCACCATATTGCTTGCTCCGAAAAAAATGGTGATTTTATATGGGAGTGTGTATTCCACGCGCTTTCTCTTGAACAAAAACCCCATTATTTGATCTTGGGTTAAAAGGGAAGGGTGATAAAGCTGTGTTAATTTTGGGTGAAGAGATAAAAGTGGATGAGTTATTCTCTTGTTTGTATCGAAACCAATGGGAGTGGGTAAATAATTGTTCATTTAAAAACGTGTGGTAAGGAGGTAGTGGACGGTTTGGAGGGACACGTGGGAGAGATGAAAAGTGTTTGTGTTTGGTGTATTGACTAGTCAAGCATGGGGTGAGTAAATAAACAACTGTTTTATTATTTGGTGGATTGGGGAGGGTAAAACGTGTGTGAGGTTGTCACGTGGGGGGGGGGGGGGGGGGGTTTGAGGATTTGTGTGAGGGGTGAGTGTTGTGAGGGTAAAAATAAGTTGACCGAGGGTTTGATGGGTTGACTTGGGTTTTGCCAAATAAAACTCCCGTCTAATTTATTTACTCAAATGGGCTAGTGGCCCAAAAAAAATCATTTAATCCCCTCGTTTAAAATGCAATATGGGCCATGGATGGGGCCTTTTATCCATAAGCAAATCCATCAATCTTCTTAAATGGGCTTGTGGCCCATTAAATAAAAGTGGGACCCACAAGTTCGATAACTTTGATAAATTAATTCCCCGAACAAAACGACTTGATTTTTGGCCTTTCGATCTTTACTTCAAAATTGAGTCGACTTTGCCGGTTTTCGTGGATTTCGGCACACTTTTGGTCTTTTGACTTTGTCTTCGTCTCTTTTTGGACTTTTCTTCATCATTCGACCGTGAAATCCCGTGTTTTCTTTCTTTTTAATCATTTGTACCTATTTTAACACAAAAACACAAAACCACGCGTAATTCCGACTTTTACGATATAAAACACATGATTAGGTCTTGTTTTTCCTTGATTTTAGTGGCAAAAGGATAAGTGTTTACACACTTATTAGTTACAATCATGAGAACTTTCATAATCATGACTCTTTTCAAAACTATAATTCACCTAATTATGGAAATCCACCTCCACCCTATTCTTCGACCTATTCATGTGAGTTTTGTGGAAAAGAACCCCATTATGGTTATGATTGTAGACCGAGGGATCCGCCATCCTATGACCCTAATTTTGTCAAGAGGTTTTATTCTTTACTTGCGATAATAAACAAGTCGAATGATGACGTTTATAAGATGCTTGATAGTATGAAAAACATGAGCTACAAGGAAATGAAAGACACGCATCGATGGTTAAAGGAAAGAATTAACTCTACTAAGGAAGAGGAAATTAAGTCTTGGCAATATAATGACAAGGAATTCGGTGATTTGTATCGTGAATCGTTGAACAAATTTTCTTGTCGCCTCAGGAAATATTTAAATGATTTCTTCCTTAAGATTGTTATAATCGAGGAAGAAGAACAATACATGACTACTTTTACTCGTAGGCCTTATCCATTATTAGATGAAGATGCTGAGGAACCTTCGATTTGTATGACACTTAATGATGACACACCTTCATCACCTTTACCTCACGTGGAACCCACCGACTCTTTAACCATGGGGGACGAGCCTCTTAGCACTAATACAAATATCGATTTGGATGAATTAACCTCTTCTAGTGTTGAGAACCTTATCCCAGTCCAAAGAGAGTTTGAGGGTATTTCTATTGAACCATGTGATGCGTTTTGTATTGATACCTCTTCTCCTCATAATCACATTGAGATTTTATCACACGTTGACTTTCATGCTACTACTAGTGATTTTGGTGATTTCGATCTTGATGAATTGTTTAAAGAAAGGGATAATGAGATTGAGGAAGATTTTATTCAAGACTTGCCACAAGTAGAGGATGATGATTGTGATTCTAGTGAGGCATCTTATGATATATTATCCGAGGACTTTTCATGTCAAGATGACCTTCCTAATTTGGATGATGATGTTGATCATATAGAAGAAGTGGAAGATGTTCATGTTCGTGAGGTTTTATCAAACGTCTATTATCTTATCTCTTTGATTGCAGCTTTGAATGAAAACCATAATGATGAGTCCATAAGATAAGAACCTTTCATTGACATTTCTTCACCGGTTTTTGAGGTTGCACCTATTGATTTTTATGATGATATCATCCCTTTGAGTGATTCTCTCAATACACCTTCTTTTGAGCCTTCTATTCCCACCCTTCCACCCTTGAAGTTGGTTATTGATGAAGATCCTATACTCTTAGAGATTGATCCTTTTTCACCTATGGCACCTTTAGAACCTACAACCTTTGATATGGATTCTCATATGGATATTGATGCCACCATAGAGGCTTATCTTGTTGATATTGATATTGAGGTTGATGATAGTGATTCTAATTGGGAAGAAGATATACGTCTTAGTGAGAACTTTCTTTTTGGGAACATAGAGATTACACCTCCTTCACAAGACACTATTAATCTTGATCCTCCTTATTCTATGCCTTCTATGGAAGATTACACACCTTTTGTTGATGATGAGCCTAATATGGATATACTTGTTATGAATGTTTTGATACCTACACCTTCATATTCTCATGATGCTTTGATCACTAAGGGGGAATCTTATATGGTTGATATGAGCTCATCTTCTTATTTTCCCATGAAGGGAAAGGTTTTTGATCATGGGATACATAAATTTGAGACACCTTGGTTTTCATCTACTTCACTTAAGAGTGTGCCTTCGATTGATATGCGCTTCTTGTATGAGCTTACTTTGGTGATGCTACCTACTTTGGAGTTGTTCACTTGTCGAGATGGAAACTATGTATTTGATCCTGGGGTGCTTCATATTTGAGAAATTTCGTATGTTGGACAAACTTGAGACACGTTGGACCGTTCCATTTATCGAGGCGGATTTTGTAAATCTTATAGTAAATGGCAACGTGCTAAGTTTGAGTGTATCATGTGAGATGTGCTTCAAAGCGGATATTTTTTATTCTCCATGATGGTTTCCCCAAGGACAACTTAATTCGGGGCCGAGTCGAGCTAGCGACTTAGGGTTAGAAAAACTCAAGCATTGAATAACTAGGTTAGAAAACGTAGAGTAGATTTTCAATAGGTTAGGTTTAATTAAAAGGATGTTATAGTAGAGTTGGAGTGGAGGGGTGCCTTTCTTCGTCTTTTGGTGTTTGTTTCAAGGGTTGCTCTCTCTCATTTCATGCTTGGAGCTTATGGAGGAGGCCCGTGTATCTGGTTCACTTCGATTAGTTTTTGCTATCGTGATATTAAACAATTGTGCTTAAAATGAATACCCTTTAGTTGTCTCTTCCTTAACTTGGGTTAAGCAAAGTAATCAATGTAATAAGTGTAGGGGAGTTCACTCCAATACTCTTAAACATTGAGGACAATGTTTATCTTAAGTGTAGGGGAGACTTCTATCGAAGTGACCTTACCTAGACCATTGCCTTAACTTCATGATAATTGGGAAAATTAATTTTTCGACATTTTTAAAATTTTTGATCTACTTTGGCCACCAAAAATATGCATTCATAATTTTTGCATCAATCATTTTGCATAACACATTTGCATTGTATATATTTCTTCTTTTGTTTTTCATCAAAAAGATATAAAAAGGAAAAAAAAATAATAATAAAACATGGTTTTAACAAATTTAGACTTCTTTGACATATTAGGCCTGCCATGGATATTTTGACTCAACCCGAGTTTGCTTATCTTAGCATTCTCTAGCTAGTATCCTTAACCATGTAGTCCTTAATTGGTCTATTAGGCTAAGCATCCACCAATTTCATTATTTGAGATTTTAAATTTGTGGAGAATGGGAAATGATAGAGTTGAAGCAAGTATAAAAGGGCTAGATAAACTTCATGATAATTACTTGTTGCTAAACCATTCTCTTCTTTACCTCTATTTTCTTCGCATGTATATAATTGTTAATAAATAATCAAGAACGGTTTTAATTGGTTTGTAATCTCTTATGCATTTTTGGCTAATCATTCATGGTTGATATAAGTACGTCTTAAGATTCTAAGTTAGAACGTTTTATGTGTACTAGACTTATGTCATGCTCAATATTTAGCGGGTGTTTTTCCTTTTATTCTTTTCAACTTTCTTTGTGAGGAATAAAGAAAAATAAGAGCGTCTTATGAAAAAAATGAGTGGCCAGAAAAAAAAAAAAGAAAAAAAATATATATACAAGACTCCCAAGAGGGGCAGTGTGGTGTTAATTATAGTGACTATTGAGTTCCAATATTACCTTGACGGGTTGCGGGGATTCAATAGATTGCTCCAATCCAATATTACCTTGACGGGTTGCGGGGTTGAAGATCCAAAGTCTCAAAAAGATGGCGGATGTAAATTATTGCGTGAGTTTTATTTTCTTTCCTTAGCGAGTGTGTAGCTACTTATAAAAACATGACATGAGGATTTTACACATAAGGCGAATGACTTATTATTCTTGAAACGGAATTGTATTAATTGTGAGCGGTTTTTCAAGTAATGGATGAGAGGATTACTTAGGATTAAAACCGTGCTTCCTTATTTTTGGATTTTACATTTCTTATATTTCACGCTTCAAATAATGACAAATTTGCCTTCAAGCAATTTGCTCAAATAATAACCGGTTCCACATTTAATTGTCATGAATAAGTTGATGCACTTTTTACTTGTGAATACAATGATCCCATTTTTAAGCTTGGTATGGGGAAAGTGAAACTTGAGGGTGATAAGTGTCCATGGTACCAAAGCCCTAATCTAAGTCATTGATTTCTTTATGAGTTATTTCCATCAAAACCATTTATGAAAAATCTAAAAAGATATAAATAGAATTGTTTTCTTTGCATTGCATTGTAAATATTCAAAACCATTCATCATGTAGCATAGCATAGTTTATTAAATCATAAAATGGCCAAGGTTGGTTATTTATGAGAAAAGTGTAACTTGGTGCTTTAAAATGCTGCATTGCATGAGGTCATGGCAATGGTCAAGTGGAGGGGAGTTGATAAGTGTGAAAACACTCATCAATAATGATCCAAATACCACTCAAAACACTGTCAAATACCTTATATTAAACTGTAAAATATCAGAATTACGTGTGTATTTTGTGTTTGTGTATTTTCAGGTAATATAGGTACATTTGAGACAAACACGAGCTTTCAAGGGATTTTCATGATAAAAGACGAAGAAAAAGACGAAAGATGCTTTCAAGGACCTTATTTTGCCAAGTTGTCAAAGATCAAGGGCTTAAGTTGAAATTTCTGAAGAAACAAAGGATGAAAAAGCTTTTACTTAAAAGGTTTTAAAAACATTTGAAAAGAAGTGAAAGATAAGGGACCAAATGGTAAACAAAATGGAAAGTTTGGAAAGTATTATTTACTTTGGTCAAATTGACCCAAACTGGTCAACATTCAAACACAATACACGGTTTCATCTTCTTCAACGTGAAGAGAGAGAAACGGTCATCTTTATCCTTTTTCCACCATCGCACCTGCAAGTGATTAACAAGATATACAAGAAGAATCAGCCAAAGCCTTCAACAGCAAAAATGATCACCTTGCTCTCCTCTACAAGATGATATAGTTTAATTAGATCAAGATTGAAGAATAAAGAAACCCCCAAATGAGATGAAAGATGAAGGACGAGTTTTATCCTCGTATTTACACGTGGATGATTTTAATTGGTGGAGCCACGTCATCTACCCTCTCTCGACGGCTATATATAGAAGACGAAGGCTTTCATTTAAAACAGTTAGCTTAGGTGTAGTTTTACACATAGTTGTTTAGGAGTAGATAGATAATCAGTTTTAATCTTGTAACGAATTCAGTTTTTTTCAGTTAAGTAGTTTGTAACCGTTTCAGTTTTCACCATTAATGAAATCTCAGAGTTTTTCTCAAGCTTTGTTCTTACTTTCTTTTATATATGTTGATCCCAAACTTAGATCGATTAAGCTTTGTGTATACGAGATTAGATCAAGTAATACACGTAGAGAAACCTTTGCTTATGAATAAAGTAACTAAGTGTTATGCGGAATTAACACTTAATCTAAAACACAAAGATGTTAAACAAACTTTCACTTGTATTAGAATGATCGAACTTGATTACAATGAAAGAGGTTTAACTTGTGAAAACTTATGAAAACTGATGATTAACATTAACCTAAAAGATCTTCTTTTATAGATTAAGAAGTCTTGTACAATAAGCTACGAATCAACTATTCTAGGTAAAGATAATAATAGAAAATACAATGTCGAGCTTATCTTTACCATACACATATAAAGAAACAAATAAACAAAAAGATTCGTATGAAGATATATTCCATCAGTGCTAATCTTCAAGGCTATCAGCGTTGACTTCTTCAATGTCAACGCTTGGCTGTCAGCGTCCAATGTCATCTTATCAGCGTTGACATTCTTCTTATCAGCGTCTAGTGAACTGACCCATAATTTATTCCCAACAATCCTCCCCTAAACTTGATATCTATTCCAATGATCAAGTTTCTGAATAAAAACTTAAGACTTAGGAGGAATCTTGCAAAAACTTCTTATGTTGGTGATAAACATATCTAATCAAGTCCTTGGCCACGTCACTAGTATAATCAATCTCCAAGGGTGTCTCCTTCATCTTCTCCAATACTTCTTTGGACAAGAAATAGTCAGCATCCACAAGTAGATACTCTGAAAACTTTGTAGAGCTCAAATGAAATACACCACAAGTAGAATAAAGCCTCCAATGAAGATTACTGAGATCATCTTCAAGATCCTTCCATATGGCAGGATCTGCTTCTCTTGGACCACACAAAGTCAAAAATGTGTTCCATAGTCTTATTCCATTTGCTGAAGTAGGTGCTTCAGCTGTATACTTGGCCTCTATTAATCTCCATAGATGCACCAAGTCTTCTCTGTCTATGCTTGCAAAGATAGAAATAACTGAAGTGAAAGTATGTACCTCCTTTCCAAACCTGCCAATCTTCCAAAATCCACACTCATCTTCATCAAAGCTTATGATTGGATTTCTGTCATCTAGAGGTACTACATTAACCAAATCTGAAGCTTCCAATGGAGAAAGCTTGAGATGCTTCCTTATAACAGTTTCAGTTGGAAAATACACATCCATATTTTTAGGAAATTGAAAAGGATCTCCTTTCTTCACTGGTCTTTGAGCAATCCTCATCTCCTTTTGGATCTGCATTTCCTCAGCAAGCTCTTGTTTCCTTTCTTCTGAAAGAAACTGGTAGACATTATTTTCTTGCACATTCCTCCAAATAGGATGTGCCCTATACTCTAGCTCCTCAAAAGATAAAGCCAGCAACTTCTTGTATGTCCATCTAGGTTGATGGCATCTAAGCAACTTGTAATACAACTGCCTTCTATCTCTTTTAAGCCAAGTCTTGACCTCTTGTGCATTAAACCTCAAAATCACCTTTATATCATCTTGTACCCTGAGAAGAACTTCCAACCCCCAAATTTGATCTGACAAACTCATCCCTGGGTTGTCCATAACCTTGTCTTCCCAAGCATGGTACATTCTGGTGATTTCTGGAAGGTCCCAATCAATCTGATTCTTCAACTCACTCAATCTTTCCTTTGCTAACTCATCCCCATATTCAAGTCTTTCTGGATCTTCAATAATTTGAACACTTGAATCTGAGCTATCTCCTCCTTTATCATCACCACTCTCTTCCTCACTCTCAGAAGTAGCAATAAATGGTGATCTACCACTCGTCTTCACATCTCTTTCCAAAAGTTGTGCAGCCAACTGTTCATCAAATGCAATTTGTGCTGCATCTTTCTTTGGAACATCTTCTTCAACCAGAATCCCCTTACCCTTATATTTTGGATCAATAATAGGTAAGGTAGAAGAAGAAACCTGTGTGGACACATCTTTGATGATTGTTGATGACTGGAATACATCAACACCACCTGCAACTTTGTTAGCGTTCAAGTTACCTTTATCAGCGCCCCGATTACCTTTGTCAGCGCTGGATGTGTCAGCGTTCAAACCTGTATCAGCGCCCATTGTTGCTGTGAAAGATCCTTCCAAGTTCAATGGAGTTACCTTGGATGTATCAATAATTGGGTGCCTCTTCAAGTTGGTGAGTGCTTCAGCAATACCTAAAGATTCACTAAATTGTGAACTCTTCTCACTGGCTGTATGAATCAGCTCATCCTCTTCATCCTCCCCTTTGGAAGATTCCTCCATCCTACTCCTGCTACTTGGATTCTCCAAAACAGTTACCCGCTCCCTCAAGACTTGGAGTTCACGGCCCTGATTATTGACAATTTGTACAAGGCTGACATTTTGCTTTTGCAAGCTAATGACAGCAGCCGTCAATTCAATTAATGTCATAGGTTCCAATCTGCCCTCAGCTAGAATGGGGATTTGACCTCCCAAAATAGAATCATAGGGCATGGATGAGGTCTTAATGATGTTGGGACTGTCTTGACCAGCATCTAAGCTTGTGTCAATAGCCCCAGCCTCATCCATGTCACCAGCCACACTTGTGGAGGTGGTTCTCTCTGCAACAAGGCTAGGACCACTAGAGGAGAACACTCCAGTAGTCCTTTGGCGTTTATTCAACCTAGATTGTAATGGGGTGGAAGATGAGGTAGATTGTGTGGGTGTTGGTTGGTTAAGGGGTGTTTGGGATTGTGCAGGGATGTCATCAGCGTTGGGATTGGCTGTGTCAGCGCCAACATTTTGAGTGTCAGCGTTGGGTTGGTCAATGTCCATGTGATCAGGTGAAGGTAATGGTTCATGGATAGGCTCAAGTTGGGGTGCAGGGTCTGGTTGTGGTTGAGCAGCCTGAATTACTTCAAGCATGGCTTGGGTAAGAGGTATAGATCTGTGTGTGGAGCTCATTTTGGCAAAAATGGTTTTCTGTTGTTTAGGGATCTCATAAAAAGTGTCATGATCCCTAGAACAATATTCTTGTAAATCAAAGACCATTTGCAAAAATCTTGGGTAAGCCAAAGTCATTTTACTTCCCTTATTTTTACACATCCCTTCAAAAATCATTTTTGAAAAATTATACTTAAGCCCACGTGTTATACAAACCAAAGCACTTGCAATTGACCTGTTTATTTCATTAAAAGAAGTACATTTTGGACTTAAGCATTGGAGAAGGACATGTATCAAATATTTCCAGTCAGAGGGAAATTCCTGCTTATGATATTTATTTAAAGTGACATCAGCAGGAATAGGATAACCCAATTCCCTAAGACCTTGTTCTATTGTTGCAATGGCAAGGGTAGTCACACCATCAGCGTCATCAAGACGCAAAGCTTGGCGAACCAAGGCTTCAGTGACCACCCATGTTCTTCCATGAACAGTAGAGGTTAATGTGGTCACTCCATTAGCTGTTGTGGAACTAACATTGTTCCAAAACTGTCTAATGTGTGCGACAGGGACTAATGGTACATGAGAAAGTGCATACCTTAATGAGGATGCATTTAAAAATGCCACCATTTGTGAATACTGAGGGAACAAATCATTATCAGCAGTCAAGTAAGCTACCATATTATGTTGGCTCTTGAACTCCAATGTTAATTTCTTTGAGTTGAACTTTGGTGCCATGTTGAAAGCTGTTTAGGTTATGTGATATGGGAAAAATATAGGAGAAAAATGTTAGACAAGAAAATATGAATACCCAGAATAAAAAGATTAGCCAAATTTATAGGAGAGATGCATGAGTTTGATTGGTCAAAAATGAGGCAGTTATATTCAAAGAGTAATGATGAAAATATTGAATCAAATATAACTTATCTCATGCATTAATTAAAAGTAACAACTCCCCAAAATTACGGCCAAAAATTAGTCAAAAATAACAACTAGGTAGGGCCCACTAGGTGTTAACGGTCAAAAATAGCCCATCAGCGCCCAACGGCTATATTTTCTTGTCAGCGTTTGCCTAAAGCCTTGTCAGCGTCACGATTGGACGTAACAGCGTTTGGAGAAAAACTTGTCAGCATCTAAAAATAAAAATAAAAATATTTAAAAAGAAAAAGACCTTAACAAAGTAATTTATCCTAAGGGAAATATCTTACAAGTTGATAATAATTACTGGGCAGCAAGCACTGTCCATTTATGCACACTTGCTTAAGCAAGATAGACACAAATGTCCTCTAGTGTCCCTTGCTAACCAAAATACTTACCAACAAAGTTATTTCACAAAATTCTTTGTAACTCCCAGGTAAACCCATAACAAAACTATTCCCAAGTCTCCCATCAGACCACAACCAATTCTAGGCCAAAAATGTCTTGGCAGCATGCATAGTTTGTCAACTTTGCATGCTACAGTGCCTCATGGTTTAGTAAAACTAACCCATACTCACCTGTGGACACAATCTAGAATTGTGATGAGAGTATTATAAGAATACCCAAGAGTCCTAAAGGTTCCTTAAACCTCCCCTCAAACTATGATACATGAGTTTCTCAAAATATATATGAACATTAAAAATTTATGTCAAGATAGGAATATAAATATTCCAACCATCATCCATAAACAAAAACATGTCCAAATAGCTCTTCAAAGATCCATAAGCAACTCTGTATCCAATGGCATAAAGCTACCACCACCTACACATTTAGATTGAAAACCACAAAACTAACATTTGTTGCTGACAGCGTCCCGACAACACTTATCAGCGTTGAAGGAACTCTTGTCAGCGTTAGACAATAATATCTCTAACAACGGCAAAATAACACTTGACAGCGTTACATTTACCTTTGTCAGTGTTAGAAAAATAAAGTGGAAAAATCTAAATCATCAAAAAGACCAATAACAATGCATTATCCTGTACATACTTTTACAAAAAGGTTCCAAAACACATATTAAGTGAGATTAACCATTCCAATATTTGTTACCAAATATTGAAATCTTCCAGTATTAAAAGGTTTAGTTAATAAATCAGCCACATTATCTTCTGTGGCTACCCTATCTGGTTGTATTAAACCTTTCTCAAAGCAATCTCTTATAAAATGATGTCTAATTTCTATGTGTTTGGTTTTAGAATGATGTACAGGATTTTTAATTATGCATAAAGTACTGTTATTGTCTACAAAAATCTTGGTATGCATAAAATTATACCCATAATCTAATAGCTGGTTCTGAATCCATAAGACTTGTCCACAACAAGCAGCTGCTGCAACATATTCTGCTTCAGTTGTAGAGTTTGCCACCACTGTTTGTTTCTTGCATTGCCAAGATATCAGTCTACTCCCAAGAAATTGACATCCACCAGTTGTGGATTTCCTATCAAACTTGTCACCACCATAGTCACTGTCTGAATATGCAATAAGCTCCAATGGAGAATCTTTTGGGTACCATAAGCCAAGATCTGGATAGCATCTTAGGTACCTAAAAATTCTTTTCACAGCAAAAAGGTGACATTCTTTGGGAGTCACTTGATGGCGTGCACAAGCACACACAGCAAACATGATGTCAGGTCTTGAGGCTGTAAGATACATCAATGAACCAATCATTGATCTATAGTGCCTAACATCCACATCCTTTCCAGCTCCAATTTTTCCCCAAGGGTGTTCCCTATCCATAGGAGTGGAATCATCCTTTTCATGTGGAGAAAAACCATATTTCTTCAAGATTTCAGCTACATATTTGTCTTGGGAGATGAAGATACCATCTTCTTTCTGCTGAACTTGTAACCCTAGAAAGAAGTTCATCTCACCCATTGCACTCATCTTGAATTTATCTGTCATAAGCTTGGAAAAGTCTTCACTCATCTTTGGATTGGTGGATCCAAAAATGATATCATCAACATAGACCTGGACACACATCCTTACCTTTCTTCTTGGTGAACAATGTCTGATCTATGGTGCCCCTTTTAAAACCATTTTCCACTAAGTAAGTGGACAATGTACCATACCATGCTCTTGGGGCCTGATGAAGTCCATACATAGCTTTCTTCACTCTATAAACCTTGTCTGGATTCTCAGGATCTTCAAAACCAGGAGGTTGCATGACATATACCTCCTCAACAATTGTTCCATAGAGGAAAGCACTCTTCACATCCATTTGATAAACAGTGAAGTTCATGCAAGAGGCATAAGCTAGGAAAATTCTGATAGCTTCAATTCTTGCAACTGGAGCAAAAACTTCTTCATAATCTATACCTTCCTCTTGTGTATATCCCTGAGCTACCAAACGTGCCTTGTTTCTGACCACAATACCTCTTTCATCTTTCTTGTTCCTTAGAACCCATCTTGTCCCAATTGGTCTCACATATCTAGGACAATCAACCAGCTCCCAAACATCCTGTATAGCAAATTGGTGAAGCTCATCCTGCATTGCTTCCACCCAACTAGGTTCTTTGAGAGCATCAAAAATCTTCTTGGGTTCTTCTTGTGACAGAAAACATGCAAACAAACATGCTTGTACAAGAGGGGTATCAACCTTCTTGTGTATATTGGCAATAAATCCACCAAGACTTTGATGGGATCTTCTTGTCTGAACTGGAGCCATAACATCACCAATGATCTGAGATGAGGGGTGATCCTTTGCTGTGGAAGTGAGAACTCCTCCTTCAAAAAGTCTGGTGTCCTCAATTTCACGCTCCATGTTGCCAATATCTTCTTCATCAGACTCTCTTTGATCAACATGAATCTCTTCATGGACATTGGAAGGTCCACCTTGTTCAAAATGTGAAGAGAAAAGATGTGCAAAGGTGTTGTCAAAGTCTGAACCTTGTTTGTCAGCGCTTGGGCTAACAGCGCTTGAACTGTAGGTGTCAGCGTCTGATCCATCAGCGTCTGAATTAGTCTTGTCAGCGCTTGATTTCCCTTTGTCAGCGCCTGAAGAACCATGCATGTTTGTATTTGGTGGTATTTGGAAACCACCATTATCTTTTCTAGCAGCAGCAGCAGCAGCATAATACTCATCTGTCCATATAGGAAGTGTAACATATTCTTGTGTGGGAGATGACTCAACTGCTGGTGATCCATCCTTCTTAGCAACCTGTATACCTGAAACATTACCAATTCTCTTTTCCAAAACACTTGAAGTTACCTTCACAATGTCTGGATCAGTAACAGGCATATAATTTAAAGCTCTAGATAAAGGTTCTAAGTCAAACAACCAATTTGGACCACTTACAGGATCACTAGGTTTACTCTCTAAAAACCTAACATGTACTTTTTCAAGTATACGTTTTTCCTTTTTAATGTAAACCCTATATCCTTTGCTCTGCACTGAATAACCCATGAAGTAGCCTTCATCACCTTTTGAATCAAATTTACCTAGGGCCTCACTTGTGACAATCCGTCAATTTATGGTTGATATTTTATTCTCAATATTATTTAAAAACAATTTACAATATGAACTCACATATTTTTGGGAAGAAATTTGGATTTACATCTTGGAGTAGCATCGACTACGTCTAAACCGGAGGATTCAACGTTACGTGCTTACGTTTACGTACACCGTCTTTGGTGACAGTCCGACATTTTAGAAAATAAATTTGTCCATGAATATTATTTTGGAGTTTTAAATTTGTGTTGGTTCATAAACTCACAAATTTACGAGAAGAGATTAGGACTTACGATTTTATTTTAACGTCCTTTACGACTAAACCGGAAACCTTAGGATTACGTATTTACGTTTTCGAACTCCGTTTTTGATGAAACAATTTTTATTAGATTCGTTTTGTGACATTGATTCATAATTTATAAAAACGTTTTTCGTAAAACGACCCGAGGGCACGCAAATCGAGGAAACTAGAATCGAGGAGTACCCGTAAATAAATGGGGATGAGACAAGTGGGACACTTGTCCCACCCCCACATCAAAACCGGCTATACACACTAGCTAAGCCATGAGGTGTCACATTTTCCTTAACCAAGTTAACACATGTTAACTTGTAGCTTAGAAAATAAGCCAAGCCTACACCAAAACCAACCAAACCACTTTGGTTAAACCATTTTCTCACAACTCAACATGCAAAACCACCAAAAGTTCTCTCTACCCCATTTTTGGCCGTCCATATCTCACCTCCAAACACCATCATTGATCAAAATTTAACCATAAACATATGTTATAATTAACATATGTTAATCCCCATTCAAAAAGATGAAGATTGGTGCAACTTATAACATCCATAGAGGAGTTTTCATGGTGTCATGAGGCTGATTTTCCACAAGGAGTTGATGAAGATTTGAATTCTTGGAGATGGTGTTGGCTAAGCACAAGTTTCTCCATCAAAAACCATGCCAAACTCATAACCTACATCAAGTTGGTGGTATAAAGATTGTCCTCCTCAACTTCTTATTATTTTGATTATGTAAACTTGTATTTTATTTCCTATTGTATATATTTATGATGATTATATGATGATAAAAATGTTATGTGGGGTTTGTTGTTGATGATCATGGATTAAAAGGTGAAAAACCATAAGAAACAAGGTTAAAATCTTGGTTAAATTTGATGGCTGTATAAAACAGTAAAGAAGTAGGTCATAAACTGATAAAATGATGAAGTGGAATATATTTACAGTAAGCTATGGGTCTTGTACACATGTGAGAGTTGGCCATGCAATGGAATCAAAATAATGAGTGAGATATGATCAAAACAAGTTTAGGGTATAAATCTGAAGTTACTGTTTTGGACGATTTTTAGAAAATACTTAAAGGATGATTCAACAGTAGCTATAAAAGAGTTAAATGTAGCACATATCATGTAGTTTATGTGATAAAAATTTGAGCTTCTATCTCCATGTAGAACTCAAGATATGGCAGTTTTGGTGAAGATGAAGTTAAAAATCAGATTTTTGGAAATTAAAGAATAATACTATTATATAAGCACTCACATTTTAATATATAAAATGTAAAATAAAAACCCACTAACTTATAAAACTTATTTATATAAATATATATAAGGTTAATCAAATGGATAAATTATATAAATGGTAGTAAAATAATATTTATAAGTAATAAAAAACTATAAACTTGATTTTTACGACTTTTTCGGCTATTGCCGTGAAATTAACGTTTTTCGCCAAATAAAACTTAGACGACCAAACCCGTCTAATAAAAAGTTTATAAAAGTCATATACTGATGTTTAAGTAACTAATACAAGTAAAACCGATAAAACCCGAACTATAGGGCAAACGGACATTAACGAGCTAAATAAACACATTGGGCTAATATTTGGACTAAATAAGTTAAACACTCCTAAAAAAGAACTTATTGGGCTTAACCCATTTGGGCTCAACTTGGAAAGTATACATACTGATAATATAGGTACAAACGAGATTAAAATAAGTTAAATAACTTATAATAATCTTGTTGGACCTAAAACACGTAAATGGGTAAAACTAGTAAACTAGTATAAAAGTTATCGACATATAACACTAAAATGTGTAAACGAGAATATGTAAACCCACTTGATCATCATATATATATAATCATCATATGTATACATAGATGTTATTTTTATAAAGTCATTGGACAAACGTCTAAGACCGATTATTATTTGTCTAGGTTTCCGTGATTGAAGCACGTACCGTACGTCCGAATTGCCGATAACCCGCCTTCCCACATCAACGTGAGTTCATAGCCTCGCACTCTTTTAAATGTTTTATAAATGCTTTATAAACCCGCGAGGGAGATAACATGTTAGTTTTTATAAAAATTTGGACACCTTTGTCCCGATTGTTTGTTTATTGATTTTGGACCCGAATGATTGAATGACCCGATTGTATGACCCGATAAATGATTAATGGACCCGATAGATGAAATTAAATGGATTATTAAAGTTAGGTTATGTCACTAAAAGTCCCATTAGCATGAATTGTAAACTACCGGGAGTTGGTAGACGCTTATGCATTTAATAGTACTATTTGGGGACGATCACCCCAGTTCGCGCCTTGACGGTTGATCCCCGTCGTGCCACATTGATTGGTAAGCGAATTAATGTATGAGAAGATTTCAATAGCATGACCTTTGTGACGACACGCTACTTTAGATGGGCAAAATTGGTATCGGGTTAGCTACCCGTTGTTGGTTTAGTAAGGTAACAATGTCATGCGGCTTATAATAATCCGAATTAACGAAATACTAATAGACGCTCCGAATTACGATGTATTGCCTGACTAGCAATACAGGGTCATACTATTGATATTATGTTTGTATTTTGGTTTTCATAACCATATTCATATAACGGTTTTTATTTGATTTTATACAACGTCATAAGACGTATTGTATGATTGTTTTTACGACATTGGCTCGTATAATGATTTTTAAGGCAAATGCCTATATTATGATTTTCGATATGGATTTGTATAAAATGACTTTGGCTATTTTATGGCCTATTAAAACGATTTGTACAAAATGATTTTCAGTAATAATTTTATACTGATATTATATTGATGGAATTTATTAAACTCTATGAATTCACTCGGCGTTATCGCTGACCTTTTCTTTTAACATGTTTTATCTCAGGTACTTGAAGGTAATTCTCGGGAAGACAACAAGAATTCATGGCCCGCACTTAAACAACATTTTCCATTCAAATACTTTGTAAAACTTTGTATGAAATATAATGACTTGGGACCGATGTAACTTTGATATTTATGAATGGAAATGATTTATTATTAAACGACGCGATTTTTAAGCGTTGTCTATGATGTGAGTAATGTGCTATCCCGTAACACCAACTAGTCTTCCGCTGTATTGAGTTGTATAAATTTGGGGGTGTTACAGTTTGGTACCAGAGCTCTCGTTATAGAGAACGAAAGATTTTTAAAACCAAGGTTTTGAATAAAACATTTCAAAATCTTTTTACTAAAAACATTTTTCTAAAAATGTCTAAAAATCTTTTGACTATAACGGTGCCGAAGAATTTCCGAGTTACCGACAAGGCCAAGACTGAGAAGTGTTATTTTAATATATATATATATATATATGATGTAATTTTATTACATGATTGTTTGATGATTATTTTGATTCTTATACGAGGTATTTATACGGCGGAGATTGTCACAAGTAACCCTAAATTCCCTAGTAAATTAATCGAAGCTATTCTCGTAGGAATTCTAGCTATCCTAGATCTAAACCAAGTTGTGGATATTTATGATCCCAACAAATGGTTGATATTCGTAGAAGTGTAGATATTAGTTGATTGTGATATTGAAGAAGAATTGGCGAGATTAAATCTGATATCGATGTCATGACGATCTTTTCTTATAGAGTGGAGTTTGACAAAACGTTACCACCTAGAAAGATGTCATCTGATTCGTTGTCATCCAATTCTTAAACTAAAATCGAAAGGGTGAATGTTGCACTTGAGGCTGTCATTGGAACCATTACCCAAAAGCCTCATGCCACTAATACCTTTCCGAGAAGTCTAAGTTGAATGATCAAGTCATTTCATATTAATGACTCATTTGATAATTGTTGTTGTAAGAGATATAGGATTGGAAATTAAGTGTTGTTCATATCGAGCTTTTATTGCCTTTACATGGTATAAGAATAAGATTGAAAGTATTGGAATATGAGGTAGGATATTGAATTGAGTATAAAAGTGGTTGAAACTTGAATAAAGTAAAATTTAACCCATATGGAATATGAGATTATTAATAGAAGTCGTTAAGTTTTGTGATTGAATTATAAGGTTTTAATTGATTGTTGATTCGTGTTAAGTGTTGTTCCTAGGCCATTGTCCACTAACGAGGATGCCCAGTGTCCAAGAAATAAATTGAAGAAATCTTCTTCTGAATTAAGACCGATGGATCTTCCGGGACATATGAAACACCTAATGACTCTTGTAGATTAGTATTCATTGTGGTATCTTTTAAAAATAATCCCTAACTTAACTGAGACATCAGTTGGTAGGATGAGTTCTTGGAATTGTATGACATAGTGACACGTAATGTGTTACGGTACAATTTTGACTTGTTTGTGATTAATGAAAAGACTACCTTTGATTGCTAAATTCTACATGTATCGATGTTATCTATCTTTTATTTGCTTCATCCTAATGTCCGCATTAGTGATGCAACCATTGAGCGAGTACTCATCTTGATTTGAGTTATGTTGTGAATTATTCTTTTTGAGTGCCATCAAGGTCATGAACCTCATGATTATTTGGCTAAAGCTCATTTCCTATCAATTCGTAGTTAGTTCTTGGTGAACAACTCTTCATCACTCTTTTGCAGATCACACATTGTTTTGATAAAGTTAAAACGGTATCCTTTGAGAAAATTTAATTTTCATCACAATAAGGATTATTTAAAAGTGAGATTTATAAGTGATTGTTATTGAAACGAAGTTGTTTATGAGACGCTTTGGAAAACTTAACTGTTTCCATAACAAAGAAAATCTTTGTAAATTTATTCTTGATCCTTATTTAAGAATTAAGCATGAAAATGATTTTATTATAAACATGATCATAAAATTTTGACGAACTGAGTATTGCATCGTTAATCTTGAAATTGTATATAGTTGCGCGCCTACATACAATTTGGAATGGACTATGCAAGACTGATTAGTAGTCACCATAAAACTAATTAATAAACGTTACATTTTCTTTGAAGATTGTGAAAGATTAAATTGTATGAGATCTGCAAGAAGTGCGAAATAGGGACATAGTGTTAGGGACACCTACACATGTGCCTGTAGCATCTATTCTTCTGAGTCGAATTTACTCATCTTTGGAAATTGTCTTATTTGATAATTGACAATTCTTTCTTGTCCAATTCTCCTGTAGTGAGATTCTCAGGAAAAATATTTGATTATCGAGTGTTGATACCCGACTGGATGTATCGACGTTCTTATAATTTCTTATGATTTGATTTCATTTGAATGACCTGGGTAACGATCCGAGGAGCTTTCGAATGCGTACTCAAATTATGAAAACATGGGATATATTCATATTCGTTAAATGTTTTCGTCTGAATCTGATTTGAAATTCTCTCGCATAGATCATGCGTTGACCTTACTCTTTTAAGATTAGTTATGTCTCCATATATCCCTGAATTTGTGAAGGATTATGAATTATTATTAGTCTTTTGAGAAGTTCACATCTTATCGACGGCAACAAAACTGGAAAGTTGGAAATGCCAGTAGAATGGATTGATTGGTTATGACATGACGACATTGTCTTAATCGATGGGAACTCGAATAGAATTCCCCTAAATGATAAGATGTTGATTATCAAAAGTGAACTAAATAATTCTTGATGGATGACCATATCCTGTATTTAGACTTGAAATTATACCGTGAATGGTCGAGAACTAGTTATAGATATTGTAATCTAGAAGAACCTAATATGAATTTATTTAAAAGATGATAATATTATCTGAAGCTTTAGTAAGTATTTGTTGGTGAATTACCTAGACTTTCGCCATTAAGGCAAGTTGAATTTGGTATTTGATTTTATTCCCAGTGCTGCACCTATGGCTTGTGCACTGTACGTCAGCACCATCTGAATATAAGGAATTACCGTACAACTGAGAAAGTTGTCGGAGAAAGATTTTATTATACCAAGCCTGTCATCCTGAAGAGCTATGGTGTTATCTTTCCTTATATTTATAGATTATTGTGACTGAGTAAATTGACAATCGAAAACAATATCCATAACTCGAAATGGAAGATTTGTTCGATCATTTACAAGGTTCTAGCGTTTGTTTTAAAGATTTGATCCATAGCATGGTTATCATCAACTTCGCATCTGCGAAAGAGATTATCTATTCCAATCACTACATCCGGTGCTTGTAATGAACATTATGAGTTTCACATGATGTCGTTTGGATTGACTAATACACATGTAGCATTCAGAGATTGGTGAATCACGTGTGTAAGCTGTGAATTGATAAATTCATGCTTGAGATCATTAAGGACCAATTGTTTGTATATAAAAATAAGAATGAGTTAATAATTATTTATAGACTGCCCTGAATTGGCCGAACAGTGTAAACCCGAACCTTGAATAATTAACACATGATTAAAGACTTGAACCTTTACATGATTTGACTATGTGATTAAAAGGATAATGGAATATAAATTGACTCTTCAAAAATTAAGAGCCCTTTTTAGACTTTGGATTTTACCAAAAAGGAAATGGAAATATGTTTTAACAAAGGATTTTAAAGGGATTATTCCCTTATACACTAAACATTTAACTAAACTTATGTTTAGGGGTAAATGTTTGTGTATACCTCAAGATAACTTAAGAAGGATTGAGGAAATCATTTAAACCATGACTTGAAATTTGAAACGATACATTTTTGCTTTTCAACTAAGAAAATTTTGACCAAAATATAACCAAAGATTTTTCAAACATTTACGAATCTTATTAATTATTTTCGATAAATCAGCAAAAATCTTGATAATCAAATTCAAATTTATTTTTGAAATTTATTTTTATAATTGGTCGAACTAAAAATTTAAAGCTTTTACGTTTACGCTTCATAAAAATTAACTAATAATTAATTAATTAATTATAATAATTACCGACGCTTTAGAACGACAGATTGAGTAAAACGGATAAAAATGATAGTAAAGACGAAACTAAAACATAAAAGATATGAAGAAAGAATTTTGAATAAATACGGACATGATAACAATTTCATCAGGAAGGTGAACGTAATTACTGACGTATAATATAGAAAGAATATCTGAGTGAATTATGAACATGATAATTATATCATCATGAGGAGTGAATATAGATACCGACACATTATGTATAAAAATATAAAGAATCAATTAGGATCGTGTTCCTTAATAATGAACGTGCAAAATAAATTGCCGAACAATTTAAAATATAGCCGATACTTATAAATAGGATAATATAGATTATAAAAGAGGTTCGCGGCTAATGTGAACAATTAAAAATTGGGAAACCGATAGCGTTGAATGTATAAAAGGCCACTTATGGTTGCCTAAATATGGAGATTGTGAGATATAGTTATGTTGGAATTTGTAAGTATAAGTATTCTATTTATGTCATTTATGACTAAAAATATCTTTGTCTAAAGCAGTTGTACTGATGGAAATTATGAAGGCAGACATCGCCTCATACATTAGTAAACGCCTAGCTATTGCAAAGGTCATCATCTGAATTTGATTCGATTTGGGTCATCGTCGACAGACTGACCAAATCTGCTAATATCATTCCTGTTAATGATAAATTCAAAAGAGTTATGTAAACATAGTGTGCTTGTATCAAACATCTTTATCAAGATCCTCGCTTCGCAACTAATTTCTAGAGATTTGCTCAGAAATCAATGAGAACGAACCTTGATGAGAGTACTATGTACCACCCCAAATCGAAGGGACGAGGTAAAGTAACGATACAAAATACTATAAGCACTGTTCTATGTTTGATTGATTGACCTTTGGTTACAGACCGTATAATCGTTTTCCTTTGAAGGATTATCATTGATAATCATCGTATTAAGATTGAGTTCGAATCTTGTTAGGATCTAAATATTAGAGCATCTGTAAGCAAGAATTGAGATGAAGACATCCGACATACACCCATTGTGAGTTGGACATGTCTCTTAGGTTTAAGGTTTCCTATGATGGCGAACCTATCCTTGCAAAATACCCGACCCGCGAGATCTGAAATGATTGTTGAAATTAGGATTTGATTATTAACCGCCGATAGTGGGCAAGAGGTTATATGAATATGAAATGTAGACCTTGAAGTTCCAAATGGGTAGCGAAGTTATGCCATAATTGTTAAACTTGGAAAAATGAATTCATGATCTGACAAATCATGGGATATAAGTCCCCGTTATATGGGACCATTGAGATGATGTAAACGTTGGGATTGAAAGGCATATAAGCTGGATCTACCCTAGGACTTCAAGAACCGCGTGAATTATGTTTCGTATATCGAACTTGATGGAATATCTATCAAGTGAGAATCTGATTATTCTTAGTAGAGCTTAGATCGGCGAAAAGTTGCATTCATCAAAAACCCGTGAACATCATGGATAGAGAAGTAAGTCAACATTAAGCCTGATCTTATTCCCGTAGTTATGTTTGCTGAAACTCACGTATTTTAATGAATTGCACTTGTGAGAAAAGACCGAATGTAGAGGAAATACCCACATGGCTTTAACTCTATAAGAAGCGAGTAGTAAGGTAAGATGATCTTTGAGGACAAAGATCCTGTTTAGGGGTAAATGCTGTGACAATCCGTCAATTTATGGTTGATATTTTATTCTCAATATTATTTAAAAACAATTTACAATATGAACTCACATATTTTTGGGAAGAAATTTGGATTTACATCTTGGAGTAGCATCGACTACGTCTAAACCGGAGGATTCAACGTTACGTGCTTACGTTTACGTACACCGTCTTTGGTGACAGTCCGACATTTTAGAAAATAAATTTGTCCATGAATATTATTTTGGAGTTTTAAATTTGTGTTGGTTCATAAACTCACAAATTTACGAGAAGAGATTAGGACTTACGATTTTATTTTAACGTCCTTTACGACTAAACCGGAAACCTTAGGATTACGTATTTACGTTTTCGAACTCCGTTTTTGATGAAACAATTTTTATTAGATTCGTTTTGTGACATTGATTCATAATTTATAAAAACGTTTTTCGTAAAACGACCCGAGGGCACGTAAATCGAGGAAACTAGAATCGAGGAGTACCCGTAAATAAATGGGGATGAGACAAGTGGGACACTTGTCCCACCCCCACATCAAAACCGGCTATACACACTAGCTAAGCCATGAGGTGTCACATTTTCCTTAACCAAGTTAACACATGTTAACTTGTAGCTTAGAAAATAAGCCAAGCCTACACCAAAACCAACCAAACCACTTTGGTTAAACCATTTTCTCACAACTCAACATGCAAAACCACCAAAAGTTCTCTCTACCCCATTTTTGGCCGTCCATATCTCACCTCCAAACACCATCATTGATCAAAATTTAACCATAAACATATGTTATAATTAACATATGTTAATCCCCATTCAAAAAGATGAAGATTGGTGCAACTTATAACATCCATAGAGGAGTTTTCATGGTGTCATGAGGCTGATTTTCCACAAGGAGTTGATGAAGATTTGAGTTCTTGGAGATGGTGTTGGCTAAGCACAAGTTTCTCCATCAAAAACCATGCCAAACTCATAACCTACATCAAGTTGGTGGTATAAAGATTGTCCTCCTCAACTTCTTATTATTTTGATTATGTAAACTTGTATTTTATTTCCTATTGTATATATTTATGATGATTATATGATGATAAAAATGTTATGTGGGGTTTGTTGTTGATGATCATGGATTAAAAGGTGAAAAACCATAAGAAACAAGGTTAAAATCTTGGTTAAATTTGATGGCTGTATAAAACAGTAAAGAAGTAGGTCATAAACTGATAAAATGATGAAGTGGAATATATTTACAGTAAGCTATGGGTCTTGTACACATGTGAGAGTTGGCCATGCAATGGAATCAAAATAATGAGTGAGATATGATCAAAACAAGTTTAGGGTATAAATCTGAAGTTACTGTTTTGGACGATTTTTAGAAAATACTTAAAGGATGATTCAACAGTAGCTATAAAAGAGTTAAATGTAGCACATATCATGTAGTTTATGTGATAAAATTTTGAGCTTCTATCTCCATGTAGAACTCAAGATATGGCAGTTTTGGTGAAGATGAAGTTAAAAATCAGATTTTTGGAAATTAAAGAATAATACTATTATATAAGCACTCACATTTTAATATATAAAATGTAAAATAAAAACCCACTAACTTATAAAACTTATTTATATAAATATATATAAGGTTAATCAAATGGATAAATTATATAAATGGTAGTAAAATAATATTTATAAGTAATAAAAAACTATAAACTTGATTTTTACGACTTTTTCGGCTATTGCCGTGAAATTAACGTTTTTCGCCAAATAAAACTTAGACGACCAAACCCGTCTAATGTAAAGTTTATAAAAGTCATATACTGATGTTTAAGTAACTAATACAAGTAAAACCGATAAAACCCGAACTATAGGGCAAACGGACATTAACGAGCTAAATAAACACATTGGGCTAATATTTGGACTAAATAAGTTAAACACTCCTAAAAAAGAACTTATTGGGCTTAACCCATTTGGGCTCAACTTGGAAAGTATACATACTGATAATATAGGTACAAACGAGATTAAAATAAGTTAAATAACTTATAATAATCTTGTTGGACCTAAAACACGTAAATGGGTAAAACTAGTATAAAAGTTATCGACATATAACACTAAAATGTGTAAACGAGAATATGTAAACCCACTTGATCATCATATATATATAATCATCATATGTATACATAGATGTTATTTTTATAAAGTCATTGGACAAACGTCTAAGACCGATTATTATTTGTCTAGGTTTCCGTGATTGAAGCACGTACCGTACGTCCGAATTGCCGATAACCCGCCTTCCCACATCAACGTGAGTTCATAGCCTCGCACTCTTTTAAATGTTTTATAAATGCTTTATAAACCCGCGAGGGAGATAACATGTTAGTTTTTATAAAAGTTTGGACACCTTTGTCCCGATTGTTTGTTTATTGATTTTGGACCCGAATGATTGAATGACCCGATTGTATGACCCGATAAATGATTAATGGACCCGATAGATGAAATTAAATGGATTATTAAAGTTAGGTTATGTCACTAAAAGTCCCATTAGCATGAATTGTAAACTACCGGGAGTTGGTAGACGCTTATGCATTTAATAGTACTATTTGGGGACGATCACCCCAGTTCGCGCCTTGACGGTTGATCCCCGTCGTGCCACATTGATTGGTAAGCGAATTAATGTATGAGAAGATTTCAATAGCGTGACCTTTGTGACGACACGCTACTTTAGATGGGCAAAATTGGTATCGGGTTAGCTACCCGTTGTTGGTTTAGTAAGGTAACAATGTCATGCGGCTTATAATAATCCGAATTAACGAAATACTAATAGACGCTCCGAATTACGATGTATTGCCTGACTAGCAATACAGGGTCATACTATTGATATTATGTTTGTATTTTGGTTTTCATAACCATATTCATATAACGGTTTTTATTTGATTTTATACAACGTCATAAGACGTATTGTATGATTGTTTTTACGACATTGGCTCGTATAATGATTTTTAAGGCAAATGCCTATATTATGATTTTCGATATGGATTTGTATAAAATGACTTTGGCTATTTTATGGCCTATTAAAACGATTTGTACAAAATGATTTTCAGTAATAATTTTATACTGATATTATATTGATGGAATTTATTAAACTCTATGAATTCACTCGGCGTTATCGCTGACCTTTTCTTTTAACATGTTTTATCTCAGGTACTTGAAGGTAATTCTCGGGAAGACAACAAGAATTCATGGCCCGCACTTAAACAACATTTTCCATTCAAATACTTTGTAAAACTTTGTATGAAATATAATGACTTGGGACCGATGTAACTTTGATATTTATGAATGGAAATGATTTATTATTAAACGACGCGATTTTTAAGCGTTGTCTATGATGTGAGTAATGTGCTATCCCGTAACACCAACTAGTCTTCCGCTGTATTGAGTTGTATAAATTTGGGGGTGTTACATCACTAGTTTCTAAAACAACTACATGACATCCAAAAGGCTTGAGAAAACCAATATTTGGCTTCCTTCCCCAAAGTAACTCATAAGGTGTCTTATTATGTATTTTGTTAACCAATGCCCTATTTTGAACATAACAAGCTGTGTTAACAGCTTCAGCCCAAAAGGCTATAGGAAAGTGGGCATCAGCCAACATGGTTCTGGCTGCTTCAATAAGGGTTCTATTCTTCCTTTCAGCAACCCCATTTTGCTGTGGGGTTCTAGCTATGCTAAACTGCCTAGTAATCCCTTTCTTGGCACAAAAATCATCTAACAACTGATTTCTAAACTCACCCCCATTGTCACTTCTAATAATTTTGACCTCATTACCATTCTTCTTCTCAATCTGGGTAATGAAATTAATCAGACTTTGGGCAGTTTTACTTTTCTTAGCTAAAAAGAAAGTCCATGTAAACCTGGAAAAATCATCAGTGATAACAAAACAATATGATTTACCCTTCAAACTTTCTATATTAGTTGGACCAAAGAGGTCCATATGCAATAAGTGAAGTGGTTTAGAACTAGACTGCACCTGTTTAGATTTGAATGAGACCTTGTGCTGCTTGCCCTTAAGACATGCAACACAAGAGTGGTCATTGTGGAAAGCCTTTTCAGGCAAACCATCAACTAAACCAAGCCTCACAAGTCTATTGATATTTTTAAAGTTAATGTGCCCTAATCTCCTGTGCCAAAGATTACTTTCATCTACTAAGGCTTTAGCATAAAAACATGACATCATTTTATTATTCATCTTAATTCCATTAAGATTCACATTATATATGTCTTTATGCCTTGGTGTTCTAAATTCTATGTATTTTTCCTCAGGGAGCTTGTAATCTTTGCTTAACACCAAGCACTCAGTATCTGTAAAAAGAACCTTATTTTTGTTATCACACACTTGTGATACACTAAACAAATTATAATCCAGTTCTTTTACCAGGAAGACATTCTCAAATCGTAGATTGTTGGTAATAAGGGTTCCTTTTCCTGTGATGGTGCCATAGCCCCCTCCAAAGAATACCTTATCACCATCTTGAATAGGAGTGAAATTTGTCAGATAGTCTTCCTTTCCTGTCATGTGCCTTGAGCATCCACTATCCCAATATCCATAATCATTGATCTTCTTCTGAATGCCCTGCACATAACGAAAACACATTAGTTTTCTTTGGGAACCCAAGCCTTGGAAGACATGGATTCATCTGGTTGTTCAACAAGAACAGACTTGGTTCTCATAACAACCCCATTTTCATCCCTTTTTGAATGAAATTCCCAGTTAACCCCAACTGGTGTTGACATGGCTTTTGAAATATAATGAAACCTGTTGCATGTCATAGAAACACCAGTAGAATTAGAGTTTTGGTCTTGTTTTGGTCTCCATGTTAAGCTAGTAGAAGCTTTAGACCTATTTCCCTGTGGTTGCAAATACCTAGGTTTGGCAGTGTGTCTGTCAGCGCTGAAATTGTTCTTGTCAGCGCCCCGATTTCCTTTATCAGCGTTGAACCTAGGGTTTGCTACAGGAACCCATTGCCTATTTGACCAAGTGTTTGACTTTTGGAAAGGTCTTAGGCCTTGTGTGTTAGACCCTCTAGAAAAGAATGAGGCTGGTCTAACAACTTGTGAACATTTGTTCACAAAGGTATTGGGTCTGACAGTGTTTGACCTATGTTGACTTTTGTCAGCTCTGAAATGGTTCCTATCAGCGTTGACATTGGAAGCGTTGACACATTTGTATGCCAAATGTGAAAAGCTACCACATGAGTAACAAGCTTTTCAAGACATAGTCTTAGGTCTAGAAGCAAAGAAGCCTGTTCCATGGTTACTAACTTGGCTTTTTGGTGACCTAGTATTCCTATACATTTCTGCATACTTAACACTAGGTTTTCTAACAGTTTGTGGGCCAAGGTCAACAGCTTTGCCAGTGGTTGGGTGTGTGATTTTAATAGGTGTAGGATCATGGCTCTTGATTGGTGTGGGCTCATTTGGACTTTCACACAACAACCCTCCCTTAACAAACAAAGTGTGGTTAGCTTTCTTCCACTCATCTAGGTCAGTCAGTTTTTGTTTGTATTCTTCAACTGGGGAAGTCACTCTAGGTGGAGGAATGAATTCCTTCTCTTGAAGTTCTGGCAAGCCAGTCCAAGATAAGTCCTTTGATTGGACACCATAGAAATCCCCAGATGGTGGTGGAACACCAGTATAATCTTTCATCCCAATTCCACTCATGTCCTTAGAGTCTCTTTGTTTGCTAGCACACTCTCCTAGGGATTGTGTGGCCTTATCAAATCTCTGGATTTTAAGACTCACATTATCTTTATTTTTGTTAGCCTCCTCTAACTGAGCTATCAAATCAAGATTAACCCTGTTTACTATATCTTGAATATCTTTACTTTGATGTAACTCATGTTTTAAGATATTTATTTGATCCTTTAGATCAAACTCCATTTTCTTATACTCAGCTACTGTCTTTTCTGTTTGGGTAAGAGCAATTTGATAATTAGATACTTTGCATCTTTCAGTACTTGCCTCATCTAATAATTTCACTATCTCTTGATTTAGTTTTTCAGTATTTAAACGACAACCCTTAGAACAGAAAGCATCATCATATACCTCATTATCTGATGAAGAGGAGGAGTGTGCCATGAGAGCATATTCAACATGCTCTTCTTGAACTTCAGCAACCAAAGCTCTGTCCTCTTCCTCATCCTTAGCCATAAAGTTCCAGCTCCAGTCCCATCCTCCAACACCATCAATTTGTTGAACACCAACCATGGCCTTGGGATCTTGGCTCTTAACCATTTGGCTTGAGGGCTTACCAGCATCAGATCTTCTTGGAGATCTACATTCCCTCATAAAGTGCCCCATCTGATGACAATTGTAGCACTCAACCTTTGATTTGTCAAATCCAGCAACATCCTTAGCATTAAAGGTCATCTTCTTCTTGAACCTTTTATTAAACCTGTTTGCTCTTAAACTTACAAGAGCCATAGTCCACTTGATGTCCATCTCTTCCAATTGTTCATCACTTATCTGCTCAAGATCTTCATATGTAATCCTTGAATCACTGGGCAAAGAAGCAATGAATGCACACACAGTATCTAGATCTAAACCAGCAGGTTTAATTCTATCAGCGCCAAAGTTGTGAGTGTCAACGCTTGAGTATAAAGCGTTGACAGGATATGATCCAGCGCTGACAGGCTGTGATCCAACGTTGACACATTGAGATCCAGTGACTGGATGTCCATAGGAGTTCATGGAATCAAATTGGCCTTCACTTTGTGAGAAGAAGGCCATGTTGCTGCTGGAAGATTTATTATCACTCTCCAAAAGCCATTCATTCTCTAGCAGTCTTAGTTTGTTGAAGATGTCATCAAACCTGGAAGTCTTGTGGGTGTTATTGACAAGAATGGATCTTGTCTCAATCTTCCATACATCACCAAGGCTTTTGAGAAAAGTAGCATTCAAGTCAGGGTCATCAATCTGTGTTCCCATGAAGGAAAGTTGACTTGTGATGTCAAGCAGTCTACTTCTCACACTGCTAAGATTCTCATTGGGTTGAGCCTTAAAGACAGCATACTCATGCAAGAGTTGCTTCTTCTTTTCTTCTTTTGTGTCAGCATTGCCACCATGTGCTACTTCAAGAGCTTCCCAAAGCTCTTTTGCAGACTCAAAGCGTTTGTACTTGTGCTGATTCTCATGACCTAAGGCGTGTTTCATGATGTTCAAGATTTTCATGTCCACCCTTTTCTTGGCTATATCTTCAACAGATACAGCTCTTCCATCTCCAGGCTTTTCCTTCTTATCAGCTTCAGGACAATTAGGAACAGCTGTCCTTGTGGCAATAGCAGCAGCAATCTTTTGTGCTTTGTCGAATGTGTTCCCATATTCAACAATCTCCCAAAGAGTGTAGTCATGAATAGCTATATATTGCTCAAAATTGGACTTCCAAAGCTCGAAGTTCCTGGCATCAAACATGGGAATTTTGATACTAGGATTTGTGGAGTTGTTTTGTAGCAAAGCAGCAGGTTGATCTGTGCCAGACATGATGTTTTTAGGGTTTTGAGAAATTTAGGGTTTTTAGGGTTTTTGGTGTTTTAGGGTTCTTGCGTTACTTAAAGATCAAAAGTTTCTCAACAAGCTCTGATACCACTTGTTGATCCCAAACTTAGATCGATTAAGCTTTGTGTATACGAGATTAGATCAAGTAATACACGTAGAGAAACCTTTGCTTATAAATAAAGTAACTAAGTGTTATGCGAAATTAACACTTAATCTAAAACACAAAGATGTTAAACAAACTTTCACTTGTATTAGAATGATCGAACTTGATTACAATGAAAGAGGTTTAACTTGTGAAAACTTATGAAAACTGATGATTAACATTAACCTAAAAGATCTTCTTTTATAGATTAAGAAGTCTTGTACAATAAGCTACGAATCAACTATTCTAGGTAAAGATAATAATAGAAAATACAATGTCGAGCTTATCTTTACCATACACATATAAAGAAACAAATAAACAAAAAGATTCGTATGAAGATATATTCCATCAGTGCTAATCTTCAAGGCTATCAGCGTTGACTTCTTCAATGTCAACGCTTGGCTGTCAGCGTCCAATGTCATCTTATCAGCGTTGACATTCTTCTTATCAGCGTCTAGTGAACTGACCCATAATTTATTCCCAACAATATAAGCCTTTTAAGTCTTCAATTTCATTCTGAGTTGTTTCGAGATTCTGCTTTCAAGTTTATTAATTCAGATTTAGTCAGTCACAAATTTGTTAGAAATCTGTTTAGCTTTAAAATGATTTTGTTATTACAGTTGGTTTGTTATAACAAGATTAGCCATTGATGAATTTTCAGTTTTTTTTTTACTTTCTCTTTATTCGTTTACTTTTCATAAAGCTTAAGCAGCTCATGAGTATGTTACTGATTTAAAAGTCGTGACTGAAGGTTTCTTTGATTAAGTGATGTTTTGATTCAGAGGTCCTTCGATTATAGGTCCTTCAGCAATTATTAGTTCGTAGGCTCATCGAGAGTTAATGGATAGGATCTTACTGATCGACCTTTACAGATTTGATAGTTAAGTTGAAATCAGTCTGATTTGATAGTAAATAGTATAGGTCTTAGTCTTACATTCATTTTCAAAGTACAAGTCAGTTAACATTCAGATACGTTCTATAGAAGTTAGTTTGATCAGCACTTGATTATTGTTTAGCATTTATCTTGCTAGCCTAGAATGCGTTTATCTTGATTACTGTTTAGTTCGTTATAGACCAGTTTATGCAGGTTTCATAATCGTAGATTCTGTTTGGTTTTTCTTCGGTTTACTTCGATTTTGCAGGTTTTCTGATTTGCAGGTTCACAAGCGAAAAGTACGGGGTTGTTTTTCTTTGTTTTGTTATCAGTTTTGTAGGTGTTTATGTTTACAGGATCACAAGTTTCTCTTTGTTAGATAAGAAGTTCGAGTTCAGCAGTAGCCTCTTCGATAAACGTGTAGATTAGAAGTTTGGTGGTGTAGAAAACAAGCGAGCTCAGCGCTCCGCTTCTCGACATCAAAGGGCAGGCTTGGAAGAAGAGGTTGCTTCTTTTATAATTTCTGCATATTGTAGAACAGTAGGAGTAATCGTAGTGTAGCATAATATTTGATGTAGTATAAGGCTTGATTGCAACCTATCGTGATTGTTAGTTAGATGCTTCTTGTTAACTGATTAGACTTATGTTTTGATCATACAGTTTTAGCTTTCTAGAGTTTCTGCATTAGTATGTAATTGAGTGTTTAGCATAAGCTTTTTCTAGCTGAATTGTGAATCAATAATCTGATTAGAGTTGTTATCTCAACTTACGTGTAGTAGAATAGGTTCGAGGTCTATGTCATTCACAAAGCAGTGTCTTTCTGTTGCATTTGTCATCCTTATTTTTTGATAGTTAATAGTTATGCAGATTATAATTAGGCACTGGTAGTTAGTTAATTTTGGAGCTTAGTCATTAGTTGTAAAAAAATATGTTAAGTCAACTTGTAATTGGGTTGTTAAAAAACTTGTTGAGTTTTAGTCATTTTTATGTTGGGCCCTCTTTAATGGTACTGTTATTTGTTATCATATAGTGTAGAGTAATTGTTTAGAATTTGTATGTTTGAAGTAAAAATTGGATACTAGTAAACTACGTTTAGTTTTCATTTTGAAGTTGTAGATATGATAACGTTACATTTTTACTTTTATAAAAATTGGATTTAGTTTAAAAAATTTATTTTGTATTTGCATTTGTCGAATAGATTAATATTTTACATTTTAATATTTTGTGCATTTAAATGTCGTACTTGCAATGTGTTTTGTAGATTAGTACATATACGTAACTAGATAGTATTTTTACATTTTTAAGTGTTTTGTTTGTCAATTATACATAAATACAAAGAATGATTTTAACACCAAAAACAATCAAGTCAAGCTAAAAACGTAATATCAATTCGAATCGAGCTGAGAAGACAACTACACTAAAAACGAAATATCAATACCCCTATCGCCCAGCTACACGCCAACAACCGAACCAATCAGAACCCCACAACCGCCCCCTAACCACCCCTGAAACAAACCAACACCTCGAACCAAACAGAACCCTAACCTAATCTAGCCAAAAATTATCTTACAGCAAGACCCAAACCGCAACCGCCAACCAAAACAGAAACCCGATACTCCTAAATCAAAAACGGCCAACAACTCATCAATAACGACCCATCAACCCGTCACAGCGAACCAAACACCACGCGAATCAAAACCACATCAAACCAAAAACTCCCTCGTTGTGAACCTACAGCCGCACAAAAACAAAGAAACCACAATGAACCAAAAACCACCCACACTGCAAGCCTAAAGCCTAGCGAACACAACAATCCCAACCCTGCAACAGCAAACCCTACGCTGCAAACCAACCCAGTACAACACAGCAATCCCGGCCCAAGAACGTGACTGGTAATAGTGGAACCCAACACAAGAAAGAGGATGAAAGAGATAAGAAGAGAAGACCGAGGTATGCAGATGATAAACAGTTATTATTGGTCCGATAAAAGAAAGAAGATGAACGAGAAGAAAATGAGACAGTTATAAAAGGATCGAATTAAAGAAAAAAGATGAAAGTGATAAGAGAGAGATGACCGGAAAAAATGGGAAGTGAAGACCAGGGTGGATCGCCCACACAAACACGAGGGGATAGGGGAAGTTCAATAAAATTGGAAGGGAGCCGCGAAACAAGCTGCGCGCCCACCCCTTTTTGAATACAAAAACTAAGTCTAGACATCAAAAAACCACCACTCCTCGCGTCATTAGAATGACAACCAGCTAACCGCTTAAGACGCGAGAGAGTACCCATCGCCTCCTCCTCAAACTCCCCAAAAGTCGAGAAGGCGAATGGAATAAACGAGTAACCATGCTCAACACAAATAGAAGAATACTTCCTTTTCTTCTTCTGAACAGCCGACTGCAAAGCACTCCCAGGAACCCACAAATCCAACCCCGCCCCTGCAAACGGAGAAACCCCTGTAACATCTAAACACGCATCTTTGCCCTGGGACCAATTGTGTAACAATAAATCTGCTGGCCGAAGATCACGCCCACTATCAGAAACAAATCCCATATCAGCTTCTTTCCTCACCGACACACCAACCTTAGAACAAATATCAAACAACACATCACGAACAAGATTGTGCCGAAACTTAACCCCCAAATCACTAGCGCAATGAACATCATGATCACCCCACAGATCCATCCGATGTACACGGCAACCCGAGCACAAAGAACCATCAGGAAATAAAGGAATCGACAAACGATAACACAATACCGCACGAAACTGTCTCGGGTTCATCCGCTGTCCCAACCCATCAATCGGAATAGTGAAGAGGTAATCTTGCGCATGAGGAGCACGCACACAGCTGAGAAGTGCCTCCTGACGACGACTCAACCCGAAACGCGACGTCAAACAACCATAAATGAAACCAAAGTAACTCTTTGCCAAAGACTTCATAAACTGGGGGACAGGAGAGCTAGTGGTGACAGAGAGAGGATCGACACCACAACAAGTCGAGAAAGCATCAAGAGCAGACTGAAAAATAGGGCCCGGCGAAACAATCCCAGACCTCACCAAAATCCGATCCTGCAAATCACCAGACTGTAAACGAGAAGCAATAAAGGCAAAGCACCTAACATCCTCAGCACATAAGACCCCTAGGCCACCAATACTGATAGGAAGAGTAGCAAGATGCCACTGCAAATCACCAAACCCAGGCCCTGAACCCGTAACAATCAACTACAAAGACGCGCGTAAGGCCTGATCAAACTGTGACAAAACACCCTCAAGAAACCCAGGGGGCATGTCCTCAAAGCATACACCAACTTTGAAACACCAGCACAATAACGAAGGAGAAGAAGTTCACATTGCGGGTCATCAAGCCCCCTAATAGCCTCTAACAAAGAAATAGCCTTAGAAACCCGACGCGCAACAAAATTACCAGCAAAACCTAAATCACGACTAATAGAGCCACCAAGAAGCTTGACACCAGACCTCGGACGAGAAATAGAAGCAAGGAAGAGGCCATCTACCAACCTCCGAGGATCCTCCACCGGCCAGAAAAGCTCAGACTTATCAACGTTCAGATGTAGCCCACGAGCCGGTCCCTCCACACTAATAATATCCAAAGCCTTAGCAACCATAAGAGTATCACCAATAATAGTGCCGTCATCAAGGTACCATGCATGAAGGGAAAGCTCACACGCCTGATGAATTGCATGAACAAGTGGATGCAGAGCAAGAGAGAATAATAAGGGACCCAATGGATCACCTTGTTCAACCCCCTGAGAAGACCAAAGAATAGAATCCCCATAATAAAGCCGAGCTGGCCGAGAATAGCAAAAATCCACCCAAGGCGAGATAGCCGGACACCTCAGCCGAACTTCATGAATAATGGTGCTCCTATCAACAAGATTAAAGGCATTCTGAAAATCCACCAAAATCATAGAAAGTCCAGCCTCATCCCCTCTCTCCTCCACAAACCTGCTGACAGAATGAATAACCGCCTCACACCCACCTGGCACCCCCACACCAAACTGAAAATCATGCAGATAAGAGGTCATCGATTCCCCAACAGAAGAAGATGCAACCTTAGAGACAAGCCTCCTCCACACAGTACCAATAGCAATAGGCCGAATGCCCCCTCCAGGCTTAACAAGCGGAGTCAAAGGGGCACTGGCAATAAACTCACCAAGCAGACTAGGACACTTACCAGAAAGAAACAGATTAACCACACCAGTGATAGAAACCAAAAGATCATCAGCCACAGCAGAAGTTGCTCCTCCCAAAACATCTAAAAACTGTTGAGCTCTAAGCCCATCTCGACCACAAGAAGTACCTTTGGGAAAACTTCGAATCCGATTCAATACAAGATCCTTACGAACAAAAAGCGTGTCCACCCCACAGGAAGAAGAAGGCACAACAGGAGGAGAAGCAAAGGGATGCTTAGCCTCCAAATCCCCTAGGGTGTCAGGAGAATCAGGGGCAACACCCGAAGAAGTAAGGACCTTAATAGCCGCTGAAAAGTGGCCATCACTCAACTTACGCTTGCACTGAGAAATATTAGCCGCCATAGCATCTTTCGACCTTAAGTACCTACGCGAAGAAAAGGAAAGACCACCTAAACGATCTCTAATCAAACCAATCCTCTCCCCAGGATCCCTCCACCGAGCAATAGCACTAGAAATACTAACAAACTGACCACGCTCCCTCTCACCAGATCGACGCTGAGCCCTGCAAGACGGTACGAACACCGCCAAAATACAACCCGGTAAGATGAGAAGTTCCACCACGCTGCAATATCACTTGGGCTAGATAAAACTTTGTCAAGAGCACTAAGAAAAATCCTAGCAAAACCAAGCCTCAACTTAGGCAGGATGCACTTGACTGTGCGTATGCGCGTAAAAAAGAAACAGTCAAGGAGGTCAACATCTAAACAAAGTGAACCCACCCCTAAGCCAGTTCTAACAGAACCCTCGTCACAATCTGTGAGAGGCCCAGAACCTGACAACGAAACCTGACCTCGATCAACATCAACATCCGCACTAGACAAACAAACCGGCAAACCAATCCCCCAAATCGCACAATCCTCAAAATCTGGAGACTCAACCACAACACCATCCATATGTCTACAATTCTTACCAAAAGTATGCGTACAAAGACACTCACCACATAACCAAATCCCCGCTTGATGCAAAGCAAGATCAAGGGCCGAAAACAAGGAAAAATCATTCGCGATACGCTCTTTGTAAACTCCCTTCAACACATCCATCTTAAAATGGCGAGTACCCAAGTGGTCGATAAAATACTTTTTAGAATGCCCCCGCCCACCTCTACCAGCTCCACACCCTTCTCCCCCTTGCAAAGGGCAAGAAATTCTAAGCGAATCACCCATAATCAAAACAATAAAACCCAACACAAAACAACCAATAGTACGCGCAAACCCCACAACACAACCCCAAAACAACCAACAATCGAAAAACTAGTAAATGAATGAACCAAATGCCGCAAATCTACCTGTAATACCACCCCTGTAGGATATTTGTAGGTTTTTTACTCAAAACCAACACTCACAACCAACCACTCAAAAACCCCAATCTGAAACGAGCCACTGCCAAACAACCTACTGTTCACAGCTGAAGTACTAACCCACCACGCAACACAACCGACCAAGAACCGATACTGAAACGAACCCGCAACATAACCCAGACGATACTGTTACGACCCCGTAACACTACCCAAAACCCAACACTACCCAGGACGCAACACTACCCAGAACGCAACACTACCCAAAACCCACCACTCCACAGAAGAAACAAATGAACAAGGAATTCACCGAAAACTGTAACGAACCCACAACTGTTTATTATTATTATTATTATTATTATTATTATTATTATTATTATTATTATTATGTATTTAAAGATTGTGTTTTCTTAAAGATTTGTTTATGATGATTAATGGGTTTTTTAATTATTTTTTTATTTTTTATAGACTGTGCATCCTCCAAGTAACGACGTTTCGAGTATATGTTTTAGCTGAAAGTGAACAATTTAATTGCTATTTCATGGGATAAGCAGGTTTATCTCTTTTCCCTTTGTGTTTTTTATATTGTTTTGTGTCGAAATAGGTTCCCAATTCATTCAGTTTGCTTACATTATGCTAAGTCGACTGGTTTTGCCAATTATAGCGTTTCATGTTTGTCTGTTTGTTCTTGGACTTGAAGTGTCAGTTAAACTTGGTTGGAGGGGTAACTTTATCTGTGCATTAGGTAATAGTTGGCGGAAGTTTAGTTGACCGATTATCTAAGTCTGATTTGCGTAGTTGCCTTTGAAAATGCGTTATCTAAAGTCTGAATAGTTAGGGTTAGGATAACCAAAAGCCGATTATTGAGTTGAGGGCGCACTTAGATTAGGGGTAACTTTATAGCCACTAGATACCACTTGGACAAAATATTTGTTTGTAGTTTGATTGATTGATTATTATTTAGTTGTAATTTAAAACGCACATCCATAAGTCCAAATGTTTGTTCACAATTTTTAGTGTTTCAGATTTTAATTATTTTGTGAGGGTTATAATGAAACTAGTGAAAGATGACCTAAATATCGAAAGCCTTAATTGAATTTGGTAAAGTAACACACACGCTCTTCACCTACATGTTATGTTCGTGTTGTGACTTGAATCATCAACACACTTAGCCGGAGACTGCAACCCATAGGTCTTCTGGTGGTTTAATTGACGGGTTATAAAGTTTTGGTTTCTATAGTTACAATAGTTTTTTAAATTGAGTTTGAAGTAAGATAACCATAGAATTTTCACTTTATCATAAGTCACCATAAAACCTAAATCTAAACACTTCCTAATGGGTATGAGTACGGTTTTTAAGGTTTCTTGATAACGCATTCCAGTTAACTATCAAATTATTGCAGGTGAGATGTTGGGAGGTAACGAAAAATGGAACATCAATTAGCTTTGTGGAAAAGGCATCTATTTCTCATGATCAACCAATAAAACCAACTTCTTCGACTATTTTGATATTAAATTAGCAAACTTTGTCTTTACTATTGTTGATTGTGCTTTTGCTGAACTTTTGTGGTGTGGATTCAGGCGATTGCGGATGATATAACTAGTAAATATGCTCCTCCTCATGTAAACATATTTTATTGCTTAGGGGGGATTACGCTTACTTGTTTTTTTAGTACAAGGGTTGCTATATAACAATGATAGCAGTTGTTGATATCTCATTGTGCTATTTATTATAACATGTGTTGATATATAATTGTTATACCTGCTGTTTTTTCAAAAGCAGTTGTTGCTAAAAGTAGTTGTATCTCGAGCTGCTCTGGTCCACCAAGTTTTTTTTTCAACTAAGGTTTATTTAAGTCCGCCACAACATGCCTTTTCTGTCTATAGCGAAGAATTAGATCTATTTAGGGTTTGTTAGAATCCCATCCAGCAGGGATTGTTAGTCAAAATAGGATTATCATAAGGTATAGAAAGATAAAAAATGCGATTATTCCTATAAACTAATTACTTGGTTGCTCAAAATAATCCCACTTTATGTTCTAGTTTTGACTCAAAGGAAAGAAAGTGTGGATATCCTGAGTAATTGCAATAATAGGATTCATTGATATTCCTGGAATAGTAGATGCTATCACACATACAATCATACTCAATTCGATGGAATTGTTTGATCTTAAAGGGGATCTTCTATAATTTCGCACGTGAGGGGTTATTTCTTGGTTTCATCGAGTCATTAATAACTTTATTAGTTTTAGATAATAGTACCGCATCAAGCAAAGATGAAATCTTTTCTGTTAATACTCTTTATTCCCACATTTTCTGAATTCGGTGTCGGGACTGACGGGGCTCGAACCCGCAGCTTCTGCCTTGATAGGGCGGTGCTCTGTATGATCCACATTTTTTAGAATCAATAGGTCTTCAAATTGTTTATTTGAAAAAATTGAAACCCTTCTTATTGGATGATCATGAGACTAGCCAAAAATCAAAGTTATTGATCAATGGAGGGGAAAAACAGCTACAAATACAGGACAAAAGAAGGAGTGGCGCACTTAAATAAAAAGTAAAAAAGTCCATCGTAGCGCAAAAGAGCATCCCACAAAAAGAGGATCCCGCGGAAAGTATACACTTTTCTGTCCAGCTGAAAAATCACTTGGAGAACGTGGAGCCTATCTTTCTCGGCCGTCTGTCTTAATAAGTGATAGGTGTGAAAACACCCATCCTTTTACCATTTAATTACAATAATAACTAGGCCAAAACGTGTATTTTATGTCGTAAATGTCGGAATTATGCGTGGTTTGTGTTTTAGTTGTGATTTAGGATGAAAATGTGAAAAGGGGAGAAAACACGGGCTTTCACGGGCTTTTATCGAAGAAAAAGACAAAAGACGAAGTCAAGAGATCAAGAGTGCAAAAAGAACAGAAGTCCAAGGCCAATTCTGAAGATTTATCGAAGAAAAAAAGTCTAAAGACGGAAGTTTAATAAAGCCGAAGAACTCAAGTCTAATTTATGAAGAAATTACAAGACGAGTTCAATTAATCCCGAGACAAAGTCGGAGAACTTAAAAGACGAAAAGACGAGACAAGAAAGAAAGAAAGGAGGAAGCTTCCACCCTTCCTCCCCTCCTTCTCCCTATAAATAGTTTCCATTTCATTTCATTTCATTTGTTGGCTAGTTTGACAAACTATGCTCTTCGATTTTATTTTTCTTGCACCTTAAATTCTTGCAATTTTGATACTTTTCTTTGCACTTAATTCATTTAATTCCAAGTAAGTTACTTTTATGTTTGTTGAATCTTTACTCTTCTTGTTAATCTCTCATCTGCCTTTCTTGTTTGGATTTAATCTTTGTGTTTGTGTTCTTGAGTTTCATAGTTTTGATCAAGTGGGTTTTGATTATTTTGGTTATAATTGTTAGTTTTTATTGATTAGGATTGTTATTTTATGATTGGTAGATGTTTATTGATTAGTTTGGTTTAATCTTTTGGTTATATTTAATTGAATTCGTCCCTTTTTTCATTCCTTTGTTCTTCGCTAAGTTTGTTGTACCCAGATTCTGAACCAGCAGTTTCCCTTTCATTTTATTCAGGATCAGCTTATTATTCCGGATGAAGGCTTTGTTGTAATTATTCCGAATCAGCATTTTATTCCGAATGAACCTTTGATTTAAATTATTCCGGATGAGCTAAACTTTCCGAACTTAGGTTTTCTTATTTTTATTCCGGATGAAGCCTTTTAACTAGATATTCCGAATGAAGGGTTTTGCATATTGTTCCGCATGAAGGAATTTTTCCGCATTAAGATTTTACATTCCGAATGAACAAACATTCCGGATGAGCCCTTTATTCCGCATCAGCAGTTTATTCAGAATCAGTGATTATTCCGGATGAACACATTATTCCGGATGAATGATATTATTCCGGATGCTTTTATTCCGGATGGACATATTCCGGATGAACATATTCCGGATGAAACATTTATTCCGGATGAAGGACTGTATTCCGGATGAATATGTTTATTCCGAATGAAGGGTTGATTCCGAATGAGTGTTTTTCTAGTTTATGTAATTTTATACATTTAGTTTTAAGATATTTTTCCCGCCTTTTTACTTAGTCGCACTTTTACTTGCCTTCCTTTTTGTTTGAGTTTAAGTTTGTCTTATTTTATTTTTCAGTCTTTAATTAATTTCGTCTTTTAGTTTTATTTTTATTTATTGTTTTGCTTTACTTTTCGTTTTATTATTTGCATTGCTCCTTTATTATTTGTCTTTGTTTATTTTTATTTCGCTTCGCATTTACCTTTTCAAATAGAATAGATATCCAACTTCATTTTTCGTTACCAAGAACAACTGAGTCACACTTAAACCTTAATCAATTCGAGAAGATACCGAGAAACGAACTTTCAACCTAAGCAAAATCTTTGTATCAAATGGCGCCGCTGCCGGCTCTTTTCGTGAAGATTAACGGTTTTTTTGAGAGACGCGTTGGCTTTTGGGATCCGTTCACTCGTGAACGTTATTTTTCGTGCAAAAATTTTCAAAAATCCCAAAAACATTTGAAAAATCATAAAAAGCATTTCTTTTTCAAAGTTTTGCACCAAAAATATTCTTCTTGCTTATCTATTTTTCTTTATGGATTCTTATGTCCATTGCGTCGGGTGTTGGAGACGACTCTATGGGAGCGAATCCTATTAATGGTGTTCATGCGAGCGATGTGGAAGAGACCTTCCTCCCATTTCCATCGATTCACAAATAGGATTTTGTCCATCGTGTAATTCGATTAACTCATCCTTTACTTCTAATGAACTTACTCCTCCCTATTGCATGTATTGTGGAAGCGATTCTCATTGGCATGTTTCGTGCCCGGTTCAATACCCGTATGGTCACGGGCAAGAACCGGGTTACAATTATGACAATGGTAATAGTTGTCCACATGACGCACCCGGTTTCTCTCCATACCCGTGGTGCTATATTTGTGGGGGCCCTCACGATGCTTCTTCTTGTGAACCGTCGAAGATGTTTGAGAAAATTCCGTGCTATCACCTTTTTGAGCCAATTTGGTCATTTTCCCTTCTTTTCTACACCAAAATGTTTAATTACAGCGTGGGATAGAATTGGTTTAATTGAACATACTCGGGGAGATGAACAACAAAAGTTGCGTCATGAGCTTCTTAAAGATGTGGAGGTTATCAAGGAAGCGTTAGCCGACTATGTCACTCCTAATTGGACTGGTCCAGTCTATTATGACGATGATGACGACGATAATGTCTACGCTCTCAACCCATCTTTTGAGGTTGCCACTCCGACTCTCGATATTCCTAATGCGTCTAAGGACGGTGATTCCTTGAGTGAGATTAGTGATTTTGGTCTCGATAAATTTTTTGATGATGGGGTTTGTGACATACCGACTAATATGAAGCTTGAGGACGACGTTGCTCTTACAGAGGAGGTCGATCCTGATAATACCGATTTTTCTCCACGCTATGAGAATTTCACTTTTGAAATTTCTCAATCTCCACCGGGAGATGCGGGCGTTGTCGATTTATTCTCTCCGGCTTACGAGAAGTTCACCGATGAACTTGCTCTTGTAGATGAGGTGGAAGACGTGATTCTTCGCGACAGATTACGGAAAGTACATCTTCTTATTGCTCAAATTGAAGCATTGACTTCTCCTCCTCTTTCCGAGTCCTTACCTCCATCTATTACACCCGTTGAGTATAATGACCCGTTGCTAGAAGAAATCGACATTCACTCAATACCTCCGGGTATTGATGATGATGACACGGAGGGGGATATCCTTTTTGATAATTTTCTACTTGATGACATTGTCCCAAGTCCCCCTCCCGAGCACCTTTCATCTACTCCTTTAGAGACCATTTCGGAGGATGAGTGCTTTGACCCGGGAGGTGACATTGATTATTATATGATTGCTAACCTTACGGCTTTGCCGCTTTCTGAGCATCAATTGTCTTTGAGGGATGACAATTTGATTCCTTTACCCACCCCACCTCCCGTGGCTCACGACTTTACATACTTTTCGTATGTTGAAAGGACTTTTCTCCCATTTAAGACTTATCCTCCCGCCTCCCCTTTGTTGATGTCCTCCGGGAACGAGGACAAGGTCTTTGATCCAGGTATTACATTCGAGGCTTCCCCATGGACCATTTAATTCGGGGACGAGTCAGGCTCGTGACTCGGTTAACAAAAACAAGTGCTCTTCGGGAGGCAACCCGTTTATCTATCTTTCCCTATTTTCACCATAAGTGTAGGGGGGGAGCCCCATTGGTTTCTTGTTTTCTTTCTTATCATGTGCATGGATTGAAGCTTCAAAGACACATTCTTGATGACTTTTGACGACCCGTGATTCCGTGTCCCCATCTTCCCGGTTCTATCCTAAACTCTTTTGATTCTCTATTTTATATTTCCCAATATTAAAATAGGAATCGCTTTAATTTTCCCTTCCTTAGCTCGATTTTAAACAACATACTGAATGTCCTAAGTGTAGGGGAGTTTACTCCCACATGCTTAAACATTGAGGACAATGTTTATATCAAGTGTAGGGGGGGACCTCTATCGAAGTTAAGTGGTCTTTTCCTTGTATTTGTCCTCATTTTAACCGGAAAATTGATTTTTTTCGACATTTTTCAATTTTAACCGGAAAATTTTTCAAAATTTTTGATCTATTTTGGCCTAGTAGTTTTACTTTTATATAGTTATTTTCTTTCTTTGCTAGAATAAATATTGAGTAAAGTGGTTTTAATTTTCAAACATCGTGAATTTTTTGACTCAACCCGAGTTTACTTATCTAAGTTTACTCTAGCTAGTATCCTTAACGTGTTTAAGTCAAGTTTTGCTAGGCTTTTATATAGGGAACTTTAAAACGCGAAAGTCTTAACTCTCACGGGTTAAGAATAAGAACTTTTCGCAAGTTCCTATAATTGATCCTAGAGAGTCGTTTATCAAGGGAACTTCAAAATGAGATTTCTAAACTTGAAAGAGTCTAAGAATTTGCAAGATCCTATAGACGACTCGAAAACCCAAAGTTGTGATTTAATTGGCTAAGCATCCACGAGTCTCATTTGTTGGAGCATAATTTGGCTAGGCCGGTCTGACGACTCTCCTGGGCCGTTCGTCGTCTTCCCAAGTCCTGAGTAATGCTGCAAACAAAGGTAAACCGGTTAGACGTGGACCCGAGGCCGGAGCCTTGGGGTCCACCTCCGACGGTCAAGTTAGTATCGGTACGATATATAATAAAAGTGGTGTGGTTGAGAGAAATAACTTGTTGTAGAATGAGACCCCTACCCCTGTTTATATAGGCTTAGGGTTTCTTGAAGGATAAGTAAGGTGTGTGTGGGCCGCGGGCCTGTCGGGCTGGGCCCTTAACCGACTGTACGTCTACATGTCCCCCAGTCTAGTATGATATGGTTCATGATCATGTTATGCTAGACTCATTCGTGTATCATGCTCACTAACAACCGCGTGCGGCTTGCTGCTAGGACATCCTCATGGGTCGTCCGTAACATATGGCTTCACTCGTAAATGGGCTACCTTTTAGCAAAACGATGGTGGGTTGGGATTGCGAATAGTGAGCATAACCACTATACGCCATCATGTCCCCCCAGTCTAGTATGCGAGGTTGTCACCGAGGTTACTAGACTTTACACCATATCCGCTACTTGTAAGCATATCCACGTCGAAAGAAATGAGAAAACATGTATACGTAAGACGGGTGGTTGTGCTCGAATGCTTGGTTTCCCGTGATTAGACGGTAAGGACCTCGTAAGAAGAAAACGTGTTCTATAGCCGGGGTAACACTGGCATTGGCAAGGTATCGTTCTTATTCATCTCTAACGTGAGGATGATAAGAAGATTTTGTGAAGGTGGAGGTGGAACCCATATGATGCATTGTGAATATTTTGAAGGCGTACTTCTTGTACCCACTGATGATGCAACATAATGCGAATATTTCATTCGTCTTATGGCAAACAAAAGATGTACTTCTGTGGCAAGGTGATACGGATGGTACATCCGTCTTGTAGCCACGAAATACGATAATGACTTAAAAATTTTGTAACGGTTTTTTCTGAACTAGGCGTAGTTGATCAGGCTTCGCCTAACAAAGGTCAAACAATGAAAACTTTGAAGAAATCACTTCTTGGCCGGGCAAAGTAATTCGTCGCGGAAGACGTACTTCCGTAACAAAGATATGAACCAACATAATACGTACTTCTGTGGCAGAATGAGCCAGTGGAAGGCGTACTTCCACGGCAAAGGTAACAAGAGAGTGGAAGACGTATTTCCATGACGAAGACAACGAGCCCATGGAAGGAATACTTCCACGGCTAAAATAAGGCGCCAGTGGAAGAGTACTTCCACGATGAAGGAGAATGAGCCCGTGGAAGAATACTTCCACGGCGAACGATAAGGAGCGCGTGGAAGAATACTTCCACGGCGAACGATAAGGAGCACGTGGAAGAATACTTCCAAGGCGAAAGATAATGAGCCCGTGGAAGAGTACTTCCACGGCGAATGATAATGAGCACGTGGAAGGAATACTTCCACGGCGAACGATAAGGAGCACGTGGAATAATACTTCCACGGCGAAAGATAATGAGCACGTGGAAGAATACTTCCACGGCGAACGATAATGAGACCGTGGAAGAATACTTCAACGGCGAACGATAAAGAGACCGTGGAAGAATACTACCACGACGAAAGATAATGAGCACGTGGAAGAATACTTCCACGGCGAACGATAATGAGGCCGTGGAAGAATACTTCCACGACGAAAGATAATGAGCACGTGGAAGAATACTTCCACGACGAAAGATAATGAGCACGTGGAAGAATACTTCCACGGCGAAATATAATGAGCACGTTGAAGAATACTTCCACGGCGAAAGATAATGAGACCGTAGAAGAATACTTCCGCGGCGTAAGATAATGAGCACATGGAAGAAATGCTTCCACATCGAATATAATGAGCACGTGGAAGAGACACTTCCACGACGAAGATAATAAGCACGTGGAAGAGATACTTCCACGGCGAAAATAACAAGCGCGTGGAAGAGATACTTCCACGGTGAAAATAATGAGCACGTGGAAGAGATACTTCCACGGCGAAGATAACAAGCACGTGGAAGAGATACTTCCACGGCGAAGATAATAAGCACGTGGAAGAGATACTTCCATGGCAAAGATAATAAGCACGTGGAAGAGATACTTCCACGGCGAAGATAATCAGCACGTGGAAGAGATACTTCCACGACGAAGATAAGAAGCACGTGGAAGAATACTTCCACGGAGAAGATAACGAGCACGTGGAAGAATACTTCCACGGCGAAGATAATAAACCCGTGGAAGAGATACTTCCACGGCTAATATAAGAAGCACGTGGAAGAGATACTTCCATGGCGAAGATAAGAAGCACGTGGAAGAGATACTTCCACGGCGAAGATAAGAAGCACGTGGAAGAATACTTCCACGGCGAAGATAACGAGCACATGGAAGAATACTTCCACGGCGAAGATAACAAGCACGTGGAAGAAATACTTCCACGGCGAAAATAATGAGCACGTGGAAGAGATACTTCCACGGCGAAAATAACAAGCACGTGGAAGAAATACTTCCACGGCAAAAATAACAAGCGCGTGGAAGAGATACTTTCACGGCGAAAATAATGAGCACGTGGAAGAGATACTTCCACGGCGAAGATAACAAGCACGTGGAAGAGATACTTCCACGGCGAAGATAATAAGCACGTGGAAGAGATACTTCCACGGCGAAGATAAGAAGCACGTGGAAGAATACTTCCACGGCGAAGATAACGAGCACGTGGAAGAATACTTCCACGGCGAAGATAACAAGCACGTGGAGGAAATACTTCCACGGCGAAAATAATGAGCACGTGGAAGAGATACTTCCACGGCGAAAATAACAAGCACGTGGAAGAAATACTTCCACGGCAAAAATAACAAGCGCGTGGAAGAGATACTTCCACGACGAAAATAATGAGCACGTGGAAGAGATACTTCCACGACGAAGATAATAAGCACGTGGAAGAGATACTTCCACGACGCATGAATAAGCCACCGGAAGAGATACTTCCGTGGCAACGGCATAAGTCAATGGAAGAGATACTTCCATGGCGCAAAAACAAGCGCGCGGAAGGAGTACTTCCGCGGCAAAGGAATAAGCCAATGGAAGAGATACTTCCATGGCGCAGAAACAAGCGCAGAAGGAGTACTTCCGCGGCGAAGGAATAAGCCAATGGAAGAGATACTTCCATGGCGTAGGAATAAACCGGTAGAAGGTGGACTTCTGCGGCAAAGGAATAAACCCGCAGAAGGCGGACTTCTGCGGCAAAGAAATAAACCGGCAGAAGGCGGACTTCTGCGGCAAAGGAATAAACCGACAGAAGGTGGACTTCTGCAGCAAAGGAATATAACCAAAGATATTTGTGTGACGCGCACATAAATAGTGGTATTATTATACCCTAGTAGCGCCCCCCCAAGTTTAATGGTGCTAAACTCGATTTGTAATATTAAACTTAATCAAGTATTCAAAAAAATACGATCACGTAGACCAACGCGAATGGACGTACCATAGCCGCGTACGAAAGATAGAAACTGGGTTCCAACGTGCGAACCACCGCGGATGGGTCGTGCCATAACCGCGAATTGTCACATAGTATAAGACGTATCTTAACTAACTTATGAGATGACCTATGTCATTACGTGCGGCGTACCGCTACTACCATAAGGACGGTCAAAGTTTTGACAAAATTTTGTTAGACGTGCACAGTGTGTCTTTTGCAAGTCCATCATGAGTCATGTGGTTTGCGTAACTTACTACAACGTCTTGATAGTAAGGTGTCTAACAAGGATACATGATCCGTGGTCGTTGGGTTTGCAACCCTCTTACACGACAAGTTGAATTATTAGGTTCACTCAATCCTCTTATTCCGCCTGGGAACGATGTGTACATGTACGCTCGTAGGCTGAAGATATCCGAGTGTACGGACTAACATATATGTATATATATGTATAATAAGTAATCACTAAATAATAGACATGAAAATATCTATCTAGATATGTATTGAAAGATGCGAACATTTATCGTAATAAAAGAAAGTCGCACAAAGCTAAAAGATATAAATAATATCTTGTTAATAAGTGAAGAGATATACATAATATCTTTTATTAATAAAAAATGTATCAATAATATTTTTAAAAGATATAGATAATATCTTGTCATCTGTAAAATATTGAAAATATCTTTGTATAACTTTAAAAGATCACGTAATATTTTATTATTATTAAAATATATCGGAATATACCTTTATCATATTCAAAAGATAATATCTTGTAGTAATTTAAATGATATGTGAGATATCTTTATTAATATGAACAATACTTTCAGACGTGCGGACTAACGCAAAAGAACACGGCTCATGACCGCAGTGAAAAAATATGTCCTATCGTGCTGACTGCAGAAGAAGGACAATCTCGGCTAAAAATAAAATACAATATATCTCTAAGATATATGTTATTACGTAAAGACATACAACAAAAGGCAATTGTGTATTTTAGTTAGAATAAATGAAATAAGCAAGAATATATTCGATTATTTTTCGACAATATGCCAAAGTTGTACGCACAAAGCAATCTCCTTTTTTTATATCAACAACTGTGCCAACAATAGATTCTTATCAATCAGCTAAAAAAAGGTAGTATAGAAAAATATATGCTTGATATACATTTAATTCAAAAAAGACGTAGATAATTTGCAAATAAGATATAAACATGTGAGTAAAGGATAAATATCATCACCATATTTGCAAATAAGAGATAAACCCGGATTTTAAAGGATAAACCCATATGTATATCCCGTAGCATTCAACTAGCTATATATTTTCTCTTGCAAAATATTCGTGTATATTTGCATGACATTCACAATTTACTTTGCTAATATATATCTTTAAGATACACACAATTAATATCTTTATCAAAATAAGTGTTAACTATGTAACAAAACATACTCGCGTATCAAAATAAGTTTCCTGGTATGTCATCATGTAGATAAATTCAAGCAATGTATACAGGAAGAATAAGACGTTGTGTTTATGGTGTTTACTCTTTTATAACAAAAGTTGATATTAGAAATCATACCATGCCTATAACACGAATGCAAAAAGATTTGCAATGTGAGATTGCATCAAATAATATGTGTCGACGAAAGATTCTCACATTTTCTAAACACGAGAATTTAGAAGAGCTAGGTCATATGTAAAATAATTAAGTAGTAGATTAATCTTTTAATCATACATACAAATTCTTATTTTAAAAACACTGCAACCCCGAAGCAGATCCCTACGATGAAAGAAGGTCTTTTGCACATGGCAAAATATGTTTTGCATGGAATAATATTTTTCGCATGGCAGGATACTGACGAAAGAAAAACAAAAATACTAAGGTTTCAGAATTACCGCTTTTAGATATGGATTTTTGCTTTTCAGTAATATGAGAACACGAATCATAGTATGTTCATGGTCCCACGGAAGGCGCCAACTTGTTGGAACATAATTTGGCTAGGTCGGTCTGACGACTCTCGTGGGCCGTTCGTCGTCTTCCCGAGTCCTGAGTAATGCTGTAAACAAAGGTAAACCGGTTAGACGTGGACCCGAGGCCGGAGCCCTGGGGTCCACCTCTGACGGTCAAGTTAGTATCGGTGAGATATATAGTAAAAGTGGTATGGTTGAGAGAAAAAACCTGTTGTAGAATGAGACCCCTACCCCTGTTTATATAGGCTTAGGGTTTCTTGTAGGATAAGTAAGGTGTGTGTGGGCCGCGGGCCTGTCGGGCTGGGCCCTTAACCGACTGTACGTCTACGTCATTCTTTGAGATTTTAAACTGTGGAGAACGAGAGATGATAGAGTCAATTATAAGTTTGGTATTCTTTCGTGAATTTATGTGAGTTAATTATAAGCCTATTCTCCCATCGCTTGCTAATAAATTTATCTGCAATAAATAAGGTTGTACGATTTGAAAAGTTATTTAGCTTCTAGCCCAAGATCGTTTAAAAGTTGCTCGGTATTGATTAGAGTTCATAGCCAAGGCATAACTTATTGAAGCGGGATGCGAAGATTGGCGAGTCCGAAAAGGTCCTAACAAGGCATGAGGGCTACATTTTGTTGCTAAAGATCCAAAAGTGATGTGAATTATCATTTATCAAAGATCAATATAAAGGATCGAGACACACGACGAAAAGCAAGTACTCCCCAAAAGATCATGGAGAAGTCTATCCGAAAAGACCCTAGCAAGGTATGAGGATAAATATATCCAAGTCCTAAAAGGAGGCGGATCGTTCTATATCAAAATCCCAAATAATGATTGGAGAAAAATGACGAAGTCGTGGTCTAAGTATGAAGATTCTCTCAAAACTTCAAGTGAAGAAATTCCTATTATGAAGAGAAGACCATAATTTCAAGAACGTCTCTCAAAGATTTGAAGTATGAAGTCGCTGCCAAATATCGGTCCGAGAAAGGTCTCAAATCGCGAATCGAGTTATGCCAAGATATGAACTTTATGAGGTCCCGAGAAGCAGTTTTAAAAGATTTTGTCCTTTAGCTAACTATTGATTAAATCTTCCCACTTTATTTTCAGCCTTAATAACTATCAAAATAAGTCAACAATGCATCCTCGTGATCATTCAAGACAATAATAAAATATAAGAGATACACCTAGGAATAAGGGAGTCTAAGTAAATAATTGGCCCACATGAGTTCGTGTTAGTTTGCTAACTTATAATAACAATGATCTCGTTTTTAAGCTTGGTTTGGAGAATGTGAAAACTTGAGAATGATGATCATTCATGACATTTCCAAAACCCTAAGGTATGTCTTTGATTTCTTTACTTACTTTCTTCCTTTGAATGTTTATAATTTTCTATCTCTTTAATAAAGGCTAATGTGGATTGATTATAACGGAAAATGTAAAACGTGCTTTGTAACTAATGCATTGCATGAGGACATTGCAATGGTCAAGTGTAGGGGATTTGATAGGTGTGAAAACACCCATCCTTTTACCACTTAATTACAATAATAACCAGGCCAAAACGTGTATTTTATGTCGTAAATGTCGGAATTATGCGTGGTTTGTGTTTTAGTTGTGATTTAGGACGAAAATGTGAAAAAGGGAGAAAACACGAGCTTTCACGGGCTTTTATCGAAGAAAAAGACAAAAGACGAAGTCAAGAGATCAAGAGTGAAAAAAGAACGGAAGTCCAAGGCCAATTCTGAAGATTTATCGAAGAAAAGAAGTCTAAAGACGGAAGTTTAATAAAGCCGAAGAACTCAAGTCTAATTTATGAAGAAATTACAAGACGAGTTCAATTAATCCTGAGACAATGTCGATAAAGTCGAAGAACTTAAAAGACGAAAAGACGAGACAAGAAAGAAAGAAAGGAGGAAGCTTCCAACCTTCCTCCCCTCCTTCTCCCTATAAATAGTTTCCATTTCATTTCATTTCATTTGTTGGCTAGTTTGACAAACTATGCTCTTCCATTTTATTTTTCTTGCACCTTAAATTCGTGCAATTTTGATACTTGTCTTTGCACTTAATTCATTTAATTCCAAGTAAGTTACTTTTATGTTTGTTGAATCTTTACTCTTCTTGTTAATCTCTCATCTACCTTTCTTGTTTGGATTTAATCTTTGTGTTTGTGTTCTTGAGTTTCATAGTTTTGATCAAGTGGGTTTTGATTATTTTGGTTATAATTGTTAGTTTTTATTGATTAGGATTGTTATTTTATGATTGGTAGATGTTTATTGATTAGTTTGGTTTAATCTTTTGGTTTATTTTGGTTATATATAATTGAATTCGTCCCTTTTTTCATTCCCTTGTTCTTCGCTAAATTTGTTGTACCCAGATTCCGAACCAGCAGTTTCCCTTTCATTTTATTCCGGATCAGCTTATTATTACGGATGAAGGCTTTGTTGTAATTATTCCGAATCAGCATTTTATTCTGAATAAACCTTTGATTTAAATTATTCCGGATGAGCTAAACTTTCCGAACCAAGGTTTTCTTATTTTTATTCCGGATGAAGCCTTTTCACTAGATATTCTGAATGAACGGTTTTGCATATTATTCCGCATGAAGAAATTTTTCCGCACGAAGCTTTTACATTCCGAATGAACAAACATTCCGGATGAGCCCTTTATTCTGCATTAGCAGTTTATTCCGAATCAGTGATTATTTCGGATGAACACATTATTCCGGATGAATGCTATTATTCCGGATGAATGCTTTTATTCCGGATGATGTTCATTCCAGATGAACATATTCCGGATGAAACATTTATTCCGGATGAAGGACTGTATTCCGGATGAATATGTTTATTCCGAATGAAGGGTTGATTCCGAATGAGTGTTTTTCTAGTTTCTGTAATTTTATACATTTAGTTTTAAGCTTTATTTTTCTCGCCTTTTTACTTAGTCGCACTTTTACTTGCCTTCCTTTTAGTTTGAGTTTAAGTTTATCTTATTTTATTTTTCAATCTTTAATTAATTTCGTCTTTTAGTTTTATTTTTATTTATTGTTTTGCTTTACTTTTCGTTTTATTATTTGCATTGCTCCTTTATTATTTGTCTTTGTTTATTTTTATTTCGCTTCGCATTTACCTTTTCAAATAGAATAGATATCCAACTTCATTTTTCGTTACTAAGAACAACTGAGTCACACTTAAACCTTAATCAATTCGAGAAGATACCGAGAAACGAACTTTCAACCTAAGCAAAATCTTTGTATCAATAAGTTAAGCGGATTCCGATTCATGTGGTCGTTCTCTGCTGCATTGTGTTTTCACTCCCCACTCTCCACCATATCAAAATGTTTCCACTGTATCTCATCAGGAGTAGTCAAAGGAGGCGGGTCCAAGTAGGCAAAAATGAAAATCTTTTGGGGGAATACTGGGGAAGAAAGAGACGTTTTTTCTGTATTTAACAAAAAGTAAATATTATTTACTGGACGATTGTACATTTTAATATGTATTATCTTATGTATTACAATAAAATGAAGGAGTTTTTTCAATGCGAGATCTAAAAACATATCTTTCCGTGGCACCAGTACTAACTACTCTATGGTTCGGTTCTTTGACAGGTTTATTGATAGAAATTAATAGTTTTTTCCCGGATGCGTTGACGTTCCCCTTTTTTTCATTCTAGTTATTGATGCGAATCAAGAAAGGGGTTATATGTTTTCAGAGAGCCCGCGAAGAAGTCAGTTTGAGAATCTCAATCCTATTTTATGGCTTTGATAGTCTAAATTCCTCCGAGCCCCACCCTAGGGTGACAGACACATAGGCCAGAAGTCCAAGGAGCTGCCCGTACATTGGACAATCTCCCTAAATGTTGTACTCGTTTTAGAAAACTAGTAGTAAAAATGGTTCATTGAAGTGGAGGAATGCTCTCGAAACCAATTTACTTGAGTGAGATAGAGGAGAGTGGAATTTCGTGTGTAGGGGTGAAATCCGTAAATATACGAAGGAACGCCAAAAGCGAAGGCAGCTCTCTGGGTCCCTACCGACGCTGGGGTGCGAAAGCATCGGGAGGCAACAGGATCCAACCAGGCTGCTCTATCAAAGGACTATCTCAAAAGCCGGAGAGAATGATTGAATTGAAGCCATGTCTCCGGAGAGAAAAATGAACGATCGATTGTTAAAGATCTTGATTAAACTGAAAAAGGTCGCCCCTTATCTCATTTATTTGATTTTCATCAAAAAATGTTGGGTCGTTAAAAAGCCCTGTTTTTCGTGCTATAACTCTTTTTCGGGGAGGATCAACAACAAGAAATCCAGCTCAACAACAAGAAATCCAGCTTCTTTTTCTTGGTATCTTCTTTCTAAATCACGGCTACACGACAGAAAGCGATGTTGCCCACTCCGCCGAAAAAGGGGCCACTTTCTTCCCCCCAAAAATGAGAGTTCCACCATCAGGGCCTAGCAAGCAGCATAATTATGTTTCGGAGCGGTCCTTCATTCCAACAACAGTAATATATGGTTCAAAACGCCTTGTTCCATCCGGCGAGAATCCCCTCATCACTAAGGCGCGCTCCAGATATTTTTTGTAAGGTATTGTGCTCAGCATGGAAAGACAATGGTTAACGGTCTTTAATGGCGGTTGTGATAAGCAAGTAAAGATGTGGCAGTTAAGTGGTAATCAACCACAAACTGTTGCAATGCATGATATGGTGGTGTCTAAGGTCACTTGGATCCCAGAGATGAGTATGTTAATGCAATGATGCCTAAAAACGTTACTTACATTTTTCGGCCTCGCTTGATTTTGATTACGAAAATATATAAAAACAAGCATTTACGAAAACAACGAAAATCAAATTCTTGAGTTCAATATTTTTCATTTCATCAATTATCACTTAAGGTATGAATAATCAAGTTATCAACCTAACTAAGTGATCAAGGATTCAGATTTTCTTAAAACTCACTTTTATTATTAAGTGACAAAAGCTTTTATTAAAGTTTATTTTTAAGAAAATGTTTTATTAAATTAGAAATTTGAAAATTTGAAAATGGCATATTCCATATAGTTTAGGAATATCCTTTGAGGATAAAAACTTCACAAGATGTGACTGACCTACTAAAAGAAAAAATGGAGCAGAGTCTAGTCTATGTGGTTCTTTAAATGGCTAGGCGGTTCGTTATTGATATCGACCCACATGTCAATTAATAACTGCAGGCAGATAGATCCGTTGGAGCCTTGTCTTATAAATAGTGGACCATTTCCAGATTTTCTCTTCACCTCTTTTGCACACAAATTTCCATATTCAATCCACCTTCTTAAATTACTCAAATCCTTGGTTATTAGGTTGATTACTACTTGTTTAGAAGCGAATATTTGTCCTCCAGTATCATCCTCTCAAGTGCAAAGAGAAGAACACTTGCATCTTTGAAGTGTTGTGTCTACCTCAAGATATATTGAAGATCAAACATTATTTTCATTCTTGTGTTCTTGTGAAGATCCAAATTGTTGTGTAAATTTGGAAGTTGTGTATGTATAGTGGTTAATTCTTAGTCCTTAAAGTATATTGGTGTAGATTGGTCCTATCTAAGATTAGTGCTCAAATTTTAGCTTAGATCGGAAATTGGTTAAGCGTCGTGTACGGTTTCTCCACCTTAAGGAGCTTGTTCATTAGTTAACTCTCGAGTAAGGATTACTCGAGGAGTGGAGTAGGAACGAGGAGTGATCTTCGTTTCCGAACCACTATAAATCCTTGGTGTTTGGTTTGATCTTTCCTTTCCTTATCTCTTTACACTCATTATTCTTTCCTTGCATATACTTGTGATTATTAGTTTAGTTCCACTATCTATTGTTCATATTATGCATAAGAAGATTTCACATAATCACTCAAGTCTAAGTTTTTGAAAAAGAATTTTTGAAAATTGATCTTTAAACAAGTAAATTTAAGAAACTATTCAACCCCTTCCCCCTTCTAGTTTCTACAATTGGTATCAGAGCCTGGTTTCTCAAGTGTTTTTAAAATATATTGTATTTTAAAACATGAATCGATCTATGAATTCCAATAAGTACCTATAAGGGAAATCTATGCAAATACCACCTCTTTTGGAAACCGATAGTTTTATTTATTGGAAAAATAGATTTGAGACTTATGTGAAATCAAAAGATTTACATCTTTAGCATGTTATTACCAATGATGACTTTTTACCTTATCAATATAATGAAGTTTCTAAAAAGAAAGAACTGGTTACTTTCGAAAATTTAAATGATTACACTAAAAAGAAACTTGCTAAAATAATGAGGCTAAAATGGCGATTTATAATGCTTTACCTAAGAAAGAGTATGAAAGGATTTTTATGTGTAAAACCGATAAATATATTTGGAACACTCTTTTAGTAACACACCAAGGTAATAGTCAAGTCAAAGAAAAATCGATCTTCTTGTTCAACAATATAAACAATTTGTCATCTTAGAAGATGAAACTATTGATAGTGCTTTTTCTAGGTTTAATACTATTATTACTAGTCTAAAAGCACTTGATGAAGGTTTTTCTAGCAAGAACAATGTTAGGAAGTATCTTTGGGCGTTGCGTCCAAAATGGAGTGCTAAAGTCATGACGATTGAAGAATCAAAGGACCTTACCACATTATCACTTGATGAACTTATTGGTAACTTGAAGGTTCATGAAATGATAATCTTGAAGGACTCGAAAATGGTGAAAACCAAGAGTGAAAGAAAGTCTCTAGCACTAAAGGCCAAGAAAGTGCAAAGTGACCATGAAAGCTCCTCCTCGGAAAGTGATGATGAGAAATATGTTATGGCGGTTAGAGACTTCAAGAAGTTCTTCAAGAGACGAGGTCAACACGTGAGACAACCAAGCAATGACAAGAAAGTTTTCTCCAAAAACCGATTTGTCAAGAATGACAAAGGTGATAGGAACTGCTTTAGATGTGGCGACCTAAATCATTTCATTGGTGATTGTCCTAAGCCATCTCGTGACAAGAATCACACGGCGTTTGTTGGTGGTTCATGGAGTGATAGTGGCGAAGAATGTGAGGATAACGCTAAAGACGAGAAGCGTCTCATGGCTCATTCCTCTAAAGAGGTACATTCCGAAACCGAATACTATAGAAATAATAGTTCATCTCTAGATGATTTAGAATTAGAAGGTTAATATATTAACCTATGCAAACTACATCTAAAATTCATTGAAAAGAACAAATTTCTAAAATCAACTAGGACTAAGCTTGAAAATGAGATTAGCGAGCTAAGAGATAGATTAGCTAAGCTTGAGAAAAATAAAGAAGTTGATTTAGGTTGTCTAAGTTGTGGAAGTCTTAGACAAAAGATTGAAGATCTTAAAAGTACCTCAATTAATTTGGAAAAGTTCATGAAAAGTACTAGTGTTCTTGATGATATGTTAAATAGACAAATTCATTCAAAGGAAAGACTTGGGTTGGGTTTTAACACTAATAAAGCAACTACTAGTGAACTAAAACAAGTTATATTTTTAGGTAAACAACCTTCTTCCGCGGTTCGCCAAAGTATGGCGTGGTTCCATATATTTATGGAACCACAGGTCAAGATAATGAACCGCGGATAGAGACCTCTGTAGATGAAATTCCTCAACTTTCTAAAAAGTCTATTTTAGGTAAAGGGCCAAAACATCTTGTGGTTAACAGTGTTAAATTACCTATAATTGATAAAATGGAACTTGATAAATTCTACAAGCCTTTGAGTAAACCTTTAATGGGAATGAAAAATTTATCAAAACCATAATAACTCTAGGTCAAGATCAAAGACTCCTATGAAAAATAATGGACATTAAAATACTCATATGAATTGGAATAATTTTCAACAATGTTTTTCTTTGTGGGGTATGTTTTCTCCATTAATGTATCCCAAGCAAATGCAAGCGATGTTTAGAACTAACAACTTTGGACCCATGAGATATTGGGGACCAAATGTTTGATTTTGTGTGTTATTACCTAGATATGCTTGGGAATTGATTTTGAGCCCGACGAGTGGATTAAGGATAGTGGTTGTTCTAAACACATGACGGGTAATCTATGATAACCCATAAATTTCACATCTATTCTATGTGCTATGATTATATGAGTATGAAAATTTGGCTGGAAATTTTTGCTTTTTATGCCTTACTTGGTAAAATAACCTGAACTGCCACTTCAACATATTCCTATATGTTTTAAACACAATGTATATATCAAGTCTAAAGTACTAAAAGTGATCTAATAAGTTCAATATTAATAAGAACATCTCAAATGTAACCATGATGCCATAAATTCCCTTAGAAACCCTAGAATCCCTTTAAATGAGTTGTAAACTGAAGAATGGTAAACTATGAATGGAAAATACATATGAATAAATCATTATGGATTATAAAAAAGTTGTAAACTATACATTCAAGATATAATAATACCTAAGAATGGTAAGAACAAACTATACAAAGCTAAGTACAAATAAATGTACACAATAGTCTAGATCACCACCTAGAAACCCTTGGTAAACAATATTTCAAGAAATATAGCTACATAATATCTATGTACAAGTATCAAATATAATATACTAATTATAATCTATCATATAAAGTAAAGGAAATTAATCACAAAATACTAATATTCACTAATCTAAAGCTAATTATAAGTTAAGACCTAGTAACCAAGACTAGCATATAAAATCCATTTTACATTGAATTAGAGTCTAATATTTATAAACTAATTATAAAACTAAACTAAATATCATATTAAGTTTATACATTTATTTCAAGTTAAGTTACAAGTTAGTAAAGCACAATATACAAGTTATCAAAGCATAGGATCTTAAGCTCCCATAATTATACCTAGACTATGATTACCCTATGTAAACCCTTAAACTAAGAATGTAGAAACCCTAGAAGTCATAAACATACTATATAAGACCTATAATAAGCTTACATTTTGATATAAACATTAATCACCCAAGATAGAAAGTCATTAGGCTTAATGACCTAAAAACCCTTATATTAAGAAATCTACATGGAATCACTACCTAGTCATTTAAGAAAAGTATACAAACACTTATATCATTTCATTAAGGTTATAAGATTATATTAAGACAATTTACAAGTACCCTAAAGCACAAGGTACAAGATTTTAATGCATGGCTTGTAAATTAGGTAAAAATAGGTATTTTCACCCTTTAGACATGTTTACTTAGAATAACTTAGTAAAACCAATGTAGGGACTTCATGTACATATTAAAAACAATTTAGGAAGTATAAAATGAGTTTACATCAGTATCTAAACCAAGGATAATGATTTTTACGAGGATTAAGTCCTAGATCATTAGAAACCCTAACCCGCCTAGGTTTTCTTCCCAATTTCACTTCAAACCTTTGTTAATATTCAAACCAAAGACCCAAACTTCTTAATTACAATTTATAAACCCTAAATCTACCCTTATCTATTACTAATCACATTCCTAAACCCTAATCACCAAAATTACAAAGTTACAAGTTACAAGCCCTAGTTTCCTATCCGGCTAGGTTTTTCCCTCCAAAAATGCATTTAAACGCTTTCTCTCCTAAATTAATACTTAGGATCAGTAATAATAGATATTTTGGGATATTTTCTAGTAGGTGGTAAGATACTTGTAGATTACACATATTCATTCCTATCTAAAACAAGCCCTGAGCCATGTTAGACCATAAGTTGAAGATTGGAATGAATCTAGCTTGTATAGTCACTCCTAGACTTGAACATACCTTCCCTAGAATCCCTTAGTCATGTATCTATCTAAGTTACACTTCCATGGCAAGAAAATTGGAACTTAAGTGTTGAAATGGCTATAAAAGGGGCGAACTACACATAGTAGAAACTTGCACCCCGTTTCTTATGTATCTTCTACCCATTTTTCATACCCACTTCTATATACTATGGAAACCTTGGTTTCCTCGATCTTTAAGCTACTAGGAATGCATCATGTTCATATGATTAGATAATTAAAGCGGAATTAGAACACGACACATTAACAAGGTGTTTTGGCACAAAGAACATGAATTAAAAAGAAATGGATTGGTCATTATATTAATAACAAACAACCACTAGACGTGTATACATTGAATCTCACGTCTAGTGCAACACACGCTTTTAGGTTTACATTGTGAATATGAGTTATGAAAAACCTAATAACCCTTGGTTCCTTTTATAGTGTAAGGATTATGGTTTTACAAGAGATAATATCAAATAAACATGTAAATCTTCTATTTAAATAAACATATACAGAATATATTCTGCATACATATCTAAATAGAAGCTTCCAAAGGCTTCTTGTCTATGTTTCTGTCAATGCTTAGTTTGTACATGACAATGCTTGGATTGTACATGACAATGCTTGAGCCATCAACCTCCGATTTGCTCTTGTCAACGCTTGATTTGCTCTTGACAACGCTTAGACAAATGTCTTCATGTTTTCTTCATTTTTGAGTTTCTGCCACATCAACTTTTTGACCCAACAATCTTCCCCTAGTTGATGTCGGCAAAACTATTTGTATATCTCTTGTAAGTTTTACATCATCTTCAAACTGCTTCCCCTCAATTTTAGCATGTATGTAATTGTGGAAACCTTGGTTTCCTCGATCTTTAAGCTACTAGGAATGCATAATGTTCATATGATTAGATAATCAAAGCGGAATTAGAACACGACACATTAACAAGGTGTTTAGGCACAAAGAACATGAATTATAAACAAATGGATTGTTCATTATATTAATAACAAACAACCACTAGATGTGTATACATTGAATCCCACGTCTAGTGCAACACACGCTTTTAGGTTTACATTGTGAATATGAGTTATGAAAAACCTAATAACCCTTGGTTCCTTTTATAGTGTAAGGATTAGGGTTTTACAAGAGATAATATCAAATAAACATGTAAATCTTCTATTTAAATAAACATATACAGAATATATTCTGCATACAATCTAAATAGAAGCTTCCAAAGGCTTCTTGTCTACGTTTCTGTCAATGCTTAGTTTGTACATGACAATGCTTGGATTGTACATGACAATGATTGAGCCATCAACCTCCGATTTGCTCTTGTCAACGCTTGATTTGCTCTTGATAACGCTTAGACAAATGTCTTCATGTTTTCTTCATTTTTGAGTTTCTACCACATCAACTTTTTGACCCAACAATCTTCCCCTAGTTGATGTCGGCAAAAGTCTTTGTGTATCTCTTGTAAGTTGTACATCATCTTTAAATTGCTTTGTGACAATCCGTCAATTTATGGTTGATATTTTATTCTCAAGTATTATTTAAAAACATTATTTTAATGTTACATTATGAACTCACTTACTTTTGGGAAGTAATTTGGATTTACGTCTTGACTACGTCTAAACCGGAGGATTCTACGTTACGTGCTCACGTTTACATACACTGTCTTTGGTGACAGTCCGACATTTTAGAAAATAAATTTATCCGTGAATATTATTTTGGGATTTTAAATTTGTGTTGGTTCATAAACTCACAAATTTACGAGAAGAGATTAGGACTTACGTGAATAATTTAACGTCCTTTACGACTAAACCGGAAACCTTAGGATTACGTATTTACGTTTTCAAACTCCGTTTTTGATGAGACAATTTTAATTAGATTCGTTTTGAGCCGTTGATTCAAAATTTATAAAAACGTTTTTCGTAAAACGACCCGAGGGCACGCAAATCGAGGAAACTAGAATCGAGGAATACCCGTAAATTAGTGGGATGAGACAAAACAAGTTTTGCCCCACCCCACTATATGGACGGCAACACTTAGCCACAACATACCTTAGGTGTCAACATTTAACAAGTAAATGTTACACTTGTACTTAGCCTAACTTGTAAGCTACCAAAACCATCCAACCCCACCTCAAAACTAGCAACTCATACAACACACTCATTTCTTACATGCAAAAACCACACAAACTCTCTCTCTCTAGCCATTTTGGCCGTCCCATATTCACCACAACACCACCATTTGATCTTAAATTAACCACAATATCATGTGTTATTCACACATATGTTGAAGAACCTTTGAAGATATGAAGATTGGAGGTGATCTTAACCTATGAAAAGGAGTTTTCATGAGGTTAAAGGGCTGAATTCATGGAGATGTTCATCTATCCACAGGACCCAAGAAGTTTCCTTGCTAAAGTTGAAGATTTGATAACAAGAACCAAGTCTTGTTCATCAAAAACCTCATCTTTTCATCACAAATGGTGGTATAGAGATTGTTCTTCCTATCCTTTTGTTATTTTGATTATGTAATCTTGTATTTTCTTTATTTATGTATATGTATATGATGATGAATGATGATTAAAAATATTATGTGGGGATTTGGTGTTGATAGATTTGATAAACATGGGTAAAAAGATGGAAAAACCATATGTAAAATGGTTAAATCTTGCTTAATAAGATGGCTGTATAAAAACAGTAGGTAACCAAATGTTAAACTGATAAAATGGTAAAGTGGAAATAATATACAGTAATTATTAGGTGTTATACACATGTGAGAGTTGACCATGCAATGGAATCATAAAAATGAGTGAGATATGATCAAAACAAGTTTAGAGTGCAAATCTGCCTACACTGTTTTTGACGAATTTATTAAAATATTTAAAGGTTGATTCATCAGTAGCTATAAAGGAATAAAATGAAGCACATATCATGTAGTTTCTGTTATAAAATTTTGAGGTCCTATCTCATAATAGAACTCTAGATATAGACATTTTAGTGAACTTAAAATTTAGGACTGGTTTTGTGAAATTAAAGTTTAATATTATTATATAAGCACTCAAATAAATATAGTATAAAATGTGAATTTAAACCCACTAACTTATATATTTCATTTATATAAATATGCATAAGAATAAATAAATGGAAATTAAATAAAAATGGTAGTTTGGTAAGTTTTATAAGTTATAAAAACTATATACTAAGTTTTACGTCTTTTCGGCTAAAACCGAAAGATTAACATTTTTGTCAAATAAAACTTAGACGGTCGGACCCGTCTAATATAAACTTTAATAAACTCACCTACTGATATATGAACTTATATAACAAGTAAAAATCGATAAACCCGAACTTTACAACATATAGACATTAACGGGCCAAAGTAGCCTTATTGGACTATAAACCCGACTAGTTAGTAAAACACTTATAAATTTACTTATTGGGCTTAACCCACTTGGGCCCAACATGTAAAGTATAATACTGATAACAAATGTATAAAACGGATTAATACAAGTTAGTAGACTTATAAAAGGCTTATTGGACCTAAAACATGTAAATAGGTAAAACTAGTAAACTAATATAAAAGTTGTCAACACATAACACAAAAATGAGTGAACGAGAATATATAAACCCACTTGATCATCATCATATGTATAAAGTCATCATATATATACATAATTGTTATTTTGATAAAGTCATTGGACAAAACTCTAAGACAAGTATTATTTGTCTAGGTTTCCGTGATTGAAGCACGTACCGTACATCCGAATCGCCGATAACCCGCCTTTCCCACATCAACGTGAGTTCATAGCCTCTCACTCTTTTTATAAAATGTTTTATAAACCCGCGAGGGAGATAACATGTTAGTTTTTATGAAATAGGACACTAGTTGTCCCGATTGTTTGTTTATTGATTTGGACCCGAATGATTGTATGACCCGATGAATGATTATATGACCCGATGTGTGAAATGAAATGGATTATTAAAGTTAGGTTATGTCGCTAAAAGTCTCATTAGCATGAACTGTGAACTACCGGGATTTGGTAGACGCTTATGCATATAATAGTACTATTTGGGGACGATCACCCCAGTTCGTGCCTTGACGGTTGATCCCCGTGTTGCCACATTGATTGGTAAGCGAATTTATGTATGAGAAGATTTCCATAGCGTGATTATTGTGACGACACGCTGTTTTAGATGGGAAAATGAGTTTCGGGTTAGCTACCCGTTGTTTGTTATAGTAAGGTAGCAATGTGATGCGGCTTATAATAATCCAAATAACGAAATACTGCTATACGCACTGAATTACGATATATTGCCTTACAAGCAATACGGGGTCTTATTAATGATATTATGTTAGTGTTTTGGTTTTACATAACCATATTCATATAACGGTTTTTATTTAACTTTATACAATGTTATAAAACGTATTGTATGATGTTTTTACGACTTTGGTTCGTATAATGATTTTGAAGGCAAAAGCCTATATTATGATTTCTGATAAGGATTTGTATAAAATGACTTTGGCTATTTTATGGCCTACTACAAGGATTTGTACAAAATGATTTTCGGTAATAATTATATACCGATGATATAATAATGGTTTTATCAAACTCTATAAATTCACTCGGCGTTATCGCTGACCTTTTCTTTTAACATATTTTGTCTCAGGTACTTGAAGGTAATTCTCGGGAAGACAACAAGAATTCATGGCCCGCACTTAAATAACAATTTTCATTCAAATATTTTGTAAAATTGTATGAAATGACTATGACTTAGGACCAATGTAAATTTGATATTTATGAATGGAAATGCTTTATTATCAAACGACGCGATTTTTAAGCGTTGTATATGATGTGAGTAATGTGCTATCCCGTAACACCAACGAGTCTTCCGCTGTATCGAATTGTGTAAATTTGGGGGTGTTACAGTTTGGTATCAGAGCTCTCGTTATAGAGAACGAAAGATTTTTAAAACCAAGGTTTTGAATAAAACATTTCAAAATGTTTTAACTATAAACATTTTTCTCAAAATGTCTAAAAATCTTTTGACTATAACGGTGCCGAAGAATTCTCGAGTTACCGACAAGGTCAGACTGAGAAGTGTTATTTTAATATATATAACTTGGATTATATATATATATATATATAATGTAATTTGATTACATGATTGTTTGATGATTATTTTAATACTTATACGAGATATTTATACGATGTAAATTGTCACAAGGAACCCTAACTCCCCTAGCAAATCAACTGAAGCTATTCCCGTAGGAATTCTAGCTATTCCTGATCTAAACCAAGTTGTGGATATTTATGATCCCAACAAAATGGTTGATATTCGTAGAAATGTAGATATTAGTTGATTGTGATATTGAAGAAGAATTGGTGATATTATATCTGATATCGATGCCATGACGATATTTCCTTATAGAGTGAAGTTTGACAAAACCTTACCACCTGGAAAGGTGTCATCTGATTCGGTGTTACCCAATTCTTAAATTTGAAATCGAAAGGGGTGAATGTTGCACTTGAGGCTGTCATTGGAACCATTACCCAAAAGCCTCATGCCACTAGTACCTTTCCGAGAAGTCTAATTGAATGTGTGAGTCATTTAATACTAGTGACTCATTTGATAACTATTGTTGTAGGAGCTATGGGATTGGAAATTAAGTGTTGATCATATCGAGCTTTTATTGCCCTTTCAAGGTCTAAGAATAAAATTGAAAGTATTGGAGAATGAGGTAGGATATTGCATTGAGTATAAGTTGATTAAAACTTGAATGAAGTAAAATTTAACCCGTATGGAATATGAGATTGATATGAGGAAGTCGTTAAGTTCTGTGATTGAATTATAAGGTTTTAAATTGATTGTTGATTCGTGTTAAGTGTTGTTCCTAGACCATTGTCCAATGATGAGGATGCCCAGTGTCCAAGAAATATATTGAAGAAATCTTCTTCTGAATAGGGACCGATGGATCTTTCGGGACAGGTGGGACACCTAATGACTCTTGTAGATTAGTATTCATTGTGGTATCTTTTAAAAATAATACCTAACTTAACTGAGACATCAGTTGGTAGGATGAGTTCTTGTAATTGTATGACATAGTGACACATAATGTGTTACGGTACAATTTTGACTTGTTTGTGATTAATAAAAAGACTACCTCTGATTGCTAAATCCTACATGTATTGATGTTATCTATCTTTTATTGCTTCATCCTAATGTTCGCATTAGTGATGCAACCATTGAACAAGTACTCATCTCGATTTAAGTTACGTAGTGAATTATTCTTTTTGAGTGCCATCGAGGTCATGAACCTCATGATTAATTGGCTAAGCTCATTTCCTATCATATCGTAGTTAGTTCTTGGTGAACAACTCTTCATCACTACTTTGCAGATCACTCATTGTTTTTATAAGATACAATAGTATCCCTTGAGAAAAATTGAATTTTCATCACCATACGGATTATTTAAAGTGAGACTTATAAATAATCGTTATCAAAATGAAGTTGTTTATAAAACACCTTGGAAAACTTAATTGTTTTCATAACAAAGAAAATCTTTGTAAATTTATTTTTGATTCTTATTTAAGAATTAAGCATGAAAATGTTTTAATTATAAACATGATGATAAAATTTTGACGAACTGAGTATTGCATCGTTAATCTTGAAATTGTATATAGTTGCGCGCCTACATACAATTTGGAATGGACCATGCAAGGCTGATTAGTAGTCACCATAAAACTGATTAATAAGCACTACATTTTCTTTGAAGATTGTGAAAGATTAAATTTTATGAGATCTGCAAGAAGTGAAAAATAGGGACATAGTGTTAGGGACACCTACATATGTGCCCATACTATTTATCCTTCTGAGTCGAATTTACTCATCTGTGGAAATTGTCTTATTTGACAAATTGATATTCCCTTCTTGTCCAATTCCCCCGTAGTGAGATTCTTAGGAAAAGTATCTGATTATCGAGTGTTGATACCCGATTGGATGTATCGACGTTCCTATCATTTCTTTTGATTAGATTCATTAGAATGACCTGGGTAACGATCCGAGGAGCTTTCGAATGCGTACTCAATTCATGAAAACATGGGATATATTCATATTCATTAAATGTTTTCGTCTGTATCTGATTTGAAATTCTCTCGCGTAGATTATGCGTTGACCTTACTCTTTTAAGGTTAGTTATGTCTCCAGATATCCTCGAATTGTGAAGGATTATGAGTTATTATTAGTCTTTTGAGAAGTTCACATCTTATCGACGGCAATAAAACTGAAAAGTTGATAGTGCCAGTAGAATGGATTGATTGATTATGACATGACAACATTGTCTTAATTGATGGGAACCCGAATAGAATTCCCCTAAATGATAAGATGTTGATTATCAAAAGTGATCTAAATAATTCTTGATGGATGACCATATCCTGCATTTAGACTCGAAATTATACCGTGAATGGTTGTGAATTAGTCATAGATACTATAATCTAGAAAGAACCTAATATGAATTTATTAAAAGATGTTTCTTTTATCTGAAACTTTAGGCGGTATTTATTGGTGAATTACCTAGACTTTTGCCATTAAGGCAAGTTAAAATTGGTATTGATTATATTCCCGGTGCTGCACCTGTGGCTTGTGCACTGTACGTCAGCACCATCTAAATTAAAAGAATTACCATGCAACTGAGAGAGTTGTCGGAGAAAGATTTTATTCTACCAAGCTCGTCATCATGAAGAGCTATGGTGTTATTATCCCTTATATCTATTGATTACCATGAACTAAGTAAATCGATGATTCACTACCCAAGATGATAGATTTGTTCGATCATTTTCAAGGTTCTAGCGTATATTCGAAAAATATTCACGGCATGGTTATCATCAACTTCGTGTCCGCGAAAAAGATTACCTATTCCAATTACTACATCCAGAACTTGTAATGAACATTATGAGTTTCACGTGATGTCGTTTGGATTGACTAATACACATGTAGCATCCATAAATTAGGTGAATCACGTGTGTAAGTCGTAATTTGATAAACTCATGCTGGAGATCATTAAGGATCATTTGTTTGTATCTAAGAATAAGAATGAGTTAATAATTATTTATAGATTGCCTTGAATTAGCCGAACAGTGAAAACCTGTACCTTGAATAATTAACAATTGATTAAAGACTTAATCCTTTATATTATTTGACCATGTAATTAATAGATAATGGAATATATTGACTCTTCAAAAATTAGAGCCCTTTTAAGACTTTGGGTTTTACCAAAAAGAAAGTGCAAATGTGTTTTGACAAAAAATTTTTTTATCAAAAAGAACTTTTGAGGGATTATTCCCTTATACCCAGAACATTTAACTAAACTTCTGTTTAGGGGTAAATGTTTGTGTATACCTCAGGACAACCTAAGAGGGATTGAGGAAACCATTTAAACCATGACTTAAAATTTGAAACGACAATTTTTGCTTTTCAACTAAGAAAATTTTGACCAAAGTATAACCAAAGATTCTTCTAACATTTAAAAATCTTATTAATTATTTTCAATAAATCAACCAAAAAAAAATATCGTGTTAACTAAATTCAAATTTATTTTGAATATTTTTATATAATTGGTCAAGCTAAGAAATTTAAATTTTTACGTTTACATTTCATAAAAATTAAATATTTACTATTTAATTACTTGCAATAATTATCGACGCTTTAGTCGTCAGATTGAGTAAAACTGATAAAAATGATAGTTGAGACGAAACTAAAACTTAGAAAATATGAAGAAAGAATTTCTGAGTGAATTGTGGACATGATAATTATATCATCAGGAGAGGTGAATTTAGATACCGACGCATTATGTAAAAAGGATAAAGAACCAATTAGGATGTGTTCCTTAGTAATGATGGTACAAAATAAATTGCTGAGCAATTTAAAATATAGCTGATACTTGTAAAAAGGATAATATAGATAAAAAAGGGGGGTTCGCGACTAATGTGAACCATTAGAATTGAGAAGCCGATGGCGTTAAATGTTTTAAAGGCCACTTGTGGTTGCCTAAATATGGAGATTTAGAGATTTAGTCATGTTAGAATCTCATAAGATTTAGTATTCTATTCATGCCATTTCTGATTTAGTGTATCTCTATCTGAAGAAGTTGTACTGATGACAAATTATGAAGGCAGACATCGCCTCATACATTAGTAAACGTCTAACTATTGCAAAGGTCATCATCTGAATTTGATTTGATTTGAGTCATCGTCGACAGACTGCCAAAATCTACTAATATGATTCCTGTTAATGATAGATTCTCGATGAAGAAATTGACTCTTTGTATTTAAATAAGTTGTGTAAACATAGTGTGCCTGTATCGATCATCTCTATTAAGATCCTCACTTCGCATCGAATTTCTAGAGATTTTCTAAGAAGTCATTGGGAACAAACCTTGATGAGAGTACTGTTTACCACCCCAAATCGAAGGGACGAGGTAAAGTAACGATACAAAACACTAGAAGTCTTGTTTTATGTTTGAATGATTGATCTTTGGTAATGAACCGTATAATCGTTTCCTTTGGAGAGATTATCATTGATAATTATCGTATTAGGATCAAGATCTAATCTTGTGAGGATATATATTAGAGCATCTGTAAGCAGGAGTTGGGATGAAGACACCTGACATACACCCATTGTGAGTTGGACATGTCTTTTAAGTTTAAGGTTTCCTATGATGGCGAACCTAACCTTACAAAATACTCGACCCGCGAGACCTGAAATGATTGTTGAAATTAGGATCTGATTATTGACTGCCGGTAGTGGGCAGGAGGTTATGTGAATATGAAATGTAGATCTTGAAGTGCCAGATGGGTAGCGAAGTTATGCCAAAAATTTTCACCTTGGAAAAAAGAATTAATGATCTGAAAGATCATGGGAAGTAAGTCCCCGTTGTATGGGACAATTGAGATGATGTAAAAGATTGGTTTGAAAGGCATATAAGCTGGATCTACCCTAGGACTTCAAGAGCTGCGTGAATTATGTTTCGTATATCGAACTTGATAAAATGTCTATCAAGTGAGAATCTGATCACTTTTTGATAAAGTTTAGATCGGCGAAAAGTTACATTCATCAAAAACATGTGAACATCATGGATAGAGAAAGTAAGTCAACATTAAGCCTGATCTTATTTCCGTAGTTATGTTTGATGAAACTCGCGTATTGTAATGAATTACACTTTTGAGAAAAGACCGAATGTGGAGGAAATACCCACATGGCTTTAACTCTATAAGAAGCGAGTAGTAAGATAAGATGATCTTTGAGGACAAAGATCTTGTTTAGGGGTAAATGCTGTGACAATCCATCAATTTATGGTTGATATTTTATTCTCAAGTATTTTTTAAAAACATTATTTTAATGTTACATTATGAACTCGCTTACTTTTGGGAAGTAATTTGGATTTACGTCTTGAAGTAGCATCGACTACGTCTAAACCGGAGGATTCTACGTTACGTGCTCACGTTTACATACACCGTCTTTGGTGACAGTCCGACATTTTATAAAATAAATTTATCCGTGAATATTATTTTGGGATTTTAAATTTGTGTTGGTTCCTAAACTCACAAATTTACGAGAAGAGGTTAGGACTTACGTGAATAATTTAACGTCCTTTACGACTAAACCGGAAACCTTAGGATTACGTATTTATGTTTTCAAACTCCGTTTTTGATGAGACAATTTTTATTAGATTCGTTTTGTGCCGTTGATTCATAATTTATAAAAACGTTTTTCGCAAAACGACCCGAGGGCACGCAAATCGAGGAAACTAGAATCGAGGAATACCCGTAAATTAGTGGGATGAGACAAAACAAGTTTTGCCCCACCCCACTATATGGACGGCAACACTTAGCCACAACACACCTTAGGTGTCAACATTTAACAAGTAAATGTTACACTTGTACTTAGGCTAACTTGTAAGCTACCAAAACCATCCAACTCCACCTCAAAACTAGCAACTCATACCACACACTCATTTCTTACATGCAAAAACCACACAAACTCTCTCTCTCTAGCCATTTTGGCCGTCCCATATTCACCACAACACCACCATTTGATCTTAAATTAACCATAATATCATGTGTTATTCACACATATGTTGAAGAACCTTTGAAGATATGAAGATTGAAGGTGATCTTAACCTATGAAAAGGATTTTTCATGAGGTTAAAGGGCTGAATTCATGGAGATGTTCATCTGTCCAAAGGACCCAAGAAGTTTCATTGCTAAAGTTGAAGATTTGATAACAATAACCAAGTATTGTTCATCAAAAACCTCATCTTTTCATCACAAATGGTGGTATAGAGATTGTTCTTCCTATCCTTTTGTTATTTTGATTATGTAATCTTGTATTTTCTTTATTTATGTATATGTATATGATGATGAATTATGATTAAAAATATTATGTGGGGATTTGGTGTTGATAGATTTGATAAACATGGGTAAAAAAATGGAAAAACCACATGTAAAATGGTTAAATCTTGCTTAATAAGATAGCTGTATAAAAACAGTAGGTAACCAAATGTTAAACTGATAAAATGGTAAAGTGGAATCAATATACAGTAATTATTAGGTGTTATACACATGTGAGAGTTGGCCATGCAATGGAATCATAAAAATGAGTGAGATATGATCAAAACAAGTTTAGAGTGCAAATCTGCCTACACTGTTTTGGACGAATTTATTAAAATATTTAGAGGTTGATTCATCAATAGCTATAAAGGAATAAAATGAAGCACATATCATTTAGTTTGTGTGATAAAAATTTGAGATCCTATTTCATTATAGAACTCTAGATATGGACATTTTAGTGAACTTAAAATTTAGTACTGATTTTGTGAAATTAAAGTTTAATATTATTATATAAGCACTCAAATAAATATAGTATACAATGTGAATTAAAACCCACTAACTTATATATTTCATTTATGTAAATATGCATAAGAATAAATAAATGGACATTATATAAAAATGGTAGTTTGGTAAGTTTTATAAGTTATAAAAACTATATACTAAGTTTTACGTCTTTTCGGCTAAAACCGAAAGATTAACGTTTTTGTCAAATAAAACTTTGACGGTCGGACCCGTCTAATATAAACTTTTATAAACTCACCTACTGATATATGAACTTATATAACAAGTAAAAACCGATAAAACCCGAACTTTACAACATATAGACATTAACGGGCCAAAGTAGCCTTATTGGACTATAAACCCGACTAGTTAGTAAAACACTTATAAATTTACTTATTAGGCTTAACCCACTTGGGCCCAACATGTAAAGTATAATACTGATAACAAAAGTATAAAATGGATTAATACAAGTTAATAGACTTATAAAAGGCTTATTGGACCTAAAACATGTAAATAGGTAAAACTAGTAAACTAATATAAAAGTTGTCAACACATAACACAAAAATGAGTGAACGAGAATATATAAACCCACTTGATCATCATCATATGTATAAAGTCATCATATATATACATAATTGTTATTTTGATAAAGTCATTGGACAAAAGTCTAAGACAAGTATTATTTGTCTAGGTTTCCGTGATTGAAGCACGTACCGTACATCCGAATCGCCGATAACCCGCCTTTCCCACATCAACGTGAGTTCATAGCCTCACACTCTTTTTATATAATGTTTTATAAAACCGCGAGGGAGATAACATGTTAGTTTTATGAAATAGGACACTAGTTGTCCCGATTTTTTGTTTATTGATTTGGAGCCGAATGATTGTATGACCCGATGAATGATTAAATGACCCGATGTGTGAAATGAAATGGATTATTAAAGTTAGGTTATGTCACTAAAAGTCCCATTAGCATGAATTGTGAACTACCGGGATTTGGTAGACGCTTATGCATATAATAGTACTATTTGGGGACGATCACCCCAGTTCGTGCCTTGACGGTTGATCCCCGTCGTACCACATTGATTGGTAAGCGAATTTATGTATGAGAAGATTTCCATAGCGTGATTATTGTGACGACACGCTGTTTTAGATGGGCAAATGAGTTTCGGGTTAGCTACCCGTTGTTTGTTATAGTAAGGTAGCAATGTCATGCGGCTTATAATAATCCAAATAACGAAATATTGCTATACGCACTGAATTACGATATATTGCCTGACTAGCAATACAGGGTCTTATTATTGATATTATGTTCGTGTTTTGGTTTTACATAACCATATTCATATAACGGTTTTTATTTAACTTTATACAACGTTATAAAACGTATTGTATGATGTTTTTACGACTTTGGTTCGTATAATGATTTTGAAGGCAAAAGCCTATATTATGATTTTTGGTAAGGATTTGTATAAAATGACTTTGGCTATTTTATGGCCTACTACAAGGATTTGTACAAAATGATTTTCGGTAATAATTATATACCGATGATATATTAATGGTTTTATCAAACTCTATGAATTCACTCGGCGTTATCGCTGACCTTTTCTTTTAACATATTTTGTCTCAGGTATTTGAAGGTAATTCTCGGGAAGACAACAAGAATTCATGGCCCGCACTTAAATAACAATTTCCATTCAAATCTTTTGTAAAATTGTATGAAATGACTATGAATTGGGACCTATGTAAATTTGATATTTATGAATGGAAATACTTTATTATCAAACGGCGCAATTTTTAAGCGTTGTCTATGATGTGAGTAATGTGATATCCCGTAACACCAACGAGTCTTCCGCTGTATCGAATTGTGTAAATTTGGGGGTGTTACATGCTTCCCCTCAATTGTAGCATGTATGTCTTCCCCTTTTTGTCACATCAACAGGGAAGTAAACAATGTATGCAATCTTGAAGATTCTCCAAACGTAGGCTTTGTATAATGATCTTGAAGAAAAATAACTATAATATTCTTGATGTAGAAGTAGAGTAAGCCAAACCTATGTTCCATGTCTTGTACTATCCACGTGATAAAGAACTTATACTCATGGCACAAAGTATAAGTAGACCTTGATCCCTTGTCAATATTCTCATCCTTTGTGAGACACTGAGCACGATAATGTAACTCCTTCAAGTGTTATGACAAGTCTTCGTCACCAACCATTCAAAGCACAAACAAGTTACCTTAAAACTCCATGACTGGAAGTGCACGACTTTAAGATATGATAGAACACAAACTCGCGAAAATCTTCTTCAAACATCAAACTTACCATAAGAATTCTTCCCCTTAAGCCAACACCTCTTCATGACGAATTTTAATGAAATAACATCTTCATACCATATGTAAAAGTACTAGATTGGATAACTCTTTCTCAAGGTTATCCCGATTACATAATCTAAAATATCCATCAAATTCCCATGAATAGTTGCTAACTTGCATTAAAATCATTAATCCCTTTTAAAAATATCCGAGCCATTAATATCAACTTGTTATTCTAAATAAAAACAGAGATTCTATGTACCTTCGTGTGTAAATTCCTCCTTTTTGTATGTCAAAATCGTATCAATTTTCTCAAACAGCAGCTATTCTTTTGTTGTCCAACATCCTTTTCTGTCCAATATCTTCCTTTGTCCAAGATATCATCAATGTGTGTTGTACAATATCGGACAACACTTGTCAGCATTTGAAAATGTATATATCGGACAACAAGTGTCAACGCTTCCCAACAGCGCTTAACTTATTCCTGTCAGCGCCAACTTTGTACCTGTCAGCGCCTGGCCATCAGCGTCTCAACCATGCCTTGTCAGCGTCACACCAACATCTATCATCGTACACCAACATCTATCAGCGTCTAAATAACACCCATCAGCGGCAAATTGATCTAGGGTTTTATAAACCCTAAATCATGATTTTATGTGAAAAGCCATAAACTGCAGTGAACTTCGACATCGAATAACTTCTTCATGAGAGCTCAGATCGAAGATCCCTTTGGTTAGATCCTAGACACAAGTGTCAAGAACCTACATCGCGAATTTCACGACGATCCAACGGTTAACGAAGGAGAAATCACGTTTTTACTATTACTGTTCACAGAAAACAGCATATGACCCCTGCTGACTATGACGCTTAATAACTTTTTCTTCGGGATAGATCTTGACAATCCCTCCGGTGGATATCTAGATATATGTGTGTAAAACAAAAAAAAAATTTGTGGCGATCCAACGGTTCAATAAAAAGTTATGGCCTTCTAAATACTGCTGCGCACACAGAAACGTCCAGAAAAACCCTAGACGGATTTTTCTTTTCTTCACCATACCTTGTTGGTCCTAGCATCACGAGCCACGAGGCTCTGATACCAATTGTGGAAACCTTGGTTTCCTCGATCTTTAAGCTACTAGGTATGCATCATGTTCATATGATTAGATAATCAAAGCGGAATTAGAACACGACACATTAACAAGGTGTTTAGGCACAAAGAATATGAATTAAAAACAAATGTATTGTTCATTATATTAATAACAAACAACCACTAGACGTGTATACATTGAATCCTACGTCTAGTGCAACACACGCTTTTAGGTTTACATTGTGAATATGAGTTATGAAAAACCTAGTAACCCTTGGTTCCTTTTATAGTGTAAGGATTAGGGTTTTACAAGAGATAATATCAAATAAACATGTAAATCTTCTATTTAAATAAACATATACAGAATATATTCTGCATACATATCTAAATAGAAGCTTCCAAAGGCTTCTTTTCTACGTTTCTGTCAATGCTTAGTTTGTACATGACAATGCTTGGATTGTACATGACAATGCTTGAGCCATCAACCTCCGATTTGCTCTTGTCAACGCTTGATTTGCTCTTGACAACGCTTAGACAAATGTCTTCATGTTTTCTTCATTTTTGAGTTTCTTCCACATCAAATTTTTGACCCAACATATATATCCTAGGAAATCTCATAAGACCCTAAACTAGGTCTAGAAGGAAGCCATTGAACCTCTTGAAACTTTGATAGCAAGTAGTGTTCATAGGAAGCCGTAAGGAGCCATTTTTGAGCTACCTAGGTAATCTCTATGTTAGATAAGCGTTGATCTTGTTATAAGGAATTCTTAGGTTTTTTATAATGTTAAAATTATGTTAGAAAGATAGTCTAAAAACAATTTAGTCATATGATCATTTTAAATAAAAAGTATAAGCTAAAGATGTCTTAAAATTCTTGTTTTGTAATTTACATGAAATAATAAGCAAAAACCCATTTCAAAAGCTATAATTCTGGTAAAATGTTGTTATTATGATTATAAACAGGTTTTGAAACTTTGTTTTAAAATCCTAGATCATTTGGTCCATTTTTGAGGTTGTTATGTGATTTTTACAAGTATAGGGACTAAAAATGTCATTATTGAAACTATTTAACATATTGGGCCGAAAGTGTCATTTTTGAAAGTTAAAGCTATAAGAATAAATGTTGAAAAGTTTGAGACCCCAAGGTTAAATATTGAGGGTTAGCTTGTAAATAATTAAAACTATATACTTTAGGGGTTAAAAGTGTTATTAGACTAAAGTATAACTAAAAGGGTTATCTTTCCAATTTTGAAACTAAATAAGATTAATTATAAATATGAGGAAGTAATAAAAGATTCATACTTAAAGTGCCCTCGCTCCTCAAACGTTTATAGAATGGCTTCCGAGTATGCTGGCCCGAACAATGATGCTAGAATTACGACCAAATATTGAAGAAAGAATATACAACCAATACTTAAAAATATTGAACAAAAGATTAAAGACTTGATACTAGACATAATATGTTAATACAGGTTTTTGTGAGACCAAGTTGTGGTTTGTATGACCAAGCTGCTTATCTGTGAATGAAATATATCTAATTATAGCTTGGATTCTATGGACAAAGGTGAGTTCATAGCCTCACTTTTAAATGCTTTATAAATGATTTTAAAACCCGTGAGGGGGATATATGCTAAAATGGAATACAAGTATTTTTGGTATGCTTCCCAGATATGATTATTACACTATGTTTACTGTTGCCTATGAATGTTCCTTTTTAATTGTGAACCGCTAATAATTTCTTGAAAATGAGCGCTAATATTGTAAATAGTACTATTTGGAGACTGACATCCCTTGTTTGGGCAAGTCACTTGCTAGCACCTCAGTGGTCAAACATGCATACTTTATTTTGCTACATAGATAGTTTGACAGACTTCCTTTTAAGGGCAATTGTTGGTTTCTAATATGTCTATCTGCGGTATCATGAGCTTAGTGTAATAAAATATTACTTTATGTGAGCGAATAATAATGTAGCTCAAGAAAAGGATCTTGTATTCAAAATATGTTTAGCCCTATGAATTCATCAACCTTTGTGTTGACATTTAAGCATATATTTCAAGAAACCGTGACTGATAGTATGGAGTAGCATAAGGATGGCATGAACAGGCACAAGCTTGAAATTATTGATATAGATTTTGGGAACCTCATATTGTAAAACTCTGATTTTTCAATGATATATAAAGAAAGTTAATTTTATCACTCTTTTGAGTTCTTTTATATCATTATGACTTGTGTTCTATGAAGTAATACCCCAGATCAATGTTACGCTGCGCAAAGGTAAAATGGGGGTGGTACATAATCGAAGTTTGTTCTCTACTTACAAAGCATATAATGGAGGTAACGTCACATTCGCTAGTAAACTAGGTGGTAACATCATTAAAAAAGGTACGGTTTCTCTTGACTCCATGACCATTGAAAATGTTGAGAACCTAGATAATTTAGGTTTTAATTTACTAAGTATATGTCAAATTTGTGACAATAAGTGTATGGTCATAGTTTCTGAACATGATAGCGAAATCGTAAAAGATGGAAAGATCATTGGAAAAGGTGTTAGAAAGCACGAGCTTTATGTCATGAAGGTCAATAGGAAGTCTAAAGACAACTTATGTCTTGCGACTTTATATGATAGTTCTACTCTTTGGCATAGGATATTAGGTCACGCTATTATGCATTTAATTCACTCTTTAGTCTCTAAGGAGTTGGTAAGACATCTCCCCAAGATTAAGTTTGATAGTCACTTTTGTGATGCTTGCAAAGTTGGGAAGCAAGTTCACTCAAGTCACAAGGCCAAGAATTTGGTATCGACCTCTCGATGCCTAGAGCTCCTACATATGGATCTCTTTGGACCTTCCGCCATACGGAGTTATGGAGGTAACCTTTATACCCTAGTAATAGTTTACGACCATTCTAGATACACTTGGACTAGATTTTTCGCTAACAAGAATGAAGCTTTCGATCATTTCAAATTTTTTAGTCGGAAGATCCATAATCAACTAGGATGTCCAATTGTCTCTATTAGGACGGATCATGGTAGGGAATTTGATAATGAAGTGAAATTTGGTGCCTTTTGTGAAGCCCATGGTATTACCCATAACTTCTCGTCTCCTCATACTCCACAATCAAATGGGGTAGTTGAAAGGGAGAATATGACTATCCAAGAAATGAGTTGTACCATGCTAAAAGAGCAATCTTTGCCTCAAAATTTTTGGTGCAATGTCATTGACACATCAACCTATATTCTCAACCGAATTCTTATTCGACCTTTTCTAGGAAGACACCCTATGAGATTCTTAAAGGTAAGAAACCCTCATTAGAATACTTTAAGGTGTTTGGAAGCAAGTGCTTCATTCTCAACACCAAATATTACCTTAATAAGTTTGATCCAAAGTCGTAGGAGGGTATCTTTCTAGGTTATTCTCAAACTAGTAAAGCCTACATAGTTCTCAATAGAACCTCGGGTGTAATCGAAGAATCACTCAACGTGACATTCGATGAAACTCCTCCTTCATCTAAGACACCCCCTTTGGTTGATGATGACTTAGATTAAATAGACATAGTTAAAGCCAAAGAGGTTATAAAACTAGGAGTTGAAGACCTTAATGTTGAAAAGGGAGTAAACATTAGGGAGTCTAAGGATCATGCTATCGAAAAGGTCATAAGTGACCTTAATCAAAGGACCCATAGATCTCAAGTCCAAGACCAAAGTAACTTCTTTTGTTTTGTCTCATTGATTGAACTAAAGAATGTTAAAGAAGCTTTGATAAATGAGAGTTGGGAGGTTGCCATGCAAGAAGAATTAAATCATTTCATTGCTAATAATGTTTGGGAACTTTTTCCTCCACCTACAAGTACTACCATCATAGGAACCAAGTGGGTGTATAGGAATAAGTTAGATGAGAACATTGTTGTGTCTCGTAACAAGGCTAGACTTGTAGATCAAGTCTATAATCAACAAGAAGGGACTGATTACGATGAGACATATGCACCGGTAGCAAGGTTAGAGTCCATTAGGATCGTTTTAGTTTATTCTTGTGCATTAGACTTTGATCTTCAACAAATGGATGTAAAGAGTGCATTTCTTAACGGTTTGATAAGTGAGGAGGTATATGTGGCTCAACCTCCCGGCTTCATTGATTTTGAGAAACCGGATCATGTCTACAAGCTTAAGAAAGCTCTTTATGGTCTTAAACAAGCACCCAAATCTTGGTATGATAGACTTAAAGTGTTTCTTGTAAAACATGAGTATACCATGGTAATCGTAGAAAATACGCTCTCTACAAAGAAGAAAGGTTCTCACCTCATAATCGTAGAAATATATGTTGATGACATTCTATTTGGTTCAACTTGTCAAAGTTTGTGTGATGACTTTGCCAAAATCATGCATGATGAGTTTGAAATGAGCATGATGGGAGAACTTAACTTCTTTTTAGGACTCCAAATTTCACAAATAGACGATGGCATCTTCTTCAATCAATCTAAGTATGTTAAAGAAATGTTAAAGAAATTTGGATTAGAGGACTCTAAGACTATGAAGACCCCCATGGCCTCGGATACTAAACTCACCGTATATGATGAGAGTGAATCGGTAGACAACACCAAATATAGAGGCATGATTGGTAGTTTGTTGTACATAACGGCAAGTCGACCGGATATCATGTTTAGTGTTTTCCTTTGTGCACGTTTCTAAGAGGCTCCCAAAACCTCTCATCTTGAAGCGGTTAAGCGTATCTTCTGATACATTAAAGGCACTATACATTTAGGATTATGGTATCCTAAAGGGACCGGCGTAGAAACCATAGTATACCCAGACTCGGATAATGTGGGAAACTATGTGGACCGGAAAAGAACTAGTGAAGTTTGCACCTTCATGGGTTGTTGTTTAACTTCTTGGTTCTCCAAGAAACAAACTGCTCTTACTATATCCACCACGGAAGCCGAGTACGTGAGTGCAAGAAAAGCTTGTCAACAAGCTATATAGATGAAGCAAGCGCTTTTTGATTATGGGATTATACTCAATGATGTTCCCATCATGTGTGATAATAAGGGTGCATTAGACCTTAGTAAGAATCTCGTGTAACATTCGTGAACTAAGCACATAGAGATTCGCCACCATTTCCTTAGGGATAATGTTCAAAGGGGAAACTTGTCGATTGAGAAGGTACCCTCACTAAGCCACTTAAGATGGAACCTATTAATTACACGCGTCTAGGTCTAGATTTAATGGAACATATTCCTTAATTGCGCATTTTCTTTAATCGAGTCTTTTCTCCTTTTGAGTCTTTTCTTTCTTTGAGTTGTTGAGTCTCTTAAACTCTGTTTGAAAATTTCACTTCTTTTCTTTAAATATCTCAAAGTTCTTTCAAAAATGGTCGAGAAATGTTTTTGCATTGTTAATTCAATTTAAAAACGTTTTTCATGGATTCTTGCTATTGATATCAAGCATACATAATTCATATGTATGAGTCACTCGAATATAGCGAGAACAACATTGAACTATAGAGGATCATTGTGTCATGACTATGTGTCTAGATTGACACACCTCCAACATCAATTTTTCTTTAAAATCAATGTATTTTGGTCAAAATTATGTTTGGTGAGTTACTATGTGTTTCTTAGTCTTTCATTGCTTTTAAGCATGTCTCTATGATTGGTTAGATTATAAAATTAGGATTTGCTAAATTGGAAATTCTCATTATCCCCCAAAACACATCTTCTTTGGGCGGTTCTTTAATTGTCTAGCGATTCATTATAATTATTTGAACTACATGTACAACAATGAACCGCATGCAGAAGCCTCCATATTCGAGTTTCTGAAACTCCAAAACTGTTCCAACACTTTTTGGAATCTTTTTTTCAAGCCTTTGACCACTCCAAAAATATCTTGTGCTTTCACTACTTAACCCTAAACATTTTGCATCCTTTTCTCAAATTAAAATGTCTTATTCACCAAATGAAAGCCTTGATTCTCTGTTTTCCCTAATCTATTTCAATCTAAATTCACCCAAGAACACATTTAATCAAATTTATTCTCCTTCTAAGAAAATTGATTTTAGAAACTCTTCTTTTCCATCACTTCCCTTTTGTGTTCTTCCTCCCTCACATGATAATGTCATGCATCATGGAACATATTGGCATTATTGTCAATATCAACATCTTGCTATGGCTCATATCTATGAGGAGTTGAATTACATCAAGAGTCTCCTAGTCAAGCCTCCTCTTCATTATGACTACGAGACCATTGCCAAGCGTCCACAACCAAATGCCGCTACTACTTCGTCTTCTAATTAAGCATGTGGGTTGCTTATTAATAAGACATCTAATTTAGAAAATCTTAGAATTCTAGTACAACTAGGATTAGATTCATGCTTATGTTTTAGGCTTGTGTTTCATACATGTTTGTATGATTTTTTTTTCGTTGTATCTTTTCATGTTTTTAGATTAACATGATTTCTTATGGATCTTGGTTCTCTTCTTCTTCTCTTATTTCTTTTGTGACCATTGCTATATCTTGTTGGGTATTTCTTTTCTTCTTCTAACCCTTCTATGTAGCTTGTCACCATAGCTCGATCTCTTGGTGCCCCAAGCAAGGGGGAGTAAGCACCAAGGGGAGCATTAGCAAAGTCCGGTTCTTCTCTTCTACAAAGAATTTTGCTACCTTTTTGCTTCGACAAAGAGGGAGAATGAAATAAAATCATCTTCGAAAATCTTGTTTTCATACTTGATTGAGTTTATGTACTATCGAAATAAAAAAGGAGGAGATTTTTTGTAACACCCCATTTTGGAAATGGAATATTACGCATAATCATGGCGTGTCATCAAAGCATACAAGGATAAATGTCTAAGCATTATTCGACCATAAAAGGGGAAATACCGGAATCAAACATCGGTAACCCCAAAGTAAAGCTCATCACACACAAACATAAATACTGTAAAAGGAAAGGACGAAACAATGTCCATAGCAACTGTATCAAAGTAAGGAAATGCATAAAGTAAAGAAAGACAGTAAAGCTTCCAATCCATATGCACGTACGTTCGAGATCTACGAGCGTCCCTGAGTACCTGCCGTTTTGGGAACATGAAAAGGAAAACGGCTGAGCAAGACGCTCAGTGCACGGATGTACAATATAGCATGAAATAGGATAAAAATGTAACATATAACAGCGGAAGACTAAGTTCTGAGTAAACTGGTTAAGTGTTAAGAAAACTGGTTTTATAGTTTGAAAAGCCTTATGTTTATCTTATGAAAACTGTTTTAACATAAATATACCATAGCCCATATAGGTCATGAAAAGGTCACGTGCATGAATACTTGGAGGGGTGACCTCATCATGCTGATTAGAGGGGATGCCTCTAATTAATATACTGGTTTGGGTAGGAGGGATCAACTCCTTGTGAAGGATGCAAGGCACACACCACATTCACCATGATATACTGAATAAAACATGTAACTAGGATGCACCCATACGCCCCACCTGATATAATAATATGGCCAAAACTGAAAAGGGACGCCACGAGCAATCACTCCGCCGTGGGGAAGTCATAACATTGGTGCCTCCAATGTTATGGTCATGGTACCTCAACTAGGTGAAACTGGTCATGCTTGTATATGGTGTTGATCCCAAACTTAGATCGATTTAGCTTTGTGTAAACGAGATTAGATCAAGTAATACACGTAGAGAAACTTTTGATATGTATGAAGTAATCTAAGTGTTATGCGGAATTTAACACTTAGAACAAAGAATAAAACAAAGTAAACCAAACTTTCACTGTGATTAATAATATCAATGAATGATTACAATGAAAGTGTTATGAGATATGTGGAGGAGATGTGTGAAAAGATGTATGTGAGATATGTCTTATGTCTAACCCTAAGGCCTCCTTTTATAGGTTTAAGGAGCCTTGTACAAAAAGCTAAGATCAACTATTTTAGGAAGAGACATAAGATAAACATACATAAATAACTTATTGACTAAATCTTTTAAACATTTAAGAATATATTCTGAATTCTTATCTTCATATTTTGTCCACCAGCTTGAAGAATTCATCATTGGCAGATTTAGTCCTTGTCTTTGTCTTTAAGATTCTTCTTGTCAACACCTTGATAATTCTTATCAGCGTTCATCTGTCAGCGCCCCGTTTACTCTTGTCAGCGTCCAAGTTCCTCTTATCAGCGTCTAGGGACTTGGTCAATTTTATTCCCAACAATCCTCCCCTAAACTTGATATCTACTCTAGTAATCAAGTTTTTGAATAAAATAAAACATATAGAGAGGATTCTTACAAACATACTTATCCCTGAATTTGAGTAATAATAAGTCTTGAAAAGTCAATCACTCAAATCACTTGTATAGTCAGTCTTCACTTGGTCTTAATTATCTTCAACACCTGTAGAGTCTTTGGAGCTTTCTTTATTACTTTTGTCACTCAAATTCGATTGCTCCTCCCCTTTTTAAGACTCCTCTCCAAGATCAATATACAAGGACGGAATCAAGAACATCCTCCATGCATCAGCTTCCAAAATAACAATCCTTGACAATTTGTACCATTTCTGTATTATGCTTTTACAAGCTAATACAGATTTTCGTCAATTCCATTAATGTCAAAGGTTTCATACTGTCCTCATCCACATTCGGGAAATGAATCCTCAATGTTGATTCATAGGACATGGGGATGGACTTACTGATGATAAGACTGACTTGACCTGCATTAAAGCTAGTGCCAATAGTCTCAGCCATCTCCATAACACTATACACCCTTGTGAAAGTGATCTCTGCTGCTACTAGATGTCAATCACTAGGAAAAACATCTCAATGATCATTAGGCTTCCATATATCCAAAATTTTGAAAACTGTAAGGGTGATGAAACGTTTTGGGACTATAAAGAAGTTTATAAATCACACCAGCTAAGATGTCATAGCATAAAATAGACTTGAGAAAGTAGAAAACTTTAGTTAGAACATAAACAAAGGTAATAATCCTAAGGAAATTAACTAGACTCTAATAAGCAAGAGTGACAAACACTGTTCATGCATACACACATGCAAAAGTATGATAGACACACATGAACTCTAGAGTCCTTTGTTCACAAATGCCCCAAAGAGAAAGTTAATTTATATAAAACCTTTGCAACTCCCCAAGTAAGCCCAAAAATATATCTACCCCAAGTCACCCATACGACCACACCCAATTCTAGGTCAAAAGTCTTGGCAGCGTGCAAAGTATATCAACTTTGCATGCTACAGTGCCTCACGGTTTAGAAAACTAACCCGTACTCACCAGTGGACACAATCTAGAATTGTGATAAGAGCATTCTAAGAATACCCAAAAACCTAGAGGTTTACCTCCCCTTAACAGAAGCATACAAATCATTATATGTGAAGAAGAAAAAATTTATCTCAAGATAGGAATGTAAACACTCCAACCATCATAAATAAATTTTGCAACTTTGTATCCATCCAAATGTAGCTCCACTTTCCTGCATAGTTAGACAAAAACCACAAAAACACACACCAACTGAGGCTACCCTATCCCATGATAATGGGTAGAGATAACATGTTAGTGGATAAAAATAATATCAGTGGAAAGATCAACAATGCATGTTCCTTGAGCATCCACTATCCCGATATCCTTGATCATTAACCTGCTTTTGGATAGGCTGCTCAAAAAGAAAACAAATTAGTTTCCTTTGGATATCCAAGCCTTGTCAGACTTGGATCTGTCTAGTTGTTCAACTAGAGTGGTCTTATTCTTTACCATAAATGCCTGTTCATCCCTTTGAGACCTAAGCACCCAATTTGTTCCAATGAGTCTAGTAATGACCTTCTCAAGATATTTAAATCTATTGCAAGTCATTGAAATACCATTAAAACTAGAGTTTTGCTCTTGTTTAGGTTTCCATGTTAAGTGGGATGATGCCCTAGACCCTTGACCCTTACCAACCATGTATCTTTGTTTATATGGTCTAAAATAAGGTCTCATACCAAACTTGGAGCTGTCAGCGCTGCATTTGTGCCTGTCAGCGTTGAATATGTTCCTGTCAGCGCTGAATTTGTTCTTGTCAGCGCTGAATTTGTTCCTGTCAGCGCTGAATTTTTTCTTGTCAGCGCTGAATTTGTTCTTGTCAGCGCCCAAATTAGGGTTTGCTACAGGAACATACTGTCTGTTTGACCAAGTGTTGGTCTTTTGAAAGGGCCTTTGTCCATGGGTATTAGCTGCCTTAGAGAAGAAAGGAGCTGGTCTAGTAGCTTGTGGTCTAGTGTGGACAAAAGGTCTATGATTAACATTGGATGACCTATTGTCAGCGAATGAATTGTATTTACTGACACAATTATAGGCCAAATGAGAAAAGCTCCCACATGTATAACAAGCCTTTTTAGACACAAACTTAGGCTTAGACTGATAAAACCCTGTCCCATTAACACTTGCTTGGCTTTGGGGTGACCTAGGTTTCCTATACATCTCTGCATACTTGACACTAGGTTTCTTAACAGTGTGTGAGCCAAGGTCAACAGTCTTGCCAGTGGTTGGGTTTGTTATCTTGATAGGGGTAGGTTCTTGTGTTGTGATAGGGGTAGGGTCATTTGAACTTTCACACAGCAAACCTCCCTTAACAAACAAAGTAGGATTGGCTTTCTTCCATTCATTTAGGTCAGTCAACTTTTGATTATACTCTTCAACTGGGGAAGTGACTCTTGGTGGAGGAATAAATTCCTCTTCTTGGAGTTCTGGAATACCAGTCCAAGACAAGTCCTTTCTTTGGACACCATAGAAGTCCCCAGCTGGTGGTGGAACACCAGTATAATCCTTCATCCCAATCCCACTCATATCCTTAGAGTCCCTTTGTTTACCTACACACTCTCCTAGGGTTTGTGTGGCCTTATCAAATCTCTGGATTTTAAGACTCACATTATCTTTATTTTTGTTAGCCTCATCTAACTTAGCTATCAAATCAAGATTAACCCTATTCACGATATCTTGAATATCTTTACTTTGATGTAACTCATGTTTTAAGATATTTATTTTATCTTTTAAATCAAACTCCATTTTCTTATACTCAGCTACAGTCTTTTCAGTTTCAGTAAGAGCAACTTTATAATTAGACCACTTGCATCTCTCATTACTCACATCTTCTAACAATCTTAAAACTTCTTTATTAAGTCGTTCAGTATTTAACCTACAAGAAGAGTTATCACATACCTCATTATCAGAACATGAAGAAGAATTGGAACTTGAAGTAGACGTGGCCTTAACTGAAAACATCATCAGATTCTTCTTCACCTTCTTCTTTAGCCTGGTTCACCTCACGAATATTGGATCTCGTTCTTCAAATCAAAGTTCCTCAACAAGCTCTGATACCACTTGTTGATCCCAAACTTAGATCGATTTAGCTTTGTGTAAACGAGATTAGATCAAGTAATACACGTAGAGAAACTTTTGATATGTATGAAGTAATCTAAGTGTTATGCGGAATTTAACACTTAGAACAAAGAATAAAACAAAGTAAACCAAACTTTCACTGTGATTAATAATATCAATGAATGATTACAATGAAAGTGTTATGAGATATGTGGAGGAGATGTGTGAAAAGATGTATGTGAGATATGTCTTATGTCTAACCCTAAGGCCTCCTTTTATAGGTTTAAGGAGCCTTGTACAAAAAGCTAAGATCAACTATTTTAGGAAGAGACATAAGATAAACATACATAAATAACTTATTGACTAAATCTTTTAAACATTTAAGAATATATTCTGAATTCTTATCTTCATATTTTGTCCACCAGCTTGAAGAATTCATCATTGGCAGATTTAGTCCTTGTCTTTGTCTTTAAGATTCTTCTTGTCAACACCTTGATAATTCTTATCAGCGTTCATCTGTCAGCGCCCCGTTTACTCTTGTCAGCGTCCAAGTTCCTCTTATCAGCGTCTAGGGACTTGGTCAATTTTATTCCCAACATATGGCTATAGATTATGCTAATTAAAAATAAGCAGTTCAAAACAATAAAACAAATGCTGGGGAAAACAGTTGGCTGTATACGGGGAAATCCTAATAAGGAAAGAATGTCCATACTGAAAGGACGGGAATCCGTACCTCAAGTCCAGTGAATGAACGGAAGAAAGACTCCTACTTCTGGATCACTAACGCTACATGAATACACACGTGTATAAGTATCGATTCACTGATTACGTACTGGGTTTTATGTCTCATTTTAGCTGACTTGGTATGTTTTAGGTCATGGTTTACTGTTTAAAGCCTTAAACTGTGTTTATCTTGTATTCTGATTAATCTGTTTAAGTATTACTGGTATTTCATGTATTATTATACTTACTGTGTAATAATAAGTAACTTTCCAAAAATAGCAGGTTTCCAAAAATAGAAAGTTTCCAAAAATAGAAAGTTTCCAAAATAGAAAGTTTCCAAAAATAGAAAGTTACCAAAAATAGAAAGTTTCCAAAAATAGAAAGTTACCAAAAATAGAAAGTTTCCAAAAATAGAATTTACTGCTTAAAATAGATTAGTTTCTAAAAATAGAAAGTTTCCAAAAATAGATCAGCTGCCTTAATTAAATAAGTTTCCATATATAGAAGGTTTCCATGATTAGATTAGCTGCCTGAATTAGATAGATTTCCATATATAGAAGGTTTCCATTAATAGATTAGTTGCCTTATTTAATTAAGTTTCTATAAATAGAAGTTTCCATATTTAGAATTAAGCTGGTTACATAAGCTAACATATAAGTCTACGTGTTTATAAGCTGATTTCTTAAGTCATATGATATAGTATATAGTTTAATTATTATTTCATGTATTTAAATTAAACTATAGGTTAAGCATTTTAATTAAAGTATAACATGTTTTAATTAAAATGAAATAAAATACTTAGGTTAAAAGGTGTATTATTATTATTAATAATATAACCTAAGTCATGTCTAAATTAATTAATTATAGGCATGTTTTAAATAATTAATTAATTATAACTTATAACATAAAATACTTAGGTTAAATTAATATCATGCTAAATTAATAATTAAAATAACCTAAGTCATGATTTAATTAATATCTCATGATACTAATTAATTTATATCCTAAGTTCATGATTCATAAAATTAACATGTAACATAGATCATGATTTAACCAACGAACCTTGAATCGGGCATGAATTCAACACCGTACCCCGAGCCAAACTCGGGGCACGTGTGCCTCCTTGCTGCTGTGGGTCCCACAAGCACCAACCAAGACCAAAAATGGTCTTGGTGGTGGCGGCAATAAGCAAACCAAACCCCCCTCGGGTTTGTTTGCTAGGCGGCTAAAAACAAACACCCTTTTATATCATTCTTTGATTTTAATTTACCCTAAAACATGTTAGATCAATGTTTAATTATCATGTTTTAATAAGAAAAATAATAACATGTTCATGAAAATAATCAAAGATCAAAAAGAATTAAAAAGAAGGGTTTAGAATGATATACCAACACGTAGCTTGAAAGGGAATGAACAAACACGGTTTCTAGCACTTGTATTTAATGTCAAAAATCAACAACACCCTCCTATGGTGGTGATGTAGGTGGTGGCACAAAAGGAACCAAAGAGGAGGAGGAGAAAACTTTTTAGGTTAAAATGTTATTTTGCTTGAAAGTGAAAAATGAAAAACATATTTACCATAACCCTCCTTTACTTGTAAAAGTCCATGGGCTTAGCCCATTTCTTGTTGTTGTGCCGTGGGTATGGGGGCCCCACATGGGGTACCCGTACCTTTCTCGTGTCCCGATGTTTCGTGTTCGTTCGTGGTTAAACGTGCTCGTGTTTAAAGTGTTTCTGTTTATTTTATCATGTCGTTTATCGTAATCTTAATGCTCGTAATTATATTATATGTATTTACGTAATTATTCTAGTTCGTATTTTAAATGGTGATCATGATTTAATTATGTTCACGTGACATATTTATTAACTGTTTATCAGGAGTTCGTACGTAATCGATACTTGTCATGTCATACACGTATGCACTTGCTTGATTATTAGCACATGAATGTGATCAATACTAAACAAGGTAAGTTTCAATCTAGGACGTACGATCTTAAGGGCACTATTCATGGTAAAAGCATGCGGGTTTTACAATTCTTCCCCCCTAAAAAGAATAATTCGTCCCCGAATTATAGATAAAGCAACTGGAAAGAAGTAACATACCCGAACTCAAAATATGAAGTGAGGGTAAGAAGCCCGGATAGACTCCTCTGTTTCCCAAGTGGCTTCCCGCTCGGTATGGTCCCTCCAAAAAATTTTGACGAATGGAATCGTCTTCCTTCTCATGACTCGTTCTTGCCTGTCGAGTACTCGTTCGGGTTCTTCTATAAAAGTGAGGTCTTCACGTATCTGTTCCTGTGGATACTGAACCATGTGAAGGGGATGATAATTGTACCCTCTGAGTAAGGACACATGGAACACGTTATGCACGTGCGAAAGCTGAGGAGGTAACGCCAATCGGTAAGATACTACACCGATTCGTTCAATGATATCAAAAGGTCCAATGAAACGAGGACTGAGTTTTCCTTTGATCCCGAAGCGTTTAACACCACGTGCCGGCGAAACCTTGAGGAAGACGTGATCTCCCACATTAAAATGTATGTCCCTACGATGCTTATCGGCGTAACTCTTCTGACGTGAACGTGCTTCCTGCAGCTTCTGTTTAGCTACCTCGATCTTCTCATTGGTCATTTCTATAATCTCTGGTCCTTCGAGTGTTCGCTCTCCCACTTGATCCCAGCAAGTTGGAGTGCGACACTTTCTGCCATACAACATTTCGAAAGGAGCACATTTGATACTTGCGTGCCAGCTGTTGTTGTATGCAAACTCGACCAAACAAATGTAATCGTCCCAATCACCTGTCCATTCCAACGCACACGACCTTAACATATCTTCCAATGTCTGAATTGTTCTCTCCGACTGTCCGTCCGTTTGAGGATGAAAGGCCGTACTCAGCTTAAGTTGTGTACCCCAAGCTTTTTGCAGACCTTTCCAGAATCGCGACGTGAAACGAGGATCTCTGTCTGAGACGATGCTGGAGGGAGTACCATGGAGTCTCATGATCTCCCTTCTGTAAGTATCTGCGAGTTTACTTACCGGATCTTCCTTGCGTATCGGTAAGAAATGAGCTGATTTGGTGAGTCGATCAACAATGACCCAAATAGCATCGTGCTTCTTCTTGGTAGGCGGAAGACCGGTAACAAAATCCATGGTGATTTTGTCCCACTTCCACTCTGGAATATCTAACGGTTGAAGGAGACCGCCCGATCGCTGATGCTCAATCTTAACCTGTTGGCAGGTAAGACATTTGGAGACATAAGTGGCTACATCCTGTTTCATACCACTCCACCAAAAGTGTTGTCTGATGTCATGGTACATTTTTGTCAACCCAGGATGTATAGAAAATGGGGAGCTGTGAGCTTCAGCTAACAATGCTTCCCGGAGTTCTTGGTTGTCAGGAACACAAAGTCTCGTGCCCTGCCAAACGATACCGTCTGCGTCCATTCTGAATTCTGTCTGCTTCTCCAAATTCTGAATTATCGCCCAAATCTCTCCATCATCCTTCTGCGCTTCCTTGATCCTAGTCAGTAACTCAGGTTCTACTCTAAGATTCGCCCAGTATCCGTGCTGCCCACGTACCATGATTTCGATGTCTAGCCGCTCCAAGTCTCTTATGTTTTGTTCCTTGATCTCAATGCCGTTGATTATTCTGGACTTTCTGCTGAGTGCATCTGCTACTACATTAGCTTTCCCGGGATGATACTGTAGGTTAATATCATAATCCTTCAACAGTTCCAACCATCTCCTTTGTCTCATGTTCAATTCTCGCTGTGTGAAGATATACTTCAAGCTCTTGTGATCTGTGAAAATGTCGCATGATTCTCCGTATAAGTAATGTCTCCATATTTTCAATGCGAACACCACTGCAGCAAGTTCCAGGTCATGCGTAGGGTAGTTTTCTTCATAGGGCTTAAGCTTTCGTGAAGCATACGCGATCACTTTCCCATGTTGCATGAGAACACAGCCCAGTCCCTTCCCCGATGCATCGCTATAGATCTGAAATCCACCTGTACCAGATGGGAGAGTAAGAATAGGTGCAGATACTAACTTCGGCTTTAGGTCTTCAAAGCTCTTCTCTCGATCTTCCGTCCAGACGAATTTCTCTCCTTTTCGCATCAGTTTGGTGAGAGGTAGTGCCAAGCGGGAAAAGTTCTCCACGAATCTGCGATAATATCCAGCTAAGCCTAAGAAACTGCGGACTTCTGTCGCTGATGTTGGTCTTGGCCATTTAGTGATAGCCTCAACCTTCGCTGGGTCCATAGTGATCCCTTCTGCTGATACAATGTGACCTAAGAATGCCACCTTGTTTAACCAAAACTCACACTTGGAGAATTTCGCATACAGCTGCTTCTGACGAAGAATCTGTAGTACCGTACGGAGATGGTCTTCGTGTTCCTCCGTGGACTTTGAGAAAATCAGGATGTCATCGATGAATACAATGACAAACTTATCAAGGAATTCATGGAAGATTCTGTTCATCAGATCCATGAATACTGCTGGAGCATTAGTCAGGCCGAATGACATGACTACAAACTCATAATGGCCATAGCGGGTACGAAAAGCAGTCTTGGCAATATCCTGCTCTTTAACCCTTAGCTGATGGTAGCCTGACCTTAGATCGATCTTTGAGAAGTGTTTGGCTCCTTGAAGTTGGTCAAACAGATCATCTATACGTGGCAGTGGATATCTATTGCGGATGGTAATCTTATTAAGTTCACGGTAGTCAATGCAAAGTCGCATGCTGCCGTCCTTCTTCTTAACGAACAAGACCGGTGCGCCCCATGGAGACGCGCTTGGTCTAATGAACCCTCGTTCAAGAAGTTCCTGCAGTTGGTCCTTCAGTTCTTTTAGCTCTATGGGAGCCATACGATACGGAGCCTTCGAGATTGGCTCAGCTCCTGGAACAAGGTCGATGTTGAACTCCACTTCTCGTGCAGGTGGTATACCTGGAAGTTCAGCTGGGAAAACGTCTGGAAATTCTGAGACTATCGGTTGATCCTGAATCGATGGGGATTCAGCATCCATGTCATGAACCGTAGCTAGATAACCTTCGCAGCCATGTGACAGTAATGCACGTGCTTGCACGGCAGATATGACTTGTACAGACCGTCCGGGTATGAACCCGTTATGAATGTACTCTGGTGCATTAATGTCACCGAAGATCACCCGATATGAGTGGCAGTCTATTGTAGCATGGTGCTTGGATAGCCAGTCCATGCCGAGAATCATATCGAATTCAATCATGTCTAGGGGAAGTGCATCTACTGCACTAACTTTATCGTCAAACTCTAAAGGGAGACTCTTGTATACATGAGTTATTAATACAGAGTCCTTCAAAGGCGTGGAAATGGTAAGCCTATTTTCTAATGGCAAGGGAAGTGTCTTGATGTGCTTATCATATGAAGTGGAAATAACTGAATGTGTGGCACCCGTGTCGAAAAGAACACATGTAGCTTGGCCGTACATATACAAAATTCCAGTAATGGTACCTGTAGATTTGTTTGCCTGATCGCGCGATGTCGTGTAGACACGCCCAGTGGTAGGAGGCGGTTTAGTATCAGCATGACCCGAAGTACCCTCCATTTCACCCTTACGGCAATCTATCATACGATGGTCAGGGAGGCCGCACTTGTAGCACGCGTCGGAATCACGACGACATGGGCCAGGGTGTCTGCGATGGCAAGTACTGCAAAGAGGATGAGTGAATCCTCCAGCAGGAGTCCTTGCTTGCTGAGGGCCTGCTGATGACAAAATGTGTTAAAATAAAGTATATGCACGAGTATAAGACATATGCGTCATAAGATATTCACCAGTGTTAGCTGAACGGTTAGGCTGAGAACCCCTGTGGTTCTGGTCCTTCCCGTTACCGTGGTTCCTGGTAGAGATTAATATAGTGTCAGCATGAGAGTTATAACATGAAATCATGAGAAGATGCGTAAATAGTAGGACCTGCTGTTGTTGGAGTGTCCCGCATTGTTACGGTAATTATCATTACCGCTGCGCCTTTCCACAACAGAACGGTCATTAGTGTGACCGTTTCCTTTGGGCTGATTAGGCTGCTGCTGAGTAGCCGGCTGAGACCGGACCCCAGTTTTCTGCCTGGAAGATACAGTTTAAGAGATGATTATAGAACATATAATGATAGGATGGGGTCTGGTTATCGATAGAACACGAAATGTTTACCTCTTGTCGGGTCTTTCAGCTTCCCCGAACTCATCACGTTCCTGCAACATCTCAAGCTTCCTTGCTGCGTCGGCCACTTGTGCTACTGTATTGAACGTAGCACATACCAGATTGTTCGCGACCGAGGTGCGAAGTGCCCACCTAATGTGGTGTGCCTGCTCCTCAGGAGTACCAGCTGCTGCTCCCAGAAAACCAGCTAAGCGAAGAAAGCGCTGCATGAATTCGTTGCTATTCTCGCCCGCTCTCTGATGTATCCCATGGTATTCTCGCTTGAGTTTGTCCTGCTCTGTCTTAGGAAAGAACTGCTCCATCACTCTCTCCTTGAATTGGGCCCATGTCAAACCAGCGACCCATTCATCACCTCCTTCTGACTGCGTCAAGGCTAGCCACCAGTTGAGTACATCGCCTTCAAACCGGTAGCATGCCAATCTCGCCTTGAATGCGGGGTCACATACCATAGCATTGAAAATCTTCTCAATGTGAGTCAACCAGCTTTCAGCATCGCTGGGGCTATCAGTCTTTTCAAAAGCTCTAGGACGAAGCTTGTTGAATCTTTCCAACCATACTGCTAGTGTCACTGGGGGAGGAGGAGGAGGTGGCTGATTGTGCTGCTGATTGTTGGCAGCTTGGACTTCAACACGAATGTCATTCCTCAGTTGAGGAAGTAAGGCTTGCATGGCAGCCTGAATTGCAGCATTGAGCTGCTCTTGCTCGCGTGTGAGAACCATCTGACAGTATAACATAAACATATGGTTAACAGTTCAAACATAAAATATAACTTATATATATACATGAAAAAAATTTTATGCTAAAAATTTCACGAGAAAAATTTTATGCAAGAAAATCTTTGTATGAATGCATGATGCAGTTTTATGAAAACTTTTGATGCTCGAGAGTGAACGCCTCTGGTCGGTTCACTCAAAACAAAAGACATATCGAGGGGGACGCCTATGGGTCGGTCCCAAATTTAAAAGTTTCGATAAAACACATGCGACTAAATAGGGCCAGTCCTGTACCAACCATTACTTAGTCAAAAACCCTGTAACAATGACATGTATATGTATGCTTAAAAATGATGAATGCATGAAAACAACTGTCAGTTCTAGGAAGACCGTAGTGACTACCCACTAATCACAGGTCATATTTGAGAGCCTACAGGTCGAAACCTTGGCTCTGATACCATAATTGTAACACCCCATTTTGGAAATGGAATATTACGCATAATCATGGCGTGTCATCAAAGCATACAAGGATAAATGTCTAAGCATTATTCGACCATAAAAGGGGAAATACCGGAATCAAACATCGGTAACCCCAAAGTAAAGCTCATCACACACAAACATAAATACTATAAAAGGAAAGGACGAAACAATGTCCATAGCAACTGTATCAAAGTAAGGAAATGCATAAAGTAAAGAAAGACAGTAAAGCTTCCAATCCATATGCACGTACGTTTGAGATCTACGAGTGTCCCTGAGTACCTGCCGTTTTGGGAACATGAAAAGGAAAACGGCTGAGCAAGACGTTCAGTGCACGGATGTACAATATAGCATGAAATAGGATAAACATGTAACATATAACAGCGGAAGACTAAGTTCTGAGTAAACTAGTTAAGTGTTAAGAAAACTGGTTTTATAGTTTGAAAAGCCTTATGTTTATCTTATGAAAACTGTTTTAACATAAATATACCATAGCCCATATAGGTCATGAAAAGGTCACGTGCATGAATACTTGGAGGGGTGACCTCATCATGCTGATTAGAGGGGATGCCTCTAATTAATATACTGGTTTGGGTAGGAGGGATCAACTCCTTGTGAAGGATGCAAGGCACATACCACATTCACCATGATATACTGAATAAAACATGTAACTAGGATGCACCCATACGCCCCACCTGATATAATAATATGGCCAAAACTGAAAAGGGACGCCACGAGCAATCACTCCGCCGTGGGGAAGTCATAACATTGGTGCCTCCAATGTTATGGTCATGGTACCTCCATAACTAGGTGAAACTGGTCATGCTTGTATATGGCTATAGATTATGCTAATTAAACATAAGCAGTTCAAAACAATAAAACAAATGGTGGGGAAAACAGTTGGCTGTATACGGGGAAATCCTAATAAGGAAAGAATGTCCATACTGAAAGGACGGGAATCCGTACCTCAAGTCCAGTGAATGAACGGAAGAAAGACTCCTACTTCTGGATCACTAACGCTACATGAATACACACGTGTATAAGTATCGATTCACTGATTACGTACTGGGTTTTATGTCTCATTTTAGCTGACTTGGTATGTTTTAGGTCATGGTTCACTGTTTAAAGCCTTAAACTGTGTTTATCTTGTATTCTGATTAATCTGTTTAAGTATTACTGGTATTTCATGTATTATTATACTTACTGTGTAATAATAAGTAACTTTCCAAAAATAGCAGGTTTCCAAAAATAGAAAGTTTCCAAAAATAGAAAGTTTCCAAAAATAGAAAGTTTCCAAAAATAGAAAGTTACCAAAAATAGAAAGTTTCCAAAAATAGAAAGTTACCAAAAATAGAAAGTTTCCAAAAATAGAATTTACTGCTTAAAATAGATTAGTTTCTAAAAATAGAAAGTTTCCAAAAATAGATCAGCTGCCTTAATTAAATAAGTTTCCATATATAGAAGGTTTCCATGATTAGATTAGCTGCCTGAATTAGATAGATTTCCATATATAGAAGGTTTCCATTAATAGATTAGTTGCCTTATTTAATTAAGTTTCTATAAATAGAAGTTTCCATATTTAGAATTAAGCTGGTTACATAAGCTAACATATAAGTCTACGTGTTTATAAGTTGATTTCTTAAGTCATATGATATAGTATATAGTTTAATTATTATTTCATGTATTTTGATTAAACTATAGGTTAAGCATTTTAATTAAAGTATAACATGTTTTAATTAAAATGAAATAAAATACTTAGGTTAAAAGGTGTATTATTATTATTAATAATATAACCTAAGTCATGTCTAAATTAATTAATTATAGGCATGTTTTAAATAATTAATTAATTATAACTTATAACATAAAATACTTAGGTTAAATTAATATCATGCTAAATTAATAATTAAAATAACCTAAGTCATGATTTAATTAATATCTCATGATACTAATTAATTTATATCCTAAGTTCATGATTCATAAAATTAACATGTAACATAGATCATGATTTAACCAACGAACCTTGAATCGGGCATGAATTCGACACCGTACCCCGAGCCAAACTCGGGGCACGTGTGCCTCCTTGCTGCCGTGGGTCCCACAAGCACCAACCAAGACCAAAAATGGTCTTGGTGGTGGCGGCAATAAGCAAACCAAACCTCCCTCGGGTTTGTTTGCTAGGCGGCTAAAAACAAACACCCTTTTATATCATTCTTTGATTTTAATTTACCCCAAAACATGTTAGATCAATGTTTAATTATCATGTTTTAATAAGAAAAATAATAACATGTTCATGAAAATAATCAAAGATCAAAAAGAATTAAAAAGAAGGGTTTAGAATGATATACCAACACGTAGCTTGAAAGGGAATGAACAAACACGGTTTCTAGCACTTGTATTTAATGTCAAAAATCAAAAACACCCTCCTATGGTGGTGATGTAGGTGGCGGCACAAAAGGAACCAAAGAGGAGGAGGAGAAAACTTTTTAGATTAAAATGTTATTTTGCTTGAAAGTGAAAAATGAAAAACATATTTACCATAACCCCCCTTTACTTGTAAAAGTCCATGGGCTTAGCCCATTTCTTGTTGTTGTGCCTTGAGTATGGGGGCCCCACATGGGGTACCCGTACCTTTCTCGTGTCCTGATGTTTCGTGTTCGTTCGTGGTTAAACGTGCTCGTGTTTAAAGTGTTTCTGTTTATTTTATCATGTCGTTTATCGTAATCTTAACGCTCGTAATTATATTATATGTATTTACGTAATTATTCTAGTTCGTATTTTAAATGGTGATCATGATTTAATTATGTTCACGTGACATATTTATTAACTGTTTATCATGAGTTCGTACGTAATCGATACTTGTCATGTCATACACGTATGCACTTGCTTGATTATTAGCACATGAATGTGATCAATACTAAACAAGGTAAGTTTTAATCTAGGACGTACGATCTTAAGGGCACTATTCATGGTAAAAGCATGCGGGTTTTACATTTTTAATGGAATGATGCCTAAAAACGTTCTTGTATTTTTCAGTCTCGCTTGGTTTTGATTACGACAATATATAAAATAAGCATTTACGAAAACAACGAAAATCTAATTCTTGAATTCATATATTTTTTGTTTCATCCATTATCACTTAAGGTATGAATAAACAAGTTATCAATCTAACTAATGATCAAGGATTTAGCTTTTCTTAAAACTCACTTTTATTTTTATGTGCCTAAAGTTTTTATTAAACTTTATTTTTAAGAAAATGTTTTATTAAATTAGAAATTTAAAAATTTGAAAATAACATATTCCGAATATCCTTCGAGGATAAAAACTTCACCAGATGTGACTAACCCACTAAAAGACAAAAAGGAGCAGAGTCTAGTCTATGCGGTTCTTTAAATGGCTAGGTGGTTCCTTATTGATATCAAACCGCATGTTAATTAATGAACTGCATGCAGATAGATCCGTTGGAACCTTATCTTATAAATAGTGGACCATTTCCAGATTTTTTCTTCACCTCTTTTACACACAAATTTCCAGATTCAATCTACCTTCTTAAATCACTCAAATCCTTGGTTATTTGGTTGATTACTACTTGTTTAGAAGTGAATCTTTCTCCTCCCCTCTCATCCTCTCAAGTGCAAAGAGAAGAACACTTTCATCTTTGAAGTGTTGTGTCTACCTCAAAATCCATTGTAGATCAAATGTTATTTTCATTCTTGTGTTGTTGTGAAGATCCAAATTGTTGTGTAAATTTGGAAGTTGTGTATGTATTGTGGCTAATACTTAGTCCTCAAACTATATTGGTGTAGATTGGTCCTAGCTAAGATTAGGGCTCGACTTTTAGCTTAGAGTCAAAATTTGGTTAAGCGATGTGTACCATTTCTCCTCCTTAAGGAGCTTGTTGATTAGTGAACCCTCGAGTATGGAGTACTAGAGGAGTGGAGTAGGAAAGAGGTGTGAGCTTCGTTTCTGAACCACTATTAATCCTTGGTGTTTGGTTTGATCTTTCCTTTTCTTATCTCTTTACATTCACTATTCTTTCCTTGCATATACTTGTGATTATTAGTTTAGTTCCACTACCTATTATTCATATTGTGCATAAGAAGATTTCACATAATCACTAAGTCTATGCTTTTGAAAAAGCATTTTTGAAAACTGATCTTTAAACAAGTAAATTTAAGAATCTATTCAACCCCCTTCTAGTTTCTATAGATTACGTTGGTCTCGGGAAGCTGGGATAAGACTCTAAGTTTTGTATTTTTCTTTAATGGTGTTCATGTTTAGAATGTTTTATAAGATTTTATGACGTTGGTGGTGAATGTTTTATTTTCTTGACAAGAATCCATAAGAGTTTCTGATTTTTTTTAGTTAAAGCTTATTATGTTCCATTTTAGGACAACTATGAGCAAAAAAAGTAGCCATATGGGAATGGTCAAATGGGGTGAAAGTCACCCAAACTGCATTATTTACGTATAAAACCTCTTAAATTACTCTATTAGAGAATACTAGATTAATATTGAAACAATAGAAGTGCCTATTCATTATATGTAATATTGAGAGTAAAGGTGGTCTTGAGACAACGGACTCTGGTCCACACTCAGCAACTTCCTGACCGTTGTTATTCACTTTTAGTAAGACATCCCTGATGGTTGTTGCCACCGCTGATAGAAATCTTATTGCATATAACTTGCAAAACCTTCAAGTAAACTGTTTTTCTGGCTTACATAACTACATACAGAGTATGTTATAATCTTTAGATGTTATAAGGCTTATGATTAGATGCGGTAGCTCCTACTCAGTTGTTTATGATTAGGTTATTTCGGGTTATAGTTTATCTCTTATAATCACTATTTTTACCCCACTAAATGTGCCACTTCAAGTTACAGTTTAAAAGAATCTTTTATATATATAGCATAATGTTGACGGAGTTGTCTCTTACATTCAACAAACAGAGTTCAAACGAATCACCTCCCCCTTTAAGTACGACACTAGGTATATTACATAATGTAACCGAATGAAAAATCACATATGATATACCTATGATATCATATATGATAAACACTTGTTCATAATCAAAAGATACAAAATAAAAGAGTTTGTTGAATACATGATTAACAACAAAGCATCTTATTATTGAAACTACTATTATTCTTCAACAATAAACTCTTCTTCATTTATAACCAAACCTATTTCTTTTTAAAATTCCTCCAGGCCACGACAACTTCATCTTATCCTTTGACATATGCGTGCATGTCCATTTGTTATGATTAATACCCTCTCTACTTTGCTTCAACCAGACAATTGCAACATCTCTCTCTGCTTATTATTGTGTTCACACAGTCTACATCTATACAAGAAAGGAAAGAACATATTAGGCAACATTTTATAAGCAAATGAATTACGTAGCGATAATACGAAAATACACAAGAATATTTGATTATGATATTGAGCGTTGTTTAAAATATTTAATTCTTAACTCTAAACCACATGCCACTCACCATAGCCATCCATGGCCATTTTTAAGTTTTATGGCCAAGTTATATACAAACAGGTCAAAGTGTAAAAATACATATACAGTATCATATATGATAGAAGTCTTCGTTTGAGGAGATTAAAGAGATTTTGAGTAAATTAGTAATAAAGTCTATTTTTTGTAGTTTGTTAGATACATCATATATGATACGTCATATGTCATATATGATATACCTATCATATATCACATATCATATATCTATCATATGTGATATATAAGGTATCATATATGATATATCAAGCTTAATTTAGCTTACATCAACAACATGTTAAAATGACTAATAATGCAGCTTATTCATATAAACATAAGCCTATTGATAACTCTCTTATTCATAAAACCTAATGATTCATTAGAATAAGCTAATAAGCTAGCTTATAATTCACTACAATAAATTCAAATCATAATAAGTCATGAGGTTATTCATAACTCTCATATAATTCACAAGCTTATTCATAACTCTCATCTAATTCAAAATCTTATTTACATAACTCTACTCTAATTGGCACACTCATTTCTCCTATAATTCATAAAGATAATCTGTTTAAAATAAGTTAATTAAAATCTTATGATTGAAATGATGATAAATTAATAAGCTTTTTCATATCAGATAAGCTAAAATAAAAATAGATCTAATTAATCTATCCTGATGATGAATCGGTCAATTTGTGATGATGGATCAACTAAAATTTCATAGCAAACTAAAAATTAGCAATAAACCTAGTAATGATGGATAAACAAGATTGCAAATGTAACAAAAACAAATATAAATTAGCAATAAAACTCATCACAATTAAATAAATGGGTATCAATGTTAGTTGATTAATAAATGTTTAAATAAGCTTACCTAAAAAATAAGCTGACTCTGAATTGGTGGATTGATTCGTGGCGATGATGGATTAGATCTACTGTAAAGAGAGAAATAATATGTATCGTTGGTGTGGAGAGAGAAAATAAAAAAACACTGTTTATAGGTGTGTTAAATGAGTGGGATAGTAAAAGAAAAGGGTTTAATTATGGACAATTGAAATGACAAAAATACTCCTGCATGTAAAATAGAAATTTAATCTCAGTCATTGGATAGTTGGAAGATAGAAGGTGAAGGCGAGTCCCCTATATTTTAGATAAGTATGATATCCGAATGAATTTAACTCTTCTTTAATTTATCTTACAATAATTGTTAGTACAGTGTTCCAGTTTTGTCCCTGGTTTGCTTTTTTCTTTGGGATTGTTTTCCATTATTCTTCTTTGTAGGCCTGGCTTTTGTGTCCAGTAAGCCTACTGTTTGCCCTCAATTTACAGTGCTCCACGGCTTTTTGTACTGGTACCGATTTTGCAAGGTGCAGATGACTTGTTGAGGTTGTTTTGTTGAGAGCGCTTTTTTGTGTTTTTGGTGCTCGTGGTAACAATAAATTTTGGAATTCCTTATCTTCTGATTTTAACTTTCGTAGGTGGCTTTTCCTTTCTTTTTCTCTAGTTGTGCATGGGCTATTGATTTTCTCTACTACTAGCTTCGGGTTTACACTTGCCTTTAGGTTTCGGACCTCTATCTCTTTGGTTGTTCCTAAGCTGGCTAATAGGGTCTTATATTTTGCTTTTTTACTCGATGTTTGGGATTTAGGATTTAAATTGTATTTGGTTTCTATACCTTTTGGCTTGTGGTCATGAGCCTTGCTTTTAAGTCCGTAAAGTATGGCGGCCCCTTTGCATAGAGCCCATGTTTTTGTTGGTTTTTGATGTTGCCTTTCTCTGGGATTTTTGTTATCCATTTTCTCTGTCAAGGGGTTATTTGGGGATTATTCCATAGTGTTTTCTCGGTGTTTTTACCGAATTTTGCATTCTTTTAAGGTGTCGCTCCATTTTCCATGGCATTTCTTTAGCTTGCTGATTTTTTATTATTGCTACAGCGTATGCATGAAGATGTCTTTTTACTCTTTTGGTTCCTTGGACTGAAGTTGGTGTTAAATTTTTCCTTGCAATGTTTTTTGCCTTTGGGCCACTCTTTTTGCGGGATGAACCGGGCCTTGTGTATATTCCCTTTCTGTTGGTAGTGGTGTGCTTGTTTCTCCTTTAGTGGCAGTTACGTATAAAGTGAGCTCTCCCCTTGGAATCAGTGCCGTGATTATTGTGGGTTTTTCCTTTGTTTTTTCGTTTCTTTAAATATTTTTCCGCAGCTATTGCCTTGAGGCGATTATTGTTCTTTCCACATCCTTTCCTTGTTTTAGATAGTAGTGGACGGTTTTTATCCGCATATGTTATTTTTGTGGATTTTTCTTCCTTTACACCGGGTGTGCATTTGTTCGGGTTGATTTTGATTTTTTTGTCTTTTCTAATGCTTGGTATGCTTCTTTGGTACTCTTGCGTATTTCTTTCATTGTATGGCTCTTTATCATCGGGTTGTCGATGCGGATTTCCCAGACTCGGCGTGTGATGAATGCCACCTTGTTTTCGTTTTCCTCCGTCCTTTTTTTCTGACGGTATCTTTAGTAGGTGTCCATGAAACTTCCGAGGGGGTGTCTACGTAGAGATCCTATCTTCCTCTCGTCTTGCGGACATGCTTTGCTTGGGTCTGTCAAATCTACGCTCACTTGTCCATTTTTGTCATGCTTTTTCTTTATTACAGGGTTGGTCAATCGGCTATGGTAGCTGAACTGGCGCTTTGTTCCAACTTTTGCTAGTTTTGTTTCTTTTTTAAGTATGACTTTGCTTTTTCCTAGGTATTGGCCCGTTCTCCTTTGTCGTACCGGTTGATATTCTTTCTTGGTATTCGAGCTGTGTTCTTTGATACACCTTTGGACGCCTTTTATGACTTTAGGTTTCCATGCGGATGTTTTATGATTTTCTTTAGTGAGACACGCAGGTCCTCTTTTGCTTGGTTCAGTAATTTTCCTTTTGTCATTACCGTAGGCTTTGGGTGCTGAGGATATGTTGCTATGTTTATTTTTACCTCTGGACCATGATTATCTGTGGGTCTTTAGGTAGTTCTTTTGTTGTTGTACATTCCCGTGGTGCTTTTCTTCTATCGTGGGGTGTAAGTACTCCTGTTTTTACATGGAGCTTCATCATTTTGTAGGTTGCATCACTGTGGAGCGTAAGTACTGCTGCTGCTACATGAAACTTGATCATTCCATGTGCCGTTGATGGTACTGCTTTTAGTTGGAGGATGCCAGGTCTTCCGAGGATGACATTGTATGGCGAATGTGATTGTATGACTATTAAATTCGTTTTTGTCTTTGCCTTGTGTACTTTATCCCCTATGAGTACTTTCAACCTTATCTGCCCTAGCGGCCATGTGATTCCGCCATTAAATCCTACAAGGGAGGTGGTGACCGGGGTAATTGTTTCTCTGATTTTCGGCTGTAGTCGTTGAAAACAGTGTTCGTACATGATTTTGAAGACTGACCCTCCGTCCATATATACATTGTTGATGTGATGGCCTCCTATCTCGGCTTCTATGACTATGGGGCTTTCCTCGGCCTTTGCTTCATTTAGTGGTATGAAAGATATCTCAAATCTTTGGGTGAAGTTTTTTTACTACTTTCCTTTTCATGGTTTCCTGCCAAGAGTAAACCATAAGGATTGCTGGAGCCTTGTCTCTTCCTAGCGTCTCATCTTTTTTTACCACTTTCTGTTGATCTTTTCCACTGTTATGTCTGACTTTTTAAACCATTATGTCAGTTTTTCGTTTCTAGCTAACTCATCAATTTGAATTTTTAAGTGTTGGCATTCGTTTGTGTTGTGCCCGATATCTCCATGGTGCTCGCAGTATTTGATTGGATATCTCTTATCCGCTGGAGTGGTCATCGGGGTGGTGATTTAAACTTTCCTCTTTCGAGAGTTAAGATTTTCTTTGATGTTTTCGAGAATGTGAATATCATTTTCCTCTTTTCTGGCCTTTGGCTACTTCAAAAATCCGATCTTCTGCCAAAGTGGGGCCTTCTATTCCCATCATGCTTCCATGTAGGTGTTGCTTTCTTTCTGGACTGATGTGTGACCGCAACCTCTCCCCTGAGAAAGGCTACAGTTTCCCTCATTTCCTCATCCATGGTCCTAGGTATATTGTCATGTAGACGTTTGATTAGCCCTAGGTGTGTGATTCTGTGCATGAATCCTGATATTTTCATACATTCTGAGGCTGCTTTGACGTGTCCGACTTCGATCTTGAATCGCTTCATGAATTCCTCTATGGATTCTCCTTCCCTTTGTTTGATGTGGTGGAGTTCCACGGGATCTTGGATGCACTTCTTTTCTTGGAGATAGTTGGCTAAGAATGCTGCTTTTAAGTCGTCATAGTTGTCGATTGTCTCTACTAGGATATCATCGAACCATACTCGGGCGTTGCCGATAAAGGTAGAATTGAACATGTGGCACCACGTAGGCATGACGCATTCTTCTACTGTGGCTGATGCTTGAAAGATTTTGACATGATCTTCTGGATTTACCGATCCGTCATACGTCTTGACTTGACTTGGCATCCTTATTTTATTTGGGAAATCGAAGTTCCGAATGTGAGGTGTGAATGGGTCAACGTCCTCACATAACCAAGGGTGGGACAGGTCATCGCTACTTTCTCTTGATTTTGCCTTCTTTGACCTTATGTTTTTGTCGTCTCTCTCATCTGTCTCTGAGTGTTTTCTAGACGTTTCCTCGTCGTTTTGGTTTCGTTTAGTAATAGGACTTCTCCTCTTGTGATCTTTCTTCTTTAATCTGTCAAATACTCCTCCGTCCTGCGGCCCTAGCTTGGTGAATGCTTCCTTATCACTACGATTTCTCCGTCCGGTAGAACCGTGCTGGGTCCGTGAAGGTGTGTCTTGGCTATGTCCGCGGCTTTCTCTTCTATCCGGGGATGCTTGCCTCTCATTCCCCTACTTTTGTTAGGCCGCGGGGTGGCGGATTCAGAGTAGTCGAACTCCCTTCCGGCTCCTCTTGGATATTTCTCCATATGTGAGGCGTGCTTTCACAGAATTTATCTTCTCCTCGCGTTGTTCTTCTTCTTGGAATTTTTCGGCTATTATGGGTAACAGCTGATCAAAGTGTTTATTGTAGAAATCCCTGATGGTGGCATCAGATGCTCTCGATTCGGGGTGCTCTGCACCTTTATTTGTTTTCTCAAAACCCGTGTTACGCACAACAGACGTAGCAGGTGTCGGGGGTCTCTTGCCTGATTGCTTATTTTGGGATGAGATTTTTATGGCACGCAATTGTGTACTAGGTCCCACGAATGGCTCCACTTGTTAGTACAGTGATCGGTCGGGGTCAAGAGTAAATCTAAGTACTCGTCGGGAAATACTTAGATGCCTTGTGTTATGAAAGGATCTTGTACTATCAAGAGATGTAGTTGACGATTTCCTACACACGTAAATTAATACCGTTAGTCCTTACCGTGGGGACGGACCCCACGATTAAACTCCAACGTGAGAGTAAGTATTCATATCGTCTGAGATATATGTGTGTGTAAAGATGAGTGAGAAAATCGTACCTCGTTTGAAATGAAAGTGGTACTATTTATAGGGAGTACTGGGCATTTCCCTTTTTCTCGGATAGTACTTGAGAATGGGCCTTTGTGGTCCAAAGGCCCATTTGTTTGTTTGTTGTCTAAGTGTCCTGCGGATTGATTCTTTGAGGACTTATCCGCAGGGGTCTCGAACATGTTGGCTGGGAGTATGTCCGGTCATTGTGTTACGGCTCCGCCTGCTAGGAGTGGATCCGCTTGGAGCTTTTGCCACCGTCGTGGGCTTTTGTGTACTTGGGTCTAGGACCAAGGTTTGGTGTATAATTTTAGGCCCAATGGGCTGTATCCATGCTACACGCCATCAATAATAGTTATGTAGACAACGTGTTTTGGTTTTTCTGTGTACAAAATTTGTATTATTATAATATTAGGTTAATATACACTAAGGTTACTAATGTTTTTTATAGCGTCGATTACGTTACTATAGTTTAAAAACTAACAGATGGGTTACTGAAGTTTGGTTCACCTGCAAATCAGGTTACCCATAATGCTTTAACCTTTGGTAACCGGTTAAATGCTTACGTGGAGTCAACGAATGCTTACGTGGAGTCAACAATCATTAAAAAGGGTTAATATACACTAAGGTTACTAAATTTTTCCCAAAATGCCGATTATGTTACTAAAGTTTAAAAACTAACAGATGGGTTACTAAAACCACTGATGGATACAAATCAATGAAATAATATAAAGAGCATATCATCAACATCACAACAACTCATATAACCAATATTAAACAAAAACAACCACCACACAAGCGGATATTAATCTGCAAAGCTAATGGTAAAAAATGACCAAGTTATGAACAAGTACAAGGCACTTTTTGATCAAATATGCCACTCAAAACATTTGCAAACCTACTCAAATCAAATGCACATCTAAGACTAACATATAACATCTATTTAATCCAGAATCCAACACCGAGAACACACATTTTGAACCATATCTCCATATATTTCTTACTTGGGCAATATGTTACTAAAGTTGACCTTAAACAGACATATTAAACCCATTTAAAATTTGAACTAATGTTATTTTTGTGTTAACATATACTTAATTTTTTATAATCATTTGGTTGAGTATGCTTTGGAGTTGGGCCTTAATTAAATATCATGGTTCAGTCTAACATGTCAACCTATCTTGCTTTGTATACTTGTATAAGTTTATTCTTTTATTCACTGAATATATGAAGTTAATGCTTTGTATTACTCGTATAAGTATTTTATGTAAATTTCATATATTCAACACGACATTAAAATTACCAAAACCTTGATAACAAAAAAAAATAAAAGTTCATATTCTCTACAACTACGTTACTTTTTTATGAGTGCAATTATGGTAAAAAGTCCACATTGGCTATCTTGGTATTTTATGTACGTTAACATTTTTGCTTCGGTTCACCCGAGTTCTTAATGTAGAATGATGTTCATCTCATAAGATAATAGGTTTGAGCCGTACTACTTACCATCATAAGAAGGGTTTCACCCTGTGGAACCTCTTGAAACATATCTCCTACAATGTGTGTAATGCCTACACTTATACTTGCATTAAATAACATTTCAACAATATTGACGATTAGTAAAGAAAAATTGAAGCACACATACCAGAGTAGAGCAGTGCATGTTGAAACCATCGCAGCACTTGAGAATTTCCTTCATTGCTATGTTACTGCGATCCACCATGGTCTTATTACGTTACCAAAGAATTACTATACACTAAGGTTACTAAAGTTTTTCCAAATAGTCGATTACGTTATTAAAGTTTAAAAACTGGGCCACTAACTGCCAATGTGGCATGTAAACTGGTAATCAACAGGTAACCCCTTCAAGGAGTAATGGGGGATAAGGTTTATGAACATTTAGTAATAAATAAAACAAACCCGCATACTTCAGTAATCCATCTGTTAGTTTTTAAAATTTACTTTAGGAAAACTTTAGTAACCGAAGTATATATTAACCCTTATAACATTTGACTGAGGAAGCTTTTCGTTTTGTATTCGTGGTAATGAGGTGACTAGACCTAAGTATGATGTCTTCCATGAGTGAGGCACATTACGTCGTATGGAGAACGACGACACATTATAGTTCATCAATTGATTAATACCCGAGAATTGGATATAGGACTCATCATTATCGCTAAATTTATGTACTAAAATACAATAAATGGGCCATTTTCGTTTAAGAATGGTGTTTGATTCATACACTTCTCGTTATATTTAACAACTATTGATACGACAATTCAAAGGCTACCTTGAGCTAAACGATATCTAGAAATTTGTTAACTATACTCATTTAGAATACGTATACCGGCCGAAACGTGTCCGACAATCATTGATCAAGCCATTCAATGCTGAACTGGTTCGATTAAACCCTGCGCTTTCCTTGAAAATTCACTCAAATCATTGTGCAAGTTTAGGATATTAGTAGTAACTAACATGCTAACTTTGTCTATGGGGTACTGCGTGTTTGGGATTTGCTATTTCTTATAAACAAGTACTACGCTTAAAGCTGCTAATAAATAAGCCCATTAAAATAATGTTTGAGTTAGTTGCTTATTCTGCATAGAAACGAGACCTAAGAAAAAAGTTTATAGCTGATAGATCAGGGCCGGTCCTGAGTTTACGGGTGCCCTGGGTGACCTAATTAAAATGATGCCCCTTTAAACATACAACACACTGTCTTTTAAAGATTTAAATATTGATAACGCTTGACGACTCATTCCATGCTAATATTTTTTCCATCTTATAAATACATTGTTAAAATGTGACCAAAATACAAATTAAAAGTTCAATATAAATTTTCTATGACGATGAATGGTGCATTTTCCTAAAACATAACAACATATACCCTTCCCGTGGTAGCCATGTGTAAGAGATCCATAACGTAGACACATTATATTATAACTCAACCTCGGAAAGCTAGTAGACTACTCCTAAAAACAAATGTTGACTATATCACTAACAGGGGCGGATGCACTCTATGGCTATGGGGTGGCAGCGCCATCCATGGCTAGTCGAAAAAGACATGATTTTAGTGTAATTTTGATATTTTTTCGAGAATGCCTCCACTCAAAATTCATATCGCCCCACTCACATATTTAAACCCAAATACAACTCTTTTAAACCTTATAATTTCTTTACGTATAGGTAAACATACTCGATTTATCATTACGATGATAATTTTTACCTCCTCATTTTATTGTTATTGTCAAAAAATAAAATTGCCCCCACTTTTAATTTTCCAAATTGTGTCACTGATCAGTAATATTGATCATCATAATTTGATCTTCAAGCATTCTGGGATACAAAGACAACACTTTCCAAAAAAATTGTCTCCTAACTTACTCTAAAACAATGTTTTAATTTTTACAGGTATTATAAGAGTGAGTCATTTTAATACATGTTTTTAAAATAAAAACTTAGAACATGTTAAATTGTTAATGTTTAATTCTTACGTAACAGTTCATGACTAAATAAAATGAATAAATAAGCCCATTAAACATGTTAGCATCCCACTAAAAAAGAATAGAAAAAATATAACTTTGGCCCACAATTTTCCCATTAAACAGTCAATTCAATTTAATACAATAACTCGTTTCTTCTCTATCCTGATCTTTTTCATCTTATCCACCATAGCTAAAAACTTCAACTTTTCTAAACTTTTGTTTAAAAATCGATCCTTCACTATTTTTAACTAATACTATAATGTAACATGAACCTAACATTTGATGCCCCCAAGTTTATGATGCCCTGGGCGGTCGCCCACCTCGCCCACTACAAGATCCGGCCCTGTGATAGATTCAGAACTTATTCCGTCTGTAGAAACTTTAGAACTAGGGGTGGTAATTTTTGACCCGACACGAAACCCGACCTTGAACCGACACGAAAATTAACATGTTTGAGTTGAGCAAATTTAGATTAGGTCAGATTTAGGTCAACATATCTCGCCTGTTTACTATACAAGTCAGGTTGGGGTTGAGAAGAAACTAAGCGGGTCGATCCGTTAACGCGTTTAACTTATTTTTTTACATTTAAAATTATTTATATTATATTATAGGGGTTAAATTAGTTAAATGTCTCGATCAACAAATCTGTTTAACTTGTTTAATTTATGTAATGTGTCAACTTCTATATACAAAACGGATTAAACGGGTCAACCAAACCCCGTTTAACCTACCTATTTTACCACCAATCCAAGTATATATACGGGTTAAATGGGTTAGGTTCAGGTTATGTGTAAACAGTTAGGTTTGACAAAGCTGACCCGTTTATTTAAATGGGTCGGGTTTGGGTTGAGGTTTTCTGATCCGCCAACCCGTCAAACCGAACCCGCCAACCCGAACCCGACACGAATTGCCACCCCTATTTAGAACTAAGGGTGGCAATTTTTGACCCGACACGAAATCCGACCTCAAACCGAAACGAAAATTAACAGGTTTGAGTTGAGCAAATTTAGATTAGGTCAGGTTTGGGTCAACCTATCTGACCCGTTTATTATACAAGTCATGTTAGGGTTGAGAAGTAACTAAGCAGGTCGACCAGTTAACCCGTTTAACGTATTTTTTTTACTTTTAAAATTATTTATATTATATTATACGGGTTAAATGAGTTAAATGCCTCGATCAACGAATCTGTTTAACTTGTTTAACCCATGTAATTTGTCAACTTCTATATAAAAAACGGATTAAACGGGTCAACCAAACCCCATTTAACCTACCTATTTAACCCGCCAATCCAAGTATATATACGGGTTAAATGGGTTAGGTTCAGGTTATGTGTAAACAGGTTAGGTTTGACAAAGCAACCCGACACGAATTACCACCCGTATTTAGAACTAGGGGTGGCAATTTTTGACCCGACAGGAAATCCGACCTTAAACCGACACGAATATTAACAGGTTCGAGTTGAGCAAATTTAGATTAGGTCAGGTTTGGGTCAACCTATCTGACCCGTTTATTATACAAGTCAGGTTAGGGTTGAGAAGAAATAAGCGGGTCGACCCGTTAACCCGTTTAACTTATTTTTTTACATTTAAAATTATTTATATTATATTATACGGGTTAAATGAGTTAAATGTCTCGATCAACAAATCTGTTTAACTTGTTTAACCCATGTAATGTGTCAACTTCTATATAATAAACGGATTAAACGGGTCAACCAAACCCCGTTTAACCTACCTATTTAACCCGCTAATCCAAGTATATATACGGGTTAAATGGGTTAGGTTCAGGTTATGTGTAAACAGGTTAGGTTTGACAAAACTGACCCGTTTATTTAAATAGATCGAGTTTGGGTTGAGATTTTCTGATCCGCGAACCCGTCAACCTCAACCCGACACAAATTGTGACCCTATTTAGAACTACGTTGGTCAAAACACACTTTTATTTGATATTTGATGATGTACAGTTATACAAAAATACTACGATAGAAACAAGCAAATCGACAACAATGCATAAAAGGTTAGTAATCATGCATGGACACTCTCTTTAATTAAACATCATAAATAATAACCGGTTATAAATTAATCAGCATAAAATAAATCTTCGAGTCTTCAAGTTCGGGTTTGTGCAATTGCATTTGTGGTTGTGTTTAGTGTTATCGAGCCCAAGTGCTAGTTTGGTTGGGTGCTAATATTGTTAGGAGATTTTCATAAACACGCTAATATTATACACGAAAACTTATTTTACCTACTAATACGTGACGATCATCAAATACGAATTTTTACCTCATGATCACCCTCCACCACAACCACCCACTACCATTGTCAAATCACCACGGTGGGTGACAGTGTGTTAGATTGATAATTTTCCTTATCTTATTTTTAATAAAATAATTATAATATACATGCTACATATGAAGGTTCTAGAAACGGGCTAAAGAGCACAATGGACCGTATCATGACAACTAAATATATCAACTAACACTCCCCCGCAGTTTGAGCGGGAGGCAATCGAACACTCAAACTGGCCTGAATTTCTTCAAATAAAGCCGAATGAAGATCTTTGGTGAAAATATCTGCATACTGGTAACGAGATGGAACATGAAGAACACGCACGTGACCTATAGCAACCATATCACGAACAAAATGAATATCAATCTCAATATGCTTAGTTCGTTGATGTTGCACCGGATTGGAAGATAAATAAACAGCACTAACATTATCACAATACACAAGAGTAGCTGTCAATAGCGGTGTGTGAAGTTCTCGAAGAAGATTATGTAGCCATGTCGTCTCAGCAACAACGTTAGCAACTCCCCGATATTCAGCTTCTGCACTAGAACGTGAAAGAGTGGGTTGTCTCTTTGAAGACCATGATAAAAGATTGTTGCCCATAAAAACACAATAACCAGATGTTGATCTTCGAGTAGCAGGGCAACCAGCCCAATCAGCGTTAGAGTAAGCCACAAGAGAAGATTCTGCTGATGCATATAATTGTAAACCAAACTCTAAAGTGCCTCGAACATATAGAAGAATCCTCTTAAGAGCAGTTAAGTGAGGCTCCCGAGGATCATGCATATAAAGATAAATCTGTTGCACAACATAAGACAAATCCGGACGAGTGAAAGTAAGATACTGCAAGCCACCTGCAAGACTGCGATATAAAGAAGGATCTGAAATAGGAGTCCCCTCAGGACCAAGCTTGGACTCAGTATCAACAGGAGTCCGAGTAGGATTGCAGTTAAGCATATTTGCTCGCTTAAGCAAGTCCATAGCATATTTCTTCTGAGAGAGAAACATCCTTGTAGTGTCACGTGTAACCGCAATCCCAAATAAATAATTAAGGGCACCAAGATCTGTCATATCAAACTCCCTGTGTAGAGAAAAATAATTTTCTGAAGTAAAGATGAAGAAGAAGCTGTGAGAACGATATCATCCACATAGATACAAAAAATGTTGTGTCGTTACCAGATCTGTAAATAAATAAAGATGAATCACATCGGCTAGGAGAAAATCCAACTCGGGTAGCATAAAAAGCAAATCGATGAAACCAAGCACGTGGGGCTTGTTTCAATCCATATAAAGACTTCTGAAGACGACATACATGATGAGGGTATCGAGGATCCACAAAACCTAGAGGTTGATGCATATACACAGTCTCTGATAGATCACCATTAAGAAAAGCGTTCTTAACATCTAGCTGATGAACAGGCCAATGCCTAGTCAATGCAAGACTAAGAACAGTACGAATAGTGTCAGGCTTAACAACCGGGCTAAAAGTCTCATCACAATCAATGCCAGGCTGCTGACTACTACCATTGGCAACTAATCGGGCTTTATACCGACTTAATGAACCATAAGCATGAAATTTATGCCGAAATAACCGCAAACACCACACAATATTAACATCAGGAGGTCTTGGAACAAGAACCCAAGTACCATTTTTAATTAATGCATTATATTCATCACAGCATCCCGTCATTGCAGATCAAATAAAGCAAGAGACGTTGATTTTGGTATAGGAGAAATATGAGAAACATGAAGGTTTAGACGCTGAGTGGTCTGGACCGTAGGTGATGTAAGGTGATGGTTGGATTGTGTTGATTTAAGTGGTGAGAATCCAGGTGGTGGGCCACTATATTGGTTTACGCTAGGATTAGGGTGGGCATGGTGTGGTGTTTGAGGTATTGTAGGGTCAAGAGTAGATGGTGGTGGAGTATTGTATGAAAGATTCTGTATTACATGACGAGTAATTAGTGAAGGAGATGTTTCAAGAATTTCGTAGGATGAGGAAGGTGTAATAGATCCATACGGAAACTGTTCTTCATCAAATGTTACATGTCTAGAGAGAATAATTTTATTTGTGGTTAGGTCAAGACACCGATAGCCTTGGTGATAAGCTGGGTATCCTAAAAATATACATGGTGTGGCTCGTGGAGCAATTTTATGTGGTGGAAATAAATGAGGATAACAAAGGCATCCAAATGTGGTTGAGGGAAGGAGGTTTAAAAGGTAGGCGGCAATGTGCAATGCCTCGACCCAGAATGTGGGTGGAAGGTGGGCTTGAAAAAGTAACGTACGAATCATATTATTTATTGTAGGAATCGTAAGTTCTGATTTTCCATTTTGTTGGGAGGTTTTAGGATAAGAAAATCTCATTTGAATCCCATTTGTAGAGAAAAGGTCAAGTAGTTGGGTGTTATCGAACTCACCCCCATGATCACATTGAAAACCAACAATGTCACGTTTAAATTGATTTTTAACATAAGAACGAAAGTGTACAAACTTAGCAAACACTTCAGATTTAGTTCGAAGAGGATAGATCCACAAATAATGAGAAAAATGATCAAAAAAGTCACATAATACTTAAAACCCCTTGTACTAACGATAGGTGATGTCCATATATCGGAATGAACAATCTCAAAACAGCTAGAGACACTAGAAGTAGAACTAGAAAAAGGATGTTTCACATGTTTTCCAAGTTGACAAGCATTACAAATATGATGAGATTTCTCCTTAGTACAAGAAATAAAATTATGAGAAACAAGATAGCGTAGCACTTCATCGCCCGGGTGACCGAGGCGTTGTTGCCACGTAGAAGAACTTAGAGACATCAAAGCACTTGGAAGTGACGACGGTTGGGTTACCGGATAGAGATCACCTGAACTATCACACCTGAGAAGAATGTGATGAGTCAAGAAATCCTTGATAGAAAACCCAAACGCGTCAAATTCAATAGTTCAATTGTTGTCCCGGGTAAATTGACGGACATATATAAGATTTTTGATAATATTAAGAGTGACAAGAACATTATGAAGATGTAAAGGGCGATGAAGAGTAGGAAGGATGCTATGACCCGTGTTTGTGACGGGTATAATTTTTCCGTCACCAACACGAACAGACGGATACAAACAAGAATTAAAAATAGTACTTAAATTACTTGAATTTGAATTTAAATGAGAAGAGGCACCTGTGTCCATATTCCACGAAGAGACTTGCAAATTGGACGAATCACTATTAGGAACATGTAGTGCCTGTTGTACTTGAGTTGGATAATAATTGCCACGAAAATAATGAGTACCTGAAGGAACAGTATGAAAAGGCAACATTTTTTCTTCTTCTTTCGATATGTACTAAAAGCCAAATTACCGAAACAAAGCTAAATTCCAAATAAATATATTCAAACCGTAGACCAACGATATATTCAAACCATCTGAACAAAAAAACAAGTATCCAAACCTTAAAATAAGAATGGATGGTGAATAATAAATATGCTGTAATGTATATCTTCCAACGATATACACAAATTCTTTCTTTCTCCACCAATTAAACTTGAGCAACCAAAAATTCTTTAAATAACCAAATCAATCAATGACTTCTAACGTGGACAAGGGAGGATCTGTTAATCTCGCCTCCTACTTTTTTTTTTAATGAACGAACAGGAGAAAATTAGGGAAGAAGAAAAGAAAATACGGTGATTTTGGATGTTTTTAGAAGAGGACCAATTTAGCTCTGATTACCATGTTAGATTGGTAATTTCCCTTATCTTATTTTTAATAAAATTATTACAATATATAGGCTACATATGAAGGTTCTAGAAACGGGATAAAGCCCAATCACAATGGGCCGTAACATGACAACTAAATATGTCAACTAACACAGTGGTGGTGGTCGTGGATGGTGGTGGTGCGGGTTGTGATTGGTGGGCGGTGACGGCCGGTGGTGGCAGGTGGTGTTGAGTGAGAGTGATGGGTGGGGTGATGGGTGATGGTGAAGTGTGTAGAGGTTGTTTGAGAGGTGGTAGGGATGTTTGGATTTGTGTTTTAAGCGATTCGGGCTCATAAATTACGAAAGTATAAGTTTTGTTTTAGGTTACCAATATGTAGTCAATAAAACAACGCCATATTAACACGAATTCAAAAGTAGACGTATCATATAACTAATAAATCCAACACCCATCAATATTGGTAGGTTTAAGAAAGTAGGTGGTTATTTAGGTTGCGTTTAGTTAGCGGAAATTACCTTTGATTTTCACAATATTTTTGCGTTCAAATAGGTGTTTTCCAACTTAATTCTTTACAAAACACGAAACATGAATTTCCCAACTTAACAAGGAAACTAGAAAGCACATTTTTTTCCTTGTTTTTCTATAACTCCCTTGTTTTTTTAGAATGGAAAATTATATCACATAACGCGTTTTGTATGTTTTGTGAATAATAAATCCCCTCCTTTTTTAGACAAATCTGAAAACACAAAACTAAGAAAAAATTCTCTAACTAAACGCATCCTTAGTGCCTTAAACTCTATTTTTAATGCATCGTTGTGTCAATTCAATTACCAACATTTAGATAACATAAGTATAAATGGCCATGACGTAGAAATAGTTCTACGTCTCAAAGACATATCTAAACGAAAGTGTTCACTTCAGTGATGTTTGACAATACCTTAGTGAACGATGCTGATACGAGTGTCACAACACCTTCTACAGGTTTAACAACCCGCTATGCAGTGCACCTAATCATAGTATAGTATTGGCAAGGACTCAGAGGTCTTATCATTCACAAGGGGAATATATTGAGAGGTTTGTGTCTTTAACACCCCCAAATTACATTGCGCAGCGGAAATACACATTTGGGTGCTAAACTCAAACATCATTACACAACACACTTTTAACGATCTCAAAACGAGACATTTCAAATATAAAAGAAAGTAATTTAACCATTTGTCTAAAACCGTCGATCCCAATTAAAATATGAGTTAAACAATAAGAGTAGCGTTTCGGTCCCCAAAGATCTCAAAAAATAACAAACAATTTTACTAAAGTACATGACCATTCATAATTATTTTTATGACAAACAGGGAAAGAAATTAGTTTTAGACTCAACTACCACAAAAGCAACCCGCAACCTTCTCCAGCAAGCTCCGCCATCTATCAACTTCAAACCTAAAATACATGCTTAAAATCATCAACACAACGGTTGAGCAAGTATATAAGTTTTCCAAATCATCATTTGAACACAAGAGAAAAATCAATCATAATCATTTAATAGAATTGTCATCACAATCTATTGATCAGGCATTTCATCTTATAGCATAAGCTATACAATTGTGTTTAAGCTCATGACACCGACCGTTATGACCAATCATCCGCCAAAAGGACGACATGATAAAAGTGAAACCATTGCCCCTCTTAAGGTAATCATTGTAAATTTTACCTTGTCTCTTATTCAAGTTATCCGTCCGAGCAGCGCACTCAGCGTACTAACTCTCGTCTCGTATAGGGGTGTCAACCCCGATAGTACTATCAATTGTTTAAGCGGCTATTTCCAACCCACACAAGGGCAAGACAATAGTTAACGGTTCATGAATTTAGGGCCTTCTACAACTAGGTACTCAACACAATTCAGGCAACATTCGGGTCCAAAGGCAACATACGGGTCCAAACATTTATTCATGACTTGTGTTCCATTTATTTTCAAATAGCATCTATCCCCTCGTGGGTTTTAAAATCATTCAGAACAACTTGTACAAAAACGAGGCAATAGAGTCACCTTGGGTAATAGAAGTAGCAAGACAATCTTCGGCGATAGTTGATGCCCGATAAACACGAAAACCGCAACCTATTAAATAAGGTGCGTTCATTAATATTTAACTCGAGTAAAATCCATACTTAATAATATAAAAATCAAAATAATAAAATCACAACAAACCCAAAAGAAAAAAATACAAGTGACCTATTACTTTCTTCTATATGTTTACTTTATTAGACAATACACTCGATAAAAATCTGCCAGTACATACCAAATGTACAAGCTCATTTGCCCCACTGAAACACGTCAAATATTCATGGTACTACTCAGAGACCTCACTTACAATTTATAGAAAGTCCTCCCAAAAGACCATCAAAAGTTTTAACTTTTAAAGTTCCCTGCTCGACACATCTTTGAACTACAAAAATCGGACAGCTTTACGTCATCGACTCATATAACCATTTTAACTTCTATGAACGACTCCATTTACAATACCGACACCTTGGTTTGAATAGACTCACAAACTAGGGTTTACAACTTTACATCAATCCTTGACTCATTTCAAAACTCATTCTATAGTTCCCGAGATTCGATCCAAATATCAACGACAACTACATGTCGTGCCGATACTCGTCTCCCGGTACACGAATAATCAAATCATCATAACTTCTCGCTCGTTTGGAGCTAGAAGCTCTACTTTATATGAAATCGAAGCTAACGAAATTCTCAACAACCCTATGCAATTAGTTAAACCATTATCAAATGATATGGTACCCAATAATAGCATTTTACCTACTGATCTAAATCAACCTTTAAAATCTTGCACAAAATCATGTTTTTAACCAAAATAAATCATTTTTATGATCAACCTAAAACCCTAATAACATCATAACTCATCTCTAGCACTTCTTTCAATCTCAAAATCAAAAACCTAAAATCAAAAACAACTTTTTAAGAAAAATTTAGCATGATTATCTCTTGATCATCACCAACAACACATGCATGATCATAAACTTGACCTACCAATCCTAGAAAAATCAAACTTCATGCATGTTGAAGATTTTAGTACCAAAAGAAGCCTCTTGAAAATCTAAGATAGGGACTTTAATTGTTTTAGCTTGGATCAAGCTTGATTTGGAATGAAAATTGATTGAAGGGGTGTTTGTAGGTGACGGCATAAAAGAAAAGAGAGAGAGGGGTGACAATTTTGATGTAGCTTGGTTATGTATGTGTAAATTAGGTGAGATTTTGGCTTATATATGGTGGTCCAAGGGTTTATTTTACCAATTTGTGATAGTTTTGGTCCAAAATGCAAATAAATAGTTTAAAGGGTAAAAAATATAAATTTTCAATTGTGGAAATATTTACGAGGCTCGAGTTTCGTAAAAATACTTCTCAAAAATTAAAACGCACTCAAAATATGATAATAATATAGTCCCGGTATGACTTAATTCTCAATTAAAAATAAAAACATCAAAAATAAAAACATCGAATCAACAAATAGTAAAACGTAATATTTCGGGCATCCGTCGATATCGCGATCACTAATAATCCTCGCTATTAGTAAAAAGGTAAAAATAAGACTTCCAATGTCGGTTTTAAATTAAACCATCAACCGTCATAGCATTCAAGCTCATCAAAACTTCAAAGTTATTCGTAAAATAATATTAAATAATGACCGTGGGTTTGGGTTATCATATCCTACCCTCCTAAAATAGAGCGACGTCCCCGGCGCTCGGCCCCTCTTATACTCACATTCCATAACTCTAGAACAAAAGAGAACTCTTTTCCTTAAAGAAATCCTCATGCTTCCTTCACAAATTTAGGTCTACTCTTAGAATTCTTGTATCATCACAATATAAATCTTACTATGCTTCACCTCTTAAGAACTCTTCACAGTTCTCGCTATGAAATGCAACTTATCTTCAAGTTGAATTCTTTCCTTGTTGTTCCCAAAACAAATTTCATTCTTCATAACGACACCTTAAGCATAATTATGTTTCCAATTCAAATTCCATCGATTTCCTTCGATTGCCAACATAACTCTTCTGACGATTCCTCGTAACTATCAAACGATCCTTAATCTTTACAATCGTATCAGTCATCACCAACATCATTCCTAGTTCAGGAATTTAATTCTTCCTACATTACTTCAATACACAGAAACCTAACTTACATCCATAATTCACAATTTTTAATCTTTACAATTTGAAGTTCTTTATGGACCCCCAAACAGTATAGCTTCATTACCAGCATGATAACCACTATCGTATAAGAATTTCAACAATTCCTAAGTCAATCATCCGCGCACAAGTATATCGTCCAATGTTCAAATCTTCCTTTCACTCTGTCTATCAGCCTCTGTATAACACGCAGTACTCAACTCTAATTTCACTTTTATCTAAACCATAATATATCGGATACTTGACTTGTGAGATTCCTTCATCACTAAGTCTCACACTCTCAACTCAGGTATGTTAGGAGTGCTCAATATACCATGTCTCCTTGACTTTACAAAAATATCCTTCCATAAGTTTGACATAATGTTGAAACCTCTTACCTTGACATCCTTCCCTATCAGACCACTAACTTAAAATTTCAATATCCTTTCTATCAAGTCCACACTTCTTGTCATCACCAAAACTCAAACCTTATAAGCTTTTTCCCCTTTTCTTCCTGATAAGTGCATCAACTACCACATTCGCTTTTCCCGGATGGTAGCGAATCTCGTAGTCATAATCACTCACAGTCATAACCACCAATATACTCAAGTACTCAAAATTTATAACTGGTGATCCTCTACTCATCTCCTTTTCCTTCCAAAGAAATTGAATATGAGACAACTCTTATGATCCTTAATTGCTACACAATTGATCCCATACAAGTAATATTTCTAAAATATCAAAGCCATTACCAAAACTTCATAACCTTTATGAAACACATCACAACCAACTATAAATCCTTCTGATCTTTCCAATAATGACAACATCGATGCATAACACAACCTATTCTTCAGTGTTCATAAAATAGCTTCCTCATCTGATAAGAATCAGATCTCGAAACTTACAAATTTAGATGTACAAGTGGGACGCACACATCCAATTCTTCTTAGACAGCTTAATCAATGGTCCAAAAATCATTGAAAACCTTTCGATAAACCTCCGATTATTCTCAGCTAAGACCAAAGAATTAACAGATTTCCGTCGGTGTCGTTGATACCGACCAACCCTTAATCGTTTCAATCTTGGCAAGATCTTCACGAATACCTTTGTTGTCAATCACATGCCCTAGAAAATGCACTTCCTACAACCAACACTCACACTTAAAGAACTTTGCATACAACTTTTCTTTCTTCAACCATCCTAAAATTATCGTCATTTGCCATTTATGCTCCTTCTTTCCTCTTGGAATAAAAGAGAATATCATCGATAGATACAATGACTAACTCATCCAAATATGACTTGCACACACGATTCACCAAGTCCATGAATACGGCAGACGCATTTGTTAAGCTCATGATAGTCGGTACACATCTGAAACAATCCATCCTTCTTGACAAACAACACAGGCGATCACTACTACAACGAAATTTAACCTAATACATTCCTTATTCATCAATTCCCGCAATTGATCAAATAACTCTTTCCACTCTAGCGGTGCCAAATGATAAGGCATACAAATACTACTCAACGAAACGCAGAAGGACTACACAACGAAACGCAGGAGCACTACACCTATCGATTACAACACTCAATCGACACGAACTCCACTTCATGAGACAACAGTAAACTCGGAAATACTTCAGGAAAACTTCAGAATACTCTCGAATCATTAACGCATTTCCCAATTTCTTCCCAACTACACTATCACTAGTTACCCGAGCTAAAAATACATCATATCCCTCTTCCACGTACTCCTTCATCTCTAAACAAGACACTTCTCAAGCAGAAAAGTTCACTCATCATCTTTCACAGTCAACACTTAGCTTCCTAACAAAATCTAAACTAGTAGTTATCCATTTATAGTGGAGATTGGTTCAATCTCAAACATCAGCACCACGTACAACTAACCAGTTCATACCAATAATCTACATCTAGAAATCCAAACTGTATGATTATCAAGTAGATATTAAGCGCCTACTTCCCTAAATTCAAGGAACACTCTCTTAGTATAGAACTAACACTAACAACCTTTCCATCGGTTAACTTCACATCATAGTTAATTGTCAATCTTACTAATTCTCTATTGATAAAATGACTGAATCTTTACATTTCTACAGTTTCTATCTGATCCTAAATCAAACAACATACTAACATAAAGAACATCAATAAAAACACACCATTTACAACGTTCAGACCTTAAGGTTTGTCAGCATCACCCAATACGTAAGCTGGAGCGACAGCATTCCCATCTCGTCGATTTCCTCTCCTTGGACAATTTCCTTGCTTGTGACCTTTCTCACCACATCGAAAACATATCAAAACTCCAGGGGCACTAATTAAAGTAACTAATCCTCTTGTCCTACACTTAGCAGCTTTATAACCTGGTTGTCCACACTTACGGAAAGCAGGAGGACAATTACCTACATGGTATAAGGTACATCAAACACACTTGGAATTTATCTTGTTATTTCCAGACACTGTTGCAGCACGAATCCCATCATTCCTTCCATAGCTTAAATATTGATTTCGGTTCTGTCTTTGGTTATTGTTATTATGGTAATTCCCACGAGTTTGATCTTGATTATGGTTGGACTGAGCATACTCCCACTTTCTCTTATTGCTTTCAGCAATGCTATCTTTCTTATCTTGCACTTTCACGTCCATTAAAGCATGCGCCATCTGAACAACTTCATCAAAAGATTTAGGTCTTGAAGAAGTAGCCTCGCCCTTGATGTTACTAGACCATCCTTTAATGTACTGCTTCATCTTCTTACGGTCATTCGGAAAAGCATCAGTACATAACAAACACAGCTCAGAAAACCTCCTAGTATAAGTAGTAATATTATCGTTTCTTAACACTAAGTGCCTTAATTCATCTTCCAACTGTCCTAGTTCCTCCTCGGAACAAAATTTAGCAGTCAATAATTCCTTAGTCACAGTCCATGTTCTACCATTAGCCACAACTAATCCTACAGTAGCCACTTGACTATTCCACCAACTCAGTGCATCATCCTGAAATGTAGCAGCAGCAAATTTCACCTTATTGGCTTCGGAACACTCACTAATCTCAAATGTACTCTCTATCTTCTCAATCCATTTGCGTAATTCCAAAGCACCACCAGTACCACGAAACTGAGTAGGACCACACTTCATAAAGCTAGCATACGTACATTCTCTTGGAACCTGCGGAACAACAACAACACTCCCAACTGGATTAACAACATCATCATTATTCCCAGTAACATCATCATTATTTCTAGTAGCATCATGTTCAACACCTTGATTCCTTGCAGCACGATCAGCTTCAAGTGCTCTAGCACTAGCACGTTCAATCATAATGTTCACAGTAGCAGTTGTTAGGTTTGGCGACATATTTCAAGAAACTTAGTCACGCAGCGATCCGCTAATGACAGATATACGCTTCCTATACTCCTTTTTCTATCATCACAGAAGAAAGAAACATGATAAGTATACATATCAAGATAAAAGAAGGATTTCTTTATCAATACATATCATGGGTACTAAATGCACGAGCAACACAAACTACAATGATTCATCAATCAAATCACAAAAGAGCTAATAAGGACACATCATAGATCATGAGGATAATTCAGATTGAGTTGAGGATTCAACAGGATAGTGGCAATGTCGTCTGTCACTACAATCATCTACCGAACAAACTTAAAAGATAATAAGTTTCATCACAATGCTACGACACAAAGTCTAAATAAGTTCGATCACAAAAAGAAAATAAAGTAAAAAGAAATCCATCACGCGATTAGTTTCTTAGACACCGGCTCCTCATTCTCCTTAAGGTTGTTGTCAGCTTCATTACACTCGTCTATTTCCCTTTCGCACCTCAAGGTCAAATCCATAACATGATGGCAGCTCACTCCCAAAGTTTAATTACTCACTCCTACACGGCGGATTAATCATAAAACAAATCTCAGTACGACTTTCATCATTCCTACACTTCCAAAATTGATCTCATATGAGACTCCCATTCACTCAACCTCTCAAACCTTACCTACTCCTCTTTAAACCTTTCAACTCAAGCACTCAAATTTATCACCATCGACCTAAGACTAGCAATCTCGTCCATCTTCCGAGTCCTAACAAACTCCAATCTCCACATATCTATCATACATCAATCAATCAAACTTCCTCATACCTGATACAAGTCGCAAGAAATCAATAGTAAAATCGTTCATCATCTGGTCTACTGTCCTAGACCCTCGGCGGTATATAAGGTCATTATTTAAAATTATATACATATGCATTGCATAAAGAAAATAATGATACAAGTACTCAACGTACTTTTAACAACATCAATATATCATCATAATATTTACTTAATAAATACTCTAAAAATCATTTTAGTTTTAAGGGATACATCTATAATACAACAACAAAACTAAAATAATCTTACCGGAGCCTTGCTGAGAAGTTGCGTGCTTTTGTTAAATATTTTCGACACCAAATTATAATTTAGGACATTTTTCAAAAGCGACCTAATTCTCTATAACTAAAAAGTCCTCATACCAATCTTTAACACCCCCAAATTATATTGGCAACGGAAATACACATTTGGGGTTCTAAACTCAAACATTATTACACAACACACTTTTAACGATCTCAAAACGAGACATTTCAAATATATAATAAAGTAATTTAACCATTTGTCTAAAACCGTCGATCCTAATTAAAACATGAGTTTAACAATCAGAGTAGCGTTTCGGTCCCCCAAAGATCTCAACCAAACAACAAACAATTTTACTAAAGTACATGACCATTCATAATTATTTTTATGACAAACAGGGAAAGAAATTAGTTTTAGACTCAACTACCACAAAAGCAACCCGCAGCCTTCTCCAGCAAGCTCCGCCATCGATCAACTTCAAACCTGAAATACATGCTTAAAATCATCAACACAACGGTTGAGCAAGTCTATAGGTTTTCCAAATCATCATTTGAACACAAGAGAAAAATCAATCATAATCATTTAATATAATTGTCGTCACAATCTATTGATCAGGCATTTCATCTTATAGCATAAGCTATTCATTACAATTGTATTTAAGCTCATGACACCGACCCGTTATGACCAATCATCCGCCAAAAGGCTGGCATGATAAAAGTGAAACCATTGCCCCTCTTAAGGTAATTTTTGTAAATTTTACCTTGTCTCTTATTCAAGTTATCCGTCAGAGTAGCGCACTCAGCTTACTAACTCTCGTCTCGGATAGGGGTTTCAACCCCGATAGTACTATCAATTGTTTAAGCGGCTATTTCCTACCCACACAAGGGCAAGACAATAGTTAACGGTTCATGAAATTAGTGCCTTCTACAACTAGGTACTCAACACAATTCAGGCAACATTCGGGTCAAAAGGCAACATACGGGTCCAAACAATTATTCATGGATTGTGTTCCATTTATTTTCAAATAGCATGTATCCCCCTCGCGGGTTTTAAAATCATTCAAAACAACTTGTACAAAAGCGAGGCTATAGACTCACCTTGGGTAATAGAAGTAGCAAGACAATCTTCGACGATAGTTGATGCCCGATAAACATGAAAACCGCAACCTATTAACTAAGGCTGCGTTCATTAATAATTACCTCTAGCAAAATCCATACTTAATAATATAAAACTCAAAATAATAAAATTACAACAAACCCAAAAGAAAAACAATACAAGTGACCTATTACTTTCTTCTATATGTTTACTTTATTAGACAATACAGTCGATAAAAATCTGCCGGTATATACCAAATGTACGAGCTCATTTACCCTACTTAAACATGTCAAATATTCATGGTACTACTCAGAGACCTGACTTACTATCTATAGAAAGTCCTCCCAAAATCTCATCAAAAGTTTTTACTTTTAAAGTTCCCTGCCCGACACATCTTTAAACTACAAAAACCAGACAGTTTTACGTCATCGACTCATATAACCATTTTAACTTCTAAGAACGACTCCATTTACAAAACCGACACCTTGGTTTGAAAATAGACTCACAACCTAGGGTTTACAACTTTACATCAGTCCTTGACTCATTTCAAAACTCATTCTATAGTCCCTGAGATTCGATCCAAATATCAACGACAACTACATGTCGTGCCGATACTCGTCTCCTGGTACACGAATAATCAAATCATCATAACTTCTCGCTCGTTTGGAGAGAGAAGCTCTACTTTATATCAAAACGAAGCTAACGGAACTCTATACAACCCTATGTGATTAGTTAAGCCATTAGCAAATCATAAGTTACCCAAAAATAGCCTTTTACATACTGATCTAAATCAACCTTTAAAATCTTACACAAAATCACGTTTTTAACCAAAATCAATCATTTTTATCATCAACCTAAAACCCTAATAACATCATTTCTCATTTCTAACACTATTTACAATCTCAAAATCAAAAACCCAAAATCAAAAACCCAAAATCAAAAACAAGTTTTTAACAAAAATTTAGCATGATCATCTCTTGATCATCACCAACAACACATGCATGATCATACACTTGACCTACCGATCCTAGAAAAATCAAACTTCATGTATGTTGAAGATTTTAGTACATAAAGAAGCCTCTTGAAAATCTAAGATAGGGACTTTAATTGTTTTAGCTTGGATCAAGCTTGATTTGGAATGAAAATTGATTGAAAGGGTGTTTGTAGGTTACGACATAAAAGAAAAGAGAGAGAGAGTGGTGACAATTTTGATGTAGCTTGGTTATGTATGTGTAAATTAGGTGAGATTTTGGCTTATATATGGTGGTCCAGGGGTTTATTTTGCCAATTTGTGACAGTTTTGGTCGAAAATGCAAATAAATAGTTTAAAGGGTAGAATGTAAATTGTTGATTATCGAAATATTTACGAGACTCGGGTTTCGTAAAAATACTTCTCAAAAATTAAAACGCACTCAAAATATGATAATAATATAGTCCCGGTACGACTTAATTCGCAATTAAAAATAAAAACATCAAAAATATAAACATCGAAACAAAAAATACTAAAACGTAATATTTCGGGCATCCGTCGATATCGCGATCACTAATAATTCTCGCTATTAGTAAAAAGGTAAAAATAAGAATTCCAACGTCGGTTTTAAATTAAACCATCAACCGTCATAGCATTCAAGCTCATCAAAACTTCAAAATTATTCGTAAAGTAATATTAAATAATGACCGTGGGTTCGGGTTATCACAGTGTCGAATGTGCAAAGGTCTAAAAATGGGAAGGAAGATTATTCTTGTATTTTGTTTTATAGTTTTATTAAAGTAGAAAAATTATCGGGTATAGATGGGGTTACTAACACAACTACTATTTCAAAGCTAACTGGTGAGATGCAATGGTTAAACAAATGTGTTCATCTAATCATGTATTACTCCCTATAATGTCCATCCTATATATTTATCGCCAGTCACACTTTGTTGATTAAATGTGTAAGTGTTTCCGTTTGTATTAATTATAAGTCATACACAAACAACCAAATCTAGCATAGTGGTATGGTGGCATTTACTTCACCTACTCGTTGACATATGCACGTACAACCGTCTATATATATATATAGCATAGTGGTATGGATACATTTACTATACCTTTTTCATTAATACATGCAATAACAAACACTTAAACGAATATATCTAATCGATCCATAAATCCCTACTACGGTTGAATCTAAGCCCAAATACGGTCTGTTAGCATACATTCCATGGTCGACGCATCATCAGTACACTCATGATTCCCTAGATATATCAATAGTTAAGATATGAAGATTTAATATGGTTTCTGGAGCTTAGCGCGCACATAGCCAATCAAGAAGCAATAATCAATAAAGAATCACATTGTATGTTTCATGCAATGATAGATAAACACTAACTAACATAGCCAAGCTTAGAAAATGAAGAAAAGATAGAAGAGATAATCATATAACACATAGATATGATAACTTATAGATGAATAAAACCTCATTCTCTAATTGATATAGATGATAAAATGATGTTTCCAGCGGTTGAAAACCCCTAAACACGACTTACAAGACCTACTCCAAAATTCATAACGGTTTTTGTTTTCAAGGGTTTGTATATATAGATTTTGGGCCGAGATGCCGTCAGGATATAGGCCGTGGCGTCGTCGGGTATATAAATTACATTAAGGTTTTCTTTGGCTGTTAATGTGAGACGAAATCAAGTGTTGGTTGTGATGCCATCGTGAAGAGTTTTCTAACACCCTCAGGTTATGGATACGACGTCGTCGATGACCCTTGTAATTAACAGAACTTTGGTTTTGTTGAGAAAAACATGTACTCTTGCCCCGCTGTTGATCCCTATGAATAGAACGAAATCCTATTAAGGATTGCACAATAGCTTGCAAAAAAATAGAGCACTTGAGATACTCTTACTCAACCTAAGTAAGTTATGCGGAATCTAACTTAAATACGCAAATAAGAACAGAGAATTCTACTAACTATTCAATTCTTATTAATCGCTGTGTTGAGGTATATAAAACTCATTGTACCTATGTTCCTTTTATAGTACAAAGAACTCATAAAATATTCTATTAGGATACGTATACACACGGTATACTCTTATAATAACTAGAACATATCTTTACTAAAGATATAACAGTCCTTATCTATCTAGGAGTACTAAGCATTAAGCCTAACGGTACTTGACATGTACCGCACATATACTAACAGTACTTGCTATAACTAACGGTACTTGGTACTATTACAAACAATACCCATGAATCCTCCCCTAAACATGAATGATAACTTGTTATCTTCTTGTTTATCTGTATGTTGAATGTATAAGAATACATGTTTTCAAACTTCACTTTAAGATCTAGGTAGGACTTGTAGTCTTGATCTTGTACCAACTAAATGCATTCAAACACCTTCTGTACATATTATCTTCGTATAATGAATTTCACTTCCTTTAAGAACTCCATCTTTGTCTTCAAAATATGATCTTCTGTATATTGAAAAAACATTCTTCTTCTCTTTCTACAATTGTATTGACTTCATATATTAGAGCATTAAATCTTCACATCTTGAGTAAAACCAACAATCTTCCTCTATTTGATGATGACAAAATTTCCTCTAAAATTTCCTTGAAGCATGTTGTGCATATATATCTTTGAACATGCCACCATTATTAGTTATCAATCAATAATCTTTTCTTTATTCCACTCACTTGAAATGAAACAGTTAACAACAAAACAATATGTATTGGCATCATGACTTATAACAAATCATTATCTATCAACGGATTTGATTTATTATTTACCAGTTAGTCGTTTGCTATGGAATAGCCAATGCTTTATTCATCAAATTTAAGGTGTATTTTTACCCTACAATTTTGGTAACTATCAACCATATAACATATTTGATAAAGTCTTTATCTAGAACCATTTAGGCTAGGACTAGCCAACACTTTGCAATTAAGCATGGTGAGTTAATGACCATGTAGTTTTTAGAAAACTACCAGCTATCAATGGATTTGAGAAGTCTTTACCATAAATCATTTGCCTATGGACTAGCTAGTTCTTATGTCTGTTAAACATGGTGAACTAATTACCATTTAGGAAGTGTGGCTAAAAGCCAAACACTTAAAGTTCCTTTTCAGCTTCCTCTTCTCTTAGTAGATCCTTGATTTGCTGTCTGGTCATACTTGTCAACCTTAAAGCTCCTTCTGACTCTTCTGAAACTTCCAATTGAACATCTAACATCCTTTCTAGTACTCTTCTCTCAAAGGGATATCTTCTTTCTTGTAACAGACAAAAAGTTACTTCATTGATCTCAACAACATACACACCACAAGATCTAAAATATATCCAGTATGTAGGAATCCAATCTTCTTGTCCTTGCTAGAAATCCTCCTTATATTTATTTGGTGTTTCAAACATCACCTTTAATTCAGTAAGTAAACTCATCTCTGATTGTCCTGGATTTCTTTCACTTCTTTTCTGTATGAGATCATATAACTCTTGTAGATCTAATCTGTCTAAGATATGTAGAACATCTTCCAACCATTAAAAAAATCTATGCGATCCATCAGTCCTGTACACACCATGAGACTCAACTCCATTTCTGATTATGCATTCTTAATTGTCTATGGAAGCTTGATTTCCCAAAACCTTTGTGTCTTCATACTGATCATCAAATTCTACTATCTTTAGATATTTTTTGTGATCATAATCACTGCTACTATCATTGTTTGTAAATTTGATCTTTTTTCCTAGCCAGAGACTTTCTTTTAGTTGATTTCTTTCTATTCATACCTCTAGAGCTTCCCTCCTCTTCCTCAAGTATGACTTCTTCTCCTTTTTGCGAAGTACCTTCTTCTAGTACTTGCTTTGTTTCATTATTAGCTCTTTGAGAAGTATGTATTGTTTCATCAACTGTATGTACCATTGACAGATCAAGTACCATCTGTACATTGACAGTCTTTGTGTTTCAGCTACCTTAGGTGTCTCCTATGCTTTCTTACTCTTCCTGACATAAGTAGTTGTCACTGCTTGTGGAGAACTTCCTTCAGGTTTCTTAACAGTTCTTAAACATCAAGTCTGGGGTTTCTTCAAAATTGTGTTTGTTGTTGTCTTAGTCTGAAAGACTCAACATCTCTCTTGTCTTGTTTAGATCTAAGTCCGATAAATTGGTCAAAACTCCTCTTATGTTTGTCATACAATGCTTTGATTTCATCAAAATTCTTCTTTTTCAACCTTGCATGAGTATAAGTACATGTATGTTTTAAGTAGATTTCTATTTGATTTCTGAGTTGATGTTTGGTAGGAGGCTTTGATCTTCTATCTCTCTCTTTTAATTAAGCAAAATGCCTTTTTTTCTCTCTTACCAAATTCATAACCAATCTCAATCTTTCATCATCATCAAATTGCTCCCTTTCTTGTGCTTGCATAGCTTCAGCACGATTCTTATCAATAGACATTTGAGCATGAATATCATCAAATTCTCTAACATTAATCTCATCTTGTTGTCTTTTAGCTTCAAGTGATGCTTGTTCTTCTTCTTTATACATTTGAGCTTGCATTCTCCAGGCTACTTCTTCATCATGATCAATTGATGAAATTTCTTTAAAGCTTCTTCAATGATATTTGAATCATTGTGTTCTTCTTTTAATTCAGATTCAAGCTTTTTGTTACCTTTGTCTTTAGGTTCAATCTTAGGTAATTTCCTAGTAAATCCGAGAGGTCTATCATCTTCACTCTATTGAGGTTGTTGACCTTGTATGACAATGCCTTTTGTACTAGGCTGTGAAGTCTGAAGCTTTTTTCCCTTGTTGATTGGTTCTTGTACTTTACTGGAAACATTAGGTTGTTTCATTGGTAGTTCTTGTTGAAATTATTCTTGAACTTGTGGATCTTTAACATGTTCATCATGTTTTGGTTCTGCTTCTGGAACTTTTTGAGCTATTTCCATGTCCACAACTTGATCAGCTTGTGTCTTTTTTTCAACCTCTGCTTGTTTAGCTTTCTCTACTGAAGTCTTTTCCTTCAACCCAAGTAGCAAATCAGCTAGAGTTTCATCTTCATCAAAAGATGGAGTTGAACTCTCTTCAGAAGTTGGCTTTGAAGTACCTTGACCAACAGTACCTACACTTGGAATGGTACTTGCACTTGGCTTGACGGTACTTGGTCTAGCAGTACTTGCATCTATGGTACTAGACACATTGATGTCCTGATCACTAACCACCATAGTATCATCAGATACTTTTTCAGTTTTATCTGACCCATCACCCTTTTTCAAATCATCTATTGGATGTGACTGGGTCTCTTTTTTTTGAAGTGTATTGATACCAAAGGTTTGGTCAATATGTTCCGGTTCTCTATTGATGAGACCACAATTATACAGGATCTCATTGCCAAAATCAGGCTTAAATGACTAAAAAAATCATAAAAACTGTGAAAAAGCCTTTGTGTTTGTTCATTGTGTGTTTGTAGGTTCAGATATCATGAAAATGCTAAAAGATCACAAGATACAAGTAAAAACGAACACGGGAAACAAAGATGGATAAAGAACCTGACCTGTAATGTTGATTTTCTAAGAAAAGTCCTTGAAGTTTGAAGAATGTATAAGACGGGTCCTCCAAGTTTGAAGACTTATTACTTATACCCTTGTTAAATTCAAAATTACATTTAGGTCCCTAAGTTTCTAGATTAACAATATTGGCCCTTGAAGAATGCTCAATTTACAAGAGAAGTCCTTATGCTAAGTTATTAAGACAACAAGGACCAAATATGCCATTACTCCAAAGTCTTATCAAAGGGAACTGCATATAGAAATCTACCAAAGTATTTATGCAAAATTTGCAAAGTGGGCAAAAGTTGTGGTTGCAAACCTGGCTAAACAATACCCATATCCATAAAATACCCAGCCCAAACCCACCAAGCCCACTCATTTACCCGACCTAGCCCAAAACCGTTACCCACCACCTATTAATTAATTAGTTTTTAAAACTGGTTAATCATTATTATTATTAGGTGCCAAACAGCCCACTGTTCACCCAAAACAGATCAAAACCACCCCTAATCACCCAATTCATTAAAACCAAAGGGAAATTTGTTAAATTTTTACTAGATTTGCAATTGACATTGTCCTAACCCTTAAACCTTACCACAGCTCACCGATGTGAGCTGTGGGACCCTCCCCTGCACCAAAACCCGTGTTTTTGGCAAATGGACAAGGCAACAGTAGAAGATCAACGAACCTTATGGATTCCTTCCTTTCCATAACAATTTCAAGGGTTGGGATCATCTTTACTTGCTATACACATCACAAGGAGCCAAAAATTCTTCACATGGCAATGATTTGCCCAAAATTTAAAACGGGTCAAATAGCATCAATGAAGCATCTTCAAGATACCTCAAGGCCATAAAGGAATTCAAGCACATTAGGGTTTCTCCTTTTTAGCATTCTAGATAGTTTTGTACGCCTCTATATAAAGGTTTAGGCATTTTTTTTGTTTCAGTTTTTCTTGTAAAACTTTTTTAATCAACGAATATTTAATGTGTTGTTGAAAAATCTTGCAAGAAACCTAAGTTCCATTTCTTTTTAATTAGTCTCATTTATTTTTCTGCAAAGTAGCTTAGTGTTCAAAGATTTTTGTTCAAAAGTTTTTTTTGAGATCCTTTGATTTATATCTGATCATGGTGGCATGATCTTGACAACATCAAGCCACTATGAAGATATAAACCAAGGTTAAATTACTTGTTGATTGGTTACAAAGTTTTGTGGATCCAAAAGAGTTTCCAAAGAAATATGTTTATCTCTTTTAGTTTACTGTTCCAAAAGCTATCTTAGAAGCTACTTGATAAATGGCTTCTAAGTTTGGATTTTGGACTTGCATCTTGTTGTTGGTGTTGTTATTTTTAGGTTCAAAGTAGAATTTTGTAGATCTTTGCTTGGTTGGACTGTGGTAGTCCCCAAGTGTCCAAGACTCTCATATTCTCTCCCATAAGCTCCTCACCTCCCTCATTAGCCTTAGGTAGGTGGCATCAAGGAGCTTACTTGACCTGAACAAGGTCAAGTAAAGGTAATCCTTTAAACTCCCTTTGGTCATGATTGATTTTTTTACTTATGTGGTTTGTTGGTTATAAGATCTTGTAGCTATTAGTTATGTGTACCCTGCTAATCTTGGTTTATATAGTTAATATCAGTTACTGGACTAGCTAGTAGTTAATTAAATTTTCAAAAGCATTTGTTAATCTTTGTTAATATCAATAAAGGGGTGTTTGGGACTGTTTAAAAAAGATTGTGGGTGACACAGAACTCACTAAAATGGGCCTACGTAACTTTGGGCTAAGTTGAAATAGTTTGTTTCATGGTTTATTTAAAGTGGTGTTAGTTAAAATCTGTGATTGCATGTTCAAACATTTCTGCCAAAAACAAGTATTCCATATCTGGTCTATTTTCTTGTTGGATTGTGGGTTTTAGCTTTTGAAATCTTGTGGATTGTTAGATCTTATGCTTATCTAGGGATGTTCATCACTTATTAGTTGATTGGTTAGCTTATATTCAAGTTTTCATAGTTTAAAATTCGATTTGTGGTCATATACTTTAGCAAACATTAACTCCCTCTGTCTGAGTTCCTATATTGTTTGATACCCGATATCTGGCAACTCAGACTAGCTGGTTATCAAATATCGGGCATAGGGTGCTTTGGATTGCTTTTTTCTTTGCTTATCTGCTTGATTTTAGGGCTTATTTGTTGCTTATCTTGTTATTTTCTCATTATATATGCTAATCTTTGTTACTAGGTCATTTACTTGTAATTAGCTTGTTATTAGTGAATATTAATGTTTTATGATCAATTACCCTTGCTTTATATGATAGATTATAACTAGTATATTGTATTTGATAATTATACATAAATATTGTGTAGTTATATTGCTTGAAACATTAGTTTATAAAGTAATTTCTAGAGTTTCTATGGTTCTTTAGTAATTTAGGGCATCCTTGTTATATTTGAATTATTCTTATTCATAGTATATATATATATATATTATTACTTTTAGAACTCAGACTTGATACATACATATTGTTCACAACATATAGGAATATGTTGAAGTGGCAATTGAGATAGTGAGAACCCATATATTTCACAATTCAGTCATATATCATAGCAAAATGCAAAAATTTCTTTGCAAAATCTCCTCTTTATTTATTTATCAAATGGGCAATTATATACTTATTGATATTACTTTAGCCAATACTACTGGATGTTATAGTCTCTTCTCCTTATTTAAAATCTCGACCCGAGATTTAGCTAAAACTAGGGTTACTAAGAAAATAGATACAGATATTTAGCTCGAATTTGATCTTCACATTCCTAAGTATACTCAGGCCCTCTTTTCGAGTTCCATCATACCTTAACTATTGGGATACGGCTCTGCTTCAATTGTTTGATCTCTTTATCCATGATTTCCACAGGTTCTTCTACAAAATTTAACTTATCATCGAGCTGAATTTCTTTCCTCGATATGATGAGAGATTCATCAGATAAGCATTTCTTCAAATTTGAAACATGAAAAGTATTGTGAACATTACTAAGCTCTTCAGGAAGCTCTAGTTTCTATGCTACAAGGACAATTATTTTGGTTATTTTGAATGGTCCTATATACCTTGGATCTAGTTTCTTTTTCTTTCCGAATCGGATAACTCCTTGACGAGGTGAAATTTTCAAAATAACATGATCTCCAACTGCAAATTCCAAAGGTTTACATCTAGTAATAGCCTAACTCCATTGTTTATCTTGTGCAGTTGGTAATCTCTGTCGAATTTGGAAAATATTTTCAATAGTTTCATGTATTATTTTTGGTCCTGTTTGTTGAACATCTCTAACTTCATCCCATCAAACATGCGATCGGCACTTTCTTCCATAAAGTACTTCGAAAGGCACTACTTTAATACTAGTATGATAACTATTGTTATAAGAGAATTCTACTAGAGGTAGATGCTTCTCCCATCCTTTTCCAAAATCTAACATGCAAGCTCTAAGCATATCTTCGAGAGCTTGAATCGTTGCTTTACTTTGTTTATATGTTTGAGGATGATATGCCGTACTCATGTCTATTTGAGTTCCTAAGGCATTTTGCATCGATCTCTAAAATACCGATGTAAAACGACTAACACGATCTGAGATAATAGATACAGGCACTCCGTTTTGAGAGATTATCTCCTTAATGTACAATCTCGTAAGAGTTTCCATACTATCTCTTTAATAGGAAGAAATCACGCAAATTTAGTAAGACGATCGCCAATAACCCAGATGGTGTCATGTCCATTTGATGTCTTAGGTAACTTAGTTACAAAATCCATCATAATTCTTTCCCATTTCCATATCAGAATCTCTGGTTGTATCAGTAGTACAGATGGCTTTTGATACTCGGCTTTAACTCTTGCACATGTTAAACACTTACTAACGTATTCTACTATGATTACCTTCATATTAGGCCACCAATAGAGTTTTTTCAGATCTAAATACATCTTATCAGAACCAAGATGTATATAATACTTCGATTTATGAGACTCGTGCATAACCAAATCTCATAAATTACCATAGGCCGGTAACCAACTACGATTCTTAATACAACTAATTCTATCTTACGAAATTCAAATTCTTTATCCATCCCTTTTAACTTCTCTGCTTCTCATTTTCTACCTTAAGTGCTTCTTCTTGAGCTTCCAGAATTTAGGTAGGTAACTTCGGGAAAAGAGTTATCATTAATGACTTAACTCGTAACGGCTTAACTCGCTCCTTTCGACTCAAAGCATCAGCTACTGCATTAGCTTTACCTGGATGATAACGAATTTTAAAATCGTAATTAGGAAGTAACTCTAACCAACGTCGCTGTCTCATATTCAATTCCTTTTGATGAAGAATATATTGAAGATTCTTATGATCAGTAAATACTACACACTTCGTACCATAGAAGTAATGTCTCCAGATTTTAAGCGCAAATATCACCGCTCTTAATTCTAGATCATGAGTAGTATAATTTAACTCATTAGGTTTAAGTTTCCTTGATGCATAAGTAATAACTTTATTCCTGTGGATAAGCACTACTCCCATTCCTTGAATAGATGCATCATAGTAAACGAAAAAGTCAGTGTTACCTTCTGGTAATGGTATAGGTGCTTCACACAACTTTTGTTTCAATAATTGAAAAGCTATCTATTGATCATTTCCCTAGATAAACAATTTGTTCTTCTGAGTCAATTCGGTCAAATCTTTAGTATTTTTTGAAAAATATTCGATAATATCCAGCTAATCCTAAGAATTGTCTTATCTCTGTTGGCGTAACAGGTCTAGTCCAATTCTTCTCCGCTTCAATCTTTTCAGGATCCACACGAATACCTTGGCTACCAATGACATGCCCTAGAAATTGCACAACATTGATCCAAAATTCGCACCTTGAAAACTTAGCATATAACTCCTCATTCTTAAGTAATTCTCTAATTATACCAAGATGCTTGGCATGTTCTTCTCTATTACAAGAGTAAATAAGTATATCATCGATAAACACGATTACAATTTATACAAGTAAGGCTTACACACTCTGTTCAAGAGGTCCATGAAAACAGCTGGTGCATTGGTTAAACCAAAAGGCATCACTTGAAATTCATAATATCCGTATCGCGTCCTGAAAGTAGTTTTAGGAATATCGTCTTCCTTAACTATCAGTTGATGATAACCTGAACGTAAATCAATTTTCAAATATACGCTCGATCCTTGAAGTTGATCATATAAATCGTCGATTCTGGGTAATGGGCAGTGATTCTTTATAGTAAGCTTGTTCAACTCACGATAATCGATACACATCCTAAAAGATGCATCTTTCTTTTTGAAAAATAAGTCTGGAGCTCCCCACGGCGATATACTTGGTAGAATAAAACCTCGATCAGTTAACTCTTGAATTTGAATTAACAACACTTGCATTTCCGAAGGTGCTAATCGGCGCTTTAGCAATTGATGTTTCTCCTGGTATCAAATCGATTTTGAATTGAACATGACGCACATGTATCAAACCTGGTAATTTATCAAGAAATACTTCGGGAAATTCTCTCACTATCAAAATATCTTATAGTCCCTTCTCTTCTTCCTTCTTTTCTACTACTTGAATTAAGAAAACTTGACTACCTCGGGATACATACTTATTTATCTTTAAGCACAATATGAGATTTAGTCGAGTTCTACTTCGATCACCATGGACAATCAAAACTTCACCGTTAATAGGAATATGAATGGATTTCTCGTCACATAGCATTTTAGCGTGGTATTTAGATAAACAATCCATCCCAATGACTACGTCAAAACTACCGAGCTTAATGGGTATAAGGTCGATTTCAAAGGATTGACGTACTAAAGTAATGATACATCCTCGAATAACGGTATTAGTGCTAACTATTTTTCCACTGGCTATTTCTATATCATACTTAGTATTCAAAGAAACAGTCAGAACACCTAATTTATCATCAATTTTAACTGTTATGAAACTTCTATCAGCTCATGGGTTAAATATTATTTTAACCAGACGTTGATTTAGATGAAACATACCCGTAACCGTATTCTGATCTTGTTGAGTATCGTTTAGAAAATAGGCTTTTCCTCGGCTATTGCTCTCTTTACGACAATCATTCATCAAATTTCCATTCTCTCCGTAGTTATGACAAACCTTAGTTACAGGAATTTGATTAGTTCCAGTAGCTGGTCCTTTATTTATGCAGTTTCTTGTCTGATGTCCTATCTTTCCACAGTTCTGACACTTGATAGTGAAATATCCTGTGTGATGTAAAGAACATTTCTGACATAGGGGTAATCCTCCTTTATAACCATTGTTTGACGATACATCATAAACTTTAGAAACATCATTTATTTTGCTCTGTTGTTGATGATTATTGCCTTGATTATAGTTGCGATAATTATTCTTCTTGAAATTACGATTAACAAGAAAGCTCCTCCTATCATCAAATTTCCTTTTATAATTAACTGCCGCTTGTACAGGAGTATACCTTATCACTTGATCCATTAATCTTTGAGTAATGGTGATAACTTCCTCAAAATTTTGGGGTTTAGAGGCAGTAACATTCCCTTCAATACTTCTACGCAATCCTCCAATAAAAGCTTCCATCAATTTTTCAGTATTAAGCACCATATTAGGACATAATAATGCCAATTCCTAAAATCTTCGGATATAAACTTTAAGATTATTCTCTTTCACTGCTAGATTATAGAATTCCTCCTCCATCTTTTTAATTTCATTGCGAGGACAATACTTCTTAATTAGCAGATTCTTAAATTCGTTTTAGGGAGTTTGATAAGCTTGTGCTATCCCGATGGGTTGAGCATAAGCATTCCACCAAGACAAAGCTTCCTCTATCATCGTACCCGTAGCAAACTTTACTTTACAATCTTTAGAACAGTTACTGCGAACAAATATTGATTCAGTTCTCTCGAACCAGCGAATAAGTCCAACAGATCCTTCAGATCCTTTATAATTAAAAGGTTGTCAGTTCATGAAATCTTTGTATGTACACTTATTTTCCATATGAACTTCTCTTCTAGCCACATTTCCATTACTTGAACTAGCTATATTGGCAGCTTGTGACTGCAAAGCTATAATCACACTCTCAGCAACCAGTTGCCTTATTTCTTCCGGTGTCATATCCATTGTTGTAGATGTTGTTGATCTCGTATAACCCATTCTACCAACATTTACAAGCACTTGATAAGAATGATATTGTTTTAGATTTTCATACGTTCGAGTATGTCACCAATTTAACATATCATAAAATGACAATAATTTATAATTCCTTCGTCGAATTCATATATAGGAGGATTCATAATACGAATGATAACTTCTAATCCTTTCAACGAATTCATATATGAGGATTCATAATACGAATGACGATAAAGGCTAAAATAAAATAACAAGAAATTTTTTAGAACAAAAGCACACTTCTTTATTTATTAACAACTTATCGTTCATATTTACACGATAAGCATCTTTGTTACATAAATAAAGCTGTACATTTTTACAAACTGAAACTAGATTCCATAGCTTAATTCCTCATTTTGATCTCCTCAATTTTGTCCAAAATATATCCGAAGTCAGATTGTTGAGTTGTTTTAAGATCATCGATGAGTATTTATAAATTAAGCCCAGTCCTCGTAAGTCCTTTTTTCATCTCAGAATTCTCCTTCTCTAGTCTTGCCATATTCATCTCATAAGTATGCATTCTTCTACTCTGTCTAATATTATGGCGTCGAGTAACGTCCACTTTATATTCCAACTGACTAAAATGCTCTTCAATCTCCTTTCTTCCTCTTATTAAATTCCTAATATTCTTCTTCACAATTCTAAAAGCTTCTATGGATATTTCATCGAGATGACTTGCAATTACAAATAATTGCTTGTCGTGTCTTTCTACACTCCGTGCTCCAGAATCCTCTTTTGTTTCATAAGGCTCTTCACGAATTCGATTGGGAGACGAGAATAGATCCATAGCTAAAAGAAAACGAGACGTAGGCGAAGGCGTGCTATTCATCACTTCATTTTGATGTGAAAAATATTCTTGTACTCCAGGACTATCATAAAAACACAAAGTCAGAACACGCACATCTGCGGGAGATGAGGTGAACATCGGAACTTCTCTTTCGTCATCATCGGAAACGATAATATAGGTGAAAGTAGACATCCTTGTAGTTTTATATAATATAATAACATAAGATATGCTACTTAAAGGGATAAAAGGCTTACACTGGCGCTGACGATGGCTGATGGTCTTGAAATTAAAAATCTCAGTTATAGTTTAAAGAAAATCTTTATTCTCTACAACCGTAGGCTCTGATGCAAATCTGTAACACCCCCTTTTTTAACATATAGCAGTGGAAGCTAATCTGGGGTATTACTTTCAAGGTATCGAAGTCACCATAATAGAAAATGCTCAAAGAATCATTAAAAACTTGTTATCATTCATTATTCAGAGTTAAATAAAACAACTGTACATACACTATACATCACAGGTTTTTCCCAAATATCTAGTTTTATTGGAATGATAACTTTTCAAGACACCACCATCCGTAACCCGCCAGCCTTTATTCATCTGCAATATATGCTTATAAAATCAACACAACGGTTGAGTGAATTCATAGGTTTAAACAATATTTGAATACAAGTATGACTCCAGGGCTACAGATTTATACACACTATATTTTTAAATTCATCAATTCTCATTTATTATTGCACTAGCTCGTACCTCGCTACTTGACATAACTGAAAACAGACAAATTGACCTTATGCAGGTAGTTTGTCGGACTCCTGAGTTCAGCAAAATAAAGCATATCTGTTTAGCCTAGGTAGGAACCTATTGGCATTCCAGCAAGTACGACTTGCCCAGATGGGAGATGTTAGTCTCCAATAGTACTATTCATAATATTAGCGTTCATTTCTAGAATGATTAACAGTTACGACTAGAAAAGGACTTACTGGCAATGAGTAAACGCAGTGTCAATAATCATATCAGGAAACATAAAAAAACACTTGTATTCTAGTTTTAGCATATATCCCCTCATGGGTTTTCAATTCATTTGTAAACTTTCAAAAGTGAGGCTATAAACTCACCTTAGCCTATAGAGTCTTGAATTATTCTTAAATAACCAATCACAACTTTCTCACGGAATCTGAGTTGACACACAAATATGTATATATATCCAGTCGTAATCTATGAGTTTAATTTCTTTGTATAGTATTTTATATTTCTCTTTGATTCACATATTTTAGGTTTATAGTATCATTGTTCGGGACATTATACTCAGAAGCCATTCTATAAACGTTTAAGGAGCGAGGACACTTTAAATCGTAAATCCAACCACTCAGTCATACGTAATATCGAGATGGAACATCTTTGTACAAAGTTCCTTACTAACATGACACATAATATATTATTTATATCTTATGTCTTTAGTTTCAATATTGGCAAAAATAGCCCTTATAGTTATATTTTGGCATAATTACACTTATAACCACTAAAGTATATAGTTTCATTATTTGCAATTTAAACCCGTGATATTTAACCTTAGGGTCTCAAACTTTCCAATATTTATTCTTATGTTTTTAACTTTCATTAAATGACACTTTTAGCCTAAAATGTCAAATAGTTTCAAAAATGACAGTTTTGGTCCATATACTTGTAAAAATCATATAACAAATTCAAAAATGTACCAAATGATCTAGGATTTTAAAACAGAGTTTCAAAACACATTTATAATCATAATAACAACATTTCTACAGAGTTATAGCTTTTGAAATGGATTTTAAGTCATTATTTCATGTAAAATACAAAACTAGGGTTTTAAGACATCTTTAGCTTATAACTTTCATTTAAAATAATCAAATGCTCTAATTTCTTTTGGATTATCTTTCTAACATTATTTAGACATTATAACAAGTCTAATATTTCATTATAAAAGATCAAATATTGGTTAACATAGAAATTACCTAGGTAGCTCCAAAATGGCTCCTTATGGCTTCCTATGAACACAACTTGCTATCAAAGCTTCAAGAGCTTCAATGGATTCTTTCTAGACTTGGTTTCTGGTCCTATAAGATTCCTAGATTGTTTATAGAAGTGTAATTGAAGAATGGGTAGGAGATACTTAAGAAACGGGGTGCAAGTTCTTTTCTATGTAGTTCGCCCCTATTTATACCCATTTCAACACTTAGGCTCCAAGTTTCAAGCATCAAACATGTAACAAGGATAGATTGGTGACTAAGGGATGCTAGTGAAGGTCTATGCATTTTTGTAGAGTCTAGAATGAAAATATCTTGAACATATGGCTAAAAATTGGTCACAACATACTATTGATAAGAATTGTGATGTGTAGCCTTCAAGTAGCTTATGCACCTACTTGTTGTAACTGAAAAATATCTAAGGACATCCTAAATATCTGATTTGAGGTTTTAGTTTGGGAGGGAAGAAGTTTAAATTAGGTTTTGGATGGAAAAAGTAAAATCGGGTCCTATATCTAGGGCTTGTAACTTATACTTTGTAATTTTGGTGATTAGGGACTTAGGAATGTGATTAGTGAGTAACTAAGGCTTAATTAGGGTTTAGACATTATATTAGAAGATTTAGGTCCATGGTTTGAAGTTTAACAAAGGTTTGATGTGAATTTGGGAAGAAAACTTATGTAGATTAGGGTTTCTAATGATCTAGGTTTAAATATTAGTAAAACTCATTATCCTCCTCTTAGATATTGATGTAAACTCAATTTAGGTCCTAGACATTGTATTTTAAGTGTCCAATAAGTTCCCACACATGGTTTAATAGTTTATTCTAAGTAAACATGTTTAAAGTGTGAAAATACCTATTTTGACCTAATTTACAAGTCATGCATTAGAATATTGTACCTTGTGCTTAAGGATACTTGTACATTGTATTAACATAATCTTATAACGTTAGTGAATGCTGTTAGTGTTTATAGACTTGTCCTAAAATATTAGGTAATGATTTTATGTAGATTTCTTAATATAAGGGTTTATAGGTTACTAATTCTAACGACTTTCTATTTTGAGTGATTGATACAAGGCTTTTACCTAGTATGAAAATATCGTTGTTCCAGTCTCTTAGAATTGAAAATTGGTTAACTATGTGACTCAATTGTCTTTGGTGAAACAAATAGTTGTGTCGTTGTAGTATATTAAAAGTGCAAAACTTAAACGTAAATGACGGTAAATAAAAACTAAAACTAATTAAAAAGTAAATGGTGCAATATTAAATCTTATAAAAGTAAATTGATTAGATGACTTAAAATTAAAGCGTGACAAAAAGTGAATTTGAAAACTTAAAAGACAATGTAAACTTAAAAATTAAACAAAACAAAATACTAAAAGCAAACTTGTCGGAATACACCTAATCGGAATCCTAGTCGGAATCCAATCGGAACGCACACTTACCTCCACGTCGGAAAGCTGATCAGAACACACGATCGGAATAATCCAAAATACCTCCAATCGGAAAGTGGTCGAAATGTATTCTCGTCGGAATGACAAATTGGAATGAGGAGTGGACTCCTGGTCGGAATGCTAATAGGAATAACAAAACCCTTTTCCGACCAAGCAATAGGAGCGCTGGTCGGAAAGTGAAACCCTTTTCCGATTACTTAGATCGGAATACGGTGGAAATAAGGCAAAATAAAAAAACAAATAAGCTATTACTCAAATAAGCACACAACTAAAAACCTAATCAAAACACGTATAAGAAAATCTAATAAGCTAAGATTTAAAGACTATTGAAAAACTCTTAAACGAAAAATATATACGAAAAACAATTTTTATATAAAAAATAACTTTTTTAAAAACTTAAGAAACTTAAAGATAAACACAAATAAGCTATAAAATCAATAATCCAAGACAATCAATAACATAAAAACGTGACACTTAATCAAATAAACATACCAATAAGCTCATAAACATAAAGATCAAGCAAAAACAAGAAAGGTAGAATGAGAGATTAAAAATAAGAACTTGATTAAAAGAAAAGATTCAAAAACTAAAAGACTTACTTGAATTAAAAGGCAAGAAATTAAGGTGCAAGACAAGTAATTAAATGAAAATTAAGTAAATAACATGAAAGTAAAGGTGGAGAGCTAAGTTGTCAAATTAGCTAACAAAAAACAAATGAAAGGAAAATGAAGACTATTTATAGGAGGATTAGGGAGGTGCTTAAGAAGCTTCCTCCCCTCTTTCTTCTTTCTTTAATTGCATGATTAAGTCCTTGTCTTCTTAATTCTTCGACTTTTGACTTTGTCTCGGGATTAATAAACTCGTTTTGTAATTTCTTCAATAAATTAGACTTGAGTTCTTCGGCTTTTAGTAAACTTCCGTCTTTTGAATTTTTCTTCGATAAATCTTCAGAATTGGTCTTGGACTTCCGTTCTTTAACCACTCTTGATTTCTTGACTTCGTCTTTTGTCTTTTTCTTCGATAAAAGCCCGTGAATGCTCGTGTTTTCTCCCCTTTTCACATTTTCGTCCTAAATCACAACAAAAACACAAACCACGCATAATTCCGACATTTACGACATAAAATACACGTTTTGGCTTGGTTATTATTGTAGTTAAGTGGTAAAAATGATGGGTGTTTACACACCTATCAAATCCCCTACACTTGACCATTGCAATGTCCTCATACAATGTATTAATTACAAAGCAAGATTACACTTTTCATCACAATCAGTCCACATTGGCCTTTATTAAAGAGATAGAAAATAACAAAACAAGTAAAGAAATCAAAAACATACCTTAAGGTTTTGGAAATGTCATGAATGATCATCATCCTCAAGTTTTCGCATTCTCCAAATCAAGCTTAAAAACAAGATCATTGTTATTATAAGTTAGCAAACTAACACGAACTCATGTGGGCCAGTTATATACTTAGACTCCCTTATTCCTAGGTGTATCTCTTATATTTTATTGTTGTCTTGAATGATCACGAGGATGCATTGTTTGACTTATTTCGATAGTTATTAAGTCTGAAAATAAAGTGGGACGATTTAATCAATAGTTAGCTAAAGGATAAAATCTTTTAAAACTGCTTCTCGGGACCTCATAAAGTTCATATCTTGGCATAACTCACTTCGCGATTTGAGACATTTCTCGGACCGATATTTGGCAACAACTTCATACTTCACATCTTGAGAGACGTTCATGAAATAATGGTCTTCTCTTCATAATAGGAATTTCTTCACTTGAAGTTTTGAGAGATTCTTCATCTTTGGACCACGACTTCTTCATTTTTCTCCAATGTTTATTTTGGACTTTGATATACAACGATCTGCCTCCTTTTTGGACTTGGATCTATTTATCCTCATACCTTGTTAGGGCCTTTCCGGATAGACTTCTCCATGATCTATACGTGAGTACTTGCTTTTCGTCGTGTGTCTCGATACTTCATATTGATTTTTGATAAATGATTCTTCACATCACTTAGGATCTTTAGCAACAAAATGTAGCCCTCATGCCTTGTTAGGGCCTTTTTGGACTCGCCAATCTTCGCATCCCGCTTCAATAAGTTATGCCTTGGCTATGAACTCTAATCCATACCGAGCAACTTTTAAACGATCTTGGGTTAGAAGCTAAGTAACTTTTCAAATCGTACAACCTTATTCATTGCAGATAAATTTATTAACAAGCGATGGGAGAATAGGCTTATAATTAACTCGCATAAATTCACGAAAGAATACCAAACTTATAACTGACTCTATCATATCTCGTTCTCCACAGTTTAAAATCTCAAGGAATGAGACTCGTGAATGCTTAGCCTATTAAATCAAAGTTTTGGGTTTTCGAGTCATCTATAGGATCTTGCAAACTTTTAGACTTTTTCAAGTTTAGAAATCGCATTTTAAAGTTCCCTTGATAAACGACTCTCTAGGATCAGTTATAGAAACTTGCGAAAAGTTCTTGTTCTTAACTCGTGAGAGTTAAGACTTTCGCGTTTTATAGCTCCCTATATAAAAGCCTAGCAAAACTTGACTTAAATACGTGTAGGATACTAGCTAGAGTAAACTTAGATAAGTAAACTCGGGTTGAGTCAAAAGATTCACAACGTTTGAAAACTAAAACCACTTTATTAAAATTTATTCTAGCAAAGAAAGAAAACAACTATACAAAGGTAAAAACTAATAGGCCAAAATAGATCAAAAGTTTTGAAATATGTCGAAAAATTGATTTTCCGGTTAAAATGAGGACAAATACAAGGAAAAGACCACTTCACTTCGATAGAAGTCCCCCCTACACTTGAGATAAACATTGTCCTCAATGTTTAAGCATGTGGGAGTAAACTCCCCTACACTTAGGACATTGTGCACTTTGTTTAAATCTCGCTAAGGAAAAGACAACTAAAGAGATTCCTATTTTAATATTGGAAAATATAAAATAGTGAATCGAAAAGAGTTTAGGATAGAACCAGGAAGAAGGAAACACGGAATCACGGGTCGTCAAAAATCATCAAGAGTGGATCATTGAGCGCTCGAATCCCGGAATATGAGAAGAGAAGAGAGGAAATAGCAAACACCAACGGGTATCCCCTACACTTAGGATATAAATAGCTAAAAGATAGATACATGGGTTGCCTCCCAAGAAGCGCTTGATTTTTGTTCACCGAGTCGTGAGCCTGACTCGACCTTGATTAGCATAGGAAGAAGCATGAAACACATCCACCGGGATCAAATACATAGTTTTCGTCCATCAAATAGCACAAGCTTAAGGCGAACAAGGCAAGCCAAAGAAGAGTAGGCAAGGTTCCCTTAAGCAAAGATAGAGCACGATGGAAGCAAGTATGGTGAGGTGTAAGCATATCTTCAGTAGTTCCAAAAATCTTTCCTTTTATTTCATCAGATGAATACTGAGATGGCTGAAGAATATCGATACCAGGGTCGAACACCTTTTCCTTTAGGGGAAAATAGCACTCAGGCTCAACAGAATTTAAAGATGATCCACGAAGAAGATGCACAACCTCGTCCGCAGAAGGTGGACAAAGAGGTGTCAAAACATACGTGCTGCGGATGTTGGTGTCGTCCGGTTGCTTCTCCTTTGAAAGAATTTTCTTCAAATCCGAAGTAGTATCAAGACCATAATCATCAAAGTCTAAAGGAGGAGCATCACTCTCATGAGGGAAGTATGTATTAAGAAAAGTAGAGAAGTCTTCTTCAAATGAGTAGTCATCCAAAGTAGGATTAAGCATGGATGGTGGAGGATCTTCATCATGAGAAGAATCACTCGAAAGAGTATCGGCCTCATCAAAATCATCATAAGTGGGCATGTCGGGATACTCGGAAGTAAAATCATCATAATCATCTCCATCAGAGCTAGAATCATCATCATAAGCATCATAGATCGATGGAGAATCATATATGGGTGAAGGTTCCAAATTTGAGAGAGAATCATCCACTTCATCTTGAAAAAGTGGATTATCATTGCAAGAATCGAATAGAGGATTATTGTAGATGACAAAGTCATCGAGCACATTAATCATATTCACCGATTCTCTTCCAAAGGATTTGCTTGTAAGCTTCCCCATTTCAAAAACTTGGGCATCATCCCCGACTCTTAAGATGAGTTCACACTTATCCACATCTATTAAAGCTCGACCGGTTCTCAAAAATAGGCGTCCAAGTATTAACGGAATACGAGGGTCCATTTCATAATCAACAACGACAAAGTCGGCCGGAAAAGTGAATGTGCCAACTTTAATGAACACATCTTCTGAAATACCAACGGGGTAAGCGAGAGTGTGATTGGCTAGCTCAAGAGTCATTTTGGTGGGTGTAAGGTCGGGCAATGATAACTTTTTCCAAACACTTAAAGGCATAAAATTTATACTGGCCCCGAGATTGGCTAAGGCAGTAAATTTGTCGGTTTGGTTAAAAGTACAAGGTAGCACAAAACGACCGGGATCTCCAAGTTTCTCCGGAAGTTCTTTAAGAAGGAAGGCAGAACAATTTTCATTCAATCGAGTATTAACAAACTCGGCCATCTTCTCCTTCTTGCTAAGCAATTCCTTAAACATCTTGACAAATTGTGGCATTTGGGCAAGAGCTTCAACAAGGGTAAAGGTGATTTTCATTCCGGCTATCTTTTCCAAAAAGTTAGCGACTTGAAGGTCATTCTTTGTCAAAATTCGAGCCTTGTTGAGTCGAGAAGGGTAAGGAATGCTGGGGTTGGGTGGTGGAGGCGTAACAGGTGAAGGTTGAGATGTTGAAGGGTTCTTCTTGGGTACTTCATCACGACGAGGCGGAGACGGTAATGGTGTACTAATACTAGGTGTGGGAGTAGTAGGGATAAATGGTGGTGGAGGAGGTGTAGATGACGGGGGCGGGATAGATGGTCCTACTAGAGTAACTCCACTACGGGTAGTAATAGCACTCACATTCGCTCGCGGGTTGGTGACGGTGTTGGAAGGTAGAGAGCTCGAGGTAGAGGGTTGAGTGGTTGGTAAGAAACTAGCCAACATATTATTCAAATCATTCGTTTGATTGCTGAAGGAGGATTGTATATTATCTCGAAGTTCGGATCTAATGTCATTCCCTTGCTTGGTGATATCCCCTTTCAAATTGATAATTTGGCTTTGTAGATTCTTAATTTGCTCCCCTTGGGTTCTCATTAAGGCTTCAACATCTTGATTGATGGGTGGTGCTTGTTGAGCGGGTGGGTGATAAGGATTAGAAGCTCTAGGTGGGATTTGGTTGCTCCTATTGTAATTGTTTTTGGGGTTTTGGTTTTGAGGAGAAAAACCGGGTGAAAGGTAGTTGTTTGACCGGTAACTTAGAAAATTTCTATCCCCTTGAGGTCGGGCTTGGTAATTTTCCGGTGAATAATTACCATAAGCCGCATACACGTTTTCTGGATTTCCTTGAGTAGAAGGACAATCAGTGTATGAGTGAGGACCGCCGCATGTATCACAAGGATTGGCTACCGCTTTAACTTGTTGTTGGTTTGTAGCGAGGAGCAAGATATTTTTGTTCATTTCGGCCATCATGCGGGTGAATTCGGTCATGTCGGGGCTTGCTAAAGTAGAAGAAACATTGACTCTCGGGTTGTTCCTTGAAGAAGCAGAGGAATCCCGGTTTTTGTGATGAGTAGTCATATTCTCAATAAGCTCTCTACACTCCTCAGGTCTTCTTTTCATAAATGTGCCACCGGCGGCTGCATTAATCGTATCACGATCACGAAAAGTCAAACCGTTGTAGAAAGTATCAATTAAGGTTACGGGAAGCATGTTGTGGTTTGGACAACGATCGATCAAAACATTTTATCTTTCCCAAGCATCAAAGAGAGATTCATCGGGTTCTTGCATGAAACCGCTGATTTGATTTCGAAGGCTCGTGACCATGGATGGTGGAAAGTTGCGCGACAAAAAGCGTTGAGTCATGTCATCCCAAGTATGAATTGAATTCTTCGGGAGACGATCAAACCATTTCTCGGCGTGGTGTGATAAAGTATATGGAAAGAGTTGTAGGCGAAGGACATCCATTGTGGCACCGGGCAACTTCATGCTTTGGGTAATAGTAATGAATTTGTCGAGGTGTTTGTTGGCATCATCATCAGGCATTCCGGCGAATGGATTAGTTTGCACTTGCTGGATCATGTGATGCTTCAACGAAAACTCCGGAGCCGTGATTTGCATCAGCGCAATCGGTCCTCCTCGACCAAACATTGTGGGTTGACAAAGCTCCTCCATTGTCCGAAGATCGGGCTGTGGAAGATCATTGTTATTGTTATTGTTGAGGTGTGGTGGATTATTGTTGTTGTTCACACCTGCCATATCTAAATCTTCAGTCTCGGGCTCTGGATAAGTAGAAGATCTAGTACGCATACACCTGCAAAGACAAAAGAAAAAGATACCAAACACAAATAGAATATATACACTTTTAAAGATAAAAATAAAATCTTTTTGGATTTTTGAAAATTTTTAATTTTTATGGATCTTTTAACAATTTTTAATTTTTATGGGTTTTTTTTGAAATTTTTTTAAGCAAGAAAATAACGTTCACAAGTGAACGGATCCCAAAAAGCAACGCGTCTCTCACAGAAAACCGTTAATCTTCACGAAAAGAGCCGGCAGCGGCGCCATTTGATACAAGGCTTTTACCTAGTATGAAAATATCGTTGTTCCAGTCTCTTCGAATTGAAAAATGGTTAACTATGTGACTCAATTGTCTTTGGTGAAACAAATAGTTGTGTCGTTGTAATATATTAAAAGTGCAAAACTTAAACGTAAATGACGGTAAATAAAAACTAAAACTAATTAAAAAGTAAATGGTGCAATATTTAATCTTTTAAAAGTAAATTGATTAGATGACTTAAAACTAAAGCGTGACAAAAAGTGAATTTGAAAACTTAAAAAACAACGTAAACTTAAAAATTAAACAAAAGAAAATACTAAAAGCAAACCTGTCGGAATACACCTAATCGGAATCCTAGTCGGAATCCAATCGGAATGTACACTTACCTCCTTGTCGGAAAGCTGATCGGAACACACGCTCGGAATAATCCAAAATACCTCCAATCGGAAAGTGGTCGAAATGTACTCTCGTCGGAATGACAAATCGGAATGAGGAGTGGAATCCTGGTCGGAATGCTAATAGGAATAACAAAACCCTTTTCCGACCAAACAATAGGAGCGCTGGTCGGAAAGTGAAACCCTTTTCCGATTACTTAGATCGGAATACGGTGGAAATAAGGCAAAATAAGAAAAACAAATAAGCTATTACTCAAATAAGCACACAACTAAAAACCTAATCAAAACACGTATAAGAAAATCTAATAAGCTAAGATTTAAAGACTATTGAAAAACTCTTAAACGAAAAAGATATACGAAAAACAATTTTTATATAAAAAATAACTTTTTTAAAAACTTAAGAAACTTAAAGATAAACACAAATAAGCTATAAAATCAATAATCCAAGACAATCAATAACATAAAAACGTGACACTTAATCAAAAAAACATACCAATAAGCTCATAAACATAAAGATCAAGCAAAAACAAGAAAGGTAGAATGAGAGATTAAAAATAAGAACTTGATTAAAAGAAAAGATTCAAAAACTAAAAGACTTACTTGAATTAAAAGGCAAGAAATTAAGGTGCAAGACAAGTAATTAAATGACAATTAAGTAAATAACATGAAAGTAAAGGTGGAGAGCTAAGTTGTCAAATTAGCTAACAAAAAACAAATGAAAGGAAAATGAAGACTATTTATAGGAGGATTAGGGAGGTGCTTAGGAAGCTTCCTCCCCTCTTTCTTCTTTCTTTAATTGCATGATTAAGTCCTTGTCTTCTTAATTCTTCGACTTTTGACTTTGTCTCGGGATTAATAAACTCGTTTTGTAATTTCTTCAATAAATTAGACTTGAGTTCTTCGGCTTTTAGTAAACTTCCGTCTTTTGACTTTTTCTTCGATAAATCTTCAGAATTGGTCTTGGACTTCCGTTCTTTAACCACTCTTGATTTCTTGACTTCGTCTTTTGTCTTTTTCTTCGATAAAAGCCCGTGAATGCCCGTGTTTTCTCCCCTTTTCACATTTTCGTCCTAAATCACAACAAAAACACAAACCACGCATAATTCCGACATTTACGACATAAAATACACGTTTTGGCTTGGTTATTATTGTAGTTAAGTGGTAAAAAGGATAAGTGTTTACACACCTATTAGTGATTAGTGTTTATATCATAATGTAAGCTTATTTTAGGTCATATATAGTATGTTTATGACTTCTAGGGTTTGTACATTCTTAGTTTAAGGGTTTATATATGTTAATCATATCTTTGGGTTAATTAAGTGAGCTTAAGATCCTATACTTTGATAACTTGTACTATATGCTTTATTAATTTATAAATTGGCTTGAAATAATTGTATTAACTTATTATGATACTTAGTTAAGTTTTAATTAGTTTCAAAAGATATGACTTCAATTCAATGTGAAATGGATTTTACATGCTAATCTTGGTTACTAGGTCATTTACTTGTAATTAGCTTGTGATTAGTAAATATTAGTGTTTTATGATCAATTATCCTTCCTTTATATGATAGATTAAACTAGTATATTGTATTTGATAATTATACATAGATATTATGTAGTTATATTGCTTGAAACATTGGTTTATAAAGTAATTTCTAGAGTTTCTATGGTTCTTTAGTAATTTGGGGCATCCTTGTTATATTTGAATTATTCTTATTCATAATATATACATATTATTACTTTTAAAACTCAGACTTGATACATACATATTGTTCACAACATACAGGAATATGTTGAAGTGGAAATTGAGATAGCGAGAACCAATATATTCCATAATTCAGTCATATATCATAGCAAAATGCAAGAATTTCTTGCAAAATCTCATCTTTATTTATTTATCATTTGGGCGATTACATATTTATTGATATTACATTAGCCAAAACTACTAGATGTTATATGGATCTCCTTTGTTCCTATCAATCTTAACATGTTTGCTTAGAAGCTTCGTTAGGATAAGCTGCCTACCAGATTTAATCTCTCATTTCGGGGTATTGATATTCCATGCATTACTTGTTGAATTATAGCTTTTGTGTGTGTGTTGCTCGTACACGATTCAATTCGAATTGATCACGATTTAAGGTAGAACTATCGTATTTGGTCACTAAAAGGGGATCTTTTGATTATCTATTTTAAATTAAATGACAAGTTAACAAAACTAAGATTAAATGAAATAACAAGGTAATAGGAGTAATTAAAAACTAAATTAAAAGTAGTTTTGAAAACTAAATTGAGAAAAGACAATTTAAAATTAAACTCGACAAAAAGTTTTAAAATTAAGCTAAAACAAAACAAATTTTAAAATGACTCTAAATAAATTTGGCGGGAAAGATCAAATTTGAACTTAAAATAAAAACAAGAAATAAAAATCAAAGCTTGTGAGCGGATCGCAACACATGATCGCACTCAGATCGCAGTCACGATCGTAAGATTGGATCGTGACCTAGATCGAAACAATGGATTGCACTTAATGCGATCGAGACCAGTGATTGCCACACACGTGATCGCACTCAATGCGATCGTAGTCCACGATCGAAGCACTGGATTGCAACACAGATCGTGACTAACGATCGTAACCAACAATCCTAACCACGATCGCCCTATGGGATCGCAGCCAGTGACCGTACCCACGGATCGCAACACGGATCGCAGCCACATATCGCAACATGTGATTGTGACCTGGATCGTGATGGACGATCGTAGTATGATCTTAGTCTTTGATCACAGTAATGGATCGCAAGTAGAAACCCTTAGGTTTATGCAATCACACTTACTCGATCAGAACAAGTAAAAACCCTTAAGAAAGTTACGATGGTACACAAAAGACAAATAAGAAATAACCAAATAAGCACTTTCTCAAATAAGCATTTACCCGAACTTAACCAAGTCAAAATAAGCACGAATTTAAAAACATTTAAAACACTAAATAAGCAAGATTTTATAAAAAAACTTTAAAAAGATTAAACTTTTGAAAACACTTAAAAAGAAATAAGCTAAACAAGAAATAAGCTATAAGCCACAATAATCTAATATCTTGAATCGTTTAAAAACATTTATGAGAACAAAAAGATAAACTTTTTAATCAAATAAGCATTAAGATTAAAGAAGATGCATACTTAATCCGAATCAAGATCAAAATCAAAGACAAGAAAGGTAGAATAAGATAGATGATAAAAAGCTTGAACTTGAACTTGTAGATTAAGGATTCCAAATACAAGACTAAATGAAAAGCTTAAAACTTGAAAGAAAAATGGAAGAAATCTAGAGAGAGAAAGTAGAATCACCTACTTCTCTCTAAAGATATGAAAAACTAAGAAAAATAAATGACTAAATAAAAAACTAACACCCTCCTAATGAAGCATTAGGAGGGTATTTATAGGAGAAGGGAGTTGGTAGGATGCTTCCTTCTTTTTTCCTTTTGTCTTCTCGGCTTTTTAAATGACTCGTCCTTCTCGACTTTGTCTCGGGATTAGTCGAATGATAATATGAACTCGTCTTCTATTTTCTTCATTTAGTTGACTTGGTTCTTCGACTTTGTCAAACTTCCGTCTTTAGACTTTTTCTTCGATAAATCTTTAGAATAGGCCTTTAACTTCCGTTCTTCTTGCACTTTTGATCTTTTGACTTCGTCTTTTGTCTTTTTCTTCGATAAAAGCCCGTGAAAGGCCGTGTTTCCTTCCTTTTTCATATTTTTTTCCTAAAACACAATAAAAACACAAACCACGCATAATTCTAACTTTTACGACATAAAATATACGTTTTGGTCTTATTTTTATTATAATTAAGTGGTAAAAGGATAAGTGTTTTCACACTTATTAAATCCCCTACACTTGACCATTGCAATGCCCTAATGCAATGCATTAATTTCAAAGCACGATTTACATTTTTCATCATAATTAACCTACCTTGGCCTTTATTAAATACTAAACACTAAGGAAACCAAAAAGATTAGAAAATTACAAAATGTAAGAAGGAAGAACAAGTAAAGAGATCGAAGACTTACATTAGGGCTTTGGTCGTCATGAATGTTTATCACCCTCAAGTTTCACGTTCCCCATACCAAACTTAGAAACGAGATCATTGTTATTATAAGTTAGTAAGCTAACACTCACTCGTGTGCCCAATTATTCACTTAGACTCCCTTATTTCTAGGTGTATCTCTTATATTTTATTATTGTCTTGAATGATCAAGAGGATGCATTGTTGACTTATTTTGATAATTTATTAGGCTGAAAATAAAGTAGGACGATTTAATCAATAGTTAGCTAAAGGACAAAATCTTTTAAAACTGCTTCTCGGGGCCTCTTAAAGTTCATATCTTGGCATGACTCGCTTCACTATTTGAGACCTTTCTCGGATCGATATTTGGCATTGACTTCATACTTCCAATCTTGAGAGATGATCTTGAAATAATGGTCTTCTCTTTATAATAGGTATTTCTTCACTTGAAGTTTTTGAGAGATTCTTCAAACTTAGACCACGACTTCTTCATTTTTCTCCAATCTTTATTTAGGATTTTAATATACAACGATCCGCCTCCTTTTAGGACTTGGATCTATTTATCCTCATACCTTGCTAGGGTCTTTTCGGATAGACTTCTCCATGATCTTTAGGGGAGTATTTGCTTTTCGTCGTGTGTCTTGATCCTTCATATTGAATTTTGATAAATGATTTTTCACATCACTTGGGATCTTTAGCAACAAAATCTAGCCCTCATGCCTTGTCAGAGCCTTTTCGGACTCGCCAATCTTCGCATCCCGCTTCAATAAGTTATGACTTGCCTATGAACTCGAATTAATACCGAGCAACTTTTAAACGATCTTGGGCTAGAAGCTAAGTAACTTTTTAAATCGTACGACCTTACTTATTGTAATTATATATATTAGCGATGGGAGAAAAAGCTCATAATTAACTCACATAAACTTATGAAAGAATACCAAACTTATAATTGACTCTATCATCTCTTGTTCTCCACAATTTAAAATCTCAAGTAATGAGATTCGTGGATGCTTAGCCAAATAAATCAAAGTTTTGGGTTTTCAAGTCATCTATAGGATCTTGCAACTTCTTAGACTTTTTCAAGTTTAGAATTCGCATTTTAAAGTTCCCTTGATAAACGACTTTCTAAGATCAATTATAGGAACTTGCGAAAAGTTCTTGTTCTTAATCCGTAAGAGTTAAGACTTTCGCGTTTTAAAGTTCCCTATATAAAAGCATAGCAAAACTTGATTTAAACATGTTAAGGATACTAGCTAGAGTAAACTTGGATAAGTAAACTCGGGTTGAGTAAAAAGATTCATAACGGGCCTAATATATCAAAGACATCTAAACTCATTAAAACTATTTATTTAACTTTATTTTTCTCTTTTGACTTTATTCTTGGAATGAAATATATACATACGATGCGATAACAAAAGGAAGGTACATAAAAAAGAATAAATGAAAAATACTACTTGGCCAAAATAGATCAAAAATTTTGAAAAATGTCAAAAAATTAGATTTTCCGGTTAAAATGAGGACAAGTTAATGGAAAAGCCCACTTAACTTCGATAGAAGTCCCCCTACACTTGATATAAACATTGTCCTCAACGTTTAAGCATGTGGGATTAAACTCCCTGATGAGATGGCATTTATACATGATCTCATCGGTCTTTTCGGGCTTTAAATGCATAAAAATGTCATAAATACCATATATATGCTTGTGTTTGTTTACTTGTATATTTTAGCTATGGATATCATGAAAAACACAAAAGATCACAAGAAACAAGGAAAAATGGACACGAGAAATGAAGCCGTACAAAGAACCGGCCCTAGTTCATGATTTATCCAACAAATACCCTTGAAGACTTGAAGATATGCAAGATTGATCCTTAATGAATGAAGAAATGACACTTAAAACCCTTGTGAATTCATAATTACAAGTTTGGTCCCTTAAGTTTGTCAAAATTACACAAATAGTCCTTCAACTTTGAAGAATTGGCAAGATTAGTCCCACATCAAATCTAATTTGTCAACAATGGTCCCTCATGAAGTTAAAGTTGCATTGAAGACCTTTGAAGATCAACAATGTCCAAGATCAGCCCTTGAAATATCCAAAAATGGCAAAAACTACCCTTTTAAACCTTTTGACAAAGTTTTATGCCAAAAGTGCAAAGTTCTGAAAGTTATTAACAAAGGGAATCAAGTATTTGGGCTGAAAAACATCAAATACCCATTTCACCAAAGAACAAGGGCTAAAGTTGTGCAATGAAACATTCAAACACATAAACACGCGCCAAACAAACACAATCCCCAAAAATCGGATCAAAACTTACCACTGTTCACCCTCAAGAACCCAGTAACTATCCCAACTTAAACAAAGGGTAAAATGAAATTACCCATTCCCACACTTGATTCACACGCCCAGAAACATATCCCAACCTTAAAACCCTCACTCCCACTCACCATAGACCCCACCCCCAAAACCGTTTCACCCATCATGTGACAACTTATTCCCCAAGTACTGCCACGTGTCAAAATCAACAGCTAAGAGCCTTTGCTTCACCCCAAAGCTATTTTGAACGTCTAGGATCATTTTGGACAGCTCACAACCAAGAATCGCCTAGAAGACCTCAAGGACAAATGTGGAATTTCACTTCTAGAATTTCACTTCTAGGAATTTCACTTCTAGGATTTGCTAGTACCTCAACTCAAACAATCCAAGGCCTGGATGTAGGTCTTGGAGGTTTGCACCTTCTCCCTTATCATTTTTCTCTTTATTTTCTGAATTTTTGGTGAATTTGCATGATAGTTCTTGAATTTGTGTTTTCGTGGTTGATTATTGTTCATCTGGCTTTGTTTGATGTTTATGAGGTGTTATTGACTTGATTTGTGGGTTGAATCTAGATAAGCCTTTGAAAATTTGTAAAATCAGATTATTAAGGGGTGTTTGGGTTAACTGCATAAGCAGGTTTTGATGCTTGTTGAGTGGTTGTTTATTGTTGCTATCTGTTGGTACATGTGTATCTGATATACTTGGTCATATTGCTGCATATTTTGTGGTTTGCAACACCTAGATTCATAAAAAGGGTATAAAATCTTGTTTACTTGATAATTTTGGCTTAGGTTTAAGGGACACCTAGATCTAATCATAGACTAGGGCTAACAAGTGATTAAACCTAGTTAATATCACCAGGGAAAGAGATTTGAGTGCCTGAATTTAGATCTGTGGTCAATTAGATCAGCAAAGTAGGCTTGTGTTCTTGTAGTTCATATCAGTAACTGTATTTGCTTTGATCTTGTTATTTACTTTGATTTAGTGTTTGATTTAAGTTTGTTTGTGCTTATTCATAGTTTATATATCTTGTGTATGCATCCTGTTGAATTTGGTTGGCTTATTCATGCTATCTCTGCTTATTTGTGCATAACTGCTTATTTTCCATGTCTGAGCAATATCTGGTGACTGTTTGATCATTTCTGGCTTATTGTGTGAACCAAATTGTGATTTTCTTGTTGATATTGACTCCTTGTGATTCACTGATCACAAGGGTGACCTTGTTTCCAATTGAATCCAACTAAATTTCTCTAAAAAGCTTGGTCAAATAGTCAAAGTAGTGGGAACCAGTTCCTACTGAAAGTTCCCCCTGCTAGTGTTAATTGGGTGTCAGCTTTTCAATAAGCTATAATAGCTTATTTTAACCAGCAACAACATGGATTTTGTAATAGGTGCTCATTATTTGAGCCATTTGTTCATACTGGAGCATTTGGTGGGTTGACTTTAGGGTTTGACTAGAAAACCAACTTAATTAACTTTTTCATAAGTGCTTATTGGTTCATTCTGGCTTATTGGTTATGCTTATTGGATTTTTCTTGATTGATTTGGCTTATTGAGTTCATTTGTGACATTTTGCAAGTTGAATCAAGTTCTAAGGTGCCCTATATCTCAAACCCGACTATTTTGTCTTGTAGTGAAATATTACTTTGCTTATTTCTGGCTTATTGAGTGTGCTTTTTCAAAATTTCTTTTTACAGATCTCTTAAGCATCCCAAAAGAAGGTTGTGTGTCAAATTAGAGCTTATGGCATTAGCTTATTGCTTAATGGGCTAAAAAGCCCAATAAGGATAAGTTGTTTGCTTAATAAGTTGTGATAAGCTCACTTTCAGCTTTTGGGCCTTTAGAGTTTTGTGTTCAGAATTAAATTTTGAGTCAGATTGGGCTTTTCCAAGTTAATTGGGCCAGGTTTGACTTTTTGGGCTAAAAAGCCCATTTAAGTGGACTATTTTTGGTTTTGGCTCATTTGAGGGCCCAATAGGGGTATTCTGGTCATTTCACTTTCATTTTCTGATTATTTAGGTTAAAATAAACTAGTTTGCAAGTTTTTAGAATTTTTTATAATTTTTGGATTTTTAATATTATTTTAATATTATTTTATTATTATTTTTCAAATTTCATATTTTTCAACTTTTTTACATTTTTCTTAGCTTAAATACATTAAAATAGGAATTTTGCAACTTTTAGGATAAATTTATCACTTTTAGATTAATTTTTATAATTATTTTAAGTTTTAATAGTTTTTAAATCATTTTAAATAGTTTTTCTTAGTTTAAAATTTTCTAAAAATAGTTTTTAATCTTTTTAGGTTATTTTAGAGGTTTACCAATTGAAAAATCTTTATTTGGGCTTTTTGATAATTTATTTGATTTTTAGGGCTTTAATTAGCATTTAAAAATTGAATATTTAATTATTTAAAAGGTTTGAAAAAGTTTTGATCATTGATAAACTCTTAGTTTATTTATTTTGATTTTTGGTGAATTTTTGGTACTTTTTAGAATTAATTTTTATTTTTGAGTTTTTTTTACGGTTTTACGTTTTGTCGTCGTAGTATTAATTTCACGTCTTCGTCATCCTCTTTTCTCATCCCCTTCTAAACCAATATTAATCTCAAATCGTTTACATCTTAGTCACACACATATACCTCCTTGGGAAATGAACTTTCACATCACAAGGGTCATTAACACTTGATTTTTCCTAAAATCATTTGTTCAATACTTACCGCTTTTACGCTCCTTTTCCTAAAGGTCGTATTTTACCACAATCATTTTGGCGCCGCTGCCAGGGAGGTGTGTCGTGATTAATTTGTCTTGTTGTTTTTATTATTAACCATAAATAGTATTTGTATTAGTAGAAATCTACTAATACGTATTATCGGTTTTATTGGTTTTTCTTGTGAAATTATTATTACTATATTGTATTAAGTATCACAGTCAATACAAAATATCTCCAAAAGTGTGAAAACACAACCTTAATTGGGATTTGATCTCCTAATTATTGTATTCGAATCTCAAACAAAAAGAAAAAGGCAAAAATAGATAAATACTTTCGTGAAGCTCGATTTTGAAAAATATGAACTATAAGGTGGGTATAAGGCGGGTATTATAAAATATACCCTAAGGAAAAAGGCTCTTAAGTTCTTCGCGCCGCCTCGTTTCCCCGCTTGCTTGTGAGTATTTTGTGATTGAAGGCTAATCGAGGGTTTTGCCGCCCAAAGTATTATTACGTACAATATATTTGCTTGGTTTCTTTGTGATTAAACCCTCTTGAACAATTTGGTTTTCACCAAAGTTCTAAAGTCATTCGAAGGCGTTCACTCCACGTGATCGTTTTCATTCCTTTGAGGCTTCTTTAATCAAGAGTTTGATTCGAGGAGAGATTTGGTAGATTGTCGTCTACGAAGATACACCAAAATCCAAAAAAATTAAAAACAATCAAAAACACAAAAAAAAAATTGAAAATTCACAAAACACCAAAAAGAATCTTCTTTGCTCACCTCCCATTCTTCGTGAAGTTTATGATCACTCGTAATCAAGCAAAACGAGCTCGTAAACGACTTCAAAAGCAAGCCAATCAAGAGACGTTGATTGAAGAACAAACTCCAATTGTTGAACCTATTGTAGAACAAGAAGTCGTCATGGCTAATCGTACTATGATGGAGTTGCTACAAGCACCCACCGAGGGTTTTGGAGAGGCCATTGTGATTCCCGCTATCCTTGCGGAGAATTTCGAGATTAAGACGGGTTTAATGTCGATGTTGCAAGCTAATAAGTTTAGAGGTCATGAGAAAGACAACCAGCATTATCACATTAGGAATTTTAATCGTCTCACCATTACTAGCAAGTTTAAGGATGTTCCACATGACGCCATTAAGATGATGTTGTTTCCATACTCGTTAGATGGACCCAAAAAATTTGGCTTGAGAAAGAACCGCCAAATTCGATTTTGACATGGGGTGATCTCGTTTCTAAGTTTGTGAACAAGTTTTTTCCACCATCTAAAACAACACATTTGAAAAATGAGATTTCACGATTTGTGCAAAGAAATAATGAAAGTTTTTCAATGGCATGGGAACGCTTTAAAGAAATGTTACATGAATGTCCACACCATGATTTTTCGGAATTGCATCAAATTGATACTTTTTATAATGTGCTTAATGATCATGAACGAGATTACTTGAATGCCGCCGCGGGTGGTAATTTTTTGTGCAAATCGACCGATGAAGCTTTAAAGATTATCGAGAATAGATCTAAGGTTTATAGCCCTCGTAACACACCGAGTGTTGCCAACTTGGGTTCGTCATCGTCGTTATCGTCTCGTAGCATTAATGCCTTACATGATGAAGCTAATGAGGAAAATCGGTTTTTCGATAGATTTGCTAATCTTATGTCTCATTGGAAAGCTCAAGAAGCTTCAAATTCCGCTTCGGTTAAAGCGGTTGCTAAGAGTTGTTTGTCTTGTGGTGGAGCTCATGATCTTTCCGAGTGCATTACCGCGGATGGTAACACTTCGAGTGCTTATGTAGCAACGGGAACTTACAACCAAAACGGTCAAGGTTCCCGCCCAAATCAAGCTCCACCAAATCAAAATGCTAATAACTATCGAAACAACAACCAAGGTGGTAATTACCAAGGCAATTCACGTAACAACAACAAGGGGAATTATCAAAGTGGGAATGGACAAGTCACTAATCAAAACCAAAACCGTGATTTTCAAAACACTACACAAGGTTTTCAAAATGCTCACACTAAAAATCTTCAAGGAGAGTTTTTGGATTATGCAAAAGCAAATGATGCTAAATTTGATAACATGCAACGTGAGATGATTAGCTTAAGATCCGAGTTGAAAAACGAGCTTAAAAACGAACTTGCTAATGAACTTAAAACTCATGCTAATAAAATGGAAGGAAATGTCCAACGTCTTCAACAAAATCAACAAAAGATGGAACAAGGACAACATGAGATTAAGCAAGAATTGTTAAAAGCGGATGCTAGGCAATCAAAATTTGAGGACCGAATGGCAAAAATGTTTGAAGCAATCATGTGTAAACCCTCTTCCTCGGGTGGTCTTCCTAGTGATACCATTGCAAACCCGAAGGGAGAAATAAAGGTTATTACTACGCGAAGTGGTAAAACTTTCAAAGAACCAATCTCTCGTCCAAATACTTCTACGGAGAAGGAAATCGAGAAAGAACCCGAGGTGATGGTCGAAAAGGAGCACATTACAATCCCACGAAGTACCGCTCAAACCACAGCTACGGTTGAACCAATACCAATTGTGGAACCCGAGATTCCAAGGTCGTTGCCTAATGTCCAACCCACACCACCCTTACCTTACCCTTCGAGACGAAACAAAGAGAAATTGCAAGAACATAACAAACAACAAATCGAGCTTTTTATAAAAATGTTTCAACAAGTGCATTTTGATGTGAGTTTAGCCGACGCGTTGTTGTATATGCCTCTTTTCGCTTCCAGTTTTAAAAGTATGATGAGCGATAAGGAAAAGCTTTCAAAGCTTGCTAATTGTTCTTCGGTTTATCTTAACCGCATACCGGAAAAAGTTGGTGACCCTGGAAAGTTTCTCATTCCTTGTGACATACAAGATATGAAAGAATGCCTCGCCTTGGCCGATCTTGGTGCGAGCATTAATTTGATGCCATTTTCCATTTGGAAATCGCTTTCGCTTCCGGCTCTTATTCCTTCGAACATGTCTATCGAGATGGCCGATCATTCTACGATTCTAGCATGTGGAGTAGCCGAAAATGTTTTCGTGAAAGTGGGGAAGTTCTACTATCCCATTGATTTTATTGTAGTTGACATCCCCGTGGATCCTCAAGTTCCTCTAATTTTAAGTCGTTCATTTTTAGACACCTCGAGATCGCTTATCGACGTTCATGCAAGAACTATCACTTTGAGATTCAACGAAGAGGAACTTGTTATAAACGCTGCTCAAAACTCGAAACCTTCTCATGTTTATGCAATCGCTACCATCAATCACATTGACATCGTTGATGTGGTTTGCGATGAGTTTTCACAAGAAGTGTTAGGTTTTTCCGATAGCTCGTCAAGTGGAAATCCCACTATTTTGGATCCGATTCTTGCTAATTCTACACCAAATCTCACTCCATTCCAAGGAGGCAATTTTACTTCAAATAAAATCAACAATGAAGATGAGGTGTTGATTAGTAATGATACTTCTATTCCACCATTTCTTCCGCCGATGGAAGTTATGAGTGTTGAACCAAAATCTTCAATCGAGGAACCACCTATCCTTGAATTGAAAGATCTTCCTTCTCACCTTGAATACGCATTCTTGGAAGGTGATGACAAGTTGCCGGTTATTATTGCAAGAGGTCTTGCTAATGATGAAAAAACCGAGCTCTTGAAAGTTCTTAAAGCTCATAAAGGGGCAATTGCGTGGAAAATTTCCGACATTAAGGGTATTGACCCAAAATTTTGTACTCACAAGATTTTAATGGAGGAGGACTACAAACCCGCAATTCAAAGTCAAATAAGGGTGAATCCCAAAATTAACGATGTCATTAAAAAGGAAGTTCTAAAACTCCTTGACGCGGGAATGATTTATCCTATCTCCGATAGCCCATGGGTGAGCCCAATCCATTGTGTCCCTAAAAAGGGAGGAATGACCATTGTGCCTAATGAAAACAACGAGTTAATTCCCACTCGTGATGTGACCGGTTGGAGGGTGTGTATTGACTACCGAAAGTTAAATGACGCCACTCGTAAAGACCACTTTCCTTTGCCCTTCATGGATCAAATGTTGGAGCGACTCGCGGGAAATGAATTCTATTGCTTTTTAGATGGTTTTTCCGGTTACTTTCAAATCCCTATCGACCCTCGTGATCAAGAGAAGACTACGTTTACGTGTCCTTATGGAACGTTTGCTTATCGTAGGATGCCTTTCGGACTTTGTAATGCACCGGGTATGTTTCAACGGTGTATGATGGCGATTTTTCACGATATGATCGAGAAGTCGATGGAAGTGTTTATGGATGACTTCTCGGTGTTTGGCAATTCGTTCACGTCGTGTTTATCTAATCTCGAGCAAAGGTTAAAACGTTGTGAAGAAACCAATCTTGTGCTTAATTGGGAAAAATGTCATTTTATGTGTAAATAAGGAATCGTCTTAGGACATAAGGTGTCGAAAGCGAGGATTGAGGTCGATAAAGCTAAGGTAGACGTCATCTCCAAGTTACCTCATCCCAAAACCGTCAAGGGAGTTAGGAGTTTCCTAGGCCACGCGGGCTTTTATCGTCGTTTCATCAAGGACTTTTCGAAAATCTCTCGACCCATGACACACCTTCTCGAGAAGGATGCTCCTTTTAATTTCAATGAGGATTGTGTTAGAGCTTTCGAAACTCTCAAAAGGAAACTTACCGAAGCTCCCATTCTTGTTGCTCCTAATTGGGAATTACCCTTTGAAATCATGTGCGATGCAAGTGATTATGCTATAAGGGCCGTCTTAGGGCAACGTTATGACAAGCATTTCCGTCCTATCCACTATGCTAGTAAGACGATGACCGAGGCTCAAGTAAAGTACACCACAACGGAAAAGGAATTCCTTGCCGTGGTCTATGCTTTTGAGAAATTCCGACCTTATCTTGTCTTAACTAAAAGCATCGTGTATACCGACCATTCGGCTATCAAGTATCTCTTAGCTAAGCAAGATGCTAAGCCGAGATTGCTTCGTTGGATGCTCCTCCTCCAAGAATTTGATGTCACCGTGCTTGACAAAAAAGGAGCCAAGAATCTAGCGGCCGATCATCTCTCTCGTCTAGAAGATCCTCACAAAGATGTTTTCGAGAACAAGGAAATCACCGAAACATTTCCTCTCGAGACTCTCGGTGTAGTGAATTCAAAAGACACCACCCCATGGTTTGCCGACATTGTAAATTACCATGCGGGCAATTTCATAATCAAGGGTATGACGACACAACAAAAGCAAAAATTCTTTTGTGACGTCAAGTTCTATTTTTGGGACGACCCTTATCTCTTTCGGGTTTGTGCGGATCAACTCGTTCGACGTTGTGTTTTTGGTGCCGAAGCTTCTAACATCCTTAGAGCTTGTCACGAGGGACCCACAGGTGGTCACCACGGTGCTAATCTCACGGCTAAGAAAGTGTTCGATGCCGGCTTCTTTTGTCCTTCTATCTATCGTGATGCACACGCACTTGTGAAGTCGTGTGATTCGTGCCAACGTCAAGGAAAATCGTCTCAACGTGATGAAATGCCGCAAAACATAATTCAAGTGTGTGAGATTTTCGACATATGGGGAATAGACTTTATGGGACCATTCCCATCGTCTCATGGTAACAAATATATCCTCGTCGCGGTGGACTACCTATCTAAGTGGGTGGAAGCTAAGGCTTTACCTACTAATGATGCTCGTGTGGTAGTGAAGTTTTTGAAGCAACTATTCTCTCGGTTCGGAACCCCTCGTGCTATTATAAGCGATCGTGGAACCCATTTTTGTAATGACCAATTCGAGAAGGTCTTAAAGAAATATGGAGTTACTCATCGTCTTTCTACGGCTTATCACCCGCAAACAAGTGGGAAAGTCGAGGTTTCGAACCGAGCTTTGAAAAGGATTTTAGAAAGGTCGATTGGAGAAAACCGTGCTTCATGGTCCGACAAACTCGATGACGCTTTATGGGTCTTTAGGACTGCCTATAAGACACCTATCGGTTGCACTCCTTATAAGTTAGTCTATGGGAAGAATTGTCATTTACCCATTGAATTGGAGCACAAGGCATATTGGGCCCTTAAGCATGCAAACTTTGACTTGAAGACCGCGGGAGATCACCGGAAAATACAATTGAATGAATTGGATGAATTAAGAGAGAATGCTTATGAAAATTCATTGATTTTCAAAGAAAAGACTAAAAAGTTTCATGATGCAAAGATTAAAAACCGGGTTTTAACGTTGGTGATCAAGTGTTACTTTTTAACTCTCGACTTAAGATATTTCCCGGGAAATTGAAATCTCGTTGGTCGGGTCCGTTCACCATTACACAAGTGTTTCCTTATGGGACCATCGAGCTAGCTCAAGATGATGGTCCTAACTTCAAGGTGAATGGACATAGGCTTAAGCAGTACTTTGGTGGGGAAATTCCTTCAATGGTTGCCATCGACCAAGTCACCTTCCCCAATGATAATTAGCATTGAGGGGATCGAGTCGAGCTCATGACTCGGTAATAAAAAACGAGGTGCCTCGTGGGGGAGATCCCATGCTTATCCTTTTATGCTTACTATTCACTAATAAGGGGACTTGTACCCTTCGAACTCGTTGTCTCGTGGTTGTTTGTGATTGTGTTATCTAGATCATCATCATCATCTACGATTGAAGACTCTCGTGTTCGTTTACGTGAGCCTCCATCGTTTGCTTGAATAAGTTTTTCACGAATCCATTGACATATCCTTTATTGTTCTAATAATTATCTTTTAGCATACTTAATAAACGGCTTTAGATATATTGTTGATCACCCTTTCCATGCTAGATCCTAAGCATTCGATTCTTCGTCTCTAGTATGGGGGTGCTCCACCTTTAGACTCGAAACATTGAGGACAATGTTTACTTTTAGTATGGGGGGTGAATAGGTACTTGCTTTGCTACGCCCTCACGCTTTCCAACTTTCAATGTTTTGTTTTGTTGCTAATAAGGCTAAAAATGGCCAAATTTTAAAAAATTTCTTAGTTTTCATAAGTGTTTTTAAGACACGAATGTATATTTTCCGATGGGTAGAATAAGAGCTAATTTTTGACTTGATGGGCATTTGGAGCCATTTACATTCCTTAACCCGCTCCATTCAAGTTTTGCTAGACTTTTATATAGGGAGCTTTAAAACGCGAAAGTCTTAGCTCATTCGGGTTAAGAACGAGAACTTTTCGCAAGTTCCTATAATTGATCCTAGAAAGTCACTTATCAAGGGAACTATAAAATGCATTCTCTAAACTTGAAAAAGTCCAAGAAAGTGCAAGATCCTATAGGTGGCTTGAAAACCCAAAACTTTGATTTGATATAGTCTTAATGAAAGCTAATCCAAATTTGGCTTAATTTTGACTTGCATGGCTAAGTATTCACGATTCTCTTTAATTAGAGGTCTTTATATAGTGAAGAACGAGAGATGATAGAGTTAGACAAGTGATCATGCTAAACATAAAACATGAAAATGTTCTTTCAAAAACTCACATGTTTTTAATTGTGGCTTTTTCTTCCAATAAGATCAATGCATTAGGAACAAAATAATTGCAATAAGTAAGGTCGTACGATTTGAAAGGTTACTTAGCCTCTAGCGCAAGATCGTTTAAAAGTTGCTCGGGGTTGAATAGAGTTCATAGCCAAGGCATAACTTATTGAAGCGGGACGCGAAGATTGGTGATCATCCAAAAAGGCCCTAACAAGGCATGAGGAGCTCTATTTTTGCTAAAGATCCAAGATGATGTGAAGTATCATTATTCCTAAATCAATATGAAGGATCGAGACACACGACGAAAAGCAATTACTCCCCTAAAGATCATGGAGAAAGTTTATCCGAAAAGACCCTTACAAGGTAAGAGGATAAATATATCCAAGTCCGAAAAGGAGGCGGATCGTTGTATATCAAAATCCAAAGTAAAGATTGAAGAAAAATGATGAAGTCGTGGTCCAAATATGAAGAATCTATCAAAAACGTCAAGTGAAGAAATTCCAAATATATGAAGAGAAGACCATAATTTCAAGAACGTCTTCCCAAGATTTGAAGTATGAAGTACATGCCAAATATCGGTCCGAGAAAGGTCTCAAATCGTGAAACGAGTTATGCCAAGATATGAACTTAAGGAGATACACGAGAAGCCGTTTTAAAAGATTTTGTCCTTCGGCTAACTATCGATTAAATCATGCTACCTTGCTTTCGGACTAATAACTACTCAAATAAGTCAATATGAATCACTTGTGATCCATGACAAATAGTTAAAAAATGCTAGTAACCCATTTCTTTTTATAATAACTAGGATTGCGGGGAGAAAAAGTATTACACAATTTGGACGTATGAGTAGTGTTAGCATTGTGACTTGTACCAACGATGATCTCGTTTTTTCACTTAGAATGGAATGTATGACAATCAAGGATGACGAAGTTTACTCTAAGGGACATTTACTTGTTTCTATTCTTTGACCCTAAAAGTCACATTCGTGATGAAAATCATACATTATGTCTTTACACATCTTCGTAGTATTTTTGCAAGTCTTCTACTCTTCAATAAAGGTAAATAAAATTGAACTTTGGTGATGCTTAGATACTTTATTCTAGCATTGCGTGAGGGCACGGCAATGGCTTAGTATGGGGGAGTGATGAGATGGCATTTATACATGATCTCATCGGTCTTTTCGGGCTTTAAATGCATAAAAATGTCATAAAATACCATATATATATGCTTGTGTTTGTTTACTTGTATATTTTAGGTATGGATATCGTGAAAAAGACAAAAGATCACAAGAAACAAGGAAAAACAGAAACGAGAAACGAAGCCGTACAAAGAACCGGGCCCTAGTTCTTGATTTATCCAACAAATACCCTTGAAGACTTGAAGATATGCAAGATTGATCCTCAATGATTGAAGAAATGACACTTAAAACCCTTGTGAATTCATAATTACAAGTTTGGTCCCTTAAGTTTGTCAAAATTACACAAATAGTCCTTCAACTTTGAAGAATTGGCAAGATTAGTCCCTCATCAAATCTAATTTATCAACAATGGTCCCTCATGAAGTTAAAGTTGCATTGAAGACCTTTGAAGATCAACAATGTCCAAGATCAGCCCTTGAAATATCCAAAAATGGCAAAAACAACCCTTTTAAACCTTTTGACAAAGTTTTGTGCCAAAAGTGCAAAGTTCTGAAAGTTATTAACAAAGGGAATCAAGTATTTGGGCTGAAAAACATCAAATACCCATTTCACCAAAGAACAAGGGCTAAAGTTGTGCAATGAAACATTCAAACACACAAACACGCGCCAAACAAACACAATCCCCAAAAATCGGATCAAAACTTACCGTTGTTCACCCTCAAGAACCCAGTAACTATCCCAACTTAAACAAAGGGTAAAATGAAATTACCCCTTCCCACACTTGATTCACACGCCCAGAAACATATCCCAACCTTAAAACCCTCACTCCCACTCACCATGGACCCCACCCCCAAAACCGTTTCACCCATCATGTGACAACTTATTCCCCAAGTACTGCCACGTGTCAGAATCAACAGCTGAGAGCCTTTGCTTCACCCCAAAGCTATTTTGAATGTCTAGGATCATTTTGGACAGCTCACAACCAAGAATCGTCTAGAAGACCTCAAGGACAAATGTGGAATTTCATTTCTAGGGTTTGTGAATAGTGCATAGCTAGCATTTGCCTATAAAAAGACTCCTCAACCTGTGAGAGAGCTTTTGTTCCAGTTTTAGGCTATCAATATTTGTAATTCCTTTTTAAGTTAATAAAATTTGATTTTCTGAATTTTGAGAAATCTTGTTCTTGTTTATTAAAAGTTGGTGTTAGAATAGCCTAATTCTGAGTTCCATTTTAATGTTTGAAGGTTTTTGAGGCAAGGTTTTAGTTGATAAAGCTTGGGTTTCAAAAATCAGAAAAGTGCTTGTTTATTTGATCTCACCTTATTGTTTGTTCATCTTAGCAGCATTGGAAGCTGGTACTTGTTTTGCTAGTACCTCAGCTCAAAAAATCCAAGGCCTGGATGTAGGTCTTGGAGGTTTGCACCTTCTCCCTTTTCAATTTTCTCTTTATTTTCTGAATTTTTGGTGAATTTGCATGATAGTTCTTGAATCTGTGTTTTGTGGTTGATTATTGTTCATCTGGCTTTGTTTGATGTTTATGAGGTGTTATTGACTTGATTTGTGGGTTGAATCTGGATAAGCCTTTGAAAATTTGTAAAATCAGATTATTAAGGGGTGTTTGGGTTAACTACATAAGCAGGTTTTGATGTTGGTTGAGTGGTTGTTTATTGTTGCTATCTGTTGGTACATGTGTATCTGATATACTTGGTCATATTGCTGCATATTTTGTGGTTTGAAACACCTAGATTCATAAAAAGGGTATAAAATCTTGTTTACTTGATAATTTTGGCTTAGGTTTAAGGGACACCTAGATCTAATCATAGACTAGGGCTAACAAGTGATTAAACCTAGTTAATATCACTAGGGAAAGAGATTTGAGTGCCTGAATTTGGATCCGTGGTCAATTAGATCAGCAAAGTAGGCTTGTGTTCTTGTAGTTCATATCAGTAACTGTATCTGCTTTGATATTCTTATTTACTTTGATTCAGTGTTTGATTTAAGTTTGTTTGTGCTTATTCATAGTTTATATAGCTTGTGTATGCATCCTGTTGAATTTGGTTGGCTTATTCATGCTATCTCTGCTTATTTGTGCATAACTGCTTATTTTTCATGTCTGAGCAATATCTGGTGACTGTTTGATCATTTCTGGCTTATTGTCTGAACCAAATTGTTATTTTCTTGTTGATATTGACTCCTTGTGATTCACTGATCACAAGGGTGCCCTTGTTTCCAATTGAATCCAACTAAATCTCTCTAAAAAGCTTGGTCAAATAGTCAAAGCAGTGGGAACCAGTTCCTACTGAAAGTTCCCCCTGCTAGTGTTAATTGGGTATCAGCTTATCAATAAGCTATAATAGCTTATTTTAACCAGCAACAACATGGATTTTGTAATAGGTGCTCATTATTTGACCCATTTGTTCATACTGGAGCATTTGGTGGGTTGCCTTATGGGTTTGACTAGAAAACCAACTTAATTGACTTTTTCATAAGTGCTTATTGGTTCATTCTGGCTTATTGGTGATGCTTATTGGATTTTTCTTGATTGATTTGGCTTATTGAGTTCATTTGTGACATTTTGCAAGTTGAATCAAGTTCTGAGGTGCCCTATATCTCAAACCCGACTATTTTGTCTTGTAGTGAAATATTACTTTGTTTATTTTTACAGATCTCTTAAGCATCCCAAAAAAAGGTTGTGTGTCAAATTAGAGCTTATGGCATTAGCTTATTGCTTTATGGGCTAAAAAGCCCAATAAGGATAAGTTGTTTGCTTAATAAGCTGTGGTAAGCTCACTTTCAGCTTTTGGGCCTTTAGAGTTTTGTGTTTAGAATTAAATTTTGAGTCAGATTGGTCTTTTCTAAGTTAATTGGGTTAGGTTTGACTTTTTGGGCTAAAAAGCCCATTTAAGTGGACTGTTTTTGGTTTTGGCCCATTTGAGGGCCCAATAGGGGTATTCTGGTCATTTCACTTTCATTTTCTGGTTATTTAGGTTAAAATAAACTAGTTTGCAAGTTTTTAGAATTTTTTATAATTTTTGGATTTTTAATATTATTTTAATATTATTTTATTATTATTTTTCAAATTTCACATTTTTCAATTTTTTACATTTTTCTTAGCTTAAATACATTAAAATAGGAAATTTGCAACTTTTAGAATAATTTTATCACTTTTAGATTAATTTTTATAATTATTTTAAGTTTTAATAGTTTTTAAATCATTTTAAATAGTTTTTCTTAGTTTAAAATTTTCTAAAAATAGTTTTTAATCTTTTAGGTTATTTTAGAGGTTTACCAATTGATAAATCTTTATTAGGGCTTTTTGATAATTTATTTGATTTTTAGGGCTTTAATTAGCATTTAAAAATTGAATATTTAATTATTTAAAAGGTTTGAAAAAGTTTTGATCATTGATAAACTCTTAGTTTATTTATTTTGATTTTTGGTGAATTTTTGGTAATTTTTAGAATTAATTTTTATTTTTGAGTTTGTTTTACGGTTTTACGTTTTGTCGTCATAGTATTAATTTCACGTCTTCGTCATCCTCTTTTCTCACCCCCTTCTCAAATCATTTACATCTTAGTCACACACATACACCTCCGTGGGAAATGAACTTTCACATCACAAGGGTCATTAACACTTGATTTTTCCTAAAATCATTTGTTCAATACTTACCGCTTTTACGCTCCTTTTCCTAAAGGTCGTATTTTACCACAATCACTCCCCTACACTTAGGACATTGTGCACTTTGTTTAAATCTTGTTAAGGAAGAGACAACTATAGTGATTTCAATGTCAACATATAAGATATGAAATATTGAATCACGACAGTTTAGGATAGAACCGGGAAGACAGGTACACAGGATCACGGGTCGTCAAATATCATTAAAAAAGTGCTCGTTGAAGCTTTAATCCCTGCACATCATAAGAAACAAGACAAGAAACAACTTTGTAGCTCCCCTACACTTATTATGAAAACGGGTAAAGGATAGATCAACAGGTTGCCTCCCGAGAAGCGCTTGTTTTTGTTAACCTAGTCACGAGCCTGACTCGACCCAGAACTAATTCAAGGGAAACGTGGCGAGGGATGGAATAATCTCGTGAGAGATGTCCTCACTAAAGTAAAACTTAACACGCTGGCCATTCACCTTAAAGTTTGGCCCATTTGGTTGCGATAACTCAATGGTGCCATAAGGGAAGACTTTGGCGACGGTGAATGGACCAGACCAACGGCTCTTAAGGTTGCCCGAAAATATTTTCAACCAAGAGTTAAAGAGTAAAACTTGATCACCTTATGTGAAACTCTCGGTTCTTAATCCTAGAATCTTGAATGAGCTTGGTTTTCTCCTTGTAGATCAATGAATTCTCATAAGCTTCATTCCTTAGTTCATTAAGTTCATTGAGTTGGATCTTCCTAAGATCACCGGCTTTGTTGATATCAAAATTAGCCCATTTCAAGGCCCAATAAGCCTTATGCTCCAACTCAATGGGGAGGTGGCATGCCTTTCCGTACACAAGACGATATGGAGTGCAACCAATAGGCGTCTTATATGCAGTACGGAAAGCCCACAAAGCATCATCTAACTTATCGGCCCATGAGGCAAGATGCTCTCCCACAGTACGCTCTAAGATTCTCTTAAGTCCATGGTTTGAAATCTCGGCTTGACCATTTGTTTGTGGATGATACGTGGTGGAAAGACTGTGATTGACATCATACTTAGCCATGACTCGAGCAAATTGATTATTGCAAAAATGAGTCCCGCGATCACTAATGATAGCACGAGGAACACCGAATCGAGCAAATAATTGTTTCAGAAAGTTCACAACCACCCTCGCATCGTTAGTAGGTAAAGCCTTTACTTCAACCCATTTTGATACGTAGTCAACGGCTACGAGGATGTACTTGTTCCCTTTAGATGATGGAAATGGCCCCATAAATTTGATGCCCCATACGTCAAAGATTTCACATTCTTGGATGAAATTTTGAGGCATCTCATCTTTATGTGTGATCTTGCCTTGTCGTTGGCAAGCATCACAATGCTTAACCATTTCGTGTGCATCACGATAAATGGTGGGCCAATAAAATCCAGAGTCGGAAACTTTCTTCGCGGTATAGTTAGGACCAAAGTGACCACCGGTGGGTCCTTTGTGGCAAGCTTCAAGGATTAGTAATGCTGCCGGCCCATCAACACACATACGAATGACAAGATCCGCACATTGCTTGAATAGGTAAGGGACGTCCCAATAATAGTGTTTAATGTCCTTGAATAACTTTTTCTTTTGTTGGGACGTTAACCCTTCCATAAGAACACCACCCGCTAAATAGTTTGCAATGTCCGTAAACCATGGGGTATCGTCAAGGTTGGAGTTAATAGACATTAAGGCCTCAATGGGAAAGATTCATTAATCTCTTGATTTGCAAGTTCCCCTTGATAAGGATCCTCGAGTCTACTAAGATGATTCGTGGCTAGGTTTTCCGCTCCTTTTTTATCACGAATTTCAATTTTGAATTCTTGAAGGAGTAAAACCCAACGAAGAAGTCTTGGTTTAGAATCTTGTTTCGTTAACAAGTACTTCAACGCGGAATGATTGGTGTACACAATGGTGGTTGAAAGGACATGATAGGGGCGGAATTTTTCAAAAGCATACACTACAGCTAAAAGCTCTTTTTCGGTAGTGGTATAATGCAATTTAGCCCCCGTCATTGTCTTGCTAGCGTAATGGATTGGTTGGAAATGTTTATTGATTCTTTGTCCTAAAACAGCTCCAATATCAAATTCGCTAGCATCACACATCAATTCAAAAGGTAACTCCCAATTAGGGGTAACTAAGACCGGTGCCTTAGTTAATTTATCCTTAAGAAGATTGAAAGATTCGAGACACTCTTTAGAAAAGATAAAAGGAGTATCTTTTTCCAAGAGGTGAGTCATCGGGCGAGCGATGTTATAAAAATATTGAATGAATCGACGATAGAAGCCCGCATGAATAAGAAAAATTCTTACACCCTTCACGGTTGAAGGAGGAGGTAATTTAGCAATCACATCGACTTTAGCACGGTCAACTTCAATACCGGTTTTGGAAATTTTATGACCGAGAACAATACCTTCTTTTACCATGAAATGGCATTTTTCCCAATTAAGAACGAGACGAGTGTCTTCACACCGTTTAAGCATACGTTCTAAATTGGTAAGGCAATATGAGAAAGAATCACCATAGACCGAGAAATCGTCCATAAAGACTTCCATAGTTTCTTCAACCATGTCATGGAATATAGCCATCATACACCTTTGGAAAGTCCCAGGATCATTGCATAAGCCGAAAGGCATTCATTTGTAAGCAAATGTTCCATAAGGACAAGTGAATGTGGTTTTCTCTTTGTCTTTTGGATCGATGGGAATTTGAAAATAACCGGAAAAACCGTCTAATAAGAAATAATAGTCATTACCCGCTAAAAGCTCGAGTATTTTATCCCTGAAAGGAAGAGAAAATGATCCTTACGATTGGCATCATTGAGCTTGCGATAGTCGATGTAAACTCTCCAACCCGTGACAAGCCGAGTAGGAATCAACTCGTTGTTTTCATTGGGAACAACGGTTATTTCGCCTTTATTAGGCACATAATGGACGGGACTAACCCATGGCGAATCTGAAATAGGGTAAATCAGTCCGGCATCTAGAAGTTTGATAACTTCTTTCTTGATGACGTCATGAATTTTTGGATTAACCCTTATTTGGCTTTGTATTGCGGGTTTAAAGTCATCTTCCATGAGAATTTTATGAGTACAAAAGTTAGGATCAATTCCGCGGATGTCGGAAATTTTCCAAGCAATTGCTTTCTTATGATATTTTAGCACATCGATAAGTCGAGATTTTTCATCCTCTTGTAAGTCCTTTGCAATGATGACGGGTAACTTCTTATTGTCTTCTAGGAAAACGTATTCAAGATGAGACGGTAAATCCTTAAACTCTAAATCCGGAGGATTGTCGATGGAAGGCTTAGTCAAATTCGGATCATCGTTTATGATTTCCATAGGAGAAGGTGGAGAAATATGGTCCTCATTGAGAAGTTTCTCAATGGTACGAATGTATTCATCCCAATCGGAGGGAGAATCGTCATATTTTAAGTCCACTTCCCCTAAACTTGCTTCAAATTCTTTCAATAGAAAATCACTTTCTCCAAATGGAGTTAATGAGGGAGCAATAGAGGCAACGGTCTCAACAATGGGTAGAGAAGAAAAACCACTTTTACAAGCATCTTTGAAATGTACTTCACAAGCCTCATCAAGTACGTCAATAAAATTAACGCTCTCGTGTTCATAAGGTTGCTTAGAAAGTTTACCCATGTTGAAGACGATTTTGTCGTCACCAACTTTAACACCCCCAAATTTACACGCAGCGGAATACATCTTTGGGTGCTAAACAATGATACAACAACACATAATTTATAAAGAACGACTCGAAAAGAGACGTTTTAGATTTATCGTTCCCAAAACATTCATCAGAGTAGCGTAGTCCCAAGTAATCGTTACCAAAAGATAAGTTAAAACAACATATTAATTTGTTTTAAAAATGGAACGATAAATAAATCAAAGAGTTTGAACAACATAGCAGTGCACAATTTCATTCTCGTGACCTCCAAGCTCCCACTTCTTGATTACCTGAAATACATGTGAGTAAAACAATCAGCAAAAATGCCGAGTGAATCTATAGGTTTAAGTAATCAATTTGAACACAAGCAAAGATTATAAGTTTGTGGCATGCTTATAAGCATCTAATAATAATTTGCATCAACAATGATAATTGTATATAGCATAAATTGCAATAAGCTCATGGAACCGAGCCCTTAGACACTCCCTTAAGACGTCTGATAAGACAGGAGATTTATTAATTGTCGTTACCCCCAGATTATTGGTACATTGCCGTATACCTGACTTCTCAATACAATATGTCCAAACAGTGTGGAGGTCGGGCCTAAGCTTCTGTGACAAGTCCACACAAACTGAACCGGGGCGGCTTCCCCCATAGATCTATTAATTGTACTAGCGGTTAACCCATCATAGGTTAATTAACGGTCCATAATTGAGGCTTTAACAATGGCAATCACTTAATGCAATTTAAAGGCAACCACGGGTCCATTCATAGAGGGACAAAGCATACCATAAAAATCTTGTGTTCTAAGTTTATAAAACATGTATTCCCCCTCGCGGGTTTTTAAAATCATATAATTGCGCAAACGAGGCTATAGACTCACCTTAGTACTTATAGTAGTTGAAGACAATCGCCGACGATAGTAGATGCCCGATAATCACGATAACCGCAACCTAGCAAATAAGGTGCGTACTTTAATAATAGACTCGAGAAATAAACGATACTTAATAAAATCAAACTCGAACTCATAACACCACAATACAATCAAGAGCAAACGATATAAATAACTTCATTATACTTTACTACTCATTTACTTTACCATTTTATACTTTTAACAAAATCCGCCGGTACATACTACATGTACTAGCTTATTTACCCCTTTTAAACTTGTCGACCGTTTATGAAACGACTCAAAAAGCTAACTTACTATATATAGAAAGTCCTCCTACAAGTTTATCAATTGAAATTACTTTTAAAGTCCTTTACTCGACTCATTTTCAAACCACAAAATCCGGACAGATTTACGTTAATTTTTCATACGACCGTTTTAACTTATTTAAACGACTCCGTTAACAAAACCGACACTCGGGTTTTAAAGTAAACTCAAACTAATAAATAAATACCTTATTATCAGTAGGTTACACATTTTAAAACATCCATTTAGAGTCCCCGGGATTCGATCCAAATATTGACAACAACTATATGTAGTGTCGATACTCGTCTCCCGGTACACGATCATTCAAAACATCATAACTTCGTGCTCGTTTTGAGTTAGAAGCTCTACCTTATATCAAATCGAAGCTAAGGAAATTATCTACAACCCTAGGCTATAAGTTTAGTCATTTTCAAAACATAAAAATTCGGATTTCTCAGTTTACTTACTGTTATAAAATGGGTACCAAAATCTTATATAAAATCAACTTTTTGACCAAAACTAACCATAGAAATGGTCATTCCTATACTCTAATATCATCATACATCCATCATAACATCAAAATCATAACAAAAATAAAAATCTTTAGATCAAAATATAATTTTTAACAAGATTTCTAGCAAGAACCACCATGGATCATGCTAAAAACACCATGCATGACCTTGGCTTCCACCTACCAACATCATAAAAATAAAAAGTGCTTGCATGTGTAAAATTTTTATACCTTTGTGATCCTTGATCAAAAATAAAGATGGGTCTATGCTTGGTTTAGCTAGATTCAACCTAAATCTTGAGATAATTGGAAAAATGTGTGGATTTGGTGTGGGTGTTGGGTATTTCGGCAAAATGGGGAAGAAAGGAGAGAGAGAAAAATTTTTGGAAGTAAAATAATGTGTGTGTGTGTGTGTGTGTTTTATTTATTTAAATTTTATTGTTAGTGGGGAAGGACCAAATGGCAATTTGGCAAGAGTTTGGTTAAAATTTGTAAATAGCTAGTTTAAAAGGTGGGAAATTGTCACTAGTCAATTTTTGAAAATATTTACGGGGCTCGGGTTTCGTAAAAATACTAAAAAGTTTAAACGCACACAAAAAAATAAAAATATAATGACTCGATACGTAATTAAAACGATATCGTCGAAAATATTAAATATCGAAACGATCGATAATGAAATATAAAATTATGGGCATCCGTCGGTATCGCGATCACTAGTATTCCTCGTTACTCGTCAAAATATTAAAATATAATATTTAATATCGGTTTCAACTTAAACCGTTATACATAATAATATTTAACGTTATAAAATACTTCAAAATAATTGAAAAATATAATTAAATTATGACCTTATTTTTACGGGTTTTACATCCTCACCACCTTAAGGGAGCGACGTCCCGGCGCTCAACTCTTCCCATACTCGAGTTGTTCACTACCCGGAAGGATGAGGGCATTCTTTATAAAGAAGTCTTCACGTTCCCACGTGAATCTCGATCCACGATCTCCACTGGTTCTTTTACAAAACGCTACTTGTCGTCAAGTTGTATCTCACCAAAAAAAAATAATAAATAAATCCTTATCGACCAGTCACCCGTCAAGCTCGACACATGAAAATTTTATAAATCACACGAAGCTCATTCGATAACAAGAATAGATGACAGGATTTTCGGATAAATCCATTTAAAATAATGTTGCAAGTTAAAGGATATCCATCGGTCGGATAGCCATGGACACACATCAAAAGAACTAACAAGAAAAACATTTTCGTCGTCGGAGGGTGCTCATACTTGGGACCCTACTCAAAAGATAATACAAAGACACCATCTCACTTTCGCCAACGCGCATTAAAGTCTCTATAAACATCGTCGTTGAAAGTCAAAAAGACATTACATAATATGTGCTCTACATGATCGGACGTCATCGGATGATGCCGCCTCAAGTTCTCACAACTTACGATCATTAGACTAGATCACATACCATATAAGTACATAAAAGAAAAGGTCGAACATAAACATTGATTACCATCGTTAATCATTCGAGAAAACCTTGAACGAACCCTTGATAATAACTACTTGATCTCAAGAGTCTTTCCACTTGCGATGTCGGCTTCAACATACTCCTCGAGGTCGTAACGAATTTATTAACTCCATTCATGAAGAGATTCGGTCCTCAATCATTCCACAAGTACACACATAAATCCTGGTGACACTTATCGTTTCTTCTTATAACTGCTTCCCGAGATTCACTTTAAACTCAGAATAAAATGGTGATCTTCAATAAGAGGAATAGAACGAGATAAAAATGAATTAAATAAACACATAAACGGACAAGACGTGGTAAAATGATTTAAGGTTGACGCTCGACGAGGGATCTCGACTCACGTAACCGTAAAACATAATAATTTGCAACACTAGAAAAATGAGAGCGAAGAATGAATTAAATATTAACATTAAAATAAAGTTTGTCACAATTATCCGTCCCGGATTTGGTATTACCTTAAAACTTAATTGAGGTACTTTCATGATAAAGATGATATATTAAAAATAGAAGTTAAATAGCTTCATAATTTATTTTGGTTGTCTTAAGAAACTTTGAAACAATAACATGAATTTATTAATTAAATTCGTATTGATGGTTACAATTAGAAAATGTAATTTCCAAATTAAATCATTGTTAGGAATATAAATTAAACTGGCAATTTCATTACATTAAAAGTAAAGTATGATAAGTCAATTAGTTTAATAGATAGAACATGCTTTCATTTTTAAACATTAGTTTTAGTTATACAAAATATGATGTGTAAATTTGACCTTTTTCTTATGATAGTTATTTCATTAATTGAAAATCATTAGAAAAAAAATGTATAAAAGTTCCATAAAATTTTATAATACGTTGTAGAAATACATAAAGGTGTTTATTATTTCAAAAGAAATATGGGATATATTCGGGTTTCGAAATGTGACAAGATAACAAACGAATACGAATGGAAATAATAGTCAACAATTAGTACGAAATGAACGGTACAAAACAGAACGAAGCAAATGTCGTATGAATTCTTAAAGAGAATAATAAAATAAAGGCGTCGATGGTCAGACGATAAGAAATAATAGGTTAAACAAGTTGTCAATTTTTGTTAGTGCGGTCGATGGTTCACCAATATCAGCTCGTTAACTTAGCGGTGGTCGTTACACGATCGGAAATAAGATCTATACAAAAATTTTAATCAAAGAAAATTCATAATAATCACTTGTAATTAAAAACAAATCAAATGAACGATGTTAGTTTTTAAAGAGAGAAGTCAAAGCACGGTTCACAAAAGTAGATTTCGAGACGAACGAGAGTGACGGACGTCATCCCGGATATACGGAAATCACTCTAATGATAATTCATTATTCACGTGCGGAGACATTCCAAAGATCTATAAAATCGCATAAAGAACATTGGACGAGAAGGAAGGATAAAACATCGAGACTTTCAAGTCATTTATCAACAGTCAGTAATTAGACGAACGGTCAAAGAAATCAGTTACAAGACAAACTGAAGTAACAAGTGGGAAAACAATCATCGAGTAAAAACGTACTTATAATCACGTAATTCGTTTAACAAAAGGTAAGAAAACATATGCGGATGCATAGACATTGTGCTACTTGCATAAAATATAAAGGTTTTCAAAACTTCTTTTCACTTTATTTCATTTTATTTATCTTTATCATAAATCCAAGTAAAAAGTTCATTATTATCAAGATTTTTTTATGGTGACTACTATTCAGCCTAGCATGGCTCCTTCTAAATTAGACATAGGTGATCAGGCCATGTATAATTTAGGAATAGCAATGCAGTGCTCAGTTTCGTTGAAAAGTATTACGTTTCTTATGTTTATATATAAACCATGCCATTTGTAAAATGGAATTTAAAAATAGTTTATAAATTTAAAGGATACAAGTAATTTGCGAGATACTCAATAAGCAACTTTTAATGTTACGAAAGGTATTTTATAAGACCAAAGTAAAAACAATTGGTGAAAATAATCGTAAAACAATATCATATTTATTTATAAGGTGACATCAAGATGACAACGTATAAAGTAGCCAAAGTTTTGCAAAAAGTAGTAAATAGTATCTAATAGGAAAACTAATGAAATGGTCAAGAGTTAATATGGTTTCAAAATGTTATATGGTTAAGACGGAATCGTCATGAGACACGTGATAGAAATATCGACGAAGAATGTGAAGGCAAAACTTCAAAACTCAAACCAAGTCAGTGATAGGTTAGAAGAAAAATAAAAATAAAATAAAATAGAATGACAAGTGAGTCATGTATATAAAACGAATAAATCAATCCATATGTGTATACTACTCGACACAGACATGCTTTTAAGAAAATATATTATTCATTTTCAAATTACACCATTAATCCGGTAATTGCTAATCCTGTAAAGTTTCTATATTTAGAAAGTTTATATATTAGGCGGGTTTCCGATTTTTGGAAATTTTCGAAATCTAAGTCGTTAATATTGACTCATAAAAATGTTAACCTTTTTGACAAGATTATTTATTCACAATTTTTATTCAAAAGCTCCATTTTATACATTCATGATATAGTACACATGATTCGGACCCAAAAATTTTAGTTTTAAGTCTAATGTTTATAAGAACATTTTATAGACAACCTTAAGTCTCATTAAAAATTTCTGCATAAAATGCATTTTCTGACACATCTGAAAGTTCAATCAAACTTTATTAATATTTTAAATCATAACGCAATTTCTATTCTACGTCATCTAATATGTTTTACCAACACTTTTTAATGGCCCAAAAATTTACATACACACATGTATGGATCACATTGTAATAAAATATGATTTATATAAATGAGCATATAAAGAAAATATGGCATAAAAATGCAAGAATACCAACAAGAAAGTAGAAAGTTAAAACGGTTCATGACGTTCATAATTTAAGTTTCAAGATGCAATGTAGGCAAATCTCCTTGATGCCACGATTGTCAAAAACACAAAACATAACAAGAAAAGAGTGGAACATTAACATGCTACACTCCGGGAGCGAGAAGGTTAATGAAAAACAAATGATACAATTTTATATAACTAAAATCGTATCCCAATCTAGCGCCATAATCTAGACGATGATTTATAAAATAACGATGACGTTACCGAGATATAAGTGAAAAATACACTTCGGAGTCGATACATATAAATGTCAACGAATTAAATCTTCGCATGTCGTGTAAAACGATAATAAAAATCAACAAAATATTATGAAAAACCATGATATTATTCAACACGATTATAGGAAATGTTTCAAAGTGTGTGACTCACACGATGGCGTTTAGTCTATTCCAAGGACACATTGAGTTACACAATGGTTTAGAGATTACGTTAAAAGACGTCCAAGCACAAATAGCCGGAAGACGATTTGAATATCTATATAGATATCTCAAAGGTTTAAACAATAAAAGTAACGCGCGCAGATGGAGGTATGTAAGGTCATAATATAAAATTTGCAATAAAAGCAATTTTAAATACTTCAAAAATTAAATACAGAAAGATCTTGAAAATTCAATGTATTTATTTAAGTTAATCATTAATAAATGATAAACTTTTATCGAAAAGTTTAACGACATAAATATATATCGATAAAGGGATCCTAGATATAAATATATATATCCATAAAGGGATCATAGTATTTATTTATAAATACTTAGCAATAAGGAATACATAATAATGTATACTAAAGTTGTAATCTCAGAAGTAGCTTAAACCTGAAGTCACGCGAAGTTATGTGCACCGACTCTTTGAAGAATAAAAACTGACAGTTATAGTTTAGGTTTTTAAAATAAAGACCTAGTTCTCTATAACTCATGGCTCTGGTACCAATCTTTAACACCCCCAAATTTACACGCAGCGGAATACATCTTTGGGTGCTAAACAATGATACAACAACACATAATTTATAAAGAACGACTCGAAAAGAGACGTTTTAGATTTATCGTTCCCAAAACATTCATCAGAGTAGCGTAGTCCCAAGTAATCGTTACCAAAAGATAAGTTAAAACAACATATTAATTTGTTTTAAAAATGGAACGATAAATAAATCAAAGAGTTTGAACAACATAGCAGTGCACAATTTCATTCTCGTGACCTCCAAGCTCCCACTTCTTGATTACCTGAAATACATGTGAGTAAAACAATCAGCAAAAATGCCGAGTGAATCTATAGGTTTAAGTAATCAATTTGAACACAAGCAAAGATTATAAGTTTGTGGCATGCTTATAATCATCTAATAATAATTTGCATCAACAATGATAATTGTATATAGCATAAATTGCAATAAGCTCATGGAACCGAGCCCTTAGACACTCCCTTAAGACGTCTGATAAGACAGGAGATTTATTAATTGTCGTTACCCCCAGATTATTGGTACATTGCCGTATACCTGACTTCTCAATACAATATGTCCAAACAGTGTGGAGGTCGGGCCTAAGCTTCTGTGACAAGTCCACACAAACTGAACCGGGGCGGCTTCCCCCATAGATCTATTAATTGTACTAGCGGTTAACCCATCATAGGTTAATTAACGGTCCATAATTGAGGCTTTAACAATGGCAATCACTTAATGCAATTTAAAGGCAACCACGGGTCCATTCATAGAGGGACAAAGCATACCATAAAAATCTTGTGTTCTAAGTTTATAAAACATGTATTCCCCCTCGCGGGTTTTTAAAATCATATAATTGCGCAAACGAGGCTATAGACTCACCTTAGTACTTATAGTAGTTGAAGACAATCGCCGACGATAGTAGATGCCCGATAATCACGATAACCGCAACCTAGCAAATAAGGTGCGTACTTTAATAATAGACTCGAGAAATAAACGATACTTAATAAAATCAAACTCGAACTCATAACACCACAATACAATCAAGAGCAAACGATATAAATAACTTCATTATACTTTACTACTCATTTACTTTACCATTTTATACTTTTAACAAAATCCGCCGGTACATACTACATGTACTAGCTTATTTACCCCTTTTAAACTTGTCGACCGTTTATGAAACGACTCAAAAAGCTAACTTACTATATATAGAAAGTCCTCCTACAAGTTTATCAATTGAAATTACTTTTAAAGTCCTTTACTCGACTCATTTTCAAACCACAAAATCCGGACAGATTTACGTTAATTTTTCATACGACCGTTTTAACTTATTTAAACGACTCCGTTAACAAAACCGACCCTCGGGTTTTAAAGTAAACTCAAACTAATAAATAAATACCTTATTATCAGTAGGTTACACATTTTAAAACATCCATTTAGAGTCCCCGGGATTCGATCCAAATATTGACAACAACTATATGTAGTGTCGATACTCGTCTCCCGGTACACGATCATTCAAAACATCATAACTTCGCGCTCGTTTTGAGTTAGAAGCTCTACCTTATATCAAATCGAAGCTAAGGAAATTATCTACAACCCTAGGCTATAAGTTTAGTCATTTTCAAAACATAAAAATTCGGATTTCTCAGTTTACTTACTGTTATAAAATGGGTACCAAAATCTTATATAAAATCAACTTTTTGACCAAAACTAACCATAGAAATGGTCATTCCTATACTCTAATATCATCATACATCCATCATAACATCAAAATCATAACAAAAATAAAAATCTTTAGATCAAAATATAATTTTTAACAAGATTTCTAGCAAGAACCACCATGGATCATGCTAAAAACACCATGCATGACCTTGGCTTCCACCTACCAACATCATAAAAATAAAAAGTGCTTGCATGTGTAAAATTTTTATACCTTTGTGATCCTTGATCAAAAATAAAGATGGGTCTATGCTTGGTTTAGCTAGATTCAACCTAAATCTTGAGATAATTGGAAAAATGTGTGGATTTGGTGTGGGTGTTGGGTTTTTCGGCAAAATGGGGAAGAAAGGAGAGAGAAAAATTTTTGGAAGTAAAATAATGTGTGTGTGTGTGTGTGTGTTTTATTTATTTAAATTTTATTGTTAGTGGGGAAGGACCAAATGGCAATTTGGCAAGAGTTTGGTTAAAATTTGTAAATAGCTAGTTTAAAAGGTGGGAAATTGTCACTAGTCAATTTTTGAAAATATTTACGGGGCTCGGGTTTCGTAAAAATACTAAAAAGTTTAAACGCACACAAAAAAATAAAAATATAATGACTCGATACGTAATTAAAACGATATCGTCGAAAATATTAAATATCGAAACGATCGATAATGAAATATAAAATTATGGGCATCCGTCGGTATCGCGATCACTAGTATTCCTCGTTACTCGTCAAAATATTAAAATATAATATTTAATATCGGTTTCAACTTAAACCGTTATACATAATAATATTTAACGTTATAAAATACTTCAAAATAATTGAAAAATATAATTAAATTATGACCTTATTTTTACGGGTTTTACACCAACTCTCATGATTAATTCGCCCGCGGCTACATCAATGAGAGTGCGACCGGTCCTCAAGAATGGACATCCAACGATTAATGGAACACGGGGATCCATTTCGTAGTCAACGACAACAAAATCCGTCCGAAAGGTGAATTTGTCGACACCGACGAAGACATCTTCGGCTATCCCCACCGGATAAGAAACCGTACGGTTAGCTAACTCCAATGTCATTCGTGTGGGGACTATCTCGGGTAGAGATAATTGTTTCCAAACACTTAATGGCATTAAGTTGATACTAGCACCTAGATCGGCTAGGGCCATACAATTCTCTACCCCGGGAAAGTTGCAAGGAATGAGAAAGCGATCTGGATCACCAAGTTTGGTTGGTAATTTCCTTAAGAGAACCGCAGAGCAATTCTCATTAAGTTGGGTCTGAGCAATATCAAGGAGTTTTTCCTTATCACTGAGAAGATCTTTAAACATTTTAGCATATTTAGGTATGTGAGCGAGAGCCACGACAAAGGAGATGTTGAAATTCAATTGTTTAAACATTTTAAGAAAGTTCGAAACTTGAATATCATCCTTGTTCTTCAACTTCTCTTTCCTCAACCTTGAAGGATAAGGTATATCGGGTTGAGATGAAGGCATTGGAATGGAATTCTCACTCACATCCTTTGGTGGTAGAGGGGTGGAAGTAGAAGGTGGAGGAATTGGTGAAGGGGGCTCGTTATCCTTTGTCACAATCACCGGAGTAGGTTTAGGAATCTCGGGTTCCTTATAACCTTTTCCACTTCGGGTGGTGATTGCTTTCATCTCCCCTCTTGGATTAGCAACGGTGTTACTCGGAAGAGAACCCGAACCAGAGGTTTGATTACTTGGGAAGAAACTAGCCATCATATCCCTTAAGTCATTCGTTTGAATGCTTAAAGAGTTTCGCATGTCATTCCTAAGCTCGGCTTGAAGATCATTCCCTTGTTTCGCCATGCCACCTTTCAAGTTGATAATTTGGCTCTGAAGATTCTTCACCAGCGCGTCATTAGTCCTCATGTACGTTTGAACCTCTTGATTGAATGACGTGGGTTGGTTGGAATGGGGAACTTGGTAAGAGGGTGCTTGATAAGTGGGTTGTTGGTAAACTTGATTATTTCCTTGAGGTGGATATGGATTTCTTTGGGTTTGATATTGATTAGGAGCTCGAGGTTGGTTTTGATTGTTGCGATTGAAGTTGTTTTGGTTTTGAGGAGGAAAACCGGGTCGTGAAAGGAAGTTGTTTGAACGATAACTTAGAAAATTGCGGTCACCTTGAGGACGAGCTTGATAGCCTCCCGTGGAAAAGTTACCGTTAGCCGCATACACGTTTTCCGGATTGTCATGAGTAGAAGGAAAATCGGTGTATGAATGAGAACCCCCGCAAATCTCACAAGAAGGTGTGACAACTTTAACTTGTTGAAATTGGTTCGTAGCCATGGTTAAGAAACTTTTGTTCATCTCGGCTATTTGGCGGGTAAGTTCGGTTATCTCCGGGTTTGATGAAGTAGAAGAAACATTGGCCCTCGGGTTATTTCTTGACGATGCGGATGAATCCCAATTTTTGTGATGAGTGGTCATGTTCTCTATAAGCTCTCTACACTCCTCAGGTCTTCTCTTCATGAATGTACCACCGACGGCAGCATTAATCGTATCACGATCACGAGAAGTTAAACCATTGTAGAAAGTATCAATTAAAGTGACGAGAGCATATTATGATTAGGACAACGATCGATCAAGACGTTATAACGTTCCCAAGCATCGAAAAGCGACTCATCAGGTTCTTGAGTGAAACCAATGATTTGATTGCGAAGACTAGTGACCATGGATGGTGGAAAGTAGCGCGACAAAATTTTTTGAGTCATTTCGTCCCATGTATGAATTGAGTTTTTGGGAAGACGATCAAACCATTTCTCGGCATGGTGGGATAAAGTGTGTGGAAAAAGATGAAGGCGAAGAAAATCCATGGAAACACCGGGAAATTTCATGCTTTGAGTGACGGTTATGAATTTATCGAGGTGTTTGTTGGCATCATCATCCGGTAATCCGCGAAATGGACAAGCGTTTTGAACTTGTTGGATCATGTGATGCTTCAACGAAAATTCGAGAGCCGTGATTTGCATCGCCGCAATCGGTCCTCCACGTCCGTTCATAGTTGGTTGACAAAGCTCCTCCATCGTACGAAGGTCGGTTGAGGGACATGGTTGTTATTGTTGTTATTATTCAAATTGGGGTGAGGTGGGTTGTTATTATTATGCACACCGGCCATATCTAAGTCTCTACGAGTCTCGGGCTCAGAATAAGACGAAGATCGAGTACGCATACAATAAATTGAAATACAATATTTTTGGTTTTTATCTATTTTTTTATTGTTTTTGGATTTTTGAAAATTTTATATTTTTAAAGATTTCTTTTGAAATTTTTTGCTTGAAAATAACGTTCCCAAAAGAATGGATCCAAAAATCCAATTTTTCTCACTAAAAACTGTTAATCTTTACGAAAAGAGCCGACAGCGGCGCCATTTGAATTATAGCTTTTGTGTGTGTGTGTTGTTCGTACTCGATTCAATTCGAATTGATCACGGTTTAAGGTAGAACTATCGTATTTGGTCACTAAAAAGGAGAGCTTTTGATTATCTATTTTAAATTAAATGACAAGTTAACAAAACTAAGATTAAATGAAATAACAAGGTAATAGGAGTAATTAAAAACTAAATTAAAAGTAGTTTTGAAAAATAAAATGAGAAAAGACAATTTAAAATTAAACTCGACAAAAAGTTAAAACTCGAATAAAAGTAAATTTGAAGACTTTTAAAATTAAGCTAAAACAAAACAAATTTTAATATGACTCTAAATAAATTTGGCGGGAAAGATCAAATTTGAACTTAAAATAAAAAACAAGAAATAAAAATCAAAGCTTGTGAGTGGATCGAACACACGATCGCACAAAGATCGCAGTCACGATCATAAGATTGGATCGTGACCTGGATCGCAACAATGGATCGCACTTAATGCGATCGAGACCAGTGATCGCAACACACGTGATCGCACTCAATGCGATCGTAGTCCACGATCGAATCACTGGATCGCAACACAAATCGTGACGAACAATCGTAACCAACAATCCTAACCACGATCGCACTATGGGATCGCAGCCAGTGATCGTACCCACGGATCGCAACACGGATCGCAGCCACAAATCGCAACAATGTGATCGTGACCTGGATCGTGATGGACGATCGTAGTATGATCTTAGTCTTTGATCGCAGTAATGGATCGCAAGTAGAAACCCTTAGGTTTATGCGATCACACTTACTCGATCGGAACAAGTAAAAACCTTTAAGAAAGTTACGATGGTACACAAAAGGCAAATAAGCACTTTCTCAAATAAGCATTTACCCGAACTTAACCAAGTCTAAATAAGCACGAATTTAAAAACATTTAAAACACTAAATAAGAAAGATTTTATAAAACAAACTTTAAAAAGATTAAACTTTTGAAAACACTTAAAAAGAAATTAGCTAAACAAGAAATAAGCTATAAGCCGCATTAATCTAAAATCTTGAATCGTTCAAAAATATTTATGAGAACAAAAAGATAAACTTTTTAATCAAACAAGCATTAAGATTAAACAAGATGCATACTTAATACGAATCAAGATCAAAATCAAAGACAAGAAAGGTAGAATAAGATAGATGATAAAAAGCTTGAACTTGAACTTGTAGATTAAGGATTCCAAATACAAGACTAAATGAAAAGCTTAAAACTTGAAAGAAAAATGAAAGAAATCTAGACAGAGAAAGTAGAATCACCTACTTCTCTATTAAGATATGAAAAACTAAGAAAAATAAATGACTAACTAAAAAACTAACACCCTCCTAATGAAGCATTAGGAGGGTATTTATAGGAGAAGGGAGTTGGTAGGATGCTTCCTTCTTTCTTCCTTTTGTCTTCTCAGCTTTTTAAATGACTCGTCCTTCTCGACTTTGTCTCGGGATTAGTCGAATGATAATATGAACTCGTCTTCTAATTTCTTCATTTAGTTGACTTGGTTCTTCGACTTTGTCCAACTTCCGTCTTTAGACTTTTTCTTCGATAAATCTTTAGAATAGGCCTTTGACTTCCGTTCTTCTTGCATTTTTGATCTTTTGACTTCGTCTTTTATATTTTTCTTCGATAAAAGCCCGTGAAAGCCCGTGTTTTCTTCCTTTTTCATATTTTTGTCCTAAAACACAATAAAAACACAAACCACGCATAATTCCGACTTTTACGACATAAAATATACGTTGTGGTCTTGTTTTTATTATAATTAAGTGGTAAAAGGATAAGTGTTTTCACACTTATTACTTGTCCTCTTTGCAACTCTTTTGCCGTGACTATATGCAATGTCTTTTTTTCATGTGAGTTTTCACGTTAGCTTTTGCACAGATTTTGTAGGTGGTGGGATCTTGAGTATCCCTTGGTCAATTCCTTTGATAACTGGCTCTCTTGGATGTCTAATCTTCGTTTATCGAAAATCAAGAAAGACATATTTGAAGGTGTTTGTTATGTCTATTGGTGGCTTATCTGGATATTTAGAAACCAACTTCTTTTTGATGTTTCTCAGCAAAGAAGGGACTACATTTTTTATGACATCGTTCAGTTTTCTTTTCTTTGGATTGCCAATCGCTGTAAATCCAAGATTGGTAGGATCATTTGGCTTATAAACCTAATTTGATTTTTTTGTGATTTCGTAGCTTCTTGCTAATTTTCTGAATGATAATCTGTCGTTCAAAAAAAGTTATGTGCTTAATTACAGGGTACCGTTGCAGCAATGTGATATTTCCTTCTTTCGCCACCAAGTCTCATTCATCTGTTGATATAGTTTCAAGAGAAATCTTAGCAATTAAAAATGAACATGTTGACATGTAACACTTACCATAATATCATATATTATTAATTATATGTCATCAGAAATTTTCGTCGTTATCCGGAAATACTCACTTAGTATTTATTCAACGTATTTATAATGTGAACCACATGCGTGTGTTATGAAATTTACAAAACATTAAATCGCCACATTTTTAACATGATCATATATTTAAGTAAAACTTTAATATAAATTTAATTTTTATATAAATTTTGTACGTGCATGATATATATATGATCATATATTTAAGTAAAACATATACGATTATCTACCGATTTAACCAAATCGGTGGCTCAACGAATATTATACTTAAAATCGGCTTCTAATTACTCGGTCAGCTTGCAGTTTAACCGATTCTACTTGTCAGGTCAAACTGGATTTTAAAAACCACTAAATTATACATGAAAAATCATCATGGCATTGCTACGATGTAATTTCTTTACTTTAAACAAACAAATAAGTTTTCAAATAATGGCCACCAAACCCCACAATCCAGTATTCCTAATAAGATAGAACACAACATTTTCATTATTACTGTAAAAAGTTGTATAAAAAGGCATAATAAATCTATTTTGTCCATAACTATAAGTAGATTAAAATTAAAGAAAGCCAATGAGATTTGTTTGAAGTAGACAATATGTCCCTTTAACATCTTGGACTTATTGATTACGATTATCAATCTCAACCATCAAACCTTGTTACTTGTTTCTTTTGGCAATCTCGGTCTATACAATTGAATGACTAATAGAGGAAAACTTAATTTGAATGGTAAAAAATCAAACACATTAAATTGTTGGAATGAGACACAACAACAGATATGTCACCTTTATGCATTTTTTACGCGTAATTTGCCCATACTTATAAATGTGCATGCCAAGGTGTTTACGTTTTTAACACGCAGATATTTAATAATAGTTGCACCATAATTGTATGAAAAATTTACATGATTATATTTAATTGATATGAAAAATGTACATGATTAATTGATGACAAGTGTGTACAAGCACATGCTCATCAGATTGCGAAGCCAACCTTTAAGTTGAGTGATCTTTATCGATCATTAAGATTTGTAGTCAGACAACTTGCATAGGCACACAATTTGCCATACTATGAACTTAAAAATTATTACTGTATTTTGTACCCAATATCTTTATCTATATCTATAGTAGGGAATGTAATTTAACATATGCGTTCTACTTGTTAAACATTTTGAATTATTTACTGTTAAGAATTCAGTTTTTTTATGTGATAGTGTCTTTTAATCTTATGTTACTGTATTTATTATCTGTATATGTATATTTAATATACATTAGTAGACTAAAACTTATAATCATTAAGATTGAAAAGCATGCGCTATATTTGTCTTCAGCTTACGCTAACAACAGTATATATATTTTGAATTTAAGACGGGTTCGTTGTTTTTTTTTTTTAGATTATTGATTTTATCAATAATCTTAGCTAACAATAGAAGAGGTTATTTCAAGCACATCAACTCTCAAGTTTTGAGTTTGTAATATTCTCATCATGTTGGTTGATTTGGAATGCAAGAAACAAAAAGATCTTTGCAGCTAAAAGGTGTTTGGTAGATGCTATATTCATCAAAATATAACATGTTTGTTTTTGTTGGTCAAGTAATATAGAAGTAAAAAGTGAAAATCATTTAAAAATTTAGTAAACTTATCACTTTTTATGGTTGTGTGTACTAAACTATTTTTTTTCTCATTGTGTGTATTAAACTTTCAAATTTATATCATTTTATGTATTTTACGACCATTTTACCCCTATTTGTTTTAAATTTTGAAGGGCAAAATGGTCATTTTACAAAGCAAAATCGTCTCAAAATACACGCAATGATCGAAATTAAAAAGTTTAATACACACAATGAGAAAAAAAAATAGTTTAGTACACACAACAATAAAAAGTGGTAAGTTTACTACATTTTTAAATGATTTTCCCAAATAAAAAAAGCTCTTTTGATAGCGTTTATGGCTTTCCCATCCAATAAACGCATGTTATGTTTCTAGTAATTGAACTAAATTTTTTGTAAATCCTGGCCTTCTACTTTCTTGTTAGATTGTAGCATTTTTTTTTTGTTCAATAAAATTAGTCGTTTAAAAAAAACAATATATATTTGGATTAGGGCGACTTTCGTTCCCAGAAATAATTTAATTACTAAGAAATAAGAAATCATGCATAATAGACAAATGTGACAAACTTGTTTTGAGGTCCATAATATACTTTCATATATTTTATTTGATTACTTAGTATAGATACTAACTCGTATAGATACATACTAGAAAGATATTAAAACTTGCAATGATTTCATAATACCATCATTATACATACCGAACAAATACAGACACTTTTAAAAAAATTATAATACAGTATAAAAACAATAAGTAGTATATGTGTGTATATGTTTGATTTACATATTTATACTTATTCGTTCAGTGAATGTTAACCCAGATACCCTCACTAGGGATTTCTTGATGTACAACAAATAGCATATAATACCCGGCTGGTGCAACGTTGCCGGACGGCGGTGCCACCGTGTTAACTTCATATGTCGATTTCCCAACATTTTTAGCAGTGTTACCGCCATCAAGAACCAACAACCTTTGGTTCATTGAAAATGCGTGTGTAGTAAACGACGGTGACACCATTGTCACCGAGATTAGGTTTAAATTCACCTTGCTTTGAACCGTAAACCGAACAGCTATATTTTTACCATAGCGGATACTAGTCTGAGTTGCAGGTGAAATTATTTTGGGGCGCGACCCAGCAAATATTGGGCCGAGATATGATGGTGAAAATGATTCCAAACTTAATTCAGTAGGAAAAAGTACGTTTGTGAAATTGTAATATATATGAGGGTTACTTCCACCAACCAAAACTCTCCCATCGCGTACCAAAATTGCAGTCGAGTGGTACATTCGGGGTATTGTGCTTGGATTTTGCACCTCAAAACGAGAATTTACCGGTTTATTAGGATGATAAATGACTGGATGCAAAACCGGATTTCTTCCTAACTCCCACCCGGCTGTCCCACTAGACGCACCATTAATCATCAAAACGTCACCATTAGGTAACAATATCATATCACCCATGACGCGGTTTAAAGGCATGGTTTCCATGAACCATTTAGGAGCAGGGTCGGATATCCTAATCCGACCACAACTATCCAAAGCCCCTTCGAATTTCCCATTTAGAGCATTTACATATCCCGCCTTAGGTGCACCCCCACAAATCATAACTTCAACTACTGCTACATTCCCTTTCACAATCTTCAATGGAAGTAGTACCGCAGACCCGCTACTAGGGTAATTCCTAGGCTCACCACCAACAATCTCTGGGAACGTTTTCACAACACGATTTTTCATGTAGTCCAATAAGATAGCACGGTTATTTGCGAAAATAAACAAATAACCATCGGTATGAAGGAACACAAATGGGTATAAGTTGTTCTCGATATTACTAGGATCATTTGTTTGGGTTAGAAAGGGCAAATTATTAGCTACATCCGAGTTTCCACTTTTGGGGTAAAACTCGTAGTTAAATGTCCTACGTCCCCCAATCACAATCTGCCTTCCATCGGGTAATATATGATTAGTAGCATACCATCTTCGGTTAATTAGCCCCATTTGTATCTCTTTCCAATCACAAATTCCATTACAAAAAGTATCATAAACCCTAACAACATGATCACCATCATTAAAGCCTCCAGTTTGAACAAGGCTTCCATTTGGCATTAGTGCACCCGAAGAGCACCAAACGTCGGTTAAGACCATAAGTGGACGAATTTTATTAGCTAGGACATCATATTCTACTGAATGAGCAGTGCAATCTTTTTTCAAAACAGTGTCGTGTGGATCCTCACGACATTTTCCATCGGGTAAAGAAATATTGGACTCACCAAAATCAGTTCGGTCAAATATGATTACACGGTCAGTTGTGAGGAGTTGCATGTGCATGGCGGAGACACCAATGGATTTTTGTAAAAGTAACCAGCTGCCGCCAGAGACGACAGCGGCTCTGGCGGCACTAGTGCTCAAGAAGAGGTATAAAATAACGGATGTAACGATAATGAATGAACCTAAATGTGAATGCGAAGGTGAAGGTGAAGTTGCCATTGGCGTATATTGGGACAAAATTTGTAGCTGTTCTAAGGTTTGTCGTTATGGTATGTGAATTATGTGATATATATCAAAAGAACATGTTACATGGCAATATATAGTGTTGTTATATGAAAGGATGAATAGGAATAAGTCCCCCATAACAGTGTTATACGTCTCGTGACTTATTCCTAACGTAATATCAAGTACTATGAACGACAGAGACGTATTGAAATTTATTTTGTATACTGTAAACTTTATTGTTACAGAATTGGGATCCTTTATTTATGTTCGTATATGGTATATGTTAGATTCACGGTCAGAAATACACCGGTCCCAAAATCAGCCTTCTGTTTTTAATTTCCATTCTGTTAAATATTGAAGAATCCATTATGTTGTTCAAAGTTCAAGCGGAAGAAGACAAACTTACGATGATTTTATTTACACAAAGTTGTTGAGAACTGCAATCATTGATCGGTATTAACGTTTCCAAAAGGTCGGGAACCACAGTTTCACTCAAGAAAAATGATATATATACAGAGAAAACATCTCATTTCAAAATATAAAAACAAAAATAAAACCCTGTTAAAGTGTTAAGTAAATTTGTAATATACCTTTGATTAAAAAGGCATGACATTAAGATTCGTTATATATGAAGTTAAAAGTTTAGATATCTTTTTACTTGCGATCAAAGAGACTAATCATATATATTTATTACCTCAGATTAAATTTTATAAAAAAATATAGAAAAGTTATTTTTGCTTAAATGTCAAAAAGTTGCAAAATATCGATATAATGACTAAAATTGTAAATTTGCCGGAAATATTCATCAATGGTCGTATTTCATTAGTGATAAAAAAATAATGAAATATCACCAGTGATAACACAATGAAATACCACTAGTAATATTTAATAAGCATAATTATATTGTAATATTAACAGTGATATTTATTATTTTATCATTAGCGATATTTTTTTGTTCTTTTCAAATAGTGAAATATCAGGATTAATAAAAACCATTTCGAAAAATTTACAACTTTAATCCCTCCGCACAAGTTTTGAAACTTTTGTATTTTATGACAAAAATGATCCTTCTGCATTATTTCATTAAATTATAAATTAATCTCCACTTTTAAATTAAATTAAAATAAATGATGATAATTTATCCTTCTTATGAGAAAAAACAAAATTAAACTAAAAAAATTTCAAACCATAAACTTTTCTTCACGCAAAACTTGAAGTTAAATTTATATTTCTTGCATCAAATATTTGTTGCATCAAGTGTCAACACACTATAACTGCATGTTACCAAGTATAATTATTTTCCGTTTTATACAGTCCGACGTGGGCATTCACAGATTATACATCCTAATTTTTTTTTTTTTAGAACGGCACCTCAATCTCACTGAAATCCGACCTCCGAGTTAGACCATCCATAATGGACAGGCTCCGGGACCCGAACCACTAGGGGAAACCCCTAGAACTCACGGCTTCGCACTAAGGAGGAAAATCATGGATTCTTGTCCTTTACAAGACTTGAACCCATGACCAAACCCCCTCCCCAAGCTCCAGGAGAAGCCCAGGTGGCCAACTGCTTTAGAGCAGTTGGTTATACATCCTTATTAACAATGTATTATGTATAACTAGGTTTAAACTAATAAATCAATTTTTTTAGTTAAAAATTTCTTTAAAAGCTTAACAAGTAGATTTAGCAAAAAATATTATAAGAAGAAATATTATAGGAGAAAATTTACTCGTGTGAATGATGAAGGAAGTCTGTTCATAGGGAAGGATTAAATACCTAAATAAGTTTTATGATGATGATTTGCTTGAACTTGAAATTAATGATATCGCAAGATTCTTAATCGTTAAATTGTCTAATATGGGACATGAGACTAATAGTATGCTAGAACAACGAATACGAATGAAACCAAGGGGTGTTCTATGGGTGCCCTGGACACTTATGGTTTTTCTTGATTGTGTTATTTTTTGAAAAAAACAGCGATTCTTTTCAAGTAATCTAAAATGCACCCGGTCCATCGAAATGTAATTTTACTCTTCGTCCTAATTCACTTTTTAAGAATCTTATATTAATGTTAAAAACATTTGTGCACCCGGTCATGTTAGGTCCTGACTTCGTCCTTGACAACGAAGGTCTCTTATGCGGATGCTGACGTCGATTACGGCTCGTACGATGATGATATGCATGAAGATCAATATATTCTGGATAACGTCCAATATTGTTGATAAGTATGGAATCATGGTTTGAGGTCGTAAGAAGCGTTAGAATTCTTAATTTTTATGTGACGGTAGTCTAGTTTTTATGTGTTTCTTCCTGTATGAAAAGTTTTTTACATATGTAATGGGCGTAGATGTGGGACTCAACCACATCTTTTGTATCTAATTGTTTTTTGGAGTAATAAAATTTACCGAGTAAAGCATCTACCCTAAAAGATATTAGAAAATGGTGTTACAAGATGTTTTGGATCACTAGTCTAGTCTATTTCAATTTGTATTTTTTGGATCACTAGTCTAGTTATGTGACATGTTATGTCAAAGTTTGAGACCTGAGAGTCAAGAGTTCTTTTCAAGACACCACATTGATGGCAAGGTGAATTCGAAGATGTGGAGAATGTTACGCCCGAATATCTTTTATTTAAATAGGATATATATTTAGTATCTTTATGTTTTATGTTGTATGATTTACCTTGTTTTTTAACACTCTTTTTCCTCTTTCGTCTTTCGCTATCCAAGACATAATGCATCACCATTCTTCCTCATTCCGCTCCCAAGGGCATGTTACTCCACACTCATTCAAAAATTATCTTTCCCTCAAGGTGATACGAAGAATATGTCGATTGGATATCCGATATCCATTTCCCCGTGGCTTCATCACCACCAACAAGAACATGCCTTGATAATGCCTTGGTAATGTGAGCCACTGATTTAGTACCACATCCAACCTTATTCTTTATACCCATAACCCCATTATTTCTATCCATTGAGTGTGTATCCACAAAATTTAAACCCTTACGCACAATAGCTTTTGCTACAACTTCTTGTGCAATCACAAGTGCAAATTTTGAGGTATCAAAAGAATCATATGTGTTGTTATCAATATCCTGCTCTTTTTCGTAATTGCCTCAAAACAAGTCTCACTTATGTAGGTGAAATAGAAGGCTTCTCTTAAAGTTGTAAGCCTTGACTTCAATATGTAACGACGGTTTAAGGCCATATATATATAACGATTAAAGTAAGTTTGTAGAGATCCGTGTTCCCGGGTTTGTATGTATCACAGACTCACTCTGATATTATGCCACTTTATCCATAAGCAAAAGCTTAGATAATGTATCCCGATCGTTGTTGTCGGATGTCATAATAACTCGAAAAAACTATTTTTTAATGAATAGTACCCAATGAACAGTATCGTGAATAGTACCCAGTGAACAATATCATTAATAGTACCCCCCCCCCCCCCGATAAATAGTATAGTGGATAGTACTCTAGTGAACATTAAATTATTTTTTTTAACTTGGAAACCCTAAATTGACAGCCCTCTCAACGAGGACTCTCAATGAAAGCACTAATTGCCCGGTTATGATTGTATCAGGATAGATAGCATCACTTCAAGCGTGTGCTTGCTTCATAGAAGAGAAGAACTAGAGATATTTTGTTGCTTAACTTGATTGATTACTTTTATTAATAGAACATTCAGTATATATAACCGAATAAACTAGCTTGTTAAACAAGTCAAACATAAAGACATTATACGAGACAATACACATTCCCAAACAAGCATAAAACTATCCTAAACATATATATATATATATATATATATATATATATATATATATATATATATATATATATATATATATATATATATATATATATATATATATATATATATATATATATATATATATATATATATATATATATATATTTATATATATATATATATATATATATATATATATATATATATATATATATATATATATATATATATATATATATATATATATATATATATATATATATATATATATATATATATATATATATATATATATACATATATATATATATATACATATATATATATATATATATATATACATATATATATATATACATATATATATATATATATACATATATATATATATATATACATATATATATATATATATATATATATATATATATATATATATATATATATATATATATATATATATATATATATATATATATATATATATATATATATATATATATATATATATATATATATATATATATATATATATATATATATATATATATATATATATATATATATATATATATATATATATATATATATATATATATATATATATTCTAAATACATAAAAGATATCTTGGTCGTATCATTCTCCACTCCTTTCATCTTTATGACGTAAGCACTGACAGATTGTCCTTCTTCTTGTTTACACGAGTGAAAAGTTCGAGCACACTTAAGAAGTTACTGATTTGTTTGTTGATAAAACGTTGTCTTCATTTCCTTTAGGATAGCATATTGATATCGTGTTTGCAAGTCTTAAATTTATATAACAAGGATTAACCAAACGAGGGACTAGAACACAAATACGGGCAAGTATACCCTTTCGTGTATAGTATAGTTTGTAGTGGTAAGCCAAGATCGTTCGCAAGAACTTTGTTTCACTTTGATAACCAAGACAAACATCAAAGATAAACTTGATTGAATTCGATATAATATGATAACAAATATGACTACTAATGGGATAGCTCGTATAACTTCATGATGATGATGATGATAATAATGATCGAGATATGATAAGGTAGGTAAAGAGTAATAGACCTTTTTCATCAAAACGTTTTTTCACAATTCACTTGGTTTGATGCAAGACTTATGTCTCATAAGCGACTAAGCTTAAACAAGTTCCTATAAGTTCAATATTTTATCAAAATATCTAAGCGGATCTCTCCAACAAAAGATTCAAAAACCATTGACAAGTTGTTTAAAAACTCGTTATAATAGCTTGACCCTTTCGGACCCCATTTATCGTAACAAATCTAGTTTGTTAAAACTATGTGATAGAACTTTATTAGTGAAATAGCTTGAAATCAATTTATAAAAGATCAAATCATAGCATCAACACTAATTATATTCACATACCCATGTAGTCACAAATAACTTAGCCTAACATAACCATCAAATATAAAACATTAAATGGAAAAAAGTAAAAGAAAATCATACTTAGATTAAATGGAACTAAGAGTACACAAGTGTCACAGTTGTATCGACTTTCCGCTAACCAAAGAGTATAATACTCTTATTACAAATATTTCCCAAAGAGGAAATATACAACAAGAGATGCTAAAAATACTAAGAAATTCGGACATAGATAAGGTGAGAAGTGTATAAGATGGGATATGAAAATTAGAAGTGAAGGTCTCTATTTATAGTGATGGCTAAAGGTACAAGTGTGCCGCACAACATTAGAGGTGGCTTTTGTTTATCCCAGACTTAGATCGATTTAGCTTTGCATTATCGAGATTGAATCAAGTATAACACGTAGAGAAACTTTGTGTTTATGACAATCTAAGTGTTATGCGGAATTAACACTTAGAATAAAGAACAAAGCAAAACACAATGTATACCAAACTTTCACTTGTATTGATAATCGATGAGGTACAATGAAAGTATTTTGAACGTATATCAATAATAAAATCTAAGACCTCCTTTTATAACATAAGGAGTCTTGAACAAGAATCTACTTCTCAACTATTTTAGGAAAAGATAAATATAGAGAATACAATGTAGAACATATATTTCCTAAATATACAAAACACGTTGACTAAGTAGTTAACAATAACTGAGATTTCCTTTGTCAGCGCCTTGATAAGTCTCGTTAGTGCTCAATCTGTCAGCACCATGATTACTCTTGTCAGCGTCCAAAATCTCTTTGTCAGTAGCATAGTGACTTATCTATTTTTATTCCCAACAATCCTCCCCTATACTTGATACTTATACTAATATTCAAGTTTCTAAATAAAAAACAAAATACAAGAGAGGATTCTTACAAATAAAACCTACTCCTTAATCTGAGCATATATAAACCTTAGAAAGTCCATGCTAATGTCACTAGTGTAGTCAACTTCAAGCTTCGTGCAAATCAACTTCTTCAATAATTCTTGTGATAGAGGATATTCTTGATCTATCAACAAGTATTCTACAAAATTTGTAGTACTGAGATGACAAACACCAGTAGCTGAATACAAATGCCACTTCAACTCACTTAAATCTACCAAATCTAACCAAAATGGATCAGTAGCATCATGAACAAAAATTCTTCTAAATGTTGTCAAGATTTTTATTCCATTCAAAGATGAAGGAGCTTCAGCCTCATAGACCTCATTTATTAAACTCCGAAGAGTTTCTATATCCTCCTTGTTCGTACTAGCAAACAATGATACCAAAGAGGTAAAAGTATGTACCTTATCACCAGCCCTGGTGATTTTCCAAAACCCCCTAGAATCTTCCTCATACTTAATGATTGGATTCCTGAAGTCCAAAGGTATAACAACAGCTAAATCAGACGCAACCAATGGAGAAAGCACCATATTATTCTTCAAAACTGCTTCAGTTGGGTGCACTTGGTCAAGGTTTGGAAAGCCTAACTTGAACCTTTTTTTCACTGGCTTAGGTACAATCAAAGCCTTCTTGATCTTTAGTTGTTCCTCTATTTCTTCCTGTCTTTCCACAGAAAGCATTCTGTATGGGTTTGCTTCAAAGACATACTCCCAAATAAGATAAGGAAAGTACTCCAACTTGTCAAACGAAAGCTTCCTTAATTTTGCATAAGTCCACACTGTTTGGTGACACCTAAGAAGCATGTAATACAGCTCTCTTCTTGTTGTTTTATTCTTGGACAATACCTTCTTTGTACTATGTTTCAAAATGACTTTGCAATCACTTTGAATTCTCAGCAAAATCTCCAAACCCCAAATATGCTCTATCAAAGTCATGTCTGGATTTTCTGTGCAAGCTGCTTCCCATTTGAAAAACATAGTAGTAACATGGGGCATATCAAAATCAACCTGCTTCTTTAATTCCCTGAGCTTTTCCCTTGCTAGCTCATCCTCCCCATATTCTAACTTTTCTAAGTCCACCATACAGCTCATATCAACATTTGAGCTTTGTGAATTTCCATCATCATTAGATCTATCAATCTCATCAATCTCAGATTCAGATGAAATAATCCGAGCTTCAATGCTTCCCTTTTCAAGCCCTTTCTTTTCTTTCTCATGTAGCTTATGAGAAACCATAGTATCATACTCAATTTGGGTTGCATCCTTTGGAACCTGTTCTTCTACCAATATTGCTTTACCCTTATCCAATGGATCCAAAGAGGGTAAAGTGGTTGTTACCTGAGTGGAGGGCTCCTTAATCATGAAAGGTTGTTGGGATAAACCAATCATAGATATGTCAGCGGCTGAAATATATGTCGGCGTGTGAAGTACCTTTATCAGCGGCTGCAATCCCACTCACTTGTAGCATCATCTATGTGAAAGATTACTTGATAGGAGTAACCAAATATTTTTGTTCTTTCAAACCTGTAAGCACCTCAGCTACCTCTTTTGTCCTATATGAACCTTCTTGAGATGCTTTATCAGTTACATTTTCTGGTTAAGTAGGTGCATCCTCCCCTTTGTAAGAATCATCTCCTGAGGACATCACCATAGCCTTCCTCTTCCTAGAACCAGTAGTCTCCTAAACTACCAACCACTCCCTCAACTGATTGAGTTCAAGGCCTTGTTTAGTGACTTTTTGTACAAGTAATGCATTAGACTTTTGTAAGCCAATGCAGATAGCCGTAAATTCCAAATTGGTTAGTGGTTGCAGACTGCCCTCCTCTATAATTAGGATCTGACTCCTCAATATGGGTTCATCAGGCAAAGTTCTCTCAGCTTCATGGCTAGGACCACTAGAGGAGAAGACTCCAGTAGTCCTTTGTATTTTCTCCAGTCTAAAATCAAAGGGTTCAGAAGATGAGGTGGAATATGGAATTTGTGAAGGATGAGGTAGGGATGTGACAACGGGTGTAGTGGCTGTGTCAGCGGCTGAAATGCGAGTGTCAACGGCTGACGGCTGGGGGTCAATCTTCATGTGTTCTTCATGGTGAGGGGAAAGTGGAGGTTGTTCAATGGGTGGTTGTTGTTGTGGGTGTAAGGCTGCCTCAATAACAGCCAACATAGGAGGGGTTAAAGGTAGATCCCTAAATGGTGCAGTGTTCATGGACAAAATGATTTTTGACTTTTGAGTAGGGATCTTGTAAAAATTGTCATGATCCTTACGAAAGTATCTTAGTAGATCAAAAACCATTTGTAAAAACCTAGACATCTTCCTACCCTTGTTGTGCAACATGCCCTAAAAATCATATGAGAAAAATTATTTTTTTGCCCAGTGGCCATACAAACAAGAACACAACCGAATGAACAGTTGATTTCATTGAAAGATGTACACTTGGGACTAAGACATTGAAGGAGGACATCTATCAAGAACTTCCAGGCTAAGGGAAATTGTTGTTTGGAATATTTGTTAATACGCCCTTCTGGGGGCAACTCATATCCCAAGCCTCGAAGTCCTTCCTCTAGTTGTTCAATAGGAAGGTTAATCACACCATCAGCAGCATCAAGTTGTAAAGATTGACGAATAAGTGCTTCAGTGACCACCCATTTTTTCCCATGAATAGTCCCAGATAATGTAATCACTTCGTCAATTGATTCAGAGATGGCAGTGTTTCGAAACTGCTTGATGTGTGTGATAGGAATGAGAGGAGCATGAGTCAAAGCATACCTTAAGTTGGAAGCCAAGAGATACTTAATCATTCGAGTATATTGGGGATGATGATCAGGATCAGCCTCAAGATAAGCAATCATATTGTGTTGATCCCTGAATCCTAATGTAGCACCAGCAGGTTTAAACAATGTAGCCATGAAAACTGTTGGTGAAAGCTTTAAGATGAAGGAAAATGAAGAATTTTGGTTATGGAGAAAATTAGAGAAACAAGCAAGTTACCCTGTTTAAAAAGAGTGAGCCGTATATATAGGAGGTAAACTAGGTTACTATTGGTTGAAAAATAGGTAAGTTATTTTAAACGTAATGATTATGATCTTGAAAAAACAATAACTTATCTCTTTGCTTTAAAATAATTTACCAAATCCTATAAAATTACGGCCCAAAATATCGCAAAAGTAACAACTAGGTGGGACCTAGTGTCCTTCAACGGTCAAATAGTTTGTCAGCGGGTAACGACATATTTGTCAGAGTGTTAATTTTGCTATGTCAGCGTCTAAAAATGTGATTGTCAGCGTCTAAACCACTTATGTGTCAACGACCAAAAATAAAAAGTAATAAAATAAAAAGACCTTAACAAAGAGGTTTACACTAATGAAGATAACCTTCCTATGACACAGACTGAAATTAGCATTCTCTGTCCAATCATACACACTTGCATAAGCAAGATAGACATAATTGTCCTCAAGTGAACCTTGCTAAAGTAAGTCATTTGGAGTGAAGTTATCTCATATAAACTCTTTGTAACTCCCAGGTAAGCCCATTATTATTACACCAAGTCTCCCAACCGACCAATCCCAAATCTAGGCCAAAAAGTCTTGGCAACATGTACAGTTATATCAACTTTGTATGATATAGTGCCTCAAGAATTAGAAATTCTAACAATTCTTAAAAAGAAAAGCCTTCATTATTCCTAACTCTTACTCACCAGTGGACACAATCTAGAATTGTGATATGAGCAGTCTAAAAGTACCCAAAGACCTAAAGGTTTCCTAAACCTCCCCTTAAACTTGCATAGGTTCCAAAATAAATATATATGAGAAATTTTATTTCAAAATAGGAATGTAAAGATTAAAGCCATCATAAATAAATATATATCATATCTTGGAAGTCCATAAGCAACTCTGTATCATATTGCACAATGATCAGCCTGCCTGCATGATTAGATGAAAAACCACAAAAACTAACATAGGCTGTGTAACATCCCATTTGGTAAAATGGAATATCACAATAATATATGGCGTGTCATCAAAGCATGCAAGGTAATGTCTAAACATTCATGACCATAAAAGGAAATACCGAAATCAAACATCGGTAGTCCAAGAAACTCAAACACATGCAAATATAAGTACTGTAAAGAAAAGGACTAAACAATGTCCAACATGAAAGAAAGTAAGATAAAGTATGATAAATGCATAAGATATAGAAGGATGGATAGCTTCCATCCGAATGAACATACTCTTGAGATCCTACTTGCGACCTTGGGTACCTGCCGTTTGGGAACATGGAAATGGAAAACGGCTTAGCATAACGCCCAGTGCACGGATATACAATAAAGCATGGAAAGACATAGGATAATGAAAGCATATGAACAATAAGCATGAATGGCAGCGGAAATGAATAAGTCCTGAGAAACCTAGGCGTATAACATGTTTACTGATTTTAGTTCTGAAAACATAGCTTATGTTTACTTATGAAAATCTGTATTAGTTTAATGTTCCAAAATCCAATATAGGTTATGAGGTCAACAACGTGCATGAATACATAGAGGGGTGACCTCGTCATGTAATTAGAGGGGATGCCTCAAATTAATATGGTCTGGGTAGGAGGGATCAGCTCCTTGTGAAGGATGCAAGACACACATCACATTCACCATGAAATCCTGACTGAAACTATAACTAGGATGCACCCATACGCCCCACATGATAATATAATAATAATAAAGGCCAAATAAACCGAAAGGGACACCACGAGCTATCACTCCGTTGTGGTGAAGTCATAACACTGGTGCCTCCAGTGTTATGGTTATGGTACCTCCATAACTAGGTGAAACTAGCATGCATACATATGGCTAAGGTAACTAATAACATAAGCATTTAAATCTGTAACTACTCGGAAAATAGTTGGCTGCATACGGGAAATCCTAAAAAAGGAAGAGACTGTCCTTACTGAAGGACGGGAAATCCGTACCTTGTGTCCAGTAGAAGCTAACGAAAACGCTGAAGAACCTACTCCGACTTGACCGATAATACTACATACGCATAGGGAAGTGTATGAGTTGTCATAGATACATGTGTTTTACTGGTTCTGTGTGTTCTTAGCTTATTATTCATGTTATGTCATGTTTTAACTGTTTTAAGTATTAACTGTAGTTATTCTTGTATTATGTTGTTTATTATTCATGTAATAAGGTAGTATAATACTTGTATTGTAATATTAAGTAACTTTCTCAAAATAGCAGGTTTCCTAAAATAGTAAGTTTCTAAAAATAGATAGTTTCCATAAATAGTAAGTTTCCATAATTAGAAATAAGCTATATTAAACATATAAGGAAAAGTTTATTAGTAAAAATACAAGTCATGGTTCAAGGATTATAGCTTATTAAATAAATAACTTGGTTAATTTAATAAACTATAGATTATAAGAATTTAATTAAAATACATGTTCAATTAAATTAAGCTATGTAAATACTTAGGTTAGTCATGAAATATTAAGTAAAATAATTTTAACCTAAGTCTTGTTAACTAAATAAAATAAACTGATTTTATAAATGCCCGAACCCGAACCCGAACCCGTGTTTTATATATAAGCCAAAACAAACAGCCAGACAGTGGCTACCCGGCCTAGCCGGTTGCAACTGTTCGAACCTTTTTACCACCGGCTGTAGCTGGTGGTTGCCACTGAAAGTGGCTCGGCTAGCCACTAATCACGCGAAGTACACCCCAGCTTATGCCGGTGTTCCCACTGTCCAAACATAAAGTCCCACCGAGACCATGAGGTCTCGGTTGACACTAACAAACCAAGCCAAACGCTACATAATATCCCGACCTTGAGTCAGGGTTCCCTTGTGTTGCGATCGAGCCAAAACCAAACCAAGTCGAGACTTGGTGGTCTCAGTGGTGGTGTAGAAAACAAGCCGAGAGCCTTGTGGCTCTCAGTGGTGTCTCGGCCGAACCAAACAAAACCCAAACAACCCTAAAACCATGATTTTTGAAATCCCTAACATGTTTTATGATTTGTTTTTAAGGTTTAATACATGAAATCATGAAAAGAATAAAAAGGATTAAAAATAGAAAAGGGTTTTGATGATTTACCGAGTGCGTAGATGATTAAGACTAAATAACACGAACACGTATAAACCAAAATCAAAGATCAAACACCAAATCTTATGGTGTTCTTGTTTAGGCATGATGTTCGTTTGCAAGTCTTAAAGTTATATTACAAGGTTTAGACAAAACAAGGGACTAGAAGACAAACACGGGAAAGTATACCCTTTCGTTCGTAATATAGCTTTGTAGCGGTAAGCCAGGATCGTTCGTTGAGACTTAGTTTCGTTTTGGTAATCAAGATAATAATTGAAGAAAGAAATAGTTGAAATAATATCAATAGTAACAAGTATAACTAACATGGGATAGCTCGTATAAGTTCGTGATGATGATAATAATGATCAAGATATGTTTATGTAGGCAAAGAGCGATAATCCTTTTTCGTCAAAATGGCGTTTACACAATTTACTTGGGTTTGATTCAAGAATTACGTTTAATTAAGCGACTAAGCTCAAAACAAGTTGTCAACGAGTTCAATATTTTATCACGTTTCTAAGCGGATCTCTCCAACCAAAGATATGACCATAGACAAGTTCTTGAAAACTTATTATAACAATTTGCGTTTCTCAACGCCAAACTATCGTAAGAAATCAACTTAGATAAAATATGGTTTATAGAACTAGGTGGTAAAATGGTTCTACAACATTAGCTTGAAATCATATATAAAGGATCATATCATAGAATCATCACTAATTATAGTCACATACCCATATAGTCACAAATAGCTTAGCCTAACATAGTAATCAAAGTAACAATTGGAAAAGAGTAAAAGAACATAATACTTATATTGGATTGAATAAACGAGTACACAAGTGTCACCACTGTATCGTTCCTCCAAGAATCAAAGAGTAGAATACTCTCGTTACAAGTATCTCCGAAAAGTGGATAATATTGAAATTTTACTAAGAAAGCTAAGATGCTCGAGATATGGAGTATTGAGAGAGAGAGGTGTGTGTAAAATGCGTGGAAGTGGCCTCTATTTATAGTGCTGTCTGGGATCAAATGTGCGCCGCACTTCTCCGAAAGTGCGCCGCACATTGGAGACGTGAATGTGCGCCGCACATATGAGTTTGTGCGCCGCACTTCTAGGCGATCCAGAATCTTCTTTCAACAACTTTGGCTTATTTGCATATTGAGGCCCCTTCTTTGTATATCTTCACTTTGCTCCTTCAAACTTTATATCTGCATATAAAACACAACATATTAATTATCGGAAGCTCTTATTTATACTACAAAGTGGCATTATAATGATACATTGAATATGTATAATTAGGTAGTTATCAAATTCCTCCACACTTAGCTATTGCTTGCCCTCAAGCAATCAAAGCGAGAAAACAAATTCAATTTTAAAAATGCTTTTAAGTGTTGTGAAGTATGATAGGAAAATGATTTAATTTTTATGAATAGCAAAAGCAAATGACAAAATAATTTCAGCACCTCAGGTGGATAGTGTTTGGATTTTAAGTTCACACAAATGTCACTCACAAAGGGTAAATGCAAGATAACACTCAATTAGCTCGGACATAAAATAGATAGCTAACATAGGCTTGTACATGACACATAAACATAACCGTTGCGGCGTGAGCACCAGATAAATTTTCAAAGAAGCAAAACGTGATAAATGATATAGGTGTAGGATAAAAAAGTATGCCTTTGTCAAAGTCATAGAACAAAATATACTAGAATACTTGACTATTTTTTCTTTCTTTTTCATACATCATTTTTTTTTATTTTTTTTTTTTAATTTTTTAAGAGAACATCATAAGCTTTATGACTTGACTAGTGGTTAGGCATAACATATAAGGATATTGGGAGAATGGATAATATAACACATGCGTACAAGTGACACATATTTTAGTAAGCCAGTGTAGCTTAACTAAAATGATATAAGGGTGATTTTATTTTGCTTCCTTTCGAAAATATCTATAAATTAACCTCACTGCGGTTTAGTAAATGATGATCAAGCACAAATTCTGAAGCATACTAGATTATCGGCTTTCACACAAAATAGAGAAACATAAGGCTAAGTTTTTCTCACATATTTGGGTGATGGTTTTTATGCTTAATTATAATATCAATCAATGAGATTTTTTCTTTGCTAAAAACTTATTTATTTACAAAACATATATATTTTTATTATTTTTCAAAAAGATTTTCATGTGGAGAAATTTATTTTATTTTTTTCACTTTTTTCTATTTGTCACCTCCTCCACACTTAAGTTGAACATCGTCCTCGAGGTGATAACTGATAAAACATTAAAAATAGGAAAAATGCAAAGGGAAACGAGAACTTCCCAGGGCTTAGTAAAAAATTGCGGGACTTCGAGAGATGGATACAGCTTTGAGCTCCAATTTGCTATTTTCCTGCATGCTATAAAACAAAAAAAAACACATGCAATATATACAAGGATGGTTTTATTTATTTACAGGTCCTCCTCCACACTTAAGTTAAAAGGTGGGGATAAAATACGGATTGCCTTCCGAATAGCGCTAAGTTTAGAGTCTTCAACCAGACTCGGCTACTCGGATCTATTTTAAGAAGAAAGGAATTTCTTCTCCTTCTATTTCATTACAGTGTTCTTCTTCATGGTAGAGCTTAAGTCTATGTCCATTGACTATAAAGGTGCTATTGTCTCTACCGTATAATTCAACATATCCGGATGGATATTGGTGTTTTACTAGATAAGGTCCGGTCCATCTTGAAGTAAGCTTAGGTTGCTTGAATTTATATTTTGAGATAAAGAGAAGTACTTTTTCTCCTTTTTTGAATTCTTTTCTTTGTCGTAATTTGCGACCATGGCAAACTTTGGTTCGTTCTTTATATAATCGTGAAATTTCATAAGCTTGATGTCGAAATTCATCTAACTCATGAAGTTGGAAGTTACGTTTTTCTCCGGCTGCAATAAGATCTGGGTTGCAGTTCTTAAGTGCCCAATATGCATGGTGTTCAACTTCTATTGGCAGATGTCATGTTTTTCCATTCAACAGTTTGTACGGTGTAGTTCTAGTTGGTGTTTTGAATGCGGTATGAAAGGCCCATAGAGCATCTTCTAAATTTTTTAGACCAACAAGCAGGGTTGTTTTGAACGGTCTTTTCAAGTATACGTTTGAGAGCTCTATTAGTTTTTTCAACTTGACCACTCGTTTGAGGGTGGTAAGATGTGGAAAATCGATGGTTCACTCCATATCTTTTCATAATATTTTCCATGAGTTTGTTACATAAATGAGTTCCTCTGTCGCTTATTAATGCTTTTGGAATTCTAAAACGACAGAATAATTTCTTTAAGAATGTGATAACAACTCTTTCATCGTTTGTTTGTAAAGCTTGAGCTTCGGCCCATTTCGATACATAGTCGAAGGCGACTAAAATGTATTCACATTTGTACGATTTAGGAAATGGTCTCATGAAGTCGATACCAACGTAAAAGATTTCACAGACTTGGATATTGTTTTGAGGCATTTCGTCTCTTTTAGAAATATTTCCAGTCCTTTGACATGCTTCACAAAGTCGTACTAAGGTATGAGCTTCACGAATAATTGTTGGCCAATAAAAGCCAGCGTCAAACACCTTTTTAGCGGTGGTGTTCGCTGCATAATGTCCTCCGGTCGGTCCGTAGTGACATTCATCGAGAATTTTTCTAGATTCGAATCCGGAAATACAACGTTGGATTATTCCATCGGAACAAATTCTAAATAAGTAAGGATCGTCCTAAAATTATTTTTTTAGTTCAGAGAAAAATCTTTTCTTTTGTTGGTGCGTCATTCCCTTTCGTAAAATACCTACAGCCAAATAGTTTGCAAAGTCTGCGAACCATGGTGTATTGTTAGTACTTACTTGCATTATATGCTCACCGAGAAAATCATCGATTTCATCATCTCTAGAATCATCATTAACTATGCTAGATAAATGATCGGCAACAACATTTTCAACTCCTTTTTTTTTATCTTTAACTTCCAAATTAAATCCTTGTAAAAGGAATATCCATCATATTAGACGAGGTTTGTCATCTTGCTTTTTGAACAAGTATTTTAAAGCTGAGTAATCGGTGTAAACTATTGTTTTTGACAATACGAGGTATGATCGAAATTTGTCAAATGCGTAAACTACAGCGAAGAGTTCTTTTTCCGTAATTGTGTAATTTTGTTGGGTTGCGTTAAGAGTTCTACTTGCAAAATAGATGGGATGAAATTGTTTACCATCTTTTTGTCCAAGGACGGCTCCAAGGCATGTTCACTTGCGTCACACATAAGCACAAATGGAATGTTCCAATCAGGGCTTGTAATAATGGGTGTGCATGTAAGTTTTTCTTTAAGTGTTTCGAATGCTGAAAGACATTCGTCATCAAAATCAAACGTTCTTTCTTTTTCTAAAAGTTGAGTTAAAGGTCTTACGATTTTCGGAAAGTCTTTGATAAATCGTCGGTAAAAACCGGCATGACCTAACAAACTTCTAATGCCTTAAACATTAGTAGGTTGTGGGAGTTTTGAGATCACGTCTATTTTTGCTTTGTCAACTTCAAGGCCGGCTCCAGACACTTTGTGTCCTAGCACAATTCCTTCTTTAACCATAAAGTGACATTTTTCCCAGTTTAGCACAAGATTTGCTTCTTTGCATCGTGCTAACATTTTATCAAGATTGTTCAGACATGTGTCGAAAGAATTTCCAAAGACAAAGAAATCATCCATGAATACTTCGACTGATTCTTCAATCATATCGTGAAAGATGCAATCATACACATCTGAAAAGTGGCAGGTGCATTGCATAGACCAAAAGGCATGCACCTATAAGAGTAAGTTCCAAATAGATAAGTAAACGTGGTTTCTCTTGATCCATAGGGTCGATTAGGATTTGAAAGTATCTAGAATAACCATCGAGGAAACAAAAGTATTCATTTCCTGCGAGTCTTTCTAACATTTGATCCATAAAGGGTAAAGGAAAGTGATCTTTCGCGGTTGCATCATTTAGTTTTTGATAATCAATACAAACTCTCCATCCGGTGATGGTTCGTGTTGGTACTAATTCGTTGTTTTCGTTAGTTACTAAAGTGATACCTGCCTTTTTAGGTACACAATGAATAGGACTAACCCATGGGCTATCGGCGATTGGGTAAATTATTCCAGAATATAAGAGTTTACGGATTTCTTTTTTAACAACATCTTTCATGTTAGGATTTAATCTTCGTTGTTTTTCAACAATCGGTTTCTTGTTATCCAAAAGTTGGATTTTGTGTTTGCAGAACGATGGACATATGCCAGGAATGTGACAAGTTTTCCAAGCAAAAGCTTGTTAATGTTTCTTGTGAACGTCAATTAGATCGTCTTTGTGTTCTTCCGAAAGTTGTGATACAAAAACAAGTATTGTCATTAGAGTGCGAGTGTTTCATTGCTTCGTCGATAGAAAAAGAAATTCTATCTTCTCCAACTCCAAGGTTGAGTTGTTTTTGCTTTACTCTAATTATAACATCAGTTGTGTGTAAGAAAGGTCTACCAAGGATAAGTGGTACGTTGCTATCTTCTTCCATTTCTAAGATTACAAAGTCAACAGGAAAAAAAAAATTCCGACTTCTATGAGCATGTTTTAGGCTATCCCCATTGGGTAAAGAACGGTCCGTGAGGCGAACACTCATTTTTGTGGGTTTTAAAACGTTTTTAGAGAGTTTAGCATACAAAGAGTATGTCATGAGGTTGATACTTGCGCCAAGATCGGCCAAGGCGTTGCAAGAATATGAGTGATGGAAAGTAAATGGGATTAGGAAACTTCTAGGATCTCCCAGTTTTGGTGGTACTTTGTTTTGGACAATGGCAGAACATTCATCATTTAGAAAATTTGAAGAAACTTCTTCAAACTTATGCTTGCTCTTGATAAGTTCTTTGTTGAATTTTCCATAATTTGGCATTCCGGCCAGAACATCGGCTAAAGGCATGTTAATTCGAACTTCTTGTATTAAGTTGAGGAATTTACCATACTTAGCTTGCATCTTTTGCTTGCGTAAGGGTTATGGATATGGTACTTTTGGTTTATATCGTTTGGGTGTTGGGTTTTCAGTTGGTTTGGTATGGGTTGGTTGGGCTTCATCCTCATTATCACTATTGAATGAAATTTCGATTGGTGTAACTTGAGTAGGTTTGGTAGGTGATTCGTAAGATAAACCGCTCTGTGTGAATACGGTATTCACATGCTCGTTACGAGCTTGTGGGGGTTGATATTTGTTGTTGTTCTTGGGGTTTGGGTTGGTGTTTCTTGGTAAAGAACCAGAAGCACGATTCGATTGTTTATCGGCCAACCGATCAAATGTAGCTTCAAGGTTTTGAATGGAAGCTTGGTGGTTTTTGGTCGTAGTTTCGAACTTGGTTTTGAAGTTAGTGAATGTTTCTCGAACAACAATGTTGGTTTTTCGAGATTCAATAAAGTTGTCGATTTTGGTTTCAAGGTTGTATTTGTCTTCGTTTTGAGTAGGTTTCTTTTTGTCTCAATCATAACTTGGTTTATCATTTGATCTCCAATTATGGCGGTCGCGATTACGATAATCGTTATAAAATCGAGTTGGACGAAAGGTATTCATGAAGTTGGCTGCTTCTTCCTTCGTCATGGGTGTGTCATCGTCATCACATTCACTAGAAGGATGGTTTCCTCCACAGTGTTTGCATGTTTTGTTTTTCATCTCTTTATATTGAGTATCAATTTTAAGAGACATGACATCCATTCGAGCCATAATTTTCTCGGTATCGGTTGTGCTGTTGCTTCTTTGGCAAAAGCTATGGTTTTTCGTGGGTTTTTGTTTTTGTGATTTTTGGACCAATCAAGCTTAAGCAGGACTTTGTCATCCAATAATTGGTAAGCTTGGTTAGGAGTTTTGTAAAGGAAAATTCCGCCCGCCGCGGCATTCAATGCATCTTGGGTAGCATCGTCAAGACCATGATAGAAAATCTTGATTACTCCTTCTTTTTTAAGTCCATGACCATGGCAGTTTCTGAGTAGTTATTACATTCTTAACTATGCGTCAGTGAGTTTCTCGATCTTGTTAAGAAAAGCTTTGGATTTCTCCGAGGAGTTTTTCAAATAGTGCAGGAGGAAAGAATCGGCTAATGAAAGCAGTTCTAAGACCTTCCCATGTTCGAATGGTTCCTTTGTGAAGTTCGTCGAGCCATGACTTGGCTTCTCCAGTCAGGCATGATGGAAACATCATGAGTTAGACGGCTTCGGCTTGTCCTTCTCCATAGTTGAACATTTTACAAAGTCCGCTGAATTCGTAGATGTGTTTGTGAGGATCGGTTTTGATTCGACCATCAAATTGGTTATTTTTGACAAGGGTTAAGTGGTTCCCTTTGATTGAAAAATCGTTTGCAATTTCAGGTAAAACGATTGCGGAGCCAGGAGTTGGTGCTACAACTCTATCGGCTGACCACATTGGTTCATCATCAGTGTCCGACATTGGATCGTAACGGTTTATGAGTTTGGTGAGAAATAGGATTTGTGAAAGATTGTCAAAAGTTTGGTAGATTATGCGAGGTTGAGTTTGCTCGTGTCTCCTAGCTAAAGGTACACGGCGATGCAGTCTACGTAGCCTTCGGTTAAGGGTACGTTCAGGTTCTGGTAACGGTGATGTTGGTGGTGTTCCGGATGAACGGGTGTGCATCCAATAAGGTTTTTGTTGTTTTCAGTGGAAATGTGCGGCGTACTTTTGGGTTTGTGCAACGCACTTTGGTTCGCTACAGGAAGTGCGTCGCACTTTTGCTTTGTGCGGCGTACTTTCTGTACTGTAGAAAAAATTTGGGTGTGAAAATGAGTGGCAATGGTTCAATTTCTTCAAGGATTATCCAAATTTTGGTTACAAAACAGGATTATAAGTCCCCGACAACGGCGCCAAAAAATTGATCTTCGTTTGCAAGTCTTAAATTTATATTATAAGGTTTGGACAAAACAAGGGACTAGAAGACAAACACGGGCAAGTATACCCTTTCATTCGTAATATAACTTTGTAGTGGTAAGCCAAAATCGTTCACTGAGACTTAGTTTTGTTTTGGTAATCAAGATAATAATTGAAGAAAGAAATAGTTGAAATAATATCAATAGTAACAAGTATGACTAATATGGGATAGCTCGTATAAGTTCGTGATGATGATAATAATGATCAAGATATGTTTATGTAGGTAAAGAGTGATAATACTTTTTCATCAAAACGGCGTTTACACAATTTACTTGGGTTTGATTCAAGACTTACGTTTAATTAAACGACTAAGCTCAAAACAAGTTGTAAACGAGTTCAATATTTTATCAAGTTTCTAAGCGGATCTCTCCAACCAAAGATTCATGACCATAGAAAAGTTCTTGAAAACTTATTATAACAATTTGCGTTTCTCAACGCCAAACTATCGTAACAAATCAACTTAGATAAAATATGGTTTATAGAACTAGGTGGTAAAATGGTTCTACAACATTAGCTTGAAATCATATATAAAGGATTATATCATAGCATCATCACTAATTATAGTCACATACCCATATAGTCACAAATAGCTTAGCCTAACATAGTAATCAAAGTAACAATTAGAAAAGAGTAGGAGAACATCATACTTAGATTGGATTGAATAAACGAGTACACAAGTGTCACGATTGTATCGTTCCTCCAAGAATCAAAGAGTGTAATACTCTCGTTACAAGTATCTCCCAAAAGTGGATAATACTGAAATTTTACTAAGAAAGCTAAAATACTCGAGCTATGGAGTATTGAGAGAGAGAGAGGTGTGTAAAATTTGTGGAAGTGGCCTCTATTTATAGTGCTGTCTGGGGTCAAATGTGCGCCGCACTTCTCTGAAAGTGCGCCGCACTTTGGAGACGTGAATGTGAGCCGCACATCTGAGTTTGTGCGCCGCACTTCTGGGCGATCCAGAATCTTCTTTCAACAACTTTGGCTTATTTGCATATTGAGGACCCTTCTTTGTATATCTTTACTTTGCTCCTTCAAACTTTATATCTGCATATAAAACACAACATATTAAGTATCGGAAGCTCTTATTTATACTACAAAGTGGCATTATAATGATAGATTGAATATGTATAATTAGGTCGTTATCAAGGCCCGCGACAAGGAGAGACCAAGTATGGTTTCTTTGTTTTTCTTAGAAAAAATAATTTTGTTGTAAACCCCTAGACGTTTTGTTTAACAAGGACTAGTATTGGGTCATGGGCCAAAAGCCCATTCTCTCCCTTCTTTTGCTTAGCGGCGGCCAACTATAAGCCCACAAGGCACTCCATAGTTTTTCTTCTAAGTTAAAATTAATAGTCGTGTACGTTCGTGTTTTAATTATCGTGAATTTATGTCGTGATCATATCACATTTATAATATCTTAATTACTTGTTATTTAATGTCGTGACACGTGTAATATATTATAAATGGAAAGTTTTTATTTTATCATATTTTCGTGTATTTACTGTTCATGTTACTGTTCATGGTATTTTAACGCGGGTTTTACAACTCTTCCCCTCTAAAAGAATAATTCGTCCTCGAATTAGAGAAAACGTAAGCTAAAAGAAAACATACACGAATCAAAACTGCAAATGAGGGTAAGAAGTCCGTATACACTCCTCCGTCTCCAAAGTGGCTTCCCACTCAGGATGATCCCTCCAGAGGATTTTGACGAAAGGAATCGTCTTCCTCCGCATGACACGATCTTTTCGTTCAAGAACTCTCTCGGGTTCTTCGACATATGAAAGATCCTCTCAAATCTGATTAAGCGAATACTGAACAACATGAACATGATGATAGTTGTATCCTCTGAGTAAGGACAACGTGTGATAGCTGAGGCGGTAACGCTAAACAATATGACACTTCACCAACACGTTCTATGATGTAGAACGGTCCGATGAAGCGAGGACTGAGCTTCCCTCTGATACGAAAACGCTTAACTCCCCGTGCAGGTGATACCTTGAGGAAAACGTGATCACCTGTTAGCCTCAAAATATTGAGTCAAACAAGAATGTTCGATCATAGGTTTATATTGTAATATTTATTAGAATGTTGTAATAGTTAGTTAAAATAGTCGTGACATGGCTAGCTTAAAAGGCCTCTTTCAAGGTACTAAGCATTTATTCAAGCCCGGCCCAAACAATATAGTCCAATAGAAAGCCCGCATGTGGGTGTACTATATAAGCACCCTCCTTGCATGTTAGGAGGGTGGCAAGTTCTCATTTTCTCTAATCTAATTTCACATAGTTAATCACCTCTCTCTCTACTTTCTCTCTACTTTCTATCTCTAAAATTCATTTCTTTTCCATCTTATTGGTATCAATCGCCATGAAGTAGATTCGTGTTTAGTTTGTGGTTATTGTTTTTGATTCGTGTGGTTGTCTCAAAATTTTTTTTGTTTTCGAGCTCTACATCTTCGTACAAATTCCTACAAAGTTGCGGTAGGAATTTGTGTTCGTCATTTTGGTGATTTTCACGAAAATTTTGGTAGTTTTGGCTTGATTATTGGGTATAAAAGTCGTCACTTTAATCTTTTGGTTCGGTTACTATTCAGAATCATAGGGTTTGTTAAGTCGGGAAACTAGGGTTTAAAAGATTCCGAATTATGTGTCAAAGTTTTATTCCGAACTAGCAAACGAATCATTATTCCGACTTAGATTAAGTATCTCATTCCGGATTATATTCGGCTTTATTCCGGATTATCTTCCTTTGCATATTCCGAATTACAGTCCTTCAAGTCACATTCCGGATTAAGTCATTTAAGTCACATTCCGGATTAATTGATTCAAGTGGGATTTAGAATAGTGCTTATTCCGGATTAGACACTTGTTTTATTCCGGATTAGGATACAGAAGATCTATTCCTAATTAACATAAAGTAGGTGCATTCTAAATTTTGTTTAGAAAGGTATTCCGAATTAGATACTGAGCTATATTCCGAATTAGTTTAAGGTGTTGGATTCCGGATTAGCATACACAAGGTTTATTCCGAATTAGCATCAGGAGTTACATTCCTAATAGTGTCCAGGTTTCATATTCCGAATTAGCATCAAGGTTTGGATTCCGAGTTGTGTACAAGTCTGATATTCCGACTTGTGGATTTATTTGTTATTCCAGATTAAGATTGCTCATAGATTCCGACTTAGATAAAGGAACACGTATTCCGGATTACATCAAGTTCATTTATTTCGACTTGTGTATTGACTTATTCCGACTTGTGTATACATTTAGATTTCGGTTTGATTACACATTTGGATTCCGGATTGTTCTTTGAAGATATATTCCGAATAGTTGGTCTAAGAATTTTTGGTTTCTTACGAAGACATTGTTTAGGGTTTTTCACAAAGTTTATCAGAATCTCAACCACAAGCTACTCACAACAACATCTACTTAAGATCCTATTCAATTCATTTTCGAGATGGATTCTACTACTGAATATTGTGTTACTAATAACAACATCATGGTGGCGGGTAACAAAGAGAGACCACCAATGCTTGTGACTGGTCGATATGAACAATGGCAATCACGATTTCTTCGATATCTTGACACTAAACCCAATGGTGATGTTCTTCGACGTTGCATCAAAGAAGGACCTTATACTCTCACTACAATAACCATTCCTGAAATTCCAGCAACCGACTCGACGACCGGTTCCGATGAGCAAACAATTGAGGAAACATTCGAGAACACTTGGAAAGAGAAAAGTGCTTGGATTGATGTAGAGAAAGAAGCAATCTATTTGATTCTCAGTGGGATTGGGGATGATATTTACTCAACGGTTGATGCGTGCTCTACTGCAAAAGAAATGTGGTTTGCCATTGAACGCTTGCAACCAGGAGAATCACTTAACAAGCAAGATGTCAAAACAAACTTGTTCTAGAACTTTGGCAAGTTTACTTCATTGGATGGAGAATCAATTGATTCATATTACTCAAGGTTCTACAAGATGATGAATGACATGAAAAGAAAAAATTTGCAAGTCTCCACCATGCAAGTCAATGTGTAATTTCTACATCAACTTCAACCAGAGTGGAAACGGTTTATAATGGTGAAACAACAGAGTAAGTTAGACGAGGTCAACTATCACACGCTCTTTGACATTTTAAAACAATTTCAGAATGAGGCGAATGAACTTCGAACTGAAAGGATAGCAAAGACTACTAATCCTCTTGCTTTGGTGTCTACCACTAAACACGTCCAAGATCATCGCTCTCGTGCCCCAAAGTCATACTCCACTACATCCTCCTCACCAAGATACTCCACTACATCCTCTTCACCAAGATACCCCACTTCATCTAAGTATTCAGCTCCCACAAGACCACGAGACAAAGAACCAAGAGCACCATCACCATCACCTGAGCCATCATCTGAAGAAGCAGTGATGAAGAACTAGCTCAGAAGGATAGGGAGATGAAACAACAAATTGGTTTCATTATGAAGACCTACAAGAAAATTTTTAAACCCACCAATAACAATCTTCGAACATCATCTAATAAAAGGAACCAATATGTTGAGAGTCCTCGAAGGTATGACACACGTCAACGTGATGAAAGTCCTCCTAGGTATGATCGACGTAATCCAACACATGTTGAGGGTTCTGCACGGTATGATCGACAAACTGCTAAGAATGATACTCAGAGGATTGCTACTGTTGCTGGGAATAGGGAAAATGTTGGAACTCAAGTGGTTCAACAAAGTGGGATTCAGTGCTTTAATTGTCAAGGTTATGGGCATATGGATAAGGAATGCAGAAAGCCGAAAAGAGTTAGGGACTCTGGTTATCATAAGGAAAAGATGCTGCTATGCAAGAAGATGGAAGCTAGGGTTAAATTTTCGACTGAGGAAGGAGCAATTCTTGATGACACTGTTGATGAAGCCTCCGACCAAGAACTTGAAGCACATTACTCGTACATGGCAAAGGTTGAAGAAGTTCTCAATGATACTGAAGATGACAACGGTCCTATCTTTGATACTGAGCCAATCGATAAGGTACGCACTAAAGAGGAATATAATGTATTTGGGAATACTCATGAGCATTGTGAGCTACCAAAGCCATTAATGACAGATGTATGAAAGTGCTCAACACACACGGCCGAGTCAAAAATTACTCTTATTCTCGCCATAGGAAAATCTACATTCGTGTCTTTAAACACTTATGAAAAACATGAGAAGTATTTTAAAATTTGGCCATTTTCAGCCTTATTTTGCAACAAAATGATAACAAAAATATAAACTTTGGAAAGCGTGAAGGTTTAGCAAGGCAAGTATGTAACACCCCCAAATATTTATAATTCAATTCTACGGAAGAGTCGTTGGTGTTACGGGATAGCACATTACTCAAATCATAGACAACACTTAAAAATCGCGTCGTTTAATAATAAAGCATTTTCCATTCATAAATATCAAATTACATAGGTCCTCATGTCATAATATGTCATACAAATTTACAAAACATTTGAATGGAAATTTTATTTGAATGCGGGCCATAAATTCTTGTCGTCTTCCCGAGAATTACCTTCAAGTACCTGAGATAAAACATGTTAAAAGTCAGCGAAACGCCGAGTGAATCCATAGAGTTTAATAAAAACCATTAATACATATCACCGGTAAATAATCATTACCGAAAATCAGTTTTGTACAATTCTTTGTCGTAGGCCATAAAATAGTCCAAAGACATTTTTATACGAATCTTGGTCGTAAATCATAATATAGGCCTTTGCCTTGAAAACCGTTATACGAACTACTGTCGTAAATCATCCAATACGTTTTATAACGTTGTTTAAAGTATAGTAAAAATCGTTATATAAAATAGTTATGTAAAACCAAAACACATGTATAAAATAAATAAGTCACCATATTTCTAGTCAGGCAATATATTGTAATTCAAATCATTCATCGTAAACTATTTCTGAGACCGTAGCCTCAGAGTTACCTTTATCATTATTATTGTAGGATTATTACAAGTCGCATGACATTGTTACCTTTCTATAATATATTTCGGGTAGCTATCCTGGAATTCATTTGCCCATCTAAAACAGCGTGTCGTCACAATAATCACGCTTATATAAATCCTCTCATACATTGTAAAACCCGTAAAAATAAGGTCATAATTTAACTCTGTTTTCAATTATTTTGACGTATTTTATAATGTTAAATACTATTATGCTTAACGGTTTAAGTTGAAACCGATATTGAATATTATATTTTAATATTTTGACGAGTAACGAGGAATACTAGGATCGCGATACCGACGGATGACAAAATTTTTATATTTTATTATCGATCGTTTCGATAATTAATATTTTCGACGATATCGTTTTAATTACGTATCGAGTCGTTATATTATTATTTTTCGTATGCGTTTAAACTTTTTTTTAAAAAAATATTTTTACGAAACCCGAATCCCGTAAAATATTTGTAAAATTGACTAATAATCATTTCCCGCTTTTTAGCTAACTATTTTCATTTTGGACTAAAACTATCACAAATTGGCAAAATTAACCCTTCCACCACCATATAAAAGAAATTTTTCTTACCTAACTTCACACATAAAAAACTAGCTACAAAAATATTTCTCATCTTTTCTTCTTTCTTCTTTTTGCCGAGACCTACACACCACCACAATCTATCAATTTTCTTGATCAAAACTTTGATCCATCCAAAAATAAAACAAGTCCACCTCCTAATTTTTCAAGGTGATTCTAATGATACCAATTTCATCAACATGCATTAAGTTTTGATTTTTGATAAAAACTAGAATTGTTAGGTGGAGATTATGATCATGCATGTGTTAGTAGTGATGATCAATTGATGTTTATGCTAGTTTTTCACAAAAAAAACTTATTTTCAATTTTTGGGTTTTTTATTTTTATGATGATACAAGTGTTAGGATTGGTTTATGATGATATTAGGGGCTTAGGTTGATGACAAAAATTGTTGGAGTTGATCAAAAGCATGATTTTGTAAGAGATTTTAATAGTCAATTTTGGGTAGTAGGTTTGAGGCCATTTCGGAGGACTTAAGTCTGAATATAGGTTGATATGATGAGATCATGTTGTATAGAATTTCGTTAGCTTATATTTGATATAAAGTAGGCCTTCCAACTCCAAAAGAGGTGGAATATATGCTAGTTTGATTTTCATGTACCGGGAGACGAGTGTTGACACAATCCGAAAATTGTTGTCGATATTTGGATCGAATCTCGGGGACTATGAAATGAGTTTCAAAAGGATTCATGGGTTGTTCTCAGGCTCTATAGTTAGTGTTTTGAGTCTATTTTTAGAATTAAGTGTTGGTTTTATAAATGGAGTTGTTTAGAATGGTCAAAATGGTTTCGTAAGTCAAGGTCGCTAAACTGTCTGAATTTTGTAATTCAAAGATGTGTCGGGCAGGGAACTTTAGAAGTAAAACCTTTTGATGGCTCTTGGGAGGACTTTCTACATATAGTATGTGAGTTCCTTAGGTAGTATCATGAAATGTTGAGGTGTCTAAGTATGGGAAAACGACTTGGACATTCGGTATGTTCTGGCAGATTTTAATAAAGGCATAGAATAATAAAGTGAATGTGTAGAAAAATATAATAGTATCACTTGTATCGTTTTCTCTCGAGTTGTCGTGATTTTATACTTGAGTTTGATTTTATTATGTATCATTTATTTATCGAGTCTATTATTAATGTACGCACCTTATTTGTTAGGTTGCGGCTGTCGTGTTTATCGGGCATCTATCGTCGGCGATCTTCTTCAACTACTTCTACTACTTAAGGTGAGTTTATAGCCTCGCTTTATACTAGTTATTAAATGATTTAAACCCACGAGGGGGAATACATGTTTTATAAACTTAGAACACAAGTCTTTTATGGTATGCTTGTCCCTCTATGAATGGACCCGTGGTTGCCTTTGAATTGCATTAAGTGATTGCCTTTGTTAAAGCCTCAATTATTGACAGTTAACTAACCTATGATGGGTTAACCACTAGTACAATTATAAGATCTATGGGGGAAGCCGCCCCGGTTCAGTTTGTGTGGACTTGTCACAGAAGCTTAGGCCCGACCTCCACATTGTTTGAACATATTGTATTGAGAAGTCAGGTATACGACAATGTACCAATAATCTGGAGGTAACCAACAATTAGTAAATCTATCGTCTTATTAGACTGATATGGGAGTGTCTAAGGGCTCGGTTCCATGAGCTTGATGAAATTTGTGATATATACAATTATTATTGTTGATGCAAATTATTATTCGATGCTTATTAAGCATGCCACAAACTTATAATCTTTTCTTGTGTTCAAATTGATTACATAAACCTATAGATTTCACTCGGCATTTTTGCTGATTGTTTTAATCACATGTATTTTAGGTAATCAAGAAGTGGAAGCTTGGATGTCACGGGAATGAAGTTGTGCACTGCATTTGTTGTTCAAACTCTTTGATTTATTTATCGTTCCATTTCTAAAACAAACTAATATGTTGTTTTAACTTATCTTTTGGTAACGATTACTTGGGACTACGCTACTCTGATAAATGCTTTAGGAACGATAAATCTAAAACGTCTCTTTTCGAGTCGTTCTTTATAAATTATGTGTTATTGTATCTTTGTTTAGCACCCAAAGATATATTCCGCTGCGTGTAAATTTGGGGGTGTTAAAGATTGGTACCAGAGCCATGAGTTATAGAGAACTAGGACTTTATTTTAAAAACCTAAACTATAACTGTCAGTTTTTATTTTTCAAAGAGTCGGTGCACATGACTTCGCGTGACTTCAGGTTCAAGCTACTTCTGAGATTACAATTTTAGTATACGTTATTACGTATACCTTATTGGCAAGTATTTATAAATAAATACTATGATCCATTTATGGATATATATTTATATCTAGAATCCCTTTATCGATATATATTTATGTCATTAAACTTTTCGATAAAAGTTTATCGTTTATTAATGATTAACTTAAATAAATACAATGAATTTTCAAGATCTTTCTGTATTTATTTTTGAAGTATTTAAATTGCTTTTATTGCAAAATTGTTATATTATGACCTTACATACCTTCATTTGCGTGTGCTATGTTCATTGTTTAACCCTTTGAGATATCTATATAGATATCCAAATCGTTTTCCGGCTATTTGTGCTTGGACGTCTTGGAACGTAGTCTCTATGATTGTAGTGTTTTACTACCCTTTAGGAAAAGAGCAATAAATAGTGGTAAGCGTTAAGTGTCGGTTTAGGAAAACCGAGCACCAATGACCAAGCAAGTTCGTTTCCCAAGGAGGCAAGTGCGTTGTGTTAAGAGTTGATTTATGATGTTTGTGATTATGATAATTGAAAGAGAAATGAGAAAGGAAAGAATTGACGGTTACGAAAACTAATTAAACTACGACGAAAAAGGCGTAAACGTAAAACCGTAAAAAAAACGACAAAAATAAAAATTTTCAACCTAAAAATTAATTAAAAGCTAAAACAAGTCTAAAATAATATAAATAAGGAATAAAATCCAATAAAAATATTTTAAAACCTTTTATTAATTAAATATTCAATTTTAAATGCTAATTAAAGCCCTAAAATTAAATATAATTAATCAAAATGTCCAAAATATGATTTTATTGAACAAATAACTTACTTATATTATTTAAAAAACTAAAAAGTATTTTTTATGATTTTTAAATACTATTTTTCTATTTTTAAATTACCAAAAACTATTTTAAAATTAAAATAATTATAAAAAATAATTAAATAATGCTAAAAATAATCTACCAATTTTAAAAATCCTATTTTACTCTAATGAACAGTAGAAAAATGAAAAATCTTGAAAAATATTAAATTTCCCACTAAATGACAAAACTAGTTTAATTAAAACCCTAATTAACTTAAATTAATTATAAAAATTAATTAAAAAGGTGAACAGTAACTAATTTTTAAACCAAAAACCTTAAAATATTATTCTAAGTTCAGAAAAATTGATTAAACCTAAAAATATTACTTTTTGGCACTAAAAGACAAAAACAGAAACTTTAAAATTAATTAAAAATAGCTAAATAACCTAAAAATTACTAAATGAACAGTAAATAAAAATTTTATTAATCAGAAAAATCCTAAATTAAATAAGAAAAATAATGGCACTGGTTTCAAGGTCTAATTCCACTTTTTGGGCACTAAAGACAAAAAAGTAAGAAAACAGATAGTGACATGTGCTGGACTTTTGTCCTTTAGCTCAGCAGTGGGAAAAAAGACACTAGCAGTGGGAAAGGAGTTCCCACTGATAGTGTAAAATTTTGATGTGATTTTCAATAAGCTTAGGAAAGCTTATCTTGATAGCTTTTTTGGAACAATAAGGCACCCTTGTGCTCTTTGAAGCACAAGGAGTCAGATTAAGCACAAAAATCACCAAGTCTCTTCACAAAAACTTACACAAAAGGCATCAAAGTATCTGATTAGGCATATATGCAGGTCTGAATAAACTTTGCTGATGCACTTGGTTCTAGGACGATTTTTAGAAGGTCACAACTTGCTCAAATGATAATCAAACAACTTAAAACCAATCTATAACCCTAAGTGCTCCTATAATCTAGCCACAAACAAACTCATGTAAGCAGTTAGCACAAAACAAGGAAGAACAAAGCCTTAACTGATTTTTAGCTAATATTGCTAAACTTGAGCATGCATTTGTGTGTATACTTCACCAAGACTGATCCTACAAACAATGCATAACCTATAAATATCCTAATGATTGTTTCTAACTGGTTTTAAACACAAATCACTTTTAAAATCTTTACTAAACTAGCAGATCCAAACACCCCTTTAAAACAGTAAACACAAATTTAAACAAGCAAACCTAAACAAAGCTACCCAAATCTGATTCAAGGCTATCTAACATCCAGATAAAGCAAATACAAGAGCTTAAACAGACTTTTAACAGCTTAACTCAAGAATCACACAAAGCATAAATATTTTTCAGAAACATAAAAAGATGAAAATAGATAACAAGGGCTACCTTGTTGGGCTTACTTCCAAGCCCAACAGTGGCTGATAAGCCACCTCCTACAAGCCCGGGCTTGTGCAGATCAAGTGTGATTGGATTGGTTTGAGTGCAAAGAACAATAAAATGGCTAGAATGGAACTTGATGGGTCCTTGTTTCCTGCACACCACAAACAGCAAAGATAGGAAGAACAAGCTATAAGTTATTCAATAAGCTTGGTTTAATAAGCTTATTAAACAGCTTATAGCAGTAAGCTTAAGTATAAGTTTCTGAAAATTTTTGAAAACAAGTGAAATATCAAAAACAAACTTGAGGATTTGAAAATGATTCAAGGAAAACAAACTTGAAAACGTAAATGCTGGAAAGTAAATGTTGGATCACAGTTTCAATGTAGGGTAAAAACTTTTCATTAATTTAAATAAAATAAAAATACATCAAAACTGGAACAAGAGAGATGCTAACAGGCTAGCACTCTTTTTATACTACTCAAGTGAAGATTCTAGATACAAGGTAAAATTTATAAACCCTAATCCTGAAAGTCCTAAAAAGCCCTTGGTCAAAAGTCTTCAAAAATCGTCAAAGTGGCATCTTGTGAGTTTTCAGGAAGCATGTGAGTATGCCAGTGATGAGAACTGATCTTGGCCATTCATTTGAGCTTGGGGAGCACTCAGTTGGTCTCAAACGTTGATTTTGTCTCCTTTTTGAAATTGAGGGAAAGGGACGTGAGCAGGGTAGTGGGGTTTGGGGACCATAGGTGAGCTGGCAAGGTTTTGTGGGTGGGACTGGGTTTAGAAGGTGTTTAATCAGTGTTCTGGAGGAGATGGGGTTTAATCATGGAAGGATTAAGAAAACCCCAATTAGTGTTCTTGGGGAAAGAGGTGTTAGTTTAATCTGTTTTAAGAGAGAAAAATGTGTTTCCCACGTAATTTAAATTTTTAAAAACAGATTAAACAAGTTTAGTGAGTGGATTGTGACGTGGGACAAAGGAGGAGTGTGATTGGTTAAGAGGTTGAGTGGGGTGATGTGTCAGGCTGTAAGTGGCTGGGACAAGTTTGGTTGTCTGGCCCAATTGCCCCCTAGACTCTCTTCTTCTCTTCAATTTGTATTAAGCAGCCAAAAACTTCCTTTCCTTTGTAAATTAGTTTGCCAGTTTGGCACTTTCAGTCCTTCAAGTTGTAGTTTATAGGAACAAGGACTAATCTTGCAATTTCTTCACATTCCAAGGACTGATTTTGACATGTATTCAAACTTTAGGGCTTTGACTTGTTGGTTGACTTCTTGGAGGACCATATTTGACAATTTAGATTTGATGAGGGACTAAATTTGCCAATTCTTCAAAGTTAAGGGTCCTTTTTGTAATTTTGACAAACTTTAGGGACCAATCTTGTAATTATGAAGATACAAGGGTATAAAGTGTCAATTCTTCAAACTTGGAGGACCAATCTTCAATATTCTTCAAGTCTTCAAGGGTTTTCTTTGGAAAATTCCTCACTAAGGCTTGGTTCATCGTGCGGCTTCGTTTCCCGTGTTCGTTTTTGCGTGATTCTTGTGATCTTTTGTCATTTTCTCAATACCCGTACCTAAATTACACAAGCAACAAACACAAGCATGTATTTGGGTATTTTGATGATATTTAATGCATTTTAAGTCCAAAAAGAACGATGAGATCATGTATAAAAGCCGTCTCATCACTCCCCCATACTAAACCATTGCCGTGCCCTCACGCAATGCTAGAATAAAGTATCGTAGCATTTCCAAAATTCATTTTATTCACTTTATTGAAATGATAAACTAGCTACACTACTACTATTGCTACTACTTGTGTTATAGACATAATGTATGATTTTCATCGCAAAATGGGACGTTTAGGTTCATAGAATAAGAACACGTGAATGCTTCGTTAGAAATAATTTCATCGTCCTCGATTTTCACTTCAATTCCATGCTAAGCGTGCAACGAGATCATTGTCATTATATGTTAGTAATGCTAACACTACTCATATGCCCTAATCACGTACTTATTCTCCCTTTATTCCTAAGTTGTATCTCTTATATTTTATGATGTCTTGAATGTTTCACGAGGATACATTGTTGACTTATGCGATAATAGAGATTTAGGTCTAAAAATAGAGTCCTAACGGTGTAACTAAGACCATCAAATCAATAACCCCTCCTAATAGACGACGATGTTAAAAAATTAAGTTGACAAGAAGAATCGATAAACACGGTTTTATAACGGTTTTGAACATGAGACTTATTACCAAGACTTTTATATGCCCCCTAACGGAAGGGCCTTATTATCTTTGGTTTACCTCCATCTTTTATTCAACTTCGCCATGAAGCTTTTATTATGACTTCGGTCTTGCCTTGCCTTTTATTATCCGCCTCATCGGTGGTTTTATTAGCCAAAGACGTATATCCTCACGCTAAAGCGAATTTTGGATCTTTAAAGCTTCGAAGATTAAGGCTTGATTCACTTTCAATTTTGCATAGATTTTAGGCCTTGTGGGGCTTCAAATTGTTTGCTTGATTTAGGTGAGCACTTGAAATCTTATTATTGGGTGAAGCTTTCGATTATTAGGGTGCCAATACTTCAAAACCGTGACGCTGGCGATATCTTAATGTCTTCCCAATTTAATTACACGGAAGCTACTAGAAAAGACTAGAAACCCAACAATCCTAACTAAACCGCTAAGTCAATATTTATTAAGCAAAAAATATTTACATGCGAAGGGAGAATAAGCAAACAACGAGAACACATGAGTTTTTGAAAGAATACGAGTATTCTACGTTAACTTATAATTAACCCTATCATTTCTCGTCCTCATTTAAGAGACTTAGCCTAATGTGTAGTTAAGGAATCAAAGCTAAGTGCTCAACACGCACGGTCGAGTAAAAAATTACTCTTATTCTCGCCATCGGAAAATCTACATTCGTGTCTTCAAACACTTATAAAATATGAGAAAAATTTTAAAATTTGGCCATTTTTAGCCTTATTTTGCAACAAAACGATAAACTTTGGAAAGCGTGAAGGTTTGGCAAGGCAAGTATCTATTCACCCCCCATACTAAAGTTAAACATTGTCCTCAATGTTTCGAGTCTAGGGGTGCAAACACCCCCATACTAGAGACGTAGTCGAATGCCTAATCTAGCATGGAAAGGGTGTAACCATTAAATTTAAAGCCGTTTATGAAGTGTGCTAAAAACCTAAGGTTAGAACAATAAAGGATATATCATGGATATTGAGAAATGTCTCCAAAGCAAATGATCGAGTGCTCCCATAAAACGAACACGAGAGGCTCCAATCGTGAAGATCATGATCTAAAAACCACAATGCACAAACAACCACGAAACAAAGGTCGGAAGGGCACGAATCCCCACACGTAAGCTACATTAGACTAAGAAAGCGATAATATGTACATAGGATAAGCATGGGACTCCCCCACGAGGCACCTCGTTTTTGATTACCGAGTCATGAGCTCGACTCGATCCCCTCAATACTAATTATCATTGGGGAAGGTGACTTGGTCGAGGTAGTTCAAGGATGGAACTTCCCCACCAAAGTAGTGCTTTAACCTATGTCCATTCACCTTGAAGTTAGGACCATCATCTTGAGCTAGCTCAATGGTCCCATAAGGAAATACTTGAGTCACGGTGAATGGACCGGACCAACGGGATTTTAATTTACCGGAAAATATTTTCAATCTTGAATTAAAAAGTAAAACTTGATCCCCAATGTTAAAAACCCGGTTTTTAATTTTTGAATCATGCATCTTTTTAGTTTTCTCTTTATAAATCAATGAATTTTCATAAGCAATGTCCCTTAATTCATCCAATTCATTAAGTTGCATTTTCCGGTGTTTTCCCGCGGTCTCCATATCATCATTACAATGCTTTAGGGCCCAATAAGCCTTGTGTTCTAACTCGATAGGCAAATGACAATTCTTTCCATACACAAGCTTATAGGGAGTGCACCCAATGGGCGTCTTATGAGCGGTCCTAAAGGCCCATAAAGCATCGTCTAGCTTATCCGACCAAGATTGTCGGTTTTCCCCCACGGATCTTTCCAAAATCCTCTTCAATGCTCGGTTTGAAACCTCGACTTGCCCACTCGTTTGTGGGTGATAAGCCGTAGAAAGACGATGTGTAACCCCATATTTCCTTAGAACCCTTTCAAATTGGTCATTACAAAAATGGGTTCCACGATCGCTTATGATAGCACGAGGGGTTCCAAACCTAGCAAACAAACTTTTCAAGAACTTAACTACCACACGAGCATCATTAGTGGGCAAGGCCTTCGCCTCTACCCACTTAGAAAGGTAGTCAACCGCAACAAGAATATACTTATTACCACGAGATGATGGGAACGGCCCCATAAAGTTTATGCCCCAAACGTCAAAGATCTCACATACTTGAATGATATTTTGTGGCATTTCATCTTTTTGTGAGGCTTTTCCTTGTCGTTGGCATGAATCACAAGACTTCACAAGATCTTGTGCATCTCGGTAAATAGTAGGCCAAAAGAAGCCGGCATCAAACACCTTTTTAGCCGTGAGATTAACACCGTGGTGACCACCCGTGGGTCCCTCATGGCAAGCTCTAAGGATGTTAGAAGCTTCGGTGCAAAATACACAACGGCGGATGATTTGATCCGCACACGTTCGAAACAAGTAAGGGTCGTTCCAAAAATAGAACTTGACATCACGAAAGAATTTTCGTTTTTCTTGAGTTGTCATACCCTTAATGATGAAGTTACCCGCATGGTAATTTGCAAAATCCGCAAACCATGGGGTAGAAGAATCAAGTTTGGAATTCACTACACCAAGTGTTTCAAGCGGAAATGTTTCGGTGATTTCCTTGGGCTCGTAAACACTTTGGTGAGGATCTTCCAAACGAGAGAGATGATCGGCCGCTAGATTCTCGGCTCCTTTTTTGTCAACGATTTTGTGATCAAATTCTTGAAGGAGGAGAATCCAACGAAGTAATCTCGGCTTTGCATCTTGTTTAGCCATGAGATACTTGATAGCCGAATGGTCCGTATACACTATGCATTTTGTCAAGACGAGATAAGGTCGGAATTTCTCAAATGCATACACCACGGCAAGGAACTCCTTTTCCGTTGTAGTGTATTTAAGTTGAGCCTCGGTCATCGTCTTGCTAGCATAGTGTATAGGCAAGAAATGCTTATCATGACGTTGCCCCAAAACGGCCCCAATAGCGTAATCACTTGCATCACACATAAGTTCAAAGGGGAGGTTCCAATTTGGAGAAACAAGAATGGGAGCTTCGGTAAGTTTCCTCTTAAGGATCTCAAAGGCTCGTACACAACCTTCGTCAAAGACAAAACGTGCTTCTTTTTCAAGAAGATGTGTAATGGGTCGAGAAATCTTCGAGAAATCCTTGATGAATCGTCGATAAAAGCCCGCGTGGCCTAGGAAACTCCTGACTCCCTTGACGGTTTTGGGATGAGGTAATTTGGCGATGACGTCTACCTTAGCTTGATCTACCTCAATCCCCGCTTTCGAGACCTTGTGCCCTAAGACGATTCCACTTCTAACCATAAAATGACACTTTTCCCAATTGAGCACAAGGTTGGTTTCCTCACAACGTTTTAACATTCTCTCAAGGTTCGACAAACACGAAGTAAAGGAATTACCAAACACGGAAAAGTCATCCATGAAGACTTCCATCATCTTCTCGATCATATCATGAAAAATAGCCATCATGCATCGTTGAAAAGTTCCCGGTGCATTGCAAAGTCCGAATGGCATTCTACGATAGGCAAACGTTCCATATGGACACGTAAACGTAGTTTTTTCTTGATCACGAGGATCGATGGGAATTTGGAAGTAACCGGAAAAACCATCTAAAAAGCAATAGAGATCGTTTCCCGCAAGACGCTCCAACATTTGGTCCATGAAGGGCAAGGGAAAATGGTCTTTTCGAGTGGCTTCATTTAACTTACGATAGTCAATGCACACTCTCCATCCGGTCACGAGTCTAGTGGGAATTAACTCGTTGGCATCGTTTGGCACAACGGTCATCCCTCCCTTTTTAGGGACACAATGAATAGGACTCACCCAAGGGCTATCGGAAATAGGGTAAATCATTCCCGCGTCAAGGAGTTTAAGGACCTCCTTTTTGATGACGTCGTGAATTTTGGGGTTCACCCTTCTTTGACTTTGGATTGTTGGCTTGAAATCCTCCTCCATTAAGATTTTGTGTGTACAAAATTTGGGATCGATTCCCTTAATGTCGGATAACTTCCACGCAATCGCCCCTTTGTGGTCCTTAAGAACATCGACAAGTGCGGTTTTTTCATCATTCGAAAGTTCCTTCGCAATAATAACCGGCAACTTGTCGTCCTCCTCCAAATAGACATACTCGAGGTGAGGAGGTAAATCTTTCAACTCGAGGATAGGTGGTTCCTCAAGTGAAGATTTGGGCTCTATACTCATAACCTCCTCGGGTGGAGGAAATGGGAAATCGTTGAGAAAATCCTTGATAATCGAGAAGTCCTCATAGTTGTCGAGGTCTTCGTCACAAGTACGTGGAACATCGAATTCTTCCAACGTAAAACCACCACCTTCGAAAGGAGTGAAGGTTGGTGTCGAATTATCAAGAATTGGATCTAACATAGTGGGATTGCCACTAGTTTCTTCATCACCAAACCCTAAAACTTCTTGTGAAAATTCCTCGCAAACCACGTCGATCATATCAACGAGGTTTATGGTAGCAACGGAATAAACATGAGAAAGTTGAGAATTTTGAGTTGCGTTTATAACAAGTTCCTCGTCGTTGAAACGTAAGGTGATCTTTCTAGCATGCACATCAATCAAAGCCATAGACGTATCTAAAAACGAACGACCTAAAATAAGAGGAACTTGAGGATCCGTGGGGATGTCAACAACAATAAAGTCTACGGGATAGTAGAACTTCCCCACTTTCACAAAAACGTCTTCCGCCAAACCACATGCAAGAATCGTGGAATGGTCGGCCAACTCAATAGACATTCGTGAAGGAGTAAGATTAGGAAGATTGAGCGACTTGTAGATTGCAAGTGGCATCAAGTTAATGCTAGCACCAAGATCGGCCAAGGCATAGCATTCTTCCATGTCTTGAATTGCACAAGGGATCAAAAATTTACCGGGATCACCGACTTTTTGAGGTATGCGATTAAGATAAACCGACGAACAACTAGACATTTGGTGTAATTTCTCCTTGTTGTTCAACATACTCTTAAAGTTAGCGGCAAATCGAGGCATCATGACCAAGGCGTCGACAAAACTTATATTAAAATGCAAGTCACGAAACATTTTCATAAAAAGCTCAAATTGGTAGTTGTCGCGCTCTTGTCGTTTCTCCTTCCTAAGTCTCGATGGGTAAGGCAAGGGTGGTGTGGGTTGGGGCATAGGCATAGCCTTTGGAATCTCGGGTTCCATTATGGGTGATGGGTCAACCGTAGGTGTGGCATGAGCGGTACTTTGTGGGCTTGAAATATGCTCCTTTTCGACCACCACCTCGGGTTCTTCCTCAATTTCCTCCACCGTTGGAGTAATTGGTTGAGGAGTCGGTTCTTTAAGTATCTTACCACTACGTGTGGTAATCACTTTCATCTCTCCCTTCGGGTTTGAAACGGTGTTACTAGGCAAACCACCCGATGTAGAGGCTTTGTTCACCATTACGCATTCTAAAATTGCATTAAGCTTAGCATCAAAATTATTAAACTTCACATCTTGGCTAACGGCTTTTTGGTCAATTCTTTGTTCAAGCCTAGCATGACTTTGCTCTATCTTGTTGTTTTGACCTCGAATTTGGTTAGCAAAATCATTTTTCAATTCATTTCTCATGGCTAGATTTTCCTTAATGAAATTAGCTAACTCCTTTGCATTCTTAGCCGTCTCCTTAGCTTGATTAGCCATTTGCTCTTGAATGTTTTCCATAATCTTATCATTTGAAGTAGTGTAATTCAAAAATTCCAATGGAAGTTCTTTGTTATTTTGAAGAGCTTGACTTGCATTTTGAAAATTACGGTTTTGATTTTGATTTTGCAATTGGCTATTACTACTACTCCCTTGATTCCCATAATTGCTATTACCCTTATAATTGTTCTTTTGATTGCTTTGGTAACAAACTTGATTGTTTCGATAATTGTTAGCATTTTGATTTGGTGAAAAACCCGGTGGAGTCAATTGATTAGTGCGAGGAACTTGACCGTTTTGGTTATAAGTTCCCGCGGCCGCGAAGGCACTCGAAGTGTTACCACCGTTGGTAATGCACTCGGAATAATCGTGAGCTCCACCACAATACATACAAGAAACCTCAACCGCTTTAATCGTAGCGGGAGCGGGTTGTTCACCAACTTTAAACTCAATTAACAATCCTTTAAGCTTATCAAAAATCTTGTTCTCCAAATTAGCCTCGATTTGGCAAGCATCAACGTTGTGTGACAAACTAGGTGAAGATGAAGACGAAGCCTTACGAACACTCGACGTGCTACGAGGACTATACACCTTAGACCTATTCTCAATAATTACCAATGCTTCCTCGACCGTCTTACACAAGAAATTACCACCCGCGGCGGCATTAAGATAATCACGCTCATGATCGTTCAAGCCATTGTAAAACGTGTCTATTTGATGCAAGTCGGAAAAACCATGATGAGGACATTCGTGCAACATTTCTTTAAACCTATTCCAAGCCGTTGAAAAACTCTCATTAAACTCTTGCGAAAACTTTGAAATCTCGTTTTTCAAGTGCGTAGTCTTAGAGGGCGGAAAAAATTGGTTCACGAATTTTGAAACGAGATCCTTCCACGTCAATATATAATTGGGTGGCTCTTTCTCTAACCAAATTTTTGCGGGCCCCGCTAAGGAATACGGAAAAAGCATCATCTTAATCGAGTCGTTTGAAACATCCTTAAACTTGCACGTGGCGGTGAGACGATTAAATTGGCGAATGTGGTTATGCGGGTTGTCCTTTTCGTCCCCTCGAAACTTGTTGTTTTGAATCATGGACAACAAACCCGTCTTAACCTCAAAATTCTCCGCAAGGATAGCGGGAATCACAATCGCTTCTCCATAACCCTCGGTGGGTGCTTGAAGTAACTCCATCATAGTTCGATTAGCCATGGGTGCTTCTTTCACTACAATGGATTCGTCAATAGGAGAGTCCTCACTAGTGGGAGTGAGTGATTTGTTTCTTCGTTTACGAGCACGTCTTGCTTTAGAGCGAGTTTGCATAAACGTCACGTACAACGAGAAGGCGAGCAAAGAAGATTCTTTTTGGTGTTTTTACTTTTTCAATTTTTTGTGATTTTTGATTGTTTTTAACTTTTTTTGGGTTTTTGGAATGTATTAAGTAGACCAAAATCTACAAATCTCCTCACTAATCAAATCTCTTGATTAACGAAGCCTCAAGGAATGAAAACGAACACGTGAAGTGAACGTCTTCGATGACTTTAGAACGATGGTGGAACACCAAATCGTTCAAGAGGGTTTAATCAATTAAAACCAAGAAAATATATATGATACTTAGTAATACTTTGGGCGGCAAAACCCTCGATTCACTCTCAAAATCAAATACGCACAAGCAAGCGGAGGAAACGAGGCGGCGCGAAGCACTTAAGAGCCTTTTTCCTTTAGGTCGTGAAATACAACCGCCTTATACCCACCTTATAGTTTGTATTATCAAAATCAAGCTTCACGAAAGTATTTATCTATTTTTGCCTTTTTCTTTGGTTTGAGATTCGAATACAATGATCGAGTGATGAAATCCCGAATCAAGGTTGTGATTGCTCACGTATTTGGAGTACTTGTGATTTTATTGTTCTACGTATACAATATAGTAATAATATTCACACAAAAATCGAAAAACGATAATACGTATTAATAGAGTGCTATTAATACAAATACTATTTATGGCTAATATAGAAAACAACAATGGTTCAACCAAAACACAACACGCCTCCCCGGCAGCGCCGCCAAAAAATGATTGTAGTGTTTTACTACCCTTTAGGAAAAGAGCAATAAATAGTGGTAAGCGTTAAGTGTCGGTTTAGGAAAACCGAGCACCAATGACCAAGCAAGTTCGTTTCCCAAGGAGGCAAGTGCGTTGTGTTAAGAGTTGATTTATGATGTTTGTGATTATGATAATTGAAAGAGAAATGAGAAAGGAAAGAATTGACGGTTACGAAAACTAATTAAACTACGACGAAAAAGGCGTAAACGTAAAATCGTAAAAAAAACGACAAAAATAAAAATTTTCAACCTAAAAATTAATTAAAAGCTAAAACAAGTCTAAAATAATATAAATAAGGAATAAAATCCAATAAAAATATTTTAAAACCTTTTATTAATTAAATATTCAATTTTAAATGCTAATTAAAGCCCTAAAATTAAATATAATTAATCAAAATGTCCAAAATATGATTTTATTGAACAAATAACTTACTTATATTATTTAAAAAACTAAAAATTATTTTTTATGATTTTTAAATACTATTTTTCTATTTTTAAATTACCAAGAACTATTTTAAAATTAAAATAATTATAAAAAATAATTAAATAATGCTAAAAATAATCTACCAATTTTAAAAATCCTATTTTACTCTAATGAACAGTAGAAAAATGAAAAATCTTGAAAAATATCAAATTTCCCACTAAATGACAAAACTAGTTTAATTAAAACCCCAATTAACTTAAATTAATTATAAAAATTAATTAAAAAGGTGAACAGTAACTAATTTTTAAACCAAAAACCTTAAAATATTATTCTAAGTTCAGAAAAATTGATTAAACCTAAAAATATTACTTTTTGGCACTAAAAGACAAAAACAGAAACTTTAAAATTAATTAAAAATAGCTAAATAACCTAAAAATTACTAAATGAACAGTAAATAAAAATTTTATTTATCAGAAAAATCCTAAATTAAATAAGAAAAATAATGGCACTGGTTTCAAGGTCTAATTCCACTTTTTGGGCACTAAAGACAAAAAAGTAAGAAAACAGATATTGACATGTGCTGGACTTTTTTCCTTTAGCTCAGCAGTGGGAAAAAAGACACTAGCAGTGGGAAAGGAGTTCCCACTGACAGTGTAAAATTTTGATGTGATTTTCAATAAGCTTAGGAAAGCTTATCTTGATAGCTTTTTTGGAACAATAAGGCACCCTTGTGCTCTTTGAAGCACAAGGAGTCAGATTAAGCACAAAAATCACCAAGTCTCTTCACAAAAACTCACACAAAAGGCATCAAAGTATCTGATTAGGCATATATGCAGGTCTGAATAAACTTTGCTGATGCACTTGGTTCTAGGACGATTTTTAGAAGGTCACAACTTGCTCAAATGATAATCAAACAACTTAAAACCAATCTATAACCCTAAGTGCTCCTATAATCTAGCCACAAACAAACTCATGTAAGCAGTTAGCACAAAACAAGGAAGAACAAAGCCTTAACTGATTTTTAGCTAATATTGCTAAACTTGAGCATGAATTTGTGTGTATACTTCACCAAGACTGATCCTACAAACAATGCATAACCTATAAATATCCTAATGATTGTTTCTAACTGGTTTTAAACACAAATCACTTTTAAAATCTTTACTAAACTAGCAGATCCAAACACCCCTTTAAAATAGTAAACACAAATTTAAACAAGCAAACCTAAACAAAGCTACCCAAATCTGATTCAAGGCTATCTAAACATGCATATGACATCCAGATAAAGCAAATACAAGAGCTTAAACAGACTTTTAACAGCTTAACTCAAGAATCACACAAAGCATAAATATTTTTCAGAAACATAAAAAGATGAAAATAGATAACAAGGGCTACCTTGTTGGGCTTACTTCCAAGCCCAACAGTGGCTGATAAGCCACCTCCTACAAGCCCGGGCTTGTGCAGATCAAGTGTGATTGGATTGGTTTGAGTGCAAAGAACAATAAAATGGCTAGAATGGAACTTGATGGGTCCTTGTTTCCTGCACACCACAAACAGCAAAGATAGGAAGAACAAACTATAAGTTATTCAATAAGCTTGGTTTAATAAGCTTATTGAACAGCTTATAGCAGTAAGCTTAAGTATAAGTTTCTGAAAATTTTTGAAAACAAGTGAAATATAAAAAACAAACTTGAGGATTTGAAAATGATTCAAGGAAAACAAACTTGAAAACGTAAATGCTGGAAAGTAAATGTTGGATCACAGTTTCAATGTAGGGTAAAAACTTTTCATTAATTTAAATAAAATAAAAATACATCAAAACTGGAACAAGAGAGATGCTAACAGGCTAGCACTCTTTTTATACTACTCAAGTGAAGATTCTAGATACAAGGTAAAATTTATAAACCCTAATCCTGAAAGTCCTAAAAAGCCCTTGGTCAAAAGTCTTCAAAAATCGTCAAAGTGGCATCTTGTGAGTTTTCAGGAAGCATGTGAGTATGCCAGTGATGAGAACTGATCTTGGCCATTCATTTGAGCTTGGGGAGCACTCAGTTGGTCTCAAACGTTGATTTTGTCTCCTTTTTGAAATTGAGGGAAAGGGACGTGAGCAGGGTAGTGGGGTTTGGGGACCATAGGTGAGCTGGCAAGGTTTTGTGGGTGGGACTGGGTTTAGAAGGTGTTTAATCAGTGTTCTGGAGGAGATGGGGTTTAATCATGGAAGGATTAAGAAAACCCCAATTAGTGTTCTTGGGGAAAGAGGTGTTAGTTTAATCTGTTTTAAGAGAGAAAAATGTGTTTCCCACGTAATTTAAATTTTTAAAAACAGATTAAACAAGTTTAGTGAGTGGATTGTGACGTGGGACAAAGGAGGAGTGTGATTGGTTAAGAGGTTGAGTGGGGTGATGTGTCAGGCTGTAAGTGGCTGGGACAAGTTTGGTTGTCTGGCCCAATTGCCCCCTAGACTCTCTTCTTCTCTTCAATTTGTATTAAGCAGCCAAAAACTTCCTTTCCTTTGTAAATTAGTTTGCCAGTTTGGCACTTTCAGTCCTTCAAGTTGTAGTTTATAGGAACAAGGACTAATCTTGCAATTTCTTCACATTCCAAGGACTGATTTTGACATGTATTCAAACTTTAGGGCTTTGACTTGTTGGTTGACTTCTTGGAGGACCATATTTGACAATTTAGATTTGATGAGGGACTAAATTTGCCAATTCTTCAAAGTTAAGGGTCCTTTTTGTAATTTTGACAAACTTTAGGGACCAATCTTGTAATTATGAAGATACAAGGGTATAAAGTGTCAATTCTTCAAACTTGGAGGACCAATCTTCAATATTCTTCAAGTCTTCAAGGGTTTTCTTTGGAAAATTCCTCACTAGGGCTTGGTTCATCGTGCGGCTTCGTTTCCCGTGTTCGTTTTTGCGTGATTCTTGTGATCTTTTGTCATTTTCTCAATACCCGTACCTAAATTACACAAGCAACAAACACAAGCATGTATTTGGGTATTTTGATGATATTTAATGCATTTTAAGTCCAAAAAGAACGATGAGACCATGTATAAAAGCCGTCTCATCACTCTATACCATTGTGTAGCTCAATGTGTCCCTGGAAAAGACTAAACACCATCGTGTGAGCCATACATCTTGAAACATTTCTTATAATCGTGTTGAATAATATCATGGTTTTTCATAATATTTTGTTGATTTTTATCACCGTTTTACACGGCATGGGAAGATTTAATTCATTGATATTTATATGTATCGACTCCGAAGTGTATTGTTCGCTTATATCTCGGTAACGTCAACGTCATTTTATAAATCATCGTCTAGATTATGGCGCTAGATTGGAATACGATTTTACATCTATAAACTTGTATTATCCTCTTTCATTAACTTTCTAGCTCCCGGAGTGCAGCCCGTTAATGTTCCATTCTTTTTTTGTTATGTTTTGTGTTTTTGGACAATCGTGGCACCAAGGAGATTTGTCTACCTTACATTTCGAAGTCTAAATTATGGACGTCATTCACCGGTTTGCTTCATAAATTTCGTGTTGGATACCTTGAAGCATCTTTTGTCATTCATTATGCTATATTTTTATTTGATGCTCATTATGAGATTTATTTTTCGTTGTTGTAAAATCCACAAGACATGTGTATATATATATATATATTTTTAGCCGTTAGGAAGTGTCGAAAAATACATTTAATGGAGAAACTGCAGGGGGTGTATAAACAGGTCAAAACTTAAAAGTAAAACCTGTGTTTTTAAAATAAAATAGTCAAACCTGCACAGAACTTACAGGGGTATTTTGGTCATTTTAAACTGGGTTTTAGGTCTCGGGTAAAACTAGAAAGTCGTCTGAAATATTGTTTTGCATCAAAATGCTTTAGACTCCGAGTCTTGGAGATGTCGTTTATCGGGTCAATTAATCGGCTCATATTTAAAAGTCAAATCTGATAGAAAATTCAGAGCATGGGTTTTAAACGTTTCTAAGCAGTTTTGAGTTTATTTGAGATCGTAAAATTTTAACGAATATTATTTTACAACTAACGAATACTAGTTGCATGTGAAAATATTTAAAAATAGAAACATTACAGGATTAGCAATTACCGGATTAATGGTGTAATTTGAAAACGAATAATATACTTTCTTAAAAGCATGTTGTGTCGAGTATCTTACACAGAATACACATATGCATTGATTTATTCTTTTTATATATATGACTCATTTGTCATTCGATGTTATTTTTTCTTCTTCTAACCTTCCACTGATTTGGTTTGAGATTTGAAGTTTTATCTTCACATTCTTCGTCGATATTTTTATCACGTGTCTCATGGCGTTTCCGTCTAAACCTTATAACCTTTTGAAACCTTAACAACTTGTAACCATTTCATTGGTTTTCCTATAAGCTACTATTTGCAACTTTTTGCAAACCTTTGGTTATTATATACTTCATCAAAATGTCACCTTATAATTTTAATTGACATTTTTATTACAATTATTTTCATCAATTGTTTTACTTTGATATTATGAATTAATTTTTATAACATTTAAGTTAGTGCTTAAAAATCTCGCAAAGTACCTGTATCCTATAAATTTATAAATTATTTTTAAATTCCAATATACAAATGGCATGGTTTATATATAAACATAAGAAACACACTACTCTTCGACGAAATGGAGCACTGCATTGCTAGCCCTAAATTATGCATGGTCTGATCACCTATGTCTAATTTAGAAGGAGCCATGCTAGGCTGAATAATAGTCACCTTAAAAATCTTGATAATAATCAACTTTATACTTGTATTTATGAAAAAGTTAAATAAAATGAAATAAAGTGAAAAGAAGTTTTGAAAACCTTTATATTTTATGCAAGTAGCACAATTTCTATGCATCTGCATACGTTTTCTTACCTTTTCTTATACGAATTAGACGCTTACGAATATGTTTTTACTCGACGATCGTTTTTCCACTTGTTACTTCATTTTGTCTTATAACTGATTTCTTTTGACCGTTCGTCTAATTACTGACTGTTGATAAATGACTTGAAAGTCTCGATGTTTTATCCTTCCTTCTCTTCCAATGTTCTTTATGCGATTTTATAGATCTTCGAAATGTCTCCGCACGTGAATAATGAATTATCACTAGAGTGATTTCCGTATGTCTGGGATGACGTCCGTCACTCTCGTTTGTACCGAAATCCACTCTTATGAACCGTGCTTTGACTTCTCTCTTTAAAAACTAACATCGTTCATTTGATTTATATTAATTACAAGTGATTATTAGGAATTTTCTTTTATTAAAATTTTTGTATGGATCTTATTTTCGATCATGTATCGACCACCGCTAAGTTAACGAGCTAATGTTGGTGAACCACCGACCGCAGTAACAAAAATGACAACTTGTTTAATCTATTACTTCTTATCGCCTTACCATCAACGCCTTTATTTTATTATTCTCTTTAAGAATTCATACGACATTTGCTTCGTCCCCTTTTGTACCGCTGATTTCGTGCTAATTGTTGACCATTATTTCCATTCGTATTCGTTTGTTATCTTGTCACATTTTGAAACCCGAATATATCCCATGTTTATTTTGAAATAATAAACACCTTTATGTATTTCGACAACGTATTATAAATTTTTTATGGAACTTTTATATATTATCCAATAATTTTCAATTATCGAAATAACTATCACAAGTAAAAGGTCAAATTTATACATCATATTTTGTATAACTAAAACTAATGTTTAAAATGAAATTATGCTCTGTCTTTTGAACAAATTGACTTATCATACTTTACTTTTAATGTAATGAAATTACCGGTTTAATTTATATTCCTAATAATGATTTAATTTGGAAATTATATTTTCTAATTGTAACCATCAATATGAGTTTAATTAATAAATTCATGTCATTCTTTCAAAGCTTCTTAAGATGACCAAAATAGATTTTGAAACTATTTTACTTCTATTTTTAATATATCACCTTTATCAAGAGAGTACCTCAACTTAGTTTTAAGGTAATAAAAATCCAGGACGGATAATTGTGACAACGTTATGTTAATGTTAATATTTAATTCATTATTCGTTCTCATTTTCCTAGTATTGTGAATTATTATGTTTTATGGATACGTGATTCAAGATCCCTTGTCGATCGTTAACCTTAAATCATTTTAGCACATCGTTTTCGTTTATGCGTTTATCGAATTCATTCTATCTCACTATGTTACTTGTATTGAAGATCATTATTTTATTCTGAGTTTAAAATAAATCTCCAGAAATAGTGTATAAGAAGAAATGAGCCCCGGGACGGTGCTCCCTTAAGGTGGTGAGGATGTAAAACCCGTAAAATAAAGGTCATAATTTAATTCTATTTTCAACTATTTTAACGTATTTTATAATGTTAAATACTATTATGCTTAACGGTTTAAGTTGAAACCGATATTGAATATTATATTTTAATATTTTGACGAGTAACGAGGAATACTAGTGATCGCAATACCGACGGATGCCAAAATTTTTATATTTTATTATCGATCGTTTCGATAATTAATATTTTTGACGATATCGTTTTAATTACGTATCGAGTCGTTATATTATTATTTTTCGTATGCGTTTAAACTTTTTTTTAAAAAAATATTTTTACGAAACCCGAATCCCGTAAAATATTTGTAAAATTGACTAATAATCATTTCCCGCTTTTTAGCTAACTATTTTCATTTTGGACCAAAACTATCACAAATTGGCAAAATTAACCCTTCCACCACCATATAAAAGAAATTTTTCTTACCTAACTTCACACATACAAAACTAGCTACAAAAATTTTTCTCATCTTTTCTTCTTTCTTCTTTTTGCCAAGACCTACACACCACCACAATCCATCAATTTTCTTGATCAAAACTTTGATCCATCCAAAAATAAAACAAGTCCACCTCCTAATTTTTCAAGGTGATTCTAATGATGCCAATTTCATCAACATGCATTAAGTTTTGATTTTTAATAAAAACTAGGATTGTTAGGTGGAGATTATGATCATGCATGTGTTAGTAGTGATGATCAATTGATGTTTATGCTAGTTTTTCACTAAAAAAACTTATTTTTAATTTTTGGGTTTTTGATTTTTATGATGATACAAGTGTTAGAATTGGTTTATGATGATATTACGGGCTTAGGTTGATGACAAAAATTGTTGGAATTGATCAAAAACATGATTTGTAAGAGATTTTAATAGTCAATTTTGGGCAGTAGGTTTGAGGCCATTTCAGAGGTCTTAAGTCTGAATATAGGTATATATGATGGGATCATGTTGTGGAGAATTTCGTTAGCTTAGATATGATATAAAGTAGGCCTTCCAACTCCAAACGAGGTGGAAGATATGCTAGTTTGATTTTCGTGTACCGGGAGACGAGTGTTGACACAATCCGAAAATTGTTGTCGATATTTGGATCGAATCTCGGGGACTATGAAATGAGTTTCAAAAGGATTCATGGGCTGTTCTCAGGCTCTATAGTTAGTGTTTTGAGTCCATTTTTAGAATCAATGTTGGTTTTATAAATGGAGTTGTTTAGAATGGTCAAAATGGTTTCGTAAGTCAAGGTCGCTAAACTGTCCGAATTTTGTAATTCAAAGATGTGTCGGGCAGGGAACTTTATAAGTAAAATCTTTTGATGGGCTCTTGGGAGGACTTTCTACATGTAGTATGTGATCCTCAGGTAGTATCATGAAATTTTGAGGTGTCTAAGTATGAGAAAACGGCTTGGACATTCGGTATGTTCCGGCAGATTTTTATTAAAGGCATAGAATAATAAAGTGAATGTGTAGAAAAATATAATAGTATCACTTGTATCGTTTTCTCTCGAGTTGTCGTGATTTTATACTTGAGTTTGATTTTATTATGTATCATTTATTTCTCGAGTCTATTATTAATGTACGCACCTTATTTGTTAGGTTGCGGTTGTCGTGTTTATCGGGCATCTATCGTCGGCGATCGTCTTCAACTACTTCTACTACTTAAGGTGAGTTTATAGCCTCGCTTTATACTAGTTATTAAATTATTTTAAACCCTCGAGGGGGAATACATGTTTTATAAACTCAGAACACAAGTCTTTTATGGTATGCTTGTCCCTCTATGAATGGACCCGTGGTTGCCTTTGAATTGCATTAAGTGATTTTCTTTGTTAAATCCTCAATTATGGACCGTTAATTAACCTATGATGGGTTAACCGCTAGTACAATTAATAGATCTATGGGGGAAGCTGCCCCGGTTCAGTTTGTGTGGATTTGTCATAGAAGCTTAGGCCCGACCTCCACACTGTTTGAACATAATGTATTGAGAAGTCAGGTATACGGAAATGTACCAATAATCTGGAGGTAATCGACAATTAATAAATCTCTCGTCTTATTAGACTGATATGGGAGTGTCTAAGGGCTCGGTTCCATGAGCTTGATGCAATTTGTGCTATATACAATTATTATTGTTGATGCAAATTATTATTCGATGCTTATTAAGCATGCCACAAACTTATAATCTTTGCTTGTGTTCAAACTGATTACATAAACCTATAGATTTCACTCGGCATTTTTGTTGATTGTTTTACTCACATGTATTTCAGGTAATCAAGAAGTGGAAGCTTGGAGGTCACGGGAATGAAGTTGTGCACTGCTTTTGTTGTTCAAACTCTTTGATTTATTTATCGTTCCATTTTTAAAACAAACTAATATGTTCTTTTAACTTATATTTTGGTAACGATTACTTGGGAATACGCTACTCTGATAAATGCTTTAGGAACGATAAATCTAAAACGTCTCTTTTCGAGTCGTTCTTTATAAATTATGTGTTATTGTATCATTGTTTAGCACCCAAAGATATATTTCGCTGCGTGTAAATTTGGGGGTGTTAAATACATAAATTCGCTTACCAATTAATGTGGAACGACGGGGATCAACCGTCAAGGCGCGAACTGGGGTGATCTTCCCCAAATTGTACTATTATATGCATAAGCGTCTACCAAATCCCGGTAGTTCACAATTCATGCTAATGGGAGTTTTAGTGACATAACCTAACTAATAATAATCCATTTCATGTCATTCATCGGGTCATAAAATCATTCGGGTCCATATCAATAAGAATAGAATCGGGACAATTGGTGTCCTATTTTTATTAAAACTAACATGTTATCTCCCTTGCGGGTTTATAAAACATTTCATAAAACATTTAAAAGAGTGCGAGGCTATTAACTCACATCGGTGTGGGAAGGCGGGTTATCGGCAATTAGGACGTATAGTACGTGCCTCGATCACGGGAAACCTAGACAAATAATACTCGGTCTTAGGCTATGCCCAATAACTTTATAAAAAGTTGTTATGTATATGTAATGATGTCATAACATGATGATCATGTGGGGTTTTATCACCTTACTCAACATTACTAGTTGTTTAGTATTAGTTAATTTAGGCTTATCATACTAGTCACACTAGTTTTAGCCCATTTACACATTAAGGCCTAATAAGCCCATTAAGAGTCCAATATCATTTTATTAGTCTATTTATCTTTTTAAGACCAGGGCCATACTCATATGTGAGCCCAAGTGGGTTAAGCCCATGAGTAAGTCCATTAGTGTTAAGCCAAACTAGTTGGGCTAATGGTCCAATAAGGCTACTTTGGCCCATTATGGTCCATAAGTTATAAAGCTCGGGTTTATCGGTTTTTACTTGTCAAATGTGTTTACATATAAGTATATGAGTTATAAAGATGTTACATTAGACGGGTCCGACCGTCTAAGTTTTATTTGGCGAAAACGTTAATCTTTCGATTTTAGCCGAAAAGACGTAAAACTTATATATAGTTTGTAGTTTTAGAAAACATTTGAGTTTTACTTTTATAAAATGTCATGTTTATTTATCTTACTATACAAACTCACTTTATAATATTTATTATTAGTTAGTGGCTTTTAGATATTTGTTTTATAATAATATTTACTTGAGTGCTCTTTTTATATTATATAGTTTATTTACAAATCTGATTACTTAAGTCATGTCCACCATTTTTGCCATATCTTGAGTTCTACAAGGTGATAGAAGCTCAAATTTGAACAACATAAACTAAATGATGTGTGCTACAAAAACTCTTCTATAGCCTCTACTTAATCAGCTTCTAAGTATTTTTAATAATTCGTCCAAAACAGACTATACAAATTTGTACCTCAATAGTATTTTGATCATATCTTGCTCATTTTAATGATTCCATTGAGTGGCCAACTCACCACATATGCAAAAATCATATATCTATCTGATATTTAATACTCCAAGCCATTTAACCAAGTGATCATATTGATACTTACTGATTTATACAGCCTATACAACTAGTCATGATTTTAACATGTGTAGTTGTTGATTTTAGCCTTTTTAACCTAATCTAATAACACAAAATCCCCACACAATATATTGATCATCATTTATCATCATCATACATATAAATTCTTGAAAAAAATATATGAATACATTGATAAAACAATAGGGTGATGGAAAGAAATTGATCTCTATACCAATCAATATGATGGAAAGGATGAGATTTTGGATGAACAAGGCTTGATCTTGCCACCAAATCTTCAACTTAGAAAATGGACTTTTTGAAATCTTCAAGTGGATGAACACCTTCTTGAAAATCAGCCCTAAGACCTCCATGGAAACTCCTTTTCACTAGTAGCAATCACCTCCAATCATTATCTTTTTATGTAGGCTTCAACATATGTTGATGATTAATAAAGTTTATAGTTAAATTTGATGATGAAGATGGTGATTTGGGGTGGTGTTTGACGAAAATAGAGAGGGAGAGAGAGAGAGGATGAGAGATTGATAGCTTTCTTGTTTTGCATGTAGAAATGAAGGAAATGGTTTCTAGTTAGTGGTTTTAGTGGTTTGGAAAGCTAGGAGGACAATTGTCCTTCTTAGCTTATGTGAAGTTGACACCAAGGGGTGGTGTTGGCTTTGTTAAATCTGCCCATAGTGGGGGTAGAACAAGTGTCCCACTCGTCTCATCTCCACTAATTTACGGGTACTCTTTGATTCTAGTTTCCTCAATTTACGTGCCCTCAGGTCGATTTACGAAAAACATTTTTATAAATTATGAATCTACGGCACAAAACGATTCTAATAAAATTTGTCTCATAAAAAACGGAGCACAAAAGTGTAAATACGTAAACCTAGGGTTCCCGGTTTAATTGTAAAAGACGTTAAATTATGCACTTAAGTCCTAATTTCTTCTCGTAAACTTGTGAGTTTATGAACCAACACAAATAAATTTCCAAAAATAATATTCGAGAATAAATTTATTATCTAAATGTCGGACTGTTACAAAAACGGAGTATGTAAACGTAAACACGTAACGTAGAGTTCTCCGGTTTAGACGTAGTCGATGCTACTTTAAGACGTAAACCCGAATTTCTTCCCAAAAGTGAGTGAGTTCATAATATAACAATAAAATAACGATAATAAATAATACTTGAGAATAAAATAACGACCTCAAATTGACGGATTGTCACAGCAGTTACCCCTAAAGAGGATCTTTTTCCTCAAAGATCAATTTATCTTACTACTCTTATAGAGTTAAAGACAAGTGGGCATTTCCTCCACATTCGGTCTTTTCTTCCAAGTGTAATTCATTACAATATGCGAGTTTCATCAACATAGCAATGGGAATATGATCATGCTTAAGTTGACTTACTTTCTCTATCCATGATGTCCAGGGGTTTTCGATGAATGCAACTTTTCGCCGATCTAAACTTCATTAAGAAATAATCAGATTTTCACTTGATAGACATTTTATCAAGTTTTTTATACGAAACATAATTCATGCAGCCCTTGAAGTCCTAGGGTAGAGCTAGCTTATATGCCACTCAGACCAAATCTTTACATTATCTCAATGGTCCCATACAATAGGGACTTAGATTCCCATGATCTTTCAGATCATCCATTCATCTTTCCATGATGAAAAATTCTCGGCATAGCTTTGCTACCCATCCTGCACTTCAAATCTACATTTTATATTCACATAACCTCCTGCCCATTATCGCCAGTCTATAATAAGATCATAATTTCCACAATCATTTCAGGTCTCGCGGGTCGGGTATCTTCATCCCAACTCCTATCTAAAGATGCTCTTAAAATTTTCTTTATACAGATCCTCGCAAGGTTCGGTCCCAATCCTAATGCAATAATTATCATTGATAATCTATCCAAAGGTATACCAAAGGTCAATCATTCAAACATAAAACAAGAATTCTAGTGTTTTTATCGTTACTTTACCTTGTCCCTTCGATTGGGGTGGTAAGAAGTAATCATATCAAGATTCATTCCGAATGACTCATGAAGGAATCTACAGAAATTCTATGCGAAGCAAGGATCTTGATAGAGATGATCGATACAGGCACACCATGCTTACACAACTCCTTTAAATATAAAAGAGTCAACTTCTCCATCGAGAATCTATCATTAACGGGAATGATATTAGCAGATTTGGTCAGTCTATCGACGATGACCCAAATCGAATCAAATCCAGAGATGACCTTGGAAAATTTGTGATAAGAATCCATGGTGGTTCTATCCCACTTCCAAACAAGAATAACAGGCTGCTGAAGCAATCTTGGTGGCTTTTGTGTTCAGCCTTGACCGTCGCACAAGTTAGACATTTACTAACGTTTGTTGCGATGTCTGCTTCCATCTTTGTCCATCAGTACACCTACTTCAGATAAAGATACATCTTATCATAATTGACATGAATAGAATACATAAACTTATGAGATTACAACATGACTAAATCTCAAAATCCTCTATATTTAGGCAACCACAATGACCTTTTAAACACTTAAAGCCATCGGCTCCCATCTCTAATGGTTCTCATTAGCCGCGAAACTATTTACTATTTATATTATCCTTTTTACAAGCATCAGCTATTTTTAAATTGTTCGGGCAAATTATTTTGCACAGTCATTACTAAGGAACACATCCTAATTGATTCTTTATCCTTTCTATATAACGTGTCAGTATCTACATTCACCTTCCCTGATGAAATAAATATCATAACCATAATCACTCAGAAATTCTTTCTTCATATTTTCTAAGTTTTAGTTTCGTCTCAACTATTATCTTTACTAGTTTTGCTCAATCCGACATTTAAAGCGTCGATAAATATTACAAGTAATAAAATAATAAATATTTGATTTTTATAAAACGTGAAATTAAAATTTTTTAAATCTCTCAGTTCGTCCAATTATAGAAAAATGTTCAGAATAAATTTGAATTTAATTAACACGATTTTTGTTGATTTATCAAGAATAATTAATAAGATCTGTAAATGTTCGAAAAATCTTTGTTTATACTTTGGTCCAAATTTTCTTAGTTGAAGGGCAAAAATTGTCGTTCCAAATTCCGAGTCATGGTTTAAACGGTTTCCTCAATTCCTCCTAGGTTGTCTTGAGGTATACACAAACGTCTACTCCTAAGGGAGTTTAGTTAAATAATTTGGGTTGAGGGAATAATTTCCTTAATAGTACTTCGATAAATATCTATCAAAACATATTCGTTTTTCCTTTTTGGTATAACCCAAAGCCTTAATGGCTTCGATCTTTGAAGATTTAACAAAGATTCCACTACCATTAATCACACGGTCAAATATTGTATATGATCAAATCTTTAAATCACATGATAAATACTCAGGGTAGTCTACAGATGGTGTAGAATCCAAGATCGTTAGACTCAAACAGTCGAAACCATTTTACCTAGAGTAATCATCATTCATATGATTTAACATAGCCAAATAGAACAATAATTAGAACAAGATGTTTAACAAAGTCGAATTCTTCCCAAAGGGTTTGTATTATTGATTAACACAAACCGCTCTAGGTGTGTGTACATTCAATCCCACACCTAAAGATCAAAGCAACGGTAGGTTACATTGTAGTAGTGAATGAATGAATAAAGCCTATGGCTTACACTTATGATTTATCAAATTCATGAATGCCACACGTGCGTTGGTCGATCCAAAGGACATCACGTGAAACTCATAATGTTCATTACGAGTTCTGGATGTAGTGATTGGAATAGATAATCTTCTTTGCGGACGCGAAGTTGATGATAACCATGTCATGGATCAAAATTTTGAATATACGCTAGAACCATGTAAATGATCGAACCAATCTTCCATCTTGGGTAATGAATATAAATTTTGATCGTCAATTTACCTTGTTCACGGTAATCAACAAATATGCAATGATAATACCATATCTCTTCATGATGACGAGCTTGGTAGAATAAAAGCCTTCTCCGACAACTCTCTCAGTTTCACGGTAATTCTTTTGATTCAGATGGTGCTGGCGTGTGGTGCACATGCCACGGGTGCAGCACCAGGAATATAATCAATACCAAATTCAACTTGCCTTATTGGCGGAAGTCTAGGTAATTCATCAACAAATACCTCAGAAAGTTTCAAATAACAGGAACATCTTTAATAAATTCACTTTAGGTTCTTTCTAGATTACAAGATCTATGACTAGTTCATAACCATTCATGGTATAATTTCAAGCCTAAATGTAGGGTACGGTCACCCATCGGGAATTATTTAGATCACCTTTGATAATTAACATCTTATCTTTTAGGGGATTTCTACTTGGGTTCCCATCAGTTAAGACAACGACATCATGTCATAATCAACCAATCCATCCTCATGGCATTATCAACTTTCTAGTTTTATTACCGTCGATAAGATGAGAACTTCTTAAAAGGCTAAGAATAACTCGTAATCCTTCACAAATTCAAGGATATCCGGAGACATAGCTAACATTAAAAGAGTAGGTCAACGCATGATTGACGCGAGAGAATTTCAAATCAGATAAAGACGAAAATATTAACAAATATGGATCTATTCCATGTGTTCACGATTTGAGTACGCATTCGAAAGAACCTCAGATCGTTACCCATTGTCATTCAAATGGCATCTAATCAAAAGAAGTGATAAGAACGTCTATACACCCAATCGGGTATCAACACTCGATAATTAGAAATTTTTTCTAAAGAATCTTACCATGAGAGAATTGGACATGAAGGGGAGGTCAATTGTCAAATAAGACAATTTCCACAGATGAGTAAATCCGATTCGGAAAAATAAATGGTACGGGCACATATGTAGGTGTCCCTAACAATATGTCCCTATTTGGCACTTCTTGTAGATCTCATAAAAATTCAATCTTTCACAATTACAAAGAAAAATGTAATGTTTATTAACAATTTCATGTGACTACTAATCAGCCTTGCATGGTTCCTTTCAAATTGTACGTAGGCGCGCAACTATATACAATTTTAGGATTAACGATGCAATACTCAATTCGTCAAAATTTTGTCATCATGTTTAATAAAAATATTTTCATGCTTAATTCTGGAATAAGAATCAAAATGAATTTACATAGATGTTCTTCGTTATGGAAGCAATTAAGTTTTCCAAGGTGTTTCATAAAGGGATTAAAATTCAATTTTTCTCAAGGATATTGTTTTAACTTATAAAAACAATGAGTGATCCACAAAAGAGTGATGAAAAGTTGTTCACCAAGAAATAACTACAATATGATAGGAAATGAGCTTAGCCAATTAAACAGGAGGTTCATGACCTCGATGGCACTCAAGAATACGAAAAGAATAATTCACTACACAACTCAAATCGAGATGATTATCCGTTCAATGGTTGCATCACTAACGCGAACATTAGGAAGACGCAAGAAAAGATGGATAACAACGATACATGTAGAACTTAGCAACCAAATATCATCTTTTCATTAATCACAAACAAGTCAAAAATTGTACCGTCACACATTTGGTGTCGCCATGTCATACAATACCAAGGACTCATCCTACCAACTGATGTCTTAGTTAAGTTAGGGATTTTAAAAGATACTACAATGAATACTAATCTACATGAGTCACAGGTGTTCCACCTGTCCTAGAAGATTCATCAGTCCCAATTCAGAAGAAGATTTCTTCAATTTATTTCTTGGACACTGGGCATCCTCGTCATTTGACAATGGTCTAGGAACAACCCTTAACACGAACCAACGATCATTTAAAACCTTATAATTCAACGACAGGACTCAATGACTTCCTCTTAACAATCCCATATTCCATACGAGTTAGATTTGACTTATCAAGTTTCAACCAACTTATACTCAATGCGACATCCTATTTCATTCTCCAATACTTTCTACCTTATTCTTAGACTTTTAAAGGGCAGTAAAAGCTCGATATGAACAACACTTAATTTCCAATCCTATAGCTCTTACAAAAATAGTTATCAAATGAGTCACTAGTATGAAATGATTCACACGTTCAATTAGACTTCTCGGAAAGATACTAGTGGCATGAGGCTTTTGGGTAATGGTTCCAATGAAAGCCTCAAGTGCAACATTTACCTTTTCGATTTCAATTTAAGAATTGGGTGACACCGAATCAGATGACACCTTCCCAGGTGATGAGGTTTTGTCAAACTCCACTCTATAAGGAAAGATCGTCATGACATCGGTATCAGATTTAATCTTGGCAATTCTTCTTCAATATCACAATAAACTAATATCAACATTTCTACGAACATCAGCCATTTTGTTGGGATCATAAACATCCACAACTTGGTTTAGATCTAGAATAGCTAGATTTCCTACAGGAATAGCTTCGATTGATTTGCTAGCGGAGTTAGGGTTCCTTGTGACAATCTACCTCGTATAAATATCTCGTATAAGTATTATAATAATCATTAAACAATCGAGTAATCAAATTACAACAACATATATATATATATATATAATCCAAGTTTTATATATATATATATATATATATATATATATATATATATATATATATATATATATATATATATATATATATATATATATATATATATATATATATATATATATATATATATATATATATATATATATATATATATATATATATATATATATATATATATATATATATATATATATATATATATATATATATATATATATATATATATATATATATATATATATATATATATATATATATATATATATATATATATATATATATATATATATATATATATATATATATATATATATGTATATATATATATATGTATATATATATATATATATATATATATATATATATATATATATATATATATATATATATATATATATATATATATATATATATATATATATATATATATATATATATATATATATATATATATATATATATATATATATATATATATATATATATATATATATATATATATATATATATATATATATATATATATTAAAATAACACTTCTCAGTCTGGCCTTGTCGGTAACTCGAGAATCCTTCGGCACCGTTATAATCAAAAGATTTTAAACAGTATACTCAAAATATTTATTTAAAAATATTTATAGTTAAAATATTTTGAAATGTTTTATTCTAAACCTTGGTTTTAAAAATCTTTCGTTCTCTATAAAGACAGCTCTGGTACCAAACTGTAACACCCCCAAATATTTATAATTAAATTCAGCGGAAGAGTCGTTGGTGTTACGGGATAACACATTACTCAAATCATAGACAACGCTTAAAAATCGCATCGTTTAATAATAAAGCATTTTCTATTCATAAATATCAAATTACATAGGTCCTCAGGTCATTATATGTCATACAAATTTACATAACATTTGAATGGAAATTTTATTTGAATGCGAGCCATAAATTCTTGTCGTCTTCCCGAGAACTACCTTCAAGTACCTGAGATAAAACATGTTAAAAGTCAGCGAAACGCCCAGTGAATCCATAGAGTTTAATAAAAACCATTAATACATATCACCGGTAAATAATCATTACCGAAAATCACTTTTGTACAATTATTTGTCGTAGGTCATAAAATAGGCCAAAGACATTTTTATACGAATCTTGGTCGTAAATCATAATATAGGCCTTTGCCTTCAAAACCGTTATACGAACCATTGTCGTAAATCATCCAATACGTTTTATAACGTTGTTTAAACTATAGTAAAAATCGTTATATAAAACAGTTATGTAAAACCAGAACACATGTATAAAATAAATAAGTCCCCATATTGCTAGTCAGGCAATATATTGTAATTCAAATCATTCATCATAAACTATTTCTGAGACCGTAGCCTCAGAGTTACCTTTATCATTATTATTGTCGGATTATTACAAGCCGCATGACATTGTTACCTTTCTATAATATATTTCGGGTAGCTAGCCCGGAATTCATTTTCCCATCTAAAACAGCGTGTCATCACAATAGTCACGCTTATATAAATCCTCTCATACATAAATTCGCTTACCAATCAATGTGGCACGACGGGAATTAACCGTCAAGGCGCGTACTAGGGTGATCTTCCCAAATAGTACTATTATATGCATAAGCGTCTACCAAATCTCGGTAGTTCACAATTCATACTAATGAGACTTTTAGTGACATAACCTAACTAATAATAATCCATTTCATGTCATTCATCGGGTCATATAATCATTCGGGTCCATATCAATAAGCATACAATCAGGACAACTGGTGTCCTATTTTTATTAAAACTAACATGTTATCTCCCTTGCGGGCTTATAAAACATTTCATAAAACATTTAAAAGAGTGCGAGGCTATGAACTCACATTGGTGTGGGAAGGCGGGTTATTGGTAATTAGGACGTATAGTACGTGCCTCGATCACGGGAAACCTAGACAAATAATACTCAGTCTTAGGCTATGCCCAATAACTTTATAAAAAGTTGTTATGTATATTAATGATGTCATAACATGATGATCATGTGGGGTTTTATCACCTTACACAACATTACTAGTTGTTTAGTATTAGTTAACTTAGGCTTATCATACTAGTCACACTAGTTTTAGCCCATTTACACATTAAGTCCTAATAAGCCCATTAAGAGTCCAATATCATTTTATTAATCTATTCATCTTTTTAAGACCAGGCCCATACTCATATGTTGGGCCCAAGTGGGTTAAGCCCATGAGTAAGTCCATTAGTGTTAAGCCAAACTAGTTGGGCTAATGGTCCAATAAGGCTACTTTGGCCCATTATGGTCCATATGTTAAAAAGCTTGGGTTTATCGGTTTTTACTTGTTAAATGTGTTTACATATCATTATATGAGTTATAAAAATGTTACATTAGACGGGTCAGACCGTCTAAGTTTTATTTGGCGAAAACGTTAATCTTTCGATTTTAGCCGAAAAGACGTAAAACTTATATATAGTTTGTAGTTTTAGAAAACATTTGAGTTTTACTTTTATAAAATGTCATGTTTATTTATCTTAGTATACAAACTCACTTTATAATATTTATTATTAGCTAGTGGCTTTTATATACTTGTTTTATAATAATATTCATTTGAGTTCTCTTTTTATATTATATAGTTTATTTACAAATCTGATTACTAAAGTCATGTCCACCATTTTTGCCATATCTTGAGTTCTACAAGGAGATAAAAGCTCAATCTTGAACAGCATAAACTACATGATGTGTGCTACAAATAACTTTTTTATAGCCTCTGCTCAATCAGCGTCTAAGTATTTTTAATAATTCGTCGAAATCAGACTATATAGATTTGTACCTCAATAGTATTTTGATCATATCTTGCTCTTTTTAATGATTCCATTGAGTGTACAACTCACCACATATGTAAAAATCATATATCTATCGGTATATTTAATACTCCAAGCGATTTAACCAAGTGATCATATTGAGACTTACTGTTTTATACAGCCTATACAACTAGTCATGATTTTAACATGTTTACTTTTTGATTTTAGCCTTTTTAACCTAATCTAACAACACAAAATCCCACACAATATATTGATCATCATTTATCATCATCATACATATACATTCTTGAAGAAAATAGATGAATACATTGATAAAACAATAGGGGTATGGAATGAAATTGATTTCTTTACCAATCAATATGATGGAAAGGATGAGATTTTGGATGAACAAGGCTTGATCTTGCCACCAAATCTTCAACTTAGCAAATGGACTTTTTGAAATCTTCAATTGGATGAACACCTTCTTGAAAATCAACCCTAAGACCTCCAGGGAAACTCCTTTTCACAAGTAGCAATCACCTCCAATCATCATATTTTTATGTATGCTTCAACATATGTTGATGATTAATAAAGTTTATAGTTAAATTTGATGATGAAGATGGTGATTTGAAGTGGTGTTGGACGAAAATAGAGAGAGAGAGGAGGAGATATTGATAGCTTTCTTGTTTTGCATCTAGAAATGAAGGAAATGGTTTCTAGTTAGTGGTTTTGATGGTTTGGAAGGCTAGGAGGACAAGTGTCCTTCTTAGCTTATGTGAAGTTGACACCAAGGGTTGGTGTTGGCTGTGTTAAATCAGCCCATAGTGGGGGTGGGACAAGTGTCCCACTTGTCTCATCTCCACTAATTTACGGGTATTCCTCGATTCTAGTTTCCTCAATTTACGTGCCCTCGGGTCGATTTACGAAAACTATTTTTATAAATTATGAATCTATGGCACAAAACGATTCTAATAAAATTTGTCTCATAAAAAACGGAGAAAAAAAGCGTAAATACGTAAACCTAGGGTTCTCGGTTTAATCGTAAAAGACGTTAAATTATGCACTTAAGTCCTAATTTTTTCTCGTAAATTTGTGAGTTTATGAACCAACACAAATTAAAATTCCAAAATAATATTCGAGAATAAATTTATTATCTAAAATGTCGGACTGTTACGAAAATAGAGTATGTAAACGTAAACACGTAACGTAGAGTTCTCCGGTTTAGACGTAGTCGATGCTACTTTAAGACGTAAACCCGAATTTCTTCCCAAAAGTGAGTGAGTTCATAATATAACAATAAAATAATGATTATAAATAATACTTAAGAATAAAATAACGACCTCAAATTGACAGATTGTCACAAAGTATCTATTCACCCCCCAATACTAAAGTTAAACATTGTCCTCAATGTTTCGAGTCTAAGGGTATGGTACCCCCATACTAGAGACGAAGTCGAATGCTTAATCTAGCATGGAAAGGGTGGAACCATTAAATCTATAGCCGTTTATGAAGTGTGCTAAAAGACCCAAGGTTTGAACATCAAAGGATATATCATTTGGATATCGAGAAATTCTTTAAAGAAAACGATCGAGTGCTCACGTAAAACGAACACGAGAGGCTCCAATCGTGAAGATGATGATCTAATTAACCACAATTCACAAACAACAAAGGAACAAAGGTTGGAAGGGCAAAAATCCCCTCACATTATTGATAAGCATGAGAATTCCCCCACGAGGCACCTTGTTTTTGATAATCGAGTCAAAAGATCGACTCGAATCCCCATAAATGTGATCATTTAGGGATTATCTTGGTTCGTTCATTTTTGGGTGGGACTTACATGTAATCAAGACCCAAAAGCAGCCGTGAATAAAGGCAAAGCCTTTATACCGGGATCGAAGATCGTATCCTCACATTTTGTTGAAAATAAAATACGCAAAGCCGGAGGATACGTCTTGTAAGGAAGAAAACTCCTTACAACGTATGAAAACTCATCATATCCGAGGGGGTGGGTTGGTATACTTTGAAACGAAGGTAAAATTAAAAGAGAGTTAACCAAATTAGGAGTTTCAAAATTTCCCCCCGGGTCGAAGGCAAAAGCCTCATTAAAATCCTCATTCTCATCGAGAGGCGGTCCATCGGTGAACCCCTCGAGAATGGAAACGTCACAAGTAGTAGAGAGAGAAGTCTCAACCTCATGAGACTTCAGGTGGGTATCTAGCAAATCCGGCTCATCGAGTTTAGGATCCTTAGAATCCGCACTCTCGATGTCCTCGAACGTCTCATCAAAGAGAGGATTTACGTCACCAAAAATGAAGGTGTCATCAAATTCGAATAAAGGGTTCGCAAAGGTTTTAAAATCGGTATTTTGAACGTCCTTGTCGATTAGTGACTCGTCATCACTAGCGGAAAAATCATCGTCGTTGGAAAGCGGGTTCGAAAAAATTGTTCATTCTCTCCCCGAAGTGTCAATGGGAGAGACGTCATCACAAGAAATCGAATCACACTCACTATCGTGATTTTCGTCGTTAGAATCTTCGTGGAAAAATTCATCGAGAGCAAAATCACTTACCTCATCTTCGGAGAAAACCGTAGGCTCACTTTGTATTTGATTAGGGATCTCGACACTAGGACTAGTGCTAAGATTCATCTCCACCGTACTTAGAGAGGCATCGGTTTCCGTAGTGGGTATAGGAGTAGTTTTTTCCATGATAAGGGTCGAGATTGAAAACATCTCTATCATCATCGTCGTATTGGTAATCATTTGGAATCTCATAAGACGTAGAGGCATAAGCATCTATATTTGACGCTTGCCCTCATTGCTTTTCCATTTCAATCTCTCCCCTTATACTTCCAAAAACGCCCATCACACCTTGCAAGAATTCTTCTTCATGGTCTTGTAAGAAACCGGCAAAGGAATTTTGTCTCTCGTTACTTGACTCATGAGAATTTTGGTGTTCGAGATCGTATGGTGGGGCCTCAAAATTATCAAAACCGGAATTATGGTATGAATTGGGTTCATCATAATCCATTGGTTGGCAATAATAAGTATCGTGAGGCCCCCCACAATTGTCGCAACACGGATTTTGAGAAAAATCCCGTTCGTTGTATTGGTAACCATCCCCATTGTTATAATCGTAACTCATACCATGTGATTCATCAAAACCGGAAAATTGGTTGTCGAAAGACGTATTTTGGTTCTTCGGTGTCGAAAGACGTATTTTGGTTCTTCGGCTGACAATCGTACCCATAGTGAGGTTCGTTTCCACAATTCTCGCACGACCTTGGGTATTGCAAAGATTGGTCAACGAAATTCGGATTCTGCTCGTGATTGTGACGATTTGGGTATTTAATTGGACACTCATAGTGCCAATGTAAAAGGGCTTCCATAATATAGGCAATGGAGGTTACGTTCTTCATTAGATTACATGAGGGACAAGATCTAAAATCTACATAGTTGATATAATCTCCGCACCTTTCGCATATACACCATGGACATGATACGAAACCAAACAATCGTCTCCCGCAACCTAGGCAATGAAAATCCATGAAGAATTAAAATTTCGAGGGGTTGAGAAAAAGAATTATGAAAATAGAGGGAAAAATCGAAGAATCTTTTTGTTGTTTTTGGTTTTTCAATTTTTTTGGAGTTTATGTGTATTACGTAGAATTTAAGGTACAAAAACTATCCACTAATCAAAGGTCTCGATTAATGAATCCAAGAGGAGTGAAAGAAATTACGTAAAGTAAAAACCTTCGTTCGACTTTGAAACGTTGGTGGAACACCAAAATGTTTCGAGGTTCAATAATGTAAACTCACAAAAATAGATTAATAATACTTGATTTGGCAAACCACTAATTAATCGTCACTTTCAAAATACGCACAAGCGAGCGGAGAAAACGAGGCGGCGCGAAGCACTTAAGAGGCTTTTTTCTTTAGGTCGTGAAATACAACCGCCTTATACCACCTTATAGTTTGTATTTATCGAGATTAAATCAATTAAGAGTATTTATTTGTTTTGCCTTTGATTTTCGTTTGAATTCGATACACATAATGATGACCGGAAAACCCACTATTAAGGTGTGATTTCTCGCGTATTTGGATAATTATTGTGTGTTAATTGTTCTACGTTAATACAATATATTATGCACAATAAAACGAGAAAACGATTTTGTCTTAATTGAGTTCAATTTAACACTATTTATTTGTATGGCTAATAGTATAGAAAAATAGAAGAAGTATTTACGATAAAAACGTAAACACTCAAATAGACACGATAAATAAATATGGCTAAACACACCTCCCCGACAGCGGCGCCATTTTTGATGTTGTATTTTTGTACACTTTATTTTAGGAAAAAAAAGCGACAAAAGCAGGTAAGTATTAAGTATCACGTTTTGCGAAAAACGCGAGTACTCGTCGTTGAGTTCGTTCTCGATGAGGTATGGTGTTTAGCCAACAAATATATATGTTATTTAATCGAGTTGTTACGTTTTTGAAAAGAAGGGAAGAAAAGAAAACGGAGACATGCTACGCTCAAACGAACGAAAATGGGAAAACGCACGAACGTCAAAACGCGACCAAACGAAAAATTTCACCTAAAAAATAATTAAAAATTACTAAAAAGTCCTAAAAAACCTAATTAAGAAAAACATGAAAACCAAAAATTTTGAAAAATATTTAATTAACTAATATTAATCTTTAAAGTTAAATAAAAATCATAAAAAAATAAAATAACTAAGAAAAGGACAAAATTTAAACTTTTTATATTGTAAACCTAAAATACTTTATTTAAAACCCAAAATATATTTTTTGAAAATTTTAAAATACATTTATCTATTTTTTATGACTTTTTCAAAATTAAAAAGAAAATTAATCCTAATAAATGAATTACAAAAGGGAAAAATATAAAATTAGTTTCTAAAAATCATAAACTCAACCAGAAACCTAAGAAAAATCACAAAGACAAAATTCAATAAGCCTATAAGCCAGAAATAAGCTTATATCTCACGTCTTATATAACATAAAGGAAATTAAGGAGTGTTTAATAAAAAGATAAACCATCCCATTACCAATAAAGTCCCTAGGACAGTTTGTAATGGGAGGGTGTGTTAAGTCGCTTGACAGAGTGAAAGGTCGAGGGTTCGAGGCTGTGTAACCCCAAAAAATTGTATTTTTTTTTCTTTTTCTTTTGTTACACTGGATTCACATGCTTGGTACAAACACAAAGCACACTCACACGTTAACAAATCCGCGCCCCAAATGAGTTTTTGTGTGTTCAGCTAAGAACAAAGACACAAGCAGGGATTTAACAATCCCAAAGACTCCCTTATTTCCTTTTTGGTATGGTATCGTTTTGTTTAATCTTAGATGCACAAATATCTATTGGTTTCTGTTATATGTTGTTAATACAAGGGGCACAGGAACAATACAACATTCAAAATTCATAGGTTACGCCAAATATTATGCTCTAGTGTGCACAGTTAAGAATAAAAAAAACAAGCAAATGCCTTTTTTTTGTTCCCTTTTTTCACCTTTCTATTTGGTTTTACTATCCTTGTGGTTGCTGATGGTACAAACAGGCAGATAAACGCAACAATCAAGCACCAAAATCACACATAATCTACAACAATTGAGTAGTGACCCAAAGAGAAATAACAGTGGGTTCACAGAAGCAATAACAGTAGGCACTTGTTTTGTGTACACGGGTGACTTAACAACTCAAACACAAACAACAATTCACAACACCAAATCTAACAGTACACACCACAGACTGATCTTAAACAAACAAGCAAGCCTTATTTTTTTACTTTCTTTTCGGTTATGCTTGTTGATTACTGATGGTACAAGGGAGCACAAAAATGGTATGATCTCACAACATGAACCACACAACATGTATTAAAACCAAATACACAAGATTGCAAACAAACCAAAATCACATAGTGGTTCAGGGCAGATGAGCAATCTTTATCCAATAAATCACAACCAACAGCAAACAGAACTAAGAGGCTGACAGTGGGCTATCAATCGATTTAATATGGCCTATGGTGACTATGGCTCATAAAGAACTTACTCCAAAAACTGACTAGACCTATAACATACAAGAAACAAATAAAACTAAACGTATGATGCTAACAGCGGGCTAAAAACTTCATCCTAAAACAAGTAGATACCAGCTTTCCAACTAGGCAGAAGGCTAGAGAGTGTGAATTGGATGATTTAGTGAGCACTTGAGAGAAACTTCAAATAAACATAACGCCTAAGTAATAGAAATGCAAGGTCTAATGCTAACTTAACAGTTCATAATCTTGCAAACTTGGAAATCACTAAATCACAACTTCACATCCTAACTGTATGTTTGGGACAGTCTAGGTGAGCTTTCTACTAGCAATTAAACTTTTTGAAGAAAATATAAAAACGAAAGAAAACGTGTACCTCAAGAGCATACTTCCATGCTCTCGGATGTGTGAGCTTATGTGCACACGTGTGCACAAGCAATCCAAGTTCACCTGCTAAGATGAACAAACGTATAAACAGTAACAACAACAAATAAAAAGATCTCTGATTGTTCACTTTCTTTCTTAAAAACTTTTGAACATACTTTGCAAGAAAAAAAGAAGTGATAGAAAATAACACTAAACAAAAACTCCTCTTATAAACTTATGTGTCAAATAAGCTTATAAGATAGCTTATGAAATAGTGGTTCTCAAAATTAAACCAAGTTTGATTTCTTTTTGATAAAACTGGAAATTAAATTTGCAATGAAATATAAAGTTGGACAAAAAATTAATGACACGAAAATAAAATTTGCTAGAAAGTAAAACTGGAATTCAAGATTTCATTTCATAAAGTTCATATCAATTACAAATTCTAAAAATGAAAAACTGGAACTAATGGGTACTCCACACTCTGGGCCTCCTTTTATACTGTTGAAAAGAAAAATCTAGAATGCTAACCCTAATGAATGATTTTCTCGATAAGACCTTGAATAGAATCCTAATATGCCTCTTTTATGCTTATTCAAATCTGGTCAAGATGAATCATGTGATACCTGCTGTTGTCAGGTTGTTGAGGAGCAATCTTGGACGTCCTTTTTCTTTAGGGAACAAGGATTCAATGAGAACCGAAGATTTTCTGCCAATCATTTGTTGTTTTGTCCAAGCTGTGTGTAGGGAAGTCCACGTAGGGTGTCTTAAGGTGATGGGGGGACCAAAACAATGGTGGGGTTGTGTTTAGGTTGGTGTGAATCACTGATCTGCACCTTTGGGTGGTTTAATTTAACGGATTAAAGCTTTGGTATTATTAGGGTTTATGGGTTTTTAGGGGTGTTTAATCGTGTGGGAGGTTAGGGATAATTGTTTCCCTCCAAGTAATATTATTAATTAAAACCCGGTTTTAAAAATGTTTAGTGGGGATAGTTTGGGTGACGTGTTTAGGGTGAGGTGGAAAGGTGGATGAGGTGTATGGATGGGATTGTTGGGAGTAGGTTTGATGTCTGGCAAGTTTAACCCCTGGCTTCCTAAAAAATTGTCATATTAAGTTTGTAGCAGATTTAACCCCCTTTCCTTTCATCTTGTTTGCATTTGAAGTTTAACAGCCTAATACTTCTAGTCCTTTGTTAATGAAGTTTTAGTTTTTGCATTTTGGCCACTTAAACTTTCCAATGGTATTTTAAAGGACTTGATTTGTAATTTCTTGCTCTTTAAAGGGCCATTCTTGACATGTCTTCATACTTTAGGGTCTTCTCTTGTATCTTTGACTTTTATGGATGACTAAAAGTGACAAGTCTTTATTTTGTAAGGACCATTCTTGCCAATCCTTCAAAGTTAAGGGTCCTTTTTGGAATTTTGACATAATTTAGGGACCAAACTTGTAATTATTAATATACAAGGGTATAAAGTGTCAATTCTTATATATGAAGGACCCTTCTTGTATAATCTTCAATTCTTCAAGGAGTTTTCTTGGAAATTCAACACTTGGTCCGGTTCATTGTGCGGCTTCCTTTCCCGTGTTCGTTTTATTGATTTTTGTGATATTTTGTCATTTTCTCGAAATCCGTACCTAAAATACACATTGAAAAAACACAAGCATATGTATGGCACTTTTTATGATATTTTCATAGTTTTAAGCCCGTTTTGGACGATGAGACTATGTATAAAAGCAGTATCATCACACCTCACACGGAATTAGTGTTCAGATTTAAATTCACACAATATCACTCGCAACGGGAAAATGTAAGATATCACTCAAATAGATCAGACATAAAATAGATAGCTACCATATGCTTGTACGATACACGTAAACATAACCGTTGCAGCGTGAGCACCAGATAAGTTTTTAAAGAGGCAAAACATGATAGAGATGAGGGTTTATTAACACAATATACCATGCCAAAGTCGTGGAACAAACTATAATAGAATACTTTATTTCTTTTTTATTTTTTAAGAAAATCATAACACTTACGACTTGACAACGAAAGACATAAACACAAGTTTAACGACACAAGGGATAATATATCACATGGTACGAGTGACACATATTTTAGCAAGCCAGTGTAGCTCGAATAAAATGATACAAGGTGATTTATTTTGCCTCTTCTAAAAAATATCTATAAATTAACCTCACTGCGGCTTAGTAAATGATGATCAAGCATAAGTTCTGAAGCACACTGGATTATCGGCTTTCACACAAAATAGAGAAAAATGAAGGCTCGGTTTTATCATATATTTGGTGGATGGATTTGTGCTTAGTTATAGTGTCAATCAATGAGATTTTTGTTTTACTAAAAACACCTTATTTATTTACAAAACATATTTTTTTTGAAAAGATTTTTCGTTTTTTTTTGGTGTGGAGAAAATTGATTAATAATTTTTATCATTTTTCCTATTTTTCTCCTCCTCCACACTTAAGATGAACACCATCCTCGATGTGAGAACTAATAAAATTAAAAATAGGGAAAATGAAAAGGGAAACGAGAACTTTCCAGGGCTAAGTAGAAAATTGCCAGAATTTACAAGATGAATCAGGCTTAGAGCTCCGAATTGCTTTTTCCTTCATAAACCTAACAAACAAACACACACATGTAAATACATACAAGGATGGTTTTATTTAACTACAAGTCCTCCTCCACACTTAATGTGAAAAGTGGAAGAAAATATATGGAAGCCTTATGAGAAGCACTAAGTTTAGAGTCTTCACCCAGACTCGGCTACTTGGATTTATTTCGCAAAGAATGGTACTTCCTCTCTATCAAATTCGTTACAGTTTTCCTCCTCATGGTAGAACTTAAGTCTATGTCCATTGAATATGAAAGTGGTGTTGTCTCTACCATATAGTTCAACATATCTGGATGGATATTGGTGTTTCACTATATGTAACACCCCACTTTGATAAGTGGACCGTTACGCGGAATTTTGGCGTGTCATCAAAGCATGCAAGGTAATATGTAGTAAAACATACATAACCATAGGGAAAACCGGAATCAAACATCGGTTCCCAAATATAAGCCCAAAACATGAATAAAGTAAATGAACTAGGAAAGACTAGACAAGTATAAGTATATGGCAAAAAGAAGAAGAAGTCTATGACAACTTCCATCCTATGCATTTCCTCCAAATGCTCGAGTTCGTCCTTGGGTACCTGCCGTTTTGAGACATGGAAAGGAAAGTAAAGGCTGAGCATAACGCTCAGTGCACGGATATATGACATAGTATAAATGGCTGAAACATAAATAAGACTAATAGCAGCGGAAATGTATAAGTCCTGGAAAAACCTAGTTGTCTGTCATGTTGACTGGTTTTAGTTCTGAAAACATAGCTTATGTTACTTATTAAAATCTGTATTAGTTAATGTACCAATAGCCAATATAGGTCATGAGGTCAACAACGTGCATGAATACTTGGAGGGGTGACCTCGTCATGCAAATTAGAGGGAATGCCTCTAATTAACTAGTAAGTGGGTAGGAGGGATCAGCTCCTTGTGAAGGATGCAAGGCACACACCACATTCACCATGAAATCCTGACTGAAACATGTGAATAGGATGCACCCATACGCCCCACATGATAATATAACAATATGGCCAAAAGCTGAAAGGAACGTCACGAGCTATCACTCCGTCGTGGTGAAGCCATAAAACTGGTGCCTCCAGTGTTATGGTTATGGTACCTCCATAAGTAGGTGAAACTGGTCATGCATGTATATGGCTTAGGAATTTAAACTAAACATAAGCAAATCAAAACATATAAAACAAATACTGGGAAAACAGTTGGCTGCATACGGGGAATCCTAATAAGGAAAGAATGTCCATACTGAAAGGACGGAGAATCCATACCTTATGTCCAGTGAACGAAGAAGACGAACGTAAGAGAGTCCTACTTCGATCTCACTAATGCTACATAAATAGTGTACGTGTATAAGTATTCTGATTACTGAGTACGTAACTGGTTTTATATCATGTCTTAGCTTGTTCTATATGTTCATGTCTTGTTTTACTGATTTTAACGTTATGTTGTGTTTATCATGTATTATGTATATTCTGATTAAGTATTACTTGTATTTCTTGTATTATTATACTTGTTGTGTAATAATAAGTAACTTCCTAAAAGTTGTAGGTTTCCTAAAATAGGAAGTTTCCAAAAATAGAAATTTCCAAAAATAGATTAGCTGCTTAAAATAAATAAGTTTCTAAAAATAGAAAGTTTCCACAAATAGATTAACTGCTTAAAATAAACAGGTTTCTAAAAATATAAAGTTTCCATAACTAGATTAACTACTTAAAATAAATAGGTTTCTAAAAATAGAAATTTTCCATATTTAGAAATAAGCTGGATTATTAAGCTAATACGATAAGCTTAAGTTTTTCTGATTAATATTTTAAGTCATGTGATAAATAGTATAGTTTATTAATTAATACATGTAAATTAAATAAACTATATGTTATAAGATTTAATTAAATATAGCATGATTTAATTAAATTAAAGTGTATATAATATTTAGGTTAAAACATGTATTTATATTTGTTATTAATATAACCTAAGTCATGGAAATTAATTAATTATATGTCATGTGTTAATAATTAATTAATTACCTTAGTCTAAATTTCATAATAAAATACTTAGGTTAAAATCATGTATTAATAATAATAATAATAATAAACCTAAGTCATGTCTTAATTAAATTAATTATATAACATGTTAAATTAATTTAATTAACCTTGTAAATAATTAAACTTGTAAGAATAATTAACTTGTAAAATTAAGTCGTGAACCGGACAGTGTTTTTAATCTAGACATGTCGTGAACCGGACCGTGTTTAACCTTGAACCGGACCAAACAAACACCCCCTTAACAGTGGCGAACCGGCTTGTCCGGTTGCCACTGTTTGCGTAAAACTGCCTCCGGCTTAGGCCGGTGGTTCCCCTTGGTCTCTCGGCTAGCCGCTGCCCATGCGAACTACAGCCGCGACTCGTGTTCCCCCTGCTTGTTCATAATAGCCACCGGCTTAAGCTGGTGGTGCTTGTTTATTTATGTCGAGACCACCCAAAAGACTACAAGGCCACCCCGACATGCGTCGGGGTCCCTTGTTCCATGCGGCTGAGACACACAAACCACACCGAGACCATGAGGTCTCGGCTGGTGGTGAATCGAAGACCACCGAGAGCTTCGGCTCTCGGTTCCTTGCATCGGCCGAACCAAACAACCCAAAAACATCCATGTTTTTAACCCCTATGATTTAACTAACATGTTTTTAATCTTGTTATTTAATTATCATGATTTCATGTGTTCTTGATTAATAAAAGAATTAAAAAGAAAAAGGTTTAAAGATTACTGATGCGTGAAACAAAAGGAGAATGATAACACGAACGATTCCACTTGAATTGGATTACCAAAAATCAACAAACACCTCTTCTTGGTGTGTTTAAACCGACGGCCAAAAGGGAAGGAAAAGGGAGGCTAGGGTTTTGTTCTTTTTATAAAAACACTGTAAATGAATAATATGTTTTCCCTTTTTATATTTTAGCAAAATTAAAAGTGGGCTTGTCCCTTTTATTTGTCTTGTCCGCGGGTAAGTGGGGCCCACAAGGGGAAACCCAATGTTTTTCGTGTTCTAAAATGTTACGTGTTTTCATGTTCGTATTTACGTGACTTTATTCTTAATTGTTCGTGTATGATATGTAAATCTTGCTAGTGTTTTTGAGAGAGAAAGAGATAGAGAGATGGTGAGAACACACACACTTAGAGAGAGAAAGGGAAAGAAAAACACTTTTCAACTATGTGTAAAATGAAGAACCACACACCCTTTCCATCTAAGGAGAGGGTTTATATACCCAAGCCCTTGTCATGGGCTTGGGCTTACATTTGGGCCGGCCTACACATGTTGTAGGCTAGGATTGGTGTTGTTTGTTAAATAAAGATAAGTAACTAAACTACGAGCTATTACATGGACTATCGTTTGAGTGACCAATCCTTCTTAATACGTAAAACGTATTTCCAATAATCTCCCCCTAAGGGAGGTCACTCCAAACAAGGGCATTACCCAAGTTACAATAATAAGATAAACCTAGCATACTATGCTTGTCTTGAGCTCGTAGTCTTCGTCTTTATTTTCTTTTTCTTTTCAGGTGAACATGCTGATGTGATCTTTGATATCAATCTTGAGCATTAATCTTTTGCCTTGATCTCGTGCATCCATCACTTGTGATCTTTGCCTCTTCGTGACACCATGTCCCACATACTTATACCTTCGTAATTCTTGAAAGATTCAGAGTTTGATACAGCGGAAGACTTAACTTTTAGGCTTTCTTGAGTTAGATGAGGTATTAGGTGCATAAATAAGTATGCGGGGACGACTTCTTCTTGGATCCCCCGCAACGCCACCGTCTTCAAATGCCGCAACATAAGTAGACACGAACGAAATGGCTTTGAACATTTCATTCTAATTCGGTAGCATTTTAACTCCGGTCGGTGAAGACCGTTGGACGATATAAAATATCGTACTTGGGACAAGTAGATTTAATTAAAAATCTCCTTGACAAGATTTCGCGGGTAATCCCGTTCTCTTTACTCGACCGTCCAAAGCTGACTGCGAACGTAAAGAGTGAATCATTTGGATAAAATTATCCGCATGATTGAAGCCGTCAATTCTGATTCCTGGAACAAGTTTGATTCATTAAAGAATCGCACCATCGTTGCTTTCCAGTTGTCACGAGCTTGATTCGTATAGAATCTTGCAAGTTACCTACCAAATGCTGTTTGAGGTTAACACTAGAAGGATTTCCACTCATCACCGTGAACACTAAGGTATCACTCTGAGTGTTCTGGCAAGATCACTAAGATATTGCGTAGAGGCCTGGAACATGTTTAAGTTCAGCTAAGAATTAAACCACTGTTGCTTTCCAGTTATCACAAGTTTGATTCATAAAGAATCGCACAAGTCACCTACCATGAGCTTTTTGATATTCGCTCAAGAAGGATTTCCATCTTCATTGTAAATACTTTCATATTACTCGGATGTTCAGGCAAGATCATGAAGATTTTGCGTAGGACTCTTAAAATCTTTCTTACTTTTCACAGTGTGTGAAGAAGCAAGGAAATATGAAAGTGTGTCCTAATGAGATATTTGATGATCTCAAATGGCTCTAGACTCGATCTTGCACTTTGGATTTTAGTGACCGGAGGCTGGAGAGGAGTGCCACCTTTCCAATACCAATTTATTCGGAGTGAATAAATCAATAGATGATGTGTTGTCTCCGTGTGATTAAAACAAATACATTTTGAGAGATATCTGAGTTAGATGGGATGGGTTGTGCATTGCATCACTGGGTCCATGATGTCTATCTTCAATATTAAGAATCATTAAAAATTGTGATACCCTAGAACCGAGGTCACTAACATTACCCTAAATTACGCTTATTTTTGAAATTTTTAATAAATTTTAATTGCTATATATTTTATTATTTTGGTTGAAACCGATGTTCGAGGTTATAATTTTGACGATTGACGATTTAAGAAGGACGATGACGAATACGATCCCGATGGATGCCCAAATTTCTATAATTATTGTCGTTTTATCGATAATGTATTTTTTCGAGAATTTTACTTACGGTTCGTGTTAAGTCGAGTCGGGTGAGTTTTATTGCTTTCCGGGTACATTTAAAGTATCCCAAAAGTATTTTGGAGTGTTTGGGATGATTCCCGACTCCCGTAAAAATTTTCTAAATTGACTAGTGAGTCAATCCCGTAAAGTTTTAGAGTCGTTTTTGCTTAAGGCCAAAAGAATGCTTAAATTGCACCACAAGTCCCTCCAATTTTACAAAAAGGGGAAACAAAGCACACACAACACAAAATCTTGCCAAAAATTTTCTCAATCTCTCTCTCTTTTCTCCTTTAGGCCGACGGCCACCCTCACCCACCATAAACCACCCATAAAATTTTTTTACTTGGTTTTGATTAAAACTAAGGTTAGACCACCTCTAATTTGATCATTCCCCATCTTTCTATGTAATTTAATCCAACATGCATTCATATTTTTTTTCAAGAATCAAAGGAATTTTTCAAAATCGTTTTTGATGTTAATTGGGTAATTGCATGTTTAATTCATGTGAAATGGGTGTGTAATCACTTAACAAACCCACCAAAATTAATTTGGTTGTGGTGTTTTGATCACCCAAACCCCACGGCTAAGGGGGGGTAATAAGTGTGAAAACACTTATCCTTTTACCACTTATTTCCAATAATAACAAGACCGAAACGTGTGATTTATGTCGTAAAAGTAGGAATTATGCGTGGTTTGTGTTTTTATTGTGTTTTAGGACCAAAAGATGAAAAAGGAAGAAAACACGGGCTTTCACGGGCTTTTGTCGAAGAAAACGGGAAAAGACGAAGTCAAAAGATCAAGAGTGCTTAAAGAACGGATGTCCAAGACCTATTCTGGAGATTTATCGAAGAACAAGTCTAAAGACGGAAGTTTAATGAAGTCGAAGAACTTAAGTCTAATAGAAGAAGAAAATTAAAAGACAAGTTCAAATCCCGAGACTACAAAGACAAAGAATTAAAATCGAGTCGAGAAGAAAAAGAAAGAAGAAAGCACCACACATGCCTCCCACTCCCCTATAAATACCCTCGTAATCACATTAGGAGGGGGTTAGCTAGTTTTTATTTTCTTAAGTTTCTTTCTAGTTTTTAGAGAGAGAAAGTCTTAAACTTTCTCTCACTAGTTCATCTTTTTCTTTTAATCTTTCAAGATTAAACACTTTTTTTTGTATTGCTTATTTCATTAATCAAAGTTCTATTTTAAGCTTTTGATCCTTATTCTCATTCTTCACTTCTTGATTTATTTTACTTTTGATCCGAATATCATACTTCATTCGTGTGATTTTATGATTTCATGGTTGAAGGATTGATCTTCTTTGTTTACACATAAGTTCTTTCGCGTTTAGGACATAAGCTTGTAATGCTTATTGGCTTATTCGAGTTTTAGCTTATTGATTTTCGGATTTTATAAAGGTGTTAGTTATTTTAAAAGTATCTTTTATAAAGTTTTTGATTTTATATCTTGAATAGTTTTCAAATTTAAGTTTTTCTTTCGTGATTAAGATCCGGTGAGACTAGCTTATTGCATTTGCTTATTGAGATTCACTTTTCCATCAATTTCGGAACTGTTGCCTTCCATCGCAAAACTAGGGTTTTGTGCTCTTTCCGACGGGTTTCATTCACATTCCGATAGCCTTTGGTTTTTGATCGCAATAACCCATTTGGGTTTGACTTTGCGATCGGTTGGATTTTCCCCCTTATTCCGATCTGGGTTGCGATCGCTTATTGCGATCGCATATTCCGACGGGATCAAGGTTTTGGTTAAGACGAAGTGCTGCCCATTTTTTGACAGCATCATTCCGATGGAAATACATTGCGACAGATGCATTCACAACATTCCGATAGGTAGTAAAATCATGCATTCCGATGGATCCTTGTTTAATATTCCGATGGTTGAAAGTTTGGTATATTCCGATGGACATTAATTGTTTTATTACGATTGGTTAAGTTTTCAAGTTTCCTAGTTTTACAAGCTTCAAGTTTTAAGAATTTCCATAAGTAAAATTTAAGTTTAATTTTGTCAAGGCTTTAAATTACTCAACGACACTTTAATTACTTGCTAGTAGTTTAAAACAAACAAACCAAATCATTCTCTTGATTCACCAAAAGACAATTGAGTCGCACTTAAGACCGGTTTTCAATTCGAAAAGATTCGGAACTATAACGAACTTGAACTTTCATATTTGGTGAAAAAGCCTTATATTAAATGGCGCCGCTGCCGGCTCTTTTCGTTAAGATAAACGGTTTCTAGTGAGAGACGCATTGAATTTTGGGATCCGTTCTTTGAACGTTATTTTCATTGCTATAAGAATTTCCAAAAATCCATATAAAAAAAAATATAAAACTCTTCAAAACTACAAAAACATAAAAAACCTATAAAAAAAAAAAAAAAAAAAAAAAAATTATATAGGTATTCCTTGTGTATATTTTTCTTCTGCAGGTGCATGCGTACTAGATCTTCCAACTATTCTGAGCCCGAGACTCTTGAAGATTTAGATATGGCTGGTGTTAACAACAACAATAATCACCCACCTCAAAATAATTTGAATAACAACAACAACAACAACAACAATGTCCTTCTACCTGATTTACGAACCATGGAGGAATTGTGCCAACCCACCATGAATGGACGCGGAGGCCCGATTGCGCCAATGCACGTCACGGCTCAGGAGTTTTCGTTGAAGCATCATATGATACAACAAGTGCAAACGAACCCGTTTCGTGGAATTCCGGATGATGATGCCAACAAACACCTCGACAAATTCATTACCATTACCCAAAGCATGAAGTGCCCCGGTGTTTCTATGGATGACCTTCGCCTCCAACTTTTTCCACACTCGCTTTCTCACCATGCCGAAAAATGGTTTGACCGTCTTCCCAAGAATTCTATTCACACGTGGAACGACATGACTCAACGCTTTTTATCGCGCTACTTTCCCCCATCCATGGTCACTAGCCTTCGTAACCAAATCAGTGGATTTATGCAAGAGAACGATGAATCGCTTTTCGATGCTTGGGAACGTTACAATGATTTGATCGACCGCTGTCCTAATCACAATATGCTCCCCGTCACTCTCATTGACACCTTCTACAATGGTCTCACCTTTCGTGATCGTGACACGATCAATGCCGCCGCCGGTGGTACTTTTATGAAAAGGAGACCGGAGGAGTGTCGAGAGTTGATTGAAAACATGACTACTCACCACAAGAATTGGGATTCTTCCGCATCCTCAAGATCTAATCAGAGAGTCAATGTTTCATCTACTTCTTCCACCACCAACTCGTCTGTTTTGGAACGTGCTCTTCTTGATATTAACAAAAGTCTCCAAATTTTGACTTCTAACCAAACTCAACAAGCTAAAGCCGTTGCTATTTCTTGTGACACATGTGGTGGTCCTCATTCCTATAATGAGTGTCCTTCTACTCACGGCAATTATTCTGAAGACGTTAACGCAGCTTACGGCACTTATCCCACGGGAGGCTATCAAGCTCGACCTCAAGGAGACCGTGGCTTGCTAAGTTATCGTTCCAACAATTATCTTGCTCCTCCCGGTTTCCCTCCTGCAAACCAGAACCAACAACAAAGCTACAACCGAAACAACCAATCCCAACCTCGTGCTCAAAATCAATATCAATCCCAAAGAAACCCATACCCAACTCAAGGAAACTCTCAAGCTCCACCTCTCAATCAACCGATGGCAGTAAGTCCAGACGTCGAGACATTCATGAAGACCAATCGTGAGTTGGTAACGAATCTTCAGACTCAATTTGTCAACTTGAAGAATGACATGGTGAAACAAGGGAGCGATATTAGAGCCGAGCTAAGGAATGATATGGCCAAACACAGCAATGATATTAATGCCAACATGCAAAATTCTTTCAACAATCAAGCTCTTCACCTTCGTGATATGATTGGTTCGCTCATCCAAAGTAATCAACCCTCTTCTTCGGGTACTCTTCCGAGTAATACCGTTGCGAATCCAAGGGGGAGATGAAAGCAATCACCACTAGAAGTGGAAAAGGTTATATGGAACCCGAGCTTCCTATACCTCTACCCGTGATTGTGAACAAGGAAAAAGAGCAACTTTCTTCACCTCCTTCACCTTCTATCCCCATTTCCCCACCACCCGTGGTAGTGAGTGATCCCATTCCCTTAAAGCCTTCTTCTTCATCCAATATACCTTATCCCTCAAGGTTGAGGAAAGAGAAGCAAAAGAGCAAGGATGATATTCAGGTTTCGAACTTCCTTAAAATGTTTAAACAACTGAATTTTAACATCTCCTTTGCCGAGGCTCTCGCTCACATGCCCAAATACGCTAAAATGTTTAAAGACCTTCTGAGCGACAAGGAAAAGCTCCTCGACATCGCCAACACCCAACTTAATGAGAACTGCTCTGCAGTGCTCTTAAGGAAATTACCAATCAAGCTTGGTGATCCGGGTCGTTTTCTTATCCCTTGCAATTTCCCGGGAGTAGAGAATTGCATGGCCCTAGCCGATCTAGGTGCCAGTATTAATCTCATGCCTCTAAGTGTTTGGAAGCAATTATCTCTCCCAGAGCTAGTCCCCACTAAAATGACTTTGGAATTGGCCAACCGTACGGTTGCTTATCCAGTGGGGATAGCCGAAGACGTTATTGTAGGAGTCGACAAATTCACCTTCCCTGCTGATTTTGTTGTCGTCGACTACGAGATGGACCCCCGTGTGCCACTTATTGTTGGTCGTCCATTCCTTAGGACCGGTCGCACTCTTATTGATGTTGAAGCCGGAGAGCTTATCATGAGAGTGGGTGATGACAAAGTAGTCTTCAACATGGGAAAGTTGTCTAAACAGCCTTATTCATATGAGAGCGTTAATTGTATTGACGTTCTTGATGAGGCTTGTGAAGAACACTTTAATGATGCTTGCAAAAGTATTCCTACCTCTCTTCCCACTATTGAGACCGTGTCCTCCATTGATTCATCGTTGTCTCTATTTGGAGATGGTGATTTATTCTGGAACAATCTTGAAGATACCATGGGAGATGTGAATTTAGCTACTAAGGATTCTCCCACCGAGGGGGATGAAGATATGAGTTTCTTTGACAATCTTCTCACCGAAGCCAATCCTTCGCCTCCATCTCCCATGGTCATTGCTATCGATACTCCGACTTTGAAAACGCCTTCCGTCGAAAATCCTCCGGATTTGGAACTTAAGGAGTTGCCGCCACATCTCGAGTACGTGTTCCTTGACGACAACAAGAAGTCGCCCGTCATTATTGCAACGGATTTGAAAGATGAAGAGAAGACTCGCCTCGTTGCTGTGTTGAAAGCTCACAAGAAGGCTATTGCGTGGAAAATCTCGGATATTCGTGGAATTGATCCTCACTTCTGCACACACAAAATTCTCATGGAGGACGACTTCAAGCCCACTATTCAAAGTCAACGAAGGGTGAATCCTAAAATCCATGAAGTCATCAAAAAAGAGGTTATCAAACTTCTTGATGCGGGTATGATTTACCCTATTTCGGATTCCCCATGGGTTAGTCCAGTCCATTGTGTGCCTAAGAAAGGTGGTATCACCGTTGTGCCTAATGCAAACAACGAGTTGATTTCCACCCGTCTCGTTACTGGGTGGAGAGTTTGTATAGACTACCGCAAACTCAATGATGCCACGAGAAAGGATCATTTTCCCCTACCTTTTATGGACCAAATGCTTGAACGTCTAGCGGGTAATGAATATTACTGCATTCTGGATGGTTTCTCGGGTTATTTTCAAATACCCATCGATCCCCAAGATCAAGAGAAGACAACCTTCACTTGTCCATACGGCACATTTGCTTATAAAAGAATGCCTTTTGGCTTATGCAATGCCCCCGGGACTTTCCAAAGGTGCATGTTGGCTATCTTCCATGACATGGTTGAGCACACCATGGAAGTCTTCATGGATGATTTCTCGGTCTTCGGGGATTCCTTCTCTGCTTGCCTTGACAATTTGGAACGTATGCTTAAGCGGTGCGAAGACACTCGCCTTGTTCTGAATTGGGAAAAATGCAATTTTATGGTAAAAGAAGGCATTGTGCTAGGACACAAAATCTCTAAAGCCGGTCTTGAAGTTGACCGTGCTAAAGTTGATGTCATAGCCAAATTACCTCCACCTTCAACCGTGAAGGGTGTGAGAAGTTTTCTGGGTCATGCGGGCTTCTATCGTAGATTCATTCAGGATTTCTCTAAAATCGCTCGCCCGATGACCCACCTCTTAGAAAAAGATACTCCTTTTATCTTTTCTACAGAGTGTCTCGAAGCCTTCAATCTTCTTAAGGACAAGCTAACTAAGGCACCGGTCTTGGTTACCCCTAATTGGGAGCTGCCTTTTGAATTGATGTGCGATGCTAGCGATTTTGCTATTGGTGCGGTTTTGGGCCAAAGAGTGAATAAACACTTCCAACCAATCCACTATGCTAGCAAAACAATGACGGGGGCTCAATTGCATTATACGACAACCGAAAAGGAGCTTTTAGCTGTTGTCTATGCTTTTGAGAAATTTCGCCCCTATCTTGTTTTATCCACCACCATCGTATACACGGACCATTCCGCGTTGAAGTACTTGATGACTAAGAATGATTCTAAGCCAAGACTTCTTCGCTGGGTTTTGCTCCTTCAAGAATTCAACATTGAAATTCGCGACAAGAAGGGAGCCGAAAACCTGGCCACGGATCATTTGAGTCAACTTGAGGATCCATATCAGGGGGATCATCCGCACAAAGAGATCAATGACTCTTTCCCCCTGGAGACTCTAATGTCTATAAATCTCCATCTTGATGGCACCCCGTGGTTTGCGGACATTGCAAACTACTTGGCGGGTGGTATTCTCATCCAAGGGTTAACATCCCAACAAAAGAAGAAGTTCTTGAACGATGTTAAGACTTACTTTTGGGATGACCCTTATCTATTCAAACAGTGTGCTGATCTGATTATTCGTCGATGTGTTGACGGACCGGCAGCTTTTGACATCCTCCAAGCTTGCCACAAAGGACCCACTGGTGGTCACTTTGGTCCCAACTACACCGCTAAGAAAGTGTTTGATTCTGGCTTCTACTGGCCTACCATTTATCGTGACGCTCACGAAATGGTTAAGCATTGTGATGCCTGCCAACGTCAAGGCAAGATCACACATAAAGATGAGATGCCTCAAAATTTCATACAGGAATGTAAAATCTTTGATGTATGGGGCATCGACTTTATGGGGCCATTTCCATCGTCCAAAGGGAACAAGTACATCCTCGTCGCCGTCGACTACGTCTCTAAATGGGTTGAAGCTAAGGCTCTTCCTACGAATGATGCGAGGGTGGTTGTTAACTTTTTGAAGCAGCTTTTCGCTCGATTTGGCGTTCCTCGTGCTATCATCAGTGACCGCGGGACTCATTTTTGCAACGATCAATTTGCACGAGTCATGGCAAAGTATGGTGTCAATCACCGTCTTTCCACCGCCTATCATCCCCAAACCAATGGGCAAGCCGAAATTTCCAATCGTGGCTTGAAGAGAATTTTGGAGCGTACTGTGGGAGAGCATCGTGCCGCGTGGGCTGATAAGTTAGATGATGCTCTGTGGGCTTTCCGTACTGCTTACAAGACCCCGATCGGTTGTACACCCTATCGTCTTGTGTACGGGAAAGCCTGCCACCTACCCATCGAGCTGGAACATAAGGCGCACTGGGCCTTGAAGTGGGCAAACTTCGACATCATTAAAGCTGGTGATCATCGCAAGGTTCAACTCAACGAGCTAAATGAACTGAGGAATGAAGCTTATGAGAACTCGCTGATCTACAAGGAAAAGATGAAGATGATCCACGATGCTAAAATCAAGAACCGAGAGTTCCACGTTGGAGATCACGTTCTACTCTTTAACTCTCGGTTGAAGATCTTCTCTGGCAAGTTGAAGAGCCGCTGGACTGGTCCATTCACCGTCGCCAAAGTCTTTCCGTATGGGACCATTGAGCTTTCTCAGCCGAATGGGCCCAATGTCAAGGTGAATGGCCAGCGTCTGAAGCTGTACTTTGGTGAGGACATTTCTCAGGAGATGATTCCATCCCTCACCACGTTCCCCATGAACTAAAATTGGGTCGAGTCAGGCTCATGACTCGGTGAACAAAAACAAGTGCTTCTCGGGAGGCAACCCGTGTTCTATCCTTTACTGCTTTCCTAATAAGTGTAGGGGGAGCCCCGCATATGTTTGTTGTCTTGTTTCTTGTGCTGTGCAGGGATTAAAGCTTCAGAAAGCATCTTGATAACTTTTGACGAACCGTGATACCGTGTTTTCCATTTTCTTGGTTCTATCCTAAACTCTTGTGATTCAATATTTCATATTCTATATGTTCACATTGAATTCACTTTAGTTGTCCTTTCCTTAGCAAGATTTAAACAACGTGCACAATGTCTTAAGTGTAGGGGAGTTTCCTCCCACATACTTAAACATTGAGGACAATGTTTATCTCAAGTGTAGGGGGGACTTCTATCGAAGTAAGTGGTCTTTTCCATGAATTTGCCTTCATTTTAACCGGAAAATTTGATTGTTCGACATTTTTCAAAATTTTTAATCTATTTTGGCCTAGTTGTATAGTTGTATTTGCCTTTGTTATGTTTCCTTTGCTAAAATAAATTTTTAATAAAGTGGCTTTAGATTTTTCTTAGTTGTGAACATTTTGACTCAACCCGAGTTTACTTGCCTAAGTTTACTCTAGCTAGTATCCTTAACGTGTTTAAGTCAAGTTTTGCTAGGCTTTTATATAGGGAGCTATAAAACGCGAAAGTCTTAACTCTCACGGGTTAAGAACAAGAACTTCTCGCAAGTTCCTATAATTGATCCTAGAGAGTCGTTTATCAAGGGAACTTTAAAATGCGATTTCTAAACTTGAAAAAGTCTAAGAATTTGCAAGATCCTATAGGCGACTCAAAAACCCGAAACTTTGATTTAATAGGCTAAGCATCCACGAGTCTCATTACTTGAGATTTTAAACTGTGGAGAACGAGAGATGATAGAGTCAATTATAAGTTCGGTACTCTTTCGTGAATTTATGTGAGTTAATTATGAGCCTATTCTCCCTCCGCTTGGTTAATAAATTATCTGCTAATAAATAAGGTTGTACGATTTAAAAAGTTACTTAGCTTCTAGCCCCAGATCGTTTAAAAGTTGCTCGGTAATGACGAGAGTTCATAGCCAAGGCATAACTTATGAAGCGGGGCGCGAAGATTGGCAAGTCCGAAAAGGCCCTAACAAAGCATGAGGGCTACATTTTGTTGCTAAAGATTCAAAAGTAATGTGAAGAATCATTTATCGAAAATCAATATGAAGGATCGAGACACACGACGAAAAGCAAGAACTCCCCAAAAGTCATGGAGAAGTCTATCCGAAAAGACCCTAACAAGGTATGAGGATAAATAGATCCAAGTCCTAAAAGGAGGCGGATCGTTGTATATCAAAGTCCAAAATAAAGATTGGAGAAAAATGAAGAAGTCGTGGTCTAAAGATGAAGAATCTCTCAAAAACTTCAAGTGAAGAAATTCCTATTATGAAGAGAAGACCATAATTTCAAGAACGTCTCTCGAAGATTCGAAGTATGAAGTCGCTGCCAAATATCGGCCCGAGAAAGGTCTCAAATCGCGAACCAAGTTATGCCAAGATATGAACTTTCTGATATCCCGAGAAGCAGTTTTAAAAGATTTGGTCCTTTAGCTAACTATTGATTAAATCGTTCACCTTATTTTCGGACTAAATAACTATCGAAATAAGTCAAACAATGCATCCTCGTGATCATTCAAGACAAAAATAAAATATAAGAGATACACCTAGGAATAAGGGAGTCTAAGTGAATAATTGCCCCACATGAGTTCGTGATAGTGTGCTAACTTATAATAACAATGATCTCGTTTCTAAGCTTGGTATGGGGAACGTGAAACTTGAGGATGATAAATGTTCATGGCCGCCAAAACCCAATGTAAGTTTTTAATTCCTTTACTTATTTCTATCTTTTATGTTTAGTATTTAATAAAGGCCAAGGTGGGTTATTTATGATGGGAAATGTAAACCATGCTTAAAATTAATGCATTGCATGAGGGCATTGCAATGGTCAAGTGTAGGGGATTTAATAAGTGTGAAAACACTTATCCTTTTACCACTTATTTCCAATAATAACAAGACCGAAACGTGTGATTTATGTCGTAAAAGTCGGAATTATGCGTGGTTTGTGTTTTTATTGTGTTTTAGGACCAAAAGATGAAAAAGGAAGAAAACACGGGCTTTCACGGGCTTTTGTCGAAGAAAACGGGAAAAGACGAAGTCAAAAGATCAAGAGTGCTTAAAGAACGGATGTCCAAGACCTATTCTGGAGATTTATCGAAGAACAAGTCTAAAGACGGAAGTTTAATGAAGTCGAAGAACTTAAGTCTAATAGAAGAAGAAAATTAAAAGACAAGTTCAAATCCCGAGACTACAAAGACAAAGAATTAAAATCGAGTCGAGAAGAAAAAAAAAGAAGAAAGCACCACACATGCCTCCCACTCCCCTATAAATACCCTCCTAATCACATTAGGAGGGGGTTAGCTAGTTTTTATTTTCTTAAGTTTCTTTCTAGTTTTTAGAGAGAGAAAGTCTTAAACTTTCTCTCACTAGTTCATCTTTTTCTTTTAATCTTTCAAGATTAAACACTTTTTTTTTGTATTGCTTATTTCATTAATCAAAGTTCTATTTTAAGCTTTTGATCCTTATTCTCATTCTTCACTTCTTGATTTATTTTACTTTTGATCCGAATATCATACTTCATTCGTCTGATTTTATGATTTCGTGGTTGAAGGATTGATCTTCTTTGTTTACACATAAGTTCTTTCGCGTTTAGGACATAAGCTTGTAATGCTTATTGGCTTATTCGAGTTTTAGCTTATTGATTTTCGGATTTTATAAAGGTGTTAGTTATTTTAAAAGTATCTTTTATAAAGTTTTTGATTTTATATCTTGAATACTTTTCAAATTTAAGTTTTTCTTTCGTGATTAAGATCCGGTGAGACTAGCTTATTGCATTTGCTTATTGAGATTCACTTTTCCACCAATTTCGGAACTGTTGCCTTCCATCGCAAAACTAGGGTTTTGTGCTCTTTCCGACGGGTTTCATTCACATTCCGATAGCCTTTGGTTTTTGATCGCAATAACCCATTAGGGTTTGACTTTGCGATCGGTTGGATTTTCCCCCTTATTCCGATCTGGGTTGCGATCGCTTATTGCGATTGCATATTCCGACGGGATCAAGGTTTTGGTTAAGACGAAGTGCTGCCCATTTTTCGACAGCATCATTCCGATGGAAATACATTGCGACAGATGCATTCACAACATTCCGATAGGTAGTAAAATCATGCATTCCGATGGATCCTTGTTTAATATTCCGATGGTTGAAAGTTTGGTATATTCCGATGGACATTAATTGTTTTATTACGATTGGTTAAGTTTTCAAGTTTCCTAGTTTTACAAGCTTCAAGTTTTAAGAATTTCCATAAGTAAAATTTAAGTTTAATTTTGTCAAGGCTTTAAATTACTCAACGACACTTTAATTACTTGCTAGTAGTTTAAAACAAACAAACCAAATCATTCTCTTGATTCACCAAAAGACAATTGAGTCGCACTTAAGACCGGTTTTCAATTCGAAAAGATTCGGAACTATAACGAACTTGAACTTTCATATTTGGTGAAAAATCCTTATATTAGGGGGTGTTTGGGGGATCATGATGGTTGATGTTTTGAGCATGGGTTTGTGTTTAATCTTATGTTTTTAGATGTTTTAGATGGGTATATTCACTTGCATGTATATTTTTATGATTTTGGTTTTATGAGGTTGATGATCAATAGAGGATTAGGACTGAAAATGATTTTAGGTTATGATTAGGAATGCTTAGGATGATGTCTAGTGTTGATAAATGGGTTTGAAAACGAGCGTTGGTATGATTTTGGTGTAGTTGATTTTAGGCAGAAAGTTTAGGGTGTTTTCGTAAAAATTATTTTGTAAACAGGTCTTGTGAGTAGGATAGAGTTGTAGAGCATCTTCTTAGCTTCGATTTGGTATAAGATAGAGCTTACGACTCCTAACGAGTCAAAAGTTACGACGTTTTGAAATTCGTGTACCGGGAGATGAAAACCGTCATAATCCGAAATTATGCTTGGTTTTAGGTCAAATCCCGGGGACTATAAGTTTAGTTTGGTAAATGGTCAAGGGTTGAATTTTGGTCTCAAACCTGCACATTTGAGTCTATAATAAGACTTAGGTGTCAAATGGGTCAATGGAGTATTTTAAACGGGTCAAATGAGTCCGACTTGGTCAAAGTACAATTTCAGTCCGAAAAACGTAGTTTTGGAAAAGTGTTGAGTAACGGGTCGTAGAAGTAAAAAATTTTGTTGGAATTAAATATGTGAATTATACAGGTCTTAAAGTATTTTTGAGAATTTTCTCAAATTTTATAAAAAGGGTTAAGTATAGTAAAACAGTCCGTACTTTTGGTAAGTATCGGGGAAAACGAGTAAAAATGGATAACATTAATAATAAGGACAAATGGTATAAAACGAGTAACACTTGTCGTTTTGTTTTGGCGTGAGTTGTAATTGTCACAAGTGACTACTATGTATGTATTTAATACAGTACCATAAGGTTTTAAAATGAGATTACTCATTGCGCGTTATTTGGTTTGATAGGTGTTGATTTACCCGGGCATCCGTATCGTCGTCAGTGACCGTCTCTCGAACTATCGACTACTTGTTATATAAGGTGTGAATTTATAGCCTCGCTTATTATTATTTCAAACTGTTTTACCCGCAAGGGGAAATGCATGCTAGTTTTCAAAATGAACATATGTCATGAATGATTGTTGGACCCGAATGTTGCCTTGAAATTGTGTTGAGTACCTAGTTGCAAAAGGCCCTAAATTCATGAACTATTAAGTATTGTTTAGTCCTAGCGTGGATTAGAAATAGCCGCTTATACAAAGTGATAGTACTATGGGGTTGACTACCCTATCCGAGACGAGGGCTAGTACGTGGATACCCCCTGCGGACGGATAATTTGTGATAAGAGATAAGGTATAATTGCAACTGATGCCTTAGTAGGGGCACTGGTTTCATCTGAATCACGCCGGTAATTATTACGCGGGTGATTGAGTTAACGGTTTAGTGTCATGAGCTTAAACACAATTGTCAGTATCCTGAATATAGATTGTTTGATCGACAAGTCTATGAATGATCGTGAATGGTTTTTATTTCACATATGTTCAAAATGAATTGTAAAACCTATGAATTCACTCAACGTTTTCGTTGACCAAATTTAGCATGTGTTTCAGGTAACCGATGAAGTGTAGCATGGAGCGTGCATGGGATGGATGTTGTGTGTGGAGCTTAGAGTCTACTTGTTTTTCCTCCCGTCATTACTTAAACATTTTTAACTTAAATGTCATGTTGTTGTGAAAACTGAAACTTTTGGGGTTGAGATTCATGGGGACCAAAAACGCAAAACTCTGTTGTATCATTTGGGGTTGGAAAACCGTAGACATGTAACTTTTCAACAATTTTTAATTTAAGTTTAAATTTGACGTCTCTTTGGAGTCGTTCGATATATCTTGTGTGCGATGATAACTGCCTACCACCCAAATGTTGTAGTTCCGCTGCGCATAGCATTTGGTGGGGTGTTAGAAAAATGATCTCAATAGCATATGTATTGACCCGGTTTCTGCCTAAGGTTGTAAGGAGGGCTTCTTTCTTTACACCCTTTATCTTTACAATTCTTTTTCATTCTTCAACCCCTTCAATGCTTACCAATACGTCATAACTAGCACGTTGTTGTGATTGTTCTAGTGCTAACTTAAGTACTTGGTCTGCATTCAGCTACGTTCACAATCTTTCTCCATCTTTCCTAAGGACTACTATTTCTAGCTATGGAATGTCCTTGGGAAGATTCCTCCGGTTCTAGAAGAATCATTGGACTTAACCTATCCTACCATCCATATGTCACCACAATCTTCATCGTCGTGAAATAAATGGGTTTTGGGTAAGTATATGTCACCATGAAAATCCATTTTGATATGCAAATCCGTTTTGCTCCCCCTTAACTTATGCCACGATATTCGAAAACATTTCGCACATGTCGGGATGAGTCAGCACATTAAGTCAAACCATTTGTGATAATATCCCATATTAAATCACATTTTCTCCCCCATATTAAAAATATTAACCCAATCGATGTTTTTAATATCAATTGATTTAATGAAGTTTTAACAAAGGTTTTGGGAAGAAAAATGATAGTCCGTTTTATCTTCATGATACCAAATGTATGAGATATGATATCGATTTGTAACATGATCACATATTCACCATATTAGAAAAGAATTGACAAGGTTGGACCTGATAGATGAGAACATCATATGATAAGATCAAATGGTTCATGTCTGAAGTCATCTCTAGACACCACGTGTACGATTGGTATGGTTGTCTTGACACCAATTTGTGAACTTGGCACGTTCGGCGTCAAAGATTCTGAATGCTTGACAATTGCTCCCTGCCAAAAATGATGTAGTGATTTTACTACTCTTTAGGAAAAGAGAGCAAAAGTGGCAAGTATGAAGTGTCGGTTTAGGAAAACCAAGCACTAATGACCAAATAAGTTCAAGTTCGTTTCCCAAGGAGGCTTAGTGTGTTATGTGTGTAATGATTTGGATTAGATTTGTGATTATATTTTTGAGAAAGAAAAAATAGAAATTAGATTAGAAGAGATTGACGGTTATGAAGACGGATTAAACTAAGTCGAAAAAGGTATACACGTAAAACCGTAAAAAGTGCTAAAATTAAAATTTTACCCTAAAAATTCCTAAAAATTACCAAAAATCCCTAATAATATTCTAAGAGTTTACAAAAAATCCAAACTTGCAAAAACCTTTTAATTAATTAGATAATGACTTTTTAATGCTAATTAAAGCCCTAAAAATAAAAATTAATTATTAAAAAGCCCTAAACAAGATTTTAAAGTTTGTAAACCTCAAAAATACTCTAATTAAGCTAAAAAGTATTTTTCAAAATTTTAAAAACACTAAAAACTATTTTTAAACAATTAAAAACTCCTAAAATCAATTAAAACTTAAATTAATTCTAGAAAATAAATAAAAGACTCTAAAAATATTTGGAAAGTTGCAAAAATCCTAATTAAGTGTTCAGAACCTAGGAAAAATATAAAAACTTAGAAAATCAGACTTTTAATTTTTAATAATAAAATAATATTAAAAATCCAAAAATCATAAAAAATTCTAAAAACTTGCAAACTAGCTTAATTTAACCTAAATAACTCAGAAATGCAAGTGAAATTACCTAAATACCCCTATTAGGCCTAGAAAATGGGCTAAACCCAAAACAGTACACTATTGGGCCAAATTTGGGCCCAATAACAAAAAGTGTTCAAAGTAAGCCCAAAAAGCACAGGTTGACTCAAAATTTGATATTAAACAACTTTTTCCAAAGGCCCAAAAGCTGAAAATGTGAAATAAGCTAGCTTATAACAAGCAGTTTATTCTTAATGGGCTTTTTGGCCCATTAAACTATAAGCCAATGCCATAAGCTAAAATTTGACACACAAGCTTCTTTTGACCTAAATAAGACTTCTGCAAAAAGAAATTTGAAATAAGCCCAAGGAATAAGCCTGAAAATGCAATAAGCAATCTACAGAAAACGACAAAATAGTCGTTTTTGAGTTCTAGGCCTCCCCAAGTGCTGATTCAAGTTCCAAAAGCTTTGAAATGACTTAATTAAGCCCAATCAACAAAGAGTTTTCAAATAAGATGACTCAATAAGCTGGAAAAAGCAACTAAGCACTTATGTAAAAGTCAAATAAGTTGGTTTTCTAGTAAAAAGTCAAAGTCAAAGTCCAATAAGCTCCAGTCTACTTAAATGGGTCAAATAATGAAGACCTATCACAAAAAATAAGTTGTTGCAAGTCTGGATAAGCTAAAATAGCTTATTGATAAGCTGAGTTCAAAATTACACTAGCAGGGGCTAGTTTTGGGTGTTGAGCAGTGGGAACTTTTCCCACTGCTTGACTTGTTTGACTTTTTGTCTTTAGTGGCTATTTTGGAGATTCAGATTACACAAAGGCACCCAAATGATCTTTGGATCATAAGGAGTCAATAACAATCAACAAATCACAACAAGCAACAGCCAAATGATACAGTTAATTCAAACAAGTACCAGATCTGGGCAAAATAAGAACAAGTATACCAGATTGAACCAATAAGCTGTTTTAGCAAGAATAAGCTAACCAAGTTGCACCAAAAGCATACACAGGCTAGAATAAACTTAAATGAGCAAGTCTAAACAAGTTTCATGCAAAACTTACAAGATTTGAACAAGATCTAAACAGCTTAAAGTTATTGATGAACAAGTTTTGACCAAATGATGTTCTTGCTGATATACTTGACCCAAAGCTCAGATTCAAACACTCAAATCTTTCAAGTGTGTTATATTAATGAGGTTTAAACAACTTTTATACCTAAGCATGCATAAACTCTAGGTTTTCCCAAAATCTTAGGCAAAAATCAGTAAAACTCAACAAGATATAGTAGATTGAACAATTCAAGGTTTCAAGTCCAAATATTTGCAGGTTTGTGGTCTATTATGAGCATACAACAGATAACAAGCACAAATACCAACTTCCCTTAACACAATAACACAAAATCAACACAAACAGGTAGACCCAAACACCCCTTTAACTTTTCAAAATCAAATTTTTCAAAGAAAAAGTAAGATTCAAGACCTCAATTAACACAAAAACAAGTAAGATAAACAGATTCAAGAAAGATCAAGCCATAAAACACACAAGAACAAAGGTAACACTCAAATATCACAAATATCCAAAATTATATCAGATTTTGGGATTAAGGGTGTGTACCTCATGGATGTACATCCACACCCATGGATTTTGAGCTTATGTGCTAGCAAGAACAAGCACAAGCTTCCACAACAAAGCCTGCTAAGATTGAACAAGGTTAAAGCACAATAAATTCAGAAAAATTTCAGAAAATGAAACTTAATGCAACCAATTGATCCCACACTTGATTATCCCCAAACTTTGAGCTCACAACACCTTGATATTAACAATATCAGGATGTATAGATCACTCTTAGCCCAGAAATTCCAAGATTTGATCAATGACTTAGAAAAATATCAAGAATGAGGAAAATTGCAAACTTTTGCAACCTCCAAGTGAAAAAAAGTTTTTAACTTCTAAACTAACAATCATATAACAATAATAAGCAGTAAATAAGATTGGCCAATGACTTTTATTCAATGCTTCAAACACAATTTCATTAAACTGAAATGGGATTTACAGAAGTTGAACAAGGAAAAAATCAAAAGCAAACGTCTCATTGAGACCCTATGGCTTTATATATAGCCTTACAAGTGACTAAGGAAGCTGAAAAAAATACATAAACCCTAGTTGTGAAGTCCCAGAAATGCCCTTGAGAAATTTGAACTTTTTAAGGATCATGTGACTGAATTTGTCATGTAGTTGAGGTGTGAGCTGTTGGAATAGCATCAAGGGCTCATAATGAGCTTAGGATGTAAGCAGGATTGTGAGGCGTTGGATGGCTGGCTCAATCTTGTCTTCTCCCTCAAACGTGTAGCAGGGCATGTCCCATGTGGCATGCGGGGTAAAGTGGCATGTATTTTTAAGGTTGGGATATGATTAAGGCATGCTTAATCATTAATCTGGAGGTTGATGAGGTCTAATTTCAAGTGAATTAAGAAAACCGAATTTGTGTTCTTGGTGAATAGTTGGGCATTTAATCTGAGTTTGGGTTTAAAAAGATGTTTAGCGCCAGATTATTAAACTAATAAAGATTAGTTTAAATCTGTTATGGGTGGGAAGTGATGTGGCCAAATGAAGAGAGCTGATTGGTGGGATGGAGTAAGTGGGACACATGTCACCATTTGGTAGGTTAAGGTAAGTTTTATGTCTGGCCATGTTAAGTCCCTCACCTTTTCTCTTTTCACTTGCAATTAAAACAACCAGATCCGGATTTCCATTGTTAATAAACTTTCACTTTTCACACTTTTGCCCCAAATACTTTTCCAAAGTATTTTCAGGGGTAATTCTTGCCATTTTTTAATTCTTCAAGGGCTGATTTGGCATTTTGATGATGGATAATGGTCTTGACTTGTATGTTGAGCATTTCGGAGGACTGAAATTGCCAAGTCTTGTTTGATGAGGGACCATTTTTGCCAAATGTTGAAAGTTGAGGGTCCTTTTTGTAATTTTCGAATTTTCAAAGGACCAAACTTGTAATTTCTTGTACTTTGAAGGACTTCATGATATATTTGACTTTGTGGATGATATTGGTTGACAATTTAGCTTTGTTGAGGGGCTAAACTTGCCAAATCTTCAAAGTAGAGGGTCCTTTTTGTAATTTTGAAAAACTTTAGGGACCAAACTTGTAATTATGAGGATACAAGGGTATAAAGTGTCAATTCTTGCATATTGGAGGACCCTTCTTCATATTTCTTCAAATCTTCAAGGGTTGATCTTGGGAAAGTCTTCATTAGGGCTTGGTTCATTGTGCGGCTTCGTTTCCCGTGTTCGTTTTTGCATGATTCTTATGATCATTTGTCATTTTCTCAATATCCGTACCTAAAATACACAAGCAACAAACACAAGCATATATATGGGTATTTTGATGATATTTAATGCATTTTAAGCCCTATTTGGAAGGTGAGACTATGTATAAAAGCAGTCTCATCACTCCCCCATACTAAACCATTGCTGTACCCTCACGCAATGCAAGAATAAAGTATCGTAGCATCTCCAAAACTCATTTTTATTCACTTTATTGAACGATAAACTAGCTACGCTACTACTATTGCTACTACTACTTGTGTTTTAGACATAATGTATGATTTTCATCGCAAAATGGGACGTTTAGGTTCATAGAATAAGAACACGTGAATGCTTCGTTAGAAATAATTTCATCGTCCTCGATTTTCACCCTAATTCCATGCTAAGCGTGCAACGAGATTATTGTCATTATAAGTTAGTAATGCTAACACTACTCATATGCCCTAATCACGTACTTATACTCCCATTATTCCTAAGTTGTATCTCTTATACTTTATATTGTCTTGAATGTTTCACGAGGATACATTGTTTGACTTATGCGATAATAGAGATTTAGGTCTAAAAATAGAGTCCTAACGGTGTAACCAAGACCATCAAATCAATAACCTCTCCAAATAGACAACGATGTCAAAAAATTAAGTTGACAAGAAGAATCGATAAACACGGTTTTATAACGGTTTTGAACATGAGACTTATTACCAAGACTTTTATACGCCCCCTAACGGAAGGGACTTATTATCTTTGGTTTACCTCCATCTTTTATTCAACTTCGCCATGAAGCTTTTATTATGACTTTGGTCTTGCCTTGCCTTTTATTATCCACCTCATCGGTAGTTTTATTAGCCAAAGACGTATATCCTCACGCTAAGGCGAATTTTGGATCTTTAAAGCTTCGAAGATTAAGGCTTGATTCACTTTCAATTTTGCATAGATTTTTCGGCCTTGTGGGGCTTCAAATTGTTTGCTAGATTTAGGTGAGCACTTGAAATCTTATTATTGGGTGAAGCTTTCGATTATTCGGGTGCCAATACTTCAAAACCGTGACGCTGGCGATACCTTAATATCTTCCCAATTTAATTACACGGAAGCTACTAGAAAAGACTAGAAACCCAACAATCCTAACTAAACCGCTAAATCAATATTTATTAAGCAAAAAATATTTACATGCGAAGGGAGAATAAGCAAACAACGAGAACACATGAGTTTTTGAAAGAATACGAGTACTCTACGTTTAGCATAGTAACTTATAATTAACCCTATCATTTCTCGTCCTCATTTAAGAGACTTAGCCTAATGTGTAGTTAAGGAATCAAAGCTAAGTGCTCAACACGCACGGTCGAGTCAAAAATTACTCTTATTCTCGCCATCGGAAAACCTACATTCGTGTCTTCAAACACTTATAAACCATGAGAAATTTTTTAAAATTTGGCCATTTTTAGCCTTATTTTGCAACAAAAACGATAAACAAAAAGATAAACTTTGGAAAGCGTGAAGGTTTGGCAAGGCAAGTATCTATTCGCCCCCCATACTAAAGTTAAACATTATCCTCAATGTTTCGAGTCTAGGGGTGCAAACACCCCCATACTAGAGATGTAGTCGAATGCCTAATCTAGCATGGAAAGGGTGCAACCAATAAATTAATAGCCGTTTATGAAGTGTGCTATAAACCTAAGGTTAGAACATCAAAAGGATATATCATTTGGATATTGAGAAAGTCTCCAAAGCAATCGATCGAGTGCTCCCATAAAACGAACACGAGAGGCTCCAATCGTGAAGATCATGATCATCTAAAGTCCACAATTCACAAACAACCACGGAACAAAGGTTGGAAGGGCACAAATCCCCACACGTTAACTACACTAGAAAGCGATAATATATACATAGGATAAGCATGGGACTCCCCCATGAGGCTCCTGGTTTTTGATTACCGAGTCATGAGCTCGACTCGATACCCTCAATACTAATTATCATTGGGGAAGGTGATTTGGTCGAGGTAGTTCAAGGATGGAACTTCCCCGCCAAAGTAGTGCTTCAACCTATGTCCATTCACCTTGAAGTTAGGACCATCATCTTGAGCTAGCTCGATGGTCCCATACGGAAACACTTGAGTCACGGTGAATGGACCAGACCAACGGGATTTCAACTTACCGGAAAAGATTTTCAAGCGAGAATTAAAAAGCAAAACTTGATCCCCAATGTTAAAAACCCGGTTTTTAATTTTAGAATCATGCAACTTTTTAGTTTTTTCTTTATAAATCAATGAATTTTCATAAGCAATGTCCCTCAATTCATCCAATTCATTCAATTGCATTTTCCGGTGTTTTCCCGCGGTCTCCATATCATCATTACAATGCTTTAGGGCCCAATAAGCCTTGTGCTCTAACTCGATAGGCAAATGACAATTTTTTCCATACACAAGCTTATAGGGAGTGCACCCAATGGGCGTCTTATAAGCGGTCCTAGAGGCCCATAAAGCATCGTCCAACTTATCCGACCACAATTGTCGGTTTTCCCCAACGGATCTCTCCAAGATCCTCTTCAAAGCTCGGTTTGAAACCTCGACTTGCCCACTCGTTTGTGGGTGATAAGCCGTAGAAAGCCGATGTGTAACCCCATATTTCCTTAGGACCCTTTCAAATTGGTCGTTACAAAAATGGGTTCCACGATCGCTTATGATCGCACGAGGGGTTCCAAACCGAGAAAACAAGCTTTTCAAGAACTTGACCACCACACGAGCATCATTGGTGGGCAAGGCTTGGCCTCCACCCACTTAGATAGGTAGTCAACCGCAACGAGAATGTACTTATTACCACGAGATGATGGGAACGGCCCCATAAAGTCTATACCCCAAACGTCAAAGATCTCACACACTTGGATGATATTTTGTGGCATCTCATCTTTTTGTGAGACTTTTCCTTGTCGTTGGCATGCATCACACGACTTCACAAGATCTTGTGCATCTCGGTAAATAGTAGGCCAAAAGAAGCCGGCATCAAACACCTTCTTAGCCGTGAGATTAGCACCGTGGTGACCACCCGTGGGTCCCTCATGACAATCTCTAAGGATGTTAGAAGCTTCGGTGCCAAATACACAGCGTCGGATGATTTGATCTGCACAAGTTCGAAACAAGTAAGGGTCGTTCCAAAAGTAGAACTTGACGTCACGAAAGAACTTTCGTTTTTCTTTAGTCGTCATACCCTTAACGATGAAGTTACCCGCATTGTAATTGAAATTGTGTATAATGCAGTTCGTTTTTCTCAGTTCTTGCTAATTAAAAGTCCTAACAATATCGGGTTTTTAACTGTTTTTGGTTGTTAATATTTTTTGGATATTCTATTTGCTAATTCAAACAATGACTTGCAAAATTGAAAAATATTATCTACTTATATGTAAAACATCGTGCAAATACCAAGTTTTTATTCAAGTAAAATTCAAAATGTAAATTTTACAACTAAAAGGACTGAAAATGTAAATTCTATGAAAATTAAATGCTCAAAATGTAAATCTAACAAGTATAAGGACTGAAAATGTCAAAACAGTTAACTATAAGGATCAAAATTGTAAACTATGTAACAAACTAACCAATTTTCAACTAATTCCAAAACTTGCTAACTGATTTCTAACAAATTCCAAACTTAAAGGACCTAATTATTGAAAACCCTAAAAAGTTGTAAGTTTAGCCAGATTTAACACCAGTTTAATACACTAGGGACTAAAGTGCAATTTCTGAAAATTTTTAAGCAAAAACGGGTTCTTAACACAAATAAGCTCGTTTGAGCTTATTTCTCAACCAAAATCAATCAAACCAATTTCAAAATGCTTAGAATCTCAAATAAGCTAGACCTGTAAGAGGAAATTGGCTAAAAATGACTATTAAGCTGATAAGCACTTTCCAATAAGCTCAAAATAAGCTCTACAAGAATCTAGACATGCACAACTAGATTTTTGAACTGAAACTGATTAATGAGCTTAAAACATGAACGGGAAATCAAGTCCTATAAAAAATCATCAAGAAATAAGCTTGAAAATTGGATTAAGCTGAATTTGGCTTATGTTGACCAAGCGTTGACCAAGTTTTTTTCAAAAAAGCTGAAAATCTCAAAAATCAACCACCAACACTAACTAATTGATTTTGTAAAAGAAAATTGCCAAGTTTATGAAGTGGATTAAGTGATTTGAAAAAGCAGTTTTGATTAACAGAAACTTGCTTTTGCTTATCAGTTTGGAATTTTGCTTATTTCTACTTGCTTACTGAAAACTGTACAAAAAGCTTATGGACTTTGAAACTTCATATTATAAACTAGAAATTAGAACTGGTTTGGTAGATTTTCATCAAGTAACAAACAAATGCAAGGCAATTGAAATTGACAACTTTTTATAAGCAAAACTAACTGAAATAGACCCAAACTTTTTACAATGCCAATTGCCTTTTTGACCTTAGACTTGACTTGAAAATGACTTAAAACCTTTTGTAATGACCTTGTGACTGGGAATGAACATTAATTTTCCAAGGATCAACACTTGAAAATCTTAAACAAGCTAATGCCAAACACTTCTTTAACTGAACTTTTAGAGAATTTGTGAAGACTTTATGAGTTTAAGTTTGAACTGAATGAAAAGCTATAGCAACCTAAATTCAGTGACCAAAATGAAGTGTGTAAAAGCTATATGCAAGCAATGATCACTACTAAGACACAAAATGGTTATCAAATCCAAGTGACTGAAAATTAAGCTAAGAACAGGTTTATAACAAAACTAATGAGCAGATTAAAACTACACTTAAGCTACAAGACCAATGAAATCAAATCAATAACAGCTAAAACATGTTTTATCATTCAATCACAATCAAGATTAACTAGGAATTGAGCATGCATTTGACAATTAAGTGGAATCAAAAATCAGAAGCATTTGCACCTTGTGAAGGAACCTTTGAGCAGTAGAGGAGTGCTGAACTCTTTAGTCTAGTGCTAAACCACCACCTTAGCACTAGATTCACCTATCTACAATCAACAAATCAGCTACACATCAACAAGAATCATCAAAATGGCCTGAATTCATCACAAATGCTATGGACTTGAACTGAAATCAATCAAACAGCTACAATCTTCCTTCAAAGTTAGTTATGATCAAGATTTGATCATAACAAACTCAATTCAGCAACAAAAGTATCAATGAAAGCAGGATATGAACAGTAAAGATGATGAGAAGAATTGGCGGGAAAAGTAGAATTTGAATTTTATTAATGAAGATTTGTTACAAAGCTGTTAAAAGGTTACTAACTAACTAACTAACTAACTCAAGAGTGTGTCAAACTCTTGACTAGTTTAGCTAAAAAGGAGAAATTGTGAAAGGAAAAAGTAAATGTGTGTGTTTTCACACTTACAACTACACTACAAGAAATGAAGACTAAACAGGCTATTTATAGACTTGAGAAGAAGATCAGTTGGGGTTGGTGACGTGTTGGAACCAATCCCAGGTCTCCACATGTCATAATTCTGCTCAATTGAATTTCCAGGTTATGAACATGAATTGGGGTTTCTTTGTTGAGTTGATTTCATGTTAATTGATCATGACCAATGGATTCGTCTCTCAAAAATAAGCAGGTTTGATGTTTATAGCATTCCATGAAATCTACTCTAGCTCCAAATCGATCCTGGAAAACTTTGATAGTTTGAAGATGACACGTGTCATAATATAACTGGCTGAAATGAGTGCACACGGATTGCACTGTTTTGATATGCTCATTAATGAGGACGACGCTAGTGGGTATTTAATGCAAAGATGTGGCAATCCATGTCTTCTTAATCCTGGCTTCTCATTGGACAAAAATAAAGCACACAGATTGCATTTGTTAAACTTTCCATAAATGGCAAAAATCACCCCTTAACTTTGGCAGATTGCATTTAAAGGCTAGCAGCTTCATTTCTTTGGCATTTTTAGTCCTTCAAACTTCATCCTTGAACAAAATTGGTCCTTTGACTGAGTTGACTTGAGAGTTGACCAAATTTGACTATGATCTTGACTTTTACAATATTTACACTTTGGTCCTTCATCTTTGGCAGATTGTCAAGATAGGTCCTTGCACTTCAAAGTCTTGTCACTTTTGATCCTTCTTTGTCTTTTTCATCAAATTAAGCTTGATTATTCCTTGTTTGCTTGAAAATGCATCCTTTTACCTACACAAGTGTACACAAACACAAACATACCACATAATACTGTTTTTATAAGATAAATTGGTATTTTGCTTCATGTTTTAGGGTTATTTGTTGATAAATTGATATGAGTTTTAGCTCATATCAGTAATTTGCAAAATCCGCAAACCATGGGGTGGAAGGATCAAGCTTAGAATTCACTACACCAAGTGTCTCGAGCGGAAATGTTTCGGTGATCTCCTTGGGCTCGTAAACACTTTGGTGAGGATCTTCCAAACGAGAAAGATGATCGGCCGCTAGATTCTCGGCTCCTTTTTTGTCAACGATGGTGTGATCAAATTCTTGAAGGAGGAGAATCCAACGAAGTAATCTAGGCTTAGCATCTTGCTTTGCCATGAGATATTTGATAGCCGAATGGTCCGTATACACTATGCATTTAGCTAAGACGAGATAAGGTCGGAACTTCTCAAATGCATACACCACGGCAAGGAACTCCTTTTCCATTGTAGTGTATTTTAGTTGAGCCTCGGTCATCGTCTTGCTAGCATAGTGAATAGGCAAGAAGTGCTTATCATGACGTTGCCCCAAAACGGCCCCAATGGCGTAATCACTAGCATCACACATGAGCTCAAAGGGGAGGTTCCAATTGGGAGCAACAAGAATGGGAGCTTCGGTAAGTTTCCTCTTAAGGATTTCAAAGGTTCGTACACAATCTTTGTCAAAGACAAAACGTGCCTCTTTTTCAAGAAGATGTGTAATGGGTCGAGAAATCTTCGAAAAATCCTTGATGAATCGACGATAAAAGCCCGCGTGGCCTAGGAAACTCCTAACTCCCTTAACGGTTTTGGGATGAGGTAATTTGGCGATGACGTCTACCTTAGCTTGATCTACCTCAATCCCCGCTTTCGAGACCTTGTGCCCTAAGACGATTCCACTCTTAACCATAAAATGACACTTTTCCCAATTGAGCACAAGGTTGGTTTCCTCACAACGTTTCAACATTCTCTCAAGGTTCGACAAACACGAAGTGAACGAATTACCAAACACGGAAAAGTCATCCATGAAGACTTCCATCGTCTTCTCGATCATGTCATGAAAAATAGCCATCATGCACCTTTGAAAGGTTCCCGGTGCATTGCAAAGTCCGAATGGCATTCTACGATAGGCAAACGTTCCATATGGACACGTAAACGTAGTTTTTTCTTGATCACGAGGATCGATGGGAATTTAGAAGTAACCGGAAAAACCATCTAAAAAGCAATAGAAATCGTTTCTCGCAAGACGCTCCAACATTTGGTCCATGAAGGGCAAGGGAAAATGGTCTTTTCGAGTGGCTTCATTCAACTTTCGATAGTCAATGCACACTCTCCATCCGGTCACGAGTCTAGTGGGAATTAACTCGTTGGCATCATTTGGCACAACGGTCATCCCTCCCTTCTTAGGGACACAATGAATAGGACTCACCCAAGGGCTATCGGAAATAGGGTAAATCATTCCCGCGTCAAGGAGTTTAAGGACCTCCTTTTTGATGACGTCGTGAATTTTGGGGTTCACCCTCCTTTGACTTTGGATTGCGGGCTTGTAATCCTCCTCCATTAAGATTTTGTGGGTACAAAACTTGGGATCGATTCCCTTAATGTCGGATAACTTCCACGCAATTGCCCCTTTGTGATCCTTTAGAACATCGACAAGTGCGGTTTTTTCATCATTCGAAAGTTCCTTCGCAATAATCACCGACAACTTGTCATCCTCCTCCAAATAGACATATTCGAGATGAGGAGGTAAATCTTTCAACTCGAGGATAGGTGGTTCCTCAAGTGAAGATTTGGGCTCGATACTCATAACCTCCTCGGGTGGAGGAAATGGGAAATCGTTAAGAAAATCCTTGATAATCGAGAAGTCCTCATCGTTGTCGAGGTCTTCGTCACAAGTACGTGGAACATCGAATTCTTCCAACGTAAAACCACCACCTTCAAATGGAGTGATGGTTGGTGTCGAATTATCAAGAATTGGATCTAACATAGTGGGATTGCCACTAGTTTCTTCATCACCAAAACCTATAACTTCTTGTGAAAATTCCTCGCAAACCACGTCGATCATATCAACGAGGTTTATGGTTGCAACGGAATAAACATGAGAAATTTGAGAGTTTTGAGTTGCGTTTATAACAAGTTCCTCGTCGTTGAAACGTAAGGTGATCTTTCTAGCATGAACATCGATCAAAGCTATAGACGTATCTAAAAACGAACGACCTAAAATGAGAGGAACTTGAGGATCCGTGGGGATATCAACAACGATAAATTCTACGGGATAGTAGAACTTCCCCACTTTCACAAAACATCTTCCGCCAAACCACATGCAGGAATTGTGGAATGGTCGGCCAACTCGATAGACATTAGTGAAGGAGTAAGATTAGGAAGATTGAGCGACTTGAAGATTGCAAGTGGCATCAAGTTAATGCTAGCACCAAGATCGGCCAAGGCGAAGCATTCCTCCATATCTTGGATTGCACAAGGAATCAAGAATTTACCGGGATCACGACTTTTTGAGGTATGCGATTAGGATAAACCGACGAACAACTAGACAATTGGTGCAATTTCTCCATGTTGTTCAACATACTCTTAAAGTTAGCGGAAAATCGAGGCATCATGACCAAAGCATCGGCGAAACTCACATTAAGGTGCAAATCACGAAACATTTTCATAAAAAGCTCAAATTGATAATTGTCGCGCTCTTGACGTTTCTCCTTCCTAAGTCTCGATGGATAGGGCAAAGGTGGTGTGGGTTGAGGCATAGTAGGCATAGCCTTTGGAATCTTGGGTTCCAATGATGGTAATGGGTCAACCGTAGGTGTGGCATGAGCGGTACTTCGTAGGATTGGGACATGCTCCTTTTGGACCACCACCTCGGGTTCTTCCTCAACTACTTCCTCCGTAGGAGGAATTGGTTGAGGAGTCGGTTCCTTAAGTGTCTTACCACTACGTGTGGTAATCACTTTCATCTCACCCTTAGGGTTGGATACGGTGTTGCTAGGAAGACTACTCGAAGACGGTTTACACATTATTGCCTCAAACATAGACGAGATTTTATCTTCAAACACGTATTGCCTTTTCTCGGCTTTAATCATTTCTTGTTTAATCTCATGTTGCTCTTGTTCCATTTTTTGTTGGTTTTGTTGCAACCTAGTGACATTTCCTTCCATTTTGTTGGTGTGGATTTTAAGTTCATTAGCTAACTCATTTTTCAACTCTTTCTTCAAGTCGTTCTTAAACTCGGATCTTAGGCTAATGATTTCTCTTTGAATATTGTCAAACCTAGCATCATTCCCACTAGCGTATTCAACAAACTCACGTGGAAGATCCTTAAATGTTTGCAAACCTTTGTTGTTGTTTTGAAAATCATTTTGATTCTTGTTTGAAACTTGATTATTAGCCCCTTGATTCCCATAGTTTCCCTTGTTGTAATTGTTTTTGAAACCAACTTGATTGTTGCGATAGTTGTTGTTAGCATTTTGATTTGAACCAAAACCCGGTGGAGTCATTTGATTAGAGCGGGAAACTTAACCGTTTTGGTTGTAATTTCCCGTGGCCGCGAAGGCACTCGAAGTGTTACCACCATTGGTAATGCACTCGGAGAAATCATGACCTCCACCACAATACATGCAAGAAACCTCAACCGCTTTAGCCGTAGCGGGAGCACTTTGTTCACCAACTTTAAACTCAATCAAAAGTCCTTTTAGCTTATCAAAAATCTTATTTTCCATGTTCGCCTCAATTTGGCAAGCATCGATGGTAGTAGACAAATAAGGTGAAGCCGAAGACGAAGCCTTACGAACACTAGACGTGCTACGAGGACTATACACCTTAGATCTATTCTCAATTATCACCAAAGCTTCCTCAACCGTTTTACACAAAAAATTACCACCCGCAACGGCATTCAAATAATCCCTTTCATGATCATTAAGTCCATTGTAAAACGTGTCAATTTGATGCAAGTCGGAAAAACCGTGATGAGGACTGTTGGAAACTCACTTTATGTAACGACATTTAAGAATTCCCGTTAGTTATCATAGTCACGCACATTTAGACTAGACTAGGTTCGTTGTAAAGTTTAGGTTGTGTACGTGACTATATATACCCCTCCTTAGCTTCCAAGGAGGGGTGTTGATTGTCATTTGTTCATTTGGGAATACATTTACATTTCACTTTCAACCTCTCTTCTCTCTCTCTAAGCCAACAATGACTTCCACCACCATCTACCACCACATTAGACCACCGGATCCATTTTAGCATTTCTACATTTGGCATCAGAGCCTCGGTTCAATCCTTGGATCGTGTTCGTATATTCGATTTGGTGGTCTAATTCTTTCTTTGTGTCTCGTTATATCATCTTTTTGTCTGATTTGTCAAAAAAATTTGGTCACGTCTTATTTTTTTTATCCAAACTGTCACATGCTTTGGGGTATTAATTTATTCTTTCTCGGTTTCATCATCATTTTCATGGTCAAAGGTATACAAATCTGGTCACTGTTTCTGGATATATTTTTTCTTGTTTATGCAAATAGATAAGGACAAAGTGTGCAGATCCACTATTTTCGGGTCCTTCAAAACACTTTTCAGATTGGGTTTCCGACAGACTTTCAGATTGAACATTCAGATTGCACATTCAGATCGGTTATTCCGATTGGGGTGATTGTTTGATTCCGATGACAGACTCACAAAAACATTCCGATGAGACATTTTCACAATCATTCCGATGAGACCATTTTAAGAAAAACATTCCGATGGGATTTATTTAAACATTCCGATGGGACTGTTTTTTTTCTTTAAAATCAGTGGACCACAACTATGACTAAAACAATCCCAACTCTTCCGAGTCAACTCGGTAATTACCGAGTTGACTCAGTTAACCCAAGTGAGTTGACTCACTGAGTCTATTTTTACAAGCCAACCTTTTATCTCCACAACTTCAAGTCTAATCCTAAATCCCATCGACACCTAGCCCATCTAATCTCAACACTTTCGTCTCAAATCAAAACTCAAAACAGAAAATCATATAGATCTCAGAATTATTTTTCGTGGGCCATTAAGCAAGGAACGATCTATTTAGATCAATCACGATAAAAACATAAGCATCATAGATCTAATTGTGTCTGGTTTCACCCATATTTTATTTTCGAATCATCAAGAATGATTGATAACAAATTTGTTATAATCATTTCTTTTCTTCGATTAAAACAATTAAACCAACATGCAATTTAGATCTGTCATTCATTCTCGAATTAAAGATGGATTAATAACAAGTTTGTAAAAATCTCTCTTTGATTCGTTTAGGAAACAGAACCATCATAGATATAATATTGGGTTTTAGCCATTTATTATTCGAATAAAAAGAAAGGTGTTTAACAAATATGTTAAAACCTGTCTTTGCTTCGTTGAAGTTTGGTCTACCACCACACATACCGACATGCATCGCTAATCTATGGTTGGTTTACCCACTTCGATATTCGAAAATGAACAAAGATTTGTAACAATCATGTTATAATCTATGTGTTATTTTCGATCGACACCTCAACTGATATATGAATTATATGAAGGATTATTAACATTGTTTTGTTATAATCAAGTCATTAATTCATTCGAGATCAACCACATGCATTTAAACTTACCAGAGACCTCATCAAGATCTTGTTTTTTCATCATGTTTCGGACATCATTTGAGAGTGGGATTTGGTCTGTGATTCAGAATAGAGATGGGTTTTACACTCGTTTTTGAGATGAGATTAAGGGGGATTATGTTTTGATGATTTGATAGGGATAGGAGATTTGCTGTGTTTGTGTTAGAAGGGGCGGAGTATTAGATGAGGGAGAGACGGTTTATGAGTGAGAATCGGCTAATGTGAATGTGATTAGGGTTGAGAAATATTAGGGTTAGTGGGGCTTTATATATCTCAATTGTTGGACCGGGTTGTGAATGATTGATGATGGGCTCGAATGATTTATTTTTAAGATGGGCCTAGCAGTGTAAGTTAATCGACCAGTTTGGACTAAATTTTTTTATGATTAACGTGACAAGGGAGAAACATAAAATTCATTGGTAAATTTACTATTTGTAATTTTACTAGTAATTAGAATTTCTTATCGGTCACATTATCGATCTTAATCGGAACAAAGTGACGTGACAAAGTGACAAGTGACGTGATAAATTGACGTGACAAATGTGACGAGGATTTATTTGAGACGAGACCAAGAAAAATGGGCGATTTTTTAGTGGCTACAGATTTTGTTTGATCGGGTATTAATTACGTGACGTTGAAGACGGATTTTTCGAAGGCGTGTATTTATTTTATCTTTTAGTAGATAACTTGTTCGTGCCTAATCTTAGAATGAAGACTTGGTTATCTGGTTTCCGGGTTTGGGGTGGATGGTTGATGACTCGGATAACTATCACTTAAAGGGGTTACATTGTTGTACTCAGTGTCACGCGCTTAGTTGACGTGGATAATTCCAAGAGGTGTTGTGCTTATAGACTTCTTCAGTGATGCATTGAGTACTTAGAGATTTCTCCACCGTTCTTCATTCAACAATAGTGCAAGCTTAAGTCACAAGATCGAAGGATTTTTATTCAGCTTCACGTTTGATGTATCTGGTTCATTCTTTCAGTGGTCACTTCAAATTGCTTTCACGTGGGATGGTAAAGGTGGCCGTGGAGAGTTTATGAGAAGAGATTTTCGATCAACAGCTGATTCTCACAAAATATATAATTCAGCTTATTTATTATTCTCACGAGATTTCAGGTTCATGTGCGTACAATTTATTGATGGTTCCGGGTTTCGAAACCATCAAGGGGGAAGAAGAAGACACATTGAACGCACAACGAGTACACGTGATGAACTTCATACCTTCTTTTGATTTGAAGATATTCCGGGATGACATTTGTCATAGCCGTAGAGAAAATCAGTGCTTTAACTCGTGTCGTTATCAATCTCCAAACGGTACACTACTGATTCGAGGTTTAATTGTTTGATTGTTGCAATTATTCATCATCATTATCCTATATGCATTCCCGGGACTTAATTGACTCTGGTGCATCTCCGGAAGAAGACATGTGCATTTCCGGGACTTAATTGACTCTGGTGTTACGATGTCAACTTCATGAATGGGATAAAGTGTCCACTTCAGTATTTGAGCTTCATAATTGGGATTGATTTACTTTCTTCAACTATGTGGGGAAAGAAATGTCTTGATTCTTTCTGGTATGCATAACTTGAACTCTCAGGGGGAAGAAAAAATCAGAAGAATTATTCAAGCGTGAGAAGAAAAGTTGTTGATCTACTTGGTGTGCCCCAAACTTTCAATCCGTCTTAGTAACATTATCATGTTATATGATGGGATTTGCTAGTTAGATTCCGTTGTGCGCTTAATCATTCTAAGCTTTATTGAAAGCTTTGAAGTTGCTTACAAGGATTGTTGGTTTAGGGGGAAGCTATTTAAATGCTTCTACATCAAGTTTACGTGGCATGAATTAGGGGGAAGCTAATTCAGAAGCTTCTCCTTAACCAGAAGCGTATGGGTTACTTAGCTCGTGCCGTTACAGTATTTCTTCTACAAGTTACTTTAAAGATGAGTCGGTTTGAAGACGAAGGCCTCAGAAGACTTCATCAGCATTGGATGCTTCAAGAAAGCTCTTATTCTTAATCATTTTGTACTTGTTAGGAAGAATATTGTAAGGAATTCTACACGTCGTCCCATGGGGGAAGATTGTTGGAAACTCACTTTATGTGACGACATTTAAGAATTCCCGTTAGTTATCATAGTCACGCACATTTAGACTAGACTAGGTTCGTTGTAAAGTTTAGGTTGTGTACGTGACTATATATACCCCTCCTTAGCTTCCAAGGAGGGGTGTTGATTGTCATTTGTTTTATTCTCAATACATTTTCTCTTTACTTTCAACCACTCTTCTCTCTCTCTAAGCCATCAATGGCTTCCACCACCATCTACCACCATGTTAGACCACCGGATCCATTTTAGCATTTCTACAAGGACATTCATGTAACATTTCCTTAAACCTATTCCAAGCCGTTGAAAAACTTTCATTAAATTCTTGTGAAAACTTTGAAATCTCGTTTTTCAAGTGCGTAGTCTTAGAGGGCGGAAAAAAACGGTTCACAAATTTTGAAACGAGATCCTTCCACATCAATATAGAATTGGGTGGCTCTTTCTCTAACCAAATTTTAGCGGGCCCCGCTAAGGAATACGGAAAAAGCATCATCTTAATCGAGTCATTCGAGACATCCTTAAACTTGCAAGTGGCAGTAAGACGATTGAATTGGCGGATATGGTTGTGTGTATTGTCCTTCTCATCACCACGGAATTTGTTGTTTTGGATCATCGACAACAAACCCGTTTTCACCTCAAAATTCTTAGCAAGGATAGCGGGAATCACAATAGCCTCTCCATAACCCTCGGTGGGTGCTTGAAGTAACTCCATCATAGTTCGATTCGCCATGGTTGGTGCTTCTCTTACAATGGGTTCGTCAATAGGAGACTCCTCACTAGAAAGATTAGGAGTGGGAGTTTTGTTCTTTCGTTTACGTGCACGTCTTGCTTGATTACGAGTTAGCATAAACGTCACGTACAACGAGGGGACGAGCAAAGAAGATTCTTTTTGGTGTTTTGTATTTTTCAATTTTTTTTGTGGTTTTTGATTGTATTAACCTTTTTGGAATTTGGTGAATGTATTAAGTAGACACAAATCTACAAATCTCCTCCTTAATCAAATCTCTTGATTAAAGAAGCCTCAAGGAATGAAAACGATCACGTGAAGTGAACGCCTTCGATGACTTTAGAACGTTGGTGGAACACCAAAACGTTCAAGAGGGTTTAATCAATGGAAACCAATAAAATATATATGATACTTAATAATACTTTGGGCGGCAAAACCCTCGATTACTCTCAAAATCAAATACTCACAAGCAAGCGGGGAAACGAGGCGGCGTGAAGCACTTAAGAGCCTTTTTCCTTAGGATATATTTTATAATATCCGCCTTATACCCACCTTATAGTTTGTATTTTTCAAGATTGAGCTTCACGAAAGTATTTATCTATTTTTACCTTTTTCTTTGGTTTGAGATTCGAATACAATGATTGGGTAATGACCTCCCAAGTCAAGGTTGTGATTTCTCACGTATTTGGAGTACTTGTGAATTTATTGTTCTACGTATACACTATAGTAATAGTATTCACACAAAAACCGAAAACCGATAATACGTATTAGTAGAGTGCTACTAATACAAATACTAATTATGGTTAGCATATAAAAACAACAATTCCAATCAAATCACAACACGCCTCCCTGACAGCGGCGCCAAAAATGATGTAGTGATTTTACTACTCTTTAGGAAAAGAGAGCAAAAGTGGCAAGTATTAAGTGTCGGTTTAGGAAAACCAAGCACTAATGACCAAATAAGTTCAAGTTCGTTTCCCAAGGAGGCTTAGTGTGTTATGTGTGTAATGATTTGGATTAGATTTGTGATTATATTTTTGAGAAAGAAAAATAGAAATGAGATTAGAAGAGAATGACGGTTATGAAGACGGATTAAACTAAGTCGAAAAAGGTATACACGTAAAACCGTAAAAAGTGCTAAAATTAAAATTTTACCCTAAAAATTCCTAAAAATTACCAAAAATCCCTAATAATATTCTAAGAGTTTACAAAAAATCCAAACTTGCAAAAACCTTTTAATTAATTAGATAATGACTTTTTAATGCTAATTAAAGCCCTAAAAATCAAAATTAATTATTAAAAAGCTCTAAACAAGATTTTAAAGTTTGTAAACCTCAAAAATACTCTAATTAAGCTAAAAACTATTTTTCAAAATTTTAAAAACACTAAAAACTATTTTTAAACAATTAAAAACTCCTAAAATCAATTAAAATTTAAATTAATTCTAGAAAATAATTAGAAGACTCTAAAAATATTTGGAAAGTTGCAAAAAACCTAATTAAGTGTTTAGAACCTAGGAAAAATATAAAAACTTAGAAAATCAGACTTTTAATTTTTAATAATAAAATAATATTAAAATAATATTAAAAATCCAAAAATCATAAAAAATTCTAAAAACTTGCAAACTAGCTTAATTTAACCTAAATAACTCAGAAATGAAAGTGAAGTTACCTAAGTACCCCTATTGGGCCTAGAAAATGGGCTAAACCCAAAACAGTACACTATTGGGCCAAATTTGGGCCCAATAACAAAAAGTGTTCAAAATAAGCCCAAAAAGCACATGTTGACTTAAAATTTGATTTTAAACAACTTTTTCCAAAGGCCCAAAAGCTGAAAATGTGAAATAAGCTAGCTTATAACAAGCAGCTTATTCTTAATGGGCTTTTTGGCCCATTAAGCTATAAGCCAATGCCATAAGCTAAAATTTGACACACAAGCTTCTTTTGACCTAAATAAGACTTCTGCAAAAAGAAATTTGAAATAAGCCAAAGGAATAAGCCTGAAAATGCAATAAGCAATCTACAGAAAACGACAAAATAGTCGTTTTTGAGTTCTAGGCCTCCCCAAGTGCTGATTCAAGTTCCAAAAGCTTTGAAATGACTTAATTAAGCAAAATCAACAAAGAGTTTTCAAATAAGCTGACTCAATAAGCTGGAAAAAGCAAATAAGCACTTATGTAAAAGTCAAATAAGTTGGTTTTCTAGTAAAAAGTCAAAGTCAAAGTCCAATAAGCTCCAGTCTACTTAAATGGGTCAAATAATGAAGACCTATCACAAAAATAAGTTGTTGCAAGTCTGGATAAGCTAAAATAGCTTATTGATAAGCTGAGTTCAAAATTACACTAGCAGGGGCTAGTTTTGGGTGTTGAGCAGTGGGAACTTTTCCCACTGCTTGACTTGTTTGACTTTTTGTCTTTAGTGGCTATTTTGGAGATTCAAATTACACAAAGGCACCCAAATGATCTTTGGATCATAAGGATTCAATAACAATCAACAAATCACAACAAGAAACAGCCAAATGATACAGTTAATTCAAACAAGTACCAGATCTGGGCAAAATAAGAACAAGTATAGCAGATTGAACCAATAAGCTGTTTTAGCAAGAATAAGCTAACCAAATTGCACCAAAAGCATACACAGGCTTGAATAAACTTAAATGAGCAAGTCTAAACAAGTTTCATGCAAAACTTACAAGATTTGAACAAGATCTAAACAGCTTAAAGTTACTGATGAACAAGTTTTGACCAAATGATGTTCTTGCTGATATACTTGACCCAAAGCTCAGATTCAAACACTCAAATCTTTCAAGTGTGTTATATTAGTGAGGTTTAAACAACTTTTATACCTAAGCATGCATAAACTCTAGGTTTTCCCAAAATCTTAGGCAAAAATCAGTAAAACTCAACAAGATATAGCAGATTGAACAATTCAAGGTTTAAAGTCCAAATATTTGCAGGTTTGTGGTCTATTATGAGCATACAACAGATAATAAGCACAAATACAAACTTCCCTTAACACAATAACACAAAATCAATACAAACAGGTAGACCCAAACACCCCTTTAACTTTTCAAAATCAAAATTTTCAAAGAAAAAGTAAGATTCAAGACCACCCAAGCATCAATTAACACAAAAACAAGTAAGATAAACAGATTCAAGCAAGATCAAGCCATAAAACACACAAGAACAAAGGTAACACTCTAATATCACAAATATCCAAAATTATATCAGATTTTGGGATTAAGGGTGTGTACCTCATGGATGTACATCCACACCCACGGATTTTGAGCTTATGTGCTAGCAAGAACAAGCACAAGCTTCCACAACAAAGCTTGCTAAGATTGAACAAGGTTAAAGCACAATAAATTCAAAAAAAATTCAGAAAATGAAACTTGCTTGATTAATGCAACCAATTGATCCCACACTTGATTATCCCTAAACTTTGAGCTCACAACACCTTGATATTAACAATATTAGGATGTATAGATCACTCTTAGCCCAGAAATTCCAAGATTTGATCAATGACTTAGCAAAATATCAAGAATGAGGAAAATTGCAAACTTTTGCAACCTCCAAGTGAAAACAGGTTTTTAACTTCTAAACTAACAATCATATAACAATAATAAGCAGTAAATAAGATTGGCCAATGACTTTTCTTCAATGCTTCAAACACAATTTCATTAAACTGAAATGGGATTTACAGAAGTTGAACAAGGAAAAAATCAAAAGCAAATGTCTCATTGAGACCCTATGGCTTTATATATAGCCTTACAAGTGACTACGAAAGCTGAAAAAAAATACATAAACCCTAGTTGTGAAGTCCCAGAAATGCCCTTGAGAAATTTGAACTTTTTAAGGATCATGTGACTGAATTTGTCATGTAGTTGAGGTGTGAGCTGTTGGAATAGCATCAAGGGATCATAATGAGCTTAGGATGTAAGCAGGATTGTGAGGCGTTGGATGGCTGGCTCAATCTTGTCTTCTTCTTCAAACATGTAGCAGGGCATGTCCCATGTGGCATGTGGGGTAAAGTGGCATGTGTTTTTAAGGTTGGGATATGATTAAGGCATGCTTAATCATTAATCTGGAGGTTGATGAGGTCTAATTTCAAGTGAATTAAGAAAACCCAATTTGTGTTCTTGGTGAATAGTTGGCCGTTTAATCTGAGTTTGGGTTTAAAAAGATGTTTAGCGCCGGATTATTAAACTAATAAAGATTAGTTTAAATCTGTTATGGGTGGGAAGTGATGTGGCCAAATGAAGAGAGCTGATTGGTGGGATGGAGTAAGTGGGACACATGTCACCATTTGGTAGGTTAAGGTAAGTTTTATGTCTGGCCATGTTAAGTCCCTCACCTTCTTTTCTCTTTTCACTTGCAATTAAAACAACCAGATCCGGATTTCCTTTGTTAATAAACTTTCACTTTTCACACTTTTGCCCCAAATACTTTTCCAAAGTATTTTCAGGGGTAATTCTTGCCATTTTTGAATTCTTCAAGGGCTGATTTGGCATTTTGATGATGGATAATGGTCTTGACTTGTATGTTGAGCATTTTGGAGGACTGAAATTGCCAAGTCTTGTTTGATGAGGGACCATTTTTGCCAAATGTTGAAAGTTGAGGGTCCTTTTTGTAATTTTGGAATTTTCAAAGGACCAAACTTGTAATTTCTTGTACTTTGAAGGACTTCATGATATATTTGACTTTGTGGATGATATTGGTTGGCAATATAGCTTTGTTGAGGGGCTAAACTTGCCAAATCTTCAAAGTGGAGTGTCCTTTTTGTAATTTTGACAAACTTTAGGGACCAAACTTGTAATTATGAGGATACAAGGGTATAAAGTGTCTATTCTTCCATATTGGAGGACCCTTCTTCATATTTCTTCAAATCATCAAGGGTTGATCTTGGGAAAGTCTTCATTAGGGCTTGGTTCATTGTGCGGCTTCGTTTCCCGTGTTCGTTTTTGCATGATTCTTGTGATCTTTTGTCATTTTCTCAATATCCGTACCTAAAATACACAAGCAACAAACACAAACATATATATGGGTATTTTGATGATATTTAATGCATTTTAAGCCCTATTTGGAAGATGAGACTATGTATAAAAGCAGTCTCATCACTCCCCCTCAATTGTTGACCCGTGTTCTATTGGAAGAGCTGTAGTCGTCGGTTGAGTAGTCGCATCGTCGAGTATGTAGATACCAATTGTAGATTGCTATGGTTATAGAGATGATAGCTTCATAATAACAAGACTTCTCTTGTTTTAACAAATAAATGCACTAAAACGTACATAGATTTGTGTTAGACCAAGTTATAAAGTAAACTTGATCCCTTACAAGGTTTTAAAGTAAACCTTGCCCGAGAAAATTAATTCCCGTTGAGAGTCAAAGCTTTCATAAGAAATACTTGGCTTTAATATGAAAACCGGGTTGCAGTCAGAAATAACTACAAGCCATATAGGCATGTTTTATGAAATATTTACAACTTTTGTACGAACTCTATTTATGGCGCCCTGTCAATATTAATCAAAATTTCCAAGGCCGTAAATATTATCGTACCAAAAGACATGCCTTTGAAAAATAAAGTAAAAATATTTTTGGATTTTTATGAGTTTTTTAATTTTTTATGGGTTTTTTATATGGTTTTATATTTTTTGTATTTTACTTTTGTGGATAAAAATATAAACAATATATACAGATGATCAACAAGGATACGGAGAATAGTTTACCATCACTATTCTTTCGCTTCATCTGCCAATTCCTTAAGAGTCTCAGGCGAGAAGGTTCTCATTCCTAGCTTGTCGGCCAAAAATTCAATTCGAGCGCGATCTAAAGCCTTCGTGAAAATATCCGCCAATTGATACTCAGATCGGACAAAGTAAAGATCGATTACTCCATTTTCCACTTGCTCCTTGATGAAGTGGTAGCGAATGTCAATGTGCTTCGACCGGGAGAATTGAACATTGTTGCAGCATAAGGCAATTGCACTCTTGTTGTCACAATACATCGGAATTTTGTTGAAACCTAGACCATAGTCGGTTAATTACAATCTCATCCAAAGAATTTGAGCACAACAACCGGACATAGCTATGTATTCTGCTTCCGTACTTAAAATTGCAGTGCTTTTCTGCCTTTTCGATGCCCAACTGATTAGTCGATCTCCTAGTAGTTGCAAAGTTCCACTCGTGCTACGCCTTGTATCTTGACAACCCGCGTGATCCGCATCTGCATATGCCATAAGTGCAATCGAAGAGTCCTTCGAATACCAAAGTCCCCGATTAATGGTTCCTTTAGGATATCAAAAGATCCATTTCACAGTGGCCAAGTGTAACTCAGTAGGTCGAGTTTTATACCGAGCACACATACATATAGCAAACTGGAGATCAGGTCGACTAGCTGTGATATACAGAAGAGTACCGATCATTCCACGATACAGTGTTGGATCAACGGCAACTCCATGTTGATCTGCATCAAGCTTACCTTCGTTCCACCATTGGAGTATCCACGGGGTCGCAAGATTCCATCTTATATTTCTTAAGCGATTCAAGGGCATACTTGGATTGATTGATAAAGATGCCTCTGGGACTCTGAGATATCTGAAGTCCTAAGAAGAATGATACCTTGCCCATTATTGACATCTTAAACTTGGAAGACATGAGTGTCCCAAACTCATCCGATAAGGTTTGGGTCGAGGCTGCAAATATAATATCATCTACATATATTTGTACCATAATCATATCTTTACCTCGTTTCTGAATGAACAACGTGGGATCCACCTTGCCTTTAGCGAAGCCTTGCGTAATGAGGAATTGTGACAGTAGATCATACCATGCGCGTGGAGCTTGCTTCAACCCATAGAGAGCCTTCTTAAGCTTGTACACATGATTAGGATATTTAGGATTCACAAAACCATCCGTCTATTGTACATAGACCTCTTCCTTGATTTCACCATTAAGAAATGCCGTCTTCACATCCATCTGATAGACGATCATATTCATGTGGGCTGCATAAGCGAGGAATAGTCTAATAGCTTCCAAACGGGCAACAGGCGGAAAGGATTCCGTAAAGTCGATGCCCAATAATTGCTTGTATCCACGAGCTACTAGTCTAGCTTTGTTCTTCAATATTCCGCCTAACTCATCGAGTTTCACCTTATAAACCCATTTCAAAGTGAGTAACTGCACTTGATCCGGGCATGGGACAAGTTCCCAAACTTCAAGACGTATGAATTCGTTAAGTTCTTCTTGCATAGCTTCTATCCAACAGGATTGAGTAAAAGCTTGTTGCCATGTTTTAGGATCAACTTCAGTGAGAAAAGCATCAAAATGACAAAACATTGCATTTTCTTGTAGCTGACTTCGTGTGGATACAGGACAATTAGGGTCACCAATAGTAGAATCTATAGGATGATTCTTTGTCCACTTGCTGTCATGTTCACGAATCCGTGTGTTGGAGTAAACTGTAGAAGGAGCTTCATCTGAGGTGGACGACCCGGCTTGATTAGGGTCGGGAATTGGTACACCAAAGAATGGAAGTTCATGCGTTTGAGCGAATTCCAAATCGTGATCATCATCATCCTCTTCATCATCAATAGGCATGACAAGGGTAGTTGAAACATGTGTTGGTTGAGAATTACTCGTTGAAGGTATATCTTGACCAATTGTAGGTGCAGACGTATCTGATTGTGCTTCGGTTGCTGGAGCGACAACTTCGGTCACCGGAGCTATTACCTCAGGTTCTGGAGCAACAATACTGGGAGGAGTAAAGAATTCATCAAAGAACGGTTGAAACAACGTATCCTATTCAGTCCTAGAAGGTGGTGTAAATGATGATGAAGTAGGGTTGTTTGGGACAAGACCAGAACTAATGTTTATGGGTCCCATTTCATGAAGTGCGGGTTCAGAGGTGCTTTGCTCAGAAGCCATTGCTGTCAGCTCATCAAAATCAACATTCATAGTTTCGAGGATCTTGCGAGAGTTACGTTTGTAGATTTGGTATGCCTTCTTTGCGGGTGCGTAACCAATGAAAATACCAATATCAGCCTTTGGTTGAAGTTTTCCCAAATTGTCACCATAATTATTTGGATAGCAAAGAGAACCAAATAGATGAAGATATGATAAATCTGGTACTTTTCCATGGAGAAGCTCATAAGGTGTTTTACCATGGCGTTTACGAATTAGTGACCGGTTTTGGGTGTACACTGCTGTAGATACTGCTTCTGCCCATAAAAACAATGGAGCCTTTGCGTAAATTAACATTGTTTGAGCAGCTTCCATAAGTGTGCGATTTCGCCTTTCAACGACACCGTTTTGTTGTGGAGTGCGAGCAACGGATGTTTCATGAGAAATGCCAACTTCTTCATAATAATCACGCAAAATTTGATTCACAAATTCGGTTCCATTATATGTACGAATGCGTCGGATAATAGTGTTGAGACGCACTTGAATCATCTTGAGAAATCCGATGATGAATTTAGGTGCCTCATTTTTTGTTTTAAGAAATTTCACCCATGTAAACCGAGAGTAATCATCCACAATAACGAGGATGTACCTTTTACCACTAAGACTTTCAACACGCATTGGCCCACAAAGATCCATATGCAACAGATAAAGTTTCTCTTGGTTGGTGTCTTCCGTCTTGGGTTTGTAAGATTTCTTAGCACTTTTCCCCATTGTACACGCGGAACACAAATGATCCTTGTGAAATAAAAGTTTAGGAAGACCACGAACAAGTTCGTTTTTCGCCAAATGATTAATAGCGTCAAAGTTAAGATGATATAACCGTTGATGCCATAACCATGACTTAGTCTTCGATGCTTTGGAGAGAAGACATACGGGAGAAGCGGCATCATGTCTTGTAGAGACAAAGTGTACAAATTATTTCCTCGAGTACATTTCAATAAATCAACCCCTTCCAAATTGCGTATGAAGCAGGTATGCTCTCGAAAAGCAACTTCTAGGTTTGCATCACAAAATTGTCCCACAGAAAATAAGTTGTGACCGAGACCCTCACGTAATACACTCTTGAAATTATAACATTCCCAATATGATATTCACCATAACCCATTATCTTTGCAATATGATCATTACCAAATCGAATCGTACCAAGAAACTTGCTGACGAAATTTCTGAGCTGAGAGCGATCTACGATCATATGCTTGGAGCAACCAGAGTCCAAATACCAGAGAACAATTTGGACCACCTGTTTTCAATAACAACAGTAGACAATGCATTGGAAACTATTGGTCCTGAGTGTTAGCAGATACATATATAAGATTATCAGAATTGCTAACAGGTTTGTGACCCTTAGATTTCCTGCATTTTCTAATGTGAGTTTTAGCACTTACAGGTTTTACTGTTCCAACTTTCTTAGGTTTTGGATTATTCGCGGGCACTACAGTGGGAGTAGACCTATTTAAAGGGAACTGGGTTCCTACAGTAGTGTCAGTGTTCCTAGTTAAAGGACACGCTTGTGTTTTGGTAGCCTTGGTACTCCTAGTTAAAGGGCACGCTTTCTTCGCTGTAGTGGGAGTGATCCTAGTTAAAGGGCACATATTTCCTACTATAGTGAAAGTTTTACCAGTGGGGAGCCACATCCAACCAACTTGGGTTAACACTTTCCCAGTCGGTTTCCATTCTAATCCATTTTTCCGGGCATACATCTCATTCACATGGTCAATAAGGCAAGAATCATGACGACTAGAAAACATACATTCAACGCAATTCCAACATTTCAAATTAGAATTCCCACTAGGCTTAGAACGCTGCACAACCGCAGAGCCTTTAGGTTTAGCTACATGATTCTTTTTATTCAAAACAGAAATAACATTCCTAGGATGGGCTTCTACTTTCTTCTTCACTTGACTACTAGATGGGGGCAAGATCCTATCATTCTTCTTGTTTCTTTTAAGCTTAGATCTTTGAGCCTTAGTAGTGGTGCTTACTCCTGCAGAAGGCAACACGGGAATATTAGAAGCTTGACAACCCGCGTGATCCGTATTTGCATATGCCATAAGTGCAATCGAAGAGTCCTTCGAATACCAAAGTCCCCGATTAATGGTTCCTTTAAGATATCAAAAGATTCGTTTCACAGTGGCCAAGTGTAACTCAGTAGGTCGAGTTTGATACCGAGCACACATACATATAGCAAACTGAAGATCAGGTCGACTAGCTGTGATATACAGAAGAGTACCGATCATTCCACGATACAGTGTCAGATCAACGGCAACTCCATGTTGATCTGCATCAAGCTTACCTTCGTTCCACCATTGGAGTATCCACGGGGTCGCAAGATTCCATCTTATATTTCTTAAGCGATTCAAGGGCATACTTGGATTGATTGATAAAGATGCCTCTGGGACTCTGAGATTCTGAAGTCCTAAGAAGAATGATACCTTGCCCATCATTGACATCTTAAACTTGGAAGACATGAGTGTCCCAAACTCATCCGATAAGGTTTGGGTCAAGGCTACAAATATAATATCATCAACATATATTTGTACCATAATCATATCTTTACCTCGTTTCTGAATGAACAGCGTGGGATCCACCTTGCCTTTAGCGAAGCCTTGCGTAACGAGGAATTGTGACAGTAGATCATACCATGCGCGTGGAGCTTGCTTCAACCCATAGAGAGCCTTCTTAAGCGTGTACACATGATTAGGATATTTAGGATTCACAAAACCATCCGGCTGTTGTACATAGACCTCTTCCTTGATTTCACCATTAAGAAATGTCGTCTTCACATCCATTTGATAGACGATCATATTCATGTGGGCTGCATAAGTGAGGAATAGTCTAATAGCTTCCAAACGGGCAACAGGCGGAAAGGATTCCGTAAAGTCGATGCCTAATAATTGCTTGTATCCACGAGCTACTAGTCTAGCTTTGTTCTTCAATATTCCGCCTAACTCATCGAGTTTCACCTTGTAAACCCATTTCAAAGTGAGTAACTGCACTTGATCCGGGCATGGGACAAGTTCCCAAACTTCAAGATGTATGAATTCGTTAAGTTCTTCTTGCATAGCTTCTATCCAACAGGATTGAGTAAAAGCTTGTTGCCATGTCTTAGGTTCAACTTCAGTGAGAAAAGCATCAAAATGACAAAACAATGCATTTTCTTATAGCTGACTTCGTGTGGATACGGGACGATTTCGGTCACCAATAATAGAATCTATAGGATGATCCTTTGTCCACTTGCTGTCATGTTCACGAATCAGTGGATTGGAGTAAACTGTAGAAGGAGCTTCCTCTGAGGTGGACGACCCGACTTGATTAGGGTCGGGAATTGGTACACCAAACAATGGAATTTCATGCGTTTGAGCGAATTCCAAATCGTGATCATCATCATCCTCTTCATCATCAATAGGCATGACATGAGTAGTTGAAACATGTGTTGGTTGAGAATTACTCGTTGAAGGTATATCTTGACCAATTGTAGGTGTAGACGTATCTGATTGTGCTTCGGTTGCTGGAGCGACAACTTCGGTTACCGGAGCTATTACCTCAGGTTCTGGAGCAACAATACTGGGAGGAGTAAAGAATTCATCAAAGAACGGTTGAAACAACGTATCCCATTCAGTCCTAGAAGGTGGTGTAAATGATGATGAAGTAGGGTTGTTTGGGACAAGACCAGAACTAATGTTTATGGGTCGCATTTCATGAAGTGCGGGTTCAGAGCTACTTTGCTCAGAAGCCATTGTTGTCAGCTCATCAAAATCAACATTCATAGTTTCGAGGATCTTGCGAGAGTTACGGTTGTAGATTCGGTATGCCTTCTTTGCGGGTGCGTAACCAATGAAAATACCAATATCAGCCTTTGGTTGAAGTTTTCCCAAATTGTCACCATCATTATTTGGATAGCAAATAGAACCAAATACATGAAGATATGATAAATCTGGTACTTTTCCATGGAGAAGCTCATAAGGTGTTTTACCATGGCGTTTACGAATTAGTGACCGGTTTTGGGTGTACACTGCTGTAGATACTGCTTCTGCCCATAAAAACAATGGAGCCTTTGCGTAAATTAACATTGTTCGAGCAGCTTCCATAAGTGTGTGATTTCGCCTTTCAACGACACTGTTTTGTTGTGGAGTGCGAGCAACGGATGTTTCATGAGAAATGCCAACTTCTTCATAATAATCACGCAAAATTTGATTCACAAATTCGGTTCTATTATCTGTACGAATGCGTCGGACAGTAGTGTTGAGACGCACTTGAATCATCTTGAGAAATCCGATGATGAATTTCGGTGCCTCATTTTTTGTTTTAAGAAATTTCACCCATGTAAACCGAGAGTAATCATCCACAATAACGAGGATGTACCTTTTACCACTAAGACTTTCAACACGCATTGGCCCACAAAGATCCATATGCAACAGATAAAGTTTCTCTTGGTTGGTGTTTTCCGTCTTGGGTTTGTAAGATTTCTTAGTGCTTTTCCCCATTGTACACGCGGAACACAAATGATCCTTGTGAAATGAAAGTTTAGGAAGACCACGAACAAGTTTGTTTTTCGCCAAATGATTAACAGCGTCAAAGTTAAGATGAGATAACCATTGATGCCATAACCATGACTTAGTCTTTGATGCTTTGGAGAGAAGACATACGGGAGAAGCGGCCATCATGTCTTGTAGAGATAAAGTGTACAAATTATTTCCTCGAGTACGTTTCAATAAATCAACCCCTTCCAAATTGCGTATGAAGCAGGTATGCTCTCGAAAAGCAACTTCTAGGTTTGCATCACAAAATTGTCCCACAGAAAATAAGTTGTGACCGAGACCCTCCACGTAATACACTCTTGAAATTATAACATTCCCAATATGATATTCACCATAACCCATTATCTTTGCAATATGATCATTACCAAATCGAACCGTACCAAGAAACTTGCTAACGAAATTTCTGAGCTGAGAGCGATCTCTAGTCATATGCTTGGAGCAACCAGAGTCCAAATACTAGAGAACAATTTGGACCACCTGTTTTCAATAACAACAGTAGAAAATGCATTGGAAACTATTGGTTCCTGAGTGTTAGCAGATACATATATAAGATTATCAGAATTGCTAACAGGTTTGTGACCCTTAGATTTCCTGCATTTTCTAATGTGAGTTTTAGCACTTACAGGTTTTACTGTTCCAACTTTCTTAGGTTTTGGATTATTCGCGGGTACTACAGTGGGAGTAGACCTATTTAAAGGGCACTTGGTTCCTACAGTAGTGTCGGTGTTCCTAGTTAAAGGACACGCTTGTGTTTTGGTAGCCTTGCTACTCCTAGTTAAAGGGCACGCTTTCTTCGCTGTAGTGGGAGTGATCCTAGTTAAAGGGAACATATTTCCTACTATAGTGAAAGTTCTACCAGTGGGGCGCCACATCCAACCAACTTGGGTTAACACTTTCCCAGTCGGTTTCCATTCTAATCTATTTTTCCGGGCATACATCTCATTCACATGGTCAATAAGGCAAGAATCATGACGACTAGAAAACATACATTCAATGCAATTCCAACATTTCAAATTAGAATTCACACTAGGCTTAGAACGCTGCACAACCGCAGAGCCTTTAGGTTTAGCTACATGATTCTTTTTATTTAAAACAGAAATAACATACCTAGGATGGGCTTCTACTTTCTTCTTCACTTGACTACTAGATGAGGGCAAGATCCTATCATTCTTCTTGTTTCTTTTAAGCTTAGATCTTTGAGCCTTAGTAGTGGTGCTTACTCATGTAGAAGGCAACACGAAAATATTAGAAGTTGGTTTTGATTCCGCCTTATCTTTAGTGACCAAAGTTTGAGATGGTTTATTCCTTGGGCCCTTGTTAAGTGGTGTGACGGCTATAAGGTTCCTTTTGATTGCACTAGAGGACGATGCTGAGACAGTGGCTGCGTTATCCACAACATTCTTACATTTTAGAGTACGAAGTGTTTCCTTTAACTCAGCAGAGACCAGATTTTTATCACAAATTTGTTCCCTCAAATCAGATATTTCCACCGACTTTCGATATAATTGTTCAATCAATGATTGATTATGTGCAGTGGTATTAGCACATGCGGGCTTTACTGAATCGAAGAGTCGTGTATTTTTCTGTTTTAAGTTATCAACTTTGGACAAAATCTTGGAAATTCGATTATCTAGATCAAGTTTAAAATTCTCAGCGGCCTCAAGTACGTTCACACAGTTAAGCTCCTTAGATTTCTCTATTTCTATCGGCAAAGATGTAGCAACTTTGTCACTTGGCTGACGCTGTTTTGATTGTAAATTTAATCGAAAATTCTTTTCAAAGTTTGCATCATCGATATTAACACCTTCGAATGACGTTTCAAAGATTTCTTGAATAAATTGTTGCTTGCATTCAAGCGAAATACAATGTGGTAGAATCTCATCAAAACGTTTTGAAAGCGAAGAATATGAATCTTGAAGCTTTAAAAATTCAGCGTCAGATTCATGACAAGTACTATCTACCACATTATCCATAGATTCAATATTATGCACAATAGAATCATTATCAACACTTTTATTCACACAGACGGAAACTATATCATGAGACATCACTTGCTTCAGAAGCTGATCATTTTGGCGTGAAACCCGTTCTATTTCAAGTAAATTATTTTCATAAGCATCATCCATTTCATTGAAAACACGTCTAACTTCTTCTATTTCCAAAAGCAAATCTTGATCAAGATTACTAAGAAAAGCTTTAACATTCTTTACAAACGGAACAATTTCGTCTCGAAACGCAGCTCTAGTGTGCTCAAAGTTCCATTCACCTTCCGTTATGGCCGAAGCCGTCGTACGTTCCAAAATGACCTTGTCAAAATCGGCTAAGTGTTGGTGTAACGCATTTAAGTTAACGGACGCCTTACTTACCGGTGGAATTAACTTCGTTAAATCTGTTTTGACAAGTGTAGGAGACGTACTAGGAGGGTTTTCATTTGACAAACTTTGGGGCACAAGAACTGTCAATTCAGCTAATTCCTTTTGTAAGCGAATGCGGGTCTTTTTAGACAATTGATCTTTGTTATACTAATCATAATCAATTGTATGGAATTTTGAAAGCATTTTAGAATGAGTTTCATCCGTAAGTGACTGTGTCTCCTCAATACTACGAACAAAAGGTGCTTCTTTCGATTTGCCAATTAGGGTCATATCATAAAGACACTGAATATATTCTTGAGCTTGTTTTGCATAGCCGGGATTAGGTGGTAAATCTTGAATACGCTTAAGTTCGAGTTCTTTAAATGATTTAGTTAAAAGATGAACCTTTTCTGTGGAAGCGTATTGTTTTAAAAGCTATTGTTCCTTGAATTTAAGAAGTTTGGTAGCATTAATTTCTGATTCAACCTTTTTAGATTCGAGAGTTTTGAAATCGATTTTAAGTTTCTGAAAATCATTGACAACCGACTCTTTTGCTTTTATATCATTGGAAAGGTTAGCTTTTAATGATTCTATTTCTTTCAAGTGTTCAATCTTTTCAAAACGAAATTGATCAAATTCAGAACATGTTATTTTCTCTGCTTGAGGGACCATTTCAAAATTTTTGACCTTTTCTTTATGCAACGCAAGCTCAGCAGTTAGGGTGGAATTAGTATCTACGGATTGTCTGAGGGCCATATGCATTTGATCAATAATATGTTTAGGCACCATGACCAAATCATGTTGACCATAAGATGCCATACCCGTCGTAGCATTTGGTTGAGGTTCACTCAAATGTGTAGGATTGGGTACCAAATCATTTGAGTTACTAGTCCCCGAATGCTTTTCAAGGTTGTCATTTTCATGCCCAACTTGATGTTGGTTATCATCAATATTATTAGATGTGGTTGGTACCTCACTGACAACATCAGAACCGTAGTGAGAGAGATTAGCAACGAGAGCAACTTGGGCAGAGTGAATATCATCACAATCCGAATCATATGCGTCAAGATCATCTGCTTGATAAGCTGCATTAGAAGTAGAAACAACTGCAATGCCTTATGTATCTGCTGCCCCTGGGTCTGCAAGAAATTCTAACTCCTCTGAATCCAAAATCTTCCCATTAGACTGAGCATCAACCAAATACATCTTCTCACAAAACCATGCATCATCCCTTCTCCTTTTCGACTGAGTGCATTGCCTAGCCATATGACCTTGTCCTCAGCAATTGTAGCAAGTCACAACCTTTTGAGGACCAATGAGGCTTCCATTTCCATTAGCTTGAGATTTCACAGCTTGAGCATTCACATTCCTTGTAGGAGGTCCATATGAATTTTGCCTTCCCTGAATAGGTTGCACTATTACTTGACCATCTTGAACAGTAGCTTGTTGTCGAGAATTTGAAGAGGTGCGGAGCTGATTGTTTGTTGGTGGAAATCCCCTAGTTGCAACAAGTTTTGACAAGTAGGCAGTGAGATGGTTTAGAACATCAGCTGGCGTATCATTTGGAGTAAAGACCGGTGCTTGGATTGGTGGAAGTTCATTAGAGTAGAAGGCTTGTGCTGGTTGTGCTTCAATAGGAAAGTATCCTTGCTGAGGGGTATAGCCCATTGGAGAAGTGTTCGCTTATGATGGTGATGTCTGATATGGTGGTTGCTGTGGAAAAGATTGTTGATGAACACTTTGTTGAAATGCTTGCTGTGGCATCATTGGTGGTTGATAAGAGGTTGTTGTGGTTGCTGATAGGTGTGCGGTGGTGGCTGCTGCAAGTATGATGGTTGTTGATAAGTATAAGCCATGTTTTGTTGAGAAGCATACATGGCAAGTGGATCATGAACGTGAGGTGTAGACAACCGAGCCTCAATCACATGGCATTCGTGTTGTTGAAGAAAAGCTTGAAGTTGATCCACATTGGTGTTGTGCAAGTCCTTAGCCAATTTAACATCCGTCACATACTTTTTCCATTCTGAAGGAAGAGTGTTCAAATACTTGGTGTTCAATTGGAACGTAGGAATTGCCATGCCATAGATATTGAGCTCATTCAACAATAGGGTAAATCTCAGATAGTAGTCATTGAGAGTCTCCCCTGGCATAAAGGCAAACTTATCAAAAGTATCATAAAGCTTACACTCTCGTTCTTGTTTAGTTAACGAGGCGCCTTGCATGAGAACACGAATTCTATCCCATAACTCTTTGGCAACTTTATGTTTGCTGACGAGTTTGTAGACATCTGGAGGAAGGGCTTGGAGAATGATGTTTGTAGCATACTTATCACATTTGTCTTGAATCTTCATATCTCCAGTCAATTCACCCGTTGTGCGAGGACGAGTAGTTGTACCTTCCGTCACTGTACCATAATCTAATGGTCCATTGAGCACCGATGCCCAAATGAGATGTCCATTCTCTTTGTTCAACATGTAAAGTTCCATTCGGGAAGTCCAATCCTCGTACATAGACTTCTCCAACATTGGTGGACGATTATCCACACCCGAGAGGATGGACTTATCCGTAAGAGATGTGTACTCCATTTCGATAAGTGAAGTTTTACAAACGTTGATCGATCAATGAGAGAAAGTAAATGTGTTTGTTGTTGTGAGTTGAAGTCGAGAAACAGTGTTAAAATCCCCTAAAATATGTTCTCGAAAATTTTTTTATGGAATAATTTTTGATTGTCGGAATGTTGATCGGAAAGCTGTCGGAATAAGCCCATCGGAATACCCTGATCGGAATATCAAGTCGGAATACCAAATCGGAATACCTAATCGGAACATACCAAAATCGGAATAACAAATCGGAATGTACCACAATCGTAATACCTAATCGAAATGTACCAAAATCGGAATAACTAATCGGAATGTACCAAAATCGGAATACCTAATCGGAATGTACCAAAATCGGAATACCTAATCGGAGTGTACCAAAATCAGAATACCTAATCGGAATGTACCAAAATCGGAATAACAAATCGGAATGTACCAAAACCGGAATACCTAATCGGAATGTACCAAAATCGGAATCCCTAAACCCTATTCCGATTACACTGATCGGAATGTCCTATAAACCCTTTTCCGATGACCTGATCGGAATAAATCCCACTTTTCTCGGACAAAACTCAACCAATTCGTGATTTTAAGCCAAAAAATGATCAAAACACCCAAAAATTTTGTGTTTTTAGCCAAAGTAAATATACCAAATCACTACCACAAATATGTAGATGATTAGTATCAAGAAAAAACCATAAAGAACACAAAAAAAAAATTTGGATGTGTGTAAAAAGGATCAAAATAGGCGTATGAATCAGGAACACAAACACATGAACAATACAATCGTCCCATTGCTCTTGATACCATTTGTATGATATGTAAATCTTGCTTATGTTTTTGAGAGAGAATGAGATAGAGAGATGGTGAGAACACACACACTTAGAGAGAGAAAGTGAAAGAAAAACACTTTTCAACTATGTGTAAAATGAAGAACTACACACCCTCTCCATCTAAGGAGAGGGTTTATATACCCAAGCCCTTGTCATGGGCTTGGGCTTACATTTGGGCCGGCCTACACATGTTGTAGGCTAGGCTTGGTGTTGTTTGTTAAATAAAGATAAGTAACTAAACTACGAGCTATTACATGGACTATCGTTGGAGTGACCGATCCTTCTTAATACGTAAAACGTATTTCCAACAGTTCGTGTTTTAATATATACTTGTACATAATTGTAATACTAATTACGTAAATACATAATAATGGGTTCGTGATTATTTACGTTCATATTTTCATGTTCGTGATTATAATTATTGTTGATAATTATTATCGTGTATTATTATGCTTAAATACTTATCGTGTAATAACACGTACGTAATACTTGTAATTAACATTGTGAACGTATTCATGTTATAAACGGAAAGTTTTAATATTGTACATACGATTATTAGTGTACTGTTCATGGTAAAAGCATGCGATACAACTCTTCCCCCCTAAAAAGAATAATTCGTCCCCGAATTATAGATAAAATAACCGAAAGAGGAACATACCCGAATCAAAACTGGAAAGGTATGCAAGACCAAAGGACATGAAGTTGACATGCTAGAAGGAACGTGGAACGTGACATGGCTAGAGAGGACATGGAACGTGACGTGACTGAAGAACATCACTGAATTATGGAAGGATGAGAGGATAAGATCCGGATGTACTCCTCCGTTTCCATGTGGCTTTCCTCTCGGAACTGTTACTCTACTAGATCTTGACATATATGACAATCTTGGTCCTTCTGACCTTGACAAGAGGTAAAAGTTCTTGGGTATCAACGTAAGATAGATCCCCTGAATTTGATCGAGGTGATAAGAATTAATGTGCAAGGGTAACTGAAATGTTATGATGCAAAATAACCTAGAGTAACTGATAATAGTAAGGTCTTAGCAATGATGCGCGAGACATGCTGAAACGTAGGACGTGAAAAATTGTGAACGTGATACGTGAACAATTTTGAACGTGATACGTGGGGACATGGTGAGTGTAGTATGAGCAGACATATCGTGATCAATTATACGTGTAACATATCGTGAATATGATATGAGGAACGTGGAAGGAACATGACATGTGAAACATATCGTGAACATGGAATACGGCGGCGGTAACGCCAAATGCTATAAGGTGAGACGTGGAATGTGACGTGAAACGTCTGTCTGAGGATAGAAAGTTTTACTAAACTTGAGTCTGGTCTCTCAAGTTCTTGCAAAACCTCCCAGAAAGAAAATGAACGTAACATCATAAGCCAGGATATGGTCATGAACGTGAATAGTGTCATGAACGTGAGTGTAAAAGCAAGTCGTAAAATTAGAACGGGAACGTGAACGTAAATAAGGAACACAATGTAAACCTTTGTCTCGTCCGATAGTTGAGGGATTACCAAGTGATCAGATGATCCTTGGGTTGAAAATGTCTGAAGATCTGCTGACTCTGAAATCCCTACGGATGTAAGGATTCTCCAGGCTTGGTCAAACTGTCGACACTAATATAGATAGCCTCGTGTTTCTTGTGAGTTTGCGGAAATCTGGTAACCAAAATCCATGGGGATGTTGTCCCATTTATTTTCCACAGTTTCTTATGATGGAAAGAACAGAAAACATCCTAGTCTGTTGGTGTTCTATCTTACCCTATTGGTATTACATGTACTCAGATATGAACGTAACTGTATCTTGCTACATAGAAACTTGATACGTATGAGTTTGCAAAACCTATGAGTCTCCGAATTTAGACTTCTATTGGCGTAGGATATTCTTGGAACACCTAACGTAGTGTAGGGTCCTCACCTTTATGCATAAGCTGAGTCATGGTAATATTAACCGTGAGAATCCATGTGATTCAGCGTGTCACTGTAATCAACCAGAATTTATATTAGAAACTTTCAGGGTGAAATTTCTCCTGTCGTAGAATTTGCAACATAGTGCACATGTGGTCTTCCTGCTATTCTCTAGACTTAGAGAAAATCAGGTATTCCTCGATGAAAACACTGATGAATTTTTTTATGAGTTCATGGAACTCCATTTATTAAGTCTATAATGCTGTTGGAGCATTTATGAGACTAATACAAAATCATGAATTTAGCATGACCAAGTCGTGTACGAATAGCAGTCATGGAAATATCCTGCTCTTCCACTCGTCACTGTTAGAAGCATGATCCTGAATCCGATCATGTAAAAGTGCTCAACACAATCATGTCGATTGGGCACGTCGTTAGTACATGGAGGAGGATGACGGCCATGGATAGTGATTTGTTTAAATCGACTGTAGTCGACACATAATCTCATGTTACCGTCCTCCGCCTAAAAGGTTACTCTAGAATACATGTGGTAAGATTCTGGAATCATCGACTGGTTATGAGTAAGGGACTTCAGAAGTCGTGTGATATGAGTGAAATTACTCATATCAATTATATCAAATAACATTCAATAATTGCATAAATATCATAAAAATGCCTTGTATATGCTTGTTTTTGTTGTTTCGTGTGTGTAGGTACCAAGTTCGCAAAAACCGGCAAATATCGACACGAGTTTGAAGATAAAGATCAACAAAGCGAATATTCGAGCTCGACTTTAGCGGATTTCATCATTTGTCAAGTTTATGGGCCTAGTAGGTCCTACATTGGAGTAAATGGGCTTAAAAACCCATTTAGAAAGATGATTTATCTATATAAGTGGATCAAGTCCCATTTGATAAAGAATTGCCATGGCTAAATTGTTTATGAGGCCTTAAAGCCCAAACACTTTCAAAGAATAAACGGATGGATAATCTGGGCCAAAAGCCCAACACCATGGTAAAGGAACGAATGAAGTACAAGTATGGGCTTTAGGGTTTTATATATTTACAAAATACTTTAAGAGTATTTAACTCATTTTCATTAAACGTGTATATACACGTTACAACTCAAACGTCCATTCATTTACAACCACATACGTTTTCCCCACTTTTCCACAAACACATTTATTAAATAATTTCGATAGAACCTATGTTACTATCTCCTTCCCCATCTCACCAAAGAAATAACCAGTAACAATTGTTACTGTTCCAAAACCCTAATTACCTAAAAGTTAAATTAACATAGGGCTTTTACTCACACATGCAATTCAAGTGTGTGGGTAAATAATTCCCCAAGGATTCGGAAGAGAGAAGTGGTAAAGAAGAGCTACGTGGCAGGATACTATTGGGTGAGACACATCATTCTCCCCACTCCACCAATCAGAAGGCTTAAAAGAAACACAACTAGCACACACGAATGCCACGTTGGAAATCCGTGTGCTAGATGTGTCCTTTCAACCGTATGATCAACAAAGAGAGATAAAATGAAGATCCAAGGGCTGAAAAGAAGAAGGAATATTCTTGAGAAGATGCGGATATCCCTTCTCAGCAAGCCTTGGGATGGCTATAAAAACCCCCCTATTTTACTTGTAACAATCATCCCTCTTTTTACTTAATGTTACAATGTTGAATTAGAGTTAGGAAAATTGTATTTCTCTTTTTAATAGTATTGTATCATTTTATTTTGATTAATAAAAGTTTTATTCTGTTAAAATTGATTCGTGAGTTGTTACTGTTCAATATTCAATTATCTCCTTTCTCAGTCTAATTTAATATTATAAATATAAAAGATATTTAATTAAACTGCTCAATAGTTTAATGAAATATTGAAGTGAAATTGGGAAATAAATCAAACCTTAATGGTTTGATTAAAATAATTGTTTGGCTTAAATGACTCAATGGTTTTTAATGGCGGTTCGATTGATGAATGATGGTTGATGGTGGTGTCGATTTGGTTCACAAGGTTGTTCAGCACAACCTTCGTCTCAAAGGTTATCTCCAAAAGGTGCTTATCCCTTTTTAATTCTTATGTTATTTGAGTATTTAGATAAATGTCTGAGACTTCATGATGTTACTGTTTAATTCTTTTAAGTAATTTGTTAGCTGCGTATAATGATGTCTTAGATGTTTATGTTCGTTATAAATGTTTGAATCTGGTGGTTTAAGTTTGATTGAATGATGATAGGTAAGATGTTATAGATAGATCTGCCATTTACTTGGAATGTTTATTCTGCTTGGTTGATTGTAATTGTTATTTGATTAGATTAATCTAATATCTGATTTGGTTGAAGATTGATTACTGTTTCCTTTTGAAACTATTGGATTTTTATTCAGTTTGAAATTATGTTACCTGCTGAGATATTGTTTTGGCTGTTAATGTTTTAAGTAGCTGATTTGTAAAGATTGACATGTCAGTTACAAGGTAATTGAACCTTGCTGATATACAATTTCTAGTTTGCTATAATTTTGTGTTTGTTAGAATTTTATGCTCAGGTTAGTTTAAATCATTGTCTGTTGATTATGAATCTTGTTTTGGCTTAGTGTAACTGATCAAGCATAGCTCGCATGATATTCTAGTTAGTGTTGTCCTTATGATTACGTTTGGTTAGGTTAGTCTTCCTTTGTTAAGTTTAGAGTTTGCTAATATCATATTTGATTTGGTATAAGTTTGCTGTAAGTTTTCGAGGATTGAATCTGCTAGTTTGGATATTAATTTTGTCTGCTGATTCGTAGGGTTTCATTTGATTGATTTGCTATATTTTCTGCTTAGTTTAGTTTAGCTTATTGAGATCCTAACGATCTGATAAGCTCAAAGAGCTGATTCCTATCAGCTTGATCAAAATAAGCTCATATTTGACCATTCCTGTGGTCATTTTTATTTAACTGTAAAAAATAAATAATCTCAAAAAATGAGTCCCTTGTGGGACTCGAACCCTTGACCTCAAGGGTGTATGCACTGAGTGTTTACCACTGAGCTAATTGCTCTTTTAATTTCTCTTTCTGTTTAATAATTAATATAGTAGAGTTAAGATTTGGCAGATTTTGCAATTAGATTGTATTTTCATTAAAGTTACGTTTTTAAATATTTTATTTAATTAATGCTTTTATTTAGGTCAATTCTAGTTTTATAATTAATAAAATAAATAAAAATAATAAAAAATGTTTTTATTAAATTTAAAAGTTTAATTAGTTTTTTTATATAATTAGATTTTTATTATTTTAAACAAAAATAGTTTTTTTAAATTAGATTTGATTTTAATAAATTTAGTTAGTTTAAAAAGTTAATTGATTTCTATAAATAGTTTGAAAGTTACTTTTATTAAATAGTTTAATTTTAATAGATTTTTAAATTCGTTTAAATTTTAAATAGTTTTAACTTTAAGTAATTGTATTTAGATTAATAATTTGGGGTTTAACGATTCATGCACTTTAGGATATTATTAAATAAGTTTAAATTTGTAGATTTTAATTCTAGTTTAAAAACCGAAAACCAATTCAAGTCAATTGTTCAAAACGAAATAAAACGTCTCAAATTCACTCGATCTTCGTGTACAAAGAAGTTGGTTCATCACGTGTTTAATTGAATTCGTCATTGGTAATATTAGTCTATTACTCCTAAAGGTAATTTTCTAATTTACCCTATAACGTAATCTTAATTATCACTATACTATCACGATCACATCAAAAATTTTGGCGCCGCTGCCGGGAATCTTGAGTACGATTCGTCTTTGTGGAGATTTGTTGATCGTTGATTTGAAGACCCTTTCCGTCCTCGGAAAGTTTTGTTATTTTCTTATTATGTATCGTTTTTATGAAAAATACCAAAAATAATCTTCTTAATCCTCTATCATGTTTAATTCTTTTTCTCCTCACCCTCTAAATTTTAATTCTTCCATGGATTCCTTCGTCGATTGTGTTGGGTGTGGAGAACCGTTATATGGTTTTTTACCATGTCGGTGGTGCACGTGTGAGCGTTGTAGAAATGACTTACGTCACGATATACGTGTTGGATTTTGTCCTTATTGTAATGAGATTACTTCATGTGAAAATCCGAATTTTTCGAATTATTCTCTCGATTTCAATCCACCTCCATACCCTACATACGAGACACCCTCGTGTGAGTTTTATAGAAACGATTCTCATTTTGGTGATGATTGTTCGCATCGATTCTCGCTTAATTACGAGCAAGAACCGAGCTACAATTAAAACTTTAATGATAATTGTTATCCACAAGATTTACCGAGTTTATCACAACAATATCTTTGTTGTGAGTATTGTGGAGGTCCTCACGAGAGTTTTTGTTGTCAACCGATGGATCAAAACTTTTATGAGCCTAATCCTTGCTATAATTTGATTCCTTCCGGTTTTGACCAATCTCCACAATATTCTTTTGATATTGAACGATTTGAAACAATGAATCAAAGAAATGTTGAAATTGTTGAAAAGAGCATTGAAGATATGTTGCTTGAAAAGAGACAAATCAATCAAGAGATTAATGATATAACTAATGAATTAGGAAGTCGTCGATTTCATGGAGAAATAATTGATGACGGATTTAAAAGAGATTGTGAACTTAAGATTCGACAACTTTCGCAAGATTATAATGGATTAAGCATTGAAATTCGAAAGAAAGAAAAAATTCAAGAGGAAGAAAGATATCTTGCTAATCGTGAACTCGATCGTTCTCTTCTTTTGGATGATGACGAGGATAGTGCTATTTCTTTGCGAGATCTTATTGCTCTACATCCTTCGTCTTGTGCAATCGTGCTTCCTTTCCATATCTTGCCGGCTAAGGAGCCCGAGGATTCTCCCATCCTAGATGATGAGGAAATCTCTCATGACATCACCACTCCTATTCATGATTCTTCCACCGTGGAACCAGAAAATTCTCTAAGCAAGGGGAACGAACATATTAGCATTATTCTTGTCCAAGACCCGAGAGAGTTTGACGGTATTTCCAATGAGATGTGTGATTTGCCACATTGTGATGACTCTACTTCGTCCATTCACTTTGATATTTTCTCCAATTCTAATGATGAAAATGGTGATGGAAATGAAGATTTTGAGAATGATTCGACTTCTAGTGAATTTTCTAATGAGGAGTTCTCCGATGAACTTTCTTATAAAGATGATATTCACGACTCGGATTTTGAGGGGTTTACCGATGAACCTACTCTTCTTCACCCATTTCCACCGGGAAATGAGGATGATAGTGATCTGATTTTTGAGAGGTTCACTTTTGAACTTGCTCCTTTAGACCCATTTCCACCGGGAAATGAGGTTGATTTAAATATTCCGATCCTTGAGAAGTTCTCCGATGAACTTACTCATTTAGATGTGGAAGACGTGATTCTTCATGAGAAGTTATCAAACGTCTATCTTCTCATTTCTAGGATCGAGGCTTTGAATTCTAAGCCTATTAGAAAGTCGTTCTCTCCATCTCCTATTCCCGTTGAGGATAGTGATCCGCTTATGGAGGAGATTGACACTTTTCTTGCTACTAATGATTCGATACCACCGGGTGTTGATGATATCGACCCGGAGGGGACGCTCTCTTTTTAGAGAATTTACTTGATGATGATTTCGTCCCAAGTCCTCCTCCCACCCACTTTGACCTTAATGTGCGGGTTGTTAATGTGCTTCATATTGAGTACCATGACCCTATTGATCACATTTCTAAGGGTGAAATGGTCGTTAAAGAAAAGAATGTTGATTCCACTATGGATGAAACTTTTATCCCACCATTACCATGTGCTTCATATGATCTTGGATTAGCATGGGGGGATGACACCGTGTTATCCTTTCCTTTCTCCACCGAGGACGAGGTATTTGATACCGGAATCGTTGATTTAGGGAAATCTCGGCCTTTCACCGATGTAATAATTGAAAGACTTTTTGATCATCTTGGTACGAGTTTATCTCGGGGAGCATGTTACATCCATATCGTGATTTGTGACTTCTATCTCTTGTTAGAGATTTGTGATAGAGTTTTATCCTTTCGTTTGTCATCCGACAACGAGGATGAGATATTTCACCCCAGCATTGTGCTTTATTATGGATTCTATTCCAATATGCCGGTTTTCACCATTTTCCCTAAGGACCAATAAATGCGGGGATCGAGTCGAGCTCATGACTCGGTTAACAAAAATGAGGTGCCTTGTGGGGGAGTCACATACATTCTATCTTCTTTCTATTTTCTAACATCTAATAAGGCTTGATCTTTCAAGCTCGTGCTCGTGTTTTGTTGTTGTGAATCTTTGGTATGACCCTAATATTTGAAGACTCTCGTGTTCGGTTTTTGCCGGTCCACTTGATCTTCCTTTCTTTGAATGCCAAAAAGGGGCACACTCTTTTCCCTTGATTTTTATCGACTAACGTTTTATCTTGAGGCATAATTAATAAACGGCTTATAGATTTGCGTGCTCTTTCCATGCTAGGATTTTGCATTAGACTCTTCGTGTTTTAGCAAGGGGGTGTTACTCTTGAGCTAAGAAACATTGAGGACAATGTTTGGTTTTAGCATGGGGGAGTCAATCGATATAATCGCTTGTTATTGCTCGTGTCGTGTCCAAACGTGTTGTTTTTCTCATTTTTCAATAAAATTTTAAATTTTTAGTGTTATTTTTAAGTTTTAATAAATAAAATAAGTGCTTTTGACACGAATGTAGGCTTTCCGTTGGTGAAAATAAAAATAGTTTTTGACTCGACTCGGTTTTTGACCTTAGATTTTCCTTAACGTATTTGAATTAAGTTTTGCTAGGCTTTTATATAGGGAGCTTTAAAACGCGAAGGTCTTAATTCATACGAGTTAAGAACAAGAACTTTTCGCAAGTTCCTATAATTGATCCTAGAAAGTCGTCTATCAAGGGAACTTTAAAACGCAAATTCTAAAACTTGAAAAAGTATAAGAAGATGCAAGATCCTATAGATGACTTGAAAACCCAAAACTTTGATTTAATAGGCTAAGTATCCATTGATTTCACATTTTTGAAATTTTACAATATGGAGAACAAGAGATGATAGGGTTCAATCATAAGTTACTAAGGTTAAATTCTTCTTTGTGCAAGTATTTTTGTGTTTGATTTAGTCTCCTCGTACTTACTTTCCTCGCTTGAATAATAATTGCTTAATAAATGAAGTTTTTAGCGGTTTGGGCTTGATATCTTAACTCGTAACTCCTTCTTTTTCTTCCTTTGTAATTAAAGTGAGAACACATTAAGGGTGTCAGTGTCATGGACTTTTGATCATGGGATTGCGGAAATTTGGCTTACTATAAATATCATATTAATAAAGAAGAATAAATAAAAACATGTTCTCTAGGAGCCTTCGGGTGGGAGTCATGTAGCACTAACCTTGTCATTAGAGCCTTAGGCTGTATGTCAAGGGGCGTGTTGAATAAAAATTGCTTCATCATTATGATCCGTAAGGTGGGATGGTGAAGTCAATTCCCTTATTTTTGTCCAAGGACCCTTAGGGTGTGGATTTTAAATAAGGAGCAGAATTACATCTTAAAGAGCCACAAGGTGTTATGATGTAGTTGTTGCTAACTCCATTAATAAGGTCAAAATTGACTTTGGAGGTTTCTATTGTTGCTTTAAGTAGCCATATTAGCCAAATTTCGGGTCCGGGATTTATCCCTAAATCGTGTTAAGTTATCCTTGATGTGGGCTTTCTTTAGTGACAACGGTTTTTGAAGTCGAGGTTAGGTTTTAAGTGTTGAGTTTACACCGTTCTTGCCTTCATTTTTGGACTAATAAATATCAAATAAAGTCAAATGAGCCTTTGGGTGAATGACAAATAAAATCTAGAGATACAATTAGGAATAATAGGAGATTGAGTTTAACACAAATTACTTGTATGAGTTGGTTTAATTTTGGGGCTTATGATTGACAATGATCTTGTTTTTGCACTTGGCATGGAAAAGTGAAAAGTCGGGGACGATGAATCTATTTGAGTTTTATGATCCTTAAAGTTATTTTTCAAATAATGAAAGCAATACATTTTGTCTTTGCAAAATAAAATGTCAAAAGTTGAATAATGGTGTAGTTAGTGTATTATTTTATCATTGCGTGAGGACACGGCAATTGCTTAGCAAGGGGGAGTTTGATATGAGTGAAATTACTCATATCAATTATATCAAATAACATTCAATAATTGCATAAATATCATAAAAATGCCTTGTATATGCTTGTTTTTGTTGTTTCGTGTGTGTAGGTACCAAGTTCGCAATAACCGGCAAATATCGACACGAGTTTGAAGATAAAGATCAACAAAGCCAATATTCGAGCTCGACTTTAGAGGATTTCATCATTTGTCAAGTTTATGGGCCTAGTGGGTCCCACATTGGAGTAAATGGGCTTAAAAACCCTTTTAGAAAGATGATTTATCTATATAAGTGGATCAAGGCCCATTTGATAAAGAATTGCCACGGCTAAATTGTTTATGAGGCCTTAAAACCCAAACACTTTCAAAGAATAAACAGATGGATAATCTGGGCCAAAAGCCCAACACCATGGTAAAGGAACGAATGAAGTACAAGTATGGGCTTTAGGGTTTTATATATTTACAAAAAACTTTAAGATTATTTAAGTCATTTTCATTAAACGTGTATATACACGTTACAACTCAAACGCCCATTCATTTACAACCACATACGTTTTCCCCACTTTTCCACACACATTTATTAAATAATTTCGATAGAACCTATGTTACTATCTCCTTCCCCATCTCACCAAAGAAATAACCAGTAACAATTGTTACTGTTCCAAAAACCCTAATTACCTGAAAGTTAAATTAACATGGGGCTTTTACTCGCACATGCGATTCAAGTATGTGGGTAAATAATTCCCCAAGGATTTGGAAGAGAGAAGTGGTAAAGAAGAGCTACGTGGCAGGATACTATTGGGTGAGACACATCATTCTACCCACTCCACCAATCAGAAGGCTTAAAAGAAACACAACTAGCACACACGGATGCCACGTTGGCAATCCGTGTGCTAGATGTGTCCTTTCAACCGCATGATCAACAAAGAGAGAGAAAATAAATATCCAAGGGCTGAAAAGAAGAAGGAATATTCTTGAGAAGACGCGGATATCCCTCCTCAGCATGCCTTGGGATGGCTATAAAAACCCCCCTATTTTACTTGTAACAATCATCCCTCTTTTTACTTAATGTTATAATGTTGAATTAGAGTTAGGAAAATTGTATTTCTCTTTTTAATAGTATTGTATCATTTTATTTTGATTAATAATAGTTTTATTCTGTTAAAATTGATTCGTGAGTTGTTACTGTTTAATATTCAATTATATCCTTTCTCAGTCTAATTTAATATTATAAATATAAAAGATATTTAATTAAACTGCTCAATAGTTTAATGAAATATTGAAGTGAAATTGGGAAATAAATCAAACCTTAATGGTTTGATTAAAATAACTGTTTGGCTTAAATGACTCGATGGTTTTTAATGGCGGTTCGATTGATGAATGATGGTTGATGGTGGTGTCGATTTGGTTCACAAGGTTGTTCAGCACAACCTTCGTCTCAAAGGTTATCTCTAAAAGGTGCTTATCCCTTTTTAATTCTTATGTTATTTGAGTATTTAGATAAATGTCTGAGACTTCATGATGTTACTGTTTAATTCTTTTAAGTAATTTGTTAGCAGCGTATAATGATGTGTTAGATGTTTATGTTCGTTATAAATGTTTGAATCTGGTGGTTTAAGTTTGATTGAATGATGATAGGTTAAGATGTTATAGATAGATCTGCCATTTACTTGGAATGTTTATTCTGATTGGTTGATTGTAATTGTTATTTGATTAGATTAATCTAATATCTGATTTGGTTGAGGATTGATTACTGTTTCCTTTTGAAACTATTGGAGTTTTATTCAGTTTGAAATTATGTTACCTGCTGAATGCTGATATTGTTTTGGCTGTTAATGTTTTAAGTAGCTGATTTGTAAAGATTGACATGTCAGTTACAAGGTACTTGAACCTTGATGATATACAATTTCTAGTTTGCTATAATTTTGTGTTTGTTAGAATTTTATGCTCAGGTTAGTTTAAATCATTGTCTGTTGATTATGAATCTTGTTTTGGCTTAGTGTAACTGATCAATCATAGCTCGCATGATATTCGTGTTACTGCTGTCCTTATGATTACGTTTGGTTAGGTTAGTCTTGCTTTGCTGAGTTTAGATTTTGCTAATATCAGATTTGATTTGGTATAAGTTTGCTGTAAGTTTTCGAGGATTGAATCTGCTAGTTTGGATATTAAATTTGTATGTTGATTCGTAGGGTTTCATTTGATTGATTTGCTATATTTTCTGCTTAGTTTAGTTTAGCTTATTGAGATCCTAACGATCTGATAAGCTCAAAGAGCTGATTCCTATCAGCTTGATCAAAATAAGCACATATTTGACCATTCATGTGGTCATTTTTATTTAACTGTCAAAAATAAATAATCTTAAAAAATGAGTCCCTTGTGGGACTCGAACCCTTGACCTGAAGGGTGTATGCACTGAGTGTTTACCACTGAGCTAATTGCTCTTTTAATTTCTCTTTCTGTTTAATAATTAATATAGTAGAGTTAAGATTTGGCAAATTTTGCAATTAGATTGTATTTTCATTAAAGTTACGTTTTTAAATATTTTATGTAATTAATGCTTTTATTTAGGTCAATTCTAGTTTTATAATTAATAAAATAAATAAAAATAATAAAAAATGTTTTTATTAAATTTAAAAGTTTAATTAGTATTTTTTATATAATTAGATTTTTATTATTTTAAACAAAAATAGTTTTTTTAAATTAGATTTGATTTTAATAAATTTAGTTAGTTTAAAAAGTTACTTTGATTTCTATAAATAGTTTGAAAGTTACTTTTATTAAATAGTTTAATTTTAATAGATTTTAAATTCGTTTAAATTTTAAATAGTTTTAATGTTAAGTAATTGTATTTAGATTAATAATTTTGAGTTTAACGATTCATGCACTTTAGGATATTATTAAATAAGTTTAAATTTGTAGATTTTAATTCTAGTTTAAAAACCGAAAACCAATTCAAATCAATTGTCCAAAACGAAACAAAACGTCTCAAATTCACTCGATCTTCGTGTACAACGAACTTGGTTCATCACGTGTTTAATTGAATTCGTCATTGGTAATATTAGTCTATTACTTTTTCCTAAAGGTAATTTTCTAATTTACCCTATAACGTAATCTTAATTATCACTATAATATCACGATCACATCATCGTGTCGTCAATAATAGCTGGAATCTTCACATCCATGAAGTAACAAACACGTGCTTGTAAAGCATAATTATTGTACAGATTTTCCTGATGGAAAATCATGCTGAATGTATTCAGTAGACTGAATATCGCTGTACATAATCTGTTATAGACGGTGACTAATCGTAGCATGGGCTGCTGTTCGTAGTCCATAATTAGGATTAAATTCAACTTGTGTCTATCCGAGGTAATGCGTTAGCAGCTTGGATCTCATCATTAGACTAAAGGAAAACCTTCGTATACATGGGAAATACGAATGACGTCCTTTTGGTCATGAATATATATGAAGTATGGGTGCAAGAAATGAAAGTGTCATCGAGCAAACGTGACAGATCTCACTGATACGCCAGTGATGGTACTGAAGTTCTTGTGGCCTGATTAATACATGGAACAACAAAATCAATATACCCTTTGGAGGGTACCCTGAATTTCTTAGGGATGTTCCATAATTTGACGTGAGTCATGTGTCTTGACTCGTGTCTTGGAAATATAAGCATGACATGTGTCTTGACTGGTGTCTTGACATGTGTCTCGAGGTGTGGAACAAATAGAACTACAAATATTAGGTTATTATGCCAGAATTGGCGGATCGGTTAGACTACTAATCCTTTGTATTTCTGATCATGTCCGGGGCCGGAACTTCTGTTGCGATTGCTAGGATAGTTGCTGTCACGGTAGTTGTTACTATCGTCTTGTCTGACAGTTCCATGACGGTCATTCTCATGACTGTGATTCATGTAACTATTTAACTGAGTGGCCGGCTGGTACCGATTCTCACTCATATGACTGAAATGACAACTGAATGACGTGTGACATGTAACTAAGAATTAGGGACAATGATTGATGGAAATCGTCTAGTGGTGAAGCATCTTCTCGTCTGATTGCTTTGATCTAACGCCTTTGTCATCGTATTATAAGATCTCCAGGTTGTGAACAACATCAGCCTCTCGTAGCGTCTCTAAAATCCGCAGCATCAACCCTTAGTGACATTTCCAAGATATGAGCAGCCTCATCAATTTGTAGAGTATCAGCAAGTCGAATACGCACATGGGATACGGTACATGGAGTACACATGGAATACACATGAAATGATCGGTATGGGGTCGATCATCTGACATGATTTTAAAGGAAAATAATTGGTTAAACGGTTAGAAAGACCATTATGATAACCTGGCAATGCCAGTATATACCTCATTCTGGTTGCATAGAGAAACGTTAACGTGTGGTTAGACGAATTTCAACGATGATTTTTTCTTGAAAGCATGGTTAATGAAAACCAACCATGACTATCATGAAAGCAGGATTTAAATGAATTCCAACAGTGTCATGCATGAAAGCATAAACAAAAAACGAGACGTAAGAAGTAATCACATGAAGACGAAATCATCATGAAGAAACATGAAACAACCTAACATGAAGGAGTGTATAACATAATCAGCATGAAAATGAAGTTAACCATGACAGTATGAAAACATACTTGACATAAAAACATAGTAACTTATGAGGGGAGATGAAATTTTTTTATGCCAATAAATCATGAGAAAAATTTATGCATGAAAACAGTGCGTGAATGCATGATGTAGTTTATAAAACCTTTATATGCGCGAGGGTAAACGCCAATGGTCAGTTTACCCAAAACAAAAGACATGGCGAGGGGACGCCTATGGGTCGGTCCCAAAGTTAAAAGTTTCGATAAAAGCACATGCGACTAAATAGGGCCAGTCCTGTACAACCATTACTTAGTCAAAATTCCTGCAACAATGATACATGAAACATAAATAATTAAAAATCATTTGTCAGAACTTATCAGAAAAAAAATTTATGTGACTAATTATGAACTACTTAGGTTCAGTCCAGATAGCCACAGTTTACGAGGAACATCATGCATGAAACAATTACACATAACTAAATATGAATGACGGTTGTCCATCCATATTAGTAAAACAATATCGATGAAAACATCAAGGTTAAAACATCAAGGTGCTAAAAACATCATGGTTAAAACAACAATACGCTGAACACATCAATACGTGTAATAACAAGCATTGGCTTAGGAAGCTCCTGGTGACTTCCCACTAGTCACAGGTCAATTTTTAGAGCCTACAGGTCGAAGCCTTGGCTCTGATACCATAATTGTAACACCCCACTTTGATAAGTGGACCGTTACGCGTAATTATGGTGTGTCATCAAATCATACAAGGTAATATGGTAAAAAATACATGACCATAGGGAAAACCGGAATCAAACATCGGTTCCCAAACATAAGCCCAAAACATGAATAAAGTAAATGAACTAGGAAATACTAGACAAGCATAAGTATATGGCAAAAAGGAGAAGAAGTCTATAGCAGCTTCCATCCTATGCATTTCCTCCAAATGCTCGAGTTCGTCCTTGGGTACCTGCCGTTTTGGGACATGGAAAGGAAAGTACGGCTGAGCATAACGCTCAGTGCACGGATATATGACATAGTATAAATGGCTGAAACATAAATAAGACTAATAGCAACGGAAATGTATAAGTCCTGGAAAACCTAGTTGTCTGTCATGTGAACTGGTTTTAGTTCTGAAAACATAGCTTATGTTACTTATGAAAATATGTATTATTTAATGTACCAAAAGCCAATATAGGTCATGAGGTCAACAACGTGCATGAATACTTAGAGGGGTGACCTCGTCATGCAAATTAGAGGGGATGCCTCTAATTAACTGGTAAGTGGGTATGAGGGATCAGCTCCTTGTGAAGGATGCAAGTCACACACCATATTCACCATGAAATCCTGACTAAAACATGTAACTAGGATGCACCCATACGCCCCACATGATAATATAATAATATGTCCAAAAGCTGAAAGGGACGCTACGAGCTATCACTCCGCCGTGGTGAAGTCATAGCACTGGTGCCTCCAGTGTTATGGTTATGGTACCTCCATAACTAGGTGAAACTGGTCATGCATGTATATGGCTTAGGCATTTAAACTAAACATAAGCAAATCAAAACATATAAAACAAATACTAGGAAACAGTTGTCTGCATACGGGGAATCCTAATAAGGAAAGAATGTCCATACTGAAAGGACGGAGAATTCGTACCTTATGTCCCGTGAACGAAGAAGACGAACAGAAGAGACTCCTACTTCGGTATCACTAATGCTACATAAATAGTGTACGTGTATAAGTATTCTAATTACTGAGTACGTAACTAGTTTTATATCTTGTCTTATCTTGTTCTATATGTTCATGTCTTGTTTCACTGATTTTAACGTTATGTTGTGTTTATCATGTATTCTGGATATTCTGATTAAGTATTACTTGTATTTCTTGTATTATTATACTTGTTGTGTAATAATAAGTAACTTCCTAAAAATAGCAGGTTTCCTAAAATAGAAAGTTTCAAAAAATAGACAGTTTCCAAAAATAGATTAGCTGCTAAAAATAAATAAGTTTCTAAAAATATAAAGTTTCTATAATTAGATTAACTGCTTAAAATAAATAGGTTTCTAAAAATAGAAAGTTTTCATAAATAGATTAACTGCTAAAAGTAAATAGGTTTCTAAAAATAGAAAGTTTCCATGATTTAAATAAAATGTATGTTATAAGATTTAATTAAATATAGCACGATTTAATTAAATTAAAGTGTATATAATACTTAGGTTAAAACATGTATTAATATTTATTATTAATATAACTTAAGTCATGGAAATTAATTAATTATATGTCATGTTTTAATAATTAATTAATTACTTTAGACTAAATTTCATAATATAATACTTAGGTTAAAATCATGTATTATTAATAATAATAATAAACCTAAGTCATGTCTTAATTAAATTAATTATATAACAAGTTAAATTAAATTAATTAATCTTGTAAATAATTAAACTTGTAAGAATAATTAACTTGTAAAATTAAGTCGTGAACCGGAAAGTGTTTTTAAACTAGACATGTCGTGAACCGGACCGTGTTTAACCTTGAACCAGACCAAACAAACACCCCCTTAACAGTGGCGAACCGGCTTGGCCGGTTCGCCACTGTTTGTGTAAAACTGCCACCGGCTTAGGCCGGTGGTTCCCCTTGGTCTCTCGGCTAGCCGCTGCCCATGCGAAGTTCCCACCGACGGTTAGCCGGTTGTTCCCCTGTAACAGCCCACTTTGATAAGTGGACCGTTACGCGTGATTATGGCGTGTCCTCAAAGCATGCATGGTAAAATGTAGTAAAACATACATGACCATAGGGATAACCGAAATCAAACATCGGTTCCCAAACATAAGCCCAAAACATAATAAAGTAAATGAAATGAATGAAAGACTAAACAAGCATAAACATATGAAGGCAAAAGAAGAAGAAGTCTATGGCAGCTTCCTTCATATGCATGTCCTCCAAATGCTCGAGTCTGTCCTTGGGTACCTGCCGTTTTGGGACATGGAAAGGAAAGTAACGGCTGAGCATAATGCTCAGTGCATGGATATACAAGCATGGAATAAATAATATAAGCATGTAAAACATATAGCAGCGGAAATGTATATGTCTTGGAAAACCTGGTGTAACTTAGTAAAACTGGTTTTATAGTTTGAAAAGCCTTATGTTTATCTTATAAAAATTGTTAAACATGTTTACCATTAACCAATATAGGTCATGAAATATCAACGTGTATGAATACTTGGAGGGGTGACCTCGCCATGCAAATTAGAGGGGTTGCCTCTAATTTAATATACTGGTTTGGGTAGGAGGGATCAGCTCCTTGTGAAGGATGCAAGGCACACACCACATTCACACTGAATAATCTGCTGAAAAACATGTAAACTAGGATGCACCCATACGCCCCACCTGATAATATAATAAATGGCCAAAAGCTGAAAGGGACGCCACGAGCTATCACTCTGCCGTGGTGAAATTATAACACTGGTCCCTCTAGTGTTATGGTTATGGTACCTCCAAAACTAGGTGAAACTGGTCATGCATGTATATGGCTTTAGGTATTCTAATTAGACATAAGCATTTCAAAAACATATAAAACATATACTGGGGAAAACAGTTGGCTGCATACGGGGAATCCTAATAAGGAAGAATGTCCATACTGAAAGGACGGAGAATCCGTACCTTAAGTCCAGTAACTGAAGAAGCGAACGGAAGAGAGTCCTACTTCGGTATCACTAATTCTACATAAATACATACGTGTATAAGTATCTGGTTACTGAGTACGTAATTGGTTCTTATATCATGTCTTAACTTGTTTTACCTGTTCATGTCATGTTTTACTGATTTAAGCTTGATACTGTGTTTATCATGTATTTTGTCTATTCTGATTAAGTATCTCATGTATTCCTTGTATTATTATACTTGTGTGTAATAATAAGTAACTTTCTAAAAATAGCAGGTTTCCTAAAATAGAAAGTTTCCAAAAATATAAAGTTACCAAAAATAGATTTACTCCTTAAAATAGATAAGTTTCTAAAAAATAGAAAGTATCCATAAATAGATCAGCTGCCTTAATTAAATAAGTTTCTAGAAATAGAAAGTTTTCATAAATAGAAATAAGTTGAATTATTAAGCTAATAAGATAAGCTTAAGTTTTACTGATTAATATTCTAAGTCATGTGATTAAATAGTATAGTTTATTAATTAATACATGTAAATTAAATAAACTATAGGTTATAGGATTTATTTAAATATAACATGATTTAATTAATAAAGGTAAAACTACTTAGGTTAAACATGTATTAATATTTAGTATTAATATAACCTAAGTCATGTAATTAATTAATTATAAGGCATGTTAATAATTAATTAATCATATAGTCTAACTTAAAATAAATACTTAGGTTAAAATCCATGTATTATTAATAATAATAAAAACCTAAGTCACGTTGTAATTAATTTAATTTAGTAACATGTCAAATTAATTTAATTAAACTTGAAAATAATAATCTTGTAATTATAAGTCATGTTTTATTAATTTAATAACTTTGTAAATTAATATACATGTAAAGCTAGTTAAACTTGTAAAAAAAATGATAACCCGCACCCGTGTATCATCTTATTAAAACGTATCGTAAACCGGACCCGTGAAGATCTGTGAAACCCGTGTGGTGTTTACATTTAACCCGAACCAAACAGCCCCTTATTGCTATTAAACTGACAGCCAAACAGACCCTTTCTACCTAAGACCAAAAACCAAACAGCTTGACTAAAACCCCCAACCCAACACCCCTTTGTGTTTTGCTGCTGCCACTGCCTGGCCTGAAATCCCGCCAGCAGTGGTCTTTTCCCCCTGCTTGTATCAATTTTCTACCGAGAGCATAAGCTCTCGGTTCCCACTGCTAGACTAAAAACACCACTGGCCGCAGCCAGTGGTTTCCCCTACCTGGCTTGTGTTACCCTCGCCAGAACAAAACCAAGCCAACACCCTTTTAGGGTTGCGGCTGGTGCTGTAGTTTCACCACCGAGACCATGAATGGTCTCGGTTTGTGTGCAAACTGGCCAAAACGAACCCCCCTATTAATTTAACATCAATATTGCGTGTCTTTAACATGTTCTAGCCCTGGATTCATGATTAATTAAGCCAAGAAAATAACATAAAACGAGATTAGGTTTTACCTTGTTTTGGGTTTTAGGAACAAACACGAATCATTCTTCTTGATCTAGATTACCCAAGGTTGTTTTTTCTTTGATTCTTGGTGTTGAAAACCCACGGCAGGAAGGAGAACAACAGAAGTGGAAGATGGCGGCATGTTTATATGGTTTTAGGGTTTCCTGTTTTTTGGTGTTTGTGTCGACAGAAAGAAAAGAACAAAAACAAAACACTCCCGTCTTTTATTATATGTGGTAGTCGGTTTAGGCTGGAGTTTGGGCTTTGGCCCAACTGGCATTCCCTTCCTTGTCCAATAACAGCCCAAAACCTCTTTTAAACTAACACGCGACTAAAAAATGTTACGCGTGTTCGTGTATTAAGCGTAGCAATTTACTTGGTCATCTTAATATTTATAAGATGTAAATATTAAATACGAAATGACTTACCGGTCTGATTTAATATACGTAACCATGGTCGTGTTCATTATTCGTGTCTACGTGTTACGTAATTTTTAATTATCCACGCTATTATAATTACTTGTATGTAACGACATTTGTCGTATTAATAATTACGTATGTACATAATTATCTGTTCGTGATTTTATGTTCATGATTTTATGTTCGTGATTATAATTATTATTGTTAATAATTATCGTGTACTAACACGTATTTAATACTTATCGTGTAATAAAACGTACGTAATTCTTGTAATTAATATTCATGATACGTGTTCATGTTATAAAAGGAAAGTTTTAATCCTGTACGTACGATCCTAAGTGTATTGTTCATGGTAAAAGCATGCGGGTTTTACAACTCTTCCCCCCTAAAAGAATAATTCGTCTCCGAATTATAGATAACCTAAACTGACAAAGGAACGTACCCGAATCAAACTGAGAGGGTATGTACGATAAAAGGACATGAAGATGACATGGTAGAAGGGAACATGGAACGTGACATGTCTTGAAAGGACATGGAACGTGACATGACTGAAGGGACATGGAACGTGACGTGAGTGAAAGGACATGGAACGTGACGTGACTGAAAGGACATGGAACGTGAGGTGACTGAAAGGACATATCTAATTGATAAGAGAAAACGGATAAGAAGTCCGGATAACGTGCAAGGGTAACTGAAATGTTATGGTGCAAAACAATCTAACTTAACTGAAAAATAGCAACGATGCGCGAGACATAGAGAAACATAGTACATGAAAAATTTTGAACGTGATACGTGAAAATTTTTGAACGTGATACGTGGAGATATGGTGAGTGTAGTATGAGAAAACATATCGTGATCCATGATACGTGTAACATATCGTGAACGTGATATGAGGAACGTGAAATGACCATGACATGTGAAACATATCGTGAACATGGAATACAACTGCCGTAACGCCAAACGTTACAATATGATACGTGGAATGTGACGTGAAACGTCTGTCTGAGCATAGAGAGTTATACTAGACTTGAGTCTGATCTCTTAAGTTCCTGCAAAACTTCCTAGAACGAAAATGAACGCAAAATCGTAAGCCAGGATACGATCATGAACGTGAATAGTATCATGAACGTGAGCGTGAAAGCAAGTCGTGGAATTAGAATAAGGACGTGAACGTAAATAAGGAGCACAATGCGAACCTTTGTCTGACCTGATATCTGACGGATTACCAAGTGATCAGATGAGCATTGGCTGGAACATGTCTGATCAATCTGTTGGTTCTTGAAATCCTTGCGGATGTAAGGATTTTGTAGACTTGATCAATTTGTTGGCAATAACCCAGATAGAATCATGCTTCTTATGAGTTTGCTGAAATCTGGTAACCAAAATCCATGGAGATCTTGTCCCATTTCTGATTACCATTTCCTGATGGAAAGCATCCTAGTTTGTGGGTTTTCTATCTTAGCCTGTTGGTATTACAGGTCCATAGATATGAACGTAACTGTATCTTGCCTCATAGAACTTGATACAAGGAGTTGTGAGGATATAAGTATCTGAAATTAAACTTCTCTTAGCGTAGGATTTTCTTGGAACACCTAACGTAGTGTAGGGTTCTCACCTTTATGCATAAGCTGAGTCATGGTAAGATTAACCATGCGAATCCATGTGATTCAGCGTGTCACTGTAATCAACCAGAATTGATATTGGAAAATTTCTAGGGTGAAATTTCTCCTGTCATAGAATTTGCAACATGGTGCAAATATGGTCTTCCTGTTCTTCTCTAGACTTAGAGAAAATCAGGTTATCTTTAAAGAAAACACTGATGAATTTGCTTATGAGTTCATGGAAACACATTCTTACAATGCTGTTGGAGAATTGATGAGGCTAATTCAAAATCATGAATCTAGCATGACCGAGTCGTGTACAAATAGAAGTCATGGACATGTCCTGCTCTTTCACTCGTCACTGTTGGTAGCATGATCATGAATCCGATCTTGGAAAGTGCTTAGCACCCTAAATGAATCCGATCTTGCCAATACGTGGAGGAGAATAACGGTTATGAACGGTGATTTGTTTAAATCGACGATAGTCGACCCATAATCTCATGGTACCGTCCTTCTCCTTGTAGGTTCTTCTGAAATGTATTGGAAGATTTTTGAATAATCAACTGGCTATGCGTAAGAGGACCTCAATAGTCGTGTCTTACTGAAAGCTAGAAAATTTTAGCAACCATGGCTAACAAGGTACATGCTTGTAACCATAGATAATTTGTACAGATTTTCCTGATGGAAAATCAAGCTGAATGTATTCAGGAGCCTGAAAATTACTGTACATAATCATGAATCGAAGCATGGTGTGTTGTTCTTAGTCCATAATTAGGATAAAATTCACCTCGCATCTGTCTGAGGTAATGCGTTAGCAGCTTGGATCTTATCATTAGGCTGAAGGAAAAACCCTCGTATACATGGGGAATGCGAATGGCGCCCTTCATGGTCATGAATATATGAAATATGGTGAAAGAAATGAAAGTGTCATCGAGAAAACGTGATTGGCGTTACTGATACGCCGGTGATGGTACTGAAATTCTTGTTTCTTGATTAATACATGGCACAACCAAAAGGATATACGCCGGTGATGGTACCGAAACGCCGGTGATGGTACTGAAATTCTTGGTACCCTAAATTTCTTAGAGATGTTCCATAATCGGACGTAAGTCATGCGTCTTGAGTCGTGTCTTGGAAAATGTAAGCATGACATGTGTCCCGACTGGTGTCTTGACAGGTGTCTTCATAAAGCATACGTGAGACATGTGTCTTGATTGATAGCTTGACATGTGTGTCGAGATGTGAAACAAATAGAACTACAAATATTAGGTTATTATGCCAAAATTGACGAATCGGTTGGACCACTGATCCTTTGTATTTCTGATCACGTTCGCGGCCGGAGCATCGATTGCGATTGCTAGGATAGTTGCTTTCATAGTAGTGGTTACTTGCGTCTTGTCTGTCAGTTCCATGACGGTCATTCTCATGACTGTGATTCATGTAACTATTCAGCTGAGTGGCCGGCTGGTACCGGTTCGCACTCATATGACTGAAACGACAACTGAATGATGTGTGACATGTAACTAAGAATTAGGGACAATGATTGATGAAAATCGTCTGATGGTGAAGCATCTTCTCGTCTAATTTCTTTGATCTGACGCCTTTGTCTTCGTCTTGTAGGATCTCTAGGTTGTGAACAGCATCCGCATCTCGTAGCGTCTCCAAACATCAACAACATCAACCTTTAGTAACATTTCCAAGTTATGCGCGACATCAGCAATCCTGGTGAATATCAGCAAGTGGAGTACGCCTGAGATGATTTAGAATCGACTAGCGAACACTCGTGGAGCATTGTAAGTAAAGTACACATGGATAAAGGTACGTGTAACACACATGGAATACGGTACATGGAGTACACATGGAATGCACATGAAATGATCTGTATGGGGTCGATCACTTGTCATGATTTTAAAGGAACTATAATCGGTTAAACGGTTAGAAAAACCATCATGATAACCTGGTAATGCCAGCATATACATCATTCTGGTTGCATAGAGAAACGTTAAAGTGTGGTTATACAAAATTCAACGATGATTCGCCTGAAAGCATGATCAATGAAAACCAACCATGACTAACATGAATGTAGGATTCAATAAAATCCCACAATGTCTTGCATGAAAGCATAGATAACAAAAGAGGCGCAAGATGTAATCAACATGAAGACGAAATCATCATGAGGAAACATGAAACAACTTAACATGAAGGATGAAACTGAAGTTATATAACATAATCAGCATGAAACTGAAGTTAACCATGAAGGTATGAAAACATACTTGACATAAAAATATATTAACTTATGAGGGGACATGAAAAATTTTATGCCAATAAATCATGAGAAAATTTTTATGCTAATAAATCATGAGACAAATTTTATGCATGAAAACAGTGCATGAATACATGATGTAGTTTATAAAAACCTTTATATGTGCGAGGGGACGCCTATGGGTCGGTCCCAAAACAAAAGACATGGAGAGGGGACGCCTATGGGTCGGTCCCAAAGTTAAAAATTTCGATAAAAGCACATGCGACAAAATAGGGTCAGTCCTGTACCAACCATTACTTAGTCATATTTCGTGTAACAATGATACATGAAACATAAATACGTGAAAATCATCTGTCAAAACTTATCAGAAAATTTTTATGTGACCAATTATGAACAATTGGGGTTCAGTCCACATAGTCACAGTTCACGAGGAACGTCATGCATGAAACAATGACACATAACTAAATATGAATGACAATTGTCCATCCATATTAGTAAAACAATATTGATGATAACATCGAGGTGAAAACATCAATGTGCTGAAAACATCATGGTTAAAACAACAATGTGTTGATAACATCATTTCTTGTAATAACAAGCGTTGGCTTAGGAAGCTCCTGGTGACTAACCACTAGTCACAGGTCAAGTTTTAGAGCCTACAGGTCGAACCCTTGGGCTCTGATACCATAATTGTAACACCCCACTTTGATAAGTGGACGGTTACGCATGATTATGGCGTTTCATCAAAGCATGCAAGGTAAAATGTAGTAAAACATACATGACCATAGGGAAAACCGGAATCAAACATCGGTTCTCAAACATAAGCCCAAAACATAATAAAGTAAATGAAATGAATGAAAGACTAAACAAGCATAAACATATGAAGGCAAAAGGAGAAGAAGTCTGTGGCAGCTTCCATCATATGCATGTCCTCCAAATGCTCGAGTCTGTCCTTAGGTTCCTGCCGTTTTGGGACATGGAAAGGAAAGTAACGGCTGAGCATAATGCTCAGTTCATGGATATACAAGCATGGAATAAAAAATATAAGCATGTAAAACATATAGCAGCGGAAATATATATGTCCTGGAAAACCTGGTGTAACTTAGTAAAACTAGTTTTATAGTTTGAAAAGCCTTATGTTTATCTTATAAAAACTGTTTAACATGTTTACCATTAACCAATATCGGTCATGAAATATCAACGTGTATGAATACTTGGAGGGGTGACCCCGTCATACAAATTAGAGGGGCTGCCTCTAATTTAATATACTGGTTTGGGTAGGAGGGATCAACTCCTTGTGAAGGATGCAAGGCACACACCACATTCACACTGAATAATCTACTGAAAACATGTAAACTAGGATGCACCCATACGCCCCACCTAATAATATAATAAATTGCCAAAAGCTGAAAGGGACGCCACGAGCTATCACTCCGCCATGGTGAAGTCATAACACTGGTGCCTCGAGTGTTATGGTTATGGTACCTCCATAACTAGGTGAAACAGGTCATGCATGTATATGGCTTTAGGTATTCTAATTAGACATAAGCAATTCAAAAACATATAAAACATATACTGGGGAAAACAGTTGGCTGTATACCGGGAATCCTAATAAGGAAGAATGTTCATACTGAAAGGACGGAGAATCCGTACCTTAAGTCCAGTGAACGAAGAAGTCGAACGGAAGAGAGTCCTACTTCGGTATCACTAATGCTACATAATTACATACGTGTATAAGTATCTGGTTACTGAGTCCGTAACTGGTTCTTATATCATGTCTTAACTTTTTTTACCTGTTCATGTCATGTTTAACAGATTTAAGCTTGATACTGTGTTTATCATGTATTCTATCTATTCTGATTAAGTATTTCATGTATTCCTTGTATTATTATACTTGTGTGTAATAATAAGTAAATTTCTAAAAATCACAGCTTTCCTAAAATACAAAAGTTTCCAAAAATAGATTTATTGCTTAAAATAGATAAGTTTCTAAAAATAGAAAGTTTCCATAAATAGATCAGCTGCCTTAATTAAATAAGTTTCTAAAAATAGAACGTTTCCATAAATAGAACTAAGTTGGATTATTAAGCTAATAAGATAAGCTTAAGTTTTACTGATTGATATTCTAAGTCATGTGATTAAATAGTATAGTTTATCAATTAATACATGTAAATTAAATAAACTATAGGTTATAGGATTTAATTAAATATAACATGATTTAATTAATAAAGGTAAAACTACTTCGGTTAAACATGTATTAATATTTAGTATTAATATAACGTAAGTCACGTAAATTAATAAATTATAAGGCATGCTAATAATTAATTAGTCATATAGTCTAACTTAAAATAAATACTTAGGTTAAAATCCATGTATTATTAATAATAATAAAAACCTAAGTCATGTTGTAATTAAAGTAATTTAGTAACATGTCAAATTAATTTAATTAAACTTGCAAATAATAATCTTGTAATTATAAGTCATGTTTTATTAATTTAATAACCTTGTAAATTAATATACATGTAAAGCTAGTTAAACTTGTAAAAAAATGATATCTCGCACCCGTGTATCATCTTATAGTGTCGTAAACCGGACCCGTGAAGACCCGTGAAACCCGTGTGGTGTTTACATTTAACCCGAACCAAACAACCCTTTATTGCTATTAAACTGACAGCCAAACAGACCCTTTCTGCCTAAGACCAAAAACCAAACAGCTTGACTAAAACCCCCAGCCAAACACCCCTTTATGTTTTGCTGCTGCCACTGCCTGGCCTAAAATCCCACCGGCAGTGGTCTTTTCCCCCTGCTTGTATCAATTTTCCACCTAGAGCATAAGCTCTCGGTTCCCACTGCTAGACTAAAAACACCACTAGCCGCAGCCAGTGGTTTCCCCTGTCTGGCTTGGGTTACCCTCGCCAGAACAAAACCAAGCCAACACCCTTTTAGGGTTGCGGCTGGTGGTGTAGTTTCACCATCGAGACCATGAATGGTCTCGGTTTGTGTGGAAACTGGCCAAAAACGAACCCCCTATTAATTTAACATCAATATTACGCGTCTTTAACATGTTCTAGGCCTAGATTCGTGATTAATTAAGCCAAGAAAATAACATAAAACGAGATTAGGTTTTACCTTGTTTTGGGTTTAAGGAATAAACACGAATCATTCTTCTTGATCTAGATTACCCAAGGTTGTTTTTTCTTTGATTCTAGGTGTTGAAAACCCACGGTAGGAAGGAGAACAAAAGAAGTGGAAGATGGCGGCATGTTTATATGGTTTTAAGGATTCCTGTTTTGTGGTGTTTGTGTCGACAGAAAGAAAAGAACAAAAACAAAACACTCTCGTCTTTTATTATATGTGGTAGTCGGTTTGGACTGGAGTTTGGGATTTGGCCCAACTGGCATTCCCTTCCTTGTCCAATAACAGCCCAAAACCTCTTTTTAACTAACACGCGACTAAAAAAAGTTACGCGTATTCGTGTATTAAGCGTAGCAATTTACTTTGTCATCTTAATAATTATTAGACGTAAATATTACCTACGAAATGACTTACCGTGTCTTATTTAATATACGTAACCATGATCGTGTTCATTATTCGTGTCTACTTGTTACGTAATTATTAATTATCCACGCTATTATAATTACTTGTATGTAACGACATTTGTCGTATTAATAATTACCTAAGTACATAATTATCTGTTCGTGATTTCATGTTCATGATTTTATGTTCGTGATTATAATTATTATTGTTAATAATTATCGTGTAATAACACGTATTTAATACTTATCGTGTAATAACACGTACGTAATTATTATAATTAATAATCATGATACGTGTTCATGTTATAAAAGGAAAGTTTTAATCATGTACGTACGATCCTAAGTGTACTGTTCATGGTAAAAGCATGCGAGTTTTACATCCCCCTTGCTGCCGCGGCTCGTGTTCCCCCTGCTTGTTCATATTAGCCACCGTCTTAAGCCGGTGGTGCTTGTTTATTTATGCCGAGACCCCCCAAAAGACCACAAGGTCACCCCGACATGCATCGAGGTCCCTTGTTCCTTGCGGTCGAGACACACAAACCACACCGAGACCATGAGGTCTCGGCTGCTGGGGAATTGAAGACCACTGAGAGCTTCACTCTCGGTTCCTTGCGTCGGCCAAACCAAACAATCCAAAAACATCCATGTTTTTAACCCCCATGATTTAATTAACATTTTTTAATCTTGTTATTTATTTATCATGATTTCATGTGTTCTTGATCAATAAAAGAATTAAAAAGAAAAAGGTGTAAAGATTACCGATGCGTGAAACAAAAGGAGAATGATAACACGAACGATTCCACTTGAATTGGATCACCAAAAATCAACAAACACCTCTTCTTGGTGTGTTTAAACTGGCGGCCAAATGGGAAGGAAAAGGGAGGCTAGGGTTTTGTTCTTTTTAGAAAAACTCTGTAATGAATAATATGTTTTCCCTTTTTCTATTTTAGCAAAATTAAAAGTGGGCTTGGCCCTTTTCTTTGTATTGTCCGTGGGTAAGTGGGGCCCACAAGGGGAATGTTTTCCGTGTTCTAAAATGTTACGTGTTCTCGTGTTCGTATTTACGTGACTTTATTCTTAATTGTTCGTGTTATAATATATACTTGTACATAATCGTAATACTAATTACGTAAATACATAATAATGGGTTCGTGATTATTTACGTTCATGTTTTCATGTTCGTGATTATAATTATTGTTGATAATAATTATCGTGTATTAATATGCTTAAATACTTATCGTGTAATAACACGTACGTAATACTTGTAATTAACATTGTGAACGTATTCATGTTATAAACGTAAAGTTTTAATCTTGTTCGTACGATTATTAGTGTACTGTTCATGGTAAAAGCACGCGAGTTTTACTCTATATAAGGGCCAGTCCATCTTGAAGTAAGCTTTGGTTGTTTGAATATGTACTTCGAGATAAAGAGGAGTACGTTATTTCCATTCTTGAATTCTTTTCTTAATCTTAACTTGCGATCATGCCAGTCTTTGGTTCGTGCTTTGTATAAACGAGAACTTTCATAAGCCTGATGTCGAAATTCATCTAACTCATGAAGTTGGAAAATTCTCTTTTCGCTAGCTGTGATAAGATCTGGGTTGCAGTTTCTAAGAGCCCAATATGCACGGTGTTCAATTTCGATTGGTAAATGGCATATCTTTTCATACAAAAGCTTATATGGAGTGGTTCCAATAGGTATTTTGAATGCGGTACGAAAGGCCCATAGAGCATCTTCTAATTTTTTAGACCAACAAGTTGGGTTGTTTTTTACAGTTTTTCGAGAATTCGTTTAAGAGCTCTATTAGTGTTTTTAACTTGCCACTCGTTTGAGGGTGGTAATATATGGAAAAATGGTGGTTAACCCAATATCTTTTCATGATTTTATCCATGAGCGTGTTACAGTAATGAGTTCCTCTACACTTATTAGAGCTTTTGGAATTCCAAACCGACAAAATAATTTCTTTATGAATTATGTAACAACTCTGGCATCATTGGTTGCAAGGCTTGAGCTTTGGCCCATTTTGACACATAGTCAACCGCTACTAAAATGTATTCACATTTGTATGATTTGGGAAATGGTCCCATAAATTTGATACTCCACACGTCAAATATTTCGTAGACTTGGATGTTGTTGAGAGGCATTTCATCTCTCTTGGAAATATTTCCAGTCTTTTGACATGCTTCGCAAAGGCGAACTAAGGTATGAGATTCATTTGCGTTTGTCTTCACGGCATAATGTCCTCCGGTCGGTCCATAGTGACATTCATCGAGAACTTTCTGAGTTTCGGATCCGGAAATACAACGTCATATCATTCCATCGGGACATACTTTGAAGAGATGAGGTTCATCACAAAAGTATTTCTTAAGTTCAGAGAAAAATTTCTTCTCTTCTTGGTATGTCATTCCCTTTCGTAAGATACCTACAGTCAAATAGTTTGCAAAGTCTGGGAACCATGGTGTTTCATTAGTACTTACTTGCATGATATGCTCATCGGGAAAATCGTCGATTTTATCATCGCTTGAATAATCATTCACAAGGCGAGATAAATGATCGGAAAGAACATTCTCTGCTCCTTTTTTTATCTTTTATTCCTAAATCAAGTTCTTGTAAAAGCAATATCCAACGTATGAGACATTGTTTGGCATCTTTCTTTCTCAACAATTATTTAAGAGATGAGTGATCGGTATACACAATTGTTTTGGACAAAACGAGGTATGCTCGGAATTTGTCAAACGCCTAAACTATAGCCATAAGTTCTTTTTCGGTGATGGTGTAATTTTGCTGAGCTGCGTTTAGGGTTCTACTCGCAAAGTAGATGGGGTGAAATTGTTGTCCATCTTTTTTTCCAAGGACGGCTGCAAGGGCATAGTCACTTGCATCACACATAAGCACAAATAGAAGGTTCCAATTAGGGCTTGCGATCATCGGTGTGCATGTAAGCTTCGCTTTGAGAGTTTTAAATGCTAAAAGACATTCGTCATTAAAATCGAATATACTTTCTATTTTTAGAAGTTTAATCATGTAACACCCCCAAACTTATACAATTCAATACAGCGGAAGACTCGTTGGTGTTACGGGATAGCACATTACTCACATCATAGACAATGCTTAAAAATCACGTCGTTTTATAATAAAGCATTTCCATTCATAAATATCAAATTTACATAGGTCCCAAGTCATAGTCATTTCATACAATTTTACAAAAGATTTGAATGGAAACTGTTATTTAAGTGCGGGCCATGAATTCTTGTTGTCTTCCCGAGATTTACCTTCAAGTACCTGAGACAAAACATGTTAAAAGAAAAGGTCAGCGAAAACGCCGAGTGAATTCATAGAGTTTAATGAAATCCATCAATATAACATCGGTATAAAATTATTACCGAAAATCATTTTGTACAAATCTTTGTAATAGGCCATAAAATAGCCAAAATCATTTTATACAAATCCTTATCAAAAATCATAATATAGCCTTTCGCCTTCAAAATCATTATACGAACCATTGTCGTTAAAAATATCATACAATACGTTTTATAACGTTGTATAAAGTTAAATAAAAACCGTTATATGATTATGGTTATGAAAACCAAAACACGAACATAATATCAATAGTAAGACCCCGTATTGCTAGTCAGGCAATATATCGTAATTTAATGCTTAAAGCAGTATTTCGTTAATTGGATTATTATAAGCCGCATGACATTGTTACCTTACTATAACCAACAACGGGTAGCTAACCCGATACTCAATTTACCCATCTAAATTAGTGTGTCGTCACAATAATCACGCTTGTGTAAATCTTCTCATACATAAATTCGCTTACCAATCAATGTGGCACGACGGGGATCAACCGTCAAGGCGCGAACTGGGGTGATCGTCCACAAATAGTACTATTATATGCATAAGCGTCTACCAAATCCCGGTAGTTCACAATTCATGCTAATGGGACTTTTAGTAACATAACCTAACTTTAATAATCCATTTTATTTCATCTATCGGGTCATTTAATCATTCATCGGGTCATACAATCATTCGTGTCCAAATCAATAAACAAACAATCGGGACAAATGGTGTCCTATTTTAGTAAAACTAACATGTTATCTCCCTCGCGGGTTTATAAAACATTTATAAAAACATTTAAAAGAGTGCGGGGCTATGAACTCACGTTGATGTGGGAAGGCGGGTTATCGGCAATTCGGATGTACGGTGCGTGCTTCAATCACGGAAACCTAGACAAATAATACTCGTCTTAGACTTTTGTCCAATGACTTTATCAAAATAATAATTATGTATACATATGATGATTATATATATATGATGATAAAGTGGGTTTACAAATTCCCTTTTACTCATTTTAGTGTTTATGTATTGGTAACTTCTTACTAGTTTACTAGTTTTACCTATTTACGTGTTTTAGGTCCAATAAGCCTATTATAAGTTTATTAACTTGTATTAATCCATTTTATACTTTTATTATCAGTATTTATACTTTACATGTTGGGCCCAAATGGGTTAAGCCCAATAAATAAGTTTATAAGTGTTTTAGCCCATTTTGTTGTATTATTAGTCCAATAACGTTAACTTAGCCCGTTAATGTCCGTATGTTATATAGTTCGGGTTTTATCGTTTTTTACTTGTTATATATGTTTATATATCAGTATATGAGTTTATAAAAGTTTACATTAGACGGGCCCGACCGTCTAAGTTTTATTTAACAAAAACGTTAATTTTACGGTAATAGCCGAAAAAGTCGTAAAAAATCATGTTTATAGTTTTATAACTTATAAAACTTATCAAACTACCATTTTTATAAAATGTCCATTTATTTATCCTTATACATATTTATATAAATGTATTATATAAGTTAGTGGGTTTTAATTCACATTTTATACTATTTTTATTTGAGTGCTTATATAATACTATTATACTTTAATTTTCCCAAAATCTGATTTTTACTTTCATGTTCACCAAAACAGCCATATCTAGAGTTCTATATGGAGATAGAAGCACAAATTTTTATGGCATAAACTACATGATATTTTCACCATTTAACTCTTCTATGGATACTGTTGAATCAGCCTCTAAGTATTTTATAAAATTCGTCCAAAACAGTGTACTCAGATTTGCACTCTAAACTTGTTTTGATCATATCTCACTCATTTTTATGATTCCATTGCATGGCCAACTCTCACATGTGTACAAGACCTAATACTTACTGTATATTGATTCCACTTTGCCATTTTATCAGTATAACATGTGGTTAGTTACTGTTTTTATACAGCCTACCATTTAAGCAAGATTTAACCATTTTTACATGTAGTTTGTCCATCTTTTTACCTATGTTTATCAAATCTATCAACACCAAATCCCCACATAATATTTTTATCATCATATATTCATCATATACATATACAATAGGAAAGAAAATACATGATTACATAATCAAAATAACAAGAAGGATAGGAAAAATGATCCTTATACCACTATAGTGATGAAAAGAGGAGGTTGATGAACAAGGCTTGGATTTTGATGGCAAAACTTGTGATTTACCAATATCAACTTCAAAATCACCTATATTCATGAACATCTTGTGGAAAATCAGCCCCAGGACACCAAAAAAAACTTCTCCTTGGATGTTAAAATGACCACCAATCAATAGAGCTTCAAGAGTCCTTCATCATGTGTATGAATAACACATGATTTCATGGTTAAAATTGATCAAATGAGGGTGTTTTGTGTGAGAGTAGGACGAATTTAGAGAGAGGAAGAGAGAGTTTTAGGGTGGTCTGCATGTAAGGATTGTGGGAAATGGTTTAGATGAGTGTGGTTTGTGGTTTTGTAGCTTGTTTAGCTAAGTAAAGTTAACAAGTGTAACTTGTTAGCTTACAAGTTTGACACCTCAAAGGTGTGTTTAATAAGCTTGCCATCCCATGTAGTGGGGGTGGGGCAAGTTTATCTTGTCTCACCCCCATTTAATTACGGGTACTCCTCGATTCTAGTTTCCTCGATTTGCATGGCTTCGGGTCGTTTTACGAAAAAAGTTTTTATAAATTATGAATCAACGGCACAAAACGAATCTAATAAAAATTGTCTCATTAAAAACGGAGTTCGAAAACGTAAATAAGTAATCCTAAGGTTTCCGGTTTAGTCGTAAAGGACGTTAAATTATTCACGTAAGTCCTAATCTCTTCTCGTAAATTTGTGAGTTTATGAACCTACACAAATTTAAAATCTCAAAATAATATTCACGGATAAATTTATTTTCTGAAATGTCGGACTGTCACCAAAAACGGTGTATGTAAACGTAAGCACGTAACGTAGAATCCTCCGGTTTAGACGTAGTCGATGCTACTTCAAGACGTAAATCCAAATTTCTTCCCAAAAATAAGTGAGTTCATAATGTAACATTAAAAATAATGTTTTTAAATAATACTTGAGAATAAAATATCAATCATAAATTGAAGGATTGTCACAACATTTACCCCTAAACAGGATCTTTGTCCTCAAAGATCATCTTATCCTACTACTCGCTTCTTATAGGGTTAAAGCCATGTGGGTATTTCCTCCACATTCGGTCTTTTCTCACAAGTGTAATCCATTACAATACGCGAGTTTCATTAGACATAACTACGGGAATAAGATCAGGCTTAATGTTGACTTACTTTCTCTATCCATGATGTTCACGGGTTTTTGATGAATGCAACTTTTCGCCGATCTAAACTTCATTAAGGAATAGTCAGATTTTCACTTGATAGGCATTTTATCAAGTTCGATATACGAAACATAATTCACGCAACTCTTGAAGTCCTAGGGTAGATCCAGCTTATATGCCTTTCAAACCAATCTTTTTACATCATTTCAATGGTCCCATACTGTGACAATCCGTCAATTTACGATTGATATTTTATTCTCAAATATTATTTGAAAATATTATTTTAATGATACAATATGAACTCACTTATTTTTGGGAAGAAATTTGGATTTACGTCTTGGAGTAGCATCGACTACGTCTAAACCGGAGGATTCAACGTTACGTGCTTACGTTTACATACACCGTCCTTGGTGACAGTCCGACATTTCAGAAAATAAATTTATCTGAGAATATTATTTTGGAGTTTTAAATTTGTGTTAGTTCATAAACTCACAAATTTACGAGAAGAGATTAGGACTTACGATTTTATTTTAACGTCCTTTACGACTAAACTGGAAACCCTAGGATTACGTATTTACGTTTTCGAACTCCGTTTTTGATGAAACAATTTTTATTGGATTCGTTTTGTGACGTCGATTCATAATTTATAAAAACATTTTTCGTAAAACGACCCGAGGGCACGCAAATCGAGGAAACTAGAATCGAGGAGTACCCGTAACTAAATGGGATGAGACAAGTGGGACACTTGTCCCACCCCACTCACAAAACCGACCACATTATCTAGTTACACCATGAGGTGTCAAGTGCAAGCTAACAAGCTTCACACTTGTCCTAAATTGCTTACAAGTTAAGCTTACTCTCCACAAAACCATCAAACTTAAACCACTTCACTCATTTGCAACATGCAAACAAGCTACAAACACTCTCCTCTCTCTCTCTAACTTCATTAATGCCGTCCATATCCACCCTAAAAACACCACTTTTGATCAAAGTTTGCCACAAAATCCTATGTTATTCATACATATGTTGAAGCTCTCTTGAAACCCTCTTGAATGGTGGTGGTTATAACATCCATGGAGGAGTTTCCTTGGTGTCATGAGGCTGATTTTCCACAAGGAGTTCATGGAGCATGGTGGTCTTGAAGATGGTCATGGTCATCACAAGTTTCTCCATCAAAAACCATGTCCAAATCATAACCTACATCAACTTGGTGGTATAAAGATTGTCCTCCTCAACTTCTTGTTATTTTGATTATGTAAACATGTATTTTATTTCCTATTGTATATATTTATGATGATTATATGATGATAAAAATGTTATGTGGGGATTTGTTGTTGATAATCATGGATAAAAGGGTGAAAAACCATATGAAACAAGGTTAAAATCTTGATTAATTTACATGGCTGTATAAAACAGTAAGTAAACAGGTCATGGACTGATAATATGATGAAATAGAATCCATTTACAGTAAGCTAAATGTATTGTACACATGTGAGAGTTGGCCATGCAATGGAATCAAAATAATGAGTGAGATATGGTCAAAACAAGTTTAGGGTATAAATCTGAAGTTACTGTTTTGGACGATTTTTAGAAAATACTTAAAGGATGATTCAACAGTAGCTATAGAAGAGTTAAATGTAGCAAATATCATGTAGTTTATGTGATAAAAATTTGAGCTTCTATCTCCATATAGAACTCAAGATATGGCAGTTTTGGTGAAGATGAAGTTAAAAATCAGATTTTTGGAAATTAAAGAATAATACTATTATATAAGCACTCACATTTTAATATATAAAATGTAAAATAAAAACCCACTAACTTATAAAACTTATTTATATAAATATATATATATGGTTAATCAAATGGATAAATTATATAAATAGTGGTGAAATAATGTTTATAAGTAATAAAAACTATAAACTTGATTTTTACGACTTTTTCGGCTATCGCCGTAAAATTAACGTTTTTCGCCAAATAAAACTTAGACGACCAAACCCGTCTAATGTAAAGTTTATAAAAGTCATATACTGATGTTTAAGTAACTAATACAAGTGAAAACCGATAAAACCCGAACAATAAGAAATACGGACGTTAACGGACTAAATTAACGTTATTGGACTAATAATACAACAAAAATGGACTAGAACACTTATAAACTTATTATTGGACTTAACCCATTTGGGCCCAACTTGAAATTGTATGTACTGATAATATGAGTACAAAAAGGATTAATACAAGTTAATAACTTATAATAGGCTTATTAGACCTAAAACACGTAAATAGGTCAAACGAGAAAACTAGTATAAAAGTTATCAACACATAACTCTAAAATGAGTAAATGAGGATATGTAAACCCACTTGATCATCATATATATATAATCATCATATGTATACATAATTGATATTTTTATAAAGTCATTGGACATGAGTCTAAGACCGAGTATTATTTGTCTAGGTTTCCGTGATTGAAGCACGTACCGTACATCCAAATCGCCGATAATCGTCTTCCCACATCAACGTGAGTTCATAGCCTCGCACTCTTTTAAATGTTTTATAAATATTTTATAAACCCGCGAGGGAGATAACATGTTAGTTTTTATAAAAGTTTGGACTCTATTTGTCCCGATTGTTTGTTTATTGATTTTGGACCCGAATGATTGAATGACCCGATTGTATGACCCGATAAATGATTAATGGACCCGATAGATGAAATTAAATGGATTATTAAAGTTAGGTTATGTCACTAAAAGTCCCATTAGCATGAATTGTGAACTACCGGGAGTTGGTAGACGCTTATGCATTTAATAGTACTATTTGGGGACGATCACCCCAGTTCGCGCCTTGACGGTTGATCCCCGTCGTGCCACATTGATTGGTAAGCGAATTTATGTATGAGAAGATTTCCAATAGCGTGACCTTTGTGACGACACGCTACTTTAGATGGGCAAAATTGGTATCGGGTTAGCTACCCGTTTTGTTTTAGTAAGGTAACAATGTCATGCGGCTTGTAATAATCCAAATCACTGAAACACTAATAGACGCTCTGAATTACGATGTATTGCCTGACTAGCAATACAGGGTCATACTATTGATATTATGTTTGTATTTCGGTTTTCATAACCATATTCATATAACGGTTTTTATTTGATTTTATACAACGTCTTAAGACGTATTGTATGATGTTTTTACGACATTGGTTCGTATAATGATTTTTACGGCAAATGCCTATATTATGATTTTCGATAAAGATTTATATAAAATGACTTTGGCTATTTCATGGCCTATTATAAACTGATTTTGGCTATTTTACGGCCTATTACAACGATTTGTACGAATTGATTTTTGGTACTAATTTTATACCAAAATTATGTTGATGGAATTTATTAAACTCTATGAATTCACTCGGCGTTATCGCTGACCTTTTCTCTTAACATGTTTTATCTCAGGTACTTGAAGGTAATTCTCGGGAAGATAACAAGAATTCATGGCCCGCACCTAAACAATAGTTTCCATTCAAAATGCTTTGTAAAACTTTGTATGAAATATAATGACTTGGGACCGATGTAACTTTGTTAATTATGAATGGAAATGATTTATTATTAAACGACGCGATTTTTATGCGTTGTCTATGATGTGAGTAATGTGCTATCCCGTAACACCAACTAGTCTTCCGCTGAACTGAGTTGTATATATTTGGGGGTGTTACAGTTTGGTACCAGAGCTCTCGTTATAGAGAACGAAAGATTTTTAAAAACTAAGGTTTTGATTAAAACATTTCAAAATCTTTTAACTAAAAACATTTTTCTAAAAATATCTAAAAATCTTTTGACTATAACGGTGCCGAAGAATTCCCGAGTTACCGACAAGGCCAAGACTGAGAAGTGTTATTTTAATATATATATAACTTGGATTATATATATATATATATGATGTAATTTTATTACATGATTGTTTGATGATTACTTTGATTTTTATGCGAGGTATTTATACGACGTAGATTGTCACAATGTACCCTAAAATCCCCTAGTAAATTAATCGAAGCTATTCTCGTAGGAATTCTAGCTATCCTAGATCTAAATCAAGTTGCGGATATTTATGATCCCAACAAATGGTTGATATTCGTAGATATGTAGATATTAGTTGATTATGATATTAAAAAAGAATTGGCGAGATTAAATCTGATATCGATGTCATGACGATCTTTCCTTATAGAGTGGAGTTTGACAAAACGTTATCACCTGGAAAGATGTCATCTGATTCGTTGTCATCCAATTCTTAAATTGAAATCAAAGGGTGAATGTTGCACTTGAGGCTGTTATTGGAACCATTACCCAAAAGCCTCATGCCACTAATACCTTTCCGAGAAGTCTAGTTGAATGATCAAGTCATTTTATATTAATGACTCATTTGATAATTGTTGTTGTAAGAGCTAATAGGAATGGAAATTAAGTGTTGATTCATATTGAGATTGTATTGCCTTTACAAGGCCAAAAAATAAGGTTGTAAGTATTGGATAATGAGGTAGGATATCGAATTGAGTATAAAATTGATTGAAACTTGAATTAAGTAAAATTTAACCCGTATGAAATATGAGATTGATAAGAGGAAGTCGTTAAGTTCTCTGATTGAATTATAAGGTTTTAATTGATTGTTGATTCGCATTAAGTGTTGTTCCTAGGCCATTGTCCACTGACGAGGATGCCCAGTGTCCAAGAAATAAATTGAAGAAATCTTCTTCTGAATTGAGACCGATGGATCTTCTGGGACATGTGGAACACCTAATGACTCTTGTAGATTGGTATTCATTGTGGTATCTTTTAAATATAATCCCTAACTTAACTGAGATATCAGTTGGTAGGATGAGTTCTGAGAATTGTATGACATAGTGACACGTAATGTGTTATGGTACAATTTTGACTTGTTTGTGATTAATGAAAAGACTACCTTTGATTGCTAAATTCTACATGTATCGATGTTATCTATCCTTTATTGCTTCATGCTAATGTTCGCATTAGTGATGCAACCATTGAACAAGTACTCATCTCGAATTGAGTTACGTTGTGGATTAATCTCTTTGTATTCCTGAGTGCCATCAAGGTCATGAACCTCATGATTATTTGGCTAAAGCTCATTTCCTATCATATTATAGTTAGTTCTTGGTGAACAACTTTCCTTCACTCCTTTGCAAATCACTCATTGTTTTTATAAGATAAAACAGTATCCTTTGAGAAAATTTAATTTTCATCACAATAAGGATTATTTAAAGTGAGATTTATAAGTGATTGATATCAAAATAAAGTTGTTTATGAGACGCTTTGGAAACTTAATTATTTCCATAACAAAGAAAATCTTTGTAAATTTATTTTTGATTCTTATTTAAGAATTAAGCATGAAAATGTCTTTATTATAAACATGATGATAAAATTTTGACGAACTGAGTATTGCATCGTTAATCTTGAAATTGTATATAGTTGCGCGCCTACATACAATTTGGAATGGACTATGCAAGACTGATTAGTAGTCACCATAAAACTAATAAATAAACACTACATTTTCTTTGAAGATTCTGAAAGATTAAATTTTAAGAGATCTGCAAGAAGTGAAATATAGGGACATAGTGTTAGGGACACCTACATATGTACCTGTAGCATCTATTATTCTGAGTTGAATTTACTCATCTGTGAAATTTGTCTTATTTGACAATTGACAATTCTTTCTTGTCCAATTCTCCCGTAGTGAGATTCTTAGGAAAAATATCTGATTACCGAGTGTTGATACCCGACTGGATGTATTGACGTTCTTATCATTTCTTATGATTTGATTTCATTTGAATGACCTGGGTAACGATCCGAGGAGCTTTCGAATGCGTACTCAAATTATGAAAACATGGGATATATTCATATTCATTAAATGTTTTCGTCTGTACCTGATTTGAAATTCTCTCGTGTAGATTATGCGTTGACCTTACTCTTTTAATGGTAGTTGTGTCTCCATATATCCTTGAATTTGTGAAGGATTATGAGTTATTATTAGTCTTTTGAGAAGTTCACATCTTATCAACGGCAATAAAACTGAAAAGTTGATAGTGCCAGTGGAATGGATTGATTAATTATGACATGACGAAATTGTCTTAATGGATGGGAACTCAAATAGAATTCCCCTAACTGATAAGATGTTGATTATCAAAAGTAATCTAAATAATTCTTGATGGATGATTTTATCCTGTATTAAGACTTGAGATTATATTGTGAATGGTTGTGAACTAGTTATAGATATTATAATCTAGAAAGAACTTAATGTGAATTTATTAAGAAGATGCTTATGTTATCTGAAACTTTAGGAGGTATTTGTTGATGAATTACCTAGACTTTTGCCATTAAGGCAAGATTGAAATTGGTATTGATTATATTTCCGGTGCTGCACTCGTGGTTTGTGCACTGTACGTCAGCACCATCTAAATTAAAGGAATTACCGTACAACTGAGAAAGTTGTCGGAGAAAGATTTTATTATACCAAGCCTGTCATCCTGAAGAGCTATGGTGTTATCTTTCCTTATATTTATAGATTACTGTGACTGAGTAAATTGACAATCGAAAACGATATCCATAACTCGAAATGGAAGAATTGTTCGATCATTTACAAGGTTCTAGCAAATTTGATCCATAGCATGGTTATCATCAACTTCGCATCTGCGAAAGAGATTATCTATTCCAATCACTACATCCGGTGCTTGTAATGACTATTATGAGTTCCACGTGATGTCGTTTGGATTGACCAATGCACATGTAGTATTCACAAATTTGGTGAATCACGTGTGTAGGCTGTAATTTGATAAATATCATGCTCGTGATCATTAAGGACTATATGTTTGTTTATCAGAATAAGAATGAGTTAATAATTAATTATAGATTGCCCTGAATTGGCCGAACGATAGAAACCTGAACCTTGAATAATTAACACATGATTAAAGACTTGAACCTTTACATGATTTGACTATGTGATTAAAAGGATAATGGAATATAAATTGACTCTTCAAAAATTAAGAGCCCTTTTAAGACTTTGGATTTTACCAAAAAGAAATGGAAATATGTTTTGACAAATGTTTTAACAAAGGATTTTTAGGGATTATTCTCTTATACACAAACCATTTAACTAAACTTCTGTTTAGGGGTAAAATGTTTGTGTATACTTCTAGACAACTTAAGAGGAATTGAGGAAACTATATAAAACATGACTTGAAAATTGAAACAATAATTTACGCTTTTCAAACTAAAGAAATTTTGACCAAAGTATAAACAAAGATTTTTCAAACATTTACGAATCTTATTAATTATTTTCGATAAATCAACGAAAATCTTGTTAACTAAACTCAAATTTATTTTTAACATTTTATATAATTGGTCAAACTAAGAAATTTAAAACTTTTACGTTACGCTTCATAAGAATTAACTAATAATTATTTAATTAATTATAATAATTATCGACGCTTTAGACGACGGATTGAGTAAAACGGATAAAAAAAATGATAAGAAACTAAAACATAGAAGATGTGAAGAATAAGTTTTGAATAAATATGAACATGATAATTATATCATCATGAGAAGAGAATATAGATACCGACGCACTATGTAGAAAAGATAAAGAACCAATTAGGATATATTTCTTAATAATGAAGGTGCAAAATAAATTGCCGAATGATATAAAAATAAACAATGTTTATAAAAAGGATAATAAAGATAATAAAAGTGGTTCACTGCTAATATAAACCATTAGAATTAAGAAGCCGATAGCGTTAATTGTATAAAAGACCACATGTGATTGTCTAAATATGGAGGATTGTGAGATGTAGTTATATTGGAATTTGTAAGTATAAGTATTATATGTATGTCATTTTTGACTAAAAGTATCTTTGTCTGAAGAAGTTGTACTAATGGCAAATTATGAAGGTAGACATCGCCTCATTCATTAGTAAACGTCTAGCTATTGCAAAGGTCATCATCTAAATTTGATTTGATTTGGGTCATCGTCGACAGACTGACCAAATCTGCTAATATCATTCTTGTTAATGATAAATGCAAAAGAGTTATGTAAACATAGCATGCCTGTATCGATCATCTATATATCAAGATCCTCGCTTCGCATCGAATTTCTAGAGATTTGCTCAGAAATCATTGAGAACGAACCTTGATGAGAGTACTATGTACCACCCCAATCGAAGGGACGAGGTAAAGTAACGATACAAAATACTATAAGCATTGTTCTATGTTTGAATGATTGACCTTTGGTTATAGACCGTATAATCGTTTTCCTTTGGAAAGATTATCATTAATAATTATCGTATTAGGATCGAGATCGAATCTTGTTAGGATCTGAATCTTAGAGCATCTGTAAGCAGGAGTTGAGATGAAGACACCCGACATACACCCATTGTGAGTTGGACATGTCTCTAGGTTTAAGGTTTCCTATGATGGCGAACCTATCCTTGCAAAATACCCGACCCGCGAGATCTGAAATGATTGTTGAAATTAGGATGTGATTATTAACTGCCGATAGTGGGCAGGAGGTTATGTGAATATAACATATAGATCTTGAAGTGCCAAATGGGTAGCGAAGTTATGCCACAATTTTTAAACTTGGAAAAATGAATTCATGATCTGACAAATCATGGGATATAAGTCCCCGTTGTTTGGGACCATTGAGATGATGTAAAAGTTGGGATTGAAAGGCATATAAGCTGGATCTACCCTAGGACTTCAAAGACTGCGTGAATTATGTTTCGTAAATCAAACTTGATGGAATATCTATCAAGTGAAAATCTGATTATTCTTAGTAGAGCTTAGATCGGCGAAAAGTTGCATTCATTAAAAACCCGTGAACATCATGGATAGAGAAAGTAAGTCAACATTAAGCCTGATCTTATTCCCGTAGTTATGTTTGATGAAACTCGCGTATTATAATGGATTGCACTTGTGAGAAAAGACCGAATGTGGAGGAAATACCCACATGGCTTTAACTCTATAAGAAGCGAGTAGTAAGGTAAGATGATCTTTGAGGACAAAGATCCTGTTTAGGGGTAAATGCTGTGACAATCCGTCAATTTACGATTGATATTTTATTCTCAAATATTATTTGAAAATATTATTTTAATGATACAATATGAACTCACTTATTTTTGGGAAGAAATTTGGATTTACGTCTTGGAGTAGCATCGACTACGTCTAAACCGGAGGATTCAACGTTACGTGCTTACGTTTACATACACCGTCCTTGGTGACAGTCCGACATTTCAGAAAATAAATTTATCTGAGAATATTATTTTGGAGTTTTAAATTTGTGTTAGTTCATAAACTCACAAATTTACGAGAAGAGATTAGGACTTACGATTTTATTTTAACGTCCTTTACGACTAAACTGGAAACCCTAGGATTACGTATTTACGTTTTCGAACTCCGTTTTTGATGAAACAATTTTTATTGGATTCGTTTTGTGACGTCGATTCATAATTTATAAAAACGTTTTTCGTAAAACGACCCGAGGGCACGCAAATCGAGGAAACTAGAATCGAGGAGTACCCGTAACTAAATGGGATGAGACAAGTGGGACACTTGTCCCACCCCACTCACAAAACCGACCACATTATCTAGTTACACCATGAGGTGTCAAGTGCAAGCTAACAAGCTTCACACTTGTCCTAAATTGCTTACAAGTTAAGCTTACTCTCCACAAAACTATCAAACTTAAACCACTTCACTCATTTGCAACATGCAAACAAGCTACAAACACTCTCCTCTCTCTCTCTAACTTCATTAATGCCGTCCATATCCACCCTAAAAACACCACTTTTGATCAAAGTTTGCCACAAAATCCTATGTTATTCATACATATGTTGAAGCTCTCTTGAAACCCTCTTGAATGGTGGTGGTTATAACATCCATGGAGGAGTTTCCTTGGTGTCATGAGGCTGATTTTCCACAAGGAGTTCATGGAGCATGGTGGTCTTGAAGATGGTCATGGTCATCACAAGTTTCTCCATCAAAAACCATGTCAAATCATAACCTACATCAACTTGGTGGTATAAAGATTGTCCTCCTCAACTTCTTGTTATTTTGATTATATAAACATGTATTTTATTTCCTATTGTATATATTTATGATGATTATATGATGATAAAAATGTTATGTGGGGATTTGTTGTTGATAATCATGGATAAAAGGGTGAAAAACCATATGAAACAAGGTTAAAATCTTGATTAATTTACATGGCTGTATAAAACAGTAAGTAAACAGGTCATGGACTGATAATATGATGAAATAGAATCCATTTGCAGTAAGCTAAATGTCTTGTACACATGTGAGAGTTGGCCATGCAATGGAATCAAAATAATGAGTGAGATATGATCAAAACAAGTTTAGGGTATAAATCTGAAGTTACTGTTTTGGACGATTTTTAGAAAATACTTAAAGGATGATTCAACAGTAGCTATAGAAGAGTTAAATGTAGCAAATATCATGTATTTTATGTGATAAAAATTTGAGCTTCTATCTCCATATAGAACTCAAGATATGGCAGTTTTGGTGAAGATGAAGTTAAAAATCAGATTTTTGGAAATTAAAGAATAATACTATTATATAAGCACTCACATTTTAATATATAAAATGTAAAATAAAAACCCACTAACTTATAAAACTTATTTATATAAATATATATATAAGGTTAATCAAATGGATAAATTATATAAATAGTGGTGAAATAATGTTTATAAGTAATAAAAACTATAAACTTGATTTTTACGACTTTTTCGGCTATCGCCGTAAAATTAACGTTTTTCGCCAAATAAAACTTAGACGACCAAACCCGTCTAATGTAAAGTTTATAAAAGTCATATACTGATGTTTAAGTAACTAATACAAGTGAAAACCGATAAAACCCGAACAATAAGAAATACGGACGTTAACGGACTAAATTAACGTTATTGGACTAATAATACAACAAAAATGAACTAGAACACTTATAAACTTATTATTGGACTTAACCCATTTGGGCCCAACTTGAAATTGTATGTACTGATAATATGAGTACAAAAAGGATTAATACAAGTTAATAACTTATAATAGGCTTATTAGACCTAAAACACGTAAATAGGTCAAACGAGAAAACTAGTATAAAAGTTATCAACACATAACTCTAAAATGAGTAAATGAGGATATGTAAACCCACTTGATCATCATATATATATAATCATCATATGTATACATAATTGATATTTTTATAAAGTCATTGGACATGAGTCTAAGACCGAGTATTATTTGTCTAGGTTTCCGTGATTGAAGCACGTACCGTACATCCAAATCGCCGATAATCGTCTTCCCACATCAACGTGAGTTCATAGCCTCGCACTCTTTTAAATGTTTTATAAATATTTTATAAACCCGCGAGGGAGATAACATGTTAGTTTTTATAAAAGTTTGGACACTATTTGTCCCGATTGTTTGTTTATTGATTTTGGACCCGAATGATTGAATGACCCGATTGTATGACCCAATAAATGATTAATGGACCCGATAGATGAAATTAAATGGATTATTAAAGTTAGGTTATGTCACTAAAAGTCCCATTAGCATGAATTGTGAACTACCGGGAGTTGGTAGACGCTTATGCATTTAATAGTACTATTTGGGGACGATCACCCCAGTTCGCGCCTTGACGGTTGATCCCCGTCGTGCCACATTGATTGGTAAGCGAATTTATGTATGAGAAGATTTCCAATAGCGTGACCTTTGTGACGACACGCTACTTTAGATGGGCAAAATTGGTATCGGGTTAGCTACCCGTTTTGTTTTAGTAAGGTAACAATGTCATGCGGCTTGTAATAATCCAAATCACTGAAACACTAATAGACGCTCTGAATTACGATGTATTGCCTGACTAGCAATACAGGGTCATACTATTGATATTATGTTTGTATTTCGGTTTTCATAACCATATTCATATAACGGTTTTTATTTGATTTTATACAACGTCTTAAGACGTATTGTATGATGTTTTTACGACATTGGTTCGTATAATGATTTTTACGGCAAATGCCTATATTATGATTTTAGATAAGGATTTATATAAAATGACTTTGGCTATTTCATGGCCTATTATAAACTGATTTTGGCTATTTTACGGCCTATTACAACGATTTGTACGAATTGATTTTTGGTACTAATTTTATACCAAAATTATGTTGATGGAATTTATTAAACTCTATGAATTCACTCGGCGTTATCGCTGACCTTTTCTCTTAACATGTTTTATCTCAGGTACTTGAAGGTAATTCTCGGGAAGATAACAAGAATTCATGGCCCGCACCTAAACAATAGTTTCCATTCAAAATGCTTTGTAAAACTTTGTATGAAATATAATGACTTGGGACTGATGTAACTTTGTTAATTATGAATGGAAATGATTTATTATTAAACGACGCGATTTTTATGCGTTGTCTATGATGTGAGTAATGTGCTATCCCGTAACACCAACTAGTCTTCCGCTGAACTGAGTTGTATATATTTGGGGGTGTTACACATACAACGGGGACTTATATCCCATGATCTTTCAGATCATCAATTCATTTTTCCATGGTTAATATTTTTGGCATAACTTTGCTACCCATCTGGCACTTCAAGATCTACATTTCATATTCACATAACCTCCTGCCCACTACCGGTAGTCAATAATCAGATCCTAATTTCAACAATCATTTCAGGTCTCGCGGGTCGAGTATTTTGTAAGGTTAGGTTCGCCATCATAGGAAACCTTAAACCTAAAAGACATATCCAACTCATAATGGGTGTATGTCGGATGTCTTCATCCTAACTCCTGCTTACAGATGCTCTAACGTATATCCTCACGAGATTCGATCTAGATCCTAATACGATAATTATCAATGATAATCTCTACAAAGGAAAGCGATTATACGGTTTATTACCAAAGGTCAATCATTCAAACATAAAACAACACTTATATTATTTTGTATCGTTACTTTACCTCGTCCCTTGGATTGGGGTGGTATACAGTACTCTCATCAGGATTCGTTCTCAATGACTTCTGAGCAAATTTCTAGAAAATCAAGGCGAAGCGAGGATCTTGATAGAGATGATCGATACAGGCACACCATGTTTACATAACTCCTTTAAATACAAAAGAGTCAATTTCTTCATCAAGAATCTATCATTAACATGAATGATATTAGCATATTTGGTCAGTCTGTCGACGATGACCCAAATCAAATCAAATTCAAATGATGACCTTTGCAATAGTTAAACGTTTACTAATGTATGAGGTCACTTCTGCCTTCATAATTTGCCATCAGTACAACTTCTTCTGATAATGATACATTTAATGAGAAATGACAGGAATAGAATACTTATACTTATGAGATTTCAACATGGCTATATCTCATAATCCCCCATATTTAGACAATCACAAGTGGCCTTTTATACATTTAACGCCATCGGCTCCTCAATTTTAATGGTTCACATTAGCCGTGAAACCTTTCACTATTTATATTATCCTTCTTACAAACATCAGCTATTTTTAAATTGTTCGGCAATTTTATTTTGTACCATCATTATTAAGAAACGTGTCCTAATTGGTTCTTTATCTTTTATACATAATGTTTCAGTAATTACGTTCACTTTCCTTCATATTTTCTAAGTTTCAGTTTCGTTTCAGCTATCATTTTTATCAATTTTGCTTAATCTGACGTTTAAAGCGTCGATACTTATTACAATTAATTAAATAGTAATTATTAATTCTTTATGAAACGTAAACGTAAAAATTTTAAATTTCTTAGTTCGACCAATTATATAATAATGTTCAAAATAAATTTGAATTTAATTAACAAGATTTTTGTTGATTTATCGAAAATAATTAATAAGATTCTTAAATGTTTGAAAAATCTTTGGTTATACTTTGGTCAAAATTTTCTTAGTTTAAAAGCAAAAAGTGTCATTTCAAATTTCAAGACATGGTTTAAATGGTTTCCTCAATTCCTCTTAGGTTGTCTTGGGGTATACACAAACATTTACCCCTAAACAGGAGTTTAGTTAAATGATTTGGGTATAAGGGAATAATCCCTTAAAAAACCTTTGTTAAAACATTTGTCAAAACATATTTGCACTTTTCTTTTTGGTATATCCCAAAGCCTTAATGGCTCTAATCTTTGAAGAGTCAATATATTCCATTATCTATTAATCACACGGTCAATTAATATAAAGGATTAAGTCTTAAATCACATGTTAAATATTCAAGGTACAGGTTTTCATTGTTCGGCCAATTCAGAGCAATCTATAAATAATTATTAACTCCTTATTATTCTTATAAACAAACAGATGGTCCTTAATGATCACAAGCATGAATTTATCAAAATACAGCCTACACACGTGATTCACCAAATTTATGAATGCTACATGTGCATTAGTCAATCCAAACGACATCACGTGAAACTCATAATGTTTATTACAAGTTTTGGATGTAGTGATTGGAATAGATAATCTTTTTCGCAGATGCGAAGTTGATGATAACCATGCCATGGATCAAATCTTTAGAACATACGCTAGAACTTTGTAAATGATCGAACAATCTATCATCTTGGGTAGTGGATATAGATTTTAATCGTCAATTTACCTAGTTCACGGTAATCAACAAATAAATATAAGAAATAATAATACCATAGCTCTTCATGATGACAATCTTGGTAGAATAAAATCTTTCTCCAACAACTCTCTCAGTTGTATGGTAATTCCTTTTAATTCAGATGGTGCTGACTTACAGTGCACAAGCCACAGGTGCAGCACCAGGAATATAATCAATACCAAATTTAACTTGCCTTAATGGAGAAAGTCTAGGTAATTCACCAATAAATACCTCCTAAAGTTTCAGATAACGAAAATATCTTTTAATACATTCACTTTTAAGTTCTTTCTAGATTACAAGGTCTATGACTAGTTCACAACCATTCACGGTATAATTTCAAGTCTAAATGCAGGATACGGTCATCCATCGGGAATTATTTGGATCACTTTTGATAATCAACATCTTATCTTTTAGGGGAATTCTACTCGAGTTCCTATCAATTAAGACAATGTCGTCATGTCATAATCAATCAATCCATTCTACTGGCACTATCAACTTTCCAGTTTCATTACCGTTGATAAGATGTGAACTTCTCAAAAGACTAATAATAACTCGTAATCCTTCACAAATTCAAGGATAAATGGAGACATAACTAACCTTAAAAGAGTAAGGTTAACGCATAACCTATGCGAGAGAATTTCAAATCAAATACAGACGAAAACATTTAACGAATATGAATATATCCCATGTTTTCATAATTTGAGTACGCATTCGAAAGCTCCTCGGATCGTTACCCAAGTCATTCAAATGAAACCAAATCAAAACAAATGATAGGAACGTCGATACATCCAGTCGGGTATCAACACTCGGTAATCAGATACTTTTCCTAAGAAACTCGCTATGGGAGAATTGAACACGAAGGGAATATCAATTGTCAAATAAGACAATTTCCACAGATGAGTAAATTCAACTCAGAAGAATAGATGCTACAGGCACATATGTAGGTGTCCCTAACACTATGTCCATATTTTTCACTTCTTGCAGATCTCATAAAATTTAATCTTTCACAATCTTCAAAGAAAATGTAGTGTTTATTCATTAGTTTTATGGTGACTACTAATCAGCCTTGCATGGTCCATTCCAAATTGTATGTAGGCGCGCAACTATATACAATTTCAAGATTAACGATGCAATACTCAGTTCGTCAAAATTTTATCATCATGTTTATAATAAAAACATTTTCTTGCTTAATTCTAAAATAAGAATCAAGAATAAATTTACAAAGATTTTCTTTGTTATGAAAACAATTAGGTTTTCCAAGGTGTTTTATAAACAACTTCACTTTGATCATGATTACTTATAAATCTGACTTTGAATAATCCTTATAGTGATGAAAATTCAATTTTTCTCAAGGGATACTGTTTTATCTTATAAAAACAATGAGTGATCTGCAAAAGAGTGATGAAAAGTTGTTCACCAAGAACTATCTACAATATAATAGGAAATGAGCTTAGCCAATTAATCATGAGGTTCATGACCTCGATGGCACTCAAAAAGAATAATCCACAACGTAACTCAAATTGAGATGAGTACTTGTTCAATGGTTGCATCACTAATGCGAGCATTAGGAAGAAGCAAGAAAAGATAGATAGCATCGATACATGTAGGATTTAGCAATCAAAGGTAGTCTTTTCATTAATCACAAACAAGTCTAAATTGTACCGTAACACATTACGTGTCACTATGTTATACAATTCCAAGAACTCATCCTACCAACTGATGTCTCAGTTAAGTTAGGGATTTTTAAAAGATACCACAATGAATACTAATCTACAAGAGTCATTAGGTGTCCCACCTGTCCTGGAAGATCCATCGGTCCCAATTCAGAAGAAGATTTCATCAATTTATTTCTTGGACACTAGGCATCCTCGTTAGTGGACAATGGCCTAGGAACAATACTTAACACGAATCAACAATATATTAAAACCTTATAATTCAATCACAGAACTTAACTTCCTCTTAACAATCTCATATTCCATATGGGTTAAATTTTATTTCATTCAAGTTTCAATCAACTTATACTCAATTCGATATCCTACCTCATTCTCCAATACTTTCAACCTTATTCTTAGACCTTAATAGGGCAATAAAAGCTCGATATGAACAACACTTCATTTCCAATCCTATAGCTCTTTCATTAATAGTTATCAAATGAGTCACTAGTATGAAATGAATTACACATTCAATTAGACTTCTCGGAAAGGTACTAGTGGCATGAGGCTTTTGGGTAATGGTTCCATTGACAGCCTCAAGTGCAACATTCACCCTTTCGATTCTCAAATTTAAGAATTGGGTGACAACGAATCAGATGACACCTTTCCAGGTGGTAACGTTTTGTCAAACTCCACTCTATAAGGAAAGATCGCCATGACATCGATATCAGATTTAATCTCGTTAATTCTTCTTTAATATCAGAAACAACTAATATCAACATTTCCACGAATATCAACTATCTGTTAGGATCATAAATATCCGCAACTTGGTTTAGATCTAGAATAGCTAGAATTCCTAGGGGAATAGCTTCGATTGATTTGCTAGGGGAGTTAGGGTTCCTTGTGACAATCTACGTCGTATAAATACCTCGTATAAATATTAAAATGATCATCAAATAATCATGTAATCAAATTACATCATATGTATATATATAATCCAAGTTATATATATATATATATATATATATATATATATATATATATATATATATATATATATATATATATATATATATATATATTAAAATAACACTTCTCAGTCTGGCCTTGTCGGTAACTCAGGAATTCTTCGGCACCGTTATAGTCAAAAGATTTTTAGACATTTTTAGAAAAATGTTTATGGTTAAAAGATTTTGAAATGTTTTTATTCAAAACTTTGGTTTTAAAAATCTTTCGTTCTCTATAACGAGAGCTCTGGTACCAAACTGTATCACCCCCAAATTTATACAATTCAATACAGTGGAAGACTCGTTGGTGTTACGAGATAGCACATTACTCACATCATAGACAATGCTTAAAAATCGCGTCGTTTTATAATAAAGCATTTCCATTCATAAATATCAAATTTACATAGGTCCCAAGTCATAGTCATTTCATACATTTTTACAAAAGATTTGAATGGAAACTGTTATTTAAGTGCGGGCCATGAATTCTTGTTGTCTTCCCGAGATTTACCTTCATGTACCTGAGACAAAACATGTTAAAAGAAAAGGTCAGCGAAAACGCCGAGTGAATTCATAGAGTTTAATGAAATCCATCAATATAACAACGGTATAAAATTATTACTGAAAATCATTTTGTACAAATCTTTGTAATAGGCCATAAAATAGCCAAAATCATTTTAAACAAATCCTTATCAAAAATCATAATATAGGCTTTTGCCTTCAAAATCATTATACGAACCATTTTCGTTATAAATATTATACAATACGTTTTATAACGTTGTATAAAGTTAAATAAAAACCGTTATATGATTATGGTTATGAAAACCAAAACACGAACATAATATCAATAGTAAGACCTCGTATTGCTAGTCAGGCAATATATCGTAATTTAATGCTTAAAACAGTATTTCGTTAATTGGATTATTATAAGCCGCATGACATTGTTACCTTACTATAACCAACAACGGGTAGCTAACCCGATACTCAATTTTCCCATCTAAATTAGTGTGTCGTCACAATAATCACGCTTGTGTAAATCTTCTCATACATAAATTCGCTTACCAATCAATGTGGCACGGCGGCGATCAACCGTCAAGGCGCGAACTGGGGTGATCGTCCACAAATAGTACTATTATATGCATAAGCGTCTACCAAATCCCGGTAGTTCACAATTCATGCTAATGGGACTTTTAGTGACATAACCTAACTTTAATAATCCATTTTATTTCATCTATCGGGTCATTTAATCATTCATCGGGTCATACAATCATTCGGGTCCAAATGAATAAACAAACAATCGGGACAAATGGTGTCCTATTTTAGTAAAACTAACATGTTATCTCCCTCGCGGGTTTATAAAACATTTATAAAAACATTTAAAAGAGTGCGAGGCTATGAACTCACGTTGATGTGGGAAGGCGGGTTATCGGCAATTCGGATGTACGGTGCGTGCTTCAATCACGGAAACCTAGACAAATAAAACTCGTCTTAGACTTTTGTCCAATGACTTTATCAAAATAATAATTATGTATACATATGATGATTATATATATATGATGATCAAGTGGGTTTACAAATTCTCTTTTACTCATTTTAGTGTTTATGTATTGGTACCTTCTTACTAGTTTACTAGTTTTACCTATTTATGTGTTTTAGGTCCAATAAGCCTATTATAAGTTCATTAACTTGTATTAATCCATTTTATACTTGTATTATCAGTATTTATACTTTACATATTGGGTCCAAATGGGTTAAGCCCAATAAATAAGTTTATAAGTGTTTTAGCCCATTTTGTTGTATTATTAGTCCAATAACGTTAACTTAGCCCGTTAATGTCCGTATGTTATATAGTTCGGGTTTTATCGGTTTTTACTTGTTATATATGTTTATATATCAGTATATGAGTTTATAAAAGTTTACATTAGATGGGTCCGACCGTCTAAGTTTTATTTAACAAAAACGTTAATTTTACGGTAATAGCCGAAAAAGTCGTAAAAAATCATGTTTATAGTTTTATAACTTATAAAACTTATCAAACTACCATTTTTATAAAATGTCCATTTATTTATCCTTATACATATTTATATAAATGTATTATATAAGTTAGTGGGTTTTAATTCACATTTTATACTTTTTTTATTTGAGTGCTTATATAATACTATTATACTTTAATTTTCCCAAAATCTGATTTTTACTTTCATGTTCACCAAAACAGCCATATCTAGAGTTCTATATGGAGATAGAAGCTCAAATTTTTATGGCATAAACTACATGATATATGCTCCATTTAACTCTCCTATGGCTACTGTTGAATCAGCCTCTAAGTATTTTATAAAATTCGTTCAAAACAGTGTACTCAGATTTAGACTCTAAACTTGTTTTGATCATATCTCACTCATTTTTATGATTCCATTGCATGGCCAACTCTCACATGTGTACAAGACCTAATACTTACTGTATATTGATTCCACTTTGCCATTTTATCAGTCTAACATGTGGTTAGTTACTGTTTTTATACAGCCTACCATTTAAGCAAGATTTAACCATTTTTACATGTAGTTTGTCCATCTTTTTACCCATGTTTATCAAATCTATCAACACCAAATCCACACATAATATTTTTATTATCATATATTCATCATATACATATACAATAGGAAAGAAAATACATGATTACATAATCAAAATAACAAGAAGGATAGGAAAAATGATCCTTATACCACCATAGTGATGAAAAGATGAGGTTGATGAACAAGGCTTGGATTTTGATGGCAAAACTTGTGATATACCAATATCAACTTCAAAATCACCTATCTTCATGAAAATATTATGGAAAATCAGCCCCAGGACACCAAAAAAAAAACTTCTCCTTGGATATTAAAATGACCACCAATCAATAGAGCTTCAAGAGTCCTTCATCATGTGTATGAATAACACATGATTTCATGGTTAAAATTGATCAAATGAGGGTTTTTTGTGTGAGAGTAGGACGAATTTAGAGAGAGGAAGAGAGAGTTTTAGGGTGGTTTGCATGTAAGGATTGTGGGAAATGGTTTAGATGAGTGTGGTTTGTGGTTTTGTAGCTTGTTTAGCTAAGTAAAGTTAACAAGTGTAACTTGTTAGCTTACAAGTTTGACACCTCAAAGGTGTGTTTAATAAGCTTGCCATCCCATGTAGTGGGGGTGGGGCAAGTTTATCTTGTCTCATCCCCATTTAATTAAGGGTACTCCTCGATTCTAGTTTCCTCGATTTGCGTGCCCTCGGGTCGTTTTACGAAAAACATTTTTATAAATTATGAATCAACGGCACAAAACGAATCTAATAAAAATTGTCTCATTAAAAACGGAGTTTGAAAACGTAAATACGTAATCCTAAGGTTTCCGGTTTAGTCGTAAAGGACGTTTAATTATTCACGTAAGTCCTAATCTCTTCTCGTAAATTTGTGAGTTTATGAACCAACACAAATTTAAAATCTCAAAATAATATTCACGGATAAATTTATTTTCTGAAATGTCGGACTGTCACCAAAAATGGTGTATGTAAACGTAAGCACGTAACGTAGAATCCTCCGGTTTAGACGTAGTCGATGCTACTTCAAGACGTAAATCCAAATTTCCTCCCAAAAATAAGTGAGTTCATAATGTAACATTAAAAATAATGTTTTTAAATAATACTTGAGAATAAAATATCAATCATAAATTGACGGACTGTCACAAATCAGAGGTCTCACAATCTTCTAGAATTCCTTAATGAATCGTTGGTAAAAACCGGCATGACATAAAAAACTTCTAATGCCTTTGACATTAGTAGGTGGTGGGAGTTTTGAGATTACGACTATTTTGCGTTTGTCAACTTCTAAGCCTGCGCTAGACACTTTGTGTCCAAGCACAATTCCTTCTTTTACCATGAAGTGAAATTTTTTGCAGTTTAGCAAAAGATTTGCTTCTTCACAACGTGCTAACATTTTATCGAGATTATTCATAAATTTGTCGAAAGAGTTTCCAAAGATGTAAAAATCGTCCATAAAAACTTCGACTAATTCTTCGATCATATCGTCGAAAATAGTGATCATACACCTCCGAAAAGTAGCAAGTGCATTGCATAGGCCAAAAGGCATGCGCCTATATGCGTAAGTTCCAAATGGACAAGCAAGCGTGGTTTTCTCTTGATCCATAGGGTTGATTGGGATTTGAAAGTATTCGGAAAAACCATCAAGGACACAAAAATATTCATTCCCTACGATTTTTTCTAACATTTGATCCATGAATGGCAAATGAAAGTGATCTTTTGGGGTTGCGTCATTCAACTTCTGATAGTCAATACAAACTCTCCATCCGGTGATGGTTCGGGTTGGTACTAGCTGATTATTTTTGTTAGTTACTACAGTGATACCTCCCTTTTTAGGTACACAATGAGTAGGACTAACCCATGGGCTATTGGCGATTGGGTAAACAATACCAGAATCGAGGATTTTGACTATATCCTTTTGACAACATCTTTCATGTTAGGATTTAGTCTTCATTTTTTTTGCACGACTGGTTTCTTGTCTTCCAAAAGTTGGATTTTGTGTTTACAGAACGATGGGCATATGCCAGGAATCTCTAAAATTTTCCGAGCAAAAGCTTGTTTATGCTACTTAAGAACATCGATTAGATCGGGGTTTTTTCTTCCAAAAGTTGAGATGATATAATTATGAGAAGTAATGTCTCTTCGTGAAGAAATTCATATTCCAAGTGTTCGGGAAGAGGTTTGAGTTTTAAATCTGTAGGAGGTTCTTCAACATATTTATTAACTTTGAACTCGGTTTCAAAGATTATGCGTTCAATTGGTACGTCCTTTTCTTCCTTAGGGGTTTCAATAGGTTCGGTGGTGTGTACAGCTATGAAAGCGTAAAATTCGGCAAAGAGTTCTTCTTCGAGGATGGTTCCTTCGATAGAATAAAGAATTTGGCTTCCTTCATCAAGAAGAGCGTCGAAATCGGCTTCAATGACTACGTCAATGACATCGATACTAAGGCAAGTATCGTCATTCGAGTACGAGTATTTCATTGCTTCATCAATATAGAACTTGATTCTATCATCTCCAACTCCAAGGTTGAGTTGTTTTTGTTTGACTCAGATTGCATCATCCGTTGTATACAAGAAAGATCTACCAAGAATGAGTGGAACTTTTATGTCTTCTTCCATTACTAAAATAACAAATTCAACGGGAAAAAAGAATTTTCCAAATTCTACTAGCATGTTTTCGGATATACACACATGATATTGAAAAGTTCGATCCGTAAGGCGAACGCTCATTTTGGTGGGTTTGAGATCATCTTTCGATAGCTTCGCATATAGAGAGTATGGCATGAGATTAATGTTAGCGCCAAGATCGGCCAAGGCGTTGCATGAGTATGAGTGATGGAAAGTACAAGGAATTAGGAAACTTCCAGGATCTCCAAGTTTGGGTGGTACCTTCTTTTGAATGATGGCAGAGCATTCATCGTTAAAAAAATCTAAAGAAATCTCTTCAATCTTATGTTTGTTTTTTATAAGCTCTTTTCGGAATTTGCCATAGTTTGGCATTCCAGCCAAAAAATCGACTAAAGGCATGTTGATTCTAACTTCTAGAATTAAGTAGAGAAATTTACCATATTTGTCTTCCATCTTTTGCTTGCGTAAGCGTTGGGGGTATGGTTGTCACACCCCACCATGGTGGAATATGGGGTTCAACGTATGAATATCATCACAACAAACGGTGTCTCTATAGAGAAAACTAAAATGCAAATATAATGTCATAAATGGCGACACAAATGTCATGACAATATCTCAACATAGCAGGAGTCTAGGTAAGTAGGTAACAGTCCTACCTCTTACCCAAGACAAAAAAATAAACTCACAATCAACATATAGGTTCATAGTATCACTATTGAAACAATCAGAAAGAAAATAAACTAAGAAGGAATGGGGATCTCCTTCTAAATGCATTCCTATTCGACTTCAATCCTAGCCACATATGTTCTCATGCTTAACCACGTTATCACCTGAAAGAGACACTAAAACGCGTCAACATAATGTTGGTGAGAGTCATAGGTTTAGACTCCAATGCCAAAACAAACCATAAGCTGTGAATAATAACCAAAATCAAGTACATATGGACAATGAGATACAAATATGCATTAACAACCAATATGCAAGATTCAACAAACCAAACCCAATCCAAGGCTCTCAGCCTTACCAAACACCATGGTCCCATAGATGCTCACACATCTATGTACCTCCCCAAGGCCCCGCCTTGTCAACATCCCCTTGGTACCAAGTCAAAACATAAAACAATCAAGAATCAACTAGCAGTTAATCACATATGTATACACAAGTCCATCACCAAACACAAAGCATTCACAGCATAATTTATAAAACAAGACAATGTCTCTTCCATCCCATCTGGAAGTCAAAATCATTGATAAACATGGGACTATGAAACTCACCTGATTGAGCTTCTCCAAAAATCCGCGCACTAGCAAAAAGCTAACAAACCAAAAACACATAATCAAAACATGAACCAAAAACTAAAATGGCTCATCAACCTATGATGGACATCTAACCTTCTTCCATATATATACCTCATATATATGCTCTAAGCATCTCATTACACCCCTCTATAAAGCCCTTAACTCGTTTTACTTCATAACACATCCCGTTAACATTTTATCAAAAACAATCCCAGTTTTAGGTCTCAAAACTATAAGCCAAACACCCACCTAAACACACCCATGATCTCTGTAAAGGGAATACTTATGCCCTTACATATGTTAGCTAACTCCTCCAATTTTCCGCAACCTTAAAGCTATTGTTAAGGCCCCGATATATGTATATATACTTTCGCCTATCCAGATTTTACCGATTTTGAACGTATGTAAAGTTTGCTATGAATAAGGGGGCTTACCCTATCCCATTTTTTTAGCCCCAATGCAGATACCTTCTATAATATATAAACCAACTCCCACGATCGTTTGAATGTCCAATTGTACTCCTAAGTACCCCAAACAATCCAAAACTTAGAACGAAAACAGGCTGACCCGAAAACACTTTTGACACCCGACTGATTTAACCTGTTTTTGACCCACTTCCCGACCTCCAATTTAGTTCTCGTTTCTTGATTTAGAAAGCCAACTCAATTACCTTTCCTGGCTAGCTTGATCGCATCTTGAATGTTCCTAGAAATCTAGATATGATCAAAACAATGATCCAAAAATTCTTCCCAGTTTTTAAAAACGAATTTAACATCATTAACCTAATTAATTACCCATAACTCCACTAATTACAAGCCCTAATTTATGTAATTATTATAATATCATTAATATAACATTAATATACTGTTTTTAAATTAAACGCTAATCTAAATCCATCATAATATGATTAAAGAAAACATTAAAACAATTTAATTGAAAAGGGTTATGAAAGTTTTACCTTTATATTAATGGAAGACGAAAAAACCCAATATATATGCAGAACCCTAATTTTATGTGAAACCCACGAATTTCTTTGTCTCCAGGAGAAAATAATGAAGTTTTGATTTAGTATAATACAATATATAGGATGTGGGTGAGTCCTAACCCAACCCAAACCCAACTTTCCTAAAAATTTTCCCTTCCTTTTTGTTTTAATCATAAAAACCGACTATCCCCTCCTAAATTTTGTTTTTCTCTTTATTTTATTACTAATTAATATCTTATTAATATTACGTTAATTTTCCTTAATTTATTTCAGCTCATAAAGCCTCCAAAACCTCAAAACCGTAAAACTAGTCAATTTTTACGCGAATACCGTAAAAGACATAAAATATACAGTTTTAGAAAAAATCTCAAATTTTGAAATAAACTTTATAACTAAGTCCTAAATGACTTAAAACCATCCCGAAAAATAATCCCGTGACTAAATACCTCTTCCGAGACCATTAAATGCTAAACCTTAAATCGTAAAAATACGATTTCTATAATACATATACGTATACGTAAAACCACCAAATAACACCATCTCATTTCATATTCACTACATTGTGAGATCATGAACATGAAATAACCGTTCCTTGGTTTACTTATGAGTACTTTATACCCATATACGATATCCACACCAACCTCGTTCACGCACAATAAACATGTAAACACACAAATCAAATATTCACACATAAATTAACCTTAAAATAAGACCAAGTGACGAACCTCAAAACCACGGTTGTCACATCAATCCCTCCTAATAGAAATCTCGTCCCGAGATTTAATCCTTAGGATCAAACACACAACCAACAAATCACATGAATACTTGTTCTAAATGAACTCTTTCCTGTTCCCACGTGAACTCTAGCCCACGTTCCAAATTCTATCTACCCATAACTACGGTATATTACCCTTTTTATCCGACGTCCTAGCTTCACGACCCCAAATCTCTATCGGCTCTTCGATAAAACGAAGACTCGTATCCATACTAATATCATCTAACGGTACCTGCAAGTCAGTTCTTGCTACGCATGAAATACGTCATGCACACTACTCAATTCCTCCGGTAATCTCAACCTATAAGCCACTAGCCCAATCTTTAGAAGGATTTCATATGGACCCACAAATCTAGGTGTTAACTTCCCTTTTCTTCCCAAACCGCATCACCCCTTTCCATGGTGAAACGCTTAGCATAACTTTATCCCAATCTCAACGGCTTACGCCTCTTGTCCGCATAGCTCTCTTGTCGGTTCTTTGCTATTTTCAACCTCTACTTAGTCACTGCCACCACCTCTATAGTTTCCCGATCCACCTCCGGTCCAATACGTTGACCGCTTCTAACTTCATCCCACTGTAACGGTGATCCACCTCACCTCCTATGAATCAACTCCAACAGTTTCTACTACAATTCCTATCACCAGACCTAACGGATTCTATCCTCTACGGATTTTCCATCACTCGGAAGTTCTCCCAACCTTAAACATGTCCAATGGTATATGCAGGATTGCATAACCAAAATCTTCCCATAATATTCACAAGCTCCTGTCATAACCACCACCTCATCCTTGCTTTCCCATGCTCGGAACCATGTAACTAACCATCCTTCATACTAACATATGTTACACCTTTTTCTCTAGGTGAACGGTCTATTGTTCGTGACTACCAACCTCTTTCTCTAACAGATTTCCCTTCCTTATCACTCCACTATCTTCACAACCTCTTGCCCCCTCGAATCATCCTTCCTCCATACTACTTTTCGCTTGTCTCTCCACAATCTTAATTTCCATTCCATCATATATCCCGTCTTCAGCCTATAATTTAGGCGTTTCCTCCTTTATTCCATACATCCTCATCAATGGAAATGTTGCCCCTCTCACTGGTGACTCTCTTTGTAGAAGAATTCTTCCTACTATAATGCGTCCTCAAAACATCTCTAAATCTCACGCCAATGCTCTAGGCGTCTTTCTCAATTACCCCTATAGTATGCTCATACCAAACATTAGTCTATCAACGGTATACTACGCTTGCTTCCCATCGTTTCTTCCCTTGCCATAATCCTTCATCAGGCATTCCATACATATTAGGCTAACTTTTACGCAAAAACCCTCTATTCCATCACACCCGTACGCAATCCTTCCAACTTCTCACTACGTGACTTCTCATTCCCCTTGAAATATGGGATGAATTAGTCCGTCTATCGACTATCACCCAACTCTCATCGTACATATTCCTCCACCGCATTATGTATCCCTTCCACCAACTTCGTCCTCACATCGCCCTTTCTAAGCTACTCCTAGTCTACGTCCCTTTTCTCCATATGATTGTCCAAGCCACGCTACATACATGTTGACGCGTTCTCTGCTTTAGACAACTCAACTCGTGCAATCTACATCCTTCATCCAAACCACCCTAATACGTCACCCATATAGTTCAAGTTCGTCTCAGCTTCACTTCATTCTTCTTATTCCATGTCTCATCAACCATGCTTGCCTTTCCCAGATGGTACTTGGCCTTGCAATTTTCTTTCGTCACTTAACTCCACCCACCACCTTTGCCAAATGTCCAATCAAGGTGGTTGAATATGTGTTGGAGACGTTCATGATCCGTATAGATCATTCTCTACGTCTCGTACCCCAAATGCCTCTAGCATTCTAGGCAGATATAACAATCTAGCTCCACTAACTAAGTCTATCCAGTTCTTCCAAATCTTCAGTTCCTGCAACGTATAAGCGATTGCCTTTCTTTGTCGTCCTCGTACGCGTCCAAATCACTGCTCCACGTATCGTCATGCTTCGCGAATTCATCCAGTCCTTCCGATAATGTCAAGATCTGCTCATTATCCAATCTACCTCTTCAATCTCCAAACCGCTTCCTCATCCTTCTTCACTTCGCCCTTTGCTGGTTTCTTGATATGCCATCATCTCTGACCACTCGGCCTGGCCAACTTAATCCTAAAACTCACACTTGAAAATCTTACGTATAATTCCCTTTCCCATCAACTCCAGATGTCAAGATGTCGTCGATGCTCCGGATGACAACTCGTTTATATACGTTCATGCACACTTGGTTCATTGACTCCATAAAAACCGCTAGTGTTTTGGCGATGCCAAAATCATAACCGTAAACCCAAAGCGTTCATACAACATCCTTAGCAATTTCAACTACGTCCTCCTTGCACCCTCTCCTAGAAGCAATACGAATAAATTTCTACCTCGTTCTACTTGCAAAATTCTACACGCATTTAAAAAATAAACAATACTTCCTCTCATTAGACCACTCAACCGCTTTCCACATCCAGTCTACTACTAAGCAACTCAACTTTTATCTTACATTCCTTGCAATTTCTAACAATTCTTGTTTTTTTTAAATCATTCCATCAACAATTTGCCTTGGAAAGGCACTACTACAACTCCTCTCACTTCTCCTATTTGCTCTATTTATGGTTCTACCTCACAGTAATAGGCAAACCTACTAAATTTCAGGAAATTTTCGGAAAACTTACATGCCCTACGAACAATCATAAATACCTTTGAGGTAATGTATCCCCTTCCAACACTCTCTATGGCGCGTTACTTGTGCTAGTATCCCACAAATCTCTATTCATCTCCTTGGTACTCCTAAGAGACCTCATGACCACATTAGTTCGTCTATGAACTTCTTTCCTCCCCACTAAGGGCATTCCGACCGTTCTCTCATGGTCACCTACTTAATCGTGTAGGCGCGACCAAGTCTTTCATACGACTACCTCAACGTTCCCAAACAATACGAAACCAAAACTACATCCTGAATCCACCAGATACGATCAACGAATCAAATCCACGGATAACTAACGACATTTCACGTGCACCAGTTAAAACAAGTCAAAAACCACGAGACTCAAAAGAAAACTCAAACCCAGAACGTGTATCAATTCAAATGACCCATGACAACGAAAAATAATCCAAGAAACACCCAATGGCAACCAAACATATTACGCCCCGCGACATATTATTTAAACCGTGCAAAAGATCGACTTTTCCAAAAGAATATATATCTTTTTTTAATTTATTTATTATTACCTCCCACATCTATGTGACTTAAACAATCTACAAACAACCCTCTTGACGAACTCAAAACTCAACTCAAAAACTAAGTATCCCGTGCATCCCAAATCATAAAAATAAACTACTATTCAAACTCAACCTTTAACCCGACACTTGTACAATAATTTCAGCCAAGATACTGACCTCCCATGACTATACATTCTGAATATTTGAAAAGTACATTCCGAGTACATAATTTTAGGCTTTTGAATCATCCAAAAAACTTTAAAAACGAACAAGTTATAACCATAACAGTTTTATATTAATGAAAGATAAAATTGTATGTGAAATCTTCATAAACTCAATTTAACCTTGTATTAATAATTATAAATGACGTGAATCGGTTAAACCCAATTATATAAACTATGTAAGTAGAAAGAAGTTTTACTTCGCTTTATTTTAAAGAAAGTCTTTTAGAATTTGAAATAAATAAGTGTTGATTAAAAAGAAATCTTATGTTACATCTTGTTTCAAACACGACTCTAACACCTTACCCTTATTTTACCGAATACAACCAACTATCTAACCCTATAATAGATTTCCAAGTCCCCTTTTTCTCAATATATACCGACCAAAAGAAATGTAAGACCCAACACAAAAGATTTCATTATCTCAAAAGAAATCCCAAGTTATTTCAATAGACTTAAAACCAAGAACACCATTTTAAAACGTACACGTGAAATACGAAACTCAAAGAATACGCTACAAGACACACTTAAGATTCAAAACGTCGTTGAAACTCCACCACACTCGAGCACTAATAAATTCTTTAAACACAAGAGAGCACTAGGTACGTTCAAGTTATATTAACTAGTGAACGACCGTAAATCATAACATAACATCTATTAGTATATATACATCCGCATATGTATACCTATTGAATCTCCCAAACATACTCGTTATCATACATGTCAAGTCAATCAATCTCTTTATACGCTCGTTTTTTCCATACGAGTAATCACCATCTCACCGTGCCACAACAAGGCATAAAGCCCACCTCCAAAACCAAACCATATCGTGTGACCCCATAATCACACAACACAACTATAATCCAAAACATATAACACAAAAAGAACAATAGTCATATCATAGGCAGCCATTACATAAACCCATATATTATACATATACCCAAATTCTACATCTCATCATATACAAGCATGTACTAACCCTCTTTCATGCAATCATACTTGAGAACCCATTGAATTGTATAACTATGTTGGCCACCATACTTATACAATTACCCTTTCTCCAATGCACTCCCTCATATGATGACACTTATAATAATCAATACGACGTATAACACATAAATCCATCTACTCACATAAGCTCATAACCACATAACCAATAAGGTCCAAAACCCATCTATTAAAATAACATAGTAAAACTCTTGGAATACCGAAATCCATTGTCTATCTAAAACAGCATAGACTAAATCCAAAACGAAAACATAATCAGTTATAAGTCATGTCGTCCATAAGAGTGGAAATAGCCTAAAACCCTTCATATCCACCTACTCCCAATAACTCGAATCACCACATGATTCTTAGGGAACATGACTTAAACCTCAAAAGAAAAATACTATACCTCAGGTACATAAAATAACCCAACAAAAGATAGAAACTACCATGTACCAAATTATGTACTATAATGTACAATTTAGGCAAAATACAACAATGACTAGCGTGGATGATTATGGTTCAACCTTCACTAGTCACAACCCGAAAAGAAAATAACATGCGGCTAAGTATGAACTTACTACTGTTCAATTCATACTTGTCAAAACATCACAATAAATAACATCCAAACACATCAATTATTATAAAATGCACACATACTCCTATGACGCCTATATGTAGGGACCCTTAAGCTATAGACTAGGCTACGCGACTAGGCAACCTAATTCTCTATAACCATTGGCTCTGATACCATTCTGTCACACCCCACCATGGCGGAATAAGGGGTGCAACGTATGCATATCATCACAACAAACGGTGTCTCTATAGAGAAAACTAAAATGCAAATATAATGTCATAAATGGCGAAACAAATGTCATGACAATATCTCAACATAGCAGGAGTCTAGGTAAGTAGGTAACAGTCCTACCTCTTACCCAAGATAAACAAATAACACTAACAATCAACATATAGGTTCATAGTATCACTATTGAAACAATCAGAAAGAAAATAAACTAAGAAGGAACAGGGATCTCCTTCTAAATGCATTCCTATTCGACTCCAATCCTAGCCACATATGTTCTCACACTTAACCACGTTATCACCTGAAAGAGACACTAAAACACGTCAACATAATGTTGGTGAGATTCATAGGTTTAGACTCCAACGCCAAAACAAACCATAAGATGTGAATAATAACCAAAATCAAGTACATATGGACAATGAGATACAAACATGCTTTAACAACTAATATGCAAGATTCAACAAACCAAACCCAATCCAAGGCTCCCAGCCTTACCAAATACCATGGTCCCATAGATGCTCACACATCTATGTACCTCCCCAAGGCCTCGCCTTGTCAACATCCCCTTGGTACCAAGTCAAAACATAAAACAATCAAGAATCAACTAGAAGTTAATCACATATGTATACACAAGTCCATCACCAAACACAAAGCATTCACAGCATAATTTATAAAACAAGACAGTGTCTCTTCCATCCCATCTGGAAGTCAAAATCATTGATAAACATGGGACTATGAAACTCACCTGATTGAGCTTCTCCAAAAATCCGCGCACTAGCAAAAAGCTAACAAACCAAAAACACATAATCAAAACATGAACCAAACACTAAAATGGCTCATCAACGTATGATGGACATCTAACCTTCTCTCAAATATATACCTCATATATATTCTCTAAGCATCTCATTACACCCCTCTATAAAGCCCTTAACTCGTTTTACTTCATAACACATCCCGTTAACATTTTATCAAAAACAGTCCCAGTTTTAGGTCTCCAAACTATAAGCTAAAAGCCCACCTAAACGCACCCATGATCTCTATAAAGGGAATACTTATGCCTTTACATATGTTAGCTAACTCCTCCATTTTGCCGCAACCTTAAAGCTACTGTTAAGGCCCCGATATATGTATATATACTTTCGCCTATCCAGATTTTACCGATTTTGAACGTATGTAAAGTTTGCTATGAATAAGGGGTCTTAACCTAACCCATTTTCTTACACCCAATTCAGATACCTTCTATAATATATAAACCAACTCCCACGTTCGTTTAAATGTCTAATTGTACTCCTAAGTATCCCAAACATTCCAAAACTTAAAAAGAAAACAGGCTGACCCGAAAACAGTTTTGACACCCGACTGATGTAACCTGTTTTTGACCCACTTCCCAACCTCCAATTTAGTTCTCGTTTCTTTATTTAGAAATCCAACTCATTTACCTTTCGAGAGCTAGCTTGATCGCATCTTGAATGTTCCTATAACTCTAGATATGATCAAAACAATTATCCAAAAATTCTGACCAGTTTTTAAGAACGAATTTAACATCATTAACCTAATTAATTACCCATAACTCCACTAATTACAAGCCCTAATTTATGTAATCATTATAATATCATTAATATAACATTAATATACTATTTTTAAATTAAACCCTAACCTAAATCCATCATAAGATGATTAAAGAAAACATTAAAACAATTTAATTGAAAAGGGTTATGAAGGTTTTACCTTTAGATTAATGGAAGATGAATAAAACCAATATTTATGAAGAACCCTAATTTTATGTGAAACCCACGAATTTCTTTGTCTCCAGGAGAAAATAATGAAGTTTTGATTTAGTATAATACATTATATAGGATGTGGGTGAGTCCTAACCCAACCTAAACCCAACTTTCCTTAAAATTTTCCCTTCCTTTTTGTTTTAATCATAAAAACCGACTATCCCCTCCTAAATTTCGTTTTTCTCTTTATTTTATTATAAATTAATATCTTATTGATATTACCTTAATTTTCCTTAATTTATTTCGGCTCCTAAAGCCTCCAAAACCTCAAAACCGTAAAACTAGTCAGTTTTTACGCGAATACCGTAAAAGACGTAAAATATACAGTTTTAGAAAAAATCTCAAATTTTGAAATAAACTTTATAACTAAGTCCTAAATGGCTTAAAACCATCCCGAAAAATAGTCCCGTGACTAAATACCTCTTCCGAGACCCCTAAATGCTAAACCTTAAATCGTAAAGATACGATTTTCTATAATACATATACGTATACGTAAAACCACCAAATAACACCATCTCATTTCATAGTCACTACAATGTGATCTCATGAACATGAAATAACCATTCCTCGATTTACTTATGAGTACTTTATACCCATATACGATATCCACATCAACCTCGTTCATGCACAATAAACATGTAAACACACAAATCAAATAGTCACACATAAATTAACCTTAAAATAAGACCAAGTGACGAACCTCAAAACCACAGTTGTCACAATGGTACTCATGGTTAATACGGTTTAGGTGTCGGGGTTGGTGTATTGTTTTTAATGGACTTGGTTTTCTTTGGCGGTGGCTCTTCTTTATTGTCACTCCTAAGTTACGTTTCATTTGGTGTGTCTTGTGTTGGTTTATAGGGTGAATCGTAAGATAAACCACTCCGCGTGAATATGACATTCACATGCACGTTGTGAGCTTGTAGTGGTTGGTACTTGTTGTTCTTTGGGTTTGGGTTGGTTTTGCTTGGTAATGAACCAGTAGCACGATTGGATTGTTTATCGGTAAATTGATCAAACTTTACTTCAAGGTTTTGAATGTATGCTTGATGGTTTTTGTTTGAGGTTTTGAATTTCGCTTTCAGATCAGTGAATGTATCTCTTATGAAAAGGTTGGATTTCCTTTGAGATTCAATGAATTTATCGAGCTTGGTTTCGAGATTGGGTTTGTCATCGGTTTGAGTTCGTTTCTTTACATCTCGGTTGTAACTTGGTTTATCGTTTGATCTCCAATTATCACGATCACGATTGCGATAATCATTGTAAAAGCGAGTGCGTCAAAAGGTTTGCATGAAATTTGATTCTTATTCTTTCGTAATTGGTGCATAATCGTCATTACACTTACTAGAAGGATGATTTCTTCCGCAGTGGTTGTAAGTTTCACAGTTTTTTTTTCTTAACTCTTTATATTGGGTACCCATCTTACGAGACATGGCGTCCATACGAGCCATAATTTTATCAGCATCGGATTGGCTGTTGCTTTCCTCGGCTAAGCAACAGTCTTTCGAGTAGGTTTTTCTTTGTGATTTTTCGCCCGATCAAGCTGGAGTAAGACTTTATCTTCCAAAAGTTGATAAACTTGGTTTGGTGTTTTATAAAGGAATATTCCGCCTGCTGTGGAATTTAGTGCATCTTGAGTAGTATCATCGAGACCATGATAAAAGATTTTGATTATGCTTCCTTTTGTGAGTTCATGACCATGGCAGTTTCTGAGTAGTTTTTTCATTCTTTACCATGCGTCAATGGGAGTTTCTCGATCTTGTTGAGAAAAGCTTTGGATTTCTACAATGAGTTTCCCGAATAAGGCAGGAGGAAAGAATCGGCTAATAAAATAGGTTCTAAAACCTTCACGTGTTCGAATGGTTCCTTTTTTAAGTTCGTCTAGCCATAATTTGGCTTCTCAAGTGACGGTTGATGGAAACATCATGAGTTGGACGGCTTCAGTTTATCCTTCTCCATAGTTAAACATTTTGCAAATGCTTCTAAATTCGTGTACATGTTTGTGGGGATCGGTTTTGATTTGCCCATCAAATTTATTGTTCTTGACGAGGGTCAAGTGATTTCCTTTGATGGAAAATTCGTATGCTACTTCGGCTAAAATGATTGCGGAGCCATGAGTTGGTGCGACAACTCTTTCGGCTGACCACAACTGTTCATAATCAGTGTCTGACATTGGATTGTGACGTTCGATGAGTCGAATGAAAAATAAGGCTTGGGATAAGTTATCGAATTGTTACCACACGAGGTTGTTGGGGTTGCACGTGTCTTCTTTCGAAAGGTACACGGCGATGAAGTCTACGTAACCTTCGGTTAAGGGTGCGCTCAGGTTCAGGTAATAGTGGTATGGGAGTGGTTCCGGATGAACGTGTGTGCATCCAACAAGATTTTTTGGTTTACAGTAGGCAATTAGCGGCGTACTTATTGAAAAGTAAGGTGTACTTGGGAACGCTACAGGAATTGTGGCGCACTTTGAGGTATGTGCGGTGTACTTTCTGTACTGACAGAAAAATTGGTGGTGAAAAATGGTTTAATCTTTGAATAGTGCGAAAGGTTTGGGTATAAAACAGGATGAAAGTCTACGGCAGCGGCGCCAAAAACTTGATATCGTGTTCGCAAGTCTAAAATTTATTTAACAAGGATTAACCAAATGAGGGACTAGAAAACAAATACGGGCAAGTATAAGCTTTCGTGTATAGTATAGTTTGTAGTGGTAAGACAAGATCGTTCGCAAGGACTTTGCTTCGTTTTGATAACCAAGACAATAATCAAAGATAAACGTGATTGAATTCGAAATAATATGATAATAAATATGACTACTAATGGGATAGCTCGTATAACTTTGTTATGATGATAATAATGATCGAGATATGATTAGTTAGGTAAAGAGTAATAGACCTTTTTCATCAAAACGGTGTTTCACAATTCACTTAGTTTGATGCAAGACTTATGTCTCATAAGCGATTTAGCTTAAACAAGTTCCTATAAGTTCAATGTTTTATCAAAATATCTAAGCGTATCTCTCCAACCAAAGATTTAAAAACCATAGACAAGTTCTTTAAAAACTCGTTATAATAGCTTGGCCCTTTCGGACCCCAAGTTATCATAACAAATCTAGTTTAATAAAACAATGTGATAGAACTTAAATAGTAACGTGGTTCAACGACATAGCTTAAAATCAATTTACTAAAGATCAAATCATAGCATCATAACTAATTATATTCACATACCCATGTAGTCATAAATAACTTAGCATAATATAGCAATCAAGAATAAAACATCAAATGGAAAAGTATAAAATAAAATCATACTTAGATTAAGTGGAACGAAGAGATACAAGTGTCACGGTTGTATCGACTTTCTGCTAACCAAAGTGTATAATACTCTTATTACAAATATTTCCCAAAGAGGAAATATACCAAACGAGATGGTAAAAATACTAAGAAATACGGACTTAGATAAGGAGAGAAGTGTATGAGATGGGATATGAAAATGAGAAGTAAAGGTCTGTATTTATAGTGCTGGCTGGAGGTATAATGTAAAACCTGTAGTTTTCAGGTTTTGACTATGACATCATTGTCAACGTCACCTCATGATATCTATTTATATTACCACCTTTGCATGAAATCGTTGAGCAATCATATGCATCATACATGAGCATACATCATTTAAATCATCAGAACATGGAAACATTTGATCATATGACATTATATTATGATTATGAGTATTTAATCATAAGGACACAGTCACATTTGTATGACTACATTATATGAGCATAGGAGGTTTTAAACAAGCATTCTTTTGGGACTATTAAGTCACCTGAAACACATGATCATAATCATTCATCAATTTAATTTATAAAAATCTAAACTCATGATCACAATTTAATAACAATTACCAAAGAACTATTTTATGCTTTAAAATATATGATTATATATTTTCCTCACCTCACAAACAATACTACGATACGACATAAACTACTTTTTATTATTAGACATTACAATTATCCACTTTAACTCATTCTCACAAATGCCTTACATTTAAAATAAAGTAAACCACACACTTATTTAATTATGACTATACTTTCACCAAGGATCCCAAAACTTAACCAAATTGACTTGGACTTGAACCTACTTCTACAATATTATACCTAGACTCCTAGTAACCATACCAAGACACTATAATCAAACTTAAAACCATCCTAGACACAACATTCTAGCCGAATACCTCTCAACATACATTTACACTAACTTAAAATCATTAAAAACTTATACTAGACAACTTGACATGTACCATTAGCTAATCATTAAAACCATTCACTATTCAAGTCACCTCACTTTCTCTTGACTTGCAAAAACCGCCGGCCATATTCAAACCAAAGACAATGTGTACATATGTTGCCATTAATGGGAAGTACTATGATATCTTAGTGCTTGGATATGCCTTGTAGTGAACCTAAAACAACTAACACATACCCCTTCCTTTAGACGTGTAGAAATCCCGAAACCACATAAACCTTACATCTTGTACAATCACCCTCATTATAGTTACACTATGCAAGCACCCAATTTGTCCCCTTTGACTCATAGAGTTACGACGGATAGGGGGCTTCCAAAAGGCAAGTGTACAACATCTGCATTAAAAACCTAGTACCACCTTGTACCCCAAAATCACATCATATTTAGCCAAAGCTTCACTCTTGCCGTGACCTAACCCTAAAGCACATACAATCCTCACACTTTAATATTTAGCTAACCTTGAACTTCCACTTCTCACTTACTTTACTCAATTCGGATCTCACAACTTCATATATCACCTAGACGCACCAAACACTTACACTAAACATTTACTACACCAAAATCTTGGTTCCTAAGCATTTATAGCTAGTATACACAAGATCCTTAGCATTCAAGACAAGTCAAGACCCTCCTAGGTCACGTCCAAGGTAAACCCGACGCATATAAGCCCTAACTCTTGAACATTCACCATCTCTTCTACATACAAGTAAGTATAAACCTCCATGACTCCATTGCAATCATTTGTTACTTCTCATTACACGTCTTACATGTAGAAACCTAGAAAACGAAACTATGAATGCATGCACACGTAAAATGTATTCCAAAAACTTAACTAGTAAAACCCTTGGCTTGATTTCATGTTAGGATTAGACAAATCTACATCTAATGCCTATAAGAGTCTTGCTTTAGAAATGCTAACAAAACTAAGGTTAGTAGGAACATATTTGTAACATTAAGGAAGAAATCTATAAGCCAAAACAACCTAGCCATAAGTCTCGGCTTATTATTAAGCCGAGCATAAACATTGAATTATTAAGCTCGAAAATAAGGTTTAGGAATGGAAGAGACTTATTAATAACTTGGTATATTAAGATAAGCTATCCCTAATAAGCTTAAATATAAGCCGAGACACAAATAAGCTATAAGCCGAGAGCCCCATAAGCTATAAGCTGAGATCCCTATAAGCCATAAGCCAAGAAATTAATAAGCCCATAAGCCCAAATTAACTAGTGTATTAATTAGTTATGCTTAATGAAATTAGTAGTAATCTAGACAAGCCCAAACCGTGACCTTAATGGTCCAACCAAGCCCAAAATTATGTTTGGGAGACTTTTCGTGCCTTTGTTGTAATTTGGTGAAAGTTATAGTCCAAAACATACATTAATAAAACATGAGGATATAATTTTCGTGACCTTTAAGAAGTATAAGGACCAAATTCGTCAATTATAAAAGCGTAGGGTGCGTTTGTATTTAAATCGAGAACCAACCAAACTATAAGGACTATTTTTGTCACATGGTAAACATGTGTGAAACCCTAGGTTACTTTTTATGCCTCAAATAAAAGTTTTCGAGACTCAAGGGACTAGATGTGTCACTTTTGAAACTTAATACAAGCCCTAACCCCTTATTAAATGTTTTCGAGACTTAAAGGGGGTGTTTTGCCATTTCACAAAAATAAACTAAGCCCAAGGGACTCAGTTGTAATTATTTCGAGACTAGGAAACCCTAGGGACCCAAACTTCCACATTTAGAAAGTGTTATAAGCCCTAGGGGCGTTTTTTAAATAAACTTAACGGACAAGGACTAACGATGTGAAACACTTAACGAACGAATCCTTAAAGGTTATTTTTAGAAGTTATTATACTACAAGGACTTACGTGTAATTTTAATTTAATTATTAATAAAGTATCTTATTAATAAATTAAATTATTTATTTTGGGTAAAAATTACTAAGATTTATTTACAAGACTAAATAAACAAACGAACTATATTAAATATATTTGGATCCTTAAGAAAATTAAATGGAATATATTATTTTCTTACAATTAATTAAATTAAATAAAAATGTATTTATTTAACTTATTACACTTTTGTTTAACGAACAATTTAAATATGTTTTTAAAAACTAATAATATATATTATATTTTTGACAGCTCACTATAAGTTTATAGCACTTAAACAATCGTAACGACTTATTAATTCGTGATCATGCATTTTTCATCAGTTACATTTATTGTGCATTTACTGAGTCATAAATAATTTACTTAGGTATTTCTATCATGTCGTGATTATGCTATGCTAGTTTATTCAGTGACATCATCACTACATCATTACCACTGAGGTAAGTTCATGGCCCCATCTTTACTGTATTTATAACTGGGGGAGAAAACATACTAAAACATCGTATATGCAAACATGCACGGTTAACATCAACACATAACAACTTATTGCTTATTGTTTGCCCTATTCTCGTGGACTGTAATAGTTAGTAATGTAGTGCGAAATGTTATGAATAGATCTATTCGGGTATTGACAACACCTGGCCTGCTTGACTTGCTATCACGAAACGCTTAGGCCAAGCAACAGGTTTATTTCATTGTCGGACTGAGGGAAACAACATCGGGTTTGACCGTAATGGCGCATGAGCATCATGTCTAGCTTCTATTACATGGCAATAGGAACTTTTATAGTATTGGCTGTGATTGTCCTACTATGATCATGGTGTTTGTCATATCAGTACATTGATTTATTAAATTAAACCTATGAATTAACCGACCTCGTTTTGACCCGCACATTTTATTTTATATGTTTTCTCAGGAAAATAAACAGGTTCATGCACCGGATTCCAGCATCACTGAAGCAACTTATTACCATCGGGCTGGGATATTTTTCACATTATTAACAAATGTTGTTTTCTGACAAGATACTAAATATGTACAATTTATTACATGTAATATGTTTTTAAATGACTATTATGATCATTGCTCTATATATTGTGTGCTATCGATCCACCAAAGTAACACCCCACGTACTATTCCACTGCATTTGACCATAATGGAGATGTTACAGAATGGTATCAGAGCACATAGTGATAACTCGAACCCGTGGTCATTATTTAATTATATTTTTACGTATATTTTTGAAATTTTTGACGAGATTGAATGTTATGATGTTTGGTGATTTGAATTGAACGAATGTTGAAAGTTTTATTTTTACGTTTTGACGAATTGAGAGGATTGTTAGTGATCACGGCATCAATGGATGCCCGAAATTTTACGTTTTATTTTTAGTCATGTCGATGTTTAATATTTTGACGTTTTTATTTGTAGTTTCGTATTAAGTCGTGCTGGGACTATATAATATCATATTTTGTGTGCGTTTTAAGTTTTGAGAAGTATTTTTATGAAACACGAGGCCCGTAAATATTTTCAAAATTGACTAATAGTCATTTCTCGCTTTTTAGACAAGCATTTGCAACTTGGTCCACAAGAATCATAATTGGCAAAAACTACCCTAAACTTTTCCCATATAAAAAGAAAATTTAATAAACAAAACACATACAAAACCACTAGCAACAAAAATCTACTCCATCTCTCTCCCCCACCTCTCTTTGTCGTCACCCCCTAGCCACCAAAAACCACAACTTTAATTCTTGTTTGAATCTTTAAAATCCAATCAAAGACCCATTTTATTTACTTGATTCTCCATCTTTTGGTATAAAATATACCTACATGCAAGCACTTTTTGTAAAACCCATTTTTGGTGAAAATCGTGTGTTTTGATCTTGTTTATGTGTTCTATATAGGTGTTTATGATGATATATATATAACTTTTATTTGTTGCATGTTGAAATTTTTGAGTTGGGTTTCATTTGATTTGATCATCTAGCATGATATAACGTGTTAGGATTAGAAGTAGTGATATTACTATGATTATAGTGGTAAAATTGAGGTTAAAATGGGTGAAAATATGATTTTGAGTGGTTTTTAAGAAAATATTTTTAATCATCAGCTAATAGCTAATGTTTGGAAAACTAAGTTTGTGTATGATATAAGTTAATTAGATATTATTGTAGAGAATTTCATGAGCTTCGATTTGGTATAAAGTAGAGCTTCTAACTCCAAACGAGCGAAAAGTTATGATAATTTGATTATTCGTGTACCGGGAGACGAGTATCGGCACAATATATAGTTGTCGATATTTGGATCGAATCTCGGGGACTATGGAAAGGATTTTTAAATAAGTCTAGGACTGATGTAAAATGGTAAACATGAGGATGTTGAGTCTATTTTCAAAGATGAGTGTCCGTTTCTAAAATGGAGTCGTTTATAGAGGTTAAAAAGACTATATGAGTTGATAACGTAAAACTGTCCGATTTTTGTAGTACGAAGATGTGTCGGGCAGGGAATCTTAAAAGTAAAATACTTTAACCAATTTTTAGGAGTACTTTCTATATATAGTAAGTGAAGTTTCTGATTAGTATCGTAAACATTTGCCTGTCATTATTAAATGTTATCTTTTGTCTGTAGGAAATTATAAAAATCGTTTTTGATTATTTATAGTTGGTAAAAGGTTTGTATTTTTGGGATGGTATTTTGAAGGGACCGAAGAGCTACTCTAATATTTATGAAATTTCTTTATTGGGATTGAAAACTTTAGACTAAAAGACAGTATTATTTTATTTTATCTTTTAAATGTCTCATTTTGAGATCGTATAAAGTGTTTTGATGACGAGGTTTGAGTTTAGCACCCAAATGTGTATTTCCGCTGCGCAATGTAAATTTGGGGGTGTTAAAGATTGGTAACCAGAGCTTTTTAGTTATAGCAAATTAGGTCGATTTTTGAAAATGTCTTAAACTATAACTTTGGTGTCTAAAGTATTTTATAAAAGCAACGCAACTTCTCTGCAAGGCTGCGGTAAGATTATTTATTTTTGTTATGCTTTATTATTATAGATGTATCCCTCAAAAACTGTTCTGAATCCCTGAGTATTTATTAAGTAATACTACGATAAGGTATTGGTGTTAATGTAAGGACGCGAAGTGCTTTCATCATAATTTCTTTTTATGAGTATTGCATAATTATCATTTGCATTGGATCGCATACATACATATTGGCATATGTAAATCATTTGCATTTGCATGACCATGCATTTCATATATATTTTTGAATAATGACCTTATGTACTCTTGAATTTTCTGTGATTGCAGAAAATGGCCGACATACCACCTAATAGAGTTAAGTCAGGATATGTTGTAGGGGGACTGAGATTTCCGTATCCTTGAGGATGTCATCATAAGAATACTGGTGGATTGTGGATAGTTGACGAGGATGATACGATCGATAAGAGTAAGTTTGTGGAATCTGAGAGTGATAATTTAAGAATTGAAAGTGAAGTTGGAAAGACTGAGGTTAGAGCAGAGGTAAGAAGTTATAGAACTGACTTTAAGACGTATCAGAAAGAGAGAGATAGACTTCATAGGATAGATAATTATGAACCTCACCTTAGGCCATATCTTGAACCATATTGGAAGTTCCAGGACAGTGAGGAGTATGCTGATTCCCACTATATGATTAAGCCGTCGTGTCAAGGAGCGTATCTGAAGTATGTATTAGAGTTTCCGTCGTGTTATGATCCATAAGGGAAGTGCAGCAAGTTGGAACCTGATGAAGACGAAGCTGAGACGAGCCAAGTTGGAGAAAATGATGTGCCACGTCCTATGAAGTGATGGATCTTTTTTATATTTCAGTTTATGTATTGTTGTGTTGTATTTGGATTATTTAGACTTTGTGATGTAGTACTGTGATGGAATATTGTTGTTGATTAGGTTGATAATGGTTAGTGATTGTAGTGACAGATTTTGTCATGATTTTATGGGATTTGATGGATGCAATCTACTATTACCGTTTTAATATCTTGATGTGTCTTTATTATTTTCTTTTGTGAATTGATTTGTTGAATTTAGGTAGTATTGTGTTGTTTGTACATGTAGTATCCATGGTATATCTTGATAAAAGATCCTTCTTTCTATCTCGATGTGTATACTTATCGTGTTTCTTTCATCTGTGATAACAGTAAAAAGAATTGAGTAAGATATTTTTTTGTCATTAGTGGGGATTCCAAATGACTAAGTTTCTTGAAATATGTCTCCAGAAATTAACAACCTCTAGGGTAGATTATATGATTATGGAAATAATAGTTAGAACGTTTGAAGCTGACTGTGCTGCAAGGAAACAAGGTGCCGAGATTGAAGATGTTGCTGTTCCAGTTGAAGATGTTGCTGTTGTTCTACAAGATTTTAAAGGATGTATGCGTGCTAGATTCCCAGAAATGAGAAAGGATGCGGTAAAGATTGTCGTACGAAACTAATGGTGATTGGAAATGTGCAACTATATGGATAAGTTTGAGTAACTGATGGATATATCATAATACTGGTAGTAATTTGGGAATATACAAATAGACGAAAGGAAAGAGTAATTTAAGGATTGACCCTGATCCGAAATTAAGTATAGCAGAAAAAGATAAAAAGGACGGTATTGCTGCGAATGTCAGCAGGAAATGAAAATTTATTTTTCTGACAGGAAATAAACTTGGAATTTAACAGTATAAGATAAGGAAAGATGGTATTCATGTTGTTACTTTAAATTGTGTAAGTAGGAGGAATTATAATGTGTAGACGATGTTTTTTGCACCATATGGGTAATTGTATGTCTACTTGTCACAAGTACGGCTAGCTGGATGTTAAGCTGCGGAAGGAAGAACACGGAAAGTAGTTATAGGAATTAGTATTCTTGGAAGCAGTGAAATGTTTTCATTATGGTAAAGGAATATGGATAAAGGAATTGTTCAGCTAAGGGAAATCGATGAGAAAGGAATGTTGTTGTTGTTGCAGCTTATATTTTTGGAAATGCTGATAAGTCTTGAGGTTCAGATGTTGTAATTTGCATATTCTTATTTGATAATTATTGAGTTAGTCTATTGTTTGAGTAATGTATCTAATGAAATCTGAAGATGTTAGATTTAGTTGACCTGAGAATGAGAAATCAGCAAGAATTAGTGATTAATTGAAATGAGAAATTAACCGATGGAAGGATTGTTAATAAATATATATTAAGAAGGTATTTTCTGAACTTATGGAATTAAGTGATGTCACACAATTAACCGATCTAGATCTATGATGGAAATTGCTGGAATGAGGATGAAAGTTATAGGGTACGATAAGGTAAAGGTGGAAATGATTGATTTGAAATGTTGCTGAGCATTGAGTACTGATTACAAGAATTATTATGTGGACTTTCTATTTAAGGATTTTGTTTGGGCAAATATTAGAAGTTAAGTAGGAGGAAACTGTGATAGGTCGTATTCTTAGTGCACTTAACCAGTAGTAGTCGAAAGGGAATGAGAAGGCGAGTTCGTGTTTAAGAGCATTTTGTGATCTCCTACGGAATCGTAGAGTTCGCTGTCGTCTTGGGAAAAGAAGCTTTGTGTTAGCTTAGTGATGGAAGTTATGTAATCTTCTTTTATATTTTGTCATTTGACATTGTTAGGAAATTGAGGATGATAATTTTATCAATTGTAAGGATTGGCGGATGAGACAGCAAGAATAATCTGATAGGACTGGAAAGGGAAGTCATAGTTAGCATAGTATTGAAAGCAACAAAGAAGTTGGATGTTTTGAGAGTAAGATGATTACTATGAGATTGAGCAAATTAATTACCAAAAATCGGTATCCATTACTAAGGATTGATGTTTTGATTGGTTAATATTAAGGGAAGTGAGGAAAGTATTTGATAACAATCGTAAAATTGTTAAGGAAGGAGGAATGGTGTGTGAAATTCTTTGGATATGAATTTTAGCTGGAGTTGATGTAAATTTTGGATAGTGCGATTTATGGCTGAAGTATTCGTGGAAATCTTGACTAGATTGAAGCGATTGAGGATTTGTCGATACTGACGAAACCGACTGAAGCTTGTTAATTCCTTTGTTTAAGCTGGGTATTATCGAAGGCTTATCGAAAGGTTTTCACTGATTGTTGAACCATTGAAAAAGCTGACAAAGAAGAACTAAATGTGTGAAATCCATTCATGCATCCAAGTTGTAGTTTTGAGATCTGACTTTCGTTAGTTAAGGAAGTTGTTTATGAACGCTAAGGATAAGTTGAGTTATGTGCCTGTATTGTCAGTATCGGAGGAATCTGAAGAGATAGTAGAGCTACGGTGATGATATCTTAACATTAGCAAATGGAAAGAGAAAGTAATGGTAGTGTGTTGACTTAATTAGAGAAGTATAAAAGGGAATTATATAATTTTGAGTTTCGACGATGTGGTATCTAATTTGGAGCTGTGAAATACTACTTTTATGGAATCAAGTATGTAGTAGTTTTTAATCAAAAGTGATCATAATCACGAGAGGTGTTATAGTTATGAATCACGAGATGTGTTATAGTTCTGTATCACGAGATGTGTTATAGCTCTGTATCACAAGCTGAAATTTTGTGAGGCAAGTGTGGTAGTCGAAATATTCAGTAAGAAGGGTAAGGAAAAAGGTTTATAAAATTATAAAAGTAATTGACAGTCTACTATTGAGTCTTGAGTTTTGAGAAGTGAATTTTGAGTTTTGAGATTTTTGAATATTGGTAATGACAAGCAAAGTGGATGGAATGGAATGAAAAATTAGAATCGAATTGAAGAATTAGTGGAAAAGGAATACTAAAGGAAGGAAGATCAACAGGTTGTCAGAAATTTTGAAATGGATTGGCAGTACGGATAGGTGAAATGAAATATTTTAGAGGAACAAAAATCGATTATTGTAATTATCTATTTGAAGGAGGATGTGTTAGGAATGCGAGGACGGTGGTGAATAAATTTTGAGATAAAAGAGAATTCAATTATTCTAAGAGTGTTGAGAGTGCGATAAGTAGTATTAAAGGAATTTCACAAGTTGGAGTATTGATATATTCTTGTTGGGATAAGATGTATTATGACATCAGGAAATTTATTAATAATCAGATTTGAATATATGAGGCTGATGGAGTTATCTAAACAATATATGATATAAGAAAGATATAATGATGTAATATGGATGCTACGGTTCAGTGTAGTGATTGTTAGATTGGATGAAAGTGTAAGATGAGCAAAGGAAATTATATAGGTGACTGTTATGAGATGCAGTTTGTGAATAAAGGAGAAAGAAAGAAATCACTAGGAATTTAGTGATGAAATTGTCAGTAACCCCGGACCGTAGTGTCAGTATTTTTTGAATCTTTAGAAATCGCTGTAAGAAGGAATGAGAATGGAATAAAGTTTGAATATAATATATAAAACCTAGAGAGACTGAAGTTAACTTTTAAATATTAGAGATCTTTACAGAAAGTGAGAAGAATCGAGTCAAGAAGGAATATTGCGTACTTTTGGAAATCAACGGACAGAGTGAGAGTATAATTTGAACGTTGGAAATTGGACTTGCGTAGATGCGATTGAAACTTGGGATGATGATATCTTTAAATACTTTGCTATGAGGTTAAACGAAATCAATTAATGATGGATTCTTTATGCGATGATAGTCGTCATATCAGTAATTAGGATGTGTAACTTGAGATTTTACATGGTCGTAAGCTAGGTTTTAGGGTATTGAAGTAAGAAATGGAACTGAGGAAATGATGCAGAAGGAGTATGGATGATGAAAGATATACCAAAGAATACTATCATATATTAGAAGGTGAAATTTGAAATTTGAAGTATAGTAAGTATTTCTTTGGTATGGTGATATTATAAGAATTGAGTTGAACTGGTGCGAATGACGCGAGGATTTCTTAAGGAAAAGAGGTCACATTGGTATTAGAGGTGAGAAATTACGAGTGTGAGACGGGTCGAGTGCCGGGACGTCGCTCTCTTTTAGGAGGGTAGGATGTGATAACCCGAACCCGTGGTCATTATTTAATTATATTTTTACGTATATTTTTGAAATTTTTTACGAGATTGAATGTTATGATGTTTGGTGATTTGAATTGAACGAATATTGAAAGTTGTATTGTTACGTTTTGACGAATTGCGAGGATTGTTAGTGATCACGATATCAACAGATGTCTGAAATTTTACGTTTTATGTTTAGTCATGTCGATGTTTAATATTTTGACGTTTTTATTTTTAGTTTCGTATTAAGTCGTGTCGGGACTATATAATATCATATTTTGTGTGCGTTTTAAATTTTGAGAAGTATTTTTATGAAACCCGAGGCCCGTAAATATTTTCAAAATTGACTAATAGTCATTTCCCGCTTTTTAAACAAGTATTTGCAACTTGGTCTACAAGAATCACAATTGACAAAAACTACGTTAAACTTTTCACATATAAAAGGAAAACTTAATAAACAAAACACATACAAAACCACTAGCAACAAAAATCTACTCCATCTCTCTCTCCCACCTCTCTTTGCCGTCACCCCCTAGCCACTAAAAACCACCGTCAACTTAAATTCTTGTTTGAATCTTTAAAATCCAATCAAAGACCCATTTTAGTTACTTGATTCTCCATCTTTTGGTATAAAATTTACCTACATGCAAGCACTTTTTGTAAAAACCCATTTTTGGTGAAAATCGTGTGTTTTGATCTTGTTTATGTGTTCTATATAGGTGTTTATGATGATATATATAAATTTTACTTGTTGCATGTTGAAATTTTTGAGTTGGATTTTATTTGATTTGATCATCTAGCATGATATAAAGTGTTAGGATTAGAAGTAGTGATATTAGTATGATTATATTGTTAAAAATGAGGTTAAAATGGGTGAAAATATGATCTTGAGTGGTTTTTAAGAAAGTATTTTTAATCAGCAGCTAAAAGCTAACTTTTTGAAACCTTAAGTTTGTGTGTGATATAAGTTAATTAGACATCGTTGTAGAGAATTTCATGAGCTTCGATTTGGTATACTGTAGAGCTTCTAGCTCCAAACGAGTGAAAAGTTATGATAGTTTGATTATTCGTGTACCGGGAGACGAGTATCGGCACAATATATAGTTGTTGTAGATATTTGGATCGAATCTCAGGGACTATGGAAAGGATTTTGAAATAAGTCTAGGACTGATGTAAAATGGTAAACATGAGGATGTTGAGTCTATTTTCAAAGATGAGTGTCCGTTTCTAAAATGGAGTCGTTTATAGAGGTTAAAAAGACTATATGAGTTGATAACGTAAAAGTGTCCGGTTTTTGTAGTACGAAGATGTGTCGGGCAGGGAACCTTAAAAGTAAAATCTTTTAACCAACTTTTGGGAGTACTTTCTATATATAGTAAGTGAAATTTCTGATTAGTATCGTAAACATTTGACGTGTCTAAGTAGGGAAAACAATTTGAAAGATTAGTATATATATCGACATATTTTTAATAAAGGAAACAAATAAAGTAAAAGTGTAAAAGGTGTACATGTGTAGGAATTATTTAAAAGTGAATGATGTGAGTTTTACCTTTGACTTGAGTTATTTATTTTATTTTATTAAGTATGGAATATTACTTGAGTATGATATTAAAGATGCGTGTTTTATTTTGATAGATTGTGAATTTCGTGTTCGCCGGGCATCGTCAATCGTTGAAAGTCGTCTTACTGTAGCTATTACTCAAGATGAGTCTATAGCCTCACTTTCTACTTGTTTTAATGATTTTAAAACCCGCGAGGGGGATACATGCTATTTGAAAATAAAATGAACACAAGTCATGATTGGTTGTTTGGACCCGAATGTTGCCTGTTGTTGCCTGATGTTGCCTTGAATTGTATAAGTACTTAAATTGCAAAAGTCCCTAAATTCATGAGTCGTTAACTATGTTCTGACTTGATGTTGTGAGTTGGAAATAACCGCTTACTCAAATGATAGTACTATTGGGCTGACGACCCTATCTGAGACCAGGGCTTTATGTGACAATCCGTCAATTTATGGTCGATATTTTATTATCAAGTATTATTTGAAATCATTATTTTATTGTTAAATTATGAACTCACTCATTTTTGGGAAGAAATTTGGGTTTACATCTTAAAGTAGCATCGAGTACGTCTAAACCGGAGAACTCTACGTTACGTGCTTAGGTTTACATACACCATTTTTGGTGACAGTCCGACATTTCAGGAAATAAATTTATCCTTGAATATTATTTTGGAATTTTAAATTTTGTTGGTTCATAAACTCACAAATTTACGGGAAAAAATTAGAGCTTACGTGAATAATTTAGCTTCATTTACGACTAAACCGGAAACCCTAGATTTACGTATTTACGTTTTTGAACTCCGTTTTTATGAGACAAATTTTATTAGATTCATTTTGTGTCGTTGATTCATAATTTATAAAAACATTTTTCGTAAAATGACCCGAGGGCACGCAAATCAAGGAAACTAGAATCGAGGAGTACCCAAAAATTAGTGGGGATGAGACAAGTTAACACTTGCCCCACCCCCACTAAGGGGTGGCAAAGCTTTAGCAACACACCCCTTGATGTGTCTATTTTATAACTAAACTAAAGACACTTGTCCTTAGTTACACACCAAAACCATTTACACCTCAAAACTACTAACACATATCATCTAACTTATATCTTACATGCAAAACAATACAAACTCTCTCTAGCTCTTCCTTATTGCCGTCCCATATCACCTCCAACACCACCATTTGATCAAAACATAAACCATGAATCTTGTGATTACCTTGCACAAGATGAAAATCCTTTGAAGACTTGTTGATTTGAGGTGATCCTAACAACTAAAAAGGAGTTTACATGGAGTTCAAGGGATGATTTCATGGAGGTGTTCATCCATTTGAAGAACCCAAGAAGTTGTCTTGAAAGGTTGAAGATTTGGTGGCAAGATCAAGCCTTGTTCATCCAATATCTCACCCTTTCCATCATATAGATTGGTATAGAGATCAATTTCTTTCTATCACCCTATCTTTTTGAATATGTAATCTTGTATTTTCTTTCTAAATGTATATGTATATGATGATGAATGATGATCAAAGTATTATGTGGGGATTTTGTGTTAATAGATTTGGTTAAAAAGACAAAAATCTACATATAAAGATGTTGAAATCTTGATTAAATTTATGGGCTGTATAAAACAGTAAGTATCAATATGAACACTTGGTTAAATAGCTTGTATTGTTGAATATACAGTTAGATATATAATTTTTATATATGTGGTGAGTTGACCACTCAATGGAATCAATGAAATGAGCAAGATATGATCAAAATACTATTAAGGTTCAAATCTGTATAGTCTGTTTTGGACGAATTATTAGGGATACTTAGAGGATGAATGAGCAGTAGCTAAAAATAGGAGTTATGTGTAGCACATATTATTTAGTTTGTGTTGCCTATATTTGAGTTTCTATCTCCTTGAAGAACTCAAGATATGGCAAAAATGGTGATAGTGACTTTGATAATCAGATTTATAAAATAAAAGTATATAATATAAAATGAGCACTCAAGTGATATTATTATAAAATACATATATAAAACCCACTAACTAATGATAATATTTATAAAATGAGTTATATACTATTATAAATAATTATGACATTTTTATAAAAATACAAACTCAAATATTTTCTAAAGTTATAAAACTATATATAAGTTTTACGTCTTTTCGGCTAAAACCGAAAGATTAACGTTTTCGCCAAATAAAACTTAGACGGTCTGACCCGTCTAATGTAACATTTGTATAACTCATCCACTGATATGTAAGTACATTTGATAAGTAAAAACAGATAAACTCGAGCTTTATAACTTATGGACATTAACGGGTCAAAGCAGCCTTATTGGACCGTTAGCCCAACTAGTTTGGCTAAACACTAATGGACTTACTCATGGGCTTAACCCACATGGGCTGAACATATGAGTATAGGCCTAGTATTAAAAGTATAAATGGGCTAATATAATGTATTGGAATTTTAATGGGCTTATTGGGCCTTAATATATAAATAAGTTGAAACTAGTGTAACTAGTCTAAAATTTGACTAACACATAACAACTATAATGTTGTATGAGGAGAGAAAATCCCACTTGATCATCATCATACTTATGATATCATCATATATATATAACCATTATTTTTATAAATTCATTGGACAAGAGTCTAAGACGAGTATTATTTGTCTAGGTTTCCGTGATTGAAGCACGTACCGTACATCCAAAACGCCGATAACCTGCCTTTCCCAATCAACGTGAGTTCAGAGCCTCGCACCCTTTAAATTTTTTATGAAATGTTTTATAAACCCGTGAGGGAGATAACGTGTTAGTTTTAATAAAAATAGGACACCAGTTGTCCCGATTGTTTGCTTATTGATATGGACCCGAATGATTATATGACCCGATGAATGATTTTATGACCCGATGTATGAAATGAAATGGATTATTATTAGTTAGGTTATGTCATTAAAAGTCCCATTAGCATGAATTCTAAACTACCGGGATTTGGTAGACGCTTATGCATATAATAGTACTATTTGGGGAAGATCACCCCAGTTCGCGCCTTGACGGTTGATCCGCATTGTGCCACATAGATTGGTAAGCGAATTTATGTATGAGAAGATTTATATAAGCGTGATTATTATGACGACACGCTGTTTTAGATGGGCAAAAGAAATTACGTGTTAGCTACCCGTTGTTTGTTATAATAAGGTAGCAATGTCATGCGGCTTATAATAACCCAATATTAAAACTACTGATGTACGAATTGAATTATAATATATTGCCTGACTAGCAATACGGGCTCTTATTATTGATATTATGTTCGTGTTTTGGTTTTACATAACCATTTGCATATAACGGTTTTTATTAAACTTTGTACAACGTTATAAAACGTATTGTATTATGTTTTTACGACAATGGTTCGTTTAATGGCTTTGAAGGCAAAAGCCTATGTTATAATTTACGACAAAGATTTGTATAAAATGTTTTTGGCCAATTTTATGGCCTACGACAAAGAATTGTATAAAATGTTTTGACTATAACGGTACCGAAAAATTCCCGAGTTACCGACAAGGCCAGACTGAGAAGTGTTATTTAAGTATATATATATAACGTGGATTATATAAATATATATATATATATATATATATATATATATATATATATATATATATATATATATATATATATATATATATATATATATATATATATATATATATATATATATATATATATATATATATATATATATATATATATATATATATATGTTGTAATTTGATTACATGATTGTTTGATGATTATTTTAATACTTATACGAGGTATTTATACGACGTAGATTGTCACAAGAAACCCTAACTCCCCTAGCAAATCAATCGAAGCTATTCCTGTAGGAAATCTAGCTATCCTAGATCTAAACCAAGTTGTGGGTGTTCATAATCCTAACTAAATGGTTGATATTTGTAGAAATGTTGATAGTAGTTGATTGTGATCTTGAAAAAGAATTGGCGAGATTAAATCTGATATCGATGTCATGACAATCTTTCCTTATAGAGTGGAGTTTGATAAAACCTTACCACCTAGAAAGGTGTCATCTGATCAGTGTCACCCAATTCTTAAATTTGAAATCGAAAGGGTGAATGTTGCACTTGAGGTTGTCATTGGAACCATTACCCAAAAGCCTCATGCCACTAGTACCTTTCCGAGAAGTCTAATTGAATGTGTGAGTCATTTCATACTAGTGACTCATTTGATAACTATTATTGTAAGAGCTATAGAATGGAAAATTAAGTGTTGTTCATATCGAGCTTTTATTTCCCTTTTCAAGGTTTAAAAATAAGGTTGAAAGTATTGGAGAATGAGGTAGGATATCGCATTGAGTATAAGTTGATTAGAACTTGAATAGAGTCAAACTTAACTCGTATGGAATATGAGATTGTTAAGAGGAATTCGTTAAGTCCTGTGGTTGAATTATAAGGTTTTAAATGATTGTTGGTTCGTGTTAAGGGTTGTTCCTAGGCCATTGTCCAATGACGAGGACGCCCAGTGTCCAAGAAATGAATTGAAGAAATCTTCTTCTGAATTGGGACCGATGGATCTTCCGGGACAGGTGGAACACCTAATGAATCTTGTAGATTATTATTCATTGTGGTATCTTTTAAAATCCCTAACTTAACTGAGACATCAGTTGGTAGGATGAGTTCTTGGAATTTTATGACATGGCGACACGTAATGTGTTACGGTACAATTTTGACTTGTTTGTGATTAATGAAAAGACTACCTTTGATTGCTAAATCCTACATGTATCGATGTTATCTATCTTTTCTTTCTTCTTCCTAATGTTCGCATTAGTGATGCAACCATTGAATAAGTACTCTTCTCGAATTGAGTTACGTTGTGGATTATTCTCTTTGTATTCCTGAGTACCATCGAAGTCATGAACCTCATGATTAATTGGCTATGCGCATTTCTTATCATATTGTAGTTAGTTCTTGTTGAACAACTCTTCATCACTCCTTTTGCAGATCACTCATTGTTTTATAAGTAATACTGTAAAATCCATGATTTTACCATGATTTTATATAATAGATTTCCACCCAATAAATCCTAGAACACATATTCATATGTTATGTTTCCTTAAGATGTGAATAAACATGTCTATCATGTAACTATACTTCTACATTCATCTTTGTTGAAAATAACTTCACAACTTAAACCATGAACTCACAACTAAGTAAAACAAGTAATGAAGTGTATTTTTTATATAAACAACACTTAACAAATATGGAAACATACTACACAATGTACTTATAATGTATGTGTTCATGCATAGTATAACATGCTTAGACCCTCATGGACTAGCCCAAGGTTGTGCTCTAGCCCAACATAGGCCCAACACAAGCCCACCCTCCCTTCTTTGTTAGCTTAACATGGAACCCCACTTTAAGGGGAAGAAGAAGAGATGCATGGGGAACATAATGCCATACACTTGGCAAGAACACTCTTACCAAGGCAAGTCATGCCTTTTGCTCTCCTCTCTCTCCTCTTTTAGCCGAAAACACACACATACTCTCACATTCTCTCATGCAAGCTAATCTTGTTTCTCTCATCCTCTTGTCTCTCAATCATACGGCTTAAAGCCATATACATCCAAATACCAAGTATTAAATCCACCAAGATCCTTGTCTCATCATTACTACAAATCATTAGTAGTATCATTCTCTTGGAATAACTATAAACAAGCCCTAGCATGTTAAAATCAAGATCCTCTTTGGTACTTTTTGTCAAGAGAGGTATACACATCATAATCTTTCATTTTTTCATGCATGCATCTTCATACATCTATAAACACAAGTTAATAACATGTTAAAAATCAAGATTTGGTAAGGCTATGGCCCTTATGGGTCACGACGTATTTATACAAACCATGTTCATGATTCAAAATCTTTTAATAAGAAACTTATGACTTATGTGTTATGTTTTTAAACTTGATTTAAAAACCATATGAAACCTTTTCTAAATCTAAACATTGCATGGGTTACAAATCTTGTTTATGGGACTATGGTTAAACCAATAGTCATAGATCTCATAAAATGAACGTGTGTAACCTAAAAATCTTGTAGACCATGACCTTAAAGGTCACGGCATACATGGTTAATGTATATGTGATTTATGTGTTAAGTTTAGATGATGGAATATGAAATGATACATGTTAAATTGACTATTAAAAATCACAAAAATAACTTATGGAATAAATATAGCAGTGGGTTACATATGACCTAAAATGAATTAGATGTACATGCATGCTTATATTAACCATAGATCTAATGATAAAAACTAACTTGAGTATGTTAAACATAAAAACAAGCTTATAAAAATCTTTTGGGAACCTTGGGAAGAGACAATATAGCCATGGGCTATATGTAGTCACCTTGGTAAAATGGGAACCTTGGAAACATGCATGTCACCTAGATAATCATGATTATATTTTGCAACTATTTACAAGACTTAAAACTTGCTTAAGTGTTCATCTTGGAAATACCAAGATCTAAAAATATAGCTGTGAGCTATATATGTGGGTACATGGATCTAAGATTGAATTTAGGTCTAGACATAGTTTAGATCTTATTTTAGATTTGTGACTTATTTTCTTGATGTGTAGTTAGATCTATTGTTGTAACACTTATAAATTACATGCAACCTTAAAATGAGACATAACTTATCTTAATATGCTATCACTAATGTAGGTCGTGGGTTATAAGCTCCTACTAGGGCTTATGACTTACTTGTAACCTTATGACACACCTAGATCTAATTTGGTATAACACATAGAATAAATTTTGAGTTGTATTCATCTATTTAGATTGAAAACTAAATATTAATAAGCTCATAATAAGCTTATAAGAATATCCTAAGTAAAAATATACATAAAATGTAAATTAATGGACTAATTAAGTCCATGAAAAGTTAACCTAAAACTTAAATGGACCCACAAGCCCATTTGATAAATTATAGTAACTTAAATGGACTTAAGATCACACTTAGGCCCATTTAACTAATTAAAGGGACTTAAAAATGTATTAAGCCCAATAAATAATTTAAAGGCCCATTTAAATAAATTAGTCGACTTGAAATATATTTAAGTCCACTAAAATAGCCCATTAGATGTTTAGCCGATTTAATGAGCCCATATAAAGTTTAAATGTTAAAAAAAAGTTTTTATAATAAAATATAACTTATAAAAACTTTTTGGATGAAAATGAAAATTTACAAAACTTAAAGACTAAAACCGTAACCTATGAAATTTGTTCTGATAAACTAGTAAGCACAAGGACTGAAAATGTAAATATCCAAAAGTCTAGGGTTTAATAATTACTAACCGTGGCAAATTAAACCCTAGGGACCATTCTGGGAAGTTTCTAAAAGTTAGTTTGTCATTTTAAAACCCTAAGGACTATTTTTTTAATCTACCGAAACCTAAAGAAGCCCTAGGGGCTGTTTTTGTAATTTTTATAAAGTTACAAACCTAGATAATACTAGGGGGACTAAATCTGCCATAAGCCGAAAGTTTACTTGTTTAAAAATATGGTGGGACTAGTTTTGCCACGTTCCAAAACATTAACAAGCCCTAACCCTAAAAGCTATTTTAATTATAATAAAACATAATTAAAAGTCTAGATCATGAGGATTAATGTATAAGCTTAAGTTGTGATAAATAAAATATTTTATAAATATTAAATATTTTATGAAAACTTTAAAGTTAAATAAAATAATATATTTTTTTTTGAAATATTTATTTATATTTTCTTTACAAAATAAATTGTATAAACATGATGAATATGTATTATTAAAACATGTACTCATATACTTTTAAGAAATAAAATTATATGAACGTAAATTAAATTGAATGTTACTACGTAAATATATTATAAGTAAAATCCCTTATGTTTATTTAAATATAGAACTTGGTTATTAATTTAATTGGATGTTATTGATACAAGTACTATAAACATGGATTAATATTTTAAGTGAAACATTTTCTTTTATGTCTACTTAAATGTAAAACTTAATTGTAAGATTGAATGATTACTATAAATACATGTATGCTAACTAATATTAATAGTTAAACATTTCGTGTTTACTTAAAGATAGAACTTACATAAATAAGTTCAATGAATATTGATAATACTTGAACTATGGTTACTTAGATAAACACCGTAGCATAAATGAACTGACTAATATCTGTATAAGCATACATATATGTTCTTTTGTACTATCTATTAAGATTGTACTATCTAATTAGGCATTACTTTGGTGTGAGCTTTAATTGGGTATCCGTGTTAAACAAGCAATTGCCTACTCCTAGGTGAGTTTACAGCCCCATATAAACTTTTGATAAAACTTTCCCTTTTGGGAAAGAAAATATGCAAACATATATTGGACACAACTGGATTGTATAAACTTGATTATGATTGATTATTATTGAAACTATTAAATTGTTGTAAATCGCCTGAATGTTATAAACAGATCTATTAGGTATTGACCATCCCCGTCTGTGTGAGTCATGCTCACTGTGCCTTGGCCGGGACAACAGACGTATACCATGTTAGAACTGGAATGGGTGTCTTTTTGTAAGACACTACGTCCTCATCTGTTGAGGACTATGGGGTTAAGCTTCAGTTTCTAATAATAAACAAATGTTATTTATATTTTAGTAAGAATGCTTTGTGCATTATTAATTCTATGATTATTGTATGTCCAAACTAATTAATTGTTAAAATCTGTAAATTCACCAACTTTATGTTAACCCCCGTTAGTATGTTTTGCATAGGAATATGAAGTTAGTACGTGGTGTGTGCATGGTCTCGAGCATCTTAGTAATCTGAATCATAGGACTTGTCAGGGGTTCTATTTGGGAAACATAAACAATCAACTTCTGTCGTGTTTAAGAAAAATTTAATTTATTTGTTATCAAACATGTAATCTGATTTAAATAACTCTTTATCTTATGCTCTATGGACTATATGCTATCGATCCACCTTAGTGACATCTCCGTGGATATTTTCTGCATATTTTGACCCTACCCGAGGTGTCACAGAGAATGGTATCAGAGCATTAGTTATAGAGAACCAGATAAATTTTTAAATAAAATAAAAATAAAAATGATTTTTCTTTTATTTAAAACTGGACTATAACTTATAAAAATCTTTTAGTGAAATATTATATATATATATATATGTTTACTAAACTTGATTATTAATATTGTTTAGTGAAATATTGCTATGAAAAATGTTAGATGTGCTAAGCTTGAAAATTTTACACTATATAGTAAAATACTGAAATGAAAATATGGGTAATATTAAACCAAACTTCACACTTACAAACTGATAAATGAACTACTTACATGATAATATATATATATATATATATATATATATATATATATATATATATATATATATATATATATATATATATATATATATATATATATATATATATATATATATAAATATAAATATATATATATATATATATATATATATATATATATATATATATATATATATATATATATATATATATATATATATATATATATATATATATATATATATATATATATATATATATATATATATATATATATATATATATATATATATATATATATATATATATATATATATATATAAGTATAAATATTTGTAACCTTAAAACATTCTAATAATGGTCTAAAAGGGATATATTTCATAAAGCATATAATCTAAAATAATATTGTTCTTTGTTTGTAAGCTTATACTCACTTCAAACTTAAAATAATACTATTTCAGAGCATCATGACTCCGCCTACTACATCCACGAATCTTCTACCCAGAGTAGCTCCTACTCCAGTTGTTTGTTCATCTCCACGATCGATGCAGTGTGGATGGTTGTCAGCCTCGGATTCAGAGGATGACCCAGCGACCGAAGCTGTACTCCCAGAGGACCCCTTTTCCTTCTCAACATCAGCCGCACTGGCCCTAACCTCCATGGAGGGGGACCGGGTCCCTTTTAGCATACCATCTTCCATGCCTCCATCCTTTTCATCAGGCTATTTCTCCGGACCCGCACCCGTCTCCACTTATGAGACCGAGGAAGGCTCCGAGGCAGGACGTGTCGATTCCGTCCAAGCCCAGATCTCCGCATTGGCTGCGCGCCATGAGCGAGAGATATCTGACCTCCGCAGCCAGTTTTTGACAGTCAGTCAACAGAGCCATGTCGTTATCTATGAACGTATCGATACTCTTTTCCGCACTACGAGGGGAGACTCGCAGATTGCTAAGGGCATCCAGGCTAGGACGGACGAGGCACTAAAATGGTTATTGGACGAGGACTACCGCCTCCACCAGCGCATTCAGGTCATGGAGGGTCTGCAGTATCAGACCCATGCTGCCCTTGCCACTCAGAAGCAATCATTATCCATCTTCTTTGATCTCGCCACTGTCCGACATGATGGGGTTACTAGGGAGATGGCTTATCTCCGAGGGGTCATCGATAGACTCCGGAACCAGCTACTGTCTGCACTCCGTACGCTCAAGGATGCCCGAACGACAGTTTGGACTTTGTGGAACACCAGGAAGAATTCTGCAGCCCCACCAGCTCCATCCGTACCGTCAGCCACGAAATCATCTAGTGGACCATCCAGGCAGGATTAGTATACACACGCTAGACTTCTTGTACGTCAAGATAAGCTTACGGGTTGCACCCCGGCTATCATGACATAGGGCCTTTGTACTTTTATCTCTTTTTTAGCTTTTGATGATGTAATCATGTACTTATCTTTTCCTTTTCTTTTGGGACATGTAACTTTGGGATATGATGTTTTAAAGACTGTGTGTATCATTACTTTGGATTAGGCCCGACCAGCCTATAACATAGATTGTGTTATGCTTGATGACTGTTCAATTTCTCATAAAAATAACATGTAATCACTTTCTTTATTATATCTGCTGTACAATGTATTATATTATAAGATCTTGACAGGTTATCCATATTTGTTATGAAATAAGTGCATAAGTTTCCTCGTGCAAATAATATAAAAACTGTACTAACGCTTGAACTAATAATCTCATTTTGTATATGATTATAGAAATGGGGATTACGAGGTTAAATCCTAATAACGCAACCACTTCCAACGCCGACAACGTAGAATCCCCATAAGCTACCCGAAATGTCACTGCCGCACAACTGCGGGAAATGATAAGTGAAGGCATCACAGCAGCCATGGCAGCCAAAGGAGCTGACCCAAATGCAAACAATGATCCAAATTCCGATGCACTCAGAAACAACACCAACAAGGGTTGCTCTTACCCCGACTTCTTAAAATGTATACCCTCATACTACCGAGGGAAAGAAGGAGTTGTTGAATTGATGCAGTGGTTTGAAAGGCTAGAGACGGTCTTCCGCATCAGTGGTTGTGCTGACGAGAACAGAGTTAAGTTTGCCATGTGCACCCTACTTGAGAGTGCCCTTACCTGGTGGAACTCTATGGTTGCTATCCTTGGACATGACGCTGCTTATACTCTCACTTGGGCCAACCTCAAGGCAAGAATGACTAAGAAGTACTGTCCCAGAGGAGAAATGAAGAAGTTGGAAGTCGAGCTGTGAGATCTCAAGTGTAAGAACAATGACATCATTTGGTACAACCAAAGATTTCAAGAGTTAAGCTTGATGTGCACCAGAATGTTTCCTCTAAGGAGTGACAAGATGGAAAAGTATGTCAGCGGACTCCCTGACAACATCCATGACAGTGTGCTAGCTTCACGACCCATCACTGTTGAAGGTGCCATGTAATTTGTGACTGAGCTAATCAACAAACGAGCCCGCAATCTGTCCGAGAGGCAAACAGACAACAAGAGGAAATCCGATGAAAACTCTCGTATCCAGCACCAACAGCCTTTCAAAAAGCAAAATGTTGGGCAAGCAAATGACACTACTCCCACAACCCACGCTAAGAACTACTCGGGGACCAAGTCCAAGTGTTCAAAATGCAACTACCATCATGTTGTTGGAGGAGAATGCCAAGGATGCTACAAATGTGGCCAACAAGGCTATTTTGCTCGCGATTGTCCCATCAATGTTGCTACCTCCGGTCGACCCAACACAAATCCTGGAAACAGCAACAAGGGCAAGTCCAACACACGAGGGAGTGGAAGTGGGCATCAGGGAAACCGAAACCCCACTGGTGGGAGCAGTAGGGGACTGAAGAGAGTTGTCATATGTTACGAGTGTGGAACCCCTGGGTACGTGAGACCTGATTGTCCCAAGTGGGCCAACCAGAAGAAGGACAACAAGGGAACTCCTTCGCAAGTGTACATGGCTGGCAATGCCCCAGCAAATCCAGGCTCCAACACCGTACCTGGTATGTTCTTAATAAACCAATGATATGCATCTATCTTGCCTGATACATGTATAGACCCAAGCACTACAATTGCTAAATTTAGTAAGGTAATGGAAATCCCTCCGATAGTTCTAGACTCCCATAATACGGTGGAATAGTCGACGGCAAAGTTATGATAGTTAAACACCATCATTCGAGTTTGTTCCTTAAGAACTTTCCAAATCGCCGTTTTACACCAACTAGATCCTAGAAAGCCTTGATAGCTTTGATGTCGTTATTAGAACAAATTGACTAGCAAGTATCATGCAATTATCCTACATAACCAAAAATGGGTTTGTGTACCTTGGTGAGATGAAACCTTGATTATACTGGGGAGCCATAACCCCGATATTGTTAACACTAGATTTAGTGTCATCTCTAGAACCAACGGGCTAAAGAATATTTGGTCTGAGAATATCCCATTTCCCTAACCTGTTTCTTCCCTGTCTAAACCTAAAGGACACACCCAACTCACAATGGGTATATTTTGTAGGGTTACTTCCGTCACCTAGGCAACCCTAAACCTGAAAGGCACATCTAACTCACAATAGGCGTAGCTTGTAGGGCTATGTTCGACATCCCCCGTAAGGAGATGTTGAATGTCCTATGTCTTTGGACATTCCTCTTTCCTCTTCGGGTCTAATTAGTTCGACAATACCATCACCCACGCGACGCTGGGAGATGAGAATTCCCCTATTTAGAAGTCAGAATTTGTACAAATTTGGAACCAGTAATAGTGAATGCATGACCCTTGTTACGACACCCTGCAAGGCGCGCACTTCTTTATTCTTGGTATCTTCTTTTATTTCCACCATTCGAAGTACTTCTTTTCTGCGCCCCTCTCGCCCAACCCCGCGGCGAATGAATCATATTCTTTGCAACTTCTTACGTAATCACCATCAACAACAATCTTAACCTATTTGTTGGGTAGAAACTTTAGCACCATTAACTAATGTTTGTGTCTTGCTGACTTGAGGTAAAAGATCATAAGTCTTTTCTTAAAGCTGTTGATATAGGAGGGGTTAAAGTTAAAAATGTTTTGTTTTACCTTCAACCCCCAATTTTTCATTCTCGGGTATGGAGATATAACTTGTATCTCACCCATGAAAAGGATGTAGAATAGTGCATCCCCGGATTCCCCAGCGTATGAAACATGTTGGCGTGTCATCCTCATATCAGAAACCATTTGCAATGGATTTGTCCTCCTAACCAAATCCACAACGCCATTGGTCTTCCCCCAGATCCTGGAAGGGTATGGCTGCGACCCCGTTAAGCATCCCTCGCCTACTCATCCATAACAGCAGTCTCCTTTACTGCTCAATCGGATGTATAGTGCGATTCGGATAAAAGATCTCTTTACATTGCTCCTATCCAACCGTAGCAATAATCTCTTCTACTTCTCAATCGGATGAATCGTACAATCTGGATAAAAAATCTCTTTGCATTCTCTTCTGTTCACCTATAATGACAGAAGTTTCCATTAATGTCGAATCAGACATATAAAAGTAACCTAGGTATAGACGACTTCGCGTTCGTGTCGCCATCCGCACCTGGGAGAGAACCTGAAACAAGTAATATACTTAGAACATCTAACACTTAAAAGATGACTACGTTTTTAATAGCTTTGAGGACAAAGCTAAAATAACGGGGTGCTGCTGTAAAATCTATGATTTTACCATGATTTTATATAACATATTTCCACCCAATAATACCTAGAACACATATTCATATGTTATGTTTCCTTAAGATGTGAATAAACATGTCTATCATGTAACTATACTTCCACATTCATCTTTGTTTAAAATAACTTCACAACTTAAACCATGAACTCACAACTAAGTAAAACAAGTAATGAAGGGTATTTTTTTTATAAACAACACTTAACAAATATGGAAACATACTACACAATGTACTTATAATATATGTGTGCATGCATAGTATAACATGCTTAAACCCTCATGAACTAGCCCAAGGTTGTGCTCTAGCCCAACATAGGCCCAACTCAAGCCCACCCTCCCTTCTTGGTTAGCTTAACACGGCACCCCACCTTAGGTGGATGAAGAAGAGATGCATGGGGAACATAATGGCATACACTTGGCAATAATACTCTTACCAAGGCAAGTCATGCCTTTTGCTCTCCTCTCTCTCTCCCTTTTAGCCGAAAACACACACATACTCTCACATTCTCTCATGCAAGCTAATCTTGTTTCTCTCATCCTCTTCTCTCTCAATCATACGGCTTAAAGCTATATACATCCAAAAACCAAGTATTAAATCCACCAAGATCCTTGTCTCATCTTTACTACAAATCATTAGTCGTATCATTCTCTTGGAATCACTATAAACAAGCCCTAGCTAAATCTTTAAGGCCACGGTTTGATTTATATTAGGGTTTTCTTCATCATCTTGAGTAGATCTCATATCTCCTTGTTTATCTAGATCCTCTTTGGTACTTTTAGGCAAGAGAGGTATACACATCATAATCTTTCATTTTTTTCATGCATGCATCTTCATACATCTATAAACACAAGTGAATAACATGTTAAAAATCAAGATTTGGTAAGGCTATGGCCCTTACGGGTCACGACATATTTATACAAACCATGTTCATGATTCAAAATCTTTTAATAAGAAACTTCTGACTTATGTGTTATGTTTTTAACTTGATTTAAAAACCATATGAAACATTTTCTAAATCTAAACATTTCATGGGTTACAAATCTTGTTTTTGGGACTATGGTTAAACCAATAGTCATAGATCTCATAAAATGAATGTGTGTAACCTAAAAATCTTGAAGACCATGACCTTAAAGGTCACGACATACATGGTTAATGTATATGTGATTTATGTTTTAAGTTTAAATGATGGAATATGAAATGATACATGTTAAATTGACTATTAAAAATCACAAAAATAACTTATGGAATAAATATAGCCGTGGGTTACATATGACCTAAAATGAATTAGATGTACATGCATGCTTATATTAACCATAGATCTAATGATAAAAACTAACCTGAGTATGTTAAACATAAAAACAAGCTTATAAAAATCTTTTGGGAACCTTGGAAAGAGACAATATAGCCGTGGGCTATATGTAGTCACCTTGGTAAAATGGGAACCTTGGAAACATGCATGTCACCTAGATAATCATGATTATATTTTGCAACTATTTACAATACTTAAAACTTGATTAAGTGTTCATCTTGGAAATACCAAGATCTAAAAATATAGCCGTAAGCTATATATGTGGGTACATAGATCTATGATTGATTTTTAGGTCTAGACATAGTTTAGATCTTATTTTGGATTTGTGACTTATTTTCTTGATATGTACATAGTTAGGTCTATTTTTGTAACACTTATAAATTACATGCAACCTTAAAATGAGACTTAACTTATCTTAATATGCTATAACTAATGTAGGCCGTGTGTTATAAGCTCCTACTAAGGCTTATGACTTACTTGTAACCTTATGACACACCTAGATCTAATTTGCTATAACACATAGAATAAATTTTGAGTTTTATTCATCTATTTAGATTGAAAACTAAATATTAATAAGCTCATAATAAGCTTATAAGAATATCCTAAGTAAAAATATACATAAAATGTAAATTAATGGACTAATTAAGTCGATGAAAAGTTAACCTAAAACTTAAATGGACCCAATAAGCCCATTTGATAAATTATAGTAACTTAAATGGACTTAAGATCACACTTAGGCCCATTAAACTAATTAAAGGGACTTAAAAATGTATTAAGCCCAATAAATGATTTAAAGGCCCATTTAAATAAATTAGTGGACTTGAAATATATTTAAGTCCACTAAAATAGCCCATTAGATGTTTAGCCCATTTAATGAGCCCATATAAAGTTAAATGTTAAAATAAAAGTTTTTATAATAAAATATAACTTATAAAAACTTTTTGGATGAAAATGACAATTTACAAAACTTAAAGACTAAAACTGTAACCTATGAAACTAGTTTTGATAAACTAGTAAGCACAAGGACTGAAAATGTAAATATCCAAAATTCTAGGGTTTAATAATTACTAACCGTGGCAAATTAAACCCTAAGGACCATTCTGGGAAGTTTCTAAAAGATATTTTGTCATTTTAAAACCCTAAGGACTATTTTTGTAATCTACTGAAACCTAAAGAAGCCCTAGGGGATGTTTTTGTAATTTTTATAAAGTTACAAAACCTAGATAATACTAGGGGGACTAAATCTGCCATAAGTCGAAACTTAAACAAGCCCTAGGTACCAAATGTGTAATAATCTGAAAGTTTAGTTGTTTTATGGAGGGACTAGTTTTGCCACGTTCCGAAACATTAACAAGCCCTAACCCTAAAAGTTATTTTAATTATAATAAAACATAATTAAAAGTATAGATCATGAGGATTAATGTATAAGCTTAAGTTTGTGATAAATAAATTATTTTTTAAATATTAAATAATTTATGAAAACTTTAGAGTTAAATAAAATAATATATATTTTTTTTTAATATTTATTTATTTTTGCTTTACAATAAATTGTATAAACAAGATGAATATGTATTATTAAAAGATGTACTCATATACTTTTAAGAAATAAAATTATATGAACGTAAATTAAATTAAATGTTACTATGTAAATATATTATAAGTAAAACCCCTTATGTTTACTTAAAAATAGAACTTGGTTATAAATTTAATTGGATGTTATTGATTCAAGTAATATAAACATGGATTAATACTTCAAGTGAAACATTTTCTTTTATGTCTACTTAAATGTAAAACTTAATTGTAAGGTTGAATGATTACTATAAATACATGTATGCCAACTGATATTAATAGTTAAAATTTCGTGTTTACTTAAAGATAGAACTTACATAAATAAGTTCAATGAATATTGATAATACTTGAACTATGGTTATTTAGATAAACACCGTAGCATAAATGAACTGACTAAAATCTGTATAAGCATACATATATGTTCTTTTGTACTATCTATTAAGACTGTACTATCTTATTAGGCATAACTTTGGTGTGAGCTTTAATTGGGTATCCGTGTTAAATAAGCAATTGCCTACTCCCAGGTGAGTTTACAGCCCCATATAAACTTTTGATAAAACTTTCCCTTTTGGGAAAGAAAATATGCAAACATATATTGGACACAACTGGATTGTATAAACTTGATTATGATTGGTTATTATTGAAACTGTTAAATTGTTGTAAATCATCCGAATGTTATAAATAGTTATATTAGGGATTGACCATCCCCGTCTGGGTGAGTCATGCTCACTGTGCCTTGGCCGGGACAACAGATGTATACCATATTGGAACTGGAATGGGTGTCATTTTGTAAGACACTACGTCCTCATCTGTTGAGGACTATGGGGTTAAGCTTCAGTTTCTAATAATAAACAAATGTTATTTACATTTTAGTAAGAATGCTTTGTGCATTATTACTTCTATGATTATTGTATGTCCAAACTAATTAATTGTTAAAATCTGTAAATTCACCAACTTTATGTTGACCCCCGTTAGTATGTTTTGCAGAGGAATATGAAGTTAGTACGTGGTGTGTGCATGGTCTCCAGCATCTTAGTAATCTGCATCATTGGACTCGTCAGGGGTTCTATTTGGGAAACATAAACAATCAACTTCTGTCATGTTTAAGACAATTTTAATTTATTTGTTATCAAACATGTAATCTGATTTAAATAACTCTTTATCTTATCCTCTATGGACTATATGCTATCGATCCACCCTAGTGACATCTCCGTTATTATTTTCCGCATATTTTAACCCTACCCGGGGTGTCACAAATACGATACCATCTAGGGGAAAATATGAAATTCTCATTTTATATGAGTTATTTAAATTGGTACTATTAGTAGTTATTTTCAAAATAAAGTTTTTATTAAACCTCTTGTAAAGGGGAATGCTTTCATAATGATGAACATTTCGGTAAAATCATTTTTGTTTTTATTTCATAATTAAATATGAATATATATTTAAACATGATGACAAGATTTTGACGAAATGAGTATTGCATCGTTAATCTAAAAATTTATATAGTTGCGCGCCTACGTACAATTTGGAAAGGACCATGTAAGGCTGATTAGTAGTCACCATAAAATTGTTAGTAAACATTACATTTTCTTTGTAATTGTGAAAGATTGAATTTTTATGAGATCTGAAAGAAGTGCAAAATAGGGACATATTGTTAGGGATACCTACACATGTGCTCGAACCATTTATTTTTCTGAATCGAGTATACTCATCCGTGGATATTGTCTTAATTGACAATTGATATCCCATTCTTGTCCAATTCTTTCATGGCAAGATTCTTTGGAAACTTTACTAGTTATTGAGTATTGATACCCAACTAGGTGTATCGGCGTTCCTATCATTTCTTTGATTAGATTCCATTTGAATGACATGGGTAGCGATCCGAGGTGCTTTCGAATGCGTACTCAAATCATGAAAACATGGGATATATTCATATTCGTTAATGTTTTCGTCTTTATCTGGTTTGAAATTCTCTCGCGTAGATTATGCGTTAACCTTACTCTTTTTTTAAGGTTAGTTATGTCTCCAGATATCCTTAAATTTATGAAGGATTATGAGTTATTAGTAGTCTTTTGAGAAGTTCACATCTTATCAACGGCAATAAAAATTGGAAAGTTGGTAGTTCCACTAGAATGGATTGGTTGATTATGACATAATGTCATTGTCTAAATTGATGGGAACTCGAGTAGAATTCCCTTAAAAGATAAGATGTTGATTATCAAAAGTGATCTAAATAATTCCCGATGGATGACCATATCCTGCATTTAGGCTTGAAACTATATTGTGAATGGTTGTGAACTAGTCATAGACCTTGTAATCTAGAAAGAACTTAAAGCAAATTTATTAAAAGATGTTCCTGTTATTTGAAACTTTTGAGGTATTTGCTGATGAATTACCTAGACTTTCGCCATTAAGGCAAGTTGAGTTTGGTATTGATTATATTTCCGGTGTTGCACCTGTGGCATGTGCATTGTACATCTGTGACACCCTAGAATCGAGGTCATTAACGTTACCCTAAATTACGCTAATTTTTGAAATTTTTAATAAATTTTAATTTCTATACTTATAAGTATTTTGATTAAAGCCGATGTTCGAGGTTATAATTTTTACGATTGACGTTTTAAGAAGGACGATGACGATTACGATCCCGAGGGATGCCCAATTTTATATAATTTTTGACGATTTATCGATAATGTAATTTTTCGAGAATTTTATTTACGGTTCGTGTTAAGTTGAGTCGGGTGAGTTTTATAGCCTTCCGAGTACATTTAAAGTATCCCAAAAATATTTTGAAGCGTTCGGGAAGATTTCCGACTCCCGTAAAATTTTCAAAATTGACAAATGGGTCGAACCCGCAAAGTTTTGAGAACGTTTTTCATTTGAGGCCAAAAGAAGTTAAAAATTGCAATTAGGTCCCTCCCAACCCACCAAAAAGGCCAAAGTTGACATAAACACAAACACACACAAAACTTCCACCAAAAATCAAACACTCTCTCCCTCCTCTCTCTCTCAAGCCGACGGACACCCCCAAGAACACCAAAAATTCACCAAAAATCTTTTTCCACTTGATTTTCCTAAAAACTAAGGTTAGACCACATCTAGTTTGGTCATTCCCCACATGTTCATGTGCTCAAATCCCACATGCATTAACAAAAATTTTTCAAGATTTTTCAATATGATCCAAATTCGTTTTTGTGGCTAAATGAGCTAATGCATGTTGATTTTAAGTGTTATGGATGCTAGAACACCAAGAAAACCCACCAAAATCAATTTGGTTGTGGTGATTGGGTCACCCAAACCCCACGGCAAAGGGGGTGTTTGGGGAGCCATGGTGGTTGTTGATTTTGCATGTTATTATTGTGTTTGGTTCATTGTTTTAGGATGTTTTACATAGGTTTTATTAGTTGCATGTACATTTCTTTGAAGTTTTGAATTTGAGATTGGTTGATCAATAGGGGTAGGACTGAAAATTGATGTTAGGATATGTTTGGGAAGGCTTAGGATGATGTTTAGTGGTGGTTAGAAGGCTTGGAATCGAGTCTAAGTGCGTTTTTGGTATGGTCATTTTTAGGCAGAAACATTTTGTCCATTTCATAAAAATGATTTTTGTTCCAGGTCTTGAAAACAAAATGTAGTTGTAGAGGGTCTTCTTGTCTTTAATTTGGTATAAGGTAGAGCCCGTGACTCAAAACGAGCTAAAAGTTATGACATTTTAAAGATCGGGTACCGGGAGACGAGGACTTTCATAATCCGAATTTGTGCAAAGTTTTAGTCAAGTCCCGAGGGTCACAAGTATAAATTGGTAAATGGTCAAGGGTCAAAATTTGGTCCCTAACCTGTGTAAATGGGTCTATATGTTGACTTAGGAGTCAAAGAAGTCAAAGGTATTTTTCATATAGGTCAAAGAGGTCAAAATTGGTCGAAGCGCAATTTCAGCCCGTAAAATGTAGTCGTGGAAAAGAGTTGCGTAACGGGTCGTAAAAGTAAAAACTTTTATTGGGCTTAAAAACATGTCATCTACAGGTCTTATAGGATTTTTGGAAATTTTGTCAAATTTTACAAGTGTGGTTAAATAAGGTAAAACAGCCCGTACTTTAGTCAAGTACCGGCGAGAACGAGTAAAAATGGACAACGTAAGTAATGAGAACGAATGGTATAAAAATGAGTGATACTTGTTATTTTGTTTTTGGCGTGAGTTATACTTGTCCTAAGTGACTAGTATATATGTATTTTATACAGTACCGTAAGTATTTAAATGAGATTACTCATTACGCGTTATTTGTGATAGGTGTTGATTTAACCGGGCATCCGTTTCGTCGTCAGTGATCATCCCTCGAACTACCGACTACTTAAGATATAAGGTGTGAATTTATAGCCTCGCTTATACTTATTTCAAATTGTTTTACCCGCGAGGGAAATGCATGCTAGTTTTTAAAAGGAACGTATATCATGAATGATTGTTAGACGCGAAAGTTGCCTTAGAATTGTGATGAGTACCAAAGTTGCAAAAGTCCCTAAAATCATGAACTATTAACTATTGTCCTGTCCTCGAGTAGGGGGAAATAGCCGCTTATGCAATTTGTAGTACTACGGGGTTAACGACCCAATGCTAGCCGAGAAGCTGTACTTTTAGTAAGTTCTGCGGTAGATTATTTTGTATGAGAAATAAGGTATAATTGCAACTGATGCCTTTAGAAGGGGCACTGGTTTCATCTGAATCACGCCGGTATTATTTACGCGGGTGATTGAGTTAACGGATTAGTGTCATGAGCTTAAACACAATTGTCAGTATCCTGATTATAGTTTGTTTGATCGACAAGACTATAAATGATCACGAATGGTTTTTATTATATATACGTTCAAATGGATTGTAAAACCTATGAATTCCACTCAACGTTTTCGTTGACCAAATTTTTGGCATGTGTTTCAGGTAACCGCTGAGGTGTAGGATGGAGCATGCATGGGATGGATGTTGTGTGTACGGCTTGGTGTCCGCTTGTTTTTCCCTCCTTTTCTACTTAAACAATTTTTATGTTTAATGTCATGTGGTTGTAAACTGAAATTCTTGGGTTGAGATTCATGGGGACCGAAAACGCTAAACTCTGTGCACTATTTGGGGTTAGAAAAACTGTGGACATGTATCATCTAACAATTTTAAATTTCAAGTTTTAAGTTGACGTCTTTTTAGCGTCGTTTGATATATCTTGTGTGCAATGAATACTGTGTAGCACCCATTGTTGTAGTTCCGCTGCGCATAGCAATTGTGGGGGTGTTACAGATTGGTAATCAGAGCCACGAGTTATAGAGAACTAGGTCGTTTTTGAAAATCCTAAACTATAACTTTTGGTGTCGTAAGAAAGGGTCCAAGCACACACAACTATCCTGCATGGCTCCGGTAAGATTTATTGTTGTATTTATGGCATTTGACGTATACTTTTGAGTAAAGTATATATGTGGGTAATTATTACGTAAGTATGGAATTACTATATGTAGACGTTGAATTTTACGTGAAATATCCGAAATCGTAATTTTTGTATTAATCATGCATGAGCATCATATTATTACATTTCGGGCATATGTACCACCTTTGCATTGCATTTGCATGCATATATTTATAATTATTGTATAATTACTTATATACCCTCCGAAATTCGCTGTTATTGCAGGAATGGCCGAGGTACCGCCCAACGATAACGGAAACGATTACGTCGTAGGTCACGAAGGGGGACCGTTTCCTCCGAACCCGCCGGACAATAATAATGGATGGATCGCTCCAGAAGACGAAATAGGGCCGGAAAACGACAATGACGAAAGTGAGGTTGTCGAGGATGCAGAGTTGGGAGCATCGTGTGAGGGATTCATTGCCCCCGGATTGGAGATTCGTGGACGATTTGGAGATGGAGGCGAATGACTTCATGATTCAGCCGCCTGCTAGAGGTGCTTGTATTACGATGGGAAATCAGGTAGCAATTGAGTGTGGATCCACATCAGGGACGAAAAAGGAAATGGAATGTGAGCCGGATGAAAAAGGAAAAAGAAAAGTGGATGATGTGGATGAGGACGTTAGTGATGAGGAAACCGAGGAAGACGACGACGAGCCGCCATCCAAGAGGCCGTGTGGATCACCACATGCCTAGTTACTTTTTTTGTATTTTCTTTGATCATTGTAATAGAACTATTTTAGACCTTTGTATGATGGTATTATGACGAGAAACTCAAGTACTTGATGTTTTATGGTGAACGATTGTAGTGGCAATACTTGTCACGATTTTGGTTAATTATCAATACAATCCACGTTACCTTTCATGATCTGTGATATGTCTTAAATTTGATCTTTTGTGGTGTGAATTGATGAATATTAGTAACTCCGTAGTGATGAGTCGTTGTATGTATTTTATGTCTGGGAAACTTGATATAAATACTTACATTGTTTTTCTATGTTCCTTGTCTTGCAGAAAGAGATATTCGATAACACCATGCCTCCAAAGTTGACTGTCGATCGTGTTAACACCATGATTCAGGAAGCTATAGCAAATGCGTTGGAAGCGGACCGAGCTGGGAGAAATCAGGATCCAGGAAGGAACGCGGGGAGACAGCAAGCCCCGAGAGTGTGTACCTATTCTAGCTTTATGAAGTGCGGTCCCACGCAGTTCCGTGGAACGGGTGGAGCTTTAGAACTTAGACGATGGTTGGAAAAGGTTGAAAGTACGTTTGAAATCAGTGGTTGTGCAGAAGCGGATAAAGTAAAGTTTGCAGCTGCTACGTTTCTTGATGATGCGTTAAGTTGGTGGAATACCCAGGTAGCTACGGTTGGATTGGCTGTAGCAAATGCAAGGACGTGGAATGCGACAAAAGCATTGTTGACAAAAAAGTTTTGCCCAGAGGAGGAATTGGGGCAATTGGAGGACGAATTGAGGCATTTGACCTTGAAGAATAACGATATAGCTGCTTACACCAGGAGATTCAATGAGTTAAGTCTTTTGTGTCCGGACATATTTGCCAATGATGCCAAGAAAATGAAGCAGTATATTAAGGGTTTATCTAGCAATATCAAAGGTGAAACAACTTCGTCAAAACCTGGAACGTTTGATGAAGCGGTTCAAATGGCTCACGCTTTGATAGACGTTAAGCTTCAGGACAAGCAGAACTACATTGCCGAAGGCAACAAAAGGAAATGGGAAGCGGCACAAAGTAATCAATCCCAAGGCCAGAACCGAGGTGGAAATCGAAACAACCATGGGCCGAACCGTAATCAGCAGTTTAATCAGAGAAGGAACGAAGGGATGAGGGCAGTGACGAACCCTAGAGGTGTGAAAGTGAATCCCCATTGTGGTAAGTGCAACTTGTATCATGTTGGAAATTGCCCGCCGGCATGCGGCAAGTGTGGAAAGGCAGGTCATAGGACATCTGGTTGTCGAACGGGAGGAGTAGCCACTGGGGCTAACGCTATCAGGATGAGAGGATGTTATAGTTGTGGAGAAAGGGGTCATGTGCAAGCGAATTGCCCGAAGGCAGGGAACAGACGGGGAGGAAATAATGCGGCAGCTGTGTATCAAGTGGGAACTGCTGATAAACCATAGGGTCCAAATGTGGTTACCGGTACGTTTTTGCTAGACGCTTGTTATGCTAGTGTTTTATTTGATTCTGGCTCCGACAAGAGTTTTGTAGACGTTAGATTTAGTCGTTATATTGATAGAGAACCGGTGTTGTTAACGACTAGTTATAATGTTGAATTAGCCGATGGAAAAATTGTTAGTACGAATTCTATACTGAAAGGGTGTACCTTGAAGTTAGGAAATTACGCTTTTAAAATCGACTTGATGCCTATAGAGCTAGGATCGTTTGACGTGATTGTGGGAATGGATTGGCTAATGGCGCATAGTGCTACGATCGTCTGTGGTGAGAGATTGGTTCAGATTCCGCCGAGGAATAGGGTTTTGACGGTAAAAGGAGACGAATGCACTTCTCGTTTGAAGGTGATTTCGTGTTTGAAAATGATGAAGTACGTAGAGAGCGGATGCGATGTGTTTTTGGCACAGGTTTCGAGCGATGGTGATGTAGAGGCAAGGATCGAAGAGGTACCAGTTATTTGCGAGTATCCGGACGTTTTTCCAGACGAGTTGCCAGGTTTACCGCCTACCCGTGAGGTCGAGTTTCGAATTGATTTAGTGCCAGGAGCTGCGCCAGTTGCACGTGCACCTTATCGTTTAGCACCATCTGAGTTAAAGGAGTTAGCGGATCAATTGAAGGAATTGATGGACAAAGGATTTATTAGGCCGAGCTCATCACTTTGGGGAGCGCCAGTGTTGTTCGTAAAGAAGAAGGATGGTTCGTTTAGGATGTGTATCGACTATAGGGAACTCAATAAGCTGACGGTTAAGAATCGGTACCCATTGCCGAGGATTGATGATTTGTTCGATCAATTGCAAGGTTCCAGCGTATACTCAAAGATCGATTTAAGATCAGGGTATCATCAACTGCGTGTAAGAGAGGAGGATATTCCTGTAACCGCCTTTCGTACGCGGTATGGACACTTTGAATTCGAGTGATGCCGTTTGGGTTGACGAACGCGCCTGCTGTATTCATGGATCTTATGAATCGCGTGTGCAAGCCGTATCTAGATAAGTTTGTTATTGTTTTCATCGATGATATACTTATTTACTCTAAGAGTAGGGAGGAGCACGAGAAGCACCTAAGAAAGATTTTGGAGTTGTTAAGAAAGGAGAAGCTGTATGCAAAATTCTCTAAGTGTGAGTTTTGGTTGGAATCAGTGCAGTTTCTAGGTCATGTGATTGATAGTGAGGGAGTTCGTGTAGATCCTGCCAAGATCGTAGCGATCAGGGAATGGTCAGCACCGACGACACCGACTGAAGTTCGACAATTTTTGGGTTTAGATGGGTATTATAGAAGGTTTATTGAAGGATTTTCTTTGATTGCAAAACCATTGACGAGGCTTACCGAAAAGAATATGGTGTATGAATGGGGAAATGAGGAAGAGCTTGCTTTCGAAACGCTCAAGGATAAGTTATGTTCCGCGCCGATTTTATCATTGCCTGAAGGAACCGAAGATTTCGTAGTGTATTGTGATGCGTCTCGTAAGGGTTATGGAGCGGTATTAATGCAACGTGAAAAGGTGATAGCTTACGCGTCGAGGCAATTAAGAAAGAACGAGGAGAACTACACGACGCACGATTTGGAATTAGGAGCGGTAGTTTTTGCGTTGAAACTGTGGAGACACTATCTGTATGGGACAAAGTGTGTTGTATTCACTGACCACAAGAGTTTGCAGCACATTTTAGATCAAAAGGAGTTGAATATGCGACAGAGACGATGGGTTGAACTATTGAGTGATTATGACTGCGAAATTCGCTACCACCCTGGAAGGGCGAATGTTGTAGCAGATGCATTGAGTAGGAAAGAACGGGAGAAACCTTTGAGGGTTAGAGCTTTAGTGATGAGTGAGAGCGTTGACTTAACCGAAACTATACTGAAGGCTCAGGAGAGAGGATTAATGGAAGGGAATGTTGAAGCCGAAAACTTGGGACGAATGTTGAAACCTCTTTTCGTGATTAGGTCTGACGGACTAAGATATTTTGAGAATCGGATTTGGTTACCACTGTGTTCATCTGAGGAAGGAAAGCCTGGAGTTCGAGAATTGGTTATGAATGAGTCGCATAAGTCGAAGTATTCGATACATCCTGGATCGGATAAGATGTACCACGACCTGAAGAAAGTTTATTGGTGGCCGAATATGAAGGCAGATATTGCTCGTTACGTTAGTAAGTGTTTGACTTGCGCGAAGGTTCAGGCAGAACATAAGAAACCATCTGGATTGTTGGTACAACCAGAAATCCCAGAATGGAAATGGGAGAAAATCGCAATGGATTTCGTGACGGGTTTACCTAGGACTCCTAGTGGATGCGATATGATATGGGTAATTGTGGATAGGTTGACGAAATCTGCTCATTTCTTACCTATGAAGAAGACGGACAGCATGGAAAAACTCGCCAGCGTGTACGTGAAGGAGATCGTCTGTAGACATGGAGTGCCGTTATCGATCATTTCGGATCGCGACAGTAGATTTACGTCGGAATTTTGGAAATCGCTTCAACGTGCGATGGGCACTGAACTGAGTTTAAGCACGGCTTATCACCCGGAAACTGACGGCCAGAGTGAACGAACGATTCAAACGATGGAGGACATGCTCCGAGCGTGCGTGATTGATTTTGGAGGAAGTTGGGAACGCCACTTGCCTCTGGTGGAATTTTCGTACAATAATAGTTATCATGCGAGTATCAAAGCGGCACCGTTCGAAGCATTGTATGGAAGGAAGTGTAGATCGCCTGTGTGTTGGAGTGAAGTAGGGGAAAGTCAATTGACTGGACCCGAAATGGTTTTAGAAACGACAGAGAAGATCGTGCAGATCAAGAACCGACTACTTGCTGCGAGAAGCCGACAGAAGAGTTATGCCGATAACCGAAGGAAACCGTTGGAGTTTGAAGTGGGAGATATGGTTATGCTCAAGGTATCGCCGTGGAAGGGTGTAATTCGTTTTGGAAAGAAAGGGAAGTTGAGTCCGAGGTATATTGGACCGTTTAAGATCGTTGAACGAATTGGACCAGTAGCGTACAAGTTAGAATTGCCGACCGAACTTAGTGCTATTCATGACACGTTTCACGTATCGAACCTGAAGAAGAGTTTGGCGGACAAGGAATTGGTGATTCCTTTGGACGAGATTCGACTAGACGACAAAATGCACTTTGTGGAAGAACCTGTTGAGATTATGGACCGGGAGGTCAAGCGGTTGAAGCGTAGTAGGATTCCTATTGTGAAGGTCCGATGGAATTCTAAGCGTGGACCGGAATACACCTGGGAACGTGAGGACTTTTTCAAGGAAAGGTATCCTCATCTGTTCCAGTAGCACGAAATGTGAGTACCAGAAGAGGCGAGCGCCAGGACGTCGCTCTCTTTAAGGAGGGGTGGATGTGACACCCTAGAATCGAGGTCATTAACGTTACCCTAAATTACGCTAATTTTTGAAATTTTTAATAAATTTTAATTTCTATACTTATAAGTATTTTGATTAAAGCCGATGTTCGAGGTTATAATTTTTACGATTGACGTTTTAAGAAGGACGATGACGATTACGATCCCGAGGGATGCCCAATTTTATATAATTTTTGACGATTTATCGATAATGTAATTTTTCGAGAATTTTATTTACGGTTCGTGTTAAGTTGAGTCGGGTGAGTTTTATAGCCTTCCGAGTACATTTAAAGTATCCCAAAAATATTTTGGAGCGTTCGGAAAGATTTCCGACTCCCGTAAAATTTTCAAAATTGACAAATGGGTCGAACCCGCAAAGTTTTGAGGACGTTTTTCATTTGAGGCCAAAAGAAGTTAAAAATTGCAATTAGGTCCCTCCCAACCCACCAAAAAGGCCAAAGTTGACATAAACACAAACACACACAAAACTTGCACCAAAAATCAAACACTCTCTCCCTCCTCTCTCTCTCAAGCCGGCGGACACCCCCAAGAACACCAAAAATTCACCAAAAATCTTTTTCCACTTGATTTTCCTAAAAACTAAGGTTAGACCACATCTAGTTTGGTCATTCCCCACATGTTCATGTGCTCAAATCCCACATGCATTAACAAAAATTTTTCAAGATTTTTCAATATGATCCAAATTCGTTTTTGTGGCTAAATGAGCTAATGCATGTTGATTTTAAGTGTTATGGATGCTAGAACACCAAGAAAACCCACCAAAATCAATTTGGTTGTGGTGATTGGGTCACCCAAACCCCACGGCAAAGGGGGTGTTTGGGGAGCCATGGTGGTTGTTGATTTTGCATGTTATTATTGTGTTTGGTTCATTGTTTTAGGATGTTTTACATAGGTTTTATTAGTTGCATGTATATTTCTTTGAAGTTTTGAATTTGAGATTGGTTGATCAATAGGGGTAGGACTGAAAATTGATGTTAGGATATGTTTGGGAAGGCTTAGGATGATGTTTAGTGGTGGTTAGAAGGCTTGGAATCGAGTCTAAGTGCGTTTTTGGTATGGTCATTTTTAGGCAGAAACATTTGGTCCATTTCATAAAAATGATTTTTGTTCCAGGTCTTGAAAACAAAATGTAGTTGTAGAGGGTCTTCTTGTCTTTAATTTGGTATAAGGTAGAGCCCGTGACTCAAAACGAGCTAAAAGTTATGACATTTTAAAGATCGGGTACCGGGAGACGAGGACTTTCATAATCCGAATTTGTGCAAAGTTTTAGTCAAGTCCCGAGGGTCACAAGTATAAATTGGTAAATGGTCAAGGGTCAAAATTTGGTCCCTAACCTGTGTAAATGGGTCTATATGTTGACTTAGGAGTCAAAGAAGTCAAAGGTATTTTTCATATAGGTCAAAGAGGTCAAAATTGGTCGAAGCGCTATTTCAGCCCGTAAAATGTAGTCGTGGAAAAGAGTTGCGTAACGGGTCGTAAAAGTAAAAACTTTTATTGGGCTTAAAAACATGTCATCTACAGGTCTTATAGGATTTTTGGAAATTTTGTCAAATTTTACAAGTGTGGTTAAACAAGGTAAAACAGCCCGTACTTTAGTCAAGTACCGGCGAGAACGAGTAAAAATGGACAACGTAAGTAATGAGAACGAATGGTATAAAAATGAGTGATACTTGTTATTTTGTTTTTGGCGTGAGTTATACTTGTCCTAAGTGACTAGTATATATGTATTTTATACAGTACCGTAAGTATTTAAATGAGATTACTCATTACGTGTTATTTGTGATAGGTGTTGATTTAACCGGGCATCCGTTTCGTCGTCAGTGATCATCCCTCGAACTACCGACTACTTAAGATATAAGGTGTGAATTTATAGCCTCGCTTATACTTATTTCAAATTGTTTTACCCGCGAGGGAAATGCATGCTAGTTTTTAAAAGGAACGTATATCATGAATGATTGTTAGACGCGAAAGTTGCCTTAGAATTGTGTTGAGTACCAAAGTTGCAAAAGTCCCTAAAATCATGAACTATTAACTATTGTCCTGCCCTCGAGTAGGGGGAAATAGCCGCTTATGCAATTTGTAGTACTACGGGGTTAACGACCCAATGCTAGCCGAGAAGCTGTACTTTTAGTAAGTTCTGCGGTAGATTATTTTGTATGAGAAATAAGGTATAATTGCAACTGATGCCTTTAGAAGGGGCACTGGTTTCATCTGAATCACGCCGGTATTATTTACGCGGGTGATTGAGTTAACGGATTAGTGTCATGAGCTTAAACACAATTGTCAGTATCCTGATTATAGTTTGTTTGATAGACAAGACTATAAATGATCACGAATGGTTTTTATTATATATACGTTCAAATGGATTGTAAAACCTATGAATTCCACTCAACGTTTTCGTTGACCAAATTTTTGGCATGTGTTTCAGGTAACCGCTGAGGTGTAGGATGGAGCATGCATGGGATGGATGTTGTGTGTACGGCTTGGTGTCCGCTTGTTTTTCCCTCCTTTTCTACTTAAACAATTTTTATGTTTAATGTCATGTGGTTGTAAACTGAAATTCTTGGGTTGAGATTCATGGGGACCGAAAACGCTAAACTCTGTGCACTATTTGGGGTTGGAAAAACTGTGGACATGTATCATCTAACAATTTTAAATTTCAAGTTTTAAGTTGACGTCTTTTTAGCGTCGTTTGATATATCTTGTGTGCAATGAATACTGTGTAGCACCCATTGTTGTAGTTCCGCTGCGCATAGCAATTGTGGGGGTGTTACAACATCAGCACCATCTGAATCGAAAGAGTTACCGTACAACTGAGAGAGTTGTCGAAGAAAGCTTTTATTCTGCTAAGCTCGTCATCATGAAGAGCTATGGTGTTATCATTCCTCATATTTATGGATTACCGTGAACTGAATAAATTGACGATCAAAATTTATATCCATTTCCCAAGATGGAAGATTTGTTCAATCATTTAGAAGGTTCTAGCGCATATTCAAAAATTTGATTCAAGGCATGGTTATCATCAACTTCGCGTCCGCAAAGAAGATTATCTATTCCAATCACTACATCCAGAACTCGTAATGAATTTTATGAGTTTCATGTTATGTCGTTTGGATTGACCAATGCACATGTAGCATCCATAAATTTGGTGAACCACGTGTGTAGCCTGTAATCTGATAAATTCATGCTTGTGATCATTAAGGACCATCTGTTTGTATCTAAGAATAAGAAGGAGTTAGTAATCATTTATAGACTGCCCTGAATTGGTCGAGCAGTGAAAACCTGTACCTTAAATATTTAACATATGATTTAAGGCTTAATCCTTTACATTATTTGACCGTGTGATTAATGGTAATGGAATCTATAGTGACTCTTCAAAGATTAGAGCCATTAAGGCTTTCGGTTATACCAAAAATAAAGTGCAAATACGTTTTGACAAATATTTTATCAAAGGATTTTTAAGGAATCATTCTCTTATACACAGATCATTTAACTCCCATAGGAGTAGATGTTTGTGTATACCTCAAAACAACCTAAGAGGGATTGAGAAAACCATTTAAACCATGACTTGGAATTTGAAACGACAATTTTTGCTTTTCAACTAAGAAAATTCCGACCAAAGTATAAACAAAGATTTTTTTTTCAAACATTTACGGATCCTATTAATTATATTCGATAAATCAACAAAAATCGTGTTAACTAAATTCAAATTTATCTTTGAACATTTTTCTATAATTGGATGAACTGAGAAATTTAAAACTTTTTACGCTTACGTTTCATAAAATTTAATATTTGTTATTTAATTACTTGTAATAATTATCGACGCTTTAAACATCGGATTGAGCAAAACTAATAAAGATGATAGTTGAGACGAAACTAAAACTTAGAAAATATGATGAAAGAATTTCTGAGTGAATTGTGGTCACGATAATTATTTCATCGGGGAAGGTGAATGTAGTTACTAACACGTTATATAGAAAGAATAAATAACCAATTAGGATGTGTTCCTTAGTAATGTCCGTGCAGAATAATTTGCCCGAACAATTTAAAAATAGCTGATGCTTGTAAGAAGGATAATATAGATAATAAAGAGTTTCACGGCTAATGAAAACCATTAGAAATGTGAGCTAAATGTTTAAAAGGCCGCTTGTGGTTGCCTGAATATGGAGGATTTTGAGATTTAGTCATATTGGAATCTCATAAGTTTAAGTATTCTATTCATGCCATTTCTGATAAAATGTATCTTTACCTGTAGAAGTTGTATTGATGACCAATTATGAAGGCAGACATTGCCTCATACATTAGTAAATGTCTAACTTTTGCAAAGGTTAAGGCTGAATGCCAAAATCCATAAGGATTGCTTCTACAGCTTATTATTCCTGTTTGGAAATAGAATAGAACCACCATGGATTTTCATCATAAATATTCCAAGGTCATCATTTGAATTTGATTCGATTTGGGTCATCGTCGACAGATTGACCAAATCTGCTAATATCATTCCCGTTAATGAAAGATTCTCGATGAAGAAACTGACTCTTTTGTATTTAAAGGAGTTGTGTAAGCATGGTGTGCCTGTATCGATCATCTCTATCAAGATCCTCGCTTCACATCGAAATTCTAGAGATTTCCTCATAAATCATTGGGAACGAATCTTGATGAGAGTACTGTTTACCACCCCAATCAAAGGGACAGGGTAAAGTAACGATACAAACATTAGAAGTCTTGTTTTATGTTTGAATAATTGACCTTTGGTAATGAACGGTATAATCATTTTCCTTTGGAGAGATATCATTGATAATTATCGTATTAGGATCGAGATCGAATCTTGTGACAATCTAAATATAAGAACACCTGAAGGTGGGAGTTGAGATGAAGATCCCCGAGATACACCCATTGTGAGTTGGACATGTCTTTTAGGTTTGAGGTTGCCTATGATGACAAACCTAACCTTACAAGATACCCGACCTGTGAAACCTGAAATGATTGTTGAAATTAGGATCTGATTATTGATTGCCAGTAGTGGACAGGAGGTTATGTGAATATGAAATGTAAAGTAGACCTTGAAGTGCAGGATGGGTAGCGATGTTATGCCAACTATTTTCACCATGGAGAAGTGAATTGATGATCTGAACGATCATGGGAAATAATTCCCCGTTGTATGGGACCATTGAGATAATGTAAAAAGTTGGTTTGAAAGGCATGTAAGCTGGATCTACCCTAGGACTTCAAGGGCTGTGTGAATTATGTTTCGTATATCAAACTTGATAAATGTCTATCAAGTGAAAATCTTATTATTTCTTAATGAAGTTTGGATCGGCGAGAAGTAGCATTCATCAAAAACCCGTGAACATCATGGATAGAGAAAGTAAGTCAACTTAAGCCTGATCGTATTCCTGTGCTTATGTTTGATGAAACTCACGTATTGTAATGGATTACACTTGAGAGAAAAGACCGAATGTGGAGGAAATACCCACATGTCTTGATGCTATAAAAAGCGAGTAGTAAGATAAATCGATCTTTGAGGACAAAGATCCTCTTTAGGGGTAACTGCTGTGACAATCCGTCAATTTATGGTCGATATTTTATTCTCAGGTATTATTTGAAATCATTATTTTATTGTTAAATTATGAACTCACTCATTTTTGGGAAGAAATTTGGGTTTACATCTTAAAGTAGCATCGAGGACGTCTAAACCGGAGAACTCTACGTTACGTGCTTACGTTTACATACACCGTTTTTGGTGACAGTCCGACATTTTAGGAAATAAATTTATCCTTGAATATTATTTTGGAATTTTATTTTGTGTTGGTTCATAAACTCACAAATTTACGAGAAGAAATTAGAGCCTACGTGAATAATTTACCTTTCTTTATGACTAAACCGGAAACCCTAGATTTACGTATTTATGTTTTTGAACTCCATTTTTGAAGAGACAATTTTTATTAGATTCGTTTTGTGTCGTTGATTCATAATTTATAAAAACGTTATTCGTAAAACGACCCGAGGGCACGCAAATCAAGGAAACTAGAATCGAGGAGTACCCGTAAATTAGTGGGGATGAGACAATTTAACACTTGCCCCACCCCCACTAAGGGGCAGAAAAGCTTCACCAACACACCCCTTGTTGTGTCCATTTTATAACTAAATTAAGGACACTTGTCCTTAGTTACACACCAAAACCATTTACACCTCAAAACTACTAACACATACCATCTAACTCATTTCTTACATGCAAAACAACACAAACTCTCTCTAGCTCTTCCCTATTGCCGTCCCATATCACCACCAACACCACCAGTTGATCAAAAACTAAACCATGAATCTTATGATTAACTTGCACAAGATGAAAACCCTTTGAAGATTGTTGATTTGGGTGATCCTAACAACTAAAAAGGAGTTTACATGGAGTTCAAGGGCTGATTTCATGGATGTGTTCATCCATTTGAAGGACCCAAGAAGTTGTCTTGAAAGGTTGAAGATTTGGTGGCAAGATCAAGCCTTGTTCATCCAATATCTCATCCTTTCCATCATATAGATTGGTATAGAGATCAATTTCTTTCTATCACCCTATTGTTTTGAATATGTAATCTTTTATTTTCTTTCTAAATGTATATGTATATGATGACGAATGATGATCAAAGTATTATGTGGGGATCTTGTGTTAATAGATTTGGTTAAAAAGACTAAAATCTACATATAAAGATGTTGAAATCTTGATTAAATTTATGGGCTGTATAAAACAGTAAGTATCAATATGAACACTTGGTTAAATGGCTTTCATTATTGAATATACAGTTAGATATATGATTTTTACATATGTGGTGAGTTGGCCACTCAATGGAATCAATAAAATGAGAAAGATATGATCAAAATACTATTAAGGTTCAAATCTGTATAGTCTGTTTTGGAAGAATTATTAGGGATACTTAGAAGAGGAATGGGCAGTAGCTAAACATGAGTTATTTGTTGCACATATTATGTAGTTTGTGCTGCCCAAATTTGAGCTTCTATCTCCTTGTAGAACTCAAGATATGGCAAAATTGGTGAAAGTGACTTTGATAATCAGATTTGTAAAATAAAAGTATATAATATAAAATGAGCACTCAAGTAATATTATTATAAAATACATATATAAAACCCACTAAATAATGATAATATTTATAAAATGAGTTATATAATATGATAAATAATTATGAAATTTTTATAAAAATACAAACTCAAATGTTTTCTAAAGTTATAAAACTATATATAAGTTTTACGTCTTTTCGGGTAAAACCGAAAGATTAACGTTTTCGCCAAATAAAACTTAGACGGTCGGACCCGTCTAATGTAAAATTTTTATAACTCATCCACTGATATTTAAGTACATTTGACAAGTAAAAACCAATAAACTCGAGCTTTATAACTTATGGACATTAACGGGCCAAAGTAGCCTTATTGGACCATTAGCCCACCTAGTTTGGGTAAACATTAATGGACTTATTCATGGGGTTAACCCACTTGGGTCCAACATATGTGTATAGGCCTGGTATTAAAAGTATAAATGAGCTAATATAATTTATTGGACTTTTAATGGGCTTAATGGGCCTTAATATATAAATAATTTGAAACTAGTGTAACTAGTCTAAAATTTGACTAACACATAACAACTGTAATGTTGTATGAGGAGATAAAATCCTACTTGATCATCATCATAATTATGATATCATCATATATATATAATAATTATTTTTATAAATTCATTGGACAAGAGTCTAAGACGAGTATTATTTGTCTAGGTTTCCGTTATTGAAGCACGTACGGTACATCCAAACGTCGATAACCCGCCTTTCCCAATCAACGTGAGTTCATAGACTCGCACCCTTTTAAATGTTTTATGAAATGTTTTATAAACCCGCGAGGGAGATAACGTGTTAGTTTTAATAAAAATAGGACACCAGTTGTCCCGATTGTTTGCTTATTGATATGGTCCCGAATGATTATATGACCCGATGAATGATTTTATGACCCGATGTATGAAATGAAATGGATTATTATTAGTTAGGTTATGTCACTAAAAGTCCCATTAGCATGAATTGTGAACTACCGGGATTTGGTAGACGCTTATGCATATAATAGTACTATTTGGGGAAGATCACCCTAGTTCGCGCCTTGACGGTTGATCCCCATCGTGCCACATAGATTGGTAAGCGAATTTATGTATGAGAATATTTATATAAGCGTGACTATCGTGACGACACACTTTTTTAGATGGGCAAAAGAAATTATGGGTTAGCTACCCGTTGTTTGTTATAGTAAGGTAGCAATGTCATGCAGCTTATAATAATCCAATATTGAAACTACTGATGTACGAATTTATAATATATTGCCTGACTAGCAATACGGGGTCTTATTATTGATATTATGTTCGTGTTTTGGTTTTACATAACCATTTTCATATAAAGGTTTTTATTAAACTTTATACAACATTATAAAACGTATTGTATGATGTTTTTACGACAATGGTTCGTATAATGGTTTTGAAGGCAAAAGCCTATGTTATAATTTACGACAAAGATTTGTATAAAATGTTTTTGGCCTATTTTATGGCCTACGACAAAGAGTTGTATAAAATGTTTTTTGGTAATGATTATATACTGATGATATATTAATGGTTTTCATTAAACTCTATGAATTCACTCGGCGTTTCGCTAACTTTTTTAACATGTTTTATCTCAGGTACTTGAAGGTAATTCTCGGGAAGACGACAAGAATTTATGGCCCGCATTCAAATTAAAATTTCCATTCAAATGTTTTGTAAATTTGTATGACATATTATGACCTGAGGACCTATGTAAATTGATATTTATGAATGGAAAATGCTTTATTATTCAACGACGCGATTTTTAAGCGTTGTCTATGATTTGAGTAATGTGCTATCCCGTAACACCAACGACTCTTCCGCTGAAATAAAGTATGAATGTTTGGGGGTGTTACACTTTACGCTGACTAACCTCTGGGAAGGATAATTTACGAGAATAATGTTGGAAATACGTTTTTACGTATTTAGGAAGTTTCGGTCACTCCGACAATAAATTAAGTAGTAGCTCGTAGTCTAGATATCTTTTAATATGTCAAACAAGGAAAAGCCCGGTCCATGCTTGTATGGTCGGCCCAATTGTAAGCCCAAGCCCATCTTATGGGCTTGGTATATAAACCCTCTCCTTAGATGGAGAGGGTGGTGGTTTTCATTTCAATTTTACACAAAGTTAATCACTTTCTCTCTCAAAAGTGTGTGTGAAATCATCTATCTTTCTGTCTCTTTCTCTCTCTAAAACATAAGCAATATTTACATACCGTACAAATCGTATCAAGAGCCATGGGATGATTGTTTGGTTTTTGTGTTTGTGTTCTTGATTCTCTCGCCCATTTTAATCCAAAATCACACGAACCAATTTTTTTTTGTGTTTTTATGATTTAATATTGATATACTTCATCTAGTTACTTGTTATAGTGATTTGGTATTGGTATTTTGGTTAAAAACACAAAATTTTTAGGTGTTTGATTCATTTTTAGGCTTAGAATCTCGAATTTGTTATGTTATTGTACTGTTTGACAAAAAGTTTGTTCCATAGTACGATCTGTGTATTGTGATCGCATAAACCTAGGGTTTCTACTTGCGATCCAATATCACGATCACTAGTACGATCACTCGTTACGACCACGAGTACGATCACTCGTTGCGATCACGAGTATGATCACTCGTTGCAATCACTAGTACGATCACTCGTTGTGATCAAGGAGTACGATCGTTGGGTGCGATAAAGGAACGATCGTTGGGTGCAATCAAGGAGTACGATCGTTGGGTGCGATCAAGGAGTACGATCATTGGGTGCGATCAAGGAGTAGGATCGTTGGGTGAGATCAAGGAGTGAGATCACTCGTCACGATCAAGGACTGCGATCCCCACTGCGATCTGAGTACGATCCCCACTGCGATCCTACATTTTTTCAAAAACGTGATTTTTAAAATTTTTAATCGTGTGTAATTTTGACTTGGACTTTTGGTTTATCGAGGACGTAATTTAGGGGATTTCAACATTATTTCTCGGATTTAGAACACAACAACAAATACATTTACTTTCTCTCATTGATCTATCAACTTTGTAAATCTTGACTTATATAAATGGAGTACACATCTCTTACGGATAAGTCCATCCTCTCGGGTACGGATAATCGTCCACCAATGTTGGTGAAGACTATGTATGAGGATTGGGCTTCCCGAATGGAACTTTATATGTTGAACAAAGAAAATGGACATCTAATTTGGGCATCGGTGCTCAATGGACCATTGGTATATGGTACTGTGACGGAAGGTGCTGTTACTTGTCCTCGCACAACGGGTGAACTAACAGTAGATGCTAAGATACAAGGCAAGTGTGATAAACAAGCTACAAATATCATTCTCCAAGCCCTTCCTCCAGATGTCTACAAACTCGTCAGTAAACATAAAGTTGCCAAAGAGTTATGGGATATAATTCGTGTTCTAATGCAAGGCACTTCGTTAACTAAACAAGAACGAGAGTGTAAGCTTTATGATACTTTTGATAAGTTTGCCTATGTGCCAGGGGAGACTCTCAATGATTACTATCTGAGATTTACCCTATTGTTGAATGAGCTCAATATCTATGGCATGGCAATTCCTACGTTTCAATTGAACACCAAGTATTTGAACACTCTTCCTTTAGAATGGAAAAAGTACGTGAAATATGTTAAATTGGATAAGGACTTGCATAACACCTATGTGGATCAACTTCAAGCTTTTCTTCAGTAACACGAATGCCATGTGATCGAGGCTCGGTTGTCTACACCTCAAGTTCATGATCCACTTGCCATGTATGCTTCTCAATAAAACATGGCTTATACTTATCAACAACCATCCTACTAGCACCAGCCACCACCACACACCTATCAGCAACCACAGCAACCATCTTATCAACTACTAATGATGCCACAGCAAGCATTTCAACAAATTGTTCATCAACAATCTTTTCCACAGCAACCACCACATCAGACATCACCATCACAAGCCAACACTTCTCCAATGGGTTATACTCCTCAGCAAGGATATTTCCAATTGAAGCATAACCAGCACAAGCCTTTTACTCCAATGAACTTCCACCAATCCAAGCACCGGTCTTTACTCCAAATGATACGCCAGCTGATGTTCTAAACCATCTCACTGCCTACTTGTAAAAACTTGTTCCAACTAGAGGATTTCCACCAACAAAAAATCAGCTCCGCACTTCTTCAAAATCCTTGACAACAAGCCACTGTTCAAGATGGTCAAGTGACGGTGCAACCTATTCAGGGAAGGCAAACTTCATATGGACCTCCTACAAGGACTGTGAATGCTCAAGCTGTGAATTCTTAAGCTAATGGAAATGGAAGCCCTATTGGTCCTCAAAAGGTTGTGACTTGCTATAATTGCCGAGGACAAGGTCATATGGCTAGGGAATGCACTCAGCCAAAAAGAAGAAGGGATGAAACATGGTTTCGTGAGAAGATGTATTTGGTTGATGCTTAGTCAAAAGGAAATATTTTGGATTCAGAGGAGTTAGCATTTCTTGCAGACCCAGGGGCAGCAGATAATGAAGGCATTGTATTCGTTTCTTGATGAGATGGCATTTATACATGATCTCATCGTTCTTTTCGGGCTTTAAATGCATTAAACTGTAATAAAATACCATATATATGCTTGTATTTCTTTACTTGTGTGTTTTAGGTATGGATATCGCAAAAAAGACAAAAGATCATAAGAAACAAGGAAAAACGGACACGAGAAATGAAGCCGTACACAGAACCGGGCCCTAGTTCATGAATTATCCAAGATAAATCCTTGAAGACTTGAAGATGTACAAGATTGATCCTCAAAATATGAAGAAATTACACTTAAAACCCTTGTATATTCATAATTACAAGTTTGGTCCCTTAAGTTTGTCAAAATTACAAAATGGTACTTCAACTTTGAAGATTTGGCAAGATTAGTCCCTCATCAATTCTAATTTGTCAATTATGGTCCCTCATAAAGTCAAAGAACCAATGAAGACCTTTGAAGATCAAGAATTTCCAAAATCAGTCCCTTAAATATTCAAACATGGCAAAAATAACCCTTGATTACCTTTTGCAAAAGTTTGGTGGCCAAAGTGTGAAAGTGAAAAGTTTATTTACAAAGGAAATGAAGTTTTTGGCTGATTAAACACGTTTTACCATTCTTGCCAAAACACAAGGACTTATTATTTCATTTCTCTAAGTTCAAACTAAACAAACACTCGCCAAACACCTTTTTCCCTACAAAAACGGATCAAACTAGTTACTGTTTACCATGAAGAACCCAGGATTTACCTTCACTTAAACAAAGGGTAAATCCAAATTAACCTTACTCATACTTGATTCACACATGCAGAAACTCATCCCACACCCAAAACCCTCACTCCCACTCACCAAAGGGTCCCATCATTCAAGATGTCCATCCATCACATCACAACTTAACCTCCAAGGAATGCCAGGTGTCAAAATCAACAGCCCACACTCAATGCTTAACTAGAAAGCTAAAATGAACGATTTGGAAGCATTTGGACAACTCAATATCAAAATTCATCTAGAAGATTCAAGGGCATTTTAAGGACTTCATAGCTAGGGTTTTCTCATTGTAATCTCAGTCCTTGTGGCCTATATAAGGACTCCACAACTTGTGAGAGAGCCTTGTTCTAGTTTTACCTTTTAAACATTGTAATTCCTTTTTGAATTTTATAAAAGTTGGTATTTTGAGAAAATTGTAATTCCTTTTTTTGTTTTTGAAAGTTGGTGATTGTTTAAGGGTAATTCTGAGTTCCATTATATGTTATAAGTGTGCTTGAATCTTGTGGTTCAAGGACGTTTATGTTTGGTAAGGTTTTCAAGTTTGAAAAAAGCTTGAAAAGTGGTTTCTAATTTTGCTATTTTGCTTGTACTAATCCTTGACCAAAAGCTATAAGCTCTTACAAGCTTGTTGACACCAAGCTTGTGAAGGGATTGGATCCTTTGGTTGGGCTGTTTGTTCATTGTGTTGAAGAAATCAAGCCCTTGAGTTTCTTCTTTGAAACATCAACCAAAGCAGTCATTCATCTTTCTTGTTTAAGTACCTTGGTCTTATTCTAGTTGTTAAACAAGGTCCAAGGAGCATTGCTGGTCCTCCTAGGATGTTGTGGAGGACAGGTATAACCTATTGTTAAGATTCCTCTAAAAATCACATGTTATGGTCTGTTTTATGTTTTGCTGATTTTGTGTGTGTGCTTTGTGTTTTATGGTTGGTATATGTTAGTTGTCACCTAGTGTAGCTATTTGATCATTAAAATCAGTAGGTTGTTTGAAGGATTAAGAAGTTTGTTTGAAAAGTGCTTATTAAAGGATTGTTTGGGATTACTGGTTCATAAGGCCTTGTGGCCTTGTGCCCTTGGTTCTTAGGGTTTGGGAAGTCTAAACAAGTCATATTGAACAAGTTTTAGCCATTGGTTAATTTTCTAAAAGTTTGGAAAAGGGATTTCAAGTTTTGTAAAAATCTGATAAAAGGTGTTTTGAAATTGGTCAAACACATCAGATCCAATAACTTCTTTGTTTGTTGTAATCCTAGTGTATGCCTTATTGTTTCATTGCTTGGATCTTGTTTATGTGCTGCTTGTGAGTGAATTTTTTTATTTGGTATACCTTGTATCTGGCTTATAAGCTAACTGGCTTATTCCAAAATCTGTCATCAAAAGGTCAACTGACCTCTTGATTCACATGGACTCCTCCTTGAGTTCTTCACAAAAATTGCTTATAACAAGCTCATTTACCATCTCTGATCATTTGGTGAACTTTGGAGTACTTTGACTTTTAGTCAAATAAGCACAAATTGGCTTATTTTAGAGAACTGCTTATTGGTACATGTAACAACTTGGCTTTTGTAATAGAGATCATTTTTCTTAGCTTAATAACAAGTCTGGAAGGTTACAAGTCTTTTGGTTAAGCTTTTGCTAGAAAACTAGCTTATTTTGCTTTTTCAGCTAGCTTATTGGTTCACACAGCTTATTCTACTTGGCTTTTTGTGATTTTCTTGATTGATTATTCTTAGTTAAGCTATTTGTGAGCTTTTGCAACAAACCAGAGCTTCTGAAACCCCCTAGAACTCTAACCCGACTATTTTGTCGTTTAGTGAATTTCTATTTTGCTTATTTCTGGCTTATTGAGTGAGCTTTCTCAAAATTTCTTTTTACAGATCTCTTAGGCATCTCAAAAGAAGGTTGTGTGTTTAAGCAGAGCTTATGGCATTGGCTTATTGCTTAATGGGCTTATTGGCCCAATAAGAATAAGCTGTTTGTTATTTAAGCTGTGATAAGCTCATATTCAGCTTTTGGGCCTTCAGACTTTTGTGCTTAGAATTAAATTTTGAGTCGGATAGGGCTTTTTCAGGTCATTTGGGCCTAGTTTGACTTTTTGGGCCCAAAAGCCCATTAAAGTTGACTGTTTTTGGTTTTAGCCCATTTGGGGGCCCATTAGGGGTATTTTGGTAATTTCACTTTCATTTCTGATTATTTAGGTTAAAATAAACTAGTTTGCAAGGTTTTAGAAATTTTTTATAATTTTTGGATTTTTAATATTATTTTATTATTAAATTTCAAATTTCACATTTTTGCACTTTTAATATTTTTCATAGCTTAAATACATTAAAATAGGATTTTTTCAACTCTTAAATTATTTTTATCACTATTAGATTAATTTTTATATTTATTTTAAGTTTTAATAGTTTTTAAATCATTTTAAATAATTTTTCTTAGTTTAAAAATTTATAAAAATAGTTTTAATCTTTTTAGGTCATTTTAGAGGTTTACCAATTGAAAAATCTTTATTTGGGCTTTTTGATAATTAATTTGATTCTTTGGGCTTTAATTAGCATTTAAAAATTAATATTTAATTAATTAAAAGGTTTGAAAAAGTTTTGATCATTGGTAAACTCTTAGTTTATTTATTTTGATTTTTGGTAAATTTTTGGGAATTTTTAGAATTAATTTTTATTTTTGTACTTTTTACGGTTTTACGTTTAGTCGTAGTAGTAAGTAATTTCACGTCTTCGTCATTCTCTTTTCTCATCCCCTTCTTTCAAATATTAATCTCAAACCAATTACGAATTATTCACACACATATACCTCCTTGGGAAACGAACTTCATTGGGTCATTAGTGTTTGATTTTCCTAAATCATCACTTAATACTTACCGCTTATACGCCTTTTTCCTAAAAGGTCGTATTTTACCGCAATCATTTTGGCGCCGCTGCCGGGGAGGTGTGTCGTGATTAATTTGTCTTGTTGTTTTTAATATTAACCATAAATAGTATTTGTATTAGTAGAAATCTACTAATACGTATTATCGGTTTTTGGTTATTCTTGTGAAATTGTTATTACTGTATTTTATTAAGTATCACAATCAATACAAATATCTCCAAAAGTGTGAAAACACAACCTTAATTGCGATTTGATCTCCTAATTATTGTATTCGAATCTCAAACAAAAGAAAAAGGCAAAAATAGATAAATACTTTCGAGAAGCTCGATTTTGAAAAATATGAACTATAAGTTGGGTATAAGGCGGGTATTATAAAATATACCCTAAGGAAAAAGGCTCTTAAGTGCTTCGCGCCGCCTCGTTTCCCCGCTTTCTTGTGAGTATTTTGAGATTGAAGGCTAATCGAGGGTTTTGCCGCCCAAAGTATTATTACGTATCATATATATTTGCTTGGTTTTCTTTGTGATTAAACCCTCTTGAACAATTTGGTTTTCACCAAAGTTCTAAAGTCATTCGAAGGCGTTCACTCCACGTGATTGTTTTCATTCTTTTGAGGCTTCTTTAATCAAGAGTTTGATTCGAGGAGAGATTTGGTAGATTGTTGTCTAGGAAGATACACCAAAATCCAAAAAAAATTAAAAACAATCAAAAACACAAAAAAAAATATGAAAATTCACAAAACACCCAAAAAGAATCTTCTTTGCTCACCTCCCATTCTATGTCAAGTTTATGCTAACTCGTAATCAAGCAAAACGAGCTCGTAAACGTCGTCAAAATAAAGGAAATCAAGAGACGTTGATTGAAGAACAAACTCCCATTGTTGAACCTATTGTAGAACAAGAAGTCGTCATGGCTAATCGTACTATGATGGAGTTGCTTCAAGCACCCACCGAGGGTTTTGGAGAGGCCATTGTGATTCCCGCTATTCTTGCGGAGAATTTCGAGATTAAGACGGGTTTAATGTCGATGTTGCAAGCTAATAAGTTTAGAGGTCATAAGAAAGACAACCCGCATTACCACATAAGGAATTTTAATCGTCTCACCGCTACTAGCAAGTTTAAGGATGTTCCACATGACGCCATTAAGATGATGTTGTTTCCAAACTCATTAGATGGACCCGCTAAAATTTGGCTCGAGAAAGAACCGCCAAATTCGATTTTGACATGGGGTGATCTCGTTTCTAAGTTTGTGAACAAACTTTTTCCACCATCTAAAACAACACATTTGAAAAATGAGATTTCAAGATTTGTACAACGAAATAATGAAAGTTTTTCAATGGCATGGGAACGATTTAAGGAAATGTTACATGAATGTCCACACCATGATTTTTCGGAATTACATCAAGTTGATACTTTTTATAATGGGCTTAATGATCATGAACGAGATTATTTGAATGCCGCCGCGGGTGGTAATTTTTTGTGCAAAACGACCGATGAAGCTTTAAAGATTATCGAGAATAGATCTAAGGTTTACAACCCTCGTAACACACCGAGTGTTGCCAATATGGCTTCGTCATCGTCGTCATCGTCTCGTAGCATTAATGCCTTACATGATGAAGCTAATGAGGAAAATCGGTTTTTCGATAGGTTTTCAAATCTTATGACTCATTGGAAAGCACAAGATGCTTTGAATTCCGCTTCGGTTAAAGCGGTTGATAAGAGTTGTTTGTCTTGTGGTGGAGCTCATGATCTATCCGAGTGCATTAACGCCGGTGGTAACACTTCGAGTGCTTACGTAGCAACGGGAACTTATAACCAAAACGGCCAAGGTTCCCGCCCAAATCAAGCTCCACCAAATCAAAATGCTACTTACTATCGAAACAACAATCAAGGTGGTAATTATCAAGGCAATTCACGTAACTACGATAAAGGGAATTATAAAAGTGGGAATGGACAAGTTACTAATCAAAACCAAAACCGTGATTTTCAAAACACTACACAAGGTTTTCAAAATGCTCACACTAAAAATCTTCAAGGAGAATTTTTGGATTATGCTAAAGCAAATGATGCTAAATTTGATAACATGCAACGTGAGATGATTATCTTAAGATCCGAGTTGAAAAACTAGCTTAAAAACGAACTTGCTAATGAACTTAAGACTCATGCAAATAAAATGGAAGGAAATGTTCAACGTCTTCAACAAAATCAACAAAAGATGGAACAAGGACAACATGAGATTAAGCAAGAATTGTTAAAAGCGGATTTAAGGCAATCAAAATTTTAAGACCGAATGGCAAAAATGTTTGAAGCAATCATGTGAATACCCTCTTCCTCGGGTGGTCTTCCTAGTGATACCATTGCAAACCCGAAGGGAGAAATGAAGTTTATTACTACACGAACTGGTAAAACTTTCAAGGAACCAATCTCTCGTCCAAGTACTTCTATGGAGAAGGAAATAGAGAAAGAGCCCGAGGTGATGGTCGAAAAGGAGCATATCACAAGCCCACGAAGTACCGCTGATACCACACCTACAGTTGAACCAATACCAATCATGGAATCCAAAATTCCAAGGCCGTTACCTAATGTCCAACCCACACCACCCTTACCTTACCCTTCGAGACGTGACAAGGAAAAGGCACAAGAACAGGATAATTATCAATTTGAGCTTTTTATGAAAATGTTTCGTGACATACATTTTAATATAATTTTTGCCGACGCCTTGGTCATGATACCTCGATTTGCCGCAAACTTCAAAAGTATGCTAAACAACAAAGAGAAGTTACAACAATCAACTAGTTGTTCATCGGTTTTTCTTAGCCGCATACCACAAAAAGTCGGTGATCCCGGTAAATTTTTGATTCTGTGTGCAATTCAAGATATGGAGGAATTCTACGCCTTGGCCGATCTTGGTGCTAGTATTAATTTAATGCCTCTTGAGATTTTCAAATCGCTTTCGCTTCTGGCTCTTACTCCTTCGAACATGTCTATCGAGATGGCCGATCATTCTACGATTTTAGCATGTGGAGTAGCCGAGGACGTTTTCGTTAAAGTTGGAAAGTTTTACTATCCCGTTGACTATATGGTTGTAGACATTCCTATCAAACAAAAAGTTCCTCTCATTTTGGGTCTTTCATTTTTGGATACATCAAGAGCACTTATTGATGTTCATGCTCGAAAAATCACCCTTCGTTTTAATGAGGAAGAACTTGTCATCAATGCAACACAAAACTCCAATCTTTCTCATGTCTATTCAATTGCAACTTTAAACCATGGTGATTCAACCAATGTCGCTTGCAAAGAATTTTCACCAAGAGTTTTAGGAAATGTCGCCAAAAACAATTTACCATTTCCTTCGTCGGTGGAGGTTATGAGTGTAAAGCCTACAAAGAAGAAACCTTCAATACTTGAATCGAAAAATCCTTCGCCTCACCTCGAACATTCATTCTTGAAAAGTGTTGATAAGTCGCCGGTTTCTACGGAAGATATTTTGGATGACGAATATGTTGACCCCGATGGGGAGGTTTTCTTTGTCGATAAACGTTTTGAGAACTTACCACCACCAAAACCAAAACGGTTTTCAAATGTGAGAATTTTTAGTGTGACTAACATCGTCTTAGAAACACCAAATATTTTCGACATAATAAAAAAGGGTTTTCATAAGGAGAGTTTAAAAGGTAAAAAAGGAAAATATTTTAAATGTGATTTAATTGATTTTTCTACAAATCTAACTCCGTCATCACCACGTGTTTTGAGTGCTACAAGCTCGTCTACTCCTTTTGACGATTCTTTATGTGGTTTTAGTATGGGGGAAGCCCCTTATGTTCCCTCATCCTTGTCCTCCGAGGACGAGATATTCGATCCCGGAATCTATTATAAAGGGAAATCTCGGTCTTCCACCGATGCAATAAATGGAAACTACATCTGTTTGCTTGGTGCGAGTCTACCTCGAGTAGCTCAAAATTTTGTCTTACCAATTGTCCCACCCTTCTACTTCTCATCTCTTTTCTTCAAACTCTTTGAGTTTTTGGCACGTGTTGAAGTGGCGTTGATTTGTTTATCCAATGAGAACGAGGACGCCATCTTCGACCCCGGTATTTTGCATCATTAAAGGACTTAGTCCTTAATACCGATTGCTTTTTGGGCCTTGTTTATCATGTAATCCCCATTAAAAATTGACCATACCATGATTTTCCCTAAATGTTCACATTTTGAGGGGATCGAGTCGAGCTCATGACTCGGTAATCAAAAACGAGGTGCCTCGTGGGGGAGATCCCATGCTTATCCTTTTTATGCTTTCTAATAAATAATGAGAGGGGATTTGTGCCCTTCCTACTCGTTGTCTCGTGGTTGTTTGTGATTGTGTTATCTAGATCATCATCATCATCTACGATTGAAGACTCTCGTGTTCGTTTACGTGAGCCTCCATCGTTTGCTTGAAGAAGTTTTTCACAAATCCATGACATATCCTTTATTGTTCTAACAATTATCTTTTAGCATACTTAATAAACGGCTTTAGATATATTGTTGATCACCCTTTCCATGCTAGATCCTAAGCATTTGATTCTTCGTCTCTAGTATGGGGGTGCTCCACCTTTAGACTCGAAACATTGAGGACAATGTTTAATTTTAGTATGGGGGTGAATATGTACTTGCTTTGCTACGCCCTCACGCTTTCCAACTTTCAATGTTTTGTTGCTAATAAGGCTAAAAATGGCCAAATTTTAAAAATTTTCTTAGTTTTAATAAGTGTTTTTAAGACACGAATATATATTTTCCGATAGGTAGAATAAGAGCTAATTTTTGACTTGATGTGCATTTCGAGCCCTTTACATTCCTTAACCCGCTCAATTCAAGTTTTGCTAGACTTTTATATAGGGAACTTTAAAACACGAAAGTCTTAGCTCATTCGGGTTAAGAACAAGAACTTTTCGCAAGTTCCTATAATTAATCCAAGAAAGTTACTTATAAGGAACTATAAAATGCATTCTCTAAACTTGAAAAGGTCCAAGAAAGTGCAAGATCCTATAGGTGGCTTGAAAACCCAAAATTTTGATTTGATATAGTCTTAATGAAAGCTAATCCAAATTTGGCTTAATTTTGACTTGCATGGCTAAGTATTCACGAGTCTCTTTAATTAGAGGTCTTTATATAGTGAAGAACGAGAAGTGATAGAGTTAGACAAGTGATCATGCTAAACGTAGAACATGAAAATGTTCTTTCAAAAACACATATGTTTTTAATTGTGGCTTTTTCTTCCCATAAGATCAATGCATTAGGAATAAAAATAATTGCAATAAGTAAGGTCGTACGATTTGAAAGGTTACTTAGCTTCTAGCACAAGATCGTTTAAAAGTTGCTCGGGGTTGTATAGAGTTCATAGCCAAGGCATAACTTATTGAAGCGGGACGCGAAGATTGGTGAAGATCCAGAAAGTCCCTAACAAGGCATGAGGAGCTCTATTTTTGCTAAAGATCCAAGATGATGTGAAGTATCATTATTCCTAAATCAATATGAAGGATCGAGACACACGACGAAAATCAATTAGTCCCCTAAAGATCATGGAGAAAGTCTATCCAAAAAGACCCTTACAAGGTATGAGGATAAATATATCCAAGTCCGAAAAGGAGGCGGATCGTTGTATATCAAAGTCCAAAATAAAGATTGAAGAAAAATGATGAAGTCGTGGTCCAAATATGAAGAATCTCTCAAAAACGTCAAGTGAAGAAATTCCAAAATATGAAGAGAAGACCATAATTTCAAGAACGTCTTCCCAAGATTCGAAGTATGAAGTACATGCCAAATATCGGTCCGAGAAAGGTCTCAAATCGTGAAACGAGTTATGCCAAGATATGAACTCAAGGAGATACACGAGAAGCCGTTTTAAAAGATTTTGTCCTTCGGCTAACTATCGATTAAATCGTGCTACTTTGCTTTCGGACTAATAAATACTCAAATAAGTCAATATGAATCACTTGTGATCCATGACAAATAGTTAAAAAATACTAGTAACCCATTTTCTTTTATAAATAACTAGGATTGCGGGGAGAAAAAGTATTACACAATTTGGACGTATGAGTAGTGTTAGCATTGTGACTTGTACCAACAATGATCTCGTTTTTGCACTTAGCATGGAATGTATGAAAATCAAGGATGACGAAATTTACTCTAAGGGACATTTACTTGTTTCTATTCATTGACCCTAAAAGTCACATTCGTGATGAAAATCATACATTATGTCTTTTCACATATTCGTAGTTTTATTGCAAGTCTTTTACTTTTCAATAATGGTTAATAAAATTGAATTTTGGTGATGCTTAGATACTTTATTCTAGCATTGCGTGAGGGTACGGCAATGGCTTAGTATGGGGGAGTGATGAGATGGCATTTATACATGATCTCATCGTTATTTTCGGGCTTTAAATGCATTAAAATGTCATAAAATACCATATATATGCTTGTATTTCTTTACTTGTGTGTTTTTGGTATGGATATCGCGAAAAAGACAAAAGATCACAAGAAACAAGGAAAAACGTACACGAGAAACGAAGCCGTACAAAGAACCGGGCCCAAGTTCATGAATTATCCAAGATAAATCCTTGAAGACTTGAAGATGTACAAGATTGATCCTCAAAATATGATGAAATGACACTTAAAACCCTTGTATATTCATAATTACAAGTTTGGTCCCTTAAGTTTGTCAAAATTACAAAATGGTCCTTCAACTTTGAAGATTTGGCAAGATTAGTCCCTCATCAATTCTAATTTGTCAATTATGGTCCCTCATAAAGTCAAAGAACAAATGAAGACCTTTGAAGATCAAGAATGTCCAAAATCAGTCCCTCAAATATTCAAACATGGCAAAAATAACCCTTGATTACCTTTTGCAAAAGTTTGGTGTCCAAAGTGTGAAAGTGAAAAGTTTATTTACAAAGGAAATGAAGTTTTTGGCTGATTAAACACGTTTTACCATTCTTGCCAAAACACAAGGACTTATTATGTCATTTCCCTAAGTTCAAACTAAATAAACACGCGCCAAACACCTTTTTCCCTACAAAAACGGATCAAACTAGTTACTGTTTACCATGAAGAACCCAGGATTTACCTTCACTTAAACAAAGAGTAAATCCATATTAACCTTACTCACACTTGAGTCACACATGCAGAAACTCATCCCACACCCAAAACCCTCACTCCCACTCACCAAAGGGTCCCATCATTCAAGACGTCCACCCATCACATCACAACTTAACCTCCAAGGAATGCCAGGTGTCAAAATCAACAGCCCACACTCAATGCTTAACTAGAAAGCTAAAATGAACGATTTGGATGCATTTGGACTGCTCAATATCAAAATTCATCTAGAAGATTCAAGGGCATTTTAGGAACTTCATAGCTAGGGTTTTCTAATTGTAATCTCAGCCCTTGTGGCCTATATAAGGACTCCTCAACTTGTGAGAGAGCCTTGTTCCATTTTTACCTTTTAAACATTGTAATTCCTTTTTAAAATTTATAAAAGTTGGTATTTTGAGAAAATTGTAATTCCTTTTTATTTTTTTGAAAGTTGGTGATTGTTTAAGGGTAATTCTGAGTTCCATTATATGTTATAAGTGTGCTTGGATCTTGTGGTTCAAGGACATATATGTTTGGTAAGGTTTTCAAGTTTGAAAAAAGCTTGAAAAGTGGTTTCTGATTTTGCTATTTTGCTTGTACTAATCCTTGACCAAAAGCTATAAGCTCTTACAAGCTTGTTGACACCAAGCTTGTGAAGGGATTGGAGCCTTTGGTTGGGCTGTTTGTTCATTGTGTTGAAGAAATCAAGCCCTTGAGTTTCTACTTTGAAACATAAACCAAGGCAGTCATTCATCTTTCTTGTTGAAGTACCTTGGTCTTGTTCTAGTTGTTGAACAAGGTCCAAGGAGCATTGCTGGTCCTCCTAGGATGTTGTGGAGGACAGGTATAACCTCTTGTTAAGATTCCTCTAAAAATCACATGTTATGGTCTGTTTTATGTTTTACTATGTGATTTGGTGATTTTGTGTTTGTGCTTTGTGTTTTATGGTTGGTATCTGTTAGTTGTCACCTAGTGTAGCTATTTGATCATTAAAATCAGTAGGTTGTTTGAAGGATTAAGAAGTTTGTTTGAAAGTGCTTATTAAAGGATTGTTTGGGATTACTGGTTCATAAGGCGTTGTGGCCTTGTGCCCTTGGTTCTTAGGGTTTGGGAAGTCTAAACAAGTCATATTGAGCAAGTTTTAGTCATTGGTTAAGTTTCTGAAAGTTTGGAAAAGGGATTTCAAGTTTTGTAAAAATCTGATAAAAGGTGTTTTGAAATTGGTCAAACACATCAGATCCAATAACTTCTTTGTTTGTTGGATCTAAGGTCTGAAATCAGGTTTGGGAATAGTTTAGGTGATAAGCTATCTATTGGTTATCTGGTTGTTGAATTTGGTGGCTTATTGAGTGTGCTGTAGCTTATCAAAGTTGGTTGAAGTGGTCATTTGCATCAGCAAAGTGACCACCTCATTTGGTGCTTGCATTTGTAATCCTAGTGTATGGCTTATTGTTTCATTGCTTGGATCTTGTTTATGTTCTGCTTGTGAGTGAATTTTGCTATTTGGTGTACCTTGTATCTGGCTTATAAGCTAACTGGCTTATTAAGCCTTTATTGCCAAAATCTGTCATCAAAAGGTCAACTGACCTCTTGATTCACAAGGACTCCTCCTTGAGTTCTTCACAAAAATTGCTTATAACAAGCCCATTTACCATCTCTGATCATTTGGTGAACTTTGGAGTACTTTGATTTTTGGTCAAATAAACACAAATTGGCTTATTTTTGAGAACTGCTTATTGGTACATGAAACAACTTGGCTTTTGTAATAGAGATCATTTTTCTTAGCTTAATAACAAGTCTGGAAGGTTACAAGTCTTTTGGTTAAGCTTTTGCTAGAAAACTAGCTTATTTGGCTTTTTCAGCCAGCTTATTGATTCACACAGCTTAATCTACTTGGCTTTTTGTGATTTTCTTGATTAATTATTCTTAGTTAAGCTATTTGTGAGCTTTTGCAACAAACCAGAGCTTCTGAAACCCCCTAGAACTCTAACCCGACAATTTTGTCGTTTAGTGAATTTCTATTTTGCATATTTCTGGCATATTGAGTGAGCTTTTTCAAAATTTCTTTTTACAGATCTCTTAGGCATCTCAAAAGAAGGTTGTGTGTTTAAGCAGAGCTTATGGCATTGACTTATTGCTTAATGGGCTTATTGTCCCAATAAGAATAAGCTATTTGTTATTAAAGCTATGATAAGCTCATATTCAGCTTTTGGGCCTTTAGACTTTTGTGCTTAGAATTAAATTTTGAGTCAAATAGGGCTTTTTCAGGTCATCTGGGCCTAGTTTGACTTTTTGGGCCCAAAAGCCCATTTAAGTTGATTGTTTTTGGTTTTAGCCTATATGGGGGCCCATTAGGGGTATTTTGGTAATTTCACTTTCATTTTATGATTATTTAAGTTAAAATAAACTAGTTTGCAAGTTTTTAGAATTTTTTATAATTTTTGGATTTTTAATATTATTTTAATATTATTTTATTATTAAATTTCAAATTTCACATTTTTGCACATTTAATATTTTTCTTAGCTTAAATACATTAAAATAGAATTTTTGCAACTCTTAGATTATTTTTATCACCATTAGATTAATTTTTATATTTATTTTAAGTTTTAATAGTTTTTAAATCATTTTAAATAGTTTTCTTAGTTTAAAAATTAATAAAAATAGTTTTTAATCTTTTTAGGTCATTTTAGAGATTTACCAATTAAAAAATCTTTATTTGGGCTTTTTGATAATTAATTTATTTTTAGGGCTTAAATTATAATTTAAAAATTAATATTTAATTAATTAAAAGGTTTGAAAAAGTTTTCATCATTGGTAAACTCTTAGTTTATTTATTTTGATTTTTGGTAAATTTTTGGGAATTTTTAGAATTAATTTTTATTTTTGTACTTTTTACGGTTTTACGTTTAGTCGTAGTAGTAAGTAATTTCACGTCTTCGTCATTCTCTTTTCTCATCCCCTTCTTTCAAATATTAATCTCAAACCAATTACGAATTATTCACACACATATACCTCCTTGGGAAACGAACTTCATTGGGTCATTAGTGTTTGATTTTCCTAAATCATCACTTAATACTTACCGCTTATACGCCTTTTTCCTAAAAGGTCACCACAATCATTTCTACTTCTAATGCAGCATATCAAGCGAATGATCTTGATGCATATGATTCGGATTGTGATGACATTCACTCAGCCTCAGCTGCTCTCGTTGCTAATCTTTCTTACTACGGTTCTGATGCCGTCAGTGAGGTACCCACCACAACCAATCTTGGTAATGATGATAACCCACATCAAGTTGGCCATGAAAACGACAACCTTGAATAGCATTCGGGAACTAGTAACTCAAATGATGTGGAACCCAATTCTACACATTTGAATGAACCTTAACCAAATGCTACGACGGGTATGGAATCTTATGCTCAACATGATTTGGTCATGGTGCCTAAACATATTATTGATCAAATGCATATGGCTCTCAAACAATCCGTAGATACGAATTCCACCCTAAGAGCTGAGCTTGCTGATGAGATGGCATTTATACATGATCTCATCGTTCTTTTCGGGCTTTTAATGCATAAAAATGCCATAAAATACCATATATATATATGCTTGTGTTTGTTTACTTGTGTATTTTAGGTATGGATATCGTGAAAAAGACAAAAGATCACAAGATACAAGGAAAAACGGACACGAGAAACGAAGCCGTACAAAGAACCGGGCCCTAATTCATGGAATATTCAACAAATACCCTTGAAGACTTCAAGACATACAAGATTGATCCTCAATGAATGAAGAAATGACACTTAAAACCCTTGTATATCATAATTACAAGTTTGGTCCCTTAAGTTTGTCAAAATTACACAAAAGGTCCTTCAACTTTGAAGAAATGGCAAGATTAGTCCCTCAACAATTCCAAATTGCCAATTATGGTCCCTCATGAAGCCAAAGATACATTAAAGACCTTTGAAGATTAAGAATGTCCAAGATCAGCCCTTGAAATATCTCAAAATGGCAAAAACAACCCTTTGAAACCTTTTTCCAATGTTTTGTGCCAAAACTGCCAAAGTATGAAACTTATTAACAAAGGGATATAAGTTTTAGGCTGAAAAACGTGTTATACATGTTTTACCAAAATACAAGGGCCAAAAGTGTGCACTGAAACATTCAAATACACAAAATGCGCCAAACACCTTTCTTTCCCCCAATTTCGGATCAAACACACTACTATTCACCTTTTCACCACCCAGAATTACCTCACTTAAAACAAAGGGTAATTTTCAATTACCCTGGCACATGTGTGATTCACACATGCAGAAACACATGCCACACACAAAACCCTCACTCCCACTCACAATGGACCCCACCCCCAAATACCCGTTTACCTATCATGTGACAACTTAACCTCCAAGTCATCCAACGTATCCAAATCAACAACTGACACTCTTTGCTTGATCACAAAGCTAAAATGAACGTATAAGATGCATTTGGACAGCTCATTCCATCAAATGATCTAGAAGCACTCAAGGGCATTTTAGAGAATTCACTTATAGGGTTTGTGAATAGTGTAGCCATGCATTTGCCTATAAAAGGAGACCTCAACATGTGAGAGTCCCTTTGTTCCAGTTTTAGGCTATTAAATCTTTGTAATTCCTTTTTAATTAATAAAATTTGATTTTTTGAATTCTGAAAAATCTCTTTTATAATTTGTTAAAAGTTGGTGTTAGAATAGCCTGATTCTGAGTTCCATATTCATGTTTGAAGGTTTTTGAGGCAAGGTTTTAAGTGATAAGGCTTGTGCTTCAAAAATCAGAAAGTTTGGTATTGTTTGATCTCACTTTTGTGGTTTGTTCTTCTTAGCAGCTTGGAAGCTGGTACTTGTTCTGCTAGTACCTCAGCTCAAACAATCCAGGGCCTGGATGTAGGTCTTGGAGGTTTGCATCTTCTTCCCTTTTCATTTCCTCTTTAAGTTTCTGATTATTTGTGATTTTTGTTGATTTGTTCTTGAATCTGTGATATTGTGGATGATTATTGTTAATCTGGCTTGGTTTGATGTTTATGAGGTGTTGTTAGTCTGATTTGTGGGTGAAATCTACATGAGCCTTTGAAAAATTGTGAAAACAAGTTTTTAAAGGGTGTTTAGGTTAACTGCATAAGTTGGTATTGTGGTTTGTTAAGAGATGGTTTTTTGTTTACAAGTATTGGTATCTGTTATTTGGGTGCTATTGTTCATCTGTTTGCAGGTTTGAAGGTTTGAAACACATAGATTCATAAAATAGGGTATAAAATCTTGGATACTTGGTAAAATTGGCTAGGATTTTGAGGAAACCTAGATCTAAGCTTAGGCTAGGGCTAACAAGTGCTAAACCTTAGTTAATCACACCAGGAGAAGAGATTTGACTACTTGAAATTGGATCTAGTGTCAAATAGATCAGCAAACTTGTTTCTGCATATGCACTTTGTTCATCAGTAACTTTGTATGCTTTGATCTTGATGTTTACTTTGATTCAGTGTTTGATCTAAGTTGCTTTGTGATTATTCAGAGTTTATATAGCTTGTGTATGCATCCTGTTAAGTTTGGTTGGCTTAATCATGCTAAATCTGCTTATTAAGTGCATAACTGCTTATTTCTATGTCTGTGTGGTATCTGGTGACTGTTTGATCATTTGTGGCTTATTGTGTGATACAAGGGTTTTACCTAGATAAAATTATCGTTCTAGTGTGTTCTTTTCGAAAATGAAAAACTTGTGTTTAATGTGTGCGACTCTATTGTTTTTGGTGGAAACAAAGATGTGTCGTTGTAGTGTTTTAAAATAAAATGTGCAAAACAATTAAAGTAAAAGTGCACTTAAAGTTAATCTAAGTCTACTTAAAGTAAAGTGCAAGTATTTAAAAACGTGACTGATATTAAAAGGCACTAAAATAAATGACGTAAACTTAAATCTATCTAAGGCAAACTTAAAGTGCGACTAAAACTAAGGCAAGTCTAAAATAAAACTAAGGCAAATAATCTTTAAAGTGCAATTAAATAAAAGGCAGGAAAAATAAAGCTTAAAAATAAAAATCAAAGACAAAAGCTAATAAGAACCTGAATACAGCTCATTTGGAATAAACCTTCGTTTGGAATAATCACTCGTCCTAAATGTCACCTTCGGTTGAAATGATTCTTCTTCACTTGTAATATTACCAAAATCCTTGATCCGTAACTAATTGATCTGAATATGTCACTTATCCAAAACAATCTTTCGTTCGGAACTTTACTGATTCGGAACTCTAAATTTTGCCTTGATTCGGAACTATTTGGTCACCCTTGATTCGGAAGTTTCCGAATGAAGCCCCTTGATTCGGAAGTTTAGAACTTCCGAATGAACCTTTCTTGAATCGGAACTTACCCCTTGATCCGGAAGTTTATTCGGAACTTTTAAGAAGTTCCGAATGAAGCTTGATCCGGAAGTTTATGACTTCCGAATGAAAAGCCTTGATTCAGAACTTGATCCTTGATTCAGAACTTTGAGTTGATTCGGAACTTTTGAGAAGTTCCGGATGAAACCCTTGGTTCAGAACTTTGGAGATCCGAACGAATACTTTTGACTCGGAAGTTTTCACTTCGTCCGGAACTTTGAAAGTTCCGGATGAACAAGTTTGGCTCGGAAGATTTGTTGAGTTAAAATCTTCCGAATGAAGCCTTGATTCGGAACTTTGGAAGTTCCGAATGAGCACTTTCCCTCCTTCTTGGTTCGGAACTTTTCCTGGAAAGATCAGAAACAAAGCAAACACTCCCGAAGAACAAGGAGATACAGTAACAGCAGAATAATAACAATTTTATCAAAATAAACACAAACGATCTAACTAAAATAACAACGAATCAACAGTAATAACAAACAAACAATTTAAAACACGAAATCAAACAACTTTAACCAAAATAATCAAACACCACTTGGATCAAAATAAAAGCATGAACATAACATAAACACATGAATCAAAGAATAAGAAAGGTAGATAAGAGATTGACAAGATAAAATAAAGATTTGACAAGAAATAAAATGAAAACTTACTTGGAATTAAATGGTAATTAAGGTGCATAACATGAATTTAAATTGACAAGTAATGTAAATGACAAGATAAGTAAATGGTGGAAGGTCTAATTGTCACTATTAGCCAACAAGAATGAAATGTAAACAAGCCTAATCTATATATAGGGGAGGATTAAGGAAGCTTCCTCCCCTCCTTCCTTTCTTGTTAATTGCAAGATTAAGTCCCTTTCTTCTTAATTCTTCATTAATTGCGTCATTAGTCCTTTTCTTCTAATCTTCTTTAAACTTGGACTTAAGGGACTTTTGGCTTTGGGATTTCTTCGAACTCGTCTTTAAGTTCTTCAATAAAATAGACTTGAATTCTCTGGCTTTTGATAAACTTCCGTCTTTTGACTTTTTCTTCGATAAATCTTCAGAATTGGTCGTGGACTTCCGTTCTTTTTGCACTCTTGACTTCGTGACTTCGTCTTTCATCCTTTTCTTCAATAAAAGTCCGTAAATGCCCGTGAATGTCCGTGTTTTCTCCACTTTTCACCTTTTCATCCTAAATCACAACAAAAACACAAACCACGCATAATTCCGACATAAAAGACATAAAATACACGTTTTGGTCCGGTTATTATTGTAATTAAGTGGTAGAAAGGATGGGTGTTTACACACCTATCAAATCCCCTACACTTGACCATTGCAATGTCCTCATGCAATGCATTAGTTACAAAGCAAGATTACACTTTTCATCATAATCAATCCACGTTGGCCTTTATTAAAGAGATAGAAAATTAAAGACATACAAAATAAAGAAATCAAAAGCATACCTTGGGTTTTGAAAATGTCATGAATAATCATCATCCTCAAGTTTTCACTTTCTCCAAACCAAGCTTAAAAACGAGATCATTGTTATTATAAGTTAGTAGACTAACACGAACTCATGTGGGCCAATTATTCACTTAGACTCCCTTATTCCTAGGGGTATCTCTTATATTTTATTGTTGTCTTGAATGATCACGAGGATGCATTGTTTGACTTATTTCGATAGTTATTTAGTCTGAAAATAAAGTGAACGATTTAATCAATAGTTAGCTAAAGGACCAAATCTTTTAAAACTGCTTCTCGGGACCTCATAAAGCTCATATCTTGGCATAACTCGCTTCGCGATTTGAGACCTTTCTCGGACCGATATTTGGCAGCGACTTCATATTTCGAATCTTGAGAGACGTTCATGAAATAATGGTCTTCTCTTCATATAGGAATTTCTTCACTTGTAGTTTTGAGAGATTCATACTTGGACCACGACTTCTTCATTTTTCTCCAATCTTTATTTTGGACTTTGATATACAACGATCCGCCTCCTTTTATGACTTGGATCTATTTATCCTCATACCTTATTAGGATCTTTTCGGATACACTTCTCCATGACTTTTGGGGAGTATTTGCTTTTCGTCGTGTGTCTCGATCCTTCATATTGATTTTCGATAAATGATTCTTCACATCACTTTTGGATCTTTAGCAACAAAATATAGCCCTCATGCCTTGTTAGGGCCTTTTCAGACTCGCCAATCTTCGCGTCCCGCTTCAATAAGTTATGCCTTGGCTATGAACTCTAATCCATACCGAGCAACTTTTAAACGATCTGGGGCTAGAAGCTAAGTAACCTTTCAAATCGTACAACCTTATTTATTAGCAGATAAATTTATTAGCAAGCGATGGGAGAATAGGCTCATAATTAACTCACATAAATTCACGAAAGAATACTGGACTTATAATTGGCTCTATCATCTCTCGTTCTCCACAGTTTAAAATCTCAAGTAATGAGACTCGTGGATGCTTAGCCTATTAAATCAAAGTTTTGGGTTTTCGAGTCGCCTATAGGATCTTGCAAATTCTTAGACTTTTTCAAGTTTAGAAATCGCATTTTAAAGTTCCCTTGATAAACGACTCTCTAGGATCAATTATAGGAACTTGCGAAAAGTTCTTGTTCTTAACCCGTGAGAGTTAAGACTTTCGCGTTTAATAGCTCCCTATATAAAAGCCTAGCAAAACTTGACTTAAACATGTTAAGGATACTAGCTAGAGTAAACTCGGATTGAGTCAAAAGATTCACAACGTTTGAAAATTAAAACCACTTATTAAACATTTATTCTAGCAAAGAAAGAAAATAACTATACAAAGGGAAAAACTAATAGGCCAAAATAGATCAAAAATTTTGAAAAATGTCGAAAAATTGATTTTCCGGCTAAAATGAGGACAAATACAAGGAAAAGACCACTTAACTTCGATAGAAGTCCCCCCTACACTTAAGATAAACATTGTCCTCAATGTTTAAGCATATGGGAGTAAACTCCCCTACACTTAGGACATTGTGTACGTTGTTTAAATCTCGCTAAGGAAAAGACAACTAAAGAGATTCCTATTTTAATATTGAGAAAATATAAAATAGTGAATCGAAAAGAGTTTAGGATAGAACCGGGAAGAAGTAGAACACGGAATCACGGGTCGTCAAGAATCATCAAGAGTGGATCATTGAAGCTCGAATCCCTGATTAAGAAGTGAGGAGAGGAAATAGCAAACCAAAGGGTCCCCCCTACACTTATGGTAAAGAAAGCGAAAAGATAGATGCATGGGTTGCCTCCCAAGAAGCGCTTGGTTTTTGTTAACCGATTCGTTAGCCAGACTCGACCTTGATCATCAACGGAAAAGACATGAAACATATCCACCAGGATCAAAGACATAGTTTTCATCCATCAATAAGCAAGAGCTTAAGGCGAACAAGGCAAGCTAAAAGAGAAGTGGCAGGGTTCCCTTAAGCAGCGATGGAGCATGGTGGAAGTAAGGTTGAAGTGGTGCAAGCATGTCTTCAATGGTTCCAAAGATTTTTCCTTTTATTTCATCAGGTGGATACTGAGATGGCTTAAAGACTTCAATACCGGGGTCGAACACCTTTTCCTTCAAGGGAAAATAGCACTCAGGCTCAGCAGAGTGTGAAGAAGATCCGCAAAGAAGCACAACCTCGTCCTCAGAAGTGGGACAAAGAGGTGTCAAATCATACGTGCAACGGATTTCGGTGTCGATCGGTTTCTTCTCCTTTGACAGAATGTGCTTCAAATCCAAAGTAGGATCAAGACGATAATCTTCAAAGTCCAAAGGAGGAGCATCACTCTCATGAGGGAAGTATGTGTTGAGAAATTCAGAGAAATATTCCTCAAATGAATAATCGTCCAAAGTAGGATCGAGTGATGGCGGAGGATCTTCATCATGTGAAGAATCGCTCGAGAGAGTATCAGCCTCATCAAAATCATCGAAAGTGGGCAGCTCGGGATACTCAGAAGTACAAGCAAAATCATCCGAGTCTGAGCTAGAATCATCATCATCATAAGCATCGAAGACCGGTGGAGAATCATAAATGGGAGAAGCGTCCAAAGTAGGGAGAGAATCATCCACATTATCTTCAAAGAGTGGATTATCAGTGGAAGACTCGAATAGAGGATTGTCATAGATGGTAAAGTCATCGAGCACAATTATCATATTCACTGATTCTCGGCCTCCAAAGGATTTGCCTGTAAGTTTCCCCATTTTAAAAACTTTTGAATCATCCCCGACTCGTAAGATTAACTCACCTTCGACCACATCTACTAAAGCACGTCCGGTCCTCAAGAATGGCCGACCAAGTATTAAAGGAATACGAGGGTCCATTTCATAATCAACTACGACAAAATCGACCGGGAAAGTAAATGTGCCAACTTTGATAAACACGTCTTCGGCTATACCAACGGGGTAAGCGAGAGTGCGATTTGCAAGTTCGAGAGTAATCTTTGTTGGAATGAGGTCGGGTAATGATAGTGTTTTCCAAACACTCAGTGGCATCAAATTAATACTAGCCCCGAGATCAGCAAGGGCAGTAAATTCTTCAGTTTTGTTGAACACGCAAGGCAACACAAAACGACCGGGATCTCCAAGTTTTTCCGGAAGTTCTCTAAGAAGGACTGCAGAGCAGTTTTCATTTAATCGTGTGTTGGCGAGTTCAATCAGCTTCTCTTTCTTGCTAAGCAATTCCTTGAATGCTTTGACAAATTTCGGCATGTGCCAAAGTGCTTCAACAAGGCTACTGTTGATGGTCATTTTAGATAGCATATCCACATATTTCGATACTTGACAGTCATTCTTGGTTAGCTCGTTGGTCTTGCCTATGCGAGAAGGGTATGGGATTCTAGGTTGATAAGGGTTAGGTGAAGGTGTAGTTGGTGAAGGTTGTGATGTTAAAGGGTCCTTCCGAGATACATTGTCATTACGAGGCGGAGACGGTAATGGTGCACTACTACTAGGTGTAGGAGGAGTAGGGATACATGGTGGTGGAGGAGGTGTAGATGATGGTGGTGGGATAGGTGGATCGACAATGGTAATTCCACTACGCGTAGTTATAGCACTCACATTAGCTCGCGGATTAGTGACGGTGTTTGAAGGTAGAGAACCCGAAGAAGAAGAAGGTTGAGCTTCGGGCAAGAAACTAGCCAACAGATTCTTTAATTCAGTTGTTTGAGTGATGAAGGAGGATTGAAGATTATCACGAACCTCGGTTCTGATGTCATTACCTTGCTTCAAGATATCTCGTTTCAAATTGATTATTTGGCTCTGTAGATTCTTGATTTGCTCACCTTGAGTTCTCATGATGGTGTCAACATCAGGATTAATGGGTGGGTGTTGTTAGGTGGGTGGTTGATAAGGGTTAGAAGCACGAGGTGGGATTTGGTTGCTTCTATTGTAGTTGTTGGCGGGATTTTGGTTTTGAGGAGAAAAACCGGGTGAAAGGTAGTTGTTGGAACGGTAGCTCAACAGATTTCTATCCCCTTGTTGTCTAGCTTGGTAATTTTCTGGTGAATAATTACCGTAAGCAGCATACACATTTTCCGGATTTCCTTGTGTCGAAGGACAATCGGTGTATGAGTGATGACCGCCACATGTTTCACAAGGATTAGCAACCGCTTTAACTTGTTGTTGTTGTTGGTTTGAAGCGAGAAGCGTAATACTTTTGCTCATTTCAGCCATCATGCGGGTGAGTTCGGTCATCTCAGGGTTTGCTGAGGTAGAAGAAACATTGACTTTCAGGTTGTTCCTAGAAGAAGCAGAGGAATCCCAGTTCTTATGATGAGTATTCATGTTCTCTATTAACTCTCTACACTCCTCGGGTCACCTTTTCATGAATGTGCCACCGGCGGCTGCATTAATCGTATCACGGTCTCGAAAAGTCAATCCGTTATAGAAAGTATCAATTAGGGTCACAGGGAGCATGTTGTGGTTTGGACATCTATCGATCAAGACATTATATCTCTCCCAAGCGTCAAAAAGAGATTCATCGGGATCTTGCATGAAACCGCTGATCTGATTGCGAAGGCTTGTGACCATGGATAGTGGAAAGTAGCGCGAAAGAAAGCGTTGAGTCATATCATCCCAAGTGTGAATAGAATTCTTCGGGAGACGATCAAACCATTTCTCGGCATGATGCGATAAAGTATGTGGGAAGAGTTGTAGGCGAAGTACATCCATTGTGGCCCCAGGCAACTTCATGCTTTGGGTGATTGTAATGAACTTGTCGAGGTGTTTGTTGGCATCATCATCAAGCAATCCTCTAAATGGGTTTGTTTGTACTTGCTGAATCATGTGTTGCTTCAACGAAAACTCAGGAGCGTCGATTTGCATCGGCGCAATCGGTCCTCCTCGTCCAAACATTGTTGGTTGACAAAGTTCCTCCATGGTCCGAAGATCGGGCTGTGGAAGAGCATTGTTGTTATTATTATGATTATTGAGGTTCGGTGGAATATTGTTGTTGACACCTGCCATATCTAAATCTTCTTGAGGCTCGGGCTCTTGATAATTAGAAGATCTAGTACGCATACACCTGAAAATGCAAAAGAAAACAAAACCAAACACAAAGACAATATATATACACAATAAAAATAAAATCTTTTTGTATTTTTGAAATTTTTAATTTTTATGGTTTTTTATCAATTTTTAATTTTTATGAGTTTTTGGAATTTTTTATGCAAGAAAAGTAACGTTCACAAGTGAACGGATCCCAAAAAGCAACGTGTCTATCATAGAAAACTATTGATCTTAACGAAAAGAGCCGGCAGCGGCGCCATTTGATACAAGGTTTTACTTAATTAAAAATTATGTACGTTTAAGTGTGTCTAATCGAATTGATCTAGGCTCTCTATGTGTAACTCAGTTGATCTTTGGTGAAAAAGAATATTTTTGGTTGTTTTTAATTAAATGTGTAAAGACTTTTAAAGTAAAGGTGCTCTTAACGTAAATCTAAGTCTACTTAAAGTAAAGTGCAAGTATTTAAAAACGTGACTGAAATTAAAAGGCACTAAAATAAATGACGTAAACTTAAATCTATCTAAGGCAAACTTAAAGTGCGACTAAAACTAAGGCAAGTCTAAAATAAAACTAAGGCAAATAATCTTTAAAGTGCAATTAAATAAAAGGCAGGAAAAATAAAGCTTAAAAATAAAAATCAAAGACAAAAGCTAATAAGAACCTGAATACAGCTCATTTGGAATAAACCTTCGTTTGGAATAATCACTCGTCCTAAATGTCACCTTCGGTTGAAATGATTCTTCTTCACTTGGAATATTACCAAAATCTTTGATCCGTAACTAATTGATCTGAATATGTCACTTATCCAAAACAATCTTTCGTTCGGAACTTTACTGATTCGGAACTCTAAATTTTACCTTGATTCGGAACTATTTGGTCACCCTTGATTCGGAAGTTTCCGAATGAAGCCCCTTGATTCGGAAGTTTAGAACTTCCGAATGAACCTTTCTTGAATCGGAACTTACCCCTTGATCCGGAAGTTTATTTGGAACTTTTAAGAAGTTTCGAATGAAGCTTGATCCGGAAGTTTATGACTTCCGAATGAAAAGCCTTGATTCGGAACTTGATCCTTGATTCGGAACTTTGAGTTGATTCGGAACTTTTGAGAAGTTCCGGATGAAAGCCTTGGTTCGGAACTTTGGAGTTCCGAACGAATACTTTTGACTCGGAAGTTTTCACTTCGTCCGGAACTTTGAAAGTTCCGGATGAACTAATTTGGCTCAGAAGATTTGTTGAGTTAAAATCTTCCGAATGAAGCCTTGATTCGGAACTTTGGAAGTTCCGAATGAGCACTTTCCCTCCTTCTTGGTTCGGAACTTTTCCTGGAAAGATCAGAAACAAAGCAAACACTCCCGAAGAACAAGGAGATACAGTAACAGCAGAATAATAACAATTTTATCAAAATAAACACAAACGATCTAACTAAAATAACAACGAATCAACAGTAATAACAAACAAACAATTTAAAACACGAAATCAAACAACTTTAACCAAAATAATCAAACACCACTTGGATCAAAATAAAGCATAAACATGAACATAACATAAACACATGAATCAAAGAATAAGAAAGGTAGATAAGAGATTGACAAGATAAAATAAAGATTTGACAAGAATTAAAATGAAAACTTACTTGGAATTAAATGGTAATTAAGGTGCATAACATGAATTTAAATTGACAAGTAATGTAAATGACAAGATAAGTAAATGGTGGAAGGTCTAATTGTCACTATTAGCCAAAAAGAATGAAATGTAAACAAGCCTAATCTATATATAGGGGAGGATTAAGGAAGCTTCCTCCCCTCCTTCCTTTCTTGTTAATTGCAAGATTAAGTCCCTTTCTTCTTAATTCTTCATTAATTGCGTCATTAGTCCTTTTCTTCTAATCTTCTTTAAACTTGGACTTAAGGGACTTTTGGCTTCGGGATTTCTTCGAACTCGTCTTTAAGTTCTTCAATAAAATAGACTTGAATTCTTCGGCTTTTTATAAACTTCCGTCTTTTGACTTTTTCTTCGATAAATCTTCAGAATTGGTCGTGGACTTCCATTCTTTTTGCACTCTTGACTTCGTGACTTCGTCTTTCATCCTTTTCTTCAATAAAAGTCCGTAAATGCCCGTGAATGTCCGTGTTTTCTCCACTTTTCACCTTTTCATCCTAAATCACAACAAAAACACAAACCATGCATAATTCCGACATAAAAGACATAAAATACACGTTTTGTTCCGGTTATTATTGTAATTAAGTGGTAGAAAAGATGGGTGTTTACACACCTATCATTGTGTGAACCAATTTGGATTTTCTTGTTGCTATTGACTCCTTGTGGTTCACTGACACAAGGGTGCCCTTGCTTCCAATTGAATCTAACTAAAACTCTCTAAAAAGCACAGTCAAATAGTCAAAGCAGTGGGAACTCCTTTCCCCTGCTAGTTACCACTGCTAGTGTAAAATTGGGTTCAGCTTATCAATAAGCTATAATAGCTTATTTTTACCAGCAACAACTTGTATTTTGTAATAGGTGCTCATTATTTGACCCATTTGTTCATACTGGAGCATTTGGTGGGTTGACTTTAGGGTTTGACTAGAAAACCAACTTAATTGACTTTTTCATAAGTGCTTATTGGCTTATTCTGGCTTATTGGTTTTGCTTATTGGAATTTTGTTGATTGTTTTGGCTTATTGAGTCCATTTGTGATCTTTTGCAAGTTGAATCAAGTCCTGAGGTGCCTTATTTCTCAAAAACGACTATTTTGTCTTTTAGTGAAATATTACTTTGCTTATTTCTGGCTTATTAACTGTGCTTTTTCAAAATTTATTTTTACAGATCTCATAAGCATCCCAAAAGAAGGTTGTGTGTCTAATTAGAGCTTATGGCATTAGCTTATTGCTTAATGGGCTAAAAAGCCCAATAAGAATAAGTTGTTTGCTTATTAAGCTGTGATAAGCTCACATTCAGCTTTTGGGCCTTTAGAGTTTTGTTCTTAGAATTAAATTTTGAGTCAGATAGGGCTTTTCCAAGTCAATTGGGCCAACTTTGACTTTTTGGGCCAAAAAGCCCATTAAGGTTGACTGTTTTTGGTTTTGGCCCATTTGAGGGCCCAATAGGGGTACTTTGGTCATTTCACTTTGATTTTCTGATTATTTTGGTTAAAATAAACTAGTTTGCAAGTTTTTAGAATTTTTTATAATTTTTGGATTTTTAATATTATTTTATTATTATTTTTCAAATTTCACATTTTCCAACTTTTTACATTTTTCTTAGCTTTAATACATTAAAATAGGAATTTATCAACTTTTAGAATAATTTTATCACTTTTAGATTAATTTTTATAATTATTTTAAGTTTTAACAGTTTTTAAGTCATTTTAAATAGTTTTTATTAGTTTAAAATTTTATAAAAATAGTTTTTAATCTTTTTAGGTCATTTTAGAGGTTTACCAATTGAAAAATCTTTATTTGGGCTTTTTGATAATTTATTTGATTTTTAGGGCTTTAATTAGCATTTAAAAATTGAATATTTAATTATTTAAAAGGTTTGAAAAAGTTTTAATCATTGATAAACTCTTAGTTTATTTATTTTGATTTTTAGTGAATTTTTGGTAATTTTTAGAATTAATTTTTATTTTTGTAGTTTTTACGGGTTTACGTTTTGTCGTTGTAGTAGTAATTTTCACGTCTTCGTCATCTTCTTTTCTCATCCCCTTCTAAACCAAATATTAATCTCAAATCATTTACATCTTAGTCACACACATATACCTCCTTGGGAAACGAACTTCATAAGGGTCATTAACACTTGGTTTTTCCTAAAATCATTTGTTTAATACTTTCCGTTTTTACGCTCCTTTTCCTAAAGGGTGTAATTTTACCACAATCATTTTGGCGCCGCTGCCGGGGAGGTGTGTCGTGATTAATTTGCATTGTTGTTTTTAATATTAACCATAAATAGTATTTGTATTAGTAGAAATCTACTAATACGTATTATCGGTTTTCTTGGTTTTTCTTGTGAAAATATTATTACTATATTGTATTAAGTATCACAACAAATAAACAATATCTCCAAAAGTGTGAAAACACAACCTTAATTGGGATTTGATCTCCTAATTATTGTATTCGAATCTCAAACAAAAAGAAAAAGGCAAAAATAGATAAATACTTTCGTGAAGCTCGATTTTGAAAAATACAAACTATAAGGTAGGTATAAGGCGGGTATTATAAAATATACCCTAAGGAAAAAGGCTCTTAAGTGCTTCGCGCCGCCTCGTTTCCCCGCTTGCTTGTGAGTATTTTGAGATTGAAGGCTAATCGAGGGTTTTTCCGCCCAAAGTATTATTACGTATAATATATTTGCTTGGTTTCTTTGTGATTAAAACCTCTTGAACAATTTGGTTTTCACCGAAGTTCTAAAGTCATTCGAAGACATTCACTCCACGTGATCGTTTTCATTCCTTTGAGGCTTCTTTAATCAAGAGTTTAATTCGAGGAGAGATTTTGTAGATTGTTGTCTACGAAGATACACCAAAATCCAAAAAAAAATTAAATACAATCAAAAACACAAAAAAATTGAAAATTCACAAAACACCCAAAAAGAATCTTCTTTGCTCACCTCCCATTCTTCGTGAAGTTTATGATCACTCGTAATCAAGCAAAACGAGCTCGTAAACGTCTTCAAAAGCAAGCCAATCAAGAGACGTTGATTGAGGAACAACCTCCAATTGTTGAACCTATTGTAGAACAAGAAGTCGTCATGGCTAATCGTACTATGATGGAGTTGCTACAAGCACCCACCGAGGGTTTTGGAGAGGCTATTGTGATTCCCGCTATCCTTGCGGAGAATTTCGAGATTAAGACGGGTTTAATGTCGATGTTGCAAGCAAATAAGTTTAGAGGTCATGAGAAAGACAACCCGCACTATCACATTAGGAATTTTAACCGTCTTACCGCTACTAGCAAGTTTAAGGATGTTCCACATGACGCCATTAAGATGATGTTGTTTCCATACTCGTTAGATGGACCCGCAAAAATTTGGCTTGAGATAGAACCGCCAAATTCGATTTTGACATGGGGTGATCTCGTTTCTAAGTTTGTGAACAAGTTTTTTCCACCATCTAAAACAACACATTTGAAAAATGAGATTTCACGATTTGTGCAAAGAAATAATGAAAGTTTTTCAATGGCATGGGAACGGTTTAAAGAAATGTTACATGAATGTCCACACCATGATTTTACGGAATTACATCAAGTTGATACTTTTTATAATGGGCTTAATGATCATGAACGAGATTATTTGAATGCCGCCGCGGGTGGTAATTTTTTATGCAAGACGACCAATGAGGCTTTACAAATCATCGAGAATAGATCTAAGTTTTATAGCCCTCGTAACACACCAAGTGTTGCCAATTTGGGTTCGTCATCATCGTCATCGTCTCGAAGCATTAATGCCTTACATGATGAAGCTAATGAGGAAAATCGTTTTTTTTTATAGATTTGCTAATCTTATGTCCCATTGGAAAGCTCAAGAAGCTTCAAATTCCACTTCGGTTAAAGCGGTAGCTAAGAGTTGTTTGTCTTGTGGTAGAGCTCATGATCTTTCCGAGTGCATTACCGCGAATGGTAACACTTCGAGTGCTTATGTAGCAACGGGAACTTACAACCAAAACGGTCAAGGTTCCCGCCCAAATCAAGCTCCACCAAATCAAAATGCTAATAACTATCGAAACAACAACCAAGGTGGTAATTACCAAGGCAATTCACGTAACTACAACAAGGGGAATTATCAAAATGGGAATGGACAAGTCACTAATCAAAACCAAAACCGTGATTTTCAAAACACTACACAAGGTTTTCAAAATGCTCACACTAAAAATATTCAATGAGAATTTTTGTATTATGCTAAAGCAAATGATGCTAAATTTGATAACATGAAACGTGAGATGATTAGCTTAAGATCAGAGTTGAAAAACGAGCTTAAAAATGAACTTGCTAATGAACTTAAAACTCATGCAAACAAAATGGAAGGGAATGTCCAACGTCTTCAACAAAATCAACAAAAGATGGAATTAGGACAACATGAGATTAAGCAAGAGTTATTAAAAGCGGATGCTAGGCAATCAAAATTTGAGGACCGAATGGCTAAGATGTTTGAAGCAATCATGTGTAAACCCTCTTCCTCGGGTGGTCTTCCTAGTGATACCATTGCAAACCCGAAGGGAGAAATGAAGGTTATTACTACACGAAGTGGTAAAACTTTCAAGGAACCAATCTCTCGTCCAAGTACTTCTACGGAGAAGGAAATCGAGAAAGAACCCGAGGTGATGGTCGAAAAGGAGCACATTACAATCCCACGAAGTACCGCTCATACCACACCTACGGTTGAACCAATACCAATTGTGGAACCCGATTTTCCAAGGCCGTTGCCTAATGACCTACCCACACCACCTTTACCCTACCCTTCGAGACGAAACAAAGAGAAATTGCAAGAACGTAACAAACAACAAATCGAGCTTTTTATAAAAATGTTTCAACAAGTGCATTTTGATGTAAGTTTAGCCGACGCGTTGTTATATATGCCTCGTTTCGCTTCCACTTTTAAATGTATGATGAGCGATAAGGAAAAGCTTTCAAAGCTTGCTAATTGTTCTTCAGTTTATCTTAACCGCATACCGGAAAAAGTTGGTGACCCCGGAAAGTTTCTCATTCCTTGTGACATACAAGATATGAAAGAATGCCTCGCCTTGGCCGATCTTGGTGCGAGCATTAATTTGATGCCATTTTCCATTTGGAAATCGCTTTCGCTTCCGGCTCTCATTCCTTCGAACATGTCTATCGAGATAGCCGATCATTCTACGATTTTAGCTTGTGGAGTAGCCGAAGATGTTTTCGTGAAAGTGAGGAAGTTCTACTATCCCGTTGATTTTATAGTAGTTGACATCCCCGCGGATCCTCAAGTTCCTCTAATTTTAGTTCGTTCATTTTTAGACACTTCGAGATCGCTTATCGATGTTCATGCGAGAACTATCACTTTGAGATTCAATGAAGAGGAACTTGTTATAAACGCTACTCAAAACTCGAAACCTTCTCATGTTTATGCAATCGCTACAATCAATCACATTGACATCGTTGATGTGGTTTGCGATGAGTTTTCCCAAGAAGTGTTAGGTTTTTCTGATAGCTCGTCAAGTGGCAATCCCACTATTTTGGATCCGATTCTTGCTAATTCCACACCAAATCTCACTCCATTCCAAGGAGGCGATCTCACTTCAAATGAAATCGACAATGAAGATGAGGTGTTGATTAGTGATGATACTTCTATTCCACCATTTCTTCCGCCGATGGAAGTTATGAGTGTTGAACCAAAATCTTCAATCGAGGAACCACCTATCTTTGAATTGAAAGATCTTCCTTCTAACCTTGAATACGCATTCTTGGAAGGTGATGACAAGTTGCCGGTTATTATTGCAAAAGGTCTTGCTAATGATGAAAAAACCGAGCTCTTGAAAGTTCTTAAGGCTCATAAAGGGGCAATTGCGTGGAAAATATCTGACCTTAAGGGTATTGACCCAAAATTTTGTACTCACAAGATTTTAATGGAGGAGGACTACAAACCCGCAATTCAAAGTCCAAGAAGGGTGAATCCCAAAATTCACGATGTCATTAAAAAGGAGGTCCTTAAACTCCTTGACGCGGGAATGATTTATCCTATATCCGATAGCCCATGGGTGATCCCAATCCATTGTGTCCCTAAAAAGGGAGGAATGACCGTTGTGCCTAATGAAAACAACGAGTTAATTCCCACTCGTGTTGTGACCGGTTGGAGGGTGTGTATTGACTACCGAAAGTTAAATGACGCCACTCGTAATGACCACTTTCCTTTGCCCTTCATGGATCAAATGTTGGAGCGACTCGCGGGAAATGAATTCTATTGCTTTTTAGATGGTTTTTCCGGTTACTTTCAAATCCCTATCGACCCTCGTGATCAAGAGAATACTACGTTTACGTGTCCTTATGGAACGTTCGCTTATCGTAGGATGCCTTTCGGACTTTCTAATGCACCGGGTACGTTTCAACGGTGTATGATGACGATTTTTCACGATATGATCGAGAAGTCGATGGAAGTGTTTATGGATGACTTCTCGGTGTTTGGCAATTCGTTCACGTCATGTTTATCTAATCTAGAACAAATGTTAATTGGGAAAAATGTAATTTTATGTGTAAACAAGGAATCGTCTTAGGACATAAGGTGTCGAAGTCGGGGATTGAGGTCGATAAAGCTAAGGTAGACGTCATCGCCAAGTTACCTCATCCCAAAACCGTTAAGGGAGTTAGGAGTTTCCTAGGCCATGCGGGCTTTTTTCGTCGTTTCATCAAGGACTTTTCGAAAATCTCTCGACCTATGACACACCTTCTCGAGAAGGATGCTCCTTTTAACTTCAATGAGGATTGTGTTAGAGCTTTCGAAACTCTCAAAAGGAAACTTACCGAAGCTCCCATTCTTGTTGCTCCTAATTGGGAATTACCCTTTGAAATCATGTGCGATGTAAGTGATTATGCTATAGGGGCCGTCTTAGGGCAACGTTATGACAAGCATTTCCGTCCTATCCACTATGCTAGTAAGAAGATGACCGAGGATCAATTAAAGTACACCACAACGGAAAAGGAATTCCTTGCCGTGGTCTATGATTTTGAGAAATTCCGACCTTATCTCGTCTTGACTAAAAGCATCGTGTATACCGACCATTCGGCTATCAAGTATCTCTTAGCTAAGCAAGATGCTAAGCCGAGATTGCTTCGTTGGATGCTCCTCCTCCAAAAATTTGATGTCACCGTGCTTGACAAAAAAGGAGCCGAGAATCTAGCGGCCGATCATCTCTCTCGTCTAGAAGATCCTCACAAAGATGTTTTCGAGAACAAGGAAATCACCGAAACATTTCCTCTCGAGACTCTCGGTGTAGTGAATTCTAAAGACACTACCCCATGGTTTGCCGACATTGCAAATTACCATGCGGGGAATTTCATAATCAAGGGTATGACGACACAACAAAAACGAAAATTCTTTCGTGACGTCAAGTTCTATTTTCGGGACGACCCTTATCTCTTTCGGGTTTGTGCGGATCAACTCATTCGACGTTGTGTGTTTGGTGCCGAAGCTTCTAATATCCTTAGATCTTGTCACGAGGGACCCACGGGTGGTCACCACGGTGCTAATCTCACGGCTAAGAAAGTGTTCGATGTCGGCTTCTTTTGGCCTTCTATCTATCGTGTTGCACACGCACTTGTAAAGTCGTGTGATTCGTGCCAACGTCAAGGAAAATCGTCTCAACGTGATGAAATGCCGCAAAACATAATTCAAGTGTGTGAGATTTTCTACATATGGGGAATAGACTTTATGGTGCCGTTCCCATCGTCTCAAGGCAACAAATATATCCTCGTCGCGGTGGACTACCTTTCTAAGTGGGTGGAAGCTAAGGCTTTACCTACTAATGATGCTCGTGTGGTAGTGAAGTTTTTGAAGCAACTATTCTCTCGGTTCGGAACCCCTCGTGCTATTATAAGCGATCGTGGAACCCATTTTTGTAATGACCAATTCGAAAAGGTTCTAAAGAAATATGGAGTTACTCATCGTGTTTCTATGGCTTATCACCCGCAAACGAGTGGGCAAGTCGAGGTTTCGAACCGAGCTTTGAAGAGGATTTTAGAGAGGTCAATTGGAGAAAACCGTGCTTCATGGTCCGATAAACTTGATGACGCTTTATGGGCCTTTAGGACCGCTTATAAGACACCTATTGGTTGCACTCCTTATAAGTTAGTTTATGGGAAGAATTGTCATTTGCCCATTGAATTGGAGCACAAGGCATATTGGGCCCTTAAGCATGCAAAATTTGACTTGAAGACCGCGGGAGATCACCGGAAAATACAATTGAATGAATTGGATGAATTAAGAGATAATGCTTATGAAAATTCATTAATTTTTAAAGAAAAGACTAAAAAGTTTCATGATTCAAAGATTAAAAACCGGGTTTTTAACGTTGGTGATCAACTGTTACTTTTTAACTCTCGACTTAAGATATTTTCCGGGAAATTGAATCTCGTTGGTCGGGTCTGTTCACCATTACACAAGTGTTTCCATATGGGACCATTGAGCTAGCTCAAGATGATGGTCCTAACTTCAAGGTGAATGGACATAGGCTTAAGCACTACTTTGGTGGGGAAATTCCTTCAATGGTTGCCCTCGACCAAGTCACCTTCCCCAATGATAATTAGCATTGAGGGGATCGAGTCGAGCTCATGACTCGGTAATAAAAACGAGGTGCCTCGTGGGGGAGATCCCATGCTTATCCTTTATGCTTACTATTCACTAATAAGGGGACTTGTACCCTTTTAACTCGTTGTCTCGTGGTTGTTTGTGATTGTGTTATCTAGATCATCTTCATCATCTACGATTGAAGACTCTCGTGTTCGTTTACGTGAGCCTCCATCGTTTGCTTGAAGAAGTTTTTCACGAATCCATGATATATCCTTTATTTTTCTAACAATTATCTTTTAGCATACTTAATAAACGGCTTTAGATATATTGTTGATCACCCTTTCCATGCTAGATCCTAAGCATTCGACTCTTCGTCTCTAGTATAGGGGTGCTCCACCTTTAGACTCAAAACATTGAGGACAATGTTTACTTATAGTATGGGGGTGAATAGGTACTTGCTTTGCTGCGCCCTCACACTTTCCAACTTTCAATGTTATGTTTTGTTGCTAATAAGGCTAAAAATGGCCAAATTTTAAAATTTTTATTATTTTTCATAAGTGTTTTTAAGACACGAATGTATATTTTCCGTTGGGTAGAATAAGAGATAATTTTTGACTTGATGGGCATTTGGAGCCATTTACATTCCTTAACCCGCTCAATTCAAGTTTTGCTAGACTTTTATATAGGGAGCTTTAAAACGCGAAAGTCTTAACTCATACGGGTTAAGGACAAGAACTTTTCGCAAATTCCTATAATTGATCCTAGAAATTCACTTATCAAGGGAACTATAAAATGCATTCTCTAAACTTGAAAAAGTCCAAGAAAGTGCAAGATCCTATAGGTGGCTTGAAAACCTAAAACTTTGATTTGATATAGTCTTAATAAAAGCTAATCCAAATTTGGCTTAATTTTGACTTGCATGGCTAAGTATTCACGAGTCTCTTTAATTAGAGGTCTTTATATAGTGAAGAACGAGAGATGATAGAGTTAGACAAGTGATCATGCTAAACGTAGAACATGAAAATGTTCTTTCAAAAACTCGTATGTTTTTAATTGTGGCTTTTTCTTCCCATAAGATCAATGAATTAGGAATAAATCATAATTGCAATAAGTAAAGTCGTACGATTTGAAAGGTTACTTAGCCTCTAGCGCAAGATCGTTTAAAAGTTGCTCGGGGTTGAATAGAGTTCATAGCCAAGGCATAACTTATTGAAGCGGGACGCGAAGTTTGGCGATCATCCAAAAAGGCCCTTACAAGGCATGAGGAGCTCTATTTTTGCTAAAGATCCAAGATGATGTGAAGTATCATTATTCCTAAATCAATATGAAGGATCGAGACACACGACGAAAAGCAATTACTCCCCTAAAGATCATGGAGAAAGTCTATCCAAAAAGACCCTTACAAGGTATGAGGATAAATATATCCAAGTCCGAAAAGGAGGCGGATCGTTGTATATCAAAATCCAAAGTAACGATTGAAGAAAAATGATGAAGTCGTGGTCCAAATATGAAGAATCTCTCAAAAACATCAAGGGAAGAAATTCCAAATATATGAAGAGAAGACCATAATTTCAAGAACGTCTTCCCAAGATTTGAAGTATGAAGTACATGCCAAATATCGGTCCGAGAAAGGTCTCAAATCGTGAAACGAGTTATGCCAAGATATGAACTTAAGGAGATACACGAGAAGCCGTTTTAAAAGATTTTGTCCTTCGGCTAACTATCGATTAAATCGTGCTACTTTGCTTTCGGACTAATAACTACTCAAATAAGTCAATATGAATCACTTGTGATCCATGACAAATAGTTAAAAAATGCTAGTAACCCATTTCTTTTCATAATAACTAGGATTGCGGGGAGAAAAAGTATTACACAATTTGGACGTATGAGTAGTGTTAGCATTGTGACTTGTACCAACAATGATCTTGTTTTTGCACTTAGCATGGAATGTATGACAATCAAGGATGACGAAGTTTATTCTAAGGGACATTTACTTGTTTCTATTCTTTAACCCTAAAAGTCACTTTGGTGATGAAAATCATATATTATATCCTTACACATCTTCGTAGTATGTTGCAAGTCTTTACTCTTAAATAAAGGTTAATAAAATTGAACTTTGGTGATGCTTAGATACTTTATTCTAGCATTGCGTGAGGGCACGGCAATGGCTTAGTATGGGGGAGTGATGAGATGGCATTTATACATGATTTCATCGTTCTTTTCGGGCTTTTAATGCATAAAAATGTCATAAATTACCATATATATGCTTGTGTTTGTTTACTTGTGTATTTTAGGTATGGATATCGTGAAAAAGACAAAAGATCACAAGATAAAAGAAAAAACGGACACGAGAAACGAAGCCGTACAAAGAACCGGGCCCTAATTCATGGAATATTCAACAAATACCCTTGAAGACTTCAAGACATACAAGATTGATCCTCAATGAATGAAGAAATGACACTTAAAACCCTTGTATATTCATAATTACAATTTTGGTCCCTTAAGTTTGTCAAAATTACACAAAAGGTCCTTCAACTTTGAAGAAATGGCAAGATTAGTCCCTCAACAATTCCAAATTGCCAATTATGGTCCCTCATGAAGCCAAAGATACATTGAAGACCTTTGTAGATCAAGAATGTCCAAGATCAGCCCTTGAAATATCTCAAAATGGCAAAAACAACCCTTTGAAACCTTTTTCTAAAGTTTTGTGCCAAAACTGCTAAAATATGAAACTTATTAACAAAGGGATATAAGTTTTAGGCTAAAAAACGTGTTATACATGTTTTAACAAAATACAAGGGCCAAAAGTGTGCACTGAAACATTCAAATACACAAAATGCGCCAAACACCTTTCTTTCCCCCAATTTCGGATCAAACACACTACTATTCACCTTTTCACCACCCAAAATTACCTCACTTAAAACAAAGGGTAATTTTCAATTACCCTGGCACATGTGTGATTCACACATGCAGAAACACATCCCACACACAAAACCCTCACTCCCACTCACAATGGACCTCACCCCCAAATACCCGTTTACCTATCATGTGACAACTTAACCTCCAAGTCATCCTACGTGTCCAAATCAACAGCTGACACTCTTTGCTTGATCACAAAGCTAAAATGAACGTATAAGATGCATTTGGACAGCTCATTCCATCAAATGATCTAGAAGCACTCAAGGGCATTTTAGAGAATTTACTTATAGGGTTTGTGAATAGTGTAGCCAGGCATTTGCCTATAAAAGGAGACCTCAACATGTGAGAGTCCCTTTGTTCTAGTTTTAGGCTATTAAATCTTTGTAATTCCTTTTTAATTAATAAAATTTGATTTTCTGAATTTTGAAAAATCTCTTTTATAATTTGTTAAAAGTTGGTGTTAGAATAGCCTGATTCTGAGTTCCATATTCATGTTTGAAGGTTTTTGAGGAAAGGTTTTAAGTGATAAGGCTTGTGCTTCAAAAATCAGAAAGTTTGGTATTGTTTGATCTCACTTTTGTGGTTTGTTCTTCTTAACAGCTTGGAAGCTGGTACTTGTTCTGCTAGTACCTCAGCTCAAACAATCCAGGGCCTGGATGTAGGTCTTGGAGGTTTGCATCTTCTTCCCTTTTCATTTCCTCTTTAAGTTTCTTATTATTTGTGTATTTTGTTGATTTGTTCTTGAATCTGTGATATTGTGGATGATTATTGTTAATCTGGCTTGGTTTGATGTTTATGAGGTGTTGTTAGTCTGATTTGTGGGTGAAATCTGCATGAGCCTTTGAAAAATTGTGAAAACAAGTTTTTAAAGGGTGTTTGGGTTAACTGCATAAGTTGGTATTGTGGTTTGTTAAGAGGTGGTTTTGTGTTTACAAGTATTGGTATCTGTTATTTGGGTGCTATTGTTCATTTGTTTGCAGGTTTGAAGGTTTGAAACACATAGATTCATAAAACAGGGTATAAAATCTTGGATACTTGGTAAAATTGGCTAGGATTTTAAGGACACCTAGATCTAAGCTTAGGCTAGGGCTAACAAGTGCTAAACCTTAGTTAATCACACCAGGATAAGAGATTTGACTGCTTGAAGTTGGATCTAGTGTCAAATAGATCAGCAAACTTGTTTCTGCATATGCACTTTGTTCATTAGTAACTTTGTATGCTTTGATCTTGATGTTTACTTTGATTCAGTGTTTGATTTAAGTTGTTTTGTGCTTATTCAGAGTTTATATAGCTTGTGTATGCATCCTGTTAAGTTTGGTTGGCTTAATCTTGCTAAATCTGCTTATTAAGTGCATAACTGCTTATTTCCATGTCTGTCTGGTATCTGGTGGCTGTTTGATCATTTGTGGCTTATTGTGTGAACCAATTTGGATTTTCTTGTTGCTATTGACTCCTTGTGGTTCACTGATCACAAGGGTGCCCTTGCTTCCAATTGAATCTAACTAGAACTCTCTAAAAAGCTTAGTCAAATAGTCAAAGCAGTGGGAACTCCTTTCCCCTGCTAGTTACCACTGCTAGTGTAAAACTGGGTTCAACTTATCAATAAGCTATAATAGCTTATTTTAACCAGCAACAAGTTGGATTTTGTAATAGGTGCTCATTATTTGACCCATTTGTTCATACTGGAGCATTTGGTGGGTTGACTTTAGGGTTTGACTAGAAAACCAACTTAATTGACTTTTTCATAAGTGCTTATTGGCTTATTCTGGATTATTTGTTTTGCTTATTGGAATTTTGTTGATTGTTTTGGCTTATTGAGTCCATTTGTGATCTTTTGCAAGTTGAATCAAGTCCTGATGTGCCTTATTTCTTAAAAACGACTATTTTGTCTTTTAGTGAAATATTACTTTGCTTATTTCTGGCTTATTGAGCGTGCTTTTTCAAAATTTCTTTTTACAGATCTCATAAGCATCCCAAAAGAAGGTTGTGTGTCTAATTAGAGCTTATGGCATTAGCTTATTGCTTAATGGGCTAAAAAGCCCAATAAGAATAAGCTGTTTGCTTATTAAGCTGTGATAAGCTCACATTTAGCTTTTGGGCCTTTAGAGTTTTGTGCTTAGAATTAAATTTTGAGTCAGATAGGGCTTTTCCAAGTCAATTAGGCCAAGTTTGACTTTTTGGGCCAAAAAGCCCATTAAGGTTGACTGTTTTTGGTTTTGGCCCATTTGAGGGCCCAATAGGGGTATTCTTGTCATTTCACTTTGATTTTCTGATTATTTAGGTTAAAATAAACTAGTTTGCAAGTTTTTAGAATTTTTTATAATTTTTGGATTTTTAATATTATTTTATTATTATTTTTCAAATTTCACATTTTCCAACTTTTTACATTTTTCTTAGCTTTAATACATTAAAATAGGAATTTAGCAACTTTTAGATTAATTTTTATAATTATTTTAAGTTTTAATAGTTTTTAAGTCATTTTAAATAGTTTTTATTAGTTTAAAAATTTCTAAAAAGAGTTTTTAATCTTTTTAGGTCATTTTAGAGGTTTACCAATTGAAAAATCTTTATTTGGGCTTTTTGATAATTTATTTGAGCTTTAGGGCTTTAATTAGCATTTATAAATTGAATATTTAATTATTTAAAAGGTTTGAAAAAGTTTTGATCATTGATAAACTCTTAGTTTATTTATTTTGATTTTTAGTGAATTTTTGGTAATTTTTAGAATTAATTTTTATTTTTGTAGTATTTACGGGTTTACGTTTTGTCGTTGTAGTAGTAATTTTCACGTCTTCGTCATCTTCTTTTCTCATCCCCTTCTAAACCAAATATTAATCTCAAATCATTTACATCTTAGTCACACACATAGACCTCCTTGGGAAACGAACTTCATAAGGGTCATTAACACTTGGTTTTTCCTAAAATCATTTGTTTAATACTTTCCGCTTTTACACTCCTTTTCCTAAAGGGTGTAATTTTACCACAATCACTTGCGTTGCATAAAGAAAAGGTCAACACTTTTGAAATGGTCCCTCAAGCAGAGAAAATAACGTCATCTGAATTTGACCAATTTCGTTTTGAAAAGATTGAACACTTGAAAGAAATAGAATCATTAAAAGCTAATCTTTCCAATGAATCAAAAGCAAAAGAGTCGGTTGTCAATGATTTTCAGAAACTTAAAATGGATTTCGAAACTCTCGAGTCTAAAAAGTTTGAATCGGAAATTAATGCTACCAAACTTCTTAAATTCAAAGAACAACAACTTTTAAAACAATACGCTTCCACAGAAAAGGTTCATCTTTTAACTAAATCGTTTAAAGAACTCGAACTTAAGCGTCTTCAAGATTTACCACCTAATCCTGGTTATGCAAAACAAGCTCAGGAAAATATTCCGTGTCTTTATGATATGACCCTAATTGGCAAATCGAAAGAAGCACCTTTTGTTCGTAGTACTGAGGAGACACAGTCACTTGCAGAAGAAACTCATTCTAAAATGCTTTCAAAATTCCATAAGATTGATTATGATAAGCACAATAAAGATCAATTTTCTAAAAAGACACGTATTCGCTTACAAAAGGAAGTAGCTGAATTGACAGTTCTTGTGCCCCAATGTTTGTCAAATGAAAACCCTCCTAGTACGTCTCCTACACTTGTCAAAACGGATTTAACGAAGTTAATTCCACCGGTAAGTAAGGCGTCTGTTAGCTTAAATGCGGTACACCAAGACATAGCCGATTTTGACAAGGTCATTTTGGAACGTACGACGGCTTCGTCCATAACGGAAGGTGAATGGAATTTTGAGCACACTAGAGCTGCGTTCCGGGACGAAATTGTTCCATTTGTAAACAATGTTAAAGCTTGTCTTAGTAATGTTGATCAAGATTTACTTTTGGAAATAGAAGAAGTTAGACGTGTTTTCAATGAAATGGATGATGCATATGAAAACAGTTTGCTTGAAATTGAACGAATTTCACGTTAGAATGATCAGCTTCTGAAGCAAGTGATGTCTCACGATATTGTTTCCGTCTGTGTGAATAAAAGTGTTGATAATGATTCTATTGTGCATAATGTTGAATCTGTGGATAATGTGGTAGATTCTATTGACACTGAATTTTTAAAGGTTCAAGATTCTTATTCTTCGCTTTCAAAAAGTTTTGATGAAATTTAAAAACATTGCATTTGCTTGAATGTAAACAACAATTTATTCAAGAGCTTTTTGAAACGTCTTTCGAAGGTGTTAATATAGAAGATGAAAATTTTCAAAAGAATTTTCGAATGGATTTACAATCAAAACAGTGTCAGCCAAGTGACAAGGTTGCTAAATCATTGACGATAGACATAGAGAAGTCCAAGGATCATAATTGTGTGAACGTACTTGAGGCCGCTGAGAATATTAAACTTGATCTAGATAATCGAGTTTCCAAGATTTTGTCCAAAGTTGATAACTTAAAACAGAAAAATTCTCAACTCTTCGATTCAGTGAATCCCACATGTGCTAATACCACTACAAATAATCAATCATTGATTGAACAATCGAATCGGAAGTCGGTGGAAATATCATATTTGAGGGAACAAATTTGTGATAAAAATCTGGCTTTGACTGAGTTAAAGGAAACACTTCGTACCCTAAAAGGTAAGAATGTTGTGGATAACGCAGCCACTGTCTCAGCATCGTCCTCTAGTGCAATCAAAAGGAACCTTATCGCTGTCACATCACTTAACAAGGGCCCTAGGACTAAACCATCTCAAACATTGGTCACTAAAGATAAGGAAAAATCAAAACCAGCTTCTAATATTCCCGTGTTGCCTTCTACAGGAGTAAGCAACACTACTAAGGCTCAAAGATCTAAGCTTAAAAGAAACAAGAAGAATGATAGGATCTTGCCCCCATCTAGTAGTCAAGTGAAGAAGAAAGTAGAAGCCCATCCTAGGAATGTTATTTCTATTTTGAATAAGAAGAATCATGTAGCTAAACCTAAAGGCTCTGCGGTTGTGCAGCGTTCTAAGCCTACTGTGAATTCTAATTTGAAATGTTGGAATTGCAATGAATGTATGTTTTCTAGTCGTCGTGATTCTTACCTTATTGACCATGTGAATGAGATGAATGCCCGAAAAAATGGATTAGAATGGAAACCGACTGGGAATGTGTTAACCCAAGTTGGTTGGATGTGGCGCCCTACTGGTAGAACTTTCACTATAGTAGGAAATGTGTTCCCTTTAACTAGGATCACTCCCACTAAAGCGAAGAAAGCGTGGCCTTTTACTAGGAGTACCAAGGCTACCAAAACACAAATGTGTCCTTTAACTAGGAACACCAACACTACCGTAGGAACCAAGTGCCCTTTAAATAGGTCTACTCCTACTGTAGGGGCCGCTAATACTCCAAAACCTCATAAAGTTGGAACAATAAAACCTGTTAATGGTAAAACTCACAATAGAAAACGCAGGAAATCTAAGGGAAACACAAATGTTAGTATTTCTGATAATATTATATATGTATTTGCTAACACTCCGAAACTAATAGTTTCCAATGCATTGTCTACTGTTGTTGTTGAAAACAGGTGGTCCAAATTGTTCTCTGGTATTTAGACTCTGGTTGCTCTAAACATATACCGGAGATCGCTCTCGGCTCAGAAATTTCATCAGCAAGTTTCTTGGTACGGTTCGATTTGGAAATGATCATATTGCAAAGATAATGGGTTACGGTGAATATCATATTGGGAATGTTATAATTTCAAGAGTGTATTACATGGAAGGTCTCGGTCACAATTTATTTTATGTGGGACAATTTTGTGATGCAAACCTAGAAGTTGCTTTTCTAGATCATACCTGCTTCATTCGTAATTTGGAAGGGGTTGATTTATTGAACGGTACTCGAGAGAATAATTTGCATACTTTGTCTCTACAAGACATGATGGCCGCTTCTCCCGTATGTCTTCTCTCCAAAGCATTAAAGACTAAGTCATGGTTATGGCATCGACGGTTATCTCATCTTAACTTTGACGCTATTAATCATTTGGAGAAAAACGAACTTGTTCGTGGTCTTCCTAAACTTACATTTCACAAGGATCATTTGTGTTCCCATGTACAATGTGGAAAAGCACTAAGAAATCATACAAACCCAAGACTGAAGATACCAACCAAGAGAAACTTTATCTGTTGCATATGGATCTTTGTGGGCCAATGCGTGTTGAAAGTCTTAGTGGTAAAAAGTACATCCTCGTCATTGTCGATGATTACTCTCAGTTTACTTGGGTGAAATTTCTTACAACAAAAAATAAGGCACCTAAATTCATCATCGGATTTCTCAAGATGATTCAAGTGCGTCTCAACACTACTGTCCGACGCATTCGTACAGATAATGGAACCGAATTTGTGAATCAAATTTTGCGTGATTATTATGAAGAAGTTTGCATATCTCATGAAACATCCGTTGCTCGTACTCCACAACAAAACGGTGTCGTTGAAAGGCGAAATCTCACACTTATGGAAGATGCTCGAACAATGTTAATTTACGCAAAGGCTCCATTGTTTTTATGGGCAGAAGTAGTATCTACAGCTGTTTTCACCCAAAACCGGTCACTAATTCGAAAACGCCATGGTAAAACACCTTATGAGCTCCTACATGGAAAAGTACCAGATTTATCATATCTTCATGTATTTGGTTCTCTCTACTATCCAAATAATGATGGTGACAATTTGGGAAAACTTCAACCAAAGGCTGATATAGGTATTTTCATTGGCTATGCACCCACAAAGAAGGCATACCGTATCTACAATCGTAAGTCTCCTAAGATCCTCGAAACTATGAATGTTGATTTTGATGAGCTGACAGCAATGGCTTCTGAGCAAAGCAGCTCTTAACCCGCACTTCATGAAATACGACCCAGTAACATTAGTTCTGGTCTTGTCCCAAATAACCCTACTTCATCATCATTTACACCACCTACTAGGACTGAATGGGATACGTTGTTTCAACCGTTCTTTGATAAATTCTTTACTCCTTCAATTATTGTTGCTCTAGAACCTAAGGTAATAGCTACGGTAACCGAAGTTGTCGCTCCAGCAACTGAAGCACAATCAGACACATCTCCACCTACAATTGGTCAAGATATACCTTGAACGAGTAATTCTCAACCAACACATGTTTCAACTACCCATGTCATGCCTATTGATGATGAAGAGGATGATGATATCACGATTTGCAATTCGCTCAAATGCGTGAACTTCCATTCTTGGTGTACCAATTCCCGACCATAATCAAGTCGGGTCGTCCACCTTAGAGGAAGCTCCTACTACGGTTTACTCCGATCCACGGATTCGTGAACATGACAGCAAGTGGACAAAGGATCATCCTAAAGATTCTGTTATTGGTGACCCTAATCGTCTGGTATCCACACGAAGTCAGCTACAAGAAAATGCAATGTTTTTTTCATTTTGATGCTTTTCTCACTGAAGTTGAACCTAAGACATGACAAGAAACTTTTACTCAATCTTGTTTGATAGAAGCTATGCAAGAAGAACTTAATGAATTTATACGTCTTGAACTATGGGAACTTGTCCCATGCCTAGATAAAGTGCAGTTACTCACTTTAAAATGGGTTTACAAGGTGAAACTCGACGAGTTAGGCGGCATATTGAAGAACAAAGCTCGACTAGTAGCTCGTGGATACAAGCAATTATTGGGCATCGACTTTATGGAATCCTTTGTACCTGTTCCCGTTTGGAAGCTATTAGACTATTCCTTGCTTATGAAGCCCACATGAATATGATCGTCTATCAGATGGATGTGAAGACGGCATTTCTCAATGGTGAAATCAAGGAAGAGGTCTATGTTCAACAGCCGGATGGTTTTGTGAATCCTAATTATCCTAATCATGTGTATAAGCTTAAGAAGGCTCTCTATGGGTTGAAGCAAGCTCCACGCACATGGTATGATCTATTGTCACAATTCCTCATTACGCAAGGCTTCGTTAAAGGCAAGGTGGATCCCACGCTGTTCATTCAAAATCGAGGTAAAGATATTATTATGGTACAAATATATGTTGATGATATTATATTTGCAGCCTCGACCCAAACCTTATCCGATGAGTTTGGGACACTCATGTCTTCCAAGTATAAGATGTCAATGATGGGCAAGGTATCATTCTTCTTAGGACTTCAGATAACTCAGAGTCCTAGAGGCATCTTTATCAATCGATCCAAGTATGCCCTTGAATCGCTTAAGAAATATAAGATGGAATCTTGCGACCCCGTGGATACTCCAATGCTGGAACGAACTAAACTTGATGCAGATCCACATAGAGTTGCCGTTGATCCGACACTTTATCGTGGAATTATCGGTACCCTTCTGTATATCACAACTAGTCGACCTGATCTTCAGTTTGCTATATGTATGTGTGCTCGGTATCAAACTAGGCCTACTGAGTTACACTTAGCTACTGTTAAACGGATCTTTCGATATCGTAAAGGACCCATTAATCGGGGACTTTGGTATTCGAAGGACTCTTCTATTGCACTAATGGCATATGCAGATGCGGATCACGCGGGTTGTCAAGATACAAGGCGTAGCACGAGTGGAACTTTGCAACTGCTAGGAGATCGACTAATCAGTTGGGCATCGAAAAGGCAGAAAAGCGCTGCAATTTCAAGTACGGAAGCAAAATACATAGCTATGTCCGGTTGTTGTGCTCAAACTCTTTGGATGAGATCTCAATTAACCAACTATGGTCTAGGTTTCAACAAAATTCCGATGTACTGCGACAATAAAAGTGCAATTGCCTTATGCTGCAACAACGTTCAATTCTCCCAGTCGAAGCATATTGACATTCGCTACCACTTTATCAAGGAGCAAGTGGAAAATGGAGTAATAGAGCTTTACTTTGTCCGATCTGAGTATCAATTGGCGGATATTTTCACGAAGGCTTTAGATCGCGCTCGAATTGAATTTTTGGCCGACAAGCTAGGAATGAGAACCTTCTCGCCTGAGACTCTTAAGGAACTGGCAGATGAAGCGAAAGAATAGTGATGGTAAACTATTCTCCGTATCCTTGGTGATCATCTGTATATATTGTTTATATTTTTATCCACAAAAGCAAAATACAAAAATATAAAACCATATAAAAACCATAAAAATTGAAAAATTCATAAAAATACAAAAATATTTTTTCTTTATTTTTCAAAGGCATGTCTATTGGTACGATAATATTTACGGCCTTATAAATGTTTATTAATATTGAAACGGCGCCATAAATAGAGTTCGTACAAAAGTTGTAAATATTTCATAAAACATGCCTAAATGGCTTGTAGTTATTTTAGACTGCAACCCGTTTTTCATATTAAAGTCAAGTATTTCTTATGAAAGCTTTGGCTCACAACGGGAATTAATTTTCTCGGGCAAGGTTTACTTAAAAACCTTGTAAGGGATCAAGTTTACTTTATAACTTGGTCTAACACAAATCTATGTACGCATCAGTGCATTTATTTGTTAAAACAAGAGAAAGTCTTGTTTTTATGTAGTTATCTTCTCTACAACCATAGCTATCTACATTTAGTATCTACATACTCGATGATGCGACTACTCAAACGACGACTACAACTCTTTCAATAGAACACGGGTCAACAATTGAGGGGGAGCAATTGTCAAGCATTCAGAATCTTTGATACCGAACGTGCCAAGTTCACAAGTTGGTGTCAAGACAACAATACCAATCGTACATGTGGTGTCAAGAGATGACTTTAGACGTGACGAGGTGACCAACATTTGCATACAGAACCATTTGATTCTATCATATGATATTCTCATCAATCAGGTCCAACCTTGTCAATTCTTTTTAATATATGGTGAATATGTGATTGTTTTACAAATCGGTATCATATCTCATACATTTGGTATCATGAAAAGGACTTGCATTTTTTTCCCAAAACCTTTGTTAAAACTTTATTAAATCAATTGATATTAAAAACATCGATTGGGTTAATATTTTTAATATGGGGGAGAAAATGTGATTTAATATGGGAAATTATCACAAATGGTTTGACTTAATGTGATAGCTCATCCCGACATGTGCGAAATGTTTTCGAATATCGTGGCATATGTTAAGGGGGAGAAAAACGGATTTGCACATCAAAAATGGATTTTCATGGTGACATATACTTACACACAACCCATTTATTTCACGACGATGAAGATTGTTGTGACATAAGGATGATAGGATAAGTTTAAGTCCAATGATTCTTCCAAAACCGGAGGAATCTTCCCAAGGACATTCCATAGCTATAAATAGTAGTCCTTAGGAAAGATGGAGAAAGATTGTGAACGTAACTGAATGCCGACCAAGTACTTAAGTTAGCACTGGAACAATCACAACAAGGTGCTAGTTATGACGTATTGGTAAGCATTGAAGGGGTTGAAGAATGAAAAAGAATTGTAAAGATAAAGGGTCTAAAGAAAGAAGCCCTCCTTACAACCTTAGGCAGAAACCGGGTCAACATATATGCTATTGAGATCATTTTAATTATGCTCGATATTGAAGATAGACATCATGGACCCAGTGATGCATTGCACAACCCATCCTAGCTAACTCAGATATCTCTTAAAAGGTATTTGTTTTAATCACACGGAGACAACGCATTATCTATCGATTTATTCACTTCGAATAAATAGGTATTGAAATGGTGGCACTCCTCTCCAGCCTCCGGTCACTAAAATCCAAAATGCACGATCGAGTCTAGAGCCATTTGAGATCATCAAATATCTCACTAGGACACACTTTCATAATTCCTTGCTTCTTCACACACTATGAAAAGTAAGAAAGATCTTAAGAGTCCTACGCAAAATCTTCATGATCTTGCCTGAACATCCGAGCAATACGAAAATATTTACAATGAAGATGTAAATCCTTCTTGATCTAACATTAAAAAGCTCATGGTAGGTAACTTGTGCGATTCTTTATGAATCAAACTTGTGATAACTGGAAAGCAACAGTTGTTTAATTCTTAATTGAATTTAAACACGTTCCAGGCCTCTACGTAATATCTTAGTGATCTTGCCAGAACACTCAGAGTGATACCTTAGTGTTCACAGTGATGAGTGGAAATCCTTCTTGTGTTAACCTTAAACAGCACTTGGTAGGTAACTTGCAAGATTCAATATGAATCAAGCTAGTGACAACTGGAAAGCAACAATGGTGCGATTCTTTATTGAATCAAACTTGTTCCAGGAATCGGAATTGACGGCTTCAATCATGCGGATAATTTAATCCAAATGATTCACTCTTTACGTTCGTAGTCAGCTTTGGACGGTCGAGTAAAGAGAACGGATTTACCCGCGAAATCTTGTCAAGGAGATTTTTAATTAAATCTACCTGCCACAAGTACGATATTTAATATCGTCCAACGGTCTTCACCGACCGGAGGTAAAGTGCTACCGAATTAGAATGAAATGTTCAAAGCCATTTCGTTTGTGTCTACTTATGTTGCGGCATTTGAAGAGGGTGGCGTTGCGGAATCCGAGAAGAAGTCTTCCCCGCATGCTTATACTTTATGCACTTAATACTTCATCTAGATCAAGAAAGCCTAAACGTCAAAGTCTTTCGTTGTATCAAACTCTGAAGCTTTCAATAATTACAAAGGTATAAGTATATGGGATGTGAGGTCACGAAGAGGCGAAGATCACAAGTGAAGGATGCACAAGATCAAGAAAAGGGATTAATGCCAAATATTGATATCAATGATCACATCAGCATGTTCACCAGAAAAGAAAAAAAATAGAAAGACGAAGACTACGAGCTCAAGACAAGCATAGTATGCTAGGTTTATTTTATTATTGTAACTTGGGTAACGCCCTTGTTTGGAGTGACCTCCCCTTAGGGGGAGATTGTTGGAAATACGTTTTTAAGTATTTAGGAAGATTTAGTCACTCCGACAATATATTAAGTAGTAGCTCGTAGTCTAGATATCTTTTAATATATCAAACAAGGAAAAGACCGGTCCATGCTTGTATGGCCAGCCCAATTGTAAGCCCAAGCCCATCTTATGGGCTTGGTATATAAACCCTCTCCTTAGATGGGGAGGGTGGTGGTTTCATTTCAATTTTACACAAAGTTAATCACTCTCTCTCTCAAAAGTGTGTGTGAAATCATCTATCTTTCTATCTCTTTCTCTCTCTAAAACATAAGCAAGATTTACATATCTGATAGGTGTGTAAACACCCATCCTTTTTACCACTTAATTACAATAATAACCAAGCCAAAACGTGTATTTTATGTCTTTTATGTCGGAATTATGCGTGGTTTGTGTTTTTGTTGTGATTTAGGACGAAATTGTGAAAAGTGGGGAAAACACAGCATTCACGGGCTTTTATTGAAGAAAAAGATGAAAGATGAAGTCGAGAAGTCAAGAGTGCAAAAGGAACGGAAGTCCAAGACCAATTATGAAGATTTATCGAAGAAAAAGTCAAAAGACGGAAGTTTACTTAAACCGAAGAACTCAAGTCTAATTTATTGAAGAAATACAAGACGAGTTCAAAGAAATCCCGAGACAAAACCATTTAAAGTCCAAGATTAATGAAGAATAAAGGCTTAAGGACTAATGGTGCAATTAAAAGAAGATTAAAGAAGGAAGGACTTAATCTTGTAATTAAGAGAAATGAAGGAGGGGAGGAAGCTTCCTAAGCACCCTTAATCCTCCCCTGTAAATAGTCATTAGATGTTAATCATTTTTTTTTGTTGGCTAATAGTGACAATTAGTTCTTCCACTTTTAATTACCTTGTCATTTAAATACTTGTCAAATTTAAATTCTTGTCTTGCACCTTAATTACCATTTAATTTCAAGTAAGTTTTTCTTTTAATTCTTGTTAATCTTTATCTTTATCTTGTTAATCTCATTCTACCTTTCTTGATCTTTGATTCTTATTGTTTATGTTCATGTTCATGTTCTTATTTTTCTTATTTTGATCAAGTGGTTTTGATTATTTTGATTAGTTTTGTGAGTTTGATTGTTTTAGATTGATTGTTTATGATCAATAGATGTTAATTTGTTTGTTTGATTTAATCTTGTGGTTGATTTAGCTTTGTTTTGATTAGATTCGTGTTATTCCTTTTTCCTTGTTCTTCGGGTATTAGTTACTCGATTTTCCAGCTTCTGATCTTTCCCAGACATTCCGAGTGAAGCATTTTTTTTACGTGGTTCATCCGGAATAATAAGTATTCCGGGTAGGGGAGGATATTCCGAGTAAGGGTTTTACCAGAGTACTCTATTCGGAATATTCATTATTCCGAATAGGGGACTATTCCGCATAGAGCAGAAGATTCCGAATAACAAGACTTTCCGAATAGGGGCCATTATTCCGCATAAGCTACTTATTCCGGATAGAAGGACTATTCCGCATAGACCTACTATTCCGCATAGGCACTTTTCTGAGTTGGCACTTTATTCCGAGTAGGTTGTTATTCCGAGTAGGTTGTTATTCCGAATAGGGTCTAGTTATTCCGCATGGTGGTTTATTCCGCATAGGGATTATTCCGTGTTGCCATTATTCTGAATAGGCTGTTTTGTTCCGAATAGAGGGTATTATTCCGGATAGGTGACATATCCCGAGTAAGCCTAATATTCTGAATAGTGTTTATTCCGAGTTTTAATTTTCCCGCCTTTTTCCTTAGACGCACTTTAAGTTTATTTGCCTTAGATTTATTTTAGCCTCGACTTAGTTTAAGCTTTAGTTTTAGTTGCGTTTTAAGTTTGCCTTAGTTAGATTTAAGTTTGCGTTATTTACATTCCGTGCCCTTTAATTTTAGTCACACTTTTAAATACTTGCACCATTTATTTTAAATTAGATTTAGATTTATTTTACTACACTTTTACTTTAATTGTTTTTGCTTTTCATATACTACAACGACACACTTTTGTTCAACCAAAGAACGACTGAGTCACACATAGAACCTAGATGAATTCGATTAGACCGAGTACAACGAACAATCTTTGTAACTAAAATCTTAGTTATTAAATGGCGCCGCTGTCGGCTCTTTTCGTAAATATTAACGGTTTTCTGTGAAAGACGCGTTGCTTTTTGGGATCCGTTCACTTGTGAGCGTTATTTTTCTTGCATAAAAAATTCAAAAAATCATAAAAATTCAAAAATTCAAAAATCCAAAAAGATTTTATCTTTATTGTGTATATATATTGTCTTTGTGTTTGGTATTGTTTTCTTTTGTCTTTGTAGGTGTATGCGTACTAGATCTTCTAATTATCAAGAGCCCGAGACTCGAGAATATTTAAGTATGTCAGGTGTTAACAACAACAATAATCATCCACCGCACCTCAACAATAACAACAATGTTCTTCCACAGCCCGATCTTCGGACAATGGAGGAGCTTTGTCAACCTACCATGTTTGGACGAGGAGGACCGATTGCGCCGATGCAAATCAACACTCCGGAGTTTTCGTTGAAGCACCACATGATTCAGCAAGTGCAAACTAACCCATTCCGTGGATTGCCTGATGATGATGCCAACAAACACCTCGACAAGTTCATTACAATCACCCAAAGCATGAAGTTGCCCGGTGCCACAATGGATGTTCTTCGCCTACAACTCTTCCCACATACTTTATCACATCATGCCGAGAAATGGTTTGATCGTCTCCCGAAGAATTCTATTCATACTTGGGATGACATGACTCAACGCTTTTTGTCGCGCTACTTTCCACCATCCATGGTCACGAGCCTTCGCAATTAAATCAGTGATTTCATGCAAGATCCTGATGAATCTCTTTTTGATGCTTGGGAAAGATATAATGTCTTGATTGATCGTTGTCCAAACCACAACATGCTCCCTGTAACCTTAATAGATACTTTCTACAACGGTTTGACTTTTCGATATCGTGATACGATTAATGCAGCCGCCGGTGGCACATTCATGAAAAGGAGACCCGAGGAGTGTAGAGAGCTAATTGAGAACATGACTACTCATCACAAAAACTGGGATTCCTCTGCTTCTTCTAGGAACAATCCGAGAGTCAATGTTTCTTCTACCTCAGCAAACCCTGATATGACCGAACTCACACGCATGATGACTGAAATGAGCAAAAGTATCACGCTTCTCGCTTCAAACCAACAACAACAACAAGTTAAAGCGGTTGCCAATCCTTGTGAAACATACGGCGGTCCTCACTCATACACCGATTGTCCTTCTACACAAGGAAATCCGGAAAATGTGTATGCATCTTATGGTAATTATTCACCAGAAAATTACCAAGCTAGACCTCAAGGGGATAGAAACTTGTTGAGTTACCGGTCTAACAACTACCTTTCACCCGGTTTTTCTCCTCAAAACCAAAACCCCGCCAACAATTACAATAGAAGCAACCAAATCCCACCAAGAGCTTCTAATCCTTATCACCCACCCGCTCAACAAACCCCACCCATTAATCCCGATGTTGAAGCCATCATGAGAACCCAAGGTGAGCAAATCAAGAATCTGCAGAGCCAAATTATTAACTTGAAAGGAGATATCACCAAGCAAGGAAATGAGATTAGATCCGAGCTTCGAGATAATATTCAATCCTCTTTCAGCAATCAAAAAAATGATTTGAAGAATATGCTTGCTAGTTTCTTGCCCGCCGCTCAACCTTCTTCTTCGAGTTCTCTACCTTCAAACACCGTCACCAATCCGCGAGCAAATGTGAGTGCTATTACTACTCGTAGTGGAATTACCATTGTCGATCCACATATCCCGCCCCCATCATCTACACCTCCTCCACCACCATTTATCCCTACTCCTCCTACACCTAGTATTAGTGCACCATTACCGTCTCCGCCTCGTCATGACGATGTACCTAGGAAGGACCCTTCAACATCTCAACCTTTACCTACACCTACACCTTCACCACCCAAACCCAATATCCCTTATCCTTCTCGTTTAGGCAAGACCAACATGCTAACCAAGGATGACTCTAAAGTGTCGCGCTATGTGAAGATGATCTCTCAAATGAACTTCAACATTAGCTTTCTTGAAGCACTTGTCCACATGCCCAAATTTGTTAAAGCATTTAAGGAATTGCTTAACAAGAAGGAGAAGCTGATTGAGCTCGCCAACACGCGCTTAAATGAAAACTGCTCTGCAGTTATTCTTAAAGACCTTTCGGAAAAGCTTGGAGATCCCGGTCGTTTTTTGTTGCCTTGCGTTTTCAACAAAACTGAAGAATTTACTGCTCTTGCTGATCTCGGGGCCAGTATTAATTTGATGCCTTTGAGTGTTTGGAAAACACTATCATTACCCGACCTCACTCCAACAAAGATGACTCTTGAACTTGCAAATCGCACTCTCGCTTACCCCGTTGTTATAGCCGAAGACGTGTTCATAAAAGTTGGCACATTTACTTTCCCGGTCGATTTTGTGGTTGTTGATTATGAAATGGACCCTCGTATTCCTTTAATACTTGGTCGGCCATTCTTGAGAACCGGACGAGCTCTAGTTGATGTTGCCGAGGGTGAGTTAATCTTACGAGTCGGGAATGATTCACAAGTTTTTAAAATGGGGAAGCTTACAAGTACAACCTTGGGAGGACGAGAATCAGTGAATATGATTAATGTGCATGATAACTTTGTTGTCTACAACAATCCTCTATTTGATTCTTCCACCGATAATCCACTTTTTCAAGATGATATGGATGATTCTCGCCCCAATTTGGAACTTTCTCCCATTTATGATTCTCCACCGGTCTTTGATGCTTATGATGATGAGTCTAGCTCAGATTCGGATGATTTTGATAATTGTACTTCTGAGTATCCCGAGCTGCCCACTTTCGATGATTTCGATGAGGCCGATACTCTTTCGAGCAATTCTTCACACAATAAAAATCCTCCACCATCACTCGATCCTACTTTGGACGATTACTCATTTGAGGAAGACTTCTCTGCATTTCTCAACACTTACTTCCCACATGAGAGTGATGCTCCTCCTTTGGACTTTGAAGATTATCGTCTTGATCCTACTTTGGATTTGAAGAACATTCTTTCAAAGGAGAAGAAACCGGTCGACACCAATATCCGCAGCACGTATGAGTTAACACCTCTTTGTCCCCCTTCTGAGGACGAGGTTGTGCTTCTTCGCGGATCTTCTTCACATTCTGCTGAGCCTGAGTGCTATTTTCCCCTAAAGGAAAAGGTGTTCGACCCTGGTATTGAAATCTTTAAGCCATCTCAGTATCCACCTGATGAAATAAAAGGAAATATCTTTGAAACTTATGGAAATTTGCTTGCACCACTTCACCCTTGCTTCTACCGTGCTCCATCGCTGCTTAAGGGAACCTTGCCTACTCTTCTTTGGCTTGCCTTGTTCGCCTTAAGCCTTTGCTATTTGATGGATGAAAACTATGTCTTTGATTCTGGTGGATATGTTTCATGCTTCTTCCTATGATGACCAAGGTCGAGTCAGGCTCACGACTCGGTTAACAAAAATCAAGCGCTTCTTGGGAGGCAACCCATGCATCTATCTTTTCGCTTTCTTTATCCTAAGTGTAAGGGAGACCCGTTGGTTTGCTATTTCCTCTCCTCTCTTCTTAATCAGGGATTCGCGCTCTATGATCCACTCTTGATGATTCTTGACGACCCGTGATTCCGTGTTCACTTCTTCCCGGTTCTATCCTAAACTCTTTTTGATTCACTATTTTATATTTTCTCAATATTAAAATAGGAATCTCTTTAGTTGTCTCTTCCTTAGCGAGATTTAAACAAACGTGCATAATGTCCTAAGTGTAGGGGAGTTTACTCCCACATGCTTAAACATTGAGGACAATGTTTATGTTAAGTGTAGGGGGGACTTCTATCGAAGTTAAGTGGCCTTTTCCTTGTATTTGTCCTCATTTTAACCGGAAAATCAATTTTTCGACATTTTTCAAAATTATTGATCTATTTTGGCCTATTAGTTTTTCCCTTTGTATAGTTATTTTCTTTCTTTGCTAGAATAAATGTTTAATAAAGTGGTTTTAATTTTCAAACGTTGTGAATCTTTTGACTCAACCCGAGTTTACTTATCTAAGTTTACTCTAGCTAGTATCCTTAACGTGTTTAAGTCAAGTTTTGCTAGGCTTTTATATAGGGAGCTATAAAACGCGAAAGTCTTAACTCTCATGGGTTAAGAACAAGAACTTTTCGCAAGTTCCTATAATTGATCCTAGAGAGTCGTTTATCAAGGGAACTTTAAAATGCGATTTCTAAACTTGAAAAAGTCTAAGAATTTGCAAGATCCTATAGGCGACTCGAAAACCCAAAACTTTGATTTAATAGGCTAAGCATCCACGAGTCTCATTCCTTGAGATTTTAAACTGTGGAGAATGAGAGATGATAGAGCCAATTATAAGTTCGGTATTCTTTCGGGAATTTATGTGAGTTAATTATAAGCCTATTCTCCCATCGCCTGCTAATAAATTTATCTGCAATAAATAAGGTTGTACAATTTGAAAAGTTACTTAGCTTCTAGCCCAAGATCGTTTAAAAGTTGCTCGGTATGGATTAGAGTTCATAGCCAAGGCATAACTTATTGAAGCGGGATGCGAAGATTGGCGAGTCCAAAAAGGTCCTAACAAGACATGAGGGCTATATTTTGTTGCTAAAGATCCAAAGTGATGTGAAGAATCATTTATCGAAAATCAATATGAAGGATCGAGACACACGACGAAAAGCAAAAACTCCCCAAAAGTCATGGAGAAGTGCATCCGAAAAGACCCTAGCAAGGTATAAGAATAAATAGATCCAAGTCATAAAAGGAGGCGGATCGTTGTATATCAAAGTCCAAAATAAAGATTGGAGAAAAATGAAGAAGTCGTGGTCCAAGTATGAATCTCTCAAAACTTCAAGTGAAATAATTCCATTATGAAGAGAAGACCATAATTTCATGAACGTCTCTCAAGGTTTGAAGTATGAAGTCGCTGCCAAATATCGGTCCGAGAAAGGTCTCAAATCGCGAAGCGAGTTATGCCAAGATATGAACTTTATGAGAGAAGCAGTTTTAAAAGATTTTGTCCTTTAGCTAACTATTGATTAAATCATTCACTTTATTTTCGGACTAAATAAACTATCGAAATAAGTCAACAATGCATCTTCGGGATCATTCAAGACAATAATAAAATATAAGAGATACGCCTAGGAATAAGGGAGTCTAAGTGAATAATTGGCCCACATGAGTTCGTGTTAGTTTACTAACTTATAATAACAATGATCTCGTTTTTAAGCTTGGTTTGGAGAAAGTGAAAACTTGAGGATGATGATTATTCATGACATTTCCAAAACCCAAGGTATGCTCTTTGATTTCTTTATTTTGAATATCTTTAATTTTCTATCTCTTTAATAAAGGCCAACGTGGATTGATTATGATGAAAAATGAAATCTTGCTTTGTAACTAATGCATTGCATGAGAACATTGCAATGGTCAAGTGTAGGGGATTTGATAGGTGTGTAAACACCCATCCTTTTTACCACTTAATTACAATAATAACCAAGCCAAAACGTGTATTTTATGTCTTTTATGTCGGAATTCTGCGTGGTTTGTGTTTTTGTTGTGATTTAGGACGAAATTGTGAAAAGTGGGGAAAACACGGCATTCACGGGCTTTTATTGTAGAAAAAGATGAAAGATGAAGTCGAGAAGTCAAGAGTGCAAAAGGAACGGAAGTCCAAGACCAATTCTGAAGATTTATCGAAGAAAAAGTCAAAAGACGGAAGTTTACTTAAAGCCGAAGAACTCAAGTCTAATTTATTGAAGAAATACAAGACGAGTTCAAAGAAATCCCGAGACAAAACCATTTAAAGTCAAAGATTAATGAGGAATAAAGGCTTAAGGACTAATGGTGCAATTAAGAGAAGATTAAAGAAGGAAGGACTTAATCTTGTAATTAAGAGAAAATGAAGGATGGGACGAAGCTTCCTAAGCACCCTTAATCCTCCCCTATAAATAGTCATTAGATGTTAATCATTTTTCTTTGTTGGCTAATAGTGACAATTAGTTCTTCCACTTTTAATTACCTTGTCATTTAAATACTTGTCAAATTTAAATTCTTGTCTTGCACCTTAATTACCATTTAATTTCAAGTAAGTTTTTCTTTTAATTCTTGTTAATATTTATCTTTATCTTGTTAATCTCATTCTACCTTTCTTGATCTTTGATTCTTATTGTTTATGTTCATGTTCATGTTCTTATTTTTCTTATTTTGATCAAGTGGTTTTGATTATTTTGATTAGTTTTGTGAGTTTGATTGTTTTGGATTGATTGTTTATGATTAATAGATGTTAATTTGTTTGTTTGATTTAATCTTGTGGTTGATTTAGCTTTGTTTTGATTAGATTCGTGTTATTCCTTTTTCCTTGTTCTTCGGGTATTAGTTACTGTATTTTCCAGCTTCTGATCTTTCCCAGACATTCCGAGTGAAGCATTTTTTTTTACGTGGTTCATCCGGAATAATAAGTATTCCGGGTAGGGTAGGATATTCCGAGTAAGGGTTTTACCAGAGTACTCTATTCGGAATATTTATTATTCCGAATAGGGGACTATTCCGCATAGAGCAGAAGATTCCGAATAACAAGACTTTCCGAATAGGGGCCATTATTCCGCATAAGCTACTTATTCCGGATAGAAGGACTATTCCGCATAGACCTACTATTCCGCATAGGCACTTTTATGAGTTGGCACTTTATTCCGAGTAGGTTGTTATTCCGAATAGGGTCTAGTTATTCTGCATGGTGGTTTATTCCGCATAGGGATTATTCCGTGTTGCCATTATTCCGAATAGGCTGTTTTGTTCCGAATAGAGGGTATTATTCCGGATAGGTGACATATTCCGAGTAAGCCTAATATTCCGAATAGTGTTTATTCCGAGTTTTAATTTTCCCGCCTTTTTCCTTAGACGCACTTTAAGTTTATTTGCCTTAGATTTATTTTAGCCTCGCCTTAGTTTAAGCTTTAGTTTTAGTTGCGTTTTAAGTTTGCCTTAGTTAGATTTAAGTTTGCGTTATTTACATTTCGTGCCCTTTAATTTTAGTCACACTTTTAAATACTTGCACCATTTATTTTAAATTAGATTTAGATTTATTTTACTACACTTTTACTTTAATTGTTTTTGCTTTTCATATACTACAACGACACACTTTTGTTCAACCAAAGAATGACTAAGTCACACATAGAACCTAGATCAATTCGATTAGACCGAGTACAACGAACAATCTTTATAACTAAAATCTTAGTTATTAATATCATACAAATAAGAATGTGGTATACTTGCAATTGATACCCTAGTAGGGGCAATGGAATTGATATAGCCATGTCGGCTTTAGGCATGGGTGACTAAGTTAAGGGTCGGTGTCATGTGCTTAATACAATTTTATAGCTATTGCTATAAGCCAGAATGCCTGAATAATAGATTGTATGTACAACAATTCTATTAAATGATCTTGATTGATTTTTCTCTTTTGTTCAAATGATGATTTGGTAAACCTATAGACTCGCTCAACTTTATTGTTGATGTGTTTATGCATGTATTTCAGGTAATCTGATGAGTTGATCAATGAGCTTGCTGGGGAAGGTTGCGGTGTCGCTTTTATAATTGTTTAGTCTGAAACTATTTTTTCCCTGTCATTATTAAATGTTATCTTTTATCTGCAGGAAATTATAAAAATCGTTTTTGAGTATTTATAGTTGGTAAAAGGTTTGTATTTTTGGGATGGTATTTTTAAGGGACCGAAGCGCTACTCTGATATTTATAAAATTTCTTTATTGGGATTGAAAACCTTAGAATAAAAGACAGTATTATTTTATTTTATCTTTTAAATGTCTCATTTTGAGATCGTATAAAGTGTTTTGATGACGAGGTTTGAGTTTAGCATCCAAATGTGTATTTCCGCTGCGCAATGTAAATTTGGGGGTGTTAAACACATAATTATAGAGAACCAGATCAATAATAAAAATTTTAAATAATAAAAATTTAAACTGGACTATAACTGAAATTTAAAATCAATTAAATTAAAAAGAAAATTTATTTTTGGGGAACCTTTATAGTTAGGCATATAACATATAGAGCATGCATATTATGTGAACTAACTGTACGCCGATTTATAACCTCCGAGTTATTAAATCACTTATGTATCTACACTTATTTTTAACAAGCATTGTTAAAGAGACATAAAACGCATTGCATATGCATTTTGAAAACTTTTTGAATTGTGTAAGCTAATACTTACTCAACTTTGAAATTCTACTATTTTCATATATCATGACGACACCTACCATTGTGACTACTCTTGAGGACCTCATGGTTCCTACCATCGCACCGCTATCACCGACATCGGTACTTGCCGGACATGCATCCGACACTGAGTCCAGAGGTGACCAGCCGGATGGAGTTATCATACTATCGGATTCTCCTACCCCATCTCCACCTGCTATTTCTCCTACTTCACCTCTACTAGTCGTACCTGCATCTCCACCTAGAGAGGCAAATCATGTTGAGCCTACTCTACCACCCTTGCCACCACCTTCTACACTTCACTCTTATCCTACCAGTGCCTTTCCACCTCGTAAGAGGAGGCGTGACTGTGACAATCCGTCAATTTATGGTCGATATTTTATTCTCAATATTTATTTGAAACCATTATTTTAATGTTACAATATGAACTCACTTATTTTTGGGAAGAAATTTGGATTTACGTCTTGAAGTAGCATCGACTACGTCTAAACCGGAGGATTCTACGTTACGTGCTTACGTTTACATACACCGTCTTTGGTGACAGTCCGACATTTCAGAAAATAAATTTATCCGTGAATATTATTTTGGAGTTTTAAATTTGTGTTGGTTCATAAACTCACAAATTTACGAGAAGAGATTAGGACTTACGATTTTATTTTAACGTCCTTTACGACTAAACCGGTAACCTTAGGATTACGTATTTACGTTTTCGAACTCCGTTTTTGATGTAACGATTTTTATTAGATTCGTTTTGTGCCGGTGATTCATAATTTATAAAAACGTTTTTCGTAAAACGACCCGAGGGCACGCAAATCGAGGAAACTAGAATCGAGGAATACCCGTAAATTAGTGGGATGGGACAAACTAATTTATCCCACCCCACTACACATGGGGCGGCCTAACATCACCAACACATCTCTTATGTGTCAACCTTGCAACACTTAGCTTAACACATGTCTTAGCTTACAATGTAAGCATTCCACCTACAAAAACCACTAACTAAAACTAGCTAACTCATTATTCACCATGCAAACAACTCCATTTTCTCTCTACTCCCTCTTCCTTGCCGTCCCAAAATCAAGAAGAAACACCATTTTGATCAAAAATCAACCATGAAATCCTATGTTATTCTTGCACATGTTGAAGCCCTTTTTAAACCCTATTGATTGGAGGTGATTATAACATCCATGGAGGAGTTTCCATGGAGTCTTGAGGCTGATTTTCCACAAGTAGTATATGAGGATTGATGGTCTTGAAGATGGTCTTGCCTATGCACAAGTTTCTCCATCAAAATCCATGTTTTGATTACAACCTACATCATCGTGGTGGTATAAAGATTGTCCTCCTCATCCTCTTGTTATTTTTATTATGTAATCATGTATTTTATTTCCTATTGTATATGTATATGATGATTATATGATGATAAAAATATTGTGTGGGGATTTGGTGTTGATAAACATGCTTAAAAGATGGACAAACTACATGTAAAATGGGTAAATCTTGTTTAAATGGTAGGCTGTATAAAAACAGTAAAGAACCACATGTTAGACTGATAAAATGATGAAGTAGATTCCATTTACAGTAAGTATGGGTCTTTTACACTTGTGAGAGTTGGCCATGCAATGGAATCATTGTAATGAGTGAGATATGATCAAAACAAGTTTAAAGTACAAATCTGAGTTCACTGTTTTGGACGATTTTTAGAAAATACTTAGAGGATGATTCAACAGTATCTATAGAAGAGTAAAATGGAGCACATATCATGTAGTTTATGTGATAAAAATTTGAGCTTCTATCTCCATATATAACTCTAGATATGGCAGTTTTGGTGAATATGAAAATAAAAATCAGATTTTGAGAATTAATGTTTATTATTATTATATAAGCACTCAAAATTTTATTGTGTAAAATGTAAAATAAAAACCCACTAACTTATGGATTTTATTTATATAAATATGTAAAAGGTTAAATAAGTGTATAAATTATAAAAATGGTAGTGGAATAATACTTATAAGTAATAAAAACTATAAACTTGATTTTTACGACTTTTTCGGCTATTACCGTAAAATTAACGTTTTTGTTAAATAAAACTTAGACGGTTGGACGCGTCTAATGTAAACTTTATAAAACTCATATACTGATATATAAACATGTATAACAAGTAAAAACCGATAAAACCCGAACTATATAACATACGGACATTAACGGGCTACGTTAACGTTATTGAACTAATAAAACAACAAAATGGACTAAAACACTTATAAACTTATTTATTGGGCTTAACCCATTTAGGCCCAACTTGTAAAGTGTAGATACTAATAATATAAGTATAACATGGATTAATACAAGTTAAAGAACTTATAATAAGTTTATTGGACTTAAAACACGTAAATAGGTAAAACTAGTAAACTAGTAAGAAGATACCAATACGTAAACACTAAAATGAGTAAAAGGGAATATGTAAACCCACTTGATCATCATATATATATAATCATCATATGTATACATAATTGTTATTTTTATAAATTCATTGGACATGAGTCTAAGACGAGTATTATTTGTCTAGGTTTCCGTGATTGAAGCACGTACCGTACATCCGAATTGCCGATAACCCGCCTTCCCACATCAACGTGAGTTCATAGCCTCGCACTCTTTTAAATGTTTTTATGAAATATTTTATAAACCCGCGAGGGAGATAACATGTTAGTTTTTAAAAAATAGGACACCATTTGTCCCGATTGTTTGTTTATTGATTTGGACCCGAATGATTGAATGACCCAATTGTATGACCCGATAAATGATTAAAGGACCCGATAGATGAAATTAAATGGATTATTAAAGTTAGTTATGTCACTAAAAGTCCCATTAGCATGAATTGTGAACTACCGGGATTTGGTAGACGCTTGTGCATATAATAGTACTATTTGGGGACGATCACCCCAGTTCGCGCCTTGACGGTTGATCCCCGTCGTGCCACATTGATTGGTAAGCGAATTTATGTATGAGAAGATTTCCATAGCGTGACCTTTGTGACGACACGCTACTTTAGATGGGCAAATTTAGTATCGGGTTAGCTACCCGTTGTTGGTTTAGTAAGGTAACAATGTCATGCGACTTATAATAATCCAAATTAACGAAATACTACTAGACGCTCCGAATTACGATGTATTGCCTGACTAGCAATACAGGGTCATACTATTGATATTATGCTCGTGTTTTGGTTTTCATAACCATATTCATATAACGGTTTTCATTTTCATACAACGTCATAAGACGTATTGTATGATGTTTTTACGACATTGGCTCGTACAATGATTTTTAAGGCAAATGCCTATATTATGATTTTGATAAAGATTTGTATAAAATGACTTTGGCTATTTTATGGCCTATTAAAATGATTTGTACAAAATGATTTTCGGTAATAACTTTATATCGATATTATATTGATGGTTTATTAAACTCTATGAATTCACTCGGCGTTATCGCTGACCTTTTCTTTAACATGTTTTATCTCAGGTACTTGAAGGTAATTCTCGGGAAGACGACAAGAATTCATGGCCCGCATATAAACAATATTTTCCATTCAAATACTTTGTAAAACTTTGTATGAAATAATATGACTTGGGACCGATGTAACTTTGATGTTTATGAATGGCAATGATTTATTATTGAACGACGCGATTTTTATGCGTTGTCTATGATGTGAGTAATGTGATATCCCGAAACACCAACGAGTCTTCCGTTGTATTGAGTTGTATAAATTTGGGGGTGTTACAGTTTGGTACCAGAGCTCTCGTTTTAGAGAACGAAAGATTTTTAAAACTAAGGTTTTGAATAAAACATTTCAAAATCTTTTAACTATAAATATTTTTCACAAAATGTCTAAAAATCTTTTGACTATAACGGTGCCGAAGAATTCCCGAGTTACCGACAAGGCCAGACTGAGAAGTGTTATTTTAATATATATATAACTTGGATTATATATATATATATATATAGATATATATATATATATATATATATATATATATATATATATATATATATATATATATATATATATATATATATATATATATATATATATATATATATATATATATATATATATATATATGTGATGTAATTTTATTACATGATTGTTTGATGATTATTTCGATATTTATACGAGGTATTTATACGACGTAGATTGTCACAAGTAACCCTAAATCTCCTAGTAAATTAATCGAAGCTATTCTCTCCTAGATCTAAACCAAGTTGTGGATATTTATAATCCCAACAAATGGTTGATATTCGTAGAAATGTAGATATTAGTTGAATGTGATATTGAAAAATAATTGGCGGGATTAAATCTGATACCGATGTCATGATGATCTTTTCTTATAGAGTGGAGTTTGACAAAACATTACCACCTAGAAAGATGTCATCTGATTCGTTGTCATCTAATTCTTAAATTGAAATCGAAAGGGTGAATGTTGCACTTGAGGTTGTCATTGGAACCATTACCCAAAAGCCTCATGCCACTAGTACCTTTCCGAGAAGTCTAATTAAATGTGTGAGTCATTTAATACTAGTGACTCATTTGATAATTGTTGTTGTAAGAGCTATAGGATTGGATATTAAGTGTTGATCATATCGAGCTTTTATTGCCCTTTTAAGGTGTAAGAATAAGGATGAAAGTATTGGAAAATGAGGTAGGATATCGAATTGAGTATAAAATTGGTTGAAACTTGAATAAAGTAAAATTTAACTTGTATGGAATAAGAAATTGTTAAGAGGAAGTCGTTAAGTTATGTGATTGAATTATAAGGTTTTAAATGATCGTTAGTTCGTGTTAAGGGTTGTTCCTAGGCCATTGTCCACTTATGAGGATGCCCAGTGTCCAAGAAATAAATTGAAGAAATCTTCTTCTGAATTGGGACCAATGGATCTTCCGGGACATATGGAACACCTAATGACTCTTGTAGATTAGTATTCATTGTGGTATCTTTTAAAAATCCCTAACTTAACTGAGACATCACTTGGTAGGATGAGTTCTGAGAATTGTATGACATAGTGACACGTAATGTGTTACGGTACAATTTTGACTTGTTTGTGATTAATGAAAAGACTACCTCTGATTGCTAAATTCTACATGTATCGATGTTATCTATCTTTTATTGCTTCATCCTAATGTTCGCATTAGTGATGCAACCATTGAACAAGTACTCATCTTGAATCGAGTTACGTTGTGGATTATTCTTTTTGAGTTCCATCGAGATCATGAACCTCATGATTATTTAGCTAAGCTCATTTCCTATCATATCGTAGTTTATTCTTGGTGAACAAGCTTTCATCACTCTTTTGCAGATCACTCATTGTTTTTATAAGTTAAAACAGTATCCCTTGAGGAAAATTGGGTTTTCATCACCATATGGATTATTTAAAGTGAGACTTATAAATAATCATTATCGAAATAAAGTTGTTAATAAAACACCTTGGAAAACTTAATTGTTTTCATAACAAGGAAAATCTTTGTAAATTTATTTTTGATTCTTATTTAAGAATTAAGCATGAAAATGTTTTCATTATAAACATGATGATAAAAGTTTGACGAACTGAGTATTGCATCGTTAATCTTGAAATTGTATATAGTTGCGCGCCTACATACAATTTGGAAGTGACCATGCAAGGCTGATTAGTAGTCACCATAAAACTAATGAATAAACACTACATTTTCTTTGAAGATTGTGAAAGATTAAAATTTATGAGATCTGCAAGAAGTGAAAAATAGGTACATGATGTTAGGGACACCTACATATGTGCCTGTAGCATCTATTCTTCTGAGTCGAATTTACTCATCTGTGGAAATTGTCTTATTTGACAATTGACAATTCTTTCTTGTCCAATTCTCCCGTAGTGAGATTCTTAGGAAAAGTATCTGATTACCGAGTGCTGATACACGATTGGATGTATCGACGTTCCTATCATTTCTTTTGATTTGATTTCATTTGAATGACCTGGGTAACGATCCGAGGAGCTTTCGAATGCGTACTCAAATAATGAAAACATGGAATATATTCATATTCATTAAATGTTTTCGTCTATATCTGATTTGAAATTCTCTCGCCTAGATTATCCGTTGACCTTACTCTTTTAAGGTTAGTTATGTCTCCAGATATCCTTGAATTGTGAAGGATTGTGAGTTATTATTAGTCTTTTGAGAAGTTCACATCTTATCGACGATAATGAAACTGGAAAGTTAATAGTGCCAGTAGAATGGATTGATTGATTATGACATGACTACATTGTCTTAATTGATGGGAACTCGAGTAGAATTCCCCTAAATGATAAGATGTTGATCTAAATAATTCTTGATGGATGTCCATATCTTGCATTTAGACTTAAAATCATACCGTGAATGGTTGTGAATTACTCATAGATATCATAATCTAGAAAGAACTTGATATGAATTTATTAAAAGATGTATATGTTATCTAAACTTTAGGAGGTATTTGTTGGTAAATTTCCTAGATTTTCGCCATTAAGGCAAGTTTAAATTGGTATTGATTAAATTCTCGGTGCTGCACCTGTGGCTTGTGCACTGTACTTCAGCACCATCTAAATTAAAGGAATTACCGTACAACTGAGAGAGTTGTCGGAGAAAGATTTTATTCTACCAAGCTCGTCATCATAAAGAGCTAAGGTATTATTATTCCTTATAATTGTTGAATTACCATGAACTGAGTAAATTGACAATCGAAAATGATATCCATAACTCGAAATGGAAGATTTGTTCGATCATTTACAAGGTTCTAGCAAATTTGATCCACGGCATGGTTATTATCAACTTCGCGTCCGCGAAGAAGATTATGTATTCCAATCACTACATCCGGTACTTGTAATGAACATTATGAATTTCACGTGATATCGTTTGGATTGACTAATACACATGTAGCATTCATAAATTTGGTGAATCATGTGTGAAGGCTGTAATTTAATAAATTCATGCTCGTGATCATTAAGGACCATTTATTTGTTTATAAGAATCAGAATGAGTTAATAATTATTTATAGATTGCCCTGAATTGGCCGAACAATAAAAACTTGTACCTTAATATTTAACATATGATTAAAGACTTAATCCTTTATATTAAATTACCGTTTAATGATGGTAAGATATATATATATATATATATATATATATATATATATATATATATATATATATATATATATATATATATATATATATATATATATATATATATATATATATATATATATATATATATATCGACTCTTTAAAAATTTAAGCCATTTAAGACTTTGGATTTTACCAAAAAGAAAATGGAAATGTGTTTTGACAAATGTTTTAACAAAGAACTTTTGAGGGATCATTCCCTTATAACCAAAACATTTAACTAAACTCTTGTTTAGGGGTAAATGTTTTTGCATACCTTAAGACAACTTAAGAAGGATTGAGGAAAACCATTTAAACCATGACTTGAAACCTGAAACGACAATTTATGCTTTTCTACTAAGAAAATTTTGACCAAAATATAAACAAAGGTTTTTCGAACATTTACGGATCTTATTAATTATTTTAATTATTTTCGATAAATCAGCAAAAATCTTGTTAATTAAATTCAAATTTATTTTGAACATTTTTATATAATTGGTCGAACTGAGAAAATTTAAAAACTTTTTGTGTTTACGTTTCATAAAAATTAAATATTTATTTAATTAGTTGTAATAATTATCGACGCTTTAAAACGTCAGATTAAGCAAAACTGATAAAAAAGATAGTTGAGACGAGACTAGAACTTAGAAAATATAAAGAAAGAAATTTTGAATAAATACAGACATGATAATTATATCATCAGGAAAGGATAAAGAATCAATTACGATGTATTTCTTGATAATAAATGTGCAAAATAAATTGCCGAACAATTTAAAATATAGCCGATGCTTATAAAAGGGATAATATAGATAATAAAAGGGGTTCGCGGCTAATGTGAACCATTAGAACTGAGAAGCCAATAGCGTTAAATGATTAAAAGACCACTTGTGATTGGCTAAATATGGAGATTGTGAGATATAGTTATGTTGGAATTTGTAAGTATAAGTATTCTATTTATGTCATTTATGACTAAAAGTATCTTTGTCTAAAGAAGTTGTACTGATGGCAATTATGAAGGCAGACATCGCCTCATACATTAGTAAACGTCTAGCTATTGCAAAGGACATCATCTGAATTTGATTCGATTTGGGTCATCGATGACAGACTGACCAAATCTGCTAATATCATTCCCGTTAATGATAAATGCAAAAGAGTTATGTAAACATAGTGTGCCTGTATCGAACATCTTTATCAAGATCCTCGCTTCGCATCGAATTTCTAGAGATTTGCTCAGAAATCATTGAGAACGAACCTTGATGAGAGTACTATATACCACCCCAAATCGAAGGGACGAGGTAAAGTGACGATACAAAGTAATATAAGTGTTGTTTTATGTTTGAATGATTGACCTTTGGTAATAGACCGTATAATCGTTTTCCTTTGGAGAGATTATCATTGATAATTATCGTATTAGGATCGAGATCTAATCTTGTTAGGATCTATATTAGAGCATCTGTAAGCAAGAGTTGAGATGAAGACATCCGACATACACCCATTGTGAGTTGGACATGTCTTTTAGGTTTAAGGTTTCCTATGACGGCGAACCTAACCTTACAAAATACCCGACCCGCGAGATCTGAAATGATTGCTGAAATTAGGATTTGATTATTGACTGCCGGTAGTGGGAAAGAGGTTATGTGAATATGAAATGTAGATCTTGAAGTGCCAGATGGGTAGCGAAGTTATGCCAAAAATTTTAACCTTGGAGAAATGAACTAATGATCTGACAAATCATGGGATATAAGTCCCCGTTGTATGGGACCATTGAGATGATATAAAAGATTTGGATTGAAAGGCATATAAGCTGGATCTACCCTAGGACTTCAAGAGCTGCGTGAATTATGATTCGTATATCGAACTTGATGGGATATCTATCAAGTGAGAATCTGATTGTTTCTTAGTAAAGTTTTGATCGGCGAAAAGTTGCATTCATCAAAAACCCGTGAACATCATGGATAGAGAAAGTAAGTCAACATTTAGCCTGATCTTATTCCTGTAGTTATGTTTGATGAAACTCGCGTATTGTAATAAATTACACTTGTGAGAAAAGACCGAATGTGGAGGAAATACCCACATGGCTTTAACTCTATAAGAAGCGAGTAGTAAGATGATCTTTGAGGACAAAGATCCTGTTTAGGGGTAAATGCTGTGACAATCCGTCAATTTATGGTCGATATTTTATTCTCAATATTTATTTGAAAACATTATTTTAATGTTACAATATGAGCTCACTTATTTTTGGGAAGAAATTTGGATTTACGTCTTGAAGTAGCATCGACTACGTCTAAACCGGAGGATTCTACGTTACGTGCTTACGTTTACATACACCGTCTTTGGTGACAGTCCGACATTTCAGAAAATAAATTTATCCGTGAATATTATTTTGGAGTTTTAAATTTGTGTTGGTTCATAAACTCACAAATTTACGAGAAGCGATTAGGACTTACGATTTTATTTTAACGTCCTTTACGACTAAACCGGAAACCTTAGGATTACGTATTTACGTTTTCGAACTCCGTTTTTGATGAAACAATTTTTATTAGATTCGTTTTGTGCCGGTGATTCATAATTTAAAAAAACGTTTTTCGTAAAACGACCCGAGGGCACGCAAATCAAGGAAACTAGAATCGAGGAATACCCGTAAATTAGTGGGATGGGACAAACTAATTTATCCCACCCCACTACACATGGGGCGGCCTAACATCACCAACACATCTCTTATGTGTCAACCTTGCAACACTTAGCTTAACACATGTCTTAGCTTACAATGTAAGCATTCCACCAACAAAAATCACTAACTAAAACTAGCTAACTCATTATTCACCATGCAAACAACTCCATTTTCTCTCTACTCCCTCTTCCTTGCCGTCCCAAAATCAAGAAGAAACACAATTTTGATCAAAAATCAACCATGAAATCCTATGTTATTCTTGCACATGTTGAAGCCCTTTTTAAACCCTATTGATTGGAGGTGATTATAACATTCATGGAGGAGTTTCCATGGAGTCTTGAGGCTGATTTTCCACAAGGAGTATATGAGGATTGGTGGTCTTGAAGATGGTCTTGGCTATGCACAAGTTTCTCCATCAAATCCATGTTTGATCACAACCTACATCATCATGGTGGTATAAAGATTGTCCTCCTTATCCTCTTGTTATTTTTATTATGTAATCATGTATTTTATTTCCTATTGTATATGTATATGATGATTATATGATGATAAAGATATTGTGTGGGTATTTGGTTTTGATAAACATGCTTAAAAGATGGACAAACTACATGTAAAATGGGTAAATCTTGTTTAAATGGTAGGCTGTATAAAAACAGTAAAGAACCACATGTTAGACTGATAAAATGATGAAGTAGAATCCATTTACAGTAAGCTATGGGTCTTGTACACATGTGAGAGTTGGCCATGCAATGGAATCATTGTAATGAGTGAGATATGATCAAAACAAGTTTAAAGTACAAATCTGAGTTCACTGTTTTGGACAATTTTTAGAAAATACTTAGAGGATGATTCAACAGTATCTATATAAGAGTAAAATGGAGCAAATATCATGTATTTTATGTGATAAAAATTTGAGCTTCTATCTCCATATATAACTCTAGATATGGCAGTTTTGGTGAATATGAAAATAAAAATCAGATTTTGAGAATTAATGTTTATTATTATTATATAAGCACTCAAAATTTTATTGTATAAAATGTAAAATAAAAACCCACTAACTTATGGATTTTATTTATATAAATATGTAAAAGGTTAAATAAGTGTATAAATTATAAAAATGGTAGTGGAATAATACTTATAAGTAATAAAAACTATAAACTTGATTTTTACGACTTTTTCGGCTATTACCGTAAAATTGACGTTTTTGTTAAATAAAACTTAGACGGTTGGATCCGTCTAATGTAAACTTTATAAAACTCATATACTGATATATAAACATGTATAACAAGTAAAAACCGATAAAACCCGAACTATATAACATACGAACATTAACGGGCTACGTTAACGTTATTGGACTAATAAAACAACAAAATGGACTAAAACACTTATAAACTTATTTATTGGGCTTAACCCATTTAGGCCCAACTTGTAAAGTGTAGATACTGATAATATAAGTATAACATGGATTAATACAAGTTAAAGAACTTATAATAAGTTTATTGGACTTAAAACACGTAAATAGCTAAAACTAGTAAACTAGTAAGAAGATACCAATACGTAAACACTAAAATGAGTAAAAGGGAATATGTAAACCCACTTGATCATCATATATATATAATCATCATGTATACATAATTGTTATTTTTATAAAGTCATTGGACATGAGTCTAAGACGAGTATTATTTGTCTAGGTTTCCGTGATTGAAGCACGTACCGTACATCCGAATTGCCGATAACCCGCCTTCCCACATCAACATGAGTTCATAGCCTCGCACTCTTTTAAATGTTTTATGAAATATTTTATAAACCCGAGAGGGAGATAACATGTTAGTTTTTAAAAAATAGGACACCATTTGTCCCGATTGTTTGTTTATTGATTTGGACCCGAATGATTGAATGACCCAATTGTATGACCCGATAAATGATTAAAGGACCCGATAGATGAAATTAAATGGATTATTAAAGTTAGGTTATGTCACTAAAAGTCCCATTAGCATGAATTGTGAACTACTGGGATTTGGTAGACGCTTGTGCATATAATAGTACTATTTGGGGACGATCACCCCAGTTCGCGCCTTGACGGTTGATCCCCGTCGTGCCACATTGATTGGTAAGCGAATTTATGTATGAGAAGATTTCTATAGCGTGACCTTTGTGACGACATGCTACTTTAGATGGCAAATTAAGTATCGGGTTAGCTACCCGTTGTTGGTTTAGTAAGGTAACAATGTCATGCGACTTATAATAATCCAAATTAACGAAATACTACTAGACGCTTTGAATTACGATGTATTGCCTGACTAGCAATACAGGGTCATATTATTGATATTATGTTCGTGTTTTGGTTTTCATAACCATATTCATATAACGGTTTTCATTTTCATACAACGTCATAAGACGTATTGTATGATGTTTTTACGACATTGGCTCGTACAATGATTTTTAAGGCAAATGCTTATATTATGATTTTGATAAAGATTTCTATAAAATGACTTTGGCTATTTTATGGCCTATTAAAATGATTTGTACAAAATGATTTTCGGTAATAATTTTATATCGATATTATATTGATGGTTTATTAAACTCTATGAATTCACTCGGCGTTATCGCTGACCTTTTCTTTAACATGTTTTATCTTAGGTACTTGAAGGTAATTCTCGGGAAGACGACAAGAATTCATGGCCCGCACTTAAACAATATTTTCCATTCAAATACTTTGTAAAACTTTGTATGAAATAATATGACTTGGGACCGATGTAACTTTGATGTTTATGAATGGAAATGATTTATTATTGAACGACGCGATTTTTATGCGTTGTCTATGATGTGAGTAATGTGCTATCCCGTAACAGCAACGAGTCTTCCGCTGTATTGAGTTGTATAAATTTGGGGTGTTACAGTGACTCTACTCCTGACTCGACCTTCGAGATAGGAGAGGGTTCGGGAGCTAGTCAGGCTAGACTTGGCGCTCTACAGGTACAGGTTGATGCTCTTGTAGCCCGACTGGCGCTAGATACCGCAGTCATCCATGCCTTACTACAGGCGGATCAGCAGGGTCGCGCTGTACTTCAGGAGAGATTTAACTCTCTCTACTAGACTATGGCTGGTGAGTCGCATACCACCCAGAGTTCTTTGGGGATGGCCCAGGGAACCATACAGTGGATTCTGGATGAGGTTTCTTACCTCCGATATCGGTTAGCTTCACTAGAGGGTCGTCAGTACGAGACCCAGGCTGCTATATTCACACAGGAGGAGACCTTCAGGACCTTCATTGACCTGGCAGATATTCGTCACCAAGGGGTCACTGTTGAGACAGATTTTCTTCAGAGTACGGATACTACACGGCAGATTCAGTTGCTAGAGACTATGAGGCTTTCCTAGGAGACTAGGAGAGCTATGATTCACATGTAGGATACTCGTGCACCCTTACCACCAGCTGGACCAGTCGCAACTGCAGGCAGTCATACTAGTGTAGGATATAGATCTTTGTACATCATGACAAGCATTGAGTTGCATCTCAGCTCGCACGATTTAGGTCTTTTGTACTTATATTTCATTTCAGTTGTATCCCTATCATTAGCACATAACCTTAGTAGGTAGGTTATCTTTTGTTGTACTACAAACATATGTACCACTATTTCAGACAGGATTGTTGTATCCCTGTCTTAGATTGATTGTACTTGCATTATATTGTTATTCACAATAATTGACGTGTTATCATCTACTTGTTTGCTTTTATTTATATTATTATGAACTCTTGACAGGTTATCCAATTTGTTGTGAATTCTATACATACACATTTTCCATGCAGCTTAATATAATAATCTTATTGATCAACTAATAAATCTCATCCTTGTTTATTATAGAATAATGGCACAAAGAGTCACTCGACAGAATCCCGACGCTGCTCCCACAGCGATTATTTCAGAAGCACAACTAAGAGTGATTATCGGTCAAGGAATTGTTGATGCTCTAGCCGCCAGGGAAACACATCCCAGCGGGAACCAGGGCGACAACCAAAACTCAAATGCTAGAGATTGAACTACCAGAGGGTGTACCTACCCCGACTTCCTGAAATGCAAGCCTAGTTACTTCAAGGGCAAGGAAGGGGTATTGGAACTTATGTAATGGTTCGAGAGGACCGAGACTGTGTTCCGCATTAGTGACTGTACGGAAGAAAACAAGGTGAAATTTGCCACCTGTACTCTTTTGGAACATGCTCTCACATGGTGGAACTCACTAGTTGCTACCCTTGGGCATGATGAAGCCTATGGGATGACTTGGACTGCATTGAAAGAAAGACTTACTGTGAAATAATGTCCTCGCGGTGAAATCAAGAAACCAGAGATTGACTTGTGGACCCTCAAATGTACAAATCATGACATCACGACCTACAATCAAAAGTTTCAGGATTTGACTTTGATGTGTACTCGAATGTTCCCTGACGTGAAAGACAATATAGAGAAGTACGTTAGTGGACTTCCTGATTCTGTTCATGACAGTGTACTCACATCCCGACCCACTACGATCGAGAGTGCTATAGAGTTTGCCACATAGTTGATGGACAAACAGGGACGTGATAACTTGCTTAGACAGTCAGAGTACAAGAGGAAAGTTGATGAGAACTACCATAGTCATCACCAAACCCAACAGCCAAAGAGACATTGGATCAGGTCTGTAATGTTGTTTCCTCAGTACCACCTCCATATGTAGGCAACAAGCCAAAGTGTTCCAAGTGTAATTTCCATCACTACCCTATCGCTGAATGTTGAAGGCCCAGACAGAGCAACACACATGCTCCATCCATCAGGAACAACTCCAGTACCAATTACAGGCCCAACAATGGCAACAGTCAGAACTTCCATGGAAGTGGACAGCAGGGGAACCACCAGCACACTGGCAGTGGTAGTATGGCACGTAGGGAAATTCGTTGCTACGGTTGCGGGGAGACCGGGCACATCAAGCCTGAGTGCCCAAAGCGAGCAGTTAGGAACGAGAACAGAGGAGGAGCACCAGCCAGAGTTTATGTTATAGGAGATACCAAAAGCAACCCCGACTCCAATGTGGTTACTGGTACGTTTCTTTTGAACAATCGTTATGCAACTATTTTGTTTGATACGGGAGCCGATAGGAGTTTTATATCCATAAAGTTTAGTAGTTTACTAGGCATCTCTCCTACCCAGCTAGACGACTGTTATAGAGTCGAATTAGCAGACGGTAAAATCATCGAAACTAACACTATTCTAAGAGGTTGTACCTTAAACCTTCTAAATCATCCATTCGACATTCAATTGATACCCGTAAATTTGGGTAGTTTTGACGTCATTATTGGTATGGACTGGTTAGCAAAATATCACGCAACCATTGTGTGTGACGAAAAGCTATTCCGTATACCGTGGGGAAAGGAAAATCTAATTGTCCGAGGAGAAGGAAATTCAGATAGAATTGACACCAGACTGAGTGTTATCTCATGCACCAAAGTCCAGAAGTATATACTAAAAGTATATCTTATCTTTTTAGCACATATTTCCAAAACAGACAAAGAAGAGGAACCAGAGAAGAAACAAATCAAGGACGTGCCAATTGTCCGTGATTATCCCACAGTTTTCCCAGACGACTTACATGGTTTACCTCCGACTCGTCAAGTGGAATTTCAAATTGACCTGATGCCAGGAGTTGCACCTGTAGCTAAAGCACCACACCGATTAGCATCGACCGAGATGAAAGAACTCGTTGAACAAAATAAAGAAATATGAGATAAAGGTTTTATCAGACCAAGTTCCTCACCCTGGGGAGCTCCAGTGCTTTTTGTCAAAAAGAAAGATGGTTCTTTCCGAATGTGCATCGATTACAGGGAACTGAATAAGTTAACTATAAAGAATCGTTATCCGCTACCACGAATAGATGACTTATTTGATCAACTACAAGGATCAAGTGTGTATTCCATGATTGACTTGAGATTTGGATACCATCAGCTGAGAGTCAGAGAGGAAGACATACCAAAAACAGCCTTCAGGACTCGTTACGGTCAATATGAATTTAATGTCATGCCATTTGGATTGACCAACGCACCAGCCATATTCATGGACCTCATGAATCGAGTGTGCAGAACGTATATGGATAAATTTGTCATCGTGTTCATCGACGACATACTCATCTATTCTAAGAATGAACAAGAGCACGGAGAACATCTTTCTCAAGTACTGAAATTGCTTAAGGAAGAGAAGCTATACGCCGAAGTCACCAAATGTGATTTTTGGATTCCTAAAGTACATTTTCTTGGTCACGTGATCGACAGCAAAGGAATTCAAGTAGATCCCGCAAAAGTCGAATCCGTAAAGGATTGGGCAGCACCCACTTCACCAAAGGAAATTCGCCAATTCTTAGGTCTTGCCGGTTACTACCGGAGATTTATAGAAGGATTTTCCAAGATAGCTAAATCTATGACGAAGCTTACTCAGAAAGGCGTGAAATTTGATTGGGGAGAAAAAGAAGAAACCGCATTCCAAACCATAAAGCAGAAGTTGTGTAGTGCACCTATTTTATCCTTACCAGAAGGCAACGAAGATTTCGTTGTCTACTGTGATGCCTCCCACAAAGGCTTAGGAGCTGTGTTAATGCAGAGACAGAAAGTGATTGCTTATGCTTCAAGACAACTGAAGAAGCACGAGCAGAATTACTCTACTCATTATCTAGAGCTTGGATCCGTAGTTTTTTCCTTAAAAATCTAGAGGCACTACCTATATGGAACAAAGTGCACAGTGCATACCGACCACAAAAGTTTGCAACACATTCTAGAACAGAAGGAGCTGAACATAAGACAGCATCGTTGGATAGAATTGCTCAGTGACTACGATTGTGATATCAAATACCACCCATGTAAAGCCAACGTAGTTGCAAATGCACTAAGCCGCAAGGGAACTGATCCTCCCGTGAGAGTTCGAGCCTTAGTTATGACAATTAGCTTGGACCTACCCAAGCAGATACTAGAGTCTCAACTCCAAGCATAGAAACCTGAAAATATTGGGAAGGAAGACATAGGAGGAATGCTTAGAACCGATCTAGGCAAGGAGAAGTTAGAAGCCGGAACAGACGGAACGTTATGTTTACACGGGAGAAGTTGGTTACCATGTTACGGACACTTGAGAAACGTGATCATGCATGAATCTCATAAGTCTAAGTACTCCATACATCCTAGATCTGAAAAGTTGAATCAAGACGTGAAGAATTTATATTGGTGGCCAAACATGAAGGCAGACATTGCCACATACGTGAAGAAATGTCTGACTTGTGCCAGAGTAAAGACAGAACATCAGAGACCATCGGGTTTGTTAGTCCAACCCGAGATACAAATGGAAATGGGACAACATCACCATGGACTTCATTACCAAACTTCCTACTTCATCTCACGGTTACGATACAATTTGGGTAATCGTTGACCGACTCACAAAATTAGCTCATTTCCTACCCATAAGAGAAAATGACTCTCTGAACAAGTTGGCCAAACTGTACCTAAAGGAAGTTGTGAATAGACACGATATACCCGTTTCAATCATTTGTGATCGAGATGGTAGATTTACGTCAAACTTTTGGAAAGCTTTTCAACGAGCCTTGGGAACAAACTTGGACATGAGTACTGCTTATCACCCACAGACTGACAATCAGAGTGAACGAATAATCCAAACATTAGAAGACATGTTGAGGGCATGTGTGATCGACTTTGGAAAAGGATGGGTCTAACATATACCATTGGTTGAATTATCCTACAACAACAGCTACCATGCCACCATCAAAGCAGCACCATTTGAGGCCCTCTATGGCCGCAAGTGCAGATCACCCGTGTGCTGGGCAGAGGTGGGGGAATTTTAGCTGACTGGACCCGAACTGATCTAAGAGACTACTAAGAAGATCACTCTCATCAAACAAAGGATTCAAGCTGCACAAGACAGACAGAAGAGCTATACAGCTTGCAAACGGAACATATGGAATTCGTAGTTGGTGACCGTGTTATGCTCAAGTTATCACCTTGGAAGGGCGTTGTACAATTTGGAAAACGTGGGAAATTAAATCCACGTTACGTAGGACCCTTCATAGTGATCGCCAGAATCGGTGAAGTCGCTTATCGTTTAGATTTACCCCAATAGTTAAGCCGGGTACACTCTACATTGCATGTCTCAAACCTAAAGAAGTGCTACGCAGATGATCCGTTAGCCATGCCATTGGAGGGAGTCCACTTTGATGACAAACTCCAATTCATAGAATAACCTGTTGAAGTCATGGAGAGAGTAGTCAAGAAACTGAAGCGAAGCCAAATTCTGTTAGTTAATATACGTTGGAACTCTAGAAGAGGTACTGAGTTCACTTGGGAACGCGAAGACTCATTTAGAGCTACGTACCCACATCTGTTCACCTGAGCACTATCGTCATATTAAGCTTTGAGGACAAAGCTAAAATAACGAGATAGTGTTGTAAAACCTGTAGTTTTCAAGTTTTGACTATGACATCATTGTACACGTCACCTCATGATATCTATTTATATTACCACCTTTGCATGAAATCTTTGAGCAATCATATGTATCATACATGAGCATAGATCATTTAAATCATCAGAACATAGAAACATTTGATCATATGACATTGTATTATGATTATGCGTATTTAATCATAAGGACACAGTCACATTTGTATGACTACATTATATGAGCATACGAGGTTTTAAACAATCATTCTTTTGGGACTATTAAGTCACCTGAAACACATGATCATAAGCATTCATCAATTTTATTTATAAAAATCTAAACTCATGATCACAATTTAATAACAATTACCAAAGAACTATTTATGCTTTAAAATATATAATTATATATTTTCCTCACCTCACAAACAAAACTACGATACGACATAAAATACTTTTTATTATTAGACATTACAATTATCCACTTTAACTCATTGTCACAAATGCCTTACATTTAAAATAAAGTAAACCACATATTTATTTAATTATGACTATACTTTCACCAAGGATCCCAAAACTTAACCAACTTGACTTAGAATTGAACCTACTTCTACAATATTATACCTAGACTCCTAGTAACCATACCAAGACACTATAATTAAACTTAAAACCATCCTAGACACAATATTCTAGCCGAATACCTCTCAACACACATTTACACTAACTTAAAATCATTAAAAACTTATATTAGACAACTTGAGATGTACCATTAGCTACTCGTTAAAACCATGTACTATTCAAGTCACCTCACTTTCTCTTGACTTGCAAAAACCGCCGGTCATATTCAAACCAAAGACAATGTGTACATATGTTGCCATTAATGGGAAGTACTATGATATCTTAGTGCTTGGATATGCCTTTTAGTGAACCTAAAACAACTAACACATACCCCTTCCTTTAGACGTGTAGAAATCCCAAACCACATGAACCTTGCATCTTGTACAATCACCCTCACTATAGTTACACTATGTAAGCACCCAATTTGTCCTCTTTGACTCATAGAGATGCGATGGACAGGGGGATTCCAAAAGGCAAGTGTACAACATTTGCATTAAAAACCTAGTACCACCTTGTACCCCAAAATCCCATCATATCTAGCCAAAGCTTCACTTTGATATTTAGCTAACCTTTAACTTCTACTTCTCACTTACTTCACTCAATTCGGATCTCACAACTTCATATATCACCTAGACGTAACAAACACTTACAGTAAACATTTACTACACAAAAATCTTGGTTCCTAATCATTCATAGCTAGTCTACACAAGATCCTTAGCATTCAAGACAAGTCAAGACCCTCCTAGGTCATGTCCAAGGTAAACCCGACGCATAGAAGCCCTAACTCTTGATCATTTACCATCTCTTCTACATACGAGTAAGTATAAACCTCCATGACTCCATTTCAATCCTTTCTTACTTCTCATTACACGTCATGCATGTAGAAACCTAGAAAACGAAACTATGAATGCATGCACACGTAAAATGTATACCAAAAACTTAACTAGTAAAACCCTTGGCTTGATTTCGTGTTAGGATTAGATGAATCTACATCTAAAGCCTATAGGAGTCTTGCTTTAGAAATACTAACAAAACTAAGTTTAGTAGGAACATATTTATAACATTAAGGAAGAAATCTATAAGCCAAAACAACCTAGCCATAAGTCTCGGCTTATTATTAAGCCAAGCATAAACATTTAATTATTAAGCTCGAAAATAAGGTTTAGGAGTAGAAGAGACTTATTAATAACTTGGTACATTAAGATAAGCTATCCCTAATAAGCTTAAATATAAGCCGAGACACAAATAAGCTATAAGCCGAGAGCCCCATAAGCTATAAGCCGAGATCCCTATAAGCCATAAGCCAAGAAATTAATAAGCCCATAAGCCCAAATTAACTAGTGTATTAATTAGTTATGCTTAATGAAATTAGTAGTAACCTAGACAAGCCCAAACCTAGCCCGTTAGGCCCATAAAGCCCAAACCGTGACCTTAATGGGCCAACCAAACCCAAAATTATGTTTGGGAGACTTTTTGTACCTTTGTTGTAATTTGGTAAAAGTTATAGTCAAAAACATAAATTAATAAAACATGTATATAATTTTCGTGACCTTTAAGAAGTATAAGGACCAAATTCGCCAATTATAATTGTGTAGGGTGTGTTTGTATTTAATTCGGGAACCAACCAAACCATAAGGACTATTTTTGTCACTTGGTAAACATGTATGAAACCCTAGGTTACTTTTTGTGCCTCAATAAATGTTTTCGAGACTCAAGGGACTAGATGTGTCACTTTTGAAACTTAATAAACGCCCTAACCCCTTATCAAATGTTTTCGAGAATTAAAGGGGGTGTTTTGCCAATTCACAAAAATAAACCGAGCCCTAGGGACTCGGTTGTAATTATTTCGAGACTAGGAAATCCTAGGGACCCAAACTGCCACATTTTGAAACTGTTATAAGCCCTAGGGGCGTTTTTTGAAATAAACTTAACGGAAAAGGACTAACGATGTGAAACAATTAACGAACAAAACCTGAAAGGTTATTTTTAGAATTTATTATACAATAAGGACTTACGTGTAATTTTAATTTAATTAAAAATATTAATAAACTATCTTATTAATAAATGAAATTATTTATTTTGGGTATTAAATAAATTACTAAGATTTATTTACAAGACTTAATAAACAAACGAACTATATTAAATATACTTGGATCCTTAAAAAATTTAAATGGAATATATTATTTTCTTACAATTAATTAAATTAAATTAAATTGTATTTATTTAACTTATTATACTTTTGTTTAATGAACAATTTTAATATATTTTTAGAAAATAAAAATATATATTATATTATTGACCGCTCACTATAATTTTAAAGCACTTAAACAATCGTAACGACTTATTAATTCGTGATTATGCATTTTCATCTGTTACATTTATTGTGCATTTACTGAGTCATACATAATTTACTTAGGTATTTCTACCACTTCGTGATTATACTGTGTCAGTTTAATCAGTGACATTATCACTACATCATTAACACTGAGGTGAGTTCATGTTCCCATCTTTACTGTATTTATAACTGGGGGAGAAAACATACTAAAACTTTGTATATGCAAACATGCACGGATAACATCAACACATAACAACTTATTGCCTATTGTTTGCCCCATTCCCGTGGACTATAATAATTAGTAGTGTAGCGCGAAATATTATGAATAGATCTATTCGGGTATTCACAACACCCGGCCTGCGTGACTTGCTATCACAAAACGCTTAGGCCAAGTAACAGGTTTATTTCATTGTCGGACTGAGGGAAACAACATCGGGTTTGAACATAATGGCGCCTAAGCATCATGTCTAGCTTCTATTACAGGGCAATAGGAACTTCTATTGTATTGGCTGTGATTGTCCTACTATGATCGTGGTGTTTGGCATATCAGTACATTTATTTATTAAATTAAACCTATGAATTCACCAACCTCGTGTTGACGCCCACATTTTATTTTATATGTTTTCTTAGGAAAATAAACAGGTTCATGCATCAGATTCCAGCATCATTAAAGCATCATATTAGCATCGGGCTGGAATATGTTTCACATTATTAATAAATGTTGTTTTTAGACAAGATACTAAATGTGTACAATTTAATTCATGTAATATGTTTTTAAATGACTATCATGATTATTGCTTTTTATACTGTGTGCTATCGATCCACGAAAGTAACACCCCACGTACTATTCCGCTGTATTTGACCATTATGGAGGTGTTACATATAAGTGCGCTGCACCATCCAAAATGTGTGCCGCACATTGGGGGTGGCTTTTGTGCGCCGCAATTCTGAGTGAGTGCGCCTCACTATTGTGCATCCAGATCTTCGTTTCACTTTATTCTTTCTTTATTTCTTTATAAGAATAACACTTTTATTTCTTTCACATTGGGCCCTTCAACCTTTAACCTGCATATAAAACACAATGTTTAAGTATCGAAAGTCTTTATTTAACGTGGATAATGGGACAATGGTGACGGTTGGAATATGTACAATTTGGATGTTGTCACATATGCAACAAGTTCTTCTAGATTTCGTTGGATTTCTAGAGCCATGGTCTTAAGCATAAGACTAGCAATTCGATTTGAACGCTTTTTTCCAAGAATTGTGAATTTCTTGGATGTTTGGAGGAAGTTGTTGGCCTTCAAGAACATCAGGTAATTCTGGAACACACTGCTCAAGGTAAGGTAACAAATCATCAGTTGATAGTGTAATACAAAGAGAACGGTACCAATCAATGAAGTTAATTTTCGTGATTACATTTTTTCAAAGAATGACTTGAAAAACAAATTGATTAAGACTAAGGTAATCATCTATAATATAAAAGTTCAAAAAGTTAGTATTTTTGATAATTAACTTCATAAAATAATTAACTACCCAATTAATTTCTAATAAGATCCAACTTGACCTCCCACTCATTATTATAATGTCTAACCAACTAGTAACAAGTGAGGCAAGAGGTGAGCGTAGAGCGTTAATTGCATTACAAGTGCAACTCTTAGTATTATGAGACATGCATGAAACTATTGTTGTGAGGACTTTTTATTCAAACACTCACGATTTAATAGCATGTGTGCCTCTCACGGGTTTAATAAAAACATTAAAAATATAAAAAGTGAGGCTATGAACTCACCTTAGATAGGGAAATTTGATTGATGTCTAAAGTGACTTGGTCGTAATTTAACGACTTCAACACGCAACCTGGGTTACTATGTCAAGTTTTAGTTTATGTTGTCTATGTTCCAAAACTTTAAAGTATATAGTTTAAAGTGTTATGTTTACGTTTATGGAATTGTGATAATATTGCATCACTGTTAGGGCTATCTTAATACATGGGTCACATAGTTAACATCCGTGGAGCTAGGACACATTAAATCGTAAATCCAGTGTCCCCTTTCCCCAAAAAAAACTCATCGGAAATATTTAAAATGATATCCTGTCATATGAAATTCCCTTGTAACGTCATACGTTAATAGTTTATATTTCTTCAAAAGTTAGTGGATTGTAAGTTATTTAAAAATAATATATAAAATTATTTTTATAAAACTGAATATTATTTATTTAATTTATTTTTATAATAAATATAAAATTATTACATTTTACACCTTTAAGTATTTTAAGATGACAATATATAACGTTTTATATAATTCTAAGAAAATAAAAAACCTTAAGTTTAGTAAATAGAAAAAATTGGACATTGGAGTTTATTAGTTTAGGATATTTATATTTTCAGCCAAAAATATTATAAGTTGTGGTTAATTTCACTTTTGAACCATAATGTTTATAAGTTTTAAATATCACACTTTTAGTCCTGTAAGTATATAAAGTACTTATCTTTTAAGTTTCAAACATTAAAAAATCAGTCCTTATAGTTTATACTTTACGAAAATGAAATTTCCAGCCCATATAGTTATTACTTTTCGGATTTGGCAAAAAATACCCCTCTAGTACAAAATAATTCATTTCAAGTCTAAAACTTATAAAATTTACATTTTTCGAATCTTATTCTTAATGTAACTTTTAGCTTTTCAAAATAATAGCTTTTAGGAGCTTATGGCTTATTAAAACAACTGATAGCTTATTATTTCATGTGAAACACAAATTTAGGTTTTTTCTAGGGCATGAATTTTTATAAAAACATTGTAAGACCTTTTCAAACCTTATGGATTCTTTAGGGAGCTTATTAGGGGCTTATTGAACATATATAAACAAGAAAATCACTTATAGAACAAAGAGATGAGTTACAAATCTTGAAAATGGGTTTATAGGGTTTATAGGGTTTCTAGGGCACGAAATAGCTGCAAACTCTTCTAGGGATTATGGGAGCTTATCTTAGATGATCGTATACACTTCTTAGGTATTCAATGGAAGCTTGGAATCAATTTTTGGATGTAGATATAAGTGAATGGGATGGAAGAAGTGTTAAGGGTAAACTAGTTATTTTTAGGCTTGAATTTAACTTGGAGCCTAAGGCTTAGCTTTACTAGGTGTTGGAGAAGTAGCTTGTGACAAAGGTGAGTTATGGTGAAATTAGGTGGAGCTAAAACTAGATTACTTATGATTTTTAGGTCATAAGGGTGCTATGACTTTAAAACAAATACAAGGAGGTCAAAGGTTCTTACATTCAACTTACAAGCATCTGACAGAGATATTAGGGTGTGTTCTTGACCTTCTTAGATGATTTAGTAGCTTAGTTATCGAGTTAATCAAGTTTATAAGTGGGATACGACATACAAACCTAGCGAAATTAGGGTTTATATGTTATTAGCATTTGATCTTTGTAATTAGGGTTTAAATTAGTAATTAGTGATATATTAGGGTTAGTTTAGTGATTATACATTATGTTTAAGGTGTTTGTAATGTTGTTTTAAAAGGTTGAACATGTTTATTGGTTTTAGAGGGAAAATACTTAATTTAAATATTTGTGCTTAAGTGACTTGTACATTGGCTTTAGGAGGGCTGTACTATGATTAAGAAATATTGTGCTATGTGGGTTTGTACGTTTGGTTTATATGGTTTATAGGAGAAATGAAGGGAAAACTATTTTTTTTAATATTATGCATTAAAGTGTTGTACATTGAGCTTAATGCGATTGTTTTATGTTTTTGTTTGGAAATTAAATTCAAATACATGTTATTGAATTTTATACACATGCTTTGTATATTTTATATAGTGATATTTCATGAAATTAAAGTTTTGAGTTGATATTTTATGTAATATGGTTATCTAATAATAAATCTTGAAAATGGTATGTTATAGAAATAACATACGCTATAATGTTGATTTTAGATAATAGACTTGACATATTATAATATTTACTTGATAATAATTTTTATATAGTTGGTAGTGATGGTTGCGTGGACCTGTTTACTTTCCTATGTAAGTCAGATTACATAATTGACCACATAAAATAAAAACAAAAATTTCTCCTTGAAAATAGTTATTATATATCATAATAATACCACACATATATAAAATACATGGTTGTTATACATATGGTAAAACCAAATGAAGGTTCTCTTAGATATGATGGCATGAAGTTAAAAATTCACATAAGGGTATAAGATAGCTTTTGAAAAATGTTTGGAAAATAGTGTACGAAGATGCATGCGATAATATTTGTAGCAGAAGTTAAGAAAATCTTTTTGTTAGCATTAAGTTTAGGTTTATCTTACCACAAGAGAACATGGAAGATGATGAAACCCCATATCCTACTCTTTATTTACCCAAAGGAATAAGTGCTTGGGATAATCAACACACAGATGCCGAAACCTATGGCACGAGAGAAGATTAAAGATCACTCAAATCCTAGATGGCTTGACTATATAGACCAATGTAGTAACAAGATCCATCGTTAGCAATACACAAAACGGTGTTTTGTTTAAGTAAGTTAATTAATTTTGCAAAGCACATTGTTGAGAGGATGGTTTGTAAGCTATTATTACGGTAGGTAACCCCAACTTCAGTGACAATATGATTTCAAAAAATAATTTGCCTATAAAAAAACAAGTTTCATAATTCTTATGTCCATATTAATTTTGTCAAAAAAACATTTTTTACGAATACCACATAGCCGGTCACAATGAAAAATTAATGTGATTAATGAGACATATAAAAACATGTTTTATAAGTATAAGTTAGTTTTCATTATTTCTAGAATCTAACATGATATATTTTTCAAGTCATAAGGAAAAACATATTAGCACATAAAACAGACAAAAAATTGGGTAAAGATGAAGACATACTCTATACGAAAGCTGTAAATCATATAAGATCCACGTCTGAAATGAGTCTTTCTCAAACGAAGAACCAAAAGACCTCACCAAGTTTTCAAACCGGGTACTTAGTGAAGAGCATGCATTACATAACATGACAGCTAAAATCCTTTGGCTAGATATAATAAAAAACAATAAAATCCGTATTCAATTAATATATTGATTAAGCTAGCCAATTATAAGAAACAGATTAAGATTCAAACTCTTATCGATAAAATGCATATTATTGCCATGCTTATATAATGAAAGACTATTTAAGCAGATCTGGCGTGTTTTCTATGTGTACCCCATAAGCACCAAACGAGTTGACTCGAGTACGTACCAGAAGACTTTGAGGTAGTTTGATGATTACGATTAACACATAATCAAAACATTAAATACCATCCTTAAGGTTTAGATGATAAAATCAAATTAACTAGTTCTTGAATTTGAATCTTGAAACTAACGACTAAGTTTTCGTCTGTATGGTTGCTCACACAACACGTCAAACGAACACACACTATGATGCTAGTGGTTATTTCACTTCAAAGAACTTGTGTATATATTGCTAGCTTCAAACCCTTGATCCAAAACCCTAGTTAGGGATATCTTTGGATCGAATATAAATAACTACAAGAAAATAAAAGCTAGGGATTGTGTCTTCGAGGTTTTATACCACTACAAAAGTCGAGCCCTTCGCCTGCGAATTTTCGCCCTTTTCCCCAGCGACTTATCGCCAGGGAGACTCATCCCTTGTGACTTGTCGCCAGGGATCAGCCGTAAGGGAATGTATCCCCGGCGACATATAGAGTTTTACCCAGCGACAACGTGGACCCCACTGCTTTTTGGTCAAGGATTTGTTAATTGTAAGGGAAGGTATCCCCGGCGACATATGTCGCCAGGAAAAATGAGAGTGATTAATCACACTTAACTAATATGTTACTTCATCTTCACTTTTCTCCGGTGACATATGTCGCCGGGGAAACCTTCTCTTACGTTGACAAGTCAAACTTGCCACGTTGGGACCTATTAAGTTGACCAAGTTCCCCCGGCGACAAGTCGCCAGGGATACCCTGATGACTTTTTTTGAAAGTCAAAGAAAGTTTATTGACTTTTTAAAAAGTCAAACGCGTCATTATTTTTCTTGGCGACATGTCGCCGGGGAAACTTCGACATCTTTTTTAATACAGCCTACATAGCAGGCTATTTTCATTTTTTTTCGGAATTTTTCTAGAAAAAATCTACCAAAACCTTTGCTATAAATCATCCATAAAGCAAGTACCAAAACATAATAACATATAACCTCTCGATCGATTAACTCAATATAAATTCATATATAACAACTTGAGTACAGTTACATTGGTTCCAAGTTACAATTATTAAACTTGCAATTCGGGGTTCATAATTAATAAACTTGCATTCTAAGGTAGGAAAAACAAGAAATACTAACCATTGGTGTCATTATTCTCATTACCACTACCACAACTCCCGCCCGCTCCACTCCCGCTGCCGCCCGTGCCACTCTCGCTAGCACCACCTGATAGGTGTTGTGCAAACGCATCAGCGAACCTGTGGTCACTTCTTAAAAAAGATCCACATTTACTCCGTTCACGGGTCGATGGAGAGTGGGGGAGTATATGGGATACTTCGGTGCCTTCCCGACAGCATCTGACCGACACCTGGCATGTGACCGCGCTGCTTACCGCCTTTGACTCTACGGTTGATCTTAACGTCTGTATATTTGCATGTAGCCTTCAAAGAAAGCATCTCCTCCTAATGAAGTGACAAAAACAGACGATGGTTAATATATTATTTATTAGTCGGGTTGCTACATTATTTCTCGGCAGGAAATAGTCGGAAAGCAAGGTACATACCGACTCATCCATTGAACATATAACGTGTAACCATAACCTACGGACTCATACATTGAACATATAAGGTGTAACCATAACCCACAGACTCATCCATTGAACATATAACTTGAACCAAGACATACACACTCATCCATTGAACATATAACGTGTAATCATAACCTACGGACTTATCCATTGAACATATAACGTGTAACCATAACCTAAGGACTCATCCATTGAACATGTAACGTGTAACCATAACCTACCGACTCATCCATTGAACATCTAACGTGTAACCATAACCTACGGACTCATCCATTGAACATTTAACGTGTAACTATAACCTACGGACTCATCCATTTAACATCCAACGTGTAACCATAACCTACCGACTCATCCATTGAACATCTAACGTGTAACCAATACATACCGACTCATCCATTGAACATATAACGTGTAACCAATACATATCGAAACATCCATTGAACATATTACGTCTAACCATAACCTAGGGACTCATCTATTGAACAAATAACGTGAAACCATAACCTACGGACTCATCCATTGAACATATAACGTGTAACCATAACCTACGGACTCATGCATTGAACAAATAACGTGTAACCAATACATACAGACTCATTCATTGAAAATATAACGTGTAACTATAACCTACGGACTCATTCATTGAACATCTAACGTGTAACCATAACCTACCGACTCATCCATTGAACATCTAACGTGTAACCAAAATATACTGACTCATCCATTGAACATGTAACGTGTAACCATAACCTACGGACTCATCCATTGAACATATAACCTGTAACCCTAACCTACCGACTCGTTCATTGAACATGTAACGTGTAACCATAACCTACCGTTATATTTATAACCACACACACGTTGGCGGAAAAAAACTGGTGGGAAAACTTCGGCGAATAAAATTTTTTTAGAAAAAATTGGCGGGAAAAAATTGGCGGGAAAGGACACTATGTTATATTTATAACCACACGCACTCCTAGCTTATCATCACAACCACTAGCATATCACACACACACTTATCATCACAAACACATTGTTATTATGAAGATGTTGGAGCATGAATCTTTTCCGTGTACGTGTGGACGTGGAGACGTAGTTCTTCGAGAATCGTGACAAAAATATTCATTTTGTAAACAATACTATGCTTGTCCACGTGCACAGGTGAAACCTAAAGTTTCATATGGATGCAAACTTTTTTTATGGAAAGAAGATAGAGTCAGACTACTAGTCAATTCTCTTGGAGCTTCAACGAGCTTTTCTCCTCCAAGCTCTTATTCGATACCTTCACCGACTCCAATTTCTTCTCCAAGCTCTTCAACGTGTGCAAACTGTGTTCACACGAATGGAGGCCAATGAGTCGGAAATCACGGTTACCAAAAAAAATAAAAAAAATAAAAAAAAAAAGATAATGGTACTTGAGAAAACAGTAGATATGTACCGTCATGGCGATAGGCACACAGTGGATTCAGCTGCACTACTTCACGACCTTTACGGTGACATGGGGAACATTAGTTTGAACTAGTTTGTGATGTGTTTTTTTCGTTGTAATATTCTTGTTTAATTAAGCGCGTGTTTAAGTGTCTGTGTCGAATAAAATTATGTTTAAGCGTTTCTGTCTGTAAGTCTCCCAAGTGTTTACACACGGGGTATATGTAATATTTTCAATAAATAAATATTTGTTTTACAAAAGTCTCATTTTGTATTATATAAACGTCGCGTAAATAAAATAACAACGGATCGATAGTTATATAGTTACATTTTATATTAAATAAGTAAAAAAGAAATAATAATTATATAGTTTTTTCTTAAATAATAATGATTTCTTAAATAAGTAAAAAACTAATAATAATTATATAATTTCTTCATAATAAGGAAAACACAATTAACAAATTTTGACAGAAAGTTTTCCCGGCGACATGTCACCGGGGAAACTTTAGCGGAAAAAGCCCACCTACCATTTTGCTAAATAATTCCAGAGTTTGTCGTTTTTCGACTGTATCCCCGGCGACATGTCGTCGGGGAAAAGTTGGTGTTTTGGCGGGTAAGAACACGTCAATATTTTCGGCTAATAATTACTCTTTTGTCGTTTAGCAAGGTTATTCCCGACAACACGTCGCCATGAAAACTTTCGCAGGTTATTAACAAGAATAATTAAGGTTAATTATTATTGGACAAGTATCCCTGGAAAAATGTCGCCGGTGATCATCTGGAGGAAAAATATCCTGTTTTTCTTTTGGCAAACTATTTCGGTCAAAGCTAGATGACATGTCACCAGGGATAAGATGGTCAAGCTTTGACCAAAAAGTCTTCATGACTTTTTGCCACGTCAACAAAGTCGCCAGATATTAAGGGTTTTCCCCGGCGACATTGTGTCGCCAGGGAAACACCGGTCACCTGATCTCACGATTCTTGTACGAAAACCCTAATATACAAAACAAGGCCTTCTTCTTCTTTCTTTCTGGCTTCACTGAAAGCCTAACAAAGGTTTTAGAGTTTTTAGGCTACCTGCAACGGTGAGTAGGTCGCGACCTTAATTTTTTACTTTTCTCTCTCCTGCGGCCTAGTGCGACCTATTTGCCCCAAAAAGGGGACCTAGTGCGACCTAATAAATTTCTTTTATGATTATATTCAATAAAAATAACATTTTATATTCAATAAAAATAACATTTAATTCAAAAAAATATTTTATTCCATACAGTACACGTTACACTAAATAAAAAACATTACATAAAAGAACACATCACATAAATTAAAAAACATTAAGAAACATAATAATTATTTTTAAGTTGTAAAACATAAAAACTTAAACTCTTCGATTATCGAAGTGTCGCATTTCAATGATGCTCCAATAGGGACTTTGTTTCAAAATTTTCAAACATTCACTGTACTCAAAATCCATATGACGAAAAGTGTGATATTCAAGTGCGGCTTACTGATAAATAGTATCTTCTGAAGTCTCAACCGGGTGTCTACGTACGACGTAATTGTAAATCGCAGAAAATTCACCAACTTTAGGACGAATCGAATTTTTCCATTTGCTGATAATTTAGTCATAACCTCTATTTCGCTCACTCGTTTTTTGATAAAATAACTCACGTACCCCTTCCCAAAACGCTTTCGCCTTATGAGTCGACCACGGGAATTCTCCGTAACGTCCACCCAAATTTTACAGAAAGCTACCGCCTCTACGGTAGTCCACACTATTTGAGAACTCATTATTTTTTATGATATAAAAATTGAAGTTTGGAGAATTGTAAGTTTAATGTGTGTGAAAAATAGTTAAATAAATGAGGTATTTATATAGGTAGAAGGTAAAAAAAATTTAAAAAAATTTCTTTTTACAAACACACAAACACAAACACAACCCAAACTTTTCTAATGGCTAGCTAATGGGTCCTCGGTAAGGTCGAATTCGGTCAATCGAATGTCAGCGACCGAATCGCCGCAACGGCACAACTCGATCGCGACCTATAGCCGATCGAGACGATTTGGATGCATTGCGGGTAGCCTTAGTGTTTTTATTTTTAGAGGGACGAACAAGAGAGTACCGAGAGGTTTTAATATTCGGTTTTGGTTTGTCTAGAACGAATGAAACAATGAGCCAGAGGTATCATATGTTTCTATAAGACCTTAAGTGATAACTTCTAAACCAATTAGCAGGAGTTTATCCACTCTTAGTCATTATCCAACACAAAGTAAAACCTTCCAAAGACTTTCTTTGGAAGCTCTCCTACCCGGCCAACTAAAGTAAACCCATAAGGTTTCGATTTTCGACTTTGAGGTCCCTTGATTTAATTAAACATGCGTCTAGTTATTTATAACAAGTGACGTTAACTAATGATCGCTTAGTTTAATCATTTCGTGAAGTATATTAATATTTAACATATAAAACACATTTTAAATGTTAATAAGTATGTTTTTCGTGTTTGAGTGTGTGCTCCTGATACGTTCATGTATTTTCGAATGTTTGAAAACGATCACTTATTCTAACAGGAGAGAATCTTCATATGGTTTGGACATGGAAGGAGGATACTAGATAGAGTGCAATATGAAGAATCCAAGCTTTGATGGCAGACTTCTTAAGATGGAGAGGCCGGACACGTACTTGGTGAAAAACTTTTGGAGACGACATGGCAAGAAATTGAGAGGGAAAACAATGTACTAAAAAATGGTAGTGCACTGCAGACAGTGTTGTCTCGAAAAGTTTCGGTCAACAAATTCTAAACTTGTTTGAAAGGCAAAAGTTCAGAAAAGGAGTTTTTGTTGTTTAGTTCTAGGTATCCTTTTGGTGCAACAATTCATTGCCATCACCAACTTTAAATTACAGTAATCTTAATAAGTAGTAGTAATAACTAATTGTATTGAAGTCTCAGCTTTTCGGACTTTTGTAGCCGCTAAATAAGGTCACCTTTTTATCCACCCTTCATTACATGCAAACGTTTACTTCGTAATCAAGAAAACATAAAAGCATGTCACAATCAATTGTTTTCTTAACGGGCATATAGCAACTACTTCCAAATACGATAATTAAGATCATCAGACACACGTAAATGATATTTGTGTGATCAAGCATGCAACAACTCGCGCACATTTTTACGCATATGATACTCGATGGACGCACAACGGACTTCTGTATCTTCCGTATACAAAACATTATTGAAAGTGTTGTAAACACTTGTGAAAACATTAATGATACTATTAAAGATAAGTATGATATTTTGGTATGTGTTAAATGGTCTTGACGGATAACGTATATCCGACACATGAAGAAAATTTGTACTCGTTTTTGGCTCTTATACTACCAACCTGTTGGAAATATTTATTCTATGTTTACACTTTTGAGCTCTTGGAGGACGTTTTAGCAAATATTATGTGCCAGGGATGATACTTTTCTATTCTACGAGGACTAGAGTTGACAACTTGTCAATCTTCATGGACGAGGCTATATATTGATCATCTCTGCTCATTATTGATCATAATTTTCATCGCCTTTCACACAGTTTCTCTCAAAAGTGGTTACGATCTATTTTGGTTCTTGATCTTGTAGTTTGATCACGTCTTGTGCTTCAAAGTTTGGTTTTGGTTCTTTTGTGTCAGTTATAGAGTCTGTATTTTGAATCGTGTAACATCCAGTTGGGGATTACACATTGTCTTTTGTACCTGTTGTGATAGCATCCGTTTGGAGACTATCCTGAATAAACCTTTGAAATATTTTGGTGTTCTTGGTGTTTTTTACTTTAAACAACTTATCTTTTTCACATGGTATCAGAGCGTTTGGCTCTGTTCTTGGTTTAATTAGGGTCTTAAAAGGTTTTCTAATTGGTTTAATTTGTAGGATCTTGAAGATCGCTATCTTAATTGACTTTTTAAAAAAATTAGGGTTTGTTGAAAAATTGGGGGTTTTTCAATTTTTGGTTTGGGTAATGTTTCTATGATTGTTAATCGTTGATTGACAATCTTAATTGTTCATTTTTCTATTAATTTTGGGAAAACCCTAAAATCAGAAATTAGGGTTTTCTCTTGGTAAGTTGTTTTCTGGTTTTGTGTTTAATCTTGCAGGTTGTTTGTGATCCGCTGCTGTTGTTGATGTTTTTTGCTATTGGTGATATTGTTTGTGATCTTCTTGATCATTTGTTTCTTGGTTGCTGCGCGTATAGTAACACCACTCACTCTCTCTTGTTTATATTTCTTGTTTAGAGGGATAGGTGTCGTTGGGAATTAGTTTGGTTGGTGTTGTGGAGTTATAAGGAGGTTATTGTGTTGTGATCTTGTTAAGTGCTTTTTGTTTTTTGTTTGTGGTTTTTTTGTTTGTTCGATTATTGTGTTTTTCTGACCTTTTCCAAGACATCTGCTCTTGACCGTTCACCTTGAGTGAATAGGAAGCCTGAGAACTGACTTTCGTCTTGGTTTAGTGTTCATCGTTTTTTTTTGTTTGTTGTTATATTGTTTTTTATCATGTCTGCTAATAATGTGATAAATAGTTTAGATGCTGGTAATCCTTTACATTTGCAGAATAATGATCTTACTAGTGGTTCTGTGATTAATATAAAGTTAACTGGTTCTGAAAATTATAGAGTATGGGCTACTGCTATGAAAATTGCTTTACAAGCGAGGAATAAAATGAGTTTTGTGGATGGTACTTGTGTTAAGGAAACTTATGCTAATAGTGTAGCATTGTCTAATCAATGGGATAGATGTAATGCGGTTGTTTTGTCTTGGTTGTTGGGTAGTATATCTGAGGATTTATATTTGAGTCAAGTTTATTCTGAAAATGCTGCTGAAGTTTGGGCTGAATTAAAAGAAACTTATGATAAACTTGATGGGTCAATTTTGTTTAATTTGTTGCAAAAGATTAATGGCTTTAAGCAAAATGGGCTTTCTGTGTCTGAATATTATCATAAGTTGATTTCGTTATGGCGTGAGTTTGATATCTTGACTAAATTGACTCCATGTACTTGTGAGGCTAGGGAAGAGCTTAACAAATATAATCAGTTAATGAAATTGATGCAATTCTTGATGGGATTAGATGATGTTTATCAGCCTATTAGAAGTACTTTGTTAACTCAACCTGATTTGCCTGATGTTAAAGACGCTTTTGTTATTGTTGGGAGAGAAGAATCACATAGGGGTCTTGGTACTAATGCTGGGGCTCAAAAACCTCAAGTTAGCTCATTTGCTGTTAGAACTGATTCTAATGGTAGAAACAATAATAGATCTAATAATAATAATGGGACTAACAGGGGACAAGGGAATAATAGTAACTATAATTCTTTGTCTTGTAAACATTGTGGTATGAAAGGTCATACGATTGATAGATGTTTTGAACTTGTTGGTTATCCAAGTGGTTTTAGAAGGAATAACAATAATAACAGTTCTGGAAATGGAAGGAATTATAATGCTACTGGTTTTAATAAGAATAATAATGTGAGTAATGTTGCTGATGTGATTAGTTGTGGTAGTAATTCTACTGGTAGTAAGGGTACTTCTGGTTTACCTTTTACCAATGATCAAATTAGCAAGATTATGAACCTTATTGGTGAGAAAAGTAGTTCTGGGGTTCATGCCAATATGGCAGGTATGGGGTTTACTTTCTTTAATGCTAATGTGTTTTTCAATAATCATTTTTATAAATTTTTTAATGCTAACATTAAAATGGGTGATAAAGTTTTACATTTTGGTTGGATTATTGATTCAGGGGCAAACCAGTATATTACTTCTTCTACTGATAATATGACTAATGTTGTTGATATTTCAGACTTAGATATTACAGTAGGACATCCTAATGGAACTATTGCTAAAATTAAATATGTTGGTAATCTGAGATTGACTAGTAATGTGGTGCTGTTTGATGTGCTGGTTATACCTGAATACACTGTTAGCTTATTGTCTGTTAATAAGATGATTAAAGATAGTAAACTTCATGTTGGTTTTAATGAGCATGATTGTGTTATTCAGGATTTGAAAAAAGAGAATGTTCTGGGGACTGGTAGTGAAACTGGTGGTTTGTATGTGTTTGATGTGAATTGTGAGTTTCCTAGAATTAAAAGTAATTTTTCTGTTTTATGTTGTCATATTTCTAAGTCTGTTTGGCACAATAGGCTTGGTCACCCATCTGATGAAGTTCTTATGATTTTAAAACAACAGTTAAAATTGAGTAAGCCTAATCATTTTGAACCTTGTGAGATATGTCATTTTGCTAAGCAATCTAGGGAACCTTTTCCTTTAAGTGAACATAAATCTTCTGTTTTGGGAGAGTTAATTCATCTTGATGTGTGGGGACCCTATAGGGTTACTACAAGAGAAGGTTTTAAATTTTTTCTTACTATCGTTGATGATTTTAGTAGAGCTGTTTGGGTTTATCTTTTGAAATCCAAAGATGAAGTTTTCAAATATTTTAAGGAGTTTCACAGTTTGTTGCTTAATCAATTTTCTAAGAAAATTAAGGTTATACGATCTGATAATGGAACTGAGTTTTTGAATAATAATATGGCTAGTTTTCTAAGTGACCAAGGTATTAATCATCAGACTACTTGTGCTTATACTCCTCAGCAAAATGGAATTGCTGAGAGAAAGCATAGGCATTTGCTAAATGTTGCTAGAAGTTTGTTGTTTCAGGGAGGAATACCTCTTAGTTTTTGGGCTGATTGTATTTTAACTGCTACTTATCTTATTAACAGGCTTCCTTCATCTGTTCTTGCTGGTCATTCTCCGTTTTTTAAGTTGTATAATAGGGAACCTTCCCTTTCCCATATAAGGTCTTTTGGGTGTTTGTGTTTTTCAAGTATTTTGAACAATTCTGATAAGTTTTCTTTCAAATCTGAGAAGTGTGTCTTAATTGGGTTTTCTTCTTCTAAAAAGGCTTATAAATTGTTAAATGTTCAAAATAGAAATGTGATCTTTTCTAGAGATGTAAAGTTTTATGAAACTATTTTTCCTTTCAAAATGAAAAATATTGATCAGAAACTTGAGTCAAGTGTGTTTTCAGAAGTAAATAACAAAAATTTTTTTGATTGTTTTGAGTCTAATGCCCAAGAGTCCTTAAGACCCAATGATGATGGAAGGGGACCATCTGATGAGGCAGGGGAGGTATCTGTGAGTTATTCAGGTGATACTGCAGAGGAGCAGTCACATGAAGATACTCATGCTGTCTCATCAATGGATGATAATTCTTCATCTAATTCTTCATCTGAGGGCAATGTTCATAATTTTCAAAACCAGGTTCCTGTTTTCAATGAAAATGTAAGAACAGATGAAGAAGGTTCTGGTAGTAACATTAGAAAATCTGATAGAGTGTCTAAGTTGCCTGAAAAACTGAATGATTTTGTGTTAGATAATAAGGTTAGATATGGTCTTAGAAGATATGCTAATCATACTATTTTGTCTCATGACAATTGTTCTTTTATAAGTAACTTGAATAAGACTGTTGAGCCTAGTAATTTTAATCAAGCTGTTAAGGATATTAATTGGATTCAAGCCATGAATAATGAAATGGAAGCTTTATATTTGAATAATACTTGGATATTAACTGATTTACCTGTTAATAGAAAAGCTATTCCATGTAAATGGGTATATAAGATTAAATATAAAGCTGATGGTGAGGTTGAGAGATATAAAGCAAGACTTGTTGCTAAAGGTTGTGGACAGAAAGAAGGTGTGGATTATGATGAAATATTTAGTCCTACTGTTAAAATGAGTACTGTAAGATGTTTTATTAACATGGCTGTTCAAAATGGTTGGTGTTTATTTCAAATGGATGTTAATAATGCTTTTTTATATGGTGATTTAGAAGAGGAAGTATATATGTTACAACCTCCTGGATATTCTGATTCCAATGATAATAAAGTTTGCAAATTGGTTAAATCTTTATATGGTTTAAAACAAGCTCCAAGACAGTGGAATAAAAAGTTAGTAGAAGTTCTTCTTGAAGCAGGTTTTAGGCAAAGTAAAAATGATCACTCTTTGTTTGTTAAAAATGTGAATAATATTTTTGTTGCTTTATTGGTTTATGTGGATGATATTGTGATTACTGGTAGTGATGTTACTGAAATTGATAAGATAAAGACTTTTCTCAATAACAAGTTTAAAATCAAAGATCTAGGAGAATTGAAATTTTTCTTGGGTATTGAAGTTCTGAAAATTAAGAATGGGTTGTGCTTAAATCAAAGGAAGTATTGTATAGAGTTATTACATGAATATGGTTTACTTGCTTGTAAACCTGTATCTACACCTATGACTGAGAATGGTATACTTGCACACAAAGAATCTGAGGGAGATAAGTATCTTAAAAATGTTAGTTCATATCAGAAATTGGTTGGAAAACTTATATATTTATGTAATACTAGACCTGATATTTCATATTCTGTTCATTGTCTTAGTCAGCATATGCATGCTCCTTTACAGTCTCATTTAGATGCAGCTTTAAGAGTACTTAGGTATCTTAAAGGTGCACCAGGTGAAGGAATTCTTTATGAGAAAACTCATTGTAAAACACTTAGTGCATATGCTGACTCAGATTGGGCTAAATGTAAGCTTACTAGAAGGTCTGTTACAGGATATTGTGTTTATATGTTTGGTGGGTTGGTGTCCTGGAAAAGTAAGAAGCAAGCTACTTTGTCCAGGTCATCAGCAGAAGCCGAGTACAGATCTATGGCCTCAGTGGTGTGTGAGGTGATGTGGTTGGTTAAGATTTTAGCTGATTTGAATATTAAGGGTGTGCTTCCTGTCAGTTTATATTGTGATAATAGTTCAGCTATTCAAATTGCTGCAAATCCTGTAATGCATGAAAAAACTAAACACTTTGATTTAGATGTTCATCTAGTAAGAGAGAAAGTTGCTTCCGGATTAATTAAGACTGTGAAGGTTGATTCATGCTCTCAGATTGCTGATGTATTTACTAAAGGTTTGGGAACGGTTCAACATCAAACTTTGTGTTCCAAGCTTAGACTTAAAAACCTTTTCAAGTCATAAGCTTGAGGGAGGATGTTGGAAATATTTATTCTATGTTTACACTTTTGAGCTCTTGGAGGACGTTTTAGCAAATATTATGTGCCAGGGATGATACTTTTCTATTCTACGAGGACTAGAGTTGACAACTTGTCAATCTTCATGGACGAGGCTATATATTGATCATCTCTGCTCATTATTGATCATAATTTTCATCGCCTTTCACACAGTTTCTCTCAAAAGTGGTTACGATCTATTTTGGTTCTTGATCTTGTAGTTTGATCACGTCTTGTGCTTCAAAGTTTGGTTTTGGTTCTTTTGTGTCAGTTATAGAGTCTGTATTTTGAATCGTGTAACATCCAGTTGGGGATTACACATTGTCTTTTGTACCTGTTGTGATAGCATCCGTTTGGAGACTATCCTGAATAAACCTTTGAAATATTTTGGTGTTCTTGGTGTTTTTTACTTTAAACAACTTATCTTTTTCACACAACCAGGTCCGTTAATTGTTTATGTTATGAAAGTTAGACGTTTGTGTTTTGACTTCTAGATTTAACACGCTTAGTACTTGCACCATGTGTGAGTTTTCATATATAAGCTCTTGATTGTGAAAGGTTTTGCTAACCAATATTCAGTGGACAGAGGTTAATATTTATTAAATAAACATAAAATTTCTAATTAACATATAAATATATTAAGTACATATTATTTTTATTGGAAATCATGTTCAAATATAATAGTTTGTGAGTTTATTTAATGCGTATTTAATTCTAATTTTGAAAATTTGTCTGCATTTGATACAAGTTAAACTTTTTCCACTAGTCATTGGTTAGCAAAATCAAAAAAATATACTACTAGTAGTAATTAACAAAAAATGACATAATTGCATACAAAATAGTTAAAAACAACCAATTTTTCCAACATGGATTACCACAATTTTGCTTTCATATATAAGCTCTTAATCATCGAGTAGCTTGAATTTTGCAAGTATACTAATGTATTGTAATTACCACTCGGGGCTAATGATTTAAAAATGTATTTAACTTGACACTTTTATGCGTTCTGTGTACACATTTTTTTTCTTTCCTATTATGGTAATCAAACTTTTAAAAGTCGGTCATTGTGTGTATTTTGTCACTATTTTACCATGTAAAATGATAATTTTACCCTTCAAAATTTTGAAAAAACTAAAGGTAAAATGGTCACAAAATACACAGGATGATCGATTTTTGAAAGTTTGATGACCATAATGGAAAAGAAAAAACTTGGCTACACAAAACGCAAAAAAGTATTAAGTTAGATATATTTTTAAGTCATTTGCCCTTACCACTCGATATACAAATTTTCTTTAATTTTAAAGTTGTGTTATATAAAAAAAAATGGTTCTATCTTGCCCTTAAATGCGAGTACATGACAAGTGTATAATTAGTTATTTTTATTTCTTTTTTGAACGGCAAACTTAACTTAAAATCTCTAGGTTGATGTGTCGTTTATATATCGCTGGGCAAAAAGTTTTTGATGACAAATGTATAAATTTTATACTTTTTACAATTTGTTATACTTTTTTTTTTAACAACAATTTGTTATACTTGGAAGTTGGAAGTAATATTATGCATTCGTTCCAGCTCGATGTGTTAAACATATACTTTGCAAATTGGCTGATTTTTAACTTATATTCTATACGTTTGGTGCTTTTTCTAAAAGGCATGTTTCGATTAACTGTCTTATACACACGTTAAGAGAGAGGACCACATTCAAATGTTTGAAACTTGCACGATGCTAATGCAATAATAACTTATTGACTTCCTTTAAACATTATGTTTATTAGGACACTCAGTACGATGGACGTTTAAAAGAGTTCATAATGAGAATTTTAACCCTCGTGTTGGGGCAGAACATTTGTATCCTGTGGATGCAAAAGGTCCAGTTAGGTTTTTAGTCGTTTTAACAGAAGGCTATTCCGGTTTAGCTGGTTGTTTGCATCTTGCATCTAGTGAATGTTTAAAATTTTACACAAGGAACCGTTAATTTTGTTGATGGATCTAACGATTAAACTGTGGCGTGAGAATAAGTAGCCATTCGTTTGGAATGTTATTTGCGATTAGGGTTTATGAGATATTTGTTATAAAGCCAATGACATTTTTTTTATAGTTGAAGTATCCTTAGGGTTTTTTAATATTTCGACCAAAGAAATGGGCTGTGATTATCAGGATTTTCACTTCACCTAACCTTTATAAATAAGTCAAGTATATCTCTTATAATTATATAATCTTTTTCCTAAATATAAACCATATGTCGCGTACGGTTAGCCGCGATCTAGATAAACCGTGTGCGGTTAACCGTTGGACCGGGTTTAACAATACATTAGCAACATATAAGCTTAATCCCAATGAGTAAACTCATAAACGTATTAATGTGTCGATCGATCATACTATACGTCATCATATCCGATCGTATTGCATGCATAGAAAATATCAGATTTTTCTGACTTGAGATGTGCTTTTTTGTGTCGGATATAAATCACTTTAAAAGCATATCTTGATAATTATTAAGGATTTTCATTTTTCCTCCTGATGTGAGATTGACTTTGATTTAATAGCATGTTGAATATTAAATTCGGTAACGTTTGATTTTTGCAAAGTCGGTGGTTATTACCTTCTTTATAATAGGGGAGAAGTGCATTCTACGAGGTACAATATCCATACTCACACCAAAAATAAAAAACAATTAACGTTCCCCTCACAAACACTCTTCCCCCTCACAAACACTCCACACACTTCTTACTAATCACACACACGCACAATGTTCTTCTCCAATTAATGTTGGGTTTGCGTTTTTGGCCCTTCGCCCGTTTTCCATTAATTGGTGCCTTGCCCCGTTTTCCATTAATTGGTTGATTACACATTGATTGGTTGTTTCCCTTTGCTAATTAGCTTAAATATTGGTAAGTTTTTTATTGACCCTTGCCCCTTTGATATTAATTGCCTGGTTGCCCTTTGGCTGTTTCATTATCTTTTCCTCGCACAATTTATTTGGGTTTTAATTAATGACGGTTTTTTGTTTGTGTGGTGGCTACAGGAAACGAATCTCAGCCGTTCATTGCGTATAAAGAGGGTAATTGGTGTAACGATGTTGAACGTCGATCCTATACCTGTTGTGTCCATATATATATCACCACCATCAACCAACCTGGTGTGATTTCAATTATTTGTGGGTTTGTTACTATGTTTTCTTGATGTCTTACCTTCTTCTTCCTCCCTGATCATAATGATTTTTTTCCGATCTCGGAGATGGGATGACAATTAGGTGCCCTTGATTGGTTTAAAGTTGGTTGTAGTATTTTTAGGACCATTGGCTCCGCATGCTTTTGGTCTCATTTTTCTGCACACTTGATTCATGCTAATATGGGGGTTTCCATTGATAAAGATGTGATGTTGGTTCGTGATTATGATCACTACTTTGAAGGTTAACATGTTTGCTTAATGGACATATTATATTTTGTGTTGTTTTCTGCCCTTGCTGTTGACATTGTTGTTTTTTATTGAAGTATTAAAATAGGAAAGACGCCGGCTCATATTTGCCTTGGTGTGTTCCTAATTTTATAAAAAAAGTGTGCTTAATGAATATAAAAAATGCGCAGGCTGCCTATTTATTAGAGTTAAAATTCCGCCTTATATTTGGGTGGTTAACTTTGGACATTTTGCCTATTTGTTAAGTTTATAGGTAAGTTAATAATTAGGTTAGCTTGGCTTGCCAGAACCTGCATCTTGGCGGGATGACCATTCGGTCGCAGCCATGATTGTTTAATAATTGAAAATAAAAAATGAACCGATGGGGCAGTAACGATAACAATGAATGAGTTTTGCCTCAATGAGTTTGAATAAAGTTTGAGATTGGTCGTATCTTGGCGGGGTAATTCACTATGAGTGTTTTGCAGCCATGGTGGTTTTATCCTCTTTGTCTCATACCTTTTTCTCATACAGATCTGAGCCTCTGCTGTTTTCTGCCCTTGCTGTTGACATTGTTGTTTTTTTATTGAAGTATTGAAATAGGAAATACGCCAGGTCATATTTGCCTTGGTGTGTTCCTGATTTTATAAAAAAAATGTGTTGAATGAATACAAACAGTGCGCAGGCTGCCTATTTATTAGAGTTATAATTCCTCCTTGTATTTCGGTGGGTAACTTTGGACATTTTGCCTATTTGTTAGGTTTATAGTTAAGTTAATAATTGGGTTTTCTTGGCTTGCCAGAACCTGCATCTTGGCGTGGTGGCCATTCGGTCGCAGCCATGATTGTTTAATAATTGAAAATAAAAAATGAACCGATGTATTATATGGGGCAGTGACGATTACAATGAATGAGTTTTGCCTCAATGAGTTTGAACAAAGTTTGAGATTGGTCGTATCTTGGCGGGGTAATTCACTCTTAGTGTTTTGCAGCCATGGCGGTTTTATCCTTGTCTCATACCATTTTCCCTTACAGATCTGAGCCTCTAAACACCCCTTCTGCTACAAAAGTTTGGGCAAGTTATCTGTTAATGGCGGACTACGTGTCGGTACACGAAAGGTGTGTTTTTGTTGCAAGTTACTTGGTAATCATCAGCGCCTTTCCCTGTTTTAAATTAATTGGTTGATTGCCCATTGATTGGTTGTTTCTCTTTGCTAATTAGCTTAAATATTCGTAAGTTTTTTTATTGACCCTTGTCCCTTTGATATTAGTTGTCTGGTTGCTCTTTGGATGTTTCATTACCCTTTCCTCGCACAATTTATTTGGGTTTTAATTAATGACGGTTGTTTGTTTGTGTGGTGGGTACAAGAAACGGATCTTAGCTGTTCATTGCATATAAAAAGGGTAATTGGTGTAACGATGTTGATCGTTGATCCTATACCTGTTGCGTCCATATATATACTAACACTACCAATGAATTTGTTCTGGGTTTGCATTATTTTGTGGGTGTTCACATTGTTGGATCTGGGAGAGGGAAGAGTGTTTGTGAGGGGAACCTTTATTGTTTTTTATTTTTGGTGTGAATATGGTATTGTACCTCGTAGAATGCACTTCTCCCCTATTGTTCATCGCTGGCGTTTCGTCTGATCATCCGATTACCAACCAATTGTGAGTTTCCATGATTTCATTTTGTTTAGGTTATATGCTTGCTTTGAAAAGAAATGATGATCCTTTGATGCGCTTTATTGATGCCGAAAGTAGAAGGATGGCAGAAAGTGAGCATTGATCGATTCAGCAACCTCCACAAAATGTAAGCTCTAATTTGGGACACACTTATCTTGGTCGGGAAGCCACAGTTTCATCGTTGTTGCCGCAATAAGATCTAATTTGGCGGAAAAAATTAGCTTCTTTATGATGTGTCGCTGGCTATGATGATCCTTTTCTGAGCCTTAACCATTGGTTTCGATACAATGTTGGTTTCATTGCCCTGTACAAGGTGTGCATGACGTATCCAGGACTATAACAGGATTTGGAATATCCTAAGAGGCGATGATGATATCTATTAAAATCTCCTAAAAGGAGATGATGATAAAATTCGAGCATCCCTAAGCGGACTAGACCAGGATTTGGGTTGTGTGCCTCTTGGTGGGGCAAGATTTTTTATGTTTGCAGCTAGAGAGTGCATATCCTGATATCCGGTGATCACCTATCTGAGCCACAACATAGCATAAAAAAATATTTTCCACTTTATGTTTATTGCTATGCCCGTGTCATCGGCTTTCAACACAGAACATGTACAGAAAAAATTGGATGGCTACGTTTTTCTGCACGGAACATCAACAGAAAAAACTTTATACATCATTTGAACTCGAAAAAATGACACCAGTTCTTCTTGAGATTTTAAAAAACTGAATGGCTACGTATCTTCCTTGGTAAGTTTTTCTTTATTCATAATGTAAATATCACTATTATACTTATCTTTATTGTATTTCGATTCATTGTTTGGAAACAATTGTTTTTTTATTCCTGCCAGTAAGGGTGCAAGCAGAGTTGTGCTTGGATACACAATTGATGTGACTACTTTGATCAGACGACTAACATCTCTTTATTCTTGCTGGAGGGAAACCAAAGATGAATTATGGGGATCTTCTACTGGTTTTCCAGTTGCTACACTGCCTCCATCTGATGACCTTCATTATTTAAAATCGTCAGCTCTCAACATTTGGTTACTCAGCTATGAATTCCCAGAAACAATAATGGTATTTTCATAGAAACAGACCCATTTTCTATGTAGCCAGAAAAAGGCATCACTCCCTGATGTAGTCAAAAAATCAACTACAAGGACTGTAAATGTGGATGTTGCGGTGCACATGAAAGCAAAAAATGAAGTCGGGTCTATCCAAATGGAGACAGTTTTGCGTGCTGTTGAATCTGAAGACGCGCCTGTTCTTGGGTATATATCAACAGAGGAAACTTAAGGGAAGCTGTTGGAGAATTGGACGGATAAGCTGAAGTCTTCCTGTGTAAAGCTTGTTGGTGTTGCAAATGGATTGGCGGATTTGTTTGCTCTCAAATAGGAGGGCAAGCTTACAAATGTGACAAAAGTTGCATATCTTACCGCGTCTGCAATGAAAGTGCATGTTGTTCCAAATCTCGAGAAGGTAATTGACAAGGAAAAGAAAATAACACATGCTTCGCTAAAATGCAGCATATCGAAGAATAATTTTGATGTTGGACCATCTGCAAATTGCGAGTTGAGTTCGTGTTGATGTAAGCGTTGCTAGTTTTGGATTTTATTAATTACATACAAATGAATAGGGGCAGTTTAAACTGAGTCGAATCTGAAAGAAGCCGTCACTTCCTCATCCATTTTTATCTCCACCAGTGGAATTGTAACGGGAGTCAGCCCTGATCATGGAGTACAGAAACCTGAACCAGGTACCACTCCCTCCCCACTCTGTTATAAGGCAACACTTATATTTATTTGTTATTATGGTATTCCTGGTTTGTATATATGGAAAAAGCAAACATTCCAATAGATTAAACAAAATACTATAGCGCATGCTGTTGGAAATTCACTTTATGTGACGATATTTAAGAATTCCCATTAGTTATCATAGTCACACACGCATAGACTAGACTAGGAAACGTTGTATAGTTTAGGCGTGGTGTGTAACTATATATACCCCTCCATGGCTTCCAAGGAGGGGTTGTTGCTTGTGTTTCATTTTCATTTTATCAAAGTTTTATTTCTTTCTTTTACACTCCTCTCTACTTCATCCATGGCTACCACCACCATCTACCACCCACCTAGACCACTGGATCTTATATACCAAACCTACACATGCTAATATATTATTGAAGCAAATGATACACAGACCTGACAATCCAACCACATGATTGTCAGTACGGAAATTTCGAAAGCACAATGACACTCGAAAGCACAATGACACACATAACCTCTCTACTTCATCCATGGCTACCACCACCATCTACCACCCACCTAGACCACTGGATCTTATATAGCAAACCTACAATTGGCATCAGAACCTCGGTTCAATCCTTGGATCGTCGTGTTTTTTGTCATTGATTTTGGTGGTTAAAATTTTTTTCCGCTCCGAATCTAATATAACTTTTTTGTGTCACAGTTTTCTTGTCATGGGTTATCATTTGTCATATCTGCTATTATAATTTTGTCTCATCTGGTCTCTCGTTTTAATATCATGTATCATCAATCCTTACGGTTTCATTTTTGTGTCTTAAACAGTTCATGGGTTTGTCACTCCTATCCTTTTGTACTCATCAGACACATGGGTTTGTGTCCCATTGCATTGGTTTTTGGTTTCAAGTTTTTATGGGTTTCTTTATTGTCCTGATGATAAAGATCTTGCCCCCAGAAACCCAGATTTGCCAGAAAAATCAGACCTAGAAATCTTAGTTCCTGGAAAAACGGAAAAAGGACAACGTTAGGATAAGATCGCATTGATTGCGATGGATGAATACGATGACGCACTGCGATGACTCGCTGCGATGACTCGTTGTGATGGACTCATGTTGCGATGGAAGTACTTTAGACTGCGATGGATTATTTTTTACTTGCGATGGGTTTTAAAAATAGACTGCGATGGCCTCATTTTTTTTGACATTGCGATGCTGTTTAAAAGATAAACATTGTAACTGTTTAACAAAAACAGAATGTCTTGATTAAAACTTGCCGAGACCATAAAAGACTTAACCAGAACCAAGACTTCACCAATCTTTACTCCAACCTTATTACTCCCAATCAACACCAAAACTAACCTATCCCATCTTCACCTAATCCCCATCGTATCTAGACTCGAATCATAACAGATATCAAAACTGTTAGTGCAAACATTACGATGTCTAATCAAGATGATCCCTTCATGTTTTGGTGATGATAAACGTATAACTCGCAATACATAATGTAAAATGTGTAAGGTACTCTTAATCACTCAAGCATAATTATGTATACTTCTCTTGACACCTTGAAGATTACATTCGTCATGAAAGAAAAGAAGGACGCGCGGTTCTCTTATAGAACACGCGGTTCCTTAGTGATATCGAACCGTGGGAAGATATGGAACCGCGGGCAGTCAAGCCGGTTTAGGCTAACTCAAGATTTATGGAAGCTTCTAGAAGATGGAGGGAAACTAATAAATTCAAAATTCAAATTTTGAATTTGGGCTCCAAGAATAAAAGGTGCAACCTTTTATCCAATGGGTAGTCCACTCTTTTATCCATTGGGTAAAAAGGTGCTCTCCAAGGCAAGGTTTAGCTATAAATAGAAGACTCCTCTCTTCCATTTCACTTGCACAAAAAACACACAAAACCTTCCAATATCCCATTCCTCATTTGCCTCATCAAGAGCAATGAGAAGAACACTTTCACCCTTGTGAAGTGTTAGTGTCTAGAGTCATAACATGATGAAGATCTCTCTAGATCAAGTCATGATTATTGTCTTCCTACTATGTATATGTAGAAGATCCAAGTTGTGGGTAAACTTGGATGTGTTTGTAAAGGTAAAATATCCAAGTGATGGGTATCCTTGGATTAGGTGTTAGTTGTGTAGATCCAAGTCTTGTTAGTACTTGGATATAGTGTTAGAGTTATAGATCTAAGTGTTGTGTGCTTAGATCTATATGGTTTATGTGTTTAGACCATAAAACACAAGGTTTGTTATGTTGGGCCATAAAACATAACTAGTGGGTAGATTAGGTTGTGTCTTGGTAGTTCTCACTAAACTCTAAAGTGATGTGGTTGTGTCTATGTAGTTCTCACTAAACTCTAAAGTGATGTGGTTGTGTCTTGTGAGTTCTCACTTAGCTTTAAAGTGATTAGTAGTTGTGTTGTGTGAAGTTCTCACTTAGCTTCAAAGTGAAGAGTCGTGAAGATTGGTTCTAGCTTTCGATTAGAACTCGACATCTAGCCTTGTGTCGTTAAATGGTGAAGTGGGCGACGTTGTGTAGATTGGTCCTACCTAAGATTAGGACTCGACTTTTAGCTTAGAGTCGGAAATTGGATAAGCGACGTTGTGTATGGTTTCTCCACCTTAAGGAGTTTGTTGACTAGTGAAGTAACTCTCGAGTAAGGTGTACTCGAGGAGTGGAGTAGGGCGAAGAGGAGCTTCGTGACCGAACCACTATAAATCATCGTGTCGGTACTTTCATTTACATTTATGTCTTTACCTTTTTAGATGTATTTATAATTGCATACTTGTGTTGTGTGTCTTTGTGTGCATCACATAATCTAAACATCTAAGTTGCGGAAAAACTATGGCTAAGTACGTGTGTGCTTCATGTTTAGATTATGGTCAAGTGTACATCACTTAGTCTAAACATCCTAGTTGCGGAAAAGCTTGTGCTTAGTACGTGTGTTCTTAGTGTTTAGACTATTGCTTGATGTACTCTTGATTTGATGTGCTTGTGTGTTTTCTTACTTGTAGTATTTATCTCTCAATCAAACACATCTCACATCTAGTCAAGATTGATAAGGAATTTGATACAAAGGATTGTTAAGGTTTCAAATTAACAATGTTGCTACGTCCACTGTCGGCGGTTCGTTATTGGACCGACGGTTCCTTATCAATAAGGAACCGCTGAAGGTCTACGGGATCTTGGCCTATCCTACATGATTAATTAGATGGATTTGATAGATGGATTGTTTAATAATATAAAGAAGATGAAGAAGGGAGATGATGGAGTAGAGAGAGAAAGGAGAGAAGGGAGAAAAATAGAGAGAGAAAGTAAAGATTGAATGTGTGAATTATGAAAATGACCAACCCCTCCTAACATGCTAGGAGGGGATATATATAGCCCACCCTACATGTGGGCTATATGGACTATACATTTACTAAGTGGATCACGAGCCCATTACATAATTATCGTTGGAGCGACCGATCCTTCATAAATATGTAAAACGTATTTCCAACAATCTCCCCCTAAGGGAGGTCTCTCCAAGAGACAAAGTTCTAAATAGTCTATATCTCGTGATCTAGGCTAACTAAGATGTGACCGAGACTTTATTGGGAAAAACGTATTTCCAACAATCTCCCCCTAAGGGAGGTCACATCTTTTGAAAAAATCTTAAACCTAGCATCTATGCTTGAGTCTTCGATCTTGTTCTTGTGAATATGCTTGATGTGATCTTTGACTTTAGTCTTGAGCATGTTTCCTTGACTTGACCTTGTGCATTCTTCACTTGTGATATTTGCCTCTTCGTGACTTCATGTTCCACATACTTATACTTTTAAATTCTTGAAAGCTTCAGAGTTTGATACAACGGAAGACTTGACCTTCAGGCTTTCTTGAATTTGTTGAAGTACTAATTGTATGTAGTATAAGCATGTGGTGACGACTTCTTCTGGATTGTACACCGCAAAGCTACCTTCTTGTTACGCTGCATAAGACAGTTAGCAACAAACAATATACACGGATGAAATGGCCTTGAACATTTCATTCTAATTCGGTAGCATTTTACCTCCGGTCGGTGAAGACCGTTGGACGATATTAAATATTGTACTTGTGGCAGGTAGTTTCAATGAAGAACCTCCTTGACAAGATTTCGCGGGTAAACCCGTTCTCTTTACTCGACCGTCCAAAGCTGATTGCGAACGTAAAGAGTGAATCATTTGGATAATCTTATCCGCATGATTTGAAGCCGTCAATTCATGTTCCTGGAACAAGTGAAGTTCAATTAAGAACCGCACCGTCGTTGCTTTCCAGTTGTCACTAGCTTGATTCATATAGAATCTCGCAAGTTACATACCAAGTGCTGTTTGATGTTAACACTAGAAGGATTTCCATTCGTCACTGTAAATACTTAATAGTATTACTCTGAATGTTCTGTCAAGATCACTAAGATATTACGTAGAGGCCTGGAACGTGTTTAAATTCATTTAAGAATTAAACCACTGTTGCTTTCCAGTTATCACAAGTTTGATTCATAAAGAACCGCACAAGTCACCTACCATGAGCTTTTTGATATTCGCTCAAGAAGGATTTCCATCTTCATTGTAAATACTTTCGTATTACTCGGATGTTCAAGCAAGATCATGAAGATTTTGCGTAGGACTCTTAAGATCTTTCTTACTTTTCACAGTGTGTGAAGAAGCAAGGAAATATGAAAGTGTGTCCTAATGAGATATTTGATGATCTCAAATGGCTCTAGACTTGATCGTGCATTTTGGATTTTTAGTGATCGGAGGCTGGAGAGGAGTGCCACCATTTCAATATCAATTTATTCGGAGTGAATAAATCAATAGATGACGTGTTGTCTCCGTATGATTAAAACAAATATCTTTTAAGAGATATCTGAGTTAGCTGGGATGGGTTCTTCAATATCAAGAATCATTAAAATGATCTCAATAGCATATGAATTGACCCGGTTTCTGCCTAAGTTGTAAGGAGGGCTACTTTCTTTACACCCTTTATCTTTACAATTCTTTTTCATTCTTCAACCCCTTCAATGCTTACCAATACGTCATAACTAGCACCTTGTTGTGATTGTTCCAGTGCTAACTTAAGTACTTGGTCAGCATTCAGCTACGTTTACAATCTTTCTCCATCTTTCCTAAGGACTACTATTTCTAGCTATGGAATGTCCTTGGGAAGATTCCTCCGGTTCTAGAGGAATCATTGGACTTTAACCTATCCTACCATCCTTATGTCACCACAATCTTCACCGTCGTGAATAGAGATGTTTTGGGTAAGTGTATGTCACCATGAAATCCATTTTAAAGTGCAAATCCATTTTGCTCCCCCTTAACATATGCCACGATATCCGAAAACATTTCGCACATGTCGGGATGAGCTAACACGTTAAGTCAAACCATTTGTGATTAATCATTTCCCATATTAAATCACATTTTCTCCCCCATATTAAAAATATTAACTCAATCAATGTTTTTAATATCAGTTGATTTAATAGCGTTTTAAGAAAATTTGGGAAGAAAAATGCAAATCCAATTATCTTCATGAATTACACAAGCTCCCCCTCAAATTAATGAGGGTGTACTTGAAACGTAAATTAAATACCTTTTAAACACAAGTGTAAGGTATTTATCACGTGCTAAGATCATATATGATAATGAATTCACAATATTAGTAATTCACGAGGTTGGACCTGAATGATGGAGAACATCATATGAAAGAAGCACATGGTTCTTGTTCACGAATGTTGGTCTTCCTCGTAACTTCTGAAGTTATCTCTTGACTCCATGTGTATGATTGATATCGTTGTCTTAACACCAATATGTGAACTTGGCACTCTCGGCATCAAGGATTCTGAATGCTGGACAATTGCTCCCCCTCAATTGTTGACCCGTGTTCTATTGAAAGAGCTGTAGTCACCGTTTGAGTAGTCGCATCGTCGAGTATGTAGATATCAATTGTAAGTTGCTACGGTTGGTGGAGAGGATAACTTTGGATTCTGAAGTCAAAGCTTTCCGGTGAAATGCTTGACTTCAAAGTGAAAAGCGGGTTACTATCATAAATAATAGCAAACCATAATGGAGCATGTTTTAAATTTTTTAAAACTTCTGCTCGAACTTTATTTACAATCCCGTGTCATTATTGAATGACATTTCTAGGTTCGTAAATATTATCGATTCCAGAAGACATGCTCTTTTTATCAAAACATTTTTGAACACACAATTTTGAAAAATTTAGAAAAACCTTTTGAGAAATTCTTGAAAAAATGTGTTCAAAGTTTTGAAAACCAATTACTTGAGCTTAAGATTTGGAATATCTTAGGAAAGCTCAAGTCCGAGAAGTTGTAAACTTCTCGTTGTAAGGATAAGTTACCATCGGCGATAACCTTTCCTTTTATCTGAAGAACGAGTCCTAAGTTGATATTTACTTAGAAGTCGTGTTCATGAGCTTGAAAACTTTGACTGTTTTAACGGAAAGCTCATGACTGAGAAAGGTTAATTTCTCGTTACGAGGAAAAGTTCTCTTATTTAAAAGATACACTTTCCTTTCTGAGCTTAAAACTTCGAATGTTTTAATACAAGCTCATGACCGAGAAATATTAATTTCTCGTTATGAGGATAAGTTATCATAAAAGATAATCTTTCCTTTATTTGAAGTTCGAGTTACAGTCTGACATTTAACTGTAAGTTATGTACACGAGCTTAAAACCTTTGAATGGTTTTAACGTAAGCTCGTGTCCGAGAAAATTTAATTTCTCGTTAATGAGGATAAGTTTACCATCGGCGATAAACTTTCCTTTATTTGAAGAACGGGTCATCATCTGTTATTTAATGATGAACCATATACACGAGCTTAAAACCTTTGAATGGTTTTAGGATAAGCTCGTGTCCAAGAAAACTTAATTTCTTGTTAAGAGGGTAAGTTATCGTTGCATAGATAAACTTCCCTGTCTCTGAAGTCCGGGTCGTCGTCTGTCATTTAACGAGGAGCCATTGTGCATGAGCTTAAAAACTTGGAATGTTTTTGATATAATCTCATGCCCGAGAAAAATTAATTTCTCGTTGTTAGGATAAGTTTACCATCGGCGATAAACTTTCCTTTCTTTGAAGAGCGAGTTATAGTCTGTGATGTGACTATAAGTCCTTATGCAGTTAAGCTTAACCATGAATCCCCTGAGACACTTGTTTCTCCGATATCTGCTTCTTCAGCAACCAAACTCTAAGAGTGTCCTTAGTTGAACGGTATACAATGATTGGACCGCTTCGTTCTTTTGGAACATCAACTTTGGTACCTGCATTCTCATTAGGAGTTTGTATACTTTTGCATGGGTTAGAGATATCTATTTTAGAAGCACGTGGGGGTTCATGGTTTTCTTTTCTTGTGTCAGAGGTGGCCTGAGGGGATGATTCACTTGTCTTAGTTGGCAAACGTTTCCTTTTATAGAAAACCTTAAGTTCAGGCTTAAGTGATGTATCATCCTTTGCAATTTCCTCCCTAGTAGTCTTCGTAGAATCAGAGACTATCCTAGTTAAAGGGCACTCGTTTCCTACAAGAGTGAAAGTTCTACCAGTGGGGTGCCACATTTTACCAATGGGTTTGATTTTAGCAACCCACTGGGATTTAAGTCTAGCACGGGAGTTCACCTCATTAAGCAATTTTTTGATACAAGAGTCATGATTTGCCGTAAAGACACATTTTCTACATGTTTTACAAGTAGCATATTTAATGTACGAGTAATTCCTAGATGATTGGTCGATGCTCCTAGGAGACGTCATGCTACGGTTAGCAGTGTTGTGTAATCTAGAAGGCATCTGACTAGGTTGGACATTGCTATCTCTTATATGTGTCTTTTGAATAGCTTCCCTTTGACCAAAATCATGGCGCACATCAGTTGAACTAGTTCTAGACGTGTTCATTGAACTATTCTTAGAGAAACTAGGGGCAATCATGTGATGAGGTCTTGCTAAAACTAATTTAGTCACATTAGGCCTAGTTGGTGGAGTGACTGTTCTAGAAATATGACCCAAATCAACTTGGGAGGCAAACCGCGGTCTCGAGGATTGTGGTCGCTCGGATCTAAATGCAGTAGGTTGTCTGACAATCGGTTGTCTGACGAACTGATTTGTAGGCGGTTTCCCCAAGATTGATGGTTTTTCAAGCTTAGTGTCCATACTAGGTCCTCTATTTTTCCTTAACTCGTTTTTCAACGCAGCTATAGCAAAAACCTTTTCCTGTACTTGAGCTTTTAAGGTCTCATTCTCTTTGAGCAATTCATCTTGGGATGCCAACTTAGATTCAAGCAACTTAATTTGTTTCAAAAGATTATCCTTTTCAGCTTTAGAATCTAAAACTTTTTGATCCAATTTTCTTTCAAGAAAAACGTTTGACTTTTCAAGTTTTTCAAAGTATGTTTCAAATTTGTCCGTTTTCTTAGAAAATTCAAGTTTGGCATCCTCAAGATCTTTTGATTGTTGAGCTACAATCGTTTCGAGCTCTCTAATCTTGGAATCAGAAGCAGTCAGTGAAGCAGTTATAAGACAATTATCATGATGTTTAGCATTTTGAACACCTTCTCCCCCATTATGACTCACATCGGATGAATCAGAAGTGGTATTTCTATCACTCTTTTCCATCCCATGTTTGTCATAATTAGGTTCAGAATGCTCAATATGCGGCATGTCATCAGCATATACATCATAAACAACATTACATTGTACCATGTTTGCCGGCTCTTCGTCATAAACGGGTAAGGTGTCATCAAGAGATATCTCGTGAACATCCCCTGACGTGCCACTGGTATCATGTTGTCCTCCTGATTCCGTGCTCTTACCATTGTTATGCTCCAAGTTGTCAACCGTATGACCATTCTCCTCTTGCATCTGCGTCATTGATTCTTGCACTCCATTATCATACGTTTGCTGAAGTTGTGATCGTTGATAAATCGAAGACGAGACCGATGTCATGAGTTTCAATATTGTATCACGGAAAACTCGATGCTCGGTATGTGTATCTCGAAGAAATGATTGACAAATCACTGAACTTTCAGGCTTGATGATATTGAAATGGAGGAAAGGCGTGAGTTGTGTCACAAGAGCCTTATAGGCAAGTGCCGATGTAGAGTGATTAAAGTTTCCATGGTTGAGTTGCTCGGCGAGTTGGGTCAAAGTGGTAAAGATAAAGTCGATGAATATATGACGATCTTGACCAAAGATTGTCACAAATTCGCTCCCTCCTTGAATCCTTGAGAGAGTGACAAGATGGGACTGAAGCATTTGAAATGAAGTGATGCCACTTTTTCTAACTTTGTTTTGCATTAAATGCGATTCTCCCTTTTGACATGTCAAATCGAACGAATCCATTAAATATCAATTAAAAATGACGTGGATGTTGTTGTTTTCGGGATTTTAGAATTCGTGAAAAAACAAAAGACCCGTAAATAACACTTAAAATTCCTCGATTGATGATATAAATGAAGCCCGTTACTTTGACTCGTCACGTTTGTCTTTAAATCCGGCCACAATAACGTTTAACCCGACAAATATTTTTCCATGTTAACTTTTAAAATACCCGCCTCAACACGATTTGCCAAAACAAAAATTTACTAAACTAAAATTTAAAAGGGACAAAAATACAAAATTAATTTAAGTAACAAATTAACTTTAAAATATAAAAATGTAAAAAATATAAAATTTTTCTTTAACTAAAAAATGCAAAATAATAAATCTTTTATATTTTGACTTTTTAAAAAAAAATCAACATTGCGTTACCATCTGATATTTCTATCAAATATTAAAATCTGATAAATTAAACTATGTTATCAAATGTTACCCTACGTGGCTATGTAACAAAAAAAAAATCACAAATCACAATTACACCACACACGTGGCTAAGATTTACCCCACTCACACTCCTTAGTTATCTCCGCCCCAATCTAAATATATATAAAAAAATACTCAGCCGACTCTTCCCAATAAAACTTTGTTATCTCCGTCTCAAAGCTTGTTTCCTCCTCAAAACTTGTATCTTCCTCAAAACTTATCTCTCTCTCTTCTCCTCAAAACCTCCGTCCCATTTTCTTGCTATTAAATCTCTCCTCAAACACCACCTAACAAAGAAAGAATGGCTCCCAAATCTACTCAAACAATCTCACAGCCAATCTCACACTAGTTAAAAACAAAACAAAATCTCCTCCGATCAAATACCAAAATCATATAATCTTCAACCTTCAAAATAAAATAACCTTAAATAACTGATCTATAAACCAAATAAGTTATTTAATTAATTGTGAACGTGCATCGAAGAATGACCGAATCATTTAATATCGGCTTCAAGATCAATAAACTTGGTCTCAGGTAGGTTTTTTATTTGTTTTATGTTCGGTTTGGATCGATGAGAGTTTTGAAAAAGAGACTGAGATCTTTAAAAATTGAGTCTTTCTATCATCTGTCGAGTCCTTCTTTGAGTCTTTGGTGTGGTAGAGTCTAGGAGTCGAGGGTGTGAGGGTTGCGTCTGGAGTCGAGGGTGAGGGAGTTGTTTTGGTGTGAATGAGAAGAGTGTTAGGGTGTAGTTGGTCGAGAGTAAAGTTTGAGGCTGGGTTGGTGTTTTGGGTGGAGTCGAGTTGTTCCAGTTGTGAGTGATTGTCGAGGGTCAGGGTGGGTCTAGAGTCTTGTGGTGTTGGGGTTGGTGAAGGTCTGTTTTTGTACGAGGGTCAGTTGGGGTTGGTTGGTTTGACCGAGAGAGGTGAGGGTGTCGAAAGAGGGTGTGAATAGTTTGGTCGAGGGTGAGGGTTCGTTTGGTGTGAGATTGTGTGGTTGGAGTCCAGTCAAAATGAGCTTACAATTTTGAGTTTTGATGATGTTTTTCGAGAGTCAAGTCGAGACTTTGTTGTTGAGTTGTGATTTGAGTTGCAGTCGAGGGTGAGTGGGTGTCCGAGTGGGATTTGGAGTCGAGACGAGTGTAGGGTTCGAGTATGGTGTCGAGTCAAAATGTTTCCCGTTCTGTTTGAATTTTGTTCATTCAGAAGAATGTTCATTCGGAAGAATGTTCATTCGGAAGAATGTTCATTCCGAAGAATGTTCATTCAGAAGATTTCGTTCATTCGGAAGATTTCGTTCATTCGGAAGATTTTGTTCATCCGGAAATTTTGTTCATCCGGAACTTTTGTTCTTCCGGAACTTTTGTTCGTCCGGAACTTTTGTTCGTCCGGAACTTTTGTTCGTCCGGAACTTTAAGAATGGAAGAACAGTTTTGTTGGGACAGATTTGGACAGAAAGATTTGGACAGAAAGATTTGGAACTTTATGAATGTTGGACAGAAAGATTTGGACAGAAAAACAGAAAACTGATAAAAATTGAGAAACTGATTATATAAAAAATTTATAAAAACTGATTATATAAAAAATAAAAAGGTTATAAAAAAACTGATAAACGAAAACTCAGATATGATAAAAAATTAAAGTGGAAACTGATTATAAAAAAATAAAAAAGGATAAAATTAAAAGTTCAATTTAAAGAATTCAAACAAAAATGCAATCAAAATAGAAAGGGTTTTATCAATAAAAATACAAAATTAAAAAGAGAAAAACACAAACTTTTTGTAAAAACACAAACTTTTTAAGATTTGATAATAAAAGTTTTTGATTTTTGTATAAAAATTTGTGATTTTTATCTAAAAAGTAAGTAAATCTAAAGATTTGACATGATTTAAAGCATAAAAATACAAACTTTTTAAGAAAAAAGCTTGATTAAATCAAAACCCACCAAAATCAATAAAAAATAAAAGCAAGAATAAACCAATCAAACCTTGGCTCTAATACCAATTGAAGGTCTACGGGATCTTGGCCTATGCTACATGATTAATTAGATGGATTTGATAGATTGGATTGTTTAATAATATAAAGAAGATGAAGAAGGGAGATGATGGAGTAGAGAGAGAAAGGAGAGAAGGGAGAAAAGTAGAGAGAGAAAGTAAAGATTGAATGTGTTAATTATGAAAATGACCAACCCCTCCTAACATGCTAGGAGGGGATATATATAGCCCACCCTACATGTAGGCTATATGGACTATACATTTACTAAGTGGATCACGAGCCCATTACATAATTATCGTTGGAGCGACCGATCCTTCATAAATACGTAAAACGTATTTCCAACAAACCGCGGCCAGAGATAAGGAACCGCAGGCAGTAGATTGAGCCGAAATGTTTTGAAAATGAACTAGAAACTATTCAACCCCCCCCCCCCTCTAGTTTCTACAATTGGTACCAGAGCGAGGTTACTCAAGATCTTTGAAGTATATTGTACTTTAAAGCTTGGATCGATCTTTGCTCTCTTTTTCAAAACAAATGGTTTTTAAAAATGAAAACGGTTTTAAAAATAGAGACGATCTTTGTATCAAATTATTCATGAAGAGTGATTACTTATGACATGTGTTTCGTTGTTTCATTCGTACAAGTTTTGGTGTTAAATAAACTTTGTATAATAGCTTGAATTAAATCTTTTCATGTTTGGAAGTATAAAAATTTTTTGTGTCATAATTAACTCTAAAATACGAGTTCTATGTGTCTAAAATGATTTTTTAGAGTCCTAAGTCCTTCCAAAAAGTTACCAAATGATTTTGGCCAAAAACTCATTTTCTGTCCTCTGACCGCGGTTCTTTATTGTTCCCCGCGGATCCTTATCAATAATGAACCGCAGTCAGTCTGACTCAGATTTTTGAAAACTTTGAAAAATCATATAAAATCAACCGTAAGTCCGTAGAAGTCGTGCCATCCGTCATTTCGAACGTAATTTAATTTTCTTTCAACTAAAAATGCTTCCAAACCTTTATTCAAACTTTAAAATTTGGATGGTTTCTAAGTTCCATACTTTGTCCAAAGTATTGAGCGTCGGTTTGTCGTAAAACTTGTGTTTTACTCTTTTCTATTAAGTTGGACATCTCTTGGTGATATATCTTTCAAAATTGATATATTTACAAAGTGTTAAACTTAAATAAATTTTAAATGGGTCAAAGACTATTTTAAAATAAAATCAATCTATGAATACTTTGTTATATCTAACACTCAAAACATGGACGAATGCTTTTATGCGTTAAGCTAATTGTTTGTGTGTGTTTCCTTGTGTGTTATTATTATATGTAGACATTATTAAGTGTTCCTTGCTATTTGTAGTAGTATTGCTTATATGTCTAGTCTCTTGTGCCTTGCTTGGTATTTGTTAGTATCTAGTTTTTCCTAATTAGGATGTATGCTAGATTTCTTGCATTTTAGTTGCAACATTAATTGCATATAGGATTAACATCTCTTGGTTTACAAATGTTACATAAACATCTTGTACACCTCGGCATGTTCTTTAACACTTTTAGGTTTGAAAGCTTTGGGAGCTTGTCAAATCTATTGATTTGGGTCGTCTTACTCGATCATTGTGTTATTAGTTCAAGTAGATAAATGTCTCACTATAAAACATGAAACACCCTTTGAAAATCTTAGCTATTTTCTCTTAAAAGAGTGTTTGTGGGAATCAAGAAAGATTTCGATTAAATATCAATGCATTACTCAAACTATGATTGGTATCATTATCGAATCTAATTGACATGTTTTTTAGTGTAGACATGAATGTGGTTTATTAATAATATACATCGGATCATAACTCACACTTGTGTTGATGATGTTATATTGAATCTACTTGTTCAAATTGTTAGACATATTTTGTTTAATAATTACTTATAATGCACAATAGAGTCGGTTTGATAACTTGGATGTTTCATCCGAAATACTCAAGTAATTTACATTGCTATGCAATTTATAAATGTGTCATTTCCGAAAGACCAATCAAGAGTGTTCCTTTGGTTTGTGTAAACTTTGTTTATACACTTCAAAGTTATTGGCCTCAAGTTCTATTAAGGTAAATAACCTTAACTAGACTTGTTTGACAAGATATGCAATGGTGCATTCTTAACCCTCATTAGGTCATGCATTGTGTCACCATGCAAGTTTCATCCTTGCTATACTTTATTAGGCAAATGTTGGAATTACATTTTGTCTAACTTGAGAATGACTACTAGAGAATTTATGCACTATGATCTTAATTTGACCTAACGGTTGAATTACTTCCATGTGGGAAGTTGAGTTGGTGTATAACTCGTAAAAATGGTCGTGTTTAGCCTTAATTGAGCACCTCTAGTGATAGTCTCATACTCATTCTCTAAATTGGCTAAATGGCTCTTCCTATATATGACTAATGATAGTTTACTTTGATGAACTTTGTATGTCATTAGGAGTCTTTTTCTTTTGTAGCCATTAGGTCTTTCTTAGCTTTCCTCTTACGTGCTAATTGAACCTATGTGTCTTTCCTTTGTGTGTGTTCTAGTTTTTATTGCTCTTAAGCATGACTTTATGATAAGTTAGACTAGAACATTAGGATTTGCTGAATTGGAAAATCCTCCTTCACCACCTAAACCTAGCCTCTGTAGGCGGTTCTTAAATAGACCGCGGCTCCATATCAATATGGAACCGCCGGTGGAGATAAAGAACCGCGGGCAGAAGCTCTCAAATTTGGGTTTTCTGAAACTTCCCAATTGTTCCAACACCCTTTGGAATCTTTGTTTCAAACCTTTGATCACTCCCAAAATATCTTGGGCTTTCCCTTTTTAACCCTTTACTAGTTTGGATCATCCCCTCACCCTTTTAAACCCTCCTTGTTAGCCTTGTTCTTCACACCTCAAACCATTCATCCTTACCCCTTAAACCACCCATTACTACCATGGTTTCTACAAGAACCTTGAATTCATCCAAAACCTCCTCTTCAAAGAGGCACCTCAAAATTAAGATTAAGTTACCCAAACTTAACTCTTCACCCTTTCACACACCCAAGAATGAGATTGTTCCAATTATCATCTCTTCATCACCCTCACCACCTCTTGCTCCATGCAAGACTACCTCAACCCATGGTACCAACCATTCACATGGTTCTACCTCCTCTTCATTCCAATCTAGAATGAATGAGCTAACCTTACCCTTCACTCCAAGTACTCTCTTGGATGTGACTACCCAACCTCAACCCATCCAAAGCATTCCAATTGTGAATGACTTTGTTGATACCTTGGTGACTTCACCTTTTACCCCTTCAAACTCACCCACATCACCCATCCAAAGCATTTCCATTGTGAATGACTTTGTTGAACCCTTGGTGACTTCACCTTTCACCCCACCAAATTCCGCCACCACCCTTGTCTTTAATTTAAGCATGTGGATTGTTTATTGCTAAGACATCTAATTTAAGCAAATCTTAGGATTCTAGTGTAACTAAGATTAAAATTATGCTTAAGTTTTAGGCTTTTTTTTTACATCTTTGTATGATCTTTATTCTCTTGTATTTCCTTTCATGTTTCTCAAAATGATTTTTCTTTGAGTCTTAGATCTTGTTGTTATTTTGTTTCTTTCTTTTCTCTTATTTTGAGTCCTTTTCTTAAACTAATAAGAATTAGGAATCTTCTTGGAGATTTACATTACATGTAGCTTGATTTGCGATATCTAGATAGATGACTTGCTTGTATGCTACTTGCTTATATATCTTCTTGCTTATCCGTATGCTATATGCTTAATTGATTAGTTATTGAATGCATGCTTATTATAAAGGTTTTGTCTTTGTCAAGCAATTCCGATATAATATCTCTTAGATGTGTCTAACTCATGCATGTCCTTAAATGCTACGTGCTAACTTGTTTTACTTAGTCTTCTCTTTTTAAGTAATCATGTTTCTTGCATGCCATATGTGTTAATTGTGCACCTTCTCTACATTGGTTTATTGTAGACTTCATTAGGCATTGCATGAATTATCCTATGTGCTTACTTGATTATGTGTTTGATTTTGTACTAACTCTTCATGTCTTCTTGAGCTTCTTTTGAGTTTCTTCTCTTATTTTCTTTCGAGATTTCACTATCACCTTCTAAGGTATAGTATTCATGAATCAATTTGTGTAGTTATCCTTAACTTCTTTGTTGAGTCTCTCTCAATTCATTTTAATCATGCTCTTCTAAGTCGAGTCTCTTTCTTCTAGTCTTTCTAAACTAAGTTGAGTCGAGTCTTACCCTTTCCTCATCATGTAATTGTTCTTTGAACATCCACAATGATTGTGAAGAGCTACGAAACTTTGAGCATGTAGTTTATCGTATGCTAAACACCATTTGGCGTCGACATTCATATGCATTTTTGCCTATAATGTCCTATATCCCAAATTTTTCTTAAAGCGTCGATTTATCCGCTTTTGGTTTTCCTTTATTTTTTATTATTTTTTTTGGTCAAAATGTCTCTAGGTTGAGATATTTTTGTTCCTCTTTTTAAGAGTTGATTGCGGTTAAAATTTACAATTGGTATGGGTGATTCCATCAATTCTAAGTTTTTAACCCCTTGAGATGATATCTTCAAATTCTTGGATGTTTCTTTTCTACCTCTTGTAAAACCCGTATTTTAAATCGAGAAATGTAAATACGCGGTTTATTATTTAAAACATTTACGTAGAATTTATCGATGAAAACAACATAAGAAAATTTTACAAGAATTATTATTATGCAAGTGTTATTATTATACAAGTTTAAATATATATATATATATATATATATATATATATATATATATATATATATATATATATATATATATATATATATATATATATATATATATATATATATATATATATATATATATATATATATATATATATATATATATATATATATATATATATATATATATATATATATATATATATATATAATACAATAAAAAGAATAAGGGCCGGTTATTACAAAGAATAAAAGGAGAAGGGATTTGGGCTTTAGCCCATTTGGACTATACAAAACAAACGGGGGTTACCCCTTTTCCCCATAACCAGTCGCACAAAAAAAAATAAGGGAATTAGGGTTTCGGTTGTTGGCCGCCGGGAAGAAGAAAAAAAAAGAGAGAAGAATCCAGTTAGCTTCGTAACCATTACACGGTAAGACCTCGTTTTCTTTTCTTTTATTTGATTCGGCTCGGTGGGTTTTCTTTTTGCCCAGCCACGATCAGAAACAACAAAGGGGTGTCGGGTTTGAGCGGCTATACACAAAACCGAGACATCTCAATGTCTCGGTGGTTGCTTAGATGCTACAGCCGAGACTTTTAAAGTCTCGGTGGTCTTGGTCTATACAGCCGCAGCAAACCATTTTGCCTCAGGGGTGTTTGGTTCGTGAAGCAGGGGGTCGGGTTCGTTGGCCTCACGAAAACCGAGACCTGCCGTCTCGGTGACTCCTTCCTCTGCCCAGCCGTGACCCATACAGGGGAGGCTAGGGCCAGTTTTTGACATAGGGGTGCGTTTGGGGACAGTTAAAAACATAAGGGTGCGTTTGGTTTATAATAACAGTGGGAACAACATATCATAGCAGTGGGAAAAGTGGGTAAAAACAGTGGGAAAAGATGGGTCAGAAACACATTATATTACATCACATTAGCAACAGTTTATGCGACAGTTTTTCTGTCGCAAAACTGTTAGGGTTTATGCAGTTTTAAAGGAGTAGTTTTAGCGACAGTTTTTGGTGACACAAAATTTCTGTCACTAATTCTTGTGGACAGATTTTGTATTATATGTTGATTCGGGTAGTGCGACCGAGATGGGCTCGGTAGGTTCGGGACATGATTATAAATAATAAAATAAATATTTTTATATTATACCTTTTTAAATTAAATTGTTTTATAAATATTTAAAATATATTTTAAGTGTATTAAATTAAATTAGTTCTTTAACATTTAAAAGGGTATATTTTAGGAAATGAATTAAACTAATTGAGAACTTTTTAAATTAAGAAACTTCTAATTTAGCGGGATACTTATTATAGAAATACTTTATCGTCAGAAATACGTTTTGTACGTAACTAATAGTAGAACGATAATACATTAAAACAAATTCATATAAGACCGGATTTAGCCGTTAATATACGTATGGAATTTCAGAAATAAATAAATAAGGAGCCAATAAGATCAGTAAAATTTAATAACGAATACCAGTTAACTTATTCGCGTCCGTTATTCATGTAGCACGCGTGAAGCCCGAGTAGTATTCGTTCAGTCTTCCATTCAGTCAGTTACTGGACTAGAGGTACGGATTTCCGTCCTTTCAGTAAGGACTTCCTTTCTATGCATGATTAGGATTCCCGTTTTCAGCCAAATGTTTTTCCCCAATATATGTTTAAGTTTATCAGTAATCATATCAATAACTAAATAAATTGCCTGAGCATTATATACCAGCATGATTAGTTTATGTACTAGTTATGGAGGTACCGTAACCACGACACTAGAGGCACCAGTGTCGTGACTCACATGCAGGAGAGTGATATCCTGCATCGTCCCACTCAGCTCAGCTTGGCCATTTTATCAGTATTATTAGTGGGGTGTATGGATGCATCCTAGGCTACAGTTTACAGTTTAGTAGGTGAATGTGGTGTGTGCTCTACATCCTTCACATTGGAGCTGATCCCTCCACCCAGCACAGTTATTTAGAGGTCACCCCTCTATAGCATGACGAGGTCACCCCTCTATGTATTCATGCAACAGTTGTTACAGTTCATGACCTATATAAGCTCTGGCAAATAAAATACAGTAAATACATGTTTTCAGAATTTATAAGTTATATTTCAGTTTCAGTATATATGAACAAGTTTATCAGATTTTATGCAGAATTTTACTACATGTCATATCAGCCTTATAGTTTCATTGTCGTCTTCTATTCCATTACTTCCAGCACTTCCTATTTATACTATATCCGTCTACTGAGCGTTATGCTCAGCCGTAGTTTTCTTTCATGTTTACCAAACGGCAGGTACACAGGGACGATCTTAGGACTTCTAAGAGAGTACGTGCATTTGGATGGGAGCTATCCAGACTCCTTTACTTTTATGCACACATTACATTACTTTACTTTGGTTGTTTGGACACTGTTTCGTCCTTTTTCTTTCAGTACTTAATCTTTATATTTTGGGCTTATGTTGGACTACCGATGTTTGATTCCGGTATTTCCGTTTGGTCTGTTAATGTTTAATACATTGCCTTGCATGCTTTGATGACACGCCATAAATACACGTAACGGTCCATTTATCCAAGTGGGGTGTTACAATTATGGTATCAGAGCGCAAGGTTCGACCTGTAGGCTCTAAAACTTGACCTGTGACTAGTGAGTAGTCACCAAGAACTTCTTGTATTTTGGCGTCGTTATTTTCCATGCTACTCATGAATTTTATCAGTCGGATTTTCAAAAAATTTTTTTGATTAAGTGAACGATTGGTACAGGATTGGCCATACTTAATCGCATGTGCTTTTCAGCGAACATTTCGTTTTGGTAAACTGACCATAGGCGTTCACCCCGCCCGTTTAAATTTTGTATGGATGAACTGACCATAGGCGTTCATCCTTACTCATGTCAGATTTATGTTTCAGTAATTGTCATTTTGTGAACTGACCCTAGGCGTTCACCAGTATTCATGTCATATTTTATTGGCTATACCTTCATGAATTACACTGTGCATATTCAGATATATTACCCAGATTTTAGCAGTTTTATCAACTTATCCTCTTTATTTCAGATGCCACCCAGACGCGAAACCAGGAATGACCCTAACGCAGCTGCCATTGCTGCTGCTGTTCAGGCTGCTATATAGGCCATGTTACCTCAAATTCGTGATGAGATCCGAGCAGAATATCAGAATGGACCTCAGCAGAATAACAACCCTCCTGTTCCACCACCTGCCACTTTACCTGCTTGGCTGGATCTGTTTAACAAGCAGAAACCCCGACTGTTTGAGCAGACTGTAGCTCCAACTGACGCGGAATACTGGATCTACCATATAGAGAAAATTTTTGGAGCTATGGCTTGTGGTGATGTTTTCAAAGTTAGGCTTGCAGTTTACAAGCTGGAGGGTCCTGCTCTGCACTGGTGGAGGTCTCAGAAACTGTCCAATGGGGGAGATGCTTGGGAGCTTACATTGACCTGGGCACGTTTCAAGACGATGTTCTATGACCAGTTTTTCTCGCATGCGGAGCAAGCTAAGATGAAGAGGGACTTCCACGTTATTCGTCAGAATCATGGCGAGAACAGTATAGAGTTCATGCACCGATACCTCAGGATGGCTTGATTCTTAGGGGAGGCTGCGGGTACCATAGAGGAGCAAGCGAAGCAATTTCGCTGGGCTCTTCACTCTAGGACTGCAGATAGACTGATGAGTGCCACATTCACTAATGTGTCATAAGTAGCTAATGCAGCTCGGGATGTCGAGATGCTTTTCAAGAGAGATGATCTCGAGAATGTAGAGCATCCGGAGAAGTGGTACATCTCACCCAACAGACTTAAACAATTTAGCCCATTATTGCTTGTCAACTTATATGTTATGACTTATCCAATTATAATCTTACAGACACAGAGGAGGAGACCGATCCCAATCGACTACTCCGCATCAGAACTACAGGAACCACGGTCAGTCATATGACCGTAATCGGTCGGATAAGAGGAGCGACGGTGATAATTACCGCGGCAGCTCCAACTCATCGGGCAGCTACAGGTGATTCTTTAAGCTCCAGAAATACTAAACTATCGTGTAAAACAGATCTTAAATTTTTCGTAAATTCCAACAGAGATGCTGGACAGGGGCGTGACCAAAACAACAGGGGTCAGCAGGTTGCCCGACCGGCAAATTCTGGTAATTTTAATTTCAGTCAGACAACCTTATTTCAGGTTAAGATATCAGAATCGTGACACGTGTTTTTCGTCATAAATTGGGTTCTCAGCAAACCAGAGCTGCTTCTGCCGTGTATACTTATCCCACTTGCATCACATGTGGAAAGAAACACACGGGACCGTGCTGTCGTGGTACAAGTGGTTGTTATCAGTGTGGCCAGCCGGGCCATCTGAAGAGGGATTGTAAGAGCGGGAATGCTGCTGGTACCTTAGGCCAGACACCTCAGATGTTACCTCCGCCACCACCGATACCACCAACTACTGGTCGTGTCTACACTACTACCCGTGAACAAGCAAATAAGACCACATGTACCATTACTGGCATTTTGTTTATACACGGACAGTCTGCATGCATGCTTTTCGATACAGGCGCCACGCACTCGGTTATATCTACTTCATATGCTATTAGAATAAACATGACCCCTACGCCACTAGACAGTGTACTTAGTATATCTACCCCCATGCGAGACTCTGTACTCATTACCCAGGTGTATAAGGATCTCCCTCTTGAGTTTTATGATAAAATCCATCCAGTCAGTGCTCTTCCTTTGGATATGTGTGAATTCGATATTATTTTGGGTATGGATTGGTTGTCGGTTCATCATGCCACCATAGATTGTCATGCTCACCAGGTCATCTTTGGTGATTTCCAGACACCAGAATATATTCACCGGGGCTTCCTACCAGGAAAACATGTTCAGATCATTTCAGCTTTACAGGCTCGTACCTTACTATATCATGGTTGTGAGGGCTTCCTAGCCACAGTTCATGACACGACTTCGGAGACACCTTCAATTCATGATCAGCCAGTTGTGTCAGACTTTCTAGATGTCTTTCCCGAGGAACTTCCAGGTTTACCTCCCATGCGAGAGGTAGAATTTGGCATCGATCTCATTCCAGGTGCAGAACCAGTATCTAAAGCTCCTTACCGTATGGCTCCTGTAGAGCTTAAGGAACTGAAGGATCAACTTCAAGAACTTCTCGAAAGGGGTTTCATTCGTCCAAGCATATCACCATGGGGCGCTCCAGTTTTGTTTGTCAAGAAGAAGGATGGTAGTATGCGTTTGTGTATTGACTACCGTGAGTTGAATAAACTCACTATTCGTAACCGTTATCCACTTCCTCGTATTGACGATTTATTCGATCAGCTTCAGGGTGCCAAGCACTTCTCAAAAATCGATCTACGATCAGGTTACCATCAACTGCGTGTAAAAGAGCAGGATATAACCAAAACTGCTTTTCGCACGAGGTACGGTCATTACGAGTTTGTTGTTATGCCATTCGGTCTCACGAATGCGCCTGCAGTATTTATGGACTTAATGAACAGAGTCTTCCACGAATTTTTAGACAAGTTTGTGATCGTATTCATCGATGATATCCTCATTTTCTCTAAATCCAAAGAGGAACATGAGAACCATCTCCGTACAGTTTTGCAGATTCTCAGACGAGAAAAGCTATATGCTAAATTTTCAAAGTGCGAGTTTTGGCTGAATACAGTGGCGTTTCTAGGCCATATTGTTTCCGCAGAAGGAATAACTATGGATCCTGCAAAGGTGGAGGCTATCACCAAATGGCCAAGACCGACATCTGACACAGAGATACGTAGTTTTCTTGGGTTGGCGGGTTATTACCGCAGGTTTGTGGAAAACGTCTCACGTTTGGCGTTACCATTGACCCAACTTATGCGAAAAGGTGAGAAGTTTATATGGACCGAGGAGAGAGAAAAGAGTTTTGAGGAACTCAAGCATCGATTGATCTCAGCACCGATACTTACTCTTCCATCCGGTACAGGTGGTTATCAGATTTACAGTGACGCATCAGGAAAGGCCTTAGGCTGTGTACTTATACAGCATGGGAAAGTCATTTCTTATGCTTCGCGTCAACTGAAGCCGTATGAGAAAAATTACCCTACTCATGATCTAGAGCTCACAGCAGTCGTTTTCGCCCTTAAAATCTGGAGGCATTATTTATATGGTGAGTCGTGTGATATCTTCACCGATCACAAAAGTCTCAAGTATATATTTACACAACGAGAGCTGAACATGAGACAGAGACGATGGTTAGAACTGCTAAAAGACTATGACACTAATATCCAGTATCACCCAGGCAAAGCAAATGTAGTAGCAGATGCCCTAAGCAGAAAGTCGGGTATGATAAATGGCATCAAAGTTCAGGAAGAAATTATTTGGGACTTAGAGCGGTATGATATTGAGCTTTTAGTACGCGGACAGAGGGGATACTAGGCTAGTTTGAGGGTAGAACCAGATTTACTCTCTAGGATTAAAACCGCCCAAAAGGATGATGGTGAAATCTGGGCGATTGTCCAGAACATTGACCAGCAGACCGAATTTCGCATTGATGACGATGGTATCGTATGGCAGGGTACCAAACTCTGCGTTCCAGAAGACCCTGCTCTCAGAGAAGCCTTAATGACTGAGGCTCACAGCTCCCCGTTCTCTATCCATCCGGGTTCCACCAAAATGTACCACGATCTTAAGCAGCATTTCTGGTGGAGCGGCATGAAACAGGATGTCGCAACATTTGTGTCTAAATGCTTAACCTGTCAGCAGGTTAAGATAGAGCACCAGCGTTCCAGTGGTCTCCTCCAGCCATTAGATATTCCAATGTGGAAATGGGACAAGATCTCTATGGATTTTGTCACCGGACTACCACAGACTCAGCGGAGACATGATGCAATCTGGGTTGTTGTCGATCGTTTGACCAAGTCGGCACATTTCATTCTTATTCGCAAAGATTTCGCAGTCAGTAAATTAGCGAAACTATTCACCGAGGAGATTGTACGGTTACATGGTACACCCTCCGAAATTATATCAGATAGGGATCCACGGTTCACTTCTCATTTCTGGAGAGGTTTGCATAAAGCTTGGGGAACTAGGCTCAAGCTCAGCACAACTTTCCATCCACAGACGGACGGTCAGTCAGAGCGTACCATCGAGACCTTAGAGGACATGCTACGCGCCTGTGCATTAGAATGGACAGGACACTAGGATGACTATATTTGCTTGGTCGAGTTTGCCTACAACAACAGTTGGCATGCTAGTATCAAGCGTGCTCCATTCGAGATGTTATACGGCAGGAAATGCCGTGCTCCTATTTGTTGGGACCAGGTTGGAGAACGCTTGATTGAAGGACCAGAATTGATAGAAATGACCAATGAAAAGGTCGCCATCGCTAGGGAAAAACTGCAAGAAGCGCGTACTCGCCAGAAGAGTAACGCTGATAAGCATCGCAGAGATCTATCTTTTCAGACTGGGGATCGTGTGTTCCTCAAAGTATCACCCGCACGCGGTGTCAGACGTTTTGGCCTCAAAGGAAAACTTAGCCCTCGCTACATCGGACCATTTGAAATCCTTGAACGCGTCGGGGAAGTATCATATCGATTGGCGTTACCGCCTCAGCTTTCACACGTTCACAACGTGTTTCATGTATCATTACTCAGGGGGTACAACTATCATGAGCTTCACAAAGTAAATTATCCACTCGATCAGATTCGGGAGGATTTATCTTATATTGAGGAACCCGAAGCAGTTTTAGATCGCCAGGATCGAGTTATGAGAAGGAAGACCATTCCTTTCGTTAAAATCCTGTGGAGGAACCACACCGAGCGGGAGGCCACTTGGGAAACAGAGGAGTCTATACGGACTTCTTATCCTCACTTTCAGTTTTGATTCGGGTATGTCTTTTCAGCTTTTATGTCTTCCAGCTTATAGCATTTTCGGCTTTTACCAATCAGCTTAAATACCCTATAATTCGGGGACGAATTCTTCTTTTAGAGGGGAAGAATTGTAAAACCCAGTACGACCGCATCTTTAATTCGGGGACGAATTATTCTTTTAGAGGGGAAGAATTGTAAAACCCGTATTTTAAATCGAGAAATGTAAATACGCGGTTTATTATTTAAAACATTTACGTAGAATTTATCGACGAAAACAACATAAGAAAATTTTACAAGAATTATTATTATGCAAGTGTTATTATTATACAAGTTTAAAAAAAATATATATATATATATATATATATATATATATATATATATATATATATATATATATATATATATATATATATATATATATATATATATATATATATATATATATATATATATATATATATATATATATATATATATATATATATATATATATATATATATATATATATATATATATATATATATATATATATATATATATATATATATATATACACATATATGTATATATATATATATATATATATATATATATATATATATATATATATATATATATATATATATATATATATATATATATATATATATATATATATATATATATATATATATATATATATATATATATATATATATATATATATATATATATATATATATATATATATATATATATATATATATATATATATATATATATATATAAATACAATAAAAAGAATAAGGGCCGGTTATTACAAAGAATAAAAGGAGAAGGGATTTGGGCTTTAGCCCATTTGGACTATACAAAACAAACGGGGGTTACCCCTTTTCCCCATAACCAGTCGCACAAAAAAAAAGGGAATTAGGGTTTCGTTTGTTGGCCGCCGGGAAGAAGAAAAAAAAAAGAGAGAAGAATCCAATTAGCTTCGTAACCATTACACGGTAAGACCTCGTTTGCTTTTCTTTTATTTGATTCGGCTCGGTGGGTTTTCTTTTTGCCCAGCCACGATCAGAAACAACAAAGGGGTGTCGGGTTTAAGCGGCTATACACAAAACCGAGACATCTCAATGTCTCGGTGGTTGCTTAGATGCTACAGCCGAGACTTTTAAAGTCTCGGTGGTCTTGGTCTATACAGCCGCAGCAAACCATTTCGCCTAGGGGTGTTTGGTTCGTGAAGCAGGGGGTCGGGTTTGTTGGCCTCACGAAAACTGAGACCTACTGTCTCGGTGACTCCTTCCTCTGCCCAGCCGTGACCCATACAGGGGCGGCTAGGGCCAGTTTTTGACATAGGGGTGCGTTTGGGGACAGTTAAAAACATAAGGGTGCGTTTGGTTTATAATAACAGTGGGAACAGCATAGCATATCAGTGGGAAAAGTGGGTAAAAACAGTGGGAGAAGATGGGTCAGAAACACATTATATTACATCACTTTAGCAACAGTTTTTGCGACAGTTTTTCTGTCGCAAAACTGTTAGGGTTTATGCAGTTTTAAAGGAGTAGTTTTAGCGACAGTTTTTGGTGACACAAAATTTCTGTCACTAATTCTTGTGGATAGATTTTGTATTATATGTTGATTCGGGTAGTGCGACCGAGATGGGCTCGGTAGGCTCGGGACATGATTATAAATAATAAAATAAATATTTTTATATTATACCTTTTTAAATTAAATTGTTTTATAAATATTTAAAATATATTTTAAGTGTATTAAATTAAATTAGTTCTTTAACATTTAAAAGGGTATATTTTAGGAAATGAATTAAACTAATTGAGAACTTTTTAAATAAAGAAACTTCTAATTTAGCGGGATACTTATTATAGAAATACTTTATCGTCAGAAATATGTTTTGTACGTAACTAATAGTAGAACGATAATACATTAAAACAAATTAATATAAGACCGGATTTAGCCGTTAATATACGTATGGAATTTCAGAAATAAATAAATAAGGAGCCAATAAGATCAGTAAAATTTAATAACGAATATCAGTTAACTTATTCGCGTCCGTTATTCATGTAGCACGCGTGAAACCCTAGTAGTATTCGTTCAGTCTTCCATTCAGTCAGTTACTGGACTAGAGGTACGGATTTCCGTCCTTTCAGTAAGGACTTCCTTTCTATGCATGATTAGGATTCCCGTTTTCAGCCAAATGTTTTTCCCCAATATATGTTTAAGTTTATCAGTAATCATATCAATAACTAAATAAATTGCCTGAGCATTATATACCAGCATGATTAGTTTATGTACTAGTTACGGAGGTACCGTAACCACGGCACTAGAGGCACCAGTGTCGTGACTCACATGCAGGAGAGTGATATCCTGCATCGTCCTACTCAGCTCAGCTTGGCCATTTCATCAGTATTATTAGTGGGGCGTATGGATGCATCCTAGGCTACAGTTTACAGTTTAGTAGGTGAATGTGGTGTGTGCTCTACATCCTTCATATTGGAGTTGATCCCTCCACCCAGCACAGTTATTTAGAGGTCACCCCTCTACAGCATGACGAGGTCACCCCTCTATGTATTCATGCGACAGTTGTTACAGTTCATGACCTATATAAGCTCTGGTAAATAAAATACAGTAAATACATCTTTTCAGAATTTATAAGTTATATTTCTGTTTCAGTATATATGAACAAGTTTATCAGATTTTATGCAGAATTTTACTACATGTCATATCAGCCTTATAGTTTCATTGTCGTCTTCTATTCCATTACTTCCAGCACTTCCTATTTATACTATATCCGTCCACTGAGCGTTATGCTCAGCCGTAGTTTTCTTTCATGTTTTCCAAACGGCAGGTACACAGGGACGATCTTAGGACTTCTAAGAGAGTACGTGCATTTGGATGGGAGCTATCCAGACTCCTTTACTATTATGCACACATTACGTTACTTTACTTTGGTTGTTTGGACACTGTTTCGTCCTTTTTCTTTCAGTACTTAATCTTTATATTTTGGGCTTATGTTGGACTACCGATGTTTGATTCCGGTATTTTCGTTTGGTCAGTTAATGTTTAATACATTGCCTTGCATGCTTTGATAACACGCCATAAATACACGTAACGGTCCATTTATCCAAGTGGGGTGTTACACCTCTACTCCAACAATTTTGAATTGATTTCCTCAAAATCCTCTTCTTGTTTTTTTGAGAGTTGAGGGTTAAATCTTGAATTTTCTTGGGTGATTCCAAAAATTCTAAGCTTTTTACCCTTTGACATATTATCATTACAATTGGGTGATTCCAACAATTGTTAATTGATCTTGTCAAGATCCTCTCTTTTGACTTGTTTTTGGATTGATAGCATCGCGTGCACACTTCTTTCTTCAATGCTTGTCATTGTTTGTGCAAACGACTTGTTTATCATCCTCTTTTTTTTCTTTTCATCATAGTCCTTCTTTCTCTCTTTTCGACTATGTGGAATTGTTTTTATTGTCCATGTCATACTCTCTTTAGTTTGGTATTTTTGCCAAGATATTAAAGCGGAGTATGTCCTCTCGACAATATATGCTCTTTTTATATATGCTCTTGTCTACTAACCTTGTTTTGTAGGATACTTCTAACCCATTTTTGTAGCTCGTCACTATTCTTGCTTTGTTGGTGCCTCAAGCAAGGGGGAGCTCATATCAAGGGGGAGCATTTTCAAGAGTTCAACTCATTACATTTGCGATCGTTCACTCACTTAAATTGCATTCATTGAACATCTTGCAAGTAATGAATTATGGGATCTTGAAGACATGGAGGTGGTTAACCTATGGTGATTGAAGACTTCACTAGGATGACGCAAGCTCAATATCTTTGGATGATGGGATTACGGTTCGGATTCTCGCCTCTCAACCGAATATCTTTTGGATGCAAGCTATCTCAAAGTTGATTCTTCTCTTCTACAAACGACGACTACCTTTGGATGCGTGATCTTCCTCAAATGATATGGATTCTACTCTTGCTCAAATGACGACTACCTTTTTTATTCGACAAAAGGGGGAGAAGGAAGTGTAAACGAGTACGTTTCACATTTTACTATGCGTTACGGTTTACTTGTTTGTCATCATCAAAAAGGGTGAGATTGTTAGTGGAAACATTACAATGTCTAATCAAGATGATCCCTTCATGTTTTGGTGATGACAAACGTATAACTCGCAATACATAATGTAAAATGTGTAAGGTACTCGTAATCACTCAAGCATACTTATGTATACTTCTCTCGACACCTTGAAGATTACATTCGTCATGAAAGACAAGAAGGGCGCGCGGTTCTCTTATAGAACACGCGGTTCCTTAGTGATATCGAACCGCGGGAAGATATGGAACCGCGGGCAGTCAAGTCGGTTTAGGCTAACTCAAGATTTCTGGAAGCTTCTAGAAGATGGAGGGAAACTAATAAATTCAAAGTTCAAATTTTGAATTTGGGCTCCAAGAATAAAAGGTGCATCCTTTTATCCAATGGGTAGTCCACTCTTTTATCCAATGGGTAGTCCACTCTTTTATCCATTGGGTAAAAAGGTGCTATCCAAGGCAAGGTTTAACTATAAATAGAAGACTCCTCTCTTCCATTTCACTTGCATAAAAAACACACAAAACCTTCCAATATCCCATTCCTCATTTGCCTCATCAAGAGCAATGAGAAGAACACTTTCACCCTTGTGAAGTGTTAGTGTCTAGAGTCATAACATGATGAAGATCTCTCTAGATCAAGTCATGATTATTGTCTTCCTACTATGTATATGTAGAAGATCCAAGTTGTGGGTAAACTTGGATGTGTTTGTAAGGGTAGAATATCCAAGTGATGGGTATCCTTGGATTAGGTGTTAGTTGTGTAGATCCAAGTCTTGTTAGTACTTGGATATAGTGTTAGAGTTATAGATCTAAGTGTTGTGTGCTTAGATCTATATGGTTTATGTGTTTAGACCATAAAACACAAGGTTTGTTATGTTGGGCCATAAAACATAACTAGTGGGTAGATTAGGTTGTGTCTTGGTAGTTCTCACTAAACTCTAAAGTGATGTGGTTGTGTCTAGGTAGTTCTCACTAAACTCTAAAGTGATGTGGTTGTGTCTTGTGAGTTCTCACTTAGCTTTAAAGTGATTAGTAGTTGTGTTGTGTGAAGTTCTCACTTAGCTTCAAAGTGAAGAGTCGTGAAGATTGGTTCTAGCTTTCGATTAGAACTCGACATCTAGCCTTGTGTCATTAAATGGTGAAGTGGGTGACGTTGTGTAGATTGGTCCTACCTAATATTAGGACTCGACTTTTAGCTTAGAGTCAGAAATTGGATAAGCGACGTTGTGTATGGTTTCTCCACCTTAAGGAGTTTGTTGACTAGTGAAGTAACTCTCAAGTAAGGTGTACTCGAGGAGTGGAGTAGGGCGAAGAGGAGCTTCGTGACCGAACCACTATAAATCATCGTGTCGGTACTTTCATTTACATTTATGTCTTTACCTTTGTAGATGTATTTATAATTGCATACTTGTGTTGTGTGTCTTTGTGTGCATCACATAATCTAAACATCTAAGTTGCGGAAAAGCTATGGCTAAGTACGTGTGTGCTTCATGTTTAGATTATGGTCAAGTGTACATCACTTAGTCTAAACATCCTAGTTGCGGAAAAGCTTGTGCTTAGTACGTGTGTGCTTAGTGTTTAGACTATTGCTTGATGTACTCTTGATTTGATGTGCTTGCGTGTTTTCTTACTTGTAGTATTTATCTCTCAATCAAACACATCTCACATCTAGTCAAGATTGATAAGGAATTTAATACAAAGGATTGTTAAGGTTTAAAATTAACAATGTTGCTACGTCCACTGTCGGCGGTTCGTTATTGGACCGGCGGTTCCTTATCAATAAGGAACCGCGGGCAGAGATAAGGAACCGCAAGCAGTAGATTGAGCCGAAATGTTTTGAAAATGAACTAGAAACTATTCAACCCCCCCCCCCCCCCCCTTCTAGTTTCTACAAAAACAATCTCAGATTTATTTCGTGTTATACATGCATGTTGAGATCATTAAAGATCTGTAACCACGAAATGAACATCATCATAGATTTTTTATATTCGAAGTAAAAAGGAAGAGATTGTAACAATTTTGTTAAATCTTTTTCTTGTTTTGATTCTTTAAACAAAAACCAACAAGGAACCATCATATTTATACCCACCCGAGACCCGTTTTAGGGATCTTGATGTCAAAACTGATCTTTCTAGGGGTCTGAGTTTTTTTGGCTCGATCAAGTAGAGATAGTTTGGTGGGTTTAGAAGTTTTGAGTGTTGGTTAGATCGAATGACTTTGTCTTGGTTGGATCGATAGGGATTGTGTTTGAGTTTGATCTGAGGATGTTTGTCTTGATCTGTTGGTATAGATTAAGATGAGATGGGGACGGAGGATACGATGTGGGTGTTTGAGTTTGGTGGGAGAAAGTATAGATGGGGAAGGATGAGTTAAAGTGATTAGGTTAAGGTTATGTGCGTCTGATTAGGGTTTGGTGGATTATTTATATCCCATGACCTTGACTTTTCTTAAACCGGGTTGGGATTGGGCCGAGTGTTAAGAGGAACTGGGCCATCAATTTCAGTTTATGAAAACGAATTGCATGTTGTTTGAAAAAATTGTTATATCAAAATTTTATTTATCATTTCATTTCATATGATAAATGTTAAATATTTTGATTAACGATTTTAAAAGTGACAAAATGACGTGACAAAGTGATCAAGTGACGAGACAAAGTGACAAGATTTATTTGATGAGACCAAGAAAAACGGCTATATTTTTAGTGGCTACGGATTTGTTTGATCGGGTATTAATAATTTGGAGTTGAAGACGGATCTTTTCGAAGTCGTGAACTTATTTTATCTTTGAAGATAACTTGCTCGTGCTTAATCTTAGAATGAAGACTTATTTATCTAGTTTCCGGGTTCGGGGTGGTTGGTTGATGACTCGGATAACTATCACTTAATGAGCTACATTATTGTACTCCGTGTCACGCACATAGTCGACGTGGATAATTTCAAGAGGTGTTGTGCTTATATACTTCTTCAGTAATGTATTGGGTACTTAGAGATTTCTCCACCGTTCCTCATTCAACAATTTTGCAAGCTTAAGTCACAAGTTCGAGGGATTCTTATTTAGTATCATGTTTGATGTATCTGGTTCATTCCATCAGTGGTTACTTCAAATTTCTTACAAGTGGGTTGGTAAAGATGGCCATGGAGAGTTTATGAGTAGAGAATTTCAATCAGCAGCTGATTCTCACAAGATATATAATTCTGCTTATTTATTATTCTCACGAGATTTCAGGTACATGTGCGTACGATTTATTGTTGGTTCCGAGTTTCGAAACCATCAAGGGGGAAGAAGAAGACATATTGAACACACAACGAGTACACGTGATGAATTTCATACATTCTTTTGATTTAAAGACATTCCGGGAAGACATTTGTCATAACCGCAGAGAAAATCAGTGTTTTAACTCGTGGCGTTGTCAATCTCTAAACGGTACACTACTGATTTGATGTTTATTTGTTTTGATGTTACAATTATTCATCATCATTATCCTATATGGAGACATATGCACTTCCAGGACTTTATTGACTCTGGTGCATCTCCGGAAGAAGATATGTGCATTTCCGGGTCTTAATTGACTCTGTGTTACGATGTCAACTTCATGAATGGGATAAAGTGTCCACTTCAACATTTGAGCTTCATACTTGGGATTGGTTTACTTTCTTCAACTATGTGGGGGAAGAAATGTCTTGATTCTTTCTAGTATGCATAATTTTAACTCTCAGGGGGAAGAAAAATTCCGAAGAATTATTCAAGTGTGAGAAGAGAAGTTGTTGATCCACTTGGTGTGCCCCTTACTTTCAATCACTCATAGTAACATTATCATGTTATATGATGGGGTTTGCTTTTTAAATTCCGCTTTGCGCTTAATCATTCTAAGCTTTATTGAAAGCTTTGAAGTTGCTTACGAGGATTGTCGGTTTAGGGGGAAACTATTAAAAGCTTCTACATCAAGTTTATGTGGCATGAAATAGGGGGAAGTTAATTCAAAAGCTTCTCCTTAACTAGAAGTATATGGATTACTTAGCTCGTGCCGTTACAGTATTTCTACTACAAGTTACTACGAAGATGAGTCATCGTGAAGTGAAGACTTGAAGTCAAAGGCCTCAGAAGACATCATCAGCATTGGACGCTTCATGAAAGCTTTTTTTCTTAATCATTATGTACTTGTTAGGAAAAATATTGTAAGGAATTCTACACGTCGTCCCATGGGGGAAGATTGTTGGAAATTCACTTTATGTGACGACATTTAAGAATTCCCATTAGTTATGATAGTCACACACGCATACACTAGACTAGGAAACGTTGTATAGTTTAGGCGTGGTGTGTGACTATATATACCCCTCGAAGGCTTCCAAGGAGGGGTTGTTGCTTGTGTTTCATTTTCATTTTATCGAACTTTTCTTTCTTTCTTTTACACTCCTCTCTACTTCATCCATGGCTACCACCACCATCTACCACCCACCTAGACCACTGGATCTTATATACCAAACCTACACATGCCAATATATTATTGAAGCAAATGATACACAGACCTGACAATCCAACCACATGATTGTCAGTACGGAAATTTCAAAAGCACAATGACACTCGAAACATAGAAAATACTAATAAATCAAACACACTGGTCCCAATTTGACATAGACCGTTTATTCTCGGATGCCTATGGCCATATTCAAAACACCGGTTCAGTTAGATGCATCCCCTTTCAACCTTTGCATGAACCTTTCCATCCACCTGATCCGGTTTCCAGTCGCGGCTGCTATAGCTGCTAGCTGGTCACGAAATGCACAGTCTTCATCTTGCAAAGTCCCTAGGAAAGCGACCATCTGATTAACCAAAGGTCCCCATACAAAGGTCCACAACTCCTGGACAAGATGCGTCCTATCAATAACACTGCTGTTCAAGTGTCGCCACATCTGTTGAACGCTTTCTTTCCAAGCCATTTCTCCTTGCACCTCATTCTGCAAATGGTAGACAAAAATGTTGGACCATTCGTCGGATTGAGCCTCTTTCTCCAATGCAGCACATCTTGGACGGTATGCCATTTTTTTCGGTTCATCTATGTAACTTACCTACAAATGCATGTAATAATGTGTTATACCAAACCTGTTACCACCCCTTTATATATAGCATGTCCTCCTTGCTTGAATTGTGTGTTGTACCGCACTAACAATGAACGCTATTACAACAAACAGTAACCATATCCCAGTTTTAATAACTCTTTGGTCATCTTTCCAAAAGTAGAAAAAAAACCAACTAATGACGGTCAGACACTGTATTATGGTTTTTTTTGGAACAGTAGATATCTTATTATATTACATAGACACCATTCAAAAGCTAGATTGGTTCATTTCCATCACATGAAACCTAATAGAAACATAAATAACAAACTTGCGGTTTTGGCAGAAACAAACATTAACACACATACATTAACGCACAAGAACTCTTAGATTCCAAGCTAAAAGAAAAATATAATATATTACAAACAACGCACATTACACTTTCAAACGAAAGAACGTGCTCTGTCCTTTCAACACATACAACAAAGAAAAACAACACAACAGGCCATACTGTCGTTTATTGAGAACATGCAAACGAACAACTCATTCCCGGCATGCATTTTGTTCTCTTCATTTGATCACAAGGATCGCATGAAGAGCTCAATGTCATGAATCCGAGCATCGGCCTCATCTATCAATCCCTCCAGTTTGAAACGCTCCGCGATATCGCGTTCTTGCATCTCATTGAGCTGACCGATCATCTGGTGCACAACACGGTCTGAGTTCAGGCTGGAAAGCCCCAGTATGAAACTAACACCCTCATCAATGGCTATGTACTTCTGTATATGCAACTCTTCAATCTTCCTCCATTTCCGCTCATCTTCTATCTTCCTCTGCCAGTAGAAGTAAAAGCAGTTGGCATAGTCACTTGAACAAGTAAGCAACTGCAAAGTGTTAAGCAATGCTCGCCAGATCATCTTTTTAAAAGGTTATTGGTTGAGTTGTTGCCTCAAATGTGTTGCAATCAAACCAAAATCATCCTTAAATAAGGCCTCGTCCAGACATTATTGGCATGTGACATTCGATTTCTTTCTTTTATTGCTAGATAAGTAGGCAACAAAAAATGCAACAGTTGGCCCCTAACTCACCTTTCAAATGCTCAGTAAATGACACCCATTGACACCCATTGATAGTTGCAACAAAAGCTGACTCATTTAATCCCCTCACAGCCACAAACTAACCATATCAACAATAGTTATGCAGTGTTGAATGACCATCATGCATGCCAATGTGCAGCTAAATATGTGTAACACTTAATCATAAATGAAAAATCCGACTGAACTACGTAGGCACAATGCAGTGTTGGACACCAAATACAATTAAAATAAACATCGTTCAAATCGATAAACGGACCTCAGTCCTTAGATTGTTATTACAGCTGTATTGTAAAAAAAAACCCAAACGACGCACAGGTGGCACTTGCCGTAATAAACAAGTAAGAATAAGGGTAAACACACATTCCCTTGCTTATGATAGACACGGGCTTTCGTAGAGCTTTAACATCGCAATTAACATACTTAAAACAAAGAAGTAAAAAAATTAATTAAGCAACGAAGAAAACTTCACGCTTTATTAGACTTGCACAGAACCACACATTCACACCCATTCGACCTCGATCGTTCAACCAGACACGGTACTGTTAGCATTGCCATGTAGGTTTCTTTTTGCCGAATGCGCTGTGCAGCCGCATCAACCTCCGCCGCAAGGCTGTCACGAAAAGGAATCTTTGTATCCATTGTTTTCCCCAGGAAAGCGATCATTCGGTCAACACGCCGGTCACCTCTCACTGTTCTTAACTCTTGCCGTAAGTGTTCGCGTTCAACGACTCCCATATTTGCCTCCTGATACATACCCTCGATCTTTGTCTTCCAACTCTTCTCTGCGTGAATGTCATCCCAGAGATAGAAAATGTACATATCACCCCAGTCTTCCGATCGGGCTTTCTCCTTTAATGCATCGCATCGGGGACGAAAGGCCATTGCTTATGTTTCCTTAAATTATTAACGATTTCTTCTACAAATATGAAAACCAACTTCTATTCTGTCCCCTTAAATAGATCACTAACCATTCACCGCTAAACTCCATTATCAGCATCCACTATTATTCTTATCTAAAAAAACAGATCACACCTAATACCCATAGTACCACCACTTGCCATTTAAATGGTGGTCTGCCAATCTTTTCAAAAGTGGCCAGAAAAGAGTATAGTCTACAACCAACCATCTCCAAATTTAGGAAAAAAACAATATCCTTATATGGCCAAACAAAATCACAAAAACCAATATTCATAGTAGATGGCTGTTCCCACAAACTTTTGCTTTTGTGACCTTGAAAATTCATGCAATCTGGAACAAACTAACATGTACTACATCAAACTAACATCAAAAAACATAGATTACATTACGATGGAAACATGGTCCGAATTATAATACAGACAGCTACCGCCTAAACATTTCGAATCCTAGACGCGTGTGGCATATCGCGGCCTAAACTACCGAGAAAACACAAACTACACACGCGGCTAGCAACTGCATTTTATTAAAAGGTTACAACCACACAAACATCCACTCGCCATGGTCTGTAACCCGTCGCACTGGTCATATGTTTCGAATGAAGAACTCTAGGTCGTTGACACGGTCATCACACGCAGCCATCACTTCATACAGCTGACAAAGTTCCGCCTCAGCGCGATCTTGCATATCCAGTAACAGGCAGACCATTCGTCTTAAAAGCGCTTCAGGCCTAATACTAGATAACTCGCTCATTAAGACATCCCTCTTAGCAATTGCATCCCTCTTCCGCCCATCCATACCTTCAATTCTTCCCCTCCATTCCATCTCATCGTCCACCTGTGAACGCAAATAAAAACAGAAGCAATAGCCAAACTCCTCAGAACCACAAGCCGCATGCAAAGTACGTAGCCTGCTCCGCCAACTCATTTTTTCCCCAAATTATTAATACCTTTGTTGTATAAGATGTATTACAATTTCCTGCCATATCACATTTATATACACCTACCCAATACACAATTGCCACATACCATTGGGTACCTTATATTATTTTAGAGTATACACCCAACAAAATCTGACACCCTTTCATGACTACCTTTATCCTGATGCTTCAGTGATATGTCACAGGTGCCACAAACTATAACCCGATGTCATGTAGCTGTGTAGTTACAGGGATACAACTTAATTGGGCTTTGACTAAATCCTCACCATAAATCAACACTGTAACCAACAACTATGCTGTCTCTATGTAATAAGTTTGATATACGTGCCAATACAACTGATATACATAAGCCTTTTATTTTAAAGAAGTAGATGCATTAGCACTTAATACTTGCACCTGAATCAAACGATAAATGTTGCTGCCACTATAATTGTTGTGAATGGTCACCTAATGGTTTATTGTGTTATTGTAAACAGGCACCCCACCAACGGACGTGCTAGAAACAGTCGCAAAATCGATTCTATCGGAGTTCAAAAAACCAGAAACCTCGAGAAAAACCAGCAAGTCAAAAAGAAAACTTCTACCTCAGCTCGAACAACCCATCACGAAGAAAAACCCCAGTAAATCAACGACTCTGGATGCTACAGCTTTTTCTAATCACTTATTATCTGTAATCAAGACAATTGTGTTAAGTTTGTGTTAAGTGTAACAAACTGCACCTTTGATGTTATCGCTAACGGCCCAAATAATGCCACTATGAATTTTATCGCCTAATAACAGAATACCTATCATTTTTTTGTTGCCAGTTTACGCCTCGACCTATAAAACTATCTATAAAATGCCCGCACTCCATCGTAGCGGAGCGCGGACACAAATCCTAGTGTAAATTAAATGTCAATGTGTTTTTTTTGATGGTGTTATGTCTCAGGTCTATTCTATTTATGTAACAAAAAGGCCATTAGATTTATGCCCTAAACCTAAAATCCTAGTTATGATATTCTTTTTGCGTAAATTTTTTGAAAACTCACACGATGGTTATTTCGTTACTAAAATCACATTACGGGATTCTTGACTGCTTGCTTTATATTCGGCCGTCTAACTTTTCCTTTTTTTGTTATTTGATGACGTATAGTTCCTAATCCGGCTGGATAACCCGACCCACAGGTACTACCCGTATCCATTACGCATGATCATATACAGACAACGCTACGACCCAAAATGCCTAGTAAGTCGTTGTCGCACACGGTTTTACTTTAGGCGCGTCCTGGCCGCGCTCGGACCTGATCAAATAGAATATAATCTAAATAAGATTATTATTCGCCTAAGTTAAAGAGATATAGGCCATCCTTATTTACGTGATAAGGATCAACCTATATTCGGTAATTATCTCTTGCTTAGGCCGCAAGAGTAGGGAAGCCCGAACTAGGGTTCCCTCGGTTATAAAAGGAACCCCAGAGGTTCCACACAAGTACGATATTCAAAATACTCTAACCAGCACATATACTAAACCGATTACTTACTCTCACGCCAGAGTCTAATCGTGCGACACGCGCCCACGATAAGCCTAACGGTGTATGCTATTTAGTGTGCAGGGTCTTCAAACAAATTCACTTGGTGTAGGAGCCAGAGTCCATAAGATCTCGAATTAAGCCTAATTCGGGTAAAGCGCGGTCCATCCAACTTTTGTATCAACAAGTCGGCGCTATCCGTGGGACCCTACACTAAACTCTAAGCATGATTAAAAATGGAACGAATGATTCCTACCGAAAAGGAGGTAGCAAAAGGTCATCAACGGTCGACGCTCAAATCACATCTGTTGAATTCACCCCTGGATCCACTAGAAGAGCTAATAGCAAGGATGTCGCAAATCCACCCCCTCAAGAATTCGATTCACCATTCTTTACTCTCGTACCTACCATAGGGGAGAAGAATCAGAATCAGGGGTCGGCCAAACCCCCTCCCAACAAGGATAGACAAAAACTACTACTCATATCGACATGAAACGAGGAAGTTGTCGTCACTGAAGCACGTGCAATGGAAGAATATGTTGTAAAAAAATTAAATACCCTTATCCCATTCGTCACCAAACACATGTGAGACCAAAGAGTCATAGGGGAAAGACAACTAAGCCCAGTGCGACGAGACAAATAGCAAGAATTCCCGGAAACCCTAATAGGAGAAGAACCTAGACATGAGCCCCAAGGAAAGAAACGCACAAGGTGATACCAAAGCATTCCTAAAAAGGGAAGGCGATCCCCAAGCGATGACTCATCTAGCTTGGATTCAAGCGATCGTCACCCTTGACGTTGGAAGTCAGGGTGCTCTTTTTCGGAAAACCCATAAAGTGAGTCTGGTCCTTACCAGCATTCTATATACAAGGACCAAGATTTTTCCCATCCATGGAGAAGAGGCAGAGCGAATTCTTTACAAAGCGCATTTAGTATTACGCTGATAGAAAAAGCGTCGCATGCCGGCAAACGTCAAAATGTACGACGGCACTACAGACCCAGATTATTAATTAAAAGTCTTCGAGTCACAAACAGGAATCGAACAATGGCCTGAGCCCACATGGTGAAACATGTTCAATTCCACCCTTATAGGGAACACGCGAAATTGGTTCGACAGACTCCCGCGACGAACCATCCACGGGTTCGAAGAATTACGAAGGGCTTTCAAAAGAAATTACAAACAACAAAACAAGTGCGACAAGAACGTTGTATCGCTCGTAAGAGTCAAGCAGGGCCAAGGAGAAAGCCTGGAGGATTTTGTAGAGCGCTTCAAGAATGAGTGCATTCAGATAAAAGAATGTATCGAAATCCTGAAAATATCCTGTATCATGGCTGGGATAAACAACCCATATCTGATACGAAAGCTAAATGAAAAAACCCCAGAGACCTTTGACGGGGTAATGCGACGAGTAAGATCCTTCATACAGGGAGAAATTGCAGTGGAAGACAACAAGCGAAGCACGTCCAACTACAGATCTTAGGATCTACCTAAAAGATAGGTTAATGGCCAAAATAGCGATCGAAACCTCGATTACCAAGGAAGTCAAAGAGGGGGGGGGGCGATAATAGAACTAAATTCACACCCCTAAAGTTGAGTCCGAGAGAGATATTCATATTAGAGGGCGTGAACTTCCCAAAACCTCCGCCAATGACCACTCTGGTTGAAAGGCGCTTAGGTAATAGGCACTGTGAGTACCATGGCGAAAAGGGGCATGCTACGAATGAGTGCATCCAATTACAAAAACACATAGAGAAATTGGTGAAGTTCGGCAAGCTAAAACATCTGGTGAAAGAAAGCACGGAGGATGGATTGATGAAAGCAAAGGATAAGTCCACGACCATTTACATGGTACAAACGTGGCAGCAAAAAATGAAGCAAAAAGTGAGCCAAAATTTTTCAAGAGGAAAGCTGTCTGATCAAGCGAAGGCGGACATGTGTAAACTCCTAAAGACAACCTCGACATTTTTGCATGGGAACTGATGGATATGACGGGAGTGTCGCGCTCAATTGTATAACATAGACTACAAATCCGCGAAGGATATCCCCCAATCAGGCAAAAGAAACGCGGACAAGCCCCAGATCGCAACAAGGTAATACTCGAAGAAGTGAACAAATCGGTGGACGCAAGAATCATGCGAGAAGTTTATTACCATGAGTGTATTTCAAACCTAGTTATGGTTAAAAAGCACGACGTTAGATGGCATATGTACGTTGACTTCACAGACCTCAACAAAGCCTGTCCTCAAGATTGTTACCCGCTCCCAGAGATAGACTTGAAAATTGGGTCATTGTGAGAATGCCCTTTTAAATGCTTCTTAGATGCATATAAAGGATATCATCAGATACAAGTGGCGGAGCAAGACGAGGAAAAAACAACATTCCACACTAGTCAGGGAGTCTAATGCAACACGAAAATGCCTTTCGGACATAAGAATGCAGGAGCTACTTATCAGCGATTAGTAGACAATGCATTTGATAAACAGACATGATGGAACTTGGAAGTTTACGTCGATGACTTAGTTATAAAAAGTCACACATGTGAGATCTCGTATTTTCCCGTTAATTATTTTACTCTTATATATTATTTTAGTCATTGATACTACTTATTCGGAATTATAAAATTATTATTATTTTATGTTTCCATATTTATTTAAATCAAATATTTTGATTTAAAAGCACACTCGTGCATTTTACAAAAGTTTACTTGAATCAACGGAACGAGAACCGAGGGTTAAATATTTCGACCTTAAGATATTAATCTTTACTTGGTACTAAGTCTAGACCGATAACGGGCACAATGTTAAATTCTTGTATTTCACATTTTACCGTCAATTGTTTCGATGTTCGATGTTTTCGATGTTTTCTTTTAATGACACGTTAAGTCGAGTCGGGAGTCTATATTATCGTATTTGGAGTGCGTTTTAACTTTAGAAAAGTATTTTTATGAAACCTGAGTCCCGTAAATATTTGTAAAATTGACTAATAGTCATTTTTCACTTTTTAACAAAGTATTTATATTTTAGTCCAAAGGTTTCAAAATTTGCAAGTTATACCCCTACACCTAACACCATATATATAATCATTTTTTCCACTAAACACATACATAAAAATTTATCAAAAATAAAACACCAACTGCTCTCCCACCCTCCTCGTTCCGTGAACTTCAACCCAAAAACAACCCTTGATCATAAATTTTCAACTTAATTTTCACAAAACTAAATTAAGACCACCTATTAGAATTTAAAGGAGATTCCTATAATGTAAAAATCTTACACATGCAACAAGTTTTTATGTTCTTATGATTTTAGGGTTGAGATGAGTCTTGATCGTCATATATGTGATGATCATGAATAGATCTTCATGTTTTGATGTTAAAAATATAAAGTTTTTGATTTTGATTTTAGTTTTTGATTGATATTAAGGTGTTAGTATTGGTAGAAAAATGAGAAATTTGTGTTGAAAATTGGGTTGATATGATTTTTAGAGTGGTGATTTTAGGCAGTAAGTTAAGGCTGATTTTGGTTATTTTAAACTTAAATTATTTTTAAACTAATGAGATACTGTTGTTTAGATTTTCGTTACCTTCGATTTGATATAAATTAGAGGTTCTAACTCAAAACTAGGAGGAAGTTACGATAGTTTGATTATTCGTGTACCGGGAGACGAGTATCGACACAATCCGAAATTTGTTGTCGATATTTGGATCGAATCTCGGGGACAATAGAATGAGTTTTAAAAATAGTCAAAGGCTGTTCTTGGGCTCTAAACCTAGGGTTGTGAGACTATTTTCAAACTCAAGTGTCGGTTTCATAAACGGAATTGGTTAGAAATGTAAAAATGATTTTACGAGTCGAAGGCGTAAATCTGTCCGGTTTTTGTAATTCAAAGATAAGTCGGGCAGGTGGTCTTCGATGTAAAAACTTTTGACGGACTTTTTAGAGGAATTTTTATAGATAGTAACTGAGTTTATCAAGTCGTTTCATAAAATTTTGACGTGTCTAAGTAAGGTAAAATAGCCCGTACATTTGTTATGTGCCGGCAGATTTTTATCGAGAGCACTGTCTAGTAAGAGTAAACTTTTAGAGGTGTCTAGAAGTATCACTTGCATGGATTTTCTTACGTGTCATAACATGGTTTATGTACTAGTTTAAATTCAAGTGTTTTCTAAATATTATTTTCATATCTTCTAAACTTTCGCGTCCCGTTATCGTAGGTCTCAGATGACTTAAAGTTGCTTGATTTTCCGTTCTTACTACTGAGCCTTCAAGTTCCGTGTTGATTTCACCTTATAGCTAAGGTGAGAGTTCATAGCCCCTTTCACTACTTGTACATTGTTTCAAAATGCGGGGTGAGATCATCATGTTGGAACACAATCTTTTAAACTGTATGTTATCTAGAACTTGTATGCTGCCAGATGAATTCATTGATATTATTGCTTTTAGTCTATAGCCTTAAGTTTCCTCTCTTGATCATGAACCGTTAATTATCCTGTATGCTTTGCGCTAAGCGTGAATATTGTGGGTTGATTCATCGGGTTTGACAATCCCTGATTTAAAGATTTTGCTAGTTAAAAACTTCGTTCTCGGTGTCTTATCGAATTGATCACGATTCAAAGTGGAGCTAAATTGGTTTTGGTTAAGAAAAAGGGAAGTTTGGTTTTCTATTTCTACTAAAAAGGTAAAAGCGAAACGTATTAAAAATAAACCAAAAACGATTAACTAACAATAAAGGAGGGAAACAAATATTTAAACGTAAATTAAAACGAAACAATTAATAAAAATAAAACTAAACGAAGAAATTAACTTTTGACTTGAAAATAAAATTATCCTAATGAAAAAGGAGAGAATAAAACTAAGATGGTACTTTAAAGCTAAACGAGGCAAAACCTAAAGCGGGTACTAAATAAAAGATAAAACTTGAACTTTACGAAAAAATATTAATTTTAAAATTAGACGAAAAATTCAACTAAAAATACGTAACTTTCAAAATTAAAATCGGAACAACTTTCAGATTAAACTAAACGATTGTGGAACAAGAAACAAGCTAGAAGGTAGACACCTCAATTAGGCGGGGAAAATGAGAAGCTCACTGGCTAGCAAGTAGGTCAATTGTTATATACTGGTTGGTTCGGATTATTTGTTCGTTCGGTAAAAAAGGGTCTTGTTCGGGAATTTTTGAATAAAAATCGTTCGTTCGGTATTTCTATGTTGGTTCGGGATAGTTTGGTATAATTTCTTTTATTTTATTATTTTTTTTTGTTCGGAATTTTTTTTCAACAACAACTTGGTTCGGGAAAAATTAACTGGTTCGGTATTTCACTTGGTTCGGGAAAAATGGTTTGGTCGGGAAAAATTAATACTCGTTCGGAATAAATTCTTGCTTCGGTAAAATGCTTGGTTCGGTAAAACTAATTGGTTTGGGGAAAAATCACTCGTTCGGTAAAATTAGTTGGCGCAAAATAATTATGCTGGTTCGGAATAACTATGCTCATTCGGGAAAATCATTTTGGTTCGGTAAAATAATGTTGGCTCGGGAAAATCTGGGAAACAGAAAAAACTTGTCGAGACCATAAAAGACTTAACCAGAACCAAGACTTCACCAATCTTTACTCCAACCTTATTACTCCCAATCAACACCAAAACTAACCTATCCCATCGTCACCTAATCCCCATTGTATCTAGACTCGAATCATAACAAATATCAAAACAATCTCAGATTTATTTCGTGTTATACATGCATGTTGAGATCATCAACGATCTGTAAGCACGAAATGAACATCATGATAGATTTTTTATATTCGAAGTAAAAAGAGAGAGATTGTAACAATTTTATTAAATCTTTTTCTTGTTTTGATTCTTTAAACAAAAACCAACAAGGAACCATCATATTTATACCTACCCGAGACCCCTTTTAGGGATCTTGATGTCAAAACTGATCTTTCTAGGGGTCTGAGTTTTTTAGCTCGATCAAGTAGAGATAGTTTGGTGGGTTTAGAAGTTTTGAGTGTTGGTTAGATCGAATGACTTTGTCTTGGTTAGATCGATAGGGATTGTGCTTGAGTTTGATCTGAGGATGTTTGTCTTGATCTGTTGGTATAGATTAAGATGAGATGGGGACGGAGGATACGATGTGGGTGTTTGAGTTTGGTGGGAGAAAGTATAGATGGGGGCGGATGAGTTAAAGTGATTAGGTTAAGGTTATGTGCGTCTGATTAGGGTTTGGTGGATTATTTATATCCCATGACCTTGACTTTGCTTAAACCGGGTTGGGATTGGGCCGAGTGTTAAGACGAACTGGGCCATCAATTTCAGTTTATGAAAACGAATTGCATGTTGTTTGAAAAAATTGTTATATCAAAATTTTATTTATCATTTCATTTCATATGATAAATGTTAAATATTTTGATTAACGATTTTAAAAGTGACAAAATGACGTGACAAAGTGATCAAGTGACGAGAGAAAGTGACAAGATTTATTTGATGAGACCAAGAAAAACGGCTAAATTTTTAGTGGCTACGGATTTGTTTGATCGGGTATTAATAATTTGGAGTTGAAGACGGATCTTTTCGAAGTCGTGAACTTATTTTATCTTTGAAGATAACTTGCTCGTGCTTAATCTTAGAATGAAGACTTATTTATCTAGTTTCCGGGTTCAGGGTGGTTGGTTGATGACTCGGATAACTATCACTTAATGAGCTACATTATTGTACTCCGTGTCACGCGCATAGTCGACGTGGATAATTTCAAGAGGTGTTGTGCTTATATACTTCTTCAGTAATGTATTGGGTACTTAGAGATTTCTCCACCGTTCCTCATTCGACAATTTTGCAAGCTTAAGTCACAAGTTCGAGGGATTCGTATTCAGTATCGTGTTTGATGTATCTGGTTCATTCCGTCAGTGGTTACTTCAAATTGCTTACAAGTGGGTTGGTAAAGATTGCCATGGAGAGTTTATGAGTAGAGAATTTCGATCAGCAGCTGATTCTCACAAGATATATAATTCTGCTTATTTATTATTCTCACGAGATTTCAGGTACATGTGTGTACGATTTATTGCTGGTTCCGAGTTTCGAAACCATCAAGGGGGAAGAAGAAGACATATTGAACGCACAACGAGTACACGTGATGAATTTCATACCTTCTTTTGATTTAAAGACATTCCGGGAAGACATTTGTCATAACCGCAGAGAAAATCAGTGTTTTAACTCGTGGCGTTATCAATCTCTAAACGGTACACTACTGATTCGATGTTTATTTGTTTTGATGTTGCAATTATTCATCATCATTATCCTATATGGAGAGATATACACTTCCGGGACTTTATTGACTCTGGTGCATCTCCGGAAGAAGATATGTGCATTTCCGGGTCTTAATTGACTCTGGTGTTACGATGTCAACTTCATGAATGGGATAAAGTGTCCACTTCAGCATTTGAGCTTCATACTTGGGATTGGTTTACTTTCTTCAACTATGTGGGGGGAAGAAATGTCTTGATTCTTTCTAGTATGCATAATTTGAACTCTCAGGGGGAAGAAAAATTCAGAAGAATTATTCAAGTGTAAGAAGAGAAGTTGTTGATCCACTTGGTGTGCCCATTACTTTCAGTCACTCATAGTAACATTATCATGTTATATGATGGGGTTTGCTTTTTAAATTTCGCTTTGCACTTAATCATTCTAAGCTTTATTGAAAGCTTTGAAGTTTCTTACGAGGATTGTCGGTTTAGGGGAAACTATTAAAAGCTTCTACATCAAGTTTATGTGGCATGAATTAGGGGGAAGTTAATTCAGAAGCTTCTCCTTAACCAGAAGTATATCGATTACTTAGCTCGTGCCGTTATAGTATTTCTACTACAAGTTACTACGAATATGAGTCATCGTGAAGTGAAGACTTGAAGTCAAAGGCCTCAGAAGACATCATCAGCATTGGACGCTTCATGAAAGCTTTTGTTATTAATCATTATGTACTTGTTAGGAAAAATATTGTAAGGAATTCTACACGTCGTCCCATGGGGGAAGATTGTTGGAAATTCACTTTATGTGACGACATTTAAGAATTCCCATTAGTTATCATAGTCACACACGCATAGACTAGACTAGGAAACGTTGTATAGTTTACGCGTGGTGTGTGACTATATATACCCCTCCAAGGCTTCCAAGGAGGGGTTGTTGCTTGTGTTTCATTTTCATTTTATCAAACTTTTCTTTCTTTCTTTTACACTCCTCTCTACTTCATCCATGGCTACCACCACCATCTACCACCCACCTAGACCACTGGATCTTATATACCAAACCTAAACATGCCAATATATTATTGAAGCAAATGATACACAAACCTGATAATACAACTACATGATTGTCAGTATGGAAATTTCGAAAGCACAATGACACTCGAAACATAGAAAATACTAATAAATCAAACACACTGGTCCCAATTTGACATAGACTTTTTATTCTCGGATGCCTATGGCCATATTCAAAACACCGGTTCAGGCGGATGCATCCCCTTTCAACCTTTGCATGAACCTTTCCATCCGCCTGATCCGTTTGCCAGTCGCGGCTGCTTCAGCTGCTAGCTGGTCACGAAATGCACAGTCTTCATCTTGCAAAGTCCCTAGGAAAGCGACCATCTGATTGACCAAAGGTTCCCCTACAAAGGTCCGCAACTCCTGGACAAGATGCGTCCTATCAATAACATCGTTGTTCAAGTGTCGCCACATCTGTTGAACCCTTTCTTTCCAAGCCATTTCTCCTTGCACCTCATTCTGCAAATGGTAGACAAAAATGTTGGACCATTCGTCGGATTGAGCCTCTTCCTCCAATGCAGCACATCTTGGACGGTATGCCATTTTTTCCGGTTCCTCTATGTAACTTACCTACAAATGCATGTAATAATGTGTGAAACCAAACCTATTACCACCCCTTTATATATAGCATGTCCTCCTTGCTTGCATTGTGTGTTGTACCGCACTAACAATGAACGCTATCACAACAAACAGTGACCATATCCCAGTTTTAATAACTCTTTGGTCATCTTTCCAAAAGTAGAAAAAAACCAACTAATGACGGTCAGACACTGTATTATGGTTTTTTTGGAACAGTAGATATCTTATTATATTACATAGACACCATTCAAAAGCTAGATTGGTTAATTTCCATCACATGAAACCTAATAGAAACATAAATAACAAAGTTACGGTTTTGGCAAAAACAAACATTAACACACATACATTAACGCACAAGAACTCTTAGATTCCAAGCTAAAAGAAAAATATAATATATTACAAACAACACACATTACACTTTCAAACGGAAGAACGTGCTCCGTCCATTCAACACATACAACAAAGAAAAACAACACACCAGGCCGCACTGTCGTTTATTGAGAACATGCAAACGAACAACTCCTTCCCGGCATGCATTTTGTTCTCTTCATTTGATCACAAGGATCACATGAAGAGCTCAATGTCATGAATCCGAGCATCAGCCTCATCCATCAATCCCTCCAGTTTGAAACGCTCCGCGATATCGCGTTCTTGCATCTCATTGAGCTGACCGGTCATCCGGTGCACAACACGGTCTGAGTTCAGGCTGGAAAGCCCCAATATGAAACAGCACCCTCATCAATGGCTATGCACTTCTGTCTATGCAACTCTTCAATCTTCTCCCTCCATTTCCGCTCATCTTCTATCTTCCTCTGCCAGTAGAAGTAAAAGCAGTTAGCATAGTCACTTGAACAAGTAAGCAACTGCAAAGTGTTAAGCAATGCTCGCCAGATCATCTTTTTAAAAGGTTATTGGTTGAGTTGTTGCCTCAAATTGTGTTGCAATCAAACCAAAATCACCCTTAAATAAGGCCTAGTGCAGACACTATTGGTATGTGACATTGGATTCCTTTCTTTTATTGCTAGCTAAGTAGGCAACAAAAAATGCAACAGTTGGCCCCTAACTCACCTTTCAAATGCTCAGTAAATGACACCCATTGACACCCATTGATAGTTGCAACAAAATCTGACTCATTTAATCCCCTCACAGCCAAAAATTAACCATATCAACAACAGTTATGCAATGTTGAATGACCATCATGCATGCCAATGTGCAGCTAAATATGTGTAACAGTTAATCATAAATGAAAAAATCCGACTGAACTACGTAGGCACAATGCAGTATTGGACAACAAATACAATTAAAATAAACATCGTTCAAATAGATAAACAGACCTCAGTCCTTAGATTGTTATTACATCTGTATTGTAAAAAAAACCCAAACGATGCACAGGTGGCACTTGCCGTAATAAACAAGTAACAATAAGGGTAAACACACATTCCCTTGCTTATGATAGACACAGGCTTTCGTAGAGCTTTAACATCGCAAATAACATACTTAAAACAAAGAAGTAAAAAAATTAATTAAGCAACGAAGAAAACTTCACGCTTTATTAGACTTGCACAGAACCACGCATTCACACCCATTTGACCTCGATCGTTAAACCAGACACGGTACTGTTAGCATTGCCATGTAGGTTTCTTTTTGCCGAATGCGCTGTGCAGCCGCATCAACCTCCGCCACAAGGCTGTCACGAAAAGGACTCTTTGTATCCATTGTTTTCCCCAGGAAAGCGATCATTCGGTCAACACGGCGGTCACCTCTCACTGTTCTTAACTCTTGCCGCAAGTGTTCGCGTTCAACGACTCCCATATTTGCCTCTTGATACATACCCTCGATCTTTGTCTTCCAACTCTTCTCTGCGAGAATGTCATCCCAGAGATAGAAAATGTACATATCACCCCAGTCTTCCGATCGGGCTTCCTCCTTTAATGCATCACACCGGGGACGAAAGGCCATTGCTTATGTTTCCTTAAATTATTAACGATTTATTCTACAAATATGAAACCCAACTTCTATTCTGTCCCCTTAAATAGATCACTAACCATTCACCGCTAAACTCCATTATCAGCATCCACTATTATTCTTATCTAAAAAACAGATAACACCTAATACCCATAGTACCACCACTTGCCATTTAAATGGTGGTCTGCCAATCTTTTCAAAAGTGGCCAGAAAACAGTATAGTCTACAGCCAACCATCACCAAATTTAGGAAAAAAACAATATCCTTATATGGCCAAACAAAATCACAAAAACCAATATTCATAGTAGATGACTGTTCCCACAAACTTTTGCCTCTGTGACCTTGAAAATTCATGCAATCTGGAACAAACTAACATGTACTACATCAAACTAACATCAACAAACATAGAATACATTACGATGGAAACATGGTCCGAATTATAATACAGACAGCTACCGCCTAAACATTTTGAATCCTAGACGCGTGTAGCATACCGCGGCCTAAACTACCGAGAAAACACAAACTATACACGCGGCTAGCAACTGAATATTATTAAAAGGTTACAACCACACAAACATCCACTCGCCATGGTCTGTAACCCATCGCACTGGTCATATGTTTCGAATGAAGAACTCTAGGTCGTTGACACGGTCATCACACGCAGCCATCAATTCTTGCAGCTGACAAAGTTCCGCCTCAGCGCGATCTTGCATATCCAGTAACAGGCAGACCATTCGTTTTAAAAGCGCTTCAGGCCTAATACTAGATAACTCGCTCATTAAGACATCCCTCTTAGCAATTGTAGCCCTCTTCCGCCCATCCATACCTTCAATTCTTCCCCTCTATTCCATCTCATCGTCCACCTGTGCACGCAAATAAAAACAGAAGCACTAGCCAAACTCCTCAGAACCACAAGCCGCATGCAAAGCACGTAGCTTGCTCCGCCAACTCATTTTTTTCCCAAATTATTAATACCTTTGTTGTATAAGATGTATTACAATTTCCTGCCATATCACATTTATATACACCTACCCAATACACAGTTTCCACATACCATTGGGTACCTTATATTATTTTAGAGTATACACCCAATGAAATCTAACACCCTTTCATGACTACCTTTATCCTGATGCTTCAGTGATATGTCACAGGTGCCACAAACTATAACCCGATGTCATGTAGCTGTGTAGTTACAGGGATACAACTTAATTGGGCTTTGACTAAATCCTCACCACAAATCAACAGTGTAACCAACAACTATGCTGTCTCTACGTAATAAGTTTGATATACGTGCCAATACAGCTGATATACATAAGCCTTTTATTTTAAAGAAGTAGATGCATTAGCACTTAATACTTGCACCCGAATCAAACGATAAATGTTGCTGCCACTATAATTGTTGTGAATGGTCACCTAATGGTTTATTGTGTTATTGTAAACAGGCACCCCACCAACGAACATGCTGGAAACAGTCGCAAAATCGATTCTACCGGAGTTCAAAAAACCAGAAACCTCGAGAAAAACCAGCAACTCAAAAATAAAACTTCTACCTCAGCTCGAACAACCCATCACGAAGAAAAAAACCCAGTAAATCAATGACTCTGGATGCTACAGCTTTTTCTAATCGCTTATTATCTGTAATCAAGACAATTGTGTTAAGTTTTTGTTAAGTGTAACAAACTGCACCTATGATGTTATGGCTAACGGCCCAAATAATGCCACTATGAATTTTATCGCCTAATAACAGAATACCTATCATTTTTTTGTTGCCAGTTTATGCCTTGACCTATTAAACTATCTATAAAATGCCCGCACTCCATCGTAGCGAAGCGCGGGCACAAATCCTAGTGTAAATTAAATGTCAATGTGTTTTTATTGATGGTGGTATGTCTCAGGTCTATTCTATTTATGTAACAAAAAGGCCATTAGATTTATGCCCTAAACCTAAAATCCTAGTTATGATATTCTTTTTGCGTCAATTTTTGGAAAACTCACACGATGGTTATTTCGTTACTAAAATCACATTACGAGATTCTTGTCTGCTTGCTTTATCTTCGGCCGTCTAACTTTTCCTTTTTTTGTTATTTGATGACGTATAGTTCCTAATCCGGCTGGATAACCCGACCCACAGGTACTACCCGTATCCATTACGCATGGATCATATACAGACAACGCTACGACCCAAAATGCCTAGTAAGTCGTTGTCGCACACGATTTTACTTTAGGCGCGTCCTGGCTGCGCTCGGACCTGATCAAATAGAATATAATCTAAATAAGATTATTATTCGCCTAAGTTAAAGAGATATAGGCCATCCTTATTTACGTGATAAGGATCAACCTATATTCGGTAATTATCTCTTGCTTAGGTCGCAAGAGTAGGGAAGCCCGAACTAGGGTTCCCTCGGTTATAAAAGGAACCCCAGAGGTTCCACACAAGTACAATATTCAAAATACTCTAACCCGCACATATACTAAATTGATTACTTACTCTCACGCCAGAGTCTAATCGTGCGACACGCGCCCACTTTAAGGCTAACGGTGTATGCTATTTAGTGTGCATGGTCTTCAAACAAATTCACGTGGTGAAGGAGCCAGAGTCCATAAGATCTCGAATTAAGCCTAATTCGGGTCAAGCGCGGTCTATCCAACTTTTGTATCAACAAGTCGGCGCCATCCGTGGGACCCTACACTAAACTCTAAGCATGATTAAAAACGGAACGAATGATTCCTACCGAAAAGGAGGTAGCAAAAGGTCATCAACGGTCGACGCTCAAATCACATCTGTTGAATTCACCCCTGGATCCACTAGAAGAGCTAATAGCAAGGATGTCGCAAATCCACCCCCTCAAGAATTCGATTCACCATTCTTTACTCCCGTACCTACCATAGGGGAGAAGAATCAGAATCAGGGGTCGGCCAAACCCCCTCCCAACAAGGATAGACAAAAACTACTGCTCATATCGACATGAAACGAGGAAGTTATCGTCACTGAAGCACGTGCAATGGAAGAATATGTTGTAAAAAAATTAAATACCCTTCTCCCGTTCGTCACCAAACACATGTGAGACCAACGAGTCATAGGGGAAAGACAACTAAGCCCAGTGCGACGAGACAAATAGCAAGAATTCTCGGAAACCCTAATAGGAGATGAACCTAGACAGGAGCCCCAAGGAAAGAAACGCACAAGGTGCTACCAAAGCATTCCTAAAAAGGGAAGGCGATCCCCAAGCGATGACTCGTCTAGCTTGGATTCAAGCGATCGTCACCCTTGACGTTGGAAGTCAGGGTGCTCTTTTTCGGAAAACCCATAAAGTGAGTCTGGTCCTTACCAGCATTCTATATACAAGGACCAAGATTTTTCCCATCCATGGAGAAGAGGCAGAGCGAAAACCCATAAAGTGATTCCGCCTTTCTTAGGCACACAATGGACCAGACTAACCCAAGGTGAATCCAAGATAGGTTAGATCATGCCCGCATCAAGAAGTTTGATAACCTCTTGTTTGATAACGTCATGGATCTTGGGATTCACCCTTCTTTGATTTTGAATAGTGGGCTTAAAGTCGTCCACCATTAGAATTTTATGTGTGCAAAAGTGAGGATCAATTCCACGAATATCGGAGATTTTCCAAGCAATAGCTTTTTTATGCTTCTTGAGAACTTCAATGAGACGAGTTTTCTCATCGGCTTTTAAGTCCTTAGCAATGATAACGGGAAGTTGATCAATTCCCTCTAAGAAAACATACTCGAGATGAGGAGGTAAGTCCTTAAGCTCAAGAGTCAGAGGGTCCTCAATAGATGGTGTAACTAACGATGGATCATCATTAGTCACCTCTTTAGAGAAGGAGAAGAGAAATGGTCTTCATTGAGAAGTTTCTCAAGGGTACGAATATCGTCTTCCCAATCGGTGGGAGAATCATCATATTTAAGATCGATTGTACCTAAGCTAGCTTCAAATTCATCCAAAAGAAAGTCACTTTCTCCAAAAGGAGTAAATGACGGAGCAATTGAGGCAACGGTCTAAACTTGGGAAGAGAAGAAAGACTACTTTTGCAAGCATCATTAAAGTGTTCTTTACAAGCCTCATCAAGAACGTCAATACAATTAACACTCTCGTATGAATAAGGCTGTTTAGAAACCTTACCCATGTTGAAGACAATTTGATCGTCACCAACTCTCATGATAAGTTCGCCCGCGTCTACATCGATGAGAGTGCGACCGGTCCTCAAGAATGGACGTCCTACAATCAATGGAACACGTGGGTCCATCTCGTATTCAACGATAACAAAATCCGTCGGGAAGGTGAATTTGTCAACGCCAACGAAGACGTATTCGGCTATCCCTACTAGATAAGCAACTATACGGTTACCTAATTCCAAAGTCATTTTGGTGGGGACTAGCTCAGGGAGAGATAATTGCTTCCAAACACTTAATGGAAATAAGTTTAGACTAGCACCTAGATCGGCTAGGGCCATGCAATTCTCTACTCCCGAGAAGTTGCAAGGAATCAAGAAGCGACCCGGATCACCAAGTTTGGTGGGCAATTTCCTTAAGAGAACCGCAGAGCAATTCTCATTAAGTTGGGTCTGAGCAATTTCAAGAAGCTTCTCCTTGTCACTTAGAAGATCTTTAAACATCTTCGCATATTTGGGCATGTGAGCGAGAGCCTCAGCAAAGGAGATGTTGAAATTCAATTGTTTAAACATTTTGAGAAAGTTTGAAACTTGAATATCATCCTTGCTTTTGAGCTTCTCTTTCCTCAACCTTGAGGGATAAGGTATATCGGAGGAAGAGGAAGGCTTTAGAATAGTAGGATCACTCACATCCTTGGGTGGTTGGGGAATGGGGTTAGAAGGTAAAGGGGTTGGGGAAAGTTGCAAGGAATTAAGAAGCAACCCGGATCACCAAGTTTGGTGGGCAATTTCCTTAAGAGAACCGTAGAGCAATTCTCATTAAGTTGGGTCTGAGCAATTTCAAGAAGCTTCTCCTTGTCACTTAGAAGATCTTTAAACATCTTCGCATATTTGGGCATGTGAGCGAGAGCCTCAGCAAAGGAGATGTTGAAATTCAATTGTTTAAACATTTTGAGAAAGTTTGAAACTTGAATATCATCCTTGCTTTTGATCTTCTCTTTCCTCAACCTTGAGGGATAAGGTATTTCGGAGGAAGAGGAAGGCTTTAGAATAGTAGGATCACTCACATCCTTGGGTGGTTGGGGAATGGGGTTAGAAGGTAAAGGGGTTGGGGAAAGTTGTTCGGTTTCCTTAGTCACTATCACGGGAGTAGGTGTAGGAAGCTCGGGTTCCATATAACCTTTTCCACTACGAGTAGTGATTGCTTTCATCTCCCCTCTTGGGTTAGCAACGGTGTTACTCGGAAGAGAACCCGAAGAAGAGGGTTGATTACTTTGGAAAAACGAACCTATCATATCACGTAAATCATTCGTTTGAGTGCTCGTAGAGTTTCTCATATCGGCGCGAAGATCATTCCCTTGTTTCGCCATGTCATTGCTTAGCTCGGCTTGGATATCGCTCCCTTGTTTCGCCATGTCTGTAAAACCCGCATGCTTTACCATGAATAATACCCATTAGATCGTACGTCCTAGATTAAAACTTTCCTTTTATAGTATGATCACATTCACGTGCTAGCATTTTAAGTTTTACATACGTGTATGGACACGATAAGTATCGATTCCGTACGAACACATGATAAGTATTTAACAATAATTAATCACGAACGTAATTAAAACACGAACTAATATTAATTACGTATATATATATTCATTATGAACACGAATTAATATATGGAGTCACGATCGGAAACGAATTAAATTACGTAAACTACGTAACACGTAATCACGAACATTTAAACGATAATTATTATTTACGTATATTTAATTTAAACAGAACAAGGAATTACATAATTAATAATGCGTTCACGACATTTTAGATACGAGAGCACGTGTACGTTTTGATTAAATATTAATACAGACAAATAGAGGGAAAGTTTAAGGGCCATTTTAGACAAGAATAAAAAAAGGTAGGACTTGGGCTCAAGGCCCAAGAGACTTGTTTTAGCCGTGTATAATAAAAGACGGGGGGGCTTTTCTTTTTTTTCCTGCCGACACAAACAAACACAGAAACCCTAAAAATTTAGACAGAACTGATTGTTTTTTTTCTTCTTCTTTCTTTCCTGCTGCGTCGGTTTAACATCAAAAGCAAGAGGAAGTCTCAAGCTAGATTAAACAAGAATTGTGGGTTATTAGATCTTTAACCCTAAAATCAAGTAAGTAAACCCTAATTCGTTTTACTTTTCTTTTCTTTAATCCGATTTTAAAGATTTTAAACATGTTCAAACAATAATTTAAGGAAGGGGGATTTCGTTGTTTGTTGTGGGGTTCGAGTGGCACTCAAACCGAGACTCATATGAGTCTCGGTGATGACTGTAATGCACCAGCCGCAACCCTAAAAAGGGGCGTTGGTTTGGTTTTGCTCGGGCAGTGGAAACAACGAACAAGCAGGGGGACCTTTCTGTTCTAACAGTGGGAACGGAGACCACCAGGTCTCGGTGGGATCTTATGCCAATAGTGGGAACCGACAACTGCCGGTGGTAACAACCCTACTGCCAGGGGTAACGGGCAGTAAGGGTGTGTTTGGTTTTTGGTTTAAAAACAGGAGATAAGGGGCTGTTTGGATTTTGGTTTATAAAATAGAATTTAAGGGGCTGTTTGGATACGAGTTTTAGAACCAATTTAAGGGCTGTGTGGTTCGGTTCATATTCATAACAACACGGGTTTTCACGGATTTGGTTTTCGACACGTTTTAATAAAACAATACATGGGTACGAGTAATTATTTTACGCGTTTATTAGCTTAACACGTATATTAATTACAAGATAATTAAACTAATAAATCATGACTTATTATAAGATTTATTAAATTAATAACATGACATAATTAATTTAATAACATGACTTAGGTTATTTTAACTATTAATAAGAATGAAATTATTTAACCTAAGTATTTTTTATTTAGACTTATAATTAATTAATTATTTAAAAACCATGGTTATAATTAATTAATTAATATGACTTAGGTTATATTACTAATAAACAATAATACATGTTATAACCTAAGTATTTAATTAAAAACATGATATATTTAATTAAATACATTTAACCTATAGTTTATTTAAATGACATGTAATAGTTAATAAACTATACCATATAACATATAACTTAGAAAATAATCATGAAAAACATTTAGGCTTATATACTTAGCTTATTTAACCAGCTTATTTCTAATTATGGAAACCAGCTATTCTTATGGAAACTTATTTATTTTAAGCAGTAAATCTATTTTTGGAAACTTTCTATTTTTGGAAACTTTCTATTTTTGGAAACTTTCTATTTTTGGAAACTTTCTATTTTTGGAAACTTTCTATTTTTGGAAACTTTCTATTTTAGGAAACCTGCTATTTTAGGAAAGTTACTTATTATTACACAGTAAGTATATAACACATGAAATACCAGAAATACTTAATCAGATTAACCAGAATATAAGATTTAATACAGTTTAAGGCTTTAAACAGTAAAACATAGTAAGAACACATAAAATAAGCTAAGACATGACGTAAAACCAGCTATGTATTTAGTAAGCAAATACTTATTCATGTACGTATTTATGTAGCACTAGTGATTCGGAAGTAGGATTCCTCGCAGTTCATCTTCTTCGTTCACTGGACATAAGGTACAGATTCCCGTCCTTTCAGTATGGACATTCTTTCCTTATTAGGAATTCCCCGTATGCAGCCAACTGTTTTCCCGTAGTATAAGTATGAGTTTGATTGCTTATGTTTTAAATATGATTACCTATAGCCATATACATGCATGACCAGTTTCACCGAGTTATGGAGGTACCATAACCATAACATTAGAGGCACTGATGTTATGACTTCACCACGGCGGAGTGATTGCTCGTGGCGTCCCTTCAGCTTTTGGCCCTTTATTTATCTTTATCATGTGGGGCGTATGGGTGCATCCTAGTTACACGTTTTATTCAGGATTTCATGGTGAATGTGGTGTGTGCCTTGCAACCTTCACAAGGAGCTGATCCCTCCTACCCAAAAACCAGTATATTATATTAGAGGCAGCCCCTCTAATTTGCATGATGAGGTCACCCCTCCAAGTATACATGCACGGTGGATTTTCATGACCTATATTGGGTAATGGTAAAATACGTGAAACAGTTTTCATAAGATAAATATAAGGATTTTCAAACTATAAAACCAGTTTTATGAATATGGTCCAGGTTTTCCAGGACTTATACATTTCCGCTACTATTAAGTCTCTATTATGTTTTAGTCACTTATACTATGTCTTTATCCGTGCACTGAGCGTTTTGCTCAGCCGTTACTTTCCTTTCCATGTCCCAAAACGGCAGGTACCCTAGGAAAGACTCGAGCATCTGGAGGGCGTGCATAGGATGGAAGATGCTAGAGACTTCTTTTCCTTTTTCCTTCATATATTTATGCTTGTGTAGTCTTTCATCCATTTCTTTAGCTTTATTATGTTTTGGACTTATGTTTGGGAACCGATGTTTGATTCCGGTTATCCCTATGGTCATGTAATGTTTTATACATTTATCCTTGTATGCTTTGATGACACACCATAATTACGCGTGACATTTCATTATCAAAATGGGGTGTTACAGTAATGGTATCAGAGCCAAGGCTTCGACCTGTAGGCTCTAAAACTCGACCTGTGACTAGTGGGTAGTCACCAGGAGCTTCCTAAGCCAACGCTTGTCATTCTACGTATTGACGTATTCAGCGCATTGTTGTTTTAACCATGATGTTTTCAACACCTTGAGGTTTTAACCTTGATGTTTTCATCGATATTGTTTTGCTAATATGGATGGACAACCGTCATTCATATTTAGTTATGTGTCATTGTTTCATGCATAATGTTCCTCATGAACAGTGGCTATGTGGACTGAACCCCAATAGTTCATAATTAGTCACATAAATTTTTTTTCTGATAAGTTTTGACATATGAGTTTCATTTATTTATGGTTCATGTATCATTGTTGCAGGGATTATGACTAAGTAATGGTTGGTACAGGACTGGCCCTATTTAGTCGCAAGGGCTTTTATCGAAACTTTTAACTTTGGGACCGACCCATAGGCGTCCCCTCGCCATGTCTTTTGTTTTGGAACCGACCCATAGGCGTTCCCTCGCACATATAAAGGTTTTATAAACTACATTACGCATTCATGCACAGTTTTTCATGCATAAAACTTTTCTCATGATTTAAATTGGCATAAATTTTTTTTCATGTCCCCTCATAAGTTATTATGTTTTTATGTCAAGTATGTTTTCATACTGTCATGGTTAACTTCAGTTTCATGCTGATTATGTTATACACTTTTTCGTGATAGATGGTTTCATGTTTCTTCATGATAATTCCGTCTTCATGTTGATTATGTTTTACGCCTTTTTGTTATTTACGCCGTCCAGCAAGACATTGTTAGATTTCATTGAATCATGCTTTCATGATAGTCATGGTTGGTCTTCACTGATCATGCTGTCAGGAAAATCATCGTTAAATTTTGTGTAATCACACTTTAACGTTTTCGTTACAACCAGAATGATGTCTATGCTAATACTTCCAGGTTATCATGATGGTTTTCCTAACCGTTTAACCGTTATACTTTCCTTAAATCATAACAAATGATCGACCCCATACCGATCATTTCATGTGCATTCCACGTGTACTCCACGTACCGTATTTCATGTGTATTACACGTACCTTAATCCATGTGTATTCCACTTGCAATACTTCACGAGTATTCGCTAGTTGATTCTGAATCACCTCAGGCGTATTTTCAATTGCTGATGTTCTACAAGATTGCTGATGCCGCTCATAACTTGGAGATGTTACTAAAGGTTGATGCTGCTGACGTTTGGAGACGCTACGAGATGCGGATGCTGTTCACAACCTGGAGATCCTACAAGACGAAGACAAAGGCGTCGGAGCAAAGCAATTGGACGAGAAGATACTTCACCATCAGGCGATTCCCATCAATCATTGTCCCTAATTCTTAGTTACATGTCACACGTCATTCGGCTGTCATTTCAGCCATATGAGTGCAAACCGGTACCAGCCGGCCACTCAGCTGAATAGTTACATGAATCGCGGTCATGAGAATGACCATCATGGAACTGACAGACAGGACGATAGTAACCACTACTATGACAGCAACTATCCTAGAAATCACAACCGAAACTCTGGCCACGGACGTGATCAGAAATACAAGGATTAGTAGTCCAACCGATCCGTCAATTCTGGCATAATAACCTTATATTATGGTTATATTTGTTTCACATCTCGAGATACGTGTCAAGACATCAGTCAAGACACATGTCTCACGTATATTTTCTGAAGACACATGTCAAGACACCAGTCAAGACATATGTCATGCTTATAGTTCCAAGAAACGAGTCAAGACACATGACTCACGTCCAACTATGGAACATTTCTAAGAAATTCAGGGTACCCTCCAAGGGTATATCCATTTTGTTGTGCCATGTAGTAATCAAGCCACAAGAATTTCATACTATTACCAGCGCATAAGTGAGAACTGTCACGTTGCCGATGTCACTTTCATTCTTGTAACCTTAAATCATTGATTCGTGACCATGAAGGACGCCTTTCGTATTCCCACGTATACGAAGGTTTTCCTTCAGCTTAATGATGAGATCCAAGCTGCTAACGCATTTCCTCGGACAGACACGAGATGAATTTTATCCTAATTATGTACTATGAACAACACACCATGCTACGATTCATAATTATGTACAGTAATGTTCAGGCTCCTGAATACATTCAGTTTGATTTTCCATCGGGAAAATCTGTACAAATTATCTATGCTTACAAGCATGTGCGTTGTTAGCCATGGTCGCTAAAATTTTCTAGCTGTCAGTAAGACACGACCACTTAAGTCCTTTTACGCATAACCAGTTGATTATTCCAAAGTCTTCCCATACATTCCAGAAGAATCTACAAGGAGAAGGATGGTACCATGAGATTATGTGTCGACTACCGTAGGCTTAAACAAATCACCATTCATGACCGCTATTCTCCTCCACGTATTGGCGACATGTCCAATCAACCGTATAGTGTTAATCACTTTCCCAAGATCAAACTCATGATCATGCTGCCAACAGTGACGAGTGAAAAAGCAGGACATGTCCGTGACTGCTATTCGTGCACGACTCGGTCGTGCTAGATTTATGATTTTGATTTAGTCTCATAAATGCTCCAACAGGATTATGGACTTAATAAATTGAGTTTCCATGAACTCCTAAACAAATTCATCAGCGTTTTCATTGAGGATAACCTGATTTCCTCTAAGCCTAACTCTATGACAAGAGAAATTCTACCCTGGAAATTTTTTCCAATATCAATTCTGTTTGATTACAGTAACACACTGAATCACATGGGTTTTTATGGTTAATCTTACCATGACTCAGCTTATGCGTAAAGGAGAGAACCCTACACTACATTAGGTATTCTAGTAAATCCTACGCTAGGAGAAGTCTAGATTTAGAGACTCAGAGTTTCGCAAACTCCTATGTATCAATTTCGATGAAGCAAGATACAGTTACGTTCATATCTTCATACCTGTCATACAAACAGGTTAAGATAGGACACCAACAGACTGGGATGTTTTCATCATTTGAAATTGTGAATTGAAATGGGACAAGATCTCCACGGATTTTGGTTACCAGTTTAACGCAAACTCAGATGAAGCATGATGCTATCTGGGTTATTGCAAACGGTTTGATCAAGTCTGCGGAATCCTTACTTCCGTAAGGATTTCAGAACAAACAGATTTATCAGACATGTTCCAGCCAAGGCTCATCCGATCACTTGGTAATCCCTCGGTTATCGGGTCAGACAAAGATTCGCAATTGTGCTCCTTGTTTACGTCCACGTCCTTGTTCTCAGTTCACGACCTGCTTTCGCACTCGCGTTCATGACACTATTTACGTTCATTTTTCTCATCTGGGAAGTTTTGCAAGAACTTGAGAGACCAGACCCAAGTTTAGTATAACTCTCCATCATCAGATTGACGTTTCACGTCATATTACACGTCTCACCTTGTAGCGTTTGGCGATACCGCCATTATATTCTATGTTCACGATATGTTTCACATATCATGTTCATTCCACATTCCTCATATCATGATCAAGATATGTTACACGTATCATGGATCACGATGTGTTTACTCATACGACACTCGCCATATCTCCACGTAGCACGTTCAAAAATTTTCACGTATCACGTTTAAAAATTTTCACGTACTACGTTTCTTTATGTCTCGCGCATCGTTTCTAGTTAACAGTTAAGTCAGATTGTCTTTCATCGTAACGTTTCAGTTACTCTTGCACGTTAACTCTTATTTTCCTTGATCGAATTTAGGGGATCTATCTTCCGTAGATAACCAAGAATTTCTTCGGATTCCAAGTCAAGGTCAGGAGGACCAAGATTTATCTTTAGAGTTAAGATCTTATGAAGGAACCGTTCCAAGAGGGAGGCCACTTGGAAACGGACAAGTTCATCCGGACTTTTATCCGTTTTTCTCTTATCAATTAGATATGTTTTTTAGTCACGTCACGTTCCATGTCCTTTTAAGACATGTCACGTTCCGCGTTCTTTCTGCCAGCTCACCTGCACGTTCATTTACCTTACATACCCTCTTAGTTTGATTCGGGTATGTTCCTCTTTCAGTACGTTATCAATAATTCGGGGACGAATTATTCTTTTTAGGGGGAAGAGTTGTAAAACCCGCATGCTTTTACCATGAATAGTACCCATTAGATCGTACGTCCTAGATTAAAACTTTCCTTTTATAGTATGATCACATTCACGTGCTAGCATTTTAAGTTTTACATACGTGTATGGACACGATAAGTATCGATTCCGTACGAACACATGATAAGTATTTAACAATAATTAATCACGAACGTAATTAAAACACGAACTAATATTAATTACGTATATATATATTCATTATGAACACGAATTATTATATGGAGTCACGATCGGAAACGAATTAAATTACGTAAACTACGTAACACGTTATCACGAACATTTAAACTATAATTATTATTTACGTATATTTAATTTAAACACAACAAGGAATTACATAATTAATAGTGCGTTCACGACATTTTAGATACGCGAGCACGTGTACGTTTCATTAAATATTAATACAGACAAATAGAGGGAAAGTTTAAGGGCCATTTTAGACAAGAATAAAAAAAGGTAGGACTTGGGCTCAAGGCCCAAGAGACTTGTTTTAGCCGTGTATAATAAAAGACGGGGGGGGGGGGGGGGGGGCTTTTCTTTTTTTTTCCTGCCGACACAAACAAACACAGAAACCCTAAAAACTTAGACAGAACCGATTGTTTTTTTTCTTCTTCTTTCTTTCCTGCTGCGTCGGTTTAACATCAAAAGCAAGAGGAAGTCTCAAGCTAGATTAAACAAGGATTGTGGGTTATTAGATCTTTAACCCTAAAATCAAGTAAGTAAACCCTAATTCGTTTTACTTTTCTTTTCTTTAATCCGATTTTAAAGATTTTAAACATGTTCAAACAATAATTTAAGGGAGGGGGGGTTTCGTTGTTTGTTGTGGGGTTCGAATGGCGCTCAAACCGAGACTCATATGAGTCTCGGTGATGACTGTAATGCACCAGCCGCAACCCTAAAAAGGGGCGTTGTTTTGGTTTTGCTCGGGCAGTGGAAACAACGAACAAGCAGGGGGACCTTTCTGTTCTAACAGTGGGAACCGAGACCACCAGGTCTCGGTGGGATCTTATGCCAACAGTGGGAACCAGCAACTGCCGGTGGTAACAACCCTACTGCCAGGGGTAACGGGCAGTAAGGGTGTGTTTGGTTTTTGGTTTAAAAACAGGAGATAAGGGGCTGTTTGGATTTTGGTTTATTAAATAGAATTTAAGGGGCTGTTTGGCTACGAGTTTTAGAACCAATTTAAGGGCTGTGTGGTTCGGTTCATATTCATAACAACACGGGTTTTCACGGATTTGGTTTTCGACACGTTTTAATAAAACAATACATGGGTACGGGTAATTATTTTACGCGTTTATTAGCTTAACACGTATATTAATTACAAGATAATTAAACTAATAAACCATGACTTATTATAAGATTTATTAAATTAATAACATGACATAATTAATTTAATAACATGACTTAGGTTATTTTAACTATTAATAAGCATGAAATTATTTAACCTAAGTATTTTTATTTAGACTTATAATTAATTAATTATTTAAAAACCATGGTTATAATTAATTAATTAATATGACTTAGGTTATATTACTAATAAACAATAATACATGTTATAACCTAAGTATTTAATTAAAAACATGATATATTTAATTAAATACTTTTAACCTATAGTGTATTTAAATGACATGTAATAGTTAATAAACTATACCATATACCATATGACTTAGAAAAATAATCATGAAAAACATTTAGGCTTATATACTTAGCTTATTTAACCAGCTTATTTCTAATTATAGAAACCCGCTATTTTTATGGAAACTTATTTATTTTAAGCAGTTAATCTATTTTTGGAAACTTTCTATTTTTGGAAACTTTCGATTTTTGGAAACTTTCTATTTTTGAAAACTTTCTTTTTTTGGAAACTTTCTATTTTTGGAAACTTTTTATTTTAGGAAACCTGCTATTTTAGGAAAGTTACTTATTATTACACAGTAAGTATATAACACATGAAATACCAGAAATACTTAATCAGATTAACCAGAATATAAGATTTAATACAGTTTAAGGCTTTAAATAGTAAAACATAGTAAGAACACATAAAATAAGCTAAGACATGACGTAAAACCAGCTATGTATTTAGTAAGCAGATACTCATTCATGTACGTATTTATGTAGCACTAGTGATTCGTAAGTAGGATTCCTCGCAGTTCATCTTCTTCGTTCACTGGACATAAGGTACGGATTCCCGTCCTTTCAGTATGGACATTCTTTCCTTATTAGGAATTCCCCGTATGCAGCCAACTGTTTTCCCGTAGTATAAGTATGAGTTTGATTGCTTATGTTTTAAATATGATTACCTATAGCCATATACATGCATGACCAGTTTCACCTAGTTATGGAGGTACCATAACCATAACATTAGAGGCACTGATGTTATGACTTCACCACGGCGGAGTGATTGCTCGTGGCGTCCCTTCAGCTTTTGGCCATTTATTTATATTTATCATGTGGGGCGTATGGGTGCATCCTAGTTACACGTTTTATTCAGGATTTCATGGTGAATGTGGTGTGTTCCTTGCATCCTTCACAAGGAGCTGATCCCTCCTACCCAAAAACCAGTATATTAAATTAGAGGCAGCCCCTCTAATTTGCATGATGAGGTCACCCCTCCAAGTATTCATGCACAGTGGATTTTCATGACCTATATTGGCTAATGGTAAAATACGTGAAACAGTTTTCATAAGATAAACATAAGGCTTTTCAAACTATAAAACCAGTTTTATGAATATGTTCCAGGTTTTCCAGGACTTATACATTTCCGCTGCTATTAAGTCTCTATTATGTTTTAGTCACTTATACTATGTCTTTATCCGTGCACTGAGCGTTTTGCTCAGCCGTTACTTTCCTTTCCATGTCCCAAAACGGCAGGTACCCTAGGAAAGACTCGAGCATCTGGAGGGCGTGCATAGGATGGAAGCTGCTAGAGACTTCTTTTCCTTTTGCCTTCATATATTTATGCTTGTGTAGTCTTTCATTCATTTCTTTTGCTTTATTATGTTTTGGACTTATGTTTGGGAACCGATGTTTGATTCCGGTTATCCCTATGGTCATGTAATGTTTTATACATTTATCCTTGTATGCTTTGATGACACGCCATAATTACGCGTGACATTCCATTATCAAAATGGGGTGTTACAATGTCACCCTTCAAGTTAATGAATTCGCTTTGAAGATTCGTCACCATCTCTCTATTAGTCCTCATGTACGTCTCGAGGTCTTGGTTCAATGTCGTTGGTTGATTGAGAGGTGGATCTTGGTAAGTTTGAGTATTTCCTTGAGGTGGATATGGGTTTCTTTGTGATTGATATTGATTGGTAGCACGAGGTTGGCTTTGGTTATTTCGGTTATAGTTTTGTGGTTGGTTTTAGTTTTGAGGAGTAAAACCGGGTGGTGAAAGAAAATTATTTGAACGATAACTTAGCAAGTTACGGTCTCCTTGAGGTCGAGCTTGATAGCCTCCCGTGGGATAGTTACCGTATGCCGCGTTAATGTTTTCACAAAAATTTCCTTAGGTAGAAGGACAATCATTGTAAGAATGAGGACCACCGCATGTTTCACAAGAAATAGCAAGAGCTTTAGCTGGTTGAGTTTGGTTAGTAGCCAAAATTTGCATACTTTTGCTAATTTCAAGAATGGCTCGTTCTATGGCGGACATGTCGGGGGTGGAAGAAGTAGATGAAACATTGACTCTCGGATTGGATCTTGAGGATGCGGATGAATCCCAAATCTTATGGTGAGTAGTCATGTTTTCAATTAACTCTCTACACTCCTCCGGTCTCCTTTTCATAAAAGTACCACCGGCGGCGGCATTAATCGTATCACGATCACGAAAAGTGAGACCATTGTAGAAAGTATCAATAGAGTGACGGGGAGCATGTTATGATTTGGACAGCGGTCGATCAAAACATTGTAGCGTTCCCAAGCATCAAAGAGCGATTCGTCATTTTCTTGAGTGAATCCACTAATTTGGTTACGAAGGCTCGTTACCATGGATGGTGGAAAGTAGCGCGATAAAAATCGTTGAGTCATGTCGTCCCATGTGCGAATTGAATTCTTAGGGAGACGGTCAAACCATTTCTCGGCATGGTGGGATAAATTATGTGGAAAGAGGTGAAGGCGAAGAAAATCCAAGGTAACACCGGGTAATTTCATGCTTTGGGTGACGGTAATGAATTTGTCGAGGTGTTTGTTGGCATCATCATCCGGTAATCCGCGAAAAGGACAAGTATTTTGCACTTGTTGGATCATGTGATGCTTTAGCGAAAATTCAAGAGCCGTGATTTGCATCGGCGCAATTGGTCCTCCGCGTCCATTCATCGTAGGTTGGCATAACTCCTCTAACGTTCGAAGGTCGGGTTGGGGTGGGTTATTATTCATGTTGGGTTGAGGTGGATTATTATTATTGTGTACACCGGCCATGTCTAAATCTTGAAGAGTCTTGGGCTCAGGATAAGACGTAGATCGAGTACGCATACACTAAAAAGAAAATGCAAGAGAATATTTTTAGTTTTTATAGGTTTTGTATTTTTTTGAATTTTTTAGAAAATTTTATATTTTTTTAGGATTTTTGTAAATTTTTATGCTTTGAAACTAACGTTCCCAAGAGAACGGATCCCAAAATACAATCTTTCTCACAAAAAACCGTTAATCTTTACGAAAAGAGCCGGCAGCGGCGCCATTTGATTTAAAGATTTTGCTAGTTAAAAAGTTCGTTCTCGGTGTCTTATCGAATTGATCACGGTTCAGAGTGGAGCTAAATTGGTTTTGGTTAAGAAAAAGGGAAGTTTGGTTTTCTATTTCTACTAAAAAGGTAAAAGCGAAACGTATTAATAATAAACCAAAAACGATTAACTAATAATAAAGGAGGGAAACAAATATTTAAACGTAAATTAAAACGGAACAATTAATAAAATTAAAATTAAACGAAGAAATTAACTTTTGACTTGAAAATAAAATTATCCTAATGAAAAAGGAGAGAATAAAACTAAGATGGTACTTTAAAGCTAAACGAGGAAAAATCTAAAGCGGGTACTAAATAAAAGATAAAACTTGAACTTTACGAAAAAATATTAATTTTAAAATTAGACGAAAAATTCAACTAAAAATACGTAACTTTCAAAATTAAAATCGAAACAACTTTCAGATTAAACTAAACGATTGTGGAACAAGAAACAAGCTAGCAGGTAGCTAGCTCAAGCTAGCAGGTAGACACCTCAATTAGGCGGGAAAATGAGAAGCTCACTGGCTAGCAAGTAGGTCAATTGTTATATACTGGTTGGTTCGGATTATTTGTTCAGTCGGTAAAAAAGGGGCTTGTTCGAGAAATTTTGAATAAAAATCGTTCGTTCGGTATTTCTATGTTGGTTCGGGAAGTTTGTGTTAGTTTGGTATTTTTTTTTTTGTTCGAAATTTTTTTCAACAACAGCTTGGTTCGAGAAAAATTAACTGGTTTGGTATTTTCACTTGGTTCAGGAAAAATGGTTTGGTCGGGAAAAATTAATACTCGTTCGGAATAAATTCTTGGTTCGGTAAAATGCTTGGTTCGGTAAAACTAATTGGTTCGGGGAAAAATCACTCGTTCGGTAAAATTAGTTGGCTCGGAATAATTATGCTGGTTCGGAATAACTATGCTCATTCGGGAAAATCATTTTGGTTCGGTAATGATAACTGGGTTTTTGACACCCCGTATAAAAATTAAAGTTCAAGTTCTCGATATCTTAACGAATTGATTATTGGTTCCAAGTACGACTCAGTTAATTTTGGTAAAACAAATATCTTTGGTTTATTTTAAATAAAAAGGTGCAAAACAATTAAAGAAAATGACGTTAAAGTAAAAGGCGTTAAAATAAATGACGAGAAATTAAATTTAAGTCTAATTAAAATTAGACAAGTATTAAAATGACAACTTAAAAATTAAACAAGAAGAAATAAGAAAACCACCCTAATCGGAATATATTCCGATCAGACTCACCATCGGAATAACCAAAACAACCTGTCGGAATGTCGATCGGAAAACCCGATCGGAATATGTCACCTTTTCCCTGATCGGAATAACCAAGCTGAAACCCCAGATCGGAATGAGAGTAGACTCCTGATCGGAATACGAAGTGAAATACCAATCGGAATCCTGTCACTACCAGATCGGAATACCACTAATACCTCTGATCGGAATGTACACAATCCCCCCCAATCGGAAAATCGTAAACCCTTTTCCGACCAAGCCAAGGAGCTATGGTCGGAATGTATAACCCTTTTCCGATATACAAGATCGGAATACGGAGAAAAGAAGGCAAAATAAGCTAAACAATTAAGCTATAAACCAAATAAGCACAAGTCTAAAATCCTAAACAAAACCGTGTACAAAAAAGCTAATAAGCTACAATTTAAAGACTTTTAAATACACGAAAATCAAAAAGGTTCACGAAAATAACTTTTATATATAAAAAAATAACTTTTATAAAAGCTTAAGAAACATGAAAATAAGCACAAATAAGCTATGAAAATCAATGATCCAAAACAATCAAAAGCATAAAAATCTAATCTTTAATCAAATAGACAAGACAATAAGCATGTAAACAAAGATTAAAGCATAGAAAGAAGGGAAGAATGAGAGATTAAAACAAGAAAATTAAAGAACACTTACTTGGAAATTAAAGGTATTAAAAGTGCAAGACAAGTATTTAAATTGACATGTATTTAAAGAGCAAGTAAATAAAGGTGGAAGAACTAGTGTCACTCTAGCCAACAAAATGAAAATGATTAAGAACTAATCTATATATAGGGGAGGATTAAGGAATGCTTAGGAAGCTTCCAACCCTCTTTCCTTTCTCCTTAATTGCATGCTTAGTCCTTCCTTCTTAATCTCTTTGTTAATTGCACCATTAGTCCTTAAGCCTTTAAATCTTCTTTAATCTTGGACTTTAATGACTTTTGGCTCGGGATTTCTTTGAATCGTCTTTTAATTCTTTCAATAAAATAGATTTGAGTTCTTCGGCTTTAGGTAAACTTCCGTCTTTTGACTTTTTCTTCGATAAATCTTCAGAATTGGTCTTGGACTTCCGTTCTTTTTGCACTCTTGACTTCTCGACTTCATATTTCGTCTTTTTCTTCAATAATAGCCCGTGAATGCCGTGTTTTCTCCACTTTTCACAATTTCGTCCTAAATCACAACAAAAACACAAACCACGCATAATTCCGACATAAAAGACATAAAATACACGTTTTGTCTCGGTTATTATTGTAATTAAGTGGTAAAAAGGATGGGTGTTTACACACCTATCAAATCCCCTACACTTGACCATTGCAATGTCCTCATGCAATTCTTTAATTACAAAGCACGTTTATACTTTTCATCATAATCAATCCATAGTGGCCTTTATTAAAGAGATAGAAAACTATAAACATTCAACGTAAAGAAATCAAAAGCATACCTTGGGTTTTGAAAATATTATGAATAATCATCATCCTCAAGTTTTCACTTTCTCCAAACCAAGCTTAAAAACGAGATCATTGTTATTATAAGTTAGCAAACTAACACGAACTCATGTGGGCCAATTACTCACTTAGACTCCCTTATTCCTAGGTGTATCTCTTATATTTTATTTTTGTCTTGAATGATCACGAGGATGCATTGTTTGACTTATTTCGATAGTTATTTAGTCCGAAAATAAAGTGAACGATTTAATCAATAGTTAGCTAAAGGACAAAATCTTTTAAAACTGCTTCTCGGGACCTCATAAAGTTCATATCTTGGCATAACTCGCTTCGCGATTTGAGACCTTTCTCGGACCGATATTTGGCAGCGACTTCATACTTCAAACCTTGAGAGACGTTCATGAAATTATGGTCTTCTCTTCATAATGGAATTTCTTCACTTGAAGTTTTGAGAGATTCATACTTGGACCACGACTTCTTCATTTTTCTCCAATCATTATTTTGGACTTTGATATACAACGATCCGCCTCCTTTTTGACTTGGATCTATTTATCCTCATACCTTGCTAGGGTCTTTTCGGATGCACTTCTCCATGACTTTTGGGGAGTTTTTGCTTTTCGTCGTGTGTCTCGATCCTTCATATTGATTTTCGATAAATGATTCTTCACATCACTTTGGATCTTTAGCAACAAAATATAGCTCTCATGCCTTGTTAGGACCTTTTTGGACTCGCCAATCTTCGCGTCCTGCTTCAATAAGTTATGCCTTGGCTATGAACTCTAATCCATACCGAGCAACTTTTAAACGATCTTGGGCTAGAAGCTAAGTAACTTTTCAAATCGTACAACCTTATTTATTGCAGATAAATTTATTAGCAAGCGATGGGAGAATAGGCTCATAATTAACTCACATAAATTCACGAAAGAATACCAAACTTATAATTTGCTCAATCATCTCTCGTTCTCTACAGTTTAAAATCTCAAGGAATGAGACTCGTGGATGCTTAGCCTATTAAATCAAAGTTTTGGGTTATCGAGTCGCCTATAGGATCTTGCAAACTATTAGACTTTTTCAAATTTAGAAATCGCATTTAAAGTTCCCTTGATAAACGACTCTCTAGGATCAATTATAGGAACTTGCGAAAAGTTCTTGTTCTTAACCCGTGAGAGTTAAGACTTTCGCGTTTTAAAGCTCCCTATATAAAAGCCTAGCAAAACTTGACTTAAACATGTTAAGGATACTAGCTAGAGTAAACTTAGACAAGTAAACTCGGGTTGAGTCAAAAGATTCACAACGTTTGAAAATTAAAACCACTTTATTAAAGATTATTCTAATAAAGAAAGAAAATAACTAAAATAAAGGAAAAACTAATGGGCCAAAATAGATCAAAAATTTTGAAAAATGTCGAAAAATTGATTTTCCGGTTAAAATGAGGACAAATACAAGGAAAACACCACTTAACTTCGATAGAAGTCTCCCCTACACTTAACATAAACATTGTCCTCAATGTTTAAGCATGTGGGAGTAAACTCCCCTACACTTAGGACATTGTGTACTTTGTTTAAATCTTGCTAAGGAAAGGACAACTAAAGAGATTCCTATTTTAATATTGGAAAATATAAAATAGTGAATCGAAAAGAGTTTAGGATAGAACCGGGAAAAAGGGAACACGGAATCACGGGTCGTCAAGAATCATCAAGAGTGGATCATTGAGCGCTCGAATCCCTGATTAAGAGAGGAAAGGAAATAGAAAACCAACGGGTCTCCCCTACACTTAGGATAAAGAAAGCGAAAAGATAGATGCATGGGTTGCCTCCCACGAAGCGCTTGATTTTTGATTACCGAGTCGTGAGCCTGACTCGACCTTGATCATCATAGGAAGAAGCATGAAACATATCCACCAGGATCAAAGACATAGTTTTCGTCCATCAAATAGCACAATCTTAAGGCGAACAAGGCAAGCTAAATAAGAGTAGGCAAGGTTCCCTTAAGCAAAGATGGAGCACGGTGGAAGCAAGGGTGAAGTGGTTCAAGCATATTTCCATAAGTTCCAAAAATATTTCCTTTTATTTCATCAGGTGGATACTGAGATGGCTGTAGAATATCGATACCGGGATCGAATACCTTTTCCTTTAAGGGAAAATAGCACTCAGGCTCAGCAGAATGGGAAGAAGATCCGCGAAGAAGCACAACCTCGTCCTCAGAAGGGGGGGCAAAGAGGTGTTAATTCATACGTGCTACGGATATTGGTGTCGACCGGTTTCTTCTCCTTAGAAAGAATGTGCTTCAAATCTAAAGTAGGATCAAGACGATAATCTTCAAAATCAAAAGGAGGAGCATCACTCTCATGAGGGAAGTATGTGTTGAGAAACGTAGAGAAATCTTCCTCAAATGAGAAATCGTCCAAAGTAGGATCGAGTGATGGCGGAGGATCTTCATCATGTGAAGAATCACTCGAAAGAGTATCGGCCTCATCAAAATCATCATATGTGGGCAGATCGGGATACTCAGAAGTAAGGTCATCATAATAATCCGAATCTGACTAGAATCATCATCATAAGCATCAAAGATCGGTGGAGAGTCATAAATTGGAGAAGGTTCCAAATTGGAGCGAGAATAATCCACATCATCATGAAAAAGTGGATTATCGATGCAAGAATCGAATAGAGGATTGTTGTAGACGAAAAAATCATCAAGCACGTTAATCATATTCACTGATTCTTGTTGGGAATAAATTATGGGTCAGTTCACTAGACGCTGATAAGAAGAGTTCAAGCGCTGATAAGATGACATTGAACGCTGACAGCCAAGCGTTGACAGTGAGGAAAGTCAACGCTGATAGCCTGGAAGACAAGCACAGATGGAAGTTATCTTATACGAATCTTTTGTTTATTTGTTTCTTTATTTGTATATGGTAAAGATAAACTCGACATTGTATTTTCCATTATTATCTTTACCTAGAATAGTTGATTCGTAGCTTCTTGTACAAGACTTCTTAATCTATAAAAGAAGATCTTTTAGGTTAATGTTAATCATCAGTTATAATAAGTTTTCACAAGTATTCGACTGTTAAACCTCTTTCATTGTAATCAAGTTCGATTATTCTAATACAAGTGAAAGTTTGTTTAACATCTTTGTGTTCTAGATTAAGTGTTAATTCCGCATAACACTTAGTTACTTTATTCATAAGCAAAGGTTTCTCTACGTGTATTACTTGATCTAATCTCGTATACACAAAGCTTAATCGATCTAAGTTTGGGATCAACAAGTGGTATCAGAGCTTGTTGAGAAACTTTTGATCTTTAAGTAACGCAAGAACTCTAAAACACCAAAAACCCTAAAACAACGAAACCCTAAATTTCTCAAAACCCTAAAAACATCATGTCTGGCTCAGAACAACCTCCTGCTCCTGTTTTGCTACAAAGCAACACCACAAACCCTAGTATCAAAATTCCCATGTTTGATGCCAGGAACTTCGAGCTTTGGAAGTCCAATTTTGAGCAATATGTAGCCATCCATGACTACACTCTTTGGGAGATTGTTGAATATGGGAACACATTCAACAAAGCTCAAAAGATTGCTAATGCTATTGCCGCAAGGGTAGCTGTTCCTAATTGTCCTGAAGCTGATAAGAAGGAAAGGCCTGAAGATGGAAGAGCTGTATCTGCTGAAGATATAGCCAAGAAAAGGGTGGACATGAAAATTTTGAACATCATGAAACACGCCTTGGGTCATGAGAATCAGCACAAGTACAAACGCTTTGAGTCTGCAAAAGAGCTTTGGGAAGCTCTTGAAGTAGCACATGGTGGCAATGCTGACACTAAAGAAGAAAAGAAGAAGCAAATCATGCATGAGTATGCTGTCTTTAAGGCTCAACCCAATGAGAATCTCAGCAGTGTGAGAAGTAGACTGCTTGACATTACAAGTCAACTTTCCTTCATGGGAACACAGATTGATGACCCTGACTTGAATGCTACTTTTCTCAAAAGCCTTGGTGAGGTATGGAAGATTGAGGCAAGATCCATTCTTGTCAATAACACCCACAAAACCTCTAGGTTTGATGACATCTTCAACAAACTAAGACTGTTGGAGAATGAATGGCTTTTGGAGAGTGATAATAAATCTTCTAGTAGCAACATGGCCTTCTTCTCACAAAGTGAAGGTCAATTTGATTCCATGAACTCCTATGGACATCCAGTCACTGGATCTGCATGTGTCAACGCTGGATCACATCCTATCAGCGTTGGGACACATCCTGTCAGCGCTGGATTACATCCTGTCAACGCCTCACACTCAAGCGCTGACACTTACAGTTTTGGCGCTGATGGAATTAAACCTGCTGGTTTAGATCTAGATACTGTGTGTGCATTCATTGCTTCTTTGCCCAGTGATTCAAGGATTACATATGAGGATCTTGAGAAAATAAGTGATGAGCAATTGGAAGAGATGGACATCAAGTGGACAATGGCTCTTGTAAGTTTAAGAGCAAACAGGTTTAATAGAAGGTTCAAGAAGAAGATGACCTTTGATGCTAAGGATGTTGCTGGATTTGACAAATCCAAAGTTGAGTGCTACAATTGTCATCGTATGGGGCACTTTATGAGGGAATGTAGATCTCCAAGAAGATCTGATGCTGGTAAGCCTTCAAGCCAAATGGTTAAGAGCCAAGATTCCAAAGCCATGGTAGCTGTTCAACAAATTGATGGTGTTGGAGGATGGGACTGGAGCTGGAACTTTTTGGCTAAGGATGAGGAAGAGGACAAAGCATTGGTTGCTGAAGTTAAAGAAGAGCATGTTGAATATGCTCTCATGGCACACTCCTCCTCTTCATCAGATAATGAGGTATATGATGATGCTTTCTGTTCTAAGGGTTGTCGTTTAAATACTGAAAAACTAAATAAGGAGATAGTAAAATTATTAGATGAGGCAAGTTCTGAAAGATGCAAAGTATCTAATTATCAAATTGCTCTCATCCAAACAGAAAGGACTGTAGCTGAGTATAAGAAAATGGAGTTTGATTTAAAGGATAAAATAAATATCTTAAAACATGAGTTACATCAAAGTAAACATATTCAAGATATCACAAACAGGGTTAATCTTGATTTGATAGCTAAGTTAGATGAGGCTAACAAAAATAAAGATAATGTGAGTCTTAAAATCCAGAGATTTGATAAGGCCACACAAACCCTAGGAGAGTGTGTTAGTAAACAAAGAGACTCTAAGGACATGAGTGGGATTGGGATGAAAGATTATACTGGTGTTCCACCACCAGCTGGGGATTTCTATGGTGTCCAATCAAAGGACTTATCTTGGACTGGCTTGCCAGAACTCCAAGAGAAGGAATTCATTCCTCCACCTAGAGTGACTTCCCCAGTTGAAGAGTATAAACAAAAACTGACTGACCTAGATGAGTGGAAGAAAGCTAACCACACTTTGTTTGTTAAGGGAGGTTTGTTGTGTGAAAGTCCAAATGAGCCCACACCAATCACGAGCCATGATCCTACACCTATTAAAATCACACACCCAACCACTGGCAAAGCTGTTGACCTTGGCTCACACACTGTTAGAAAACCTAGTGTTAAGTATGCAGAGATGTATAGGAATACTAGGTCACCAAAAAGCCAAGTTAGTAACCATGGAACAGGCTTCTTTGCTTCTAGACCTAAGACTATGTCTAGAAAAGCCTGTTACACTTGTGGTAGCTTTTCACATTTGGCATACAAATGTGTCAACGCTTCAAATGTCAACGCTGACAAGAACCATTTCAGCGCTGACAAAAGTCAAAATAGGTCAAATACTGTCAGACACAAAACCTTTGTGAACAAAAGTTCACAAGTTGTTAGACCAGCCCCATTCTTTTCTAGAGGGTCTAACAAACATGGCCTAAGACCTTTCCAAAAGACAAACACTTGGTCCAATAGGCAATGGGTTCCTGTAGCAAACCCTAGGTTCAACGCTGATAAAGGCAATCGGGGCGCTGACAAGAACAATTTCAGCGCTGACAGACACACTGCCAAACCTAGGTATTTGCAACCACAGGGAAATGGGTCTAAAGCTTCTACTAGCTTAACATGGAGACCAAAACAAGACCAAAACCCTAATTCTACTGGTCTTTCTATGACATGCAACAGGTTTCATTATATTTCAAAGGTCATGTCAAGACCAATTGGGGTTAACTGGGCATTTCATCCAAAAAGGGATGAAAAGGGGGTTGTTATGAGAACCAAGTCTGTTCTTGTTGAACAACCAGATGAATCCAAGTCTTCCAAGGCTTGGGTTCCCAAAGAAAACTAATTTGTTTTCTTATGTGCAGGGCATTCAAAAATAGGTTAATAACTATGGATATTGGGACAGTGGATGCTCTAGGCACATGACTGGGAAAGAAGATTACTTGAGTAACTTCACTCCCATTGAAGATGGTGATAAGGTTCTCTTTGGGGGCGGATATGGAACTATCACAGGCAAAGGAACTCTTCTCACCAACAACTTACGTTTTGAAAACGTATTTCTGGTAAAAGAACTCGACTATAATCTTTTTAGTGTATCACAGGTGTGTGATAACAAGAATAAAGTTCTTTTTACTGATACTGAATGCTTGGTGTTAAGCAAAGATTACAAGCTCCCTGAGGAGAAATACATAGAATTTAGAACACCAAGGCATAAAGACATATATAATGTGAATCTTAATGGAATTAAGATGAATAATAAAATGATGTCATGTTTTTATGCTAAAGCTTCAGTAGATGAAAGTAATCTTTGGCACAGGAGATTAGGGCACATAAACTTTAAAAATATCAATAGACTTGTGAGACTTGGTTTAGTTGATGGTTTGCCTGAAAAGGCTTTCCACAATGACCACTCTTGTGTTGCATGTCTTAAGGGCAAGCAGCACAAGGTCTCATTCAAATCTAAACAGGTGCATTCTAGTTCTAAACCACTTCACTTATTGCATATGGACCTCTTTGGTCCAACTAATATAGAAAGTTTGAAGGGTAAATCATATTGTTTTGTCATCACTGATGATTTTTCCAGGTTTACATGGACTTTCTTTTTAGCCAAGAAAAGTGAAACTGCCCAAATTTTGATTGACTTCATTACCCAGATTGAAAAGAAGAGTGGTAATGAGGTCAAAATTCTTAGAAGTGACAATGGGGGTGAGTTTAGAAATCAGTTACTAGAGGATTTTTGTGCCAAGAAAGGGATTACTAGGCAGTTTAGCATAGCTAGAACCCCACAGCAAAATGGGGTTGCTGAAAGAAAGAATAGAACCCTAATTGAAGCAGCCAGAACCATGTTGGCTGATGCCCACTTTCCTATAGCCTTTTGGGCTGAAGCTGTTAACACAGCTTGTTATGTTCAAAATAGGGCATTGGTCAACAAAATACACAATAAGACACCTTATGAGGTACTTTGGGGAAGGAAGCCAAATATTGGCTTTCTCAAGCCTTTTGGTTGTCATGTAGTTGTTTTAGAAACTAGTGATGACCTAGGTAAATTTGATGCAAAAGGTGATGAAGGCTATTTCATGGGTTATTCAGTGCAGAGCAAAGGATATAGGGTTTACATTAAAAAGGAAAAACGTATACTTGAAAAAGTACATGTTAGGTTTTTAGAGAGTAAACCTAGTGATCCTGAAAGTGGTCCAAATTGGTTGTTTGACTTGGAACCTTTATCTAGAGCTTTAAATTATATGCCTGTTACTAATCCAGACATTGTGAAGGTAACTTCAAGTGTTTTGGAAAAGAGAATTGGTAATGTTTCAGGTACACAGATTGCTAAGAAGGATGGACCACAAGCAGTTGAGTCATCTCCCACACAAGAATATGTTACATTTCCCATATGGACAGATGAGTATTATGCTGCTGCTGCTGCTGGAAAGGATAAAGGTGGTTCTTCAATACCATCAGTTGATAACATGCATGGTTATTCTGGCGCTGACAAAAGTAATTCCAGCGCTGACAAGCAAAATTCCAACGTTGACAACACTCATGAGCATTTCGTATCTTCCAATTTTGAACAAGGTGAACCTTCAAGAATAAATGAAGAGGTTCAAGATGGAAGAGAGTCTAAAGAAGATATTAGCAACATGGAGGATGATATTGAAGACAACAGAATTCTTGAAAATGTAATTCCTAGATCTACTTTGAAGAATCATCCTCCCTCTCAAATCATTGGGAATATCATGACTCCTGTTCAAACTAGAAGATCTCACCAGACTCATGATAGCTTCATTGCTAATATCCACAAGAAGGTTGATACCCCTCTTGTACAAGCATGTTTGTTTGCCTGTTTTCTGTCACAACAGGAACCCAAGAAGATTTTTGATGCTCTCAAAGAACCTAGTTGGGTGGAAGCAATGCAGGATGAGCTTCACCAATTTGCTATACAGGATGTTTGGGAGCTGGTTGATTGTCCTAGATATGTGAGACCAATTGGGACAAGATGGGTTCTAAGGAACAAGAAAGATGAAAGGGGTATTGTGGTCAGAAATAAGGCACGTTTGGTAGCTCAGGGATATACACAAGAGGAAGGGATAGATTATGAAGAGGTCTTTGCTCCTGTTGCAAGAATTGAAGCTATAAGAATTTTCCTAGCTTATGCCTCTTGTATGAACGTCACTGTTTATCAAATGGATGTGAAGAGTGCTTTCCTCTATGGAACAATTGTTGAGGAGGTATATGTCATGCAACCTCCTGGTTTTGAAGATCCTGAGAATCCAGACAAGGTTTATAGAGTGAAGAAAGCTATGTATGGACTTCATCAGGCCCCAAGAGCATGGTATGGTACATTGTCCACCTACTTGGTGGAAAATGGTTTTAAAAGGGGCACCATAGATCAGACATTGTTTACAAAGAAGAAAGGTAAGGATGTCTTACTTGTTCAGGTCTATGTTGATGATATCATTTTTGGATCTACAAATCCAAAGATGAGTGAAGACTTTTCCAAGCTTATGACTGATAAATTCAAGATGAGTGCAATGGGTGAGATGAACTTCTTTCTAGGATTACAAGTTCAGCAGAAAGAAGATGGTATCTTCATCTCCCAAGACAAATATGTAGCTGAAATCTTGAAGAAATTTGGTTTTTCTCCACATGAAAAGAGTGCTTCCACTCCTATGGATAGGGAACACCCTTGGGGAAAAATTGGAGCTGGAAAAGATGTGGATGTTAGGCACTATAGATCAATGATTGGCTCATTGATGTATCTTACAGCCTCAAGACCTGACATCATGTTTGTTGTGTGTGCTTGTGCACGCCATCAAGTGAATCCCAAAGAATGTCACCTTTTTGATGTGAAAAGAATCTTTAGGTACCTAAGATGTTATCCAGATCTTGGCTTATGGTACCCAAAAGATTCTCCATTGGAGCTTATTGCATATTCGGACAGTGACTATGGTGGTGACAAGTTTGATAGAAAATCCACAACTGGTGGATGTCAATTTATTGGGAGTAGATTGATATCTTGGCAATGCAAGAAACAAACAGTGGTGGCAAACTCTACAACTGAAGCAGAATATGTGGCTGCAGCTGCTTGTTGTGGACAAGTCTTATGGGTTCAGAACCAGCTGTTGGATTATGGGTATAATTTCATGCATACCAAGATTTTGTAGACAATAACAGTACTTTATGCATTATTAAAAATCCTGTACATCATTCTAAAACCAAACACATAGAAATTAGGCATCATTTTATAAGAGATTGCTTTGAGAAAGGTTTAATACAACCAGATAGGGTAGACACAGAAGATAATGTGGCTGATTTATTAACTAAACCTTTTGATACTGGAAGATTTCAATATTTGGTAACAAATATTGGAATGGTTAATCTCACTTAATATGTGTTTTGGAACCTTTTTGTAAAAGTATGTACAGGATAATGCATTGTTATTGGTCTTTGTGATGATTTAGATTTTTCCACTTTATTTTTCTAACACTGACAAAGGTAAATTTAACGCTGACAAGTGTTATTTTGCCGTTGTTAGAGATATTATTGTCTAACGCTGACAAGAGTTCCTTCAACGCTGATAAGTGTTGTCGGGGCGCTGTCAGCAACAATGTTAGTTTTGTGGTTTTCAATCTAAATGTGTAGGTGGTGTTAGCTTTATGCCATTGGATACAGAGTTGCTTATGGATCTTTGAAGAGCTATTTGGACATGTTTTTGTTTATGGATGATGGTTAGAATATTTATATTCCTATCTTGACATAAATTTTTAATGTTCATATATATTTTGAGAAACTCATGTATCATAGTTTAAGGGGAGGTTTAAGGAACCTTTAGGACTCTTGGGTATTCTTATAATACTCTTATCACAATTCTAGATTGTGTCCACAGGTGAGTATGGGTTAGTTTTACTAAACCATGAGGCACTGTAGCATGCAAAGTTGACAAACTATGCATGCTGCCAAGACATTTTTAGCCTAGAATTGGTTGTGGTCTGTTGGGAGACTTGGGAATATTTTTGTTATGGGTTTACCTGGGAGTTACAAAGGATTTTATGAAATAACTTTGTTGGTAAGTATTTTGGTTAGCAAGGGACACTTGAGGACATTTGTGTCTATCTTGCTTAAGCAAGTGTGCATAAGTGGACAGTGCTTGCCACCCAGTAATTATTGTCAACTTGCAAGATATTTCCCTTAGGATAAATTACTTTGTTAAGGTCTTTTTCTTTTTAAATATTTTTATTTTTAGACGCTGACAAGTTTTTCTCCAAATGCTGTTATGACCAATCGTGACGCTGACAAGGCTTTAGGCAAACGCTGACAAGAAAATATAGCCGTTGGGCGTTGATGAGTTATTTTTGACCGTTGACACCTAGTGGGCCCTACCCAGTTGTTATTTTTGACTAATCTTTGGCCGTAATTTTTGGAGAGTTGTTACTTTTAATTAATGCATGAGATAAGTTATATTTGATTCAATATTTTCATCGTTACTCTTTGAATATAACTGCCTCATTTTTGACCAATCATAATCATGCATCTCTCCTATAAATTTGGCTAACTTTTCATTCTGGGTATTCATATTTTCTTGTCTAACATCTTTCTCCTAGATTTTTCCCATATCACATAACCTAAACAGCTTTCAACATGGCACCAAAGTTCAACTCAAACAATCTGACATTGGAGTTCAAGAGCCAACATAATATGGTAGCTTACTTGGATGCTGATAATGATTTGTTCCCTCAGTATTTACAAATGGTGGCATTTTTAAATGCATCCTCCATAAGGTATGCACTTTCTCATGAACCACTAGTCCCTGTCGCACACATTAGACAGTTTTGGAATAATGTAAGTTCCACAACAGCTAATGGAGTGACTACATTAACATCTACTGTTCATGGTAGAACATGGGTGGTCACTGAAGCTTTGGTTCGCCAAGCTTTGCGTCTTAATGACGCTGATGGTGTGACTACCCTTACCATTGCAACAATAGAACAAGGTCTTAGGGAATTGGGTTATCCTATTCCTGCTGATAAAACTTTAAATAAATATCATAAGCAGGAATTTCCCTCAGATTGGAAATATTTGATACATGTCCTTCTTCAATGCTTAAGTCCAAAATGTACTGCTTTTAATGAAATAAACAGGTCCATTGCAAGTGCTTTGGTTTGTATGTCACGTGGGCTTAGGTATAATTTTTCAAAAATGATTTTTGAAGGGATGTGTAAAAATAAGGGAAGTAAAATGACTTTGGCTTACCCAAGATTTTTGCAAATGGTGTTTGATTTACAAGAATATTGTCTTAGGGATCATGACCATTTTTATGAGATCCCTAAGCAAAAGAAAACCATTTTTGACAAAATGATCTCCACAAACAGACCTATACCTCTCACCCAAGCCATGCTTGAAGTAATTCAGGCTGCCCAACCACAACCAGACCCTGAACCTCAACTTGAGCCTGTCCTTGAACCATTACCTTCACCTGAACACATGGACGTTGACCAAGCCAATGTCAACGCTGACACTCAATATGTTGGCGCTGACACAGCCAATCTCAACGCTGATCCCATCCCTGAACAATCCCAAACACCTCTTAACCAACCAACACCCACACAATCTACCTCATCTTCCACCCCATTACAATCTAGGTTAAATAAACGCCAAAGGACTACTGGAGTGTTCTCCTCTAGTGATCCTAGCCATGTAGCAGAGAGAACCACCTCCAGAAGTGTGGCTAGTGACATGGGTGAGGCTGGACCTATTGGTACAGGCTTAGAAGCTGGCCAAGACAGGTCCAACATTGATAAGACCTCATCCATGCCCTATGATTCTATTTTGGGAGGTCAAATCCCCATTCTAGCTGAGGGCAGATTGGAACCTATGACATTGAATGAATTGACGGCTGCTGTCATTAGCTTGCAAAAGCAAAATGTCAGCCTTGTACAAATTGTCAATAATCAGGGCCGTGAACTCCAAGCATTGAGGGAGCGGGTAACTGTTTTGGAAACTCCTAGTAGCAGGAGTAGGATGGAGGAATCTTCCAAAGGGGAGGATGAAGTGGATGAGCTTATACGTACTGCAAGTGAAAGGAGTTCACATGATGGTGGATCCTTAGATATTGCTGAAGCTCTTACAAGCCTGAAGAAGCATCCTGACATTGATACGTCCAAGGTAACTCCATTAAACTTGGAAGGATCTTTCACAGCAACAATGCAAAATATTACACAGGACGCTGTTGCAAGCAAAGTGGGCGCTGATACAGGTTTGAACGCTGACACATCCAGCGCTGACAAAGGTAATCGGGGCGCTGATAAAGGTAACTTGAACGCTGACAAAGTTGCAGGTGGTGTTGATGTATTCCAATCATCAGCAATCATCAAAGATGTGTCCACACAGGTTTCTTCTTCTACCTTACTAATTATTGATCCAAAAGACAAGGGTAAGGGGCTTATGGTTGAAGAAGATGTTCCAAAGAAAGATGCAGCACAAATTGCATTTGATAAACAGTTAGTTGCACAACTTTTGGAAGAAGATTTGAAGAGGAGTGGTACATCACCATTTGTAGCCACTGAGAGTGAGGATGAAAGTGATGAGGAAAGTGACAAAGGCAGCTCAGATTCAAGTATACAAATCATTGAAGATCCAGAAAGACTTGAATATGGAGATGAGTTGGCAAAAGAAAGATTGAGTGATTTGAAGAAGCAGGTTGATTTTGACCTTCCAGAAATCACCAGAATGTACCATGCTTGGGAAGATAAGGTAATGGACAACCCAGGGATGAGTTTGTCAGATCAAATTTGGGGGTTGGAAATTCTTCTCAGGGTACAAGATGATATAAAGGTGATTTTGAAGTATAATGCACAAGAGGTCAAGACTTGGCTTAGAAGAGATAGCAGGCAATTATATTACAAGTTGCTTAGATGCCATCAACCTGGATGGACATACAAGAAGTTGCTGGCTTTATCTTTTGAGGAGCTAGAGTACAGGGCACATCCTATTTGGAGGCATGTGCAAGAAAATAATGTCTTACAGTTTCTTTCAAAAGAAAGGAAACAGGAGCTTGCTGAGGAAATGCAGATTGAAAAGGAGATGAGGATTGCTCAAAGACCAGTGAAGAAAGGAGATCCTCTCCAATTTCCCAAAGATATGGATGTGTATGATCCAAGTGAAACTGTCATAAGGAAGCATCTCAAGCTTTCTCCATTGGAAGCTTCAGATTTGGTTAATGTAGTATCTCTAGATGCCAGAAATCCAATCATAAGTTTTGATGAAGATGAGTGTGGATTTTGGAAGATTGGCAGATTTGGGAAGAAGGTACACACTTTCACTTCGATTATTTCTATCTTTGCAAGCATAGACAGAGAAGACTTGGTGCATCTATGGAGATTGATAGAGGCCAAGTATAAGGCTGAAGCACCTACTTCAGCAAATGGAATAAGACTATGGCACACATTTTTGACTTTGTGTGGTCCAAGGGAAGCAGATCCTGCTGTATGGAAGGATCTTGAAGATGACCTCAGTGGTCTTCATTGGAGGCTTTATTCTACTTGTGGTGTGTTTCATTTGAGCTCTACAAAGTTTTCAGAGTATCTACTTGTGGATGCTGACTATTTCTTGTCCAAAGAAATATTGGAGAAGATGAAGGAGACACCCTTGGAGATTGATTACACTAGTGACGTGGCCAAAGACTTGATTAGATATGTTTATCACCAACATAAGAAGTTTTTGTAAGATTCCTCCTAAGCCTTAAGTATTTATTCAGAAACTTGATCATTGGAATAGATATCAAGTTTAGGGGAGGATTGTTGGGAATAAATTATGTGTCAGTTCACTAGACGCTGATAAGAAGAGTTCAAGCGCTGATAAGATGACATTGAACGCTGACAGCCAAGCGTTGACAGTGAGGAAAGTCAACGCTGATAGCCTGGAAGACAAGCACTGATGGAAGTTATCTTATACGAATCTTTTGTTTATTTGTTTCTTTATTTGTATATGGTAAAGATAAACTCGACATTGTATTTTCCATTATTATCTTTACCTAGAATAGTTGATTCGTAGCTTCTTGTACAAGACTTCTTAATCTATAAAAGAAGATCTTTTAGGTTAATGTTAATCATCAGTTATAATAAGTTTTCACAAGTATTCGACTGTTAAACCTCTTTCATTGTAATCAAGTTCGATTATTCTAATACAAGTGAAAGTTTGTTTAACATCTTTGTGTTCTAGATTAAGTGTTAATTCCGCATAACACTTAGTTACTTTATTCATAAGCAAAGGTTTCTCTACGTGTATTACTTGATCTAATCTCGTATACACAAAGCTTAATCGATCTAAGTTTGGGATCAACAATTCTCGGCCTCCAAAGGATTTACTTGTAAGTTTTCCCATTTTAAAAACTTGTGAATCATTCCCGACTCTTAAAATTAACTCACCTTCGGCAACATCAACTAAAGCTCGTCCGGTTATCAAGAATGGCCGACCAAGTATTAAAGGAATACGAGGGTCCATTTCATAATCAACAACGACAAAATCGACCGGGAAAGTAAATGTGCCAACTTTGATGAACACATCTTCGGCAATACCAACGGGGTAAGTGAGAGTGCGATTAGCAAGCTCAAGAGTCATCTTTGTTGGAGTAAGGTCGGGTAATGATAGTGTTTTCCAAACACTCAAAGGCATTAAATTAATACTGCCCCCGAGATCAGCAAGGGCAGTAAATTCTTCAGTTTTGTTGAAAACGCAAGGCAACACAAAACGACTGGGATCTCCAAGCTTTTCCGGAAGTTCTTTAAGAATAACTGCAGAGCAGTTTTCATTTAAGCGTGTGTTGGCGAGCTCAATCAACTTTTCCTTCTTGTTAAGCAATTCCTTGAATGCTTTGACAAATTTCGGCATGTTGACAAGTACTTCGAGAAAGCTAATGTTGAAGTTCATTTGAGAGATCATCTTCACATAGCTCGACACTTCAGCGTCATTCTTGGTTAGCATTTTGGTCTTGCCTAAACGAGAGGATAAGGGATATTAGGTTTGGGTGGTGAAGGTGCAGGTGTAGTAGGTAAAGGTTGAGATTTTGAAGGGTCCTTCCTAGGTACATCGTCATGACGAGGCGGAGACGGTAATGGTGCACTAATACTAGGTGTAGGAGGAGTAGGGATAAATGGTGGTGGAGGAGGTGTAGATGATGGGGGCGGGATTGGTGGATCGACAATGGTAATTCCACTACGAGTAGTAATAGCACTCACATTTGCTCGTGGATTGGTGACGGTGTTTGAAGGTAGAGAACTTGAAGTAGAAGGTTGAGCTGCGGGTAAGAAACTAGCAAGCATATTCTTCAAATCATTTGTTTGATTACTGAAGGAAGATTGGATATTATCTCGAAGCTCGGATCTTATCTCATTTCCTTGCTTGGTAATATCTCCTTTAAGATTAATAATTTGGCTCTGTAGATTCTTGATTTGCTCACCTTGGGTTCTCATGATGGCTTCAACATCGGGGTTAATGGGTGGGGCTTGTTGGGCGGGTGGGTGATAAGGATTAGAAGCTCTTGGTGGGATTTGGTTGCTTCTATTGTAGTTGTTGGCGGGGTTTTGGTTTTGAGGAGAAAAACCGGGTGAAAGGTAGTTGTTGGACCGGTAACTCAGCAAATTTCTATCCCCTTGAGGTCGAGCTTGGTAATTTTCCCGTGAATAATTACCATAAGCGGCATACACATTTTCCGGATTTCCTTGTGTAGAAGGACAATCGGTGTATGAGTGAGGACCGCCGCATGTTTCACAAGAATTAGCAACCTCTTTAACTTGTTGTTGTTGTTGGTTTGAAGCGAGAAGCGTGATACTTTTGCTCATTTCAGTCATCATGCGGGTGAGTTCGGTCATATCAGGGTTTGCTGAAGTAGAAGAAACATTGACTCTCGGGTTGTTCCTAGAAGAAGCGGAGGAATCCCAGTTTTTGTGGTGAGTAGTCATGTTCTCAATTATCTCTCTACACTCCTCGGGTCTCCTTTTCATAAATGTGCCACCGGCGGCTGCATTAATCGCATCACGATCTCGAAAAGTCAAACCGTTGTAGAAAGTATCAATCAATGTGACGGGAAGCATGTTGTGGTTTGGACAACGATCAATCAAGACATTATATCTTTCCCAAGCATCAAAAAGAGATTCATCGGGTTCTTGCATGAAACCGCTGATTTGATTGCGAAGGCTCGTGACCATGGATGGTGGAAAGTAGCGCGACAAAAAGCGTTGAGTCATGTCATCCCAAGTATGAATTGAATTCTTCGGAAGACGATCAAACCATTTCTCGGCATGATTTGATAAAGTATGTGGAAAGAGTTGAAGGCGAAGAACATCCATTGTGGCACCAGGCAACTTCATGCTTTGGGTGATTGTAATGAACTTGTCGAGGTGTTTGTTGGCATCATCATCAGGCAATCCACAGAATGGGTTAGTTTGCACTTGCTGAATCATGTGGTGCTTCAACGAAAACTCCGGAGCGTTGATTTGCATCGGCGCAATCGGTCCTCCTCGTCCAAACATGGTAGGTTGACAAAGCTCCTCCATTGTCCGAAGATCGGGTTGTGGAAGAACATTGTTGTTATTGTTGAGGTGTGGTGGATTATTATTGTTGTTAACACCTGACATACTTAAATCTTCTCGAGTCTCGGGCTCTTGATAATTAGAAGATCTAGTACGCATACACCTACAAAGACAAAAGAAAACAATACCAAAGACAAAGACAATATATATACACAATAAAAATAAAATCTTTTTGGATTTTTGAAATTTTTAACTTTTATGGTTTTTTGAAATTATTTTTTTTTTATGCAAGAAAAATAACGCTCACAAGTGAACGGATCCCAAAAAGTAACGCATCTCTCACAGAAAACCGTTAATCTTTACGAAAAGAGCCGGCAGCAGCGCCATTTGATAACTGGGTTTTTGACACCTCGTATAAAAATTAAAGTTCAAGTTCTCGATATCTTAACGAATTGATTATTGGTTCCAAGTACGACTCAGTTGATTTTGGTAAAACAAATATCTTTGGTTGATTTTAAATAAAAAGGTGCAAAACAATTAAAGAAAATGACGTTAAAGTAAAAGGCGTTAAAATAAATGACGAGAAATTAAATTTAAGTCTAATTAAAATTAGACAAGTATTAAAATGACAACTTAAAAATTAAACAAGAAGAAATAAGAAAACCACCCTAATCGGAATATATTCCGATCAGACTCACCATCGGAATAACCAAAACAACCTGTCGGAATGTCGATCGGAAAACCCGATCGGAATATGTCACCTTTTCTCTGATCGGAATAACCAAGCTGAAACCCCAGATCAGAATGAGAGTAGACTCCTGATCGGAATACGAAGTGAAATACCAATCGGAATCCTGTCACTACCAGATCGAAATACCACTAATACCTCTGATTGGAATGTACACAATCCCCCCCAATCGGAAAATCGTAAACCCTTTTCCGACCAAGCCAAGGAGCTATGGTCGGAATGTATAACCCTTTTCCGATATACAAGATCGGAATACGGAGAAAAGAAGGCAAAATAAGCTAAACAATTAAGCTATAAACCAAATAAGCACAAGTCTAAAATCCTAAACAAAACCATGTACGAAAAAGCTAATAAGCTACAATTTAAAGACTTTTAAATACACGAAAATGAAAAAGGTTCATGAAAATAACTTTTATATATAAAAAAATAACTTTTATAAAAGCTTAAGAAACTTGAAAATAAGCACAAATAAGCTATGAAAATCAATGTTCCAAAACAATCAAAAGCATAAAAATCTAATCTTTAATCAAATAGACAAGACAATAAGCATGTAAACAAAGATTAAAGCATAGAAAGAAGGGAAGAATGAGAGATTAAAACAAGAAAATTAAAGAACACTTACTTGGAAATTAAAGGTATTAAAAGTGCAAGACAAGTATTTAAATTGACATGTATTTAAAGAGCAAGTAAATAAAGGTGGAAGAACTAGTGTCACTCTAGCCAACAAAATGAAAATGATTAAGAACTAATCTATATATAGGGGAGGATTAAGGAATGCTTAGGAAGCTTCCTCCCCTCTTTCATTTCTCCTTAATTGCATGCTTAGTCCTTCCTTCTTAATCTCTTTGTTAATTGCACCATTAGTCCTTAAGCCTTTAAATCTTCTTTAATCTTGGACTTTAATGACTTTTGGCTCGAGATTTCTTTGAACTCGTCTTTTAATTCTTCAATAAAATATATTTGAGTTCTTCAGCTTTAAGTAAACTTCCGTCTTTTGACTTTTTCTTCGATAAATCTTCAGAATTGGTCTTGGACTTCCATTCTTTTTGCACTCTTGACTTCTCGACTTCATATTTCGTCTTTTTCTTCAATAATAGCCCGTGAATGCCGTGTTTTCTCCACTTTTCACAATTTCGTCCTAAATCACAACAAAAACACAAACCACGCATAATTCCGACATAAAAGACATAAAATACACGTTTTGGCTCGGCTATTATTGTAATTAAGTGGTAAAAAGGATGGGTGTTTACACACCTATCAGGTAAAATAATGTTGGCTCGGGAAAATCTGGGAACAGAAAAAACGAAGAAACAGGGGAAAAACAAGAACTCGAATATTAACCAAAATCAACCAAGTTAAATCTAAAGATTCAACCAAACTAACCACTAAACATCAACTAATGATAAACCATCAAACCAAATCAATAAAACACAAAACCCACTTGATTTTAGGAAACCAAAAACAAAACTTAGAAACTTAGAATCAACAAGAAAAAGAAGAACAAGATTAAAGGAAAGCTTATATTAAAGATTAAGATTCAAACAAATAAAAGTAGAAATCAAACTTACATGATATGGATTGAATGATGAAGAAAAGTGCCAGACACCCTAATGGTGTTGGTTTCTACGAACCAGGAACAAAGAAAGAAAAATAAAACTAACTAGTCTATTTTTTGGAGAGGAGGTCCTATTTATAGGCTTTGTGAGTGGGTAGGTGAGTGGGCTTTTCTCCTATCTTTTTGTCTTCTCGTCTCTTCAATAAAGTTGACGTTTTCAACTTCGATTCGGGATTCGTCGATGAATAAATTCAACTCATCTTTTAATTTCTTCGTTTAATAGACTTGAGTTCTTCGAAATATATAAATCTTCCATCTTTGGTCCTTTTCTTAGATAAATCTTCAAATAGGCCCATTAACTTCAAATCTCTTGCACTCTTGGACTTTAGACTTCGTATTTCGTCTTTTTCTTCGATAAAACCCGTGCAATCCCATGTTTTCTTCAATATTTATCCGTTTGGCTCTGAAACACAACAAAAACACAAACCACGCATAATTACAAACAAATGACATTAAATACGCGTTTTGGTCTCGTTTTAGCAAGCAATAAGTGGTAAAAGGATGGGTGCTTTCACACCTGTCAATCCCCATCCCGATTACCTTGACGCACTTACATTTGTTTATACTTGAGTATTGAGTCTAGATACTCACTATAGGAACTTACAATGATTGTTAAGCTTCGGTTTCATGAACTAAATAGCAATAATATATACCAGGAATATGGATAATGTACATAGTCATCCCCCCATTACTTGATTTACAAACTTTATTGTGTTCCACTACTTAGTTTATAAAACCTATGAATATCACTCAACTTTTGTTGACGGGTTTACATGTTTTAATATCAGGTAATAATGCTTAATATGCTTGGATGAGGTTCCGCTGGATGTTGGCAGCTTGGAAAGATCTGTGTTGTGTTATATTTATGCTTTTGGGTATAAATAATGTTGTCAAAGTCTTCCGCTTATCTTTTGGTATCTTAAGACTTCAAAACCATGATGTAATGGTATTTTGTTATGTTTTAAAACTTGTGGGACCTATGCTTTAAAACTCTGATAAACCATGATGTAATATATATGTCTTTTATTATGTCATTTTCGAGTCATTTATAATTAATTGTCACTTGTACCATGACGTGTTACCCCCTCGTTGCCTAGTTGTTTCATGCCAGATTCTGGGGGTCTCACAGATTGGTATCGGAGCGATGGCTATAGGGAACTAAGTCATTTTCAAAACTTAGTCTATAACTAAATTTCAAAATATTTCATGCTTTACTAGTGTCAAACACAGAATCTGCCAATGTTGTTCAATATCTGCGTTGGTAACTCTCTAATCCTTATTGTTTACCTTAACTATTCTTATAATATTTCGAATCTTGATTCTCATTTTGAAATATTATACTAGTTTCATTACGATACTTATTACCTCCTTCCAAACCCCTCGTGCTTATTATATATATATTCTACTCCTTAGTGGTGCATTCCTTGTTGACAATCAGTTATGCATATCTAAAAATCTCTTCTTATTCTATTTTCTCCATTTTTCATGAATCTTGAAATAGCATACTTATACAAATTCTCACTGAATTTTGTATTGTGTTATTGACAGATACATTCCGCCTACCAGAATTCGTAGGGCTGATGGACCCAAGAGATCCCGTCGAGCTACTATTGAGAGAATCATTGCAAAAAGGGTAAAGAAAGTCGTTGCTGAATACGAAACGAGCCGAGAGACTCAAGTTAAAGGCGAAAATTCATCAATTGCAAAAGGATGTTCACACAAGACCTTCATGTCTAGAAAACCTCACTCCTTCAAAGGGACCAAAGGCATTGTTGGGCTAACATGTTGGTTTGAAAAGATGGAGAAAGTGTTTGGGACTTGCAAATGTGATGAAGAGGATAAGGTAATTTATGCTGCTAGTACTTTGGAAGGTATTGCACTTACATGGTGGAATGGGAATATTCGAACCTTAGTTCTTGATAATATAAACAAAATCCCTTGGAGCGAGTTCAAAATAATGATGACTACTGAATACTGCCCTGAAACTGAGATAGCTCGGATGGAGCATGAGCTATGGAATTTACAAATGAAGAATGATGATATTGAAGCCTACACTAATAGGTTTCATGAGTTGATCTTAATGTGTCCTGAAATGGTTCCAGATGAGAAAAATAAGATAAAAAGGTATGTCAAGGGTTTTCCTAAAAGGATTAAAGGGCACATTACTTCATTAAAACCTTCCTCCCTACATGAAGCAGTGAACATGGCTCATGAATTGGTCGAGCGGTCTGTGGAAGGTAAAGCTGCTAAGTCTAATGCTGATAACAAGCGGAAATAGGAGTATAATAAAGGAAACAATTAAGGGAATAATCAGGGAAACAACCGTAACAACAACCGCGGAAACAATAGAAACTCCAATAGGAACAACAATAACCGTCAAGCCAACAAGAGACAAGAGACAACAACCATGTATGCAGTTGCTCCTACTGCTCATGTTACTCATGCTGCTCCTGTTACTCTTGCTGCTCCTATTGCTCCTGCTACTCCTACTGGCAGACAAGGTTATACTGGGAATCTGCCTAAGTGTGATCTATGAAATTGGCATCATCTTGTAGGTTTGTGTCCTCCTAAGTGTGCAATTTGTAAGAGGATTGGCCATAAGGAAGGAAACTGTAATCTGGTGTGCTTCAGCTGTGGTGAAAAATGTCATTTCCAAAATAGGTGTCCAAAGGCTAAGGAACTGCAGAACGAGGGAACTCGAGGCAGGGTGTATCATGTGGGTAATAACACTCAGCGGAATCCTCAGGTGGTCGTGGGTACGTATCTTCTTAACGATCACTATGTTAGTGTTTTATTCGATTCTAGTGCTGAGAAAAGTTTCGTTTCTTCTGCCTTTACTCCTTTCATTGATATTACTCCTTCTGCTTTAGACACTAGCTATGAAGTAGAACTAGAAGACGGTAAGATTGTTAGTACCAATACAGTCTTACGTGGTTGTACCCTCGACTTGATTAGTCATTTTTTTTAATCGACCTTTTACCAACGCGTCTTGGTAGTTTTGATGTTATTGTTGGTATGGACTGGTTAGCGTCTCATCGTGCTGTCATTGTTTGTTTTGAACGGATCGTGTGTATTCCTCTTTCTCCGGGTAAAATCTTAGAACTTCACGGTGAGAAGCCGAATGACAATCCGAATTCTCTTCTTTGTATCAAGGCTGATAAGAAAAAGCTTGATGATATTTGTATCGTTTATGAATTTCCAGGAGTTTCCCAGATGATTTGTCGGGATTACCTCCTGTGCGCGAAATTGAATTCCGTATCGATCTTATTCTGGGTGCACTGCCTGTTGCCAAGTCGCCTTATTGATTAGCCCCGTCTGAAATGAATGAATTATCGAATCAGATTAAGGAATTACAAGAGAAAGGTTTCATTAGACCGAGTCATTCGCCGTGGGAATCCACTGTGCTCTTTGTTAAGAAAAAGGATGGTGCAATGAGAATGTGTATTGACTACAGGGAATTGAATAAGCTGACAATCAAGAATCGTTACCCTCTTCCTCGTATAGACGACTTATTTGACCAATTGCAAGGTTCTTGCTGTTTCTCCAAGATAGACCTTCGTTGAGGTTATCATCAGTTAAGAGTGCATGAAAGTGACATTTCCAAAACCGCTTTTAGAACTCGTTATGGTCACTTTGAATTTACCGTTATGCCATTCGGTCTTACCAATGCTTCTACCATTTTTATGGATCTAATGAACCGTGTTTGCAAACCCTACCTTGATTAGTTTGTCAGAGTCTTTATTGATGACGTCCTTATTTACTCGAAATCCGGAAAAAATCATGAAAACCATCTGAGAACAATTTTATGTCTTCTCGAGAAAGAAAAATTGTATGCCAAATTCTCTAAGTGTGAATTTTGGTTGAAAGAGGTTTAATTTTTAGGACACGTGGTAAATCGAGATGGTATACACGTGAATCCTAGTAAAGTTGAAGCTAGTTAAGAATTGGAAATCTCCTAAATCGCCTACTGAGGTCTGTTCATTTGTCGGATTAGCCGGATACTATCGCAGATTCATTGAAAACTTCTCCAAGATTTCTAAACCTTAACGGTGCTTACACAAAAGAACAAGGAATACATTTGGAATGAAGATCAAGAGCAAGCCTTTTTTCTTATTAAAGGATAAATTGTGTAATGCTCCAGTATTAACACTTCCAGATGGACCGAATGATTTTGTAGTTTATTGTGATACATCCCATCAAGGTTTCAGGTGTGTCTTAATGCAGAGAGGAAAAGTGATTGCTTATGCCTCCAGGCAACTTAAAATCCACGGACGGAACTATACTACTCACGATTTGGAGTTAGTTGCAGTAGTATTTGCCTTGAAGATATGGAGACATTATCTTTATGGGACAAAAAGTGTGATATACACTGATCATAAGAGTCTCCAGTATATCTTTGACCAAAAGGACTTGAATATGCGGCAAAGGCGTTGGTTAGAACTCCTTAGTTACTATGAATGTGAATTTAAGTATCATCCAAGAAAGGTTAATGTTGTGGCGGATGCCCTAAGTAGAAAGGAAAGACTTAAACCTAGGAGAGTGTGTTATATGAGTATAACCATTCAATCAAGCCTCAAGGATAAGATTTTAGAAGCATGGAAAGAAGCTGCAAAGGACTTTAAGGCTCCAGCTGAATTGCTGTGAGGATTAGATGCACAATTTGAAAGGGAAGAGGATGGAACAATTTACTTTGTTGGACGGATATGGATTGCATTACTTGAAGGAATAAGAAAGGTAATAATGGACGAAGCTCATGCTTCAAGATATTCAATACACGCTGGTGCAGATAATATGTACTACGATTGAAGGGATGTTTATTGGTGGTCTGGTATGAAGAAACATATAGCGGAGTACATCAACAAGTGCCTGACTTGTTCAAAGGTTAAAGCAGTACATCAGAAACCTTCAGGTCTTTTACAACAACCAGAAGTCCCTGAAAGGAAATGGGAAAGGATTACAATGGACTTAGTCACAAAGTTGCCCAAAAGCAGTGCTGGTTTTGATGCAATTTCGGTAATTGTTGATAGATTAACCAAATCTGCTCACTTTCTCCCTATTCGTGAGGATTATAAAACAGAAAGATTAGCTCGAATCTACATCAATGAGATTGTTTGCAAACACAGAGTACCAGTGTCAATTATTTCTGATAGGTGATTGTGGTAAAAATGCGTCTTTTTAGGAAAAATGCGTAAAATCGGTAAGTATTAAGTGATGATTTATGAAAATCAACCACTTATGACCCAAATAAGTTCTTTACCCAAGGAGGACTATTGTGTGTGTTAAAATTTGTTCTTTTGGATTAATGTTGTTTATGAAGAAAATGGGAAGAAAAGAAAATGACGATTACGATAAAATTAAGCTACGACGTAGAAAATGTAAAATCGTAAAAAGTGACAAAATAAAAAGTTACTTTAAAAATTCCCAAAAAATTACTAAAAATCCCTAAAAATATAACTAAGGTTTACAAATGATCAAAACTTCTTGAAACTTTTTAAATTAATTAATATTTAATTTTTTAATGCTAATTAAAGCCCTAAAAATCAAATAAATTAACATAAAGCCCAAACAAAGATTTTTCTACTTATAAACCTCAAAAATATTTTACTAAAGCTAAAATGTATTTTCTAAATTTTAAAACCTATTAAACTGTTTAAAAAAATTAAAATAAAATAAAATATTAAAATAAGAATAAAATTTATAAATTTATAAATTTTTCTAAAAACTTGCAAACTATTTTATTTTAACCCAACTAAAACAGAAATGATCTTAACATTACCAAAATTACCCCTATTACGCCCCAAATTGGCTTAAAATAATAGAACGGCCCAAAAGTAATGGGCTTTTTGGCCTAATAACCAAAAATTTTATAAAAAGTTCTAAAAAAGCCTAGTCCAACTCAAATTTTAATTTTAAGCACAAAAATCTAAAGGCCCAAAAGCTGAAAGTGAGCTTATCACAACTTAATAGTCAATAAGCTTGTATTAATGGGCCATTAAGCCCATTAAGCAATAAGCTGATGCCATAAGCTCTAATTGAACACACAACCTTCTATTGGATATTTAAGCTTATCTAAAAAAGAAATTTTGAAAAAGACGAAGTAATAAGCTCAAATCTTTAAAAGAACTTTTTCACAAAAAGACAAAAATAGTCGACTTAGAGTTCTAGGAGGTTTCAAAAGCTGATTCTTTTTGCAAAAGCTCACAAATAGCTTAACTAAGAATAGTCAACAAGAAAAATCCCAAAAAACCAAGTAGAATAAGCTGTAGGAACCAATAAGCACTTGCTAAAAATATAACAAGTTGATTTTCTATTGAAAAGCTCAAATGAAAAGCTATAAAGCTCAGATCTACTAATAAGCTATAATAAATGACGAAAAGTACAAAAAGAAAGTTGTTACATGAACCAATAAGCTGGAAATAAGCAATAAGCACAATAAAGCTAAGCAGTGGGAAAACTAGGCAACAACAGTGGGAAAAACCCTTGCCACTACTTGTTACAGTGACTGAAAATGATTAATAACTAGCTCAAATCTTGATGATATTCCAAACCAAAAGCATCCCCTTGACCAGGGAGATGTAGGGAACAAGTCTAAACACTAAAAACACCAGGTTGTTAAGGTGGATTGCACCAGTTTGAATTAGGCCTTTGAATAAGCAAAAAGTTGTTTTCCAAATAAGTCATAACTTGTTTTTATGCTTCAAACTTGCTAGGGGAATGATTATGAGCTTGTTTTGAGCTCTTATGGAGGAAGACTTGAGACCAAGTCCAGTGAATTAAGCTAACCAGTTGGTTAACTTGACTTGGTTTTGGCAAATAAGTCCAATAAGCCAAGTTGGGCTTATGGACTGACAAATAAGCCAAAAACACTCAATATAACACCACAACCAGCAAAATATCCAATAACAACTAATTATAAAGCATGGCATACACCAGCTAAACAAATGCAAGTCAAAATGAGGTGGTCACTTTTGCTGATGCAATTGACCACTTCAGCCAACTTCAATAAGCCACAACTCACTCAATAGTCTACCAAATGACACAACCAAGTATTGCACAGATACACACCAACAAGAACTACTTGCAAACCAAAATTCAGACCCTCAATCCAACAAATGAAGATTTGAGAGCTGCTAATATGGTTGACCAAATTCAAACCACTAAGGACTTGTTTTTCCAAAACTATGAAAACCTTTTCCAGCCTTAACCAAACTTAACTAATGACCAAACCTTTCTTAAAAACACTTGTTGACTAAAATCCAACCCCAAGAACCAAGGGCACAAGGCCACAAGGCCTCTTGATCCTAAAGATCCCAAACAACCTTGTTTTATCACTTTTTAAAGAAACTTTTTATTTTTAAACACAACCTATTGATTTTATAGTTCAAATACTTCCACTAGGTGACACTAAGCAGATTCAAGCAATAAAACAAGTACCATAAACACAACAACACAAAATAACATAGCAACTTATACTAGCAGAGAGAGTGCACCTCTTCCCTACATCTTCTTAGGGGAAGTCAGCTAAGCTCCCTAGAGTGTGATTCAACAGCTAGAACACACCTAGGGTACTTGGACAATGAAATGAGTATGATCTTTGTTTGATGGTTCAACAGTTGAACCTCAAGGCCTTGGATCTTCAATACAAACAACAAACAGCCTATCCAAAGGATGATAAACCTTCACAAGCTTGGTGTAAACAAGCTTGCAATAGCTTAAAGCTTTAGGACTAGGATTATTACACAATAAATAATCAAAACCGAAACCATTTTTGAAAACTTTTCAAAACTTGAAAACTTTTTCAAGCCAAAACGTATGTTAACCAAACTTTGAAAACATGTAAACAATGATTATGAAACTCGGATTCTAGCTTAACTTTACCAACTTCAACAATGAAAAAGGAATTACAAGTGCAAATTGAAAAATACCAAACTTTTCATTGATTGAAAGGAATTATAAGATAGAAACCTAGAAAATGGAACAAAGGGACTCTCACAAGCTAAGGTCTCCTTTTATACTACTCTAAGGATGATTCTAGAAAGGAAAAATACATAAAACCTAGTTCTAAATTCCTAGAATTTCGCTTGAGTCGTTTTGAGATGTTGAGTTGTCAAAATTGATCCAAATCGTTCATTTTGACTTAGGGACCAAGTAGTAAGCTTAAACTGTTGATTTTGACACGTGGCATTCCTCGGAGAGGAAGTTGTGATATGATAGGTGGACGAGGTTGATGGGTGGGGTCCATCGGTGAAGGGGTGTGAGTTTTGAAGCGGGGGATGGATTCGTGTAAGGTTGAATCAAGTGTGGGAAAGGGTAATTGGGATTAACCCTTTGGTTTAAGTGGAGTTGTTACTGGGGGTGAAGAACATGAACAATGGTAACTTTTGATCCGAAATTAGGGGAACGAAATGTTTGGCGCGTGTTTGTGATATTCAAACTTTAGGAATGGAAGCTTTGGTCCTTGTATTTTGGGAAAACATGTATAACAAGTTTTATCAGCCCATAAACTCATTTCCTTTGTTAATGAAGTTTATATTTTCACACTTTGGCCAGAAATACTTTTCCAAAGTATTTTCAAGGGTATATTTTGCCATTTCTTGATTCTTGAAGGACTAAACTTGGTATTTCTTGGATCTTGAAGGTCTTATCTTGTACGATTGAGATTGAGGAGGACTAATATTGACAAGTCCGTATTTTTGAGGGACTAAATTTTCCAATTCTTCAAAGTTCAAGGACCTTTTTGTAATTTTGTCAAACTTTAGGGACCAAACTTGTAATTATGAATATAAAAGGGTATAAAGTGTCATTTCTTCAATGATGAAGGACCTTTCTTGTACATCTTCAAATATTCAAGGACCTTTCTTGGAAAATTCATAACTTAGGCCTGGTTCATTGTGCGGCTTCATTTCCCGTGTTCGTTTTTGCTTGTTTCTTGTGATCTTTCGTCTTTTTCACGATATCCATACCCAAAACACACAAATAGAAAACACAACATATTTCATGGTATTTTATGACATTTAAAAGCATTTAAAGCCCAAAAAGGAAGATGAGACCATGTATAATTGAAGTCTCATCAATAGGGATGCTCGTTTTGCGTCTCATTTCTAGAAAGCACTTCCAAAAGCATTGGGTACGTAAGTATTAATGAGTACATCATATCACCCAGAGATGGATGGGCAGAGTGAACGCACTATTCAAACTTTGGAAGACATGCTGCGAGCATGTGTTATGGATTTTGGAGGTAGTTGGGACACTCATATACCTTTAGTCGAATTCTCCTATAACAACAGTTACCATAAAAGTGTCAAGTGTTCGCCATTCGAGGCATTATATGGGCGTAAATGCAGATCACTAGTGATATGGAATGAAGTAGGTGAAAGTCAACTCATAGGGCCTGAATTAGTCCTAGAAACTACAGACACGATTGTACAAATTAGGGAAAGACTGAAAACTGCTAGAATTCGTCAAAAGAGTTACGCAGATAAAAGACGCAGACCTCGTGAGTTTCAAGTCGGATACCGTGTGCTGCTAAGAGTATCTGCATGGAAGGGTATTGTGAGGTTCAGTAACAAATGAAAACTTGCACCACGTTTTGTAGGATCATTCGAGATCGTTGAGCGTGTTTGTTCGGTAGCTTATCGACTGAAGTTTCCTCAATAGTTAAGTTATGTTCACAATGTATTACCGTAAAGAAGTATAGTAAAACAGCGGCGAGGGACATATATATCCCTAGGGTTCCTGTTCACATTAGTAGATTTTTGACACGTGTGATCCATTTGCTTAATCTAACGGTGGAAAGGTAAACAGGTGTGATGACGTGGCAGACGTTTTCTCTGGATTAAAAGGGGGTAGGTAAAAGGGGGGATGAATGTGTATTCTTGGCGGGAGAATTTGAAATCTTTCTCGGTACTCTTCGCAACGCTCATTCTCCCAAGTAACAATTTCATCATGCGACTAAGTTGATTATAGTCTAGTAGCCGCGACACACCATGCGTCTACTAGGCTGGGGGGCATAATGACGTATAGTCCCTAATCGGGCTGGATAGCCCGATCCACGGATACTACCCGTATCCATTACACGTGGATCGTACACAGACAGCGCTACGGCCCATAAGGCCCAGTAAGCCACTGTCGCACGCGGTTTTACTTCAGCCGCGTCTTGGCCGCACTTGGACATGGTTATACATAATATAATCTATATAAGATTATTATCCGCCTAACTTAAAGAGATATACACTATCCTTATTTACGTAAGAATCAACCTATACTCGGTAATTATCTCTTGCTTAGACCGCAAGAGTAGGGAAGCCCGAACTAGGGTTCCCTCGGGTATAAAAGAAACCACAGAGGTTCCACAAACGTACGATATTCTCAATACTCTAACCCTCACATATACTAAAACTGATTACTTACTCTCACGCCGGAGTCTAATCGTGGGGCACGCGCCCACGGTAAGTCTAATGGTATCTGTTATTTAGTGTGCATGGTCTTCAAAAAAATTCACTTGGTGCAGGAGCCGGAGTCCACAAGACCTCGAATTAAGCCTAATTCGGGTCAAGCAAGGTCCATCCAACTTTTGTATCAATATTATTTAACGGATCTTTTAATTTTATCTATTTATAAATATGCTTTTTTTTTAAAAAACAAATTTAAGATAAATCAAAACAATGGATCGGTTAGTGTGCCTTGATGAAGTTGTAGTTGATGTCGAGCATATATATATATTGATCAGGAAATTTTTGACAATCTGAGGGGGGACTTTAATTCAGGATCTTGAAATGCTATGAAGTGCCACTGGTGTTATGTAAAGTGCAGCTTTTTGAGAGATATTCAAAGACGTGATGTAGAAAAGGCTTAAGGTTTATCAGTTGTGGTTAAGTAAAAGTTACAAATGTTCTATGTATTATGTGAATGTGTCTATTATACACAACGAATTAATCGATGTTCAATATACATATAACCACCTCAGCATTTTGACTAAGAAATTTTGACTTTCCCTTTGACTATTTTTTAACCGGTTAATTTTTTTCCACCCCAACATCAAGCTTCATCTTCTACCTCTTTACTCCAAGAAACACCATGAACAAGCCCTCATATCTAAACAGAATAAATGTATATGGATATTATATAAAAATGAACAAAAATGAATTGATTGTGATAAAAAAAAATGAATTGATTGTGATAAAAAAATAAACTAATGTGGGTTATTTTTGTACAAACAATTAAACGAATTGATTCGTTAGGGTGGATCTTGATTTTTAGAGATTGTGATTCATTAGTGTCTGGTTGTCAGTTCTTGAACCCCCACCCCACCCCCACTGCATCTAAACATACTTGTATATGATATTCATCATTGGGTAGATTATTTGGTGTTGTATCCACGTTTACTTGTTTATTAAGATTGCGTTGAATATTTTGTGTTATGTACATTAAGAATTACCAAAAAATGATTATTAACAGTTTTACTCGGATTAGAAACGCATATTGTGTGAAACATGTGAAATTTCCCTTTCTAGTTGTAATACATGATACAATACATGTAATTGTTTACAAAGGTGGAAGTATTGGGGTAATTAGGTTACCGGTGCTATGGCGGTGGGAGGTGGTGATGATAATTGGTGAAGAAGAGAAACGAGTCGCTTACGTGGATTACACATAAGCAAAAACTCAAATGAAACTAGTTTGACCGTGCCACATTGCACTGTTACTTGTAATACCATGTAATATGTATATTGATTATAAAAAAGTTCTTTGCGTATAATGGTCACAATTGAATAGTACATAGAGTATGTTTTTAGTTTTGCCCTTAAGAAAACACAACTCTGAAAATAAAAGTGTATCGTTTTTTAAGAAGATGAAGAATTTTTAAATGGTTTAAATCTATAATATAAAGATGAAAATAAAAAAAAAGGAATAACGTGTTTTTATTAACTGTGGATCATTTGAGATTCGCGAAGTCCTAGCCGGATAACAACAAAAAACAACTTTTTTGAATTTAATTTTACCACAATGTATCAAGTTATAAAAGACTTTATGTATTTAATACATCTATACTACTATATAAAAAGCGTATATTCCCTTTCTAATTCCGATCTTAAAACCAAGCCGAAGTTTATACTTTCCTTCTTAACTCCAAACCTAACTCCAAGCCAAAAATTAAGATAAACATATAAGATTTGAGTTATTAGATCATTCCTTATCAAATTAATCTCATCCTTTCATTTTTTTAAACCTTTGTAACAAACTATTAATAAAACATTTTTATTTTAAAATTGGTATATCATTTTATCTATTTATTTTTTTTATTATCTAATTTCACCATATTTTTTAAAATTTTATTCTTTGTAATTTAATATCCATTTTTATATATTTTTATCAAATTTTGGTTTTTTTCAACTTTGTATAAATTTAACGTTAATTTGAATACAAATTCAGTGGGTAAAGTGTAACATTCAATGAAAAAGTACCCGTTACTCGTCGTTGCATTACGCGATAACATGCTATTTAGTAAATAACACATTTAATATTTAAACTTGTAAAAATGACTTGAGAATTTACAAATTATTGTCAAAAGCTTTTCAAAAAGATTTTGATTCAATAAATAAGTATTTAAAAAGCTTTTTATAATACATTTGATGGGATAATATATGAATATATTTTATCTTTTGGAAGTCACCGTTAGAAAGTACATATATGGCGCGTTTGATATTGAGATACGATTCACGATACGCTTAGATTATAATCTAGTCGCTTAGGATAAGTTATTCGAACATCAAAACAGATGTGGATCACAGTTTGTCATATAAGCACAAAAGCAATAAAGAAGATAATATAAGACCAGCTACGAGTGGCTAAACACAAATTCACTATTCAAATATACGTAAAACGTGGGCTTTTTATCAGGAATTGTGAAAACTTACATTTAACGGTCCGAACTAAAGTTATGGATAAAGTGAAACATGACACGGCGGCATTGCCACATGATTAAGTTATAAACTTTAACATAAAATACGACCCAACATTTTTAAAATGTGAGACAAGAAGATAATTGATATGAATAAGTACTGGTCAACAAAAAAAGTCAAACTAGTCATAACCATTTTAGGCGGGAAAGCTGTTACAACTCCTTCCTCCCAAACAACTACTCCTTCCTCCCTTTCACTATAAATGCCCATTTTATTCTACATTTTTATTTAGACTTGAATTGTAATAAATTAGTTTCCTCTCTTTAGTTAGTTAATTATTCAGTTCCACTTGTAACAATCAATCATTAATAATCAATTCACAAATCCTTTGATTATCTATGTTTGTTGTGAATTTCTATATTTACTTAGCTAAACTTGGTAATTCCTACTATGTTGCTATCAATTGGTATCATAGCTTCTATCCTGCACCTCACACTTCCATTAATGGAGTTTTTCAGTTAGTTGTTACAATTCTGTTACAAATCCGTTATTAAGTTACACGCCTAAAAACACTCTCGATCTTTGATCACCACTGTAATGGCTCCTCAAACGCGTAATGGTATTGTTGTGACTGATCCAATGCCATCGCCTTCAAATATAGAACATATGAATGAGATGATGGAATCTATGGCAATTAGGTTGCACTCAATGGTGGATGCAACAATTGCTAATATTCAGGCTAATATTTAGGGTGGACAGGGTGGTAATACTAGATCTCATGATGAGGGTCTAAATCGAGGTTCTCAGTTCACTAGGCTTACTAAGATTGAATTCTCCAGATTTGGTGGTGAAAATGTTAGGGAGTTGATTTATAAGTGTGAACAGTTCTTTGTGGTTGATAATGTGGCGGATCATCTTAAGGTATAACTTGCTTCTCTTCATCTTTTTGATGTTGCTAGTATGTGGCATAGGCAATACATTAGAGCTATGGGTGAATATGTGCCTTGGAACATTTATAGAGATAGCATTTTGCAACATTTTGGTAATGCTTTTGGTGATCCATATCTGAGATTAAGAATGCTAGACATACCACTACTATTGAGGAATAACATAACACTTTTGATAGATTGATTAGTAGGGTAGACTTACCTGAGGCACAACAAGATAGTTACTATGTGGCTGGTTTACCAACATACATAGAATTGGTTGTGAGGATGTTTAGGCCAAGAACCTTAGCAAAAGCTTATCATTTGTCTAAAGTTCAACAGGCTGCTATTAAAGCTAATAAGCCCAAGTATAAGGCCCCACTCTTACCCACACCTAGGTTTTTAACAAATGCTAGCACCTATAAGCCTCAACCTAGTGCTATGGTTTCACAAGTGACTGTCCCAAACACTCCTTTACTAGTGAAAAGCTCATTTAATACACCTTATCCCAAAAGAATCTTGTCTCAAAAAGAATTTCAGGACAGAAGAGCTAATGACTTGTGTTTTTATTGTGATGATAAGTATGTTCCTGGCCATAAGTGTAGCGGTCAAATGCTTGCCTTGGAAGTGTTGGTAGAGACTGGTGCATATGTGACAGAGGATGAAGTATTGTTAGAAGCAACTGAGGAGATCATTGAGTATTCACCTTAAATTTCCCTCAATGCTCTCTCTGGTGTGCTTCATTTTCAAACCATGAGAGTGTGTGGTCATGTTGGGAAGTATAAGATTCATATACTCATTGACTCAGGTAGCACTCATAATTTTGTTGACACTAACACAGTCAAGAAATTGGGTTGTCATATTTCTTCAACTATACCATTACAAGTTGATGTAGCATATGGCAACCATGTGTAAGAAATTCACTTGGAAATTACGAGGAGAGGTGTTTGACACAGATGCTATGCTAGTACCCTTAGGTGGCTGTGAAATGGTTCTAGGAGTCCAATGGTTGGCAACATTAGGTATTCTTCAATGAAACTTTTGTGAACTGAAGATGGCATTTCAGTATAAGGGGCACACAGTTACTTTGAGAGGCACACAAAAGTCAAGTCTTTATTGGATGCACGACAACAAAATGGCTTCATCTGGGGCTGAATTGTCTTCCATGGTTTTGTGTGTTTATCCTGTAGTTGAGTTATCTGTGTTAAATGCTAGCCAAACCAAATTAGATTCTACTTTGGATCACCTTCTCATCCAATATGAAGATGTATTTGTTGTTCCTAACTCACTACCACCAGCAAGAGCTTAAGATCACAAGATTGTGCTACAAGAAGGAGCTGTTCCAGTCAATGTTAATCCCTATAGACATCCTCCTACACAAAAGGATGTAATTGAGACTATGTTGAGGGAGTTTCTCGAATCAAGAGTAATCAAAGAAAGCCAAAGTTCTTTTGCTTCACCAGTTGTTATGGTAAAAAAGAAAGATGGTTGCTGGCGAATGTGTATTGATTATAGACAACTTAATGCTTTGACTGTCAAGGATAAATTTCCTATTCCTATTATAGAAGAGCTCATTGACGAGTTACATTGTTCTAAGTTCTTTACTAAGTTGGACTTAAGATCTGGTTATCATCAAATTAGAATGTGTCCTGTTGACATCTCTAAGACAGCTTTCAAGACACATGAAGGGCATTATGAGTTTTTGGTCATGCCTTTTGGCCTCACTAACACACCATCTACCTTCCAAGGTTTGATGAATTCTGTTTTCAAGCAATACTTAAAAAAGTTTGTGTTGGTATTCTTTGATGATATCCTTGTTTACGGTAAGGATTTACCTAGCCATTACCATCACTTGCAGTTAGTTTTGGAGGTGTTGAGACAAATTTCTCTCTTTGCCAAACACTCCAAGTGTTTTTTGCAGCTGAACAAGTGGAATATTTGGGGCACATTATCACCAAGGAGGGGGGAGCCACTGATCATACAAAAATTGAGGCAATGCAATCTTGGCCTATTCCTAAAAACATCAAACAAATAAGAGGGTTCCTTGGTCTTACTGGTTATTACAGAAGATTCATCAAAAGCTATGCTGTCATTAGTCATCCTCTCACCCAGCTTTTGAAGAAGAACTCCTTTCAATGGAGTTCCCAAGCTCAAGTGGCTTTTGATGAACTTAAAAGGGCTATGATTCAAGCTTCGGTCCTCAAACTTCCCAATTTTAATGAAGAATTTTTAATAGAGACTGATGCATTAAGAAGTGGTATAGGTGTTGTATTAGAACAAGGAGGCCATCCTATTGCCTATTTGAGCAAATCCTTGGCTCCAAGACATCAGTCCCTCTCTATTTATAAAAAAGAATTTTTGGCAGTAATCTTTGCTTTGGAAAGGTGGAGAGTCTATTTGTTGGATAGGCATTTTAAAATCAAAACTGATCATTTTTGTTTGAAGTACCTCTTAGAACAAAGAATCACTGCTCCTTCTCAGATGAAATGCTTACCCAAGTTGATGGGATTTGACTATGAAATTTTGTACAAGAAGGAATGTGAAAATTATGTTGCTGATGCTTTATCAAGTGTTTCCTCTAGTAGTCAACTTCTTCAGATGGTTTTAACAACTTTCACCACTGATTTGTTGGCTAAATTTGTTGCTAGTTGGAACCAAAATTTTGTACTTTTAGAGCTCATACAGCAATTGAAGGCTGGTCAAGCTGTGAAACATTATGCTTGGGTGAATGACTATCTCACCAGGAAAGGGAAGCTTGTTGATGGCAATAATAAAGATTTAAGGCAACCTTTGTTGGTGCATTTCGATAGTGATTATGTGGGAGGCCATTCTGGCGGGGCAGCTACTATAAGCAGACTTAGTGGTGTGTGCTATTGGAAAAAGATTAGACGTGATGTGAAAGTTTTTGTGGCCTTATGTGATGTTTGTCAAAGAAGTAAATCTGACTTATCTTTTTATCCTAGGCTTCTCCAACCCCTTCCTATTCCTGAATTGATTTGGTCTGAGATTTCAATGGACTTTATTGAAGGGTTGCCATTGTCTCATGGCAAGTCAGTTATTTAGGTTGTTGTGGACACGCTTAGCAAATATAGTCATTTCACTCCATTCAGTCATCCATTCATAGCTTCTCAAGTGGCCAATGTTTTCTTGGATCAAGTGTATAAGCTCCATGGCTTACCAAAGGTCATTGTGAGTGATATGGACAAAGTTTTCCTAAGTTTGTTTTGGAAAGAGTTGTTTAAAGTCCTTCATGTTAGTCTGCCTATTCTACAGCTTATCACCCTCAAAGTGATGGCCAGACTGAGATAGTTAACAGATGTTTGGAGACTTACTTAAGATGTATGACTGGTAAGAAACCTAAACACGGGTCTAAATGGTTATATTTGGCTGAATATTGGTACAACACCAACTTTCAAACATCCATCCAAACTACACCTTATGAAGCAGTTTATGGTCAACCACCACCACGCCCCATTGCTTATGTTCAGGGTCAAAGTTCTTTGGGTGATGTTGATAGGTCTCTTAGTGCTAGAGATGCCATGGTTCAGTTACTCAAGTTTCACTTGCATAAGGCTCAACAAAAGATGCAATCTCAAGCTGACAAGCATGAGACATACATACTTTTGGAAGTTGGTTAGTGGGCTTATTTGAAGTTGCAGCCTCATAGGCAAGTGACGACGAGACAAGGAAAATATAATAATCTTACATCCAAATACTATGGTCCTTTTAGAGTTGAGGAAAAGATTGGGCAAATGGCTTATAAGTTGGCTCTTCCTGCATCTGCTCAGATTCATCTAGTGTTTCATATTTCTCAACTCAAGCTTTATAAAGGCCCTTTACCTAATGCTACTAGTGTGTTGCCTGCCTGCAATGTGCAAGGGGAGATCCTACAACGACATGTGAAAGTGTTAGACACACGGCTAGGCAAGGTGGGCAATGTTGCAACAGTTTATCTCCTTATCCAGTGGACTGGTGGTTCACAAGATGATGCTACTTGGGAACTTCACAATGACATTGTCAAGCGCTTTCTTGATTTTCCACTCCATTCTTGAGGACAAGAATTTGGGAAAAAGGGAAAGTATTGATATGAATAAATACTGGTCAACAGAAAAGTCAAACCACTCATACCATTTTAGGCGAGAAAAGGTGAACTCCTTCCTCTCAAACAGCTACTCCTTCCTCCATTTCACTATAAATACCCATTTTATTCTTCATTTTCATTTAGACTTGAATTGTAACAAATTAGTTTCCTCTCTTCAGTTAGTTAATCATTCAGTTCCACTTGTAATAAACAATCATTCATAATCAATTCACAAATTCCTTGATTATCTATGTTTGTTGAGAATTGCTACATTTAGTTAGTTAAATCTAGTAATTCCTACTCTGTTGCTATCAATAATATGTTTTTATATATTTATACTTTATATTATATTCTATTATTATATGAGTTATGAATATTAATCAAAACTGTAATTGAAAATATTAGTATCAAGGCAAAATTTTAATTTTTTAAAAAATCTCTTAAACTTTTTAAAAGAGTTTGCCGTGTCTTGCGTCTTTGTTCGCCATTTTACGCCTTCTCTTACTCCACGCCTTCGTATCGTGAAGGTTGCGCCTCGCAATTTCGCACCGCCTGAACGCAACAAAAACACGTTCTTTTAAACACTGTCATAAATACTCTTTTAAAACCTGCACTACAAAATTTATAATATTTGCTTACTAAATTAAATGTAAAAAAGTAAGTAATAGAGGGGAGCACTAAAAGTCTATACTTACTCAATATTGAGTAAGTAAAAATATTTTCTATTAATTTTTACTAAAAAAAGTCATCAAAAGTTAATTTTTATCAACTCTTACTCTTAAGAAAAAGAGTAAGTAATAGAGGGGAGCACTAAAGGTCATTACTTACTCAATATTGAGTAAGTAAAAGTGTAAAACTTTTAATGACTCATTTTCGAGCAGGAAAAAGAGTAAGCAAATGTTTTTGCTTACTTTTATATACATTGTATTTTAGTAAGGAAAAGCTATAGTGACATAAATGATTATAAATTTTATTAGTAAACAAAACTTTTAATAAATAAAATGTCATTTATTTTGTATTGCTATGAACATATACGGTAACATACAAAATTTTTATATTTTAGTCTATCCTCAATGACTAAAAGGCTCATTACCAAATACACCGTTATAAACTCAAAAAATATGTGTTTATTAAGTGTCGTAGTTAAGAAAACAAGATTTGTGTGAGAGTTTATTCGATAACTAAACACGACAATCAAAATTATATTATATTAAGTTTTACCAATTAGAAAAACTAAATTCATAGTGTTTGATAATTTATTTTAAGTTTTAACAAATATTTATAACATAAAATAGTAAAACTGTATTAATTTTTGTTGGAGCTGAACTTTGAAGTCTCGAATGTTTATATACTAATGTCTTTAAAAGTATGAAGCTCTGTGCGGTAGTACACCTCGCAAACCGCGAATACCATTCTGATTTATATTATTACATAAATATGTTGACGTGATTAAGAGATTCTTCAAATGACTAATGTGCACGCAACGTCTAATTAAAATGTGTAGCCAACGAAGAATATGCAGCGTGGTCCTTTTTTCACACATTATATGATGATGCGGACAAGGTGTGTTAAATCGTTGCTTAGGATAGGATGTCAGTTTCAGTCCTGCATGTATGTGACCAAGCAGATAACGATATACATGCATATGTAAAAATTCACTTTGGGTAGACAAAACATAGGAAATTTCAAACCTCTACGTATCTCATATGGAACTTTCATACGACATAGTTATATTGTGCGAATTCATAGTTTCTCTCATTAGTGATACAAAAAGAGTTAGGTGAGTGTGGTTCAATTTAAATTAAAGGTGGTAAATCACGTCTACATTTTAATATTGGGTTATTTGAAGTTCTTTTTAACTAATTAAATAAATAGCTATTGATTTTTATTTTAGGACTCTTTGAACAAAATAAAATTTGGTTAAATAAATGAGTATTATGGATAATATGTGATGGGTATTTTTTTGTCAATTAATCAATCTTGATTCTATTTGTTTTTCTTTAAGATTGTTCATTTAACTTAAGTCAATTTGATCCAATGTCCATTTAGCTCAAGTCTATTTATTCAAAATATTAAAAATTACCCATATAATCCACGTACATGGACTAACGTCCGTTTGATCCATTGCTTATACTCGACCTACCCACCTATTTAGCCACCCCTAAATTAAATCGATACATCGTTTTTTTATTATTGAAATCGATATAAACAAAACTGTTTGGTTTAGAAACTCATAATCAAAGCCAATTGGTTTTCGCTGTCCATTTGTTAAATACTTCGGTTAATCATTTATGTTTCGGCTTAACCAACAAGCTTATCTTAGTTAGTTATTAAAGTTATATTAAGTGGTTTTTTTAGTAGTTTCTGGAGATATTAGGTTCAAGACCCACCAAGAGCCTTCTCAGACGAAACAGATAAGGAGTTTAATATAATTAGACGAAAGTTCGAAAAAAAATTTTTATCGCTTGGGTATTATTTCACGACTCGGCCCACTAGCCACTAATATTTGTTGTTCTAAAAAAAACCGTTTATGTTTTGACTCAGGCCAACATGTATATTTTGGCGCAGATTGTGCTAAATCTTCTTTAACTTTTGTTACGTACTTTTTAAGTTAAATAACGTACGTAAGCCTAACAAATGATCTATTGTACGGTTTTTGATTTTTTTACAAAAATGTAAAAGAGGTTAAAACATTACTAAAGTGTGTTAATTAACCGGTCCATATAATCCCAGAAACATCATAAACATTAAAGTAAACAAAGTCTAGCGCAATAACCTAATGAATTTAACATAAAAACATGTCTGATAAAAATATGTGAAATAGACGACACACATAAACAAATCTATATTTATATCTATATATATCCTACAAAGGGTGTATGTAAAATATTTAAAGTTAAAATGTTGAAAGTTGAAAAATGAATAATTAAGAAAATGTTTAAAAACAAGCTAATTAAAGAAAAATTAATATTGAAATCACAAAACTTGTAGAAATTTGTGATGGCCTATCATATATAATTTCTATCTTTAAAAGTTGAAAAACTTGAATTTTCAACAATTTCATATATAGAATTATTAAATTGAAAAAAGAATATGATGTAAATAATTTGAAACTATTTATGGAATAGTTGAATACATTGAATTGGAAAAATAATATACAGCTATGAATTTTCAAGAAAGGCAACATTAAAAACACAGTTGTGAAATTGTTGCAAACCGTGGAGTTGAAACGCTTTGCAATTGAAACTATGGAAACTATATATATTTGGAAGTTAATAAAAATCAAAACTTACGCTGGAAGAAAGTGTTAAATAAATAAAAACACCCATTAAATTTGGATCTCGCATTCGTTTTTATCTTTCATCATGCAGGCCACAATTGGTATCGCAAAGAATCAATATCTTTGAATGGAATTTCCTATCATGTCTGATTTCCTTGAATGCCAGGTAGATGCCACTAAATCATTTATAGCGAATGCATATTAACTTTATTTCGAATGCATATACCTGATTGATCCATGCATTTGAATCGACGCATCTTTGATCCAGTAAGTTAATACATCTTCTATAGCTGGTGTTTGCTTTTGTTATTAATTGAGATTTTGGTCTTGGTTTTTACAAATTTGATGATGCATCCCACAACTGTATGATGAAGTGCTTGAATGGGGAAAAATATTTAAAATTTAAGTGGTGCTTCGTCTTTGTTATTATTGAAATTTTTTATCCAAAAGTATAAGGTGGTTGCAGCTGGTCGAGTTAATTTAATGACACGTCGAGGCAATCCTATTTTCAGTTCTTATGTTAATATCTATGATTGTTTATTTAATTCAAGGTTATTTTCTTCACGCTTTTGTTTACATTTGTTACTAACATGATACTATATTTATTTTGATGCTTATGCTCTAACAAGTAATCAAGATTAAATTGGATGCAAGCCTTGGTGAAGCTGTCCAGTTCCTGTTGTGGATGTCGACGCACAAGAGGATGCTAGCACCAACTAGCGGTCAAGGACTGAAAACTACAAACCGTCTTCAACACACGGGCCACATAAGTCGACCAAAAGTTCATAGCTATGACATGGTTTAAAAAGTCAAGTAATAGCAGAGGGATTCACGACACTGGATACAAATGTGTCATCCTTTTTCAAGTATTATAATTAGCAACCGACAAACAGTAGCCAAGCTACTTTTACTGTCATTGGGTATGCACGCGACGTCTGTAAATGGGGATGCGCAGACGTCGTGCCTAATCGACTCTCAAATCTTTCTTACATTTGCGAATGATCACTCCATCTTCAACGAGGGTAGATACTCTCCTTTTCTGTGATTGTTTTTATTTCTTGCAAACTTGTTTAACTGTCTTTGTTTCAAATCTTTGGCAGTGCTACCTTCCTATGAACCCACTATAAACAACACAAGGACACGAATTATGTCAAGACCTGGAGAACGAAACTACGAACCCACTATTATATTAGTTCCAAAATGGATCATCTGCAAGGTTGCCTCTGAATTGAGTGAGTTAAGTCACATTACCTTTTTTGTTAGTAGGGTTTTAGGGTGTTTTCATTCTATATTCCACTAACTTGTCCTAAGATGTTACATACTTGGTTTATGATTTTGCATCAGATCTTAATTTTTCATTATATTAGTGAGGAAGTCACGCACAAGCAAACTGTAAATGACTTGGAATTGGATAGAAATAATGCAATCGAGATGACATGGCTTTCGTGGGAGAACTTTGTGTGCCAATGTGTTTAGTTATTTTTAGTTGTACTCTTATAATGTCAAACTCTCCTATGTTAAGTTTTTGTTTGTGAAGAGCATGTATTCGATCAAAAGCGTTCTTATGGCAGAAAAGGCGGTTCTATGGAGCTTTGTGATTAGCTTAAGGTCTATAGTATCAACTACTAGACAATACTTTCTGGAACACAAGATGTGCTACTGTATTGTTCTTAAGTTTCTATCACACTTAGTAAATCTTCTTAATTCATTTCTTTCATTTATTACATGTCTATAACAATTTTCAAAGTTGAACGGTTTATAATTTGTGTTTGTTGCATGATTTAAGTGGGAAAATGGCTTGGAGCAAACCTAAAAAAGATATAAACTTTGGTTAATTAAACAACATGGCACCTTTTCATCCAATTGAAACATACTTATAAGATATTTTGAATTATAACATGTTATAACGCTTTGCAATAAAAATTTAATCTTTTGACGTTATATTTTGAACGTCACACGAAACACTTACCATAATATCGCATCGTGTTAATTATCTGTCAGGCAATTTCCGCGGCTATGCGCGGGTACTCGTCTAGTTTTATGTAATATGCACACTCACACAAGTACAAGTTTTTTCAAGTTTGTGTGAAATGTGAATTTAATCATGCAATAAACTTTACATGATTACCGATCAGATTATCCTTTTAAAAAACTCCCTCTCTCTAACCTAAACTCTCCCTCTTCTCTCTAAACCCTATTTTCCCCAGCCGCAGTCGCCTCCGACTACCGGCTACACGCCGGTATATCGGTGGGCTCACCTAAAACCTTTTCCTCAATCGCATCATACATTCAATTATCAAGTTACTTTCACAAAACATACCATCTTCTCTTCTAGATCTAGATCTGCGATCTCCTTCGGTAAATGATTCTTTTTCAAACCTTCTTCGTCAACGAAGCTATATCTCGTGAAACCACCACCCATCGGGGTTGCGTCGTCACCACTTCCCACTGGATGGTATCGGCATTCGGTTTTCAAGATTCTGTCATAACCGTTTTCAATGTCACTCGTAGGTGTTTTGCCCTTTCATCGTGGTGTTTGCTTTTGTTGATACAAAATTTGGCTGGGCTCCGGCTCTTGCACCAAGTGAATTATCTTGCTGAGACCCTGCACACTAAAGCAACACGCGTTAGGCTTACCGTGGGAATGTATCCCACGATTAGACTCCGAAGTGAGAGTAAGTAATCGGTTAGGGTTTAAGAATCGTATGTGAGTTTGGAGTATGTAGAATGTAATACCTTTGTGGAACCCTTGGGGTTCCTTATATAGGCAGTGAAACCCTAATGGGCTCACTGTTTACTTCGGCCCTAAGCATAAGATAATCACCATAATTAGCTTGATTGTTATCTTCTAATTATGGCTAGTGTATATCCTATACTTGAATGTAAATCCCAATCCTAACAGGATTGTGATTCTGTCTAACCCTGTCCCCGGGTGTACCAGGCCGTGGGCCGCACACGCTTGATGCAGCCATGGTTCATTCAAGCCCATAAGCTTAACTGACCAACCCAACCCATTCAGGATGGATCGGATGCGAGTAGTATCCATGGGTCGGGTTCATGACCCGGCTGGGGACTATACGTCATCATGTCCTCCCAGTCTAGTTGTTACAGCCGTAGGCGGAATATCTAGACTAACAAGATGCTCCCTGGACGTACCAAGAGAGAACATCATGAAACGCTGAATTTTTAAGATCATGTTTCGGCCGCACGTGGCAACCTTGGGAATTTAATCCTATGGTACACCAGCCGCATATGATGACCGAGACAAATTAAATAAAACATTGAATATGGTCTTATGTATGACCGCATATCCCGACACAATTGACTGTTCATCTTCCATTTTGACTGACAAAGTTTAAACAGTCAGAACCTCGAGCGACGCAATCTTTTGAGTCAGAAGTGACCCGTGGGTCCCACCTGACTTTCCACTTGCCACTTGCTTCCCAACCACATGATTTTGGTGAGTGGAAGACACGTGTCATGAATCTAACGAACCATGACCAACAAGACAACCCTATAAATAGGTTACCCATACGCTTGTGTGCGACACACAGTCTTTTTCTTCATTTCTGCCATTAGCGCTTTCCTCCTTATCACCACCTTCTCTCGCACGGATCCTTCTTTACACAGGTTAGAATACCACGCCCTCATCTTTCTTTAATTAATAATGGCTCAAAGAAACAACCTTTCCATTGGATCCGTGCTAAACGTTATGACGGAAGAGAAACTAGGGCACTTTTGCTCTGATTTCTTCATTCCTAGCAACCTTCATCCCTCTCTCCCTGGTGCAGGGGACCTCATAATTGAGGCACCCCAGGGAAATATTAGCTTATACACTCGTCTCTTTGACGCGGCCAATTACCGCATTCTTTTTACAAGATTCCTCATAGATCTCCTAGGCTACTATGATGTACATATCACCCAGTTACACTGTATAGGCGCATGTATGATTAGCCAGTTTGAAATCCTATGCCGTGCAAGAAGCATTCCCCCAACCGTAGAGTTATTTAGGCTGTCTTATACCCCCAACTTAGTGAATGGGTGGATCTCCTTTAAGAAACAATCTCCAAACAGCCCCACAGCCCACAATAAAGCCATGGACTCACTGAAAAATTGGTACGACCATTACTTTTTTATCGACTCAATAGTGTGGCCGACCGATTTTATTTTTAAACATAGAGTATCTCCTGACCCACCTCCACGAGCTGGTACATATAACGCCCAACATTCCCAAGAAAAAGATAGGAATAGAACAGGGTTTCTTAGGAATCTACCCGAGTCGTTCCTTTGTCTGCTAGGAATTAGCCGCAACTACTTTGGCCCGTCCAACAGATATCCTGTATTCTGGAGGAGGCGTGGTGAAGGTAGGTATAGTATCTGTACTTCAAAACATACATAAACCTGTTGTCCGTAACTAACATACTTTGTTGCTTAACAGAAATGAACTTCTTTGGAGTCCTACGCCAGGGTGATCCAAAAACTATACCAGAGGGAGTCCGCCCTAGACGAGAGAACAAGCTTCCCCTTCTCGAGCATACCCATAACATGACAATCTCCCTAGCAGCCGTACCGGACCCCCAATCTGATGAGGAAGACACAATAATCATGAGGACCCCCGTAAATTTTGACAACGAGGATGGGGACAATCTGATGCTGGAGGATGAAGTCGGGCCCTCCTCCCCGCCCAGGACTGTCACCCCTGCCCACGAGGAGGAGCAGGGCGATAACATAGAGAGGACCACCTCTAGTCTCCGCCAAATGCTGGGCGATGACGAGGAGGAAATGCAACAAGTAGAAGAAGAGGAGGAGGAAGAAGCCCAGCCTGTCCCCAAGCGTACCCGTAGAAAAAACAAGCGGATAAGAAGAGTTACCCAGGCCGTGATCGGGAACACAATGCCCCCGTAAAGAGACTACCCGAGGATCACCCCCTCTACCAATCTGGTGAGAGCACCAATCAAGCCTCGGGGACAGCGCAGGCTGCCCTACGTGCCGTTACCAGGTGTCGAGCCAATCACTCAAGTACCCCCCACTACATCAGAACTGGAGAAAACCAACATGTAAGTCTACCACACATGCTTGTCATTATTTCTCTTGTCCAAGTAAAAGATACGTCCTTCCATAAGCAATATTTAATGTATATTCCAATTGTTGTTGCAGGGATGAACAAGCTGGTGTCGCACCTGCCCAAGAGGCACGGAAGGAGAATGAACATGTCCTGCATGCTGAAGCGACCAAATCTGGCCCAGCCTTTGAGGAAGGTACCCCCACGGCTTCACAAGAGATACCGGTGTCCGGCCCCCATACACAATTCAACCCTGACTGGAAGATAACCACTGCTTCTAGAATGAGGCAAGCTGAAGAATGTCGTGACTATCTGAACAACTGCATTCCACCCGGCCTGGTAAAGGATATAAATTCACTAAGTCATGTATACTTGGTGGATGAATATAATGGTGCCTTGGTTCATCAGATGGCTATGGGTACTTCCATGCGGGTAAGATTTGAGGCCGCCTTAGAGCAGTTGATTCCCTGAAGAGGAAGAATGGCCGGAGGGAGAAGATGATTGAAGACAATGAATCCAAGATTGCCGTCCTCCAGTCCCAACTTGCTACTGCTAAGGCCACCATTAAAGAACAAGCCGCGCATGCCAATACCCATGATCAACGTGTAGCCGAGCTTGAAACTCAACTTGAGACTGCAAAAGCTAAGGTATGTATCCGTACAGCATCATACCCACACCACATTATTCTTCACTCTAATACTTAAGGTATCACACACAGGTGACCGCGGCGGAAGCCTTGGAAAAGTCCTCCTCTGACCAAGTGTCCACCCTTACAAAGGAGCTTGAAGACGCACATGCATTGATCCAGGTTGAGGAGATATTGAAAGAGGAGCTTGCCCATGAAAGGGCCGTGATAGAATAATTGATGGAGGCTTCCACACAAAAAGATATGTTGCTGAATGCCCTTACCGCAGAGCGTGATGAAGTATTGTACCCCCAACTACTAGCAGCCATTGCCGGCCGCAGGTGGATGGTGGGTCATGGGACGCGCCTGGCTGTCACAAAATTGTTGGAGGCCCCTCATTTCGTGCAGCAATTTGCAGATCTTGTATCGGATGGCATCGACCACGGCCGTCATGAGGGAATGGTTATGGCCGCAGAGTTAATAAGTAAAAAGCAAAATTTTACAAAACATGCTTATTTTAACAATGGAGCTGCAGAGAAGATGACCGCATCCATGGCTGCTATGCGAGATCTTGATTACACCTTCTTGGCTGAGCTTGAGGCTACAAAGGATGCGTCCAACAAGGAGATCATGGAGAAGCTAAGCCTTGGTGCATTATCGCAGGACGAGGGACACTCCCGGACTCACTTCACTCCCTCTCCCGGCCAACTCACTCTTCCCATTTATGAGGATGTCACCAGGATCGTAGTTGGTGAGAAGCTATTAAGTGAAGTGCTGGAAGTATACGCGGCTCGGGCTTTGGACAGAAAAGAGCATGATGAAGTATTGCCTCGAGTAGCCGAGGAGCAGCGGGAGATAGGTAAGTTTCTCCCCCCAATGTAGGGCGTTCCTTTATTGATGTACTTACTGAACAATTTGGTTTGTAACATAACATTCGTCCGTGGATGTCCACGCCACTTTATATTTTCTAACATTATCTGAACATTTAAAATAATATGTATTAGTCCGTGGTAGTCACGACAATTTTGATAGCTGGAAACTTACTTATATTATTTTAGATATTATATACATGCGTCGCATGACGTGTCATGTCTTACCTAGAATCAAACCAAGTCTATATTTTACTAGACGTGCGGCGTGCGTCTTTACCATGCATAGCACTATGTAAGTGCGGCATGTGGAAACTTATTACAACGTATTGTGAATAAGGTGTCTAGTAAGGATACATGATCCGCGTCACTGGGTTTCATCACTCTTATGTGACAAGTTGAATTATTAGGTTCACTTAATCCTCTTACCCCGCCTGGAGGTGAATAGTACATGTACGGTTTTGAATGAATGCATATGTATAAGAGATAGCACATGATAGAAATAATAACTAAATCTATAAGACAATAATTTGCACAAGGAATCTAAAAGACATGACAATAATTTGCACAAGGAATCTAAAAGACATGACAATAATTTGCACAAGAACGAGCCGTGGAGCTAGCTAGGCACCACGACATTTTATTAGAACGTTTACGATTTTTGTTTTTTGACAAGAATGAAAAATCCTAAAAACAAATAGAACCTAGAAAGCATGAAAACAAAACAAAAGAGAATACATGGCCAATTATAGCGAAGTGTCCATGCGGAAGCCGTAGCCTTTCAAAGATAGCATTTTTTTAAGATTGCAGATATTCCATGTACGTTCCAGGTCACGGCCATCCATGTCACGCAACTTGTACGCGCCCTGTCCTAAGGCTTTCGTAACCTCATACGGCCCTTCCCACTTGGGCCCCAGCTTTCCTGTATTCTCCGCGCGACTTGCCTTGTTGGCACGATAAACAAAATCCCCCGGGCGAAAGGAAACACCTTTAACCTTGGCATTGTAATAAGCCCTTCATCCGTACCTTGGACTTGGCCTCATTGATAGCCGCTATTTCTCTTTTTTCCTCTAACAAGTCCAGATTAATCCGGAGTTTCTCATCGTTCGTGACGACATTAACCTTCGCCGTGTGGATGGTCGGCATTCCAATTTCTGCTGGTATAACAGCCTCAGTCCCGTAGGCCAGCGCAAATGGAGTGTCCCCATTGGCTGTTTTAATCATAGTCCTATGCGCCCATAGAACATGCGGAACTCATCTGCCCACTTGGCACTTCGTTCATCCAAGCGTGCCTAGATGCCTTCACCTAAGCTTCTATTTGCTCGTTCCACAAGACCATTGGTCTGCGGGTGCTTAACAGATGCGAAGCGTCGCGTGATATTCAACGCCGCGCACCAATTATTGAATGGATTATCCGCGAACTGCTTCCCGTTATCCGAGATGATTTCTCCTGGCAAGCCAAAACGGCACACAATGTTTTCCCAAACAAACTTTTTAACCTGCTTGCCCGTAATGGATTTAACCGCTTTAGCTTCTATCCATCGTGTAAAGTAGTCCATTGCGACGATCAAGAACTTAACTCCCCCTGCAGCCATGGGAAAAGGTCCTACAATGTCAATCCCCCACTTATAGAATGGCCATGGGGATGTGATGGGTGTCAGTTCTTGCTGCGAATCTCGCGGTGTTGGTCTGTGCACTTGGAAATCACTGCATGTACGAATCATGTCACGTGCATCCCTATGCATAGTAGGCCAATAATATCATGTGCGTAGAGCTTGTGCCACTACGGATCGGGGACCTGCGTGCATACCGCATGACCCTTCATGTATCTCACTGATCACATAGGTAACCTAGCGTGGCCCGACACACCACAACCACGGCTGTAAGAAGGACCGCTTGTAGAGAATACCTTCTCGAAGCTCAAAGTGCTGCGACTTCCTTCTGATACGCCGTGCCGCTTTCTCATCATCTGGAAGGGTTTCATCAGTCAAATAGCTGATGATCGGGGTCATCCATGTAGGTCCATCTTCCTCAACTATAGCTGCGATTTCCCCTTCCGTTATAGACTTTTCCTTTAGTATTTCTACCAAGGCTTGCTTGGATAAGTGGTCGAAACTTCTAGACGCAATCTTGCTAAGAGCATCCGCCTTCTTTTTTTCACCTCTTGGTACCTGCTTGATAGAAAACTTGCTGAAAGTAGCTATGAGTGACTTGACTTTCTCCAAGTATTGAATTATGTTATCCTCCTTATCTACATAACCTCCTAGAATGTGGTTCGCGACAAGCCGTGAGTCTATGTAAGCCTCAAGGTTGCGGATTCCCATTCTAGCGGCGATTTTTAAACCCGCAATCAACGCTTCATATTCTGCCTCATTATTAGTGGCTGTGAATTCAAAACTCAGGGCGTAGTTAACTCCATTCCTTCCGGATTCGTAAGGATGAGGTCAGCTCCTGACCCGTCCGTGCACGAGGATCCGTTAGTGAACAAGACTAATAACTCGCTTTTGCCTAGTATAAAAATTAAGTTCGTTGAATGTGTTTATCGAATTGATTACTGGTTTAAGTACGACTCAGTCGTCTTTTGGTGGATAAAATAATGGATTGGTCGTTGTTGTAGAATAAATGTGCAAAACTTTAAAGTAAATTGTGAAAAATCAAGATTTTAAAAGTAAATACTTAGATGACAAAAATTAAAGTTTGACGAAAAGTAAATTTGACAATATAATAAAAATGCAAACTTGAAATTTAAAACTAAAACAAGACGAGTTAAAATAATGCTAAGTAAAAAGGAGAGAAAAATAAATGCTTGAAAATAAAAGAAAGGATAAAAAAAACCTGAGTCAGAATCCAAAATACTGTCATTATCCGGAATCCAAAACTTACTCTTATCCGGAATCCACCCTAACACCACTATCCGGAATACCTTGATGAGTTATCCGGAATATAAGTTGTGCATCATATCCGGAATAAATGAACTTGCTATTATCCGGAATTCACATTCCTCTTATGCGGAATCCAAGCCTTATCCGGAATGTAACTTGAACCCTTATCCGAAATATATGAAAACCCCAATCCGGAATAATTTCTAGGTTGTTATCCGGAATCAGATAAAGAAGGCTATCCGAAATCTTCGAATCTGCTGTTTATCCAGAATTGGTGTTCAACTCGTTATCCGGAATTAGTTAAACGAAGCCTTATCCGGAATCAAGTAGTGAAGGCTATTCGGAATGATGAGTACTTGTTTATATCCGGAATATGAGGGTTTTATATAACCCGGATAATAATAAGAAGCAAATAAGCCAAAAACTAATAATAAGCTAAAAACAAATAAGCACTTAACCAAAACTTTTACCAAATCAACTTAAGAAAAAGCTAATAGACCAAAATTTAAAAACTTTTAAAAAAACACTAAATAATAAAAATATTTAAAATCAACTTTTTATAAAATAACTTTTAAAAACACTTAACTAAATTTAAGAAAACACAATAAGCTATAAAATCAATAAACTAACTCAATCAAAACATAAAAACATAACTATTAATCAAATAAGCATAACAATAAGCACATTAACATAAAGATTAAGCAAAAACAAGAAAGGTAGAATGAGAGATTAACAATAAAAACTTGATTAAAAATAAGATTCAACAATTAAAAGTAAAAACAAGAATTAAAGAGCTTACAAATTAAAGGTGCAAGACAAAGAAATTAAAATGACAATTAAGTAAATGACATGAAATTAAATGTGGAAGAACTATTTTGTCAAGATAGTCAACACCTCCTAATGTGTCATTAGGAGGGTATTTATAGGTGATTAGGGAGGTTAGCATGTGTTGCTCCTTTCTTTCTTTTCTCGTCTTTTCGTCTTCCAAATTCTTCAACTTTTCGACTTTGTCTCGGGATTAATTGAACTCGTCTTATAATTTCTTCCTTTATTAGACTTGAGTTCTTCGACTTCATTAAACTTCCGTCTTTAGACTTTTTCTTTGATAAATCTTCAGAATAGGCCTTGGACTTCCGTTCTTTTTGCACTCTTGATCTTTTGACTTCGTTTTTTGTCGTTTTCTTCGATAAAAGCCCGTGTTTTCTTCCCTTTTCACATTTTGATCCTAAATCACAACAAAAACACAAACCACGCATAATTCCGACATTTACGACATAAAATATATATTTTGGCTTGGTTATTATTATAGTTAAGTGGTAAAAGGATAAGTGTTTTCACACTTATTAAATCCCCTATACTTGACCATTGCAATGCCCTCATGCAATGCATTAGTTACAAAGCAAGTATTACATTTCTATCATAATCAATCCACCTTGGCCTTTATTAAACACAAGACATAGAAAATTGTAAAATATTCAAAGGAAGAAAACAAGTAAAGAGATAAAAGACTTACATTAGGGTTTTGGAAATGTCATGAATGTTTATCATCCTCAAGTTTCACGTTCCCCATACCAAGCTTAAAAACGAGATCATTGTTATTATAAGTTAGCAAACTAACACAAACTCATGTGGCCCAATTATTCACTTAGACTCCCTTATTCCTAGGTGTATCTCTTATATTTTATTGTTGTCTTGAATGATCACGAGGATGCATTGTTGACTTATTTTGATAGTTATTTAGGCTGAAAATAAAGTAGGACGATTTAATCAATAGTTAGCTAAAGGATAAAATCTTTTAAAACTGCTTCTCGGGACCTCATAAAGTTCATATCTTGGCATAACTCGCTTCACGATTTGACACCTTTCTCGGACCGATATTTGGCATTGACTTCATACTTCAAATCTTGAGAGACTTTCATGAAATAATGGTCTTCTCTTCATAATAGGAATTTCTTCACTTGAACTTTTTGAGAGATTCTTCATATTTGGACCATGACTTCTTCATTTTTCTCTAATCTTTATTTGGGATTTTGATATACAACGATCCGCCTCCTTTTAGGACTTCGATCTATTCATCCTCATACCTTGTTAGGACCTTTTTGGATAGACTTCTCCATGATCTTTAGGGGACTATTTGCTTTTCGTCGTGTGTCTCGATCCTTTATATTGATTTTTGATAAATGATTCTTCACATCACTTGGGATATTTAGCAACAAAATGTAGCCCTCATGCCTTGTTAGGGCCTTTTCAGACTCGCCAATCTTCGCATCCCCCTTCAATAAGTTATGCCTTGGCTATGAACTCTAATTAATACCAAGCAACTTTTAAACGATCTTGTGCTAGAAGATAAGTAACTTTTCAAATCGTACAACCTTACTTATTGCAATTAAATTTATTAACAAGAGATGGGAGAAAAAGCTTATAATCAACTCACATAAATTCATGAATGGGTACCAAACTTATAATTGACTCTATCATCTCTCGTGCTTCACAATTTAAAATATCAAGAATGAGACTCGTGGATGCTTAGTCTATTAAATCAAAGTTTTGGGTTTTCAAGTCATCTATATGATTTTGCAAATTCTTAGACTTTTTCAAGTTTAGAATTTGCATTTTAAAGTTCCCTTGATAAATGAATTTCTAGGGTCAATTATAGGAACTTGCGAAAAGTTCTTGTTCTTAACCCGTAAGAGTTAAGACTTTCACGTTTTAAAGTTCCCTATATAAAAGCCTAGCAAAACTTGACTTAAACACGTTAAGGATACTATCTAGAGTAAACTTACATAAGTAAACTTGGGTTGAGTCAAAAGATTCACAACGTTGAAAAATTTAAAACCACTTTATTAAAAATTATTCTAACAAAGAAAGAAAATAACTATACAAAGGTAAATACAACTAGGCCAAAATAGATAAAAAAATTTGAAAAATGTCGAAAAATCAAATTTTCCGGTTAAAATGAGGACAAATACAAGGAAAAACCCACTTACTTCGATAAAAGTCCCCCTACACTTAATATAAACATTGTCCTCAATGTTTAAGCATGTGGAAGTAAACTCCCCTAAACTTAGGACATTTTGCACTTTGTTTAAATCTTGCTAAGGAAGAGACAACTAAAGTGATTCCTTTTTTAATATTGAAGAATATAAAATAGAGAATCAAAAGAGTTTAGGATAGAACCAGGAAGACGGGTACACGGGTCGTCAAAAGTCATCAAGAATGGAACTTTGAAAGCTCGAATCCCTACACATGATGAGAAAGAAAACAACAAACACAGACTAGGGTCTCCCCTTACACTTATTATAAAAATAAGAAAAAGGATAGATACTCGGGTTGCCTCCCGGTAAGCGCTTGTTTTTGTTAACCGAGTCCTGAGCCTGACTCGACCTTGATTAGCATGGGAATAAACTTGAAACACATCCACCGAGATCAAATACATGGTTTTCGTCCATCAAATAGCACAAGCTTAAGGCGAACAAGGCAAGCCAAAGAAGAGTAGGCAAGGTTCCCTTAAGCAAAGATTGAGCACGGTGGTAGCAAGGGTGATGAGGTGAAAGCATATCTCCAAAAGTTCCAAAAATCTTTCCTTTTATTTCATCAGATGGATACTAAGATGGCTTAAAAATTACAATACCGGGATCGAACACCTTTTCCTTTAGGGGAAAATAACACTCGGGCTCAGTAGACCTTGAAGAAGATCCGCTCATAAATCGCACAATCTCATCCTCAGAAGGTGGATAGAGAGGTGTCAAAACATAAGTGCTATGGATATCGATGTCGTCCGGCTTCTTCTCCTTTGAAACGGGTTTCTTCATATCCAAAGGAGGATAAAGAGCAGCATCAAAGTCCAAAGGAGGAGAATCACTCTCATTTGGGAAGTAAGTGTTGAGAAAAGTAGCAAAATCTTCCTCAAATGAGTAGTCATCTAAAGTAGGATCAAGCATTGTTGGTGGAGGATCTTTATCAAAAGTAGGCGTAAGGTCATCATGAGAAGAATCACTCGAGAGAGTATCAACATCATTAAAATTATCATAAGTTGGCATGTCTGGATACTCTGAAACAAAATTATCATAATCATCCATGTCAGAACTAGAATCATCATCATAGTCATCATAGGTTGGTGGAGACTCATAAATTAGTGGAGGATCAAAATTGGAGAGAGAATCATCCACATCATCTTTGAACAGTGGATTATCATAGCAAGAATCGAAAAGAGGATTGTTGTAGACGACAAAATCATCAAGCACATTAATCATATTCGGTGATTCTCTTCCATTAGATTTGTTTGTGATCCTCCCCATTTTAAAAACTTGAGCATCATTCCCAACTCTTAAGATTAACTCACCTTCGGCAACATCGACTAATGCTTTTCCGGTTCTCAAGAATGGCCGACCAAGTATTAACGGAATACGAGGGTCCATTTCATAATCAACAACAACAAAGTTGACCGGAAAACTGAAGGTGCCAACTTTAATGAACACATCTTCGGCAATACCAACGGGGTAAGCGAGAGTGCGATTTGCAAGCTCAAGAGTCATCTTTGTTGGTGTAAGGTCGGGTAATAATAGTGTTTTCCAAACACTTAAAGGCATCAGATTTTTACTTGCCCCGAGATCGGCTAAGGCAGTAAATTCTTCGATTTGATTAAAAATACATGGTAGCACAAAACGACCGAGATCTCTAAGTTTTTCCAGAAGTTCTTTAAGAATGACTGCAGAACAGTTTTCATTTAAGCGTGTGTTGACAAACTCAGCCCTCTTTTCCTTCTTATTAAGCAATTCCTTGAATGCTTTCACAAATTTCGGCATTTGGACAAGTGCTTCAACGAGGCTAATATTGAAATTCATTTGAGAGATCATCTTCATAAAAGAAGTGACTTGAGAATCCTCTTTAGTAAGCAATTTGCTCTTTTCTAACCGAGAAGGATAATGGATGTTGGGTTTAGTTGGTGTAGGTGTAGCAGGTAAAGGTTGAGATGTTGAAGGTTTAAAGGTGGAAGGTGGGGTTGGTGAAGGGTGTTTCTTGGGTACTACTTCAGTAAGAGGTGGAGACGGTAATGGAGAACGAATACTAGGCGTGGGAGTAGGAGGGATAAATGGTGGTGGAGGAGGTGTAGATGGAGTAACTGGGAGAGGGATAGATGGTCCTACTAAGGTTGTTCCATTACGTGTAGTAATAGCACTCACATTCGCTCTTGGGTTGGTGACGGTATTTGAAGGAAGAGAGCCCGAAGTAGAGGGTTGAGTACTTGGAAAGAAACTAGCCATCATATTCTTCAAATCATTTTTTTGATTGCTAAAAGAGGTTTGCATATCATGTCGAAGCTCGGTTCTAATATCATTCCCTTGCTTAGTGATATCTCCTTCCAAGTTGATTATTTGGCTTTACAGATTCTTAACTAGCTCTCCTTGGGTCCTCATGAAAGTTTCAACATCTTGATTAATAGGTGGTGCTTGTTGAGCGGGTGGGTGATAAGGATTAGAAGCTCGAGGTAGGTTTGGATTGCTTCTATTATAGTTGTTGGGGTTGTGGTTTTGAGGAGAAAAACCGGGTGAAAGAAAGTTGTTAGAACGGTAACTTAGCAAATTACGATCGCCTTGAGGTCGGGCTTGATAGCTTTCCGTTGAATAGTTACCATGAGCCGCATACATGTTTTTCGGATTGTCATGAGTAGAAGGACAATCAGTGTATGAATGAGGACCCCTGCAAATCTCACAAGAAGTTGCTACAGCTTTAGCTTGTTGTTGTTGATTTATAGCCAAGAGTTGCATATTTTTACTCATTTCGACCATTGCGCGGGTCAATTCGGTGATATCAGGGTTTGAAGAAGTAGAAGACACATTGACTCTCAGATTATTCCTTGAAGATGCGGATGAATCCCAATTTTTGTGGTGAGTAGTCATGTTCTCGATAAGCTCTCTACACTCTTCGGGTCTTCTTTTCATGAATGTGCCACCGGCGGCTGCATTAATCGTATCACGATCACGAAAAGTTAAACCGTTGTAGAAAGTATCAGTTAAGGTGACGGGGAGCATGTTGTGGTTTGGACATCGATCGATCAAAACATTATATCGTTCCCAAGCATCAAAAAGTGATTCATCAGGTTCTTGAGTAAATCCACTAATTTGATTCCGAAGGCTCGTGACCATGGATGGTGGAAAGTAGCGCGACAAAAATCGTTGAGTCATCTAGTCCCAAGTATGAATTGAATTCTTCGGAAGACGATCAAACCATTTTTCGGCATGGTGGGATAAGGTGTGTTGAAATAGGTGAAGGCGTAGAAAATCCATAGTAACCCCGGGCAACTTCATGCTTTGAGTAACGGTAATGAATTTTTCGAGGTGTTTGTTGGCATCATCATCCGACAATCCGCGAAATGGATAAGTGTTTTGGACTTGTTGGATCATGTGATGCTTCAACGAAAACTCTGGAGCCGTGATTTGCATCCGCGCAATCGGTCCTCCTCGTCCATTCATCGTAGGTTGACACAACTCCTCCATCGTTCGAAGTTCGGGTGGTGGAACATTGTTGTTGTTATTCATGTTGGGGTGGGGTGGGTTATTGTTGTTGTGCACACCAGCCATATCTAAATCTTCACGAGTCTCGGGCTCTGAATAAGATAAAGATCTAGTACGCATACACCTGCAAAAGCAAAAGAAAAAGATACCAAAGAAATAGAGAATATATATGTACTTGTAAAAATAAAAATAAAAATAAAATCTTTTTGGTGCAAAACTTCGAAAAAAATGCTTTTTATACGTTTTTTTAATGTTTTTGTATTTTTGAAATTTTTAATTTTTAGGATTTTTTGAAAATTTTTGACACGAAAACTAACGTTCACGAGTGAACGGATCCCAAAATTCAACTCGTCTCTCACAGAAAACTGTTAATCTTTACGAAAAGAGCCGGCAGCGGCGCCATTTTAATGACTCATTTTTGCCTAGTATGAAAATTAAGTTCGTTGAATGTGTCTATCGAATTGATTACTGGTTTAACTGCGAATCAGTCGTCTTTTGGTGGATAAAATAATAGATTGGCCGTTGTTGTAAAATAAATGTGCAAAACTTTAAAGTAAATTGTGAAAAATCAAGATTTTAAAAGTAAATATTTAGATGACAAAAATTAAAGTTTGACGAAAAGTAAATTTGAAAATGTAATAAAAATGCAAACTTGAAATTTAAAACTAAAACAAGACGAGTTAAAATAATGCTAACTAAAAAGGCGGGAAAAATAAATGCTTGAAAATAAAACAGAGGATAAACAAAACCTGAGCCAGAATCCAAAATACTGTCACTATCCGGAATCCACCCTAACACCACTATCCGGAATACCTTGATGAGTTATCCGGAATATAAGTTGTGCATCATATCCGGAATAAATGAACTTGCTATTATCCGGAATTCACATTCCTCTTATGCGGAATCCAAGCCTTATCCGGAATGTAACTTGAACCCTTATCCGGAATATATGAAAACCCCAATCCGGAATAATTTCTAGGTTGTTATCCAGAATCAGATAAAGAAGGCTATCCGGAATCTTCGAATCTGCTGTTTATCCAGAATTGGTGTTCAACTCGTTATCCGGAATTAGTTAAACAAAGCCTTATCCGGAATCAAGTAGTGAAGGCTATTCGGAATGATGAGTACTTGTTTATATCCGGAATATGAGGGTTTTATATAACCCGAATAATAATAAGAAGCAAATAAGCCAAAAACTAATAATAAGCTAAAAACAAATAAGCACTAAACCAAAACTTTTACCAAATCAACTTAAGAAAAATCTAATAGACCAAAATTTAGAACTTAAAAAAAAACACTAAATAATAAAAATATTTAAAATCAACTTTTTATAAAATAACTTTTAAAAACACTTAACTAAAAAATCAATAAACTAACTCAATCAAAACATAAAAACATAACTATTAATCAAATAAGCATAACAATAAGCACATAAACATAAAGATTAAGCAAAAACAAGAAGGGTAGAATGAGAGATTAATAATAAAAACTTGATTAAAAATAAGATTCAACAATTAATAGTAAAAGAAAGAATTAAAGAGCTTGCAAAATAAAGGTGCAAGACAAGGAAATTAAAATGACAATTAAGTAAATGACATGAAATTAAATGTGGAAGAACTATTTTGTCAAGATAGTCAACACCTCTTAATGTGTCATTAGGAGGGTATTTGTAGGTGATTAGGGAGGTTAGCATGTGTTGCTCCTTTCTTTCTTTTCTCGTCTTTTCGTCTTCCAAATTCTTCGACTTTTCGACTTTGTCTCGGGATTAATTGAACTCGTCTTATAATTTCTTCCTTTATTAGACTTGAGTTCTTCGACTTCATTAAACTTCCGTCTTTAGACTTTTCTTCGATAAATCTTCAGAATAGGCCTTGGACTTCCGTTTTTTTTGTACTCTTGATCTTTTGACTTCGTATTTTGTCCTTTTCTTCGATAAAAGCCCGTGAAAGCCCGTGTTTTCTTTCCTTTTAACATTTTGATCCTAAATCACAACAAAAACACAGACCACGCATAATTCCAAAATTTACGACATAAAATACACGTTTTGTCTTGGTTATTATTATAGTTAAGTCGTAAAAGGATAAGTGTTTTCACACCTACTAAAGACCCATGGTTCTGCTGGAGTTTCCTCTCGTTGTATTACTGGTCCGTCCTCTTCTAGCTTCTCAATTAGGAAGTCTGCCAAGATTTGGCCTTTGACCGCTGTCCTTGGTCTATAGGAGATGTTATGATCTCCTAGTAGAATGCTCCACTTCTGTTACCTACCGGGCACGTCTGGCTTGGAGATGATTTGTTTTATTGGTTGATCAGTGATAACCACAATTGGGTGCGCCTGAAAGTATCGGCGTAACGTTTTTGTGGCGTATACCAGTGATAACACCAACTTCTCCATAGAGGAATAATTCAGCTCCGGCCCTTGTAGTGTTATACTTATGAAGTGAAACGGAGTCTGGACTGTAACCCTGTCCGTCATCAGTACTGCACTTATTGCTCCATGTGTAGCAGACATATACATAATGAGCTCTTCCTTAGGTCGGGGAGCAACTAGCATAGGAAGAGCTGTGAGGTGCTGTTTAAGCTGCTTAAAGGCCTCTTCTGCCTCCTTTGTCCAACGGAAATCTCCTTTCTTTATGCATTTCTTAAGTGTCTTGAATAGAGGTAGTGATTTCTCCGCGGATTTCGACAGGAACCTGTTTAGCCCGGCCAGCTTTCCACTTAATGATTGTACCTCTTTTCGTGTCTGGGGAGATGGTAACTGTATCACCGCGTTAGTATTTTCCAGGCAAGGCTTGATTCCATTTGGATCGATCATGTATCCAAAGAACATCCCTTCAGTTTCCCCAAACGTGCATGTTTTTGATTCAGTTTCATATTGATTCTCCTCAATGTGTCAAACGTCTCTTGGACGTCACGGAGAAGTGCCTCCTCCCTATGACTTTTGATGACTAGATAGTCAACGTAGACCTCAAGGTTGCGGCCTATCTGTGAGTCGAAGGCTTTATCAACAAGTCGCTGATATGTTGCCCCGGCGTTCTTTAGTCAGAATGGCATTTTTGTGTAACAGTACACACCCTGACTAGTATGAAACGCTGTCTTCTCCTCATCTTCTTCCGCCATCTAGATCTGGTGCTACCCTTTGTACGCATCTAAGAAGCACTTGAAAGGATACCCACATAGGGATTCCACCTTCCAGTCAATCTCTGGTAACGGATAGCAGTCCTACGGACAAGCTTTGTTCAGGTCCGTGAAGTCCACGCACATGCGCCAGCTCCCGTCATGCTTCTTGACCATGACCAGGTTGTATAACCACTCGTGGTAGTATACCTCGCGCATAATTCATGCGTCTACTAATTTCCCTACTTCATCCAGTATTACTTGGCTGCGTTCTGGTGCTTGACCATGCTTCTTTTGCTTAACAGAAGGATATCCCTGGCGGATTTGAAGTTTATATTCTGATATCGCACGCGGCACACCTGTCATATGCTTGAGCTCCAATGCGAATACATCCAGGTTTTCTTTCAGAAGGGAGCACATGGCCCTCTTGCCGTTATCCGAGAGCGTTCCCCCTATGGATACCTCTTGTTCTGGATAATCGGGATGGATTGCCACCTTCCAGTTGGGGGTGGTGATCCTTCCTTAACGGGAACAGATATGACTGGTGTTGCCACGGCGTGGCATTCGGATGCTGGTATGATTGAGTTATATATGGTGACAATTCCCCCTTCCACAGGGAATTTAATCATTCCGTGAGCTGTGAAGGGTATTGCTCGTATGGCCATGATGCCTGGTCTTCCTATGATCCCATTGTATGGAGAGTGTGAGCGTATCACCATAAAGTTCATCCACGCCGTAGTGGAATGCTCTTCATTCCCAATGGTTACTAGCAGACGCAGCTGTCCTATTGGCCAAATGGTGTCTCCACTAAAGCCGATGAGCGGCGACGTGGCCGATACCAATTGGCTTCTTATTTCTGGTCGTAGCTGTACGAAACAGTGTTCGTACAGTACTTCCGCCGATGACCCTCCATCCACATACATACGGCGAACATTGTGTGTTCCAATGCTTACCTCAATCGTGAGAGTTGCATCGGCCACGTCACTTTCCGTAATGGGAGGGAATGAGATTTCTCTGCCGCGTGAAAATGTTTGACTAATTTTCTGATTTGTGCGGCGCTGCCAGGATTGGATCATGTATATAGTCGAAGGTTTGTCCTTTTGGGGATCCTTCTTATCGTGCTTTTTGTTATCCTTTCCGTCCTTCCAATCCTTAACCAAATGTTTGAGTTTGCCTGACTTGATCAGTGACTCAATGTGCTTCTTGAGCTGGATGCATTCCTCTGTGCCGTGGCCCTTGTCGTTGTGGAATTCGCCAAAGTGATTTCCTTGACGACGGTCCACCGGAGTCGTCATTGGGGGAGGTCTTGGGAAGTTCGCCCCTTCTGTCAACAAGATGTCCCGGTAAGTCATCTTTAGGGGGGTGAATTGCCCTCCTTTGATTTGGCTCTTGTAGTCCGAGCCCCTTCCACTGCCTTCGTTGCTTTGACCACCCGACTGTCTCTTGGACTGGCCGTTCGATCGATAATTGTTTTCCTTTGTAGGATAGGCCGCGGCTACCGCGATTTCTCCTTCTAAAAAGTTTCTGACCCTTTCCATGAGGTCGTCATACTTCTCCGGTCGCTTGTCATTGAGGCGCCTAATTAATTCCTTGTCTGTTATGGCATGCATGTAATCGGAAATTTTTAGGAGCTCCGGCATCGTTTTTGTGCGCGTGCACTCGTCATTGAAACGTTCTGTGAAGGCCTCCGTAGATTCTCCAGGGCGTTGTTTGACGGTTGCTAATGAGATCAGATCCCTATTATACTTCTTTCGCTGAGTATAATTGTTTTTGAACGTAGTGCGCAGCTCAGTGAAGCTGTCGATGCTTTGGGGAGGAAGTCCCTCAAACCAATCACGGGCATTGCCAATCAAGGTTGAATTCAACATCTGGCACCATATAGGCATGGGTCATCGTTCGATTTTTGCCTGTGTGTCAAATATCTTTATGTGATCATCCAGATCACCCGACCCATCATAAGTTTTGACGCACACTGGAATGCGACGCTTCTTATTCCTCGGAGTAATTTCGTATGCGGAGGGTAAAATGATCTTCCCTAGGATCACACCATGGACGGGTGAGATTAGGGTCACACCATGGGCGGGAGAGATCTTACCCTTCCACCTCACGATAGTAAGGGCCACCGTAGTACCCCTCATCGTCCGATGGCAGTGGAGGAGTACACCCAGGTCGGCGACGCTTGGGTGGATGGTCATCCAAATCTTCTCCTGAGGGACCGAGGGAAGGGGCCGGTGCCCCTCTTCTTGGTTGAGGATCGCTTTTATGAGGAGAGCTAGGAGCCTTCTTCCCGGTATTCACCCTATCCCACACGCTTGTGCGGCGATTGTTTCTGGTTAATTCCAAGTCCGGCCGTTCGGCTGAATCGTCGGATCTATCTCCTTCTTCACGAGATTGCAGTAGTTCCTGCATAACACGATCCCCTATACGTTCGAACACATTCCGAGGTTGGGGATTCTCTTCAAAGAGGTTTCGTTCCTGGGGTCGTGCCCTCTTCTTCTTCTTAAGAGAGGTGCCGGACACGGCCCTGCCAAAGTTAAGCCTAGATTGGAGGTTCCTACCTAGGTTTAGCCTTGACGCGATACCCGAGACGATCCTCTCAAATTTATACGTGAGAACACGAGCGAGGTCTTCCTCACTAAGTGGTTCGACTTGCACTTCTTCTTCAGTTGATGGCCTACGCAGCTCCTTGTTAGGGGCCTTAGGCGCACTCCCTGGGTCAGGGTTGTCCATGGTCATGGTTGGTGGTGGGGTATTAGCGGACGTGCCTGTCCCACCCATGGACTGAAAAACACTTCGGTTATTTGGTCCTCCTGTTTGGTTGCTAGGGGACTGAGTGGGGATGAGTATCCCGTCCCCTGTGGACTTCCGATTTGCAGGATTCGTGTTCCTGGGATTTCCTTGCGGATGTCCTTTCGTCATTGAAAGAGATCGAGATGAAATTTGCTCTAGCTTAGTGGTTTGGGTCCCACGGATGGCGCCAACTTGTTGATACAAAAGTTGGATGATCCTTGCTAGACCCGAATTAGGCTTAATTCGGGTTGGCTGGGCTCCGGCTCTTGCACCAAGTGAATTATCTTGCTGAGATCCTACACACTAAAGCAACACGCGTTAGGCTACCGTGGGAATGTATCCCACGATTAGACTCCGACGTGAGAGTAAGTAATCGGTTAGGGTTTAAGAATCGTATGTGAGTTTGGAGTATGTAGAATGTAATACCTTTGTGGAACCCTTGGGGGTTCCTTATATAGGCAGTGAAACCCTAATGGGCTCACTGTTTACTTCGGCCCCAAGCATAAGATAATCACAATAATTAGCTTGATTGTTATCTTATAATTATGGCTAGTGTATATCCCATACTTGAATGTAAATCCCAATCCTAACAGGATTGTGATTCTGTCTAACCCTGTCTCGGTGTACCGGGCCGTGTGCCGCACACACTTGATGCGGCCATGGTTCATTCAAGCCCATAAGCTTAACTGACCAACCTAACCCATTCGTGAAGGACCGGATGCGGGTAGTACCCATGGGCCGGGTTCATGACCCGGCTGGGGACTATACGTCATAAGCGATGGGTTCGATTTTGGAGTTTGTGTTTGTTGAGTTTATTTGCAGGAAAGGATAATCTTTCAGTTTTGGATCTATTTCAGTGCCATCCAATTAAGACAATGGCTAACTTTTATCCTTAGCTGTTGGTGAAGATTAAAGGTCCGTTGGAAGATTTATTTGGTTTTTGTTTTTTCAATAGTCAAGTTCAATCGTCAAGTTCAATTGTTAGCTTGTTTATTTGAGTAGTTTGCATTTTGCAAACTCTCAATGTATTCACTTGATCACTTTATATGGTCATATCAATATCAATTTTAAGTTTGCCGAAAAAAATAAAAATAAATAAATAAATAAAAAATAAACTTAAGACTGCCGGAGTGGGAGTGAGGCGTCACCAATAAACCTACCTCACTCGGTGAAGCCTATACCGGTCAACTTTGGTAAAAGAAGAGTAGGAGAAAAAAAGAGCGAAAAATGAGTGGTTTTTTTATGAGTAATGCTACAATTAGTATTTAAATACATATTTAATGCATAAATTATTTATATATTTGTATTATCTATTTTCTTATTTAACTTTTTAACTAAGTATCTTTTCAAATTCATCAATTAAATTATTAGACATATAAATAAACTTGCTGATTAAACATATAAATCATTTATCTTCTTTTATTGATTTTTTTAATTGTGTAAGATATTTAATGAATTAATGGGTATTTTAGCAAATGTGAGAAGTGGTACGAGTGTATATGCGTGAACTAGGGGCGTAAACGAGTTGAGTCGAGTCGAGCATTGTTAATTTCAAGCTCGAGTCAAATACTAAAATTGAAGCTTTAAACTCTGTTCGAACTCGACTTGATTTGCATGAAAATTAAAAAATTATACGTATATGAAAAGATAAAAGTCTAATTTAATCAAAACTTGATAAGGTTCTGAGTATTCTAAAATTCAAACTCGACTCAAAACATACTCGAATAGCTCACGCTCAACGCATTTAAATCAAATCAATTTCGTATAACTTACGAGTCGAAATCGAATAATTCACGAGTTGTCTCGTCTTATTTGCATTTGTTAATTTATAACAAAGACTCGTGAATTGACGAATTGACGTAGATGCGAATGATGAATGCAGTCATGCAGATGCCCACTACTTTAATTTCAGCCTAAGTTGTGTGATCAAATGTTATATATTAATATTAATATTATCCAAATGTGAATTCCCACGTTAAAGTCTAATGCTGCATCAGACTCAACAGTTCTTCTTCCTTTCGTTCGGTTTTCGACAAATAGTTTTCTAGCACCAAACATCGAAAAAACACGTCATACACGTTCCTCTTGGACCGACTTATATTATCTAGGTTGTCAATCAACTTGTATATGATGTTGAAACTACACGTGATTAAATGCCACAGTACAAAAACGATTTAACGAGTGTCATTTTCATGCCCGCAAGCCAGCAATTATCAATCCAAACTCTAGTACATGTCCAATGTATTCGGGTGTTAGGCCTTAACTGTTGTTTGTTGCATTAGCTTTTAAAGATAAAACAAATAATTATATAAGAAAGTTGTTCAAGACAGACATTGTTTGGGAAAGTATTGAGGACAACTTGCACGCAATCACAAACTACAAGTTCAATGAGCTAAGCATCAATGTACGTAATTTAAATTTCATTTCATTGTAAATGTTTATGCGAATTTTCCTAAGTAAGTCATAATAAATCAAAACAATTGGTGTTTAGTTAATTAAGGAAGTGACTAGGACGTTTTATTTCTTTTATCCATACATTGATGACGTATAGTCTTTAGTTCGGCCAGGAAGCTTAACCTATGGGCAGGGCGGAGCCAGAATAATATTATAGAGGGGGCACAATTTTTTTTTTTTACGACGCCTCGTGAACCAAAAATGAGTGTGCAAGAGTGCGCCAATTATATCGCCAAAATGGATAACTAAACTAAATACATGATATTAATGCAACTAAATCAAAAGATTACACTTAATAATCAATAAGTTAATACAATATCATTGCTGTTAAAAAAAATAACACAATATCATTGACCAACATTTCTTTTTTTTTAGCAAAATTGACCAACATTTCATATCATATGTTTTTGTACTCTTTGTAAAAATCTTAACTGTTCACAAAAAATCTTTTTTTACTATACTATTGTTTTGTCCTATACAATTGTATGACAAATCACAATAAGAGAGAGGATTTATTATCTTTAACATATTTCACCTTCCACTCTTCCGGTTGACTACAAACTATTCCGGCAAGATCGTTTTATCCCTTTCTTTTAATTGTTATTTTGGCTCCATTTCTGTCATGAATGTTCAGCTTTCGCTTCATGTCAGTTACTTTAGGGGGGCAAAATGAGAAAAATATGAGAATCTTGGAAAAAATTACACTACGCCGGGAAAACTTTGGTGGGGCACGTGCCCCTCCGGCCCCCTCCGTAGCTCCTCCACTGCCTATGTGTATTACCTGTATCGATTCCATCAAGAATGGATTAGGCCACCGACATTAGCCACAGAGGCCCAATGAAAGGTGGTCATATGTGGTTTCAAGTGGGCTGCACCTTGACTGTACGCGGTTAAGGCCAGACAGAATCATAATCTAATTAGGACTATGATTCACTTAAGTTGAGAGGATATACACTCTCCTTATTTAGAAGATAAGGATCCCATGTATATGGTAAGTATACTCTCCTTGGGCGGTAAGATTCGGAAAGCCCTACGTGGGCTTCACTGGCTATAAAAGGAACCCCTAAGTTTCATTAAAGGTGCATTAACTGGAACCACTAATCCCTGATCGATTATCACCTTAAATCGATTACTTACTCTCACGTCGAAGTATAATCGTGGGAGACAATCCTACGGTAAGTATAACGGTGTTATTCTTAGTGCGCAGGATCCCTCAAGACAAGATTCACTTGGTGCAGGAACCGGAGTCTCAATACTCGAATTACCTCTAATTCGGGTCATTCAAGGTCCAACCAACTTTTGTATCAATAAGTTGGCGCCATCCGTGAGACCCCACACTAAGCTCTATAATGACTAAGACGAGAGGCAAATCTTCCAACCAGCGGACCTCGTCTGCGAAGAAATCGCAGTCAAACGAGACACTTATCGCCTATACTCAATCGGCCTCTAGGACAACCAGCAAACCGATAAATCAGAACTTAGGAGCTAGGCCACCGCCTCAGGTGGCCAAATCGCCCTTCAAGACTCCTATGTTGTTGCCGGCCACATGAACTCAAGGACCGGCGGCGGTAGTATCCCCGCCAAAAAAGGAAGCTCGGCCTCAGTCGGACGCATAGCCAGAGGTAGACACAATCGCCCTCACAATCGAGGAAGGCCTCGAAGACTTTGTCACTCGAAACTATGAAGCTCTCGTCCCTCTCATGTCTGAGAGGATGAGACACAACCGTCGTAGAAACCTGCAAGCTCGGCCTAATTTTGAAATAGAGTGCGAAAATTCACCACAACGTTCTCGTAGGCGCCGTAGGAAGCGCCAAATGGAGGAACGTCTCAAAAGACCCCATGTCGCTGAACGAATCGGAGAAAAGTTCCATGATGACCAAGCTGAGGAGCAACAAGCTTCTGAGTATTTGCAGGGATCGAGAGGACACGACGCTCCCGAGATACCCGACGAAAAAATTTGTCGCACAAGTGTCAACGAAAGACTTGGAGGACGCTAGAGAGGAAGGAGTTCAACTCCGAACTCTCGAGATCGAAGGTCTATATGGAGGCGTCGCAACCGATCTAGAAGGCGGGAGCGATCTTCCTAGTTGGGACCCTTCCAATTCTGACTCAGACTCCTACCGCCGCAAACGTCGTAGGAGGGATAACACATGCCAGCTAGACTCCACAGACTATGTGGATAGCGATACATGGGATTGGAAATCCAGGCACATACGCCACATGCGAAGTAATGAGGTATTTTCCCTCCCATGGCGTCGCAAGAAAATTGATGCGTTCACGAATCGCATTCGATATTTCACAGACGACAAAAAAGGAGGATGTCATCCAATATCAAAATATATGATGGTATGGGGGACCCGAATGGCCATCTAACAGCCTTTGAATCAGCTGCTCGCATTGAAAATTTGCTAGAGCCTACATGGCATCATATGTTTAATTCCATCTTGATAGGCGGCATACGAAATTGGCTTGACAAACTACCACACCGAAGCATTGACTACTTCGAAGAACTGCAGAGGGATTTCGGGAGGAACTTTACGCAGCAAAAGAAGTACGCCAAGAGCCTAGTTGAGCTCGGCGGGGTTAAAGAACGACAGGGCAAATATTTGGACGCGTACACTGAACGCTTCAAAGACGAATGTATTAATGAGGCATGCCCGGAGATCTTGAAGATCTTTGGATTCATGAACGGGACAACCGATTAGGAACTGATCAAGCGACTGAATGACAGGATTCCCCAAAGCTTGGACGAGCTGATGCAACGCACAAGAGCCTTCATCCGCCAAGAAAACGAGCAACAGATAACATGAAAGGTTAATCGAACTACAGGTTTCAAGATCAACCCAAGAGGAAACCTAACGAACGAAATAATGACTATCGCAACCAGTAGAAAGGAAGGCGTAGATCCAACAAGTACACCCCTATAATGATAACTCCAAGGGAAATACTAGCAACCGAAGGGACGAATTTCCCGAAACCAGTGCCAATGACTACTCCGGTAGAATGGCGCGTCGGTATCAAGTACTTTTAATACCACGGTGAAAAGGGACACGCAACATATGAATGCGTGCAGCTCAAGAAGCAGATCGATGAGATGGTGAAAGCAGGAAAGCTAAATCATATCATCAAGGAACTAAATGACGGGAAGGATGAGAAGAAGAATAAGAACAAAAAAGACCAACCGAAGGACAAACCCGTGACCATCTACATGTTGTCATGGCAGCAGAGAACCAAGCAAAAGGTGAGTCAATAATTTTCTTAAGAAAAAGAAATCTCATTTCCTCCTTTAACCGCAAGTAGTACAGCTGAAGGACCCTTGACAATCGAAGTAAACATGGGGGCCACGCTGTCCACCGCATGTACATTGACGAAGGATCCTAAGAAGAGATCCTTTACGAGCACTGCTTCAAACGGCTACGGTTAGATGTGAAGAGCCTGCAGCTGATGATGGCCACCTCGTCGGTAACACACTTTAGTAGGGAGGTAATTTGACCACTGGGACAACTACGACTGTTAGTAACGGTCAGAGCATTCAACCACAACCTGGATGAACTTCATGGTGATACGGTCACAGTCGTCGTACAACAACATCATTGGGAGACCATGTATAATGGAAATTTGATCCGTGTCGTCCACAACTCATGGAATGATGAAATTCCTTGTGGAAGGAGGTATTGTCACAATTTCTAATACTGTAATACCACATGTAGAATGCAATATCGTGGCGGAAACTCCAGCGTCAGCCGTAACACAAACAATGCCACCACCAGCTAACCTAAAGGTGGCGACTAACCCAGACTACCCAGAGCAAGAATTTACGATCGGAGGAACATTATCTGACAAAGGTAGAATAACTATGTGCTATCTCTTAAAAGAGAACATTGAGATCTTTTCATGGGAACCAAAGCATATGACCAGAGTACCTCACTCAATCAGAGAACATCAACTGAAAACCCATGACCGATACCCTCCAGTCAGAGAGACGAAGAGTGGGAAAGCTCCTGAACGTAGTCAAGCTATACTAGAGGAGGTCAAGAAACTGGTTAATGCGGGCATAATGCGAGAAGTTTACTACCATGATTGGATATCCAATTCAGTCATGGTCAAGAAGTATGACGACAGCTGGCGGATGGCGGATGTACGTGGACTTCACAGACATGAATAAAGCCTGTCCTCAAGACTGCTACCTACTACCAGAGATTGATTGGAATGTCGAATCCCTATGTGGATCTCCCTTCAAGTGTTTCAAGGATGCATACAAAAGATATCACCAAGTCCATATGGTGGAATAGGATGAAGAAAAAACAGCGTTCCACACAAGTCAAGGTGTCTAATGTTACACAAAGATGCCATTTGGCTTAAAGAACGCGGGAGCTACTTATCAACAGCTCACAGAGAAAGCGTAAATAGGGCGTAACCTACGTTGACGACTTTGTTATCAAGATCCATACTGAGGACGAACTCATCCGAGACATCAAAGAAACCTTCGGGATGTTGAGGAAGATCAGCAAGAAGTTGAATCCTAAGAAATGTACTTTCGGCCCTACGGAAGGCATGTTCGATAGATCCCAACGGTATTAAACCATGCCCCGATAAAACAGAAGCTATACAATTCCCATTTCTATGAACCATCAAGGAAATATAGTCTCGCAACGAAAAGCTAGCACAATTGAATCGATTCTTATCAAAATCCACTGAGAAGTCGCTCCCTCTCTTTAAAACACTCAAGTGTATGAAGAAAGGAGATTTACAATGGAAAATGGAAGCAAAAGAGGCTTTCGACGAGCTCAAGGAACACTTCGCGGCACTGCCTATTTTGATCACACCTCGACCAAAAAAGGAATTGGTCGTATACTTATCCGCCATGCACGGAGCGATCAGTTCAGTGTTAATGATGGACATAATTCAGTCCAAACACTAGTCTACTTCGTTAGCAGAGCGCTACAGTGTCCGAAACTGAACTACTCGCTAATGAAAAACTAGTTCTAGCACTGGTATATGCTGCAAAACGGTTGCGTTGATACTTCCAGGAGCACCCAATAGTGGTGATTACGGATCAACCGATTAAGCAAATCATATCAAAACCGGACGTAGTAAGGCGTCTGCAAAAGTGGAGTGTCTACTCGGGGAGCATAACATATCATACAAACCACGCACTGCGGTCAAAGGGAAAATTCTAGCAGACTTTATCATTGAGAAACGAGAGGATCCAGAGATAACGCCCTAGTAGAAGATAGTGCCTCAAGAACCATGGATTCTGTTTACCAATGGATCCTCATGCATTGACGGGTCATGCGCGAGCCTCATTCTCACGAATCCAAAAGGCATGGAATTCAACTATGCTCTACGCATTGAAATCACAGCCAGAAACAACGAGGCCGAGTACGAAGCATTAATTAATGGATTACGTATGAAAACTCGCACAGGTGTCCGCAACCAAGAAGCGAACGTAGACTCCCGCTTGGTCGCAAATCATATATTTAGAGAGTACGAAGCCAAAGAGGAAACATGATCCAATACTTAGAAAAGACTAAGTCACTATTTGAGGGCTTCGACAGATTCACCATATGGCAGGTTCCTAGAGGTGAAAACAAAAAGGATGATGCTCACAGTAAGATTGCATCTACTAGCTTCGCACATCCATCCAAGCAGGTACTTATGGAAATCCTAAAGGACAAGTCCATCTCCGAGGAGGAGATATCCACGGTTGTACAAGAAGAATGACACACTTAGATGACACCCATCGTGGAATTCCTGACTCATGGTACGCTTCCACAAGATGAAAAGGAAACACGATGGATTCAGAGAAGGTCGTACAAGTTCGAGGTAAGAAATGAGTGCAATATAAGCAATCATTTTTACATCCATGGTTGAGATGCGTAGGACCTCTCCAATCAAACTATGTAATGAGGGTGATCTACGAAGGGTCTTGCAGCATGCATGCATGGCCTAGATTAGTCGTACCAAGAGCTCTACGCTCCGGGTACTATTGGGCGACCATGCATCCGGATGCACATGAGCTAATTCATAAATGCAATGACTGCCAGGTCCATAGGCCAGTGTCGTGACATCTACAACAACAGTTGACGTCCATCACATCACCATGGCCGTTCCACAAGTGGGGTATCAAAATAGATGGCCCCTTTCCCGTAGCAGCAGGGGGGTCAAGTTACTTATTGTAGACATGGACTAATTCACAAGATGGATAGAGTCCAAATCAGTGGTGACGGTGATGGGCAAACAAATAAAAAAATTTGTCTGGAAAAATATAGTGTCGTTTTGGCTTACGAGGAGAGATAGTCTCTAATAACTAAACATAATTACATGATAATCCCATCAAAGATTGGTGCGCAACACTCAACATTACACATCGGTTCGCATCAGTGAAGCATCCACAGTCCAATGGGCTGGTAGAAAGGGCCAAACAAAGTATGAGAGAAGGAATCAAGGCGCGCCTGGATATAAGAGTGAAAAATTGATCGATGAACTTCCTCATGTGTTGTTCAAACTAGGTGATTTTATTTATCGTGCCAACAAGCAAGTCGCGTGGAAGATAGAGGCAAGCTCAAAACAAAGTGGGATGGACCGTATATAACATCCAGTAGTTTTGGCTAATGTAATATGAATTTATATGCAATTTCCCATTTGATAAATGAATAAAGAGGAGAATTTGCAACAAATTTTTGCATTTTAGTATGATATATGACTAAATCGTGAAATATATGGATTCTCACTATCTCAGTTGCCACTCAAACATATGCCTATATGTTGTAAACAATATGTATATATCAAGTCTGAGTTCTGAAAGTTACCATATGTATAGAAAGTGAATAAAAACATCCTAAGTATAATAAAAATGCCTTAAATTACCAATGAGCCTTAGAAACCCTAGAAATCCTTTATAAACCAATAGTTTAAGCAATATAACTACATAATATCTATCTATAAATATCAAATACAATATAATAATTATAATAATTCATATAAAGGAAAGGTAACTGATCACAAAACACTAATATTAACTAATCTAAACCTAATTACAAGTAAAAGACCTAGTAACGTGGATTAGCACCTAAAATCCATTTCATATTGAATTAGAGTCTAATATTTTGCAACTAATTATAAAACTCAACCAAGTATCATATTAAGATTATACATTTATCTCAATCTAAGTTACAAATTAATATGTACAAGTTATTAAAGCATAAAACTATAAGTTAATTTAATTGTAACTAGGATATGATTACCTTATATAAACCCTTAAACTAAGAATGTTGAATCCCTATAAGTCATAAACATACGATATAAGACCTAGAATAAGTTTACATTATGATATAAACACTAATTACCCAAGATAGAAAGTCATTAGGATTAGTAACCAAGAAACCCTTATATTAAGCATTTTACATAGAATCAATACCTAGTGTTTTAGGACAAGTCTACAAACACTTATGTCATTACATTAAGGTTATAAGATTATATTAAGACAATGTACAAGTACCCTAAAGCACAAGGTATAATATTTCAATGCATGACTTGTAAATTAGGTCAAAATAGGTATTTTCACTCTTTAGACATATTTACATAGAATAACCTATCAAAACAAGTGTGGAACCACTTTTGTTAGCCTCAAAATAATGAGTCAAACAAGAATGTTCGGTCATAGGTTTATATTGTAATATTTATTAAAACGTTGTAATAGTTAGTTAAAATAGTCGCGACATTACGGGCTTGATGGCTAGCTTAAAAGGCCTCTTTTAAGGTACTAAACATTTTATTCAAGCTCGACCCATTAAACAAATATAGTCCATTAAGGCTACATGTAAGCCCGACTATATATACCTCTCCTAGCATGTTAGGAGAGGTTGGTGATTTCATTTTAATATTCACATAGTTAATCATCTCTTTCTACTTTCTCTCTCTACTATCTCTCTTTAGAAATCATCTCTTTTCTTCTTTATTTCAATAAATCTATCATGGTGAAGTGAATTAATATGGGTATAACAATTGGTATCAATCGTCGCGGGGTAGATTAGTGATTGTTAGTTGTTTAATTCATGGGTTCGTGATTTTACTCTTCATCAACATCATGAATTCATTTTTTTAGTGTTTTCGGGTTCTTAATCTTCATAAAAATCACCTACATAGATGTGGTAGGGATTTGGTATACTTTTTGTGGTTAAAAACGTAAAGTTTTTTGCTGTTTGGATCGATTTTTGGTTTAAAATCATGAACTGGGTTTATTTGATACAAAGAACACGGAAGTTGGCCCCAAATCTAATTATCTTTGGAATAATTGGGTTATTCCGAAGTAGTAAAGAGAGTTTCTGAATTGCGAAGTTGGATTATTCGAAAGTGCCAAAATATTCCGAAGTGAATCACTGCATTATTATTCCGAAGTCCCAAATTATTCCATTTTAGTCCGAAGTTAATTTGCTTTTGGGGATTCGAAGTCAGTTTACTTTGGATTCCGAAGTCAATTTATCTCTGGATTCCTAAGTGAAACATATTTCTGAAGCAAGTTGCGAAGTTTATTCTGAAGTGATCATTATTCCGAAGATATTGACTCCGAAGTGAAATTATTCCGAAGATATTGATTCCGAAGTGAACATATTCCAAAGTCAATTGGATTCCGAAGTTCAAATATTCCGAAGTGCAATTTTTTTGCTAAGTGTACATTCTGAAGTTAACATTCTTTCTTTTCCGAAGTTCTTTTTAAACAGATTCCGAAGTTCTTCTATGATAAGATTCCGAAGTTCTTTTTTTAAACGGATTCCAAATTTCGCTATTCTAGTTTTGGATTCCGAAGTCTTATTCCAAATATACACCTTATTCCGAAGATCACAATCATTCCGAAGATAACATTCAACATCCAGATATTCCGAAGTTCACATTTTTACACTTAAAAAACTTCGAACTCGTATGTTTTTTGTTTGTCTTGGAATTTTTGGTTTACCGAGAACATTTTTGGGGGATTTTTAACATTTTTTCTCACAACAACAATCACAACACATCTATTAAAGATTCGTATTCACTTCTACATTTCAAGATAATCAACGTGGATTCTACTACAGAGTATCGTGTGACGAACAACAACATCATAGTCACGGGCAATAAAGAGAGACCACCAATGCTTGTGTCCGGTCGATATGCACAATGGCAATCACGATTTCTTCGATATCTTGACACAAAACCCAATGGTGATGTTCTTCGCCATTGCATCACAGACACACCCTATACTCCCACTACAATCACCATTCGTGCAACTCCAACAACCGGCTCAACGCCAGGTGTGCCGCTGAACAGACTATTAAGGAAACATATGAGAATACTTCCAGAGAGAACCGTGTTTGGATTGATGCAGAGAAGGAAGCAATCTATCTGATTCTAAGTGGGATTGGGGATGATATTTACTCAACGGTTAATGCATGCTCTACTGCTAAAGATATGTGGTTGCCATTGAACGTCTGCAACAAGGAGAATCACTAAACAAACAAGATGTCAAAACAAACTTGTTTTGAAACTTTGGTAAGTTTACTTCATTGGATGGGGAATCAACTGATTCATATTACTCAAGATTCTACAAGAAGATGAATGATATGACAAGAAACAACTTGGAAGTCTCCACCATGCAAGTCAATGTGCAATTTCTACAACAACTTCAACCAGAGTGGACACGATTTGTAACTTTGGTGAAACAACAAAATAAGCTAGACCAGGTCAACTATCACACGCTCTTTGACATTTTGAAACAATTTCAGAATGAGGCAAATGAACTTCGAGCTGAACGGGTAGCAAATACTTCTAATCCACTTGATTTGGTGTCTACCACTCAACATGTCCAAGATCATCGCTCTCGTGCTCCAAAATCATACTCCACTACATCCTCCTCACCAAGATACTCCACTACATCCTCCTCACCAAGATACTCTACTTCATCTAAGTCTTCGGCTCCCACAAGATCACGAGAAAAAAACCATGAGCACCATCACCATCATTTGAGCCATCATCTGAAGAGGACAGTGATGAAGAACTAGCTCAGAAAGATAGGGAGATGAAACAACAAATTGCTTTCATTATGAAGAGCTACAAGAAAATCTTCAAACCCACCAACAACAATCTTCGAACATCATCTAATACAAGGAACCAATATGTTTAGAGGCCTCGAAGGTATGACACACGTCAACGTGATGAAAGTCCTCATAGGTATGATTGACGTAATCCAACTCATGTTGAGGGTTCTGCAAGGTATGATCGGCAAACCTCTAAGGTTTGATACTCAGAGGATTGCTACTGTTGCTGGGAATAGGGAAACTGTTGGAACTCAAGTGGTTCAGCAAAGTGGGATTCAATGCTTTAATTTTCAAGGTTATGGGCATATGGCAAAGGACTACAGAAAGCCGAAACGAGTTAGGGACTCTGGTTATCATAAAGAAAAGATTCTACTATGCAAGAAGATGGAAGCTGGGGTTAAATTATCGGCTGAGGATGGAGCAATGCTTGATGATACTGATGATGAAGCCTCTGACCAAGAACTTGAAGCACATTACTCCAACATGGAAATGGTAGAAGAAGTTCTCAACATAACTGAAGATTACAATGGTCCTATCTTTAATACTGAGCCAATCGATAAGGTACACACTGAACAGGAATATAATGTGTTTGGTAATATTCATGAGCATTGTGAGCTACCCAAAGCTATTACTAACACATGTATGATGGAAACAGTTGATAACAATACCACACCCGATTCATCAGACATGTGCAATAATGAGTGTGAGGATGTTCAACATGCAAATGAGTATGATGATGATGAGGAACGTATTGCACTTGCTAACTTAATTGTTTCTTTACAAAAAGATGTCAAAGAAACTAGAAAAAGTCAAAAGCAATTAAAGAAGGAAAATGCTATGCTCACTCAAAATTTTGAAGAAAGCAAAGTTGTAGTCATAAAATCTAATGAACTTCTTGCAAGCTGCAGAGCTGAGCTTATTCAAAAAAACAAAGAGCTTGCAAGGTACAAAGGGGGTGTTGTTACTACTATAAAGGATATTTTTGAAACTAAATACAACAAAACTCTTAAGCTTTTAGAACAAGAGAAATGTAATTATAACACCTCTTTAAGTACGGAACGACACAAAACGTATCTTGCTACCAACAAAGTGAATGAGTTAACTCAAAAGACTGATTTTCTTCAGAGGATAAAACTAAACTAGTCACTGCGAAAACGAAAGAGGTTGCTAACTTGAAAAAGGATTTCAAAATTAAACAATCTAAAGACATTAACAAAGTCGTGGAACTTGAAGTTCAAATTAATTTTTATAAGAAAATTGTTTATAAAACAAATAAATCTATTCAAACCATGCGATGTTGGCACCTCGGTCGGTTTTCAAGGGTAACACTAGTTTTGCTAGTCCTAAGTACCTCGAGCAAGCTCAATCTCAGAACCCGCGCCTATATCTTGAGGATTCCCAATGGACCGACGTTGATTGTTTAATTGCTAGGCCCGATAGTGACGAGTCATTAATTTTTGAAGAAGAGAGTAGATCACCAATGAATAAAGCCTTTGTGACACCATATAATTATGCTTATGAAAATAGTCTTAATGAAATTTTCAAACCAAAAAAACAGAAGTCTCGTTAGCAAATATTTTACGAATGTGAACAAATAAGAATTAAATGGAGACAAGTTTTTGCCACTAAGAAAACTAATGTTTCAAAATTTATTGAGTACTTGCCATATAAAGCTTCTGTAAGTAAGAGTAAGCAAGCACTTAGTTTTCTTAAACAAAACATCGAAAATTTCAAAAAGGTTATTGACGACGACTGGAAAGAACGTGAACATTTGAAAGGCAACAAAGAAATTCCTTACGATATAATTGTGCTTGTGAAAAGTATTTTGATTCCGCTTGGGGAAAGAACGCAAAAACATATTTTGGAATTTGAAACATTAATTAAGCAAGAAATGTTTGATGATTTGAAATATGTGGAATCTCTTGAACAAGAAGTGAACGACCATCAACCTGAAAGAGACGAATTTTTTTATAGCATATTATCTACTCTTGCAAGAATGCCTCTAAAAAGATATTATGTGTGTTTATGTTACATCTTGTGCTGATATAGATGAATATTCTGATGTTGCATGCAAATATCTTGATCAAGTCAAAGAGTGTGAATGTCTTGAAACTGAGCTTTCGAATAAAGTTGACCAAAAAGAGTTTTCGTTACTTCAACATAGATATGATTATCTTCAAAAACACTGTCATTCACTTGAACTTGCTTTGCAAAACAAAGTTAGTAGTTTTTCAAATGATACACCTTTGGAAGTAAAATTATCTGAGTCATGTCGATTACTAAACGAAAAAAGTCTTGATATATCGGATTTGAAAGCTCAGTTACAAGAAAAAGACATAGCAATAGCAGAGTTGAAGAAACTCGTTGCTAAGATGGGTGGGAAAGTTGTGGAACCTAGCGTTAAGAAACCTGTTGTTAGACAACCCAATGCCTATAAAGTGAATAGACGCTGTATCTTGGGAAAACTATCCGCTTTCTCGAATTCCTCGTTTGCAAAACCTGTGTTTGCCCCCAAGATGGATGGAAAGGAAAGGTTACCACATACTCAACCCATAAGGAATACTCGAGCACCAAGCGTTAAGCACAATAATGTGATTAAACCAGGGATGAATAGAATGACCACTAAACCCACAAACATAGTTAGTCAATCGCCTCAGACTTCTAGAAACACTAATACTCATGTGTCTTCTACTACAGGAGTAGTCTCTACTGCTAGTGTTAGCCGGCCTCAGCTTAAGAGCACTCAAGTGAATGATAAGGTTTGGAAACACAAGAGTCAAGGGAAGATGAAGGGAGTAGAAGAACACCCTAGGAATTTGAATGTTTCTAAGAATAAAACGTCTGTAATCGCATGTAATGAAGATTTGAATGATTTGAATGCTTTGAATGTTAAATTTGTTTGTGTGAAATATGGAAAATGTGCTGTTAATGCTAATCATTCTATGTGTGATATGAATGATGTCAAAGGCGTAGATACTAGAACTAAGAAGCAAGTTGCGATGCCTATTAGTGCTAGTTAACCCAAACGCAAAGTGAACCATTCTAGTGCAAACCCCCTAAGAAAAGTATTGCATCAGATTCCACCACTAAGGACCCTAGAAGGAGAATTAGGGAATTATATGAGTCTGCTAGCAAGTCTTGGAAATGGTGGTTTGCTAATCAATGTCCTCCAGGATACAAATGGATGCCTAAGGTTAGGAAAGAAAACGTGACAACCAGCGTTAGTGTGCTTTTAAGTGCTAAAACTAATGAAACTAATGAATCGGAAATCACAACTAACTTGGAATCCAATTTAGCAAATACTCCATCGTGTTCTAATTCTTCTACAGGTGATCGAAATAATTCTCTTCATACTGGACTCCAGGTGGACCAAGCACATGACGGGGAATCTCAAGCTTCTAATTAACTTCGTGGAGAAGTTCCTGGGTACAGTCCGATTCAGAAATGATCAATTTGCACTGATACTAGGATATGGAGATTTGGTTCAGGGGAATATCACGATCAAAAGGGTATACTACATCTAAGGGCTCAATCATAATATTTTCTCGGTTGGTCAATTCTGTGATGTGGATTTGGAGGTTGCTTTTAGAAAGAAGACATGTTTTGTTCGTGATTATGATTGGAATGATTTACTCACCGGTTCACGGGGTACCGATCTTTACACAATTTCACTTCAAGAAACAACTTCCTCAACTCCAATTTGCTTCATGGCTAAAGCTTTAACGACTCAGGAATTGTTATGGCATCAACGTTTATCTCATCTCAATTTTGATACCGTCAACTTGCTTTCCAAGAAAGATATTGTGAGAGGCCTTCCAAGCTTGAAATTCATCAAAGATCATCTTTGTTCTTCTTGTGAGCTTTGTAAAGCTAAACAAAGTAGTTTCAAAACAAAGACTACACCAAGCTCTAAAGGACGGTTAGATCTTCTTCATATGGATCTGTGTGGTACCATGTGTGTTCAAAGTATCAATGGGAAAAGATACATTATGGTAATTGTCGATGATTACTCCAGGTACACATGGACTCACTTTTTGAGGTCCAAGGATGAAACACCCGAATTTCTCATCAACTTCCTTAAACTGATACAACGTGGTCTTCAAGCTCAAGTAAAAGTGGTACGTACTGACAGAGGAACATAATTTTTGAATTCAACTCTGAAGAACTATTTTGAAGCCGAAAGAATTGAACATGAAACATCTATTTCTCGAACAACCGAACAAAACAGCGTTGTTGAAAGATGAAACCGTACTTTAGTTGAGGCTGCTCGAACATTATTATCCGCTTCAAAACTTCCACTATTCTTTTGGGCCGAAGCCGTGTCAACCGCATGCTAGACACAAAATCGATCCTTAATTATTCCAAGACACGAAAAGACACCATATCAAATAATTCATGATCAAAAACCGTCACTCAAACACATTCACGTTTTTGGATGTACGTGTTACATTATACGAGATGGTGAAAATTTGGATAAGATGAAAGAGAAAGGTGATGCATGTATTCTAGTGGGATATGCAACTCAGTCTAAGGGATATAGAGTTTACAACAAGAGAAAAAAATTGATAATCGAGACTATTCATATCTGATTTGATGAATTACAAGAGATGGCACTTGAACAAAACAGTTTAAGTCTCGATCCACAACGACAAACGACTTCCGTTCATAACCGCACGGAACTCGGAACTCAAGACCACAACAATGAACCGTCAAGTTCAAAGCTGGTTCAAGGAAATGTTCTGAGACCAGATATGACAGTCAACACGAAAATTAAAGAGTTGGAAATGTTATATGGACCAATGTATGATGAATATTTCACGGGGAAGAAACATGTTCTATCGAAGTCTTCCGCTGTCACTCATGATAAGAAGAATGATACCGATCATCGTCAACAAAAGGATACAACTTTATCTACTTCAACAAATGCTCCTACAACATCCACAACTACTGTCATTGCTCCAGAAAACACAAATCAAGCAGACCATGCATTAAATGACGAAGATGAATTTATCAATCCATTAGGTACACCGGTACACGAATCAGGAGAGTCTTCTACTCGCCATGTTGATATGTCAAATATGCATACATTTTACCAACGACATCCTTCAACACATCATTGGACCCGATATCATCCTTTGGTTCAAGTAATTGGAAACCCTTCACTACCCGTTCGTACAAGACGACAGCTTGAAACCGATGGTGATGTTTGTATGTTCGCACTCGCCGTGAGTAAAACTGAACCAACAAATATCAAAGAAGCCTTGGCAGATCATGCTTGGATTGAATCGATGACGGATGAACTTCAACAATTTGAAAGACTTAAGGTCTGGGAACTTGTTGACAAACCATACGATGTAACACCATTAAATCTTCGATGGATCTAGAAAAACAAGATGGATGAAGAAAACACGATCATCAAGAATAAATCTAGGATAGTGGCTAAAGGGTATGGCCAGAAAGAGGGTATTGATTTTCTAGAATCATTTGCACCAGTAGCTCGTATGGAAGCGGTCAGGATTTTCCTTGCTTATACTGCACATAAGGGATTCATCGTTTATCAAATGGACGTAAAGACGGCGTTTCTTAACGGTCATTTGACAGAAGAAGTCTATGTCACACAGCCGGAAGGATTCGTCAATACTCATTATCCTGACAAGGTGTATCGTCTCCACAAAGCACTTTATGGACTCAAGCCAAGGGCATGGTGTAAAATCTCTAATTTTATCTTATTGACTTTGTCAACTGTTGTACTCACTATTTTTGGGATCTATACAATTCCAGTTTTATATGACTTAGTAATAATCATATCCTTTTGTCATACTATTATTTCATATTTATTTGTACATTTATATGAACCTTTAGTCTTTATTGACTACGTTGGCAATTGACTGGCCACATGATTGAACAAGGACTTATCACCTCAGTACACACTTTTGATAAACTATAACATTATTTACTTAATTTATTAAGTACTTGGATTTATATTTGTATGTATATATTTACATATACCTCATACTATGAACAAACACCTATCAGTTTAAAACAATGTACATTATTTCACTTTGTCATTTATTTACTTTATCCAAGTAAAATACTTATAATGATATACTCATTATATACTTTCATCAAGTGATCTAAAGGTTTTACCAAAATACCTAGAAACTTAACAAATACATACACTATAATACATGGACTATTATTAACTCCCAATACTTGATACAAATTAACACATTTCTCCCAAATATGCATGTGTAGCCGTGTATATGGGCATGCTTACACATCCATAATAACTTTCTAACTTGCAAGCTATCACAAACAATAACCAAAAGTACACTATGCCTTACATACACCATACCTAGTCCATACACAATAGTGTCAATCTTGTCCCCCTTTGACTCTTGAAAACACACGGCTAAAACACAAAAGTGGAAAGGGAAATACATGTGCTAGTTTAGGCATGTGTTTGCAAATCCTTCAACATATCTTACCATATCTAAGTGTATCAATCCAAGATACATAGTACTAGAAATAGATACACAAGATCCCCATTGTATCTCACTAGATCCGAATATAACTTGAATCTCACAAACACACACAACACAAAACACTTGAACTTCCTCATTTCACTATCTCAAACTCATGGCTCATATACTACTTCATCACCAAAATCCTTCCAAGTCCATTTACTACTTCATTTACGAAGGCAATCTATGTCTCTTTCATCCTAAATACCAATCATTGTCACTCCTACAATAAGCTTGATATCCAAGACAACTCCAAGGGTACTTACAAGCATAGAAGGTCACGGCTAGGTTTTTACATAGGCATCCACCATTGTTGAAACCAAGTTCAAGTTACTACTAGTTCACTTATCCACTCCTATAACTATCTAAACAAGTAAGTATCATGAAACCTATCTTTTCTATATACTTCATTTTCATACACTTAAATATATATATATACATCTCACTAGTAAAAACTTAACCTAAAAACAAATCTAAGAAAACCTAGACCATTATAGGTCGCGGCTTAAAATGATGTATCACCTGGTGTGATGTAATATCTTGTTAACTATGATGACCACAATCTCATAAACATGCTTAACTAGAAAAATCATGAAAATCTATGCATGTTTAAAACTAGACGTGGGGTTTACCTCATTATTTAGTGATGTATAACTTTGAAATATGGATATAAGCCTAGAAAGCATTAGATCTAGGTTACTAACTAAAAATGTTAACTAGTTACCTTAATAGATTATTAAGCCCACTATTTAAGCCTTATAGAAACTAGGAGCCCATTAAGCCCATTAAGCCCACTAGGATAATCTTACTTAAAATAAACTTTTTTTTATTAAATAACAATATTATAAAACTTTTGGTGTGAAAAATGTGATTTTATAAACTTTCAGATTTAAAAGTGAGATCTATTAAAGTTTCAGACTAAAAATATAAATATAAAGTTTCGGATTGATTTTGTAAATTTAATAAGCTTAGGGACTTAAGTGATCATGTTTAGAAACTCATTTGAACAAAAGTTAAAACCTAAGGACCTACTTTGTAAATTTCCGAGAGTTAAGGGTGGTTTGTTAAACCATTCGAGACTGAATCAAAGTAGGAGGACTCATTTTGTAACTATTTTTAAGTTATGTATAGTTGTGTAACTTGGTTAGAACCTTAGGGACCCCTTTTGACACTTACCGAAACTATTAGGAGCACTAGGGGCCTTTCTTGCCAAGTTAGTTAAGTTAAACTAGCCCTAATAAAACCCTAGGGGCCATTTTGGCCTGTACCGAAACATATTTGGTGCCCTAGGGGGCGTTTATGAAACATTTCCTAACCCTAACCGTATAATACAAGGACTAAATTTGGAAATACTTGGAACTTTTACAAGCCCTAGTACACGTGTAACTAGGGAGGGACTAGTTTTGCAATTACTTGAAACTTTTACAAACCCTAGGGGTATTATGGTAATTAACTGCGGATAATTATATAAATCGGGACTAAAATGTAATTTTCATAAACTATAACAAACCCTAATTTACTATGAAGAATAGTGATAATCTTATGAATCAATAAGGTGGGTTGAAGGTTTCTAGAGAGAGAAAGTAGTGAGAGAAAGTGAGAGAGAAATATGTGTTTTCTATTAAGTGAAAATGAAACAATACCAACCACCAACCCCTTTCCATTGTGGAAAGGGGTATTTATATCCAAGCCTCTAATGGGCTTGGGCCGACCCATGACAAGCCCATGGGCCGGTTTTACTTAACTAAATAAACAAAACATTAACTACGAGCTATACAACATTAATAATATCGTGGAGTGACCGATACTTCTAATATACGTTAAAAACGTATTTCTAACAATCTCCCCCTAAGGGAGGTCACTCCACGTTACACAGTTCTAAACCTAACATACTATACTAAGTCTTCGTTCTTCAACTCGTAGTCTTTTCTTCTTTTCTTTTTGTTGTGAATATGTTGATTTGATCTTTTAGGCTTTGGCTTGAGAGCATTGTTCTTTTGACCAATCACGTACGATCTTTGCCTTCTTGTGAATCTTGCCTCCTCGTGACTCCATGTTCCACACACTTATGTCTTTTGTTGAATTCTTGAAAGCTTCAGAGTTTGGTACAACGGAAGACTTCATTTTGTACTTTCTTGAATTTTTGATGAACTTTGATGCAGAAGAACATAAGCATGTGGGAACGACTTTAGCTGGTACACCGCAACGCCACCGTCTTTGCAGCAACATAATAAGACACGAATGAAATGGCTTAGAACATTTCATTCTAAATCGGTAGCATTTTACCTCCGGTCGGTGAAGACCGTTGGACGATATTAGATATCGTACGTGTGACGGATAGTTTCAATTAAGTAACTTCCTGACAGGATTACGCGGGTAAACCCGTTCTCTTTATTCGACGATCACTAAGCTTGACTGCAAACATAAAGAGTGAATCACTTGGATAAATTATCCTTGTGATTGAAGCCGTCAATTCCTGAAGCCTGGAACAAGTGAATTTCAATTAACATTTTCACCATCGTTGCTTTCCAGTTATCACGAGCTTGATTCATAAAGAATCTTGCACGTCACCTACCAAGTGCTGTTTGATGTTAAACATTAGAAGGATTTCCACTCGTCAATGTGAACACTAAAGAGTGTCACTCTGAGTGTTCTGGCAAGATCATATGATAATGCGTAGAGGCCTGGAACGAGTTTAAGTTCAATTAAGAATTAAACTACTGTTTCTTTCAAGATTTTTCACAAGATTGGTTCTTAAAGAACCGCACGTGTAACCTACCATGAGCTTGTTTGATGTTGGCTCAAGCAGGATTTCCATCTTCATTGTAATACTTGCGTATCACTCGGATGTTCTGGCAATATTACAAGAATACTGCGTAGGACTCATAAAAATCTCTTAATTTTCACAGTGTGTGAGAAAGCAAGGAATAAATGGAAAGTGTCCTAATGAGACTTTTGATGATCTCGTGGCTCTAGACTCGATAGTGCGTTTTGATTTAGTGAGCGATGGGTGGAGAGGAGTGCCACCTTTTCAATATGAGTCTATTCGGAGTGAATAAACCAATAGATAACGTGTTGATCTCCGTGTGATTAAAACAAATACCTTTTGAGAGATATTTGAGTTAGCTGGGAAGGGTTGTGCATTGCATCATTAGGTCCATGATGTCTTTCTTCAATATCGAGAATCATTAACAAATGATCTCAATAGCATATGTATTGACCCGGTTTCTGCCTAAAGTTGTAAGGAGGGCTTCTTTCTTTACACCCTTTATCTTTACATTTCTTTTTCATTCTTCAACCCCTTCAGTACTTACCAATACATCATCACTAGCACCTTGTTGTGATTGTTCCAGTGCTAGCATCAGTAATTAGTCGGTACTCTGCTACGTTCACAATCTTTCTCCATCTTTCCTAGGACTTCTAATTTTATCTAGGGAATTGTCCTTGGGAAGATTCCATCGGCTCTGATGAATCATTGGACTAATACCTATTCCTACCACCCTTTTGTCACCACATCCGTCGTGAATTAAGCGTGTTTTGGGAAAGTATAGTCACTATGAAAAATCCTTGAAAATCACTTAAGGTACTTGTGATATTGAAATCAAGAGTTTTGTACCTTAAGTGTTTTGTTCATCAAAAACGCTCCCCCTTAACACGTGCTTTACACATATTAAGTTGGATTATCGTTAAGTCTTTTTCATCTTTTAGCCAAGTATCGTTTAAGTCTCCTTAATCCCATTTTCTCCCCTTATCCAAAATATTAACCATTAATATTTGGGATATTGAATGGATTAACCGGTCTTTTGGGTAAAAATGAAATCAATGTTTGGCCATAGAACATATTAATGCTCCCCCTTAAATTAATAAGGGTTAATTGTAGTGCTTTAGTATGACATATTTTGAAAGATTTAAAATCTCATGAGAAATTCTTGAAAAATTATCATACCTTAACACTACATCAAGCCGTAAAAGCACAATATTCACAAAATTTACATATTCACAAATAAAACCAATATAGAGTGGACCTGAGATGTACGACCCATTAAATGGGTCGTTGCAGTAACTTGTGGTGCACTCCATATGGTCTACCACCAACGAATCTTTCGAAGCTCCTCATCAATCTACGTTCCTGGAGCTTTTCATCAATCTTCTTGATCACATATGTCGCCATTTTCCGATAACCCGGATGCCAATCCTCAATCATTTCTGGTAATGTCCCACCAGAATTAAGATGCTCCAATTTTCCTCTGACGTATATAAGAGTCCCATCACTGTATTTATGAAGCTCACCTACCCTCATAAACTTCATGATCCCACGACTGTTCATGTAGAAAATCCCGTACATCGAAACGGTCGTGCCGGTATAGGGACATCTTTTGACATGTTGAGGTAGAACTTGATTCATTGGACGGGTCATGTTAAGCTTCCTTTGGTAGCTTTCAACTCCCAATTGAAGATCTTCAACTCGTTTCTTGATAACAACGCTTCGTGTGAACATACGAAGTGCTGTATTCAAGGCAATGATTTCTTCACGAGTAAGATGGGTAAGATGATCACGGGTCATCATAAGCAACATGTCTTCGATATCTTCAAGGCGAATGATAGAAAAATCTCCCTGCTGTATCATGTATTCTCTGTCATCCTCCCTTTTTAGACGAATCTCCGTTACATGATGATAGCCATTCTTGGGTTCAATCTTCAGTCCCAAAATACTTGAGATGCGAATATCGGATTTGACAATACTACCTGAGTTGGCTAAGCAGCAACCTCTGTATGCCCTTCGGACTCGCTCGTCCCAATGTGATGCTCCTATAGCAACATACATGTCATAGTTACGGCTTACCTTTGGGACCCAGAGTCGATTGACCTTTTCCTCGATAAAAGGTATTGTCCCCCAATTAGCAGCTTTCAACAAGGTCAGGGAGGTCGCGTATTTGGATGATCCCTTGAGGAGATACTCAAGATCATAGGTGACAAAGAAGTCAAGAGCAATTTGATTATCTTGAGGGGGATCAAGTGGAGGTGGAGCTATTTCTGACTCATGAAGGCCTGGCCTTTGAACGGTATTGAGAGCTTTCAGGACCTCGTCAGCATAATACTCGTACTCTATGAGGCTTAACCTGGTTTTGGCGTGAAGTCTCTTGTCCTTTAGCGCTCTCTTCACCAAATACGGAGTGACCGAAGATTTGAACTCATGAGCCCAAAATGCACACAAGTCTATCGGACTACGGATACGGAGATATAGAACATCTCTATCAGCGTCTGTGATTGGATCATATTTTGCAGCTGTCGTGATCCAAGCTTGTGGCGGTGCAGTTTCATCAATCTCCAATGTATCCGCCCAGTCCCGTGTGCTTGAGTCGGGAACAGTAGATTCTGGTTCCTTTTGTAGAGGAGTAGAAACATGAACACTTGCTGGTTCTGATTCAGGCATTTTGGCGGTATCATGAACTGGCGAGTGTTGTGCAGATTCAGGTTCAATTACTGGTTCTGCAATCACAGGAGCAACAAAAGAACTAACATGATTAGTGGTAACAGGTATAGAAACAGAAATAGATATACCAGGAATCGATGATGCAGTAGCAACATTCACATCATGGCGCCACTTGGTTCGTCCTGACTCCGTAGATGTGGACTTTTCCTTTCGGGCAGCATCTTTCTGAGTCTTGGTACCAGACTTGGATGGTTTCTTTTTGCTGGCAACCTTGTCCCCCATTTCATCGTCATCGGACTGATCAGGCTTGTCATTTTTACCACCATCATCCTCATCATCATCCCCGTTGCTACCCTTATCACTCTCCTCATTTTGATCACCACCATCACCATCATCATCATCATCACCATCATCATCATCATCACCATCATCATCATCATCATCTTCACTATCATCCTCTTCTTCACCATCATTCTCCTCTTGCTCACTATCTTCCTTTTCCTCCTCATCCAAGATGTGGTAAGGTACCACACTTCCAAATATCTTAAACAACCGATCATCCTCCAAGATAGCTTCATTGATTGCTTTGTAGAGTGTCCGCTGAACTTTAGACTTGTCAAAAGATCCAACTTCCTTCATGCGAGCTTTGAGAATCTTCTTTAGTTCAAAATCTGTTAAGTCATATGCAATTTTGTAGGCTGACTCGGAGGGGTTGGACGATTTAATCATCAAGTTATCAGCCGCAAATTTCCTCATCTCATCACGCAGCTTTGGCATAAGAGACTCAACAGATTCATTCACTCTCTCTAAAATAGAAGCTTCAAGTGTTTCTTTTTGCTCCTTATATCTATCCTTTATGGCTCGAAGTCTTGTAAATCGTGCTTTATTCTTATCAACTTCAGCCTGTTTGACCTGAGTAAGTTCTTCTGCATGAGATTTACGTGTCAACTCCATCTCTGCAGTGAACTTAGCTGGCATTTCTTCTTGGGCTTTCTTGGATGCCTCTTCACTTTTCACTCGTCGAAATAGGTCTTCTCGAAGTTGAGCCATCTCTTTTCTTTGACTGCCCATGTGTTTATCCAGCATTTCTGCCATTACGAATGCAGCCATTGAAGATGATACAGGGCTACTCTGGGATGGTTGAAAAGGTACGATTGTGATTACAGTACTCATGACGGAAGTAGGTGGAGGTGGAGGGAATGGTAGTGGTGTTGGCACCGGTCGTGTTGGTAAAGGCTGGATTGGTGGAGGTTGAGTTACAAGAGGCTGTGTAGTCACAATGATTGTTGTAGCACCGGAATCCTTCTCAACACTTGCTGTATCAGCAATGGATGTCTCCTTCGATGCTGAGTAACGTTCGGGTGATCCAAACTCACTAATGTCATGTGGCTCCTCGTATTCTTCTTCAACATCCATCTGTGCACCCGAACCACTACCGCCTGTGTCTCTCCTACTCTTTTCAATAGCCTTCTTCATTAACCTTTTCTCAGTCTTGCGAGTTAGCTCGATAGTAGGATCGTCATCAACATGTTCTTCATCGTGAAGAACAAGCTTGTCAGCCGTGCTCTTACCCTTCTTAGCCTCAGTCTTTGTCTTTTTGGTTTTGGGTTCAGATAAAGCAACTGTTTGCTTGCGTTTACCTTTACTCTTGACCGTGGTAGACGAGTCTTCTCCTGTCTGTATGCTTGCTTGTTGGTTCTTGATTTCTATTAGCAGTCGCTTGTAATCAACAGAAGCTATAATCTTATCTGTCAGGAGATGACCGGGAATAGGACCAGGATTAACAGCACCAGATGATCCTTCATGCCTTAGGTCAACAAGGTCATCAGCCTCTTCAGTTTGGTGACGGCTTTCTGCACGCTTATCAATAGAAGCATCATTTTTCGTAAAATAATGAATTATAAGCTTGATAAACCGAGGGTAAGGAAAGACATTAGCCTTATGCTTCTTGTTTTGGAAGAGTTGAAAGTTAAACTCTTCCCACAACAAGGATGCATAATCTGTATTTAAGCCTTTGTACATTCCATAGAAGATGTTCATAATTGGACCACGCACAACATCATGCCCAGTTGTTTTAGGTGTAAGACATCTACTGAGGATACCAAAGATAGCTCTCCAAGGTTGACCCACTTTGGCTGTGGTAAAATCAGACACTATTCGTAGGTCAGGACATCTAGGAGTACGGAACATCTCCATGAGTTCGTCTTTGGTAGGGTTCCTTGAAAATGACAGACCCTTGGGTGTATCCCGAATTCCAAATATCTTGCGGAAGTCTGAAGCGGTGAGTGTCTGTTGCTTGTTGTCGAGGAAGAAGGTGATTTTGTTTGAAGTACTTTCCTTGGTAGCCCAGAATTTGTACATGTAATCAAATGGCACCGAAGCGGTACTCCTTAATACATTCTTGAAGTGAGATTGATCAAGGATTGCTGAGGCGACTTTGAATCCAAGGTGAGTGGAATTAGAAACTTCTTTCAGTTGGTAATTGTTCGGTATCAACTTGAGGTATTTTGCCTCGGTAATTGCGGCTGCTCTAGCATCTTGGTGTTCTTGCACGGTTGGATTAGTTATGGTTTCTGCTTAAGATAAGACATAAAAGGTTGATACACAGAAAAATATATATACCATCTGCAATTAATTATAACAAGCAAACGATTATCAATCCAACACTCCTTCGTTCGGAACTCCTTCGATCGGAACTCCTTCGATCGGAACTCCTTCGTTCGGAACTCCTTCATTCGGAACTCCTTCGTTCAGAACTCCTTCTTTGGAACCCCTTCGTTCGGAAGTACTTCGTTCGGAAGACCTTCGTTCGGAAGACCTTCGTTCGGAAGACCTTCGTTCGGAAGACCTTCGTTCGGAAGACCTTCGTTCGGAAGACCTTCGTTCGGAAGACCTTCGTTCGGAAGACCTTCGTTCGGAAGACATTCGTTCGGAAGACCTTCGTCCGAAAGACCTTCGTTCGGAAGACCTTCGTTTGGAAGTCATTCGTTCGGAAGTCATTCGTTCAGAAGTCATTCGTTCAGAAGTCATGCGAAAAATACATCTATCCGGAATAACCTAAATCCTTGTTCATTCGGAATGCACTAAATTCGTTCTATCATGAATTATTCTAAACGCATGAGTGAATTTATGGCATTCTAAGGCAACACACATCTTTCTAATGCAAATCCGAGCCAAACCCACCTAAACCCTAATCGATTAAAGCTTAAATAGAGCAGAAACCCTAATTTTATTAATTGAATTAGAACAAATTAATTAGGTAGATTTAAAGACGAATTAGATGAATTACTAACACGTATGTACCTTGTTACTCGAATGGAACAGATTGAGAGATTAAAAACGATGGAGTATAAACTTGTGTGTGTGTTTTATATGCGTTAATGGCGGATGGGAGACAAAACAGAAAGAAGAAAGAAGATAGAAGGAAAGAGAAGACGGGGAGGGGGGGTTGACTTGGTCAACACTTTTACAACTTTTACCCTTTGTCATTTTTAACCCCCAACTTTTTGTTTTTCTTTTCTTTTCCTTTTCTTTTCGTTTCTAGTCACTAACCATCGTTAAACTTAACCACCTTAACCTATCTTAGCGATCACACAAACTTAAATATACACGACAAATCACGAACGAATACAAGATGAATACCAAAGCAATTCCAGTCATTAACCATTTAGCCAATTAATTTTCCTCAAACACTTTTGAAAACCTTTTTGATGACGAAGACGATTTAATATTTTCTCCCCCTTAAACGATGACCCGTTTTCTATTTAAAGAGTTGTAGTCATTGTTTAACGAGTCAAATATTGATGAAAGATTTTTCCAATTAATGTCTTAGAAAAATTGATTCGTGGTGGCAATAAGATTTCTCTTATTTTGACAAGTTAATGCACTGAAACGTACACGAACTCATGTTAGACCAAGTTATAAAGTAAACTTGATCCCTTTACATGATTTGGCTTGTAAATCATGCCCGAGAAAATTAATTCCCGTTGTGAGCCAACGTTTTCCAAGGAAATACTTGACTTTAATGCGAAAACCGGGTTGCAGTCAGAAATAACTACAAGCCATTATGGGCATGTTTTAAAAATGTACAACTTTATACGGACTCTATTTATGGCGTCGTGTCAATATTGATCGACATTTCTAATGCCGTAAATATTACCGTACTAAAAGACATGCCTGATTTAAAAAGATGAAAATATTTTTGGGTTTTCTTGGTTTTATATTTTTTATGGGTTTTCTTGGTTTTATATATATATATATTTTTTTTGGTTTTTGTAGGTTTTATATTTTTGTATTTTTCTTTTTGTGGTTTATATATATACGATAATATACATGATCACGAACAAAGGATACGCATGAATAGTTTACCACCACTATTCTGCTGATTCTTCTGCCAACTCTTTGAGAGTCGCTGGAGAGAAGGATTTCATGCCAAGCTTGTCGATCAAAAACTCGATTCGTCCTCGATCTAAGGCTTTGGTGAACATATCTGCCAGCTGATACTCAGTGGTGACAAAATACAGCTCGATCACTCCGTTTTCCACTTGCTCTTTAATGAAATGGTAGCGAATGTCGATGTGCTTTGCCCGAGAGTGTTGAACGTAGTTGCAGCAAAGGGCAATGGCGCTCTTGTTATCACAATACATCGGGATTTTGTTGAATCCAAGACCGTAGTCAGTCAGTTGTGATCTCATCCAAAGGACTTGAGCACAACAACCGGACATGGCAATGTATTCAGCCTCCGTGCTAGAAATTGCAGCGCTTTTCTGCCTTTTTGAAGACCAACTAATCAATCTGTCTCCAAGGAGTTGCACAGACCCAGAAGTGCTACGCCTCGTTTCTTGACACCCAGCATGATCGGCATCTGCATATGATATTAAAGCAATAGAGGAATCTTTCAGATACCATAGACCACGATGAAGTGTTCCTTTGAGATACCGAAAGATCCTTTTAACAGCATGTAGGTGCTTTTCGGTAGGCAGAGCCTGATACCGGGCACACATGCATACGGCAAATTGCAAATCAGGCCTGCTAGTAGTCAGATAGAGAAGGGTGCTGATCATCCTACGATAGAGTTTCGGATCGACAATAGTCCCATTCCTATCTTCATCTAACTTGGATTTCTCCACCATTAGAGTATCCACGGGGTCACAATTTTCAAAGTTATATTTCTTTATTGATTCTAGAGCATATTTGGATTGATTAATAAAGATGCCTCTGGGATTCTGAGAAATTTGTAATCCTAAGAAAAATGAAAATTTTACCATCATTGACATCTAAAAGCGTGTGGACATTATCTTCTAAAAGCGGTTTGACACTTCTATGTTAGAGGCAGCAAATATTATATCATCAACATAAATTTGTACCAATATCATGTCGTTGTCCTCCTTGAGAGTGAATAGAGTGGGGTCCACCTTGCCTTTGGAGAAGCCTTCCGAAATGAGATATGTTGAAAGGAGATCATACCACGCGCGTGGAGCTTGTTTTAACCCATAGAGAGCCTTCATAAGCTTGTACACATGGTTAGGAAACTCCGTGCTAACGAACCCATCCGGTTGACTAACATAGACTTCTTCCTTTAGTTCACCATTCAAAAATGCCGTTTTCACATCCATTTGATAGACGATCATGTTCATATGAGCAGCATACGCAAGGAATAGTCTAATAGCCTCTAATCTTGCAACAGGAGCAAAAGATTCTTCAAAGTCGATACCCAAGGCTTGTTTGTATCCTCTAGCAACCAATCTAGCCTTATTCTTCAAGATTCCACCCATCTCATCGAGTTTAACCTTATAAACCCACAACAAAGTAAGGATGTTTACCTTGTCAGGGAGAGGAACTAATTCCCATACTTCAAGTCTTTGGAATTCATTTAGTTCCTCTTGCATGGCTTCAATCCAAGATGATTGAGTCATAGCATGTTGCCAGTTTTTAGGTTCAACTTCGGAGAGAAATGCATCAAAATAGCAATAGAGTGCACTCTCTTGTAATTGATGGCGTGTAGAGACTGGTCGATCGAGACCTCCAATAATATTCCTAATTGGGTGTTCTTTTGTCCGTTTGGTGCTGTGATTTTCAATCCGTGGTGGTCTGGAGAGAACGATTGTAGGAGCTTCTTCTGAGGTAGACGCGGCTGAAGGGTTTTCAGGTATCGGTATACCAAAGAATGGAAGCTCTTGTGGGTGAGCATATTCCAAATCGTGATCAACAGAATCCTCTTCAACATCATTAGGCACAAGTAAGGGTGAAGATTCAGGTGTAGTTTGAGAATTACTTGGTGGAGTTGCATCCGGTTCAATGTTAATTGAAGATGCATTTGATAAAGCTTCATTAGCTTGAGCAACAACTTTAGGGATTGGAGCTATCACTACGGGTGCTGGAACTTCATCACTTGGGGGATCAAAGAATTCATCAAACAACGGTTGAAATAGTTTATCCCACTCGGGCCTTGTAGGTGGTATAAATGATGTAGAAGTAGGATTATTGGGAACTAATCCGCAACTAATAGCCCCAGTTCCCATCTCATGAAGCGCGGGTTCAGAGCTGCGTTGCTCAGAAGCCATCGCTGTCAGCTCATCAAAATCTGCGTCCATAGTTTCTACTATCTTACCAAGACGACGGTTGTAAATTCGGTATGCTTTCTTGGAAGGTGAGTAACCAATGAAAATACCTATATCGGCTTTCGGTTGAAGTTTACCCAAATTCACACTATTAATGTTTGGATAAAAAAGAGCACCAAACACATGAAAGAATGAAACATCGGGTTTACGATCATGTAGAAGCTCGTAAGGTGTTTTTCCATGGTGTTTCTGAATGATAGAACGGTTTTGGGTGTAACATGTAGTAGATACAGCTTCTGCCCATAAGAATAATGAAGCGTTCACATAAATCAGCATAGTCCTAGCAGCTTCCATAAGCGTACGATTCCGTCTTTCAACGACACTGTTTTGTTGTGGAGTACGTGCAGCGGATGTTTCATGTGAGATACCAACTTCTTCATAGTAATCACGAAGAGTCTGGTTGACAAACTCTGTTCCATTATCAGTACGAATACGGCGGACAGTAGAATTTATACGTACCTGAATGAATTTCAGGAAAGTGATGATAGCCTTCGGTGCTTCATCCTTTGTATGTAGAAATCTAACCCATGTAAACCTAGAGAAATCATCCACAATAACAAGAATGAATTTCTTAACGCTCACACTTTCGGTTCGCATTGGCCCAGAAAGATCCATATGCAAAAGATGATGTTTTTCTTTATTGGTGTCTTCAGCTTTGGGCTTGTATGATTTCTTGGTGCTTTTCCCCCTTGAACACGCGGAACATAAATGGTCCTTGTGAAATTTGAGCTTTGGAAGACCACGAACTAATTCGTTTTTAGCCAAATGATTAATAGCATCAAAGTTGAGATGAGATAATCTGCGATGCCATAACCATGACTTGGTCTTAGATGCTTTGGAGAGAAGACATACTGGAGAGGCGGCCATCATGTCTTGTAGGGACAAAGTATAAAGATTTGCACCACGAGACCCCTTCAACAAGTCTTTTCCTTCCAAGTTGCGGATGAAACAAGTATGTTGTCGAAAAGCAACCTCTAGGTTGGAATCACAGAACTTTCCTACTGAAAATAGATTATGACCAAGACCTTCTACATAGTATACCCTTGAAATCGTAACATTTCCAATCTGATATTCACCATACCCCATTATCATTGCAATATGATCATTACCGAATTTAATCGTTCCAAGAAACTAGCTGACAAAATTTCGGAGCATCGAGCGATCTCCGGTCATATGCTTTGAGCAACCGGAGTCCAAATACCAGAGGATGATTTGGACCACCTGAAAATATCACCAGACGAGGACAATGTATAGGTTTCGGAATCTGAATGTTCCTTGTTATTAGCAGGTACATATTTAATGATCTTAGATTTGCTAACATTAGGTTTCTTAGATTTCCTAGCCTTGTGCCTAGTTGGTGGTGTAGATTCAAGTTGGCTTAAATCCTGAGGTATTTCTTCACTGATAGGCACTATAGTGGGGGCTGACCTAATTAAAGGGCGCGACTTCCATACTTTAGTGCTGGTGTGCCTAATTAAAGGACGCTGAGACCTAACCTCAATGGATGCATTCCTAGTTAAAGGGCACATTTTTCCATCTAATGTAAAGGTCCTACCAGTGGGACACCATTGCCATCCAACTTGGGTACGAGTTCTCCCAGTTGGCTTCCATTCAAGATCATTCCTAATGGCATTCATTTCATTCACATGATCAATAAGACACAAATCATGACGTTGGGAAAACATGCATTCATTACAATTCCAACATTTCAAATTAGAATTCACAAATGGTTTAGGCTTCTACACAGGCGCAGAGCTTTTAGTCTTAGCAACATGATTCTTTTTATTTAAATCTGAAATAACATTCCTAGGGTGAGCTTCTACTTTCTTCTTGATGGTACTACTAGTGGAGGGCTTGATCTTACCTTTCTTGAGTGGCGATCCTTTAGCCTTAGTAGACTCTTTTATTCCTGTAGAAGGCAAAGTGGGAACATTAGCAACAGATTTTAAAGGTGCCTTAGTTGATGGTGCCAATGACGGTTTTGCTCCTGGGGTTTTATTGAATGGAGTTACAATAATGGGTCGATTAGTGAGTAGTGCAGAACCCGGTTTTCTTGTGTATTGCAAATATGCTAAGCAATATTGAACACGCTGAATATATGCATGAGCTGAATAATAGTGACTGCTTGAGGGATCTAACGCATACAAATCATCTAAAATATCCCTAACAAGGTCCACATGCATAATTGCATTCATCATATAAACATCGTAAGTATCTGGATTTTTCTTATGGCGCGGGTTCTTATAGATCACTACTGAATTGGTTGATGGAACACTAGAGGACGGTGCAGAGTTGGTAGCTAAGTTATTAACAACTTCTTGTCGGGTGAGAAGAAGTGTCTCCTTTAACTCAGCCAAGACCATGTTTTTGTCAATGAGCTGGATATTTAAGTCAGAGATTTCCTCACACTTTTGGTTTAGTTGTTCAACATAAGATTGTTGCTGTGCTGCATTAAAAGCTAAGCGTTCTTCTATTGAACCATAAAGAGCGGATACTCCCTGTCTTGCCCAATCCATCTCCCCTATAATAGACGAAAGTCTAGTTTCTAAGCACTGGTTTTTAGACTCTGCAGCCTCTAGTTCCAATTTTAGTGTTTCGTTCTATGACACATCTCTCTTTAATCTCATAATCTCTTCCTCTAATGCCTTAACTATCTCAATCATCTTGTCACTCGTCTCAACACTGTTTTCACAACCATTTGTTACCAAAAGATCCTCATTTTGAGTTTGCTGTTTTAATTCTAAAGATATACAATGTTGTTCAAGTTGATTAAAACGTTTTGTAAGTAAATAGTAAGAATCTTGAAGCTTTAAAAATTCAGCGTTAGACTCGTGACAAGAATGATTATCTACCTCATTTACATTCTCAGCAATATTTACAGAGAGATCATGCATATCATCACATATATTCACAGCATCACAGTTATTCATAGCGGATGTAAGCTCATTCGAATAATTAACATTCACAGTAGTAAGCACATCACACGATATTACTTGGGACAAGAATCGGTCATATTCGGATAAAATCTTTTCCTTTTTAATTAATTGTAGTTCGTAAGCGGTGTCCATTTCATAATGCACTTTTTGAACTTCTTTAATTTCAAACTCGAGATTTTCCGAAAGAGATGCAAAACTTCCTTTTAGACTTTCGACAAAAGGGTTGATCTCATTCTTAAACACCTCGTTCATGTGTTCGAAAGCCCATTCTCCGGCGTTTAGACCATTTGAAGTCATACATTCCCGGATGACCTTGTCAAAGCTAGCAAAGTATTGATTAATCTCTTGCAAGTTTATCCATACAGTGCTAATAGGTGGAAGATCCTTTGGAATTTCCTTAGGTCCTTCCATTTTGACAAGTGTAGGAAGTGTACTAGGGTATTCTTCATTTAACATGTAGGCTGGCGTTGTGATGAGATCTTTATCCATATGGAAGAGAATTCTAAATTCGGTTTTTGCAAGGTCTTGATTCATTTTAAAATAATCATACTCGGGATATTTTGCAAAGTTGTATGACCGACTCTCATCAACTAGAGCCTTATTCTTGCGATCCTCGAAAATAACAATCGGATCTAAGACCAATCCTAATTTGGTTGCATCATAAAGTCTTGGATTATGGATAAAAGCTTGTCTTGCATACCGTGGGTTAGGGGGAAGGTCCTTTTGACGCGATAAGTCAAATTCTCTAAACGATGAGTCAAATAAGTGCACTAGTTGAGAGGCAGCGTATTGTCTTAAAAGAAAATAATCTAAACTTCTAATTTTATTAGCCGCATTAATTTCCATTTCATTCTTTTTAGACTCGAGTAATTCAAAATCCGTTTGAAGTTTGTGAAAATTAGTGACCACTAACTCTTTTTCTTTAAGTTCGTTGGTAAGAACTGCTCTTAAGGTTTCAATTTCTTGCAAGTGACCCATTTGTTTGTTTCGAAAATGATCATACTCGGGATTTGTTAGAACATTGGACGAAGGAACTAATTCCAAAGTTTGAACCTTTTCGTTGCACAAGGCAAGCTCAGCAGACAAATTCTTATTCGTAGCTAGGGTTTCTAAGAGTGCAGTATTCATTTGGCTAAGTATTTTTGCAGGAACCATGACCAAATCTTGTTGAGCAGGAATATGCATATGCGAAATAACTCCTGGTTGTGATTCACTCAAAGTCTGGGGACTTGCATTGATATTGTTATCATTAATTGTCTCCTCATTTGAAAGAATCACCACCGAAGACTCATTCGGATCAGCACCCTCTTGCCCAACTTGATGTGGTTGAATACTAGTATCAGTGGTATTAGTAAGTACCTCAGATATTTTATCTGACCCAAAGCTAGAGATAGTTGCCATAAGAGCTCCCTGAGCAGATTGAAGATCATCACAGTCTGAATCGTAAGCATCCAGATCATCTGCTTGGTATGCTGCATTCTGTGTAGTGAGAACTTCTTGTTCCGTAATCCCTGGATCAGCAAGAAATGCAAGCTCCTCTTCATCAAGTTCCTGTCCTTGTGCCTGAGCGTTCACCAAATAAATCTTCTCTGTAAACCATTGACCATCCCTTATCTTCTTGGGTTTTGTGCAATCATTAGACATGTAACCTTCTTCCTTACAGTTGTAGCATGTTATCAGTCTGAACTTACCTGTGAAATTAGCCCGTGGAGCAGTGTTGACCATTGGAGCAGGATTGACCATTCGTGCATTGGTGGTTGATGTAGTAGGTCTCCCCTGATAAGGTTGAATAGGTTGAACCATTACCCTGCCATTCTCAATGGTAGCTTGTTGTCAAGAATCGGATGAATTCCTCAGCTGATTGTTAGTAGGAGCTGGTCCTCTAAATCCTCGTTTGCTCAATGTCCTTGTGAGATAAGCAAACATAGTGGCTAACACTTCAACTGGGTCAGTTCCTTGTTTGAATTCAGGAATAGGAACCTCATCATTATCACAATACATTGCTTTGTCTTGTTGAGAGGCATAAGCACTAGAAGGAATACTTATGTGGTCAGAATAGCTTGATGGATATGCTGCATTTTCTTAATATGAAGAGTATGATGACTGAGCATAAGGTGCAATGCTTGCTGGTGAATATGGGTGTGGTTGTGAGGCATATTGTGATGCTTGTGGTTCTCTCTGAGACAAAGGTGCATTAAACCGATATTGTTGCTGATGTGAGGTGGGTGGTTGAGGTAGAATCGAATATTGGGGGAAGCTTGGAGTCATGTAAGGTGATGGATGATAAGCTTGGTGTCCCATGATATAAGGAGTGTTGTTATATGACAAGCTTGGTTGATTTGCCATCAAAGCTAAAGAATCAGGGTACATACCTCGAGGAGAACGGTGCATGATCACGTGTTTCTCATGCTGCTGGAGAAAAGCATAGAGTTGATCCAAATTGCACTTATGCAAATCCCTAGGTTAACTTAACATCGGTAATATACTCACACCATTCAGCTTGAGGTAAAGTATTCAAAAACTTGGTGTTAACCTGGAATGGAGCAATCACGAGATTGTATACATTCGAATCATTCATGAGAGTAGTGAATCTGAAGTAGTAGTCGTGAAGCGTTTCCCCTGGACTGTACGTGAACCTATCAAATAGATCATATAGCTGACATTCCCGTTCCTGTTTAGTAAGAGACGTACCTTGTAGCAAAACCTTTAGACGTTCCCATAAATCCTTTGCAACCGTATATTGACTTACCATTCGATAGATGTCATGTGGAAGAGCTTGGAGAATGGTTTGAAGAGCCTTTTCATCTGCATCGGCAACAAGTTGTTGAGCTGGCGTAAGTTCTTCAAACTCCCGTGGTCGAGTCACATTGTTAACAACGATGGTACCATAATCAAGTGGACCATTTAGAATTGACTTGACCATAAGCCTCCCATATGTCGGTTTTCCCTTAATGTATGACATCATACGGCCTTGCCATGCTTCAAAGACTTCTTTAATGAGCATTGGAGGGCGATTATCCGTTCCCGTAATGACGGAAATATCCGTAAGTGATGTCATTTGAGGCATTAATGAACTCGGATTCATTTTGATCAATTTAAAGAATCAAAGATTATCGGTTGATCGAGCAGTGAAGTAAGGTTGTGAGTTGTGTTGTGTTTTTGTGTAAGAAACCAAGATTAAATCCTCTAAAAATCGTCAAAAAAACAAGTAAATATCCCTTGGTTCGGAATAATTAAGTTGATTTGCAATATCACTGATCCGGAATAGTTGTTGATTCGGAAATGCTCTGGTTCGGAATTTCCTTGATCCGGAACAGTTGTTGATTCGGAAGAGGTTGGTTCGGAACTTCCTTGATCCGGAAAATTTGATTCGGAAGAGCTTGGTTCGGAACTTCCTTGATCCGGAAAAATTGATTCGGAAGAGCTTGGTTCGGAACTTCCTTGATCCGGAAAAGTTGATTCGGAAGAGCTTGGTTCGGAACTTTCCTTGATCCGGAATAGTTGCTGATTCGGAAGATCTTGGTTCGAAACTAAACTGGAAGAGCTAGTTCGTGTGTTTAACAGTCGAATAAGAATATTAAGAACGAACCCAGATTTTTACCAAATTACCCGAAACGTTTTGTGATTTCTGCCAAAATAAGTAAACCCAATACTTATCTACTAATCCCAACAACAAAATCACCAAAAACTTCAAGAATCAAGATAGATTTTCCTAAAAACACCAATACAATAAAAAACTAAAGAACAACACAAATCATTACCTTAAATCACCCCATGGCTCTGATACCAATTGAAGAATAGTGATAATCTTATGAATCAATACGGTGGGTTGAAGGTTTCTAGAGAGAGAAAGTAGTGAGAGAAAGTGAGAGAGAAATATGTGTTTTCTATTAAGTGAAAATGAAACAATACCAACCACCAACCCCTTTCCATGGTGGAAAGGGGTATTTATATCCAAGCCTCTAATGGGCTTGGGCCGACCCATGACAAGCCCATGGGCCGGTTTTACTTAACTAAATAAACAAAACATTAACTACGAGCTATACAACATAATAATATCGTGGAGTGACCGATACTTTTAATATACGTTAAAAACGTATTTCTAACATACTATATATATATACCCAATATTAAAAACGTAAAACTTAAATAAATATAACATTCGTTATTTTTCTAAACTTATAATTTAATAATTATACACACTTCGGGAACGTTGAATTAAATTAAAATGTTACACATTTTTATAAACGTTATTTATATATGTATATAAATTAAATATGGTTGACTTATAAAAATAAATATTTTAATTATATTTATTTCTTTTCGCTTTAAATATATATAAAACTTCCTTTTATAAATATTTAAATTACTTTATAAACGATACAAGTACGAGAATATTAATTAAACAGATTAATTAATTAAACGATATTATTTATTTTACACTAAAATAAATACTTCTATAACTTGTACAACGATAAACTAAATTACAGATATCGTAATAAAATGCTTAAAACCAGTATAAGCATGCACAGACTTGTTCTAAAAATTTTATGCATTATGTTATGCATTTACTGATATAATTATTTAGGTCGTTGACTGTATCATGAGCATCACATAAGATTTTATTGTGACTTATTGCTGTACTACTGAGATGAGTTCATGGCCCCACTTTGTATATTGACAAACTTTTAAAGCCTTTTTTGGGGAAGAAAACATGCAACATATTTTATTTGATGGACATAAACTGAACTACGAAACCTTTGATTACATTTGCCTATTGTAGATGAACCCGCATGACCCCTGCATCTGAAACTGTTAAAATTGTTGAATTGCCTGAATGTATAAATAGATCTATTTGGGATTGACCATCCCCATCTGGGTGTGTAGCGCTCACTGTGCCTAGGCCAGGACAACATATGTTTAACATGTCGGAACATTATATTGGGTGCATTTTTATTAAAGTGGAGGGTCCTCATTTGTTGTGGACTTAACGTGTCAAGTATCAGTTTCGGACAATAGGGAATGTAATTACCTTTAAGTGTTAATGCTATGTGCATTACTACTTCAGTGAATGTTTATTTTCCAAACCCATTTTATTAAACCTGTGAATTCACCAACTTTATGTTGACTCTCTAAGCATGTTTTCTCAGGAAACTGAAGCAGGTATTGACGTGCATGGAATCAAGCATCATGATAGGCTGCATTTATAGAGCTCATATGGGTTTTAACTAGGAATGATTTCAACTACTGAATAATGTCTAAGACTATTTTAACAACATTTGCACTTTTATTCATGTAATAAATGTAATGATAATCTTTTATCTGTTGCTCTATATACTATCTGCTGTTGATCCACGTCACGTGACACCCAAATACTATTTCTGCTGCATTTGACCAATTTGGGGGTGTCACACGTGGTATGACGAGCTCTCGAAATTTCTGGTATCCAAAGGTTTCTCAAAAGGTTCCATTGATCTATCTTTGTTCACTTATATATATGGGGATGACATTTTGCTTGTGCAGATTTATGTTGATGACATTATTTTCGGGTCTACAAACCCAAAACTTTCAAAATGGTTTGAAAAAGTAATGTACAGCAAATTTGAAATGTCAATAATAGGCGAACTAAAATTTTTATTAGGAATTCAAGTTCACCAATCCCCAAGTGGTATCTTTATTAACCATGTCAAATATTGTCAAGAGATAATCAAAAATCATGGTATGACCTCATGTGACCCTGTTGGGACACCATTATCAACCACCTCCCTAGATGTTGATTTAGAGGGAGATGCCATAGATCAAACGAGATATCGTTCCATGATCGGCTCCTTCATGTATTTAACAGCAAGCTGACCAGATATATCACATGCTACGTGTTATTGTGCATGGTATCAAGAACAACCCACTGAAAAGCACCTCAAGGAGGTTAAACGGATCTTTCGGTACCTTAAGAATACCATTCACATGGGAATCTGGTATCCGAGGGAAACCGGTTTCTTTCTAATGGCCTATTCAGATTCTGAGCATGCACGGTGTCTTGATACACGCAAAAGTACTTCTGGTGGTGCACAATTTCTAGGTCAAAATAAGCTCATGGGATGGTCTTCCAAGAAGCAGGATTGTACGTCACTGTTATCAGCTGAAGCAGAGTATGTGTCTCTATCTACGTGTTGTGATCAAGTTCTTTGGATGAGAACACAACTCACGGATTATGGCTTCCACTTTGATAAAGTACCGATGTACTATGACTCAAAGTCCGCCATAGCAATCTCCTATAATCCGGTATAACATTCCCGCATGAAGCACATTGACGTCAGATATCACTTCATTAAGGAACAAGTTGAAAGGGGTATTGTTGAACTATAATTTGTTGGAACTGATTACCAATTAGCTGACTTGTTTACAAAAGCTCTTTCGAAAGAGAGGTTTGCGTATCTAGTTAGGCAAATTGGTATGAGATGTTTGACTCCAGCAGAACCGGAGATTTTGACAAAGAAGCCTGCTTGATTCATCTATCAAACATCTACATGTAAATATTAATGAAAAAGAAAAACACAAAATTAAAAATATTTGAAAATCCAAAAATATTCTTCTCGACATGTCTTTTAGTATCGATAATATGGACGTACCTAGAAATGTCGCTCAATAACGACATGGGTGTGTACATAAAGCTCGAATGAAAGTTGTACATATTTTTCAAAACATGTAATTTCTACTTTTAATAAAGGAAAATGTCTATTTTGGACAATTTTTCAAACAACGGGTAGAACAATCTATCTTTGGTTGAGCTTGTCACAAAACATTCAACGTTTTGAGCTCAACACTATGACTTGTAATAACTTTGAGATTGCAACCCGAATTTATATTGACGGGGGAGTGTACGCTTTAGTGCCCTTACCCTCAGTAGAAGAAGAGCAATCTTCTTACACTTGAGTGGATTCGTCAAGACATTCAAAGTCTATGAACTCAAGTTTATGCTTTTAAAAATCCATTCTTTTCAAAAAAAATTCAATTTTGAGATTTTTCAAAAAGCGTTGAACACAATTTTTTCAAGAGTTTTTCAATGATATTCAAAATCTTTCAAAAATTGTGTGTTCAACCACTCCTATCCTCAAAAGTTTAATGTGGACCATATCCTAGTAATGACAATTCCATTGGATCAATTTTTGAGAGGGAGCGTTCTAAATTCATGCAAAGTATGACACATTTTACTCTTGAAAGTGTTCCAAGACTATTCTTCACAATATATTTTAATCAATTTGGTATCTCTAATATCAAACGATTTTATATATTAGAGATAGGGGAGAAAATGTGATTAAAATGTGATATAAAGACTCAAGCACTTATGGTTACGATCAAATACCCACAACATCTTTAATTCACGACGTTATTGGTGTCAAAAGGGTGGTTAGGTTTAAGTCCTATGATCCAACCAGAACCGGAGGGATCTTCCCAAGGACAATCCAGTAGATTACTAGAAGTCCTTAGGAACGATGGAGTAGAATGTGAACGTAGCTGAATGCCGACTAACAACTAATGCTAGTACTGGAACAATCACAACAAGGTGCTAGTAATGATGTCTTGGTAAGCATTGAAGGGTTGAAGAATGAAAAAGAAATGTAAGGATAAAGGGTGTAAATAAATTATCCCTCCATACAACTTACTTAGAAACCGGGTCAACACATCATGAAGACAACGCATCATGGACCCAGTGATGTAATGCACAACCCTTCCCTAGCTGACTCAGGCTTCTCTTAAAAGAAGTTTGTTTTATCTTCACGGAGATCAACACGACTTCTATTGACTTTTTCACTCCGAGATAGTTGATATTGAATAGGTGGCATCTGCTCCAGCCTCCGACCACTAAAAGTGCACAAATCTAGTCTAGAACCAAGAGATCAATCAAATCTCGTTAGGACACAAGGAATGACGATAAAGAGAGTCCTACGCCATATCCTTGTGATATTGCTAGAACATTCAGAGTGATACTACTTAGTATTCAAAATAATGAGTGTAAATCCTTCCAATGTTAACATCAAACAGCACTGCGGTAGGTCATCTGTAAGATTCTTTTAGAATTGAACATTTGTAAACTGAAAAGCAACAGTGATTTGATTCTGAATTGATTCAAACATGTTTTAGGTTTCTACGCAATATATTTATGGTCTTGCCAGAACATTCACAGTGATATTCATTAATATTCAAAGTGACGAGTGGAAATCCTTCTAGCGTCAACATCAAACAGCGCTACGGTAGGTACCTTGCGAGATTCTTTATGAATCAAGCTTGTGTCAACTGGAAAGCAACAATGGTAAGATTCTTCAAAGAATCAAACTTGTTACAGGAATGTCAATTGACGACTTTAATCAAGCGGATTCCTATCCAATTGATTCACTCTTTATGTTCGCAGTCTTGCTTTGAGACTGTCGAGTAAAGAGAACGGCTAGTACAGCCACGAAACCCTGTCAAGGAGGTTATTGGGCCAATTTTGAGCCTAAATTGTCCTGTACTGATTTGAATGAAATATACCCTAAGTATTTTATAGGTCGGTAAACTCATGATAGTTTGCCGAGTCATCCTCAAGATTTTCTTAGAAGTCCACAGAGACTCCTTCACTACTGTAGCGGATCTGAGCCAGTGAAGACAAGAACCAGGATCATGATGATGGAGTTAGTGAGTAATGACAATGACTCACTAACTCCCGAAGACCATCTCTTATATGAAGACCTCTGAAGTATTTACTGAAGACATAGTGGGAACTTCCTTTGGGTGAAAAAGGAAAAATATAAAGTGCAAGGTGGTTACTTGACTTTATTGAAGCTTCCAAAGGAAGCTTCACTTTCCCACTATATATAGTGGTCTCATGACTTTGAGTTTGGTAGAGATTTCCACCACCAAAATACACATAGTGTTTGTTAGGAATAAAATGTAGCTAGTCCACTTGAGCGCTGACAAGAGGAAAACAAGCGTTGATAGGAAGAAAACAAACGCTGATAGGTCAAGCGTTGACAAGAAGAAGTCAAGCGTTGATAGGTTGAAGACAAGCACTGATAGAAAGATATGGTCTACGCGTATTATGTTTCTAGTTTGTTTCTAGTAAAGATAGGATCAACATTGTATTTTCTATAATTATCTTTACCTAGAATAGTTGATACATAGACTCTTGTACAAGGCTTCTTATTATAAAAGAAGACCTTTAGGTTATGTTTGATATATAAGTTTTTCATACGTTAAACACTTTCATTGTAAGCAAGTTTGTTATTATCAATCAAGTGAAAGTTTGTTTTACATCTTTGTGTGTTCTTGTTTAAGTGTTAATTATGCATAACACTTAGATTATCTTATACATAAACAAAGTTTTTCTACGTGTATAACTTGATCTAATCTCGTATACACAAGCTTAATCGATCTAAGTTTGGGATCAACAAGTGGTATCAGAGCTTGTTGAGAAACTTTTTGTTAGAAATACGTTTTTAACGTATATTAGAAGTATCGGTCACTCCACAATATTATTAATGTTGTAATAGCTCGTAGTTAGTGTTACTTATTAAGTTAAGTAAGAAACCGACCCATAGGCTTGTCATGGGTCGGCCCAAGCCCAACATAGGCCTTGGATATAAATACCCCTTTCCACCATGGAAAGGGGTTGGTTGTTGATCATTATATACTTTCATTTGAATAAAATGCACATAGTTTCTCTCTCACTTTCTCTCTCTAGTTTCTCTCTCTAGAAATCTTCAACCCACTTCATAGATTCATAGGTTATTAAGATTCTACATTTGGTATCAGAGCTATGGGGTGATTTAAGGTAATGATTTGTGTTGTTTTTTAGTTTTTGATTGTATTAGTGTTCTTTAAGAAGATCCATCTTGATTCTTGGAGTTTTTGGTGTTTTTGTGATTTGGATTAGTAGATAAATATTAGTTTTTACTTATTATTGTAGAAATCACAAAACTTTTTGGGTTATTTGGTAAAAATCTGGGTTTATTTCATCATTTTTTGATCGACTGTTACTACGAATCAAGTTTCTGTTTACCCAGTAAAGTTCCGAACCAAAAACTTCCGGATCAAAAAGTTCCGGATCAACAAAAGTTCCGGATCAAAAAGTTCCGAACCAAAAGTTTCGGATCAAGGAAAGTTCCGGATCAAGGAAAGTTCCGGATCAAGACAAAGTTCCGAATCAAAAAGTTCCGAACCAAAAGTTCCGGATCAAGGAAAGTTCCGGATCAAAGGAAAGTTCCGGATCAAAGGAAAGTTCCGGATCAAGGGAAAGTTCCGGATCAAGGGAAAGTTCCGGATCAAGGGAAAGTTCCGGATCAAGGGAAAGTTCCGGATCAAAGGAAAGTTCCGGATCAAATCTTCCGAACCAAAAGTTCCGGATCAAGGAGTTCCAAGCCAAAATCTTCCGAATCAACACTTCCGAATCAACAAAAGTTCCGGATCAAGGGATATTTCACTTGTTTTTTCGACGATTTTTTTAGAGGATTTAATCTTGGTTTCTTACAACAAAAACTCAACACAATTCACAAGCTTTACTTCACTGCTCGATCAACCGATAATCTTTGTCTCTTTGAAGTGAACCAAAATGAATCCGAATTCATTAATGCCTCAGATGACATCACTTATGGACATTTCCGTCATTACGGGAACGGATAATCGCCCTCCACTGCTCATTAAAGAAGTCTTTGAAGCATGGCAAGGCCGTATGATGTCATACATTAAGGGAAAACCGACATATGGGAGTCTTATGGTCAAGTCAATTCTTAATGGTCCACTTGATTATGGTACCATCGTGGTTAACAATGTGACTCGACCACGAGAATTTGAAGAACTTACACCAGCTCAACAACTCGTTGCCGATGCAGACGAAAAGGCTCTTCAAACCATTCTCCAAGCTCTTCCACATGACATCTATCGAATGGTCAGTCAATATACGGTGGCAAAGGATTTATGGGAACGTCTAAAGGTGTTGCTACAAGGTACGTCTCTTACCAAACAGGAAAGGGAATGTCAGTTGTATGATCTGTTTGATAGATTCACGTACAGCCCAGGGGAAACGCTTCACGATTATTACTTCAGATTCACCACTCTCATGAATGATCTGAATGTATACAATCTCGTGATTGCTCCATTCCAGGTTAACACCAAATTTTTGAATACATTACCTCAAGCTGAATGGGGTGAGTATATTACCGATGTTAAGTTAACCAGGGATTTGCATAAGTGCAATTTGGATCAACTCTATGCTTTTCTTCAGCAGCATGAGAAACATGTGATCATGCACCGTTCGCCTCGAGGTATGTACCCTGATTCTTTAGCTTTGATGGCAAATCAACCAAGCTTGTCACACAACAACACTCCTTATATTCTGGGACACCAAGCCTATCATCCTTCACCTTACATGACACCAAGCTTCCCCTAATATTCGATTCTGCCGCAACCACCCACCTCACATCAGTAACAATACCGGTTTAATGCACCTTCATCACAATATGCTTCACAACCTCACCCAGCAAGCATTGCACCTTATGCTCAGTCTTCATATTCTACTTATCAAGAGAATGCAACATATCCATCAAGCTACTCTGACCACATGAGTGTTCCTTCTAGTGCTTATGCAGCTCAACAAGACCACGCACTGTATTGTGATGATGATGAAGTCCCCATTCCTGAATTCAAACAAGGAACTGATCCAGTTGAAGTGTTAGCCACTATGTCTGCTTACCTCACAAGGACTTTAATCAAACGAGGATTTAGAGGAACAGCTCCTACGAACAATCAGCTGAGGAATTCATCCAATTCTTGCCAACAAGCTACTATTGAGAATGGCAGGGTAATGGTTCAACCTATTCAACCTTATCAGGGGAGACCTACTACATCAACCACCAATGCACGCACGGTCAATCCTGCTCCAATGGTCAACACTCCTCCACAGGCTAATTCCACAGGCAAGTTGAGAATGATTACATGCTACAACTGTAAGGAAGAAGGTCACATGTCCAGGGATTGCAAAAAACCCAAGAGGAGAAGGGATGGTCAATGGTTTGCAGAGAAGATTTATCTGGTGAACGCTCAGGCACAAGGAAGGGAAATTGATGAAGAGGAGCTTGCATTTCTTGCTGATCCAGGGATTGCTGAACAAGACGTTGTCACCACACAGAATGCAGCATACCAAGCAGATGATCTTGATGCTTATGATTCAGACTGCGATGAACTTCAATCTGCACAGGCAGCTCTTATGGCAACTATCTCTAGCCTAGGGCCAGAAAAAAATCTGAGGTACTTACTAATACCACTGATAATACCACTGATGCTAGTATTCAACCACATCAAGTTGTGCAAGAGAGTGCTGATTCGAATGAGTATTCGGTGGTGAGTCTTTCAAATGAGGAGATAATCAATGATAGTAATATCAATGTGAGTCCCAAGACTTTGAGTGACTCACAACCGGGAGCCATTTCGCATACGCATACTCCTGCTCAACAAGATTTGGTCATGGTTCCTGCTACATTACTTAGCCAAATGAATGCTGCACTCTTAGAAACCCTAGCTAAGAATAAGAATTTGTCTGATGAGCTTGCCTTATGCAACGAGAAAGTTCAAACTTTGGAATTAGTTCCTTCGTTTAGTGTTCTAACAAATCCCGAATATGATCATTTTCGAAACAAACAAATGGGTCATTTGCAAGAAATTGAAACCTTAAGAGCAGATCTTTCTAATGAACTTAAAGAAAAAGAGTTAGTGGTCACTAATTTTCAAAAACTTCAAACGGATTTTGAATTACTCGAGTCTAAGAAGAATGAAATGGAAATTAATGCGGCTAATAAGATTAGAAGTCTAGATTCTTTGCTTTTAAGACAATACGCTGCCTCTCAACTAGTGCACCTATTTGATTCTTCGTTTAGAGAATTTAACTTATCACGTCAAAAAGGCCTTCCCCTAACCCACGGTATGCAAAACAAGCTTTTATCCATAGTCCTAGACTTTATAATGCAACCCAATTAGGATTGGTCTTAGACCCGATTGTTATTTTCGATGATCGCACCAATAAGGATCTAGTTGATGAGAATCGGTCATACAACTTTGCAAAATATCCCGATTGTGATTATTTTAAAATGAATCAGGAGCTTGCTAACACGGATTTTAGAATTCGCTTCCATATGGACAAAGATCTCATTACAGCACCTACCTACATGTTAAATGAAGAAAACCCTAGTACACTTCCTACACTTGTCAAAATGGAAGGTCCTAAGGAAATTCCAAAGGATCTTCCACCTGTTAGCACTGTATGGTTAAACTTGCAAGAGATTAATCAATACTTTGTTAGTTTTGACAAGGTCATTTTGGAATGTACGACTTCAAATGGCTTAAACGCCAGAGAATGGGCTTTCGAACACATGAACGAGGTGTTTAAAAATGAGATCAATCCGTTTGTCGAAAGTCTAAAAAGAAGTTTTGCATCTCTTTCGGAAAATCTTGAATTTGAAATTGCAGAAGTTCAAAAAGTATTTTATGAAATGGACACCGCTTACGAACTACAATTAATTGAAAAGGAAAAGATTTTATCCGAATATGACCGATTCTTGTCCCAAGTTATTTCGTGTGATGTGCTTACTACTGTGAATGTTAATTATTTGAATGAGCTTACATCCGCTATGATTAACTGTGATGCTGTGAATATATGTGATGATGTGTGTGATCTCTCTGTAAATGTTGCTGATACTGTAAATGAGGTAGATAATCATTCTTGTCACGAATCTAACGCTGAATTTTTAAAGCTACAAGATTCTTACAATTTACTTTCAAAACGCTTTAATCAACTTGAACAACATTGTATCTCTTTAGAATTAAAATAACAAACTCAAAATGAGGATCTTTTGATAACAAATGGTTGTGAAAACGGCGTTGAGACGAGTGACAAGATGATTGCAATAGTTAAGGCATTAGAGGAAGAGATTATGAGATTGAAGAGAGATGTGTCATCAAATGAAACACTAAAATTGGAACTAGAGGCTGCAGAGTCTAAAAACCAGGACTTAGAAATTAGATTTTCGTCTATTCTAGGGGAGATGGATCGTGCAAGACAGGGAATGTCCAAACTTTATGGTTCACTAGAAAAACGCTTCGCTTTTAATGCGACACAACAACAATCTTATGTTGAACAATTGAACCAAAAATGTGAGGAAATCTCTGACTTAAACATCCTGCTCATTGACAAAAATATGGTTTTGGCTGATTTAAAGGAGACACTTCTTCTCACCCGACAAGAAGCTATTAATAACTTAGCTACCAACTCTGCACCGTCCTCTAGTGCTCCAACAACCAAGTCAGTAGTGCCTTATAAGAACCCGCTCCATAAGAAAAACCCGGTTACCTACGATGATTATATGAGGAATGCAATTAAGAAAGTAGATCTTGTTAGGGATATTTTAGACGATCTTTATGCCTTAGATCCCTCAACTAGCTACTATTACTCAGCTCATGAATATATTAAGCGAGTTCATTATTGCTTAGCATATTTGTAATACATAGGTAAACCAGGTTCTGCACTACTCACTAATCGACCCATTGCTATAACTCCATTCAATAAGACCCCAGGAGCAAAACCGTCATTGGCACCATCAAGTAAGGCACCTTTAAAATCTGTTGCTAATGTTCCCACTTTGCCTTCTACAGGAGTAAAAGAGTCTACTAAGGCTAAAGGATCGCCACTCAAGAAAGATAAGATCAAGCCCTCCACTAGTAGTACCAACAAGAAGAAAGTAGAAGCTCACCATAGGAATGTTAGTTCAGATTTAAATAAAAAGAATCATGTTAAGACTAAAAGCTCTGCGCCTGTGCAGAAGCCTAAACCATTTGTGAATTCTGATTTGAAATGTTGGAATTGTAATGAATGTATGTTTTCCCAACGTCATGATTTGTGTCTTATTGATCATGTAAATGAAATGAATGCCATTTGGAATGATCTTGAATGGAAGCCAACTGGTAGAACTCGTGCCCAAGTTGGCTGGCAATGGCGTCCCACTGGTAGGACCTTTACATTAGATGGAAAAATGTGCCCTTTAACTAGGAATGCATCCATTGAGGTTAGGTCTGAGCGTCCTTTAGTTAGGCACACTAGCACTAAAGTATGGAAACAACACCCTTTAATTAGGTCAGCCCCCACTATAGTGCCTATCAGTGAAGAAATACCTCAGGATTTAAGCCAACTAGAATCTACACCACCAACTAGGAAGAAGAAGGCTAGGAAATCTAAGAAACCTAAAGTTAGCAAATCTAAGATTATTAAATCTGTACCTGCTAATAACAAGGAACATTCAGATTCTGATACCTCTACATTGTCCTCGTCTTGTGATATTTTCAGGTGGTCTAAATCATATGACTGGAGATCGCTCGATGCTCCGAAATTTCGTCAGCAAGTTTCTTGGAACGGTTAAATTCGGTAATGATCATATTGCAAAGATAATAGGGTATGGTGAATATCAGATTGGAAACGTTACGATTTCAAGGGTATACTATGTAGAAGGTCTTGGTCATAACTTATTTTCAGTAGGACAGTTTTGTGATTCCAACCTAAAGGTTGCTTTTCGACAACATACTTGTTTCATCCGCAACTTGGAAGGAAAAGACTTGTTGAAGGGATCTCGTGGTGCAAATCTTTATACGTTGTCCCTACAAGACATGATGGCCGCCTCTCCAGTATGTCTTCTCTCTAAAGCATCTAAGACCAAGTCATGGTTATGGCATCGCATATTATCTCATCTCAACTTTGATGCTATTAATCATCTGGCTAAAAACGAATTAGTTCGTGGTCTTCCAAAGCTCAAATTTCACAAGGACCATTTATGTTCCGCGTGTTCAAGGGGGAAAAGTACCAAGAAATCATACAAGCCCAAAGCTGAAGACACCAATCAAGAAAAACTTCATCTTTTGCATATGGATCTTTGTGGGCCAATGAGAACTGAAAGTGTGAGCGGTAAGAAATTCATTCTTGTTATTGTGGATGATTTCTCCAGGTTTACATGGGTTAGATTTCTACGTACAAAGGATGAAGCACCGAAGGCTATCATCACTTTTTTGAAATTCATTCAGGTACGTTTAAATACTACTGTCTGCCGTATTCGTACAGATAATGGAACAGAGTTCGTCAACCAGACTCTTCGTGCTTACTATGAAGATGTTGGTATCTCACATGAAACATCCGCTGCACGTACTCCACAACAAAACGGTGTCGTTGAAAGACGGAATCGTACGCTTATGGAAGCTGCTAGGACTATGCTGATTTATGCGAACGCTCCATTGTTCTTGTGGGCAGAAGCTATATCTACTGCATGTTTCACCCAAAACCACTCTATCATTCGGAAACGCCATGGAAAAACACCTTACGAGCTTCTACATGATCGTAAACCCGATGTTTCATTCTTTCATGTGTTTGGTGCTCTTTGTTATCCAAACATTAATAGTGAGAACTTGGGCAAACTTCAACCGAAAGCCGATATAGGTATTTTCATTGGTTACTGACCCTCCAAGAAAGCATACCGCATTTACAACCGTCGTCTTGGTAAGATTGTAGAAACTATGGACGCAGATTTTGATGAGCTGACAGTGATGGCTTCTGAGCAACGCAGCTCTGAACCCGCGCTTCATGAGATGGGAACCGGTGCTATTAGTTCCGGATTAGTTCCCAATAATCCTACTTCTACATCATTTTTACCACCTACAAGGCCCGAGTGGGATAAACTGTTTCAACCGTTGTTTGATGAATTCTTTGATCCCCCAAATGATGAAGTTCCAGCACCTGTAGTGATAGCTCCAATTCCTGAAGTTGTTGCTCAAGCAAATGAAGCTTTATCCAATGCATCTTTAATTAACATTGAACCGGATGCTCCTTTACCAAGTGATTCTCAAACTACACCTGAATCGTCACCCTTACTTGTGCCTAATGATGTTGAAGAGGATTCTATTGATCACGATTTGGAATATGCTCATCTACAAGAGCTTCCCTTCTTTGGTGTACCGATACCTGAAAACCCTTCAGCCGCGTCTACCTCAGAAGAAGCTCCTTCTATTGTTCACTCCAGACCCCCTAGGATTGAAAAACATAGCACCAAATGGACAAAAGATCACCCAATTAGGAATGTCATTGGTAGTCTCGATCGACCAGTCTCTACACGCCATCAATTACAAGAGAGTGCACTCTATTACTATTTTGATGTATTTCTCTCCGAAGTTGAACCTAAAAATTGGCAACAGGCTATGACTCAATCATCTTGGATTGAAGCCATGCAGGAGGAACTAAATGAATTCCAAAGACTTGAAGTATGGGAATTAGTTCCTCTCCCTGACAAGGTTAACATCCTTACTTTGTTATGGGTTTATAAGGTTAAACTCGATGAGATGGGTGCAGTATTGAAAAATAAGGCTAGATTGGTTGCTAGAGGATATAAACAAGCCTTGGGTATAGACTTTGAAGAATCTTTTGCTCCTGTTGCAAGATTGGAGGCTATTAGACTATTCCTTGCGTATGCTGCTCATATGAACATGATCGTCTATCAAATGGATGTGAAGACGACATTTTTGAATGGTGAACTAAGGGAAGAAGTCTATGTTAGTCAGCCGGATGGGTTCGTTAGCACGGAGTTTCCTAATCATGTGTACAAGCTTAAGAAGGCTCTCTATGGGTTGAAACAAGCTCCACGCGCGTGGTATGATCTCCTTTCAACATATCTCATCTCGGAAGGCTTCTCCAAAGGCATGGTGGACCCCACTCTATTCACTCTCAAGGAGAACAACGACATGATACTGGTACAAATTTATGTTGATGATATAATATTTGCTGCATCTAACATAGAATTGTCAAAACGCTTTGAGAAGATTATGTCCACACGCTTTCAGATGTCAATGATGGGAAAAATTTCATTTTTCTTAGGATTACAAATTTCTCAGAATCCCAGAGGCATCTTTATTAATCAATCCAAATATGCTCTAGAATCTTTAAAGAAATATAACTTTGATAATTGTGACCCCGTGGACACTCCAATGGTGGAGAAATCCAAGTTAGATGAAGATAGGAATGGGACTATTGTCGATCCGAAACTTTACAGTGGGATGATCAGCACCCTTCTCTATCTGACTGCTAGCAGGCCTGATTTGCAATTTGCCGTATGCATGTGTGCCCGGTATCAGGCTCGGCCTACCGAAAAGCACCTACATGTTGTTAAAAGGATCTTTCGGTATCTCAAAGGAACACTTCATCGTGGTCTATGGTATCCCAAAGATTCCTCTATTGCTTTAATATCTTACGCAGATGCCGATCATGCTGGGTGTCAAGACACGAGGCGTAGTACTTCTGGGTTTGTGCAACTCCTTGGAGACAGATTGATCAGTTGGTCTTCAAAAAGGCAGAAAAGCGCTGCAATTTCTAGCACGGAGGCTGAATACATCGCCATGTACGGTTGTTGTGCTCAATTCCTTTGGATGAGATCACAACTAACTGACTACGGTTTGGGATTCAACAAAATCCCGATGTATTGTGACAACAAGAGCGCCATTGCCCTTTGCTGCAACTACGTTCAACACTCCCGGGCCAAGCACATAGACATTCGCTACCATTTCATTAAAGAGCAGGTGGAGAACGGAGTGATCGAGCTGTATTTTGTCACTACTGAGTATCAGTTGGCAGATATGTTCACCAAAGCCTTAGATCGAGGACGAATCGAGTTTTTGATCGACAAGCTTGGCATGAAATCATTCACTCCAGCGACTCTCAAAGAATTGGCAGAAGAATCAGCTGAATAGTGGTGGTAAACGATTCAGGCGTATCCTTTGTTCGTGATCATGTATATTATTGTACATATATAAACCACAAAAAGAAAAATACAAAAATATAAAACCAAGAAAAACAATACAAAAATATAAAACCAAGAAAAACCATAAAAAAAATATAAAATCAAGAAAAACCAAAAATATTTTTTCGTTTTTTAAATCGGGCATGTCTTTTAGTACGGTAATATTTACGGCTTTAGAAATGTCGATCAATATTGACACGGCGCCATAAATAGAGTCCGTATAAAAGTTGTACATTTTTAAAACATGCCCATTATGGCTTGTAGTTATTTCAGACTGCAACCCGGTTTTCATATTAAAGTCACGTATTTCCTTGGAAAACGTTGGCTCACAACGGGAATTAATTTTCTCGGGCGTGATTTACAAGCCAAATCATGCAAAGGGATCAAGTTTACTTTACAACTTGGTCTAACACGAGTTAGTGTACGTCTCAGTGCATTAATTTGTCAAAATAAGAGAAATCTTATTGCCACCACGAATAAATCTTTTTCAAGATACTAATTGGAAATGCTTTCATTAATATTTGACTCTTTAAACAATGACTACAGCTCTTTAAATAGAAAATGGGTCATCGTTTAAGGGGGATAAAATATAAAATCATCTTCGTCATCAAAACAATTTTCAGGACTTCCGGATGAACAAGGCTAGCAAACTTCCGAATGAAGGAGTTCTGGACGAACTTCCGAATGAAGGAGTTCCGGATGAACTTCCGAATGAAGGAGTTCCGGACGAACTTCCGAATGAAGGAGTTCCGAACGAAGTTCTGAATGAAGGAGTTCCGAACGAACTTCCGAATGAAGAGTTCCGAACGAACTTCCGAGTGAAGGAGTTTCGAACGAACTTCCGAATGAAGAGTTCCGAACGAACTTCCGAATGAAGCGTTCCGAATGAACTTCCGAGTGAAGAGTTCCGAATGAACTTCCGAATGAAGAGTTCCGAATGAAGAAGTTCCGAGTGAAGAGTTCCGAATGAACTTCCGAGTGAAGAGTTCCGAATGAACTTCCGAATGAAGAGTTCCGAACGAACTTCCGAATGAAAACTTCCGAATGAAGAGTTCCGAATGAAGAACTTCCGAGTGAAGAGTTCCGAATGAACTTCCGAATGAAGAGTTCCGAATGAACCTCCGAGTGAAGAGTTCCGAATGAACTTCCGAATGAAGAGTTCCGAATGAAGAAGTTCCGGATGAAGAGTTCCGAGTGAAGAGTTCAAGACGATTGATCAAAAGCTCCGAGAACGTAGATTGATGAGGAGCTTAGAAAGATTCGTTGGTGGTAGACCATACGGAGTGCATCACAAGTTACTGCAACGATCCATCTAATGGGTCGTACATTTCAGGTCCACTTTATATTGGTTTGTTAATTGTGAATATGTAAATTTGTGAACATTGTGCTTTTACGGCTTGATGTAGTGTTAAGGTATGATAATTTTTCAAGAATTTCTCACGAGATTCTAAATCTTTCAAAATATATCATACTAAAGCACTACAACTATCCCTTATTAATTTAAGGGGGAGCATTAACATGTTCTATGGCCAAACATCGATTTCATTTTTACCCAAAGACCGGTTAATCCATTCAATATCCCAAATATTAATGGTTAACATTTTGGATAAGGGGAGAAAATGGGATTAAGGAGACTTAAATGATACTTGGCTAAAAGATGAAAAAGACTTAACGATAATCCAACTTAATATGTGTAAAGCACGTGTTAAGGGGGAGCGTTTTTGATGAACAAAAACACCTAAGGTACAAAACTTTTGATTTCAATATCACAAGTACTTTAGGTGATTTTCAAGGATTTTTCATGGTGGCTATACTTTCCCAAAACACGCTTAATTCACGACGAATGTGGTGACAAAAGGGTGGTAGGAATAGGTTTAGTCCAATGATTTATCAGAGCCGATGGAATCTTTCCAAGGACAATTCCCTAGATAGAATTAGAAGTCCTAGGAAAGTTGGAGAAAGATTGTGAACGTAGCTGAATGCCGACCAAGTACTTAAGCTAGCACTGGAACAATCACAACAAGGTGCTAGTTATGACGTATTGGTAAGCATTGAAGGGGTTGAAGAATGAAAAATAATTGTAAAGATAAAGGGTGTAAAGAAAGAAGCCATCCTTACAACTTTAGGCAGAAACCGGGTCAATACATATGCTATTGAGATCATTTTTGTTAATGATTCTCGATATTGAAGAAAGACATCATGGACCTAGTGATGCAATGCACAACCCTTCCCAGCTAACTCAAATATCTCTCAAAAGGTATTTGTTTTAATCACACGGAGATCAACATGTTATCTATTGGTTTATTCACTCCGAATAGACTGATATTGAAAAGGTGTCACTCCTCTCCAGCCATCGCTCACTAAATCAAAACGCACTATCAAGTCTAGAGCCACGAGATCATCAAAAGTCTCATTAGGACACTCTCCATTTATTCCTTGCTTTCTCACACACTGTGAAAAGTAAGAGATTTTTATGAGTCCTACGCAGTATTCTTGTAATATTGCCAGAACATCCGAGTAATACGCAAGTACTACAATGAAGATGGAAATCCTGCTTGAGCCAACATCAAACAAGCTCATGGTAGGTTACACGTGTGGTTCTTTTAGAACCAATCTTGTGAAAAACTGGAAAGAAACAGTAGTTTAATTCTTAATTGAACTTAAACTCGTTCCAGGCCTCTACGCATTATCATATGATCTTGCCAGAACACTCAGAGTGACTCTTTATTGATCACAGTGACGAGTGGAAATCCTTCTAGTGTTAACATCAAACAGCACTTGGTAGGTGACGTGCAAGATTCTTTATGAATTGAGCTCGTGATAACTGGAAAGCAACGATGGTGAAAATCTTAATTGAAATTCACTTGTTCCAGGTTTCATGAATTGACGGCTTCAAATCACAAGGATAATTTATCCAAGTGATTCACTCTTTATGTTCGCAGTCAGCTTTGGACGGTCGAATAAAGAGAACGGGTTTACCCGCGAAATCCTGTCAGGAAGTTACTTAATTGAAACTATCCGTCACGGGTACGATATCTAATATCGTCCAACGGTCTTCACCGACCGGAGGTAAAATGCTACCGAATTAGAATAAAATGTCAAAGCCATTTTATTCGTGTCGTTGCTGTGTACCTGTTGAAGACGGTGGCGTTGCTGTGTACCAGTAGAAGACGGTGGCGTTGCGGTGTACCTGTTGAAGTCGTTCCCACATGCTTATGTTTTTCTGCATCAAAGTTCAGCAAAATTCAAGAAAGTGCAAAATGAAGTCTTCCGATGTACCAAACTCTGAAGCTTTAGAGAATTCAAAAAAAAAGACATAAGTGTGTGGAACATGGAGTCACGAGGAGGCAAGTTTCACAAGAAGGCAAAGATCGCACGTGATTGGTAAAAAGAACAATGCTCTCAAGCCAAAGCCTAAAAGATCAAATAAAAATATTCACAACAAAAAGAAAGAAGAAAAGACTACGAGCTGAAGAACAAAGACTTAGTATAGTATGCTAGGTTTAGAACTTTGTAAACGTGGAGTGACCTCCCTTAGGGGGAGATTGTTAGAAATACGTTTTTAACGTATATTAGAAGTATCGGTCACTCCACAATATTATTAATGTTGTAATAGCTCGTAGTTAGTGTTACTTATTAAGTTAAGTAAGAAACCGACCCATGGGCTTGTCATGGGTCGGCCCAAGCCCAACATAGGCCTTGGATATAAATACCCCTTTCCACCATGGAAAGGGGTTGGTTGTTGATCATTCTATACTTTCATTTGAATAAAATACACATAGTTTCTCTCTCACTTTCTCTCTCTAGTTTCTCTCTCTAGAAATCTTCAACCCACTTCATAGATTCATAGGTTATCAAGATTCTACACTTTTGATCTTAAAGAACACAAGAATCCTAAAATCACCAAAACCCTAATTTTCACAAAACCCTAAAAACATCATGTCCAATCCAGAAGTAACCTCTTCCTCATCCTTACTAAACATCAAGATTCCCATGCTTGATGCAAACAACTTTGAGCTGTGGAAGTTCAACTTTGAGCAATATCTGGGGATCTATGACTACACTCTCTGGGAGATTATTGAATATGGAAACACATTCAATAAAGCTGAAAAGATTGCTAATGCCATTGCTGTAAGATCAGTTGTTGCTGGATGTTCAGAAGCAGATAAGAAAGAAAAACCTGATGATGGTAGAACTGTGTCTGCTGAAGACATAGCAAAGAAAAGGGTTGATATGAAAACCCTAAACATTCTGAATCTCTCTTTGGGGCAAGAAAATCAGCACAAATACAGAGGTTATGAGTCTACAAAAGACCTTTGGGCAGCACTTGAAGTTGCCTATGGTGGTAATGCTGATACTAAAGAAGAGAAGAGGAAGCAACTCATGCATGAGTATGCTATTTTTAAGGCTCAACCTAATGAGAAGCTTAGCAGTGTGAGAAGCAGACTGCTTGACATTACAAGCAAGCTGTCCTTCATGGGGACACAAGTTGGCGATGTTGACATTATTGCCACTTTTCTTAAAAGCCTTGGTGATGCGTGAAAGATTGAGGCAAGATCTATACTTTCCAATAACACTAACAAAAGTTCTACTTTTGATGATATCTACAACAAACTGAGGTTGTTGGAGAATGAAACTCTTTTGAAGCATGGAAGTAAGTCTACCAATAGTAACTGTGACAATCCGTCAATTTATGGTTGATATTTTATTCTCAGATATTATTTAAAAACATTATTTTAATGTTATATTATGAACTCACTTATTTTTGGGAAGAAATTTGGATTTACGTCTTGAAGTAGCATCGACTACGTCTAAACCGGAGGATTCTACGTTACGTGCTCACGTTTACATACACCGTTTTGGTGACAGTCCGACATTTCAAAAAATAAATTTATCCGTGAATATTATTTTGGAATTTTAAATTTGTGTTGGTTCATAAACTCACAAATTTACGAGAAGAGATTAGGACTTATGATTATAATTTAACGTCCTTTACGACTAAACCAGAAACCTTAGGATTTCGTATTTACGTGTTTGAACTCCGTTTTTGATGAGACAATTTTTATTAGATTCGTTTTGTGCCGTTGATTCATAATTTATAAAAACATTTTTCGTAAAACGACCCGAGTGCACGCAAATCGAGGAAACTAAAATCGAGGACTACCCGTAATAAAATGGGGACGAGACAAGATAAACTTGTCCCACTCCCACACATGGGACGGTTAACAAGTCTCCAACACACACCATGATGTGTCAAAACCTCATAAACAAGCTAAGACACTTGTTACATTAAGCTTACAATGTAAGCTAAAACTACACAAAACCACTAACCCTTTACCAATAGCTCTCATTCAACACATGTAAACCCTATCTCCACCAAGAACACCCTCATTTGATCAATTTTAACCACAAATATTTGTTATAATTAACATATGTTAATCTCCATTCAAAGAGATGAAGATTGGTGCATGTTTTAAAATCCAAGGAGAAGTTTTGTTGGTGTCTTGGGGCTGATTTTCCACAAGGAGTTCTTGAAGAATGGTGGTCTTGAAGATGGTCTTGATTTATCACAAGTTTCTCCATCAAAAATCCATGTCTTGATCATAACCTACATCATCATTGTGGTATAAAGATTGTTCTCCTCATCATCTTGTTATTTTGATTATGTAATCATGTATTTTATTTCCTATTGTATATGTATATGATGATTGTATGATGATAAAAGTATTGTGTGGGGATTTGGTGTTGATAAATATGATTAAAAAGGTGAAAAACTATAAGAAACAAGGCTAAAATCTTGCTTAAAAATGATGGCTGTATAAAACAGTAAAGAAACATGTCATGAACTGATAAAATGACATAGATTAATGGATATACAGTAAGTAATATGTCTTGTACACATGTGAGAGTTGGCCATGCAATGGAATCCTTAGGATGAGTGAGATATGATCAAAACAAGTTTAGAGTAAATATCTGAGTTTACTGCTTTGGACGATTTTTAGAAAATACTTAGATGATGATTCAACAGTAGCTATAGAAGAGTTAAATGGAGCACATATCATTTAGTTTATGTCATAAAAATTTGAGCTTCTATCTCCATATAGAACTCTAGATATGGCAGTTTTGGTGAACATGAAAATAAAAATCAGATTTTTGAAATTAAAGTATAATAGTATTATATAAGCACTCAAGTAAATATAGTATAAAATGTGAATTAAAACCCACTAACTTATATAATACATTTATATAAACATGTATAAGGATAAATAAATGGACATTTTATAAAAATGGTAGTTTGGTAAGTTTTATAAGTTATAAAACTATAAACATGATTTTTACGACTTTTTCGGCTATTTACCGTAAAATTAACGTTTTTCGCCAATTAAAACTTAGACGATCAAACCCGTCTAATGTAAAGTTTTTAAAACTCATATACTGATATATAAACATATATAACAAGTAAAAACCGATAGAAACCGAACTATAAAACATACGGACATTAACGGGCTAAATTAACGTTATTGGACTAATAATACAACAAAATGGGCTAAAACACTTATAAACTTATTTATTGGGCTTAACCCATTTAGGCCCAACATGTAAGGGTAAATACTGATAATACAAGTATAAAATGGATTAATACAAGTTAAAGAACTTATAATAAGCTTATTGGACCTAAAACACGTAAATAGATAAAACTAGTAAACTAGTAAGAAGTTACCAATACGTAAACACTAAAATAAGTAAAAGAGAATATGTAAACCCACTTGGTCATCATATATATAAAATCATCATATGTATACATAATTGTTATTTTTATAAAGTCATTGGACATGAGTCTAAAACGAGTATTATTTGTCTAGGTTTCCGTGATTGAAGCACGTACCGTACGTCCGAATTGCCGATAACCCGCCTTCCCACATCAATGTGAGTTCATAGCCTCGCACTCTTTTAAATGTTTTTATAAACCCGCGAGGGAGATAACATGTTAGTTTTTATGAAATAGGACACTAGTTGTCCCGATTTTTTGTTTATTGATTTGGACCCGAATGATTGTATGACCCGATGAATGATTAAATGACCCGATAGATGAAATGAAATGGATTATTAAAGTTAGGTTATGTCAATAAAAGTCCCGTTATCATGAATTGTGAACTACCGGGATTTGGTAGACGCTTATGCATATAATAGTACTATTTGGGGACGATCACCCCAGTTCGCGCCTTGACGGTTGATCCCCGTCGTGCCACATTGATTGGTAAGCGAATTTATTTATGAGAAGATTTACACAAGCGTGATTATTGTGACGACACGCTAATTTAGATGGGCAAATGATTGTCGGGTTACCTACCCATTTTTGTTGTAGTAAGGTAACAATGTCATGCGGCTTATAATAATCCAATTAACGAAATACTACTATACGCACCGAATTACGTTGTATTGCCTGACTAGCAATACGGGGTCATACTATTGATTTTATGTTCGTGTTTTGGTTTTATATAACCATATTCATATAACGGTTTTTATTTAATCTATACAACGTTATAAAACGTATTGTATGATGTTTTTACGACATTGGCTCGTATAATGATTTTTAAGGCAAATGCCTAAATTATGATTTTCGATAAGGATTTGTCTAAAAATGATTTTGGCTATTTTATGGCCTATTACAATGATTTGTACGAAACGATTTTTGGTAATAATTTTATACCAAAGTTATATTGATGGAATTTATTAAACTCTATGAATTCACTCGGCGTTATCGCTGACCTTTTCTTTTAACATGTCTTACTTCAGGTACTTGAAGGTAATTCTCGGGAAGACAACAAGAATTCATGGCCCGCACCTAAATACTTATTTCCATTCAAATGCTTTGTAAAACCTGTATTAAATATAATGACTTGGGACCTATGTAAATTTGATATTTATGAATGGAAATGCTTTATTATTAAACGACGCGATTTTTATGTGTTGTCTATGATGTGAGTAATGTGCTATCCTGTGACACCAACGAGTCTTCCGCTGTATTGAGTTGTATAAATTTGGGGGTGTTACAGTAACATGGCCTTCTTCTCACATAGTGAAGGTCAATTTGATCAGAAGGATTTATACATGCACCCAGTTACTGGATCAACATGTGTCAACGCTGGATCATGTCCTGTCAACGCCTCACATTCAGACGCTGACACATACAAAATCGACTCACCAAGAGTTAAGCCTGCTGGTTTGGATCGGGATACTGTGTGTGCCTACATTGCTTCTTTGCCCAATGGTTCAGTGATTACATATGAGGACCTTGAGCAAATAAGTGATGAGCACTTGGAGGAGATGGATATAAAGTGGAACATGGCTCTTGCAAGTATAAGGGCAAACAGGTGGAATAGAAGGTTTAACAAGAAGATGGCCTTTAATGCAAAGGACACTGCTGGATTTGATAAATCCAAGGTTGAGTGCTACAACTGTCATCGTATGGGGCACTTTATGAGGGAATGCAAATCTCCAAGAAGATATGATGCTGGAAAACCCTCAAGCCAAATTATTAAGGCTCAGGATCCTAAGGCCATGGTAGCAGTGCAAGAAATTGATGGTATTGGATGGGACTGGAGCTATTTGGCTAAGGATGGGGAAGAGGATAAAGCTTTGGTTGCTGAGATAGAAGAAGAAGAGCATGTTCAATATGCTATAGGATTGGGAATTAAGTGTTGATCATATCGAGCTTTTACTACCCTTTTAAGGTTTATGAATAAGGTTAAAAGTATTGGAAAATGAGGTAGGATGTTTCATTGAGTATAAGTTGATTAAAACTTGAATGAAATAAAATTTAACCCATATGGAATATGAAATTGTTAAGAGGAAGTTGTTGAGTCCTGTGATTGAATTATAAGGTTTTAAATGATTGTTAGTTTGTATTAAGGGTTGTTCCTAGGCCATTGTCCACTAACGAGGATGTCCAATGTCTAAGAAATAAATTGAAGAAATCTTCTTCTGAATTGAGACCGATGGATCTTCTGGGACATGTGGAACACCTAATGACTCTTGTAGATTAGTATTCATTGTGGTATCTTTTAAAAATCCATAACATAACTGATACATCAGTTGGTAGGATGAGTTATTGGAATTGTATGACATAGTGACACGTAATGTGTTACGGTACAATTTGACTTGTTTGCGATTAATGAAAAGACTACCTTTGATTGCTAAATTCTACATGTATCGATGATATCTATCTTTTCTTGCTTCTTCCTAATGCTCGCATTAGTGATGCAACCATTGAACAAGTACTCATCTCGATTTTTTGTTACGTTGTGGATTATTCTTTTTGAGCGCCATCGAGGTCATGAACATCATGATTATTTGGCTAAAGCTCATTTCCTATCATATTGAAGTTAGTTCTTGGTGAACAACTTTTCATCACTCTTTTGCAGATCACTCATTGTTTTTATAAGACAAAACCGTATTCCTTTGAGAAAATTTAATTTTCATCACTATAAGGATTATTCAAAGTGAGATTTATAAGTGATCGTTATTGAAACGAAGTTGTTTATAAAACACCTTGGAAAACTTAATTGTTTTCATAACAAAGAAAATCTTTATAAATTTATTTTTGATTCTTATTTAAGAATTAAGCATGAAAATGTTTTTATTATAAACATGATGATAAAAGTTTTGACGAACTGAGTATTGCATCGTTAATCTTGAAATTGTATATAGTTGCGCGCCTACATACAATTTGGAATGGACCATGCAAGGCTGATTAGTAGTCACCATAAAATTGTTAATAAACATTACATTTTCTTTGAAGATTGTGAAAGATTAAATTTTATGAGATCTGCAAGAAGTGCAAAATAGGGACATGTTGTTAGGGACACCTACATATGTGCCCGTACTATTTATTCTTCTGAGTTGAATTTACTCATCTGTGGAAATTGTCTTATTTGACAATTGACAATTCCTTCTTGTCCAATTCTCCCGTATGAGATTCTAAGGAAAATTATCTGATTACCGAGAGTTGATACCCGACTGGATGTATTGACGTTCTTATCATTTCTTATGATTTGAATTCATTTGAATGACCTGGGTAACGATCCGAGGAGCTTTCGAATGCGTACTCAAATTATGAAAACATGGGATATATTCATATTCGTTAAATGTTTTCGTCTGTATCTGATTTGAAATTCTCTCGCATAGATTATGCGTTGACCTTACTCTTTTAATAGTAGTTGTGTCTCCATATATCCTTGAACTTGTGAAGGATTATGAGTTATTATTAGTCTTTTTGAGAAGTTCACATCTTATCGACGACAATGAAAATGGAAAGTTGATAGTGCCAATAGAATGGATTGATTGATTATGACATGACGACATTGTCTTAATTGATGGGAACCCGAGTAGAATTCCCCTAAAAGATAAGATGTTGATTATCAAAAGTGATATAAATAATTCTTGATGGATGATCATATCCTGTATTTAGACTTAAAATTAGACCATGAATGGTTGTGAATTAGTCATAGATATTATAATCTAGAAAGAACCTAATATGAATTTATTAAAAGATGTTTATGTTATCTGAAACTTTAGGAGGTATTTATTAGTAAATTACCTAGACTTTTGACATTAAGGCAAGTTGAATTTGGTATTGATTATATTCTCGGTGTTGCACCTGTGGCATGTGCATTGTACGCAGCACCATCTGAATTAAAGGAATTACCGTACAACTGAGAGAGTTGTCGGATAAAGATTTTATTCTACCAAGCTCGTCATCATGAAGAGCTATGGTGTTATTATTCCTTATATTTATAAGATTACTGTGAACTGAGTAAATTGACAATCGAAAACGATATCCATAACTTGAAATGGAAGATTTGTTCGATCATTTACAAGGTTCTAGCAATTTGATCCATGGCATGGTTATCATCAACTTCGCGTCCGCGAAAAAGATTATCTATTCCAATCACTACATCCGGTACTTGTAATGATTATAAGTTTCACGTGATGACATTTGGATTGACTAATACACACGTAGCATTCATAAATTTTGTGAATCACGTGTGAAGGCTGTAATTTGATAAATTCATGCTTGCGATCATTAAGGACCATTTGTTTGTTTATAAGAATAAGAATGAGTTAATAAACTTTTATGAACTGCCCTGAATTTGGCCGAACAATGAAAACCTGTACTTTGAATATTTAACATATGACTTAAGACTTAATCCTTTACATGATGTAACCGTGTGATTAATAGATAATGGAATATAAATTGACTCTTCAAAAATTAGAAGTCATTTAAGATTTTGAGTTATACTAAAAAGAAGGTGCAAATATATTTTGACAAATGTTTTAACAAAGGATTTTTAAGGGATCATTCCTTATAACCAAAACATTTAACTAAACTCCTGTTTAGGGGTAAATGTTTTTGTATACTTCTAGACATCTTAAGAAGAATTGAGGAAACCATTTAAACCATGACTTAAAATTTGAAACGACACTTTTTGCTTTTCAACTAAGAAAATTGTGACCAAAGTATAAATAAAGATTTTTCGAACATTTACGAATCTCACTATTTATTTTCAGTAAATCAATAAAAATCGTGATAATTAAATTCAAATTTATTCTTTTGAACATTTTCCTATAATTGGACAAACTGAGAAAATTTAAAAACTTTTTACGTTTACGTTTCATAAAAATTAAATACTTATTATTTAATTACTAGCAATAATTATCGACGCTTTAAAACGTCGGATTGAGCAAAACGGATAAAAATGATAGTTAAGAAGAAACTAAAACTTAGAAAATATGAAGAAAGAATTTATGAGTAAATTGTGGACATGATAATTATTTCATCAGGAAAGGTGAATGTAGATACTGACACATTATGTAGAAAATATGAAGAATCAATTACGATGTATTCCTTAATAATGAATGTGCAAAATAAATTGTCGAACAATTTAAAATATAGCCGATGCTTATAAAAAGGATAATATAGATAATAAAAGTGGTTCGCGGCTAATGTGAACCATTAGAATTGAGAAGCCAATAGCGTTAAATGTTTTAAAGGCCACTTGTGGTTGCCTAAATATGGATATTTTGAGATGTAGTCATCTCGTAAGTATAAGTATTCTATTCATGATATTTTTGACTAAATGTATCTTTGTCTGAAGAAGTTGTACTAATGGCAAATATCGAAGGCAGACATTGTCTCATACATTAGTAAACGTCTAGCTATCGCAAAGGTCATCATCTGAATTTGATTCGATTTGGGTCATCGTCGACAGACTGACCAAATCTACTAATATCATTCTCGTTAATGATAAATTCTTGATGAAGAAATTGACTCTTTTGTATTTAAAGGAGTTATGTAAACATAGTGTGCCTGTATCGAACATCTTTATCAAGATCCTCGCCTCGCATCGAATTTCTAGAGATTTGCTCAGAAGTCATTGGGAACGAACCTTGATGTGAGTACTCTTTACCACCCCAAATCGAAGGGACGAGGTAAAGTAACGATACAAAATATTATAAGTGTTATTTTATGTTTGAATGATTGACCTTTGGTAGTAAACTATAAAATCGTTTTCCTTTGGAGAGATTATCATTGAAAACTATCGTATTAGGATCGAGATCGAATCGTGTGAGGATATATATTAGAGCATCTGTAAGCAGGAGTTGGGATGAAGACACCCGACATACACCCATTGTGGGTTGGACATGTCTTTTAGGTTTAAGGTTTCCTATGATGGCGAACCTAACCTTACAAAATACTCGACCCACGAGACCTGAAATGATTGTTGAAATTAGGATCTGAATATTGACTGCTGGTAGTAGGCAAAAGGTTATGTGAATATGAAATGTAGATCTTGAAGTGCCAGATGGGTAGCGAAGTTATGCCAAAACTTTAACTATGGAAAAATGAATTGATGATCTGAAAGATCATGGGATATAAGTCCCGTAGTATGGGACCATAGAGATGATGTAAAAAGATTGGTTTGAAAGGCATATAAGCTGGATCTACTCTAGGACTACAAGAGCTGCGTGAATTATGTTTCGTATATCGAGCTTGATGAAATGTCTATCAAGTGAGAATCTGATTGTTTCTTAGTAATGTTTAGATCGGCGGAAAGTTGCATTCATCAAAAACCCGTGAACATCATGGATAGAGAAAGTAAGTCAACATTAAGCCTGATCTTATTCCCGTAGTTATGTTTGATGAAACTCGCGTATTGTAATGAATTACACTTGTGAGAAAAGACCGAATGTGGAGGAAATACCCACATGGCTTTAACTCTATAAGAAGCGAGTAGTAAGATGATCTTTGAGGACAAAGATCCTGTTTAGGGGTAAATGCTGTGACAATCCGTCAATTTATGGTTGATATTTTATTCTCAAATATTATTTAAAAACATTATTTTAATGTTATATTATGAACTCACTTATTTTTGGGAAGAAATTTGGATTTACGTCTTGAAGTAGCATCGACTACGTCTAAACCAGAGGATTCTACGTTACGTGCTCACGTTTACATACACCGTTTTGGTGACAGTCCGACATTTCAAAAAATAAATTTATCCGTGAATATTATTTTGTAATTTTAAATTTTTGTTGGTTCATAAACTCACAAATTTACGAGAAGAGATTAGGACTTACGATTATAATTTAACGTCCTTTACGACTAAACCAGAAACCTTAGGATTTCGTATTTACGTGTTTGAACTCCGTTTTTGATGAGCCAATTTTTATTAGATTCGTTTTGTGCCGTTGATTCATAATTTATAAAAACGTTTTTCGTAAAACGACCCGAGTGCACGCAAATCGAGGAAACTAGAATCGAGGACTACCCGTATTTAAATGGGGATGAGACAAGATAAACTTGTCCCACCCCCACACATGGGACGGTTAACAAGTCTCCAACACACACCATGATGTGTCAAAACCTCATAAACAAGCTAAGACACTTGTTACATTAAGCTTACAATGTAAGCTAAAACTACACAAAACCACTAACCCTTTACCACTAGCTCTCATTCAACACATGCAAAACCACACATTTTCCTTTTCCTCTCTCTAAAAATTCGTCCCATCTCCACCAAGAACACCCTCATTTGATCAATTTTAACCACAAATATTTGTTATAATTAACATATGTTAATCTCCATTCAAAGAGATGAAGATTGGTGCATGTTTTAAAATCCAAGGAGAAGTTTTGTTGGTGTCTTAGGGCTGATTTTCCACAAGGAGTTCTTGAAGAATGGTGGTCTTGAAGATGGTCTTGATTTATCACAAGTTTCTCCATCAAAAATCCATGTCTTGATCATAACCTACATCATCATGGTGGTATAAAGATTGTTCTCCTCATCCTCTTGTTATTTTGATTATGTAATCATGTATTTTATTTCCTATTGTATATGTATATGATGATTGTATGATGATAAAAGTATTGTGTGGGGATTTGGTGTTGATAAATATGATTAAAAAGGTGAAAAACTATAAGAAACAAGGCTAAAATCTTGCTTAAAAATGATGGCTGTATAAAACAGTAAAGAAACATGTCATGAACTGATAAAATGACATAGATTAATGAATATACAGTAAGTAATATGTCTTGTACACATGTGAGAGTTGGCCATGCAATAGAATCCTTAGGATGAGTGAGATATGATCAAAACAAGTTTAGAGTAAATATCTGAGTTTACTGCTTTGGACGATTTTTAGAAAATACTTAGAGGATGATTCAACAGTAGCTATAGAAGAGTTAAATGGAGCACATATCATTTAGTTTATATCATAAAAATTTGAGCTTCTATCTCCATATAGAACTCTAGATATGGCAGTTTTGGTGAACATGAAAATAAAAATCAGATTTTTGAAATTAAAGTATAATAGTATTATATAAGCACTCAAGTAAATATAGTATAAAATGTGAATTAAAACCCACTAACTTATATAATACATTTATATAAACATGTATAAGTATAAATAAATGGACATTTTATAAAAATGGTAGTTAGGTAAGTTTTATAAGTTATAAAACTATAAACATGATTTTTACGACTTTTTCGGCTATTTATCGTAAAATTAACGTTTTTCGCCAATTAAAACTTAGATGATCAAACCCGTCTAATGTAAAGTTTTTAAAACTCATATACTGATATATAAACATATATAACAAGTAAAAACCGATAGAAACCGAACTATAAAACATACGGACATTAACGGGCTAAATTAACGTTATTGGACTAATAATACAACAAAATGGGCTAAAACACTTATAAACTTATTTATTGGGCTTAACCCATTTAGGCCCAACATATATGGGTAAATAATGATAATACAAGTATAAAATGGATTAATACAAGTTAAAGAACTTATAATAAGTTTATTGGACCTAAAACACGGAAATAGATAAAACTAGTAAACTAGTAAGAAGTTACCAATACGTAAACACTAAAATAAGTAAAAGAGAATATGTAAACCCACTTGGTCATCATATATATAAAATCATCATATGTATACATAATTGTTATTTTTATAAAGTCATTGGACATGAGTCTAAGACGAGTATTATTTGTCTAGGTTTCCGTGATTGAAGCACGTACCGTACGTCCGAATTGCCGATAACCCGCCTTCCCACATCAACGTGAGTTCATAGCCTCGCACTCTTTTAAATGTTTTTATAAACCCGCGAGGGAGATAACATGTTAGTTTTTATGAAATAGGACACTAGTTGTCCCGATTTTTTGTTTATTGATTTGGACCCGAATGATTGTATGACCCGATGAATGATTAAATGACCCGATAGATGAAATGAAATGGATTATTAAAGTTAGGTTATGTCACTAAAAGTCCCGTTATCATGAATTGTGAACTACCGGGATTTGGTAGACGCTTATGCATATAATAGTACTATTTGGGGACGATCACCCCAGTTCGCGCCTTGACGGTTGATCCCCGTCGTGCCACATTGATTGGTAAGCGAATTTATTTATGAGAAGATTTACACAAGCGTGATTATTGTGACGACACGCTAATTTAGATGGGCAAATGATTGTCGGGTTACCTACCCGTTTTTGTTGTAGTAAGGTAACAATGTCATGCGGCTTATAATAATCCAATTAACGAAATACTACTATACGCACCGAATTACGTTGTATTGCCTGACTAGCAATACGGGGTCATACTATTGATTTTATGTTCGTGTTTTGGTTTTATATAACCATATTCATATAACGGTTTTTATTTAATCTATACAACGTTATAAAACGTATTGTATGATGTTTTTACGACATTGGCTCGTATAATGATTTTTAAGGCAAATGCCTATATTATGATTTTCGATAAGGATTTGTATAAAAATGACTTTGGCTATTTTATGGCCTATTACAATGATTTGTACGAAACGATTTTTGGTAATAATTTTATACCAAAGTTATATTGATGGAATTTATTAAACTCTATGAATTCACTCGGCGTTATCGCTGACCTTTTCTTTTAACATGTCTTACTTCAGGTACTTGAAGGTAATTCTCGGGAAGACAACAAGAATTCATGGCCCGCACCTAAATACTTATTTCCATTCAAATGCTTTGTAAAACCTGTATTAAATATAATGACTTGGGACCTATGTAAATTTGATATTTATGAATAGAAATGCTTTATTATTAAACGACGCGATTTTTATGTGTTGTCTATGATGTGAGTAATGTGCTATCCTGTGAAACCAACGAGTCTTCCGCTGTATTGAGTTGTATAAATTTGGGGGTGTTACAGTAACATGGCCTTCTTCTCACATAGTGAAGGTCAATTTGATCAGAAGGATTTATACATGCACCCAGTTACTGGATCAACATGTGTCAACGCTGGATCATGTCCTGTCAACGCCTCACATTCAGACGCTGACACATACAAAATCGACTCACCAAGAGTTAAGCCTGCTGGTTTGGATCGGGATACTGTGTGTGCCTACATTGCTTCTTTGCCCAATGGTTCAGTGATTACATATGAGGACCTTGAGCAAATAAGTGATAAGCACTTGGAGGAGATGGATATAAAGTGGAACATGGCTCTTGCAAGTATAAGGGCAAACAGGTGGAATAGAAGGTTTAAGAAGAAGATGACCTTTAATGCAAAGGACACTGCTGGATTTGATAAATCCAAGGTTGAGTGCTACAACTGTCATCGTATGGGGTACTTTATGAGGGAATGCAGATCTCCAAGAAGATATGGTGCTGGAAAACCCTCGAGCCAAATTGTTAAGGCTCAGGATCCTAAGGCCATGGTAGCAGTGCAAGAAATTGATGGTATTGGATGGGACTGGAGCTATTTGGCTAAGGATGGGGAAGAGGATAAAGCTTTGGTTGCTGAGATAGAAGAAGAAGAGCATGAGGTATATGATGATGCTTTTTGTAGTAAGGGTTGTCGTTTAAATATTGAAAAACTTAACAAAGAGGTTTTAAGATTGTTAGAAAATGTGAGTACTAAGAGATGCAAGTTGTCTAACTATCAAATTGCTCTCACTCAAACTGAAAAGACAGTTGAGGAGTATAAGAAAATGGAATTTGACCTAAAAGATAAAATAAATATCTTAAAACATGAGTTAAATGCTAGTAATGATGTTAGAAGCATCATGGAAAGGGTTAATGCTGAATTACAGGCTAAGTTAGATGAGGCTATCAAGAATAAGGACAATGTAGGTCTTAAAATTCAGAGATTTGATAAAGCCACACAAACCCTAGGAGAATGTGTTAATAAACAGAGGGATCCTAAGGACATGACTGGGATTGGGATGAAAGACTATACTGTTGTTCCACCACTAGCTGGGGAATTCTATGGTGTCCAAAGAAAGGACTTATCTTGGACTGGTTTACCAGAACTCCAAGAAGAGGAATTTATTCCTCCACCAAGAGTCCTTACCATAGTTGAAGAGTATAGACAAAAGTTTACTGACTTGAATGAATGAAATAGACAACCCTACCTTGTTTGTCAAGGGTGGCATGCTTTGTGATAGTCCAAATGAGTCGACTCCTATTAAAGTAACAAACCCAATCTTTGGCAAGACTGCTGGCCTTGGCTCAAACACTGTTAGAAAACCTAGCGTTAAGTATGCAAAAATGTATAGGAATACTGGGTCACCTAAAAGCCAAGTTAGTGATAATGGAACAGGCTTCTTCTCTTCTAGACCTAGGGTTGTGTCTAGAAAAGCCTGTTACACTTGTGGTAGCTTCTCACATTTAGCATATAAGTGTGTCAATGCTTCCAAGGTCAACGCTGTTAAGAGGTCAAACATTGTCAGACCCAAAACTTTTGTGGAGCAAAGTCCACAAGTTGTTAGACCAGCCCCATTCTTCACTAAAAGGTCTAACACTCATGGAAAAAGACCATTTGAAAAGACCAATACTTGTTCTAATAAGCAATGGGTTTTTGTAGCAAACCCTAGGTTCAACGCTGACAAGGGTAATTTCAGCGTTGACAAGACCAAATCCAACGCTGACATAAACGTTGCCAGACCTAAATATTTGCAACCACAGGGTAAGGGGTCTAAAGCTTCTTCTAGCTTGACATGGAGACCTAAGCAAGATAAAAACCCTAATTCTAATGGGATTTCTATGACCTGCAACAGATTTAATTATATTTCAAAGTTCATCACAAAACCAATTGGGGTTAACTGGGTATTTCATCCAAAAGGGATGAACAAGGGGTTGTTATGAGAACTAAGTCTGTTCTTTTTGAACAACCAGATGAATCCAAGTCTGCTCAGGCTTGGGTTCCCAAAGAGAACTAATTTGTTTTCTTTATGTACAGGGCATTCAAAAACAGGTCAATGATTATGGATATTAGGAAAGTGGATGCTCTAGGCACATGACTGGGAAGGAAGATTATCTGACAAACTTCACTCCCATTAAGGATGGTGATAAGGTTTACTTTGGAGGCGGATATGGAACTATCACAGGCAAAGGAACTTTTCTCACCAAGAACTTGCGTTTTGAAAACGTGTTTCTGGTAAAAGAACTTGATTACAATCTTTTTAGTGTATCACAAGTTTGTGATAACAAAAATAAAGTTCTTTTTACGGATACTGAATGCTTGGTGTTGAGCAAGGATTTTAAAATTCCAGATGAGAAATATATTGACTATAGAACACCTAAGCATAAAGACATTTATAATGTGAATCTTAATGGGATTAGGATGAATAATAACATGTCATGTTTTTATGCTAAAGCTTCAGTTGATGAGAGTAATCTATGGCACAAGAGACTAGGGCACATAAACTTTAAGAATATAAACAGACTTGTGAGACTTGGTTTGTTTGATGGTTTGCCTGAAAAGGCTTTCCACAATGACCACTCTTGTGTTGCATGCCTTAAAGGCAAACAACAAAAGGTTTCATTTAAGACTAAACAGGTGCACTCTAGTTCTAAACCACTTCACTTGTTGCATATGGACCTGTTTGGTCCAACTAACATAGAAAGCTTCAATGGTAAATCATACTGCTTTGTCATCACAGATGACTTTTCTAGGTTTACTTGGACTTTCTTTTTAGCTATGAAAAGTGAAACTACTGATACTTTAATTGACTTTATTACCCAAATTGAGAAAAAGACTAGTAATGAAGTTAAAATGCGTAGAAGTGATAATGGTGGTGAGTTTAGAAATAAACTGTTTGATGATTTTTGTGTCAAGAAAGGGATTACTAGGCAGTTTAGTGTTGCCAGAACCCCACAGCAAAATGGGGTTGCTGAGAGAAAGAATAGAACCCTAATTGAAGCAGCCAGGACTATGTTGGCTGATGCTCACTTTCCCATAGCTTTTTGGGTTGAGGCTGTGAATACAGCTTGTTATGTTCAGAATAGAGCATTGGTCAACAAGATACAAAACAAAACACCTTATGAATTACTTTGGGGAAGGAAACCTAATATTGGTTTTCTTAAACCTTTTGGCTGTCATGTAGTTGTGTTGGATACTAGTGATGCCTTAGGTAAATTTAGTGCTAAAGGTGATGAAGGCTATTTCATGGGTTATTCAGTGCAGAGCAAGGGATATAGGGTTTACCTTAAGAAGTAAAAACGTATACTTGAAAAAGTACATGTTAGGTTTTTAGAGAGTAAACCTAGTGATCCTGAAAGTGGTCCAAATTGGTTGTTTGACTTGGAACCTCTATCTAGGACTTTGAATTATATGCCTGTTACTAATCCAGACATTGTGAAGGTAACTTCAAATGTTATGGAAGAACCAGTTGTTGATGTTTCAGGTACACAGGTTAATGAAGAGGTTGGATCACAAGCAGACAAGTCATCTCTCATACAAGAGTATGTTACTATTCCCATATGGACAGATGCTTTTGCTGTTGCTGCTGCTGTTGGAAAGGAAAATGGTGGTCCCCAAGTATCACCAGTTAACAACATGCATGGTCCTTCAGGCGCTGACAAAGGAAAATCTGGCGCTGACAGGGCAAATTCAGACGTTGATGGCTCAAACGTTGACAACACCACTTTAGGCGTTGATAACCCAAACGCTGACAACCTTGGTTCAGGCGTTGACAACACTTTTGAGCATATATTCTCTTCCAATTTTGAGCAAGGAGAACCTTCAAATATACATGAAGAGGTTCACCTAAATATTGATGGAAGAGAGTCTGAAGAAGATATTGGCAACATGGATGATGAGATTGAAGACAACAGCTTTTTGAGGGAGGAGTTCTCACTTTTACAATGAAGAATCATCCCCCTTCCCAAATTATTGGGGATGTCATGACTCCTGTTCAGACTAGAAGATCTCATCAGAATCTTGGTGGATTTATTGCCAATATACACAAGAAGGTTGATACCCCTCTTGTTCAAGCATGTTTGTTTGCCTATTTTTTGTCACAACAGGAACCCAAGAAGATTTTTGATGCTCTCAAAGAACCAAGTTGGGTGGAAGCAATGCAGGATGAGCTTCACCAATTTGCTATTCAGGATGTTTGGGAGCTGGTTGATTGTCCCAGGTATGTCAGACCTATTGGGACAAGATGGGTTATTAGAAACAAGAAAGATGAAAGAGGCATTATGGTCAGAAACAAGGCACGTTTAGTGGCTCAGGGATATACACAAGAGGAATGAATAGACTATGAGGAGGTCTTTGCACCAGTTGCAAGCATTGAGGCTATAAGGATATTTCTAGCCTATGCTTCCTGCATGGGATTCACTGTCTATCAAATGGATGTGAAGAGTGCTTTCTTATATGGCATAATTGTTGAGGAGGTGTATGTTATGCAGCCTCCTGGTTTTGAAGATCCAGAGAATCCAGACAAGGTGTATACATTCAAGAAAGCTATGTACGGACTTCATCAAGCCCCAAGAGCATGGTATGGTACATTGTCCACCTATCTGGTGGAAAATGGATTTAAAAGGGGCACCATAGACCAGACATTATTTACAAAGAAGGCTGGTGAGGATGTCTTACTTGTTCAGGTTTATGTTGATGATATCATCTTTGGCTCCACTAATCCAAAGATGAGTGAAGACTTTTCCAAGCTTATGACAGACAAATTCAAGATGAGTGCAACGGGGGAGATGAACTTTTTTCTAGGGTTACAAGTTCAGCAGAAAGAAGATGGTATCTTCATCTCTCAGGATAAGTATGTAGCAGAGATCTTGAAGAAGTTTGGCTTTTCTCCACATGAAAAGAGGGCTACTACTCCTATGGATAGAGAACACCCTTGGGGAAAAGTTGGTGATGGAAAAGATGTGGATGTCAGGCACTATAGATCAATGATTGGTTCATTGATGAATCTCACAGCCTCAAGACCTGACATCATGTTTGCTGTGTGTGCATGTGCACGCCATCAAGTGACTCCCAAAGAATGTCACCTTTATGCTGTCAAGAGAATCTTTAGGTACCTTAGATGTTATTCAGATCTTGGCTTGTGGTACCCAAAAGATTCACCATTGGAGCTTATTGCATATTCAGACAGTGACTATGGTGGTGATAAGTTTGATAAAAAATCCACAACTGGTGGATGTCAGTTTCTTGGGAGTAGGTTGATATCTTGGCAATGCAAGAAACAAACAGTGGTGCCAATTCTACAACTGAAGCAGAGTATGTTACAGCAGCTGCTTGTTGTGGACAATTCTTTTGGATTCAGAACCAGCTGTTGGATTATGGGTATAATTTCATGCATACCAAGATTTTTGTTGACAATAACAGCACTTTATGCATTATTAAAAATCCTGTACATCATTCTAAAACAGAACACATAGAAATTAGACATCATTTTATAAGGGATTGTTTTGAAAAAGGTTTAATACAACCAGATAGGGTTGACACAGAAGAAAATGTGTCTGATTTATTAACTAAACCTTTTGATGCTGGAAGGTTTCAATACTTGGTAACAAGTATTGGAATGATCAATCTCACATAATATGTGTTTTGGGGTCTTAATGTAAAAGTATGTACAGGATAATGCATTGTTATTGGTCTTTTTGAGGATTTAGATTTCTCACTATATTTGTCTAACACTGACAAAGGTTACCTTAACGCTGATAAGTGTTATTGTGATGTTGTCAGCAATATATTTGTCTAACGGTGACAAAGGTTTCCTTAACGCTGACAAGTTTTATCGGGACGTTGTCAGCAACAATGTTAGTTTTGTGGTTTTTGATTTAAATGTGCAGGTGGTGTTAGCATTGTACCATTGGATACAGAGTTTCTTATGGATCCTTGGAGAATCATTTGAGCATGTTTTTATTTATGGATGATGGTTGGAATATTTATATTCCTATCTTGACATAAAAATTTTTATGTTCATGCATATTTTTGGGCAACATATGTATCACAGTTTAAGGAGAGGTTTTAGGAACCTTTAGGACTTTTGGGTATTCTTATAATACTCTTATCATAATTCTAGATTGTGTCCACAGGTGAGTATGAGTTAGTTTTACTAAATCATGAGGCACTGTAGCATGCAAAGTTGATATACTATGCATGCTGCCAAGACATTTTTGGCCTAGAATTGGTTGTGGTCTGTTGGGAGACTTGGGAATGATTTTATCATGGGTTTTACCTGGGAGTGACAAGGAATTTTATGAGATAACTTAGTTGTTAAGAGTTTTGGTTAGCAAGGGACACTAGAGGACTGTTATGTCTATCTTGCATAAGCAGTGTGCATAACTGGACAGTTCTTACCGCCCTATAATAATTATCAACTTAGAGGTTATCTTCACTAGGATAAATTACTTTGTTAAGGTCCTTTTTCATTTTTATTACTTTTATTTTTGGACGCTGACAAGTATTTTTCCAAGCGTTGTTATGACCAATTTAGACGCTGACATGACTTTGGCAAACGTTGACAAGAATATAGCCGTTGGGCGTTGATGGGTTATTTTTTACCGTTGACACTCATTGGGACCTACCCAGTTGTTATTTTTGACAAATTTTGGGGGCGTAATTTTGGGAGCAGATAACTTTTAATTAATGCATGAGATAACTTATTTTCTTTTCAATATTTTCATCATGATATTTTGAAAATAGTTGCCTCATTTTTGACCAATCACATATGATAGGTGTGTAAACACCCATCCTTTTACCACATAATTACAATAATAACCAGGCCAAAACGTGTATTTTATGTCGTAAATGTCGGAATTATGCGTGGTTTGTGTTTCTTGTGATTTTAGGATCAAAATGTTAAAAGGGAAGAAAACACGGCTTTCACGGGCTTTTATCGAAGAAAAAGACAAAAGACGAAGTCAAGAAATCAAGAGTGCAAAAAGAACGGAAGTCCAAGGCCTATCTGAAGATTTATCGAAAAAAAGTCCAAAGACGGAAGTTTAATAAAGCCAAAGAACTCAAGTCTAATTTATGAAGAAATCACAAGACGAGTTTAAAGTAATCCCGAGACAAAGTCTGAAAGGTCGAAGAATTTAAAAGATTAAACATTAAAGACGAAGGATTAAAAGATAATTAAAGAAAGAAGAAAGAGAGGAGGAAGCTTCCTTCCGCTAATCACCTCCTCTACTATAAATAGGATCATTAGTCTCATTTGTTAAACTTGTTGGCTAAATTGAAAAATTAGCTCTTCCATTTTAATTACTTGTACATTTACCTTATTGCACTTTAATTACCTTGTGTTGCACCTTAAAGTTCAAGTAAGTTTACTCTTTATGTTATTGAATCTTTACTTTATTCTCTCATCTACCTTTCTTTTTATTGATTTAATCTTATTGTTTACGTGCTTATTGTGTTGCTTATTTGATTTATGTTCATGTTTTTATGCTTTTGGTTGATTTAGCTTATTGAATCTTTAGCTTATTTGTGATTTTTATTAAAAGTGTTTTTATAAAAGTTATTGTTTTTAAAAGTTTTTAAATTTTGGTTTTATAGCTTTCTCTTAATATTGTTTTGGTTAAGTTTTTAGATTAGAGCTTATTGATTTTTGGCTTATTTCATTTCCTAGCTTATTTTCTTGATTCGGATCCTATAGCCCCTAAAATCTTGTTTTCCGGATAAGGGGTAAAACCCTCTTATTCCGGATAAAGGCCACGAATTCCTACAGATTCCGGACAAGGGATTAAAACCCTTTTTCCGGATAAGAGCCTAGAGTTCGTTTTGTGGATAACAGTTAGAAAAACATTCCGGATAAGGACCCTAAGCTTGCTTTCCGGATAAGCGCCTGAAACGCGTTTTGCGGATAAGGTATTGAATCGAGTATTCCGGATAAGGAATTTAGACCGTTTTCCGGATAAGATTTTTTAGTTGTTTTTCGGATAAGAGTTTTAGGGTGGATTCGGATAAGGTTATTTAGTGTGTTTTCCGGATAGTGGATACAACACATTTTCCGGATAAGCCAGTGCTTTTTCCGGATAAGCGTTGGAAGAACTTTTTCTGGATAAGTGCACTTAGGGTGTTTTGCGGATAAGAGGAAGAAAACGTTTTCTGGATTATGATTTTTATTAGGGATTCTGGATTAGTGACAGTAGACGGATTCCGGATAAGGACCTAGTTTTGGTTTTCGCACTTAAGTTTTTCTAGATAGTTTTAGTTATTGATTTTCCCGCTTTTTACTTAGTCGCACTTTTTAGCTTACTTGCTTTAGTTTATTTTAAGTTTACACTTTTAGTTGCCTTGCCTTAGTTTAATTTTTAGTTGCGTTTTAAGTTTACGTTACTTTTATTGCTTTAATTTCTTATCATTTATTTTTAATCATTTTCAGCTTTATTTACTTTGCTTTTACTTTAAAGTTTGTGCATTTTTACTTTTACTACAACGACACAACATTTGTTTCACCAAAAGACAGCTGAGTCGCACATTCTTCTTTTTTTCAATTCGAAAAGACTGGAACAACGATATTTTCTTACTGGCCAAAAGCCTCGTATTAAATGGCGCCGCTGCCGGCTCTTTTCGTTAAGATTAACGGTTTTCTGTGAGACGCGTTGCTTTTTGGGATCCGTCATTCGTGAGCGTTATTTTTCTTGCTTAAAAAATTTCAAAAAACCCATAAAAATTAAAAATTTCCAAAAATCCATAAAAATTAAAAAATTTCAAAAATCCAAAAAGATTTTATTTTTATAGTATATATATATTGTCTATTGCTTTGGTATTGTTTTCTTTTGCTTTTGCAGGTGTATGCGTACTAGATCTTCAACTTATCCAGAGCCCGAGACTCGTGAAGATTTAGCTATGGCAGGTGTGAACAACAACAATAATCCACCGCACCTCAACAATAACAACAACAATGTTCTTCCACAGCCCGATCTTCGGAAAATGGAGGATCTTTGTCAACCCACCATGTTTGGACGAGGAGGACCGATTACGCCGATGCAAATCATGGCTCTGGAGTTTTCGTTAAAGCATCACATGATCCAGCAAGTGCAAACTAATCCTTTTTGCGGATTGCCTGATGATGATGCCAACAAGCACCTCGACAAATTCATTACTATCACCCAAAGCATGAAGTTCCCCGGTGCTACAATGGATGTCCTTCGCCTTCAACTCTTTCCACATACTTTATCACACCACGCCGAAAAATGGTTTGATCATCTCCCGAAGAATTCCATTCATACTTGGGACGACATGACTCAACGATTTTTGTCGCGCTACTTTCCACCATCCATGGTCACGAGCCTTCGAAATCAAATCAGCGGTTTCATGCAAGAACCCGATGAATCTCTCTTTGATGCTTGGGAAAGATATAATGTTTTGATCGATCGATGTCAAACCACAACATGCTCCCCGTTACGTTGATTGATACTTTCTACAACGGTTTGACTTTTCGAGATCGTGTTACGATTAATGCAGCCGCCGGTGGCACATTTATGAAAAGAAGACCCGAGGAGTGTAGAGAGCTTATTGAGAACATGACTACTCATCAAAAAAATTGGGATTCCTCCGCATCTTCAAGGAACAACCCGAGAGTCAATGTTTCTTCAACTTCAGCAAACCTCAACATGACCGAATTCACCCGCATGATGGCCGAAATGAACAAAAATATCTTGCTCATCGCTTCAAACCAACAACAACAAGTTAAAGATGTAGCAATTCCTTGTGAGACATGCGACGTTCCTCACTCATACACTAATTGTCCTTCCACTCAAGGCAATCCGGAAAACGTGTATGCGGCTTATGGTAATTATTCACCGGAAAATTACCAAGCCCGACCTTAAGGGGATCGAAATTTGCTAAGTTACCGGTCGAACAACTATCTTTCACCCGGTTTTTCTCCTCAAAACCACAACCCCAACAACAATTACAATAGAAGCAACCAAATCCCACCTCGAGCTTCTAATCCTTATCACCCACCCGCTCAACAAGCCCAACCCATTAATCTAGATGTTGAACCTTTAATGAGAACCCAAGGAGAGCAAATCAAGAATCTACAAAGCCAAATTATCAATTTAAAAGGGGATATCACTAAGCAAGAGAATGACATTAGATCCGAGCTTCGACATGATATACAATCCTCCTTCAGCACTTAAACGAATGATTTAAAGAATATGCTGGCTAGTTTCTTACCAACCACTCAACCCTCTACTTCGAGCTCTCTACCTTCAAACACCGTCACCAACCTGAGAGCGAATGTGAGTGCTATTACTACCCATAGTGGAGCAACTTTAGTAGGACCATCTATCCCACCCCTAGTTACTCCTTCTCCACTTCCTCCACCACCATTTATCCCTACTACTCACACACCTAGTATTAGTTCACCATTACCGTCTCCGCCTCGTCATGACGAAGTACCCAAGAAGAATCCTCCACCAACCCCACCTTCACCTTTAACCCTTCAACATCTCAACCTTCCCCTTCCACACCTCCACCACCCAACCCTAGCATTCCTTACCCTTCTCTACTTAACAAGGCTAGAATTTTGACTAAGAATGACGTTCGAGTCTCTAACTTTTTGGAAAAGATTGCCGGAATGACCGTCACCTTTACCCTTGTTGAAGCTCTTGCCCAAATGCCACAATTTGTCAAGATGTTTAAGGAATTGCTTAGTAAGAAGGAGAAGATGGTCGAGTTTTTTAATACTCGCTTGAATGAAAATTGCTCTGCAATCCTTCTTAAAGAACTTCCGGAAAAACTTGGAGATCCCGGTCGTTTTGTGCTACCATATTCTTTTAACCAAACCAACGAATTTACTGCCTTAGCCGATCTCGGGGCAAGTATAAATTTGATGCCTTTCAGTGTTTGGAAAAAGTTATAATTGCCCGACCTTACACCCACCAAGATGACTCTTGAGCTAGCCAATCGCACTCTCGCTTACCCCGTTGGTATTGCCGAAGATGTGTTCTTTAAAGTTGGCACATTAATTTTTTCGGTCGACTTTGTCGTTGTTGATTATGAAATGGACCCTCGTATTCCTTTAATACTTGGTCGGCCATTCTTGAGAACCGGAAAAGCTTTTGTTGATGTTGTCGAAGGTAAGTTAATCTTAAGGGTCGGGAATGATGCACAAGTGTTCGAAATGGGGAAGATCACAAACAAATCCTATGGAAGAGAATCGGTGAATATGATTAATGTGCTTGATGATTTTGTCGTCTACAACAATCCTCTATTCGATTCTTTCTATGATAATCCACTGTTCCAACATGATGTGGATGATTCTCTCTCTAATTCTGATCCTCCACCAATTTATGATTCTCCACCAATCTATGATGCTTATGATGATGATTCTAGTTCCACTGGAGATGATTATGATGATTTTACTTCTGAGTATCCCGACATGCCCACTTATGATGATTTTGATGAGGCTGATACTCTCTCGGGTGATTCTTCACATGATGAAGATCCTCCGCCAACAACACTTGATCCTACCTTGGATGACTACTCATTTGAGGAAGACTTTGCTACTTTTCTCGACACGTACTTCCCAAATGAGAGTGATGCTCCTCCTTTGGACTTTGATGATTATGGTCTTTATCCTACTTTGGATATGAAGAAACCCGCTTCAAAGGAGAAGAAGCCGGCCGACACTGATATCAGCAGCACTTATGTCTTAACTCCTCTTTATCTACCTTCTGAGGATGAGATTGCGAGATTTATGATCGGATCTTCTTCAAGATCTGCTGAGCCTAAGTGTTATTTTCCCCTAAAGGAAAAGGTGTTCGACCCCGACATTGCACTTTTCAAGCCATCTCAATATCCATCTGATGAAATAAAAGGAAAAATCTTTGGTACTTATGAAGATATGCTTGCCCCTCACCATACTTGCTTCCACAGTGCTCCATCTTTTCTTAAGGGAACCTTGCCTACTCTTCTTTGGCTTGCCTTGTTCGCCTTAATCTTGTGCTATTTGATGGACGAAAACTATGTCTTTGATCCCGGTGGATGTTTTTCATGCTTCTTCCTATGCTAATCAAGGTCGAGTCAGGCTCACGACTCGGTGAACAAAAATCAAGCGCTTCTTGGGAGGCAACCCAAGTATCTATCTTTTAGCTATCTTTATCCTAAGTTTAGGGGAGACCCGTTGGTGTTTGCTATTTCCTCTCTTCTAATATTCAGGGATTCGTGCTTTCAAAGATCCACTATTGATAATTTTTGACGACCCGTGATTCCGTGTTTCCGTCTTCCCGGTTCTATCCTAAACTCTTTTTGATTCACTATTTTATATTTTCTAATATTAAAATAGGAATCTCGTTAGTTTTCTTTTCCTTAGCGAGATTTAAACAACGTGCACAATGTCCTAAGTGTAGGGGAGTTTACTCCCACATGCTTAAACATTGAGGACAATGTTCATATCAAGTGTAGGGGGGACTTCTATCGAAGTTAAGTGGCCTTTTCCTTGTATTTGTCCTGATGAGACTGCTTTTATACATAGTCTCATCGTCCAAATCGGGCTTAAAATGCATTAAATATCATCAAAATACCCATATATATGCTTGTGTTTGTTGCTTGTGTATTTTAGGTACGGATATTGAGAAAATGACAAAAGATCACAAGAATCATGCAAAAACGAACACGGGAAACGAAGCCGCACGATGAACCAAGCCCTAATGAAGAATTTTCCAAAGAAAACCCTTGAAGAATATTGAATATTGGTCCTCCAAGTTTGAAGAATTGACACTTTATACCCTTGTATCTTCATAATTACAAGTTTGGTCCCTAAAGTTTGTCAAAATTACAAAAAGGACCCTTAACTTTGAAGAATTGGCAAATTTAGTCCCTCAAAAAAACTAAATTGTCAATATTGGTCCTCCAAGAAGTCAACAAACAAGTCAAGGCCTTAAAGTATCAAGACATGTCAAAAACAACCCTTGAAGATTGCCAAAATTACACTTGTAGTCCTTAAAACAAGTTTCAAAACTTGTTGTGCCAAAACTGCCAAAGTCCAAAAGTTGTTATGTGTTAAATGGGCGTTGTTAGCCATTTAATACAAAGTGAATAAAGTTTGAAAAGAGAAGGACCAATTCTGCCAGACAGCCATACTTATCCCCCCCAACCAGTGCTTGACACCTCACCCACTCACACCCCACACCCAATCAAAAGCGCCCTTTTTCTCCACATCACCTATCCACTCACCCCTTAACTGATTAATTAATCAGTTTAAATCTCCCACCAAAACACTTCATTTAAAAAACGTTTTACCCAAAATAGATTAAACACTCCCCTAATCCATCCTTAAACCCTAATTTTTCCATGATGAACAATGATCAAAACAAGGGGTTTTTGGGTAATTCTTTCCAGATCCTTAATTAAACATCACTTAAACATAAAACCATCCTTAAACCCCCATCACCATCACCTCACATGTCTCTCCAACCCTCCCCTGCCCCACTATTCACTCCCAAACAAAAAAGGACAGCATTATCAACATCCCACAACAATTTCGTGTTCCCAAAGGCTAAATGGACGTCCAAGATCTCTTTTTCATCACTGGCATCTCAACTACAAGCCAAAGACCTTCACATGGCTTACTTTTGACTGAAAATTCAAAATCGTCCAAGGGCAAGATTGGAAGTTCAAGTGTTAGGGTTTTCAGCTTCTATTCAGTTCTAGAATCACATTGTAGCCTCTATATAAAGGCATTATAGGACTTAGCATAGTTTCTGTTCTTGATTTTTATCCTTTTTCACAAGCTTTGTAAATCCAGTTTATTAAGGAATATAAATGGTTTAAGTGTTGTTGATGAGAAATATTGAGTTCCCTTTACATTTCATGTTGATTTAAGTTCATTGTTTTAGTTTGGTTTAATTTTCAGCAAAAGTTTTTCAAGATTTCAAAGTTTCTGTTTCTTTTTCAAAGTTTTCTTATATAAAAAATTTTCATACAATTCTGATAGAATGGTGATGAAAGGTGTTACTTTGATGATGTTTGAGTTCGGGTATGTCCAAGACACCATGGCTTGTTCTGGTGTAGTGGGTACCCAAGCTTGAATAGTCCATCTGTTTGGTCTTTTCTAGCTTATCATAACCTTACTCACAAGCTAAGGCTCTCTTCTAGCTTAATCTATAAGCTAGAAGCAAGCTCTTAAGCTTTTACACAGTCCCCCTTGTTCTCTCTTAGTAGGTTCAAAACAAGGAACATTTTTATCCATATTTGTTGAAGTAAAACTCCATTAGAACCTCAACCAAGTTCAGCACAAGCCCGTGCTTGTTTGGAGGTGGTTTTTCAACCACTAAGGGTCCTGGATATAGGACCCTTAAGGTAGCTCATTGTTTCCCTTTTCCATCTTAATTTTTCTAAAAATTTTGTGTTTAAGTGATTACTGCATGAAAGTTGTTAAGTGATTGTTATTGTGCTTGTTATTGAGTTTTCTTGTTGATATATGCATGCTAGATTAGGTTTGATTTAGTTTAGATAGGTTTTTAAAAGATTTGCTTTGAAAATTTGATTTCAGAAGTTTAAAGGGGTGTTTGGATTTGCAAATTAATTAAGATTACTTGGTTGATTATGTGTTAAAAGCTGTTAGAATACACTCATTAGTTAGTAATTAGGTGTTTAGTGTGCTTAAGTTTCAGTTTGAACAAGTTTTGAACACTTTGCATGATAAAATTTGGAAGATATAGCTAAAAATCAGCAACTTCAATTCTCTGCTTGTTTTTGGTGAAATTGGTGCTTCAAGTTTGATAATTTGTTAGAAAGAAGGTTTAAGAAGGAGTGTGAGTTGATTGTATGTCATTTGATGAGAATGTATGCAAATTGTTGAGCTTTAAAATCCATTTGAGTGCCAAGTGTATCAGCAAAATACACTTAGACACATACATGCAATATCAGTAACTTGTTCTTGTGCATTTGGTTTAATCTTGTTTACTACTTGCTTATTCTTGCATTGAATCTGAATCTTTATACTCCAAAGAGTATAAGGGTGCCTTGTTGTCCACCAAATACATCACCAAAAGCAAGTCAAGACCTCTTGACAAACATTTGCACAAGTGAAGAAACTTCACTTGTGTTCATCAGAAAGTTGTGCTAACCTGGGCACGTTTTTGGTTCTATTTGGCTTAATCTTGGTTAATTTTGAATTGGGTTTGTGTTTTTGTGACTTAAGTAGTTACTGAATTAAGTATTAAAAAGAAAAAAAAAAGAAAAAAATTGCAAAAAGCTTACCTTGCCTGGGCTCGAACACGCGACCTTGCTTTCCAAGGGCTAGCGTGTTAACCAGTGATCTAGATGGCTTTTTACGTTTACATTTCATTTCATTACTTATTTAAGTAGTGTTTGTTTTATAGCTTATTTAGATAACAGCTTTTAAACAAGCTGTTTCTGGCTTATTTCTTTGAGGATTTAACTGTTTAGCATTTTTCCTAGGATTGTATTAGTGTTTTTGATTTTTCTGAGCAAAAAGTATAATTTTCCCATTACTTATTAATTTATTAGGATTATTTTAAGTTTTAATTTTAAAAAGTCATTTAAAAATAGTAAAAGGTAATTTAAAAATCTGAAAAAATAGTTTTTAGGTTTTTAATCATATTTTTGAGGTTTACAGCTTATTAGGTTTTCAATATAGCTTATTTTTTATTTTATAGGATTTTAGGGTTTTTAAGCAACTTTAAAATTTAATATTAAATTATTAAATAGGTTTCAGAAAATTTGGATTGCATTTTTGTTTTAGTTATAATAGTCTAGATTTTTGGTAAATTTTTAGAATTTATTTATAAACTTTTTATTTTTTTAAATATTTTAATATTATTTTATTATTAAAAATTGAAGTTTTATTTTTTTTAGTTTTTACATTTTTCCTAGGTTAAGGACACTTAATTAGGAGTTTTATCACTTTCCAAATATTTTTTAGACTTTTCAATTAATTTCTAGAATTAATTTAAGATTTAATAGATTTAAATAGTTTTTAAGTGTTTAAAAATAGTTTAATTTGGTTTTAAAATTTTTAAAAATAGTTTTTAGCTTAATTAGGATATTTTTGAGTTTTACAAACTATTAGATCTTGTTTAAGGCTTTTTAATAATTAAAAGTGATTTTTAGGGCTTTAATTAGCATTAAAAAGTCATTATTGAATCAATTAAAAGGTTTTAGCAAGTTTGGATTTTTTGTAAACTCTTAGAATATTATTGGGAATTTTTAGGAATTTTTAGGAATTTTTAGGTTAAAATTTTATTTTTGGCACTATTCACGGTTTTACGTGTTCGCCTTTTTTGTCGTAGTTTAATCCGTTTTCGTAACCGTCTTTTCTTTCCTTTCTCATTTCTTTTCTCCTTGTTAATAATCACAAACATCATTAATCAACTCTTAACACAACGCACTTGCCTCCTTGAGAACGAACTCACTTTAGGGTCATTCACACACGGTTTTCCTAAATCGTCGTGCACACTTGCCCTACTTTGTGCATCCTTTTCCTAAAGGTGTACAAAACCTCAACATCATTTTTGGCGCCCCGCTGCCGGGGAGGCGTGTTGTGTTTTGGTTGAACCATTGTTTTTTTTATATTAGCCATAATTAGTATTTGTATTAGTAGCACTCTACTAATACGTATTATCGTTTTTCGTTTTTTGTGAATATTATTACTATATTGTATACGTAGAACAATAAATTTACAAGTACTCCAAATACGTGAGAAATCACAACCTTGACTTGGGAGGTCATTACCCAATCATTGTATTCGAATCTCAAACCAAAGAAAAAGGCAAAAATAGATAAATACTTTCGAGAAGCTCGATTTTGAGAAATACAAACTATAAGGTGGGTATAAGGCGGTTGTATTTCACGACCTAAAGGAAAAAGGCTCTTAAGTGCTTCGCGCCGCCTCGTTTCCTCCGCTTGCTTGTGCGTATTTTGATTTTGAAAGCTAATCGAGGGTTTTGCCGCCCAAAGTATTACTAAGTATCATATATATTTTCTTGGTTTCTATTTATTAAACCCTCTTGAACGATTTGGTGTTCCACCATCGTTCTAAAGTCATCGAAGGCGTTCACTTCACGTGATAATTTTCATTCCTTGAGGCTTCTTTAATCGAGAGATTTGATTAAGGAGGAGATTTGTAGATTTTGGTCTACCTAATACATTCCAAAAAATCCAAAAAAAGGTAAAAACAATCAAAAACCAAAAAAAAATTTTGAAAAAGTAAAAACACCAAAAAGAATCTTATTTGCTCGCCTTCTCATTGTACGTGACGTTTATGCAAACTCGCTCTAAAGCAAGACGTGCTCGTAAACGAAGAAACAAATCCATCACTCCTTCTAGTGAGGAGTCTCCTATTGACGAACCCATTGTAGTGAAAGAAGCACCCATGGCTAATCGAACTATGATGGAGTTGCTTTAAGCACCCACCGAGGGTTATGGAGAAGCGATTGTGATTCCCGCTATCCTTGCGGAAAATTTTGAGGTTAAGACGGGTTTGTTGTCCATGATTCAAAACAACAAGTTTCGAGGTGACGAAAAGGACAACCCTCATAACCACATTCGCCAATTTAATCGTCTCACCGCCACTCTCAAGTTTAAGGACGTCTCTAACCACTCGATTAAGATGATGCTTTTTCCGTATTCCTTAGCGGGGCCCGCAAAAATTTGGTTAGAGAAAGAGCCGCCCAATTCTATATTGACGTGGAAGGATCTCGTTTCAAAATTCGTGAACCAATTTTTTCCGCCCTCTAAGACTACGCACTTGAAAAACGAGATTTCAAAGTTTTCACAAGAATATAATGAGAGTTTTTCAACGGCTTGGAATAGGTTTAAGGAAACGTTGCACGAATGTCCTCATCATGGTTTTTCCGACTTGCATCAAATTGACACGTTTTACAATGGCTTGAACGATCATGAGCGTGATTATCTTAATGCCGCCGCGGGTGGTAATTTTTTGTGTAAGACGGTCGAGGAAGCATTGTTAATCATTGAAAATAGGTCTAAGGTGTATAGTCCTCGTAGCACGTCGAGTGTTCATAAGACTTCGTCTTCGTCTTCGCCTTCATTGTCACACACCGTTGATGCTTGCCAAATCGAGGCTAATTTGGAGAACAAAATTTTTGATAAGTTGAAAGGATTGTTAATTGAGTTTAAAGTTGGTGAACAACCCGCTCCCGCTACGATTAAAGAGGTTGAGGTTTCTTGTATGTATTATGGTGGAGCTCACGATTATTCCGAGTGCATTACCAACGGTGGTAACACTTCGAGTGCCTTCGCGGCCGCGGGAACTTATAACCAAAACGGTCAAGTTCCTCGCACTAATCAATTGACTCCACCGGGTTTTCCACCAAATCAAAATGCTAACAATTATCGAAACAATCAAGTTGGTTACCAAAGCAATCAAAAGAACAATTACAAGGGTAATAACAACTATGGGAATCAAGGGAGTAGTAGTACCCAATTGCAAAACCAAAACCAAAACCGTAATTTTCAAAACACGAGTCAAGGTCTTCAAAATGTTTACACTAAAGAACTTCCAATGGACTTTGTGAATTATGCCACGGCAAATGATAAGATTTTGGAAAACATACAAGAGCAATTGGCTAGTCAAGCTAGGGACACGGCTAAAAACACCAAGGAGTTAGCTAATTTTGTTAAAGAAAATCTTAGCATGAGGAATGAATTGAAAAATGATTTTGCTAACCAAATTCGAGGTCAAAACAACAAGATAGAGCAAAGTCATGCTAGGCTTGAACAAAGAATTGACCAAAAAGCCGCTAGTCAAGATTTGAAGTTTAATAGTTTTGATGCTAAGCTTAATGCCATTTTAGAAGCCGTCATGGGGAACAAAGCCTCTACTTCGAGTAGTTTGCCTAGTAACACCATTTCAAACCCGAAGGGAGAGATGAAAGTGATTACCACACGTAGTGGTAAGGCACTTAAGGAACCGACTCCTCAACCAATTACTCCAACGGTGGAGGAAATTGAGAAAGAACCCGAGGTGGTGGTCGAAAAGGACCATATTTCAATCCCACAAAGTACCGCTCATGCCACACCTACGGTTGACCCATTACCAACATTGGAACCCGAGATTCCAAAGGCTATTCCTATGCCCCACCCACACCACCCTTGCCTTACCCATCGAGACTTAGGAAGGAGAAACGACAAGAGCGCGACAACTACCAATTTGAGCTTTTTATGAAAATGTTTCGTGATTTGCATTTTAATGTGAGTTTCGCCGATGCTTTGGTCATGATGCCTAGATTTGCCGCTAACTTTAAGAGTATGTTGAACAACAAGGAGAAATTGCACCAAATGTCTAGTTGTTCGTCGGTTTATCTTAATCGCATACCTCAAAAAGTCGGTGATCCCGGTAAATTTTTGATCCCTTGTGCAATTCAAGATATGAAAGAATGCTATGCCTTGGCCGATCTTGGTGCTAGCATTAACTTGATTGCACTTGCAATCTTCAAGTCGCTCAATCTTCCTAATCTTACTCCTTCACGAATGTCTATTGAGTTGGCCGACCATTCCACGATTCTTGCATGTGGTTTGGCGGAAGACGTTTTTGTGAAAGTGGGGAAGTTCTACTATCCAGTAGACTTTATCGTTGTTGACATCCCCACGGATCCTCAAGTTCCCCTTATTTTAGGTCGTTCGTTTTTAGATACGTCTATGGCTTTAATTGATGTGCATGCTAGAAAGATCACCTTACGTTTCAACAACGAGGAACTTGTTATAAACGCAACTCAAAATTCTCAACTTTCTCATGTTTATTCCATTGCAACCATAAACCTCGTTGATATGATCGACGTGGTTTGCGAGGAATTTTCACAAGAAGTTTTAGGGTTTGGTAATGAAGAAACTAGTGGCAATCCCACTATGTTAGATCCAATTCTTGATAATTCGACACCAACCTTCACTCCATTTGAAGGTGGTGGTTTTACGTTGGAAGAATTCGATGTTCCACGTACTTGTGACGAAGACCTCGACAACGATGAGGACTTCTCGATTATCAAGGATTTTCTCAACGATTTCCCATTTCCTCCACCCGAGGAGGTTATGAGTATCGAGCCCAAATCTTCACTTGAGGAACCACCTATTCTCGAGTTGAAAGATTTACCTCCTCACCTCGAATATGTCTATTTGGAGGAGGACGACAAGTTGCCGGTTATTATTGCGAAGGATCTTTCGAATGATGAAAAAACCGCACTTGTCGATGTTCTTAAGGACCACAAAGGGGCGATTGCGTGGAAGTTATCCGACATTAAGGGAATCGATCCCAAGTTTTGTACCCAAAAAATCTTAATGGAGGAGGATTTCAAGCCAACAATCCAAAGTCAAAGGAGGGTGAACCCTAAAATTCACGATGTCATCAAAAAGGAGGTCCTTAAACTCCTTGACGCGGGAATGATTTACCCTATTTCCGATAGCCCTTGGGTGAGTCCTATTCATTGTGTCCCTAAAAAGGGAGGGATGACCGTTGTGCCAAACGATGCCAACGAGTTGATTCCCACTAGACTCGTGACCGGATGGAGAGTGTGCATTGACTATCGAAAGTTAAATGAAGCCACTCGAAAAGACCATTTTCCCTTGCCCTTCATGGACCAAATGTTGGAGCGTCTTGCGGGAAACGATTTCTATTGCTTTTTAGATGGTTTTTCCGGTTACTTCCAAATTCCCATCGATCCTCGTGATCAAGAAAAAACTACGTTTACGTGTCCATATGGAACGTTTTCCTATCGTAGAATGCCATTCGAACTTTGTAATGCACCGGGAACTTTTCAACGATGCATGATGGCTATTTTTCACGATATGATCGAGAAGACGAAGGAAGTCTTCATGGATGACTTTTCCGTGTTTGGTGATTCTTTCACTTCGTGTTTGTCGAACCTAGAGAGAATGTTAAAACGTTGTGAGGAAACCAACCTTGTGCTCAATTGGGAAAAGTGTAATTTTATGGTTAAGAGTGGAATCGTCATAGGGCACAAGGTCTCGAAAGCGGGGATTGAGGTAGATCAAGCTAAGGTAGACGTCATCGCCAAATTACCTCATCCCAAAACCGTCAAGGGAGTTAGGAGTTTCCTAGGTCACGCGGGCTTTTATCGTCGATTCATCAAGGATTTTTCAAAGATTTCTCGACCCATTACACATCTTCTTGAAAAAGAGGCACGTTTTGTCTTTGACGAAGATTGTGTACGAGCCTTTGAGATCCTTAAGAGGAAACTTACCGAAGCTCCCATTCTTGTTGCGCCCAATTGGAACCTCCCCTTTGAGCTTATGTGTGATGCTAGTGATTACGCTATAGGGGCCGTTTTGGGGCAACGTCATGATAAGCACTTCTTGCCTATTCACTATGCTAGCAAGACGATGACCGAGGCTCAACTTAAATACACTACAACGGAAAAGGAGTTCCTTGCCGTGGTGTATGCATTTGAGAAATTCCGACCTTATCTCGTCTTGACAAAATGCATAGTGTATACGGACCATTCGGCTATTAAGTATCTTATGGCAAAGCAAGATGCTAAGCCGAGATTACTTCGTTTGATTCTCCTCCTTCAAGAATTTGATCACAAAATCGTTGACAAAAAAGGAGCCGAGAATCTAGCGGCCGATCATCTCTCTCGTTTGGAAGATCCTCACCAAAGTGTTTACGAGCCCAAGGAAATCACCGAAACATTTCCGCTCGAGACACTTGGTGTAGTGAATTCTAAGCTTGATTCTTCTACCCCATGGTTTGCGGATTTTACAAATTACCATGCGGGTAACTTCATCATTAAGGTTATGACAACTCAAGAAAAACGAAAATTCTTTCGTGACGTCAAGTTCTACTTTTGGAACGACCCTTACTTGTTTCGAACTTGTGCGGATCAAATCATCCGACGTTGTGTTTTTGGCACCGAAGCTTCTAACATCCTTAGAGCTTGCCATGAGGGACACACGGGTGGTCACCACGGTGCTAATCACACGGCTAAGAAGGTGTTTGATGCCGGATTCTTTTGGCCTACTATTTACCGAGATGCACAAGATCTTGTGAAGTCGTGTGATGCATGCCAACGACAAGGAAAAGCCTCACAAAAAGATGAAATGCCACAAAATATCATTCAAGTATGTGAGATCTTTGACGTTTGGGGCATAGATTTATGGGGCCGTTCCCATCATCTCGTGGTAATAAGTACATTCTCGTTGCGGTTGACTACCTATCTAAGTGGGTGGAGGCAAAGGCCTTGCCCACCAATGATGCTCGTGTGGTAGTCAAGTTTTTGAAGCAATTGTTTTCTCGGTTTGGAACCCCTCGTGCTATCATAAGCGATCGTGGAACCCATTTTTGTAATGACCAATTTGAAAGGGTTCTAAGGAAATATGGGGTTACACATCGTCTTTCTACGGCTTATCACCCACAAACGAGTGGGCAAGTCGAGGTTTCAAACCGAGCTTTGAAGAGGTTCTTGGAGAGATCCGTTGGAGAAAACCGACAATCTTGGTCGGATAAGTTAGACGATGCTTTATGGGCCTTTAGGACCGCTCATAAGACGCCCATTGGGTGCACTCCCTATAAGCTTGTGTATGGAAAGAATTGTCATTTACCTATCGAGTTAGAACACAAGGCTTATTGGGCCCTAAAGCATTGTAATGATGACATGGAGACCGCGGGAAAACACCGGAAAATGCAATTGAATGAATTGGATGAATTGAGAGACATTGCTTATGAAAATTCATTGATTTATAAAGAGAAAACTAAAAAGTTGCATGATTCTAAAATTAAAAACCGGGTTTTTAACATTGGGGATCAAGTTTTGCTTTTTAATTCAAGATTGAAAATCTTTTCCCGTAAGTTGAAATCCCGTTGGTCCGGTCCATTCACCGTGACTCAAGTGTTTCCGTATGGGACCATCGAGCTAGCTCAAGATGATGGTCCTAACTTCAAGGTGAATGGACATAGGTTGAAGCACTACTTTGGCGGGGAAGTTCCATCCTTGAACTACCTCGACCAAGTCACCTTCCCCAATGATAATTAGTATTGAGGGGATGGAGTCGAGCTCATGACTCGATAATCAAAAACGAGGTGCCTCGTAGGGGAGTCCCATGCTTATCCTATGTACATATTATCGCTTTCTAATGTAGCTTACGTGTGGGGATTTGTGCCCTTCCAACCTTTGTTTCGTGGTTGTTTGTGAATTGTGAACTTTAGATCATGATCTTCACGATTGGAGCCTCTCGTGTTCGTTTTATGGGAGCACTCGATCGTTTGCTTTGGAGACATTTCTCAATATCCATGATATATCCTTTTGATCTTCTAACCTTATGTTTATAGCACACTTCATAAACGGCTATTGATTTAATGGTTACACCCTTTCCATGCTAGATTAGGCATTCGACTACGTCTCTAGTATGGGGGTGTTTGCACCCCTAGACTCGAAACATTGAGGACAATGTTTAACTTTAGTATGGGGGGGGGGTGAATAGATACTTGCCTTGCCAAACCTTCACGCTTTCCAAAGTTCATCTTTTTGTTTATCATTTTTGTTGCAAAATAAGGCTAAAAATGGCCAAATTTTAAAATTTTTCTCATGTTTTATAAGTGTTTGAAGACACGAATGTAGATTTTCCGATGGCGAGAATAAGAGTAATTTTTGACTCGACCGTGCGTGTTCAGCACTTAGCTTTGATTCCTTAACTACACATTAGGCTAAGTCTCTTAAATGAGGACGATAAATGATAGAGTTAATTATAAGTTACTATGCTAAACGTAGAGTACTCGTATTCTTTCAAAAACTCATATGTTCTCGTTGTTTGCTTATTCTCCCTTCGCATGTAAATATTTTTTGCTTAATAAATATTGACTTAGCGGTTTAGTTGGGATTGTTGGGTTTCTAGTCTTTTCTAGTAGCTTCCGTGTAATTAAATTGGGAAGACATTAAGGTATCGCCAGCGTCACGGTTTTGAAGTATTGGCACCCTAATAATCGAAAGCTTCACCCAATAATAAGATTTCAAGTGCTCACCTAAATCTAGCAAACAATTTGAAGCCCCACAAGGCCTAAAATCTATGCAAAAATTGAAAGTGAAACAAGCCTTAATCTTCGAAGCTTTAAAGATCCAAAATTCGCCTTAGCGTGAGGATATACGTCTTTGGCTAATAAAACCACCGATGAGGCGGATAATAAAAGGCAAGGCAAGACCGAAGTCATAATAAAAGCTTCATGGCGAAGTTGAATAAAAGATGGAGGTAAACCAAAGATAATAAGGCCCTTCCGTTAGGGGGCGTATAAAAGTCGTGGTAATAAGTCTCATGTTCAAAACCGTTATAAAACCGTGTTTATCGATTCTTCTTGTCAACTTAATTTTTTAACATCGTTGTCTATTAGGAGGGGTTATTGATTTGATGGTCTTAGTTACACCGTTAGGACTCTATTTTTAGACCTAAATCTCTATTATCGCATAAGTCAAACAATGTATCCTCGTGAAACATTAAAGATATAATAAAATATAAGAGATACAACTTAGGAATAATGGGAGGATAAGTACGTGATTAGGGCATATGAGTAGTGTTAGCATTACTAACTTATAATGACAATGATCTCGTTGCACGCTTGGCATGAAATTGGAGTGAAAATCGAGGACGACGAAATTATTTCTAACGAAGCATTCACATGTTCTTATTCTATGAACCTAAACGTCCCATTTTGCGATGAAAATCATACATTATGTCTATAACACAAGTAGTAGTAATAGTAGTAGTGTAGCTAGTTTATCGTTCAATAAAGTGAATAAAATGAATTTTGGAGATGCTTTGATACTTAATTCTAGCATTGCGTGAGGGCACGTCAATGGTTTAGTATGGGGGAGTACAAAAATGATGTTGAGGTTTTGTACACCTTTAGGAAAAGGATGCACAAAGTAGGGCAAGTGTGCACGATGATTTAGGAAAACCGTGTGTGAATGACCCTAAAGTGAGTTCGTTCTCAAGGAGGCAAGTGCGTTGTGTTAAGAGTTGATTAATGATGTTTGTGATTATTAACAAGAAGAAAAGAAATGAGAAAGGAAAGAAAAGACGGTTACGAAAACGGATTAAACTACGACAAAAAAGGCGAACACGTAAAACCGTGAATAGTGCCAAAAATAAAATTTTAACCTAAAAATTCCTAAAAATTACTAAAAATCCCCAATAATATTCTAAGAGTTTACAAAAAATCCAAACTTGCTAAAACCTTTTAATTAATTCAATAATGACTTTTTAATGCTAATTAAAGCCCTAAAAATCACTTTCAATTATTAAAAAGCCTTAAACAAGATCTAATAGTTTGTAAACCTCAAAAATATCCTAATTAAGCTAAAAACTGTTTTTAAAAATTTTAAAACCAAATTAAACTATTTTTAAACACTTAAAAACTATTAAAATCTATTAAATCTTAAACTAATTCTAGAAATTAATTGAAAAGTCTAAAAAATATTTGGAAAGTGAAAAAACTCCTAATTAAGTTTCCTTAACCTAGGAAAAATGTAAAAACTAAAAAAATAAAACTTCAATTTTTAATAATAAAATAATATTAAAATATTCAAAAAATAAAAAGTTTATAAATAAATTCTAAAAAATTACCAAAAATCTAAAATATTATAACTAAAACAAAAATGCAATCCAAATTTTCTGAAACCTATATAATAATATAATATTAAATTTTAAAGTTGCTTAAAAACCCTAAAATCCTATAAAATCAAAAATAAGCTAAATTGAAAACCTAATAAGCTGTAAACCTCAAAAATATGATTAAAAACCTAAAAACTATTTTTTCAGATTTTTAAATTACCTTTTACTATTTTTAAATGACTTTTTAAAATTAAAACTTAAAATAATCCTAATAAATTAATAAATAATGGGAAAATTATACTTTTTGCTCAGAAAAATCAAAAACACTAATACAATCCTAGGAAAAATGCTAAACAGTTAAATCCTCAAAGAAATAAGCCAGAAACAGCTTATTTAAAAGCTGTTATCTAAATAAGCTATAAAACAAACACTACTTAAATAAGTAATGAAATGAAATGTAAACGTAAAAAGCCATCTAGATCACTGGTTAACACGCTAGCCCTTGGAAAGCAAGGTCGCGTGTTCGAGCCCAGGCAAGGTGAGCTTTTTGCAATTTTTTTTTCTTTTTAATACTTAATTCAGTAACTACTTAAGTCACAAAAACACAAACCCAATTCAAAATTAACCAAGATTAAGCCAAATAGAACAAAAAACGTGCCCAGGTTAGCACAACTTTCTGATGAACACAAGTGAAGTTTCTTCACTTGTGCAAATGTTTGTCAAGAGGTCTTGACTTGCTCTTGGTGATGTATTTGGTGGACAACAAGGCACCCTTATACTCTTTGGAGTATAAGGAGTCAGATTCAATGCAAAAATAAGCAAGTAGTAAACAAGATTAAACCAAATGCACAAGAACAAGTTACTGATATTGCATGTATGTGTCTAAGTGTATTTTGCTGATACACTTGGCACTCAAATGGATTTCAAAGCTAAACAATTTGCATACATTCTCATCAAATGACATACAATCAACTCACACTCCTTCTTAAACCTTCTTTCTAACAAATTATCAAACTTGAAGCACCAATTTCACCAAAAACAAGCAGAGAATTGAAGTTGCTGATTTTTAGCTATATCTTCCAAATTTTATCATGCAAAGTGTTTAAAACTTGTTCAAACTGAAACTTAAGCACACTAAACACCTAATTACTAACTAATGAGTGTATTCTAACAGCTTTTAACACATAATCAACCAAGTAATCTTAATTAATTTGCAAATCCAAACACCCCTTTAAACTTCTAAAATCAAATTTTCAAAGCAAATCTGTTAAAAACCTATCCAAACTAAATCAAACCTAATCTAGCATGCATATATCAACAAGAAAACTCAATAACAAGCACAATAACAATCACTTAACAACTTTCATGCAGTAATCACTTAAACACAAAATTTTCTGAAAAATGAAGATGGAAAAGGGAAACAATGAGCTACCTTAAGGGTCCTACATCCAGGACCCTTAGTGGTTGAAAAACCACCTCCAAACAAGCCCGGGCTTGTGCTGAACTTGGTTGAGGTTCTGATGGAGTTTTACTTCAACAAATATGGATAAAAATGTTCCTTGTTTTGAACCTGCTAAGAGAGAACAAGGGGGACTGTGTAAAAGCTTAAGAGCTTGCTTCTAGCTTATAGATTAAGCTAGAAGAGAGCCTTAGCTTGTGAGTAAGGTTATGATAAGCTAGAAAAGACCAAACAGATGGACTATTCAAGCTTGGGTACCCACTACACCAGAACAAGCCATGGTGTCTTGGACATACCCGAACTCAAACATCATCAAAGTAACACCTTTCATCACCATTCTATCAGAATTGTATGAAAATTTTTGATATAAGAAAACTTTGAAAAAGAAACAGAAACTTTGAAATCTTGAAAAACTTTTGCTGAAAATTAAACCAAAGTAAAACAATGAACTTAAATCAACATGAAATGTAAAGGGAACTGAATATTTCTCATCAACAACACTTAAACCATTTATATTCCTTAATAAACTGGATTTACAAAGCTTGTGAAAAAGGAGAAAAATCAAGAACAGAAACTATGCTAAGTCCTATAATGCCTTTATATAGAGGCTATAATGTGATTCTAAAACTGAATAGAAGCTGAAAACCCTAACACTTGAACTTCCAATCTTGCCCTTGGACGATTTTGAATTTTCAGTCAAAAGTAAGCCATGTGAAGGTCTTTGGCTTGTAGCTGAGATGCCAGTGATGAAAAAGAGATCTTGGACGTCCATTTAGCCTTTGGGAACACGAAATTGTTGTGGGATGTTGATCATGCTGTCCATTTTTGTTTGGGAGTGAATAGTGGGGTAGGGGAGGGTTGGAGAGACATGTGAGGTGATGGTGATGGGGGTTTAAGGATGGTTTTATGTTTAAGTGATGTTTAATTAAGGATCTAGAAAGAATTACCCAAAAACCCTTGTTTTGATCATTGTTCATCCTGGAAAAATTAGGGTTTAAGGATGGATTAGGGGAGTGTTTAATCTATTTTGGGTAAAACGTTTTTTAAATGAAGTGTTTTGGTGGGAGATTTAAACTGATTAATTAATCAGTTAAGGGGTGAGTGGATAGGTGATGTGGAGAAAAGGGCGCTTTTGATTGGGTGTGGGGTGTGAGTGGGTGAGGTGTCAAGCACTGGTTGGGGGGGATAAGTATGGCTGTCTGGCAGAATTGGTCCTTCTCTTTTCAAACTTTATTCACTTTGTATTAAATGGCTAACAACGCCCATTTAACACATAACAACTTTTGGAATTTGGCAGTTTTGGCACAACAAGTTTTGAAACTTGTTTTAAGGACTACAAGTGTAATTTTGGCAATCTTCAAGGGCTGTTTTTGACATGTCTTGATACTTTAAGGCCTTGACTTGTTTGTTGACTTCTTGGAGGACCAATATTGATAATTTAGTTTTGTTGAGGGACTAAATTTGCCAATTCTTCAAAGTTAAGGGTCCTTTTTGTAATTTTGACAAACTTTAGGGACCAAACTTGTAATTATGAAGATACAAGGGTATAAAGTGTCAATTCTTCAAACTTGGAGGACCAATCTTCAATATTCATCAAGGTTTTCTTTGGAAAATTCTTCATTAGGGCTTGGTTCATCGTGCGGTTTCGTTTCCCGTGTTCGTTTTTGCATGATTCTTGTGATCTTTTGTCATTTTCTCAATATCCATACCTAAAATACACAAGCAACAAACACAAGCATATATATGGGTATTTTGATGATATTTAATGCATTTTAAGCCCGATTTGGACGATGAGACTATGTATAAAAGCAGTCTCATCATGTCCTCATTTTAACCGGAAATTGATTTTTCGACATTTTTCAAAATTTTTGATCTATTTTGGCCTAGTAGTTTTACCTTTGTATAGTTATTTTCTTTCTTTACTAGAATAAATTTTAATAAAGTGGTTTTAATTTTCAACGTTGTGAATCTTTTGACTCAACCCGAGTTTACTTATCTAAGTTTACTCTAGCTAGTATCCTTAACGTGTTTAAGTCAAGTTTTGCTAGGCTTTTATTTAGGGAGCTTTAAAACGCGAAAGTCCTAACTCTCACGGGTTAAGAACAAGAACTTTTCGCAAGTTCCTATAATTGATCCTAGAGAGTCGTTTATCAAGGGAACTTTAAAATGCGATTTCTAAACTTGAAAAAAGTCTAAGAATTTGCAAGATCCTATAGATGACTCGAAAACCCAAAACTTTGATTTAATAGGCTAAGCATCCACGAGTCTCATTCTTTGAGATTTTAAATTGTGGAGGACGAGAGATGATAGAGTCAATTATAAGTTTGGTATTCTTTCGTGAACTTATGTGAGTTAATTATAAGCCTATTCTCCCATCGCTTGCTAATAAATTTATCTGCAATAAATAAGGTTGTACGATTTGAAAAGTTACTTAGCTTCTAGCCCAAGATCGTTTAAAAGTTGCTCGGTATTGATTAGAGTTCATAGCCAAGGCATAACTTATTGAAGCGGGAGGCGAAGATTGGCGAGTCCAAAAAGGTCCTAACAAGGCATGAGGGCTACATTTTGTTGCTAAAGATCCAAAGTGATGTGAAGAATCATTTATCAAAAATCAATATGAAGGATCGAGACACACGACGAAAAGCAATAACTCCCCAAAAGATCATGGAGAAGTCTATCCAAAAAGGCCCTAACAAGGTATGAGGATAAATAGATCCTAGTCCTAAAAGGAGGCGGATCGTTGTATATCAAAGTCTAAAATAAATATTGGAGAAAAATGAAGAAGTCGTGGTCCAAATATGAAGAATCTCTCAAAACTTCATGTGAAGAAATTCCTATTATGAAGAGAAGACCATTATTTCATGAACGTCTCTCAAGATTTGAAGTATGAAGTCGCTGCCAAATATCGGTCCGAGAAAGGTCTCAAATCGAGAAGCGAGTTATGCCAAGATATGAACTTTATGAGGTCCCGAGAAGCAGTTTTAAAAGATTTTGTCCTTTAGCTAACTATTGATTAAATCGTCCCACTTTATTTTCAGCCTAAATAACTATCAAAATAAGTAAACAATGCATCCTCGTGATCATTCAAGACAACAATAAAATATAAGAGATACACCTAGGAATAAGGGAGTCTAAGTGAATAATTGGCCCACATGAGTTCGTGTTAGTTTACTAACTTATAATAACAATGATCTCGTTTTTAAGCTTGGTTTGGGGAACGTGAAAACTTAAGGATGATAATCATTCATGACATTCCAAAACCCTAAGGTAAGTATTTGATCTCTTTACTTGTTTTGTTATTTTCTATCTCTTTAATAAAGTCCAAGGTGGATTGATTGGGATGAAAAATGTAATCGTGCTTTGTAACTAATGCATTGCATGAGGACATTGCAATGATCAAGTGTAGGGGATTTGATAGGTGTGTAAAAACCCATCCTTTTACCACCTAATTACAATAATAACCAGGGCAAAACGTGTATTTTATGTCGTAAATGTCGGAATTATGCGTGGTTTGTATTTTTGTTGTGATTTTAGGATCAAAATGTTAAAAGGGAAGAAAACACGGCTTTCACGGGCTTTTATCGAAGAAAAAGACAAAAGACGAAGTCAAGAAATCAATAGTGCAAAAAGAACGGAAGTCCAAGGCCTATTCTGAAGATTTATCGAAGAAAAAGTCCAAAGACGGAAGTTTAATAAAGCCGAAGAACTCAAGTCTAATTTATGAAGAAATCACAAGACGAGTTTAAAGTAATCCCGAGACAAAGTCTGAAAGGTCGAAGAATTTAAAAGATTAAAGACTAAAGACGAAGGATTAAAAGATAATTAAAGAAAGAAGAAAGAGAGGAGGAAGCTTCCTTCCACTAATCACCTCCTCTACTATAAATAGGATCATTAGTCTCATTTGTTAAACTTGTTGGCTAAATTGACAAATTAGCTCTTCCATTTTAATTACTTGCACATTTACCTTATTGCACTTTAATTACCTTGTCTTGCACCTTTAATTTCAAGTAAGTTTACTCTTTATGTTATTGAATCTTTACTTTTATTGTTATTTGCTCATCTAGCTTTCTTTTTATTGATTTAATCTTATTGTTTATGTGCTTATTGTGTTTCTTATTTGATTTATGTTCATGTTTTTATGCTTTTGGTTGATTTAGCTTATTGAATCTTTAGCTTATTTGCGATTTTTATAAAAAGTGTTTTTATAAAAGTTATTGTTTTTAAAAGTTTTTAAATTTTGGTTTTATAGCTTTCTCTTAATATTGTTTTGGTTAAGTTTTTAGATTAGAGCTTATTGATTTTTTGCTTATTTCATTTCCTAGCTTATTTTCTTGATTCGGATCCTATAGCCCCCAAAATCTTGTTTTCCGGATAAGGGGTAAAACCCTCTTATTCCGGATAAAGGCCACGAACTCCTACGGATTCCGGACAAGGGATTAAAACCCTTTTTCCGGATAAGAGCCTAGAATTTGTTTTGCTGATAACAGTTAGAAAAACATTCTGGATAAGGACCCTAAGCTTGCTTTCCGGATAAGCGCCTGCAACGCGTTTTGCGGATAAGGTATTGAATCGAGTATTCCGGATAAGGAATTTAGACCGTTTTCTGGATAAGATTTTTTAGGTGTTTTCCGGATAAGTGTTTTAGGGTGGATTCCGGATAAGGTTATTTAGTGTGTTTTCCGGATAGTGGATACAACATGTTTTTCGGATAAGCCAATGCTTTTTCCGGATAAGCGTTGGAAGAACTTTTTCCGGATAAGTGCACTTAGGGTGTTTTGCGGATAAGAGGAAGAAAACATTTTCCGGATTAGGATTTTTATTAGGGATTCCGGATTAGTGACAGTAGACGGATTCCGAATAAGGACCTAGTTTTGGTTTTCACACTTAAGTTTTTCTAGATAGTTTTAGTTATTGCTTTTCCCGCTTTTTACTTAGTCGCACTTTTTATCTTACTTGCTTTAGTTTATTTTAAGTTTACACTTTTAGTTGCCTTGCCTTAGTTTATTTTTTAGTTGTGTTTTAAGTTTACGTTATTTACTTTTATTGCTTTAATTTCTTGTCATTTATTTTTAATCATTTTCAGCTTTATTTACTTTGCTTTTACTTTAAAGTTTGTGAATTTTTACTTTTTCTACAACGACACAACATTTGTTTCACCAAATGACAGCTGAGTCGCACATTCTTCCTTTTTCAATTCGAAAAGACTGGAACAACGATATTTTCTTACTGGCCAAAAGCTTCGTATTAACATACATCTATCTCTCCTATATATTTGGCTCCTATTTTTAAACAAGGTATCTCATATTCTTGTCAAACAATTTTCTCCTATAATTCATTTTTCTATATCATTCACAAACAGCTTTCTTCAACAATTGCACCAAAATTTAAACCAAGTGATTTGGTATTGGGATTCATGAGTCAACACAACATGATTGCATATTTGGACGCTTATGACACTCTGTTTCCACAATACACCCAGATGGTGGCGTATTTTAATGCATCCCCAATTAGGTATGCTCTTTCTCATGCTCCTCTCATCCCTGTCACACATATTAAGTAGTTTTGGAACGCAGTTAGTTTCTCAACAGTTAATAATGTGACTACATTATCATCTATTGTTCATGGGCGTACATGGGTGGTTACTGAAGCCTTGGTTCGCCAGGCTATGCATCTTGATGATGCAGATGGTATAACCACCCTTCCCATTCATGAAATAGAACAAGGACTAAGGGCTTTGGGTTATCCTTTCCCTGATGAGGGAACTTTAAACAAATATCATAAACAGGAGTTTCCCCCAGCCTGGAAGTACCTCATACATGTCCTCTTACAATGTTTGAGTCCCAAGTGTACTGCACACAATGAGATTAATAGATCAATTGCTAGTGTTATTGTGTGCATTGCAACTGGGCAAAAGTTTAATTATTCAAAAATGATTTTTGAGGGCATGTGTAAAAACAAAGGGAGTAAGATGACTTTGGCTTATCCCAGATATTTACAAATGGTTTTTGATGTGCAAAATTACTGCACAATGGATCATGATGACTTTTATGAGATCCCTGTGCAAAACAAAGCTATTTTTACAAAGATGAACTCACCCCCTCACCGTGACTTACCACTCACCCAAGCTATGCTTGCTGTTATTGCAGCAGCACAACCCCAACCAGACCCACAACCACAACTTGACCCAATACCAGAACCTTTGCCTTCACCTCAACACATGCTAATTGACCAAGAACCCTTCGACGCTGACACATTAAATGTTGGCGTTGATACAAGTAATCCAAACGTTGACACATTTCCTTCACAGACCCAAACACCCCTTAACCTTCCCACATCCACCCAAACCACATCATCTTCTACCCCACCACAATATAGGTTGCAAAAACGCCAAAGGACTACTAGAGTGTTCTCCTCTAGTGGTCCTAGCCATGTAGCAGAGAGAACCACCACCAAAAGTGTGGTCAAATACCCATTTTAGAGGAGGGCAGATTGGAACCATACCATACACATTAATGGAATTGACGGCTGTTTACATTAGCTTGCAAAATCAAAATGCAGACTTGGTACAGATTGTCAGTACACAAGGTCTTGAACTCAAGCAATTGAGGGAGAGGATTGTCATTTTAGAGAATGCTAGCACAAGGCGTGGGATGGATGAATCTTCTAAAGGGGAGGATGAGCAGATTAATGTGAATGATAAGGGCTCACATGATGGTGAATCTTTGGGTGTTGCTGAAGCCCTAACTGAATTGAAGAAGCAACCAGGTTTTGTTAGATCTCTGGTAACTCCTACAAATTTAGACTTGTCTTTTACAGCTATGTTGGAGCAAATTACAAGAGGCACTGAGACAAGTAATTTGGGCGTTGACAATCAAAATTTGAACACTGACACACCAAGCGCTGACATGAGCAAATTGGGCGCTGACACAAGAAATTTGAGCGTTGACAGACCTGCAGATGAAGTTGATGTATTCCAGTCATCAGCTATCATCAAAGAAGTATCTTCACAGATATTACCACATCCTTACCCATCATTGATCCATTAGATAAGGGTAAAGGAATTATGGTAGAAGTAGAAGTTCCAAAGAATGCAGCACAAGTAGAGTTTGATAGAAGGTTGGCTACACATCTTGTGGAACAAGAAATAAAGAAGGTTGGTGAATCACCATTTGTTGCCACTTCAGAGGAACAAGAAGGAAGTGATGAAGCCAGTTCAGATTCAAGTGTGATGATAATAGAACAGCCTAAAAGACTTGAATATGGTGATGATTTGGCAAGAGAGAAGCTAAGAGAGTTGAAATTGCAAGTGGATTTTGATATGCCAGAAGTTGTTCAGATGTACCATGCTTGGGAGGATAGGTGTATGGAGAATCCAAATTTGACTATTTCAGACCAGATTTGGGGTTTAGAGATTCTTCTAAGAGTACAAAAAGGCTGCAAGGTAATTCTGAAACACAAAGCTAGCAATGTTCTCTCAATGTTGAAGAGGGATAGAAGGGAGCTATACTACATGCTACTCAGATGTCATGGAACAGGATGGACTCATAAGAAATTGTTGGGATTATCCTTTGAAGAGTTGGAGTACAAGGCCTATCCCATTTGGGTAAAAGTGCAGGAAATGATTACTATCAGACTTTTTTTAGATGAAAGGAATAAAGAACTTGCAGAAGAGATGGAGCTTAAGAAGGCAATGATTGTTCCTAGACCTTTGAAGAAGGGAGTTCCTCTTGAGTTTCCTAGTGATATGGATAGATTGAAGCCCAGTGAAGCTGTTATATGAAGAAGTATCAAGCACTCACCTTTGGAAGCTTCAGATATGGTACAAGTGTTACCTCTTGATGCCAGAAACCCTATTATAAGCTATGAAGAAGATGAAAGTGGGTTTTGGAAGATTGGCAGGTATGGGAAAGAGGTACACACTTTTATTACACTTATATCTATCTTTGCAAGTGTGGATAGAGAAGACTTGGTAGACCTTTGGAGGTTGTTAGAGGCCAATTATGCGACTGAAGCTCCTACTTTAGTCAATGGAATAAAACTTTGGTCAACATTCAAGAGAATGTATGGACCAAGAGAAGAAGATCCTGCTGTTTGGAAGGATCTTGAGGATGATCTCAGTGGTCTTCAATGGCGTTTGTATTCAGCTGCTGGTGTATATTATTTGAGCTCTACAAAGTTTGTTGAGTATCTTCTTGTAGATGGTCAGTATTCCATGTCCAAAGAAGTTTTGGAGAAGATGAAGACAACAAAGCTGGAGATTGACTATTCAAGTGACGTGACCAAAGATTTGATTAGGCATGTTTATTTGTGACAATCCGTCAATTTATGATTGATATTTTTATTCTCAGTATTTAATTGAAAATATTATTTTAATGTTATATTATGAACTCACTTATTTTTGGGAAGAAATTTGGATTTACGTCTTGAAGTAGCATCGACTACGTCTAAACCGGAGGATTCTACGTTACGTGCTCACGTTTACATACACCGTCTTTGGTGATAGTCTGACATTTTAGAAAATAAATTTATCCGTGAATATTATTCTGGAGTTTTAAATTTGTGTTGGTTCATAAACTCACAAATTTACGAGAAGAGATTAGGACTTACGATTTTATTTTAACGTCCTTTACGACTAAACCGGAAACCCTAGGATTACGTATTTACGTTTACGAACCCCGTTTTTGATGAGACAATTTTTATTAGATTCGTTTTGTGCCGTTGATTCATAATTTATAAAAACGTTTTTCGTAAAACGACCCAAGGGCACGCAAATCGAGGAAACTAGAATCGAGGAGTACCCGTAATTAAATGGGGATGAGACAAGTGGGACACTTGTCCCACCCCACTACTAGACGGCCAACACAAGCTTGGTGGAAAGTTTTTACACCAACTTGCTACACATGTAACATAAGCTTACATTGTAAGCTAAAGTTTCATCCAAAAACCACTAACTAGCAACTCCAAAACCATTTCTCCTTTTCTCACTCATGCAAACAACTAAATCCTCTCTTCCTCTCTCTATAATTTCGTCCCATATCATCACCACAACACCCCATTCATACAAAATTTAACCACAAACATTTGTTATACTTAAGATATGTTAATCTCCATTCAAAGAGATGAAGATTGGTGCAAGTTTTAACATCCAAAGAGAAGTTTTCAAGGGATTCAAGGGCTGATTTTCCACAAGGTGTTCATGAAGAATGGTGGTCTTGAAGATGGTCATGGTTCATCACAAGTTTCTCCATCAAAATCCATGTCCAAATCATAACCTACATCAACTTGGTGGTGGTATAAAGATTGTCCTCCTCATCCTCTTGTTATTTTTGATTATGTAATATTGTATTTCTTTTACTTATGTATATGTATATGATGATGAATGATGATTAAAAGTAATGTGTGGGGATTTGGTGTTGATAAACATGCTTAAAAAGATGAAAAACTATAAGAAACAAGGTTAAAATCATGCTTAATTTAGATGTCTGTATAAAACAGTAAAGAATCATATGGTAAACTGGTAAAATGACTTGAATAGATTGATATACAGTAAGATATGGGTCTTGTACACATGTGAGAGTTGGCCATTGATAGGTGTGTAAACACCCATCCTTTTACCACTTAATTCGGGCTAAAACGAGACCAAAACACGTATTTAATATCATTTGTTTGGAATTATGCGTGGTTTTTGTGTTTATTGTGTTTTCAGAGCCAACCGGATAAATATTAAAGAAAACATGGGATTGCACGGGTTTTACTGAAGAAAAAGACTCAAGATAAAGTCTATTGTCCAAGAGATGCAAAAGATTTGAAGTCGCTGGGCCTATTCGAAGATTTATCGAAGAAAAGGACCAAAGATGGAAGATTTATATAAGTCGAAGAAACTCAAGTCCATTAAACGAAGAAATTAAAAGACGAGTTGAATTTAATCGACAACAAATCCCGAATCAGAATCGAAAACGGAAACTTTTCTGAAAAGACGAAAAGACACGAAGAACGGGAGAAAGCCCACTCACCAACCAAAGGAAACACCTATAAATAGGCCATCCCACACACATTTTAGAGAGCTAGTTTTTCTTTCTTCTTCCCTTTTCTTTCTCCTGGTTCGTTTAACACCATCACCACTAGGGTGATTGGTGATTTTTATCTTTAGTTCTTTAATCTTGTAATTTTAATCTTTGTTTCATCTTGTCAAAACATCAATCATTCAATACCAAGTTCTTGTTTAATCTTTCATTTCATCTTGTTCATCATCATCTTTATCTTCAAGTTTTTAAGTTTTATTTTTCTTGATTTGATCTTCAAAAGTTGTTTGGATTTGTGTTTTTATTAGTGGGATTCGTTGCTTATGATGTCTAAATGATTTGTGTTTAATTTGGTAAATTCTCTTTAAGTATTTGGTTTGATTTTGATTTAAAACTTTGTTCCGTGTTCTTCGCTTTTCTGCTACTGTAACTGGGTTACAGAACTTCCGAATCAAGACAAAAAGTTCCGAATGAAGTAGTCATTCGGAAGGTTCCGAATCAGTCTTTAAGTTCCGCATCAAGTTACTTTCATTCGGAAGTTTCAAACTTCCGAATCAAGGAGAAGTTCCGAATCAACCTTTTCATTCGGAAAGTTCCGAATCAATCTGAAGGTTCCGAATCAGCAACTTCCGATCCAGCAAGTTCCGAATGAACATTCATTCGAAAAGTTCCGAATCAGCCATTGAGTTCCGGATGAGTATGATCCGAATGAGCATGTTCCGGATGAGTGAATAGTATCTTCCGGATCAGTTAGTTCCGAATCAAGGTTTAAACTTCCGGATCAGTTATTTTTTAGTATAGTTACTGTTTTACTGTTGTTGATTTACTGTTTCTTCACTCATATTTCACAATTTACTTGTTAACTTTAATTTTAATTTGATTTTAATTTGAACTTTAAATTTTCAACCAAGTTTTTGTTAATCTTAATTAAAGTAATTGCCTTTGATTTAAACTTTCATTTCCACTTCTTATTAGAATAGAAAACCAAACCCCTTTATTTAGTAACCAAGAACAATCATTCCACTTAAGACCTAGATCAATTCGAGAGGATATCGAGAGAAAATTAGAACCCTAGCAAAAGCATTGTATCAAATGGCGCCGCTGCCGGCTCTTCTCGTTAAGATCAAAAGTTTTTTGTGAGAAATTGGATTTTGGGATCCGTTCCGGGTGAACGTTACTTTTTCAAGAAAATCTTCAAAAACAACTAAAAAATATAAAATTTTCAAAAATCCTAAAAAGTAAAAAACAGTAAAAACCAAAAATATTTTTGCTTTGTTTTTCCTTGTTCGTTCTTTTGCAGGTGTATGCGCACTCGATCCACGTCTTATCAAGAGCCCGAGCCTCTCGATAACTTAGACATGGCTGGTGTACAAAACAACAATAACATACCACCTCCGAACAACAATAATAACAACAACAATCCGCCTTTCAACAACATGAATAACAACAACAATGAGCACCTTCCGGATAATCGCCCAATGATTGAATTGCTGCAAGCTCATGTTGATGGCAACACGGATCCAATTGTTATACCACCAATTGCCGCCAACAATTTCGAGCTAAAGTCAGGATTTATCCAGATGGTCTCAGCTCAACCGTTCTTGGGACGCACCATTGATGACCCACACGACCATATCAAGAGATTTCTACAACTCACTAACACGGTCAAATTCAATGGAGTTTCACAAGAAGTGATAAGGTTACAACTTTTTCCCTTTTCTTTAGAGGGACAAGCCCGGCATTGGCTTGCTAAGGAACCACCACAGAGTATTCTCTCGTGGACGGATTTGGAAACAAAGTTTATCAACTACTTTTTTCCACCCTCTCGTACTACCGCTTTGCGGAATGAGATTATAAAATTTGAACAAAAGTACGATGAGTCATTCAGTGAATCTTGGGATCGTTTTAAAGATCTTTTAAGAAAATGCCCACAACATGGTTTTACCAAAGTCCATCAAATCAATACTTTTTACAATGGTTTAAGCATGAGTGACCAAGATTCACTGAATAGTGCCTCAGGGGGTAATTTATTGGCTAAGACTTCCAATGCTGCTTGGGATATCATTGAGAACAAGTCTCGTGTGCAAACCAAGAGCGTTAGGACCAATGTTGCTAGTGCTAGCACTAATGACAGCGACAAGCGACTTGACAAAATCACCACGCTTCTTGAATCGCTTGTCACCCACACCGTCAGCAACAACAACAGCAACAACGCCAAAAATGCACAAGTGAACGCTGTCAGCCAACCTTGTGAGATATGCGGTGGTCCCCACTCTTACACAACTTGTACTGCCACCCAAGATTACCCTACTGAGAATGTGAATGCGGCATATGGCACCTACCAACAACCTGCTTATCAAGCTAGACCTCAAGGTGACCGTAACTTGCTTAGCTACCGCAGCAACAACTATCTTTCCCCACCTGGCTTTCCTCCAACCAACCCAAACCAACAACAAAACCTTAACCGCCCTACTCAACAACAACAACAACCTCGACAACCATACATTCCACCTCACAAGCAGCAACAACCGCCTCAACGTAACAATCAAATCTACCAACAACCTGCTTACCAACCACCTGCATACAATGCTCCTTCCAACCAAACCAACACTGCACTACACCAAGAGGTCGCCACCTATATGAGGACCAATGATGTGATTGTGGGAAATCTACAAGAGGAAGTGCGCAATTTGAAGGCAGACTTGGTCAAGCAAGGAAATGATTTGAGAGCCGATATGAGAAATACGTTGGATAGCCAGACTAATGATCTGAGGAACATGATGGCTAGTTTTTTCCAAAGTAGTCAACCCTCTTCTTCGGGTACTCTTCCGAGTAACACCGTTGCGAACCCAAGAGGGGAGATGAAAGCAATCACTACTAGAAGTGGTAAAGGTACCAAGGAACCCGAGCTTCCTATACCTCCACCGGTGGTTGTGACCAAGGAGAACGAGTCGCCTGCTCCCATTCCTCATCCTTCTCCTTCCCCAATTTCTCCACCTCTTCTTTCTACCCCTCCTCCACCCGTGGTTGTGAGTGATCCTATACTCCCAAAGCCTTCCTCTTCTTCCAATATCCCTTATCCTTCTAGGTTGAGGAAAGAGAAGCAAAAGAGCAAGGATGATATTCAGGTTTCTAACTTTCTTAAAATGTTTAAACAACTGAATTTCAATATCTCCTTCGCTGAGGCTCTCGCTCACATGCCCAAATACGCCAAAATGTTTAAAGACCTTCTGAGCGACAAGGAAAAGCTCCTCGACATTGCCAACACCCAACTTAATGAGAACTGCTCTGCAGTGCTCTTAAGGAAATTGCCAACCAAGCTTGGTGATCCGGGTCGTTTTCTTATCCCTTGCAATTTCCCGGGAGTAGAGAATTGCATGGCCCTAGCCGATCTAGGTGCCAGTATAAATCTCATGCCTCTAAGTGTTTGGAAGCAATTATCTCTCCCAGAGCTTGTCCCCACTAAAATGACTTTGGAATTGGCCAACCGTACGGTTGCTTATCCAGTGGGGATAGCCGAAGATGTTATCGTAGGAGTCGACAAATTCACCTTCCCTGCTGATTTTGTTGTCGTCGACTACGAGATGGACCCCCGTGTGCCACTTATTGTTGGTCGTCCATTCTTGAGGACCGGTCGCACTCTTATTGATGTTGAAGCCGGAGAGCTTATCATGAGAGTGGGTGACGACAAAGTAGTCTTCAACATGGGAAAGTTGTCTAAACAGCCTTATTCATATGAGAGCGTTAATTGTATTGACGTTCTTGATGAGGCTTGTGAAGAACACTTTAATGATGCTTGCAAAAGTATTCCTACCTCTCTTCCCACTGTTGAGACCGTGTCCTCCATTGATTCATCGTTGTCTCTATTGGGAGATAGTGATTTATTCTGGAACAATCTTGAAGCTACCATAGGAGATGCGAATTTAGCTACTAATGATTCTCCCACCGAGGGGGATGAAGACATGAGTTTCTTTGACAATCTTCTCGCCGAAGACAATCCTTCGCCTCCATCTCCCACGGTCATTGCTATCGATACTCCGACTTTGAAAACGCCTCCCGTCGAAAATCCTCCGGATTTGGAACTTAAGGAGTTGCCGCCTCATCTCGAGTACGTGTTCCTTGACGACAACAAGAAGTCGCCCGTCATTATTGCAAAGGATCTGAAAGATGAAGAGAAGACTCGCCTCGTTGCTGTGTTGAAAGCTCACAAGAAGGCTATTGCGTGGAAAATCTCGGATATTCGTGGAATTGATCCTCACTTCTGCACGCACAAAATTCTCATGGAGGACGACTATAAACCCACTATTCAAAGCCAACGAAGGGTGAATCCAAAAATCCATGAAGTCATCAAAACTGAGGTTATCAAACTTCTTGATGCGGGTATGATTTACCCTATTTCGGATTCACCGTGGGTTAGTCCAATCCATTGTGTGCCCAAGAAGTGCGGAATAACCGTTGTTCCCAATGAACACAACGAGTTGATTCCCACTCGTCTCGTTACTGGGTGGAGAGTTTGTATAGACTACCGTAAACTCAATGATGCCACGAGAAAGGATCATTTCCCTCTACCTTTCATGGACCAAATGCTTGAACGATTAGCTGGTAATGAATATTACTGCTTTCTTGATGGTTTCTCGGGTTATTTTCAAATACCCATCGATCCCCAAGATCAAGAGAAGACTACATTCACTTGTCCCTATGGCACTTTCGCTTACAAAAGAATGCCTTTTGGCTTATGTAATGCGCCCGGGACTTTCCAAAGGTGCATGTTAGCTATCTTCCATGACATGGTTGAACAAACCATGGAAGTCTTCATGGATGATTTCTCGGTCTTCGGGGATTCCTTCTCTGCTTGCCTTGCCAATTTAGAACGTATGCTAAAGCGGTGCAAAGACACTCGCCTTGTTCTAAATTGGGAAAAAAGCCATTTCATGGTAAAAGAAGGCGTCGTGCTTGGACATAAGATTTCGAAAGCCGGTCTTGAAGTAGACCGTGCTAAAGTTGATGTTATAGCAAAGTTGCCTCCACCTTCCACTGTGAAGGGTGTGAGAAGTTTTTTGGGACATGCGGGCTTCTACCGCCGATTTATCAAAGACTTTTCTCAAATCGCTCGCCCGATGACCCACCTCTTGGAAAAAGATACTCCTTTTATCTTCTCCAAAGAGTGCCTTGAAGCCTTCAACTCACTTAAGGATAAGCTAACTAAAGCACCCGTCCTGGTTACCCCTAATTGGGAGCTTCCTTTTGAGTTGATGTGCGATGCTAGTGATTTTGCTATTGGAGCGGTTCTTGGACAAAGAGTGAACAAACACTTCCAACCGATCCATTACGCTAGCAAGACAATGACTGGGGCACAATTGCATTATACGACAACCGAAAAAGAGCTTTTAGCCGTTGTCTATGCTTTTGAAAAATTCCGCCCCTATCTTGTCCTTTCCACCACCATTGTGTACACCGATCATTCCGCGTTGAAGTACTTGTTGACAAAGCAAGATTCCAAACCAAGACTTCTTCGCTGGGTTTTGCTGCTCCAGGAATTTAAAATCGACATCCGCGATAAAAAAGGAGCAGAAAACTTAGCCGCGGACCATCTTAGTAGACTTGAGGATCCATACCAAGGGGATCATCCGACCAAAGAAATCAATGATTCTTTTCCCTTGGAGACCTTAATGTCTATAAACTCGAAGTCGAAGGAAACCCCGTGGTTTGCGGACTTTGCAAACTACTTGGCGGGTGGAATTCTCAAGGAAGGGTTGACGTCCCAACAAAAGAAGAAGTTCTTTACCGACATTAAGACTTACTTTTGGGACGACCCTTACCTATTCAAACAATGTGCTGATTTGATAATTCGCCGATGTGTTGATGGACCGGCAGCGTCGGACATCCTTGATGCTTGCCACAAAGGACCCACCGGTGGTCACTTTGGTCCCAACTATACCGCAAAGAAAGTGTTTGATTCGGGATTTTATTGGCCCTCCATATACCGTGACGCTCACGATATGGTCAAACGATGTGATGTTTGCCAAAAGCAAGGCAAAATCACACATAAAGACGAGATGCCTTAGAATTTCATTCAAGAGTGTGAAATTTTTGATGTTTGGGGTATCAACTTTATGGGGCCATTCCCTTCGTCTAAAGGAAACAAATACATCCTTGTAGCCGTTGACTACGTTTCAAAGTGGGTTGAAGCCAAAGCTTTGCCTACTAATGACGCAAGGGTGGTTTGTAACTTTTTGAAAGCTCTATTCGCTAGATTCGGTGTGCCTCGCGCCATTATTAGTGATCGTGGGACTCATTTCTGCAATGATCAATTTGCTCGAGTCATGGCTAAGTACGGTGTAAATCATCGTCTTTCCACAGCCTACCACCCACAAACTAATGGCCAGGCTGAAATATCCAACCGAGGGCTGAAGCGAATTCTTGAAAGGACCGTGGGAGAGCATCGTGCCGCATGGGCTGATAAACTCGATGATGCTTTGTGGGCTTTCCGTACTGCTTACAAGACCCCGATCGGCTGTACGCCTTATCGTCTTGTGTACGGGAAAGCGTGCCACCTCCCCATTGAGTTGGAGCACAAGGCTTATTGGGCCTTGAAGTGGGCCAATTTTGATATAAACAAAGCCGGTGACCTACGCAAGATCCAACTCAATGAGCTCAATGAACTTCGGAATGAGGCTTATGAAAATTCTTTGATCTATAAGGAAAGAACTAAGCTCATTCACGACTCTAAGATCAAAAACCGAGAGTTCCATGTTGGAGACAAAGTCTTACTTTTTAACTCTCGGTTGAAAATCTTCTCGGGAAAGCTCAAATCTCGTTGGTCCGGCCCATTCACCATTGCCCAAATTTTTCCATATGGTACTCTCGAGCTCGCTCAACCTAATGGACCAAATTTTAAGGTGAATGGCCAACGAGTGAAGTTGTACTTTGGTGAGGACACCTCTAAGGAGGTGATTCCATCCCTCACCACGTTCCCCATGAACTAATTTTGGGTCGAGTCAGGCTCATGACTCGGTTATCAAAAACAAGCGCTCCTCGGGAGGCAGCCCGAGTATCTATCCTTGTATGTTTTAATCCCCTAAGTGTAGGGGGGGACTTCTATTTGTGTTTGCCTTTTTGTGGTGATGTGATTACAGGGATAAGTGCACTCTTGGAATCTTTGAAGAACCGTGCTCCCGTGTTTATCCGAAATCCGGTTCTATCTCTCAACTATCGTGATTCAGTTTTCTTCATATTCACATTCGAAATTGATCACTTTAGTCGTCTCTTCCTTAACTTGAGTTAACCAACGTGCACAATGTCATAAGTGTAGGGGATACTTCTCCCACATGCTTAAACATTGAGGACAATGTTTATCTTAAGTGTAGGGGGGACTTCTATCGAAGTTTTAAGTGGACTTTTCCATGAAAATGCCTTCAATTAACCGGAAAATCCTATTTTTCAACATTTTTCAAATTTTTTATTAACTTTGGCCATTTAGTCGTAATTTTTAAATTTTTATCGTTGCTTTCATATGTATATATTCCGCAATAAAGTCAAAAATATTAATAAAGTGGTGTGGCTAGTTTAGAAGTTTTTGACATATTAGGCCCGTTGCGTTTATTTTGACTCAACCCGAATAGACTTATCCAAGTTTATTCTAGCTAGTATCCTTAACCATATAGACCTTAATTGGTTTATTAGGCTAAGTGTCCACGAGTCTCATTACTTGAGATTTTAAACTGTGGAGGACGAGAAATGATAGAGTCAATTATAAGTCGGTATACTTGCGCAAGCTCACTTGGTGTAATTATTTACCTATTCTCCCATCACTTGCTAATAATTTATCTGCAATAAGTAAGGTCTTACGATTTGAAAAGTTACTTAGCTTCTAGCCCAAGATCGTTTAAAAGTTGCTCGGTAATGATAAGAGTTCATAGCCAAGGCATAACTTATGAAGCGGGGCGCGAAGATTGGCGAGTCCGAAAAGGCCCTAACAAGGCATGAGGATTCAATTTTATTGCTGAAGATCCAAAGTGATGTGAATAGCATTATTCCTAAAGTCAATATGAAGGATCAAGACTCACGACGAAAAGCAATCAACTCCCATAAAGATCATGGAGAAGTCTATCCGAAAAGACCCTAACAAGGTATGAGGATAAATAGATCCAAGTCCGAAAAGGAGGCGGATCGTTGTATCTCAAAATCCCAAATAGAGATTGAAGAAATAATCATGAAGTCGTGGTCAACAAAGTTGGAGTACCCCTCAAAAGTCTCCAAGTGAAGAAACTCTATTATGATGAGAAGACCATTATCTCAAGAACGTCTCTCGAAGATATGAAGTATGAAGTACATGCCAAATATCGGCCCGAGAAAGGTCTCAAATCGTGAACCAAGTTATGCCAAGATATGAACTTTTTGATATCCCGAGAAGCAGTTTTAAGAGATTTTGTCCTTTAGCTAACTATTGATCAAATCGTCCTACTTTGCTTTCAGCCCTAATGAACTATCGAAATAAGTCCAAAAATGCATCTTCATGATCATTCTAAGACAAAAATAAAATATAAGAGATACACCTAGGAATAAGGGAGTTTAAGCATTTAATTAAGCCATGTGTGTAAGTGTTTGAATTGCTAACTTATAATAACAATGATCTCGTTTTTAAGCTTAGTTTGGGGAACGTGAAACTTGAGGGTGATAAATCTTCGCAACACCAAAGCCCTAATGAAAGTCATCGATTTCTTTGCAAGTTATTTCCATGTAGCTATTTTCAAGAGAAAATGGTTTTCTATCCCTTTGTTATCTTTGAAGTTTTATTTCTTTAATTTTTGTTTAGTAGATTTTAAATAAGGCCAAGGTTGATTAATTATGAGAAAAGTGTAAACTTGCTTTATCACTAAGCATTGCATGAGGGCATGGCAATGGTTAAGTGTAGGGGATTTGATAGGTGTGTAAACACCCATCCTTTTACCACTTAATTCGGGCTAAAACGAGACCAAAACACGTATTTAATATCATTTGTTTGGAATTATGCGTGGTTTTTGTGTTTATTGTGTTTTCAGAGCCAACCGGATAAATATTAAAGAAAACATGGGATTGCACGGGTTTTACTGAAGAAAAAGACTCAAGATAAAGTCTATTGTCCAAGAGATGCAAAAGATTTGAAGTCGCTGGGCCTATTCGAAGATTTATCGAAGAAAAGGACCAAAGATGGAAGATTTATATAAGTCGAAGAAACTCAAGTCCATTAAACGAAGAAATTAAAAGACGAGTTGAATTTAATCGACAACAAATCCCGAATCAGAATCGAAAACGGAAACTTTTCTGAAAAGACAAAAAGACACGAAGAACGGGAGAAAGCCCACTCACCAACCAAAGGAAACACCTATAAATAGGCCATCCCACACACATTTTAGAGAGCTAGTTTTTCTTTCTTCTTCCCTTTTCTTTCTCCTGGTTCGTTTAACACCATCACCACTAGGGTGATTGGTGATTTTTATCTTTAGTTCTTTAATCTTGTAATTTTAATCTTTGTTTCATCTTGTCAAAACATCAATCATTCAATACCAAGTTCTTGTTTAATCTTTCATTTCATCTTGTTCATCATCATCTTTATCTTCAAGTTTTTAAGTTTTATTTTTCTTGATTTGATCTTCAAAAGTTGTTTGGATTTGTGTTTTTATTAGTGGGATTCGTTGCTTATGATGTCTAAATGATTTGTGTTTAATTTGGTAAATTCTCTTTAAGTATTTGGTTTGATTTTGATTTAAAACTTTGTTCCGTGTTCTTCGCTTTTCTGCTACTGTAACTGGGTTACAGAACTTCCGAATCAAGACAAAAAGTTCCGAATGAAGTAGTCATTCGGAAGGTTCCGAATCAGTCTTTAAGTTCCGCATCAAGTTACTTTCATTCGGAAGTTTCAAACTTCCGAATCAAGGAGAAGTTCCGAATCAACCTTTTCATTCGGAAAGTTCCGAATCAATCTGAAGGTTCCGAATCAGCAACTTCCGATCCAGCAAGTTCCGAATGAACATTCATTCGAAAAGTTCCGAATCAGCCATTGAGTTCCGGATGAGTATGATCCGAATGAGCAAGTTCCGGATGAGTGAATAGTATCTTCCGGATCAGTTAGTTTCGAATCAAGGTTTAAACTTCCGGATCAGTTATTTTTGAGTATAGTTACTGTTTTACTGTTGTTGATTTACTATTTCTTCACTCATATTTCACAATTTACTTGTTAACTTTAATTTTAATTTTATTTTAATTTGAACTTTAAATTTTCAACCAAGTTTTTGTTAATCTTAATTAAAGTAATTGCCTTTGATTTAAACTTTCATTTCCACTTCTTATTAGAATAGAAAACCAAACCCCTTTATTTAGTAACCAAGAACAATCATTCCACTTAAGACCTAGATCAATTCGAGAGGATATCGAGAGAAAATTAGAACCCTAGCAAAAGCATTGTATCAGCCATGCAATGGAATCATTGTAATGAGTGAGATATGATCAAAACAAGTTTAAAGTACAAATCTGAGTTCACTGTTTTGGAAGATTTTTAGAAAATACTTAGAGGGTGATTCAACAGTAGCTATAGGAGAGCTAAATAGAGCACATATCATGTAGTTTATGTCATAAAAATTTGAGCTTCTATCTCCATATAGAACTCTAGATATGGCAGTTTTGGTGAAGATGAAAATAAAAATCAGATTTTGGAAATTAAAGTATAATAGTATTATATAAGCACTCAAATAAAAATAGTATAAAATGTAAATTAAAACCCACTAACTTATATAATACATTTATATAAATATGTACAATGATAAATAAGTGGACATTTTATAAAAATGGTGACTTGTTAAGTTTTATAAGTTATAAAAACTATAAACATGATTTTTACGACTTTTTCGGCTATTACCGTAAAATTAACGTTTTTGCTAAATAAAACTTAGACGGTTGGACCCGTCTAATGTAAACTTTATAAAACTCATATACTGATATATAAACATATAGAAAAAGTAAAAACCGATAAAACCCGAACTATATAACATACGGACATTAACGGGCTAAATTAACGTTATTGGACTAATAAAACAACAAAATGGACTAAAACACTTATAAACTTATTCATTCGGCTTAAGCCATTTAGGCCCAACATATAAAGTATAAATACTGATAATAAAAGTATAATTGGACTAATGAATAGTATTGGGCTTGTAATAGGCCTATTGGGCTTCAAAATATAAACAAGATTGAACTAGTATAACTAGTCTTGAAAAATTCCCAACATATAATACTAAAATGAGTAAAAGAGAATATGTAAACCCACTTGATCATCATATATATATAAAATCATCATATGTATACATAATTGTTATTTTTATAAAGTCATTGGACATGACTCTAAGACGAGTATTATTTGTCTAGGTTTCCGTGATTGAAGCACGTATCGTACGTCCGAATTGCCGATAACCCGCCTTCCCACATCAACGTGAGTTCATAGCCTCGCACTCTTTTAAATGTTTTTATGAAATGTTTTATAAACCCGTGAGGGAGATAACATGTTAGTTTTTATAAAATAGGACACCATTTGTCCCGATTGTTTGTTTATTGATTTGGACCCGAATGATTGTATGACCCGATAAATGATTAAATGACCCGATAGATGAAATTAAATGGATTATTAAAGTTAGGTTATGTCATTAAGTCCCATTAGTATGAATTGTGAACTACCGGGATTTGGTAGACGCTTATGCATATAATAGTACTATTTGGGGACGATCACCCCAGTTCGCGCCTTGACGGTTGATCCCCGTCGTGCCACATTGATTGGTAAGCAAATTTATGTATGAGAAGATTTCCATAGTGTGACCTTTGTGACGACACGCTAATTTAGATGGGCAAATGAGTTTCGGGCTAGCTACCCGTTGTTTGTTTTAGTAAGGTAACAATGTCATGCGGCTTATAATAATCCAATTAACGAAATACTACTATACGCACTGAATTACGATGTATTGCCTGACTAGCAATACAGGGTCATACTATTGATATTATGTTCGTGTTTTGGTTTTATATAACCATATTCATATAACGGTTTTTATTTAATCTATACAACGTTATAAAACGTATTGTATGATGTTTTTATGACATTGACTCGTATAATGATTTTTAAGGCAAATGCCTATATTATGATTTTCGACAAGGATTTGTATAAAAATGACTTTGGCTATTTTATGGCCTATTACAAAGATTTGTACAAAATGATTTTCAGTAATTTATACTGATATTATATTGATGGATTTTATTAAACTCTATGAATTCACTCGGCCTTATCGCTGACCTTTTCTTCTAACATGTTTTATCTCAGGTACTTGAAGGTAATTCTCAGGAAGACATCAAGAATTCATGGCCCGCACTTAAATATTAATTTCCATTCAAATGCTTTGTAAAACCTGTATTAAATACAATGACTTGGGACCTATGTAACTTTGATATTTATGAATGGAAATGCTTTATTAATAAACGACGCGATTTTTAAGCGTTGTCTATGATGTGAGTAATGTGCTATCCCGTAACACCAACGAGTCTTCCGCTGTATTGAGTTGTATAAATTTGGGGGTGTTACAGTTTGGTATCAGAGCTCTCGTTATAGAGAACGAAAGATTTTTAAAACCAAGGTTTTGAATAAAACATTTCAAAATCTTTTAACTATAAACATTTTTCTAAAAATGTCCAAAAATCGTTTGACTATAACGGTGCCGAAGAATTCCCGAGTTACCGACAAGGCCAGACTGAGAAGTGTTATTTTAATATATATATAACTTGGATTATATATATATATATATGATGTAATTTTATTACATGATTGTTTGATGATTATTTTTTATATTTATACGAGGTATTTATACGACGTAGATTGTCACAAGAAACCCTAAATCCCCTAGTAAATTAATTGAAGCTATTCTCGTAGGAATTCTAGCTATCCTAGATCTAAACCAAGTTGTGGATATCTATGATCCCAACAAAATGGTTGATATTCATAGAAATGTAGATATTAATTGATTATGATATTGAAAAATAATTGGCGAGATTAAATCTGATATCGATGTCATGACAATCTTTCCTTATAGAGTGGAGTTTGACAAAACGTTATCACCTGGAAAGATGTCATCTGATTCGTTGTCATCCAATTCTTAAATTGAAATCGAAAGGGTGAATGTTGCACTTGAGGCTGTCATTGGAACCATTACCCAAAAGCCTCATGCCACTAGTACCTTTCCGAGAAATCTGATTGAATGTGTGAGTCATCTCATGCTAGTGACTCATTTGATAATTGTTGTTGTAAGAGCTATAGGATTAGAAATTAAGTGTTGTTCATATCGAGCTTTTATTGCACTTTGAAGGTCTAAGAATAAGATTGAAAATATTGGAAAATGAGGTAGGATATTGAATTAAGTATAAGTTGATTGAAACTTGAATAAAGTAAAATTTAACCCGTATGGAATATGAGATTGTTAAAAGGAAGTCATTAAGTTTTGTGATTTAATTATAAGGTTTTAAATGATTGTTAGATCGTGTTAAAGATTGTTCCTAGGCCATTATCTACTAACGAGGATGCCCAGTGTCCAAGAAATAAATTGAAGAGATCTTCTTCTGAATTGGGACCGATGGATCTTCTGGGACAGGTGGAACCCCCATGACTCCTGTAGGTTAGTATTCATTATGGCGTCTTTTAAAAATCCCTAAATTAACTGAGATATCAGTTGGTAGGATGAGTTCTGAGAATTGTATGACATAGTGACACGTAATGTGTTACGGTACAATTTTGACTTGTTTGTGATTAATGAAAAAGACTACCTTTGATTGCTAAATCCTACATGTATCGATGTTATCTATCTTTTATTGCTTCATCCTAATGATCGCATTAGTGATGCAACCATTGAACAAGTACTCATCTCAAATTGAGTTACGTTGTATATTATTCTCTTTGTATTCCTGAGTGTCATCGAAGTCATGAACCTCATGATTATTTGGCTAAGCTCATTTCCTGATATATTGTAGTTAAGTTCTTGGTGAACAACTCTTCATCACTCTTTTGCAGATCACACATTGTTTTTATAAATTTAAAACGGTATCCTTTGAGAAAACTTAATTTTCATCACAATAAGAATTATTCAAAGTGAGATTTATAAGTGATTGATATCAAAATGAAGTTGTTTATGAAACGCTTTGGAAACTTAATTATTTTCATAACAAAGAAAATCTTTGTAAATATATTTTCGATTCTTATTTAAGAATTAAGCATGCAAATGTTTTTATTATAAACATGATGATAAAATTTTGACGAACTGAGTATTGCATCGTTAATCTTGAAATTGTATATAGTTGCGCGCCTACATACAATTTGGAATGGACCATGCAAGGCTGATTAGTAGTCACCATAAAACTGATTAATAAACACAAAATTTTCTTTGAAGATTGTGAAAGATTAAAAATTTATGAGATCTACAAGAAGTGAAAAATAGGGACATATTGATAAGGACACCTACATATGTGCCCGTACTATGTATTCTTCTGAGTCGAATTTACTCATATGTGGAACTTGTCTTTGACACTAGGATTTTTAGTCCGTTTAATTAAGTTCATTTTATCGTTCCTCGACTCACTCGAATTGATTTCCAATTAAGCGTTACGACTTAACTTTGTTTTTGGTAAAAATCTATTTTTGATAATTTTTAACTAATTAAAACTATTTAATATTAAAATCTAATTTAAATAAATCTATTTTAGAACTAATTGAAAATATAAAACTTAACAAGAATAAAAATTTAAATCTAATTTAAACTAATTAAAAATATAAAACTTTAAAACTAATAATGACGTTTAAATAAAATCTATTTTGAAAATAAAACTAAAACCTAATTAATTTTAAACTAAAAACTTTTTAATTTAATTCTAAAGAAATTTTAAACTAATTTTAATGATATAAAAGAAAACTAGATTAAAACAAAACTTAATTAAAACTTTTATCTAAATTTTAAATAAACTAAAAACTTTAATTAAACTAAATTTAAAACTAATAAAATTTAAACTAATTTTAAAAGTAATTAAAAATTAAAATGTATTTTTTTTATCTTTTTATTATTTTATAAAAATAAACTGAATTAAAATAAGAATAGAACAAAACCTTTTTTATCAATTTTAATTAAACCTAAACTTTGAATTAAACTAAATAATTAAAAGCTGCCAGTATATTAAAACCCTATATTAATTAACTGTTGCACTATTAAACTTAAAAACAGTTATAGATGAGATGGTTGGGTGCGTTTGTTACTAAGCGAGGGGTCAGGGGTTCGAGTCCCCTGACAGACAAATTTTTTAGCTATTTTATTTTTACTTGGAATTTTTAAGGACTTTATGGAGCTATCATAAGCAGTAATATTAAACAATGCTGAAATAAATCACATAAGCTAGAAAACATTAAATAAGCAACATAAAAATAATACCAGAAAAGCCTAAAACAGAGAAGCTAATGAATAAGCAGTTTAAGGTAAATAAACCAAACAAGTGGACTAAATAAAAACTGAAATAAACCAAATAATAATCTAAAACTAAGCAGTAACCTAAATAAGCAATAAACCAAACAATAAGCTGAAAACAAAAGCAATAAAATAATAAGCTGAAAAATCTAAAACCAAAACTAAACAAGGAGAACAAATAAGCAAAACGAAAATAAACTAAAAACCAATTTAAACAGTTCTAAAAAAAATAAATACTGACTAAAATGAAAATAGCACACAATTCATAAACAATAGCATATCTAAATTAACAAAAGCTGAATAATATCAAACAAGCAGATTAAAAAGCATAAAATTAAACAAGAAAAATTAAAGGAGAAAAGAGATTAAAACCCGGTGACGAAACCGTTGAGACGTAGGAGTGCGCTGAGCATCCTATTAACTTGAACCGAAACAACGCCAAACATCTCCTTCGAACCAGCAACAACACCGTCTTGATCTTTTTTCCCATATAAACTCTCGAACAGTTTTATTATTATTATTTTTTTATTATTTTTTATTATTATTTTTTTTTTATAATATTAAACGAGAACAGTAACAATACGAAACAGAAACTCAGATTAAAAATTGAAATTAACAAAAGACATGAATTTAATAGAGACGAATATTAACTAAAATCCAACTTTTCATTAATTAAGAATCAAAATTACAATTTGCTGAAAATAAAAATACAAGTTTAAACCTAATCTAATTTACTGAAAAATAAATCTAATTTTAATCTACTCCTAAATTTAATTTAAAGAAAACTGAAAATTAAAGAAAAAGCTTGAATACATCTTGAGAAATGGGGGTTTTTATAGGAGAAAACCCTCAACCCTTTCCTTGGTGCCTACGGCTTAAGATCTTGGCCGTTCTTTAATCTTCTCTCTCTTTTCTTCTCTAATCAAGCGGTTGTGATTGATTGGTGTCCGGATTGCCAGCGTGGATTATGTGAGGACCACGAGTAGTGTTTTGATCCGATTCTTGGGGGGATTTATTTTCTTTTGATGTGAATTAACCATTGTAGTAAAAAGCCCTAAAAAATAGTGGTAAATTTTGATGTAAAAAATTTAGGGTTTATGGGAAGTTGGCTGTAAAAATGGGAGATGGAAGAAAGTGGTGGGTGAATTCACTTTGGGTGTAACGAAAGAAAGGGAAAGTGAGTAAAAAAAAACGTTTAATTTATTAAAGTGTGAGTGGGTGAAGTAATTGTGGGGAGTGGGTTTATTTGTGTGTGGGAGAGGTGCACCGTAAGAAATTTAGAGGAGTGAAAAGGAGGTGCACGGTAAGGTGAGTGACACGAGTGTTTTGGTGAGATAAATAAATTTGTAAAAAAAACAAACGTGTGTTTGTTGTGATGTGTTGACTATGGAAATGTTGACCAAGCAAATATAACTTTTGTTCATTTTGAGCTCAAACCAATTAACTCTCATATCTCATGTTTGATATTGGGCTATTAGCCCAAAGTGTTAAAAAATGAGCATAATACATAATCAAATGGACTTTTAATGGGCTTTTAGGTGAAAAGTGATTTCAAAGGTTATGTTAATGGGCTTTTGGGTCCATTAATCCAAATGTGGGACCCACTAAGCTCGAATATCTTCAAAAGATTAAATCCGCTAAAAATTGACTCGATTTCGGCTTCCTTGATTGTTTCTTCAAAATCGTATCGATTTTTTCGGGTTTCATGAATTTAGGCACACTTTTGGTCTTTTAACTATGTCCTTGACTCTTTCTTGACTTTTTCTTCGACATTTGACCGTGAAATCCCGTGTTTTCTCTTCTTTTGATTATTTGTACCTATTTAAACACAAGAACACAAAAACACGCGTAATTCCGACTTTTACGATAATAAACACATGATTATGTCTTGTTTTTCCTTGATTTTAGTGGCAAAAGGATAAGTGTTTACACACTTATTAAATCCCCTACACTTGACCATTGCAATGACCCCATGCAATGCATTATTTTAAAGCATAAAGTTACATTTTTCTCATAATCAATCCATCTCGGCCTTTATTAAGATATACTATTATTACTACGATGAAAAGATAAAAACTCTAAAGGAAACAAAAGTTATAACAATTTATTAACTTGAAAATTATTTGGTGGAAGAAACTCGTAAAGAAATCTAAGACTTAGATTAGGGCTTTGGTGTCATGAATATTAATCACCCTCAAGTTTCACGTTCCCCATACCAAGCTTAAAAACGAGATCATTGTTATTACAAGTTAGCACTACTGACACTTACTCATGTGGTTTAGTTAATCACTTAGACCCCCTTATTCCTACGGTGTATCTCTTATATTTTATTTTTGTCTTGAATGATCACGAGGATGCATTTTTGACTTATTTCGATAATTTATTAAGGCCGAAAATAAAGTGGGACGATTTAATCAATAGTTAGCTAAAGGACAAAATCTTTTAAAACTGCTTCTCGAAACCTCAAAAAGTTCATATCTTGGCATAACTTGTTTCACGATTTGAGACCTTTCTCGGACCGATATTTGGCTTGTTCTTCAAACTTCAAATCTTGAGAGACGATCTTGAAATTATGGTCTTCTCTTCATTTTGGTATACATCTTCATAAGGAGTGAAAGATGCTTCATATGTTGACCACGACTTCTTCATTTATCCTCTTCTTTATTTAGGATTTTGATATACAACGATCCGCCTCCTTTTCGGACTTAGATCTATTTATCCTCATACCTTGTTAGGGTCTTTTTGGATAGACTTCTCCATGATCTTTAGGGGAGTAATTGCTTCTCGTAGTGTGTCTTGATCCTTCATATTGATTTGGATTAATGATCTTCACATCATCTTAGGATCTTTAGCAAAAAGTGAATCCTCATGCCTTGTTAGGGCCTTTTTGGACTCGGGTATCCTCATGCCTTGTTAGGGCCTTTTTGGATAAGCCAATCTTCGCGTCCCGTTTCAATAAGTTATGCCTTGGCTATGAACTCTAATTAATACCGAGCAACTTTTAAACGATCTTGTGCTAGAAGCTAAGTAACCTTTTAAATCGTACAACCTTATTTATTGCAATTATATTTATTAACAAGTGATGGGAGAAAAGGCTCATAACTAACTCACATAAGTTAATGAAAGAATACCGAACTTATAATTGACTCTATCATCTCTCGTTCTCCACAATTTAAAATCTCAAGGAATGAGACTCGTGGATGCTTAGCCTAATAAACCAATTAAGGTCCATATGGTTAAGGATACTAGCTAGAGTAAACTTAGATAAGTAAACTCGGGTTGAGTCAAAATATTCACGACGGGCCTAATACATCAAAGACATCTAAACTTGTAAAAACCATTTATTTATTTATTTTTACTTTATTCTTTAAAATAGAAATTATTACGATGCGATGATAAAAGGAAAGAAAATAAAAGAAAAATACTACAAGGCCAAAATAGATCAAAAATTTGAAAAACGTTGAAAATTTTAAAAATTTTCCGGTTAAATAGGGTCAAATTCATGGAAAAGGCCACTAAAATTTCGATAGAAATCCCCCCTACACTTAATATAAACATTGTCCTCAATGTTTAAGCATGTGGGAGAAAAAACTCCCCGACACTTAGGACATTGAGTACGTTGTTTAAATCGAGCTAAGGAAAGGACAACTAAAGTGATTACATTTATTCGTTTTAAGATAGAATCACAATAGCAAAAACTTATCGAAGGAACCGGGTACACGGGAAACACGGGAACACGGGTGACGTCAAAAGTACCAAAAGTGGATCATCAAAGCACATGTACCTACACAATCACAACACACAAAACAAACAACCTACACGGCTCCCCCTACACTTATTGTAGAAAATAGATAAAAGATAAAAAGATAGATCATCGGGTTGCCTCCCGAGAAGCGCTTGTTTTTGTTAACCGAGTCACGAGCCTGACTCGACCCCGAATTAAATGGTCCATGGGGAAGCCTCGAATGTGATACCGGGATCAAAAATCTTGTCCTCGGTCCCGGAGGAACATAATAAATGAGAGGCAGGAGGATAAGTCATGAAAGGTAGAAAAGTCCTCTCGACATAAGAAAAGTAAGTGAAGTCTTGATCCACGGGAGGTGGGATGGGTAAAGGAGACAAATTGTCATCCCCCCAAGACATAGGATTTTCAATATTCGGCAAAGCCGTAAAGGTGTCAATCAAAGAATGGTCAATTTCACCTCCCGGGTCAAAGCACTCATCCTCATTTCCCGGTATGAAATGAGGAGAGTAAAAGCGATACATCACTTGCTTGGGTGTGCACGCGGTAGGACGGGGTGGCAACATAATATGAGAAATATCAGAAGACATATCTACCACCCGCGTCACCTCACCAGACCGAATCAAACGGAAACTAGGGTCAAATCTCTCCACCTCCTCTATGATGGGAGGTGGCATGGCTAACAAAGGATGCTCATCAATAGCAATAGAGTCGGAGCTATCAATGTCCTCAATCCCCTCTTCAAAGAGAGGATTCACCTCACTAGAGATGTAGGCGTCATAAAAATCAAATAAAGGGTTCGAATAAATCTTGAAATTTTCCTTCGGAACGTCTTCATCGGATAGTGACTCGTCATCACTAGAAGTAAAATCATCATCGAGATCAAAAATGGGATTAGAGAAAGCCAAAGAATCGTTTCCCAAGATGTCGGTGGGAGGTAATGAATCATTACTAGAAAGAGATTCACACTCATCGTCACTATCGGAAGCAACCGTAGGCTCACTTTGGATTGGAATAAGAGTCTCGTCACAAGGAATAGTGATAAGACCCTCATCCCCCATGATGAGAGAGGCATCGGGCTCCGTAGTGGAAGAATCGAGAATAGGAGTGGTAGAATCCTTAGGCTCGAGAGCCGGCAAGTCGAGAGAAGGAATTACAATTGCACTAGGACATTGAGCACAAAGATCATTCCAAGAAATTGTATTCTCATCGTCATCATCATCATCATAATAGTAAGAACGCACAGGAGGAGGAGTATAATCACTAAGATTAGATACTTGCTCTTGTCGTTGTCGTTGTTGCTCATCCAAAGTCTCAGTCAGTCGAATTAAGCCGTCATGAAGTTCCCAAAGAAGGGCTTTTCTTTCGTCATTCAAAGCATTGATTTGTTGAATTCTCTGAGAGGATTGATGATTGATGGTGGGATGTGGGGGTTCAAACTTTTGAAAACCGGAATTATAGCACGGATGTGGCTCATAATTCATTGGTTGACAATAAGAAGTATCGTGAGGGCCCCCACAATGATTGCAACACGGGTATTGAGAAAAACCCGGTTCATGTTGCGGATAGGGATTGTCATAGACGGGAGGGGGGGAGAAAGTATTGTAAGAGGAGAAGTACGAGTTTGTTGAATTGCAAAATGGACAAAATCCAAATTGTGTATCGTCAATATCAAAACCACACCGCTCACAAATACACCATTGACATGTTTGAAAACCATGCCATGGTCTCCCACACCGAACGCAAGACGAATCCATGAAGAATTAAAAATAAGAGGGGTTGAGAAAAAGAATTAAACACAATAGAGGATAAGGAAGGATATTTTTGTATTTTTTAGAAAAATATATATACAAGAAAAATCGAAAGAAATCGAAATAAAAATTAACACTAATACGTAATATTTTTGGTGTAATACTTTTAGGAAAAAGTATTACTTTTGGATTTTTTAATAATTTTTTTTTTGGTGCAATTCTTAGGAAAGAAATTGCTTTTGTGATTTTTTAATTTTTTTGTAATTTTATGTTTTTGATTTTTTTGTATTTTTGATTTTTTTGTGCAAGAAACGTAACGTTCAAAGAATGAACGGATCCCAAAATCCAAACGTCTTCACGACAAATCGTCAATCGTACGAGCGAAGCGGCAGCGGCGCCATTTTGACACTAGGATTTTTAGTCCTTTTAATTAAGTTCATTTTATCGTTCCTCGACTCACTCGAATTGATTTCCAATTAAGCGTTACGACTTAACTTTGTTTTTGGTAAAAATCTATTTTTGATAATTTTCAACTAATTAAAACTATTTAATATTAAAATCTAATTTAAATAAATCTATTTTAGAACTAATTGAAAATATAAAACTTAACAAGAATAAAAATTTAAATCTAATTTAAACTAATTAAAAATATAAAACTTTAAAACTAATAATGACGTTTAAATAAAATCTATTTTGAAAATAAAACTAAAACCTAATTAATTTTAAACTAAAAACTTTTTAATTTAATTCTAAAGAAATTTTAAACTAATTTTAATGATATAAAAGAAAACTAGATTAAAACAAAACTTAATTAAAACTTTTATCTAAATTTTAAATAAACTAAAAACTTTAATTAAACTAAATTTAAAACTAATAAAATTTAAACTAATTTTAAAAGTAATTAAAAATTAAAATGTATTTTTTTTATCTTTTTATTATTTTATAAAAATAAACTGAATTAAAATAAGAATAGAACAAAACCTTTTTTATCAATTTTAATTAAACCTAAACTTTGAATTAAACTAAATAATTAAAAGCTGCCAGTATATTAAAACCCTATATTAATTAACTGTTGCACTATTAAACTTAAAAACAGTTATAGATGAGATGGTTGGGTGCGTTTGTTACTAAGCGAGGGGTCAGGGGTTCGAGTCCCCTGACAGACAAATTTTTTAGCTATTTTATTTTTACTTGGAATTTTTAAGGACTTTATGGAGCTATCATAAGCAGTAATATTAAACAATGCTGAAATAAATCACATAAGCTAGAAAACATTAAATAAGCAACATAAAAATAATACCAGAAAAGCCTAAAACAGAGAAGCTAATGAATAAGCAGTTTAAGGTAAATAAACCAAACAAGTGGACTAAATAAAAACTGAAATAAACCAAATAATAATCTAAAACTAAGCAGTAACCTAAATAAGCAATAAACCAAACAATAAGCTGAAAACAAAAGCAATAAAATAATAAGCTGAAAAATCTAAAACCAAAACTAAACAAGGAGAACAAATAAGCCAAACAAAAATAAACTAAAAACCAATTTAAACAGTTCTAAAAAAAATAAATACTGACTAAAATGAAAATAGCACACAATTCATAAACAATAGCATATCTAAATTAACAAAAGCTGAATAATATCAAACAAGCAGATTAAAAAGCATAAAATTAAACAAGAAAAATTAAAGGAGAAAAGAGATTAAAACCCGGTGACGAAACCGTTGAGACGTAGGAGTGCGCTGAGCATCCTATTAACTTGAACCGAAACAACGCCAAACATCTCCTTCGAACCAGCAACAACACCGTCTTGATCTTTTTTCCCATATAAACTCTCGAACAGTTTTATTATTATTATTTTTTTATTATTTTTTATTATTATTTTTTTTTTATAATATTAAACGAGAACAGTAACAATACGAAACAGAAACTCAGATTAAAAATTGAAATTAACAAAAGACATGAATTTAATAGAGACGAATATTAACTAAAATCCAACTTTTCATTAATTAAGAATCAAAATTACAATTTGCTGAAAATAAAAATACAAGTTTAAACCTAATCTAATTTACTGAAAAATAAATCTAATTTTAATCTACTCCTAAATTTAATTTAAAGAAAACTGAAAATTAAAGAAAAAGCTTGAATACATCTTGAGAAATGGGGGTTTTTATAGGAGAAAACCCTCAACCCTTTCCTTGGTGCCTACGGCTTAAGATCTTGGCCGTTCTTTAATCTTCTCTCTCTTTTCTTCTCTAATCAAGCGGTTGTGATTGATTGGTGTCCGGATTGCCAGCGTGGATTATGTGAGGACCACGAGTAGTGTTTTGATCCGATTCTTGGGGGGATTTATTTTCTTTTGATGTGAATTAACCATTGTAGTAAAAAGCCCTAAAAAATAGTGGTAAATTTTGATGTAAAAAATTTAGGGTTTATGGGAAGTTGGCTGTAAAAATGGGAGATGGAAGAAAGTGGTGGGTGAATTCACTTTGGGTGTAACGAAAGAAAGGGAAAGTGAGTAAAAAAAAACGTTTAATTTATTAAAGTGTGAGTGGGTGAAGTAATTGTGGGGAGTGGGTTTATTTGTGTGTGGGAGAGGTGCACCGTAAGAAATTTAGAGGAGTGAAAAGGAGGTGCACGGTAAGGTGAGTGACACGAGTGTTTTGGTGAGATAAATAAATTTGTAAAAAAAACAAACGTGTGTTTGTTGTGATGTGTTGACTATGGAAATGTTGACCAAGCAAATATAACTTTTGTTCATTTTGAGCTCAAACCAATTAACTCTCATATCTCATGTTTGATATTGGGCTATTAGCCCAAAGTGTTAAAAAATGAGCATAATACATAATCAAATGGACTTTTAATGGGCTTTTAGGTGAAAAGTGATTTCAAAGGTTATGTTAATGGGCTTTTGGGTCCATTAATCCAAATGTGGGACCCACTAAGCTCGAATATCTTCAAAAGATTAAATCCGCTAAAAATTGACTCGATTTCGGCTTCCTTGATTGTTTCTTCAAAATCGTATCGATTTTTTCGGGTTTCATGAATTTAGGCACACTTTTGGTCTTTTAACTATGTCCTTGACTCTTTCTTGACTTTTTCTTCGACATTTGACCGTGAAATCCCGTGTTTTCTCTTCTTTTGATTATTTGTACCTATTTAAACACAAGAACACAAAAACACGCGTAATTCCGACTTTTACGATAATAAACACATGATTATGTCTTGTTTTTCCTTGATTTTAGTGGCAAAAGGATAAGTGTTCACACACTTATTAGTCTTATTTGACAATTGACAATTCTTTCTTGTCCAATTATCCCGTAGTGAGATTCTTAGGAAAAGTATATGATTACCGAGTGTTGATACCCGACTGGATGTATTGACGTTCTTATCATTTCTTTTGATTTGATTTCATTTGAATGACTTGGGTAACGATCCGAGGAGCTTTCGAATGCGTACTCAAATTATGAAAACATGGGATATACTCATATTCGTTAATGTTTTCGTCTGAATCTGATTTGAAATTCTCTCGCGTAGATTATGCGTTGACCTTACTCTTTTAAGGTTAGTTATGTCTGCAGATATCCTTGAATTGTGAAGGATTATGAGTTATTATTAGTCTTTTGAGAAGTTCACATCTTATCGACGGCAATAAAACTGAAAAGTTGGTAGTGCCAGTAGAATGGATTGATTGATTATGACATGACGATATTGTCTTAATTGATGGGAACTCGAGTAGAATTCCCCTAAAAGATAAGATGTTGATCATCAAAAGTGATCTAAATAATTCTTGATGGATGACCATATCCTGCATTTAGACTTGAAATTATACCGTGAATGGTTGTGAATTAGTCATAGGTATTATAATCTAGAAAGAACCTAATATGAATTTATTAAAAGATGTTTCTGTTATCTGAAATTTTAGAAGGTATTTGTTGGTAAATTAACTAGACTTTCGCCATTAAGGCAAGTTGAAATTGGTATTGATTATATTTCCGGTGCTGCACCTGTGACTTGTGCACTGTACGTCAGCACCATCTGAATTAAAGGAATTATCGTACAATTGAGAGAGTTGTCGGAGAAAGATTTTATTCTACCTAAGCTCGTCATTATGAAGAGCTATGGTATTATCATTTCTTATATTTATAGATTACTGTGAACTGAGTAAATTGACAATCGAAAACGATATCCATAACTCGAAATGGAAGATTTATTCGATCATTTACAAGGTTCTAGCGTATGTTCTAAAGATTTGATCCTCGGCATGGTTATCATCAACTTCGCGTCCGCGAAAAAGATTATCTATTCCAATCGCCACATCCAGAACTTGTAATGAACATTATGAGTTTCACGTGATGTCGTTTGGATTGACCAATGCACATGTAGCATTCATAAATTTGGTGAATCACGTGTGAAGGCTGTAATTTGATAAATTCATGCTTGCGATCATTAAGGACCATTTGTTTGTTTATAAGTATAAAAAGGAGTTAATAATTAGTTATAGACTGCCCTAAATTGGCCGAACAATTAAAACTTGTACCTTGAATATTTAACATAAGACTTAAGACTTAATCCTTTACATGATTTAACTGTGTGATTAATAGATAATGGAATCTATATTGACTCTTTAAAAATTTAGAGCCCTTTTAAGACTTTGGTTTTTACCAAAAAGAAAATGGAAACATGTTTTGACAATGTTTTAACAAAGGATTTTTAAGGGATCATTCCCTTATAACCAAAACATTTAACTAAACTTCTGTCTAGGGGTAAATGTTTTTACATACCTTAAGAAAACCTATGAAGGATTGAGGAAACCCATTTAAACCATAACTTGAAATTTGAAACGATAATTTTTGCTTTTCCACAAGAAAATTTTGACCAAAGTATAACCAAAAATTTCTCGAATATTTTCGGATCTTATTAATTATTTTAATTATTTTCGATAAATCAACAAAAATCTTGTTAATTAAATTCAAATTTATTTTGAACATTTTATATAATTGGTCGAACTAAGAAATTTAAAATTTTTACGTTTACGTTTCATAAAAATTTAATAATTATTATTTAATTAATTGTAATAATTATCGACGCTTTAAACGCCGGATTGAGAAAAACTGATAAAAATGATAGATGAGACGAAACTGAAACTTAGAAAATATGAAGAAAGGTGAACGTAATTACTGACGCATAATATAGAAAGAATATCTTAGTGAATTATGGACATGATAATTATATCATCATGAGAGGTGAATATAGATACCGACGCATTATGTAGAAAAGATAAAGAACGAATTAGGACATGTTCCTTAATAATGAAGGTGCAAAATAAATTGCCGAACAATTTAAAGTATAGCCGATGCTCATAAAAAGGATAATAAGATAATAAATGGATTTCGCGTCTAATGTGAATCATTAAAATTGAGAAGCCAATAGTGTTAAATGTTTTAAAGGCCACTTGTGATTATCTAAATATGGAGGATTGTAAGATATAGTTATATTGGAAACTTGTAAGTATAAGTATTCTATTCCTGTCATTTCTGATTTAATGTATCATTATCAGAAGAAGTTGTACTGATGGCAAATTATGAAGGCAGACCTCGCCTCATACATTAGTTAATGTCTAGCTATTGCAAAGGTCATCATCTGAATTTGATTCGATTTGGGTCATCGTCGACAGACTGACCAAATATGCTAATATCATTCCCGTTAATGATAAATGCAAAGGAGTTATGTAAACATAGTGTGCCTGTATCGAACATCTTTATCAAGATCCTCGCTTCGCATCGAATTTCTAGAGATTTGCTCAGGAATCATTGAGAACGAACCTTGATGAGAGTACTATGTACCACCCCAAATCGAAGGGACGAGGTAAAGTAACGATACAAAGTAATATAAGTGCTGTTTTATATTTGAATGATTGACCTTTGGTAATGAACTGTATAATCGTTTTCCTTTGGAGAGATTATCATTGATAATTATCGTGTTAGGATCGAGGTCGAATCTTGTTAATATTTAAATATTAGAGCATCTGTAAGCAGGAGTTGAGATGAAGACACCCGACATACACCCATTGTGAGTTGGACATGTCTTTTAGGTTTAAGGTTTCCTATGATGGCGAACCTAACCTTACAAAATACCCGACCCGCGAAACCTGAAATGATTGTTGAAATTAGGATCTGACTATTGAGTGCCGGTAGTGGGCAAGAGGTTATGTGAATATGAAATGTAGATCTTGAAGTGCCAGATGGGTAGCGAAGTTATGCCAAAATTTTAACCTTGGAGAAATGAATTAATGATCTGACAAATCATGGGATATAAGTCCCCGTTGTATGGGACCATTGAGATGATGTGAAAGATTGGTTTGAAAGGCATATAAGCTGGATCTACCCTAGGACTTCAAGAACTGCGTGAATTATGTTTCGTAAATCGAACATGATAAAATATCTATCAAGTAAAAATCTAATTGTTTCTTAGTAAATCTCAGATCGGCGAAAAATTGCATTCATCAGAAACCCGTGAACATCTTGGATAGAGAAAGTAATTCAACATTTAGCCTGATCTTATTCCCGTAGTTATGTTTGATGAAACTCGCGTATTGTAATGAATTACACTTGTGAGAAAAGACCGAATGTGGAGGAAATACCCACATGTCTTTAACTCTATAAGAAGCGAGTAGTAAGGTAAGATGATCTTTGAGGACAAAGATCCTGTGTAGGGGTAAATGCTGTGACAATCCATCAATTTATGATTGATATTTTTATTCTCAGTATTTAATTGAAAATATTATTTTAATGTTATATTATGAACTCACTTATTTTTAGGAAGAAATTTGGATTTACGTCTTGAAGTAGCATCGACTACGTCTAAACCGGAGGATTCTACGTTACGTGCTCACGTTTACATACACCGTCTTTGGTGATAGTCCAACATTTCAGAAAATAAATTTATCCGTGAATATTATTCTGGAGTTTTAAATTTGTGTTGGTTCATAAACTCACAAATTTACGAGAAGAGATTAGGACTTACGATTTAATTTAACGTCCTTTACGACTAAACCGGAAACCCTAGGATTACGTATTTATGTTTTTGAACTCCGTTTTTGATGAGACAATTTTTATTAGATTAGTTTTGTGCCGTTGATTCATAATTTATAAAAACGTTTATCGTAAAATGACCCGAGGGCACGCAAATCGAGGAAACTATAATCGAGGAATACCCGTAATTAAATGGGGATGAGACAAGTGGGACACTTGTCCCACCCCCACTACTAGACGGCCAAGACAAGCTTGGTGGCAAGTTTTTACACCAACTTGCTACACATGTAACATAAGCTTACATTGTAAGCTAAAGTTTCATCCAAAAACCACTAACTAGCAACTCCAAAACCATTTCTCCTTTTCTCACTCATGCAAACAACTAAATCCTCTCTTCCTCTCTCTATAATTTCATCCCATATCATCACCACAACACCCCATTCATACAAAATTTAACCACAAACATTTGTTATACTTAAGATATGTTAATCTCCATTCAAAGAGATGAAGATTGGTGCAAGTTTTAACATCCAAGGAGAAGTTTTCAAGGGATTCAAGGGCTGATTTTCCACAAGGTGTTCATGAAGAATGGTGGTCTTGAAGATAACCTACATCAACTTGGTGGTATAAAGATTGTCCTCCTCATCCTCTTGTTATTTTTGATTATGTAATCTTGTATTTCTTTTACTTATGTATATGTATATGATGATGAATGATGATTAAAAGTATTGTGTGGGGATTTGGTGTTGATAAACATGCTTAAAAAGATGAAAAACTATAAGAAACAAGGTTAAAATCTTGCTTAATTTAGATGGCTGTATAAAACAGTAAAGAATCATATGGTAAACTGGTAAAATGACTTGAATAGATTGATATACAGTAATGTATGGGTCTTGTACACATGTTAGAGTTGGCCATGCAATGTAATCATTGTAATGAGTGAGATATGATCAAAACAAGTTTAAAGTTCAAATCTGAGTTCACTGTTTTGGACGATTTTTAGAAAATACTTAGAGGGTGAATCAACAGTAGCTATAGAAGAGTTAAATATAGCACATATCATGTAGTTTATGTCATAAAAATTTGAGTTTCTATCTCAATATAGAACTCTAGATATGGCAGTTTTGGTGAAGATGAAAATAAAAATCAGATTTTGGAAATTAAAGTATAATAGTATTATATAAGCACTCAAATAAAAATAGTATAAAATGTAAATTAAAACCCACTAACTTATATAATACATTTATATAAATATGTATAATGATAAATAAGTGGAAATTTTATAAAAATGGTGACTTTTTAAGTTTTATAAGTTATAAAAACTATAAACATGATTTTTACGACTTTTTCGGCTATTACCGTAAATTAACGTTTTTGCTAAATAAAACTTAGACAGTTGGACCCGTCTAATGTAAACTTTATAAAACTCATATACTGATATATAAACATATAGAACAAGTAAAAACCGATAAAACCCGAACTATATAACATACGGACATTAACGGGCTAAATTAACGTTATTGGACTAATAAAACAACAAAATGGACTAAAACACTTATAAACTTATTTATTGGGCTTAAGCCATTTAGGCCCAACATATAAAGTATAAATACTGATAATAAAAGTATAATTGGACTAATGAATAGTATTGGGCTTGTAATAGGCCCATTGGACTTCAAAATATAAACAAGATTGAACTAGTATAACTAGTCTTGAAAAATTCCCAACACATAATACTAAAATGAGTAAAAGAGAATATGTAAACCCACTTGATCATCATATATATATAAAATCATCATATGTATACATAATTGTTATTTTTATAAAGTCATTGGACATGACTCTAAGACGAGTATTATTTGTCTAGGTTTCCGTCATTGAAGCACGTACCGTACGTCCGAATTGCCGATAACCCACCTTCCCACATCAACGTGAGTTCATAGCCTCGCACTCTTTTAAATGTTTTTATGAAATGTTTTATAAAACCGCGAGGGAGATAACATGTTAGTTTTTATAAAATAGGACAACATTTGTCCCGATTGTTTGTTTATTGATTTGGACCTGAATGATTGTATGACCCGATTGTATGACCCGATAAATGATTAAATGACCCGATAGATGAAATTAAATGGATTATTAAAGTTAGGTTATGTCACTAAAAGTACCATTAGCATGAATTGTGAACTACCAGGATTTGGTAGACGCTTATGCATATAATAGTACTATTTGGGGACGATCACCCCAGTTCACGCCTTGACGGTTGATCCCCGTCGTGCCACATTGATTGGTAAGCGAATTTATGTATGAGAAGATTTCCATAGCGTGACCTTTGTGACGACACGCTAATTTAGATGGGCAAATGAGTTTCGGGCTAGCTACCTGTTGTTTGTTTTAGTAAGGTAACAATGTCATGCGGCTTATAATAATCCAATTAACGAAATACTACTATATGCACCGAATTACGATGTATTGCCTGACTAGCAATACGGGGTCATACTATTGATATTATGTTCGTGTTTTGGTTCTATATAACCATATTCATATAACGGTTTTTATTTAATCTATACAACGTTATAAAACGTATTGTATGATGTTTTTCCGACATTGGCTCGTATAATGATTTTTAAGGCAAATGCCTATATTATGATTTTCGACAAGGATTTGTATAAAAATGACTTTGGCTATTTTATGGCCTATTACAAAGATTTGTACAAAATGATTTTCAGTAATAATTTTATACTGATATTATATTGATGGATTTTATTAAACTCTATGAATTCACTCGGCGTTATCGCTGACCTTTTCTTTTAACATGTTTTATCTCAGGTACTTGAAGGTAATTCTCGAGAAGACATCAAGAATTCAAGGCCCGCACTTAAATATTAATTTCCATTCAAATGCTTTGTAAAACCTGTATTAAATACAATGACTTGGGACCTATGTAACTTTGATATTTATGAATGGAAATGCTTTATTAATAAACGACGCGATTTTTAAGCGTTGTCTATGATGTGAGTAATGTGCTATCCCGTAACACCAACGAGTCTTCCGCTGTATTGAGTTGTATAAATTTGGGGGTGTTACATTATTACCAATATGATAAGCGTTGTAAGATTCCTCCTTGTTCTTAATGTTTATTCAGAAACTTGATTACTAGAGTAGATATCAAGTTTAGGGGAGGATTTTTGGGAATAAAATGTAGCTAGTCCACTTGAGCGCTGACAAGAGGAAAACAAGCGTTGATAGGAAGAAAACAAACGCTGACAGGTCAAGCGTTGACAAGAAGAAGTCAAGCGTTGATAGGTTGAAGACAAGCACCGATAGAAAGATATGGTCTACGCGTATTATGTTTCTAGTTTGTTTCTAGTAAAGATAGGATCAACATTGTATTTTCTATAATTATCTTTACCTAGAATAGTTGATACGTAGACTCTTGTACAAGGCTTCTTATGTCTATAAAAGAAGACCTTTTAGGTTATGTTTGATATATAAGTTTTTCATACGTTAAACACTTTCATTGTAAGCAAGTTCGTTATTATCAATCAAGTGAAAGTTTGTTTTACATCTTTGTGTGTTCTTGTTTAAGTGTTAATTCCGCATAACACTTAGATTATCTTATACATAAACAAAGTTTCTCTACGTGTATAACTTGATCTAATCTCGTATACACAAGCTTAATCGATCTAAGTTTGGGATCAACAGTGTTAGTGTTAAGATTTCATCCTCTCATTGGTTCTTTCCTGTTGGGAATTATTTGTTAAGTGTCAAGTACCGTTAGTGTATTCCAAGTACTGTTAGTGTTATGTAAGTACCGTTAGTGTTAACGCGGTACATAGTAAGTACTGCTACTTATAAAGTAAGTACTGCTATGATGATTAGGACGAATATATCTTTGTATAAGATATGTCATAATTATAGTTAGAGTATATCCTATGTGATATACCTAAATAGTTAGAATATTGATAATATATCGTCTATGATATAGTTATCTTTATAGAATATTCTAAGGTTTCTAGGGTTCCTTACTCTATAAAAGGAACATAGGTACAATTTCTTTCATGTACCTCATACAAGTCAATTACTAAGAGAATCGAATAGTTAAAAGTAATTCTGTTCTTCTGTGCTTTATAAGTTAGATTCCGCATAACTTATTTATTAGAGTGCTCAAAGTGTTTTAGCTTGATTAAAAATTATTATACTAATTCTTAACAGAATATAGATCCAACCAAAGGGATCAACAAGTGGTATCAGAGCTTGTTGAGAAACTCTGAAAAAGAAGAACACGACCCCATACACTCCACACATGCCAAATCTCAATGTCTCAACCAGATGGTGATAATGCTCACTTGGATAATGTTCAGAACACAGATCCTGTTCTGCCACAAGGACAACCACAAGTTGTGCATCCTGCACCAGCACAAGGTGCTCAAGTCGTGAATGATGTAGCTACCTCTACACCAACACCTTCTCATACTCAGTCTATTGTTAAACTCCCAGTTCTCAAAGGTGACAATTATGAGACTTGGGCTATGCAGATGGAACATTACTTGAATCACACAGATCATACTGTGTGGCAAGTTATCAAGAATGGAAACACACCAAAGAAGCTACACTGGTTTCCAGACGTACATGCTATGCTCTACTTGTTGTGACTGCTGAGCAGATACAAGCAGAGACCAGAGAAAGAAAAGCCAGAACTGCTTTGGCTATGGCTCTTTCTAAAGACATTCTACCAAGCTTTCATCATCATAAAAATTCCAAAGCTATGTGGGATGCAATAAAACTTAGATTTGGAGGCAATGACAAATCTAAGAAAATTAAGAAGATTTTTCTTAAGCAAGAATTTGATAACTTCTCAATTACTAGTATAGAGGGAATACATGGTGGATATGGAAGGTTCAACAAGTTGCTTATTCAGGTAGCAGTTTATGGACAAGTAATCCCTAATGAAGAAGCTAATCTAAAATTCTTAAGAAGTGTTCCACCAGAATGGAAAGCAATGGCTATGCACTTCATCATAAGAGATGATTTGGAAACAATTCCGTTTGATCATCTCTACAACAATCTTAGAGCATATGAGATGGATGTGAAAGGCACTAAAGTAAAGACATCAACTGCTTCAAAGTTTAATTTGGCTTTTATGTCAGATGGGAACAGCGGTACTTACTTTCAAAATACCGCTAGTGGATCTAGCAGCGGTACATACTTCACAAATACCGCTGGAGGACTTACAAGCAGTACTTACCCACAAAGTATTGAAAGCAGTCCAATGATCTCTCAAAATCCACATAGAAGGTCTTCACCATTGTTTAGTGACAATGATGCCTTCTCATTCTTTGCTGGACAAGCCAACAGGCCAAGATTAACTCTCAATGACTTGTTCCAAATGGATGATGCTGATGTTGAAGAGATGGATCTTAAATGGCAAGCTTCTATGGTGTCAGTAAGATCTAATAGGTTCTTCAAGAAAACTGGAAGAAAAATGACTGTTGATCCTATTGAGCCATTAGGATATGACAAGTCTGAAGTTGAATGCTATAACTGTAGAAGGAATGGACACTTTGCAAGAGAATGCAATAGAGATAAAGCTGAGACTAGCAATCTAAAGTCCAAGAACAGTTATAGAACCAGTCCAAGAATAACTGAAAGCTTTCCAAAAGGAAACAACAGGAGTCCTAAAGGAACCAAAGCATTGGTTACTGTAGATGGAGTGGTGAATTGGGCAGAAGAAGAAGAAGAAGAAGAAGAAGAAGAAGAGCTTAGATTAATGGCTCTCTCACATGAAGATACTGAGGTATACCCTTGTTCTAAAGATTGTGTTCTTAAATTTAATAGTCTAAAAGTAGAACTAGAGGAACAATATCAAAAGGTTAACACATGCACTCTGGAAGTAGAGGCTTTCAAACAGGGTGTTGTTAAACTAGAAGATAATATAGTTTTGTACAAAAAGGCTCAACAAAACTATGAAGATAAAACAAGGATTTTGACTATTCAAATGAGGGAAAAAGATGTGGAAATAAAGGCTTTTGAAAGACAACTTTTAAAAATAAATTCAGAAAATGAAGCTTTAAAAACCAGTCTTTGTAAAGAGAGGTAAATGATTAGTCATTGGCAACAATCCTCTAAGGGATTGGGAAAAATGATTAATTCACAAATGGGGTATTATGATAAAACAGGCTTAGGATATATCGAGGATCAACCTGGGATAACCTTAACTAACAAGGACTTATCAAAAGGGATTTTTGATAGTTCTAGTGAGGTAGATGATACACCTGAAAATGATAGATATGCTAAAGGAATGAAGGCAGTTTCTCCACCAGTATCAAGAACTTTCATGCCCTCTTGTAATGATACTAGTATAGAGTTAGAAGAACCTAAGATTAATAATGTCTTTAACTCTAGTACTGTGTCTCAAGAAAATACTGATGTGACCAAGAATATTGTTTATCCACCTCTAATGAACAATTTTGTTTCTGAGGAATCTAAGGCTAGTTCTGCTCCCAAGCAGGTAAAATCTCCTAGCAAGATATTAGAAAACAATGAACAACATACTAAAACCAAAAGGGGTGGGTTAGGTTTTGAAAAAGTAAAGTCAAAACAACCTTTTGGGTCTTCTTTAAGAAGAAAAGGATGTTATGTTTGTGGTAGTCTAAGTCATTTTATCAAAGACTGTACATTACATGAAGATAAAATTGTGAAACAGAAGGCTACACAAAGGGTCATGAAAAACAGTAATGGGAAAAATGCACAAGGTTATAGGAAACAGAAACTTAAAGATGACAAACCTAAGTTTGATCACACAAGGGTAGCTAAACAGGTTAAAAATAATCCTACCAAAAGTTTTGTTCCTAGGGCAGTACTTATGAAGCAAGGACTTGTATCCTTAAAGTCTGGTAAACCAAGTACCAGCAAGCCTAAATCTACAAGTACTGCTAGACCAAACTCAAGTACTGTTGGTTTCAAGTCTGTAAAACCAATGTTCTCCAATACTTCTAAGAAAGTTTTTGAAAAAGTTAAAACACCTAGAAGTAAGGACAAGAACAAACCAGTACAAATGTGGGTTCCTAAAAGAGATATACCATGTGTTAAAGCAAGTACCACTAAAGCAGTACTTAAGTCAAAGAAGTCAAAGCACATAGAGTCACCCTATGAAGTTGACTACATAAATGAAACCATGAAGTATAAGAGTAAAAGTAGCATCACTGGAAATGCTTCAGTACAAACTCTTAAATGTGTAGGTCCCACAAGATCCGATCCAAATGTGGCTTGGGTCCCTGCTAAAAACTAATGAGTTTTATTTGTGTGCAGGGGCATCTCATTGATGAATTAAATGATAAAGGAATTATAGATAGTGGATGCTCAAGACACATGACAGGGAACAAAGATTTTCTTGCTGAATTTGAAGAATTCAGAGGAGGACCAGTAGCCTTTGGGGGTAGCAAAGGTAGAATCACTGGCAAATGGAAAATCAACACAGGAAAGTTGTAATTTGAAGATGTCTTCTTTGTAAAAGAATTGAATGAGTTGAATCTCTTTTCTGTATCACAAATGTGTGATAAGAAGAACAAGGTGCTATTCACAGACAAAGACTTCTTGTTGTTGTCCAAAGACTTTGAGATGCCCAAGGAATCTCAAATACTGCTTAAAGTACCCATGCAAGAAAATATGTACACCTTTAATCTTCATACTATTACTCCAACAGGTGGTATTACATGTTTGCTAGCTAAGGCTTCTTTAGATGAGTCAAACTTATGGAATAGAAGGTTAGGTCATGTGAATTTCAAGAACCTTAATAGATTGGTAAAAAGGAATTTGGTTAGAGGTTTACCTAACAAATCTTTTCAAAATGATTTCACATGTGCTGCTTGTCAAAAAGGAAAACAACATAGAGCCTCTTGTAAGACCAAGACTGTAAACACTGTGATAAAACCTTTGCATCTCTTGCATATGGATTTATTTGGTCCATTTTCTATCAGAAGCATTAGCCATAAGACCTTTTGTCTAGTCATAACTGATGATTATAGTAGATTCATTTAGGTTTTCTTTTTAGCCCTTAAGAGTGAAACAAGTGAATTACTAAAGGATTTTATCACTTTAGTTGAAAAGCAGTTCACTAAACAGGTTTTAATCATTAGGGCTGATAATGGAACATAATTTAAGAATGCTGATTTTGATGAATTCTATAGGTCTAAAGAAATTAAGAGGCAATTTAGTAATCCTAAGAACTCCACAACATAATGGAGTAGCTGAAAGGAAGAATAAGACATTAATTGAGGCTGCTAGAACTATGATGGCTGCTTCACTTTTGCCAAATACCTTTTGGGCAGAAGCAATCAATATTGCATGTTATGTGTTAAATAGAGTCCTAGTAACTAAGCCTCAAAACAAAACACCTTATGAACTCTTGACTAATGTAAAGCCTAACATAAGTCATTTAAAACCTTTTGGGTGTCATGTGTCCATACTAAATACTCTTGATTATTTGGGAAAGTTTGATGGAAAGTCTTATCCAGGATATCTTGTAGGATATTCATTGCACAGCAAAACATATAGGGTTTACAATTTGGCAACTAAGAAAGTTGAAGAAAATTCTCATGTCAATTTCTTAGAAAATAAACCTAATGTTCCAGGAATAGGTTATGCTTGGATGTTTGATTTAGACTATCTAACTAACTCTATGGATTACTACTCTTTGCAAAAGGATTGTCAAACTAACAATGCAAGTGAGGAGTCAAGTGCAACTAATGCAGGTACTCAAGAAGATGTTTCTTCATCAAATGAAGATGTTCATATCTATGTGCCAAACATGCCTACTATTACTCTGATACCTGCAACTCCCAAGAAGCAAACCATGCCATTAAATGATGATCAAGCCTCCTAGGAGCTTTAGAGGCTTCAAGATCAAGAAAAGAATACTACATCTGCTAATAAGCATTCAGGAGAAGAGTCTCTTGAGTCATAACACTCAGCAGTACATACTATACCTAGCGGTACTTCATCTGCAAGTACTGCTAAGTCAAAATCTGCTAAATCTGCTGACTCACTAAAAGAGATTTTGCAAGCATTGGACGATGAAGACTTATATGCCAGTCCAGCTGAAGGAATCTTCTCCAAAGCTTCCTATGATGAGCAGGGTGTAGTAACTGATTTCACAATTTGGAAACTGAAATTCCAGTCAGTTCTATTCCCACTCATAAAGTCAACAACAACCATCCTGCTACACAGATTATTGGTGATCCAAAATCTGCTGTACAAACCAGAAGACAACTGCAAACCAATGTTGGGAATAAAATGTAGCCAGTCCACTTGAGCGCTGACAAGAGGAAAACAAGCGTTGATAGGAAGAAAACAAAGGCTGACAGATCAAGTGTTGACAAGAAGAAGTCAAGCGTTGATAGGTTCAAGATAAGCACTGATGGGAAGATATGGTCTACGCGTATTATGTTTCTAGTTTGTTTCTAGTAAAGATAAGTTCAACATTGTATTTTCTATAATTATCATTACCTAGAATAGTTGATACGTAGACTCTTGTACAAGGCTTCTTATGTCTATAAAAGAAGACCTTTAGGTTATTGTTAAAATAAGTTTTTCATACGTTAAAAACTTTCATTGTAAGCAAGTGTATTATTATCAATCAAGTGAAAGTTTGTTTACATCCTTTGTATGTTCTTGTTTAAGTGTTAATTCCGCATAACACTTAGATTACTTTATACATAAACAAAGTTTCTCCACGTGTATAACTTGATCTAATATCGTATAAAGCTTAATTGATCTAAGTTTGGGATCCACAAGTGGTATCAGAGCTTGTTGATAAACTTTTGATCTTAAAGAACACAAGAACCCTAAAATCACCAAAACCCTAACTTTCACCAAACCCTAAAAACATCATGTCCAATCCAGAAGTAACCTCTTCCTCGTCCTTACCAAACAACAAGATTACCATGCTTGATGCAAACAACTTTGAGCTGTGGAAGTTCAACTTTGAGCAATATCTGGGGATCTATGACTACACTCTCTAGGAGATTATTAAATATGGAAACACATTCAATAAAGCTGAAAAGATCGCTAATGCCATTGTTGCAAGATCAGTTGTTGCTAGATATTCAGAAGCAGATAAGAAAGAAAAACCTGATGATGGTAGAGCTGTGTCTGCTGAAGACATAGCAAAGAAAAGGGTTGATATGAAAACCCTAAACATTCTGAAACTCTCTTTGGGGCAAGAAAATCAGCACAAATACAGAGGTTATGAGTCTGCAAAAGACCTTTGGGCAGCCCTTGAAGTTGCCTATGGTGGTAATGCTGATACTAAGGAAGAGAAGAAGAAGCAACTCATGCATGAGTATGCTGTCTCAAGGCTCAACCTAATGAGAAGCTTAGCAGTATGAGAAGCAGACTGCTTGACATTACAAGCAAGCTGTCCTTTATGGGGACACAAGTTGGTGATGTTGACATTATTGCCACTTTTCTTAAAAGCCTTGGTGATGCGTGGAAGATTGAGGCAAGATCTATACTTGCCAATAACACTCACAAAAGTTCTACTTTTGATGATATCTACAACAAATTGAGGCTTTTGGAGAATGAAACTCTTTTGGAGCATGGAAGTAAGTCTACCAATAGTAACATGGCCTTCTTCTCACATAGTGAAGGTTAATTTGATCAGAAGGATTTATACATGCACCCAGTTACTGGATCAACATGTGTCAACACTGGATCATGTCCTGTCAACGCCTCACATTCAGACGCCGACACATACAAAATTGACTCACCAAGAGTTAAGCCTGCTGGTTTGGATCTGGATACTGTTTGTGCTTACATTGCTTCTTTGCCCAATGGTTCAGTGATTACATATGAGGACCTTGAGCAAATAAGTGATGAGCACTTGGAGGAGATGGATATAAAGTGTAACATGGCTCTTGCAAGTATAAGAGCAAACAGGTGGAATAGATGGTTTAAGAAGAAGATGACCTTTAATACAAAGGACACTACTGGATTTGATAAATCCAAGGTTGAGTGCTATAATTGTCATCGTATGGGGGACTTTATACAGATCTCCAAGAAGATCTGATGCTGGAAAACCCTCAAGCCAAATTGTTAAGGCTCAGGATCCTAAGGGTGCAAGAAATTGATGGTATTGGATGGGACTGGAGCTATTTGGCTAAAGATGGGGAAGAGGATAAAGCTTTGGTTGCTGAGATAGAAGAAGAGCATATTCAATATGCTCTCATGGCATACTCCTCCTCTTCATCAAATAATGAGGTATACGATGATACTTTTTGTAGTAAGGGTTGTCGTTTAAATACCGAAAAACTTAACAAAGAGGTTTTAAGATTGTTAGAAAATGTGAGTACTGAGAGATGCAAGTTGTCTAACTATCAAATTGCTCTCACTCAAACTGTAAAGACAGTTGAGGAGTATAAGAAAATGGAATTTGACCTAAAAGATAAAATAAATATCTTAGAACATGAGTTAAATGCTAGTAATGATGTTAGAAACATCATGGAAAGGGTTAATGCTGAATTACAGGCTAGGTTAGATGAGGCTATCAAGAATAAGGATAATGTTGACCTTAAAATTAAGAGATTAGATATGGCCTCACAAACCCTAGGAGAATGTGTTAATAAACAGAGGGATCCTAAGGACATGACTGGGATTGGGATGAAAGACTATACTGTTGTTCCACCACCATCTGGGGACTTCTATGGTGTCCAAAGAAAGGACTTATCTTGGACTGGTTTACCAGAACTCCAAGAAGAGGAATTTATTCCTCCACCGAGAGTCCTTACCCCAGTTGAAGAGTATAGGCAAAAGTTGACTGACTTGAATAAATGGAAGAAAGCCAACCCTACCTTATTTGTCAAGGGTGGCATGCTTTGTGATAGTCCAAATGAGTCAACCTCTATTAAAGTAACAAACCCAATCACTGGCAAGACTGTTGACCTTGGCTCAAACACTGTTAGAAAACCTAGCATTAAGTGTGCAGAAATGTATAGGAATACTAGGTCACCGAAAAGCCAAATTAGTGATAATGGAACATGCTTCTTCTCTTCTAGACCTAGAGTTGTGTCTAGAAAAGCCTGTTACACTTGTGGTAGCTTTTCACACTTAGCATATAAGTGTGTCAACGCTTCCAAGGTCAACGCTGTTAAAAGGTCAAACATTGTCAGACCCAAAACTTTTGTGGAGCAAAGTCCACAAGTTGTTAGACCAGCCCCATTCTTCACTAAAAGGTCTAACACTAATGGAAAAAGACCCTAGGTTCAACGCTGACAAGGGTAATTTCAGCGTTGACAAGACCAAATCCAACGCTGATAGAAACGTTGCCAGACCTAAATATTTGCAACCACAGGGTAAGGGGTCTAAAGCTTCTTCTAGCTTGACATGGAGACCTAAGCAAGATCAAAACCCTAATTCTAATAGGATTTCTATGACCTGCAACAGACTTAATTATATTTCAAAGGTCATTACAAAAGCAATTGTGGTTAACTAGGTGTTTCATCCAAAAAGGGATGAACAAGGGGTTGTTATGAGAACTAAGTCTGTTCTTGTTGAACAACCAGATGAATCCAAGTCTGCTCAGGCTTAGGTTCCCAAAGAAAAATAACTTGTTTTTTTATGTGCGGGGCATTCAAAAACGGGTCAATGATTATGGATATTGGGACAGTGGATGCTCTAGGCACATGACAGGGAAGGAAGATTATCTGACAAACTTCACTCCCATTAAGGATGGTGACAAGGTTTACTTTGGAGGCAGATATGGAACTATCACAGGAAAAGGAACTCTTCTCACCAAGAACTTGCATTTTGAAAACGTGTTTCTGGTAAAAGAACTTGATTACAATCTTTTTAGTGTATCACAAGTTTGTGATAACAAAAATAAAGTTCTTTTTACTGATACTGAATGCTTGGTGTTGAGCAAGGATTTTAAAATTCCTAATGAGAAATATATTTACTATAGAACACCTAGGCATAAGGACATTTATAATGTGAATCTTAATGGTATTAGGATGAATAATAATATGTCATGTTTTTATGCTAAAGCTTCAGTTGATGCGAGTAATCTATGGCACAGGAGAATAGGGCACATTAACTTTAAGAATATAAACAGGCTTGTGGGACTTAGTTTGGTTGATGGTTTGCCTAAAAAGGCTTTCCACAATGACCACTCTTGTGTTGCATGCCTTAAAGGAGAGCAGCACAAGGTCTCATTTAAGTCTAAACAGGTGAAAACACCCATCATTTTACCACCTATTTCTTGCCAAAACGAGACCAAAACACGTATTTAAAATCATTTGTTTGGAATTATGCGTGGTTTTTGTGTTTATTGTGTTTTTAGAGCCAACCGGATGAATATTGAAGAAAACATGGGATTGCACGAGTTTTATCGAAGAAAAAGACTCAAGACGAAGTCGATTGTCCAAGAGATGCAAAAGATTTGAAGTCATTGTGCCTATTTGAAGATTTATCGAAGAATAGAGCCAAAGATGGAAGATTCATATATGTCTAAGAACTCGAGTCTATTAAACAAATGATTATAGGACGAGCTGGAATCATTCACCGACACTTCTCAAAATCTAAAGTCGAAAACGTTTAATCAAAGAAACGTTAAGACTAAAGAAGAAAGAAGAAGAGAAGCCCATGAACAAAGCCCATGAACAAGCCCACAAAGCATACGCCTATAAATAGGCCTACACTTTACAACTTGGGGGAGTTAGTCTTAGTTTTTCATACTTTTTTCATTTTCTCTAGTTTTAGAGAGAGAAAGTTCTCAACTTTCTCTCACTAAGATTTTTCTTTTCTCCATTTTTATCTTTCAAGTTTTAAGCTTTTTGTATTTTGGATTTCATTAATCTAATTCAAGTTAAGCTTTTAATTTCTTTAATCTCCTTCTACATTTCTTTGTTTACCTTAATCTTTGATCCAATCGTTTGATTTTATACGGTTTGGATGATTGGAAGAGTTCGTGATTAAAGGCTAATCTTTCTTGTTCCTTTTTAAGCTCTTACACGTATAGGCTATAAGCTCTTAATGCTTATTGGCTTATTTCAAGTTTAGCTTATTGCTTTTCGGATTTCACAAAGGTTTTAGTCATTTTTAAGTTCTTTTTATAAAGTTTATAATCGTTTACGTTTTACAAGTTGTCGAATTTAAGCTTTTTGAGTTGTTTAAGTTTCGGATTAGTTAGCTTATTGATTGTGCTTATTGAGTTTTGTAGAAACTAGAATGGGGGGTTGAATAAGTTCTCTTCGATTGGTGACCAAATTAAAATTGCTTTCAATTTGGTTTGTATCAAAACTATCTTTTACTTAATGCTAAGTTGCATAATGATTAGGTTCAATTGAAATGCACTAGCAAGAATAATAAGCAAGTATAATGATAATGAAATAAGTAAAGAGCAAGGAAGGAGACAACCTAGTGGGAAGACACCAAGATTTATAGTGGTTCGAAAACGAGGCTCTATCCTCGTTTCTACTCCACTCCTCGAGTACACCTACTCGAGATTTCCACTATATCCACAAGCTCCCTTCTCGGCGGAGAAAACCTTACATCGTTGCTTACATTATTTTCCGACACTAAGCTAAATGTCGAGACCTAATCTTTAGCTAGGACCAATCTACACGACGTTGCCTACTTTACAATTTAACGACACAAGGCTAGATGTCGAGTTCTAATCTTAAGGTAGAACCAATCTTCACGACGTTGCCTACTTCACCATTTTACGACACAAGGCTAGATGTCGAGTTCTAATCGAAAGCTAGAACCAATCTTCACGACTCTTCACTTTGAAGCTAAGTGAGAACTTCACACAACACAACTACTAATCACTTTAAAGTTTAGTGAGAACTCACAAGACACAACCACATCACTTTATAGTTTAGTGAGAACTCCTAATCAAATCTATTACAACTCAACTAGACTTATCCAAGTACACACATGTAGCTTGGATTTACACAACACAAATCCAAGCAAACACATATGCAATGGATGTACACAACAAATCCAAGTATTCACAAATGACTTGGATGAACACAACTAGTCCAAGTATTCATAAATACATTGGATTGACCTAAAACAAAAAGGTATCATGATGAATATGACGAGCTCATAAATTCATCTTTATCACTACACTACTGAGTGAGTGATCTTCTCATTGGACATGGTAAAGGAGGGGATCAAGAGGATAATCATATGTAAACATCCTTAACAAATTAAGTGATCATTTACTAATGATTATGCTATAGAAAATAGAAAAAGGGCTGAGAAAAACGTCCAAGAGGCTTGCTGGAAAATGAGATTTGACCCACTATTTAAAGGAGACAAAGTTACAACGGATCTATAACGGCTACTGTGCGCGGTACCTTATCTCACCCCGCGGTACCATATCGCTAAGGTACCGCGTAGGTACTTAAGGTACCTCCACTAGACTCCGCTCCGTTTTTTGTCTTTTAGTGGGGTAGGAATATCTGAGGTATTTGAACCCTTCAAAGGATATTCTAACAGCATTTGGAATATGCCATTTTCAAATTTTCATTTTCCATTTTAATACAACATTTTCTAAAAAAGAAAGTTTATTAAAAAGTCTTTTGTCTTATTAACAAAAGTGAGTTTTAAGGATAATTATTTTGATGATCACTAAGTATGATTAAGAAAGGTTAGTGATATGATTATTACCTTGATGATAGTGTTAGTTAAATAATTCATTTTGTGTTTCTACACTAAATGTGTTGTATCGTTTGTTGTGATCAAAACTAAGAAAGATTAGTTAACACTAATAATGTTTTTAGGCATTACATGCATTAACAATCTCCCCCTTTTTGACTACGACAAACGATAAACTCATTTACGTAGAAACACAAACTATGGAATTATTAACTAGTTTATCACTATCATTTCTCCCCCTTTGTCGTAGCAAAAAGGTTAGCATAAGTCTTTGAAGTGCATCGAACTTTGCTAGTAGCTCCCCCTTGGTCGTTGCTCCCCCTTGCTTGGGGCACCAAGTTTGTGAGCTAAGGTGACATGCTACACAAAGGTTAGTAGAAAGGAACGAAACACCAATGTATATATGATCACTACCTACTAAGTAACTTGAGAGGGAGAAAGAGAAGAGATCTCAAATTAGAAGCAAGTATTTTGCTAAGTATGTCCAAAGAGGTAATTGACAAAATCAAACTTCAATATAATGAAGATGATAAGCTTGTCAATGGGTTAAAGCTTTAGAATTGATGGAATCACCCGTAAGCAATTGTAAAAATTTAACAAAGATCAACTCAAAAAGAGAACTAATTAGATAGCACACAAATAACACAAAGGTTAAAAAAATAATACAACAAAGAAGATAGTCATACACATAGTATGAGTATCTAAAAGCAATAAATATGGAAAATAAACCACTAAGCATAAGCTAGTCTAATAGTGATATTTTCCAAGATTGCTAAAAATAAAATAAAACTAAAAAGACGATGATGCATCATTCGAAGTTTTGTCCACCGGAACGAAAACTTAAGTCTCATTCCAATACTTGATTGGAGAGAAGGTAGGGTTTTTGGGTGGTTTGGACGAAGATGGTTCATTCTTCTTAACCCAAACGGGTCGAACCGAGATTTTTAGTTTCTTTGAAAGCTTGGATGAGGAAGCTTTGGGTGAGTGGGGTTGTGACAAAGAAATGTCAAGGTTAGGAATGTAGGAGTTAGGTATTGTGAGAGTATGAGAATGATATCTCAAGGTTATGTGAGAATGAATTCTCAAGGTTGGGAAGGTGTGAGAATGAAATCTCAAGGTTGGGGTATAAGTAAAATGTAATCAAGGTAAGAATTTGAATACAAAATGTGTAGTGTCAAGGAATGTTTAGTCAATTTGAGTAAACAAGGAATCTTGACTGGGAATAGGGTTTTGATAAGTTTTGACAAAAAAAATCGTCAAAAGCCACATTCTGGCCGCGGTACCTTATATGGGCCGGCGGTTCCATATCACTAAGGAACCGCGGGTCCTTAAGGAACCGCGTCCAGTGGACTTTAAACCATGTTTTTCTTGGGTTTTGGGAAAAACTAAGACTTTTTCAAAAAGTTGCAAATCTTGGAATTTTACCTCTATTAGAACCAAAATATGCTAGGGTTTCATAAATAAACACATTCACAAAGAATGTCTTGACAAAGGATGACAAAATAATTTAGATATCATTTTGAACCAATTTTAGTCAAGTTTAGGGGTTGTGATAGATTTAGGTTCAATTTTAGTTTCAAATTAAAGTTGATTAGTGTGCAGAAAAGGATAGAATCACACAAAGCTAAATCAATAAGTCAACAACACGAAACATTCATTAGTGAAACAAGTACAAAGATAAATAAAACTAACTAATACATAGCTAGCTTATCATTAAATCTAGATAGGTGGTTTTCTTTGGCTTGTTGTTGAAAATATTTATTAAAAGAACTCCACCATTCATCTCCGAGGAGGAGGCATGGAGAAAAAAGCAAGCAAGAAATCTTGCAAACCCCTATGTAGTCCATACATATCCATCCTTAGGTTTTGGATGAGGAAGTGGTTGTAGAGACAACATGGACATCTAGGACCATGAGTTTGTTGAAACCCAAAGTAAGGATCACCCAAGAGGAGGGAAAGAGGGACACCCAAAAATGGGATGTTTGAGTTGGGTGGAGGTGGAGGAGGCAAGTTCTCCATGGGTGAAGTGAGTTAAAGTGGAGGCATGTTCCTCAAAGGGGAAATGGGTGAGTGTGGAGGAAAATTCTCCAAGGTTGGTGAAATTGGTGAGTTGTGAGGGGTAAATGGTGAAGTCACCAAAGGTCATCAAAGTCATTCCCAAAAGGAATGCTTTGAATTGGTTGAGGTTGTGTGGTTACTTCCAAGGGTGCACTTGGAGTGAAGGGTGAAGAAAGCTCATTCATTCTAGAATTGAACGAAGAGGAGGTAGAACCAATGGAGTGGTTAGTACCATGGGTGGAAGAAGTCTTGCATGGTGCAAGAGGTGGGGAAGGTGATGAAGAAATAAGGATAGGAACATTCTCATTCTTATGTTGATCCCAAACTTAGATCGATTAAGCTTTGTGTATACGAGATTAGATCAAGTAATACACGTAGAGAAACCTTTGCTTATGAATAAAGTAACTAAGTGTTATGCGGAATTAACACTTAATCTAAAACACAAAGATGTTAAACAAACTTTCACTTGTATTAGAATGAACGAACTTGATTACAATGAAAGAGGTTTAACTTGTGAAAACTTATGATAACTGATAATCAACATTAACCTAAAAGATCTTCTTTTATAGATTAAGAAGTCTTGTACAATAAGCTACGAATCAACTATTCAAGGTAAAGATAATAATAGAAAATACAATGTCGAGCTTATCTTTACTATACACAAATAAAGAAACAAAAAAACAAAATGATTCGTATGAAGATATATTCCATCAGTGCTAATCTTCAAGGCTGTCAGCGTTGACTTCTTCAAATGTCAACGCTTGGCTGTCAGCGTCCAATGTCATCTTATCAGCGCTTGAATTCTTCTTATCAGCGTCCAGTGAACTGACCCATAATTTATTCCCAACAATCCTCCCCTAAACTTGATATCTATTCCAATGATCAAGTTTCTGAATAAAAACTTAAGGCTTAGGAGGAATCTTACAAAAACTTCTTATGTTGGTGATAAACATATCTAATCAAGTCTTTGGCCACGTCACTAGTATAATCAATCTCCAAGGGTGTCTCCTTCATCTTCTCCAATACTTCTTTGGACAAGAAATAGTTAGCATCCACAAGTAGATACTCTGAAAACTTTGTAGAGCTCAAATGAAACACACCACAAGTAGAATAAAGCCTCCAATGAAGATTACTGAGGTCATCTTCAAGATCCTTCCATATGACAGGATCTGCTTCCCTTGGACCACACAAAGTCAAAAATGTGTGCCATATTCTTATTCCATTTGCTGAAGTAGGTGCTTCAGCTGTATACTTGGCCTCTATCAATCTCCATAGATGCACCAAGTCTTCTCTGTCTATGCTTGCAAAGATAGAAATAATTGAAGTGAAAGTGTGTACCTCCTTTCCAAACCTGCCAATCTTCCAAAATCCACACTCATCTTCATCAAAACTTATGATTGGATTTCTGTCATCTAGAGGTACTACATTAACCAAATCTGAAGCTTCCAATGGAGAAAGCTTGAGATGCTTCCTTATGACACTTTCAGTTGGATAATACACATCCATATCTTTGGGAAATTGGAGAGGATCTCCTTTCTTTACTGGTCTTTGAGCAATCCTCATCTCCTTTTGAATCTGCATTTCCTCAGCAAGCTCTTGTTTCCTTTCTTCTGAAAGAAACTGGTAGACATTATTTTCTTGCACATTCCTCCAAATAGGATGTGCCCTATACTCTAGCTCCTCAAAAGATAAAGCCAGCAACTTCTTGTATGTCCATCTAGGTTGATGGCATCTAAGCAACTTGTAATACAACTGCCTTCTATCTCTTTTAAGCCAAGTCTTGACCTTTTGTGCATTAAACCTCAAAATCACCTTTATATCATCTTGTACCCTGAGAAGAACTTCCAACCCCCAAATTTGATCAGACAAACTCATTCCTGGATTGTCCATTACCTTGTCCTCCCAAGCATGGTACATTCTGGTGATTTCTGGAAGGTCCCAATCAATCTGCTTCTTCAATTCACTCAATCTTTCTCTTGCCAACTCATCCCCATATTCAAGTCTTTCTGGATCTTCAATAATTTGAACACTTGAATCTGAGCTATCTCCTTCTTTTTCATCACCACTTTCCTCCTCACTCTCAGAAGTGGCAACAAATGGTGATCTACCACTCCTCTTCAAATCTCTTTCCAAAAGTTGTGCAGCCAACTGTTCATCAAAGGCAATTTGTGCTGCATCTTTCTTTGGAACATCTTCTTCAACCAAAATTCCTTTACCCTTGTCTTTTGGATCAATAATAGGTAAGGTAGAAGAAGAAACCTGTGTGGACACATCTTTGATGATTGCTGATGACTGGAATACATCAACACCACCTGCAACTTTGTCAGCGTTCAAGTTACCTTTATCAGCACCCCGATTACCTTTGTCAGCGCTGGATGTGTCAGCGTTCAAACTTGTATCAGCTTGTTGATCCCAAAGTTAGATCGATTAAGCTTGGTGTATTCGAGATTAGATCAAGTAATACATGTAGAGAAACCTTTGCTTATGAATAAAGTAACTAAGTGTTATGCGGAATTAACACTTAATCTAAAACACAAAGATGTTAAACAAACTTTCACTTGTATTAGAATGAACGAACTTGATTACAATGAAAGAGGTTTAACTTGTGAAAACTTATGATAACTGATAATCAACATTAACCTAAAAGATCTTCTTTTATAGATTAAGAAGTCTTGTACAATAAGCTACGAATCAACTATTCAAGGTAAAGATAATAATAGAAAATACAATGTCGAGCTTATCTTTACCATACACAAATAAAGAAACAAATTAACAAAATGATTCGTATGAAGATATATTCCATCAGTGCTAATCTTCAAGGCTGTCAGCGTTGACTTCTTCAAATGTCAACGCTTGGCTGTCAGCGTCCAATGTCATCTTATCAGCGCTTGAATTCTTCTTATCAGCGCCCATTGTTGCTGTGAAAGATCCTTCCAAGTTCAATGGAGTTACCTTGGATGTATCAATAATTGGGTGCTTCTTCAAGTTGGTGAGTGCTTCAGCAACATTTAAAGATTCACTAAATTGTGAACTCTTCTCACTGGCTGTATGAATCAGCTCATCCTCTTCATCCTCCCCTTTGGAAGATTCCTCCATTCTACTCCTGCTACTTGGATTCTCCAAAACAGTTACCCGCTCCCTCAATACTTGGAGTTCACGGCCCTGATTATTGACAATTTGTACAAGGCTGACATTTTGCTTTTGCAAGCTAATGACAGCAGCCGTCAATTCATTCAATGTCATAGGTTCCAATCTGCCCTCAGCTAGAATGGGGATTTGACCTCCCAAAATAGAATCATAGGGCGTGTATGAGGTCTTAATGATGTTGGGACTATCTTGACCAGCATCTAAGCTTGTGTCAATAGCCCCAGCCTCATCCATGGCACCAGCCACACTTGTGGAGGTGGTTCTCTCTGCAACAAGGCTAGGACCACTAGAGGAGAACACTCCAGTAGTCCTTTGGCGTTTATTCAACCTAGATTGTAATGGGGTGGAAGATGAGGTAGATTGTGTGGGTGTTGGTTGGTTAAGGGGTGTTTGGGATTGTTCAGGGATGTCATCAGCGTTGAGATTGGCTGTGTCAGCGCCAACATTTTGAGTGTCAGCGTTGACATTGGGTTGGTCAACATCCATGTGGTCAGGGGAAGGTAATGGTTCAAGGATAGGCTCAATTTGAGGTGCAGGGTCTGGTTGTGGTTGAGCAGCCTCAATTACTTCAAGCATGGCTTGGGTGAGAGGGATAGATCTGTTTGTGGAGCTCATCTTGTCAAAAATGGTTTTCTTTTGCTTAGGGATCTCATAAAAAGTGTCATGATCCCTAGTACAATACTCTTGTAAATCAAACACCATTTGTAAAAATCTTGGGTAAGCCAAAGTCATTTTACTTCCCTTATTTTTACACATCCCTTCAAAAATCATTTTTGAAAAATTATACTTAAGCCCACGTGACATACAAACCAAAGCACTTGCAATGGACCTGTTTATTTCATTAAAAGCAGTACATTTTGGACTTAAGCATTGAAGAAGGACATGTATCAAATATTTCCAGTCAGAGGGAAATTCCTGCTTATGATATTTATTTAAAGATTTACCAGCAGGAATAGGATAACCCAATTCCCTAAGACCTTGTTCTATTGTTGCAACGGCAAGGGTAGTCACACCATCAGCGTCATCAAGACGCAAAGCTTGGCGAACCAAGGCTTCAGTGACCACCCATGTTCTTCCATGAACAGTAGATGTTAATGTGGTCACTCCATTAGCTGTTGTGGAACTAACATTGTTCCAAAACTGTCTAATGTGTGCGACAGGGACTAATGGTTCATGAGAAAGTGCATACCTTATTGAGGATGCATTTAAAAATGCCACCATTTGTGAATACTGAGGGAACAAATCATTATCAGCAGCCAAGTAAGCTATCATATTATGTTGGCTCTTGAACTCCAATGCCAGATTGGTTGAGTTGAACTTTGGTGCCATGTTTAAAGCTGTTGAGGTTATGTGATATGGGAAAAAATCTAGGAGAAAAATGTTAGACAAGAAAATATGAATACCCAGAACAAAAAGTTTAGCCAAATTTATAGGAGAGATGCATGATTTGGATTGGTCAAAAATGAGGCAGTTATATTCAAATAGCAATGATGAAAATATTGAATCAAATATAACTTATCTCATGCATTAATTAAAAGTAACAACTCCCCAAAATTACAGCCAAAGATTAGTCAAAAATAACAACTGGGTAGGGCCCACTAGGTGTCAACGGTCAAAAATAGCCCATCAACGCCCAACGGCTATATTTTCTTGTCAGCGTTTGCCTAAAGCCTTGTCAGCGTCACGATTGGACGTAACAGCGTTTGGAGAAAAACTTGTCAGCGTCTAAATAATTACTGGGCGGCAAGCACTGTCCATTTATGCACACTTGCTTAAGCAAGATAGACACAAATGTCCTCTAGTGTCCCTTGCTAACCAAAATACTTACCAACAAAGTTATTTCATAAAATTCTTTGTAACTCCCAGGTAAACCCATAACAAAACTATTCCCAAGTCTCCCATCAGACCATAACCAATTCTAGGCCAAAAATGTCTTGGCAGCATGCATAGTTTGTCAACTTTGCATGCTACAGTGCCTCATGGTTTAGTAAAACTAACCCATACTCACCTGTGGACACAATCTAGAATTGTGATGAGAGTATTATAAGAATACCCAAAAGTCCTAAAGGTTCCTTAAACCTCCCCTTAAACTATGATACATGAGTTTCTCAAAATATATATGAACATTAAAAATTTATGTCAAGATAGGAATATAAATATTCCAACCATCATCCATAAACAAAAACATGTCCAAATAGCTCTTCAAAGATCCATAAGCAACTCTGTATCCAATGGCATAAAGCTACCACCACCTACACATTTAGATTGAAAACCACAAAACTAACATTTGTTGCTGACAGAGCCCCGACAACACGTATCAGCGTTGAAGGAACTCTTGTCAGCGTTAGACAATAATATCTCTAACAACGGAAAAATAACACTTATCAGCGTTACATTTACCTTTGTCAGTGTTAGAAAAATAAAGTGGAAAAATCTAAATCATCACAAAGACTAATAACAATGCATTATCCTGTACATACTTTTACAAAAAGGTTCCAAAACACATATTAAGTGAGATTAACCATTCCAATATTTGTTACCAAATATTAAAATCGTCCAGTATCAAAAGGTTTAGTTAATAAATCAGCCACATTATCTTCTGTGGCTACCCTATCTGGTTGTATTAAACCTTTCTCAAAGCAATCTCTTATAAAATGATGTCTAATTTCTATGTGTTTGGTTTTAGAATGATGTACAGGATTTTTAATAATGCATAAAGTACTGTTATTGTCTACAAAAATCTTGGTATGCATGAAATTATACCCATAATCCAACAGCTGGTTCTAAATCCATAAGACTTGTCCACAACAAGCAGCTGCTGCAACATATTCTGCTTCAGTTGTAGAGTTTGCCACCACTGTTTGTTTCTTGCATTGCCAAGATATCAATCTACTCCCAAGAAATTGACATCCACCAGTTGTGGATTTCCTATCAAACTTGTCACCACCATAGTCACTGTCTGAATATGCAATAAGCTCCAATGGAGAATCTTTTGGGTACCATAAGCCAAGATCTGGATAACATCTTAGGTACCTAAAAATTCTTTTCACAGCAAAAAGGTGACATTCTTTGGGAGTCACTTGATGGCGTGCACAAGCACACACAACAAACATGATGTCAGGTCTTGAGGCTGTAAGATACATCAATGAACCAATCATTGATCTATAGTGCCTAACATCCACATCCTTTCCAGCTCTAATTTTTCCCCAAGGGTTTTCCCTATCCATAGGAGTGGAAGCACTCTTTTCATGTGGAGAAAAACCATATTTCTTCAAGATTTCAGCTACATATTTGTCTTGGGAGATGAAGATACCATCTTCTTTCTGCTGAACTTGTAAACCTAGAAAGAAGTTCATCTCACCCATTGCACTCATCTTGAATTTATCTGTCATAAGCTTGGAAAAGTCTTCACTCATCTTTGGATTAGAGGATCCAAAAATGATATCATCAACATAGACCTGGACAAGTAAGACATCCTTACCTTTCTTCTTTGTGAACAATGTCTGATCTATGGTGCCCCTTTTAAAACCATTTTCCACCAAGTAGGTGGACAATGTACCATACCATGCTCTTGGGGCCTGATGAAGTCCATACATAGCTTTCTTCACTCTATAAACCTTGTCTGGATTCTCAGGATCTTCAAAACCAGGAGGTTGCATAACGTATACCTCCTCAACAATTGTCCCATAGAGGAAAGCACTCTTCACATCCATTTGATAAACAGTGAAGTTCATACAAGAGGCATAAGCTAGGAAAATTCTTATAGCTTCAATTCTTGCAACAGGAGCAAAGACCTCTTCATAATCTATTCCTTCCTCTTGTGTATATCCCTGAGCTACCAAACGTGCCTTGTTTCTGACCACAATACCCCTTTCATCTTTCTTGTTCCTTAGAACCCATCTTGTCCCAATTGGTCTCACATATCTAGGACAATCAACCAGCTCCCAAACATCCTGTATAGCAAATTGGTGAAGCTCATCCTACATTGCTTCCACCCAACTAGGTTCTTTGAGAGCATCAAAAATCTTCTTGGGTTCTTCTTGTGACAGAAAACATGCAAACAAACATGCTTGTACAAGAGGGGTATCAACCTTCTTGTGTATATTGGCAATAAATCCACCAAGATTTTGATGGGATCTTCGTGTCTGAACTGGAGCCATAACATCACCAATGATCTGAGATGAGGGGTGATCCTTTGTCGTGGAAGTAAGAACTCCTCCTTCAAAAAGTCTGGTGTCCTCAACTTCACGCTCCATGTTGCCAATATCTTCTTCATCAGACTCTCTTTGATCAACAGGAATCTCTTCATGGACATTGGAAGGTCCACCTTGTTCAAAATGGGAAGAGAAAAGATGTGCAAAGGTGTCATCAGCGTCTGAACCTTGTTTGTCAGCGCTTGGGCTAACAACGCTTGAACTGTTGTTGTCAACGTCTGATCCATCAGCGTCTGAATTGCTCTTGTCAGCGCTTGATTTGCCTTTGTCAGCGCCTGAAGAACCATGCATGTTTGTATTTGGTGGTATTTGGAAACCACCATGATCTTTTCTAGCAGCAGCAGCAGCAGCATAATACTCATCTGTCCATATAGGAAGTGTAACATATTCTTGTGTGGGAGATGACTCAACTGCTGGTGGTCCATCCTTCTTAGCAACCTGTATACCTGAAACATTACCAATTCTCTTTTCCAAAACACTTGAAGTTACCTTCACAATGTCTGGATCAGTAACAGGCATATAATTTAAAGCTCTAGATAAAGGTTCCAAGTCAAACAACCAATTTGGACCACTTTCAGGATCACTAGGTTTACTCTCTAAAAACCTAACATGTACTTTTTCAAGTATACGTTTTTCCTTTTTAATGTAAACCCTATATCCTTTGCTCTGCACTGAATAACCCATGAAGTAGCCTTCATCACCTTTTGAATCAAATTTACCTAGGGCATCACTAGTTTCTAAAACAACTACATGACAACCAAAAGGCTTGAGAAAGCCAATATTTGGCTTCCTTCCCCAAAGTAACTCATAAGGTGTCTTATTATGTATTTTGTTGACCAATGCCCTATTTTGAACATAACAAGCTGTGTTAACAGCTTCAGCCCAAAAGGCTATAGGAAAGTGGGCATCAGCCAACATGGTTCTAGCTGCTTCAATTAGGGTTCTATTCTTCCATTCAGCAACCCCATTTTGCTATGGGGTTCTAGCTATGCTAAACTGCCTAGTAATCCCTTTCTTGGCACAAAAATCATCTAACAGCTGATTTCTAAACTCACCCCCATTGTCACTTCTAAGAATTTTGACCTCATTACCATTCTTCTTTTCAATCTGGGTAATGAAATTAATCAGACTTTGGGCAGTTTCACTTTTCTTGGCTAAAAAGAAAGTCCATGTAAACCTGGAAAAATCATCAGTGATGACAAAACAATATGATTTACCCTTCAAACTTTCTATATTAGTTGGACCAAAGAGGTCCATATGCAATAAGTGAAGTGGTTTAGAACTAGAGTGCACCTGTTTAGATTTGAATGAGACCTTGTGCTGCTTGCCCTTAAGACATGCAACACAAGAGTGGTCATTGTGGAAAGCCTTTTCAGGCAAACCATCAACTAAACCAAGCCTCACAAGTCTATTGATATTTTTAAAGTTTATGTGCCCTAATCTCCTGTGCCAAAGATTACTTTCATCTACTGAGGCTTTAGCATAAAAACATGACATCATTTTATTATTCATCTTAATTCCATTAAGATTCACATTATATATGTCTTTATTCCTTGGTGTTCTGAATTCTATGTATTTCTCCTCAGGGAGCTTGTAATCTTTGCTTAACACCAAGCACTCAGTATCTGTAAAAAGAACCTTATTTTTGTTATCACACACTTGTGATACACTAAACAAATTATAATCCAGTTCTTTTACCAGGAAGACATTCTCAAAACGTAGATTATTGGTAATAAGGGTTCCTTTTCCTGTGATGGTGCCATAGCCCCCTCCAAAGTATACCTTATCACCATCTTGAATAGGAGTGAAGTTTGTCAGATAGTCTTCCTTTCCTGTCATGTGCCTTGAGCATCCACTATCCCAATATCCATAATCATTGATCTTCTTCCGAATGCCCTGCACATAAAGAAAACACATTAGTTTTCTTTGGGAACCCAAGCCTTGGAAGACTCGGATTCATTTGGTTGTTCAACAAGAACAGACTTGGTTCTCATAACAACCCCATTTTCATCCCTTTTTGGATGAAATGCCCAGTTAACCCCAATTGGTCTTGTCATGACCTTTGAAATATAATGAAACCTGTTGCATGTCATAGAAAGACCAGTATAATTAGGGTTTTGGTCTTGTTTTGGTCTCCATGTTAAGCTAGTAGAAGCTTTAGACCCATTTCCCTGTGGTTGCAAATACCTAGGTTTGACAGTGTGTCTGTCAGCGCTGAAATTGTTCTTGTCAGCGCCCCGATTGCCTTTATCAGCGTTGAACCTAGGGTTTGCTACAGGAACCCATTGCCTATTGGACCAAGTGTTTGACTTTTGGAAGGGTCTTAGGCCTTGTGTGTTAGACCCTCTAGAAAAGAATGGGGCTGGTCTAACAACTTGTGAACTTTTGTTCACAAAGGTATTGGTTCTGACAGTGTTTGACCTATGTTGACTTTTGTCAGCGCTGAAATGGTTCCTATCAGCGTTGACATTGGAAGCGTTGACACATTTGTATGCCAAATGTGAAAAGCTACCACATGAGTAACAAGCTTTTCTAGACATAGTCTTAGGTCTAGAAGCAAAGAAGCATGTTCCATGGTTACTAACTTGGCTTTTTGGTGACCTAGTATTCCTATACATCTCTGCATACTTAACACTAGGTTTTCTAACAGTTTGTGGGCCAAGGTCAACAGCTTTGCCAGTGGTTGGGTGTGTGATTTTAATAGGTGTAGGATCATGGCTCGTGATTGGTGTGGGCTCATTTGGACTTTCACACAACAACCCTCCCTTAACAAACAAAGTATGGTTAGCTTTCTTCCACTCATCTAGGTCAGTCAGTTTTTGTTTGTATTCTTCAACTGGGGAAGTCACTCTAGGTGGAGGAATGAATTCCTTCTCTTGGAGTTCTGGCAAGCCAGTCCAAGATAAGTCCTTTGATTGGACACAATAGAAATCCCCAGCTGGTGGTGGAACACCAGTATAATCTTTCATCCCAATCCCACTCATGTCCTTAGAGTCTCTTTGTTTACTAACACACTCTCCTAGGGATTGTGTGGCTTTATCAAATCTCTGGATTTTAAGACTCACATTATCTTTATTTTTGTTAGCCTCATCTAACTGAGCTATCAAATCAAGATTAACCCTGTTTGTGATATCTTGAATATCTTTACTTTGATGTAACTCATGATTTAAGATATTTATTTTATCCTTTAAATCAAAGTCCATTTTCTTATACTCAGCTACTGTCTTTTCTGTTTGGGTAAGAGCAATTTGATAATTATATACTTTGCATCTTTCAGCACTTGCCTCATCTAATAAGTTTACTATCTCTTGATTTAGTTTTTCAGTATTTAAACGACAACCCTTAGAACAGAAAGCATCATCATATACCTCATTATCTGATGAAGAGGAGGAGTGTGCCATGAGAGCATATTCAACATGCTCTTCTTTAACTTCAGCAACCAAAGCTCTGTCCTCTTCCTCATCCTTAGCCATAAAGTTCCAGCTCCAGTCCCATCCTCCAACACCATCAATTTGTTGAACAGCAACCATGGCCTTGGGATCTTGGCTCTTAACCATTTGGCTTGAAGGCTTACCAGCATCAGATCTTCTTGGAGATCTACATTCCCTCATAAAGTGCCCCATCCGATGACAATTGTAGCATTCAACTTTGGATTTGTCAAATCCAGCAACATCCTTAGCATTAAAGGTCATCTTCTTCTTGAACCTTTTATTAAACCTGTTTAATCTTAAACTTACAAGAGCCATAGTCCACTTGATGTCCATCTCTTCCAATTGCTCATCACTTATCTGCTCAAGATCTTCATATGTAATCCTTGAATCACTGGGCAAAGAAGCTATGAATGCACACACAGTATCTAGATCTAAACCAGCAGGTTTAATTCCATCAGCGCCAAAGTTGTGAGTGTCAGCGCTTGAGTATAAAGCGTTGACAGGATATGATCCAGCGCTGACAGACTGAGATCCAGTGACTGGATGTCCATAGGAGTTCATGGAATCAAATTGGCCTTCACTTTGTGAGAAGAAGGCCATATTGCTACTGGAAGATTTATTATCACTCTCCAAAAGCCATTCATTCTCCAACAGTCTTAGTTTGTTAAAGATGTCATCAAACCTGGAGGTCTTGTGGGTGTTATTGACAAGAATGGATCTTGTCTCAATCTTCCATACATCACCAAGGCTTTTGAGAAAAGTAGCATTCAAGTCAGGGTCATCAATCTGTGTTCCCATGAAGGAAAGTTGACTTGTGATGTCAAGCAGTCTACTTCTCACACTGCTGAGATTCTCATTTGGTTGAGCCTTAAAGACAGCATACTCATGCATGAGTTGCTTCTTCTTTTCTTCTTTTGTGTCAGCATTGCCACCATGTGCTACTTCAAGAGCTTCCCAAAGCTCTTTTGCAGACTCAAAGCGTTTGTACTTGTGCTGATTCTCATGACCTAGGGCGTGTTTCATGATGTTCAAGATTTTCATGTCCACCCTTTTCTTGGCTATATCTTCAGCAGATACAGCTCTTCCATCTTCAGGCTTTTCCTTCTTATCAGCTTCAGGACAATTAGGTACAGCTATCCTTGTGGCAATAGCATTAGCAATCTTTTGAGCTTTGTTGAATGTGTTCCCATATTCAACAATCTCCCAAAGAGTGTAGTCATGGATGGCTATATATTGCTCAAAATTAGACTTCCAAAGCTCGAAGTTCCTGGCATCAAACATGGGAATTTTGATGCTAGGGTTTGTGGTGTTGTTTTGTAGCAAAACTGGAGCAGGAGGTTGATTTGTGCCAGACATGATGTTTTTAGGGTTTTGAGTGTTTTAGGGTTCTTGTGTTACTTAAAGATCAAAAGTTTCTCAACAAGCTCTGATACCACTTGTTGATCCCAAACTTAGATCGATTAAGCTTTGTGTATACGAGATTAGATCAAGTAATACACGTAGAGAAACCTTTGCTTATGAATAAAGTAACTAAGTGTTATGCGGAATTAACACTTAATCTAAAACACAAAGATGTTAAACAAACTTTCACTTGTATTAGAATGAACGAACTTGATTACAATGAAAGAGGTTTAACTTGTGAAAACTTATGATAACTGATAATCAACATTAACCTAAAAGATCTTCTTTTATAGATTAAGAAGTCTTGTATAATAAGCTACGAATCAACTATTCAAGGTAAAGATAATAATAGAAAATACAATGTCGAGCTTATCTTTACCATACACAAATAAAGAAACAAATAAACAAAATGATTCGTATGAAGATATATTCCATCAGTGCTAATCTTCAAGGCTGTCAGCGTTGACTTCTTCAAATGTCAACGCTTGGCTGTCAGCGTCCAATGTCATCTTATCAGCGCTTGAATTCTTCTTATCAGCGTCCAGTGAACTGACCCATTATTTATTCCCAACATCTTAGGTGTGAGGAAAGGTGAAGAGTTAGGCTTAGCTACCTTAACCCTTATTTTGAGTGTTTTTCTTGGGGTGGAGGTCTTGGAAGTGTTTGAGGTTTTGGTACACACCATGGTTGATTAGGGTGGTTTAAGGTTTAGGGATGTATGTTTGATGTGTGAAGAACATGGCAAACAAGGTGGGTTTAAATGGTTGAGGGGATGATCCAAACTAGTAATGGATTAAAATCATTTTAGGTGAATAATGAATTTAGATACCCTAGTTTAGGAAATGTGCAGTTTATTACTGAAAATCATGCAAGGTTTACACAAAATTAAGAAAACAGTGTAAAGCAAAGATGCTGTCGTGCACAGTGGCCGGTGGTTCCTTATCTAGGACCGGCGGTACCTTATCGATAAGGAACCGCGGGTCGATATGGAACCGCGACCAGAAGGTTTTCAAAAATTTCCCATTCCAGTTTTTGATAAACCCAGATTTTTCCCAAAGGTTTCACAAGCCAAAGTTAACTACAGATCATAATCTAATAAGCTAACTATCAAATGGCATGCACAAAGCTATGTAAAACACAAATATGAAGGCATAATTAACATTAAGGATCAAGATAAATGATAATTCTAACATGCAATAACAAGTTAATACATATCCAAGATAAAGTAAAATTGTTCAACAATACATGTTTACCAACATGTATTCTTTGAAAAACTTCAATGCTTTCACCTTCTCTTCTTCCCCAATCCCTTGATCATATTCCCCAAGAACTTGAAACCTTTTCTTGATTCAACCCGGTGTTCGTGCAATTCCCCTCGAGTTCTAAGGTTTTCGCGGTAAAGATGCTCCATATTGAGATCTTCCGGTACTTCACTAGAATGATGAGGAGGAGGAGCTAAGTCTTCAAATTCATCCTCGAATGGGTTTGAGGATGGATGGGAATTACTCGAAGAGTGGAAATGAGAACTAGTACCTATGCCATCACCATCACTTGTTGGCATGTCCATGTCCTCATCATCCATATCTTGATGAACAGATTTTCTCGATCCTCGATCACTTCTTGTCTTTCTAGCATATGCCTCTTGAATGGGCAACATAACCCGATGAACCAGGTAGAAGCGAGAAAGATCAAGGTGGGGAAAATCATGAGCAACCCTTTTGAAAAGGCGAGTTAGAAGCATAGCATAGGGAAGGTTTGTCTTGGGCTTCGAAAGGGCATAATTGATTCATCGAGCGATATAGAATGCCAAGTTGTACTTGGTGGATGTAAAGATGCAACTCAACATATGCACCATACACGCCGGGATATGATCTCGGTTTCCACCAAGACAAAAGACAATCTCCCTAAGGATATTGGCCCATTGAACCATAAAATCCTTAAGGTCGCTAGAGAGCACTTCATATTGATTCACATTTCGTACATTTGAATGAAGGCTTCTCACAACGTTACCATCACGCTCTTTCGAGGCGATTTCAAGAACGAACTCTAGATCAATTTCGGTGTGGTCATTTGGAGGTTTATCGAAGGATTCTGAGAGAGCATCAATTCTCCATTTATCCGTAAAACGACAAGTGCCTTCATAAGTCACACCGAGAATTTGACCAAAGTCTTCAAGAGAGTATTGAATTAATTGATCATTCAATACGAAACGAATGAAGATTTCTCCATTGTATTCAATCATGGAGTAGGTGCTAAAGAATTCAATAAGGAATAAGGGGTAAATAACTTCTTCTATGTTGAGCAAGCAATCAAACCCCGAAAGCTCAAACATAGAAAGGATATAGACATAACCCGTTATTTCCTTGTCAACGACTCTACCCTCATGGAAACAACGAGTGGAAAGGGATGGAAACGCGTTTTGAAGTTGGGGGGAAGCATAGGTTTGGGAGATGTCGGGCATATAAACTTTAGTGAATTGATGATCTTTTTGATATTGAGAAGGCATGATTAAGTACCTAAATACAAACACAAGACAATATTTCTCCAATCACTCATATGAAAATCAAAAAGGAAAACGAAAAATGAAAATGTGTTATATCAATTTCTTGACAAACATAGGATTGAATCCATATCATTTTCATGTTCACAATGTGTCTATTCCATCATTGACCAAGAACACATGATCTATGTTATATCAACAATGGATTAGAACATTGGTTTTTCAAAACAAGGTTTTTAGGTAAGCATTAGCAATGTCATTACCTACTTGTTCATGGGTTCATCTCAAATCCATAATTCAACCAAAATCATTTAGCCTAAATTCGGATTTGTTCTACAAGTGTGTTTTAGTGAAATCTTAATGAATATCAACCTAAGGAATCATAGTAAGATTTACATGTCAACCCACATTCCTATTAAGGTTTTAATTCAATTTCAATTTTAAAAATCCCCAATTATGAAAGGATGAACCCTAGAACAAAATAGATGAAATTGAAAGAAAATACTTACAATTAATAGATGTTAGATGAAGGATGAGTGAAACCCACAACTTGGAATCAATTAATTTAAGTGATTGAAGTTTTTGGAAGCTTCAACAATGGTGGAAAAGGTAAAACCGTCGGCTGTGTGTTTTTGGGAGAGAGAGAGTTTGGTTTTAAAAAGAATAAAAAACACAAACTGGCGCTCTAACAAAAGTTACTGACCGCGGTACCTTATCGATAAGGAACCGCGGGTTTGAGCCGCGGAGATAAGGAACTGCTTGCAGAGGCAGGTTTCTATCTCTGAAAAACGCCAAATTTTGAAAATCCAGTTTTTCTAAAATACTTAAAATTAAATCATGAGCCTTTTAGAATATCATTGGATCATCATAACACTAAGCAATATGCCTTAACGAAGGATTAAGAGTCAAATCAAGATACTAAAGAACCGAAACGGACAAACGGCTACTCGTAGCAAAACGACTAAGTGGAGAGAAATCAAGGGATGTGAATCAAGACTAGGATCAATGCTCAAGGGATTAATGACAGTCTTCAAATAGTGGTAACGAGGAGCTTGTGTCATATATAGTGGTTTAAGACGTGCCTTTCCGGCGAAACGTTAAACGGCTTTGGTAATGAATAAGCACAAAGCAATTATTCAAGTATAGACTAAGATCACTTTCAATAATAGTCTTAGTCTAAACAAAAATATGAGCAAGGTATTAATTCACTTTCTCTCCCACAAAGGGCCTACTAACTGTATCGGTGCAAACCATAGAAATCATGCTTGATACTTTAAGGTTCTACTAACTCACTCTACATCACCATAGTGAGTCAAGTATCCAAGCAATGAAGGTTTGAGAGGATAAAGGAAAAGAAGCACAAACCACAAATAAATGTCAAGGCAAGGATGCCGAGAACAAGCACATAGTCAAGTAATGATCAAAAGAATGATCAAAGGGCGTGTGGGTGAACGAAAGCGTACCTTGGCCACAAAGAGCCATCCATGAAGGAATAAGTGGTATGCCCAATCAATAACCATGATGAGTACTAAGTCTTCAAGGACTATTATCATTCCCAATCATCTTGGTATCATCATTCAAAGATGTTAAAGATCAATGAAGATGATTCTTCTACAAGTGCAAGTAACTCAATCCACAACCAATTAAGTGATTGATCTTCATGAGTACCTACACAAAGCAAGATGCAAACTAGTAGATACATTTCAAGAGTATATCTAAAATGCATAAAGGCTACTAATCTTAAGTGGGATGCAATATTATCAATTAAAAGACCTATTTTTTAAAGAAAACATAGTTTTGACCAAAGAGAAACTTTAGTACAACTAGACCTTCTAATTTGAGGAGACAATGGATCGATCCAAGTTTTAAAGTACAATATACTTCAAAATCTTGAGTGACCATCGCTCTGATACCAATTGTAGAAACTAGAAAGGGGGGGGGGGTTGAATAGTTTCTCTTCGATTGGTGACAAAATTAAAATTGCTTTCAATTTGGTTTGTATCAAAACTATCTTTTACTTAAAGCTAAGTTGTATAATGATTAGGTTCAATTGAAATGCACTAGCAAGAATAATAAGCAAGTATAATGATAATGAAATAAGTAAAGAGCAAGGAAGGAGACAACCTAGTGGGAAGACACCAAGATTTATAGTGGTTCGACAACGAGGCTCTATCCTCGTTTCTACTCCACTCCTCGAGTACACCTACTCGAGATTTCCACTATATCCACAAGCTCCCTTCTCGGCGGAGAAAACCTTACATCGTTGCTTACATTATTTTCCGACACTAAGCTAAATGTCGAGACCTAATCTTTAGCTAGGCCCAATCTATACGACGTTGCCTACTTCACAATTTAACGACACAAGGCTAGATGTCGAGTTCTAATCTTAAGGTAGAACCAATCTTCACGACGTTGCCTACTTCACCATTTTACGACACAAGGCTAGATGTCGAGTTCTAATCGAAAGCTAGAACCAATCTTCACGACTCTTCACTTTGAAGCTAAGTGAGAACTTCACACAACACAACTACTAATCACTTTAAAGTTTAGTGCGAACTCACAAGACACAACCACATCACTTTATAGTTTAGTGAGAACTCCTAATCAAATCTATTACAACTCAACTAGACTTATCCAAGTACACACATGTAGCTTGGATTTACACAACATAAATCCAAGCAAACACATATGCAATGGATGTACACAACAAATCCAAGTATTCACAAATGACTTGGATGAACACAACTAGTCCAAGTATTCATAAATACATTGGATTGACCTAAAACAAAAAGGTATCATGATGAATATGACTAGCTCATAAATTCATCTTTATCACTACACTAGTGAGTGAGTGATCTTCTCATTCGACATGGTAAAGAAGGGGATCAAGAGGATAATCATACGTAAACATCCTTAACAAATTAAGTGATCATTTACTAATGATTATGCTATAGAAAATAGAAAAAGGGCTGAGAAAAAAATCCAAGAGGCTTGCTGGAAAATGAGATTTGACCCACTATTTAAAGGAGACAAAGTTAAAACGGATCTATAACGGCTACTGTGCGCGGTACCTTATCTCACCCTGTGGTACCATATCGCTAAGGTACCGCGTAGGTACTTAAGGTATCGCCACTAGACTCCGCTCCGTTTTTTGTCTTTTAGTGGGGTGGGAATATCTGAGGTATTTGAACCCTTCAAAGGATATTCTAACAGCATTTGGAATATGCCATTTTCAAATTTTCATTTTCCATTTTAATAAAACATTTTCTAAAAAAGAAAGTTTATTAAAAAGTCTTTTGTCTTATTAACAAAAGTGAGTTTTAAGGATAATCATTTTGATGATCACTAAGTATGATTAAGAAAGGTTAGTGATATGATTATTACCTTGATGATAGTGTTAGTTAAATAATTCATTTTGTGTTTCTACACTAAATGTGTTGTATGGTTTGTTGTGATCAAAACTAAGAAAGATTAGTTAACACTAATAATGTTTTTACGCATTACTTGCATTAACAAGTTTTAAAGTTGCCACCAATTTCGGATCAACATTGCTTCCATCGCAATCTTAGGATTTATACACATTCCGACGGATTTCTAATTTTTGATTGCAATAACCCTTAAGGGTTCTACTTTGTGATCGGTTGACATTTTCCCCTTATTCCGATCTGGATTGCGATCGCTTATTGCGATCGCATATTCCGACGGGATTTAAGGTTACCTTAAGTCAAAACGCTGCCAAAATTTCGTTTACTACATTCCGATAGATGCACATTGCGACAGAAGTATCACTTGCATTCCGATCTGACTTTCCGATCTAGAATATTCCGATAGATGCACTTTGCGACAGAACCATATTTCGATAGAATTGATTTTGACATTCCGACAGCTTTGCATTTTTATATTCCGATGGTTTTGATTTTGGTTCATTCCGATGGACATGATTTGCAATATTCCGATGGACTAAGTTTTAAAGTTTTACAAAGTTTAAAGTTTTAAGTAGTTTCCTAATTAACTTTTAATTTAATTTTGTCAAAGCTTCTACTTTACTCATCGACATTTTTAATTACTTGCATTTAGTTTAAAATTTAGATAACCAAAAACCAAACCCCCTATTTGTAACCGAGAACAGTCATTCCACTTTGAACCGTGATCAATTCGAGGAGATACCGAGAACTAAATCTAGAACCCATTACAAAAACGCTTGTATCAAATGGCGCCGCTGCCGGCTCTTCTCGTTAAGATTAACAGTTTTTTGTGAGAACTTGGATTTTGGGATCCGTTCACCGTGAACGTTACTTTTTCATAAAAATTTTCAAAAACCCTAAAAAATATAAAATTTTCAAAAATACAAAAAAATTAAAAAACCATAAAAACCAAATATATTTCTTGTTTGCTTTATTAGTTCTTTTGCAGGTGCATGCGTACACGATCCACGTCTTATCAAGAGCCCGAGCCTCTCGAAGACTTAGACATGGCCGGTGTACAAAACAACAACAATAACCCACCTCAAAACAATAACAACAATAAAAATCCACCTCTCAACAACAATAATAACAACAAAAATGAGCCTCTACTGGACAATCACCCGATGATTGAACTTCTACAAGCACATGTGGAGGGCAACAATGATCCAATTGTCATACCCGCGATTGCAGCCAACAACTTTGAGCTCAAATCCGGTTTTATTTAGATGGTCTCTGCTCAACCATTCTTGGGGCGTACCATTGATGATCCACATGACCACATCAAGAGATTCTTACAACTCACGAATATGGTCAAATTCAATGGTGTTCCACAAGAGGTAATCCGTTTACAACTTTTTCCCTTTTCTTTAGAGGGACAAGCCCGACATTGGCTTGCAAAGGAACCGCCACAAAGTATTCTTACGTGGACGGATTTGGAGACCAAGTTCATAAATTACTTTTTCCCACCCTCTCGTACTACCGCTTTGCGGAATGAAATTATCAATTTTGAACAAAAGTACGATGAGTCTTTTGGTGAATCTTGGGACCGTTTTAAAGACCTTTTGAGAAAGTGCCCACAACATGGTTTTACCAAAGTGCACCAAATTAATACCTTTTATAATGGTTTAAGCATAAATGACCATGATTCACTAAATAGTGCCTCGGGGGGTAATATTTTGGTTAAGACTTCCAATGCCGCTTAGGATATTATTGAAAATAAGTCTCGTGTGCAAACCAAGAGTGTGCGGACCAATGCCGCTAGTGCTAATACTAGTGACAACGATAAGCGATTTGACAAAATTACTACGCTTCTTGAATCGCTTGCCGCCCAAACCGCTAGCAATACCAACAGCATCAACGCTAAAAACGCTCACAACGCTCAAGTCAATGCTGTTAGCCAACCATGTGAGATATGCGGGGGTCCTCACTCTTACACCACTTGTACCGCCACCCAAGACTATCCTTCTGAGAACGTTAATGCAGCATACGGTACCTATCATCCGGCCGCTTATCAAGCTCGTCCTCAAGGTGACCGCAACTTGCTTAGCTACCGCTCAAACAACTTTCTTTCCCCGCCCAGTTTTCCGCCTAACAGCCCAAACCAACAACAAAACCTTAATCGCCCTCAACAACAACAACGTCGTGCACCGTACATACCACCTCACAAACAACCATATCCACCTCAAAGAAACACCCAAGTTTACCAACAACCTGCTTATCAACCACCTGCCTACAATGCTCCTCCCAACCAACCCACCACATTACCTCAAGATATTGGAACCTACATGAGGACTAATGATGTGATCGTGGACAATCTCCAGCGGGAAGTGCTCAACTTGAAAGCCGACATGGTGAAACAAGGGAACGATCTGCGAGCTGATATGAGAAACACTTTGGCAAGTCAAACGAATGACTTAAGGAACATGATGGCTGGTTTCTTCCAAGGTAATCAACCCTCTTCTTCGGGTACTCTTCCAAGTAACACTGTAAAACCCGCATGCTTTTACCATGAATAGTGCCCTTAAGATCGTACGTCCTAGATTAAAACTTACCTTATTCAGTATTGATCACATTCATGTGCTATTAATCAAGTAAGTACATACGTGTATGACATGATAAGTATCGATTACGTACGAACTCATGATAAACAGTTAATAGATATTTCACGTGAACATAATTAAATCATGATCACCATTTTAAAACACGAACTAAAATAATTACGTAAATACATATAATATAATTACGAGCGTTAAGAATACGATAAACTACATGGTAAAATAAACAGAAACACTTTAAACACGAACACGTTTAACCACGAACGAACACGAGAACACACTTATTATTTAGACATGAAAAACATTTGGGTTACCCCATGTGGGCCCCATGAACCACGAAATTAGGGACAAGAAATGGGCCTAGCCCATCATTTTACTAAACAAGGGGGTTAAGGGGAAAAAGTCATTCATTATCACATTTTATAGAAAATAAATAAAACCCTAAAAGTTTTCCTCCTCCTTCCTTGCTTCCATTGTGGCTGCCACCTATAATCATCAAAAAGGAGGTGTTCTTGTTGATTTTGATCATGGATATTGTACAAGTGTTAGTGTTTGTTCATCCTCTATTGATCCACACATTCGGTATACCTTTTTAACCTTTCTTTTTAATTATTTCTTTTGATTTGATTTGGTAAAATTAATTAAGAACATGATGTTTTTAAAACCTAATTAAAAACATAAAATAAACATGTATTTGGTTATAGGGTAAAATCAAAAGGGTGTTTTACGGGTGTTTGGTTTAGCCGACGCCTAGACCGTGCCCTAAGGGGGTCACGGCTTGGCCTAGAAACCACCACCGAGACCATGTGGTCCCGGTTTGGTGGTGTGGGTCCCACGGCAGCAAGGAACCAAGGGGAACCCCGATTTGGTTCGGGGTACGGTGTCGATTTCATGCCCGGTTCATGGTTCGTTGGTTAAATCATGATTTATGCTTCATGTTAATTTTTATGAATCAGGAACTTAGGATATAAATTAATTAATCACATGAGATATTAATTAAATCATGACTTAGGTTATTCTAATTATTAATTTAGCATGATATTAATTTAACCTAAGTATTTTATGTTATAAGTTATAATTAATTAATTATTTAAAACATGCCTATAATTAATTAATTTAGACATGACTTAGGTTATATTATTAATAATAATAATACATATGTTAACCTAAGTATTTCATTTCATTTTAATTAAAACATGTTATACTTTAATTAAAATGCTTAACCTATAGTTTAATTAAAATACATGAAATAATAATTAAACTATATACTATATCATATGACTTAAGAAACAAGCTTATAAAAACTTAGACTTATATGTTAGCTTATGTAACCAGCTTAATTCTAAATATGGAAACTTCTATTTATAGAAACTTAATTAAATAAGGCAAGTAATCTAATTATGGAAACCTTCTATATATGGAAATCTATCTATTTCAGGCAGCTAATCTAATTATGGAAACCTTCTATATATGGAAACTTATTTAATTAAGGCAGCTGATCTATTTTTGGAAACTTTCTATTTTTAGAAACTAATCTATTTTAAGTAGTAAATTCTATTTTAGGAAACTTTCTATTTTTGGAAACTTTCTATTTTTGGAAACTTTCTATTTTTGGAAACTTTCTATTTTTGGTAACTTTCTATTTTTGGAAACTTTCTATTTTTGGAAACTTTCTATTTTTGGAAACTTTCTATTTTTGGAAACCTGCTATTTTTGGAAAGTTACTTATTATTACACAGTAAGTATAATAATACATGAAATACCAGTAATACTTAAACGGATTAATCAGAATACAAGATAAACACAGTTTAAGGCTCTAAACAGTGAACCATGACCTAAAACATACCAAGTCAGCTAAAATGAGACATAAAACCCAGTACGTAATCAGTGAATCGATACTTATACACGTGTGTATTCATGTAGCGTTAGTGATCCAGAAGTAGGAGTCTTTCTTCCGTTCATTCACTGGACTTGAGGTACGGATTCCCGTCCTTTCAGTATGGACATTCTTTCCTTATTAGGATGTCCCCGTATGCAGCCAACTGTTTTCCCCAGCATTTGTTTTATTGTTTTGAATTGCTTATGTTTAATTAGCATAATCTATAGCCATATACAAGCATGACCAGTTTCACCTAGTTATGGAGGTACCATAACCATAGCATTGGAGGCACCGATGTTATGACTTCCCCACGGCGGAGTGATTGCTCGTGGCGTCCCTTTTCAGTTTTGGCCATATTATTATATCAGGTGGGGCGTATGGGTGCATCCTAGTTACATGTTTTATTCAGCATTTCATGGTGAATGTGGTGTGTGCCTTGCACCCTTCACAAGGAGTTGATCCCTCCTACCCAAACCAGTATATTGATTAGAGGCATCCCTTCTAATCAGCATGATGAGGTCACCCCTCCAAGTATTCATGCACGTGACCTTTTCATGACCTATATGGGCTATGGTATATATATGTTAAAACAGTTTTCACAAGATAAACATAAGGCTTTTCAAACTATAAAACCAGTTTTCTTAATACTTAACCAGTCTACTCAGAACTTAGTCTTCCGCTGTTATATGTTACATGCTTATCCTATTTCATGCTATATTGTATATCCGTGCACTGAGCGTTTTGCTCAGCCGTTACTTTCCTTTCCATGTCCCAAAACGGCAGGTACCCAAGACTCGAGCATTTGGAGGACATGCATAGGATGGAAGCTGCCATAGACTTCTTCTCCTGTTTCCTTCATATATTTATGCTTGTTTAGTCTTTCATTCAGTTCATTTACTTTGTTATGTTTTGGGCTTATGTTTGGGAACTGATGTTTGATTCCGGTTTTCCCTATGGTCATGTATGTTTTACTACATATTACCTTTCATGCTTTGATGACACGCCATAATTACGCGTGACATTCCATTTATCAAAATGGGGTGTTACAAACACCGTTGCGAATCCAAGAGGGGAGATGAAAGCAATCACCACTCGCAGTGGCAAAGGTACCAAGGAAACCGAGCTTCCTATACCTCCACCGGTGACTGTGACTAAGGAGAACGAGTCACCTGCTCCTATTCCTCATCCTTCTACTTCCCCAATTTCTCCACCTCTTACTTCTACCCCTCTTCCACCCAAGGATGTGAGTGATCCCTCGATTCCAAAGACTTCCTCTTCTTCTGATATACCTTATCCATCTAGGTTGAGGAAAGAGAAGCTCAAAAGCAAGGACGATATTCAGGTTTCGAACTTTCTCAAAATGTTTAAACAATTGAATTTTAACATCCCCTCTGCTGAGGCTCTCGCTCACATGCCCAAATACGCGAAAATGTTCAAAGATCTTCTAAGTGACAAGGAAAAGCTTCTTGATATTGCTAACACCCAACTTAATGAGAATTGCTCTGCAGTGCTCTTAAGGAAATTGCAAACCAAGCTTGGTGATCTGGGTCGTTTCTTAATCCCTTGCAACTTCCTGGGAGTAGAGAATTGCATGGCCCTAGCCGATCTAGGTGCCAGTATTAACTTAATGCCTCTAAGTGTTTGGAAGCAATTATCTCTCCCTGAGCTAGTCCCCACCAAATTGACTTTGGAATTAGCCAACCGTACGGTTGCTTATCTAGTGGGGATAGCCGAAGACGTCTTTGTAGAAGTCGACAAATTCACTTTTCCTGCCGATTTCGTTGTCGTTGACTACGACATGGACCCTCGTGTGCCATTGATCGTTGGTCGTCCATTCCTGAGGACCGGTCGCACTCTCATCGATGTTGAAGCTGGTGAGCTTATCATGAGAGTGGGTGACGATAAAATCGTCTTCAACATGGGAAAGCTTTCTAAACAACCTTATTCATACGAGAGTGTTAATTGTATTGACGTTCTTGATGAGGCTTGTGAAGAACACTTCAAAGATGCTTGTAAAAGTATTCCTACCTCTCTTCCCAATGTTGAGACCGTTTCCTCTATTGATTCATCACTATCTCTATTTAGAGAAAGTGATTTCCTTTGGAAAGATTTGGAAGCCACCATGGGAGATGTGAACTTAGCTAATGACGATTCTCCCACCGATTGGGATGAAGATCTTCGCCTCATAGAGAACCTTCTTAAAGAAGACAATATTTCACCACCATCTCCCACGGTTATTGCTATCGATGCTCCGACTTTGAAAACGCCTCCCATCTAAAATCCTCCAGATTTAGAACTTAAGGAGTTACCGCCCCATCTCGAGTACGTGTTCCTTGAAGAAAATAAGAATTCGCCCATCATCATCGCGAAGGACTTGAAAGAAGACGAAAAATCTCGCCTCATCGCCATGCTTAAAGATCATAAGAAGGCAATTGCTTGGAAAATTTCCGATATCCGCGGAATTGATCCGAACTTTTATACTCACAAGATTCTCATGGAAGATGACTTTAAACCCACAATCCAGAGCCAAAGAAGGGTTAATCCTCGTATTCATGACGTCATCAAACAAGAAGTTATTAAACTTCTAGATGCCGGCTTGATTTACCCTATTTCGGATTCGCCTTGGGTAAGTCCCGTCCATTGTGTGCCCAAGAAGGGCGGAATAACCGTTGTTCCCAATGAACACAACGAGTTGATTCCCACTCGTCTCTTACTGGGTGGAGAGTTTGTATTGACTATCGCAAGCTCAATGATGCCACGAGAAAAGATCATTTTCCTCTTCCTTTCATGGATCAAATGCTCGAGCGTCTAGCGGGTAATGATTATTACTGCTTTTTAGACGGTTTCTCCGGGTATTTTAAAATTCCAATCGATCCCAAGGACCAACAAAAGACCACATTCACTTGTCCCTACGGAACATTCGCTTACAAACATATGCCTTTTGGCTTATACAATGCTCCTGGGACGTTCCAAAGGTGTATGATGGCTATCTTTCATGACATGGTGGAAGACACTATGGAAGTATTCATGGATGATTTCTCGGTTTATGGCGATTCTTTCTCTGCTTGCCTTGCCAATTTAGAACGTATGCTTACGCGGTGTGAAGACACTCACCTTGTTCTTAATTGGGAAAAATGCCATTTCATGGTAAAAGAGGGCATCGTGCTAGGTCACAAGATCTCCAAAGCCGGTCTTGAAGTGGACCGTGCTAAAGTTGATGTTATCGCTAAGTTGCCTCCACCTTCAACCGTGAAGGGTGTGAGAAGTTTCCTTGGTCATGCGGGCTTCTACCGACGCTTTATCAAAGATTTTTCTAAAATCGCTCGCCCGATGACCCACCTCTTAAAAAAAGATACTCCTTTTATCTTTTCCAATGAGTGTATTGAAGCCTTCAACTTGCTTAAGGATAAGCTTACTAAGACACCCGTCTTAGTTACCCCTAATTGGGAGTTGCCTTTCGAGTTGATGTGCGATGCTAGTGACTTTGCTATTGGAGCGGTGATGGGCCAAAGAGTGAATAAACACTTCCAACCAATCCATTACGCTAGCAAGACAATAACGGGGGCTCAATTGCATTACACGACAACTGAAAAAGAGCTTTTAGCTGTTGTCTATGCTTTTGAAAAATTCCGCCCCTATCTTGTCCTTTCTACCACAATCGTTTACACCAATCATTCTGCGTTAAAGTACTTGTTGACTAAACAAGATTCTAAACCAAGACTTCTTCACTGGGTTTTGCTACTCCAAGAATTTAAAATCTAAATTCACGATAAAAAGGAGCTGAAAACCTAGCCGCGGATCATCTCAGTAGACTTGAGGATCCTTATCAAGGGGATCATCCGAACAAAGAGATCAATGACTCTTTTCCCCTAGAGACCTTAATGTCTATCAACTCGAATTCTGATGAAACCCCGTAGTTTGCAGACATTGCAAACTACTTGGCGGGTGGAATTCTCGTTGACGGGCTAACAACCCAACAATAGAAGAAGTTCTTCAAAGACATTAAGACTTACTTATGGGATGACCCGTATCTATTCAAACAATGTGCTGATTTGATTATTCGACGATGTGTTGATGGACCGACAGCTTTAGAAATCCTTGACGCTTGCCACAAAGGACCCACCGGTGGTCACTTTGGTCCCAACTACACCGCCAAAAAAGTGTTTTACTCGGGATTTTATTGGCCCACCATTTACCGTGATGCTCACGAGATGGTTAAACGATGTGATGCTTGCCAAAAACAAGGCAAGATCACACATAAAGACGAGATGCCTCAGAATTTCATTCAAGAATGTGAAATCTTTGATGTTTGGGGTATCGACTTTATGGGGCCATTCCTTTCATCTAAAGGAAACAAATACATCCTTGTAGCCGTTGACTACGTTTCCAAGTGGGTTGAAGCCAAAGCTTTACCTACTAATGACGCAAGGGTGGTTTGTAACTTTTTGAAATCGCTATTCGCTAGATTCGGTGTGCCTCGTGCCATTATTAGTGATCGCGGGACTCATTTTTGCAATGACCAATTTGCAAGAGTCATGGCTAAGTATGGTGTAAATCATCGTCTTTCCACCGCATACCACCCAAAAACTAATGGCCAGGCTGAAATCTCTAACCGAGGATTAAAGTGAGTTCTTGAAAGAACCGTGGGAGAGCATCGTGCCTCATGGGCCGATAAACTTGATGATGCTTTGTGGGCTTTTCGTACCGCATACAAAACTCTGATTGGCTGTACACCATATCGTCTCGTGTACGGAAAAGTGTGCCACCTCCCCATTGAGTTGGAGCAGAAGGCTTACTGGGCCTTGAAGTGGGATAATTTCGATATCAACAAAACCGGTGACCTACGCAAGATCCAACTCAATGAGCTGAATGAACTCCGTAATGAGGCTTATGAAAATTCTTTGATCTATAAGGAAAAGACTAAGCTCATTCACGACTCTGAGATAAAAAACCGAGAGTTCCAAGTTGGAGACAAAGTTTTACTCTTTAACTCTCGGTTGAAAATCTTTTCGGGCAAGCTGAAATCTCGTTGGTCCGGCCCATTCACCATTGCCCAAATATTTCCATATGGTACTCTCGAGCTCGCTCAACCTAATGGACCTAATTTTAAGGTGAATGGCTAACGAGTGAAGTTATACTTTAGTGAGGACATATCTCATGAGATGATTCCATCCCTCACCATGTTCCCCATGAACTAGTTTTAGGTCGAGTCAGGCTCGTGACTCGGTTATAAAAAACAAGTGCTCCTCGGGAGGCAGCCCGAGTATCTATCCTTTTCCGTTTTAACCTCCTAAGTGTAGGGGTACCTCTATAGGTTCTTTGTTTTTGTGTGGTGATGTGATTACAGGGATGAATGCACTTTTGGAACCTTTGAAGAACCATGCTCCCGTGTTATCCGAAATCCGGTTCTATCTCTCAACTATCGTGATTCAATTTTCTTCATACTCACATTTGAAATTGATCACGTTAGTCGTCTCTTCCTTAACTTGAGTTAACCAACGTGCACAATGTCATAAGTGAAGGAGAGACTTTTTCCAACATGCTTAAACATTGAGGACAATGTTTATCTTAAGTGTAGGGGGGACTTCTATCGAAGTTTTAAGTGGACTTTTCCATGAAAATGCCTTCATTTAACCGGAAAATCATCTTTTTCAACATTTTTCATATTTTTAATTAACTTTGGCCATTTAGTCGTAATTTTTAAATTTTTATCGTTGCTTTCATATGTATATATCCCGCAATAAAGTCAAAAATATTAATAAAGTGGTGTAGCTAGTTTTGAAATCTTTGACATATTAGGCCGGTTGCGATTATTTTGACTCAACCCGAATAGACTTATCCAAGTTTATTCTAGATAGTATCCTTAACCATGTAGACCTTAATTGGTTTATTAGGCTAAGCATCCGCGAGTCTCATTACTTGAGATTTTAAATTGTGGAGAACGAGAAATGATAGAGTCAATTATAAGTCGGTATTCTTGCACAAGCTCACTTGGTGTAATTATTTGCCTATTCTCCCATCACTTGCTAATAATTTATCTATAATAGGTAAGGTCGTACGATTTGAAAAGTTACTTAGCTTCTAGCCCAAGATCGTTTAAAAGTTGCTCGGTAATGATAAGAGTTCATAGCCAAGGCATAACTTATGAAGCGGGGCGCGAAGATTGGCGAGTCCGAAAAGGCCCTAACAAGGCATGAGGATTCAATCTTATTGCTAAAGATCCAAGGTGATGTGAAAAGCATTATTCCCAAAATCAATATGAAGGATCAAGACTCACGACGAAAAGCAATCAACTCCCATAAAGATCATGGAGAAGTCTATCCGAAAAGACCCTAACAAGGTATGAGGATAAATAGATCCAAGTCCGAAAAGGAGGCGGATCGTTGTATCTCAAAATCCCAATTAGAGATTGAAGAAATAATCATGAAGTCGTGGTCAACAATGTTGGAGTACCCCTCAAAAGTCTCCAAGTGAAGAAACTCTATTACGAAGAGAAGACCATTATCTCGAGCACGTCTCCCAAGATATGAAGTATGAAGTACATGCCAAATATGGGCCCGAGAAAGGTCCCAAATCGTGAACCGAGTTATGCCAAGATATGAACTTTTTGATATCCCGAGAAGCAGTTTTAAGAGATTTTGTCCTTTAGCTAACTATTGATCCAATCGTCCTACTTTGCTTTCAGCCTAAATAAACTATCGCAATAAGTCCAAAAATGCATCTTCATGATCATTCTAAGACAAAAATAAAATATAAGAGATACACCTAGGAATAAGGGAGTGTGTAAGTGTTCGTTTTGCTAACTTATAATAACAATGATCTCGTTTCTAAGCTTAGTTTGGGGAACGTGAAACTTGAGGGTGATAAATCTTCGCAGCACCAAAGCCCTAATGTAAGTCCTTGATCTCTTTACAAGTTATTTCCATATAGCTATTTTCAAGTGAAAATGGTTTTCTATCCTTTTGTTTACTTTAAAGTTTTAGTTTTTCTTAGTACTTTAATTTTTGTTTAGTAGAATTTTAATAAGGCCAAGGTTGATTGATTATGAGAAAAGTGTAAATTTGCTTTATCCCTAAGCATTGATGAGGGCATGGCAATGGTTAAGTGTAGGGGATTTGATAGGTGTGAAAACACCCATCATTTTACCACCTATTTCTTGCCAGAACGAGACCAAAACACGTATTTAAAATCATTTGTTTTGAATTATGCGTGGTTTTTGTGTTTATTGTGTTTTCACAGCCAACCGGATGAATATTGAAGAAAACGTGGGATTGCACGAGTTTTATCGAAGAAAAAGACTCAAGACGAAGTCTATTATCCAATAGATGCAAAAGATTTGAAGTCATTGTGCCTATTTGAAGATTTATCGAAGAATAGAGCCAAAGATGGAAGATTCATATATGTCGAAGAACTCGAGTCTATTAAACAAATGATTATAGGACGAGTTGGAGTCATTCACCGACACTTCTCAAAATCAAAAGTCGAAAACTTTTAATTCAAGAAACGTTAAGACTAAAGAAGAAAGAAGAAGAGAAGCCCATGAACAAAGCCCATTCACAAGCCCACAAAGCATACGCCTATAAATAGGCCTACACTTCACAACTTGGGGGAGTTAGTCTTAGTTTTTCATATTTTTTTTCATTTTCTCTAGTTTTAGAGAGAGAAAGTTCTCAACTTTCTCTCACTAAGATTTTTCTTTTCTCCATTTTTATCTTTCAAGTTTTAAGCTTTTTGTATTTTGGATTTCATTAATCTAATTCAAGTTAAGCTTTTAAGTTCTTTAATATCCTTCTACATTTCTTTGTTTACCTTAATCTTTGATCCGATCGTTTGATTTTATACGGTTTGGATGATTGGAAGAGTTCGTGATTAAAGGTTAATCTTTCTTGTTCCTGTTTAAGCTCTTACACGTATAGGCTATAAGCTCTTAATGCTTATTGGCTTATTTCAAGTTTAGCTTATTGCTTTTCGGATTTCACAAAGGTTTTAGTCATTTTTAAGTTCGTTTAATAAAGTTTATAATCGTTTACGTTGTACAAGTTGTCGAATTTAAGCTTTTTGAGTTGTTTAAGTTTCGGATTAGTTAGCTTATTGATTGTGCTTATTGAGTTTTAAAGTTGCCACCAATTTCGGATCAACATTGCTTCCATCGCAATCTTAGGATTTATACACATTTCGACGGATTTCTCATTTTTGATCGCAATAACCCTTAAGGGTTCTACTTTGCGATCGGTTGACATTTTCCCCTTATTCCGATCTGGATTGCGATCGCTTATTGCGATCGTATATTCCGACGGGATTTAAGATTACCTTAAGTCGAAACGCTGCCAAAATTTCGTTTACTACATTCCGATAGATGCACATTGCAACAGAAGTATCACTTGCATTCCGATCTGACTTTCCGATCTAGAATATTCCGATAGATGCACTTTGCGGCAGAACCATATTCCAATAGAATTGATTTTGACATTCCGACAGCTTTACATTTTTATATTCCGATGGTTTTGATTTTGGTTCATTCCGATGGACATGATTTGCCATATTCCGATGGACTAAGTTTTAAAGTTTTACAAAGTTTTAAGTTTTAAGTAGTTTCCTAATTAACTTTTAATTTAATTTTGTCAAAGCTTCTACTTTACTCATCGACATTTTTAATTACTTGCATTTAGTTTAAAATTTAGATAACCAAAAACGAAACCCCCTATTTGTAACCGAGAACAGTCATTCCACTTTGAACCGTGATCAATTCGAGGAGATACCGAGAATAAATCTAGAACCCATTACAAAAACGCTTGTATCAAATCGTTATGCCTTGGCTATGAACTTTTTGATATCCCGAGAAACAGTTTTAAGAGATTTGTCCTTTAGCTAACTATTGATCAAATCGTCCTACTTTGCTTTCAGCCTAAATAAACTATCGCAATAAGTCCAAAATTGCATCTTCATGATCATTCTAAGACAAAAATAAAATATAAGAGATACACCTAGGAATAAGGGAGTTTAAGCATTTAATTAAGCCATGTGTGTAAGTGTTCGATTTGCTAACTTATAATAACAATGATCTCGTTTCTAAGCTTAGTTTGGGGAACGTGAAACTTGAGGGTGATAAATCTTCGCAGCACCAAAGCCCTAATGTAAGTCCTTGATCTCTTTGCATGTTATTTCCATATAGCTATTTTCAAGTGAAAATGGTTTTCTATCCTTTTGTTTACTTTAAAGTTTTAGTTTTTCTTAGTACTTTAATTTTTTTAGTAGAATTTTAATAAGGCCAAGGTTGATTGATTATGAGAAAAGTGTAAATTTGCTTTATCACTAAGCATTGCATGAGGGCATGGCAATGGTTAAGTGTACGGTATTTGATAGGTGTGAAAACACCCATCATTTTACCACCTATTTCTTGCCAAAACGAGACCAAAACACGTATTTAAAATCATTTGTTTGGAATTATGCGTGGTTTTTATGTTTATTGTGTTTTCAGAGCCAACCGAATGAATATTGAAGAAAACATGGGATTGCACGAGTTTTATCGAAGAAAAAGACTCAAGACGAAGTCTATTGTCCAAGAGATGCAAAAGATTTGAAGTCATTGTGCCTATTTAAAGATTTATCGAAGAATAGAGCCAAAGATGGAAGATTCATATATGTCGAAGAACTCGAGTCTATTAAACAAATGATTATAGGACGAGTTGGAATTATTCACCGACACTTCTCAAAATCCAAAGTCGAAAACGTTTAATTAAAGAAACGTTAAGACTAAAGAAGAAAGAAGAATAGAAGCCCATGAACAAAGCCCATTCACAATCCCACAAAGCATACGCCTATAAATAGGCCTACACTTCACAACTTGGGGGAGTTAGTCTTAGTTTTTCATATTTTTTTCATTTTCTCTAGTTTTAGAGAGAGAAAGTTCTCAACTTTCTCTCACTAAGATTTTTCTTTTCTCCATTTTTATCTTTCAAGTTTTAAGCTTTTTGTATTTTGGATTTCATTAATCTAATTCAAGTTAAGCTTTTAAGTTCTTTAATCTCCTTCTACATTTCTTTGTTTACCTTAATCTTTGATCCGATCGTTTGATTTTATATGGTTTGGATGATTGGAAGAGTTCGTGATTAAAGGTTAATCTTTCTTTTTCCTTTTTAAGCTCTTACACGTATAGGCTATAAGCTCTTAATGCTTATTGGCTTATTTCAAGTTTAGCTTATTGCTTTTTGGATTTCACAAAGGTTTTAGTCATTTTTAAGTTCGTTTCATAAAGTTTATAATAGTTTACGTTTTACAAGTTGTCGAATTTAAGCTTTTTGAGTTGTTTAAGTTTCGGATTGGTTAGCTTATTGATTGTGCTTATTGAGTTTTAAAGTTGCCACCAATTTCGGATCAACATTGCTTCCATCGCAATCTTAGGATTTATACACATTTCAACGGATTTCTCATTTTTTATCGCAATAACCCTTATGGGTTCTACTTTGCGATCGGTTGACATTTTCCCCTTATTCCGATCTGGATTAAGATCGCTTATTGCGATCGCATATTCCGACGGGATTTAAGGTTACCTTAAGTCGAAACGCTGCCAAAATTTCGTTTACTACATTCCGATAGATGCACATTGCGACAGAAGTATCACTTGCATTCCGATCTGACTTTTCGATCTAGAATATTCCGATTGATGCACTTTGCGACAGAACCATATTCCGATAGAATTGATTTTGACATTCCGACAGCTTTGCATATTTATATTCCGATGGTTTTGATTTTGGTTCATTCCGATGGAAATGATTTGCAATATATTCTGATGGACTAAGTTTTAAAGTTTTACAAAGTTTTAAGTTTTAAGTAGTTTCCTAATTAACTTTTAATTTAATTTTGTCAAAGCTTCTACTTTACTCATCGACACTTTTAATTACTTGCATTTAGTTTAAAATTTAGATAACCAAAAACCAAACCCCCTATTTGTAACCGAGAAGAGTCATTCCACTTTGAACCGTGATCAATTCGAGGAGATACCGAGAACTAAATCTAGAACCCATTACAAAAACGCTTGTATCAAATCGTTATGTCTTGGCTATGAACTTTTTGATATCCCGAGAAGCAGTTTTAAGAGATTTTGTCCTTTAGCTAACTATTGATCAAATCGTCCTACTTTGCTTTTAGCCTAAATAAACTATCGCAATAAGTCCAAAAATGCATCTTCATGATCATTCTAAGACAAAAATAAAATATAAGAGATACACCTAGGAATAAGGGAGTTTAAGCATTTAATTAAGCCATGTGTGTAAGTGTTCGATTTGCTAACTTATAATAACAATGATCTCGTTTCTAAGCTTAGTTTGGGGAACGTGAAACTTGAGGGTGATAAATCTTCGCAGCACGAAAGCCCTAATGTAAGTCCTTGATCTCTTTGCAAGTTATTTGCATATAGCTATTTTCAAGTGAAAATGGTTTTCTATCCTTTTGTTTACTTTAAAGTTTTAGTTTTTCTTAGTACTTTAATTTTTGTTTAGTAGAATTTTAATAAGGCCAAGGTTGATTGATTATGAGAAAAGTGTAAATTTGCTTTATCACTAAACATTGCATGAGGGCATGGCAATGGTTAAGTGTAGGGTATTTGATAGGTGTGAAAACACTCATCATTTTACCACCTATTTCTTGCCAAAACGAGACCAAAACACGTATTTAAAATCATTTGTTTGGAATTATGCGTGGTTTTTGTGTTTATTGTGTTTTCAGAGCCAACCGGATGAATATTGAAGAAAACATGGGATTGCACGAGTTTTATCGAAGAAAAAGACTCAAGACGAAGTCTATTATCCAATAGATGCAAAAGATTTGAAGTCATTGTGCCTATTTGAAGATTTATCGAAGAATAGAGCCAAAGATGGAAGATTCATATATGTCGAAGAACTCGAGTCTATTAAACAAATGATTATAGGACGAGTTGGAATCATTCACCGACACTTCTCAAAATCCAAAGTCGAAAACGTTTAATTAAAGAAACGTTAAGACTAAAGAAGAAAGAAGAAGAGAAGCCCATGAACAAAGCCCATTCACAAGCCCACAAAGCATACGCCTATAAATAGGCCTACACTTCACAACTTGGGGGAGTTAGTCTTAGTTTTTCATATTTTTTTTCATTTTCTCTAGTTTTAGAGAGAGAAAGTTCTCAACTTTCTCTCACTAAGATTTTTCTTTTCTCCATTTTTATCTTTCAAGTTTTAAGCTTTTTGTATTTTGGATTTCATTAATCTAATTCAAGTTAAGCTTTTAAGTTCTTTAATCTCCTTCTACATTTCTTTGTTTACCTTAATCTTTGATCCGATCGTTTGATTTTATACGGTTTGGATGATTGGAAGAGTTCGTGATTAAAGGTTAATCTTTCTTGTTCCTTTTTAAGCTCTTACACGTATAGGATATAAGCTCTTAATGCTTATTGGCTTATTTCAAGTTTAGCTTATTGCTTTTCGGATTTCACAAAGGTTTTAGTCATTTTTAAGTTCGTTTCATAAAGTTTATAATCGTTTACGTTTTACAAGTTGTCGAATTTAAGCTTTTTGATTTGTTTAAGTTTCGGATTAGTTAGCTAATTGATTGTGCTTATTGAGTTTTAAAGTTGCCACCAATTTCGGATCAACATTGCTTCCATCGCAATCTTAGGATTTATACACATTTCGACGGATTTCTCATTTTTGATCGCAATAACCCTTAAGGGTTCTAGTTTGCGATCGGTTGACATTTTCCCCTTATTCCGATCTGGATTGCGATCGCTTATTGGGATCGCATATTCTGACGGGATTTAAGGTTACCTTAAGTCGAAACGCTGCCAAAATTTTGTTTACTACATTCCGATAGATGCACATTGCGACAGAAGTATCACTTGCATTCCGATCTGACTTTCCGATCTAGAATATTCCGATAGATGCACTTTGCGACAGAACCATATTCCGATAGAATTGATTTTGACATTCCGACAGCTTTGCATTTTTATATTCCGATGGTTTTGATTTTGGTTCATTCCGATGGACATGATTTGCCATATTCCGATGGACTAAGTTTTAAAGTTTTACAAAGTTTTATGTTTTAAGTAGTTTCCTAATTAAATTTTAATTTAATTTTGTCAAAGCTTCTACTTTACTCATCGACATTTTTAATTACTTGCATTTAGTTTAAAATTTAGATAACCAAAAACCAAACCCCCTATTTGTAACCGAGAACAGTCATTCCACTTTGAACCGTGATCAATTCGAGGAGATACCGAGAACTAAATCTAGAACCCATTACAAAAACGCTTGTATCAAATCATTATGCCTTGGCTATGAACTTTTTGATATCCCGAGAAATAGTTTTAAGAGATTTGTCCTTTAGCTAACTATTGATCAAATCGTCCTACTTTGCTTTCAGCCTAAATAAACTATCGCAATAAGTCCAAAAATGCATCTTCATGATCATTCTAAGACAAAAATAAAATATAAGAGATACACCTAGGAATAAGGGAGTTTAAGCATTTAATTAAGCCATGTGTGTAAGTGTTCGATTTGATAACTTATAATAACAATGATCTCGTTTCTAATCTTAGTTTGGGGAACGTGAAACTTGAGGGTGATAAATCTTCGCAGCACCAAAGCCCTAATGTAAGTCCTTGATCTCTTTGCAAGTTATTTCCATATAGCTATTTTCAAGTGAAAATGGTTTTCTATCCTTTTTTTTACTTTAAAGTTTTAGTTTTTCTTAGTACTTTAATTTTTGTTTAGTAGAATTTTAATAAGGCCAAGGTTGTTTGATTATGAGGAAAGTGTAAATTTCCTTTATCACTAAGCATTGCATGAGGGCATGGCAATGGTTAAGTGTAGGGGATTTGATAGGTGTGAAAACACCCATCATTTTACCACCTATTTCTTGCCAAAACGAGACCAGAACACGTATTTAAAATCATTTGTTTGGAATTATGTGTAGTTTTTGTGTTTATTGTGTTTTCAGAGCCAACCGGATGAATATTGAAGAAAACATGGGATTGCACGAGTTTTATCGAAGAAAAAGACTCAAGACGAAGTCTATTGTCCAAGTGATGCAAAAGATTTGAAGTCATTGTGCCTATTTGAAGATTTATCGAAGAATAGAGCCATAGATGGAAGATTCATATATATCGAAGAACTCGGGTCTATTAAAAAAATGATTATAGGACGAGTTGGAATCATTCACCGACACTTCTCAAAATCCAAAGGCGAAAACGTTTAATCAAAGAAACGTTAAGACTAAAGAAGAAAGAAGAAGAGAAGCCCATGAACAAAGCCCATGAACAAGCCCACAAAGCATACGCCTATAAATAGGCCTACACTTCACAACTTGGGGGAGTTAGTCTTAGTTTTTCATATTTTTTTCATTTTCTCTAGTTTTAGAGAGAGAAAGTTCTCAACTTTCTCTCACTAAGATTTTTCTTTTCTCCATTTTTATCTTTCAAGTTTTAAGCTTTTTGTATTTTGGATTTCATTAATCTAATTCAAGTTAAGCTTTTAAGTTCTTTAATCTCCTTCTACATTTCTTTGTTTACCTTAATCTTTGATCCGATCGTTTGATTTTATACGGTTTGGATGATTGGAAGAGTTCGTGATCAAAAGTTAATCTTTCTTGTTCCTTTTTAAGCTCTTACACGTATAGGCTATAAGCTCTTAATGCTTATTGGTTTATTTAAAGTTTAGCTTATTGCTTTTTGGGTTTCACAAAGGTTTTACTCATTTTTAAGTTCGGTTCATAAAGTTTATAATCGTTTACGTTTTACAAGTTGTCGAATTTAAGCTTTTTCAGTTGTTTAAGTTTCGGATTAGTTAGCTTATTGATTGTGCTTATTGAGTTTTAAAGTTGCCACCAATTTCGGATCAACATTGCTTCCATCGCAATCTTAGGATTTATACACATTCCGACGGATTTCTCATTTTTGATCGTAATAACCCTTAAGGGTTCTACTTTGCGAACGGTTGACATTTTCCCCTTATTCCGATCTGGATTGCGATCGCTTATTGCGATCGCATATTCCGACGAGATTTAAGGCTACCTTAAGTCGAAACGCTGCCAAAATTTCATTTACTACATTCCGATAGATGCACATTGCGACAGAAGTATCACTTGCATTCCGATCTGACTTTCTGATCTAGAATAATCCGATAGATGCACTTTGCGACAGAACCATATTCCGATAGAATTGATTTTGACATTCCGACAGCTTTGCATTTTTATATTCCGATGGTTTTGATTTTGGTTCATTCCGATGGACATGATTTGCCATATTCCGATGGACTAAGTTTTAAAGTTTTACAAAGTTTTAAGTTTTAAGTAGTTTCCTAATTAACTTTTAATTTAATTTTGTCAAAGCTTCTACTTTACTCATCGACATTTTTAATTACTTGCATTTAGTTTAAAATTTAGATAACCAAAAACCAAACCCCCTATTTGTAACCGAGAACAGTCATTCCACTTTGAACCGTGATCAATTCGAGGAGATACCGAGAACTAAATATAGAACCCATTACAAAAACGCTTGTATCAAATCGTTATGCCTTGGCTATGAACTTTTTGATATCCCGAGAAGCAGTTTTAAGAGATTTTGTCCTTTAGCTAACTATTGATCAAATCGTCCTACTTTGCTTTTAGCCTAAATAAACTATCGCAATAAGTCCAAAAATGCATCTTCATGATCATTCTAAGACAAAAATAAAATATAAGAGATACACCTAGGAATAAGGGAGTTTAAGCATTTAATTAAGCCATGTGTGTAAGTGTTCGATTTGCTAACTTATAATAACAATGATCAGGTTTCTAAGCTTAGTTTGGGGAACGTGAAACTTGAGGGTGATAAATCTTCGCAGCACCAAAGCCCTAATGTAAGTCCTTGATCTCTTTACAAGTTATTTCCATATAGCTATTTTCAAGTGAAAATGGTTTTCTATCCTTTTGTTTACTTTAAAGTTTTAGTTTTTCTTTGTACTTTAATTTTTGTTTAGTAGAATTTTAATAAGGCCAAGGTTGATTGATTATGAGAAAAGTGTAAATTTGCTTTATCACTAAGCATTGCATGAGGGCATGGCAATGGTTAAGTGTAGGGGATTTGATAGGTGTGAAAACACCCATCATTTTACCACCTATTTCTTGCCAAAACGAGACCAAAACACGCATTTAAAATCATTTGTTTGGAATTATGCGTAGTTTTTGTGTTTATTGTGTTTTCAGAGCCAACCGGATGAATATTGAAGAAAACATGGGATTGCACGAGTTTTATCGAAGAAAAAGACTCAAGACGAAGTCTATTGTCCAAGTGATGCAAAAGATTTGAAGTCATTGTGCCTATTTGAAGATTTATCGAAGAATAGAGCCAAAGATGGAAGATTCATATATGTCGAAGAACTCGAGTCTATTAAACAAATGATTATAGGACGAGTTGGAATCATTCACCGACACTTCTCAAAATCCAAAGTCGAAAACGTTTAATTAAAGAAACGTTAAGACTAAAGAAGAAAGAAGAAGAGAAGCCCATGAACAAAGCCCATTCACAAGCCCACAAAGCATACGCCTATAAATAGGCCTACACTTCACAACTTGGGGGAGTTAGTCTTAGTTTTTCATATTTTTTTCATTTTCTATAGTTTTAGAGAGAGAAAGTTCTCAACTTTCTCTCACTAAGAATTTTCTTTTCTCCATTTTTATCTTTCAAGTTTTAAGCTTTTTGTATTTTGGATTTCATTAATCTAATTCAAGTTAAGCTTTTAAGTTCTTTAATCTCCTTCTACATTTCTTTGTTTACCTTAATCTTTGATCCGATCGTTTGATTTTATACGGTTTGGATGATTGGAAGAGTTCGTGATCAAAAGTTAATCTTTCTTGTTCCTTTTTAAGCTCTTACACGTATAGGCTATAAGCTCTTAATGCTTATTGGCTTATTTAAAGTTTATCTTATTGCTTTTCGGGTTTCACAAAGGTTTTAGTCATTTTTAAGTTCGGTTCATAAAGTTTATAATCGTTTACGTTTTACAAGTTGTCGAATTTAAGCTTTTTGAGTTGTTTAAGTTTCGGATTAGTTAGCTTATTGATTGTGCTTATTGAGTTTTAAAGTTGCCACCAATTTCGGATCAACATTGCTTCCATCGCAATCTTAGGATTTATACACATTCCGACGGATTTCTCATTTTTGATCGCAATAACCCTTAAGGGTTCTACTTTGCGAACGGTTGACATTTTCCCCTTATTCTGATCTGGATTGCGATCGCTTATTGCGATCGAATATTCCGACGGGATTTAAGGCTACCTTAAGTCGAAACGCTGCCAAAATTTCGTTTACTACATTCCGATAGATGCACATTGCGACAGAAGTATCACTTGCATTCCGATCTGACTTTCCGATCTAGAATATTCCGATAGATGCACTTTGCGACAGAACCATATTCCGATAGCATTGATTTTGACATTCCGACAGCTTTGCATTTTTATATTCCGATGGTTTTGATTTTCGTTCATTCTGAGGGACATGATTTGCAATATTCCGATGGACTAAGTTTTAATGTTTTACAAAGTTTTAAGTTTTAAGTAGTTTCCTAATTAACTTTTAATTTTATTTTGTCAAAGCTTCTACTTTACTCATCGACATTTTTAATTACTTGCATTTAGTTTAAAATTTAGATAACCAAAAACCAAACCCCCTATTTGTAACCGAGACCAGTCATTCCACTTTGAACCGTGATCAATTCGAGGAGATACCGAGAACTAAATCTAGAACCCATTACAAAAACGCTTGTATCATGGACAAATGCTTTTGCTGCTGCTGCTGCTGCTGGAAAGGAAAATGGTGGTCCCCAAGTATCACCTATTAAAAACATGCATGGTCCTTCAGGCGCTGACAAAGGAAAATCTGGCGCTGACAGGACAAATTCAGGCGTTGATGGCTCAAACGTTGACAACACCATTTCAGACGTTGATAACCCAAACACTGACAACCTTGGTTCAGGCGTTGACAACACTTTTGAGCATATCGTCTCTTCCAATTTTGAACAAGGTGAACCTTCAAATTTACATGAAGAGGGTCATACAAATATTGATGGAAGAGAGTCTGAAGAAGATATTGGCAACATGGATAATGAGATTGAAGACAACAGACTTTTTGAGGGAGGAGTTCTCACTTCTACAATGAAGAATCATCCCCCTTCTCAAATTATTGGGGATGTCATGACTCCTGTTCAGACTAGAAGATCTCATCAGAATCTTGGTGGATTTATTGCCAATATACACAAGAAGGTTGATACCCCTCTTGTTCAAGCATGTTTGTTTTCCTGTTTTCTGTCACAACAGGAACCCAAGAATATTTTTGATGATCTCAAAGAACCAAGTTGGGTGGAAGCAATGCAGGATGAACTTCACCAATTTGCTATTCAGGATGTTTGGGAGCTGGTTGATTGTCCCAGATATGTCGGACCTATTGGGACAAGATGGGTTCTTAGAAACAAGAAAGATGAGAGAGGCATTGTGATCATAAACAAGGCACGTTTAGTGGCTCAGGGATATACACAAGAGGAATGAATAGACTATGAGGAGGTCTTTCCACCAGTTGCAAGGATTGAAGCTATAAGGATATTTCTATCCAACGCTTCCTGCATGGGCTTCACTGTCTATCAAATGGATGTGAAGAGTACTTTCTTATATGGCACAATTGTTGAGGAGGTATATGTTATGTAGCCTCCTGGTTTTGAAGATCCAGAGAATCCAGACAAGGTGTATAGAGTCAAGAAAGCTATGTATGGACTTCATCAAGCCCCAAGAGCATGGTATGGTACATTGTCTACCTATCTGGTGGAAAATGGATTCAAAAGGGGCACCATAGACTAGACATTATTTACAAAGAAGGCTGGTAAGGATGTGTTACTTGTTCAGGTTTATGTTGATGATATCATCTTTGGATCTACCAATCCAAAGATGAGTGAAGACTTTTCCAAGCTTATGACAGACAAATTCAAGATGAGTGCAATGGGGGAGATGAACTTCTTTCTAGGGTTACAAGTTCAGCAGAAAGAAGATGGTATCTTCATCTCTCAGGATAAGTATGTAGCAGAGATCTTGAAGAAGTTTGGCTTTTCTCCACATGAAAAGAGGGCTACTACTCCTATGGACAGAGAAAATCCTTGGGGAAAAGTTGGAGATGGAAAAGATGTGGATGTCAGGCACTATAGATCAATGATTGGTTCATTGATGTATCTCACAGCCTCAAGACCTGACATTATGTTTGTTGTGTGTGCATGTGCACGTCGTCAAGTGACTCCCAAAGAATGTCACCTTTATGCTGTCAAGAGAATCTTTAGGTACCTTAGATGTTATCCAGATCTTGGCTTGTGGTACCCAAAAGATTCACCATTGGAGCTTATTGCATATTCAGACAGTGACTATGGAGGTGATAAGTTTGATAGAAAATCCACAACTGGTGGATGTCGGTTTCTTGGGAGTAGGTTGATGATAGGTGTGTAAACACCCATCCTTTTTACCACTTAATTAGAATAATAACCGAGCCAAAACGTGTATTTTATGTCATTTGTGTCGGAATTATGCGTGGTTTGTGTTTTTGTTGTGATTTAGGACGAAGAGGTGAAAAGTGGAGAAAACACGGGCATTCACGGGCTTTTATCGAAGAAAAAGATGAAAGACGAAGTCAAGAAATCAAGAGTGCAAAAAGAACGGAAGTCCAAGACCAATTCTAAAGATTTATCGAAGAAAAAGTCAAAAGACGGAAGTTTACTAAAAGCCGAAGAGCACAAGTCTTATTTATGAAGAAATGTCAAGACGAGTTTAAAGAAATCCCGAGACAAAGTCATTAAAGTCCAAGTATTAAGAAGATTAACAAAGGACTAAGAAGATCAAGGACTAAAGCATGCAATTAAGGAAAAGAAGAAAGAGGGGAGGAAGCTTCCTAAGCACTCCCTAATCCTCCCCTATAAACAGATTAGATTAGATTCATTCCATTTTTGTTGGCTAGTTTGACAAACTACGCTCTTCCATTTTAATTACTTGCACATTTAAATACATGTCATTTACTTTATTGTCAAATTTAAATACATTGTCTTGCACCTTAAATACCTTTAATTTCAAGTAAGTTTTCTTTTAATTCTTGTCAATCTTTATTTTTATTGTTCATCTCCTATCTACCTTTCTTTAATCTTTGATTTTTATGTTTATGTTCATGTTTATGTTTTTTAGTTTTTATTGATCAAAGTGGGTTTTGATTATTAATGATTAGTTTTGTTAGTTTTATTGTTTTGGATTGTTTGTTTATGATTAATAGATGCTTATTGATTAGTTAGATTTAATCTTGTGGTTGATTTTGTTTAGATTCTATTAGATCCGTATTATTTTTGGTTCTTCCTTGTTCTTAGCTGTGTTACAGTATTCCCAGGAACATTCCGGATCAAGCCCAGACATTCCGAGTGAAGGTTTGTGAAGAAGATATTCCGAATATAAGGCTTTCATCCGGAATAAGTGACATATTCCGGATCAGCCTATCATTCCGGATCAACAGAACATTCCGAATCAAGGAGATATTCCGGATCAAGGACCTTTATTCGGAATAAGTAATTATTCCGGATCAAAGACTTCATCCGGAATCTACAACATTCCGGATCAAGGAATATATTCCGGATCAACTTGTTCATTCGGAATATTTTAATATTCCGGATCAAGGTTCATTCGGAATATATTCCGAACGAAGGGCCAAAGAATTATTCCGGATCAAGACATCATTCCGGATCAAGGCTTTATTCCGAATCAAGACTTTATTCCGGATAAGTGACATATTCCGGATAAAGGATTTATTCCGGATCAAGGGTTTTGCCGAATATTCCGAGTGAAGAAGAATTATTCCGAACGAAGGTGACATTCCGGATGAGTGATTATTCCGAACGAAGGTTTATTCCAGATGAGCTGTTTTCAGGTTCATTCTAGTTTTAGTTTTTAACTTTCTGTTTTTAATTTTCAAGCTTTATTTTTCCTGCCTTTTTACTTAGTTGCACTTTAAGTTTATTTGCCTTAGATTTATTTTAGCCTTGCCTTAGTTTTAAGTTTTAGTTGCGTTTTAAGTTTGCCTTAGTTAGATTTAAGTTTGCGTTATTTACTTTTAGTGCCTTTTAATTTTCGTCACGCTTTTAATTTCTCGCCATTTATTTTAAGTTAGATTTAGATTTAAATTAACGTCATTTTCATTTACGTCTTTGCACTTTTATTTTAAAAACAACCAAAAATATTTGTTTCACCAAAAACAATTGAGTCGTACTTTGAACCGGAAATCAATTCGTTAAGATACCGAGAGAACGAACTTTTCAACTAGTAAAATCCATACATTAAAATGGCGCCGCTGCCGGGGAAAGAAAATAACTATACAAAGGGATAAACTAATAGGTCAAAATAGATCAAAAAATTTGAAAAATGTCGAAAAATTGATTTTCCGGTTAAAATGAGGACAAATACAAGGAAAAGACCACTTAACTTCGATAGAAGTCCTGGACTCGCCAATCTTCGCATCCCGCTTCAATAAGTTATGCCTTGGCTATGAATTCTAATCCATTTTTCAATTCGAAGAGACTGTGACGATAACTTTTTACATGCAAAATCTCATACATTAAAATGGCGCCGCTTCCGGCTCTTTTTGTAAAGATTAACGGTTTTCTGTGAGAGACGCGTTGCTTTTTGGGATCCGTTCACTTGTGAGCGTTATTTTCTTGCATTAAAAATCTTCTAAAAACCAAAAAAAAATATATATATATAAAAAATTGTTAAAAATCCATAAAAATTAAAAATTCCAAAAAACCAAAAAGATTTTATTTTTATTGTGTATATATATTGTCTTTGCGTTTGGTATTGTTTTGTTTTGCCTTTGTAGGTGTATGCGTACTAGATCTTTTACTTATCAAGAGCCTGAGACTCAAGAAGATTTAAGTATGGCAGGTGTCCACAACAACAATAATCCACCGCACCTCAACAATAACAACAATGTTCTTCCACAGCCCGATCTTCGAACCATGGAGGAGCTTTGTCAACCTACCATTTTTGGACGAGGAGGACCGATTGCGCTGATGCAAATCACAGCTCCGGAGTTTTCGTTGAAGCACCACATGATTCAGCAAGTGCAAACAAATCCTTTTAGAGGAATGCCTGATGATGATGCCAACAAACACCTCGACAAGTTCATTACAATCACTCAAAGCATGAAGTGCAACGGTGCCACAATGGATGTTCTTCGCCTTCAACTCTTTCCACATACTTTATCACATCACGCCGAGAAATGGTTTGGTCGTCTCCCGAAGAATTCAATTCATACTTGGGATGACATGACTCAACGCTTTTTGTCGCGCTACTTTCCACCATCCATGGTCACGAGCCTTCGCAATCAAATCAGCGGTTTCATGCAAGAACCCGGTGAATCTCTCTTTGATGCTTGGGAAAGATATAATGTTTTGATTGATCGATGTCCAAACTACAACATGCACCCTGTGACCTTAATTGACACTTTCTACAACGGTTTGACTTTTCGTGATCGTGATACGATTAATGCAGCCACCGGTGGCACATTTATGAAAAGAAGACCCGAGGAGTGTAGAGAGCTTATTGAGAACATGACTACTTACAAAAAAACTGGGATTCCTCCGCTTCTTCAAGGAACAACCCGAGAGTCAATGTTTCTTCTAGTTCAGCAAACCCTGACATGACCGAATTCACCCGCATGATGACTGAAATGAACAAAAATATCTTGCTTCTCGCTACAAACCAACAACATCAAGTTAAAGCAGTTGCCAATCCTTGTGAGACATGCGGCGGTCCACACTCATACACTGATTGTCCTTCTACTCAAGGAAATCCGGAAAATATGTATGCAGCTTATGGTAATTATTCACCGAAAAATTACCAAGCTCGACCTCAAGGGGATCGAAATTTGCTGAGTGACCGGTCAAACAACTACCTTTCACCCGGTTTTTCTCCTCAAAACCAAAACCCCGCCAACAACTACAATAGAAGCAACCAAATCCCACCTCGAGCTTCTAATCCTTATCACCCACCCGCTCAACAAGCCCCACCCATCAATCAAGATGTTGAAGCTATAATGAGAATCCACGGAGAGCAAATCAAGAATCTACAGAGCCAAATTATCAATTTGAAAGGGGATATCACCAAGCAAGGGAATGACATTAGATCCGAGCTTCGAGATAATATTCAATGCTCCTTCAGCAATCAAACGAATGATAAAAAGAATATGCTGGCTAGTTTCTTGCCCACCACTCAACCCTCTACCTCGAGTTCTCTACCTTCAAACACCGTCACCAGTCCGCGAGCAAATGTGAGTGCTATTACTACCCATAGTGGAGTTACCATAGTAGGACCACCTATCCCGCCCCATCATCTACACCTCCTCCACCACCATTTATCACTACTCCTCCTACACCTAGTATTAGTACACCATTACCGTCTCTGCCTCGTCATGACGATGTACCCAAGAAGAACACTTCAACATCTCACCCTTCAACATCTCAACCTTTACCTGCTACACCTACACCTTCACCACCTAAACCCAACATCCCTTATCCATCTCGCTTAGGCAAGACCAAAATGCACACAAAGGATGACATTTAAGTGTCGAATTATTTAAAGATGATCTCTCAAATGACTTTCAACATTAGCCTTGTTGAAGCACTTGTCCACATGCCGAAATTTGTCAAAGCATTCAAGGAATTGCTTAACAAGAAGGAGAACCTGATTGAGCTCGCCAACACACGCTTAAATGAGAACTGTTCTGCAGTTATTCTTAAAGAACTTCCAGAAAAACTTGTAGATCCTGGTCGTTTTGTGTTGCCTTGCATCTTTAACAAAACCGAAGAATTTACTGCCCTAGCTGATCTCGGGGCCAGTATAAATTTAATGCCATTAAGTGTTTGGAGAACACTATCATTACCCGACCTTACTCCAACAAAGATGACTCTTGAGCTTGCAAATCGCACTCTCGCTTACCCCGTTGGTATTGCCGAAGATGTGTTCATTAAAGTTGGCACCTTTACTTTTCCGGTCGACTTTGTTGTTGTTGATTATGAAATGGACCCTCGTATTCCTTTAGTACTTGGTCGGCCATTCTTGAGAACCGGACGAGCTCTAGTCGATGTTGCCAAAGGTGAGTTAATCTTAAGAGTCGGGGATGATGCCCAAGTTTTCAAAATGGGGAAGCTTACAAGCAAATGCTATGGACGAGAATCTGCGAATATGATTAATGTGCTTGATGATTTTGTCGTCTACAACAATCCTCTATTCGAGTCTTGCAATGATAATCCACTTTTTCAAGATGATGTGGATGATTCTCTATCCAATTTGGAACCTTCACCCATTTATGATTCTCCACCGATCTTTGATGCTTATGATGATGATTCTAGCTCAGATTCGGATGATTATTATGACTTTACCTCCGAGTATCCCGACATGCCCATTTATGGTTATTTTGATGAGGCCGATACTCTTTCGAGCGATTCTTCACATGATGAAGATCCTCCGCCATCACTTGATCCTACTTTGGATGATTACTCATTTGAGGAAGATTTCTCTGCTTTTCTCAATACTTACTTCCCTCATGAGAGTGATGCACCTCCTTTGGACTTTGATGATTATGGTCTTGATCCTACTTTGGATTTAAAGAAAATTCTTTCAAATGAGAAGCAACCGGACGACACCAACATCCGCAGCACGTATGAGTTAACACCTCTTTGTCCACCTTCTGAGGACGAGGTTGTGCATCTTTTTCGCGGATCATCTTCACATTCTGCTGAGCCTGAGTGCTATTTTCCCTTAAAGGAAAAGGTGTTCGACCCCGGTATTGATATTCTTCAGCAATCTCAGTATCCATCTGATGAAATAAAAGGAAATATCTTTGGAACTTATGGAAATCTGCTTGCACCACTTCACCCTTGCTACCACCGTGCTCCATCTTTGCTTAAGGGAACCTTGCCTACTCTTCTTTGGCTTGCCTTGTTCGCCTTAAGCTTGTGCTACTTGATGGACGAAAACTACGTCTTTGATCCCGATTGATATTTTTCATGCTGCTTCCTATGGTAATCAAGGTCGAGTCAGGCTCACGACTCGGTAATCAAAAATCAAGCGCTTCTTGGGAGGCAACCCATGTATCTATCTTTTAGCTTTCTTTATCCTAAGTGTAGGGGAGACCCGTTGGTGTTTGCTATTTCCTCTCTTCTACTATTCAGGGATTCAAGCGCTCAATGATCCACTCTTGATGATTTTTGACGACCCGTGATTCCGTGTTCCCATTTTCCCGGTTCTATCCTAAACTCTTTTCAATTCAGTATTTTATATTTTCCAATATTAAAATAGGAATCTCGTTAGTTGTCTTTTCCTTAGCAAGATTTAAACAAAGTGCACAATGTCCTAAGTGTAGGGGAGTTTACTCCCACATGCTTAAACATTGAGGAAAATGTTTATATTAAGTGTAGGGGGACTTCTATCGAAGTTAAGTGGTCTTTTCCTTGTATTTGTCCTCATTTTAACCGGAAAATCAATTTTTCGACATTTTTCAAAATTTTTGATCTATTTTGGCCTATTAGTTTATCCCTTTGTATAGTTATTTTCTTTCCTTGCTAGAATAAATTTTGATAAAATGGTTTTAATTTTCAAACGTTGTGAATCTTGTGACTCAACCCGAGTTTACTTATCTAAGTTTACTCTAGGTAGTATCCTTAACGTGTTTAAGTCAAGTTTTGCTAGGCTTTTATATAGGGAGCTATAAAACGCGAAAGTCTTAACTCTCACGGGTTAAGAACAAGAACTTTTCGCAAGTTCCTATAATTGATCCTAGAGAGTTGTTTATCAAGGGAACTTTAAAATGCGATTTCTAAACTTGAAAAAGTCTAAGAGTTTGCAAGATCCTATAGACTACTCGAAAACCCAAAACTTTGATTTAATAGGCTAAGCATCCACTAGTCTCATTCCTTGAGATTTTAAATTGTGGAGAACGAGAGATGATAGAGTCAATTATAAGTTTGGTATTCTTTCGTGAATTTATGTGAGTTAACTATAAGCCTATTCTCCCATCGCTTGCTAATAAATTTATCTGCAATAAATAAGGTTGTACGATTTGAGAAGTTACTTAGCTTCTAGCCCAATATCGTTTAAAAGTTGCTCGGTATGGATTAGAGTTCATAGCCAAGGCATAACTTATTGAAGCGGGATGCGAAGATTGGCGAGTCCGAAAAGGCCCTAACAAGGCATGAGGGATACATTTTGTTGCTAAAGATCCCAAGTGATGTGAAGAATCATTTATCAAAGATCAATATGAAGGATCGAGACACACGATGAAAAGAAAATACTCCTCAAAAGTCATGGAGAAGTCTACCCGAAAAGACCCTAGCAAGGTATGAGGATAAATAAAGCCAAGTCCAAAAAGGAGGCGGATCGTTGTATATCAAAATCCCAAATAAAGATTGGATAAAAATGAAGAAGTCGTGGTCCATATATGAAGAATCTCTCAAAACTTCAAGTGAATAAATTCCTATTATGAAGAGAAGGCCATTATTTCATGAACGTCTCTCAAGATTTGAAGTATGAAGTCGCTGCAAAAAATCGGTCCGAGAAAGGTCTCAAATCGCGAAGCGAGTTATGCCAAGATATGAATTTTATGAGGTCCCGAGAAGCAGTTTTAAAAGATTTTGTCCTTTAGCTAACTATTGATTAAATCGTTCACTTTATTTTCGGCCTTAATAACTATCGGAATAAGTCAACAATGCATCTTCGTGATCATTCAAGACAACAATAAAATATAAGAGATACACCTAGGAATAAGGGAGTCTAAGTGAATAATTGGCCCACATGAGTTCGTGTTAGTTTTCTAACTTATAATAACAATGATCTCGTTTCTAAGCTTGGTTTGGAGAAAGTGAAAACTTGAGGATGATGATCATTCATGACATTTCCAAAACCCGAAGGTATGTTTTTGATTTCTTTACTTTGAATGTTTATAATTTTCTATCTCTTTAATAAAGGCCAACGTAGATTGATTATAAGGAAAAGTGTAAACGTGCTTTGAAACTAATACATTGCATGAGGACATTGCAATGGTCAAGTGTAGGGGATTTGATAGGTGTGTAAACACCCATCCTTTTTATCACTTAATTACAATAATAACCTAGCCAAAACGTGTATTTTATGTCATTTATGTCGAAATTATGTGTGGTTTGTGTTTTTGTTGTGATTTAGGACGAAAAGGTGAAAAGTGGAGAAAACACGGGCATTCACGAGCTTTTATCGAAGAAAAAGACGAAAGACGAAGTCAAGAAATCAAGAGTGCAAAAAGAACGGAAGTCCAAGACCAATTCTGAAGATTTATCGAAGAAAAAGTCAAAAGACGGAAGTTTACTAAAATCCGAAGAACTCAAGTCTTATTTATGAATAAATGTCAAGACGAGTTTAAAGAAATCCCGAGACAAAGTCATTAAAGTCCAAGTATTAAGAAGATTAACAATGGATTAAGAAGATCAAGGACTAAAGCATGCAATTAAGGAAAAGAAGAAAGAGGGGAGGAAGCTTCCTAAGCATTCCCTAATCCTCCCCTATAAATAGATTAGATTAGATTCATTTCATTTTTGTTGGCTAGTTTGACAAACTATACTCTTCCATTTTAATTACTTGCACATTTAAATACATGTCATTTACTTTATTGTCAAATTTAAATACCTTGTCTCTCAGCTTAAATACCTTTAATTTCAAGTAAGTTTTCTTTTAATTCTTGTCAATCTTTATTTTTATTGTTCATCTCCTATCTACCTTTCTTTAATCTTTGATCTTTATGTATATGTTCATGTTTATGTTTTTGAGTTTTTATTGATCAAAGTGGGTTTTGATTATTTTGATTAGTTTTGTTAGTTTTATTGTTTTGGATTGTTTGTTTATGATTAATAGATGTTTATTGATTAGTTAGATTTAATCTTGTGGTTTATTTTGTTTAGATTTTATTAGATCCGTATTATTTTTGGTTCTTCCTTGTTCTTCGCTGTGTTACTGTATTCCCAGGAACATTCCGGATCAAGCCCAGACATTCCGAGTGAAGGTTTGTGAAGAAGATATTCCGAATAGAAGGCTTTCATCCGGAATAAGTGACATATTCCGGATCAGCCTCTCATTTCGGATCAACAGAACATTCCGAATCAAGGAGATATTCCGGATCAAGGACCTTTATTCGGAATAATTAATTATTCCGGATCAAAGACTTCATCTGGAATCTCCAACATTCCGGATCAAGGAATTTATTCCGGATCAACTTGTTCATTCGGAATATTTTAATATTCCGGATCAAGGTTCATTCGGAATATATTCCGAACGAAGGGCCAAAGAATTATTCCGGTTCAAGACATCATTCCGGATCAAGGCTTTATTCCGAATCAAGACTTTATTCCGGATAAGTGACATATTCCGGATAAAGGATTTATTCCGGATCAAGGGTTTTGGCGAATATTCCGAGTGAAGAAGAATTATTCCAAACGAAGGTGACATTCCGGATGAGTGATTATTCCGAACGAAGGTTTATTCCGGATGAGCTGTTTTCAGGTTCTTTCTAGTTTCAGTTTTTTACTTTTTGTTTTTAATTTTCAAGCTTTATTTTTCCCGCCTTTTTACTTAGTTGCACTTTAAGTTTATTTGCCTTAGATTTATTTTAGCCTTGCCTTAGTTTTAAGTTTTAGTTGCGTTTTAAGTTTGCCTTAGTTAGATTTAAGTTTGCGTTATTTACTTTTAGTGCCTTTTAATTTACGTCACGCTTTTAATTTCTCGCCATTTATTTTAACTTAGATTTAGATTTAAATTAACATCATTTTCATTTACGTCTTTGCACTTTTATTTTAGAAACAACCAAAAATATTTGTTTCACCAAAAACAATTGAGTCGTACTTTGAACCGGAAATCAATTCGTTAAGACACCGAGAAAATGAACTTTTCAACTAGTAAAATCCATACATTAGTTGATATCTTGGCAATGCAAGAAAAAAACAGTGGTGGCCAATTCTACAACTGAAGCAGAGTATGTAGCTGCAGCTGCTTGTTATGGACAAGTCTTATAGATTCAGAACCAGCTGTTGGATTATGGGTATAATTTCATGCATACCAAGATTTTTGTTGACAATAACAGTACTTTATGCATTATTAAAAATCCTGTACATCATTCTAAAACAAAACACATAGGAATTAGACATCATTTTATAAGGGATTGTTTTGAAAAGGGTTTAATACAACCAGATAGGATTGACACAGAGGAAAATGTGTCTGATTTATTAACTAAACCTTTTGATGTTGGAAGGTTTCAATACTTGGTAACAAGTATTGGAATGATCAATCTCACATAATATGTGTTTTGGGGTCTTAATGTAAAAGTATGTACAGGATAATGCATTGTTATTGGTCTTTTTGAGGATTTAGATTTTCCACTCTATTTTTCTAACACTGACAAAGGTTATCTTAACTCTGATAAGTGTTATTGTGACGTTGTCAGCAATATATTTGTCTAACACTGACAAAGGTTTCCTTAACGCTGACAAGTGTTATCGGGACGTTGTCAGCAACAATGTTAGTTTTGTGATTTATAATCTAAACGTGCAGGTGGTGTTAGCATTGTACCATTGGATACAGAGTTGCTTATGGATCCTTGGAAAATCATTTGAGCATGTTTTCATTTATGGATGATGGTTGGAATATTTATATTCCTATCTTGACATAAATTTTTATGTTCATGCATATTTTTAGGCAACATATGTATCACAGTTTAAGGGGAGGTTTTAGGAACCTTTAGGACTTTTGGGTATTCTTATAATACTTTTATCACAATTCTAGATTGTGTCCACATGTGAGTATGAGTTAGTTTTACTAAATCATGAGGCACTGTAGCATGCAAAGTTGATATACTATGTATGCCGCCAAGACATTTTTGGCCTAGAATTGGTTGTGGTCTGTTGAGAGACTTGGGAATGATTTTATCATGGGTTTTACCTGGGAGTGACAAGGAATTTTATGAGATAACTTAGTTGTTAAGATTTTTGGTTAGCAAGGGACACTAAAGGACTTTTATGTCTATCTTGCATAAGCAAGTGTGCATAACTTGACAGTGCTTGCCGCCCTATAATAATTATCAACTTATAGGTTACCTTCACTAGGATAAATTACTTTGTTAAGGCCCTTTTTCATTTTTAATATTTTTCATTTTGGACGCTGACAAGTATTTTTCCAAGCGTTGTTATGACCAATTTAGACGCTGACATGGCTTTGGCAAACGTTGACAAGAATATAGCCGTTGGGCGTTGATGGGTTATTTTTGACCGTTGACACTCATTGGGACCTACCCAGTTGTTATTTTTGACGAATTTTTGGGCCGTAATTTTGGGAGCAGATAACTTTCAATTAATGCATGAGATAACTTATTTTCTTTTCAATAAATTCATGATTATATTTTGAAAATAGTTGCCTCATTTTTTACCAATCACATACACTTATCTCTCCTATATATTTTGCTACTTTTTTTAAACAGGGTACCTCATATTCTTTTCTAACAATTTTCTCCTATAATTCATCTTTCTAAATCATTCACAAACAGCTTTCTTCAACAATGGCACCAAAATTTAAACCAAGTGATTTAGTATTGGGATTCAGGAGTGAACGCAACATGATTGCATATTTGGACGCTGATGACACTCTGTTTCCACAATACACCCAGATGGTGGCGTATTTGAATGCATCCCCAATTAGGTATGCTCTTTCTCATGCTCCTCTCATCTCTGTCACACATATTAAGCAGTTTTGGAACACAATTAGTTCCTCCACAGTTAATAATGTGACTACATTATCATCTATTGCTCATGGGCGTATATGGGTGGTTACTAAAGCCTTGGTTCGCCAGGCTTTGCATCTTGATGATGCAGATGGTATAACCACTCTTCCCATTCATGAAATAGAACAAGGACTAAGGGCTTTGGGTTATCCTTTCCCTGATGAGGGGACTTTAAACAAATATCATAAACATGAGTTTCCCCCAGCCTGGAAGTACCTAATACATGTCCTCTTACAATGTTTGAGTCCCAAGTGTACTACACACAATGAGATTAATAGATCAATTGCTAGTGCTATTGTGTGCATTGCAACTGGGCAAAAGTTTAATTATTCAAAAATGATTTGTGAGGGAATGTGTAAAAACAAAGGGAGTAAGATGACTTTGCCTTATCCCAGATTTTTACAAATGGTTTTTCATGTGCAAAATTACTACACAAGAGATCATGATGACTTTTATGAGATCCTTGTGCAAAAGAAAGCTATTTTTACAAAGATGAACTCACCCCCTCACCGTGACTTACCACACACCCAAGCTATGATTGCTGTTATTGCAGCAGCACAACCCCAACCAGACCCACAACCACAACTTGACCCAATACCAGAACCTTTACCTTCACCTCACCACATGCAAATTGACCAAGAACCCTTTGACGCTGACACATTAAATGTTGGCGTTGACACAAGTAATCCAAACGCTGACACTTTTCCTTCACAGACCCAAACACCCCTTAACCTTCCCACATCCACCCAATCCACATCATCTTCTACCCCACCACAATATAGGTTGCAAAAACGCCAAAGGACTACTGGAGTGTTCTCCTCTAGTGGTCCTAGCCATGTAGCAGAGAGAACCACCACCACAAGTGTGGTTGGTGCTATGGATGAGGCTGGGACTATTGGTTCTGGCTTAGATGCAGGCCAAGACAGTCCTAACATCTTTCAGACCTCATCCATGCCCCATGAATCTAACTTGGGAGGTCAAATACCCATTTTGGAGGAGGGCAGATTGGAACCATACACATTAATGGAATTGACGGCTGTTTGCATTAGCTTGCAAAAGCAATATGCAGACTTGGTACAAATTGCCAGTACACAAGGCCTTGAACTCAAGCAATTGAGGGAGAGGATTGTCATTTTGGAGAATGCTAGCACAAGCCGTGGGATGGAGGAATCTTCCAAACGGGAGGATGAGCAGATTAATGTGAGTGATAAGGGCTCACATGATGGTGAATCTTTGGGTGTTGCTGAAGCCCTAACTGAATTGAAGAAGCAACCAGGTTTTGTTAGATCTCTGGTAACTCCTACAAATTTAGACTTGTCTTTTACAGCTATGTTGGAGCAAATTACAAGAGGCGCTGAGACAAGTAATTTGGGCGTTGACAAGCAAAATTTGAACGCTGACACACCAAGCGCTGACATGAGCAAATTGGGTGCTGACACAAGAAATTTGAGCGTTGATAGACCTGCAGATGAGGTTGATGTATTCCAGTCATCAGCTATCATTAAAGAAGTATCTTCACAGGTATTACCATCATCCTTACCCATCATTGATCCATTAGATAAGGGTAAAGGAATCATGGTAGAAGTAGATGTTCCAAAGAATGCAACAGATGTAGAGTTTGATAGAAGGTTGGCTACACAGCTTGTGGAACAATAAATAAAGAATGTTGGTGAATCACCATTTGTTGCCACTTCAGAGGAACAAGAAGGAAGTGATGAAGCCAGTTCAGATTCAAGTGTGATGATAATTGAGCAACCTGAGAGGCTTGAATATGGTGATGATTTGGCAAAAGAGAAGCTAAGAGAGTTGATATTGCAAGTGGATTTTGATATGCCAGAAGTTGTTCAGATGTACCATGCTTGGGAGGATAGGTGTATGGAGAATCCAGATTTGACTAATTCAGACCAGATTTGGGGTTTGGAGATTCTTCTAAGAGTACAAAAAGACTGCAAGGTCATTCTAAAACATAAAGCTAGCAATGTTCTCTCAATGCTGAAAATGGATAGAAGGGAGTTGTACTACATGCTACTCAGATTTCATGGAACAAGATGGACCTATGAGGAATTGTTGGGATTATCCTTTGAAGAGTTGGAGTACAAGGCCTATCCTATTTGGGCAAAAGTGCAGGAAATGAATACTATCAGACTTCTTTCAGATGAAAGGAAAGAAGAACTTGTAGAAGAGATGGAGCTTAAGAAGGCAATGAATGTTCCTAGACCTTTAAAGAAGGGAGTTCCTCTTGAGTTTCCTAATGATATGGATAAATTGAAGCCCAGTGAAGCTGTTATAAGAAGGAGCATCAAGCTTTCACCTTTGGAAGCTTCAGATATGGTACAAGTGTTACCTCTTGATGCCAGAAACCCTATTATAAGCTATGTAGAAGATGAAAGTGGGTTTTGGAATATTGGCAGGTATGGAAAAGAGGTACACACTTTTACTACACTTGTATCTCTCTTTGCAAGTGTGGATAGAGAAGATTTGGTAGACCTTTGGAGGTTGTTGGAGGCCAAGTATGAGACTGAAGCTCCTACTTCAGTCAATGGAATAAAACTTTGGTCAACATTCAAGAGGATGTGTGGACCAAAAGATGAAGATCCTGCTGTTTGGAAGGATCTTGAAGATGATCTCAATGGTCTTCAATGGCGTTTGTATTCAGCTGCTGGTGTGTATTATTTGAGCTCTACAAAGTTTGCTGAGTATCTTCTTGTAGATGGTAAGTATTCCATGTCCAAAGAAGTTTTGGAGAAGATGAAGACAACACAGCTGGAGATTGATTATTCAAGTGACGTGGCCAAAGATTTGATCAGACTTGTTTATTACCAATATGATAAGATTTGTAAGATTCCTCCTAGTTCTTAATGTTTATTCAGAAACTTGATTACTAGAGTAGATATCAAGTTTAGGGGAGGATTGTTGGGAATAAAATGTAGCCAGTCCACTTGAGCGCTGACAAGAGGAAAACAAGCGTTGATAAGAAGAAAACAAACGCTGACAGATCAAGCGTTGACAAGAAGAAGTCAAGCGTTGATAGGTTGAAGACAAGCACTGATGGGAAGATATGGTCTACGCGTATTATGTTTCTAGTTTGTTTCTAGTAAAGATAAGTTCAACATTGTATTTTCTATAATTATCTTTACCTAGAATAGTTGATACGTAGACTCTTGTACAAGGCTTCTTATGTCTATATAAGAAGACCTTTAGGTTATTGTTAAAATAAGTTTTTCATACGTTAAACACTTTCATTGTAAGCAAGTTCATTATTATCAATCAAGTGAAAGTTTGTTTACATCCTTTGTATGTTCTTGTTTAAGTGTTAATTCCGCATAACACTTAGATTACTTTATACATAAACAAAGTTTCTCTATGTGTATAACTTGATCTAATCTCGTATACACAAGCTTAATCGATCTATGTTTGGGATCAACAACCAATATTGAAACTCATGCACTAGTGAGTTATGTCAAACAACAGCAGAGAACAAATCATAAAGATACTCAGCATTGTTTGTTTGCCTGTTTCTTATTTCAAGTAGAGCCCAAAAATATCTCTCAGGCTCTTGATGAAGAAAGTTGGGTAGATTCCATGCAAGAAGAATTAACACAATTTGAGCTACAAAAGGTTTGGATTCTTGTGGATCTTCCCTCAGGTAAAAGAGTAATTGGTACTAGATGGGTCTTTAGGAACAAGAAGGATGAAAGTGGGGTTGTTGTGAGGAACAAGGCAAGACTTGTGGCTCAAGGCTACAGACAGGAAGAAGGGATAGACTATGATGAGGTTTTTGCACCAGTGGCAAAGATAGAAGCCATTAGGTTATTTTTGGCCTTTGCATCATATATGGGATTTATAGTCTATCAAATGGATGTGAAAAGTGCCTTTCTATATGGTACTATTTCAGAGGAGGTATATGTCTCACAACCTCCAGGTTTTGTAGATCCTAAATTCCCTAATAGAGTCTACAAAGTTATCAAAGCACTTTATGGTTTGCATCAAGTTCCAAGAGCCTGGTATGCAACTTTATCCAACTTTCTGCTATAACATGGATATAGGAGAGGAACCATTGACAAAACTATGTTCATCAAGAAAAATGCCAAAGACATCATTCTAGTTCAAGTCTATTTTGATGACATCATTTTTGGTTCTACCAAGAAGACATGGTGTGAAGAGTTTGAAGCTTTGATGAAAGGAAGATTTCAAATGAGTTCTATGGGAGAACTTACTTTCTTTTTGGGACTACAAGTCAAACAAAGGAAAGATGGAATATTTATCAGCCAAGATAAATATGTTGCTGAAATCTTAAATAAATTTTCATGTATGGAAACAAGGAGTACAAGCACACCTTTTGAAGCCAATAAATCTTTATCAAAAGATGAACATGGAGAAGATGTTGACATTCATCTCTATAGGTCAATGATTGGTTCATTGATGTATCTTATTGCTTCAAGACCAGATATAATGTTTGCTGTGTGTGCCTGTTCAAGATTCCAAGTTCATCCAAAGGTGTCACATCTATATGATGTGAAGAAGATTTTTAAATATCTTAAAAGTCAACCTACTTAAGGATTATGGTATCCTAGAGATTCCACCTTTGAATTGGAAGCTTACTCAGATAGTGATTATACTGGAGCAAATCATGATAGGAAATCCACAACAGGAGGTTGTCAATTCCTAGGCAGAAGACTCATATCATGGCAGTGTAAGAAGCAAACCATTGTTGCTACTTCTACAACTAAAGCTGAATATGTAGCTGTTGCTCATTGCTGTGGACAAGTACTTTGGATTCAAAATCAATTGTGGACTATGGGTTTAACTTCATGAACACCAAGATTTACATTGATAATGAAAGTACTATATCCATTGTCAAGAATCCAGTATTTCACTCCAAAACTAAGCATATTGAAATAAGACATCACTTTATAAGAGATTCTTATGACAAAAAGCTTATTCAAGTCTTGAAGATTCATACAGACAACAATGTAGCTGATTTGTTGACCAAGGCGTTTGATGCAAAGAGATTCGAATTCCTGGTAACACACATTGGTATGCTCAACCAATAACATGCTGCATATGTTGAGGGGAGGCAATAGCTGTACAAGTTTTATATAAATTTTATTGTATAGTCTATGTTTTGTGTTTTTGATGTTATTGCAGGTTTATAGAAAAAGATAAAAGAGGTTACATGTCTAGTGGAAAGCATGAACTGGTCAAAATTGTGAGGTACCGTTGTCACTCCAAGTACCGCTAGCACAAAACCAAGTACCGCTTATGTTCCATGTACCGCTACATGTCCGTTGTACCGTTAAGGGTCTCTTTTGTAAATTTGGTGGTTTCTTCGTGCTTGGGTTTGTTATTTACTAAATACTTACCCCAATTACACAATTGATTCACCTAATCTTTTATTTTTATCTCTTGATTCTATAACCTTCTCTCTAATCTTTCGATCATCAAAAATACTAATGGCTGCCTTACAAGTAATCTCTAAGCATAATTTGGTTGTGAATCTTGCTACGAATGATGACTCTATTGGTTTCCATGAGATGCTTGGTTTCCTATCTCGAAGTCATATTCACTTCGCACTCACTGTAAGTCCAGTTGTCTCTATACCCATGTTGAACAATTTTGGGATACTGCTGTGTTAGGTACTCGTTTTGATCAACCTTGCATTAAGGCTAGGGTAAATCATAGGAACATATATGTCACTGAGGTACTGCTACGAGAAAGATTGAGACTAAATGATGAAAATGGACTTAGTATGCTTAATAATACAGAGATTCATGATGGCCTTGCAGCCATGGGCTATGGGGTGGTAGGGAAAGTCTTACTTTCTATAAAGCATTATTTTCACCTCAATGGAAATTGCTTTTTCATGCTATTATTCACGTGTTTATGTTCAAAAAGTACATCTTTTGATCAAATACCTGCTGCATTGGCATCTGCTGGTATTTGTCTAGTAAATAACAGGGTTTTTAATTTTTCAAAATTAATTTTTGAAGGCATGACTAGGAATTTGGAAGGGACTAAGAAGTTTTTAATGTATCCTAGATTCATTCACTACAAGAAAATGAGCCTAATGCAACACATTACGAACAACACTTTTATAAGATGTTGCATTTGTGACAATATTGGTTTTAAAGCAACTCTTCTAAGATAAGCGTTGCATTTTTAACAACTAAACTAACACTTATTTTTAAGGGTTGCAAATTTCATATGATAAAGCAACACTTTTTGATAGTGTTGCTCTTACTAATCCGTCATACACCTCGACATTTGTGGGTAACTTGTATTTCAGGCCACGAAATCAATGATTCTTTGGGAAACCAGTGTCTTCACGGGTTGGGTCCTACCGGGCATATATATACACAAACATATATATAAACGAAACTATAGTACGTATTTTCTTTGTCAAATGTAAAGTGAAAATCTAGTTCAATTTTTTTAAAACCATGTTAAATTTTTCACCCAAAAGTTGTATTAGGTTTTCACCGCGAAAACAATCCGCCTATTTTTCACCCAAAATCAAAATCCCCCCTTCGTCTCCCTCCTATTTTTCACCCAAAATCAAAATTAACCCCTTCGGCTCTTCCTTTTCCCTCCCCATGCTCTCAACTTCCCATCACTATCACCAATAGCATCCTTTGCAAATCTCGATTTCAGATTTGATAGGCTAATGCGTGATGTGCATCTCCTATTGAAGTTTTACCATGGGAAGTATCTCTAATCGAATGATTCTCACATCAATCACACCCCGAATGTAATTGGCGTTGATTTGGTTGTCCTCTCGCAGGTCTTTTTCTTGATTTAATTGATAAAGTAAATAATACCTTTTGAATTAGTATCGTTTTAATTTTGGACTGATTTAGATGCAGCTTTTTATTTCCCATTAATATAACCGTACTATGTTTGTGTTGAGTTTATTTCCTCTAATTATTCTGTTTGTTTTTAGCTTGTGTACTGTGAAATTATCAAGTAATGCCTTAATGGTGACGTGCTTCGAATGTTTTCTAAACATTTGTGTTTTTGTTTTGGTGCTTGGCCTTCTTACGTTAGCATAGTATCAGCCAAAGAGTTAAAATAGAGATTGTATCATAAAGACAAGATATATAAACATAGTACTTATTTGAGTGACTATGGATGATCCTAAAATTATTGTCCGTATCTGTTATTATTTGATTAAGACGAGTAGTGAGGAGGGAGATATAAAACCCTTACATTTGGACCATCAAATAAGAAAAATGGCTAATCTAATACATATTCCTGTAATGTTGTGGGAAAACATATGCCTATATCTTAGACTAAAATACATTGCAACCAAGATTTCCTAGTGGTTCTCTAAATTTTCTAAACTAAGCTGGAACAAAAATTTGAAGAAGGCATTCACTTAGAGATAAGTCAGGGTGTTAAGGACTTATATTCAACGAAACATCTACGTAAGTAAATGGACCTATCAAAGGGGGGCGAGCACCCTCGAGCCCCCCCTCCCCACTACCTCTTTTTAATTTTATTTACTTAGTTTAATAAAATGTCATGGCGTTGTGACTTGCTACAAGATGTAAGTAGTGCATTGAACCAAAGACATGTAGCTTAACTATGTTTAATAAAATATACTAACTTGTGCTGTTGTGCAACTTTCTAGGTCTAAAGGATGAACTCAAGAACTGTGCGAGAACAATGTATGAATGCCAATAAAAGACCAACTGCAAATCCACTATTAAAGCTACGGTAGAGAGGTATGTGCATTAGTCTTCGGGAGAAGTACTCTCATGTCTTTGACTGTAAGGATGTGTATTAATCAGACCTTCACAACTAAATTAACCATTAATATTGTTATTGTATTAATTCTAAATTCTGCATTTAAAGATGGATAAGATGACTATCTGAATTTTTAAATTCATTTTATTGTGAGTCTGTGTGCCTGTGTATGTGTTACTAGTAGGGGCACATAAGACTAACAACATAAAAGCATAGCATATATATATATAAACCAAGAATGGCACCAATGAAGTTTGTTGTATTTCATCTTTTAAGATTACTAGTATTTTAGGTACTGTTAAGATTTGATTGGGAAGGCCCATTTGCTAGCTATATCATTTTTTTAAAGAGAACTTAGATAATAACTTGATGTCTTCTATACGTAATGGGAATATCGTAAATATTGCCCTCTTTATATTTACATTCTCTTTTGTTAAACGCCTTAGAGTAAGATCATAACTGAATAAGTTATACAAACGTATATATTAACTTATTCTAATGCATATTAACTTCCAACTTCCTTATCTACAATGAAGAAGCAATATTCAAGTGATAGTCCTTACTAATAGGTTATGTAGGATATGTGATTGCTTATTAAACCTTTAAAATTATTCTATATACACGCTCCATATAATCATGCTATCATACAAGTGCGATGAGCAAGCAATTGGGTCTGATTTGTGTCCAACTATGAGACTAAGGATAAATTAGGAAAGAAAAAACTGTTGAAGCTTTGGGTGTCTCCTCGGAATAGACGACGATGATCTTGATGACTATTAATGCATTTTAAAAGCTTTTTGTTATAACATTAAGTACTAAGTATAAAATATATTACTCCAAAAATACACTTTTGACATTGTCGTTATTTGCTAGGAACATATATATAGGAGACATATTTGATTATATAACATTAAGTATCAAATATGAAAATGCAAGTAACTTGTTCCATGTGTAGTCATTGCATGTAGAGTAATTCAAATACAAATATTTTTTATATATTACCAAGTGTCGCATGTCCGTGATGTGCTGGCATCCGCATCGTGCATCAGTCTTCGGGACCTTGAGCGCATCAGATTGCATAACACATTTTATAACGAAGTTACTCATCTTGTGCCATTTACATGTCAAACACTTTTTTCATGTAATTCTAACACTTAAGTATACGGCAATGACTAAGTTATTGTCACTCAGACTCGATTGGTATCCTAAATCCAACAAATGAACATGTTGGTCTAAGAATTTGTTTAGACCATAAAGATTTATGATGCATCACATATAGAAAATTCATCTTAATGAGAATTTAGTTTGTGTGTATGATTGCAGCTTGCACTATTAATGTTTTCTTTGACTAATGATGTTTTGTTCATTGTTTTTTTTCTATTAGCTACTGATGGATTTGTAACCCCGAGCTTGGAAATTAAAGATCTCAAGCCACAACAAATGCTTTGCAAGTAGAAGATTCGAATATGAACTGAGTATATCTAACTTTGTCAAGTGCTAAACCATTTGCAGGCATTTGTTTATAAAATGGGTTAAAACTTAAAAGTGCATCAAATGAAACATGCCAAACAAGGTTGGAAGTGCATACATTTTCTGAATTGTATCGGTTATTTATGGTCTTTATGGGAAGTGATGATTCAATCCGGTTAAATGCCTGGATGCTTTGCGTATCCGATTGAGGTGTATATGCTACTTTGAAAGACGTATTGCAAACTTGCAATTTTCATAAAAAGGAACGAGTGCTTTGTTTATTACAGTTTAACATCTATCCTAAAGGTTCACTCCAAATTTTTCTCACATTGTGATTTGGTTTTTTGTGCATTATTTCAGGTATTTCAAAGGTTATAGCCATTTTAAAGAATATTACCAGTTTCTATATGGTGGTAGCTTAAGTATATGAGCAGCGGACACTGGAGTTAATTCACATGTTCACTGGATTTTGCATGGTGAGCTGTTGAGAACTTAATTTATAATTCGGGCTTAAAAATGACATGTGTACATCATATTAAGGATATCTTATAAACTATGTTAATGATATTATCTTTTACAATTCTTGAAGCTAGCCTGCCTATGGGTGGGCCTTGAAGCTAGTAGTACTATGTTTATCTGTAAATAACCAAAAATAATTATTTTTTCTAATTATGGTACCTTAAATTAAATAGTACACATTGAAGAAAAAAATAACCAGAGAATTTATTGTTTACATGTGTACCAGGCAACAAGTTTTCTTCTCCTACATCAAGTTATGAGTGAAGACTTAAAAAGAAGATGCCAAGACTATTTCCAGCATTGTAATCTGATTACTCTTTTTGCTGTAGCAAAACATATAATTAGTAGTTATTTTTCATGTACATGAAAGTACACTATACATTTTGTTTCTTATTATCTATGGAAATCTTTACTACTATGATGGAATGGAGCATTCTAGTACTAGGATTTTGTGCAAATATGAAATATGTAGCGTTTGGTAAAAAAAAGTTTTACCAATCAATATAAAGTGTTTCACTTAATAGATTTAAGTGTTGCTTATCCATTGATACTACATGTGAAAGTGTTGTAGTTTTGTCTAGAAGTGTTGCACTTCTTTGTTAACAATGTTACTTTTGATTGTAAAAAGTGTTGCATTCTACAAAAAAGTGTTGTGTTTATCACAAGAAGTGTTACATTTAAGTTTTAAAAGTGTTGCATTACAAAGTAATTCATTTTCCATTCATAAGTAACACTTTGAGAAAGTGATGCTTATTCCAATAATAAGTGTTGCATATACCTAAGGCGACGTTACATAAAGTAGCACTCGATAAAGTGTCACATTAGACATAATGCAACAATTTAAAGACATAACACAACACTTTATTGGTGTTGCATTAGCTTCAATTTGTAGTAGTGATTCAGACTTTATTTAGTGACCAAATACCTAACCTACCAGCATTAACTGATACATGGGATGTTCCTTCATTCACAAAGACAACTTTCTCTTTCTTGACCAAACAAGGCAATGCCTTTACAAGAACAGTAACACCATTGTTTGCTCATATGTTAGCCCAACCTGCCAATCAAGAAAGTGAGGAACCTAGCAATGCTAGTGTTTCTCAGCAAACTCCTTCTCACCAGAGCTCCCACTCTCTAGAAGATTCACAATCTTCTTCTCACAATGTTGGTGTTCCACCAAACACTGATGAGATGATCCACACACCTGCTGCTTCTATTGGTGCTAGTGGTTCACCACAAGCACAAGCACCAGAAGTGGTGGATGTTGCAAATTTAACTGCTTTGTGTACAAGTTTGTCCCAACAGGTACAAGTGTTGCAGAAAGATAAGCTTGTTCAAGACAAGAAAATTGCTGAATTAGAAGCTAGCCTACTCAAGTTAAGGAACAAAGTGTCATCGTGGATGAGGCAATATAGATCTGTTCAGAAATCTGCAATCAAGAAGCAAAGACTCAGGACCCACAAGAAAAGGCAACTGAATGCAACCAAACAGGGGAGGAATAATGATGAACAGGGAAGGAATAATGAAGAACAACCACCTTCTTCTGATAATCAAACAAGGATCTCTGGAAATGACATCAATTTTGAATTGGATGAAGATGTCATGGGGACTTTTAAAGATGGAACTGGTTTAGAGACTGGTGTGGATGGACCTTCAGATATGGAGATTCAACAGCAAGACCCACTACCTACTCCAGAGGAACCACAAGTTCAAGAAATGTTGGTAACTCAGCTAGAGGAACCACAAGTTCAAGAAAAGTTGGTAAATCAACCAGAGGATCCACAAGTTGTAGAAACATTGGCAACTCAGCCAGAACCATCAGTTCAATCACCACTTCAAGCTAATTGGAGTGCTTTCTATGAGAAGTTGGAGGAAATTTATAATCAGTTTCCTGATCCATCACCACAAAGCAATAAATCAGATAAGACTGAAGAAGTGTAGGTTGATATGATGGCTTCTATAGAAGATAAATTATCGGGGGATACACAAGTGATTGAAGAAACAAGTGTGTCTAATACTGGTGAAGTCAACTTTGTTGAAGATCCAAGTACTGCTAAGCCAACTAGGCCGACTGCAAGTACTGCTGACATTGTTGAAGACCCAAGTACTGCTAAGCCAATTGCAAGTACTGCTAAGCTAATTGCAAGTACCGCTAGTGATCATCCTTCACTAGAAAGTCAAATTTCATTTGGAGTAAATGAGACTTTAGCCCAATTGCTGCTTGATCTAAAGAAGAGTTTAGTTGAGAAGACTAAGCAAGCAGAAGTGGAGAAAAAGACACAATAAGAAGTTCTTTCCACAAAGGATCAAATTCAAGGTAAGAAAGTTCAAGCTTCACACCCTACAAAAGGTATAGTCATTCAACAGCTAGCTAATGAAGAAGTAGCTGCCAAGCTGAAGAAGAAATTACCTAAGATTAATCCAAAGGATAAGGGGAAGAAGCAATTATTGTCAGAAACTGAAGATGAAAGTGATTCAGATGATGATATAAACAAAGTCATGTACAGATTTAATCAAATAGACCATGATGAGGAATTTGCTTATAGAGTGCAAGCACAAATTCGTGAAAATGAATTGCAGGAAGAACTTGCAGCAAAGCAAGATTTGCTAGAAGCTAAAAGGATACATCAAGAATAGAACATATAAGAGTATGATAGGATTCAAGCTGAGATACATGCAAGTGAGCTTCTTGCAGACTCATTGATAGCTGAAGAAAAAGATGCATATGATGAAGAAGAGAAATCAAGATTGATTGATGATCTGGTAAGGGAGCAACAAAGATTCTTTGCTGAAAAGAGAAGGAAAGAAAAGATTAAGCCTCCAACTACTATGCAGATTAGAAATCAAATGATGAACTTTCTAAAGAAAGTAAAAGGATTTACTCATATTCAGCTGGTCAAGAAGAATTTTGAAGAAATCAAGACTTTGTATGAGCAAAGTAAGAGGACTGAATTGAATTTTGTTGAGATTGGATCTAAAGCAGCTAAGAAAGCTATTGAAGAATTCGAGAAACGTCTACAACACCAAAGAAAATTTGGTAGTACTCCTAGAATTGAGCCAAGTACCGCTGAACCTACAAGTACATCTACACCTATCAAGACCACTTATGTGAGGAAGAATAGAAAGGAAAAAGTAAGTTCAAGGGAGGAAGAGACTGCTCAAAGGATGAATACAAGAGTTGAAACTCAAGGTATTGCTCAGACTGAAAATGTACAAGCAGTACATACACAGTCAACAGTACATACAACAGTACATACAAAGGAAACGGTACATACAAGCTTGGAAGAAGGTTCAACAGAACTTGAGGGAATTTCCAAGAGTGTTAAAAGGAAAAGATCAACAAAGCTAAAGAAGAAAGCTAAGAGAGCTAAAACTACAGCAGAAGATAGTGATGATGATGAGAGCTTAAGGAAGTACTTGAAGATTGTGAAATTTGAAGATCAATGTATTAATACAGAGATTTTTGGAAAAAGATCATCTATTGCTAAGTGGATTTACTCTACAGATCAAGGACTTGAAGCTCATGAATTCAGAGAACTGATGGCACAACAAGGATATTCAGACTTTTGGAAGATATTCTTCATATTCTTGACAGACAAGATATTCAAGATCTTTCAAGGTTAGTTCAAGAAGGAAGTGCAGATAAAACTGAAGTATCACTATTACACTAGGAATTTCTCTTTATGTATGAGCCACACAACCGTGATCAAGAAATGTTGAAGGTATTAGAGGATCAGGTTCCTAGTTACTAGAGATATTATAGGTCATGATTTTGGATATAGATGATGTTACATACTATATGCTGCAAGAGAAAACTTACCCTTCAAAAGGAAATTGTTGGAAAGGATGCTAGAACAACAATTAGAAGTTACAGAAGAGTCTGCTGATGCTTAGGAGTTGATCAAAATGGTTAAACAACAAATCAAGGATTTGAAAGATGAGGAAGAAGCTGAGAAAGAATCTCAAGTGTTTGACTTTCAGTCACACTTCTTAAATGGTTCTCAGTTCACCATGTCTAACACACATAAGAACTGGCTAGTCCATAAGCAAACGGTTTGTGGTAAAGACTTATTAAATCCGTTGAAAGCTGATAGTTTGCTAAAAACTAGATGGTTATAACTCACCTTGTTTCGAGACAAAGAGTTGGCTAGTCCTAGACAAACGGTACTAGGTAAAGACTTCATCAAATCCGTTGATGGTTGACAGTTTACCAGAAACTGTAAGGTTTTCATTACACCTTATTCTTTGTGAATAAAGTATTGGCTATTCCAGAGTATACGGCTAACTGGTAAAGAATTTACCAAATCCGTTGATAGCTGGTGATTTGCTAAAAATCATGAAGCCAATACAGATTCGTGTTTGTTGTTAACTGTTTTATTTCAGGAATGAAGATTGTAGACAAAGAAGTATTAAAAGATATAATACTTAGAAGGTTTTGTTATCATCAAATCAAGAGAAAGATTTATGATCAAGAGTTCATGGACTAAACTCAAGAAGACAAATACTGATGCTGCAAAGATGAATGAATGTTTATAAGACACAAGAAGATCATAGTTTGAAGACAAAGATGATACTCATAATGTTTGAAGATTGTCTTATCAGAAGAAGATCTACATTTGAAGTGTTTGGCTACATTCACTTGGATACAAATACAAATTACCAAGTTCAATCCAAGGATGAAGGAAAGACTGAAGACATGTATTTTTAATACATCCAGTACAAGAGAAACAAGAAGACAACAAGTTATCATTTCTTGTTTAGGGGAGGATTGTTTGGAATTATTTGTTAAGTGTCAGGTACCGTTAGTGTATTCCAAGTATTGTTAGTGTTATGTATGTACCGTTTGTGTTAACGCGGTACATAGTAAGTACTACTACTTATAAAGTAAGTACTGCTATGATGATTAGGACTAATATATCTTTGTATAAGATATGTCATAGTTATAGTTAGAGTATATCTTATGTGATATACCTAAATAGTTAGATTATTGATAATATATCGTCTGTGATATAGTTTTATTTATAGAATATTCTAAGGTTTCTAGGGTTCCTTACTCTATAAAAGGAACATAGGTACAATGTCTTTCATGTACCTCATACAAGTCGATTAATAAGAGAATCGAATAGTTAAAAGTAATTATGTTCTTCTGTGTCTTATAAGTTAGATTTCGCATAACTTATTTAGTGTTAGTAGGAGTGCTCAAAGTGTTTTAGTTTGATTACAAACTATTATACTAATTCTTAACAGAATATAGATCCAACCAAAGGGATCAACATTTCCTATCTTGTAACAATGGGAGTTTAGTTTTTCATCATCGCCCAGTTGTTATTCCGCAAACAACCGGGAAACACTTGTATATTTGTTTATTCATTATTAATAAGATATACAAACGATGAAAAGTACAAACTTGTTTTATTAGTTAGTCAATTGGTTAACTGTGCATATTGTTCTTCATAGATCTTCATAGATTCTATATGTGCACAAGATTAGTGGACCAACAAGTGGTATCATAGCGGGTTGTATTTTCTCTATCCAGATCCGTTCGAATGGCTACTAATAACATGTTTTTGCATAGTCAAAATCAACAGTGTATTGAAAAAAATGCATTTACAATAGCAGTTTTTTAAGAGGAGATAATACTATTGTTGTTGACTTTGCTAAAAAAATATCCATCCAAAACCTTGTCCACCCACCATCACCGACACAAAACAACACCCAACGAATGACAATTCATTCATGTTTTGTTTATTTAAATCCTCACCGTTACTCTTAACAAATCAAAAAACCCCACCAATCACTCCACCGTCGCCTTAATCTCAATATTCTCAAATTACAAAAAAACACATCCCACCGAATCCCATTATAAACCAAGCTTTTCCCTACAAAACCCACCGTCTCTATTGTGTTTATAAAAAAATCAAAACATAACAGATCCAAAGTTCATATTCACTCTTCACATTTTATTCCTTAAATAAGACCAATCACCCATCGAATATCTTTCATAAATACATATCCAAATCTACACCGACACCCTCAAAAATTATATCTCACACTATCCAATCAAACTAATTTATCCCATAAACCAAACATCACCGACTCCAAAACCATCATCACTCAGTGATTCAAAAAAACTCACAAGGAAAACCAAATCGATATAATTCACGATAGGAGAAATTCACTCTTGTGTCCACGAGATGGATTTGGTTAGAAACTGTACATCGATTTACCTTGAAGTGGGTAAACGAATTAGTATTGTTATGATCCGTGTTTGATGATTAAGAGTTTATTTCGGGGTTTATGAGATTTTGTGGATATCGAGGTGTTAAAGATCTGTAGTTGGGTTGTCTGCTGTTGCGATTGTTTGGAGTTTCGATGGCAAGAAGATGTGGAGTTATGGGAATGGAATTTTATGTGTGGTTTGTTTATTAAAGTGTTGATGATTGTACGTGTAACACCTGGTAATTTTCCCTACTTTATAAAATGACTATTTTACCCTTTGACTTTTTATTTAGTCAACTATGTGATTTAACTGTGTTGGAACCGGGAAGTTATCCTACGTCTTCTAAAAAAACTGTTTGCTGACGAGTAATGGCCTGACACTGTGCTCAGTCATTATTCTGAACATTTTCTGTGAACCTGACCAAAGTGCTGAGACGGTCAATGAATTGACGATAATCCATGAGATTATTCGTTATCTGTGAATTATGTGCTTAACTGTTTAGTTTTTAACAGCGTGTTCATATTTTCTTGAGCAGCGTATTTAAATATTTATGTATATGTTTATATGCATGTATTTTAGTATTTTTGCTATTTATAGTAATAAATCGTATTTACTGTGAATATTTAATTAACGTATCGCGTTTTCGTATTTTACGTCATTTTTACGTTTAACCGTCGTTAACATGCATAAAATACTTTACCAATTATAAAATGTCAGTTTTCGTCGAAAAATCGTAAATTTAATATATTTCGTCAAATTTTTAAGTTTTACGTAATTTTAAACTTAACTATATACTTTCTGATATTTACCTAAAACTAACTAACCTTTTTACCTTAAACCTTTTAACTAGTTACCATAGTAAAAATTTTGAATAATTTACCCCATATGGGACCCCCCATAACCGGCCAAATACCACCACCATTTGCATGATGCACCAAAATTTCACTCTTTGCCATTTTAAGCTTAGGCTTACACATCTTACAACATTTAACTTATTAACCTATATCACCTAAAATAATTCACACATTATTCACTTTTCACTTCACAAAAAAAAACACACAACTCTCTATTTCTCTCTCAAAACTCACGGCACAAACACACACACATTTTCCACCATTGTTGATTTCTTAAAGCTTCATTTTAAGAAGAATTAACACAAAACAAATACACCCTAGAGTTTGTGCAAGCATAAAGAAGAATGGTTATTCTTGGTTTGTTGATTTGAGTAGTTTTTGGGTTGAAGTTATAGAAGTAGAGTTCTTGTTGATTATTAATGGGTTAGAGCGTAGATCGGGTCGTTGTGATTACATAGAGTCGTTACTCAAGGTTACTTCTTAAACCTTTTTCATCTTTTCATTCTCCATGCATAATCTTTGTAGATCTATGCATGCATGTTACTCATCAAGTATTTTCTTGAAATAAAATGATAAAAACTATTTTTGGTCATGAAATCATTTAAGATCTATGGAAATTATGTGTTGATCTATTAGATCCATACATAAAATATGGTTTAATTGAAAGACTTGTGAAAATATAAGTATGTATATTTTAGATTTGTGAATTTGAAGAAAAATCTATGATTTTGTTGGTGTTTATGAATAATTGGAGGGAACTAGTAGTGTTACTACTAGTGGTTACGCTTGAAAATGGTCGAAAAACGAGTTTTTACGAAAAACATACAATCTGTCCGATTTTAATAAGAGGCGTAAAGGGTCGTAAAAATTGTTTTGACACTAGTTTACTACGATATTATGAAAATATAAGTTAATACCTTCGTTTCGATATATTATGGGCTAAAAACGGAGCTAAAATGAGTAAGATATGGTCGTTTAAATTTCGTTGTCGGAAAACTTAATTTTTGTGAGAAACACTTAAGTGTTTGCTGTCTAGATTTTTAAAGTGGTCGAAACGACGTTTTCGAGTCAAACGGAGATGTTTTAAGTGTCGAAATGGTTACTAAAAGTTGTATATGAATGTTGGACTTGTTTTGTAAAAAGGGTATTAGCGCGAAATGTGAATACTTGGTGTACCGTTAAAAGTTTGAACGTTGGAGGTGGAAATTGATACTATTGCGGAAAATGACTTGTTGAAATATTGGCGATTGAGAAAGTGTTGAAAATAGGGGTTTTAGGACGAGATTTGAGTACTTACTAAAAATGGCAAATTTTTAATTGACGCCGAAAGGCTGCCGAATTTTCGTTAGAAATCGTGTAGGAAAATTTGTTAAGATAAATTTTGGTAAATTAAAATTTACGCCGAAAGGCTGTCGAAATTTCGTCGAGTCAAAAATAAATATTTTTTGCCTAAATATATATATATATACTATAATGTTTATAACGATATAAAATTTACAAGTCACGATTTTAACAATATATATATATATATATATATGATTGATGAGTAACGTACATGACGAACTATTGTGACTTATTTGCTAGCGCCTAAACTATAGTATTATATTTAGGTTGTTGATAGAGTTGCTCGCTACTATTTGATCTTACTTGTGCAGTTTGAATCGTTGCTTGAGGTGAGTTTATAGATCCCTATTAAACTGCTTTCTATGTTTAATGTTTTGGGATGTGATAAATGCTTTGATGCTTGCTTCTGGACGCAAGTAAAACTTGATTTTTGTGAACGCTTTGTGAACACTATTTATGAGATAGCTTAAGTTGCTTTAGCCATAGTCCCCACTATCGTGAATCGTTAGTTACTCTGCTGGAGTAAGCTCTTATGTTACGGATAGATCTATTGAGGGTTGACAACCTCCACTCGGGCATTCTGACGCCGGACGAGTGTGTACCATTTGTATGAACGGAGTTATCTTGGCTAGGTACTCCATTGGGGCAAAATTTATGTATGCAATCTATTGTATGCACTGGCACTATATCTCCTATAGTTGCACGTGTACATGAAATGAAATCTGAAATTGAAATACTATGAATTTTTACTTGAAACCTATATTCTCACCAACTTTATGTTGACCCAATTTAGCATTTATCTCATGTAATTGATGATGATTTGTATATGCTGTGTGAAGTACTTGGAGTCCGCACGCATATCTTGGCTATCTTCGGACATTTATTTATTTATGCTTTTGAACTATTATCTCGTTGATGTTTAAAACTTTTACATTCCGATGCACTATCTTTTGAAACTGAGACCTTTTGTACTGTGATGCTTTAATTTAAATTCAACGAGGTATTTTTATAAAACGTCTCATTTAGAGTCATTCTCTTGTACCTTGAACTATGATACAATGACGTAACAGCCCCCGAGCTTCACCGCTTTCGCATATCACATTTTGGGGTGTTACAGAATTGGTAATCAGAGCCTTGGTTATAGAGAACTAGGTTTGCATCTTAGGCCTAGACTATAACCGATGTGGCTACTTGTTACTCTGTATACATATATGTACTACGTAAGATAACACTATAAGTAATATGTAATATATATTATGTAATACGTAATATATATTATGTAATACGTAATATGTATTATATACATATGTATTTCGCTGATTTGCATACTTTAATTTCTATACATGATTATTTCATGCATACCCTACAACCATTCGCGCGGATATCTGACATTTGGTTGTTGCAGGATATGTCATCGCATACTATCACGTATCATTCCGATTACATCTATAGTCTGATTTTATTCCAATCAACATTTTCGGTGTTATTTTTGGTTTTGTTTTGATCTTTGGTATTTAATAGAAACTCTTATTTTATGACTATGTACTCGATATTTTGATTATAAATGGGAATTTAACTTTATGACCTTGACCAGTGACTATCCTTTCTATGTTTGTTGTACTGTTAAATTCTGCATTCTATTTTAGCATAAGAAATATATAATGTGTATATTCGTGCTTGAACCTTATTTGCATTGTTGTCTTAATGCAGAGAAACAATGGTGAACACACATAACGGAATGAGTGACGCACAATTGGAAGCACTGATTACACAACGAGTGACTGCTGCACTGGCAAACGTTCAAGCTAACAACAACGTGAACGAAGCACACCGAACAATGTTTACAATCGACCGCCTAAGCCGTGTACTTACAAGGACTTTAGGAGCTGTGACCCTTTGAATTTTAATGGTACTGAAGGAGCTGTCGGATTAGCTCGTTGGGTTGAAAAGATGGAAGCTGTGTTCCGTGTCAGTGGATGTGCTGTTGAAAACCAAGTGACTTATTCTACTTGTACTTTAGCTGCTGGAGCGTTGACATGGTGGAACACCCATGTACAGATGGCTAGAGCCGAGGAGGCGTATGGAATGAGTTGGGAGGAACTTAAGAAGTTGTTGACTAAGGAGTAATGTCCTCGTAATGAGATTCAGAAAATGGAAATCGAATTGTGAAACCTGACTGTGAAGAACAATGACATTGGTACGTACACTAGGAGGTTCCAAGAATTGTGTTTGCTATGTCCTGGAATGGTTCCGGATGAAGAAAAGAAGGTTGAGCGCTATATTTGGGGTTTACCGGGTAGAGTTCAAGGGAATGTGACATCGTCTGGACCGACAAAAGTTAGTGATGCTATAAGGATGGCTCACAGTTTGATGGACCAAGTTGTTCGAGCAAATGCTGGGAATGCCGCGGACAACAAAAGAAAATGGGGGAATAACCAAAGGAACAACCATGGGAACTATCCTAATAAGAGGCAAGACACCGTGAAAGCGTACACTACTGGTACTGGGGAAAAGGGAGTATACAATGGGACGTTACCTTTGTGAAATCGATGCAAGCGTCACCATAATGGACAATGCAATGTACAATGTCACAACTGCAAGAAAACTGGACACATTGCTAGAGATTGTAAGTCACCACCCAACATGAAAGCCAACGTCACTTGCTTTGAATGTCAGCAAAAGGGACACTACAGCAATGAGTGCCCAAAGAAAAAGAACAAGGACCAAGGTAAAATTGCTAAAGCTGGGGAAGCTCGTGGAAGGGTCTATGTGATAGGAGGAGGAGAAGCGCAAAAAACTCGACGTCGTGACAGGTACGTTTCTTCTCAATGGTCGTTATGCTTCTATTTTATTTGATACTGGAGCCGATAGGAGTTTTGTGTCGACTGCTTTTAGTGTTTTGCTTGATGTGACCCCTTCTCCCTTAGACACTAAGTACACTATTGAGTTAGCTAATGGGAAGTTGAAAGAAGCCGACACTATACTTCGCGGATGCACATTAAATCTTCTAGGTTATCCTTTCGTAATAGACCTTATACCTGTTGAGATAGGGAGTTTTGACGTGATTGTTGGAATGGATTGGTTGTCGAAATATCATGCTATGATTGTATGCGACGAGAAGATCGTTCGCTTACCATTTGGTGATGAAGTTTTGGAGGTACAAGGGGATACAAGTAACGGAAAAGGGAAGTCACGACTGAACATTATCTCGCGTGTCAAGGCTCAGAAGTTGTTGTCGGATGGTTGCCACGTATTTTTAACCTGTGTTACTGAAAAGCAGACGAAAGAAAACGGTTGGAAGATGTAACTATCGTAGGGGATTTTCGGGAAGTCTTTCCTGAAGATTTGCCTGGATTACCGCCGGCTAGACAAGTTGAATTTCAGATCGATTTAATACCGTGAGCTGCACCTGTTGCTCGAGCGCCTTACCATTTAGCACCGTCAGAATTGCAAGAACTAGCGACGCAACTACAAGAGTTGATTGATAAAGGATTCATAAGACCGAGTTCTTCACCTTGGGGAGCTCTAGTCTTATTTGTAAAGAAGAAGGATGGGAGTTTTCGGATGTGTATCGACTATCGTGAGTTGAACAAACTTACCATAAAGAACCGTTACCCGTTACCTAGGATCGATGATCTGTTCGATCAGTTGCAAGGATCGAGCGTATACTCGAAGATTGACCTTAGGTCTGGTTATCACCAATTGAGAGTCCGTGAGAAAGATTTGGCACAGACTGCTTTTAGGACTAGGTATGGACACTAAGAGTTCCAAGTGATGCCATTCGGTTTGACAAACGCACCTGTTGTGTTTATGGACCTCATGAACCGGGTGTGTAAACCGTATTTGGACAAGTTTGTCATTGTGTTCATCGATGACATACTGATTTACTCAAGGAATGAGAAGGAGCATGAGGAACATCTTAAGATAATATTGGAATTGCTTAAGAAGGAGGAACTGTACGCTAAGTTCTCGAAGTGTGATTTTTGGTTGCCAAGAGTACAATTTCTAGGTCACGTTATTGATAGCAAGGGGATTCATGTTGATCCTGCCAAGATTGAATCAATTAGGGAGTTGACTGCTCCTACGACATCGACTGAAATTCGCCAATTCTTAGGACTCGCCGGATATTACCGAAGGTTCATCGAGGGATTCTCGAAGATCACGAAACCATTGACGAAGTTGACTCAAAAGAAGGTGAAATACGAATGAGGAGATAAGGAGGAATTAGCATTCCAAAAGTTGAAACAAATGTTGTGTAGTGCGCCTATTCTATCGTTACCAGAAGGGTCGGAAGACTTTGTGGTCTACTGTGATGCATCAGCAAAAGGATTGGGAGCTGTGTTGATGCAAAGGAAGAAAGTTATCGCCTACGCGTCACGGCAACTGAAAACACATGAGAAAAACTACACTACGCACGACTTGGAGCTAGGAGCGGTAGTATTTGCCTTGAAACTGTGGAGACACTACTTGTATGGAACCAAGTGTGTCGTCTATACCGATCACAAGAGTTTACAACATATTCTTGACCAGAAGGAACTGAACATGAGACAACGTCGATGGATCGAGTTGCTCATCGATTATGACTGTGAAATCCGCTACCACCCTGGGAAAGCCAATGTAGTGGCGGATGCGCTAAGTTGAAAGGAACAATTGATGACACGTAGAGTTAGATCGTTAGCTATGGTTATCAATCCGAACTTACCTGTGCAAATTTGTGAAACACAAACCGAAGCCCTTAAGCCTGAACATGTCGAGGCTGAGAAATTAGGAGGAATGGTTACTAAGAAATTGGAGACTAGCATTAATGGGACGCTATGTCTGAATGGTAGAAGTTGGTTACCATGGTGTGGAGGAATAATGGATGTGATTATGCACGAGTCGCATAAATCTAAGTATTCGATTCACCCAGGATCTGACAAAATGTATCAGGATATGAAGAAGCTATATTGGTGGCCCAATATGAAAGCTGAAATTGCTACGTATGTAGGGAAGTGTCTGACTTGCGCTAGAGTGAAAACAGAACACCAAAAACCATCTGGATTGTTGGTTCAACCTATAATTCCTATGTGGAAGTGGGAAAACATAACCATGGATTTCATAACTAAGCTACCTAAAACGACCAACGGATACGACACAATTTGGGTAATTGTTGATCGACTTACGAAATCTGCACACTTTTTGGCTATGAAGGAAGATGATTCAATGGATAAGCTTACAAGACTTTATCTGAAGGAAGTAGTCGCAAAACATGGGATACGGATCTCGATAATTTCTGATAGAGATGGTAGATTTACTTGGGAATTATGGAAATCACTTCAGAAAGCGTTGGGTACGCAATTGGACATGAGTACTTCTTATCACCCGCAGACTGACGGACAGAGTGAGAGAACTATTCAAACGCTGGAGGACATGTTGCGTGCTTGTGTGCTTGACTTCGGGAAGCAATGGGACAGACATTTGCCTCTAGTGGAATTCTCTTACAACAATAGTTATCATACCAGTATTAAGGCTGCACCGTTTGAAGCATTGTATGGTCGTAAATGTCGCTCGCCTGTGTGTTGGAGTGAGGTTAGGGATAGTCAACTCACTGGCCCTGAACTCATCCGCTAAACGACTAAGAAGATTGTTCAAATCTAGAGCCGAATTCAAGCAGCCCGTGATCGTCAAAAGAGTTACGCCGACGTTCGACGTAAGCCTCTCGAATTTCAAGTAGGAGACAAAGTGATGCTAAAAGTATCGCCTTGGAAAGGTGTGGTACGTTTTGGCAAGCGATGAAAGCTGAACCCCCGTTATATTGGACCTTTCAAAATTCTGGCAAAGGTTGGAACCGTAGCCTATCGTCTCGAATTACCGCAAGCGTTGAGCCGTGTGCACAACACTTTTCATGTGTCGAACTTAAAGAAGTGCCTATCTGATGAGACACTCGCTATACCATTGGAGGAATTCTGAATCGACGACAAGATGCAATTTGTCGAAGAACCTGTTACAAATCATGGACCGTGAGGTCAAACGATTGACGCAGAGTCATATTCCGATCATCAAGGTGAGGTGGAATTCTAAACGTGGACCTGAATTCACTTGGGAGCGTGAGGATCAATTTCGCAAGAAATATCCGCAACTCTTTGACAACTCTAGAAACCGTGACACTCCTAAGCTTTGAGGACAAAGCTTCTCTATCAAGGGGATGATGTAACACCTGGTAATTTTCCCTACTTTGTAAAATGACTATTTTACCCTTTGACTTTTTATTTAGTCAACTATGTGATTTAACTTTGTTGGAACCGGGAAGTTATCCCTCGTCTTCTGAAAAACTGTTTGCTGACGAGTAATGGCCTGACACTGTGCTTAGTCATTATTCTGAACATTTTTTGTGAACCTGACCAAAGTGCTGAGACGGTCAATGAATTGACGATAATCCATGAGATTATTCGTTATCTGTGAATTATGTGCTTAACTATTTAGTTTTTAACAGCGTGATCATATTTTCTTGAGCAGCGTATTTAAATATTTCTGTATATGTTTATATGCCTGTATTTTTGTATTTTTGCTATTTATAGTAATAAATCGTATTTACTGTGAATATTTAATTAAGGTATCGCGTTTTCGTATTTTACGTCATTTTTACGTTTAACCGTCGTTAACATGCATAACATACTTTACCAATTATAAAATGTCAGTATTCGTCGAAAAATCGTAAATTTAATATATTTCGTCAAATTTTTAAGTTTTACGTAATTTTAAACTTAACTATATACTTTTTGATATTTACCTAAAACTAACTAACCTTTTTACCTTAAACCTTTTAACTAGTTACCATAGTAAAAATTTTGAATAATTTACCCCATATGGGACCCCCCATAACCGGCCAAATACCACCACCATGTGCATGATACACCAAAATTTCACTCTTTGCCATTTTAAGCTTAGGCTTACACATCTTACAACATTTAACTTATTAACCTATATCACCTCAAATAATTCACACATTATTCACTTTTCACTTCACAAAAAAAACACACACAACTCTCTCTTTCTCTCTCAAAACTCACGGCACAAACACACACACATTTTCCACCATTGTTGATTTCTTAAAGCTTCATTTTAAGAAGAATTAACACAAAACAAATACACCCTAGAGTTTGTGCAAGCATAAAGAAGAATGGTTATTCTTGGTTTTTGTTGATTTGAGTAGTTTTTGGGTTGAAGTTATAGAAGTAGAGTTCTTGTTGATTATTAGTGGGTTAGAGCGTAGATCGGGTCGTGTGATTACGTAGAGTCGTTACTCAAGGTTACTTCTTAAACCTTTTTCATCTTTTCATTCTCCATGCATAATCTTTGTAGATCTATGCATGCATGTTACTCATCAAGTATTTTCTTGAAATAAAATGATAAAAACTATTTTTGGTCATGAAATATTTTAAGATCTATGGAAATTATGTGTGGATCTATTAGATCCATACATGAAAAATGGTTTAATTGAAAGACTTGTGAAAATATAAGTATGTATATTTTAGATTTGTGAATTTGAAGAAAAATCTTTGATTTTGTTGGTGTTTATGAATAATTGGAGGGAACTAGTAGTATAACTACTAGTGGTTACGCTTGAAAATGGTCGAAAAACGAGTTCTTACGAAAAACATACAATCTGTCCGATTTTTATAAGAGGCAGAGGGTCGTAAAAATTGTTTTGACACTAGTTTACTACGATATTATGAAAATATAAGTTAATACCTTCGTTTCGATATATTATGGGCTAAAAACGGAGCTAAAATGAGTAAGATATGGTCGTTTAAATTTCGTTGTCGGAAAACTTAATTTTTGTGAAAAACACTATAAGTGTTTGCTGTCTAGATTTTTAAAGTGGTCGAAACGACGTTTTCGAGTCAAACGGAGATGTTTTAAGTGTCGAAATGGTTACTAAAAGTTGTATATGAATGTTGGACTTGTTTTGTAAAAAGGGTATTAGCGCGAAATGTGAATACTTGGTGTACCGTTAAAAGTTTGAACGTTGGAGGTGGAAATTGATACTATTGCGGAAAATGACTTGTTGAAATATTGGCGATTGAGAAAGTGTTGAAAATAGGGGTTTTAGGACGAGATTTGAGTACTTACTAAAAATGGCAAATTTTTACGTGACGCCGAAAGGCTGCCGAATTTTCGTTAGAAATCGTGTAGGAAAATTTGTTAAGATAAATTTTGGTAAATTAAAATTTACGCCGAAAGGGTGTCGAAATTTCGTCGAGTCAAAAATAAATATATTTTTTTGCCTAAGTATATATATATACTATAATGTTTATAACGATATAACATTTACATGTCACGATTTTAACAAAATATATATATATATATGATTGATGAGTAAGGTACATGACGAACTATTGTGACTTATTTGCTAGCGCCTAAACTATAATATTATATTTAGGTTGTTGCTAGAGTTGCTCGCTACTATTTGATCTTACTTGTGCGGTTTGAATCGTTGCTTGAGGTGAGTTTATAGATCCCTATTAAACTGCTTTCTATGTTCAATGTTTTGGGATGTGATAAATGCTTTGATGCTTGCTTCTAGAAGCAAGTAAAACTTGATTTTTGTGAACGCTTTGTGAACACTATTTATGAGATAGCTTAAGTTGCTTTAGCCATAGTCCCCACTATCGTGAATCGTTAGTTACTCTGTTGGAGTAAGCTCTTATGTTACGGATAGATCTATTGAAGGTTGACAACCTCCAATCGGGAATTCTGACGCCGGACGAGTGTGTACCATTTGTATGAACGGAGTTATCTTGGCTAGGTACTCCATTCGAGCAAAATTTATGTATGCAATCTATTGTATGCACTGGATCACTAGTTTCGATGTCACGAGCTTAGCTATCATAAATATTGTGAACACCCAATTTATCCTACACTTGGCACTATATCTCCTATAGTTGCACGTGTACATGAAATGAAATCTTAAATTAAAATACTATGAAATTTTACTTGAAACCTATATTCTCACCAACTATATATTGACCCAATTTAGCATTTATCTCAGGTAATTGATGATGATTTGTATCTTCTGTGTGAAGTACTTGGAGTCCGCATGCATATCTTGGCTATCTTCGGACATTTATTTATTTATGCTTTTGAACTATTATCTCGTTGATGTTTAAAACTTTTACATTTCGCTGCACTATCTTTTGAAACTGAGACCTTTTGTACTGTGATGCTTTAATTTAAATTCAACGAGGTATTTTTATAAAACGTCTCATTTAGAGTCGATCTCTTGTACCTTGAACTATGATACAATGACGTAACAGCCCCCGAGCTTCACCGCTATCGCATATAACATTTTGGGGTGTTACAGTACGGTTGTGTTAATGACGTGTTGACAAATTGGAGTTTATGAACCCAGTTATGAAGTGGGTATAAACTAGCGGATGTAGCGAAGCACATATGGGCTGTTATACGTGGTCGCTGAGTCTATCTACACAAAAAAAGGAAGGCAAAAGATGATCCTTGTAAAAGAAAGTCGGTGCCATTAGAGGGAGCTGATTAGTTTTATCAGTATTGTTGTCGTCGTGTCAATCCCATTCCAGCAACACAAAAGCAATCAGTTTGTGAACCGCTAGAAGACACACAAGAGGTCTCTAAAACCCCAGCCAACAGAGTTTCCTGAACCAATCAAGGTTGTTGGACCCTGGTCATTGAACCCCTAGCGAACCCTCTGTGAACCTGTCATAAACCCCCAGGTCAACAAACCATCTGCCAGGTCACTGATGTCACTGAACCTGGACCTCTGTTGCTGAACCCTCATAGCGACCCCTTCCTCAGCGACCCCTGTGACTGAACCTGTGAACCAGGTCTGTTGCCACAGAATCTGAACCCCTGTCGCTGGCGAACCCCCAGCTGTATGAACCAACTGGTCTATGTATGAACCCATACCAATGACTCCCAGACCAGTGATCCCTGTCACTAAAGTTGTGACCCCCAGCTGAACTTCAGGTCCTTGAACCTGCTACCAGATCAGCGACCCCTGTCACTAAACGTCTGCTGGACCTAGGACCCAAGGTCAGTTATTCCAGATCAAAGAACGGCAGGTCAGAGACTCACATGTCACCACCTTACATCTGAACCTGCAATAGAGCATTGGACTGAACCCTATGTATCTGAATCATCTGCAAGTCTGACTCATCATCAGTTCTTTAACCATTAGCAGTTCTAAACCTTCAGCAGATTTTGGACCCCTGTCCTTCTCTGGACCCCTGTCTCTGACCCTTCTACTTGTTCTCAATCTCTGACCCTGCTAGAGGACCGAACTTTTCAGAGGTCAGCACCTCATACCAGATCAGAGATACCACCAGGTCAGTACAGATTGAACCACAACCATCAGGTCAGATACCTACATGAGACTCACTGTAGGAGTACTCGAGCTTGGAAAATCAAACCCGCTGAACTTACACATTCAAAAGTTGATGATTTACCAACTTTTGAAGGGGAGATGAATACAATTATCAGAGTTGTATCATCATGGTTCGAAGTCATCAAGGATCGATGAACAAAGTGTGTTGTGATACAAAAGGTGCTTGTACAACAACTTTTCGAGGGGGAGAGAACCACACTTATGAAAGTGTTTACACACTCATCGATCATCATCAGGTATACTTATACACCCTTGTATTCTTTCTACAGATTAATCATGTATAGTTATACTCATATCCTTGTGACAAACCACATATAACACAACAAACAACACCACCACCCTACCACTACAAAAACAAAACAAACAAACCAATCACATACCAAAAAAATCCAAATTTCCAAAAAGAGCAGTTGTTGTTGGTAATGTGCTTATACAGGTTGATGTTTTTGTTGAAAGAGAGAATGATGTGTTCGGGGTAGAAGTGTGGTATGTTACTGATGTTTGATACATGAAGTGAACAAGTGTTTTGGGATTTTAATATACTTTGGTATTTAGTAGTTTGGAGTGAATTTTTCTTGTTGTGCCTGATCACCACTACTGGAAATAAGTCTCTGAAGCTACCACTGAACCTAGGAAGAAAGCTCAAGATGTTCGTCAGAGACTATACTTACTTAATCACGAATACAAAGAGCTGGTATGAACACATGTTGTAAAAATTCACATCAGAAGGTTGTTATTTATTGTATCCATGTGTTGTATCTTAGTATGTAGGAAGAAGCCGTTATGCTCACTTACTACTAAAAGACTTAGGCTATATTTCTATTCAAACAGGGGGAGATTGTTGGGCCAATTTAGAGCCTAAATTGTCTCTGTACTGATTTGAATGAAATATACCCTAAGTATTTTATAGGTCGGTAAACTCATGATAGTTTGCCGAGTCATCCTCAAGATGTTCTTAGAAGTCCACAGAGACTCCTTCACTACTGCAGCGGATCTGAGCCAGTGAAGACAAGAACCAGGATCAGGATGATGGAGTTAGTGAGTAATGACAATGACTCACTAACTTCCGAAGACCATCTCTGATATGAAGACCTCTGAAGTATTTACTGAAGACATAGTGGGAACTTCCTTTGGGTGAAAAAGGAAGAATATAAAGTACAAGGTGGTTACTTGACTTTATTGAAGCTTCCAAAGGAAGCTTCACTTTCCCACTATATATAGTGGTCTCATGACTTAGAGTTTGGTAGATATTTCCACCACAAAAATACACATAGTGTTAGTGTTAGGATTTCCTCCTCTCATTGGTTCTTTCCTATCTTATAACAATGGGAGTTTAGTTTGCCATCATCGCCCGGTTGTTATTCCACAAACAACCGGGCAACACTAGTATATTTGTTGATTCATTATTAATAAGATATACAAACGATGAAAAGTACAAACCTGTGTTATTAGTTAGTCAATTGGTTAATTGTGCATAATGTTCTTAATAGATCTTCATAGATTCGATATGTGCACAAGATTATGGACCAACAAGTGGTGAACCTGACGTGAAGATGGCCCAGCTACAGAGACCCGACCAGCGGAAGGCAAAGCCTCAGCTGGCACACCAGGAACATTCAAGTTAAAGACAACATCAGAGAAGTCGAAGACAATCTGAAGTCATACTTACCAGCGATTATGGATAGCTGGGATGTAGAAGGAATGTGCTGGTGTTCAAGGATCTCTGAGTTGACAATACTCATAGATCACTTAAGAACCCTAGAAGTCTGATACAAGCAAAGCTTGTCCAATCCTTTATTGTTTAGGCGAGAGAATCTACTAAGTGTTTTGAGCGGGAAAAAACAAGAGATTCAAGATAAAGCCTAGTACGACCTAGTGGGACAAAAGGGGAACAGTTGGCAGAACTGTTCACCTAAAGTTGTTTAAAGGTATGTTTCAATTTGGACATGCATTTAATACGTTGTACTCTTCCATTCAGAAGATAACACGTATCAACTACTCCCACTAAGGAATCAACCTCGTACCACTATAAATAGGAGTGAGAAAGAAGAGTTAATGAAACCCTTGTGCTTGGATAAATTATCTAAGTTCTTTCTCACTTTGGAACCACTGAGCCCTCAGTTGTCTACCAGCGTCTCATTGGTTCCCTTGTAAACTTGAGTCTTGAATCAAGGTTACTTGTTCTAGGGTTCATTTCTTATTGTCATTAAACGGTTGTATTCATAGCACTTTGTAATACTTTGTTTATAACAGTTAATAAAGCATAACGCGTTTGAAAAGTATTTCGTTGTGTTTTTGTGTTTATACGAGTTGTAGTTTCGTCAATTGTCATATTAAGGGACTTTCAATTGGTATCTGAGCGGTTTGATTTATAAAACATTTTATAAACCGTTCTTGTTTTTAAAATCAAGATCCTAATATGACTGATACTATACCTCCTATACCACCACCCTTTGGTCAAACCAGTCAAGGTACCACTTCGACCACCGCACCGGCCACCACATCTACTACCATGCCTACACCACTTGTAAGAACTGGTAATAATGATGATGACCTTCCCCAACTACTTGATGTTCGTGGGGGGTCACATGTGTCTAACGTTCCAGCGTTTGATGAAGAAGATTTCTCAAGTTAGAAAAGTGAATTTCTTATATATTTAGATGGCTTAGAACCCTTCTTGATAGAAATCTTAGAAAATGGTCCCTATGTACCACTGGCCGTTTCCTCTACCTCTGAGAGACCCATCAAGAAGCGTGTTAAGCAATGGTCTCCAGTGGATAGACGTTTGGCTAACTGATGAGACTGCTTGTATACATAGTCTGATCGTCCAAATCGGGATTAAAATGCATAAAATATCATTAAAACTGCCAAATATATGCTCGTGTTTATTACTTGTGTATTTTAGGTAAGGATATTGAGGAAATGACAAAAAGGTCACAAGAATCAATCAAAAACGAACATGGGAAATGAAGCCGCACAATGAACCGGACCCGAATCATGATTTTCCAAAATGGTCCTTGAAGATTGAAGATTGTACAAGTTTGGCCCCTGAAGAATTGAAGACTTGTCAATTTATACCCTTGCAAAACTCATAAAATGCATTGAGGTCCCTAAATTATCAAGATATTACAAGAGAAGTCCTTGGAGAATGAAGAATGTGCATTAATGGCCCTTGTTTAAAGTTTACAAAGTACTTGTGCCAAAAATGACAAGTTTGCCAAAGTTAATTACAAAGGAAATGGGATTATTTGCTGTTTTATACAAAGTGGAAGAAACAAGGAACATGGAGGGCCAAAACTGCCAAGACAACCAAACCCTTCCTAGCCAATCATTTCCACACGCCACCCCAACATCCACTCATAACCCTACACCTCACCACCCCCCACCCACGTCAGATTCCACCACCACACCTTTTTATTTATTAAACAAAACTTTTAAACCTGTTTAATATTAATTGTTTTTGGTGGGAAACTAATACTATTCAGATTACACCCCTAATCCCCAGCTCAAGAACAACATAAACCCTAATCTCAAATTCCATCTAAACCAAAGGGTTTTTGGTCCAACCTTTCCAGATGGCTGATTAAGCTTATTGTCATCACAACCCACCTCACAAAACTGTTGATCCCAAACTTAGATCGATTAAGCTTTGTGTATACGAGATTAGATCAAGTACTACACGTAGAGAAACCTTTGCTTATGAATAAAGTAACAAAGTGTTATGCGGAATTAACACTTGATCTAAAACACAAAGATGTTAAACAAACTTTCACTTGTATTAGAATGATTCTTGTTGATTACAATGAAAGAGGTTTAACTTGCGAATACTTATGAAACTTATATTAACTTTAACCTAAAAGATCTTCTTTTATAGAACAAGAAGTCTTGTACAATAAGCTACGAATCAATTATTCTAGGTAAAGATAAACATAGAAAATACATTGTCGACTCTATCCTTACTAGAAGTATTCTAGAATATAATAAACGTGTAGCTCACATCTTCCATCAGTGCTTGTCTTCAATCTGTCAACGCTTGACTTTAACTTGTCAACGCTCATGCTATCAGTGCTCACTTTGCTCTTGTCAACGCTTGAGTTGTTCTTGTCAGCGTTCAAGTGTTCTGGCCTTAATTTATTCCCAACAATCCTCCCCTAAACTTGATATCCACTCTTATGATCAAGTTTCTGAATAAACACTAAGAACTTGGAGGAGTCTGACAAACCTTATCATATTGGTAATAAATAAATCTGATCAAATTCTTTGCCACGTCACTTGTATAGTCTATCTCCAACTGGGTGTCCTTCATCTTCTCCAAAACAGCCTTGGATATGAAATACTGAGCATCTACAAGTAAATACTCAGCAAACTTTGTAGAACTCAAATGGTATACACCAGCAGCTGAATATAACCTCCATTGAAGACCACTGAGGTCATCTTCAAGATCCTTCCATATTTCAGGATCTTCTTCTTTTGTCCCACACATTCTTTTGAATGTGGTCCAAAGTTTTATTCCATTGACTGAAGTTGGTGCTTCAGCCTCATACTTGGTCTCTAGCAACCTCCAAAGGTCCACCAAGTCTTCTCTATCACAACTTGCAAATAAAGATATGAGAGTGGTAAAAGTGTGTACCTCCTTGCCAAATCTTCCAATTTTCTAGAATCCACATTCATCTTCATCATAACTCACAATTGGATTCCTGGAATCTAATGGTAACACATGCACCATATCTAAAGCTTCTAATGGGGAGAGCTTGAGGCTCTTTCTAATAACTGCTTCACTTGGATATAGTTGATTCATATCTTTTGGAAACTCAAGTACAAATCCCTTCTTTACTGGTCTGGGAACTATCATAGCTCTCTTGATTTCCATCTCCTCTGCAAGTTGCTCCTTTCTTTCATCTGAAAGAAGTCTGAAAGTGTTTTCTTCCTGTATTTTCACCCAAATAGGATAAGCCCTATGTTCCAACTCATCAAATGTCAAAGCCTTCAGCTTCTGATGTGTCCATCCAACTCCATGACATTTGAGCAACATAAAGTAGAGCTTCCTTCTATCCCTTTTCAACTCAGAGAGAATGTTGCTTGCCTTGTGCTTCAAAATCACCTTACAATCCTTCTGAACTCTAAGAAGAATTTCCAAACCCCATATCTGATCTGAAATGGTCAAGTCTGGATTATCCATACAGCTTTCTTCCCAAGAATTGTACATCTGAACCACCTCTGGCATATCAAAATCAATCTGCAACTTCAAATCTCTCAGCTTTTCCCTAGCAAGCTCATCACCATACTCAAGTCTTTCTGGTTCAACAACCATCACACTTGAATCTGAGCTAGCTCCATCACTTTCTTCTTCAGAAGTCACAACAAATGGTGACTTTTCCTTTTCACCTTGTTCCATCATTTGCTCAGCCAATCTTCTATCAAATTCAACCTGAGCTGCATTCTTTGGAACAATTTCTACTACCAACTTACCCTTACCCTTATCTGTTGGTGCAATTGTTGGTAGGGTAGATGATAATACCTGAGTAGGAACATCTTTGATGATAGATGATGACTGGAATACATCACCTCCAAATGCAGATCTGTCAACGCCCAAATTTCCTCTATCAGCGCCCAAAATACTTCTGTCAGCGTCCAAACTTGTCTTGTCAACGCTCAAATATTTTCCCTCAGCGCCTTGTGTAACCTCTCTCAACATATCTGTAAATGATAAATTTAAATTGGTTGGAGAGATCAAGGACGTATCAAAACCTGTTTGTTCCTTCAAAGTAGTAAGAGCTTCAGCAACATCCAATGATTGACCATCTTGACTGCTCTTATCACTCAGATTTCTTTGATCTTCCTCCCCTTTGGAAGACTCCTCCATACCTCCCTTTGAATGAGCACTCTCCAAAACAACAATCCTCTCCCTCAATTCCTTGAGTTCAAGGCCTTGGTTACTGAAAATTTGTACCAAGTCTGCATTCTGCTTTTGCAAGCTAATGCAGACAGCCGTCAATTCCAAAAGCGTCATAGGTTCCAGTCTGCCCTCTTCCAAAATGGGGATTTGACCTCCCAAGTCAGGTTCATTGGGCATGGATGAGGACTTAATTATGGTGGGACTGCCTTGGCCAGCTGCTAAGCCAGAACCAATAGTCCCAGCCTCATCCAGGTCACCTGCCACACTTGTGGTGGTGATTCTCTCTGCTTCATGGCTAGGACCACCAGAGGAGAACACTCCAGCAGTCCTTTGGCGTTTAAACAACCTATATTCAGGTGGTGTGGAAGATGGTGTAGAAGAAGGTGTAGATGTGGGTTGGTTAAGGGGTGTTTGGGATTGTGATGGTTGGGTGTCAGTGTTGGAAATAGGCACATCAACGCCCACATTAAATGTGTCAGCGTCAAAGGGATTTTGGTCTATTTGCATTTGATTAGGTGAGGGTAAAGGTTCAGGGATAGGTTCAAGTTGTGGGTGAGGGTCAATATGAGGTTGGGGGTCTGGTTGGGGTTGTGCTGCTGCAATAACAGCAAGCATGGCTGGGGTTAAAGGTAGGTCTCTATGAGGTGGTGAATTCATCTTGGTAAAAATAGCTTTCTTTTGTTCAGGGATTTTATAAAAATCATTGTGATCCCTTGAACAATATCTTTGAGCATCAAAAATCATTTGCAGAAAACAGGGATAAGCTAAAGTCATTTTTGTCCCCTTGTTTTTACACATTCCTTCAAAAATCATTTTAGACCAATTATATTTTTGCCCTGTTGCAATACACACAATAGCAGTTGCAATGGATCTATTGATCTCATTGTGTGCAGTACATTTGGGACTCAAACATTGAAGGAGAATGTGAATGAGGTACTTCCAGGCTGGGGGAAATTCCTGCTTATGGTACTTATTAAGAGTACCTTCATCAGGAATAGGGTATCCCAAAGCCCTAAGCCCTTGTTCTATTTCAGATATGGGAAGAATGGTTATACCATCAGCATCATTAAGATGCAAGGCCTGGCGTACCAAGGCCTCAGTAACCACCCAAGATCGCCCATGAACAATAGAAGTCAATGTGGTCACTCCATTAACTGTTGAGGAACTGACAGTGTTCCAAAACTGTTTAATGTGTGTGACTGGAATGAGTGGTGCATGAGAAAGAGCATACCTTAATGGGGATGCATTCAAATACTCCACCATCTGTGTGTATTGAGGGAACAAAGTATTATCAGCAACAAGATAAGCAATCATGTTGTGTTGAGACTTGAACCCCAAATCCAATTCTGCTGAGTTAAATCTTGGTGCCATTGATGAAAGCTGTTAATTTGAAGTATAAAAGATGAAGGTTGATAAGAGAAAAGTTGTTAGACAAGAATTATAGATACCCTGTTTAAAATAGGAGCCAAATTTATAGGAGTAGATGAATGTATGTGATTGGCCCGAAAATAGGCAAAGATTTTCAAAAACTAATCATGAAAATATTGAAAAAGATATAAGTTATCTCATGCATTAAATGAAAGTAACAACTCCTAAAATTACGGCTTGAAAATATGTCAAAAAGTAACAACTGGGTAGGTCCCATTGATTGTCAACGGTCAAAAATAACCCATCAACGCCCAACGGCTATAATCTTGTCAACGTTCGCCTAAAGACATGTCAGCGTTCATTTTGGTCACAAAAACGCTTGGAAAAATCTTGTCAGCGTCCAAAAAATAAAATTGTTTTAAAAAGTGAAAAATGACCTTAACAAGTAATTTATCCTAGAGAAGATAACCAAAAGCTGATAATTATCATAGGGCGGCAAGCACTGTCCAGTTATGCACACTTGCATAAACAAGATAGACATAACAGTCCTCTAGTGTCCCTTGCTAACCAAAATTCTTAACAACCAAGTTACCTTATAAAATCCTTGTTACTCCCAGGTAAAACCCATATCAAAATGATTCCCAAGTCTCCCAACAGACCACAACCAATTCTAGGCCAAAAAAAAATGTCTTGGCAGCATGCAAAGTTGATATACTATGCATGCTACAGTGCCTCATGGTTTAGTAAAACTAACCCATACTCACCTGTGGACACAATCTAGAATTGTGATGAGAGTATTGTAAGAATACCCAAGAGTCCTAAAGGTTCCTTAAACCTCCCCTTAAACTATGATACATGAGTTCTCAAAATATATATGAACATTAAAAATTTATGTCAAGATAGGAATATAAATATTCCAACCATCATCCATAAACAAAAACATGTCAAAATATCTCTTCAAAGATCCATAAGCAACTCTGTATCCAATGGCATAATGCTACCACCTACCTAAACATTTAGATGAAAACCACAAAACTAACATTTGTTGCTGACAGCGCCCCGACAACACTTATCAGCGTTGAAGGAACTCTTGTCAGCGTTAGACAATAATATCTCTTAACAACGGCAAAATAACACTTGACAGCGTTACATTTACCTTTGTCAGTGTTAGAAAAGTAAAGTGGAAAAATCTAAATCATCACAAAGACCAATAACAATGCATTATCCTGTACATACTTTTACAAAAAGGTTCCAAAGCACATATTAAGTGAGATTAACTATTCTAATATTTGTTACCAAATATTGAAATCTTCCAGCATCAAAAGGTTTAGTTAATAAATCAGCCACATTATCCTCTGTGGCTATCCTATCTGGTTGTATTAAACCTTTCTCAAAGCAATCTCTTATAAAATGATGTCTAATTTCTATGTGTTTGGTTTTAGAATGATGTACAGGATTTTTAATAATGCATAAAGTACTGTTATTGTCTACAAAAATCTTGGTATGCATAAAATTATACCCATAATCCAACAGCTGGTTCTGAATCCATAAGACTTGTCCACAACAAGCAGCTGCAGCCACATATTCTGCTTCAGTTGTAGAGTTTGCCACCACTGTTTGTTTCTTGCATTGCCAAGATATCAATCTACTCCCAAGAAATTGGCATCCACCAGTTGTGGATTTTCTATCAAACTTGTCACCACCATAGTCACTGTCTGAATATGCAATAAGATCCAATGGAGAATCTTTTGGGTACCATAATCCAAGATCTGGATAACACCTTAGGTACCTAAAAATTCTTTTCACAGCAAAAAGGTGACATTCTTTGGGAGTCACTTGATGGCGTGCACATGCACACACAGCAAACATGATGTTAGGTCTTGAAGCTGTAAGATACATCAATGATCCAATCATTGATCTATAGTGCCTAACATCCACATCCTTTCCAGCTCCAATCTTTCCCCAGGGGTGTTCCCTATCCATAGGAGTGGAAGCATCCTTTTCATGTGGAGAAAAACCATATTTCTTCAAGATTTCAGCTACATACTTGTCTTGGGAGATGAAGATACCATCTTCTTTCTGCTGAACTTGTAACCCTAGAAAGAAGTTCATCTCACCCATTGCACTCATCTTGAATTTATCTGTCATGAGCTTGGAAAAGTCCTCACTCATTTTTGGATCAGTAGACCGAAAAATGATGTCATCAACATAGACCTGCACAAGCAACACATGTTTTCCTTTCTTCTTTGTAAATAGTGTCTGATCTATGGTGCCCCTCTTGAATCCATTGTCCACTAAATATGTAGACAAGGTACCATACCATGCTCTAGGGGCTTGATGAAGTCCATACATAGCTTTCTTCACTCTATAAACCTTGTCTGGATTCTCAGGATCTTCAAAACCAGGAGGTTGCATGACATATACTTCCTCAACAATTGTCCCATAGAGGAAAGCACTCTTCACATCCATTTGATAAACAGTGAAATTCATGCAAGAGGCATAAGCTAGGAAAATTCTGATAGCTTCAATTCTTGCAACTGGTGCAAAAACTTCTTCATAATCTATGCCTTCCTCTTGTGTATATCCCTGAGCTACCAAACGTGCCTTGTTTCTGACCACAATGCCCTTTTCATCTTTCTTGTTCCTTAGAACCCATCTTGTCCCAATTGGTCTCACATATCTAGGACAATCAACCAGCTCCCAAACATCTTGTATAGCAAATTGGTGAAGCTCATCCTGCATTGCTTCCACCCAACTTGGTTCTTTGAGAGCATCAAAAATCTTCTTGGGTTCTTCCTGTGATAGAAAACAGGCAAACAAACATGCTTGTACAAGAGGGGTATCAACCTTCTTGTGTATATTGGCAATAAATCCACCAAGACTTTGATGGGATCTTCTTGTCTGAACTGGAGCCATAACATCACCAATAATCTGAGATGTGGGGTGATCCTTTGCTGTGGAAGTGAGAACTCCTCCTTCAAAAAGTCTAGTGTCCTCAACTTCACGCTCCATGTTGCCAATATCTTCTTCATCAGACTCTGTTTGATCAACATGAATCTCTTCATGGACATTGGAAGGTCCACCTTGTTCAAAATGGGAAGAGAAAAGTTGTGTAAAGGTGTCACCAAAGTCTGATCCTTGTTTGTCAGCGCTTGGGCTAACAACGCTTGAAATGTTGTTGTCAGCGTCTAAGCCATCAACGTCTGAATTGGTTGTGTCAGCGCTTGATTTCCCTTTGTCAGCGCCTGAAGAACCATGCATGTTTGTATTTGGTGGTATTTGAAAACCACCATTATCTTTTCTAGCAGCAGCAGCAACATAATACTCATCTGTCCATATAGGAAGTGTAACATATTCTGGTGTGGGAGATGATTCAACTGCTGGTGGTCCATCCTCCTTAGCAACCTGTATACCTGAAACATTACCAATTCTCTTTTCCAAAACACTTGAAGTTACCTTCACAATGTCTGGATCAGTAACAGGCATATAATAAAAAGCTCTAGATAAAGGTTCTAAGTCAAACAACCAATTTGGACCACTTTCAGGATCACTAGGTTTACTCTCTAAAAACCTAACATGTACCTTTTCAAGTATACGTTTTTCCTTTTTAATGTAAACCCTATATCCTTTGCTCTGCACTGAATAACCCATGAAGTAGCCTTCATCACCTTTTGAATCAAATTTACTTAGGGCCTCACTAGTTTCTAGAACAACTACATGACATCCAAAAGGCTTGAGAAAGCCAATATTGGGCTTCCTTCCCCAAAGTAATTCATAAGGTGTCTTATTATGTATCTTGTTGACCAATGCCCTATTTTGAACATAACAAGCTGTGTTAACAGCTTCAGCCCAAAAGGCTATAGGAAAGTGGGCATCAGCCAACATGGTTCTGGCTGCCTCAATAAGGGTCCTATTCTTCCTTTCAGCAACCCCATTTTGCTGTGGGGTTCTAGCTATGCTGAACTGCCTAGTAATCCCTTTCTTGGCACAAAAATCATCTAACAACTGATTTCTAAACTCACCCCCATTGTCACTTCTAATAATTTTGACCTCATTACCATTCTTCTTTTCAATTTGGGTAATGAAATTAATCAGACTTTGGGCAGTTTCACTTTTCTTGGCTAAAAAGAAAGTCCATGTAAACCTGGAATAATCATCAGTGATAACAAAACAATATGATTTACCCTTCAAACTTTCTATATTAGTTGGACCAAAGAGGTCCATATGCAATAAGTGAAGTGGTTTAGAACTAGAGTGCACCTGTTTAGACCTGAATGAGACCTTGTGCTGCTTGCCCTTAAGACATGCAACACAAGTGTGGTCATTGTGGAAAGCCTTTTCAGGCAAACCATCAACTAAACCAAGCCTCACAAGTCTATTGATATTCTTAAAGTTTATGTGCCCTAATCTCCTGCGCCAAAGATTACTTTCATCTACTGAGGCTTTAGCATACAGACATGACATTTTATTATTTACCTTAATTCCATTAAGATTCACATTATATATGTCTTTATGCCTTGGTGTTCTAAAATCTATATATTTTTCCTCAGGAAGCTTATAATCTTTGCTTAACACCAAGCACTCAGTATCTGTGAAAAGAACCTTATTTTTGTTATCACACACTTGTGATACACTAAACAAATTATAATCCAGTTCTTTTACCAGGAAGACATTCTCAAATCGTAGATTGTTGGTGACAAGGGTTCCTTTTCCAGTGATGGTGCCGTAGCCCCCTCCAAAGTATACCTTATCACCATCTTGAATAGGAGAGAAATTAGTCAGATAGTCTTCCTTCCCTGTCATGTGCCTTGAGCATCCACTATCCCAATATCCATAATCATTGATCTTCTTCTGAATGCCCTGTACATAAAGAAAACACATTAGTTTTCTTTGGGAACCCAAGCCTTGGAAGACTTGGATTCATTTGGTTGTTCAACAAGAACAGACTTGGTTCTCATAACAACCCCATTTTCATCCCTGTTTGAATGAAATTCCCAGTTAACCCCAATTGGTGTTGACAATGCCTTTGAAATATAATGAAACCTGTTGCATGTCATAGAAATACCAGTAGAATTAGGGTTTTGGTCTTGTTTTGGTCTCCATGTTAAGCTAGTAGCAGCTTTAGACCTATTTCCCTGTGGTTGCAAATACCTAGGTTTGGCAGTGTGTCTGTCAGCGCTTAAATTGCTCTTGTCAGCGCCCCGATTGCCTTTATCAGCGTTGTACCTAGGGTTTGCTACAGGAACCCATTGCCTATTGGACCAAGTGTTTGACTTTTGAAAAGGTCTTAGGCCTTGTGTGTTAGACCCTCTAGAAAAGAATGGGGCTGGTCTAGCAACTTGTGAACTTTTGTTCACATAAGTATTGGGTCTGACAGTGTTTGACCTATGTTGACTTTTGTCAGCGCTGAAATGGTTCCTATCAGCGTTGACATTGGAAGCGTTGACACATTTGTATGCCAAATGTGAGAAGCTACCACATGTGTAACAAGCTTTTCTAGACATAGTCTTAGGTCTAGAAGCAAAGAAGCCTGTTCCATGGTTACTAACTTGGCTTTTTGGTGACCTAGTATTCCTATACATCTCTGCATACTTAACACTAGGTTTTCTAACAGTTTGTGGGCCAAGTTCAACAGCTTTGCCAGTGGTAGGGTGTGTGATCTTAATAGGTTTAGGATCATTATTGGAAACCACAATTGGTATCATGTTTGGTGTGGGCTCATTTGGACTTTCACACAACAACCCTCCCTTAACAAACAAGGTGTGGTTAGCTTTCTTCCACTCATCTAGGTCAGTCAGTTTTTGCTTGTATTCCTCAACTGGGGAAGTCACTCTAGGTGGAGGAATGAATTCCTCCTCTTGACGTTCTGGCAAGCCAGTCCAAGATAAGTCCTTTGATTGGACACCATAGAAATCCCCAGCTGGTGGTGGAACACTAGTATAATTATTCATCCCAATCCCACTCATATCCTTAGAGTCTCTTTGTTTACTAACACACTCTTCTAGGGATTGTGTGGCCTTATCAAATCTCTGGATTTTAAGACTCACATTATCTTTCTTTTTGTTAGCCTCCTCTAACTGAGCTATCAAATCAAGATTAACCCTATTTACTATATCTTGAACATCTTTACTCTGATGTAACTCATGTTTTAAGATATTTATTTGATCCTTTAAATCAAGCTCCATTTTCTTATACTCAGCTACTGTCTTTTCTGTTTGGGTAAGAGCAATTTGATAATTAGATACTTTGCATCTTTCAGTACTTGCCTCATCTAATAATTTTACTATCTCTTGATTTAGTTTTTCAGTATTTAAACGACAACCCTTAGAACAGAAAGCATCATCATATACCTCATTATCTGATGAAGAGGAGGAGTGTGCCATGAGAGCATATTCAACATGCTCTTCTTTAACTTCAGCAACCAAAGCTCTATCCTCTTCCTCATTCTTAGCCATCCAGCTCCAGTCCCATTCTCCAACGCCATCAATTTGTTGAACAGCAACCATGGCCTTGGGATCTTGGCTCTTAACCATTTGGCTTGAGGGCTTACCAGCATCAGATCTTCTTGGAGATCTACATTCCCTCATGAAGTGCCCCATCCTATGACAGTTGTAGCACTCAACCTTGGACTTGTCAAAGCCAGCAACATCCTTAGCATTAAAGGTCATCTTCTTCTTGAACCTTTTATTAAACCTGTTTGCTCTTAAGCTTACAAGAGCCATAGTCCACTTGATGTCCATCTCTTCCAATTGTTCATCACTTATCTGCTCAAGATCTTCATATGTAATCCTTGAATCACTGGGCAAAGAAGCAATGAATGCACACACAGTATCTAGATCTAAACCAGCAGGTTTAAGTCTATCAGCGCCAAAGTTGTGTGTGTCAGCGCTTGAGTATAAAGCGTTGACAGGATATGATCCAGCGCTGACAGACTGACATCCAGCGCTGACACCTTGAGATCCAGTGGCTGGATGTCCATAGAAGTTCATGGAATCAAATTGGCCTTCACTTTGTGAGAAGAAGGCCATGTTACTACTGGAAGATTTATTATCACTATCCAATTGCCATTCATTCTCCAACAGTCTTAGTTTGTTGAAGATGTCATCAAACCTGGAGGTCTTGTGGGTATTATTGACAAGAATGGATCTTGTCTCAATCTTCCATACATCACCAAGGCTTTTGAGAAAAGTAGCATTCAATTCAGGGTCATCAATCTGTGTTCCCATGAAGGAAAGTTGACTTGTGATGTCAAGAAGTCTACTTCTCACACTGCTGAGATTTTCATTGGGTTGAGCTTTAAAGACAGCATACTCATGCAAGAGTTGCTTCTTCTTTTCTTCTTTTGTGTCAGCATTGCCACCATGTGCTACTTCAAGAGCTTCCCAAAGCTCTTTTGCAGACTCAAAGCGTTTATACTTGTGCTGATTCTCATGACCTAGGGCGTGTTTCATGATGTTCAAGATTTTCATGTCCACCCTCTTCTTGGCTATATCTTCAACAGCTACAGCTCTCCCATCTCCAGGCTTTTCCTTCTTATCAGCTTCAGGACAATTAGGAACAGCTGTCCTTGTGGCAATTGCAGCAGCAATCTTTGCTGCTTTGTCGAATGTGTTCCCATATTCGACAATCTCCCAAAGAGTGTAGTCATGAATAGCTATATATTGCTCAAAATTTGACTTCCAAAGCTCAAAGTTCCTGGCATCAAACATGGGAATTTTGATACTAGGGTTTGAGGAGTTGTTTTGTAGCAAAGCAGCAGGTTGATCTGTGCCAGACATGATGTTTTTAGGGTTTTGAGAATTTTAGGGTTTTTAGGGTTTTTGGTGTTTTAGGGTTCTTGCGTTACTTAAAGATCAAAAGTTTCTCAACAAGCTCTGATACCACTTGTTGATCCCAAACTTAGATCGATTAAGCTTTGTGTATACGAGATTAGATCAAGTACTACACGTAGAGAAACCTTTGCTTATGAATAAAGTAACAAAGTGTTATGCGGAATTAACACTTGATCTAAAACACAAAGATGTTAAACAAACTTTCACTTGTATTAGAATGATTCTTGTTGATTACAATGAAAGAGGTTTAACTTGCGAATACTTATGAAACTTATATTAACTTTAACCTAAAAGATCTTCTTTTATAGAACAAGAAGTCTTGTACAATAAGCTACGAATCAATTATTCTAGGTAAAGATAAACATAGTAAATACATTGTCGACTCTATCCTTACTAGAAGTATTCTAGAATATAATAAACGTGTAGCTCACATCTTCCATCAGTGCTTGTCTTCAATCTGTCAACGCTTGACTTTAACTTGTCAACGCTCATGCTATCAGCGCTCACTTTGCTCTTGTCAACGCTTGAGTTGTTCTTGTCAGCGTTCAAGTGTTCTGGCCTTAATTTATTCCCAACAAAAACACCCTCACATAGGTTGTGGACCCCACATTGTACCTCCCCTGCACCCGTCTTTGTCCCCAAACCCCAATACCAGACACATCCAACGTCCCATATGATTCTACTTGTCCCACAAGGCCAAATAAACGCTCCAAGATCAAAGTTGCAAGCTGGCTACATCAACATCATCACATGGGCACAATTTGACCATTTTTCAGTCAAAATTCCAAGGGCACTTTGGGAAGATTACTTGTTAGGGTTTAAGCATTCTAGGACCTTCTATCCTCTTGTATAAAATGAGACGTATGTGTCTCATTTAGACTTGTCCCAGATTTTTTTTCAAGGTTTATGTAATACCTTTTTAAATTAATTAAAAGTTTGGTATTTTCTTGTGATGAAATTGTAATTCCTTTTTACTTGTTTTAAAAGTTGGTAGTGACTTATGAAAGAAATCTGAGTTCCATTTAACATTTATTCAAAACAATTTGTGTTTTGAATTTTCAGAAATAAAGTTTCTGAAAATTGGTAATTTATGGTGAAAATCTTGTTTCAAGGTTTGTTTTTCCAGGAGTGTAAGTTATTTGGTTAGAGTGTTTTGAAAGGACAATATTTGGAAAGATTTTAAAAAAGGGTTTTAAAAAAGGAGGAAAAATCAGCAGTTGGTATATTGTGCTTCTTTTCATTTGATCATAGCAGGTTTGTTGAAAGCTTGTTGTCCAAGTGTTCAGCTCAGGTCCGGACCTGATTGGAGATGGCTAGCAGCCATTGTTGGGCCTGGATGTAGGTCCAACAAGGTAAAAGCCTTGTTCCTTTTTCAGTTTTTAGTTTATTTTGATTTTGCATGAAATTTGTGAAGATCTGTTTAGGTGTTAGTTTATGGTTTGATTTGAGTTATTCTGACATAATATGCATGTTAGGAGTGATTAAAATCAATTTGGTTTGGATTTAATGAGATATTGTTTGAAAAATCATTTTCAGAAAATATAAAGGAGTGTTTGGATTAGGGATTAAGTAGGGTTGAATGAAGTGCATCTTGGCTTAAACCTGTTACAATCACTCATAGGGTTGTTATTAGTTTGTATGTTAGTATTAGGTTTCTATTTGGTGAAGTTTAAAACAATTGCATGCTTTAAAATTGGTATTACTAGCTAAAAATCAGTCAAAAATATTCAGTGCTTTTTCTGCCAGTTTTCTTGTGAATTAGTTCATCAAACCTTGAAATATGTTAGGGTTAAGAGCATAGAAGTGTTTGGAATCAGTTTTATGCTAGTAGATAGGATTGTATGCAAGATTTTAGCAAGTGAAAGTCATTATTGTGCCTAGTGTATCAGCAAAATACACTCAGTCAAACATAAGCTTAATCAGAAACTTTGTGGTGCATTTCTGTGTGATTTTTTGAAGTGATTGCTTATTTTTTGTGTTTACTCAGACTCCCCACAACCCAATTGGTGTGGGGGTGCCTTGTGGTCCAAAGAACAAGCTCACAATAAGATTTGCTAAGCTTATTGCTTTCTGACCAAAAAAATACACTAGCAGTGGGAACTCCTTTCCCACTGGTAGTTCAATTGTTAGTACTGCTTCACTAGAAAACAAAACCAGTAATATGTCACTTTCAGTAATCTTGATTTTTTGTCTTTAGTGCCCTTAATTGGGAATTAGGACTTGAAACTTGTTTTCATATTTTTCTAATTTTATTTCTGAATTTTTAGTTTAATTAGAATTTTTATTACTGTTCGTTTAGTATTTATTAGATTAAATAACTATTTTTAATACTTTTATTATTTCTGTTTTTGGCATTTAGTGCCAAAAATACTTGTTTTTCAGTTTAAACATTTTTCCTAAACTTAGAATATTATTTTAAGATTTTTGGTTTTAAAAGTTTTTACTGTTCTCTTTTTATTTATTTTTTATAATTAATTTAGTTTAATTAGGGTTTTTATTAAACTGTTTTTGTCTTTTAGTGGTAAATTTAATATTTTTCAATCTTTTTCATTTTTCTACTGTTCATTAGAGTAAATTAGGATTTTTCAAATTGTTAAATTATTTTTGGCATTATTTTATTATTTTTTATAATTATTTTAGTTTTAAAAAAGTTTTTTGTAATTTAAAAATAGAAAAATAGTTTTTAAAAATTAGGAAAAATACTTTTTAGTCTTTAGATAATATAAGTAAGTTATTTGTTCAATAAAATAATATTTTAGACATTTTGATTAATTATATTTAATTTTAGGGCTTTAATTAGCATTTAAAATTGAATATTTAATTAATAAAAGGTTTTAAAATATTTTTATTGGATTTTCATTCTTATTTATATTACTTTAGACTTGTTTTAGCAATTAATTAATTTTTAGGTTTAAAATTTTTAATTTTGTAGTTTTTACGGTTTTACGTGACCGCCTTTTCGTCTTAGCTCGATCCGTCTTCGTAACCGTCTTTCTCTTCTTTCTTATTTCTATTTTCTTTTCTTCTCATAACAATAAAATCATCATTAATCAATTCGTTACACAACACACGTGCCTCCTCGAGAACGAACTCACTCTTACTTTTAGGGTCATTCACACACGGTTTTCCTAAATCGTCGTGCCCACTTGCCCTATATTTTAGTTGCTTGTTTTTCCTAAAGCAAGTATCTAAATTTACAACCATCAAATTGGCGCCGCTGCCGGGGAGGCGTGTTGTGTTTTGATTGAACAATTGTTATTTTTATACAAACCATAATTAGTATTTGTATTAGTAGCACTCTACTAATACGTATTATCGTTTTTCGGTTTTTGTGTGAATACTATTACTATATTGTATACGTAGAACAATAAATTCACAAGTACTCCAAATACGTGAGAAATCACAACCTTGACTTGGGAGGTCATTACCCAATCATTGTATTCGAATCTCAAACCAAAGAAAAAAGGCAAAAATAGATAAATACTTTCGTGAAGCTCGATTTTGAAAAATACAAACTATAAGGTGGGTATATGTCACACCCCACCAGGGCGGAATATGGGCACGACGTATGGATATCATCACAACAATAGCGTGTCTATAGAGATAACTAAATGATATAAGAAATGTCATAAAATGGTGACACAAATGTCATGACAATATCTCAACAATGCAGGAGTCTAGGTAAGTAGGTAACAGTCCTACCTCTTATCCAAGACAAACAAATAACACAAACAAACAAACATATAGGTGCCAACAGTATCACTTATTAAAAGAACAAATAAAAACTAAGAAGGAAACGGGGATTCTCCTTCTATATGCATTCCTAAGCTTCTCCAATCCTAGCCACTTATGTTCTCATGCTTAACCATAGTATCACCTGAAAAGAAGGTAGAACCAATGGGCCCTTAGTCCGCCCCTTATATAGTACATAGAGGCGTCGCGAAGGAGTGAAGAATGCCCCAAACCTCCCCTTAGTCCATAGGAAGAACTGGACGACCAAATACAAGCACTGACTTCCAAAAAGAGTGCCTCTCTCTCCTTTCTTGCAGCTTACGAACCCAGCCTTTCCCCCGAAAACAAGATTTACGCAGAAAGGTAGCGAACTCTTTTTGCTCAATAGCTAAATAAAGATAAAGCAAACCACCCGAAGAGGAATGAAAGCTTCAAATCGAGTTCTCTCTAGTAAAGAAGTGGATTTCCTTAAATTGAAATAAGGAAAGGCAATAAAAAAGTACAGAGGTCTTGCGAGGCGGTCGTTGGGATCGAATCTTCCTAGCAGCGGGCGAGAAGACCTCCGTTGGATACGGGGCGACTTTCTCTATTTCACGAAGATGTCATTTTCAAGATAGGATTTTTGGTTGTAAATCAATGTGAGTAGCCCGACTTTCCCCACTTTCAGCTATCCTTTTTCTGCCTGCCACTTTCGAGAGCTAGACCAGACTTCCTTATCTGGCTTCCAGTCTACTAAGGACAGCTAGCTCAGACACTGGCTTTGAGTTCGGACTGACTTCTTTCTATGACCAGATCAGGAGCTGCATGATCCGATGAGCTATCAGCTGAGAGACTGGCTTCTCGGTTGTTAGTAACGACTCAGACAGAGCAGCTTACCTTGCTATGATGAGTTATAGAATCAATTGAGGGAAGCTACCTACTTAGCTGATCTAGTTAGAGGACTTCTTTAAAGAAGGGCTTTAATCCACAGAATTGAGTTTCCATTATAATGGTCAAAATGCTAATGGTGAGATTGACTAAAACACGTCAACATAAAGTTGGTGAGAGTCATAGGTTTAGACTCCAACACAAGACAAGTCATAAGCTGTGAATACCATAAACCAATAAACATATGGACAATGCGCTACAATCATGTACTAACAACTAGCATAGAAGTTAAATCAATCATTACAATTCCAAGGCATCACGCCTTACAAACAATCACAATTTCCAAGGCATCACGCCTTACCAACAATCACAATTTCCAAGGCATCACGCCTTACCATTAACCATAGGTCCCATAGGCGCCCATACACCTATGTACCTTTCCAATCCAGATCACACACAAACAAGAATCACATAGCAGTTAATCACATAAATGTACACACAAGTCCATCTCAAACCTTAAACATTCACAGCATTAATTTAGAAAATAATTCAACATAGTGTCTCTTCCATCCCATCTGGAAGTCAAAATCAATAGTAAACATGGGACTATGAAACTCACCTGATTGAGCTTCTCCAAAAGTCCGCGCACTAGCAAAAGCTAACAAACCAAAAACACATAATCAATACACGAACCAATCACCAAGATGGCTCATCAACCTATGATGGACATCTAGCCTATTCCCACATATTTACCTCATTGATAAGCTCTAATCACCCCATTACCCTTCCTTAACAAGTCCTTAACTTGGTTAAGTTTAATAACTAACCCGTTCATATTTACCCAAAACAGTCCCAGTTTTTAGGTCTCAAAACTTTAAGTCAAACGTCCACTTAAACATACCCATGGTTTCTGTAAAAGGAATATTCATACCCTTACATATGTTGGCTAACACCTCCCACTTGCCCTAACCTTAAAGCTACTCCAGATTTCCTGATTTTAAACGTACTAAAAGTTTGTTACCATTAAGGAGTCTTACCCTAAACCACAACCTTAGCCCAAGTGCAGATACTTACTACAATATATAAACCATCTCTCACGTTCGTGAGAAGATCCCAATGCAACCCTAAGTACCCCAAACAACCCAAAACTTAAAAAGAAAACAGGCTGAATTCAAAACTGTTTTGACCTCCGACTGTTGTAACCTGTTTTTGACCCACTTCCCGACCTCCAATTTAGTTATCGTTTCTTGCATTGGAAAGCCACTTCAAATATCTTTCCAGGGGTACTTAGATCGCATCTTGAATGTTCCTATAACTCCTGATATGATCAAAACAATTGACTCAAAATTCTGCCCAGTTTTTAAAAACGGGTTTAACAAAATCAACCTCATTAATTAACCCTAATCCCTCTAATTACAAGCGCTAATTTATTTAATCATTATAATATGATTAATATACTGTTTTTAATTAATCCCTAACCTAAATCCATCATAATATGATTAAGACATCATTAAAATAATTAAATTGAAAAGGGTTAAGAAGGTTTTACCTTTGAATTAATAGAAGATGAAGAAAACCTAATTTTTGAAGAACCCTAATTGGCCATCATTGATGAATTTCGTCTAGGAGATGTTATGGAGGTTAAAAACCTGATTATTATGGTTATGGGTTGGGTTTGGTTAAGTCCTAAAGGCCCCCTAATCCCATTACAAGTCCATTGGGCCTGTTTTGGGCTTTTCCCTTCTTTCTTTCTTCTTTGGTGCGTCTAAACCGACCCAAACACCCCTAAATTCGTTTTTTTATTTTTATTATTTAATATTACTTTAATTTTCCTTAATTTATTTCAGCTCCTAAAGCTTCCAAAACCACAAAACCGTAAAACTAGTCAAATTTACGCGTTTTACCGTAAAAGACGTAAAATATACACTTTTATAAAAACTCTCAAATTTTGAAATAAACTTTATAACTAAGTCGTAAATGACTTAAAACCATCCCGAAAAATATCCATATGACTAATTACCTCATCCGAGACCTCCAAATGCTAAACCGTAAATCATAAAAATACGATTTTCTATAATACATATACGTATACGTAAAACCACTAAATAACACCATCTCACTTCATAGTCACTACCATGTGAACTCATGAACATGAAATCATCACACATCGTTTCACTCACAAGGTACCCCGTACCAAAAACGATATCCAAACCACAATCTATACACACCAATAAGCACATAAACACGTAAAGACACGTAACTAGCACAAAATAAAACTAAGTGACGAACCTCAAAACCAGGGTTGTCACATCACTCCCTCCTAATAGAAATCTCGTCCCGAGATTTACTCCTTAGGATAAAACACACAAACAACAAATCACATGAGGATACTTGTTCTAAAAGAACTCCCCTCATTTCCACGTGAACTTTAGTTCAAGTTTCAAAATACCACATATACAAACCAAAAATTATTAAACTCATTGCCAAACTCTTGACCTCACAGTCAATAAATCTCACCGATGATTCTTTGATATAAACAAAGACTCTTATTAATACAAGTCCTGAATAACCGTACATGCAAAATGCATTCTCAAACAACCTTTACCAATCTTAATACATGAAATGTATCATGTATACAACTCATTTCCCCCGGATAATTCTATGCTCATAAGCTAATGGTCCGATCTTTCCAAAAATCATAAATGGACCTACAAAACTCTACATCAACTATTCCATTTTACCAAAACGTACCACCCGTTACTGTGGGTGAAACTTCCCTACATAACTTTGTCACTAAATCTAGTGGTTTCCTCCTTTTCTACATACCATACATCACGATGTGATGCTTCCCATCGTTTCTTCCCTTGCCATAATCCCTCATAAGGCATTCCATACATATCGGGCTAACTTTTACGCAAAACCCTCTATTCTATCACATCCGTACGCAATCCTTCCAACTTCTCAACTACGTGACTTCTCATTCCTCTTGAAATGTGAGATGAATTAGTCTGTCTATCGACTATTACCCAACTCTCGTCGTACTTATTCCTCCACCGCATTATGTATCCCTTCCACCAACTTCGTCCTTACATCGCCCCTTTCTATGCTACTCCTATCTATGTAGGAAGTATAGTCTACGTCCCTTTTCTCCACATGATTGTCCAAGCCACGCATCATACATGTTGACGCGTTTACTGCTTTAGACAACCCAACTCGCGCAACCTACATCCTTCATCCAAACCACCCTAATACGTCATCCCTATAGTTCAAGTTCGTCTCATCTTCACTTCATTCTTCTTATTCCATGTCTTATCAATCATGCTTGCCTTTCCTAGATGGTACTTGGCCTTGCAATTTTCTTTCATCACTTAACTCCACCCATCACCTTTGCCAAATGTTCAATCAATATGACTGAATATGTGTTGGAGACGTTCATGATCCGTATAGATCATTATCCACGTCTCGTACACCAAATGCCTCTAGCATTCTAGGCAGATATAACAGTCCAGCTCCACTAACTAAGTCTATCCAGTTCTTCCAAATCTTCAGTTCTTGAAACGTATAAGCAATCGCCTTTCTTTGTCGTTCTCGTACACATCTAAATCCTTGCTCCACGTATCATCATGCTTCGCGAATTTATCCAGTCCTTCCGATAATGCCAAGATCGGCTCATTATCCCATCCACCTCTTCAGCCTCCAAAATGCTTCCTCATCCTTCTTCACTTCGCCCCTCGTTGGTTCCATGATATGCCATCATCTCTAACTACTCATCATGGTAGACTTAATACTAAAACTCACACTTGAAAATCTCACGTATAATTCCTCTCCAAAACCAACACATACTTCGCCTCACTCTCCTTCTTAGATTTGAGTAGATCAAGATGTCGTCGATGCTCCCGATGACAACTCGTTTATACACGTTCATGCACACTTGGTTCATTGACACCATAAAAACCGCTAGTGCTTTGGCGAAGCCAAATGCATAACCGTAAAACCAAAGCGTTCATACAACATCCTTAGCAATCTCAACTATGTCCTCCTTGCACCCTTTCTTAGAAGCAATACGAATAAATTTCTACCTCGTTCTACTAGCGAAAAATCTACACGTATTCTATAAGACCAATACTCCCTCTTATTAGACCACTCAACCGCTTCCACATCACATTTACTACCAGGCAACTCAACCTTTATCCTGAATCCCTTGCAATTTCCAACCACTCTATATGGCGCGTTACTTGTGCCAATATCCATAGGTTATACAAATCTCTATTCCTCTCCCTGGTACTCCAAAGAGACCATATATTCTCATTTGTTCGTCTACGAACTTCTTCCCTTCCCATTAAGGGCATTCCGACCGTTCTCTCATGGCCACCTACTTAATCGTGTAGGCGCGACCAAGTCTTTCGTATGACTACATCAACGCTCCCAAACAATACAAAACCAAAACTACATCCTGAGTCCACCAGATACGATCGACGAATCAAACCCACGGACAACTAACGACATTTCACGTGCACCAATTAAAACAAATCAAAAACCACGAGACTCCAAAGAAAACTCAAACCCAAAACATGTATCAATTCAAAACGACCCATGACAACGAAGAAAAATAATCCAAGAAAACACCCAATGGCAACCAAAACATATTACGCCCCGCGGCATATTATTTAAACTGTGCAAAAGATTGAATTTTCCAAAAGAATATATATCTTTTTTTCTTTTTATTATTACCTCTCACATCTTTGTGACTCAAACCATCTACAAACAACCCTCTTGACGAACTCCAAACTCAACTCAAAGACTAGGCATCCCGTGCATCCCAAATCATAAAAATAAACTACTATTCAAAACTCAACCTTGGACCCGACACTTGTACAACAATAACGACCAGTCCACTGACCTCCCATGACTATACATTCTGAATATTTGAAAAGTACGTTCCGAGTACATAATTTTTTTGCCTTTTGAATCACTCAAAAAGTTCTAGAAATGAACAAGTTATGACCAAAACAGTTTTATGCTAGTTGTTTTAAAAACTAAAGAATAGACTTAGTGATCAATGCAATCCTTTTAAATGAAAGATATAATTGTATGTGAAATATTCATAAACTCCATTTAACCTTGTATTTATAATTATAAATGACGTGGATCGGTTAAACCCAACTATATAACCTATGTAAGTAGAAAGAAATTTTACTTCGCTTTATTTTAAAGGAAGTCTTTTAGAATTTGAAATAATTAAGTGTTGATTAAAAAGAAACTTATGTTACATCTTGTTTCAAACATGACTCCAACACCTTACCCTTATTTTACCGAATACCACCAACTATCTAACTCTATACTAGATTTCCAAGTCCCCCTTTTTTTTCCATACACCAATCAATAGAAATGTAAGACTCAGCCTAAAAGATTTCATTATCCCAAAAGAAATCTCAATTTATTTCAACAGACTTAAAACCAAGAACACCATTTTAAAACGTACACGTGAAATACGAACTCAAAGAATACGCTACAAGACACAGTTCAAAAGATTCAAAACGTCGTTGAAACTCCATCAAACTCCAGCACCATAAAACACGAACAAACAGAAGGTACGTTCAAGTTATAATAACTAGTGAACGACCATAAATCATAACATAACATCTATCAATATATATATACATCCGCATATGTATACCTATTGAATCCCCCAAACATACTCGTTATCATACACGTAAGTCAATCAATCGCTTTATACGCTCGTTTTTCCATACGAGTAATCACCATCTCACCGTACCACAACAAGGCATAATGCCCACCTCCAAAACCAAACCATATCGTGTGACCCCAAAATCACACAACGCAACTATAACCCAAAACATATAACACAAAAAGAACAGTAGCCATATCATAGGCAGCCGTTACATAAACCCATATATATACGTATACCCAAATTCTACATCTCATCATATACAAGCATGTATTAACCCTCTTTCATGCAATCATACTTGAGAACCCATTGAAGTTGTGGTACTTGTATAACTATGTTGGCCACCATACATATACAATTACCCTTCCCCCAATGCACTCCCTACTATGATGACACTTATAAGAATCAATACAACATATAACACATAAATCTATCTACTCACATAAGCTCATAACCACATAACCAATAAGGTCCAAAACTCCATCTATAAAAATAACATAATAAACTCTTGGAATACAGAAATCCATAGTCTAGCTAAAACAGCCTAGACTAAATCCAAAACGAAAACATAATAAGTTATAAGTCATGTTGCCCGTAAGAGTGGAAACAACTTAAAACCCTTCCTATCCACCTACTCCTAGTAACTCGAACCACCACACGATTCTTAGGGAACATGACTTAAACATCAAAAGAAAAATAACATACCTCAGGTATGTAAGATAACTCGATATAAGATAGAAACTACCTTGTACTAAATTATGTACTATAACGTACAATTTAAGCAAAATACAACAGTGACTAGCGTGGACGATTATGGTTCAACCCGCACTAGTCACAAACCCGAAAAGAAAATAACATGTGACTAAGTATGAACATACTACGGTTCAATTCATACTAGTCAAAACATCGCAATAAATAACATCCAAACACATAAATTATTATAAAATGCACACATACTCCTATGACGCCTATATGCAGGGACCCTTAAGCTATAGACTAGGCTACGCGACTAGGCAACCTAATTCTCTATAACCATTGGCTCTGATACCATTCTGTCACACCCCACCAGGACGGAATATGGGGCACGACGTATGGATATCATCACAACAATAGCGTGTCTATAGAGATAACTAAATGATATAAGAAATGTCATAAAATGGTGACACAAATGTCATGACAATATCTCAACAATGCAGAAGTCTAGGTAAGTAGGTAACAGTCCTACCTCTTACCCAAGACAAACAAATAACACAAACAAACAAACATATAGGTGCCAACAGTATCACTTATTAAAAGAATAAATAGAAACTAAGAAGGAAACGGGGATTATCCTTCTATATGCATTCCGAAGCTTCTCCAATCTTGGCCACTTATGTTCTCATGCTTAACCATAGTATCACCTGAAAGAGACACTAAAACACGTCAACATAAAGTTGGTGAGAGTCATAGGTTTAGACTCCAACACAAGACAAGTCATAAGTTGTGAATACCATAAACCAATAAACATATGGACAATGCGCTACAATCATGTACTAACAACTAGCATTCAAGTTAAATCAATCATTACAATTCCAAGGCGTCACGCCTTACCAACAATCACAATATCCAAGGCATCACGCCTTACCAACAATCACAATTTCCAAGGCATCACGCCTTACCAACAATCACAATTTCCAAGGCATCACGCCTTACCATTAACCATAGGTCCCATAGGCGCCCATACACCTATGTACCTTTCCAATCCAGATCACACACAAACAAGAATCACATAGTAGTTAATCACATAAATGTACACACAAGTCCATCTCAAACCTTAAACATTCACAGCATTAATTTAGAAAATAATTTAACACAGTGTCTCTTCCATCCATCTGGAAGTCAAAATCAATAGTAAACATGGGACTATGAAACTCACCTGATTGAGCTTCTCCAAAAGTCCGCGCACTAGCAAAAGCTAACAAACCACAAAAACATAATCAATACACGAACCAATCACCAAGATGGCTCATCAATCTATGATGGACATCTAGCCTATTCCCACATATTTACCTCATTGATAAGCTCTAATCACCCCATTACCCTTCCTTAACAAGTCCTTAACTTGGTTAAGTTTAATAACTAACCCGTTCATATTTACCCAAAACAGTCCCAGTTTTTAGGTCTCAAAACTTTAAGTCAAACGTCCACTTAAACATACCCATGGTTTCTGTAAAAGGAATATTCATACCCTTACATATGTTGGCTAACACCTCCCACTTGCCCTAACCTTAAGCTACTCCAGATTTCCTGATTTTAAACGTACTAAAAGTTTGTTACCATTAAGGGGTCTTACCCTAAACCAAAAACTTAGCCCAAGTGCAGATACTTACTACAATATATAAACCATCTCTCACGTTCGTGAGAAGATCCCAATGCAACCCTAAGTAGCCCAAACAACCCAAAACTTAAAAAGAAAACAGGCTGAATTCAAAACTGTTTTGACCTCCGACTGTTGTAACCTGTTTTTGATCCACTTCCCGACCTCCAATTTAGTTCTCATTTCTTGCATTGGAAAGCCACTTCAAATATCTTTCCAGGGGTACTTAGATCGCATCTTGAATGTTCCTAGAACTCCTGATATGATCAAAACAATTGACTCAAAATTCTGCCCAGTTTTTAAAAACGGGTTTAGCAAAATCAACCTCATTAATTAACCCTAATCCCTCTAATTACAGGCCCTAATTTATTTAATCATTATAATATGATTAATATACTGTTTTTAATTAAACCCTAACCTAAATCCATCATAATATGATTAAGACATCATTAAAATAATTAAATTGAAAAGGGTTAAGAAGGTTTTACCTTTGAATTAATAGAAGATGAAGAAAACCTAATTTTTGAAGAACCCTAATTGGCCACCATTGATGAATTTCGGCTAGGAGATGTTATGGAGGTTAAAAACCTGATTATTATGGTTATGGGTTGGGTTTGGTTAAGTCCTAAAGGCCCCATAATCCCATTACAAGTCCATTGGGCCTGTTTTGGGCTTTTCCCTTCTTTCTTTCTTCTTTGGTGCGTCTAAACCGACCCAAACACCCCTAAATTCGTTTTTTTTTTTAATTATTTAATATCATGTTATTAATATTACTTTAATTTTCCTTAATTTATTTCAGCTCCTAAAGCTTCCAAAACCACAAAACCGTAAAACTAGTCAAATTTACACGTTTTACCGTAAAAGACGTAAAATATACACTTTTATAAAAACTCTCAAATTTTGAAATAAACTTTATAACTAAGTCCTAAATGACATAAAACCATCCCGAAAAATATCCATATGACTAATTACCTCATCCGAGACCTCCAAATGCTAAACCGTAAATCGTAAAAATACGATTTTCTATAATACATATACGTATATGTAAAACCACTAAATAACACCATCTCACTTCATAGTCACTACCATGTGAACTCATGAACATGAAATCATCACACATCGTTTCACTCACAAGGTACCCCGTACCGAAAACGATATCCAAACCACAATCTATACACACCAATAAGCACATAAACACGTAAAGACACGTAACTAGCACAAAATAAAACTAAGTGACGAACCTCAAAACCAGGGTTGTCACATTATAAGGCGGTTGTATTTCACGACCTAAAGGAAAAAGGCTCTTAAGTGCTTCGCGCCGCCTCGTTTCCTCCGCTTGCTTGTGCGTATTGGATTTTGAGAGTGAATCGAGGGTTTTGCCGCCCAAAGTATTATTACATATTATATATATTTTCTTCGTTTCATTTGATTAAACCCTCTTGAACGATTTGATGTTCCACCATCGTTCTAAAGTCATCGAAAGCGTTCACTTCACGTGATCGTTTTCATTCCTTGAGGCTTCTTTAATCGAGAGATTTGATTAAGGAGGAGATTTGTAGATTTGTGTCTACTTAATACATTCACCAATTTCCAAAAAAGTTAATACCATCAAAAACCACAAAAAAAATGAAAAATACAAAACACCAAAAAGAATCTTCTTTTCTCGTCTCCTCGTGGTACGTGACGTTTATGCTAACTCGTAATCAAGCAAAACGTGCACGTAGACGAAAGAACAAAACTCCCACTCCAACTCATTCTAGTGAGGAGTCTCCTATTGACGAACCCATTGTACGAGAAGCACCAACCATGGCGAATCGAACTATGATGGAGTTACTTCAAGCACCCACCGAGGGTTATGGAGAAGCTATTGTGATTCCCGCTATCCTTGCGGAGAATTTTGAGGTGAAAACAGGTTTGTTGTCGATGATCCAAAACAACAAATTCCGTGGTGATGAGAAGGACAATCCTCACAACCATATCCGCCAATTCAATCGTCTTACCGCCACTTGCAAATTTAAGGATGTCTCGAATGACTCGATTAAGATGATGCTTTTTCCGTATTCCTTTGCGGGGCCCGCTAAAATTTGGTTAGAGAAAGAGCCACCCAATTCTATATTGACGTGGAAGGATCTCGTTTCAAAATTCGTGAACCAATTTTTTCCGCCCTCTAAGACTACGCATTTGAAAAATGAGATTTCTAAATTTTCACAAGAATCAAATGAAAGTTTTTCAACGGCTTGGAATAGGTTTAAGGAGATGTTACATGAATGTCCTCATCACAGTTTTTCCGATTGGCACCAAATTGACACGTTTTACAATGGACTTAATGATCATGAAATAGATTATTTAAATGCCGCCACGGGTGGTAATTTTTTGTGTAAAATGGTTGAAGAAGCTTTGGTGATAATTGAGAATAGGTCTAAGGTTTATAGCCCTCGTAACACACCGAGTGTTGCCAAAATGGGCTCATCATCGTCTCGTAGCATTAATGCTTTACATGATGAAGCAAATGAAGAAAATCGATTTTTTGATAGATTTGCTAGCCTTATGTCCCATTGGAAAGCTCAAGAAGCTTCGAATTCCACTTCGGTTAAAGCGGTTTCTAAGAGTTGTTTGTCGTGTGGTGGAGCTCATGATATTTCCGAGTGCATTACCGCGGATGGTAACACTTCGAGTGCTTATGTAGCCACGGGAACTTATAACCAAATCGGCCAAGGTTCCCGCCAAAATCAAGCTCCACCAAATCAAAATGTTAATAACTATCGAAACAACAACCAAGGTGGTAATTATCAAGGAAATCAAAGGAATTACAACAAGGGTAATTATCAAAGTGGAAATGGGCAAATTTCAAATCAAAACCAAAACCGTGATTTCCAAACTACCATACGAGGTTTTCAGAATGATCACACCAAAAATCTTCAAGGAGAGTTTTTGAATTATGCTAAGGCAAACGATGCTAAGTTTGACAATATGCAACGTGAAATGGTTAGCTTAAGATTCGAGTTGAAAAACGAGCTTAAAAACGAACTTGCTAATGAACTTAAAACTCATGCAAATAAAATGGAAGGAAATGTCACACGTTTCCAACAAAATCAACAAAAAATGGAGCAAGGACAACATGAGATTAAGCAAGAGTTGTTAAAAGCGGATGCTAGGCAATCTAAATTTGAAGACCGAATGGCTAAAATGTTTGAAGCAATCATGTGTAAGCCCACTTCTTCGGGTGGTCTTTCTAGTGATACCATCGTGAACCCGAAAGGAGAATTGAATCTTATTACTACTCGTAGTGGTAAAACTTTCAAAGAACCCATTTCTCGTCCAAGTACTTCTATGGAGAAGGAAAAAGAGAAAGAACCCGAGGTGGTGGTAGAAAAGGAGGAAATTCAAAGCCCACGAAGTACCGCTCAAACCACACCTACAGTTGAACCAATACCAATCATGGAACCCGAGATTCCAAGGCCGATGCATATGCCCCAACCCACACCACCTTTACCCTACCCTTCAAGACGAGACAATGAAAAGGCACAAGAACGAAATAATTATCAATTTGAACTTTTTATGAAAATGTTTCGTGACTTGCATTTCAATATAAGTTTTGCCGACGCCTTAGTCATGATGCCTCGATTTGCCGCGAACTTCAAAAGTATGTTGAATAACAAAGAAAAATTGCAAAAATCGTCTAGTTGTTCATCGGTTTTTCTTAGCCGCATACCTCAAAAAGTCGGTGATCCCGACAAGTTTTTAATCCCATGTGCTATACAAGACATGGAAGAATGCTACGCCTTGGCCGATCTTTGTGCTAGTATTAATTTGATGCCTCTTGAGATTTTTAAATCGCTCAATCTTCTCAATCTCACTCCTTCAAGAATGTCAATCGAGATGGCCGATCATTCTACGATTCTAGCTTGTGGAGTAGCCGAAGACGTCTTCGTGAAAGTTGGAAAGTTATACTATCCCGTAGACTTTATTGTTTTTGACATTCCTATCGATCCTAAAGTTCCTCTAATTTTAGGTCGATCTTTTTTGGATACCTCGAGAGCACTTATCGATGTGCGTGCTAGGAAAATCACTCTTCGTTTCAATGAGGAAGAACTCGTCATTAATGCAACTCAAAACTCCACGCTTTCTCATGTGTATTCTATCACGTCTTTGTATAATGTCAATCCCATCAAAAACATTTGCAAAAGAATTTCAAATAGAGTTTTAGGAGTTGTTGAGAAAAATGAAGTTCCGTCCCCTCCGCCGGTGGAGGTTAAGAGTGTTAAGCCTACGGTTCCAATTGAGAATGATTCTTCGGATGATGAATGTGTTGATCCCGATGGGGGAGTTTTCTTTGTTGACAAACGTTTTGAAAACTTACCACCACCTTTACCAAAACGGTTTTCAAATGTGAGAATTTTTAGTGTGACTAACATTGCTTTAGAAACACCAAATATTTTTGACATAATTAAATCGGGTTTTCACAAAGAGAGTTTAAAAGATGAAAAAAGAAAAGATTTTGAATTAAATTTAAAAGATTTTTCTACAATTCTAACTCCGTCATCACCACGTGTATTGAGTGCTACAAGCTCGTCTTCTGCTTTTGACGATGCTTTGTGTGGACCTAGTGTGGGGGAAGCCCCTTATGTTCCCTCCCCTTTCTCCACCGAGGACGAGATATTTGATCCTGGAATTGCTTATATAGGGAAATCTCGGTCTTCCACCGATGCAATAAATGGAAAATCTTTTCATTTGATTGGTGCGAGTCTACCTCGAGTAGCTCAATATTTTTATGACTTACCCATTGTCCCACCCTTCTATTTCTTCTCATCTATTTTCTTGAAACTCTTTGAGTTTTTGTTGGCACACGATGAAGTGGCGTTGATTTGTTTTTCCAATGAAAACGAGAACGCCATCTTCGATCCCGGTATTTTGCACCATCTAAGGGCTTAGTCCTTAATATCGGTTGTTTTTTTTGGCCTTGTTTATCATGTAAGCCCCACTAAAAATTGACCACACCATGATTATCCCTAAATGATCACATTTATGGGGATTCGAGTCGAGCTTTTGACTCGGTTATCAAAAACAAGGTGCCTCGTGGGGGAGACCCATGCTTATCCATGTACATATTATTGCTTTCTAATTAGTTTAATGTGAGGGGATTTGTGCCCTTCCAACCTTTGTTCCTTGGTTGTTTGTGCATTGTGGTTTTTAGATCATGATCTTCACGATTAGAGCCTCTCGTGTTCGTTTTATGGGAGCACTCGATCGTTTGCTTTGAAGACATTTCTCAATATCAATGATATATCCTTGATGTTCTAACCTTAGGTTTTTAGCACACTTCATAAACGGCTATTAATTTAATGGTTACACCCTTTCCATGCTAGATTAGGCATTCAACTACGTCTCTAGTATGGGGGTGTTTGCACCCCTAGACTCGAAACATTGAGGACAATGTTTAACTTTAGTATGGGGGGTGAATAGATACTTGCCTTGCCAAACCTTCACGCTTTCCAAAGTTTATCTTTTTGTTATCATTTTGTTGCAAAATAAGGCTAAAAATGGCCAAATTTTAAAATTTTTCTCATGTTTTATAAGTGTTTGAAGACATGAATGTAGGTTTTCCGATGGCGAGAATAAGAGTAATTTTTGACTCGACCGTGCGTGTTGAGCACTTAGCTTTGGTTCCTTAACTACACATTAGGCTAAGTCTCTTAAATGAGGACGAGAAATGATAGGGTTAATTATAAGTTACTATGCTAAACGTAGATTACTCGTATTCTTTCAAAAACTCATGTGTTCTCGTTGTTTGCTTATTCTCCCTTCGCATGTAAATATTTTTTGCTTAATAAATATTGACTTAGCGGTTTAGTTAGGATTGTTGGGTTTCTAGTCTTTTCTAGTAGCTTCCGTGTAATTAAACTGGGAAAACATTAAGATATCGTCAGCGTCACGGTTTTGAAGTATTGGCACCCGAATAATCGAAAGCTTCACCTAATAATAAGATTTCAAGTGCTCACCTAAATCTAGCAAACAATTTGAAGCCCCACAAGGCCTAAAATCTATGCAAAATTGAAAGTGAATCAAGCCTTAATCTTCGAAGCTTTAAAGATCCAAAATTCGCTTTAGCGTGAGGATATACGTCTTTGGCTAATAAAACCACCGATGAGGCGGATAATAAAAGGCAAGGCAAGACCGAAGTCATAATAAAAGCTTCATGGCGAAGTTGAATAAAAGATGGAGGTAAACCAAAGATAATAAGGCCCTTCCGTTAGGGGGCGTATAAAAGTCTTGGTAATAAGTCTCATGTTCAAAACCGTTATAAAACCGTGTTTATCGATTCTTCATGTCAACTTAATTTTTTGACATCGTTGTCTATTAGGAGGGGTTATTGATTTGATGGTCTTAGTTACACCGTTAGGACTCTATTTTTAGACCTAAATCTCTATCATCGCATAAGTCAACAATGTATCCTCGTGAAACATTCAAGACAAAATAAAATATAAGAGATCTAACTTAGGAATAATGGGAGAATAAGTACGTGATTAGGGCATATGAGTAGTGTTAGCATTACTAACTTACAATGACAATGATCTCGTTGCACGCTTGGCATGGAATTAGGGTGAAAATCGAGGACGATGAAATTATTTCTAACGAAGCATTCACGTGTTCTTGTTCTATGAACCTAAACGTCCCATTTTGCGATGAAAATCATACATTATGTCTAAAAAACACAAGTAGTAGTAATAGTAGTAGTATAGCTAGTTTATCATTCAAATAAGTGAATAAAATTGAATTTTGGAGGTGCTAAGATACTTTATTCTAGCATTGCGTGAGGGCACAGCAATGGTTTAGTATGGGGGAGTGATGAGACTGCTTTTATACATAGTCTCGTCGTCCAAATCGGGCTTAAAATGCATAAAATATCATTAAAACTGCCAAATATATGCTCGTGTTTGTTACTTGTGTATTTTAGGTAAGGATATTGAGGAAATGACAAAAATATCACAAGAATCAATCAAAAACGAACACGGGAAACGAAGCCGCACAATGAACCAGACCCGAATCATGATTTTCCAAAATGGTCCTTGAAGATTGAAGATTGTACAAGTTTGGCCCCTGAAGAATTGAAGACTTGTCAATTTATACCCTTGCAAAACTCATAAAATGCATTGAGGTCCCTAAATTATCAAGATATTACAAGAGAAGTCCTTGGAGAATGACGAATGTGCATTAAGGGCCCTTGTTTAAAGTTTACAAAGTACTTGTGCCAAAAATGACAAGTTTGCCAAAGTTAATTATAAAGGAAATGGGATTATTTGCTGTTTTATACAAAGTGGAAGAAACAAGGAACATGGAGGGCCAAAACTGCCAAGACAACCAAACCCTTCCCAGCCAATCATTCCCACACGTCACCCCCAACATCCACTCATAACCCTACACCTCACCACCTCCCACCCACGTCAGATTCCATCACCACACCTTTTTATTTATTAAACAAAACTTTTAAACCTGTTTAATATTAATTGTTTTTGGTGGGAAACTAATACTATTCGAATTACACCCCTAATCCCCAGCTCAAGAACAACATAAACCCTAATCTCAAATTCCATCTAAACCAAAGGGTTTTTGGTCCAGCCTTTCCAGATGGTTGATTAAGCTTATTGTCATCACAACCCACCTCACAAAACACCCTCACATGGGTTGTGGACCCCACCTTGTACCTCCCCTGCACCCGTCTTTGTCCCCAAACCCCAATACCAGACACATCCAATGTCCCATATGATTCTACTTGTCCCTCAAGGCCAAATAAACGCTCCAAGATCAAAGTTGCAAGCTGGCTACATCAACATCATCACATGGGCACAATTTGACCATTTTTCAGTCAAAATTCCAAGGGCACTTTGGGAAGATTACTTGTTAGGGTTTAAGCATTCTAGGACCTTCTATCCTCTTGTATAAAATGAGACGTATGTGTCTCATTTAGACTTGTTACAGATTTTTTTTCAAAGTTTATGTAATACCTTTTTAAATTAATTAAAAGTTTGGTATTTTCTTGTGATGAAATTGTAATTCCTTTTTACTTGTTTTAAAAGTTGGTAGTGACTTGTGAAAGAAATCTGAGTTCCATTTAACATTTATTCAAAACAACTTGTGTTTTGAATTTTCAGAAATAAAGTTTCTGAAAATTGGTAATTTGTGGTGAAAATCTTGTTTCAAGGTTTGTTTTTCCAGGAGTGTAAGTTATTTGGTTAGAGTGTTTTGAAAGGACAATATTTGGAAAGATTTTAAAAAAGGGTTTTAAAAAAGGAGGAAAAATCAGAAGTTGGTATATTGTGCTTCTTTTTATTTGATCTTAGCAGGTTTGTTGAAAGCTTGTTGTCCAAGTGTTCAGCTCAGGTCCGGACCTGATTGGAGATGGCTAGCAGCCATTATTGGGCCTGGATGTAGGTCCAACAAGGTAAAAGCCTTGTTCCTTTTTCAGTTTTTAGTTTATTTTGATTTTGCATGAAATTTGTGAAGATCTGTTTAGGTGTTAGTTTATGGTTTGATTTGAGTTATTCTGATATAATATGCATGTTAGGAGTGATTAAAATCAATTTGGTTTGGATTTAATGAGATTTTGTTTGAAAAATCATTTTCAGAAAATATAAAGGAGTGTTTGGATTAGGGATTAAGTAGGGTTGAATGAAGTGCATCTTGGCTTAAACCTGTTACAATCATTCGTAGGGTTGTTATTAGTTTGTATGTTAGTATTAGGTTTCTATTTGGTGAAGTTTAAAACAATTGCATGCTTTAAAATTGGTATCAACTAGCTAAAAATCAGTCAAAAATATTCAGTGCTTTTTCTGCTAGTTTTCTTGTGAATTAGTTCATCAAACCTTGAAATCTGTTAGGGTTAAGAGCATAGAAGTGTTTGGAATCAGTTTTATGCTAGTAGATAGGATTGTATGCATGATTTTAGCAAGTGAAAGTCATTATTGTGCCAAGTGTATCAGCAAAATACACTCAGTCAAACATAAGCTTAATCAGAAACTTTGTGGTGCATTTCTGTGTGATTTTTTGAAGTGATTGCTTCTTTTTTGTGTTTACTCAGACTCCCCACAACCCAATTGGTGTGGGGGTGCCTTGTGGTCCAAAGAACAAGCTCACAATAAGCTTTCCTAAGCTTATTGCTTTCTGACCAAAAAAATACACTAGCAGTGGGAACTCCTTTCCCACTGGTAGTTTAATTGTTAGTACTGCTTCACTAGAAAACAAAACCAGTAACATGTCACTTTCAGTAATCTTGATTTTTTGTCTTTAGTGCCCTTAATTGGGAATTAGGACTTGAAACTTGTTTTCATATTTTTCTAATTTTATTTCTGAATTTTTTGTTTAATTAGAATTTTTATTACTGTTCATTTAGTATTTATTAGATTAAATAGCTATTTTTAATACTTTTATTATTTCTGTTTTTGGCATTTAGTGCTAAAATACTTGTTTTTCAGTTTAAACATTTTTCCTAGACTTAGAATATTATTTTAAGATTTTTGGTTTTAAAAGTTTTTACTGTTCACTTTTTATTTATTTTTTATAATTAATTTAGTTTAATTAGGGTTTTTATTAAACTGTTTTTGTCTTTTAGTGGTAAATTTAATTTTTTTCAATCTTTTTCATTTTTCTACTGTTCATTAGAGTAAATTAGGATATTTCAAATTGTTAAATTATTTTTGGCATTATTTTATTATTTTTTATAATTATTTTAGTTTTAAAATAGTTTTTAGTATTTAAAAATAGAAAAAATAGTTTTTAAAAATTAGGAAAAATAATTTTTAGTCTTTAGATAATATAAGTAAGTTATGTGTTCAATAAAATAATATTTTGGACATTTTGATTAATTATATTTAATTTTAGGGCTTTAATTAGCATTTAAAATTGAATATTTAATTAATAAAAGGTTTTATATATTTTTATTGGATTTTTATTCTTATTTATATTATTTTAGACTTGTTTTAGCAATTAATTAATTTTTAGGTTTAAAATTTTTAATTTTGTAGTTTTTACGGTTTTACGTGACCGCCTTTTCGTCTTAGCTCGATCCGTCTTCGTAGCCGTCTTTCTCTTCTTTCTTATTTATATTTTCTTTTCTTCTCATAACAATAAAATCATCATTAATCAATTCATTACACAACACACGTGCCTCCTCGAGAACGAACTCACTCTTACTTTTAGGGTCATTCACACACGGTTTTCCTAAATCGTCGTGCCCACTTGCCCTATATTTTAGTTGCTTGTTTTTCCTAAAGCAAGTATCTAAATTTACAACCACCACTAACCAGGACAAGATACTCAAAAGTATAATAGTCTCTTGCCTACCCAAGAACATTATGAAGTCCATCATAAAATGCAACTCTGCTAAGGATATGTAGATCGAGTTAGTTCTAGGGTATGATGGTCTAGAGGAAACAAAAGAAACCAAAATCCAAGCCCTTAGACTTAAGTTTAATGCTTTTAAAGCTTTGGAAACAGAAACTGTTGCTCAAACTTATACTAGGCTTAAGATTTTGCTGAATGATTTACGGAAACAATGGAGTTGTTCTACCTGAGGTTGAGGTTAATGCTACATTTGTCAAATTTTTACCTAGAAAATGGCTTTAGCCCAACTGTTTGGTAGATATAACTATGAAGAAGGGATAATTGACTCCATTTACAAATCAGAGACTGATAGGTTTACCACAAATATCACTGGTTCAAAAGCTCTTGTTGCTAACCATTCTTTTTAGTACAGCGACTCTGAAATAGAAGAGGAAACCAGAAGCAGTCAAGAATTTCTTGATGAATTACATGCTGAGTTCCATGACAGAGCCCTTCTAGCTGACCAAAAGAGGTACTACAAGAGATCTGGTAGAGTTGGAGTTGCTAAGGTTGATAAATCCAAGGTGTCATGCTACACTTGTGGAAAGATTGGTCACTTTCAGAAAGATTGTTGGTCAAACAAAACCTCCTCTTCAAGCTTTCCTTCATCCAACAACAACCACAACAGCAAGAAGAAGTTTTCTACCTCACCTTTCAAGCAAACCTTCCACTCTGACTTAGAGGGAAAGAAGGACTACAAAGTTAAGTACAAAGCCTTAAAAGCTGAGTTGTTGAAACTCAACCAGAAAGCTGAAGATGCAGCTAAGAAAAAGGATGTTAAGAAGACTGAAAAAGGTCTGACTGCTGCTTCATTTGACTGGGATGATGAACCCCTTACATCTGAGGATGAAGGAACCACTACCGTCAGAGCTTTTATGGCAGTCGCTGATGAAGAACCTGCTGTGGAAAAAAGCGAAGCAAGATCTGGTCAATGGGTGGACATCACCATGAAAAAGGTACAAAGATTGCTATCTATGCCTAAAGGTCCTGATAGAGACCATGTCAGTGACTATACCTTAGTTGACCTCCACTTTGTGGAAGAGAAAAGAAAAAACATGTTAAACAAGTTTCATAGTCTTAAAACAGAGTTAAATCTTTGTCAATCTGAATTAACAAATCTCAAACACTTTGTGAATCTTGCAATCAACTTCAAAATGAAGTAAGTAAATTGTCCATTGAAAATGAGTCTTTAACTGATGAAAACACTGAACTCAGAAAAACCATTGAAAAATAGAATTTGGCTCAATCCGCAGTGGAGGAAATAGTTGCTAAAGCCATACCAAGTGATGTGGTTCAGGCTATTGGGGGAAAGGGTAGATACAAAAATCATATACCTGTACCCAGTGTTAAATTTGTCCCTTCAGATGTTTCTTCTCCATCTTCCACCTATGTGGATGAGATAAACTCTGACAAGAAACCAGAGGTACCAGCTTTATCAAGATTTGTTGGTGCTATCCCATCTGATTCCTTGGTTGGCCCAGAACCTCTAACCAAAACATCAGGGAATTCAATTCTCAAAGTCGTTGATAAAGCGCACAAAAAGGTTTTTGTGGCCAAGGACTCCAACAAACCCACTCCTCCCCCAAAAGAGCTTTCACCCACCAAGCAACTTCTCCTCACCATGATGGAAGAAGTAAAGGGGTTGAAAGAACAAATCAACCCCAGAGTTAACAGTCCATCTGTTAACTCTCTTGGTGAAGGATCTAGTAGCTCTAAGGGGAGAGCTTTAATCAGGCCTTGCAAACATTGCGGTTTCAAAAATCATTCTTCTGAGGACTGTTCAAAGAAACCAAAATGTATCACATGCGAGTCTATTGAACACACCTCTAGAGAGCATGAGGAGACTATTGTCGTTCAAAGAACCAGAACTCAATTAAGGTCTAAAACTCCTCACATTCCGTCTAGAAGAACTGAGCCCAAACCCAGAGACAATTCTCAAGGTTACAGACCAAATCCCCCATGCAAGTACTGCGGCTTCTTTGACCATCACTTTAATGAGTGTCAGCATTATCCCAGATGTGACATATGTGGAAGTATGCGTCATGAACCCAGAGACTGCAACCAAAGAGGGGGAGATAGAAACCAGAGAATACCCAATGTCGCTGGTCAGCGACAGCATGGACCGACTGGAAAGTGGGTTCATCATTGAAACTAATCTGGCTTTGTTATATATATGCAGTAATATATGAAGAAATCTGTTTGGTATCTAGATAGTGGGTGCTCCCAACATATGACAGGGGTTAAACAATATCTGCATAGATATAAGAAGGAGTCTGGTCCAAAAGTAGTCTTTGGAGATGACTCCTCAGGGGCTACTAAGGGATATGGCTCATTGGATTGCAATGGTATAACCTTCACAAGGGTCGCTTATGTCAATAGACTGAAGCACAACTTAATCAATATCAGTCAACTCTGCGATGCTGGTTTCAAAGTTCTGTTCACTAAGACCCAAGGAACAATATTTAATCAAAATGATGATGTTGTTCTAATTGCACCAAGAAGAAGGGATATGTATGTCATTGACATGATATCTTGTCAAGAAGGGATGAAAACCTGTCTCTTTGCTAAAGCATCTGATAGTGAAAATTGGCTATGGAATAAGAGACTCTCCCACCTTAACTTCAAGAACATAAACAAACTAGCCAAGAATGATTTAGTGGCTGGGCTTCCCTCTCTGACCTTCACCAAAGACAGACCCTGCTCAGCCTACGAGAAAGGGAAGCACCACAGAGCCTCATTTAAGGCAAAGCAATCATTCTCCATAAATAAGTGCCTCCATCTTCTTCACATGGACTTATTTGGACCAGTAAAACCTCAATCCATTAATCACAACAAGTATACACTAGTCATTGTAGATGAATTCTCCAGATTCACATGGTTATTCTTTCTCAAAAGAAAGAGTGATGCTGCTAAAATAATAATGTCTTTCATCAGAGAAATAGAGAATTTCAATGACTACAGAGTTAAGGCTATCAGAAGTGACAATGGCACTGAATTCAAGAACCATGCAATGGAAGCCTTTTGTGATGAAAAGGGAATATCACAGAACTTTTCTAACCCAGGCACCCCTGAACAAAATGGTGTCACTGAAAGAAGAAACATAACTCTCAAAGAGGCTGCTAGAACCATGCTCAGCGAATTAAGACTTCCAAAACAATTTTGGGGTGAAGTTGTGAACACACCTTGTTACACACAAAATAGATCTATTATTGTGAAGAGACACGGCAAGACATCTTATGAAGTGTATAGGAAGAGAGCCCCTGATGTAAGCTACTTCCATGTCTTTGGTTGCCCTGTTTTCATTCACAACTACATAGATCACCTGGGAAAATTTGATGAAAAGTCAGATGATGGATTCTTTGTTGGCTAATCTCCCACCCCTAGAGCCTATAGAGTATTCAACATTCGTAGGCAAGAACTAGAAGAATCCATCCATGTCACCTTTAATGAAGCAGATGTTGTCATTACTCACACCAATACAGAAGAATATGACATTGATTTAAATGAAGTCAAATCATATCCAGAGGATGATTTCTCAAATCCCAAGGAATCATCTCAGGCCTGTCACAAGGACTTTCCTTATGTTCATGCATTTGATCCTCACTCAATCTCTGAAATCATTCCAGAGGTTGAAAATGCTGAACCTATCACTCCACCCACTGTAGTGAATGCTTATCTTATCGAACCAATCTCTCACCTTGATAAAGAGATTATGGATGAAGAAATAACATGTGAAGATCCCCTAGTATTCATTAAACCTGCAGTGACTCCTGAACCCACAGAGACTCCTACTCCTCAATCCAAATAGAGTAGGAACCAATATATTCTTCTGGTGAATATTCTTGGTGAACCCTCTGAGGGAGTCACCATCAGAGGCAAATTGAGATCTCTGGAAACCGCCTCAGTGGATGAATGCCTTTTCGCTGATTTTCTCTCTGAAGATGAACCAAAAAATGTGGCTGCTACGCTTCTAGATGAAGGTTGGGTTGTTGCCATGCAAGATGAGTTGAATCAAATCAAGAGGAACAAGGTGTGGACTCTGGTAAAAGCTCCATCTGGAAAACAAGTGGTTGGAACTAAGTAGGTCTACAGAAACAAGATGGATGAAGCTAACATGATTGTTAAAAACAAGGCTAGGCTTGTGGTGCTGGGGTACAATCAATCTGAGGGTATTGACTATGATGAAACATTTACACCAGTAGCCAGATTGGAAGCTATCAGAATCTTCCTAGCCTTTGCAGCTTACATGGGGTTTACTGTATACCAGATGGATGTGAAGAGTGCTTTTCTAAATGGAAAGCTTGTAGAGGATGTTTATGTCTATCAACCCCCTGGGTTTGAAAGCAGTGAGTATCCTGATCACGTCTGCAGACTTCACAAAGCACTCTATGGGCTGAAACAAGCGCCTAGAGCCTGGTATGAAACCCTATCAAAATTCTTACTTGAAAATAAATTTTGTCAAAGGTACCATTGATCAAACCCTGTTCACTTATAGGTACAAGGGTGATGTCATTTTAGTACAGATTTATGTGGATGACATAATTTTTGGTTCAACCAATATCACTTTGAGCAAACAGTTTGCCAAACTTATGACCAAGAAGTATGAAATGAGCATGATGGGGGAATTAACTTTTTTCTTGGGTTTTCAAATTAAACAAAATTCAAAAGGAATTTCCATTTGTCAAGAAAAATATGTTAAGGATTTGCTCAAGAAGTATCATCTGTCTGATTGTGCATCAGTGAGATGCCCCATGCTTCCTCCCAACAACTTGGGAGCTGATGACTCAGGGGTCTCTATTAATGAGACCTTATATAGAGGCATGATTGGGTCACTGATGTACCTCACTTCAAGCAGACCAGACATACAATTTTCCACATGTCTCTTTGCTAGGTACCAAGCTAATCCCAAGGAATCCCACCTTGTAGATTTCAAAAGAATTTTCAGGTACCTAAAAGGATCTCCCACACTGGGTCTCTGGTATCCAAACGGATCAGGCTTCGACCTCAAAGCCTACTCAGACTCTGACTACGCTGGGTGCTTTCTTGATAGAAAGAGCATCTCTGGAAGTTGTCAAATCCTTAGAGGAAAGTTAGTATGCTGGAGTGCTAAGAAACAAAACTCAGTGGCCATGTCATCAGCTGAAGCTGAATATGTAGCTGCCGCTGGTTGTTGTACTCAAGTCCTCTGGATGAAAAGTTAGCTGGCTGATTATGTTATGAAAAGGTTCCAATATTCTGTGGCAACACAAGTGCTATATCCATCTCCAATAATCTGGTACTTCATTCCAGAACTAAGCATATTGACATCAGGTATCACTTTATTAGATACCATATTTTAAAAGGTGATATTGAGCTTCATTTTATACCCACTGAATACCAGCTCGCTGATATTTTCACCAAGCCTTTGGCTGAGCCAAGTTTTACTAGGCTGGTTGTTGAGCTGGGTATGCTCAATATTGGTAAACAAATCTGATAAATGATCTCTGTCTCTGGGAATTTAAGGGAACTGAATGTAACGAGGCAGATACATTTGAATAGGAGTTAATATATTCCCTTATTTAATTCAAATGATTATCCTTCATTGTCAACACTTTCCCACTTTTCAAGGGGACAGAAAAATCACATGAAGAGTCAAGGGGTCCCACTTTTCCTAAAAGATAAACATTTGCATTTAATGCTTTAATTAAAAAATGGCAAAACCTTTAACCCTTGACTTATTTTTCAAAATCACATTACTCATTATTTTCACACACACACACACACACACACACACACACACACACACACACACATACACACACTATTCATCTTCTTCAAATCCTTCATTTCTTCCTTCCATCAACAATGGCGTCTTCATCAACAAACACCTCGTTCACCGTTTTGGCCGCCTCGAATGTAGATTTTGGGATAAACGATGGAAAGATCGCCTTGAACAACTATGTAGCACTCTTGGAGCATAACAACCCTCTCTACCATCCTTTGTTATCCTTCCTCAAGAACTCCACCATTTACGAAGCCATCACTAGGGAACCCTCCACATGCTACCACCAATACTTGAAGGAGTTCTGGTACAGCGCTAAAGTTGATCAAACCTCATCACACATCACCTTCAACCTTTCTACACATCCACAACCTCTCACCTTTGATTTCCTCACTTTTGCCAAAGTCATTGGACTTCCAGTCAATAAAGGCATGTTCGTTTTGCCTGCCAGCACTACAGTGAAGAAGGCTCTAGCTACCATTCGTCCTCATGATGACGATGACAAACCCTTCACCACCCAAGGCTTCCAAAACAAATCACTGATCAAAGTGAATTACTTTTCACCCACCTGGAGGATGCTGATGCTGTAAATTGTAAAATGTCTGGGATGAAACCAGGTTTCACATGATCAGCTTAATGGTGCTCAGCAAGCAATCGCTTACAACTTAATCTGGGGGCAAGATATAGGGATCACCCACATACTTTACACTGACCTCATCGCAAAGCTGGAAAACAAAGGGAAGACGCATCGACTGGCCACTATCTGCTACACAAGATATCTCTCTCTCCTCATAGAGGGTATTCTTGGTGAAACTTACACAAATGATGAACTTCACTCCTTCTCTCCCTATCGCATCACTCCAGCCTCGCTGAAGACTCCCTTGGAGGATGAAGTGCCTCTCAGCAGGCATATGATGTAGGTTGCTGGGTTACTCGCTGATGATGGAGAGCCCTTGATCCCTCATAATAAGGTGAATGCTGAAAGACAAACTGACAAGTCTTTGTCCAAGACCTCTGTGCAGTCTACTTCTCAGCCCAAGGCGCCCAAAGAAAAGAACAAGAAGAGGAAAGACATCCCCCTTTCCTCTGAATCCCCTTCTGTTAATCCTTCCAAGACGAAGAAGACCAAGAAGAACCCATCCCCTTCTCTGGAGGATGTGGTTAAAGAGCCTACCGCTGACAAGCAACTAGAGTCTAGCGTCTCCTTGTCAGCAGAGACGACTAAGAACCTTCTCCATGCTGATATCTCTCATGTATTAGTTGTCCATCTTTTTCTCTTGGAGGATCACATACAATCACTCTCAAAATTTTGTATGAGAGAGTGATGAAGTCTTAGGGTTTGCCTCAACCCATAGAGTGTCTGTGTCAGCACCTAGAACTCTTAGGATTATCTGTACACTCTGTCTTAACACTAGGATAAGATTCACTTGTGCTCATAACTCACCCCGATGATCCTTCACCCTCTGGACTGTGCTCTTGTCCATAACAACTTGAGCATGATATAGGTCCTAACCCAAAGTCTCTACACCTCACGTGGTCTCTGGGTCCCCTTATATGAAAAGAGTCCCAAATAATTTATTCTTTTGGGGGGGACTGAATAATCACCCTCAGTCTTCCTAGGGGCAGCGATAAAAGGCGACCATTACCTTCAAATATGTCACAACTAAAAGAGTCCCAATTAATTTATTCTTTTGGGGGGGCTGAATAATAACCCTCAGTCTTCCTAGGGGTAGCGAGAAAAGGCGACCTTTAACTTCCATTAACTCACAATTAAAAGAGTCCCAAGGAGCAATCCTTCAGGGGGAGCTGGATAATCACACCAAGCTATCCTAGGGGCAGCGAACGGCGACCATTCACCACGTAGTTTTCACAAATCAAAAGAGTCCCAAGGAGTAATCCTTATGAGGAGTTGGATAATCACACTCAGCTATCCTAGAGGCAGCGAATGGCGACCCATCAACATATTTGTTTCACACTAAAAGAGTCCCAAGGAGAAATCCATAGGGGGGGGGTGGATAATCACACCCAGCTTTCCTAGGGGCAACGAATGGCGATCTATAACTTCATATTTATTTCACACTGGTTACTAACAAATGTCATAGTAGGCTGATAATCTTCATGAAGAACAACAAAATGATGATGCCTATTCCATTGCTGGTGATGATAATGTTGAAGCCCCCCACATTGATCTGGATGCCATGTCAGACATTGAATCCATGATAGAAGATGAGGTCTTTATCATTGAAGATTACCTGACCATTTCAGACTATGTTGATATAGATGCTGATGATGACCAAGTCACATCCGAATTAAAGCCCATTTCCTTCCCTTCAATGGTAGATGTTCAAGAACTAGCTGCCAAGCAGCTATAGGACCAGAGGCTCTGTACACCAACCCCAGTTCCCTTCCCCACCTTGCCCAATGTCATGGAACTGGGGGCAATGAAACACTTAAAACATTTGCAACACCTCAAGCCTGTCCATTTTCCTAGAATGAAAGGTGTTTAGGAATTAGCCGCTGAGGAACTCTAGGTCAAAAGGGGAGACATCAGTATAACCAAGCCTAAAGTTACAAATGATGTCATCCTCTCTGAATTACAAACACTCACTCATGGTGTTGAGGAACTCACCACCACCCTAGAGACTTCACTAACTTCATTTGTGGAATCCTCTATGACTGCACAGCTTCCACAACTGTTGGGAACTGCCTTGCAACTCAACTCCCAACAGTTCTAAACCAGAGTCTTCAGCAATACATGCCATCAGTCCTCACCGCAGTTGTCAAAGCCAATGTTGCTTCTATTGCCAAGGCATCTGAGCCTTCTAGGCAACTTCTTCAGGAGCTATTTCAGGAGGAACTTAAAGAAATATGCTTATTTGTCCATCAAGAACTTGTTAAGTTCCTCAAACCTAGATCAGGCACAGCTTCTACCGACGCTATGACTGAGGGGGAGAATTCAGCAACCTCTACCTCTGAAGAAGAAGCAGATATTGCTCCACCTAAGGGGGAGCAATCACTTAAACAACCAGCACCCTCGAAAATGATCCCAACACCAAAACCCATCAGATCCTTCAACCCCATCACTGAGGTGGCACAGAAGTAGGGAAAAGGTATTGCCACTGAGGTACTTGAAACAACCCTGTACTCCCTCCAAGAAGAAGGTGGATCCACAGCCAGGCACTCTGACTTGAACAAATTTAAAAGTGTTGATGAACCACCACTAACCCTAGAGCAGGCAAAGGCTCAAATCTTAGAACAAAAGAGGTTGGAAATTATTAGAGTTGCTGAAATCAAGAGCAAAGAAGCTCTAAACAAACTACTCTCTCCAGCTGTAAAGGAAGCTCAGCTGAATAAGCTCAAAGAACTTGAAGTTGAAAGGAGCAACCTTCTGAAGGAATATGAGAGAATAGTGGACCAAAGAGCAGAGCCCGGTCAAATCACCAAATACACATGTTACACTGACAAAGACAAAAGAGTAGTGATGACCTTATACAGAGAAAACCAACTAACCAACTACAAAGTCTTCAGTGACTTTAAACTCAGAGATTTGGGCCTCTCTGAATGGTTAGAAATGTTGTCTCTTGCCCAAAAGAAGACTGGGCCTTGTGCTGCCCAAATGATGAAAAACATTCAAGCTAAGCTGAATTAGGTAAGGCACACTGCAAAGAAGCTGAAGGTACCTTTGCCTCCTCAACTATCACAACAACAATCTTCTCAAGGACAAAGAAAAACGAAAACCCAAATGGTGCCTCTGGTAGAAAAGCTGGTCACTGAGAATGTTGTGATAGATGGAATGTATAAAAACCTTGTACTTCCCAAGGAGATCACTAAACCAGTGGGAGGCCAAGTATACTTAGAACAAGAGACAGGAATGGTCTTCATGAATGGAAATTGTGAGTATTGCTTTCAAAGGATGAATGAACTACATCTAGCCTCAACTATCCAACTCATCAGACTCAAACAGGGCATCCTAAGGAACTGCAAATTAGCTAATGATTTTGAGTTTGAAGTTGAGCTGATCATTAACTCGAGGAGTGACAAAGTTGAAGCTCAGAGAATCTGTGACCAAGGCCTCGATCGCTGAAGAACCTTTTATTTTGTTTTATGTCTACACCACTGGGTGTTCTTGTAATAGACTAGGCTCTTTATGTTTAATAAAACTATGAGGTATGTTTGTTAAATTATGTATAAGAAGAAGTTGTGTACTCACTTACAATAATTTTAGACTTAGTATAATTTATAAACAAATAGAGGGAGATTGTTGGGCCAATGAAAGTTTTAACTATGGCCCAGTCTAGATTTGTTTAAATTAGACTAAGTGTTACTGATCGCTCAGAGGACCAGCGACAGAGACCAGACCTGTTGGGAATAAAATGTAGCTAGTACACTTGGACACTGACAAGAGAAATCGGGACGTTGATAAGAAGAAATCAAGCGTTGACAGGACAAGCGTTGACAGGAAGAAGTCAAGCGTTGATAGGATGAAGTTAAGCACTGATAGAAGACTTAGTCTACACGTATTATGTTTCTAGTAAAGATATGATCAACAATGTATTTCTTATGTTTATCTTAACCTAAAATAGCTGATATGTAGACTCTTGTACAAGGCTCCTTATGTCTATAAAAGGAGGCCTTTAGGTTTATGTTTCATATACGTTTTCACACTTTCATTGTACGCAAGTTTGTGTTATCAATCAAGTGAAAGTTTGGTTTAAATTGTTTGTGTGTTCTTGTTTTTGTATTAATTCCGCATAATACTTAAATTGTTTTATACACAATAAAGTTTCTCTACGTGTTTAACTTGATTTCATCTCGTTTACATAATATAAATCTATCTAAGTTTGGGATCAACAAGTGGTATCAGAGCTTGTTGAGAAACTTTGATCTAAATCGCCAAAAACCCTAATTTTCAAGAAACCCTAAAAACAAGATGTCTACTCCATAGTTAAACTCCTCCTCCTCCTCAAACCCCAACATCAAGATTCCCATGCTAGACCCAGACAATTTTGATCTGTGGAAGTTTAACTTTGAACAGTATCTTCAAATCCATGACTATACCCTATGGGAAATTATTGAATATGGAAACACATTCAATAAAGCTCAAAAGATTGCAGCTGCCATCTTACAAAGAACAAATGTTCAAGGCTCTATTGAAGAGGATCGAAAAGAAGAACATGAAGATGGTAGAGCTGTCTCAGCTGAGGACATAGAAAAGAGAAGGAATGACATGAAAACCCTAAGAATTCTCAAACTCTCTTTGGGACAAGCCAATCAGCACAAATATAGAAGCTATGAGTCTGCAAAAGATCTTTGGGCAGCCCTTGAAGTTGCTTATGGTGGTAATGCTGATACTGTACAAGAGAAAAAGAAGCAACTCTTGCATGAGTATGCTGTTTTTAAAGCTCAACCCAATGAAAAGCTAAGTGGAGTGAGAAGCTGACTTCTTGACATTACAAGCAAGCTGTCCTTTATAGGAACAGTGCTTGGTGATGTTGATATCATCACCACTTTTCTTAAAAGTCTTGGTGATGCATGGAAGATTGAAGCAAGGTCTATAATTGCTAATAATACTCACAAAACTTCTACTTTTCATGATGTTTACAATAAACTAAGACTGGTAGAGAATGAAACTCTTTTGGATCAAGGAAACAAGTCCACCAATGGAAATATGGCCTTCTTCTCACATAGTGAAGGTCAATTTGATCAAAAGGAGTCATACATGCACCCCGTTACTAGATCAACTTGTGTCAACGCTGGATCAAGCCTTGTCAATGCCTCACATTCAGACGCTGACACATACAATGTTGACTCTCCAAGAGTCAAGCCTGCTGGTATTGATCTAGATACTGTTTGTGCATACATTGATTCATTGCCCAATGGTTCAGTGATTACATATGAGGACCTTGAGCAAATTAGTGATGAGCATTTGGAGGAGATGGACATAAAGTGGAATATGGATCTTGCAAGTATAAGAGCAAACAGATGGAATCGAAGATTCAAGAAGAAGATGACTTTTAATGCTAAGGACACTACTGGATTTGATAAATCCAAGGTTGAGTGTTATAATTGTCATCGAATGGGACACTTTATGAGAGAATGCAGATCTCCAAGAAGATATGATGCTGGAAAACCCTCAAGCCAAATCATCAAGGCTCAGGATTCCAAAGATATGGTTGCCATGCAAGATATAGATGGTATTGGCTGGGATTGGAGCTATTTGGCCAAGGATGAGGAAGAGAACAAAGCTTTGGTTGCAGAAAAGGAAGAAGAAGAGCATGTTCACTATGTTCTCATGGTACACTCTTCATCTTCATCAGACAATGAGGTATATGATGATGCATTTTGTAGTAAGGGTTGTCGCCTAAACACTGAAAAACTTAACAAAGAAGTCTCAAAATTGACAACAGATGTGGTTAATGAAAGATGCAAGTTATCTAACTATCAACTTGCTCTTACTCAAACTGAAAAGACTGTAGCTAAGTATAAGAAAATGAAGTTTGACCTAAAAGATCAAATCAATATTTTAACTCATGATTTAAATGCTAGTATTAAAGTAAGAAACATCATGGAGAGAGCCAACAGTGCTTTACAGGCTAAGTTAGATGAGGCTATTAAAAATAAAGATAATATAGATCTTATAATTTAGAGTTTGATAAAGCCTCACAAACCCTAGAAAAATGTGTTAGTGAACAAAGGGATTCTAGGGATATGACTGGGATTGGGATGAAAGAGTATGCTGGTGTTCCACCACCTGCTGGGAACTTCTATGGTGTCCTTAGAAACGACTTGTCTTGGACTGGTTTACCAGAACTCCAAGAAGAGGAATTTATTCCTCCACCAAGAGTTCTTACCCCAGTAGAGGAATACAAGCAGAAGTTGACTGATTTGGACCAATGGAAGAAAGCCAACTGATGAGATGGCATTTATACATGATCTCATCGTTCTTTTCGGGCTTTAAATGCATAAAAATGTCATAAAATACAATATATATGCTTGTGTTTGTTTACTTGTGTATTTTAGGTATGGATATCGTGAAAAAGACAAAAGATCACAAGAAACAAGAAAAACGGACACGAGAAACGAAGCCGTACAGAGAACCGGGCCCTAATTCATGATTTATCCAACATTTACCCTTGAAGACTTGAAGACATGCAAGATTGATCCTCAATGAATGAATAAATGAAACTTCAAACCCTTGTATAATCATAATTACAAGTTTGGTCCCTTAAGTTTGTCAAAATTACACAAATGGTCCTTCAACTTTGAAGAAATGGCAAGTTTAGTCCCTCAACAATTCCAAATTTCCAATTATGTCCCTCATGAAGTTAAAGTTGCATTTAATACCTTTGAAGATCAACAATGTCCAAGATCAGCCCTTGAATTATGCAAAAGTTCCAAAAATAACCCTTTGAAACCTTTTTCCAAAGTTTGGTGTCAAAAGTGCAAAGTTATGAAAGTTGTATAACAAAGGAATGGGTTTGTTTGGACAAATAAACATGCTATTCACTCTTTTCCAAAAATCAAGGACCAAAACTGCCAAATTCCAAAGTTCAAATCCCTGAAAAAGGTGGTAACACTTATTGTAGCAATTTTTACCAGCCAAGAACAACTTTTTACCCAGGTTTAAAAAGAAAGAAAACAAAGGTGAAAATGGAATTGGCTATACCCACGTGTGATTCACATCACCTCAATCCAATCCCACAACAAAAACCTTAAACTCCACTACCAGAATGATACCGCCATTCCCACTCACAATACGACACCTGGCATTTGATCAAGACATGGCAAGATCAATGAACCAAAACCTTTCCTTTGTCACCAAGCACTAAACAAACGTCCAGGATTCACCCAAACCAGCTGGCAACACGCCTAGAAGATTCCGCAAGGATAGTATAGGAAATTCAGTTCTAGGGTTTGTGAATAGTGCTAGCCTTGGCATTTGCCTATAAATAGACTCCTCAACCTGTGAGAGAGCTTTTGTTCCAGTTTTACCTTTTAAACTTGTAATTCCTTTTTGAAATTTATAAAAGTTGGTATTTTGATAAAATTGTAATTCCTTTTTATGTTTTTGAAAGTTGGTATTGTTTAAAGGTGATTCTGAGTTCCATTTGTTGTTATAAGTGTGCTTGAATCATTTGGTTCAAGGACATTTATGTTTGGTAAGTTTTTCAAGTTTGAAAAAGCTTGAAAAGAGGTTTCTGAATTTGCTTATTTTTGTGTACTAATCCTTATCCAAAAGCTGTAAGCTCTTGCAAGCTTGTTGACACCAAGCTTGTGAAGGGATTAGGGCCTTTGGTTGGGCTGTTTGTTCATTGTGTTGAAGAAATCAAGCCCTTGAGTTTCTGCTTTGAAACATCAACCAAGGCATTCATCATCTTTGTTATTGAAGTACCTTGGTCTTGTTCTAGTTGTTGAACAAGGTCCAAGGAGCATAGCTGGCCCTCCTAGGATGTTGTGGAGGGCAGGTATAATCCCTTGTTTAAGATTCCTCTTAAAAATTTCATGTTACTGCCTGTTTTGCATTTTGGTATATGATTTGGTGATTCTGTGTTTGTGCTTTGTGTTTTATGGTTGAAATCTGTTAGTTGTCACCTAGTGTAGCTATTTGAATGATAAAATCAGTAGGTTGTGTTTAAAAATCACAAGTTGCTTTGAAAAGTGGTGGATTAAGGACTGTTTGGGATTACTGGTTCATAAGGCCTTGTGGCCTTGAGCCCTTGGTTCTTAGGGTTTGGGTGGTCTAAACAAGTCATTTTGAACAAGTTTTAGTTATTGGTTAAGTCTTTGAAAGTTTGGAAAAAGGATTGGAAGTTTTGCTAAAATTTGATAAAAAGTGTTTTGGAATTGGTCAAACACATCAGATCCAATAACTTCTTTGTTACTTGGATCTAAGGTCTGAAATCAGTTTGGGAATAGTTTGGGTGATAAGCTATCTATTGGTTATCTGGTTGTTGAATTTGGTGGCTTATTGTGTTGGTTATAGCTTATAAAAGTTGGCGGAAGTGGTCATTTGCATCAGCACAGTGACCACCTCATTTGGTGTTGCATTGTGATTTCTACCATAAGGATTGTTGTTTTGCTGCTTGGATCTTATTTTTATGATGCTTGTGAGGTTATTAGGCTATTTGGAATTATCTGTTGATAGCTTATAAGCCTACTTGCTTAATGGCTTATTTGTGCCAAAACACATCAAGTCTACCCAACTGGTAGGCTTTGATTCACAAGGTTTACACTCAAACCTTGACCAGCAGGGTGAAAAACAAGTCTATACACTTCATTAAGTCTGTCAACGTCCACTTTGTTCCTGTCAGCGTTTGATTTTCACTTATCAGCGTTTGACTTTTGGTCAAACTTGGTTTCAAGGCTTATTGAATCTGTTTTGCTTATTGGTACATGCAACAACTTAGTTTTTGTAATAGAACTCATTTTTCTCAGCTTAATATCAAGTATGGAAGGTTACAAGTCTTTTGGTTAAGCTTTTGCTAGGAAACTAGCTTATCTGACTTTTACATAAGTGCTTATTGGCTTATTCTGGCTTATTGGTTTTGCTTATTGGAATTTTTTTGATTGTTTTGGCTTATTGAGTCCATTTGAGACATTTTGCAAGTTGAATCAAGTCCTGAGGTGCCTTATTTCTCAAAAACAACTATTTTGTCTTTAAGTGAAATAATACTTTGCTTATTTCTGGCTTATTGAGTGTGCTTTTTCAAAATTTCTTTTTACAGATCTCTTAAGCATCCCAAAAGAAGGTTGTGTGTCAAATTAAAGCTTATGGCATTAGCTTATTGCTTAATGGGCTAAAAAGTCCAATAAGGATAAGCTGTTTGCATAATAAGCTGTGATAAGCTCACATTCAGCTTTTGGGCCTTTAGAGTTTTGTGTTTAGAATTAAATTTTGAGTCAGATAGGGCTTTTCCATGTCAATTGGGCCAAGTTTGACTTTTTGCGCTAAAAAGCCCATTTGTGTTGACTGAATTTGGTTTTGGCCCATTTGAGGGCCCATTAGGGGTATTCTGGTCATTTCACTTTGATTTTATGTTTATTTAGGTTAAAGTAAACTAGTTTGCAAGTTTTTAGAATTTTTTATAATTTTTGGATTTTTAATATTATTTTAATATTATTTTATTATTTTTTTTATTTCACATTTTCCAACTTTTTACATTTTTCTTAGCTTAAATACATTAAAATAGGAATTTAGCAAGTTTTAGAATAATTTTATCATTTCTAGATTAATTTTTATAATTATTTTAAGTTTTATTAGTTTTTAAATAGTTTTTATTAGTTTAAAAATTTCTAAAAATAGTTTTTAATCTTTTTAGGTCATTTTAGAGGTTTACCAATTGAAAAATCTTTCTTTGGGCCTTTTGATAATTTATTTGATTTTTAGGGCTTTAATTAGCATTTAAAAATTGAATATTTAATTATTTAAAAGGTTTGAAAAAGTTTTGATCATTGATAAACTCTTAGTTTATTAATTTTAATTTTTGGTGAATTTTTGGGAATTTTTAGAATTAATTTTTATTTTTGTAGTTTTTACGGTTTTACGTTTTGTCGTCATAGTATTAATTTCACGTCTTCGTCATCTTCTTTTCTCATCCCCTTCTAAACCAATTGTTAATCACAAACATTTTACAAGTTTTTCACACACATATACCTCCTTGGGAAACGAACTTTCATATCATAAGGGTCATTAGTGTTTACGTTTTCCTAAACGTTCACTTAATACTTACCGCTTTTACGCTCCTTTTCCTAAAGGACGTAATTTTACCACAATCATTTTGGCGCCACTGCCGGGGAGGTGTGTCGTGATTAATTTGCATTGTTGTTTTAAATATTAACCATATAGTATTTGTATTAGTAGAACTCTACTAATACGTATTATCGGTTTTCTTGGTTTTTCTTGTGAAAATATTATTACTATATTGTATTAAGTATCACAACAAATAAACAGTATCTCCAAAAGTGTGAAAACACAACCTTAATTGGGATTTGATCTCCTAATTATTGTATTCGAATCTCAAACAAAAAGAAAAAGGCAAAAATAGATAAATACTTTCGTGAAGCTCGATTTTGAAAAATACGAACTATAAGGTGGGTATAAGGCGGGTATTATAAAATATACCCTAAGGAAAAAGGCTCTTAAGTGCTTCGCGCCGCCTCGTTTCCCCGCTTGCTTGTGAGTATTTTGAGATTGAAGGCTAATCGAGGGTTTTGCCGCCCAAAGTATTATTACGTATAATATATTTGCTTGGTTTCTTTGTGATTAAACCCTCTTGAACAATTTGGTTTTCACCAAAGTTCTTAAGTCATTCGAAGGCGTTCACTCCACGTGATCGTTTTCATTCCTTTGAGGCTTCTTTAATCAAGAGTTTGATTCGAGGAGAGATTTTGTAGATTGTTGTCTACAAAGATACACCAAAATCCAAAAAAATTAAATACAATCAAAAACACAAAAAAATTGAAAATTCACAAAACACCCAAAAAGAATCTTCTTTACTCACCTCCCATTCATCGTGAAGTTTATGATCACTCGTAATCAAGCAAAAGGAGCTCGTAAACGTCTTCAAAAGCAAGCCAATCAAGAGACGTTGATTGAAGAACAACCTCCAATTGTTGAACCTATTGTAGAACAAGAAGTCGTCATGGCTAATCGTACTATGATGGAGTTGCTACAAGCACCCACCGAGGGTTTTGGAGAGGCCATTGTGATTCCCGCCATCCTTGCGGAGAATTTCGAGATTAAGACGTGTTTAATGTCGATGTTGCAAGCTAATAAGTTTAGAGGTCATGAGAAAGACAACCCGCATTATCACATTAGGAATTTTAATCATCTCACCGCTACTAGCAAGTTTAAGGATGTTCCACATGACGCCATTAAAATGATGTTGTTTCCATACTCGTTAGATGGACCCGCAAAAATTTGGCTTGAGAAAGAACCGCCAAATTCGATTTTGACATGGGGTGATCTCGTTTCTAAGTTTGTGAACAAGTTTTTTCCACCATCTAAAACAACACATTTGAAAAATGAGATTTCACGATTTGTAAGAAATAATGAAAGTTTTTCAATGGCATGGGAACGCTTTAAAGAAATGTTATATGAATGTCCACACCATGATTTTTCGGAATTGCATCAAATTGATACTTTTAATAATGGGCTTAATGATCATGAACAAGATTACTTGAATGCCGCCGCGGGTGGTAATTTTTTGTGCAAAACCACCGATGAGGCTTTACAAATCATTGAGAATAGATCTAAGGTTTATAGCCCTCGTAACACACCGAGTGTTGCCAATTTGGTTTCGTCATCGTCTCGTAGCATTAATGCCTTACATGATGAAGCTAATGAGGAAAATCGATTTTTTGATAGATTTGCTAATCTTATGTCCCATTGGAAAGCTCAAGAAGCTTCAAATTCCGCTTCGGTTAAAGTGGTTGCTAAGAGTTGTTTGTCTTGTGGTGGAGCTCATGATCTTTCCAAGTGCATTACCGCGGATGGTAACACTTCGAGTGCTTATGTAGCAACGGGAACTTACAACTAAAACGGTCAAGGTTCCCGCCCAAATCAAGCTCCACCAAATCAAAATGCTAATAACTATCGAAACAACAACCAAGGTGGTAATTACCAAGGCAATTCACGTAACTACAACAAGGGGAATTATCAAAGTGGGAATGGACAAGTCACTAATCAAAACCAAAACCGTGATTTTCAAAACACTACACAAGGTTTTCAAAATGCTCACACTAAAAATCTTCAAGGAGAATTTTTGGATTATGCTAAGGCAAATGATGCTAAATTTGATAACATGCAACGTGAGATGATTAGCTTAAGATCCGAGTTGAAAAACGAGCTTAAAAATGAACTTGCTAACGAACTTAAAACTCATGAAAATAAAATGGAAGGAAATGTCCAACGTCTTCAACAAAATCAACAAAAGATGGAATTAGGACAACATGAGATTAAGAAAGAGTTGTTAAAAGCGGATGCTAGGCAATCAAAATTTGAGGACCGAATGGCTAAGATGTTTGAAGCAATCATGTGTAAACCCTCTTCCGCGGGTGGTCTTCCTAGTGATACTATTAACAACCCGAGGGGAGAAATGAAGGTTATTACTACACGAATTGGTAAAACTTTCAAGGAACAAATCTCTCGTCCGAGTACTTCTACGGAGAAGTAAATCGAGAAAGAATGCGAGGTGGTGGTCGAAAAGGAGCACATTACAATCCCACGAAGTACCGCTCATACCACACCTACGGTTGAACCAATACAAATTGTGGAACCCGAGATTCCAAGGCCGTTGCCTAATGTCCAACCCACACCACCTTTACCTTACCCTTCAAGACGTAAGAAGGAAAAGGCACAAGAACGGAATAACTATCAATTTGAGCTATTTATGAAAATGTTTCGTGATATACATTTTAACATAAGTTTTGCCGACGCTCTTATCATGATGCCTCGATTCGCCGCAAACTTCAAAAGTATGCTAAACAACAAACAGAAGTTATAACAATCGTCTAGTTGTTCATCGGTTTTTCTTAGCCGCATACCACAAAAAGTCGGTGATCCCGGTAAATTTTTGATTCCGTGTGCAATTCAAGATATGGAGGAATGCTACGCCTTGGCCGATCTTGGTGCTAGTATTAATTTAATGCCTCTTGAGATCTTCAAATCGCTTTCGCTTCCGGCTCTTATTCCTTCGAACATGTCTATCGAGATGGCCGATCATTCTACGATTTTAGCATGTGGAGTAGCCGAGGACGTTTTCGTTAAAGTCGGAAAGTTTTACTATCCCGTTGACTTTATCGTTGTAGACATTCCTATCGATCAAAAAGTTCCTCTCATTTTGGGTCGTTCATTTTTGATACATCAAGAGCACTTATCGATGTTCATGCTCGAAAAATCACCCTTCGTTTCAATGAAGAAGAACTTGTCATCAATGCAACACAAAACTCCAATCTTTCTCATGTCTATTCAATTGCAACTTTAAACCATGGTAATTTAACCAATGTCGTTTGCAAAGAATTTTCACCAAGAGTTTTAGGAAATGTCGCCAAAAACAATTTACCATTTCCTCCGCCGGTGGAGGTTATGAGTGTAAAGCCTACAAAGAAGAAACCGTCAATACTTGAATCGAAAAATCCTTCGCCTCACCTCGAACATTCATTCTTGAAAAGTGTTGATAAGTCGCCGGTTTCTACGGAAGATCTTTCGGATGATGAATATGTAGACCCCGATGGGGAAGTTTTCTTTGTCGACAAACGTTTTGAGAACTTGCCACCACCAAAACCAAAACGGTTTTCAAATGTGAGAATTTTTAGTGTGACTAACATCGTCTTAGAAACACCAAATATTTTCGACATAATCAAAAAGGGTTTTCATAAGGAGAGTTTAAAAGATAAAAAAGGAAAAGATTTTAAATGTGATTTAATTAATTTTTCTACAAATCTAACTCCGTCATCACCACGTGTTTTGAGTGCTACAAGCTCGTCTACTCCTTTTGACGATGCTTTGTGTTGTTCTAGTATGGGGGAAGCCCCTTACGTTCCCTCATCCTTGTCCACCGAGGACGAGATATCCGATCCCGGAATTTCATGTAAAGGGAAATCTTGGTCTTCCACCAATGCAATAAATGGAAACTATATCTATTTAATTGGTGCGAGTCTACCTCGAGTAGCTCAAAATTTTGTCTTACCAGTTGTCCCACCCTTCTATTTTTTCTCATCTATTTTCTTCAAACTCTTTGAGTTTATGGCACATGTTTAAGTGGCGTTGAATTGTTTTTCCAATAAAAACGAGAACGCCATCTTCGATCCCGGTATTTTGCATCATCCAAGGACTTAGTCCTTAATACCGGTTGTTTTTGGGCCTTGTTTATCATGTAATCCTCATCAAAAATTGACCATACCATGATTTTCCCTAAATGTTCACATTTTACGGGATCGAGTCGAGCTCATGACTCGGTAATCAAAAACGAGGTGCCTCATGGGGGAGATCCCATGCTTATCCTTTTATGCTTAATATTCACTAATAAGGGGACTTGTACCCTTCCAACTCGTTGTCTCGTGGTTGTTTGTGATTGTGTTATCTAGATCATCATCATCATCTATGATTGAAGACTCTCGTGTTCGTTTACGTGAGCCTCTATCGTTTGCTTGAAGAAGTTTTTCACGAATCCATGACATATCCTTTATTGTTCTAACAATTATCTTTTAGCATACTTAATAAACGGCTTTAGATATATTGTTGATCACCCTTTCCATGCTAGATCCTAAGCATTCGATTCTTCGTCTCTAGTATGGGGGTGTCTCCACCCTTAGACTCGAAACATTGAGGATAATGTTTACTTTTAGTATGGGGGGGGGGTGAATAGATACTTGCTTTGCTACGCCCTCACGCTTTCTAACTTTCAATGTTTTGTTTTGTTGCTAATAAGGCTAAAAATGGCCAAATTTTAAAAATTTTCTTAGTTTTCATAAGTGTTTTTGAGACACGAATGTATATTTTCCGATGGGTAGAATAAGAGCCAATTTTCGACTTGATGGGCATTTGGAGCCATTTACATTACTTAACCCGCTCAATTCAAGTTTTGCTAGACTTTTAAATAGGGAGCTTTAAAACGCGAAAGTCTTAACTCTTACGGGTTAAGAACAAGAACTTTTCGCAAGTTCCTATAACTGATCCTAGAAAGTCACTTATCAAGGGAACTATAAAATGCATTCGCTAAACTTGAAAAAGTCCAAGAAAGTACAAGATCCTATAGGTGGCTTGAAAACCCAAAACTTTGATTTGATATAGTCTTAATGAAAGCTAATCCAAATTTGGCTTAATTTTGACTTGAATGGCTAAGTATTCACGAGTCTCTTTAATTAGAGGTCTTTATATAGTGAAGAATGAGAAATGATAGAGTTAGACAAGTGGTCATGCTAAACGTAGAACATGAAAATGTTCTTTCAAAAACTCATATGTTTTTAATTGTGGCTTTTTCTTCCCATAAGATCAATGCATTACGAATAATAATAATTGCAATAAGTAAGGTCGTACGATTTGAAAGGTTACTTAGCCTCTAGCGCAAGATCGTTTAAAAGTTGCTCGGGGTTGAATAGAGTTCATAGCCAAGGCATAACTTATTGAAGCGGGACGCGAAGATTGGTGATCATCCAAAAAGGCCCTTACAAGGGATGAGGAGCCCTATTTTGTTGCTAAAGATCCAAGATGATGTGAAGTATCATTATTTCCTAAATCAATATGAAGGATCAAGACACACGGCGAAAAGCAATTACTCCCCTAAAGATCATGGAGAAAGTCTATCCGAAAAGACCCTTACAAGGTATGAGGATAAATATATCCAAGTCCGAAAAGGAGGCGGATCGTTGTGTATCAAAGTCCAAAATAATTATTGAAGAAAAATGATGAAGTCGTGGTCCAAATATGAAGAATCTCTCAAAAACGTCAAGTGAAGAAATTCCAAATATGTGAAGAGAAGACCATAATTTCAAGAACGTCTTCCCAAGATTTGAAGTATGAAGTACATGCTAAATATCGGTCTGAGAAAGGTCTCAAATCGTGAAATGAGTTATGCCAAGATATGAACTTAAGGAGATACACGAGAAGCCGTTTTAAAAGATTTTGTCCTTCGGCTAACTATCGATTAAATCGTGCTACTTTGCTTTCGGACTAATAACTACTCAAATAAGTCAATATGAATCACTTGTGATCCATGACAAATAGTTAAAAAATGCTAGTAACCCATTTCCTTTTATAATAACTAGGATTACGGGGAGAAAAAGTATTAACAAATTTGGACGTATGAGTAGTGTTAGCATTGTGACTTGTATCAACAATGATCTCGTTTTTGCACTTAGCATGGAATGTATGACAATCATAGATGACGAAATTTACTCTAAGGGACATTTACTTGTTTCTATTCTTTGACCCTAAAAGTCACATTTGTGATGAAAATCATACATTATGTCTTTACACATCTTCGTAGTATGTTGCAAGTCTTTTACTCTTCAATAAAGGTTAATAAATTTGAACTTTGGTGATGCTTAGATACTTTATTCTAGCATTGCGTGAGGGCACGGCAATGGCTTAGTATGGGGGAGTGATGAGATGGCATTTATACATGATCTCATCGTTGTTTTCGGGCTTTAAATGCATAAAAATGTCATAAAAAGATAAAAGATCACAAGAAACAAGGAAAAACGGACACAAGAAACAAGGAAAAACGGACACGAGAAACGAAGCCGTACAGAGAACCGGGCCCTAATTCATGATTTATCCAACATTTACCCTTGAAGACTTGAAGACATGCAAGATTGATCCTCAATGAATGAAGAAATGACACTTAAAACCCTTGTATAATCATAATTACAAGTTTGGTCCCTTAAGTTTGTCAAAATTACACAAATGGTCCTTCAACTTTGAAGAAATGGCAAGTTTAGTCCCTCAACAATTCTAAATTGCCAATTATGTCCCTCATGAAGTTAAAGTTTCATTGGAGACCTTTGAAGATCAACAATGTCCAAGATCAGCCCTTGAATTATGCAAAAGTTCCAAAATAACCCTTTGAAACCTTTTTCCAAAGTTTGGTGTCAAAAGTGCAAAGTTGTGAAAGTTGTATAATGAAGGAATGCGTTTGTTTGGACAAATAAACATGCTATTCACTCTTTTCCAAAAATCAAAGACCAAAACTGCCAAATCCCAAAGTTCAAATCCCTGAAAAAGCGGGGTAACACTTACTGTAGCAATTTTTACCAGCCAAGAACAACTTTTTACCCAGGTTTAAAAAGAAAGAAAACAAAGGGGAAAATGGAATTGGCTATACCCACGTGTGATTCACATCACCTCAATCAAATACCACAACAAAAACCTTAAACTCCACTACCAGAATGATACCCCCATTCCCACTCACAATATGACACCTGGCATTTGATCATGACATGGCAAGATCAATGAAACAAAACCTTTCCTTTGTCACCAAGCACTAAACAAACGTCCAGGATTCACCCAAACCAGCTGGCAACACGCCTAGAAGATTCTGCAAGGATAGAATAGGAAATTCAGTTCTAGGGTTTGCGAATAGTGCTAGCCTTGGCATTTGCCTATAAATAGACTCCTCAACCTGTGAGAGAGCTTTTGTTCCAGTTTTACCTTTTAAACTTGTAATTCCTTTTTGAAATTTATAAAAGTTGGTATTTTGAGAAAATTGTAATTCCTTTTTATGTTTTTGAAAGTTGGTATTGTTTAAAGGTGATTCTGAGTTCCATTTGTTGTTATAAGTGTGCTTGAATCATTTGGTTCAAGGACGTTTATGTTTGGTAAGTTTTTCAAGTTTGAAAAAGCTTGAAAAGAGGTTTCTGAATTTGCTTATTTTTGTGTACTAATCCTTATCCAAAATCTGTAAGCTCTTGCAAGCTTGTTGACACCAAGCTTGTGAAGGGATTAGGGCCTTTGGTTGGGCTGTTTGTTCATTGTGTTGAAGAAATCAAGCCCTTGAGTTTCTGCTTTGAAACATCAACCAAGGCATTCATCATCTTTGTTATTGAAGTACCTTGGTCTTGTTCTAATTGTTGAACAAGGTCCAAGGAGTATAGCTGGCCCTCCTAGGATGTTGTGGAGGGCAGGTATAATCCCTTGTTTAAGATTCCTCTAAAAAATTTCATGTTACTGCCTGTTTTGCATTTTGGTATATGATTTGGTGATTCTGTGTTTGTGCTTTGTGTTTTATGGTTGAAATCTGTTAGTTGTCACCTAGTGTAGCTATTTGAATGATAAAATCAGTAGGTTGTGTTTAAAAGTCACAAGTTGCTTTGAAAAGTGGTGGATTAAGGATTGTTTGGGATTACTGGTTCATAAGGCCTTGTGGCCTTGAGCCCTTGGTTCTTAGGGTTTGGGTGGTCTAAACAAGTCATTTTGAACAAGTTTTAGTTATCGGTTAAGTCTCTGAAAGTTTGGAAAAAGGATTGGAAGTTTTGCTAAAATCTGACAAAAAGTGTTTTGGAATTGATCAAACACATCAGATCCAATAACTTCTTTGTTACTTGGATCTAAGGTCTGGAATCAGGTTTGGGAATAGTTTGGGTGATAAGCTATCTATTGGTTATCTGGTTGTTGAATTTGGTGGCTTATTGTGTTTGTTATAGCTTATCAAAGTTGGCTGAAGTGGTCATTTGCATCAGCAAAGTGACCACCTCATTTGGTGTTGCATTGTGATTTATAGCATAAGGATTGTTGTTTTGCTGCTTGGATCTTATTTGTATGCTGCTTGTGAGGTTATTTGGCTATTTGGAATTATCTGTTGATAGCTTATAAGCCTACTGGCTTAATGGCTTATTTGTGCTAAAACACATCAAGTCTACCCAACTGGTAGGCTTTGATTCACAAGGTTTGCACTCAAACCTTGACCAGCAGGGTGAAAAACAAGTCTATACACTTCATTAAGTCTGTCGACGTCCACTTTGTTTCTGTCAGCGTTTGATTTTCACTTATCAGCGTTTGACTTTTGGTCAAACTTGGTTTCAAGGCTTATTGAATCTGTTTTGCTTATTTGTACATGCAACAACTTAGTTTTTGTAACAGAACTCATTTTTCTCAGCTTAATATCAAGTCTGGAAGGTTACAAGTCTTTTGGTTAAGCTTTTGCTAGGAAACTAGCTTATTTGACTTTTACATAAGTGCTTATTGGCTTATTCTGGCTTATTGGAATTTTGTTGATTGTTTTGGCTTATTGAGTCCATTTGTGACATTTTGCAAGTTGAATCAAGTCCTGAGGTGCCTTATTTCTCAAAAACGACTATTTTGTCTTTTAATGAAATAATACTTTGTTTATTTCTGGCTTATTGAGTGTGCTTTTTCAAAATTTCTTTTTACAGATCTCTTAAGCATCCCAAAAGAAGGTTGTGTATCAAATTAGAGCTTATGGCATTAGCTTATTGGATAAGCTGTTTGCATAATAAGCTGTGATAAGCTCACATTCAGCTTTTGGGCCTTTAGAGTTTTGTGTTTAGAATTAAATTTTGAGTCAGATAGGGCTTTTCCAAGTCAATTGGGCCAAGTTTAACTTTTTGGGCTAAAAAGCCCATTTGTGTTGACTGAATTTGGTTTTGGCCCATTTGAGGGCCCATTAGGGGTATTCTGGTCATTTCCCTTTGATTTTCTGTTTATTTAGGTTTAAATAAACTAGTTTGCAAGTTTTTAGAATTTTTTATAATTTTTAGATTTTTAATATTATTTTATTATTTTTTTTATTTCACATTTTCCAACTTTTTACATTTTTCTTAGCTTAAATACACTAAAATAGGAATTTAGCAACTTTTAGAGTAATTTTTATCATTTCTAGATTAATTTTTATAATTATTTTAAGTTTTAATAGTTTTTAAATAATTTTAAATAGTTTTTATTAGTTTAAAATTTTCTAAAAATAGTTTTAAATCTTTTTAGGTCATTTTAGAGGTTTATCAATTGAAAAGTCTTTCTTTGGGCCTTTTGATAATTTATTTGATTTTTAGGGCTTTAATTAGCATTTAAAAATTGAATATTTAATTACTTAAAAGGTTTGAAAAAGTTTTGATCATTGATAAACTCTTATTTTATTAATTTTAATTTTTGGTGAATTTTTGGTAATTTCTTGAATTAATTTTTATTTTTGTAGTTTTTACGGTTTTACGTTTTGTCGTCATAGTATTAATTTCACGTCTTCGTCATCTTCTTTTCTCATCCGCTTCTAAACCAATTGTTAATCACAAACATTTTACAAGTTTTTCACACACATATACCTCCTTGGGAAACGAACTTTCACACCACAAGGGTCATTAACACTTGATTTTTCCTAAAATCATTTGTTTAATACTTACCGCTCATTTACCCTCTTTTGTTTTCCTAAACAAGAGGTGTAATTTACTACAATCACCAACCCTACCTTTTTTGTTAAGGGTGGCATGCTTAGTGACAGTCCAAATGAGTCTACACCCATAAAGGTGACAAACCCAACCACTGGCAAGACTGTTGACCTTGGCTTAAACGTTGATAGAAAACCTAGTATTAAATATGCTGAAATTTATAGAAAACCTAGGTCACCAAAAAGGCAAATTAGTGATAATGGGACAGGTTTCTTTTCTTCTAGACCTAGAGCTATGTCTAGGAAAGCCTGTTATACTTGTGGAAGTTTTTCACATTTAGCCTATAAGTGTGTCAATGCTTCAAAGGTCAACGCTGATAAAAAGTCAAACACTATCAAACCCAAATCTTTTGTCCAGCAAAGTCCACAAGTTGTTAGACCAGCCCCATTCTTTACTAAAGGGTCTAATACTTATGGACAAAGACCTTTTCAGAAGACCAATACATGGTCTAACAGACAATGGGTTCCTATAGCAAACCCTAGGTTCAACGCTGATAAGGATAATTTCAGCGTTGACAAGAACAAATTAAACGCTGACAGGAACGTTGCCAGACCAAATAATGGTAAATATTTGCAACCAAAGGGAAAGGGGTCTAAAGATTCTTCTAGCTTGACATGGAGACCTAAGCAAGAACAAAACCCTAATTCAGATGGGATTTTTTATGACCTGTAACAGATTTCATTATATTTCAAAGGTCATAACAAAACCAATTGGGGTTAACTGGGTGTTTAATCCAAAAAGGGATGAACAAGGGGTTGTAATAAGGACTAAGTCTGTTCTTGTTGAACAACCAAATGAATCCAAGTCTGCTCAGGCTTAGGTTCCTAAAGAAAACTAATTTTTTTTCTTTATGTGCAGGGCATTCAAAAGCAGGTTAATGATTATGGCTATTGGGATAGTGGATGCTCTAGGCACATGACTGGGAAGGAAGATTATCTCACAAACTTCATCCCATTAAGGATGGTGACAAAGTTTACTTTGGAGGCGGATATGGAACTATCACTGGCAAAGGAACTCTTCTCACCAACAATTTGCGTTTTGAAAACGTGTTTCTGGTAAAAGAACTTGACTATAATCTGTTTAGTGTATCACAGGTTTATGATAACAAAAATAAGGTTCTTTTCACTGATACTGAATGCCTGGTGTTGAGCAAAGATTTTTAAATACCAGATGAGAAATTCATTGATTATAGAACACCTAGGCATAAGGACATTTATAATATGTATCTTAATGGAATTAGGATGAATAATAATTTGTCATGTCTATATGCTAAGGCTTTAGTTGATGAGAGTAATCTTTGGCACAGAAGATTAGGGCACATTAATTTTAAAAATATAAATAGACTTGTGAGACATGGACTAGTTGATGGTTTTCCTGAAAAGGCTTTCCACAATGACCATTCTTGTGTTGCATGCTTTAAAGGCAAACAGCACAAGGTCTCTTTTAAGTCTAAACCAGTGCACTCTAGTTCTAAACCACTTCACGTGCTGCATATGGACTTGTTTGGTCCAACTAATATAGAAAGCTTAAATGGTAGATCCTACTGTTTTGTCATCACTGATGATTTTTTTAGATTTACTTGGACTTTCTTTTTATCTTTGAAAAGTGACACTACTGATACTTTGATTAACTTCATTACCCAAATTGAAAAGAAGTATCGTAATGAGGTTAAGATACTTAGAAGTGACAATGGTGGTGAGTTTAGAAATAAGTTACTAGATGACTTTTGTGCCAAGAAATGGATTACTAGACAGTTTAGTGTAGCTAAAACCCCATAACAAAATGGGGTAGCTGAGAGAAAGAATAGAACCCTCATAGAAGCAGCCAGAACTATGTTAGCTGATGGTTACTTTCCCATTGCTTTTTGGGCTGAGGCTGTGAATACACCTTGTTATGTTCAGAATAGGGCATTAGTTAACAAGATTCATAACAAAACACCTTATGAGTTACTTTGGGGCAGGAAACCTAATACTGGTTTTCTTAAACCTTCTGGATGTCATGTAGTTGTGTTGGATACTAGTGATGCCTTAGGTAAGTTTAGTGCTAAAGGTGATGAAGGCTACTTCATGGGTTATTCCGTGAAGAGTAGAGGATATGGTTTACCTTAAGAAAGAAAAACGTATACTTGAAAAGGTACATGTTAGGTTTTTAGAAAGTAAACCTAGTGATCCTGAAAGTGGTCCAAATTGGTTATTTGACTTGGAACCTCTATCTAGGACATTGAATTATATGCCTTTTACTAATCCAAACAATGTGAAGGTAACTTCAAATGTTGTGGAAGAACCAATTGTTGATGTTTCAGGTAATCAGGTTGATGAAGAGGTTGGATCACAAGCAGACAAATCAGCACCCATACTTGAGTATGTTACCATTCCCATATGGACATATGCATTTGCTGCTGCTGCTGCTGGAAAGGAAAAGGTGGTCCCCAAGTATCACTTGTTGACAACATGCATGGTCTTTCAGGCGCTGACAAAGGAGATTCTGGTGCTGACAAGACAAATTCAGGCGTTGATGGCTTAAACGTTGATAGCTTTGGTCCAGGCGTTGACATATCTTTTGACCATCACTTCTCTTCCAATAACTTTGAACAAGGTGAACCTTCAAACAGAAATAGAGAGGTTCATCCAGATGATGATGGAAGAGAGTCTGAAGAGGATATTGGTAACATGGAAGATGAGATTGAGGATAACACGCTTATTGACGGAGGAGAGCTTACTTCTACAACCAGAAATCATCCTCCTTCTCTAATCATTGGTGATGTGATGACTCCTGTACAAACTAGAAGGTCTCATCAGAATCTTGGAGGATTTGTTGCCAATATTCACAAGAAGGTTGATACCCCTCTTGTTCAAGCATGTTTGTTTGCTTGTTTTCTAACACAACAGGAACCCAAGAAGATTTTTGATGCTCTCAAATAACCAAATTGGGTGGAAACAATGCAAGATGAGCTTCACCAATTTGCTATCTAGGATGTTTGGGAGTTGGTTGATTGTCTCAGACATGTCAGACCTATTGGGACAAGATGAGTTCTTAGAAACAAAAAGGATGAAAGAGGCATTGTGGTCAGAAACAAGGCACGTTTAGTGGCTGAAGGATATACACAAGAAGAAGGGATAGACTATGAGGAGGTCTTTGCACCAGTTGCAAGGATTGAGGCTATAAGGATTTTTCTAGCCTATGCTTCCTGCATGGGCTTTACAGTCTATCAAATGGATGTGAAGATGCTTTTCTTTATGGCACAATTGCAGAGGAGGTTTATGTAATGCAGCATCATGGTTTTGAAGATTCAGAACATCCAGACAAGGTGTATAGAGTCAAGAAAGCTATGTATGGACTTTATCAAGCCACAAGAGCATGGTATGGCACATTGTCCACCTATCTGGTGGAAAATGGATTTAAAAGGGGCACCATAGACCAGACCTTATTTACAAAGAAGACTGGTAAGGATTTCTTACTTGTTTAGGTTTATGTGGATGATATCATCTTTGGCTCTTCAAGTCCAAAGATGTGTGAAGACTTTTCCAAGCTTATAATAGAGAAATTCAAGATTAGTGCAATGGGAGAGATGAACTTCTTTCTAGGGTTACAAGTTCAGCAGAAAGAAGATGGTATCTTCATCTCTCAAGATAAATATGTAGCAGAAATCTGTAAGAAGTTTGGCTTTTCTGCACATGAGAAAAGGGCTAGCATACCTATGGATAGGGAAGACCCTTGGGGAAAAGTTGGAGATGGAAAAGAAGTGGATTTCAGGCAGTATAGGTCAATGATTGGTTCATTGATGTATCTCACAGCTTTAAAACCTGACATTATGTTTGCTGTATGTGCATGTGCACGCCATCAAGTGACTCCAAAAGAATGTCATCTTCATGCTGTTAAGAGGATCTTTAGATACCTTAGATGTTATCCAGACCTAGGATTATGGTATCCAAAAGATTCACCATTGGAGCTTGTTGCATATTCAGATAGTGATTATGGTGGTGACAAATTTGATAGAAAATCCACAACTGGTGGATGCCAGTTTCTTGGGAGTAGATTGATATCTTGGCAATGCAAGAAACAAACAGTGGTGGCCAATTCTACAACTGAAGTAGAGTATGTTGCAGCAGCTGCTTGTTGTGGACAAGTCTTATGGATTCAGAACCAGCTGTTGGATTATGGGTATAATTTCATGCATACCAAGATTTTTGTAGTCAATAACAATACTTTATGCCTTATTAAAAATCCTGTACATCACTCTAAAAAAACACATAGAAATTAGACATCACTTTATAAGAGATTATTTTGAAAAAGGATAGGGTTAACATAAAAGAAAATGTGTCTGATTTATTAACTAAACCTTTTGATACTAGAAGATTTCCATACTTGGTAACAAGTATTGGAATGATCAATCTCACATAATATGTGCTTTGGGATTTATTGTAAAAGTATGTACAGGATATGCATTGTTATTGGTCTTTATGTGAAATTAGATTTTCCACTTTATTTGTCTAACGTTGACAAAGGTTATCTTAACGCTGATAAGTGTTATCGTGACGTTGTCAGCAACATGTTAGTTTTGTGGTTTTTGATCTAATTGTGCAGGCGTTGTTAGCATTGTAACAGAGTTGCTTATGGATCCTTGGAGCATTATTGGAGCATGTTTCAATTTATGGATGATGGTTGGAATATTTATATTCCTATCTTGACATAAATTTTTATTTACATACATATTCTTTGGCAACTTATGTATCATAGTTTAAGGGGAGGTTTAGGAACCTTTTAGGACTTTTTGGGTATTCTTATAATACTCTTATCATAATTCTAGATTGTGTCCACTGGTGAGTATGATTTAGTTTACTAACTCATAAGGCACTGTAGCATGCAAAGTTGATATACTATGCACGCTGCCAAGACCTTTTTGGCCTAGAATTAGAGTGGTCTGTTGGGAGACTTGGGTATGATTTATATTGGGCTTACATGGGAAGTTACAAGGGATTTTATGAGATAACTTCACTGTTAAGAAATTTGGATAGCAAGGGACACTAGAGGACTGTTATGTCTATCTTGCATAAGCAAGTGTGCATGATTGGACAGTGCTTGCGACCCTATAGTAGTTTTTAGTTTATAGGTTATCTTCACTAGGATAAATTACTTTGTTAAGGTCCTTTTTCATTTTTATTATTTCTATTTTTGGACGTTGACAGATATATTTCCAAACGTTGTTATGACCAATTTAGACGTTGACATGGCTTTTTTCAAAGTTGACAAGAATATAGCCGTTGAGCGTTGATAGGTTATTTTTTAGCGTTGACACTCATTGGGTCCTACCCAGTTGTTATTTTTGACGAAAATTGGGGCCGTAATTTTGGGAGTTGATAACTTTTAATTAATGCACAAGATAACTTATTTTCTTTTCAATATTTTCATCATTATATTTTGAAAATACTTGCCTCATTTTTGACCAATCACATGTGCCTATCTCTCCTATAAATTTGGCTCCTTCTTTTTTAACAGGGTAGTCTCATATTCTTGTCTAACTAATTTTTCTCCTACAATTCATCTTTCATAATCTTTCAAACAGCTTCCTACATCAATGGCTCCTAAGTTTAAACCAAGTGACTTGGTATTGGGATTCAGAAGTCAGCATAATATGATTGCTTATTTGGAGGCTGATGATGCTCTGTTTCCTCAATACACCCAGATGATGGCGTATTTGAATGCATCTCCACTTAGGTATGCACTTTCTCATGCTCCTCTCATCCTTGTCACTCATATTAAACAGTTTTGGAACACTGTAAGTTCCTCAACGCTTAATAATGTCACTATATTAACTGCTATTGTCCATGGGCGTTCATGGGTGGTTACTGAAGCCTTGGTTCGCCAGGCTTTGAATCTTAATGATGTAGATGGTATAACCACTCTTCCCATTGGTGAGATAGAACAAGGACTTCAAGCTTTGGGTTATCCTTTACCTGAAGAGGGAACTTTAAACAAATATAATAAACAGGAATTTCCCCCAGCTTGGAAGTACTTAATACATGTCATCCTTCAATGATTAAGTCCCAAATGTACTGTACATAATGAAATTAACAGATCCATTGCTAGTGCAATTGTGTGTATCATGGGCAAAAGTATAATATTTCTAAACTGATTTTTGATGACATGTGTAAAAACAAGGGTAATAAGATGACTTTGGCTTACCCAAGATTTTTACAAATGATTTTTGATGAGCAAAGGTATTGCACCACGGATAATGATGATTTTATGCGATCCCTGTGCAAAAGAAAGATATTTTTAGTAAGATGAATTCACCCCCTCACAGAGATTTACCCCTTACCCAAGTCATGCTTGCTGTTATTGCAGCATCACAACCTCAACCTGACCCACAACCACAACTTGACCTATTTCCTGAACCATCACCTTCACCTCAACACATGGAACTTGACCAAGATCCCTTCAACGCTGACACTTTAAATGTTGGCGTTGACACTTCAAATCCAGACGTTGACACCTTTCTACAACAGACACAAACACCCCTTAACCTTCAAACTACTACCCAATCCACATCATCTTCTACAACCCCTGAATTTAGGTTGGTACAACGCCCAAGGACTACTAGAGTGTTCTCCTCTGGTGGTCCTAGCCATGTTGTAGAGAGAACCACCACCACTAGTGTGGTTGGTGATATGGATGAGGCTAGGACTATTGGTGCTAGCTTAGATGCAGGCCAAGCCAGTCCTAACATCATTAAGACCTCATCCATGCCCCATGACTCTACTTTGGGACGTCAAATACCCATTCTAGAGGAGGGCAGATTGGAACCATACACAATGTTGGAATTGACGGCTGTCTGTATTAACTTGCAAAAGCAAAATGCAGACTTGGTACACACAGTCAGTACACAAGGCCTTGGACTCAAGCAATTGAGGGAGAGGATTGTTATCTTAGAAGATGCTAACAATAGGCGTGGTATGGAGGATTCTTCCAAAGGGGGGGATGAGCAGATACATGTGAGTGACAAAGGCTCACATGATGGAGAATCTTTGGGTGTTGCTGAAGCTCTTACAGAATTAAAGAAGCAACCAGGTTTTGATGTCTCTTTGGTTACTCCTAAAAATTTGAACTTATCCTTTACAGCAATGATGGAGCAGTTCACAAGAAGCGCTGACAAGAGTAAGGTGAGCGTTGACAAGCAGATTTTAGACGCTGACAACAGTTGTTGGACCTTGTTCAACAACTAGAACAAGACCAAGGTACTTCAACAAGAAAGATGGATGACTGCCTTGGTTGATGTTTCAAAGCAGAAACTCAAACAGCCCAACCAAAGGCCCTAATCCCTTAACAAGCTTGGTGTCAACAAGCTTGTAAGAGCTTATAGCTTTTGGTTAAGGATTAGTACAACAAGAATAGCAAAATCAGAAACCTCTTTTCAAGCTTTTTTCAAACTTGAAAACCTTACCAAACATAAACGTCCTTGAACCAAATGATTCAAGCACACTTATAACATCAAATGGAACTCAGAATTACCCTTAAACAACACCAACTTTCAAAAACATAAAAAGGAATTACAATTTTCTCAAAATACCAACTTTTATAAATTTTAAAAAGGAATTACAATGTTTAAAAGGTAAAACTGGAACAAGGGACTCTCACAAGTTGAGGTCTCCTTATATAGGCCTAATGGACTATTCTAGAAAGCTGAAAATAGATGAAAACCCTAGATGTGAATTCTCAAAATTACCCTTGAGTGCTTGATGCCGTTTGATGTTGGTGAGCTGTCCAAAATGATCAAAACCGTTCAAATTAGCTTGCTAGTTAAGCAGTGAGTCTTGGCTGTTGATTTGGCCACGTGTCTTTACTTGGAGAGGAGGGTGTGATGTGACTGGGTAACGGGTTGGGGTGTGGGGTCCTTTGGTGAGTGGAGAAGAAGGATTTAATGTTGGGATGGGTTTCAAGTGAGGTGAATCACACGGGGGAACTCCCAATTTCATTTTACCCTTTGTTGGTAAAATGTAAAATCTAGGTTCATACGTGCTACAGTAACTTCTTTTGATCCATTTTTAGGGGAGGGTTATTGTTTGGCACGTGTTTAGGAGTTTAAACTTCTAACTTGGCAGCTTTGGTCCTTGTTCTTTGGCAAAAGGTGTATAAGAAGAATTTCAGCCCATCAAACTTACTTTCCTTTGTTAATAAACTTTCCAAGTTTATAGTTTTGCCACAAAACTTTGGGGAAAGGGTTTCAAGGGTTGTTTTTGCCATTTTTCCATATTTGAAGGACTGAATTTGACTTCATGAGGGACCATATTTGACAAATTAGAATTGATGAGGGACTAATCTTGCCATTTCTTCAAAGTTGAAGGACCATTTTTGTAATTTTGACAAACTTAAGGGACCAAACTTGTAATTATGAATTCAAAAGGGTTTTAAGTGTCATTTCTTCACAATTTGAGGATCATTCTTGTATATCTTCAAGCCTTCAAGGTTTAATCTTGGGTAATTCATGAACTAGGGCCCGGTTCTTTGTACGGCTTCATTTCTCGTGTCCGTTTTTCCTTGTTTCTTGTGATCTTTTGTCTTTTTCATGATATCCATACCTAAAACACACAAGTAAAGAAATACAAGCATATATATGGTAATTCATGACATTTTTATGCATTTAAAGCCCGAAAAGAACAATGAGATCATGTATAATGTCATCTCATCAATTGTTCTTTTAGAAGATGCTAACAATAGGCGTGGTATGGAGGATTCTTCCAAAGGAGAGGATGAGCAGATACATGTGAGTGAAAAAGGCTCACATGATGGAGAATCTTTGGGTGTTGCTGAAGCTCTTACATAATTGAAGAAGCAACCAGGTTTTGATGTCTCTTTGGTTACTCATAAAAATTTGAACTTATCCTTTACAGCAATGAAGGAGCAGTTCACAAGAAGCGCTGACAAGAGTAAGGTGAGCGTTGACAAGCAGATTTTGGACGCTGACACACCAAGCGCTGTCAAGAGTAAGTTGGGCGTTGACACACAGGTTTTGAACGTTGATAGACCCGCTGTAAAACCCGCATGCTTTTACCATGAATAGTACCCTTTAGATCGTACGTACATGATTAGAACTTTCCTTATTTAGCACGTTACGTTTCACGTATAAGAATTTCAAGTATTACGTACGTGTTAGAACACGATAAGTATTTATTACGTATGAACACACGATAATTATTCCAATAATAATTATAATCACGAACATGCGATCATGAGATCATGAACGTAAATTAATCATGAGCTAATATTACGTATGTATATATATTTATTACGAACACGAATAAATATATTAAGTCACGATCTATAAATAATTAAAACAAGTAAAACACGAAAACAAGAACATACGAGAACAGACTAATAATTTTAGACATGAAAAAAGGTACGGGTTACCCCAAGTGGGGCCCCCCTACCCGCGACATACAAAGAAAACATGTGCTTGACCCATGCAAAATTAACTAACTAGGGGGTTAAGGTAAAAACTTGTGTCATTTATCACAAATCAAGAAATTAACAAAAAGCCTATTTTTTTTCTTTGCTCTCCTTTTGGCCGCCGGGTTTTGATCACCAAAAAGGGTGTTCGGGTTGATTTTGATCTTGGAAATTTTGCAAGGATTCGTATGTGTTCATCCTTATTTGATCCACGTATTCGGTATAGCTTTTAACCCTTTTCTTTTTATGTTTGATTTTTGATGATCACATAAAATCATGATGTTTTTAATAAAACTAATTAAAAATAATTATTTAAACATGTTAATGATCATGGGGTAAATCAAATCAAGGGTTTTAGGGGTGTTTGTTCCTAGCCGACGCCTAACCGAGCCCCATGGGGGTCTCGGTTTGGCCTATGTCGCACCACCGAGACCATATGGTCTCGGTATGGTGGTGATGTTGTCACGGCAGCAGCAAGGGGCAAGGGAAACCCAACCTTGGTCGGGGTATGGTGATGGTTACGGGTCCGGTTCATGGTTTTTAGTTACGGGTGTTGGGATTTAATTTGATGAGACAAAACAAGAATAATGAAACAAGAAGGACTTATATGCAAATATCAAACTTTACAAGAATATGAAGCCCTTTCATACAACAAGGAGGACTTATTAGCAAAAGATGGAGGGACTTCTAATGTAATTAAAGTTTTCTTGTAAGAAAAGTCTTGTATTCTATTATATAAAGAATACACAGGCGTAGGTTTTCATTATCTCATAATTCACAATGTAGTCATAAAGCGTGTGTCGTGTGTTCTAGACGTGTGTTTCTTGTAAACACGTCTAGGCTTTGCTACTTGTAATCGTTTGAAGTTTAATACAAGTAATCGTTGGAAAAGAAACACCTTGTTCATAATCAATGTTCTAATTCCGCTATGTTTATCATATGAACGTTGATTATCCTAGTAAGCTTAATCGATCTGTGATTAATGGTTTCCACAATTGGTATCAGAGCGGGTGGCTCTCGATGCTAGGATCTAACAAGGTGTTCGAGTCGAAGAACGAAGAAAGCTTAAAAATCCGTCCATGATTTTATGTTCGGATCTCACTGTATAATTGTTTTCAAACAACGATATCTCCTTCGTTAACCGTTGGATCGTCGCGAAATTTTAGCTGGATGTTCTCATGGTATGTTTCTTCGATCTCACTGGAGCGATCGTCGAGTTCAAGTCTCAAGAAAAAGTTATAGCTCGTCGAAGATGGCTGCAGAGTATGGTATAAAAATTTATGTTTTTGTTTTTATTGAATAAAGATTTAGGGTTTCTTCCCTTAAACCCTAGATCGACTTAAAGCATAAAAGTTTGAGGTTTATGGCTGTTATAACGTGTGATGATACAAGATTCGAAACTAAGCGCTTAGTATCAAAGACACGAGTTCATGTATTGTTACTTGGTGCCTCACGTATGTTAAAAGAAGAAGGGACTGCCTATTAAATCTGATGTGAATCGTGGCTATGATTGAAGGTTTGTGTGATCGTTTTGGTTATTACAGCAAAGAATTGGTAGTCCAACGTTTGATAAAAAAAAGGAGCTGTTGATTGTGACATGTGATTACATGATTGTATCAAGAAGGAAAAAGAAGCAGCAGCAGATCATTGTGGTGATCACGTGATGTTTTTGCTCAAAAGAGGACAAAGATGATAAAAACAAGATCTTCAGTTGGGTATGCTGCCAAGAATACTGGGTTATTGGATCGAAGGTCAAAGAGGTATTGGTGTGGTCCAGACACAGTAAAAGAAACTGGAATACGTGAGTAGCTGTATTAAAGAAACATGAACGTATATTGTTTGTATTTATATATGGTCCATGATTGTTTAAACGCACCAAAAAGCAACTGACAGTTTATAGTAGCAAACTGATGTACGAGAATAAGTCCAAGAAAAGTGATGTTTAGAGTTTCAAGGGAACTATGGCAGCATAGATTCGTTATTGGTGTCTTGGCAAAGTAAAAGTGGTCCCTGTTTCCACGTGGGATATGCTTTGATATGGATGTGTGTTTGACTCAAGATAAGGTACCTATTTTCTAAAAGTAATCCAATTGTTCACGTGATGGGTTGGATGTTTAAAGGAAAAGAAAGATGTGGGGTATTTTCAATATTGTGGTCAGAATATCTTGGGAAAATATTACAGTTGTGCTACATAAAGATATGGGGTAAGATTTTACATCCTATTTTTTAGGACTTAATTTGATTCTCTTTATGAAACGTGTGATATTATTTATGTCCAAGATACAAGGATGTGGGACATTAAAAAGTAAACGAAGACACGACGTTTGTGGGATTTATAAGGTGAAGGATTTGTTTACAAGTGAATAGATGGTGTCAGTGGAGTCGAGCCGCTGACGAGAATAAAACATGCGCTGACAACGTTGACACTGACAAGTATAAATTTAGACGCTGACAACGTGTTATCTGATATATTGTTTTTAAGCGCTGACAAGTATCATCTGATATTGGACAATACATACAGATGATATATTGGATGACTAAGGATCTCGGACAAAACTCTCTGTTAAAATATAATGGCTCGTTTTTTAAGATTGTGTTTGGTGCAATGACGTTTTATTTGATTATGTGACAAGGCTAACCTTGCGGTTACGTACCGACTTGGATTAGAAGCATAACGCCGACAGAGGCAGCAGTTGCATAAAAGAAGAGGATAATATTGTACTTAGATGATTTTCATTGCAAATTGGAGGTTTCAATGAAGACGATTGATTATTGCTTCTTTGGTGTTGGAGTTGTTTTTCGCAGGTTTATATTTTATCATATGTCAAAAGATTCCTGCCTCTCTTTTGAGATAACTTGCTTGTTCGTTTAAATGTTTGGTGACGAATACTTGTCAAATCTAGCAACTAGATACCTTTCTATCACTTGAAGGAGTTACATTATCGTGCTTAGTGTCTCACAAAGAATGAGGATTTTGACAAGAGATCGAGGTCTGCTTATACTTTAACGTTTTCATATAAGTTTGACGTCACATGGATAGTGCAAGATATAAGGTAAAAGCTTGGGAGATTCCACTTCTTCAACAAATAGGTTATATTTGTTTTTCTTCATTCGTAATCTACAATTAGAGTCTACATGGTTCGTGATTCATTTACATGCACCACTTAAGGGGAAGCATTTATTAGTTGTTTATCTTTAGAAGACCCCTATTGGATTAGACAAAAAGGGGAAGAAGATTCAAATATCAAGGTATACAACTTATTTTTATGTGGTGATATGTTTTACAAAAAATCTTACTTTAAGGGGAAGCTTGTTTCATTCGTGAAAGATCTAGATTTGAAGATTGGTTTTGTCATCATCAAATAGGGGAAGATTGTTGAGAATTAATTTGATGAGACAAAACAAGAATAATGAAACAAGAAGGACTTATATGCAAATATCAAACTTTACAAGAATATGGAGCCCTTTCATACAACAAGGAGGACTTATTAGCAAAAGATGGAGGGACTTCTAATGTAATTAAAGTTTTCTTGTAAGAAAAGTCTTGTATTCCATTATATAAAGAATACACAGGCGTAGGTTTTCATTATCTCATAATTCACAATGTAGTCATAAAGCGTGTGTCGTGTGTTCTAGACGTGTGTTTCTTGTAAACACGTCTAGGCTTTGCTACTTGTAATCGTTTGAAGTTTAATACAAGTAATCGTTGGAAAAGAAACACCTTGTTCATAATCAATGTTCTAATTCCGCTATGTTTATCATATGAACGTTGATTATCCTAGTAAGCTTAATCGATCCGTGATTAATGGTTTCCACAACGGGACCGGTTCATGAATTAGTTTTCAAGGTTTATGATTTTCACTAGTTATGTTTTAGACTTAAATTAAATTAATAAAAGCATGACATGATTAATTTAATGTACATGACTTAGGTTATAAATTTAATAATTAATTCATGAATTTTAACCTTAAGTATTTATATTTAATTAGACTTTATAATTAATTATTTAAAACCATGACTATAATTAATTAATTAACATGACTTAGGGTATATTATTAATAGTTAATAATACATGTTTTAACCTAAGTATTTTACCTTTATTTAATTAAAATCATGTTATATTTAATTAAATACTTTTAACCTATAGTTTATTCAATTTACATGTAATAATTAATAAACTATACTTTATAATCACATGACTTAGAATAATAATCAAAAAACACTTAAGCTTATATAATTAGCTTAATTAAACAGCTTATATCTATTTATGGAAACTTTCTATTTTTAGAAACTTATTTATTTAAGGCAGCTAATCTATTTATGGAAACTTTCTATTTTTAGAAACTTATCTATTTTAAGCAGTAATTCTATTTTTGGAAACATTCTATTTTTGGAAACTTTCTATTTTTGGAAACTTTCTATTTTTTGTAACTTTCTATTTTTGGAAACTTCCTATTGTAGGAAACCTGCTATTTTTAGAAAGTTACTTATTATTACACAACAAGTATAATAATTCATGAAATACAAGTAATATTAATCAGAATAGACAGAATATAAGATAAACACAATATTAAGCTTAAAACAGTAAAACATGACATGAACATATAAACAAGCTAAGACATGATGTAAAACCAGTTACGTATTCAATAATCAGATACTTATACACGTATGTATTTATGTAGCATTAGTGATACCGAAGTAGGACTCTCTTCCGTTCGTTTTCTTCGTTCACTGGACATAAGGTACAGATTCCCGTCCTTTCAGTATGGACATTCTTTCTTTATTAGGATTCCCCGTATGCAGCCAACTGTTTTCCCATAGTATAAGTTTATATGTTCGATTGCGTATGTTTAATTAGAATACCTAAAGCCATATACATGCATGACCAGTTTCACCTAGTTATGGAGGTACCATAACCATAACACTAGAGGCACTAGTGTTATGACTTCCCCACGGCGGAGTGATTGCTCGTGGCGTCCCTTCAGCTTTTGGCCATATTATTATATTTATCATGTGGGGCATATGGGTGCATCCTAGTTACATGTTTTCAACAGATTACTCAGTGTGAATGTGGTGTGTGCCTTGCATCCTTCACAAGGAGCTGATACCTCCTACCCAAAAACCAGTATATTAAATTAGAGACAGCCCCTCTAATTGCATCACGAGGTCACCCCTCCAAGTATTCATGCACGTGGATTTTCATGACCTATATTGGCTAATGGTAAAATATGTTAAAAAGTTTTTACAAGATAAACATAAGGCTTTTCAAACTATAAAACCAGTTTTATTAAGACTTAACCGGGTTATTCATGACTTAGTTTCTTCCGCTGTTTCATGCTTATATGCTTATATTGTTCATGCTATGTTTGTACATCCGTGCACTGAGCGTATTGCTCAGCCGTTTTCCTTTTCATGTTCCCAAAACGGCAGGTACTCAGGGACGCTCGTAGACTTTAAGCGTACGTGCATAAGGACTGGAAGCTTTCTAGCCTTTCTTTACTTTATGCATTTATCTATACTTTGATATTCTTTCCATGGACATTGGTTAGTCCTTTCCTTTACAGTACTCATGTTTGTGTGTGATGAGCTTTACTTTTGGACTACCGATGTTTGATTCCTGTATTTCCTTTTATGGTCATGTAATGTTTAGACATTTATCCTTGTATGCTTTGATGAAACGCCATAATCACGCGTGACACTCCATTTATCAAAATGGGGTGTTACAATTATGGTATCAGAGCCAAGGCTTCGACCTGTAGGCTCTCAAAACATGACATGTGATTAATTGGTAGTCACTATGGTCTTCCTAGAACTGACAGTCGGTTTTCATGCATTTATCATTTTCATGCATACATATATATGTCATTTTCGCAGGTTTATGACTAAGTAATGGTTGGTACAGGACTGGCCCTATTTAGTCGCATGTGTTTTATCGAAACTTTTAAATTTGGGACCGACCCATAGGCGTCCCCTCGCCATGTCTTTTATTTTGGGTGAACTGACCATAGGCGTTTACTCTCGAGCATACAAAAGTTTTCATAAAACTGCATCATGCATTCATATACTAGTTTTCCTACATAAAATTTTTCTCATGATTTATTGGTATAATTTTTTTTCATGTATATATTTTATGTTTTGATAAGTTTAATCATGTATTTTATGTTATACTGTCAGATGGTTCTCACACGCGAGTAGGAACAACTCAATGCAGCAATCCAAGCTGCAATGCAAGCTTTGCTTCCTCAAATGAGGAATGACATATGGGCTGAGGTTCAAGCTGCCAACAATCAACAGCAAAACCAAGCACCTCCTCCTCCAGTGACATTGGCACTATGGCTGGAGAGATTCAACGAGCTCCGTCCTCGAGCTTTCGAGAGAACAGATAGCCCCAGTGAAGCTGAAAGCTGGTTGGCTCACATTGAGAAGATCTTCGATGCTATGGGTTGTGACCCCGTCTTCAAGGCGAGGTTGGCATGTTACCGATTCGAAGGAGATGTGTTAAATTGGTGGTTAGCATTGAAGCAGTCTGAGGGAGGTGAAAAATAGGTGGCTGGTTTGACATGGGCTCAGTTCAGAGATAGGGTGATGGAGCAGTTCTTTCCCAAGGCTGGGCAAGACAAGCTGAAGAGGGAGTATCATGGGATCCGACAGAGAGCTGGGGAGAATAGCAACGAGTTCATGAAGCGCTTTCTCCGTTTAGCTGGTTTCCTTGGTGCAGCAGCATTTACTCCTGAAGAGCAGGCACACCACTTCAGGTGGGCTCTTCGCACATCGGTCTCAAACAACTTGGTGTGTGCTACGTTCAACACGGTAGCACAAGTGGCCGATGCGACACGTAAGCTGGAGATGCTGCATGAGAGAGATGAGTTCGGGGACGCAGAGAAGCCCGATAAGAGGCAAACATTCGTAATTAAGCGGTGACCAATCCGTATTCTTTCTATATATGTCAAATTTTGCATCTCTTAAAATTTTATCTTCCAGGCAGAAGACTGGGGACCGGTCTCAGCCGGCTACTCAGCAGCAGCCTAATCAGCCCAAGGTAAACGGTCAGACTCACGACCGTTCTGCTACGGATAGGCGTGGCGGTAAAGATAATTACCGTAACAACGTTGGACACTCCAACGGCAGCAGGTCCTAATACTTAGGCATTCTATTATGATTTCATGTTATAACTCATAATTCGTACACTTTAGAAAATCTTTACCAGGAACCATGGAAACGGTAGGGACCAGAACCAGAGAGGTTCGCAGCCTAGCCGTCCAGCTATCACTGGTATTCAATCTTACGATTATCCGCATTGTCCTTTGTACCCTATTGTCATGTCTCAGGTATAATGTTTGATCAGATTCTTAGCCAGCCAGAGCACCTGCTAGAGGATATACTCATCCTCTTTGCTCTACTTGCCACCGTAGGCACCCAGGTTCATGTCGTCGCGACAGTGACGCATGCTTCAAGTGTGGTCTTCCTGGCCATCGCATGAAGGACTGCCGTAAGGGCGAGATGGAGGGCACATCGGGACATGCCGATACCAAGCCGCCTCCTACCACTGGACGCGTTTACATGACATCTCGTGATCAGGCCAACAAGTCTACAGGTACCATTACTGGAATCTTGTATATGTATGGTCAAGCTGTATGTGTTCTGTTTGATACGGGTGCTACTCACTCGGTCATTTCTACTGCTTATGCCAAGAATGTTATGATACTTCCCATGCCACTAGAAAATAGACTCTGTATTTCCACGCCTTTGAGGGACTCTATATTAATCACCCATGTGTACAAGAGTCTTCCACTAGAGTTTGATGATAAGGTTCGTCCTGTTGACGCACTTCTGCTGGACATGAATGACTTTGACATGATTTTTGGCATAGATTGGCTATCCAAGCATCATGCTACCATAGACTGCCATTCATATCGATTCATCTTTGGTGATGTTAATGTACCAGAGTACATTAACAACGGGTTCGTACCCGGAAGTTTTGTACAAATCATATATACCCTGCAGGCACGTGCACTACTGTCACATGGCTGCAAGGGTTATTTAGCTACGGTTCATGACATGGATGCTGAATCCACATCAATTCAGGATCAGCCGATAGTGTCAGAATTCCAATATGTATTTCCAGAAGAACTTCCAAGCATACTACCTGCACGTGAAGTGGAATTCAATATCGAGCTCATCCTAGGAGCTGAGCCGATTTCCAAGGTTCCTTATCGCATGGCTCTCATAGAGTTAAAGGAGTTGAAGGATCAACTGCAAGAACTTCTAGAACGAGGTTTCATTCAACCGAGCGCATCTCCATGGGGCGCACCGGTATTATTTGTTAATAAGAAGGACGGAAGTATGCGTCTTTGTATAGACTATCGCGAGCTCAACAAGATTACTAATACAAGGTTTTTAGCCAAGTATAATATAAATTCGTTCCAAGTCTTTTCGAATTGATTTCCGTTAACTAGTGCGACTCAGTCGTTCTTGGTGGAAAATAAAATGGTTTGGTTGATTACCTATTTTAAACTAATAGAAAATATGAAAATGTCATTGAGTGAAATAAAACTTTAAAAATTAAACTAATATTACTAGAGAAACACTTGGTAAAAATAGAGATTTCGGTAAGCGTGTATTTTTTGAGAATTAAAACTAAACAAATAAAAACTTGGTAAAAACAAAACTTAAACCTATCGGAATAATCCCAATCGGAACCCTAACGGAATACCACTTATCAGAATGTTGTCGGAATAAGCCAAAAAGGAATGTGATCGGAATATTGGTAATTGGAAAGTCCAATCGGATTGTTGAAAATGGAAGCTATCGGAATAAGTGAATAACAGGTCCTATCAGAATCCCAAAGGAATCCCAATCGGAATAAACAATTCCATTTTCCGATCCTTGATCGGAATACAATATGCCTAAATCGGAATATGCTAAACCCTAATCCGATCTAGTGATCGGAATAAAAATGATTCAGATCGGAATAAAGAGGCTCAAATCGGAATGCTTAATCGGAAAGGGGTTTACCCTTTCCGATGGTAGGTAATTCGTATAGGCTAAGTTAATAAGCTATATTTGATAAGCTCAAACCAAGACATAACCAAATCAATAATAAACCGAACTAATAAGAATAAAGTAAGAACTTTTTAAACTTTAAATAAGCAAACTTTTAAATCAAACCATAAAAAATGAAACTTTTAAGTAAGATGAAAAGTAAATAAGCTAAACACAAACTAAGTCAATAAGCATGAAAAGCTCAAAACTTAAGTTGTATAAAAACTTAGAGATTAATAAAAAGATAAACTTATTATCAATCAATTATAAAGATTAAACAAAATCAAGATTATAACGAATCAAAAATCAACTATTAGAAAATAAAGAAAGGTAGAAGAAGATTAAAGGTAAAAGAAAACTTAACTTGAACTTATAGATTAATGATTCAAAATATAAGATCAAATCAAAGCTTAAACATAAAAAGAAAGAAAAGACGAAGTTCTAGTGAGAGAATGTTAAACACTTTCTCTCTCTAAAGATAAAACTAAAGAAAGAAAAATAAACTAGCTAAAAACCCCCCTCCTAATGTGTTTATGAGGGTATTTATAGGAAAATGGGGAGGTGCATGTATTGCTTCCTTCTTTCTTTCTTTCTTCACAACTCGATTTAAATTCTTTGTCTTTCTCGACGTGATCTAGGGATTTTTCGATGTAAATTGAACTTATCTTGTAATTTCCTCTTCTATTAGACTTGAGTTCTTCGACTTCATTAAACTTCCGTCTTTAGACTTTTTCTTATATAAATCTTCAGAATAGGCCTTGGACTTCCGTTCTTTTTGCACTCTTGATCTTTTGACTTCGTCTTTTGTCGTTTTCTTCGATAAAAGCCCGTGATAGCCCATGTTTTCTTCCTTTTTCATCTTTTGGTCCTAAAACACAATAAAAACACAAACCACGCATAAGTGGTAAAAGGATAAGTGTTTTCACACTTATTAAATCCCATACACTTGACCATTGCAATGCCCTCATGCAATGCATTAGTTTCAAAGCACAGATTACATTTCTCAAAAATAACCCACCTTGGCTTTATTAAATACTAAACTTTTAAGGAAATTTAAAAGATAGAAATATGTACAAAAAAAGTAAAGAAATCAAAGACTTAAATTGGGGTTTTGGCTGCCATGAATGTTTATCATCCTCAAGTTTCACGTTCCCCATACCAAGCTTAAAAACAAGATCATTGTTATTATAAGTTAGCAAACTAACACGAATTCATGTGGGCCAATTATTTACTTAGACTCCCTTATTCCTAGGTGTATCTCTTATATTTTAATTTTGTCTTGAATGATCACGAGGATGCATTGTTTGACTTATTTCGATAGTTTATTAGGCTGAAAATAAAGTGGGACGATTTGATCAATAGTTAGCTAAAGGACAAAATCTTGTAAAACTGCTTCTCGGGACCTCTTAAAGTTCATATCTTGGCATAACTCGCTTCACGATTTGAGACCTTTCTCGGACCGATATTTGACAGCGACTTCATACTTCGAATCTCGAGAGACGTTCTTGAAATTATGGTCTTCTCTTCATAATAGGAATTTCTTCACTTGAAGTTTTTGAGAGATTATTCATATTTGGACCACGACTTCTTCATTTTTCTCCAATTTTTATTTTGGACTTTGATATACAACAATCCGCCTCCTTTTAGGACTTGGATCTATTTATCCTCATACCTTGTTAGGGCCTTTTTGGATAGACTTCTCCATGATCTTTTGGGGAGTATTTGCTTTTCGTCGTATGTCTCGATCCTTCATATTGATTTTCGATAAATGATTCTTCACATCACTTTTGGATCTTTAGCAACAAAATGTAGCCCTCATGCCTTGTTAGGGCCTTTTCGGACTCGTCAATCTTCGCATCCCGCTTCAATAAGGTATGCCTTGGCTATGAACTCTAATTAATACCGAGCAACTTTTAAACGATCTTGTGCTAGAAGCTAAGTAACTTTTCAAATCGTACAACCTTATTTATTGCAGATAAATTTATTAGCAAGCGATGGGAGAAAAATCTTATAATCAACTCACATAAATTCAGGAAAGAATACCAAACTTATAATTGACTCTATCATCTCTCGTTCTCCACAATTTAAAATCTCAAGGAATGAGACTCGTGGATGCTTAGCCTATTAAATCAAAGTTTTGGGTTTTCGAGTCATCTATAGTATCTTGCAAACTCTTAGACTTTTTCAAGTTTAGAATTCGAGTTTTAAAGTTCCCTTGATAAACGACTCTCTAGGATCAATTATAGGAACTTGCGAAAAGTTCTTGTTCTTAACCCGTGAGAGATAAGACTTTCGCGTTTGAAGTTCCCTATATAAAAGCCTAGCAAAACTTGACTTAAACACGTTAAGGATACTAGCTAGAGTAAAGTTAGATAAGTAAACTCGGGTTGAGTCAAAATATTCACGACTTTGAAAAATTTAAAACCAATTTATTGAAAATTTATTCTAGCAAAGAAAGTAAATAACGATAACAAAGGAAAACTACAAGGCCAAAATAGATTAAAAATTTTGAAAAATGTCGAAAAATCAAATTTTCCGGTTAAAATGAGGGCAAATTCATGGATAAGACCACTTACTTTGATAGAAGCCCCCCCCCCTACACTTGATATAAACATTGTCCTTAATGTTTAAGCATGTGGGAGTAAACTCCCCTACACTTATGACATTGTGCACTTTGTTTAAATCTTGCTAAGGAAAGGACAACTATTGTGATTTCAATGTGAACATATAAGATATGAAATATTGAATCACGACAGTTTAGGATAGAACCAGGACGACGGGTACACGGGATCACGGTTCGTCAAAAGTCATCGAGAATGGATCTTTGAAGCTTTAATCCCTGCACAGAAGAAGAAACAAGACAACAAACACATACGGGGCTCCCCCTACACTTATTATGAAAATGGTAAAGGATAGATCAACGGGTTGCCTCCCGAGAAGCATTTGTTTTTGTTAACCGAGTCACGAGCCTTACTTGACCCAGAACTAATTCAAGGGAAACGTGGTGATGGATGGAATCATCTAATGAGAGATGTCCTCACCAAAGTACAACTTCACGCGCTGGCCATTCACCTTAAAATTGGGCCCATTTTGCTGAGAAATCTTAATGGTGCCATATGGGAAGACTTTGGCGACGGTGAATGGACCAGACCATCGGCTCTTCATCTTTCCCGAGAAGATCTTCAACCGAGAGTTAAAGAGTACAACTTGATCACCAACGTGGAACTCTCGGTTCTTAATCCTAGCATCATGGATGATCTTGGTCTTCTCCTTGTAGATCAATGAGTTCTCATAAGTTTCATTCCTTAGTTCGTTGAGCTCGTTGAGTTGAATCTTCCGAAGATCGCCGACTTTGTTAATGTCGAAATTGGCCCACTTCAAGGCCCAGTATGCCTTATGTTCTAGCTCGATCGGGAGGTGGCATGCTTTCCCGTATACAAGACGATAAGGTGTATAACCAATCGGGGTCTTATAAGCGGTACGGAAAGCCCACAAAGCATCGTCTAACTTATCGGCCCTCGAGGCACGATGCTCTCCCACAGTACGCTTCGGTTAGATATCTCAGCTTGACCATTAGTTTGGGGATGATAAGCGGTGGAAAGACGGTGATTGACACCGCACTTAGCCATGACTCTTGCAAATTCATCATTGTAGAAATGAGTCCCGCGGTCACTGATTATAGCACGAGGAACACCAAATCGAGCAAAAAGCTGCTTCAAAAAGTTCACAACCACCCTCGCATCGTTCGTAGGGAGAGCCTTAGCTTCAACCCATTTAGAAACGTAGTCAATAGCTACGAGGATGTACTTGTTCCCTTTAGATGATGGAAATGGCCCCATAAAGTCGATACCCCATACATCAAAGATTTCACATTCTTGTATGAAATTTGGAGGCATCTCATCTTTATGTGTGATCTTGCCTTGTCTTTGGCAAGCATCACAATGTTTAACCATTTCGTGAGCGTCACAATAAATGGTGGGCCAATAGAATCCAGAGTCGAATACTTTCTTTGCGGTGTAATTGGGACCAAAGTGACCATCGGTGGGTCCTTTATGGCAAGCATCAAGGATTTGTAAAGCTACCGGCCCATCAGCACATCGACGAATAATCCGATCACCACATTGTTTGAAATGGTAAGGGTCGTCCCTAAAATAGTGTTCAATGTCTTTAAAGAACTTTTTCTTTTGTTGGGACGTTAACCCTTCCTTGAGAATTCCACCCGCTAAGTAGTTTGCAATATCCGCAAACCACGGGGTTTCATCAAGATTGGAATTTATAGACATTAAGGTCTCAAGGGTAAAAGAGTCATTGATCTCTTGGTTCGGATGATCCCCTTGATAAGGATCCTTAAGTCTACTTAGATGATCCACGGGTAGGTTTTTGGCTCCCTTTTTGTCACGAATTTCAATTTTAAATTCTTGAAGGAGAAAAACCCAACGAAGAAGTCTTGGTTTAGAATCTTGCTTTGTCAACAAGTACTTCAATGCGGAATGATCGGTGTACACGATTATGGTGGAAAGAACAAGATAGGGGCGGAAATTCTCAAAAGCATATACTACAGCTAAAAGCTCTTTTTCGGTAGTGGTATAATGCAATTGAGCCCCCGTCATCGTCTTGCTAGCGTAATGGATTGGTTGGAAGTGTTTATTCACTCTTTGGCCCAAAACCGCTCCAATGGAAAATTCGCTAGCATCACACATCAATTCAAAAGGTAGCTCCCAATTAGGGGTAACCAAGACCGGTGCCTTAGTTAGTTTTTCCTTAAGAAGATTGAAGGATTCAAGACACTCTTTGGAAAAGATGAAAGGAGTATCTTTTTCCAAGAGGTGGGTCATCGGGCGAGCGATTTTAGAAAAATCTTGAATGAATCGACGATAGAAGCCCGCATGACCAAGGAAACTTCTCACACCCTTCACGGTTGAAGGTGGAGGTAATTTGGCTATGACATCCACTTTAGCACGGTCCACTTCAAGACCGGCTTTTGAGATTTTATGTCCAAGCACAATGCCTTCTTTTACCATGAAATGGCATTTTTCCCAATTTAGAACAAGGCGAGTGTCTTCACACCGCTTAAGCATGTGTTCCAAATTGGCAAGGCAATGAGAGAAAGAATCACCATAGACCGAGAAATCATCCATGAAGACTTCCATAGTTTCTTCAACCATGTCTTGGAAGATAGCCATCATACACCTTTGGAATGTCCCAGGAGCATTACATAAGCCGAAATGCATTCGTTTGTAAGGAAATGTTCCATAAGGACAAGTGAATGTGGTTTTCTCTTGGTCTTTGGGATTGATGGGAATTTGAAAATACCCGGAGAAACCGTCTAAGAAGCAGTAATAGTCATTACCCGCTAGCCGTTCAAGCATTTGGTCCATGAAAGGAAGGGGAAAATGATCCTTTCTCGTAGCATCATTAAGTTTACGATAGTCTATGCAAACTATCCACCCTGTAACGAGACGAGTAGGAATCAACTCGTTGTTTTCACTGGGCACAACGGTGATTCCGCCTTTCTTAGGCACACAATGGACGGGACTAACCCATGGTGAATCCGAGATAGGGTAGATCATTCCCGCATCAAGAAGTTTGATAACCTCTTTTTTGATAACGTCATGGATCTTGGGATTCACCCTTCTTTGGCTTTGAATAGTGGGTTTAAAGTCGTCCTCCATGAGAATTTTATGTGTGCAAAAGTGAGGAACAATTCCACGAATATCAGAGATTTTCCAAGCAATCGCTTTCTTATGATTCTTCAGCACGACGATAAGTCGAGACTTTTCTTCCTCTTTCAAGTCCTTTACGATGATGACAGGTGACTTCTTGTTCTCTTCAAGGAAAACGTACTCGAGATGAGACGGTAGGTCCTTAAGCTCTAAATCCGGAGGATTTTCGGTGGAAGGCGCAGTCAAATTCGGTTCATCGATAGAGATATCCTTAGGAGATGGTGGAGAAATATGGTCCTTATTGAGAAGTTTCTCAATGGTACGAATGTCTTCATCCCAATTAGAGGGAGACCCGTCATATTGCAAGTCCAGAACTCCTAAAGTTGCTTCAATTTCTTTCAAGATGAAATCACTTTCTCCAAATGGAGTTAGTGATGGACAAATAGAGGCAACAGTCTCAACAATGGGTAGAGAAGAGGAACCAGTTTTACAAGCGTCTTTAAAATTTTCTTCACAAGCGTCATCAAGAACGTCAATGAAATTAACACTCTCGTTTTCAGAAGGCTGCTTAGAAAGTTTACCCATGTTGAAGACAATTTTATCGTCACCAACTCTCATAATTAGTTCGCCCGCGGCTACATCAATAAGAGTGCGACCGGTCCTCAAGAATGGACGTCCAACGATTAATGGAACACGAGGGTCCATCTCGTAGTCAACGACAACAAAATCTGCCGGAAAGGTGAATTTGTCGACACCGACGAAGACATCTTCGGCTATCCCCACCGGATAAGCAACCGTATGGTTAGCTAATTCCAAAGTCATTCGTGTGGGGACTAGCTCGGGTAGAGATAATTGTTTCCAAACGCTTAAAGGCATTAAGTTTATACTAGCACCTAGATCGGCTAGGGCCATACAATTCTCTACCCCGGGGAAATTGCAAGGAATGAGAAAACGACCCGGATCACCAAGTTTGGTGGGTAATTTCCTTAAGAGCACTGCGGAGCAATTCTCATTAAGTTGGGTCTGAGCGATGTCAAGAAGTTTCTCCTTATAACTGAGAAGATCTTTGAACATTTTAGCATATTTGGGCATGTGAGCGAGAGCCTCAGCAAAGGAGATATTGAAATTCAGTTGTTTAAACATTTTGAGAAAGTTAGAAACCTGAATATCATCATTGTTCTTCCATTTCTCTTTCCTCAACCTTGAGGGATAAGGTATATTGGGTTGAGATGAAGACTTTGGAATGGAATTCTCACTCACATCCTTGGGTGGTGGAGGGGTGGAAGTAGAAGTTGGAGGAAACGGAGAAATAGAAGGTGGAGGAATTGGAGAAGGATACTCGTTTTCCTTTGTCACAATCACCGGTGTAGGTGTAGGAAGCTCGGGTTCCTTTAAACCTTTTCCACTGCGAGTGGTGATTGCTTTCATCTCCCCCCTTGGATTAGCAACGGTGTTACTCGGAAGAGAAGCCGAACCAGAGGCTTGATTACTTGGGAAAAAACTAGCCATCATGTTCCTTAAGTCATTCGTTTGACTTGCCAAAGAGTTTTGCATATCGGCTCGAAGATCATTCCCTTGTTTCATCATATCTGCTTTCATGTTGGCCATTTCCCGCTGATGATTCTGCACTATCGCATCGTTAGTCCTCATGTAAGTTTCAACGTCTTGGTGTAATGCGGTGGGTTGGTTGGGAGCAAAAGCATGGTAGGAAGGTAGTTGATAAGCAGGTTGTTGGTAAACTTGGTTGTTTCTTTGAGGTGGATATGGGTTTCTTTGGGTTTGATATTGATTAGGAGCACGAGGTTGGTTTTGATTGTTGCGATTGAGGTTGTTTGGGTTTTGTGGTGGGAAACCGGGTGGTGAAAGAAAGTTGTTTGAGCGATAGCTGAGCAAATTGCGGTCACCTTAAGGACGTGCTTGATAGCCTCCTGTAGAAAAGTTACCGTTGGCAGCATACACGTTTTCCGGATTTTCGTGAGTCGAAGGACAATCGGTGTATGAATGAGATCCCCCGCATATTTCACATGATTGACTCATAGCATTAACTTGTGCATTGATAGCTTTGGTGTTGTTAGCGGTTTGGAGAGCAAGTGATTCAACAAGCGAAGTAAGCTTATCAATTCTCTTGTCGCTCTCATTAGTGCTAGCACTAGCCACATTAGTGCGAACACTCTTGGTTTGCACTCTAGACTTATTCTCAATAATATCCCAAGCGGCATTAGAAGACTTAACCAAAATGTTACCCCCCCCCCCCCCCCCCCCCCGAGGCACTATTTAGTGAATCTTGGTCATTCATGCTTAAACCATTGTTAAAAGTATTAATTTGATGTACTTTTGTGAAACCATGTTGTGGACACTTTCTTAAAAGTTCCTTAAAACGATCCCAAGATACACTAAATGTCTCACCGTACTTTTGTTCAAATGTAATGATTTCATTCCGCAAAGCGGTAGTACGTGAGGGTGGGAAAAAGTAATTGATGAATTTGGTCTCTAAATCCGTCCACGTAAGAATACTTTGTGGCAGTTCCTTATCAAGCCAATTCCGGGCTTGTCCCTCTAAGGAGAAAGGAAAAAGTTACAAGCATATCACTTCTTGTGAAACCCGATTATACTTAACCGTATTAGTGAGTTGAAGGAACCTTTTTATATGGTCATAAGGATCATCAAGCGAACGCCCCAAGAAAGGTTGAGCAGAGACCATTTGAATGAAGCCGGATTTGAGTTCAAAATTGTTGGTTCCAATCTCGGGTATGACAATAGCATCGGTGTTGCCCTCTACGTGCGATTGCAAAAGCTCGATCATTGGTTAATTGTCCATGGTGACAATAGATGGAGTAATGACTTCGGCTTGACCTGCTTTCTTCTTACGAGCACGAGTACGCATACACACCTACAAAAGGAAAAGAAAAATATACAAGAAATATTTTTGGTTTTTATATGTTTTTCTATTTTTTGTATATTTGAAAATTTTATATTTTTTAGGATTTTTGAAAATTTTAAGCAAGAAAAATAACGTTCAAAGATGAACGGATCCCAAAATCCAACGCGTCTCTCACTTAAAACCATTAATCTTAACGAAAAGAGTCGGCAGTGGCACCATTTAATACAAGGTTTTTAGCCAAGTATAAAATAAATTCGTTCCAAGTCTTTTCGAATTGATTTCCGTTAATTAGTGTGACTCAGTCGTTCTTGGTGGAAAATAAAATAGTTTGGTTGATTATCTATTTTAAACTAATAGCAAATATGAAAATGTCGTTGAGTAAAATAAAACTTTAAAAATTAAACTAATATTACTAGAAAAACACTTGGTAAAAATAGAGATTTTGGTAAGCGTGCAATTTTTTAGAATTAAAACTAAACAAATAAAAATTTGGTAAAAACAAAACTTAAACCTATCGGAATAATCCCAATCGGAACCCCAACAGAATACCACTGATCAGAATGTTGTCGGAATAAGCCAAAAAGGAATGTGATCGATATATTGGTAATTGGAAAGTCCAATCGGAATGTTGAAAATGCAAGCTATCAGAATAAGTGAATAACAGGTCCTATCGGAATCTCAAAGGAATCCCAATTGGAATAAACAATTCCCTTTTCTGATCCTTGATCGGAATACAATATGCCTAAATCGAAATATGCTAAACCCTAATCCGATCTAATTATCGGAATAAAAATGATTCAGATAGGAATAAAGAGGCTCAAATCGAAATGCTTAATCGGAAAGGGGTTTACCCTTTCCGATGGTAGGTAATTCGTATAGGCTAAGTTAATAAGCTATATTTGATAAGCACAAACCAAGACATAACCAAATAATTAATAAACCGAACTAATAAGTGTTAGCCCTATATTTTATGTAGTCGAACAAGAATGTAATAGGTCATCTTAGTCGTTATTGGTCTTGTATAGTAATAGGTTAGTCGGGAAAAGCGGGCTTGGACTTTAAGCTAATATTGTCTTTGTTAGGGGCTATATGCCCAAGTGAATGCCAAGCCCGGCCCAAGATGAAGCCCACAAAGGCCTTAGAGCCGTGGCATATATAACCCTCTTCCACATGTGGAAGAGGGTGTTGGTTCATTTTACTTTCTCTCTCTAGTAAACATTAACCTTCCAAAATCTCTCTTGTTTCTCTCTCTACTTCCTTTTCTTTCTCTTTCTAAATATCTCTTCTAAATCTTGTGTTATGGATTAAATGGGAATAACATTTGGTATCAAGAGCCTATAGTGGATAGGTGATTGAAGATTCGTGGTGGTGTTCTTGTTGATTTTCGTCCATTTTTGATCTCTAAACTCACGAACCAATTTTTTTTTTGTGTTTTTTATGGTTTGATCTTGATACAAGTCCTCTACATAGTTGTGGTAGAGATTTGGTATTGTTTCTTTGGCTAAAAACACAAAATTTTTGGGTGTTTGGATCATTTTTTGGCTCAAAATCACGTATTGGGTGTGTTCTGTCGGAGAAATGTGCAAAAATTGTCCTTCCATCGCAAAGTGTACTGCCATCGCAAAAGGGTTCTGATATTGCGATCTGATATTGCGATCCAATTGCGATCCATGTTGCGATCGTATATTGCGATCCATATTGCGATCTGATATTGCGATCCATATTGCGATCTGAGTTGTGTTATTGCGATCAAGACATTGCGATCAAAGGGATATTGCGATTGGATATTGCGATCGGGGCATTGCGATCGATTGGTATTGCGATAGAGGACATATTGCGATTGGGTGACATTCCGATGGGTATTGCGATGGGTGATATTGCGATGGACAGATAAATTTTGTTTGAGCAATTTTTAGACTTAGCAACTATCTAGACTAGTTTCGGAACATAGTTTACACGAAGACTTAGCCACTATCTAGACTAGTTTAGGTCAAGTAAATTCAAATTTTTTCCCTACTTGTTTTTGGCTATTTCTAACTCAATTTCAAAATTTGGCGATACAAAAATTTTCGGCTTACCGTTTTGTCAGACTGAGGAATTTATTGTCGGACTGAGAAATTTTTCTTGAATTTTCGAATTTTTAACCACACCTCATCACAACAAATCCACTAAGATCTGCAATTCATTCACAAGTATTCACCATGTCTAACAACAACATCAACATTGCAACTGCTAATTAAATTCGTTTGGAACAAGGTGGAAACGGTAATCCACCTGTGCTCACTGCCGGTTTCTACGTTCAATGGAGATCTCGTTTTCTCAGATTTCTCGACGGAAAAGAAAACCGAACTGCTCTTCGTCACTGCCTTGAGAATCCACCTCCAGTTTTTGAATTCAGACCAATTACCACACAGGCAGAGGATGGTACTTCATCAACTATATGAGCTATGGAGGATTTTGACACATGTTCTGCTGAGAAAAAGAAACTCCTCCAAGCTGAAGCTATGCTGCAAAACTTCATACTCACTGGAATTGATAACGATATCTATTCCACAGTTGATGCATGTCCTAATGCTATGGAAATGTGGAATGCAATTCATCGATTGAAGCAAGGTGAGTCGATCAATGTTCAAGATCTCGAGACTAATCTACTTTGGGAGTTTGGAAAATTCACATCTGAAGATGGTGAATCCATTGACTCATATTACTCGAGATTCTACAAAATGATGAATGAGCTTGTTAGAAATCAGTGCACCATCTCCAATCATCATGCCAATGTTCAGTTTCTACTTCAACTCAAACCGGAATGGCAAAGGTTTGTGACCTTGGTTAAACAAAGGGAAGATATCAAGACCATCTCCTTCACAAACTTTATGATATCTTAAAACAACATCATAATGAAGTGAATGAACTACGGGCTGAAAAGGCGGAACGGTCTGCAAATTCTATTGCTTTTGTGGCTGCTACTTCAACAAAACCCGTTCCCCGTCAACAACCACCTACTCATTCCTCAAAGTCATCAAGCTCATCCACCAAACCTCTAGCTGCTGCTAAACAGAAAGCAAAAGCAATTGTCCCCACCCCACCTCCAAAGTATGACATCGAGTCAGATGGAGACAATGATGATGAACAAATTTCAAGGGACAAGAAGATTGAAGAACTCATGTCTTTACTCACCACAACTTATAAGAAGATCTACAAAACTACCAACAACAACCTCAGATCATCTCCAATGCTAGGTATAAGGAAGTTGATCATGCACCTAGGTATGATCGTGATGCTAGGTATGATAATCAGAGGATGCTGAATCAAGTTGGGGCTAGAGATACTATAGGCACTCCGGTTGTGCAGAAGACTGGGATTCAATGCTTCAACTGCAAGGGATTTGGGCACATGGATAGGGAATGCAAGAAGCCAAAACGGGTTAAGGACTCAGGGTATCACAAGGAAAAGAAGTTGTTGTGTAAGAAAGAAGAAGCAAGAATTCCACTCATAGCAGAGGAAGTTTACTGGCGTGATGACACTGATGATGAAGCCGATGATCAAGAGTTAGAGGCACATTATGTGTACATGGCAAAGATTCAAGAAGTGATCCCAAAGACTGATTATACTTCTGGACCCATCTATGATTCTGAGCCACTTGAAAAGGTACCATCACATGATAACTATAATGTGTTTGCTAATGAATGACGGCATCCTGAGCAACCCGAAAGCATCAATGACACATATGTAATGGACACGGAGGATAGCAATAACTCTACGAATTCACAGCATATGTGTAATGATGACAAAAAAGTTGTTCAGGATACAGACTCGGATGAGGACCGTGATTTGCTTGCGTATATTATTGACTCTTTAAAACGTGAAATTGATGAAAACAAAGAAGATAATAAATGTTTGAAGCAAAAAAACGCATCCTTAGCCGAGGAGATAGACAGGCTTAAAGAGTGTGATTATGTAAAAGAAGCTGATCGACGGGTTGCGATAGCTAATGGTTTGGTATATGAACGTAAGGTGCTCAATGAACAATATTGCTCTGAAGTAACACACGAAATTCATATGTCAAAACAAAAGATATTGGACCTTGAAAAACAACTGCTGCTTCTTAAACTCCAAATTACTGAATTAGAGTCGGTTAACAAAGAACAAACTGAGCTTTATAAAACTCGTGAAGAAAAGGATATTGAAAAAATTCTTGCTTTGGAAAAGAGAGTCGACAAGTTAAACAACATTGTTTACAAAACGGGTCAGTCCATTCAAACTATGAATATGCTCAACAGAAATATGAAAACGAGTTTTGTCAAGCCTGAATATCTCAAGAAAGTTCAAAGTACCAAGCCTGCTCTTTATGATATCGGTTGCTATGTTGATAATCTTGCTCTTATGCTTTCCCCTGACTGCGACAAAATCATTCGTCAACAAGAAGAAAGTCGGTCGAGCCTATGTGATTTAATAAACCTTTCTGATTCTAACAATCATATTAAGTTTGTCCCTCAAAAAGAACTTTCAAAAGAACAAAAGATGTATAATAGTGTTCCACCACCAAGTGATGAACCACAAAAGAAAGTTTCTTTAAAAAGGAGTTTCAAAAAGCAATCAATTTTATTAGAAAAGCGAATTTTGGATGAAAAACGTAAATGGGATGAGAAAAGCAAAAGTGTTCAGCAATTTGAGTTTATAAAACAAGGGGTTTTAAATTTGTACAAGGTGTCGTCGACTATGAAAAAGTTTCTAGGGACACCATTTGGAATATTAAACCTAACCCACAAGTAGAAGTCGTCATTCAACAATGTATTATTCCAACCATTGATGATCTTTCAAAAAATGTGTAAATGTTTTATATAGCTCTCACTGAGGAAATGTTAACTGATTTAAGTTATGTTAAATCTCTAGAAGTTGAAGTTGATTTTCTTCAAACTAAATTAAAGACACAAGAACACCAACTTTCTAACGAAATTGATCGACTTTCTAAGGAATACTTTTATGCTGACCATATGAATGCTATACTTGGTGTGTATACCGATCTTGATCAATATTGTCATGTAGCATGTCTAGTGTTAGAATCGGACGCGAAATGTCGCAATCTTGAAGTAGAGCTTTCGAAACAAATTCAGTCATATAACAAACTTTTGAAAAGTTTTTCTCAACTTGAGAAACACTCCATTTCTCTTGAACTTGCTTTACAAAAAGGTGAAAAATCTCATAATCATAAAAAGTGTCAAGAAATGTCAGCTTCTTCGTTTCGTCTACTAAATGAAAAAGATTTCGAAATAAATGATTTGATAGCTCATCTAAAAGAAAAGGACATAGCCATAAGTGAGTTACAGAAACTCATTGAGAAAATCAAAGGAAAGTCTGTTTTGGGTAAACCATCCGCCGTTCGTCAACCGAATGCGGTTAAATGCCCTAAATCATCTATTTTGGGACAATCCCCACAAACTTTGCCTAAGATAGGAAATGATAAGAGTACAAATGTGATAGTACCAGGAATGTATAAGATGAACACTAAGCCCACTCGAACTGGAACATTGTTGAACACGTAATTATTCGTGATTTTAGTGCTAATCTCCCTTCATTTTTCGCATAATAAATAGCAAAAATGAATTTTTAGTGCATATATTGTTTATATTTGCTATTTATTATTGTAGGTACGAATAATGAAGAAAAGGAGCAAAAACGAAGCCAAAGGGCAAGAACAAGCACGAGAAATGGAAAGAGAACGAGAAATCGAGTTTGACGGTGCATTCATGTTTTATTGGGCCGGCCCGACGCTATTTAAATGGGTCGGACCGACCCATTAATACAACACAACACAGCCACTTCAGCCCAAGACTCAAGCCCAGCAAAAAAAAAAGAACAAAAGCCCAAAAAAAAGCCCAAGAGAAGAATGAAGGCCCGATTTTGAAGATATAAGATCTGGACACAGCTTCATTCACACGCAGCTTTAGTTTACATTTTTTTTCTCTGTCTTTATTTTTTTTCTTTCTGTTCATATATTAGATTAATATTAGTTTAGCTTTATGAAATCCGTTCAACTTTATTTTTATAAAAACTTTGTATTCAGTTTTGTTTAATGATTAAAAACTTGGTTATATTTCGATTAATGAAGATTCATGTTTTCCATTTTTGAGGCGCAGCTCTTTCATTTTGTAGGGTGAGAATAGATCAAGTTTTTTATTTTTCATATCTTTTCTTTTCTTTTCTTACTGTTACAAAAAAAAATTCAAGTAGCATAGTTTTTGATTGGTAGATGGTTGTCGAGTCAATTGTAAGTTTTTTTTACTATTCTTATGGTTTATAAGCTTTCATTGTGTAGAATAAAAGTAAGTGATTTTAATTCAAAAGTTTGAATTTGTTTTCATATTGCAAAAGCTGTTCAAATTTATAAGCTACTTTTTGTGGATTTGAATTTGATTTCATTTGATAAAGTGGTTTAAGTTTTCAAGCTTATAAGCAATTGAGTACACGATAAGCTATAATTTGCTCAAAAGTTTTCTATGTGATTTTTTTATTATAAAAGCTGGTTTTAGTGTTTGCGTAATGGATGTAATTAGTTCATAAATATAGAAGTTAGATCGATAAGGATTTAGTTAATTCAGCGAGCGTTCGAGTTTTAATTTCATTAGTCGTAAGCGGTGTTTGGAGTAGGCAGTTCCGTAAATGGTGCTTAGTTTTTTTATCTTAAATCAGTTAAAGAGTAACTTTTGGTGCCATTTAGTTAGTAGCTTGGTTTCTATTCATCGAGCTTTAATATAATATCTGATAGAGTGGATCGGTTAGTTTGCGGCTTCTTTGTTTACTGTTACTGTTCATCCGAGATTCAGTTCAGAATAGCCTTTACGGTTGGTTTCGATAAAGGGTTAATGATACAGCTCAGTTCGGTTTAGATTCGGCATTAGTTTCGTTTGGTTGAGTTTCTTTCGATGTCGTTTCAAGTTTCGTGCTGAGTCCAAGTTAAGCTTCGATAGTCAGTTTCGTTCAGCTAGCAGCTTTTCACATTCAGCGGAGGCCTTGAGAGTCAGTGTAATCTCTCATTTTTCATTTTCTGCATTTGTAGTATAATTACTAGCTGTTACTTGATAAGTGTAGTGTAGATTTTAATTTCTATATGTTTAATTTCCTTTGATAAATGATGCTAGTATTCTGTTTTCACTCATAGCTTTATCTTATATGTTTTTTTTTGATGTTTTAATCTTCCAAATAAGCTGGTAAAGTAGTGTTTGGTGTTAGTGCTCGCAGGCCAATCTAGTTAGGCAGAGAAGTAGTAGTCATAGTAATCTCAGTTCATAAAAATAGTAGCTTATATAGCTGTTGATTAGGATCGAGCTAAGGATCTGTTTTTCAGACTTAGTAATCAGTTTGTTAGTTGCCTAGACTCAGCACTTCATTGTTGCTCATTAGTTATCTGTCACAATATTTTCAATTTCTATTAGGCTATTTTGCTTAATGGATTACTTTGAGCCCAGGTTATGAACTATAGGAGAGCTAGTCCTTTCGCTTGGTTAGTTACGGAGTATTTGATAGCAGTTAGTTTTAAACATCATTCTTTTTAGTAGTCATAAAGTAATTACATTAGTTAACTTCTTTTTGGGCTAGTGATATATGCAGTAGTACTTGTTTGGACTGTATGTGAAATCTTAGATTTACGATTGTAATAATTTTTCCCCATTATGAGTTTTAGACTAGCTTTAGCTAATTTCTATATAATATAGTATATTAGGATATTATATTAGTTTAATTTCTCGTTTTGCGTGCCAAGTAGTGTAAATATCAAAAACGCTTTTATTAACCAAAAACAAATTAAGTCGAAATATTAAAATCGGATTTCAATTCGAGTCGAGTCGAAGAAAAACGAACTTAATAAAAAAGCACATTAAACATCGCGGTAACCTGAGAATATTAGGAAAACTAATCAACGTGTGTCTTCTTCTACATGAGTAATCACCACTACTAGCGTTAGCGGACCACAGCTTAAGAGCAATAGAATGCAAGATAAGGTCATGCCTAACAATAGTCAAGGAAAGAAGTTGGAAGTAGAAGACCACCGTAGGAATTTTAAGTTTTCTAAGAATAAAACGTCTGTAACTGCATGTAATGATAGTTTAAATGCTAAGACCTCGAATGTTGAATTTGTTTGTGTTGAATGTGGAAAATGTGTTCGTACTTTCAATCATGATGCTTGTGCTCTTAATCATAATGGCGTGAACACTAGAACTAGGAATCCTATTCGTGTTCCCACTAGTACTAGTGAACCCACAAGAACTTTGAACCAATCCACTGATCAACCACTTAAGAAACTAAGTGCGTTAGAATCCACTACTCTACGTAAACAAAGCAGGTTAAAGAAGCTTTATGAGAACATGATTAGCACATGTACACGAGGGTATTCAAGATTTACACCACCCGGATACAAATGGGTACCTAAGACATCCCCCTATTCTAATTGGGTCTATGAATGTTAGCTTGCCTTTAGAATCTAGGTCCACTACTATTCTGGAACCCGTCTCTATCAAGGGCTCCCATTTGTCAAATGCTACATTGTCTTCTAATTCTTCTGCAGCTCGTCGAAATCATCCTATTCATAATGGACTCCGGGTGCACAAAGCACATGACGGGCAATCTCAAGCTTCTCATTAACTTCGTGGAGAAGTTTCTGGGTACGGTGCGGTTTGGAAATGATCAGTTTGCACCAATACTTGGATATGGCGATTTGGTTCAAGGAAATCTCACTATCAAACGGGTTTATTACGTCGAGGGACTGAATCACAATTTATTCTCGGTTGGTCAATTTTGTGATGCGGATTTGGAAGTGGCTTTTCGGAAATCTACGTGCTATGTTAGAGACTACGATGGGAATGACCTTCTTACAGGTTCTCGTGGTTCTGATCTCTACACAGTAACTCTTCAAGACACATCTTCAAAAAATCCAATTTGCTTAATGGCTAAAGCTTCATCATCTCAAGCATGGTTATGGCATCAACGATTGTCACATCTCAACTTTGACACCATCAACTTGCTTTCGAAGAATGATATTGTGACTGGTCTTCCTAAGTTGAAATTCGACAAAGACCATCTTTGTTCTTCTTGTGAGTTGGGGAAAGCAAAACGGAAGTCTTTCAAATCAAAGACTACCCCAAGCTCAAAAGGACGATTGGAACTTCTACACATGGATTTATGTGGTCACATGCGTGTAGAGAGTATTAACGGGAAAAAGTATATTCTCGTGATTGTTGATGATTACTCTAGATAAACATGGACTTTCTTCTTAAGGTCCAAAGATGAAACACCAGAGGTTCTCAAAAACTTTCTCAAGATGATACAACGCAATCTTCAAGCTCAAGTCTTAACCGTAAGAACGGATAGGGGTACTGAATTTTTGAACAAGAACTTACAATCTTACTTTCAAGAAGAAGGAATCGAAAATCAAACGTCAATTGCTCGAACTCCTGAACAAAACGGCGTTGTCGACAGGCGGAACCGTACTTTGGTTGAGGGAGCTCGAACAATGCTTTCTGCTTCAAAATTACCGCTATTCTACTGGGCTGAAGCAATTGCAACTGCCTGTTATACTCAGAATCGTTCTCTCGTTATCCCTAGACATGAAAAGACACCTTACCACATCATCAATTGCAGGAAACCTAGTGTAAAATTCTTTCACGTATTTGGATCTTTATGCTACATCCTTAAAGACAGTGAGAATCTCGACAAGATGAAAGAAAAAGGTGATGCATGTATTTTTGTGGGGTATGCTACATTGTCGAAAGGATATCGGGTCTATAACAAGAGAACAAAGATCATTGTCGAAACAATTCATGTGAACTTTGACGAATTGCCACAAATGGTACTTGATCACAACAGCTCAAGTCCCGCTCCTCATTGTCCAGCTATGGCACCTACACAGAACAGTGTACGTCCCGTGCAAGAATGTCATGAATATACTCCTACAGTAGAATCGACGGATACGACACATATGAATGAGTTGGTTGATTTATATGATCCAATGTTTGATGAATATTACCATGGAAACAATGAAGTTGTGTCAAAGCCTTCCGCTGTCAATACTGCTGATGCACCTGAACAAAATCAACAAGACACAACTGCTTCTACTTCAGCAACCGTTGCCCAAGAGACTATTCCATTAAATACTCAACAAACTCAAGAAACTGTCATACAACCAACATCACCAACCGTCAATGCTGAAGGAGGAAACAACAATCAAGCAGTAGATGCACAACCTGACGAAGAAGAATTCATCAACCCGATCGGTACACCGGTACACAAAGTCGGACATGCATACATTCTACCAAAGATATCCATCCACTCACCATTGGACTCGTGATCATCCATTGGAGCAAGTAATTGGAAATCCTTCACAACCGGTTCGAACACGCAGATAACTCGAAACCGATGGTGATGTGTGTATGTATGCACTCACCGTGAGTTCAACTGTACCTACAAACATCAAACAAGCCATGACTGATCATGCGTGGATTGAATCAATGCAAGACGAAATTCATCAGTTTGAACGCCTAAATGTTTGGGAACTTGTTGACCGACCCTATGGAATGTCAATTTTAGATTTCAAATGGATCTGGAAAAACAAACTGGATGAAAAACAAACCATCATCAAAAACAAATCTCGTCTTGTGGTTAAGGGATACCGTCAACAAGAAGGCATAGAATACGATGAATCATTCGCTCCAGTTGCTCGTTTGGAAGCAGTCAGGATATTCCTTGCTTATGCTGCACATAAGGGCTTCACGGTTTTTCAGATGGACGTTAATACTGCATTTCTCAACGGTCATTTGAAGGAAGAAGTGTACGTGAATCATCCGGAAGGATTCATAGATCCTCATCATCCTAACAAAGTCTATTGTCTCAAGAAGGCTGTATATGGACTTAAACAAGCTCCAAGGGCATGGTACGAAGAACTTTCAAACTTCTTGGTGTCAAAAGGATTCTCCAAAGGTTCTATTGATCCTACTCTCTTTACTAATAAATATGGGGATGACATAATGCTGGTGCAAGTTTATGTTGATGACATTATTTTCGGTTCTACGAACCCAAAACATTCAAAACGTTTTGAAAATTTAATGCACAGCAGATTTGAAATGTCAATGACGGGGGAGCTAAAATTCTTTTTAGGCCTCCAGATTCATCAATCCCCACGTGGTATCTTCATTAACCAAGCTAAGTATGCTCAAGAGATACTTAAAAAGCATGGTATGACCTCATGTGCTCGCGTTGGTACACCATTGTCGACCACATCCCTAGACGCTGACTTGTACTCGTATCCCGTAGACCAAACGCGATATCGCAGTATGATCGGGTCACTTATGTACCTTACAGCCAGCAGGCCTGATATTCATCATGCCACATGCTATTGTGCACGATATCAAGCCAGACTTACTCAAAAGCACCTCAAAGAGGTTAAACAGATCTTTCGGTACCTTAAGAAAACAATTCACATGGGACTCTGGTATCCGAGGGAAACCGGTTTTCATCTAATAGCTTTTTCAGATTCTGATCACGCAGGTTGTCTTGATAGTCGAAAAAACACTTTTGGTAGCATACAATTTCTAGGGGAAGACAAGCTTGTCAGCTGGTCGTCAAAGAAGCAGGATTGCACTTCGCTCTCATCAGCTGAAGCAGAATATGTGGCTCTATCCGCGTGTTGTGCTCAATTCCTCTGGATGAGAACTCAACTCACGGATTATGGCTTCCACTTTGATAAAATACCTATGTATTGTGACTCAAAGTCGGCCATAACCATATCTTGCAATCCGGTTCAGCACTCCCGCACCAAGCACATCGATGTTAGATATCACTTCATCAAGGAACAAGTGGAACGCGGCATCGTGGAATTATACTTTGTCAGAACTGAGTACCAGCTGGCAGACTTGTTTACAAAAGCTCTCTCGAAAGATAGGTTTGCGTATCTCGTTGGCTGTCTTGGTATGAAGTATAGGACTCCAGAAAACTTGGAGGTTTTGGCAAATGAAGCTGCTTGATATTCTATCATAATGACTTCTAAGCGCATCACAGCTTAGGACTCGGACCTCAACTAAGGAAAGTTTATCTCGGACGATAGCTTATCCTTCTTAACGAGAAAATCATATTTCTCGGTCTTGAGCTTCTCATAAAAACATTCAAAGTTTTTAAGTTCATGAAAAACGACTTCTAAGTAAATGTCAGCTTAGAACTCGTACTTCCACTTAAGGAAAGTTTATCACGGATGATAACTTATCCTTCACAACGGGAAATTAATTTTTCTCGGTCATGAGCTAGTCACAAAACATTCAAAGTTTTAAGCTCATGTAAATCGTAATTTATTTTAAAAACGTTGAACACACAATTTTGATCAATTTCTCAAAATCAAGCCTTTTAATGTTGTTGGGTACATCTCTAAAATTGTCATATTTTATGTATCCAACACATTCCGAAAATGATATTAAATCTGTCATATATTATCGGTAAAGGCATCTCAACTCCGTACCTCAACATATTTGTGGTGTTGTTTTTCCAAAATTTTGTCAAATTTTTGTTTCAAGACACACATATACTGTTGAGGGGGAGCATCCCGACTGAAAATGCTCCATGATTCATGCGTGCACACATGTTTCTCTCCCGTTGATTTTTCGGAAATTGTCATATTTTTATCAATTGGTATCTCTAATATTATATTTCTATATTAGAGATAGGGGGAGAAAATGTGATTAAAATGTAATATATCGCAACAAGTGATCTTAAAGACTCAAGTGCAACTCTTTCCTTCACATGCCAAACTATTTCGTATATCGATGCATGTGTGTAGGGGGAGCTTTTTGGAAATATAAAACTTTCTAAGTGTTAAAAGTTTTGATTTTTATCAAGCACTTTGAATGGTTTTCTATGGTTTTATGGTTACGATCTTTACCCAAAACAACCTACTATCCACGACGGAACGATGGAGTCAAAAGGTGGTTTAGGATAGGAAACTAAGTCCTATGATCCAACCAGAACCGGAGGGATCTACCCAAGGACATTCCATAGCTAGAAATAGTTGTCCTTAGGAAAGATGGAGTTGAATGAAGCTGAATGCGGACCAAGTACTTAAGTTAGCACTAGAACAATCACAACAAGGTGCTAACGATGACGTATTGGTAAGCATTGAAGGAGTTGAATATTCTATGCAACTTAGGTAGAAACCGGGTTAACACATCTTTTGAAGACAAGTGTCATGGACCCAGTGATACGATGCACAACCCTTTACCAGCCATTCGAGTTTCACTCAAAAGAAACTTGTCTCATTGTCACGGAGATAAACACGTATCTATTGACTTTCTCACTCCGAGTTAGTTAATATTGAAAAGGTGGCAGTCTGCTCCAGCCTCCGATTACCAAAATGCACTTATTGAGTCTAGAGCCAAAAGAGATCAATCTATCATCACATTAGGACACAATCGAGTCCTACGCATTATTCTTGTGATATTGCCAGAACATTAGAGTGATACGATTCACAATGAAGATGGAAATCCTGCTTGAGCCAGCATTAAACAAGCTCATGGTAGGTAACTTGTGCGATTCTACATGAATTAAACTTGTGAGAACTGGAAAGCAACTAAGTTTCGATTCTTAATTAATTCAAACTTGGTTCCAAGTTTCTTCGCAAAATCCGTATGATCTTGCCAGAACATTCAGAGTGACACTCATTAGTGTTCACAGTGACGAATGGAAATCCTTCCAGTGTCAACATCAAACAGCACTGCGGTAGGTGACTCGCAAGATTCTCTATGAATCAAGCTTGTGACAAACTGGAAAGCAACAATGGTGCGATTATTTTAGAATCAAACTTATTCCAGGAATTCTGAATTGACGATTCTAATCAGACGGATAATTTATCCTTATGATTCACTCTTTACGTTCGCAGTCTACTTTGAGACGGTCGAGTAAAGAGAACTGGCTATTACCGCCAGGAAACCCTTTCAAGGAGGTTCTTAATCGAATCTACCTGATCACAGGTACGGTATTTAATACCGTTTAACGGTCTTCACCGACCGGAGGTAAAACGCTACCGAGTTAGGGTAAAATGTTCAAATCCATTTTATCCGTGTCTATATATGTTGTTGCATATCAAGAAGGTGACGTAGCTGTGTACTAACCTATGTCGATTTAGAAGTCACAAGAGCACAAGATGGCGATAATCAAGATACCTAAGAATGTAAGAATGTAATAGGTCATCTTAGTCACAAGGAGCACAAATGAAGATCTCAAGCACTCTAAGTCAAAAGACAAAGGCTCAAGATAAGGATCACAAGGCATGAAGGAACAAAGCCGTTACAAACAAGATCAAGACCAAGATATAAGACCAAAGCAGGAAGATCTCCTCTACAAGTATGTATTCACTCAATCATCTTATGCTTTTTAAGCTTTTTAAGATGACCGATACATTGGGGGATATTGTTAGCCCTATATTTTATGTAGTCGAACAAGAATGTAATAGGTCATCTTAGTCGTTATTGGTCTTGTATAGTAATAGGTTACTCGAGAAAAGCGGGCTTGGACTTTAAGCTAATATTGTCTTTATTAGTGGCTATATGCCCAAGTGAATGCCAAGCCCGACCAAGATGAAGCCCACAAAGGCCTTAGAGCCGTGGCATATATAACCCTCTTCCACATGTGGAAGAGGGTGTTGGTTCATTTTACTTTCTCTCTCTAGTAAACATTGACCTTCCAAAATCTCTCTTGTTTCTCTCTCTACTTTCTTCTCTTTCTCTCTCTAAATATATCTTCTAAATCTTGTGTTATGGATTAAATGGGAATAACAATAAGTATAAAGTAAGAACTTTTTAAAATTTAAATAAGCAAACTTTTAAATCAAACCATAAAAAACGAAACTTTTAAGTAAGATGAAAAGTAAATAAGCTAAACACAAACTAAGTCAATAAGCATGAAAAGCTCAAAACTTATGTTGTATAAAAACTTAGAGATTAATAAAAAGATAAACTTTTTATCAATCAATCATAAAGATTAAACAAAATCAAGATTATAACGAATCCAAAATCAACTATTAGAAAATAAAGAAAGGTAGAAGAAGATTAAAGGTAAAAGAAAACTTAACTTGAACATATAGATTAATGATTCAAAATACAAGATCAAATCAAAGCTTAAACATAAAAAGAAAGAAAAGATGAAGTTCTAATGAGAGAAAGTTAAACACTTTCTCTCTCTAAAGATAAAACTAAAGAAAGACAAATAAACTAGCTAAAACCCCCCCTCCTAATGTGTTTAGGAGGGTATTTATAGGAAATGGGGAGGTGCATGTGTTGCTTCCTTCTTTCTTTCTTTCTTCACGACTCGATTTAAATTCTTTGTCTTTCTCGACGTCGTCTCGGGATTTTTCGATGTAAATTGAACTTTTCTTGTAATTTCCTCTTCTATTAGACTTGAGTTCTTCGACTTCATTAAACTTACGTCTTTAGACTTTTTCTTCGATAAATCTTCAGAATAGGCCTTGGACTTCCGTTCTTTTTGCACTCTTGATCTTTTGACTTCTTCTTTTGTCATTTTTTTCGATAAAAGCCCGTGATAGACCATGTTTTCTTCGTTTTTCATCTTTTGGTCCTAAAACACAATAAAACACAAACCGCACATAATTCCGACTTTTACGACATAAAATACACGTTTTGGTCTTGTTATTATTGGAAATAAGTGGTAAAAGGATAAGTGTTTTCACACTTATTAATTACTATTAGGAATAGGTATCCACTGCCACGAATAGACGATCTGTTTGACCAACTCCAAGGGGCCAAACACTTCTCTAAGATTGACCTCAAGTCAGGCTACCATCAGTTACGGGTTAAGGAGCAGGACATCGCCAAGACTGCTTTCCGTACACGCTATGGCCACTACGAATTTGTATTCATGCCATTCGGCCTGACCAATGCCCCAGCAGTGTTCATGGATTTGATGAACATAACCTTCCATGAATTTATGGACAAGTTTGTCATTGTCTTCATCGATGACATTCTGATTTTCTCAAAGTCCAAGGAGGAACACGAAGACCATCTTCGTACAGTACTACAGATTCTTCGTTAGAAGCAGTTGTATGCTAAATTCTCCAAGTGTGAGTTCTGGTTAGACAAAGTGGCATTCTTAGGTCACATTGTATCAGGAGAAGGAATCACTATGGATCCAGCGAAGGTTGAGGCTATTACTAAGTGGCCGAGGCCGACATCAGCGACTTAAGTCCGCAGTTTTTAGGCTTAGCTGGCTATTACCATAGGTTCGTGGAGAACTTTTCCTGCCTAGCACTACCATTGACCAAACTGCGGAAAGGGGAGAAATTCGTCTGGACTGAAGAACGAGAGAAAGGATTTGAATACCTGAAGCAGAAGCTAGTATCTGCACCTATTCTTACTCTCCCATCTGGTACGGGTGGATTTCAAATCTACAGTAATGCATCGGGGAAGGGACTTGGCTGTGTTCTCATGCAACATAGGAAAGTGATCGTGTACGCTTCACAGCAGCTTAAGCCTTATGAGGAAAATTACCCTACGCATGACTTGCAACTTGCTGCAGTCGTGTTTGCATTGAAGATATGGAGGCACTACTTATATGGAGAATCATGTGACATTTTCACGGACCATAAGAGTTGGAAGTATATCTTCACTCAGCGTGAATTGAACATGAGACAGAGGAGATGGTTAGAGCTGTTGTAGGATTATGACATTAATCTGAAGTATCATCCCGGCAAGGCGAATGTAGTAGTAGATGCACTTAGCAAAAAGTCTGGAATGATCAACGACATTAAGATTGAGGAGGAAATCATAAGAGACTTGGAGCGACTAGATATAGAGATCATGGTACGTGGACAGCATGGTTACTGGGCTAATCTTAGAGTAGAACCCGAGTTACTCCCTAAGATCAAGGAAGCTCAGAAAGATGATGGAGAAATCTCGGCGATAATTCAGAATTTGGAGAAGCAGACATAATTCAGAGTAGATGCATATGGTATCGTATGGCAGGGCACGAGACTTTGTGTTCCTTATGATCAAGAACTCCGGGAAGCCTTGTTAGCTGAAGCTCATAGCTCCCCATTCTCTATACATCTTGGTTCAACTAAGATGTACCATGACATCAAGCAGTAATTTTGGTGGAGTGGTAGGAAACAGGATGTTGCCACTTACGTCTCCAAATGTCTTACCTGCCAGCAAGTTAAGATCGAGCATCAGCGATCTGGCAGTCTCCCTCAACCGTTAGAGATTCTAGAGTGGAAGTGGGAAAAAATCACCATGGATTTTGTTACTGGTCTTCCGCCAACCAACAGGAAGCACGATGCAATTTGGGTTATCGTAGATCGACTTACCAAATCACCTCATTTCTTACCGATCCGCAAGGAAGATTCGGTCAGTAAACTCGCCGATACGTATAGAAGAGAGATCATGAGACTCCATGGTGCTCCATCCAGCATCGTCTCAGACAGAGATCCTCGATTCACTTCGTGATTTTGGAAGAGTCTGCAGAAAACTTGGGGTACACAACTTAAGCTTAGCATAGCTTTTCATCCTCAAACAGACGGGCAGTCGGAGCGAACAATTCAGACATTAGAAGACATGTTGAGGTCATGTGCGTTGGAATGGACGGGTGATTGGGACGATTATATCTGTTTGGTGGAGTTTGCATACAACAACATGTTGATCCCAAACTTAGATCGATTTAGCTTTATGTATACGAGATTAGATCAAGTAATACACTTAGAGAAACCTTTGTATATGTATATGACAATCTATGTGTTATGCGGAATTAACACTTAAACAAGAACACACAAGATGTAAACAAACTTTCACTTTGATTAATGATATCAAACATGCTTACAATGAAAGTGTTTAACGTATGAAAACTTATATTGAACATTAACCTAAAGGTCTTCTTTTATAGACATAAGAAGCCTTGTACGATAATCTATGTATCAACTATTCTAGTTAAAGATAAATATAGAAAATACATTGTTGTTCCTATCTTTACTAGAAGTAATCTAGAACATAATAAACGCGTAGATCATATCCTTCCATCAATGCTTGTCTTCAATGTGTCAACGCTTGACTTCTTCTTGTCAATGCTTGATCTGTCAGCGTTTGTTTTCTTCCTATCAACGCTTGTTTTACTCTTGTCAGCGCTCAAGTAGAATGGCTATAATTTATTCCCAACAATCCTCCCCTAAACTTGATATCTACTCTAGTAATCAAGTTTCTGAATAAACATTAGAACTAGGAGGAATCTTACAAACCTTCTCATATTGGTAATAAATAAATCTAATCAAATCTTTGGCCACGTCACTTGAATAATCAATTTCCAGCTGTGTGTTCTTCATCTTCTCCAAGACTTCCTTGGACATGAAATACTGACCATCTACAAGTAGATACTCAGCAAACTTTGTAGAACTCAAATAATAAACTCCAGCAGCTGAATACAATCTCCATTGAAGACCACTGAGGTCATCTTCAAGATCCTTCCAAATAGCAGGATCCTCATCTCTTGGTCCACACATTCTCTTGAATGTTGACCACATTTTTATTGCATTGACTGAAGTGGGATCTTCAGTCTCATACTTGGCCTCCAACAACTTCCATAGGTCTACCAAGTCTTCTCTATCAAAACTTGCAAACAAAGATATAAGAGTGGTAAAAGTGTGAACCTCTTTTCCATACCTGCCAATCTTCCAAAACCGACATTCATCTTCTTCATAGCTTATAATAGGGTTTCTGGAATCAAGTGGTAACACTTGTACCATATCTGAAGCTTCCAATGGTGAGAGCTTGAGGCTCTTTCTTATAACAGCTTCACTTGGATGTAACCTATCCATATCTTTGGGAAACTCAAGAGGGACTCCCTTCTTCACAGGTCTGGGAACAATCATTGCCTTCTTAAGCTCCATTTCTTCTGCAAGTTCTTCTTTCCTTTCATCCGAAAGAAGTCTTAGAGTGTTTTCTTCCTGCACTCTTACCCAAATGGGATAAGCTCTGCATTCCAACTCTTCAAATGTCAATCCAATAAATTTCTTATAAGTCCACCCTGTTCCATGACATCTGAGCAGCATGCAGTACAACTCCCTTCTATCCCTTTTCAAATTTGAGAGAACATTGCTTGCTTTGTGTTTCAAAATGACCTTGCAATCCTTTTGTACTCTGAGAAGAATCTCCAAACCCCATATCTGATCTGAAATGGTCAAATGTGGATTCTCCATACACCTATCTTCCCAAGCATGGTACATCTGAACAACTTCTGGCATATCAAAATCAACCTACAATTTCAACTCATTCAACTTCTCTTTTGCCAACCCATCACCATACTCAAGTCTTTCTGGTTGTTCTATGATCATTACACTTGAGTCTGAACTGGCTGCATCACTTCCTTCTAGCTCTTCTGAAGTGACAACAAAAGGTGATTCACCCATCTTTTTCCTTTCTTGTTCCATAATTTGTGCAGCCAACCTTCTATCAAATTCAATTTGTGCTGCATTCTTTGGAACATCCACTTCTACCATAATACCCTTACCCTTATCTAATGGATCCAAGGTGGGTAAGGAAGATGGTAATACTTGTGAAGAAACATCTTTGATGATGGATGATGACTGGAATACATCAACCTCATCTGCAGGCCTGTCAACGCTCACTTTTGCTTTGTCAGCGCCCAAGTTACTCATGTCAGCGTTTAAATCTTGCTTGTCAACGCCCAAAGTACCTGTCTCAGCGCCTCTTGTAATTTCCTCCAACATGGTTGTAAATGACAAATTTAAGTTTGTAGGAGAGACTAGAGACGTATCAAAACCTGTCTGTTTCTTCAAACTTGTTAGGGCCTCAGCAACACCCAAAGATTCACAATCATGAGAGCCCTTATCACTCACATTTATCTGTTCATCCTCCCCTTTGGAAGATTCCTCCATCCCTCTCCTTGTGCTAGCATTTTCCAAAACAATAATCCTCTCCCTCAATTGCTTGAGTTTAAGGCCTTGTGTGCTAACAACTTGTACCAAGTCTGCATTTTGCTTTTGCAAGCTAATGCAGACTGTCGTCAATTCCATCAAAGTCATTGGTTCCAATCTGCCCTCTTCTAAAATGGGTATTTGACCTACCAAGTTAAATTCATTAGGCATGGATGAGGTCTTAATGATGGTAGGACTGTCTTGGCCAGCTTATAAGCCATAACCAATAGTCCCAGCCTCATCCCTAGCACCAACCACACTTTTGGTGGTGGTTCTCTCTGCTACATGGCTAGGACCACTAGAGGAGAACACTCTAGTAGTCCTTTGGTATTTTTGCAACCTATATTGTGTTGGGGGAGAAGATGATGTGGATTGGGTGGGTGTGGGTTGATTAAGGGGTGTTTGGGACTGTGAAGGATTGGTGTCAACGTTTGGAATAGGCATGTCAACGCCAACATGTAATGTGTCAGCGTCGAAGGGTTATTGGTCAAGTTGCATGTGTTGTGGTGAAGGTGATGGTTCAGGTATTGGGTCAAGTTGGGGTTGTGGGTCTGGTTGGGGTTGTGCTGCTTCAATAAAAGCAATCATAGCTGGGGTTAGGGGTAAGTCACGATGTGGGGGTGAGTTCATCTTTGTAAAAATTACTTTCTTTTGCACAGGGATCTCATAAAAGTCATCATGATCCCTTGTGCAGTAACTTTGGACATCAAAAACCATTTGTAAAAATCTGGGATAAGCTAAAGTCATTTTGTTCCCTTTATTTTTACACTTGCCCTCAAAAATCATTTTGGAATAATTAAACTTTTGCCCAGTAGCAATGCACACACTAGCACTAGCAATAGATCTATTGATCTCATTGTGTGCAGTACACTTGGGACTCAAACATTGCAAGAGGACATGTATTAGGTACTTCCAGGCTGGGGAAACTCCTGTTTATGATATTTATTTAAAGTACCCTAATCAGGGAAAGGATAACAAAAAGCCCTTAGTCCTTGTTCTATTTCATTTATGGGGAGGGTGGTTATACCATCAGCATCATCAAGATGCAAAGCTTGGCGTACCAAAGCTTCAGTAACCACCCATGTGCACCCATGAACAATAGATGATAATGTAGTCACTCTATTAACTGTTGAGGAACTAACAGTGTTCCAAAACTGTTTAATATGTGTGACAGGAATGAGTAGAGCATGAGAAAGAGCATACCTAATTGGGGATGCATTCAAATACGCCACCATTTGTGCGTATTGGGGAAACAGAGTATCATCAGCTTCAAGATATGCTACCATATTGTGTTGACTCCTGAATCCCAATTCCAAATCACTTGGTTTAAACTTTGGTGCCATTGTTGAAAGCTGTTTGAATGATTGATAAAGATGAAGTTATAGGAGAAAATTGTGTTAGACAAGAATGGTAGGTACCCTGTTTAAAATAGGAGCCAAATATATAGGAGAGAAAAATGCATGTGATTGGCCCAAAAATAGGCAACTATTTGCAAAATACAATCATGAAAATATTGAAAAGGAATAAGTTTATCTCATGCATTAAATGAAAGTTATCTACTCCCAAAATTACGACTCAAAAATATGTCAAAAAGTAACAACTGGGTAGGTCCCATTGAGTGTCAACGGTCAAAAATAACCTATCAACGCCCAACGGCTATATTCTTGTCAACGTTTGCCAAAGCCATGTCAGCGTCTAAATTGGTCACAACAACGCTTGGAAAAATACTTGTCAGCGTCAAAAAATAAAAATATTTAAAAATGAAAAATGACAACTAATTTATCCTAGAGAAGATAACCTATAAGTTGATAATTATCATAGGGCGGCAAGCACTGTCCAGTTATGCACACTTGCTTATGCAAGATAAACATAACAGTCCTCTAGTGTCCCTTGCTAACCAAAACTCTTAACAACTAAGTTACCTTATAAAATTCCTTGTTACTCCCAGGTAAAACCCATGATAAAATCATTCCCAAGTCTCCCAATAGACCACAACCAATTCTAGGCCAAAAATGTCTTGGCAGCATGCATAGTATATCAACTTTGCATGCTACAGTGCCTCATGATTTAGTAAAACTAACTCTTACTCACATGTGGACACAATCTAGAATTGTGATAAGAGTATCATAAGGATACCCAAAACTCCTAAAGGTTCCTAAAACCTACCCTTAAACTGTGATACAAATGTTGCCAAAAATATGCATGAACATAAAAAAATTTATGTCAAGATAGGAATAGAAAATTCCAACATTCATCCATAAATAAAAACATGCTCAAATGCTTCTAAAAGGATCCATAAGCAACTTTTTATCCAATGGTATAATGCTAACACCACCTACACATTTAGAATGAAAACCACAAAACTAACATTGTTGCTGACAACGCCCCGATAACACTTGTCAGTGTTAAGAAAACCTTTGCCAGCGTTAGACAAATATATTGCTGACAACGTCACAATAACACTTATCAGCGTTAAAGCAACCTTTGTCAGTGTTAGAAAAATATAGTGGAAAATCTAAGTCCTCAAAAAGACCAATAACAATGCATTATCCTATACATATTTTTACAAAAAGACTTCAAAACACATATTATGTGAGATTGATCATTCTAATACTTGTTACCAAGTATTGAAACCTCCCAGCATCAAAAGGTTTAGTTAGTAAATCTGACACATTTTCTTCTATGTCAACCCTATCTAGTTGAATTAAACCTTTTTCAAAACAATCTCTTATAAAATGGTGTCTTATTTCTATATGATTAGTTTTAGAATGATGTACAGGATTCTTAATAATGCATAAAGTGTTGTTATTGTCAACAAATATCTTGGTATGCATGAAATTATACCCATAGTCCAACAACTGGTTCTGAATCCATAAGACCTGTCCACAACAAGCAGCCGCAGCCACATACTCTGCTTCAGTTGTAGAATTAGCCACTACTGTTTGTTTCTTGCATTGCCAAGATATCAACCTGCTCCCAAGAAACTGACATCCACCAGTTGTGGATTTCTATCAAACTTATCACCTCCATAGCCACTGTCTGAATATGCAATAAGCTCCAAAGGTGAATCCTTTGGGTACCACAAGCCAAGACTAGGATAACATCTTAGGTATCTAAAGAATCTCTTGACAGCATAAAGGTGACATTTTTTGGGAGTCACTTGATGGCGTGCACAAGCACACATAGTAAACATGATGTCAGGTCTGGAGGCTGTGAGATACATCAATGAACCAATCATTGATCTATAGTGTCTGACATCAACATCTTTCCCATCTCCAATCTTTCCCCAAGGGTGTTCTCTATCCATAAGAGTAGTAGCCCTCTTTTCATGTGGAGAAAAGCCAAACTTCTTTAAGATCTCTGCCACATATTTATCCTGGGAGATGAAGATACCATCTTCTTTCTGCTGAACTTGTAACCCAAGAAAGAAGTTCATCTCCCCTATAGCACTCATCTTGAATTTGTCTGTCATAATCTTGGAGAAATCCTCACTCATCTTTGGATTGGTGGATCCAAAGATGATGTCATCAACATAGACCTGAAAAAGTAAAACATCCTTACCCTTCTTCTATGTAAACAATGTCTGATCTATGGTGCCCCTCTTGAATCCATTGTCCACCAAATAAGCGGATAATGTGCCATACCATGCTCTTGGGGCTTGATGATGTCCATACATAGCCTTCTTGACTCTATACATCTTGTCTGGATTCTCTGGGTCTTAAAACCAGGAGGCTGCATAACATACACCTCCTCAACAATTGTTCCATAGAGGAAGGCACTCTTGACATCCATTTGATAGACAGTGAAGCCCATGCAAGATGCATAGGCTAGAAAGATTCTTATAGCTTCAATCCTTGCAACTAGTGCAAAGACCTCCTCATAGTCTATCCCCTCCTCTTGTGTATATCCCTGAGCCACTAATCTTGCCTTATTTATGACCACAATGCCTCTTTCATCTCTCATGTTTCTTAGAACCCATCTTGTCCCTATAGGTCTGACATATCTGGGACAATCAACCAGCTCCCAAACATCCTGAATTGCAAATTGGTGAAGCTCATCCTGCATTGCTTCCACCCAACTTGGTTCTTTGAGAGCATCAAAGATCTTCTTGGGTTCCTGTTGTGACAGAAAACAGGCAAACAAACATGCTTGCACAAGAGGGGTATCAACCTTCTTGTGAATATTGACAATAAATCCACCAAGACCTTGATGAGATCTTCTAGTCTGACAAGGAGTTATAATATCACCAATGATTTGAGAAGTAGGGTGATTCTTCATAGTAGAAGTGAGAACTCCTCCTTCAAAAAGTCTATTGTCTTCAATCTTATTATCCATGTTGCCAATATATTCTTCTTTAGACTCTCTTTCATCAATATGAGGATGAACCTCTTCATATAAATTAGAAGGTTCACCCTGTTCAAAAGAAGAAGAGAAAAGATGCGCAAAAGTGTTGTCAACGCCTGAACCTTGGTTGTCAGCGTTTGGGCTAACAACGCTTGAAATGTTGTTGTCAACGTTTGAGCCATCAACGTCTGAATTTGTCCTTTCAGCGCTAGATTTGCCTTTGTCAGCGCCTGAAGGACCATGCATGTTGTTATCTGGTGGTACTTGGGGACCACCATTATCCTTTCCAGTAGCAGCAGCAGCAAAAGCATCTGTCCATATGGGAATTGTGACATACTCTAGTATAGGAGATGACTTTTCTGGTTGTGATCCAACCTCTTCATTAACCTGTGTACCTGAAACATCAACAACTTGTTCTTCCACAACATTTGAAGTTACCTTCACAATGTCTGGATTAGTGATAGGCATATAATTTAAAGTTCTAGATAGAGGTTCCAAGTCAAACAACCAATTTGGACCACTTTCAGGATCACTAGGTTTACTCTCTAAAAACCTAACATGTACTCTTCCAAGTATATGTTTTTCCTTTTTAAGATAAACCCTATATCCCTTGCTCTGCACTGATTAACCCATGAAATAGCCTTCATCACCTTTTGCACTAAATTTACCTAAGGCATCACTAGTATCAAGTACAACTACATGACAGCCAAATGGTCTAAGAAAACCAATATTGGGTTTTCTTCCCCAAAGTAATTCATAGGGTGTTTTGTTCTGTATCTTGTTGACCAATGCTCTATTTTGAACATAGCATGCTGTATTCACAGCCTCAACCCAAAAAGCTATGGGGAAATGAGCATCAGCCAACATAGTTCTGGCTGCTTCAATTAGGGTTCTATTCTTTCTTTCTGCGACCCCATTTTGCTGTGGGGTTTTGGCAACACTAAACTGCCTAGTAATCCCTTTCCTGGCACAAAAATCATCTAACACTTTATTCCTAAATTCACCACCATTATCACTCCTAAGTATTTTAACTTCATTACCAGTCTTCTTCTCAATCTGAGTGATAAAGTCAATTAAAGTGTCAGCTGTATCACTCTTCATAGCTAAAAAGAAAGTCCAAGTAAACCTAGAAAAGTCATCTGTGATGACAAAGCAGTATGATTTACCATTCAAACTTTCTATATTGGTTGGACCAAATAGGTCCATATGAAGCAAGTGAAGTGGTCTAGTACTAGAGTACACCTGTTTAGACTTGAATGAGACCTTGTGTTGCTTGCCTTTAAGACATACAACACAAGAGTGGTCATTGTGGAAGGACTTTTCAGGCAAACCATCAACCAAGCCAAGTCTCACAAGCCTGTTTATATTCTTAAAGTTTATGTGCCCTAGTCTCCTGTGCCATAGATTACTCTCATCTATTGAAGCTTTAGCATAAAAACATGACATATTGTTATTCATCCTAATCCCATTCAGATTCACATTATATATGTCTTTATGTCTAGGTGTTCTATAGTCAATCTATTTCTCAGCAGGGATCTTATAATCCTTGCTTAACACCAAGCATTCAGTATCAGTAAACAGAACTTTATTTTTGTTATCACAAACTTGTGATACACTAAAAAGATTGTAATCAAGTTCCTTTATACCAGAAATACGTTCTCAAAACGCAAGTTCTTAGTGAGAAGTGTTCCTTTGCCTGTGATAGTACCATATCCGCCTCCAAAGTAAAGCTTATCACCATCCTTGATGGGAGTGAAGTTAGTTAAATAATCTTCCTTCCCTGTCATGTGCCTTGAGCATCCACTGTCCCAATATCCATAATCATTGACCTGTTTTTGAATGCCTTGCACATAAAGAAAACAAGTTAGTTTTCTTTGGGAACCCAAGCCTTAGCAGACTTGGATTCATCTGGTTGTCTAACAAGAACAGACTTAGTTCTCATAACAACCCCTTGTTCATCCCTCTTTGGATGAAATACCCAGTTAACCCCAATAGGTTTTGTAATGACCTTTAAAATCTAATTAAATCTGTTGCAAGTCATTGAAATCCCATTATCATTAGAGTTTTGATCTTTGTTAGGTCTTCATGTCAAGCTTGAAGAAGCTTTAGACCCCTTACCCTGTGGTTGCAAATATTTAGGTCTGGTCACGTTTCTGTCAGCGTTGGATTTGGTCTTGTCAACGCTGCAATTACCCTTGTCAGCGTTGAACCTAGGGTTTGCTACAGAAACCCATTTCCTATTAGACCAAGTATTTGTCTTTTGAAATGGTCTTTTTCCATGAGTTTTAAACCCTCTAGTGAAGAATGGGGTAGGTCTAACAACTTGTGGACTTTGCTGCACACAAGGTTTGGGTCTGACAACGTTTGACTTTCTAACAGCGTTGACCTTGGAAGCGTTGACACACTTATATGCTAAATGTGAAAAGCTACCACAAGTGTAACAGGCTTTTCTAGACACAACCCTAGGTCTAGAAGAGAAGAAGCCTGTTCCATCATTACTAACTTGGCTTTTAGGTGACCTAGTATTCCTATACATTTCTGCATACTTGACTCTAGGTTTTCTAACAGTGTTTGAGCCAAGGTCAGCAGCCTTACCAGTGATTGGGTTTGTTACCTTAATAGGGGTTGACTCATTAGGACTTTCACACAACAAGCCTCCCTTAACAAATAAGGTAGGGTTGGCTTTCTTCCATTCATTCAAGTCAGTCATCTTCTGTTGATACTCTTCAACTTGGGTAATGACTCTTGGTAGAGGAATGAATTCCTCCTCTTGGAGTTCTGGTAAACCAGTCCAAGATAGGTCCTTTTGTTGGACACCATAGAAGTCACCAGCTGGTGGTGGAACCACAGAGTAGTCTTTCATCCTAATCCCAGTCATGTCATTAGGATCCCTTTGTTTAGTAACACATTCTCCTAGGGTTTGTGTGGCCCTATCAAATCTCTGAATTTTAAGGCCAACATTATCTTTATTTTTAATGGCCTCATCTAACTTAGCCTTTAGCTCACCATTAACCCTTTCCATAATTCTCCTAATATAATTGCTAGCATTTAACTCATGTTTTAAGATATTTATTTTATCTTTTAAGTCAAATTCCATTTTCTTATATTTAGAAACTGTCTTCTCAGTTTGAGTGAGAGCTAATTGATAGTTAGACAGTTTGCATCTCTTAGTACTCACATCATCTAATAACCTTAACACCTCTTTGTTAAGTTTCTCAGTATTTAACCTACAACCCTTACTACAAAAATCATCATCGTATACCTTATTATCTGATGAAGAGGAGGAGTGTGCCATGAGAGCATACTGAACATGCTCTTCTTCTTCTATCTCAGCAACCAAAGCTTTATCCTCTCCCACATCTTTAGCCAAATAGCTCCAATCCCATCCCATACCATCAATTTCTTGAACTGCAACCATGGCCTTAGGATCCTGAGCCTTAACAATTTGGCTTGATGGTTTGCCAGCATCAGATCTTCTAGGAGATCTGCATTCCCTCATGAAGTGCCCCATACGATGACAATTGTAGCCTTCAACCTTGGATTTATCAAATCCAACAGTGTCCTTTGCATTGAAGGTCATCTTCTTCTTAATCCTTCTATTCCACCTGTTTGCTCTTATACTAGCAAGAGCCATGTTCCACTTAATATCCATCTCCTCCAAGTGCTCATCACTTATCTGCTCAAGGTCCTCATATGTAATCACTGAACCATTGGGCAAAGAATCAATATAAGCACATACAGTATCTAGATCTAAACCAGCAGGTTTAACTCTTGGTGAATCACTTTTGTATGTGTCAGGGTCTAAATAGGAGGCGTTGACAGGACATGTTCCAGCGTTGACACATGATGATCCAGTAACTGGATGCATGTAAGAGTCCTTCTGATTAAATTGACCTTCACTATGTGAGAAGAAGGCCATATTACTGTTGGTAGACTTGCTTCCATGCTCCAAAAGAGTTTCATTCTCCAATAGCCTCAGTTTGTTGTAGATATCATCAAAAGTAGAACTTTTGTGAGTGTTGTTGGCAAGTATAGATCTTGCCTCAATCTTCGACGCCTCACCAAGACTTTTAAGAAAAGTGGCATTAATGTCAATATCACCAAGTTGTGTCCCCATGAAGGACAATTTGTTTGTAATGTCAAGCAATCTGCTTCTCACACTGCTAAGCTTCTCATTAGGTTGAGCCTTGAAGACAGCATAATTATGCATGAGTTGCTTCTTCTTCTCTTCCTTAGTATCATCATTACCACCATATGCAACTTCAAGAGCTGCCCAAAGGTCCTTAGCAGACTCATAACCTCTGTATTTATGCTGGTTCTCTTGTCCCCAAGAGAGTTTCAGAATATTTAGGGTTTTCATATCAACCCTTTTCTTTGCTATGTCTTCAGCAGACACAGCTCTACCATCATCAGGTTTTTCTTTCTTATCTGCTTCTGAACATCCAGCAACAGCTGCTCTTGCAGCAATGGCATTAGCAATCTTTTGAGCTTTATTGAATGTGTTTCCATATTCAATAATCTCCCACAGTGTGTAGTCATAGATCCCAGATATTGCTCAAAGTTGAATTTCCACAATTCAAAGTTGGTTGCATCAAGCATGGGAATCTTGATGTTTGGTAAAGATGAGGAGGAGGAGGTTACTTCTAGATTTGACATGATGTTTTTAGGGTTTTTGTGAAGATTAGGGTTTTGGTGATTTTAGGGTTCTTGTGTTCTTTAAGATCAAAAGTTCCTCAAAAAGCTCTGATACCACTTGTTGATCCCAAATTTAGATCGATTTAGCTTTATGTATACGAGATTAGATCAAGTAATACAATTAGAGAAACCTTTGTATATGTATATGACAATCTAAGTGTTATGCGGAATTAACACTTAAACAAGAACACACAAGATGTAAACAAACTTTCACTTTGATTAATGATATCAAACTTGCTTACAATGAAAGTTTTTAACGTATGAAAACTTATATTGAACATTAACCTAAAGGTCTTCTTTTATAGACATAAGAAGCCTTGTACAATAATCTACGTATCAACTATTCTAGGTAAAGATAAATATAGAAAATACATTGTTGTTCCTATCTTTACTAGAAGTAATCTAGAACATAATAAATGCGTAGATCATATCCTTCCATCAATGCTTGTCTTCAATGTGTAAACGCTTGACTTCTTCTTGTCAACGCTTGATTTGTCAGCTTTGTTTTCTTCCTATCAACGCTTGTTTTACTCTTGTCAGCGCTCAAGTAGACTGGCTATAATTTATTCCCAACACAACAGTTGGCACGCAAGTATCAAGTGTGCTCCTTTCGAGATGTTGTATGGCAGGAAGTGTCGTGCCCAATCTGCTGGGATCGGGATGGAGAGCGAACACTTGAAGGACCAGAGATCATAGAGATGACTAATCAGAGGGTCGCAGTAGCTAAGCAGAAACTTCAAGAAGCACGGTCACGTCATAAGAGCTACGCCGACAAGCATCGTAGGGACATACATTTTAACGTAGGAGATCACGTTTTCCTTAAGGTTTCGCCGGCACGTGGTGTTAGACGTTTTGAAATTAAAGGTAAGCTCAGTCCTCGGTTCATCGGACCGTTTGATATCATTGAACGAGTCGGTGAAGTATCTTACCGTTTAGTGTTACCTCCGCAGCTCTCGCATGTACACAATGTGTTTCATGTGTCCTTACTCAGAGGGTACCAGTATCATCCCCTTCACATGGTTCAGTATCCACTAGAACAGATACGTGAAGATCTCACTTTTATAGAAGAACCCGGACGAGTTCTTGACAGACAAGAACAAGTCATGAGAAGGAAGACGATTCCATTCGTCAAAATCCTTTGGTGGGATCATACCGAGCGGGAAGCCACTTGGGAAACAGAGGAGTCTATCCGGGCTTCTTACACTCATTTCATATTTTTAATTCGGGTATGTTCTTCTTTTCCAGTTTACTTTATCTATAATTCGGGGACGAAATATTCTTTTTAGGGGGGAAGAGTTCTAAAACCCGCATGCTTTTACCATGAATAGTACCCTTTAGATCGTACGTACATGATTAGAACTTTCCTTATTTAGCACGTTACGTTTCACGTATAAGAATTTCAAGTATTACGTACGTGTTAGAACACGATAAGTATTTATTACGTATGAACACACGATAATTATTCCAATAATAATTATAATCACGAACATGCGATCATGAAATCATGAACGTAAATTAATCACGAGCTAATATTACGTATGTATATATATTTATTACGAACACGAATAAATATATTAAGTCACGATCTATAAATAATTAAAACACGTAAAACACGAACACGAGAACACACGGGAACACACTAATAATTTTAGACACGAAAAAAGGTATGGGTTACCCCAAGTGGGGCCCCCTACCCACGGCATACAAAGAAAACATGCGCTTGGCCCATGGAAAATTAACTAACTACGGGGTTAAAGTAAAAACTTGTATCCTTTATCACAAATCAAGAAAATAACAAAAACCCTAATTTTTTTCTTTGCTCTCCTTTTGGCCGCCAGGTTTTGATCACCAAAAAGGGTGTTCGCGTTGATTTTGATCTTGGAAATTTTGCAAGGATTCGTGTGTGTTCATCCTTATTTGATCCACGTATTCTGTATAGCTTTTAACCCTTTTCTTTTTATGTTTGATTTTGGATGATCACATAAAATCATGATGTTTTTAATAAAACTAATTAAAAACAATTATTTAAACATGTTAATGATCATGGGGTAAATAAAATCAAGGGTTTTAGGGGTGTTTGTTCCTAGCCGACGCCTAACCGAGCCCCATGGGGGTCTCGGCTTGGCCTATGTCGCACCACCGAGACCATATGGTCTCGGTATGGTGGTGATGTTGTCACGGCAGCAGCAAGAGGCAAGGGAAACCCAACCTTGGTCGGGGTATGGTGATGGTTACGAGTCCAGTTCATGGTTTTTAGTCACGGGTCCGGTTCATGAATTATTTTTCAAGGTTTATGATTTTCACTAGTTATGTTTTAGACTTAAGTTAACATAATAAAAGCATGACATGATTAATTTAATGTACAAGACTTAGGTTATAAATTTAATTAGTAATTCATGAATTTTAACCTAAGTAATTAGACTTTATAATTAATTAATTATTTAAAACCATGACTATAATTTATTAATTAACATGACTTAGGTTATATTATTAATAGTTAATAATACATGTTTTAACCTAAGTATTTTACCTTTATTTAATTAAAATCATGTTATATTTAATTAAATACTTTTAACCTATAGTTTATATAATTTACATGTAATAATTAATAAACTATACTTTATAATCACATGACTTAGAATAATAATCAGAAAAAACTTAAGCTTATAAAATTAGCTTAATTAAACAGCTTATATCTATTTATGGAAACTTTCTATTTTTATAAAATTATTTATTTAAGGCAGCTAATCTATTTATGGAAACTTTCTATTTTTAGAAACTTATCTATTTTAAGCAGTAATTATATTTTTGGAAACTTTCTATTTTTAGAAACTTTATATTTTTGGTAACTTTCTATTTTTAGAAAATGTCTATTTTAGGAAACCTGCTATTTTTAGAAAGTTACTTATTATTACAAAACAAGTATAATAATACATGAAATACAAGTAATACTTAATCAGAATAGACGGAATATAAGATAAACACAATATTAAGCTTAAAACAGTAAAACATGACATGAACATATAAACAAGCTAAGACATGATGTAAAACCAGTTACGTATTCAGTAATCAGATACTTACACACGTATGTATTTATGTAGCATTAGTGATACCGAAGTAGGACTCTCTTCCGTTCGTCTTCTTCGTTCACTTGACATAAGGTACGGATTCCCGTCCTTTCATATGGACATTCTTTCCTTATTAGGATTCCCCGTATGCAGCTAACTGTTTTCCCATAGTCTAGGTTTATATGTTTGATTGCTTATGTTTAATTAGAATACCTAAAGCCATATACATGCATGACCAGTTTCACCTATTTATGGAGGTACCATAACCATAACACTAGAGGCACTGGTGATATGACTTCCCCACGGCAGAGTGATTGCTCGTGGCGTCCCTTCAGCTTTTGGTCATATTATTATATTTATCATGTGGGGCGTATGGGTACATCCTAGTTACATGTTTTCAGCAGATTACTCAGTGTGAATGTGGTGTGTGCCTTGCATCCTTCACAAGGAGCTGATCCCTCCTACCCAAAAACCAGTATATTAAATTAGAGGCAGCCCCTCTAATTTGCATGACGAGGTCACCCCTCTAATTATTCATGCACGTGGATTTTCATGACCTATATTGGCTAATGGTAAAATAGGTTAAACAGTTTTTACAAGATAAACATAAGGCTTTTCAAACTATAAAACCAGTTTTATTAAGACTTAACCGGGATATTCATGACTTAGTTTCTTCCGCTGTTTCATGCTCATATGCTTATATTATTCATGCTATGTTTGTACATCCGTGCACTGAGCGTATTGCTCAGCCGTTTTCCTTTTCATGTTCCCAAAACGACAGGTACTCAAGGACGCTCGTAGACTTTAAGCGTACGTGCATATGGACTGGAAGCTTTCTAGCATTTCTTTACTTTATGCATTTATCTATACTTTGATACTCTTTCCATGGACATTGTTTAGTCCTTTCCTTTACAGTACTTATGTTTGTGTGTGATGAGCTTTACTTTTGGACTACCGATGTTTGATTTCGGTATTTCCTTTTATGGTCAGGTAATGTTTAGACATTTATCCTTGTATGCTTTGATGACACGCCATAATCACGTGTGACATTCCATTTATCAAAATGGGGTGTTACACCTACAGATACGGTTGATGTATTCCAGTCATCAGCTATCATCAAGGAAGTGTCTTCACAGGTACCATCATCATCTTTACCCATCATTGATCCATTAGATAAGGGTAAAGGAATCATGGTAGAAACAAAGTTTCATAAGGATGCAGCACAAGTACAATTTGATTCAATGTTGGCTGCACAACTTATAGAACAAGAAAAGAAGAAGGTTGATGAGTCACCATTTGTGGTTACTTCTGAGGAGCAAGAAGGAAGTAATGATGAAAGCACATATTCAAGTGTTATGATAATTGAAGAACCGGAAATACTTGAATATGGTGATGAGTTGGCAAGGGAGAAACTTGTAGAGTTGAAGTTGAAGGTAGATTATGATATGCCAGAAGTTGCCCAGATGTATCATGCTTGGGAGAATAAGGTTATGGGGAATCCAAACATGACAATTTCAGATCAAATTTGGGGTTTGGAGATTCTTCTAAGAGTACAAAGAGATCGCAAGGTAATTCTGAAGTATAAGGCTAGCAAAGTTTTCTCGCAGTTGAAGAGAGATAGAAGGGAGCTTTATTATATGTTGCTCAGATGTCATCAAGGAGGATGGACTTTTTAGAAGTTGCAGGGATTGTCCTTTGAAGAATTGGAGTATAAGGCTTATCCTATTTGGGCAAGAGTGCAAGAAATGAACACTATCAGACTTCTTTCAAATGAAAGGAAAGAAGAACTTGCAGAAGAAATAGAGATTCAAAAGGCTATGATTGTTCCAAGGCCATTGAAGAAGGGAGTTCCACTTGAGTTTCCTAAAGATTTGAATAAAGTGAATCCCAGTGAAGCTGTTATCAGAAAGAGCATTAAGCTCTCACCCATGGAAGCTTCAGACATGGTAAAAGTGTTACCTCATGATTCCAGAAACCCTCTCATTAGTTATGAAGAAGATGCAAGTGGGTTTTGGATGATTGGAAGATATGGGAAAGAGGTACACACTTTCACTACTCTTATGTCTTTGTTTGCAAGTATGGATAGGGAAGACTTGGTAGACCTTTGGAGGTTACTGCTGGCCAAGTATGAGACTGAAACACCTACTTCAGTCAATGGAATAAAGCTTTGGTCAACATTCAAGAGAATGTGTGCACCAGAAGAAGAACATCCAGTTTGGAAGGATCTTGAGGATGATATTAGTGGACTTCAATGGCATCTATATTCAGCAGCTGGTGTGTATCATTTTAACTCTACAAAGTTTTCTGAATATCTTCTTGTGGATGTTGAGTATCCTATGTCCAAAGAAGCTTTGGAAAAGATGAAGACAACACAGCTGGAGATTGACTACTCAAGTGACGTGGCCAAAGATTTGATTAGATATGTTTATTACCAGTTTAATAAGATTTGTAAGAATCCTCCTAGTTCTTAGTTTTTATTCAGAAACTTGATTACTAGAGTAGATATCAATTTTAGGGGAGGATTGTTGGGAATAAAATGTAGCCAGTACACTTGGACGCTAACAAGAGAAATCGGGACGTTGATAAGAGAAAATCAAGCAGGACAAGACAAGCGTTGATAGGAAGAAGTCAAGCGTTGATAGGTTGAAGTCAAGCACTGATAGAAGAATTAGTCTACACGTAATATGTTTCTTGTAAAGATATGATCGACAATGTATTTCTTATGTTTATCTTTACTTAAAATAGCTGATATGTAGAATCTTGTACAAGGCTCCTTATGTCTATAAAAGGAGGCCTTTAGGTTTATGTTTATATACATTTTCACACTTTCATTGTACGCAAGTTTGTTTTATCAATCAAGTGAAAGTTTGGTTTACATTGTTTGTGTGTTCTTGTTTGAGTATTAATTCCGCATAATACTTAAATTGTTTTATACACAACAAAGTTTCTCTACGTGTTTAACTTGATTTAATCTCGTTTACACAAGCTAAATCGATCTAAGTTTGGGATCAACAAGACCAGCGGAAGGCAAAGTGATAGGTGTGAAAACACCCATCCTTTTTACCACTTAATTACAATAATAACCGAGCCAAAACGTGTATTTTATGTCATTTATGTCGGAATTATGCGTGGTTTGTGTTTTTGTTGTGATATAGGACGAAAAAGTGAAAAGTGGAGAAAACACGGGATTTCACGGGCTTTTATCGAAGGAAAAGACAAAAGACGAAGTCGAAAGATCAAGAGTGCGAAAAGAACGGAAGTCCAAGACCAATTCTGAAGATTTATCGAAGAAAAAGTCAAAAGACGGAAGTTTGCTAAAAGCCGAAGAACTCAAGTCTTATTTATGAAGAAAATTCAAGACGAGTTTAAAGAAATCCCAAGACAAAGTCACTGAAGTCAAATGATTAAAGAAGATTAGGGACTTAAGCATGAAATTAGAGAAAGAAGAAAGAGGGAGGAAGCTTCCTAAGCTCCTCCCTAATCTCCCTATAAATAGATTAGGTAGTTGTCATTTGATAGTTGTTGGTGGCTTGACAACCCATTCTTCCACCCTTTTTCATTTCCTGCACTTTATTTTAATGCACCTTAATTTCTTGTTATGCACCTTTAAATTCCATTTAATTTCCAAGTAAGTTTAATTTTATTGTTCTTGAATCTTTACTTTATTGTTAATATCTTTCTACCTTTCTTGTTTGATTTGTTCTTCATCTTCATTGTTCATGTTCTTGAGTTTTTATGGTTTTGATCAAGTGGTTCTGATTATTTTTGTTATGATTGTTAGTTTTATTGATTTGGATTGATTGGTTATTGTTAGTAGATCATTTGTGGTTGTTTTGGTTTAATCTTTTGGTTAATATTGGTTAGTTTTGATCTAAATTCGTGTCTTCTCTTCATCCCCTGTTCTTCTGTTCATGTTTACTGTTTCTTTCGCCAGATTCCGGATCAACTGCTTCTTTTGTTCTTCGTTCGAAATAATCGTTTATTCTGGATCAAGGCTCTTCATTCGGAATATATAAATATTCCGGATCAAGCTCTTCGTTCGGAATAATATTTATTCCGGATCAAGGTCCTTCGTTCGGAATATTATTTATTCCGGATGAAAGGGTTTCGTTCGGAATATTATTTATTCCGGATCAAGCTCCTTCGTTCGGAATATTATTTATTCCGGATCAAGGTGTTTTGTTCGGAATGTTCAAATATTCCGGATCAAGCTCTTTTATTCCGCATCAACCATTTTTCCCTTTTTATTCCGGATCAATCCTTATTCCGGATGAGTTGTTTATTCCGGATAAACATTTATTCCGGATGAACACGTTTTTTCCGGATGAAGGCTTTATTCCGAATGAGTTTTCCATTTTTTAGTTTTAAGCTTTATTTTTCCCGCCTTTTCCTTATTTGCATTTTTACTTGCTTTCCTTTTAGTTTAAGTTTAAGTTTGAGTTATTTACCTTTATTGCTTTTAATTTCTCGTCATTTACTTTTCGTTAAGTTTTTATCTTTCAGTATTTCTTTTTACAGTCTTTATTTTATTCTTATTTGTTTCAAGTCTTTATTTTTAATTAGTGTAGACAACGCCACTCTTTTATTTGATTCGCCAAGAACAACTGAGTTGCACAATTAACCGAAAATCAATTCGAGAAGATTCTGAGAAAACGAACTTTTCAACTTGTAAAATTTATACATTAAAATGGCGTCGCTGCCGGCTCTTTTCGTGAGGATTAACGGTTTTTTGTGAGAGACGCGTTGGCTTTTGGGAACCGTTCACTTGTGAACGTTATTTTTCGTGTCCAAAATTTTCAAAAAAATCCAAAAACATTTGAAAAATCACAAAAAGCATTTCTTTTTCAAAGTTTTGCACCAAAAATATTCTTCTTGCTTATCTATCTTTCTTTATGGATTCTTATGTCCATTGCGTCGGGTGTGGGAGACGATTGTACGGGAACGACTCTTGTCAATGGTGTACATGTGAGCGGTGCGGAAACGATATCGACAATACACAATTCCTATTGGGATTTTGTCCCTTGTGCAACTCGACTAATTCGTCCTTTTTGAATCCACCTCCTGTTCCTCCGTGCATCTATTGTGGAAGCGATTCTCATTGGCATGTTTCGTGCCTGGTTCGATACCCGTATGGTCACGAGCAAGAACCGGGTTACAATTATGACAATGGCAATAGCTATCCACAGGACGCACCCAGTTTCTCTTCTTACCCATGGTGCTATATTTGTGGGGGCCTTCACGATGCTTCTTCTTGTGATCCGTCGCAAGTCTTTGAGAAATTTCCGTGCTATCATCCCAGTGTGTATAACTTTGAGCCCCCACATCACACCCTCAATCATCAATCCTCTCAGCAAATTAATCTTAACCAACAACTCACTTCTTTGAACCAGATTTTTGAAAGTATAGCTCAACTCCGAGCTGACTTACATCAGGAAAGGCAACCTTTGCTTGACGTGGACGAAACCTTGAAAACCACCGACACCTTTTTGAGCCAATTTAGTCGTTTTCCCTTCTTTTCTACACCAAAATGTTTAATTACAGCGTGGGATAGAATTGGTGAAATTGAACATACTCGGGGAGATGAACAACAAAAGTTGCTTCATGAGCTTCTTAAAGATGTGGAGGTTATCAAGGAAGAGTTAGCCGACTACGTCACTCCTAACTGGACTCATCCGATCTATTATGATGATGACGACGACGATGATGTCTACACTTTCAACCAATCTTCTGAAGCTGCTGCTCCTACTCTTGAAGTTCCTACTGCGTCTAAGGATCTAGATTCATTGAATGAGCTTAGTGATGTTGGTCTCGACAAATTAATGGATGATGAGGTTTGTAACTTACCTGCTATGGAGCCTGAGGACGACGGTGCTCTTACGGAAGAGGTCGATCCTATTGATGACGATTTTTCTCCCCGCTATGAGAATTTCACTTTTGAAATGTCTCAATCTCCATCGGGCGATGACGATTTATTCTCTCCGGCTTACGATAAGTTCACCGATGAACTTGCTCTTGAAGATGAGGTGGAAGACGTAATTCTCCGCGACAAATTACGGAAAGTGCATTTTCTTATTGCTAAAATTGAAGAGTTCACTTCTCCCCATATTTCCGAGTCTTTGCCTCCATCTATCCCTCCCGTTGAAGATAATGACCCATTGCTGGAAGAAATTGACATTCACTCCATACCTCTAGGTATTGATGATGATGACATGGAGGGGGATATTATTTTTGATAATTTGCTGTAGGATGGAATTGACCCAAGTCCCCCTCCCGAGCACCTTTCATCCTCCCCATTAGCCACTATTACGGAGGATGAGTGCTTTGACCCGGGAGGTGACATTGATTTTATTATCATTGACAACATTACGGCTTTGTCGAATGCTCAGCCTCCATTGTCTTTGGGGGATGACAATGTGCTTACTTTACCCACCCCATTTCCTGTGGATCTTGATTTCACATACTTTACGTATGTTGAAAGGACCTTTATCCCATACAAGACTTATCCCCCCGCCTCTCCTTTGTTGATGTCCTCCGGGAACGAGGACAAGGTCTTTGATCTCGGTATTACATTCGAGGCTTCCCCATGGACCATTTAATTCGGGGACGAGTCAGGCTCGTGACTCGGTTAACAAAAACAAGCGCTTTTTGGGAGGCAACCCAATTATCTATCTATCTTTACCATAAGTGTAGGGGGGCCCCGTGGTGTTTCTTGCTTTGTTTCTTATCATGTGCTGGGATTAGAGCTTCAAAGACACACTCTTGATGACTTTTGACGAACCGTGATTCCGTGTTCCCTTCTTCCCGGTTCTATCCTAAACTCTTTTCGATTCACTATTTTATATTTCTCAATATTAAAATAGGAATCTCTTTAGTTGTCCCTTTCTTAGCGAGATTTAAACAAGTGCACAATGTCCTAAGTGTAGGGGAGTTTACTCCCATATGCTTAAACATTGAGGACAATGTTTATATTAAGTGTAGGGGGGACTTCTATCGAAGTTAAGTGGCCTTTTCCTTGTATTTGTCCTCATTTTAACCGGAAAATCAATTTTTCGACATTTTTCAAAATTTTTGATCTATTTTGGCCTATTAGTTTTTCCCTTTGTATAGTTATTTTCTTTCCTTATTAGAATAAATTTTTAATAAAATGGTTTTAATTTTCAAACGTTGTGAATCTATTGACTCAACTCGAGTTTACTTATCTTAGTTTACTCTAGCTAGTATCCTTAACATGTTTAAGTCAAGTTTTGCTAGGCTTTTATATATGGAGCTATAAAACACGAAGGTCTTAACTCTCACGGGTTAAGAACAAGAACTTTTCGCAAGTTCCTATAATTGATCCTAGAGAGTCGTTTATCAAGGGAACTTTAAAACGCGATTTCTAAAACATGAAAGAGTCTAAGAATTTGCAAGATCCTATAGGCGACTCGAAAACCCAAAACTTTGATTTATAGGCTAAGCATCCACGAGTCTCATTCCTTGAGATTTTAAACTATGGAGAACGAGAGATGATAAATTCAGTTATAAGTTTGGTATTCTTTCGTGAATTTATGTGAGTTAATTATAAGCCTATTCTCCCATCGCTTGCTAATAAATTTATCTGCAATAAATAAGGTTGTACGATTTGAAAAGTTACTTAGCTTCTAGCCCAAGATCGTTTAAAGTTGCTCGGTGTGGATTAGAGTTCATAGCCAAGGCATAACTTATTGAAGCGGGATGCGAAGATTGGCGAGTCCAAAAAGGTCCTAACAAGACATGAGGGCTACATTTTGTTGCTAAAGATCCAAAGTGATGTAAACAATCATTTATCAAAGATCAATATGAAGGATCGAGACACACGACGAAAAGCAAATACTCCCCAAAAGTCATGGAGAAGTCTATCCGAAAAGACCCTAGCAAGGTATGAGGATAAATAAAGCGAAGTCCAAAAAGGAGGCGGATCGTTGTATATCAAAGTCCAAAATTAAGATTGGAGAAAAATGAAGAAGTCGTGGTCCAAATATGAAGAATCTCTAAAAAATTCAAGTGAAGAAATTCCTATTATGAAGAGAAGGCCATTTTTCATGAACGTCTCTCAAGGTTTGAAGTATGAAGTCGCTGCCAAATATCGGTTCGAGAAAGGTCTCAAATCGCGAAGCGAGTTATGCCAAGATATGAACTTTATGAGGTCCCGAGAAGCAGTTTTAAAAGATTTTGTCCTTTAGCTAACTATTGATTAAATCGTCCCACTTTATTTTCAGCCTAAATAATTATCGAAATAAGTCAACAATGCATCCGCGTGTTCATTCAAGACAATAATAAAATATAAGAGATACACCTAGGAATAAGGGAGTCTATGTAAATAATTGACCTACATGAGTTTGTGTTAGTTTGCTAACTTATAATAACAATGATCTCGTTTTTAACCTTGGTTTGGAGAAAGTGAAAACTTGAGAGTGATGATCATTCATGACATTTCCAAAACCCAAGGTATGTTTTTGATTTCTTTACTTTGAATGTTTATAGTTTTCTATCTCTTTAATAAAGGCCAAGGTGGATTGATTGTGATGAAAAGTGTAATCGTGCTTTGTAACTAATGCATTGCATGAGGACATTGCAATGGTTAAGTGTAGGGGATTTGATAGGTGTGAAAACACCCATCCTTTTTACCACTTAATTACAATAATAACTGAGCCAAAACGTGTATTTTATGTCATTTAAGTCGGAATTATGTGTGGTTTGTGTTTTTGTTGTGATTTAGGACGAAAAGGTGAAAAGTGGAGAAAACACGGGATTTCACGGGCTTTTATCGAAGAAAAAGACAAAATACGAAGTCGAAAGATCAAGAGTGCGAAAAGAACGGAAGCCCAAGACCAATTCTGAAGATTTATCGAAGAAAAAGTCAAAAGACGGAAGTTTGCTAAAAGCCGAAGAACTCAATTCTTATTTATAAAGAAAATTCAAGACGAGTTTAAAGAAATCCCAAGACAAAGTCACTAAAGTCAAAAGATTAAAGAAGATTAGGGACTTAAGCATGCAATTAGAGAAAGAAGAAAGAGGGAGGAAGCTTCCTAAGATCCTCCCTAATCTCCCTATAAATAGATTAGGTAGTTGTCATTTGATAGTTGTTGGTGGCTTGACAACCCATTCTTCCACCCTTTTTCATTTCCTGCACTTTATTTTGATGCACCTTAATTTCTTGTTATGCACCTTTAAATTCCATTTAATTTACCAGTAATTTTAATTTTATTGTTCTTGAATCTTTACTTTATTGTTAATCTCTTTCTACCTTTATTGTTTGATTTGTTCTTCATCTTCATTGTTCATGTTCTTGAGTTTTTATGATTTTGATCAAGTGGGTTTTGATTATTTTGGTTATGATTGTTAGTTTTATTGATTTGGATTGATTGGTTATTGTTAATAGATCATTTGTGGTTGTTTTGGTTTAATCTTTTGGTTAATCTTGGTTAGTTTTGATCTAAATTCGTGTCTTCTCTTCATCCCCTGTTCTTCTGTTCATGTTTACTGTTTCTTTCGCCAGATTCCGGATCAACTTCTTCTTTTGTTCTTCGTTCGGAATAATCGTTTATTCCGGATCAAGGCTCTTCATTCGGAATATATAAATATTCCGGATCAAGCTCTTCGTTCGGAATAATATTTATTCCGGATCAAGGTCCTTCGGTCGGAATATTATTTATTCCGGATCAAAGGATTTCGTTCGGAATATTATTTATTCCGGATCAAGCTCCTTCGTTCTGAATATTATTTATTCCGGATCAAGGTGTTTCGTTCGGAATTTTCAAATATTCCGGATCAAGCTCTTTTATTCCGCATCAACCATTCTTCCCTTTTTATTCCAGATCAAACCTTATTCCGGATGAGCTGTTTATTCCGAATAAGCAATTATTCCGGATGAACACGTTTATTCCGGATGAAGGCTTTATTCCGAATGAGTTTTCCATTTTTTAGTTTTAAGCTTTATTTTTCCCGCCTTTTTCCTTATTTGCATTTTTACTTGCTTTCCTGTTAGTTTAAGTTTAAGTTTGAGTTATTTACCTTTATTGCTTTTAATTTCTCGTCATTTACTTTTCGTTAAGTTTTTATCTTTCAGTATTTCTTTTTACAGTCTTTATTATATTCTTATTTGTTTCAAGTCTTTATTTTTAATTAGTGTAGACAACGCCACTCTTTTATTTGATTCACCAAGAACAACTGAGTCGCACAATTAACCGAAAATCAATTCGAGAAGATTCCGAGAAAACGAACTTTTCAACTAGTAAAATTTATACATTACAAAGCCTCAGCTGGCACACCAGGAACATTCAAGTCAATGAAAACGTCAGAGAAGTCGAAGACAATCTGAAGTCATACTCACCAGCGATTATGGATAGCTGGGATGTAGAAGGAATGTGCTGGTGTTCAAGGATCTCTGAGTTGAAAATTCTCATAGATCACTTAAGAACCCTAGAAGTATGATACAAGCAAAGCTTGTCCAATCCTTCATTGTTTAGGCCGGAGAATCTACTAAGTGTTTTGAGCGGGACAAAACAAGAGATTCAAGATAAAGCCTAGTACGACCTAGTGGGACAAAAGGTGATCAGTTTGCATAAGTTCACCTAAATTTGTTTAAAGGTATGTCTTGATTTGGACATGCATTTAATACGTTGTACTCTTCCATTCAGAAGATGACACGTATCAACTACTCCCACTAAGGAAGCAACCTCGTACCACTATAAATAGGAGTGAGAAAGAAGAGTTAATGCAGCCCTTGTGCTTGGATAAATTATCTAAGTTCTTTCTCACTTTGGAACCACTGAGCCCTCAGCTGTCTACCAGCGTCTCATTGCTTCCGTTGTAAACTTGAGTCTCGAATCAAGTTTACTTGTTCTAGGGTTCATTTCTTATTGTCATTCAACGGGTGTATTCATAGCACTTTGTAATACTTTGTTTTTAACATTTAATAAAGCATTACGCGTTTGAAAAGTAGTTCGTTGTGTTTTTGTGTTTATACGAGTTGTAGTTTCATCAATTGTCATATTAAGGGACTTTCAGAGGTTCTTAATTGAATCTACCTAATCACAGGAACGATATTTAAGATCGTGTAACGGTCTTCACCGACCGGATGTAAAACGCTACCGATTTAGGATGAATGTCAAAGCCATTCAGTCCATGTCTAAGTTTTGCCTCGAGAAGGTGGCGTTATGGTGTACTCAGCAAAGTCGAAGATTCAAAACCACATACTCATGCCTAAAGACATATTCAACAATCTAGAAAGCTAAATACTTACGCAACTCTGATGTTCAAAATCTTCCTTATCAATTAATATAGAGGAATGACCTATTCAGTCCGTGTCTAAGTTTTGCCTCGAGAAGGTGGCGTTACGGTGTACTCAGCAAAGTCGAAGATTCAAAACCACACACTCATGACTAAAGACATATTCAACAATCAAGAAAGCTAAAGACTTACGCAACTCTGATGATCAAAATCTTCCTTATCAATTAATATAGAGGAATGACCTCTCTTCAAAGAAGATTGTTAGCAAGCTTTCAAGATAGTACAAAGTATGAGCATGTGGATAGAGACACAAGATCGCAAGATGGCAAAGACAAGTCAAGAATGATTCGAAGATATCAAGATTAAAGACAAAGTTGAAAGGCAACAACAAAAGGCTCAAATATCACAGCATGAAGGAACAAGAATACTATTACACGTTCAAGACTCACTTATGACAAGATTAGTAATCTCCATAAATGTTTAAATGTCGAAAAGAAATGACCTTACATTGGGGGAGATTGTTAGCCTCAAAATATTGAGTCAAACAAGAATGTTCGGTCATAGGTTTATATTGTAATATTTATTAGAACGTTGTAATTGTTAGTTAAGATAGTCATGACATTACGGGCTTGATGGCTAGCTTAAAAGGCCTCTTTTAAGGTACTAATCATTTTATTCAAGCCCGACCTATTAAACAAATATAGTCCATTAAGGCTACATGTAAGCCCAACTATATATACCTCTCCTAGCATGTTAGGAGAGGTTGGTGATTTCATTTTCTTAATCTAATATTCACATAGTTAATCATCTCTCTCTCTATACTTTCTCTCTCTTGAAATAATCTCTTTTCTTCTTTATTTTAATAAATCTATCATGGTGAAGTGAATTGTTAGCCGTATATTTTATATAGTGGAACAAGAATGTAATAGGTCATCTTAGTCGTTATTGGTCTTGTATTGTAATAGGTTAGTCGGGAAAACCGGGCTTGGACTTTAAGCTAATATTGTATAAGTTAGGGGCGTAAGCCCAAGCAAAGCCAAGCCCGGCCCATGTCACTTAAACCCACGGCCCAACAAGCCAAGCGTATATATACCCTCTTCCATGTGTGGAAGAGGGTGTTGGTTCTCATTCTTTCTCTCTCTAGCAACCAACCATTCTTTCTAGTTTATCTTTCTTGTTTCTCTCTTTACTTTTCTTCTCTTTCTCTCTCTAAATATCATTAATATTGTGTGTTATGGATTGAAGTGGGATTAACATTTGGTATCAAGAGCCTATAGTGGATATGTGATTGAAGATTCGTGGTTCATGTTCTTATTGATTTCATAAGGTATTTGATCCATAATCCTTGATCCAAATTTTTTTTTGTGTTTTTTTATGGTTTACTTTTGATACAAATCATCTACATAGTTGTGGTAGAGATTTGGTGTTGTTTATTTGGGTAAAAACACAAAATTTTTGGGTTTTTGGATCAAATTTTGGCTTAAAGTTACGTTTTTTATAAGTTTGCTCCGAGAAACACGGGATATCGATCAATAGTTAGTAATTTCGGAAAAGGGTTTTGTTTTTCTGAAATTGTGGGCTTATTCTGAAGAAATTTTTGGGAAAAGGGTTTATTTCTCTGAAAAAGTTGTGTTTTTCCGAAAATTATTCCGAAGAAGTGGTTTTTCTCTGAAAAACTTTTATTCCGAAAAAGAGCATATTCCGAAGTTTTTTTCGAAGAAGGACATTTTCCGAAGATTATTCCGAAGAAGGACATTTTCCGAAGATTTTTCCAAAGAAGGTATTTTTCCGAAGTTTTTCCGAAGAAAGGTATTTTCCGAAGATTTTTCCGAAGAAGGACATTTTCCGAAGATTTTTCCGAAGAAGGTATTTTTCCGAAGTTTTTTCCGAAGAAAGGCATTTTCCGAAGATTATTCCGAAGAAGGACTTTTTCCGAAGATTATTCCGAAAAAGGTGTTATTCCGAAGATTATTCTGAAAAAGGGAGTTTTTTCCGAAATTTTCAATTTCTCTGAAAAAGTGCTTTATTCCGAAGATATCATTATTCCTAAAAACTTCATTTTTCTGAAAAGATCAGTATTCCGAAAATTGAAGATTTTTACAAAAGTGTTTTTTGGCCTTGGAATTTTTGGTTCCTGGAGAGACAATTATTAGGGGATTTTAACATCTTTTCTCAACAACATCAACCACACCTCATCACAACACATCCACTAAGATCCAAATCCATTCACAATCATCGACAATGTCTAACAACAATATCAGCAATGCGACTGCAAATCAAATTCGTTTGGAACAAGGTGGCAATGGAAATCCACCTGTGCTCACTGTCGGTTGTTATGTTCAATGGAGATCTCGCTTTCTCAGATTTCTCGATGGAAAAGAGAACCGAACTGCTCTTCGTCACTGCCTTGAGAACCCACCTCTAGTTTTTGAATTCAGACCAATTACCACACAAGCAGAGGATGGTACTTCATCAACTATACGCGCTATGGAAGATTTCGACACATGTTCTGCTGAGAAAAAGAAACTCCTCCAAGCTAAAGCTGGTGCTGTAAACTTTATACTCACTAGAATTGATAACGATATCTATTCCACAGTTGATGCATGTCCTAATGCTATGGAAATGTGGAATGCAATTCATCGATTGAAGCAAGGTGAGTCGATCAATGTTCAAGATCTCGAGACTAATCTACTTTGAGAGTTTGGAAAATTCACATCTGAAGATGGTGAATCCATTGACTCATATTACTCGAGATTCTACAAAATGATGAATGAGCTAGTTAGAAATCAGTGCACCATCTCCAATCATCATGCCAATGTTCAGTTTCTACTTCAACTCAAACCGGAATGGCAAAGGTTTGTGACTTTGGTTAAACAAAAGGAAGATATCAAGACCATCTCCTATCACAAACTTTATGATATCCTGAAACAACATCAGAATGAAGTGAATGAACTAAGGGCTGAAAAGGCAGAACGGTCTGCTAACTCTATTGCTTTTGTGGCTACTACTTCAACAGAACCCATACACCGTCAACAACCACCTACTCATTCCTCAAAGTCATCAAGCTCATCTACCAAACCTCCAGCTAAGCAGACAAAAGCAATTGTCCCCACTCCACCTCCAAAGTATGACACTGAGTCAGATGGAGACAGTGATGATGAACAAACTTCAAGGGATAAGAAGATTGAAGAACTCATGTCTCTACTCACCACAACTTATAAGAAGATCTACAAACCTACCAACAACAACCTCAGATCATCATCCAATGCTCGATATAAGGAAGTTGATCATGCACCTAGGTATGATCGTGAGGCTAGGTATGATAATCAGAGGATGCCGAATCAAGTTGGGGCTAGAGATACTGTAGGCACTCTGGTTGTGCAGAAGACTGGGATTCAATGCTTCAATTGCAAGGGATTTGGGCACATGGCTAGGGAATGCAAGAAGCCAAAACGGGTTAAGGATTCGGGATATCACAAGGAAAAGATGTTGCTGTGTAACAAAGAAGAAGCAAGAATTCCACTCACAACAGATGAAGTTGAGTGGCGTGATGACACTGATGATGAAGCCGATGATCAAGAGCTAGAGGCACATTATGTGTACATGGCAAAGATTCAAGAAGTGCTTCCAGAGACTGCTGATACTTCTGGACCAATCTTTGATACTGAGCAGATTGAAAAGGTACCAACATATGATAACTATAATGTGTTTGCTAATGAACGACGGCATCCTGAGCAACCCGAAAGCATCAATGACACATATGTAATGGACACGGAGGATAGCAATATCTCTACGGATTCACAGCATATGTGTAATGATGACGGTAATGCTGCTCAGGATACTGACTCGGATGAGGACCGTGATTTGCTTGCGTCTATAATTGATTCTTTAAAACATGAAATTGAGGAAAACAAAGAGGCTAATAAACGTTTGAAGCAAGCAAACACATCCTTAGCCGAGGAGATACACAGGCTTAAAGAGTGTGATTATGTAAACGAAGCTGATCGACGAGTTGCAATAGCTAATGGTTTGGTATATGAACGTAAGGTGATCAACGAACAATATTGTTCTGAAGTAACACACGAAATTCATATGTCAAAACAAAAGATATCGGAACTCGAAGAACAACTGCTGCTACATAAACTCCAAATTACTGAGTTAGAGTCGGTTAACAAAGAACAAACTGAGCTTTATAAAACTCGTGAAGAAAAGGATATTGAAAAAATTCTTGCTTTAGAAAAGAGAGTCGACACGTTAAATAACATTGTTTACAAAACGGGTTAGTCTATTCAAACCATGAATATGCTCAATAGAAATATGAAAACGAGTTTTGTCAAGCCTGAATATCTCAAGAAATTTCAAAGTACCAAGCATGCTCTTTATGATATCGGTTGTTATGTTGATAATCTTGCTCTTATGCTTTCCCCTGACTGCGACGAAATCATTCGTCAACAAGAAGAAAGTCGATCGAACTTAAGTGACCTAATAAACCTTTCTGATTCTGATCATTATATTAAGTTTGTTCCTCAAAAAAGAACTTTCCAAAGAACAAAAGATGTATAATAGAGTTCCACCACCAAGTGATGAACCCCAAAAGAAAGTTTCTTTAAAAAGGAGTTTCAAAAACCAATCAATTCTGTTAGAAAAACAAATTTCGGAAGAAAAACGAAAATGGGATGAGAAAAGTAAAAGTGTTCAGCAATTTGAGTTTATAAAACAAGGGGTTTTAAATTTGTACAAAGGTGTCGTCGACTATGAAAAAGATTCCAGGGATACCATTTGGAATATTAAACCTAACCCACAAGTAGAAGTCGTCATTCAACAATGCATTGTTCCAACCATTGATGATCTTTCAAAAAATGTGGAAATATGTTTTATAATGCTCTCACTAAGGAAATGTTAACTGATATAAGTTATGTCAAATCTCTTGAAGATGAAGTTGATTTTCTTCAAATTAAATTAAAGACACAAGAACACCAACTTTCTAACGAAATTGATCGACTTTCTAAGGAATACTTTTATGCTGACCATATGAATGCTATACTTGGTGTGTATACCGACCTTGATCAATATTGTCATGTAGCATGTCTAGTGTCAGAATCGGATGAGAAATGTCGCAATCTTGAAGTATAGCTTTCGAAACAAATTCAGTTATATAAAAAACTTTCGAAAAGTTTTTCCCAACTTGAGAAACACTCCATTTCTCTTGAACTTGCTTTACAAAAAGGTGATAAATCTCATAATCATAAAAAGTGTCAAGAAATGGCAGCATCTTCTTTTCGTATTTTAAATGAAAAAGATTTTGAAATTAAGTATTTGAAAGCTCAACTACAAGAAAGAGACATGGCAATCTGTGAGTTACAAAAGCTCATTGAGAAACTGAAAGGAAAGACTGATTTGGGTAAACAATCCGCTGCTCGTTAATCGAATGCGGTTAAATGACCTAAATCATCTCTTTTGGGCAAACCCCCACAGACTTTGCCTAAGCTAGGAACTGATAAGAGCACAAATGTGATAGCACCTGGAATGTACAAGATGAACACTAGGTCCACTCAAACTGGAACATCGGGGTTACCTCAGAATACTAGGAAAACTAATCAACGTGTGTCTTCTTCTACAGGAGTAACTCCCACTACTAGCGTTAGCGGACCATAGCTTAAGAGCACTAGAATTGAAGATAGAGTCATGCCTAACAATAGTCAAGGGAAGAAGAAGGAAGTAGAAGATCACCGTAGGAATTTTAAGTTTTCTATGAATAATACGTCTGTAACAGCATGTAATGACCGTTTGAATGTTAAGACTTCGAATGTTGAATTTATTTGTGTTAAATGTGGAAAATGTGTTCGTACTTTCAATCATGATGCTTGTGCTTTTAATCATAATGGCGTGAATGCTAGAACTAGGAAGCCTATTCTTGTGCCCACTAGTACTAGAAAACCCACAAAAACTTTGAACCAATCCACTGCTCAAGCACTTAAGAAGCTAAGTGCGTTAGAATCCACTACTCTGCGTAAAAAAAATGTTAAAGAAGCTTTATGAGAACATGAGTAGGACATGTAAACAGGGGTACTCAAGATTTACACTACCTAGATACAAATGGGTACCTAAGACAATCACTATTCTAATTGGGTCTATGAATGTTAGTTTGCCTTTTGAATCCATGTCTACTAATATTTTGGAACCCACTTTTATCAAGGGCTCCCATTTGTCAAACTCTACATTGTCTTATAATGCTTATGCAGCTCGTCGAGATCATTCTCTTTATAATGGACTCTGGGTGCACAAAGCACATGAGGGGCAATCTCAAGCTTCTAATTAACTTCGTGGAGAAGTTTCTGGGTACGATACAGTTTGGAAATGATCAGTTTGCACTGATACTTAGATATGGAGACTTGGTTCAAGGGAATATCACTATAAAACGGGTTTATTACGTCGAGGGACTGAATCACAATTTATTCTCGGTTGGTCAATTCTGTGATGCGGATTTGGAAGTGGCTTTTCGGAAAACTACTTGCTATGTTAGAGACTACGCTGGGAATGACCTTCTTACAGGTTCTCGTGGTTCTGATCTCTACACAGTAACTCTTCAAGATACATCTTCAACAAATCCAATTTGCTTAATGGCGAAAGCTACATCCTCTCAAGCATGGTTATGGGATCAACGATTGTCACATCTCAACTTTGACACCATCAACTTGCTTTCGAAGAATGATATTGTCACCGGTCTTCCAAAATTAAAATTCGTCAAAGACCATCTTTGTTCTTCTTGTGAGTTGGGGAAAGAAAAACGGAAGTCTTTCAAAACAAAGACTACCCCAAGCTCAAAAGGACGATTGGAACTTCTACACATGGATTTATGTGGTCCCATGTGTGTAGAGAGTATTAACGGCAAAAAGTATATTCTCGTGATTGTTGATGATTACTCTAGATACACATGGACTTTCTTCTTAAGGTCCAAGGATGAAACACCAGAGGTTCTCAAAAACTTTCTCAAGATGATACAACGCAATCTTCAAGCTCAAGTCTTAACCGTAAGAACGGATAGGGGTACTGAATTTTTGAACAAGAATTTGCAATCTTACTTTCAAGAAGAAGTCATCGAACATCAAACGTCTATTGCTCGAACTCCTGAACAAAACGGCGTTGTCGAAAGACGGAACCGCACTTTGATCGAGGCAGCTAGAACAATGCTTTCTGCTTCAAAATTACCACTATTCTTCTGGGCTGAAGCTATTGCAACCGCCTGTTACACTCAGAATCGTTCTCTCGTTATCCCTAGACATGAAAAGACACCTTACCACATCATCAATGGCAGGAAACCTACAGTTAAATTCTTTCACGTATTTGGATCTTTATGCTACATTCTTAAAGACGGTGAGAATCTCGACAAGATGAAAGAAAAAGGTGTTGCATGTATTTTTGTGGGGTATGCTACATTCTCAAAAGGATATCGAATTTACAACAAGAAAACAAAGATTATTATAGCAACAATTCATGTGAACTTTGACGAATTTCCACAAATGGTACTTGAACACAACAACTCAAGTCCCGCATCTCATTGTGCAGCAATGGCACCTACACAAAACAGTGTACGTCTCGTGCATGAATGTCAAGAAAATACTCCTACAGCAGACTCGATGGATTCGACACATATGAATAAGTTGGTTGATTTATATGATCCAATGTTTGATGAATATTACTATGGAAACAATCCAGTTGTGTCAAAGCCTTCCGCTGTCAATACTGTTGATGGACCTGAACAAAATCAACAAGACACAAATGCCTCTACTTCAGCAACCGTTGCTCAAGAGACTATTCCATTGGATACTCAACAAACTCAAGAAACTGTCATACAACCAACATCACCAACCGTCAATGCTGAAGGAGGAAACCACAATCAAGCAGTCGATGCACAACCTGACGAAGAAGAATTTGTCAACCCATTTGGTACACCGGTACGCGAAGTCGGAGAGTCTTCTACTCAACATGTTGATCCGTCCAACATGCATACATTCTACCAAAGATATCCATCCACTCACCATTGGACTCGTGATCATCCATTGGAGCAAGTAATTGGAAATCCCTCACAACCGGTTCGAACACGGAAGCAACTCAACACCGATGGCGATGTGTGTATGTATGCACTCACTGTGAGTTCAAATGTACCTACAAACATCAAACAAGCCATGACTGATCATGCGTGGATTGAATCAATGCAAGACGAAATTCATCAGTTTGAACGCCTAAATGTTTGGGAACTTGTTGACAGACCTTATGGAATTTTGCTTTTAGATTTCAAATGGATCTGGAAAAACAAACTAGATGAAGAATAAACAATCATCAAAAACAAATCTCATCTTGTGGTTAAGGGATATCGTCAACAAAAAGGGATAGATTTCGATGAATCATTCGCTCCAGTTGCTCGTTTGGAAGCTGTCAGGATATTCCTTGCTTATGCTGCACATAATGGCTTCACAGTTTTTCAGATGGACGTTAAAACTGCTTTTCTCAACGTTCATTTAAAGGAAGAAGTGTATGTGAATCAGCTGGAAGGATTCATCGATCCTCATCATCCTGACTAAGTCTATCGTCTCAAGAAGGCTGTATATGGACTTAAACAAGCTCCAAGGGCATGGTACGAAGAACTATCCAACTTCTTGGTTTCCAAAGGATTCTCCAAAGGTTCTATTGATCCTAATATCTTTATTAATAAATATGGGGATGACATACTGTTGGTGCAATTTTATGTTGATGACATTATTTTTGGTTCTACGAACCCAAAACTTTCAAAATGTTTTGAAAAATTAATGCACAGTAGATTTGAAATGTCAATGATGGGTGAGCTAAAATTCTTTTTTGGCCTCCTGATTCATCAATCCCCACGTGGTATCATCATAAACCAAGCTAAGTATGCTGAAGAGATACTTAAAAAGCATGGCATGACCTCATGTGTTCGCGTTGGTACACCTTTCTCGACCACATGCCTAGACACTGACTTGTACTCATATCCCGTAGATCAAACGCCATACCGCAGTATGATAGGGTCACTTATGTACCTTACAGCCAGCAGGCCTGATATTCATCATGTCACATGCTATTGTGTACGATATCAAGCCAGACCTACTCAAAATCACCTCAAAGAGGTTAAACAGATCTTTCGGTACCTTAAGAATACCATTCACATGGGACTCTGGTATTAGAAGGGAACCAGTTTTCATCTAACAGCTTTTTCAGATTCTGATCACGCAGGTTGCTTTGATAGTCGAAAAAGCACTTCTGGTAGCGTACAATTTCTAGGGGAAGACAAACTTGTGAGCTGGTCGTCAAAGAAGCAGGATTGCACTTCGCTCTCATCAGCAGAAGCAGAATATGTGGCTCTATCCGCGTGTTGTGCTCAAGTCCTCTGGATGAGAACTCAACTCACGGATTATGGCTTCCACTTTGATAAAATACCTATGTATTATGACTCAAAGTCGGCCATAGCCATTTATTGTAATCCGGTTCAACACTCCCGTACCAAGCACATCGCACTCAGATATCACTTCATCAAGGAACAAGTGGAACGTGGTATCGTGGAATTATACTTTGTCAGAACTGAGTACCAGATAGCTGACTTGTTTACAAAAGCCCTATCTCAAAATAGGTTTCAGTATCTCGTTGGTCGTCTTGGTATGAAGTATATGACTCCCGAAGACTTGGAGGTTTTGGCAAATGAAGTTGCTTGATTTTCTCTTATAATGACTTCTAAGCGCATCACACCTTAGGACTCGGACCTCAACTAAGGAAAGTTTATCTCGGACGATAACTTATCCTTCTCAACGAGAAATTCACATTTCTCGGTCATGAGCTTCCTATAAAAACATTCAAAGTTTTTTAAGTTCATGAAAACCGACTTGTAAGTAAATGTCAGCTTAGAACTCGTACTTCCACTTCAGGAAAGTTTATCACGGATGATAAATTATCATCCACAACGGGAAATTAATTTTTCTCGGTCATGAGCTAGTCACAAAACATTCAAAGTTGTGAGCTCATGTAAATCGGAATTTATTTTAAAACCGTTGAACACAATTTTTCAAGAATTTCTCAAAAAGATTTTTCTAAATCTTTCAAAATTGTGTGTTCAACACTCCCTTCCTCATATGTGGTTTTCATATCTCAAAATTGTCATATGTTATTTTGATAAATTTTTGAGGGGGAGCGTTTTAAAATCAAGCCTTTTAATGTTGTTGGGTACATCTCTAAATTGTCATATTTTATGTATCCAACACTTTCCGAATATGATATTAAATCTGTCTTATATATTATCGGTAAAGGCATCTCAACTCCGTACCTCAACATATTTTGTGGTGTCGTTTTTCTAAAATTTTCTAAACTTTTGTCTCAAGACACACATATATTGTTGAGGGGGAGCGACCCGACTGAAAATGTTCCATGATTCATGCGTGCACACATGTTTCTCTCCCGTCGATTTTTTGGAAATTGTCATATTTTAATCAATTGGTATCTCTAATATTATATTTTTATATTAGAGATAGGGAGAAAATGTGATTAAAATGTAATATATCACAACATGTGATCTTAAAGACTCAAGTGCAACTCTTTCCTTCACATGCCAAACTATTTCGTATATCGATGCATGTGTGTAGGGGGAGCTTTTCGGAAATGTAAAACTTTCAAGTGTTAAAAGTTTTGATTTTTATCAAACACTTTGAATGGTTTTTAATGGTTTATGGTTACGATCTATACCCAAAACAACCTATTATCCACGACGGAACGATGAAGTCAAAAGGTGGTTTAGGATAGGAAACTAAGTCCTAGGATCCAACCAGAACCGGAGGGATCTACCCAAGGACATTCCATAGCTAGAAATAGTTGTCCTTAGAAAAGATGGAGTTGAATGAAGCTGAATGCGGACAAATCACTTAAGTTAGCACTGGAACAATCACAACAAGGTGCTAGTGATGACGTATTGGTAAGCATTGAAGGAGTTGAATATTGTATGCAACTTAGGCAGAAACCGGGTTAACATATATCTTGAAGACAAGTGTCATGGACCCAGTGATGCGATGCAAAACCCTTCCCCAGCCATTCGAGTTTTCTCAAAAGAAACTTGTCTCATTTTCACGGAGATCAACGCGTATCTATTGACTTTCTCACTTCGAGTTAGTTAATATTTAAAAGGTGGCAGTCTGCTCTAGCCTCCGATTACCAAAATGCACTTATTGAGTCTAGAGCCAAAAGAGATCAATTTATCATCTCATTAGGACACAATCGAGTCCTACGCATTATCCTTGTGATATTGCCAGAACATCTGAGTGATACGATTCACAATGAAGATGGAAATCCTGCTTGAGACAACATTAAACAAGCTCATGGTAGGTAACTTGTGCGATTCTACACGAATCAAACTTGTGAGAACTGGAAAGCAACTAAGTTTTGATTCTTAATTGATTCAAACTTGATTCCAGGTTTCTTTGCAAAATCCGTGAGATCTTGCCAGAACATTCAGAGTGACACTCATTAGTGTTCACAGTGACGAATGGAAATCCTTCCAGTGTCAACATCAAACAGCACTACGGTAGGTGACTCGCAAGATTCTCTATGAATCAAGCTTATGACAAACGGGAAAGAAATAATGGTGCGATTCTTTTTAAATCAAACTTGTTCCAGGAATTCTGAATTGACGACTCTAATCAGACGGATAATTTATCCTTATGATTCACTCTTTACGTTCGTAGTCTGCTTTGAGACGGTCGAGTAAAGAGAACTGGCTACTACCGCCGGGAAACCCTGTCAAGGATATTCTTAATCGAATATAACCGATCACAGGTACGGTATCTGATACCGTCTAACGGTCTTCACCGACCGGAGGTAAAATGCTACCGAGTTAGGATGAAATGTTCAAAGCCATTTTATCCGTGTATATATATGTTGCTACATATCAAGAAGGTGGCGTAGCTGTGTACTAACCGATGTCGATTCAGAAGTCACAAGAGCACAAGATGGCGATAATCAAGATACCTGATATTGAGTAAAATACGCGTTTAGGAAAACAACGTATAAGTGCGGCAAGTATTAAACTCGACGATTTAGGAAAACCGACAAGTCCGAATAAATGCGGGTTCGTTCTCGAAGGAGGTGTGTGGATTATGTGTGCCAATATATAAAATCAAAGTTTGGATTAGTGACGTTTTTGGTTTGGAAGAGCAAAAGTAAAGACGAGCTACGACTACGATTAAACTACGACGTTGACGTAAAACGATGACGTAATTACGTAAAACGTGACGAAATTAAAGATTAAGCCTAAAAATTAATTAAAAGATTAACCTAAGTCTAAAATAATATAAATAAGAATAAAAATTCAACAAATATGTTTTAAAACCTTTTATTAATTAAATATTCAATTTTAAATGCTAATTAAAGCCCTAAAATTAAATATAATTAACAAAATGTCCAAAATATTATTTTATTGAACTAATAACTCACTTATATTATTTAAAGACTAAAAATTATTTTTCCTAAATTTTCAAAACTACTTTTCTATTTTTAAAACACTAAAAACTAATTTTAAACTAAAATAATCATAAAAATAATAAAATAATGCCAAAAATAATTTGACAATTTTAAAAATCCTAATTTATACAATTGAACAGTAGAAAAATGAAAAAGTTTGAAAAATGTAAAATTTTTCACTAAAAGACAAAATAGTTTGTAATTAAACCCTAATTAAACTAAATTTAATTATAAAAATTAATTAAAAAGGTGAACAGTAAAAACATTTTAGACTAAAAAACTTAAAATGTTTTTCTAAGTCTAATAAAAATTTTAAAACTGAAAAACACAAACTTTTACCACTAAAAGACAAAAAACAGAAAATTAAAAAGTAATTAAAATAGCAATTAAATCTAAAAAATATTAAATGAACAGTAAAATAAAAATTAATTGAACAGAAAAATCAGAATTAAAATAAGAAAAATTACAAAACTAGTTTGAAGATCTAATTCCTATTTTGGGTCACAAAAGACAAAAAACTGAGTTTCTGAAAGTGACACTTGGTCACTTTTGTCTGGTAGCCAAGCAGGGGGAACTTCTAACACTACCAGTGGGAACTTGGTTCCCACTACTTTCACAAAAAAAACTATCTGGGCAAAGATTAGCTTAGAAGTTGCTTGTTTGGTGATATTTTTTGGCAACAAAGGCACCCCTACACTCAGTGGAGTGTAGGGAGTCTATAAAAATTAAAAAAACACACAAGCTATTAACAAATATTGCACACAAATGAGCAAATCAAGTCACTGTTATGCTAGAGGCTAGGCTGTGGTGATTTTGCTGATTCAATATGCCCAAAGACGAATTTCAAAAGCTGAAAACTTGCACTAAATCCAACCAAATAGCATACAAGGTAGTCTAAATCCTAGATGAACAGTACACTTAACATCAAGCAAGATTACACTGTCAAAATCCTACAAAAACTGGCAGAAAAAGGCCAACATATTTTTAGCTATGTTTTATCTATTTTAACCATGCAATTTTCTTCTAAAGCTATCCAAACTAAATGCCAACTACTGATATCACCTATAGCTATCAAATTAAGTGAGTTTAGATGGAAATTAACACCAAAATTTGTCAAGAATCTTAGTTAAAACCCAAATCCAAACACTCCCTTAAAATCAGTAACTAAAAGTTAAAACACCAAATCCAATCTAATCCTACCCAAATTGATTAAAATTACTTCTAACATGCACATAAACTAAAATTAAGCAATATTAACCCACAAAATCAACAATAGAACATGTTCTACACAAAATCATATAAATCATATAATAATGCTTAAAAACAAAACCAAAAGGGGTTCAAGCCGTTTACCAGGCTGATGCCTTCCAAGAGGGCTTGTTTAGGGCTTATATGAGCATAGGTGAGCTTGTTGGTGTAGAGAACTAGGGTGGGGACTACTGCAGTCCCAAACACCCCCAAATATCTTCTAATCTTGAAAAATCTTGAACCTGCCAAAAGAAAAAACAGAGAAAGTAACCTGTTTACAAAAGCTATAAGCAATAGGCTAAGCTTATTGGTTAAGCTAGCTTATGGCTTATGGCTTATAAAAAAATTGGAAATCAATTTTTTTTTCAAACTGAAAAGCTTTTGAAATCTACTAAATCTTGATAAGAAGCTTTGAATAAGCTGAGACCAATCCCCAATCCACTTTCACTTCAAAGGGAGGTTTGCTTTCAAGCTGATAAAAACTCTCTTTCAAAACAGAAATATGGAACCTTTTTTTTGAAAACGTTTTATAAACTAAAACCTTGGAAACTTTTAAACTAACTTGCAATTAAAGTTAATACTAAACTATAAAAACAAATAAATTAGAACTCAGAATATATGCCAAAAGTCTAAAGTGTTCATTGCCATTAATAACTTAAAATTTTTTATATAAAAAACTGGAACAAGAGCCTCCTCACAAGTTGAGGGGTCTCTTTATAGGACTAAGGGGAACTATCTAGAAGGCAAAAGCTGATAAACCCTAATTTACAAGAAAAAACCAAAAATGCCCTTGGTCTTGAGTCAAAATTCGTGGTCAAAGTGGCTCACGGGTGATCTTGTTAGATGCCAGCTGTTCTTGTTGATCTTTAATATGGATGCCTTTGGGACCAATTTTTGCTAAGGGACGTTTGATTGCTGTCATATTCCTTTTTTGCCAAAAAGAGTGAAGCAGGGAAAGGACGGGGACCCACTTGTGGTCACGGGATGGGTATGGTTTGTTGTGGGTTCGGATTATATGGTCGACAATTGGTGATCTGGAAACAATGGGACTAAACCCCTTTGATTTGCCCCATAATCAAATTAGGGTTTAAGTAAAGGATTATGGGGTAATTAGGGGTGGGGGATGAACAGGGAATGTTTCCCACGTAAATTGGTTTAAAATAGATTAATAAATTAATCTATTTAGTTAAGTAAAAGTGGAATCGGACGTGGCATGGGGAGGGTTTGTGATTGGCTGATGAAGGTGACGTGGAGGGTTGGTTGGCTAGGAGGAGTTTGAGTGTCTGGAAGAATGAGTCCCTCATCTACCCCATTTTCTTCACTTAGTAATAAACAGGCACAAACCCCTTTTTCCTTTGTTATAAGTTTGATCCAGTTGTCAAATATGGCACAAGGGTTTTGTAAACTTTGTATAAGGACCTCTCTTGTAACTTCTTCATATTCCAAGGACTAAACTTGTAAATACTTGATATTTTAGGGACCCACAAGTAATTTTGAGGATTTACAGGGGTATAAAATGACAAGTCTTCAATTCTTGAGGGACCAATATTGACAAATCTTCAAACTTCAAGGACCATTTTGGAAAATCATCATTCGGGTCCGGTTCTTTGTGCGGCTTCGTTTCCCGTGTTTGTTTTTGCTTGATTCCTTTGATCTTTTGTTGATTTCACGATATCCGTACCTAAAATACACAATGAACAAACACAGACATATTTTTTGGTATTTTGATGATATTTTAAGCGTTTTAAGCCTGATTTAGACGATGAGACTATGTATAAATACAGTCTCAACACTCCCCCATACTAAACCATTGCCATGTCCCCACGCAATTCTAGAATTAAGTATCATAGCACTTCCAAAATTCATTTTATGATGACATTTATTAAAAACGTAAATTTAAATAAACTACTACACGTGTTTTAGACATAATGTATTGTTTTCATCACGAGAACGTGACTTTTAGGATCATAGAATAAGAACACGTGAATGCTTCGTTAGAAATAATTTCGTCGTCCTCGATTTTCACCCAATTCCATGCTAAGCGTGTAACGAGATCATTGTTATTATAAGTTAGCAACACGATCATATCTCATGAGTGTTAATTACGAACCTAAACTCCCTTATTCCTACTTGGTATCTCTTATATTTTATTTTGTCTTAATGATCACGAGGATACATCATTGACTTATGCGTGAATAGAGATTTAGTCTAAAAATAGAGTCTTAACGGTGTAACCAAAATCATTAAATTAATAATTCATCCTAATAGACAACGATGTCAAAAAATTAATCAACAAGAAGGATCGATAAACACGGTTTTATAACGGTTTTGAACATGAGACTTATTACCAAGATTTTATTATCCGCCATCATCGGTGGTTTTATTATCATGGTTTACCTCCATCTTTTATTCAACTTCGCCATGAAGTTTTTATTATGACTTCGGTCTTGCCTTCCCTTTTATTATCCGCCTCATCGATGGTTTTATTAGCCAAAGACGTATATCCTCACGCTAAAGCGAATTTCGGATCTTTAAAGCTTCAAATATTAAGGCTTGATTCACTTTCAATTTGGGCATAGATTTTTCGGCCTTTTGAGCTTCAAATTTTTGCTTAATTTAGGTGAGCACTTGAAAATCTTATTATTAGGTGAAGCTTTCGATTATTCGGGTGCCAATACTTCAAAACCGTGACGCTGGCGATACCTCAATGTTTTCCCAATTTAATTACATCGAAGCTACTAAAACAAATTAGAAACCAACAATAGTGACTAAACCGCTAAATCAATATTTATTAACAATTTACTATGCAAAAGCGTGGGGAGAATAAGCTAATAATTACTACACATGAGATCGTGACGATTACGAGACTTATAAATAACTCTATCATTTCTCATCCTCATTTAAGAGACTTAGCCTAAAACGTTAAGGAATCGAAGCTAAGTGCTCAACACGCACGGTCGAGTCAAAAATTACTCTTATTCTCACCATCAGAAAACCTACATTCGTGTCTTAAACACTTATGAAAAACTAGAAAAAATTTACAATTTGGCCATTTTTAGCCTTATTTGCAACAAAACGATAACAAAACGATGAATATTGGATTGCGTGGTGACGTAAGCAAGGTGAAGTATCTACTCACCCCCATACTAAAACTAAACATTGTCCTCAATGTTTCGAGTCTAGGGGTGAAAACACCCCCATACTAGAGACGAAGTCGAATGCTTAATCTTGAGCATGGAAAGGGAAAAACGAATAACCTAAAAGCCGTTTATGAATTATGCTAATAAGATAAACGTTAGAACATAAAAGGATATCATCGGATCGGAATCTCCAAAGGCAACGATCGAAGCTCGAGTGATCCGTAAAATGAACACGAGAGGCTTCAATGATAACGATGAACCTAATAAATCACAATCACAAACAACCACGGAACAAAGGTTGGAAGAGCACAAGTCCCCTCGTTACGTTAAACTAAGAAAGAGATAATATATACAAGGATAAGCATGAGAATCCCCCACGAGGAACCTTTTTTTTTATAACCGAGTCAAAATCTCGACTCGAATCCCCATAAATTTGATCATTTAGGGATAATCTTGGTATGGTCATTTTTGGTGGGGCTTACATGATAAACAATGCCCAAAAGTAACCGGTATTAAGGACTAAGTCCTTTGATGATGCAAAATACCGGGATCGAAGATGGCGTCCTCGTTCTCGGATGAAAGACGAAACAACGCCACTTCAACTAGAACCCCAATGGGGTAGAAGAAAATAGATAAAAAGTAGAAAGGTGGGGCAATGGGTAAGTCAAACTTATGAGCTACTCGAGGTAGATTCACACCAAGCAAATAGATAAGTTTTCCATTTATTGCATCGGTGGAAGACCGAGATTTCCCTTTACAAGCAATTCCGGGATCGTAAATCTCGTCCTCGGTGGAGAAATTTGTGGGAACATAAGGGGCTTCCCCCACACTAGATCCACACCAACCGTCGTCAAAAGGAGTAGACGAGGTGGTAGCACTCATAAAACATGGTGATGACGGAGTTAAACATGTAGAAAAATCTTTTAAAACATTTTAAAAATCTTTTCCTTTTTCATCGTTTAAAAACTCTTTATGAAAACCCGATTTGATAATGTCGAAAATATTTGGCGTGTCAAATTCAAAATTAGTCGTGCTAAAAAGCCTCACATTTAAGTCTTTGGTGGGAGGGGGTGGCGGATTATATAAGTTCTCAAAACGTTTATCAATAAAGAACATCGCCCCCTCGGGGTCTACATACTAGTCATCCTCATGAACGTTGATCTCATCGATTTCTTCATCAAAGATAGGCTTGTCAAACCAAGGTTTGTCATTCCCTTCCTTGAGTATTTTAGAAACTCTCTCGAAAAGATCACGATCAAGAACGAAACCATCATCCATTTGTGGGGATTGTTGATAAGTTAAATCCCCACGAATGTGGTAAACGTAATTCTCGTTTGAGGAGTGTTGATTAGGTAACTCCTCGAGAATTGGATTTTTGGTGGTCACATGAGTTGGTTCATCATCGAAAATAAGACGTTCCAACTCATTTAGTTCATCCTCGATTTTGGAAAGATCGACCTCACTCGTAGGTGGAAGTGAAGGCATAAGAGCTAGCTCTCGTTCAATGATTTCCTCAATCTCGGGATCAAACTCATAATCATCGTACTTCACATGTTTCTTTTTAGGAGAATCAAAAATTGCATGTGGATTTCGAAGTACGTGATCAATCTCGGCAAAATCGCCATCGTCATCGTCAAAGAAAGAGTCGATGTGAGCACTCACAACCATGGTCTTACAAGTCGAATGACTATGCTTAGGCGACTTTTCTAAAACGAGAGGATCGATGTCGATAAAACCTTTAGCCTCAACAGGTGTTGGGCTAGGCAAAGGAGGCAATTCGATGGAGTTAGAAGTTGAAGCCTCAAAGACATGGTCCTTCGAAGGTGGTGAAGACGAGCCCATTTTGGTCATTGTCGTGATGGCACTAACGTCGCCCTTCGGAATTGGTGTTTCACTTGTTTCGCTAAATACATCCCAAAGTGAGTTTTCATCCATAAATTTACACATACCCTTTTGAATTAGGTACACGTACTCTTTATCATTAAAATCATCATCTTTAAAACCGTTTTTCTTAATTCTTTCAAAACATGCATCAAGCCTCATTCTTTCCGCTAAAGTGAACATTTTGAAATCATTAGGATTTGAATCATTAGGTTTTGAAACCTCGGTTTTTTCATGATCATTAAAAACTTGGGATTTTCTAGCGAAAAAGTCCATCTTGTCATCCCCATATCTCATAGTAAGTCTCCCCTCGTGAACGTCGATTATGGTTCGAGCCGTCGATAAGAATGGTCGACCTAAAATAATGGGACATTTAGGGTCACACTCGTAATCGGATATAACGAAATCCGCGGGAAAAACAAACTTTCCAACTTTGACATAGACATCCTCGGCTATTCCAATTGGTATAAGTGGAGTACAATTTACAAGCTCGATTGTCATGTTCATGGGGGTAAGTGAAGGTAATCTCATCAATTTCCATAGAGAATGAGGCATGAGATTGATGCTAGCACCTAAATCGGAAAGGGCTAAACATCCCTCAATCTCGGAAAAATCACAAGGTAATAGAAATTGGCCCGGATCCTCTTCCTTTCTCGGCATACGCCTTTTAGGTTTTTTAAGAAGGATCGATGCACAAGTTTCTTCAAGGGTTACTTTGGTAAGGTCGATAAAGCTCTCTTTTTGAACCGTGGATGGAATTTGAGGTACACGAGGGTGTGCACTCTTTTCCTTGGTCGCCACGTTCACCCCATCGACTTTAGAACAATAAGACGTCTTAGAAGTCGAGGGTTGAGAAGAAGGAACAACTCGAAATCCTTCAAGGTTAGGGGTAATCATACGACCTTTCTCACGAGACGAGGCGGCTTTACATTGTTCCTTCGGATTTGCAACGGTGTCACTAGGTAACAAACTTGATGAAGCACCCGAGGCTTTGTTCATAATAGCCAAAAACATCTTTTTAATGTCGATTTGTCCTTGCTCAATCTTCGTGTTTTGCAATTTCCATGTATTAGAAAAGTCGTTTTTCAAAGTACCAATTTCTCCCTCTAATCGTCTCATATTAGCCTCATTCGTTTTCATGTAATTTTGAAAATCGTTTGACGAACTATTTTGATTTGAATTAAAGTTCCCTTGGTTTTGATTACTTCTTTGAAAATTTCCTTGATTCCCACTTGAAGAATTGTTTCCTTGATTGTTGTTGTTTGAAAAATTCGAGTTTTGATTATTGTCTCGATTTTGCCAATTTAAATTCCGACCTTGATTATAACCTTGATTTTGATTCGAAAAATTTCCTTATTGATTATTTCCTTGAAAATTGTTTCAGTTTTGATTAAAATTGTTGCCTTGGTTATAATTGCCTTGTTGTGATGGACCGCGTTATTTTGATTTTGAAAATTGTTGTTTCCATTTAACGCACTCACATTCGACGTTTGGCCATCCGTAGCCGCACACTCGTAATAATTATGAGGTCCACCACAAAACGTACACGAAACCTCAACCGCTTTCACCGTAGCGGGAGCGTCTTTCTTTTGCATTTCGACGAGAAAAGACGTAAACACATTCGTTAACTTGTCGACTTTTGCATCAAATCTCTCAATGTCGCGATTAGAACTACTAACATTGGCGACATTGGCAACACTCGGTGCATTGCGGAGTTGGTAAACCTTGGATCGGTTTTCGATAATTATCAATACATCTTTCGGAGTTTTACACAAAAAGTTGCCACCAGCGGCGGAATTCAACGAATCTTGTTTTTGACAATTAAGACCGTTGTAAAACGTATCGATTTGGTGCAACTCGGAAAAACCATGGCGAGGACATTGCCTAAGCAATTCCTTAAAACGATCCCACGCGTCTCTAAAAGACTCATTCGGTTTTTGCTCAAATTTCGTAATTTCATTCTTGAAAAACGTTGTCTTAGACGGTGGGAAAAAATAATTAACGAATTTGGAAACAAGATCCTTCCACGTAACTATCGAATTAGGTGGCTCTTTCTCGTACCAATCCTTGGCGGCACCATCGAGCGAGTACGGAAAAAGCATAAGCTTGACGACATCGGTGTCGACGTTCTTAAACTTGCTCGTGGGTAAAAGTCGATCAAAATTCCGAATATGGTCGTGAGGATTATCGGCTTCACGACCTCGAAACTTTGTAGCTTGGATTAACGAAAGCATTCCGCTCTTAATCTCAAAATTCTTCGCTTCGATAGCGGGAATTACGATCGCGTCTCCATAACCCTCGGTGGGTGCTTAGAGCAATCCCATCATCGAACGATTGTCTGCCATCTCCTCTATGGTTTCTTCAAGAACGATATTAGGAACGTCGGTTTCTAATTCTCGTCTACGTCGTCGATTCCTTCTATTACGATTGCGTCGATTCGAAGCTTCGCTAGAATTAGAATAATCCTTCGATCGAGTGCGCATGCACTAAGCGTAGAATGGGTGGTAGCAAAGAAGATTCTTTTTGCGTTTTTTCGATTTTTTCAAATTTTTTGGTTTTTGATTGTTTTTTAATTTTTTTGGGATTTTTGAATGTATTACGTAGACACAAATCTACAAATCTCCCCTCGAATCGATCTTCTCGATTAAAGGATCCTCAAGGAGTGACAACGATCATGTGCAGTGAACGCCTTCGATGACTTTAGAACGTTAGTGGAACACCAAAACGTTCAAGAGGGTTTAATCTTGAAAACACAAGCAAATATAATATACGTAGATAATACTTGGGCGGCAAACCCTCGATTAATCCTCTTTCTCAAAACACGCACTAGCAAGCGGGGGAAACGAGGCGGCGCTAAGCACTTAAGAGCCTTTTTCCCTTAGGTCGTGAAATACAACCGCATTATACCCACCTTATAGTTTGTGTTAATCAAAATTAAGCCTCACGAAAGTATTTATCTATTTTGGCTTAAACTTTTGCTTTGGATTCGAATACAATAATTGAAGGTCTACGAGATCATTGGCCTATTCTAAGATTATTGATTGGATGGATTAAGTGGGTTCATTAAAGGATAAATATAAGAAAGATGAGAAGGGAGATGATGGAGTAGAGAGAGAAAGGAGAGAAAAGAGAAGAGTAGAGAGAGAAAGTAAAGATTGAATTATGAAAATGTGAAAATGACCAACCCCTCCTAACATGCTAGGAGGGGATATATATAGCCCACCCTACATGTGGGCTATATGGACTATACATTTACTAAGTGGATCACGAGCCCATTACATAATTATCGTTGGAGCGACCGATCCTTCATAAATACGTAAAACGTATTTCCAACAATCTCCCCCTAAGGGAGGTCGCTCCAAGAGACAAAGTTCTAAATAGTCTATATCTCGTGATCTATGCTAACTAAGATGTAACCGAGACTTTATTGGGAAAAACGTATTTCCAACAATCTCCCCCTAAGGGAGGTCACATCTTTTTACAAAATCTTAAACCTAGCATCTATGCTTGAGTCTTCGATCTTGTTCTTGGGAAAAACGTATTTCCAACAATCTCCCCCTAAGAGACAAAGTTCTAAATAAGATATGACGTGATCTTTGACTTTAGTCTTGAGCATGTTTCCTTGCCTTGACCTTGTGCATTCTTCACTTGTGATATTTGCCTCTTTGTGACTTCATGTTCCACCTACTTATACTTATAAATTCTTGAAAGCTTCAGAGTTTGATACAGCGGAAGACTTGACCTTCAGGCTTTCTTGAATTTGTTGAAGTACTAATTGTATGTAGAATAAGCATGTGGTGACGACTTCTTTTAGATTGTACACCGCAATGCCACCTTCTTGTTACGCTGCATAAGACAGTTAGCAACAAACAATATACACGGATGAAATGGCCTTGAACATTTCATTCTAATTCGGTAGCATTTTACCTCCGGTCGGTGAAGACCGTTGGACGATATTAAATATCGTACTTGTGGCAGGTAGTTTAAATAAAGAACCTCCTTGACAAGATTTCGCGGGTAAACCCGTTCTCTTTACTCGACCGTCCAAAGCTGACTGCGAACGTAAAGAGTGAATCATTTGGATAAACTTATCCGCATGATTTGAAGCCGTCAATTCATGTTCCTGGAACAAGTGAAGTTCAATTAAGAACCGCACCGTTGTTGCTTTCCAGTTGTCACTAGCTTGATTCATATAGAATCTTGCAAGTTACCTACCAAGTGCTGTTTGATGTTAACACTAGAAGGATTTCCATTCGTCACTGTCAATACTTAATAGTATTACTCTGAATGTTCTGGCAAGATCACTAAGATATTGCGTAGAGGCCTGGAACGTGTTTAAATTCATTTAAGAATTAAACCACTGTTGCTTTCCAGTTATCACAAGTTTGATTCATAAAGAATCGCACAAGTCACCTACCATGAGCTTTTTGATATTCGCTCAACAAGGATTTCCATCTTCATTGTAAATACTTTCGTATTACTCGGATGTTCAGGCAAGATCATGAAGATTTTGCGTAGGACTCTTAAGATCTTTCTTACTTTTCACAGTGTGTGAAGAAGCAAGGAAATATGAAAGTGTGTCCTAATGAGATGTTTGATGATCTCAAATGGCTCTAGACTCAATCGTGCATTTTGGATTTTTAGTGATCGGAGGCTGGAGAGGAGTGCCACCTTTTCAATACCAATTTATTCGGAGTGAATAAACCAATAGATAATGTGTTGATCTCCGTGTGATTAAAACAAATACCTTTTGAGAGATATTTGAGTTAGCTGGGAAGGGTTGTGCATTGCATCACTGGGTCCATGATGTCTTTCTTCAATATCAATAATCATTAAAAAATGATCTCAATAGCATATGAATTGACTCGGCTTCTGCCTAAGGTTGTAAGGAGGGCTTCTTTCTTTACACCCTTTATCTTTACAATTCTTTTTCATTCTTCAACCCCTTCAATGCTTACCAATACGTCATCACTAGCACCTTGTTGTGATTGTTCCAGTGCTAACTTAAGTACTTGGTCGGCATTCAGCTACGTTCACAATCTTTCTCCATCTTTCCTAAGGACTACTATTTCTAGCTATGGAATGTCCTTGGGAAGATTCCTCCGGTTCTAGAGGAATCATTGGACTTTAACCTATCCTACCATCCTTATGTCACCACAATCTTCACCGTCGTGAATAGAGATGTTTTGGGTAAGTGTATGTCACCATGAAATCCATTTTGAAGTGCAAATCCATTTTGCTCCCCCTTAACATATGCCACGATATCCGAAAACATTTCGCACATGTCGGGATGAGCTAGCACGTTAAGTCAAACCATTTTTGATTAATCATTTCCCATATTAAATCACATTTTCTCCCCCATATTAAAAATATTAACCCAATCGATGTTTTTAATATCAATTGATTTAATAGAATTTTAAGAAAATTTGGGAAGAAAAATGCAAATCCATTTATCTTCATGAGTTACACAAGCTCCCCCTCAAGTTAATGAGGGTCTACTTGAAACGTAAATTAAATACCTTTTAAACACAAGTGTAAGGTATTTAACACGTGCAAAGATCATATATGATAATGAATTCACAATATTAGCAATTTACGAGGTTGGACCTGAATGATGGAGAACATCATATGAAAGAAGCACATGGTTCTTGTTCACGAATGTTGGTCTTCCTCGTAACTTCTGAAGTTATCTCTTGACTCCATGTGTATGATTGATATCGTTGTCTTAACACCAATATGAGAACTTGGCAATCTCGGCATCATGGATTCTGAATGCTGGACAATTGCTCCCCCTCAATAATTGACTCGTGTTATATTGAAAGAGCTGTAGTCACCGTTTGAGTAGTCGCATCGTCGAGTATGTAGATATCAATTGTAAATTGCTACGGTTGGTGGAGATGATAACTTCGGATACTGAAGTCAAAGCTTTCCGGTGAAATGCTTGACTTCAAAGTGAAAAGTGGGTTACTATCGGAAATAATAGCAAACCATAATGGAGCATGTTTTAAATTTTTTAAACTTCTGCTCGAACTTTATTTACAATCCCGTGTCATTATTGAATGACATTTCTAGGTTCGTAAATATTATCGATTCCAGAAGACATGCTCTTTTTATCAAAACATTTTTGAACACACAATTTTGAAAGATTTAGAAAAACCTTTTGAGAAATTCTTGAAAAATTATGTTCAAAGTTTTGAAAACCAATTACTTGAGCTTAAGATTTGGAATATCTTAGGAAAGCTCAAGTCCGAGAAGTTGTAAACTTCTCGTTGTAAGGATAAGTTACCATCGGCGATAACCTTTCCTTTTATCTGAAGAACGAGTCCTAAGCTGACATTTACTTAGAAGTCGTGTTCATGAGCTTGAAAACTTTGACTATTTTAACGGAAAGCTCATGACCGAGAAAGGTTAATTTCTCGTTACAAGGAAAAGTTCTCTTATTTAAAAGATACACTTTCCTTTCTGAGCTTAAAACTTCGAATGTTTTAATACAAGCTCATGACCGAGAAATGTTAATTTCTCGTTAAGAGGATAAGTTATGATAAAAGATAATCTTTCCTTTATTTTAGGTTCGAGTTACAGTTTGACATTTAACTGTAAGTCATTGTGCATGAGCTTAAAAAACTTCGAATGTTTTTAATATTAGCTCATGCCCGAGAAAACTTAATTTCTCGTTGTTAGGATAAGTTTATCATCGGCGATAAACTCTCCTTTCTTTGAAGCACGGGTTACCATCTGATATTTAATGATAAACCATTTACACGAGCTTAAAACCTTTGAATGGTTTTAGGATAAGCTCGTGTCCAAGAAAACTTAATTTCTTGTTAAGAGGGTAAGTTATCGTTGCGTAGATAAACTTCCTTGTCTTTGAAGTCCGGGTCGTCATCTGTCTTTTAACGAGGAGCCATAGTGCATGAGCTTAAAAACTTGGAATGTTTTTGATATAAGCTCATGCCTGAGAAAAATTAATTTCTCGTTGTTAGGATAAGTTTATTATCGGCGATAAACTTTCCTTTCTTTGATGAACGAGTTACAGTCTGTGATGTGACTGTAAGTCCTTATGAGCTTAGCCATGAATCCCCTGAGATACTAGTTTCTCCGATATCTGCTTCTTCAGCAACCAAACTCTAAGAGTGTCCTTAGTTGAACGGTATACAACGATTGGACCGCTTCGTTCTTTTGGAACATCAACTTTGGTACCTGCATTCTCATTAGGAGTTTGTATACTTTTGCATGGGTTAGAGATATCTATTTTAGAAGCACGTGGGGGTTCACGGTTTTCTTTTCTTGTGTCAGAGGTGTCCTGAGGGGATGATTCACTTGTCTTAGTTGGCAAACGTTTCCTTTTATAGAAAACCTTAAGTTCAGGCTTAAGTGATGTATCATCCTTTGCAATTTCCTCCCTAGTAGTCTTCGTAGAATCAGAGACTATCCTAGTTAAAGGGCACTCGTTTCCTACAAGAGTGAAAGTTTTACCAGTGGGGCGCCACATTTTGCCAATGGGTTTGATTTTAGCTACCCACTGGGATTTAAGTCTAGCACGGGAGTTCACCTCATTAAGCAATTTTTTGATACAGGAATCATGATTTGCCGTAAAGACACATTTTCTACATGTTTTACAAGTAGCATATTTAATGTCCGAGTAAGATCTAGAATCCCTAGATGATTGATTGATGCTCCTAGGATTGGACATGCTACGGTTAGCAGTGTTGGGTAAACTAGAAGGCATCTGACTAGGTTTGAAATTCCTATTGCTTACATGTGTCTTTTGCTTAGCTTCCCTAAGATCAGATTTATGGAAAACGTCATTTGAACTAGTTCTAGACGTGGTCTTGGTATTTTTAGGGAAACTAGGGGCAATCATCTGATTAGATCTTGCTAACGCTGTTTTGATCACATTGGGCCTAGTTGCTGGAGTGACTGGTCTAGAAAACTGAACCAAATCAACTTGGGAGGCAAACCGTGGTCTCGAGGATTGTGGTCGCTCGGATCTAAATGCAGTAGGTTGTTTGACAATCGGTTGTCTGACGAACTGATTTGTAGGCGGTTTCCCCAAGATTGATGGTTTTTCAAGCTTAGTGTCCACACTAGGTCCTCTAGTTTTCCTTAGCTCGTTTTTCAACGCAGCTATAGCAAAAACCTTTTACTGTACTTGGGCCTTTAAAGTCTCATTCTCTTTGAGCAAGTTATCTTGGGATGCCAACTTAGATTCAAGCAGTTGAATTTGTTTCAAAAGATTATCCTTTTCAGCTTTAGAATCTAGAACAGTTTGATCCAATTTTCTTTCAAGAACAACGTTTGACTTTTCAAGTTTTTCAAAGTATGTTTCAAATTTGTCCGTTTTCTTAGAAAATTCAAGTTTGGCATCCTCAAGATCTTTTAATTGTTGAGCTACAATCATTTCGAGCTCTCTAATCTTGGAATCAGAAGCAGTCAATGAAGCAGTTATAGGACAATTATCATGATGTTTAGCATTTTGAACACTTTCTCCCCCATTATGACTCTCATCGGATGAATCAGAAGTGGTATTTCTATCACTCTTTTCCATCCCATGTTTGTCATAATTAGGTTCAGAATGCTCAATATGCGGCATGTCATTAGCATATACATCATAAACAACATTACATTGTACCATGTTTGCCGGCTCTTCGTCATAAACGGGTAAGGTGTCATCAAGAGAGATCTCGTGAACATTCCCTGACGTGCCACTGGTATCATGTTGTCCTCCTGATTCCGTGCTCTTGCCATCGTTAGGCTCCAAGTTGTCAACCGTATGGCCATTCTCTTCTTGCATCTGCGTCATTTATTCTTGCACTCCATTATCATACGCTTGCTGAAGTTGTGATCTTTGATAAATCGAGGACGAGACCGATGTCACGAGTTTCAATATTGTATCACGGAAAACTCGAAGCTCGGTATGTGTATCTCGAAGAAAAGATTGGCAAATCACTGAACTTTCAGACTTGATGATATTGTATTGGAGGAAAGGCGTGAGTTGTGTCACAAGAGTCTTATATGCAAGTGCCGATGCAGAGTGATTGAAGTTTTCATTGTTGAGTTGCTCGGCGAGTTGGGTCAAAATGGTGAATATTGAGTCGATGAATATATGACGATCTTGTCCAAAGATGGTCACAAATTCGCTCCCTCCTTGAAGCCGTGAAAGAGTAACTAGATGATATTGAAGCATTTGAAATGAATTTATACCACTTTCTCTAGCTTTGTCTTGCATTTGATGCAAGTCTCCCTCTTTAAGTGTCGAATTTAACGATTCCATTGAAAATTGAGGAAAAATGATGTGGATGTTGTTGTTTTTAGGATTTTACAATTCGACTCGGCTCAAAAGTTGTTGTCGACTCAAACGATTATGAATTAAACCCGATCAAAAATCTGTAGTCGCTAAAAATAAATCCCGTCAAGTTGACTCGTCACTTTGTCTTCAAATCCGGCCACAAAAACTTTGAACCCGTCAAATATTTTTCCACGTTAATTCTTTTAAAATACCCGCCTCAACACGATTTGCCAAAAACCAACAAGTGACAAAATATACAAAATAAATTTTAACTAAAAAAATGAACTTTTGAAAATATAAAAAAGATAAAAATCTGAAACTTAAAAAAAAACTTAACAAGAAAAAAGAATAGAAAACAAAAAAATAGAAAATCTAAACGTTATAAAAGAAAACAAAAGTTTGAGAGTCAAATATGAAAAACATTGTTTCCTCCGTCAAATTAAATATTTAACATAAACGTGGCAGTTGATGTCTTGTATTCCCCGCCCACGTGTTTCAACAAAACCCAATAAACTCTCCCACGTCTCTTTCTTTCTCAAAAAAATACTCTCTCTTCAAATAAATACTTCTCCGTCTCAATGTTAATATTCTCTCAAAACCAAATCTATCTTTCTCTCAACAAATTACACCGCCTCCTAAATCTCTCTCACTCCAATACCCAACCAACCCCTCAACTGAGAATACCCCGCCTCTTTGTCTTCTTGGTAAATCAAACCAGATCTTCACCAAAGCCAAAGCCACAACTAAGCAGTTGACTAAACAAAAAATGATCTAGTCACAAATCCCAAATTAAAATAAAACACTACCCTCAGATGTATAAATTTTGTACGAATCACCACAAGGCTGAAGACGCAACAAGGTCTCCTAATTTGGGGGTCTCTGGTAGCTTTTTATCGTCTAATCGTAGTCTCTCTCATCTGTCGAGTCATTCTGTCAATTGATGTTTTTCTTTGATTGATTGATCGAATTAAAGAAAGATTGTAACAAAGTTGTTATAAATCTTCTTTAATTTCGTAGATTAATGACAGATCAATGATGAAAAACTCGTTTCCGTGTTAGATCTTAATTGATCTGTGCATGCATAACGAAAAGATTCTGAGATCAGGTTGTGAGAGAGGGAGTGGTGTGGGTTTTGTTTCGAGGTTTAGGTTGTGAGTGGAGAGTCTGGTGATGGAGTCGAGGGTGGGTTTGTGTTGGTAGTTCGAATTTGTTGGGTGAGAGAATGATGTCCGATGGTGTTGGGTTAGGGTGAGAGTTGTTTGTGTTGAGTGTTGTGTGTTTGCGTTGAGAGTGTGTGAGTGGTGTTTGGCTTTCGAGGGTTTGAGGGTTTGGGTTGGGTGTGAGTCAGTCTTGAGTCCTGGGGGTGCACTGTGTGTCCTGAGGGTTCGTGAGTTTGAGAGTAAGTCAGGAGAGTGAGTGTCGAGGGTTTGAGGGAGGGTCGAGGGTGAGTCGTGTGAGACGAGAGAGGGTTTGTGGGGTTTTTGGATTTTAGTTTGGGTTGGTTGGGTGGGTTGGTCGAGGGGGAGGATTTGAGTCGTGATGATTGTCGAGAGAGTTCGAGGGGTTGAGTGATTTTATGGGCAAGACTGAGTCAAAGTAAAAAAAAAAAAATCGAGTGTGAGTGTTGTGAGTCCAGTCCTGTTGGTCCCGTTATGTTTGAATTTTGTTCATTCGGAAGAATGTTCATTCGGAAGAATGTTCATTCGGAAGAATGTTCATTCGGAAGAATGTTCATTCGGAAGAATTCGTTCATTCGGAAGATTTCGTTCATTCGGAAGTTTTGTTCATTCAGAAGTTTTGTTCATCCGGAAGTTTTGTTCATCCAGAAGTTTTGTTCATACGGAACTTTTGTTCATCCGGAACTTTTAGAATGAAGAACATTTTTGTTGGGACAGATTTTGACAGAAAGATTTGGACAGAAAGATTATAACCAAGATACTTTTGATAGTTTGACAGTTGACCAAAAAAGAAAACCCAGATATGATAAAACTGATAAACGAAAATCAAGCCAGATATGATAAACAGATAACTGATAAACGAAAAACATATTAAAAAATATATATAAAAAACTGATTATAAAAAACTGATAAAAGAAAAAACTAATAATAAAAAAAAAATTAAAGTGGAAACTGATTAAAAAAATAAAAAAAGGATAAAATTAAAAGTTCAATTTAAAGAATTCAAACAAACATGCAATCAAAATAGAAAGGTATTTATCAATAAAAATACAAAATTAAAAAGAGAAAAACACAAACTTTTTTATAAAAACACAAACTTTTTAAGATTTGATAATAAAAGTTTTTGATTTTTGTATAAAGATTTGTGATTTTTATCTAAAAAGTAAGTAAATCTAAAGATTTGACATGATTTAAAGCATAAAAATACAAACTTTTTAAGATAAAAGCTTGATTAAATCAAAACCCATCAAAATCAAACAAAAGAAAAAACAAGAATAAACCAATCAAACCTTGGTTCTTGATACCATTTGAAGGTCTACGAGATCATTGGACTATTCTAAGATGATTGATTGGATGGATTAAGTGGGTTGATTAAAGGATAAATATAAGAAAGATGAGAAGGGAGATGATGGAGTAGAGAGAGAAAGGAGAGAAAAGAGAAGAGTAGAGAGAGAAAGTAAAGATTGAATTATGAAAATGTGAAAATGACCAACCCCTCCTAACATGCTAGGAGGGGATATATATAGCCCACCCTACATGTGGGCTATATGGACAATACATTTAATAAGTGGATCACGAGCCCATTACATAATTATCGTTGGAGCGACCGATCTTTCATAAATACATAAAACGTATTTCCAACAATAATCGAGTGATGAAATCCCGAATCAAGGTTGCGTTTTCACGGTTTTGGATTACTTGTATATTTATTGTTCTACGTAAGTACAATATAGTAATATATTCACAAGAAAAACGAAAACGATAATGGATATCTACAATATAGTAAAATTGGTTTGTGTTTAATTTAGGAAAATTAAACACGTTTTATTTGGATACTATAATATAATAGAGAAAAATAACAAAAATGAGTATATGCGATATGTACGCTTTCCAAAAATTGAAAAGCAAAAATGAACTACTCACACAAACACGATACTAATAATGGCACACTAAAAACACCTCCCCGGCAGCGGCGCCAAAATGATATTGAGTAAAATACGCGTTTAGGAAAACAACGTATAAGTGCGGCAAGTATTAAACTCGACGATTTAGGAAAACCGACAAGTCCGAATAAATGCGGGTTCGTTCTCGAAGGAGGTGTGTGGATTAAGTGTGCCAATATATCAAAGTTTGGATTAGTGACGTTTTTGGTTTGGAAGATAAAAAGTAAAGACGAGCTACGACTACGATTAAACTACGAAGTTGACGTAAAACGATGACGTAATTACGTAAAACGAGACGAAATTAAAGATTAAACCTAAAAATTAATTAAAAGATAAACTAAGTCTAAAATAATATAAATAAGAATAAAAATTCAACAAATATATTTTAAAACCTTTTATTAATTAAATATTCAAATTTAAATGCTAATTAAAGCCCTAAAATTAAATATAATTAACAAAATGTCCAAAATATTATTTTATTGAACTAATAACTCACTTATATTATTTAAAGAATAAAAAGTATTTTCCTAAATTTTCAAAACTACTTTTCTATTTTTAAAACACTAAAAACTATTTTTAAACAAAAATAATCATAAAAAATAATAAGATAATGCCAAAAATAATTTGACAATTTTAAAAATCCTAATTTATACAATTGAACAGTAGAAAAATGAAAAAGTTTGAAAAATGTAAAATTTTTCACTAAAAGACAAAACAGTTTGTAATTAAACCCTAATTAAACTAAATTTAATTATAAAAATTAATTAAAAAGGTGAACAGTAAAAACTTTTTAGACTAAAAATCTTTAAATGTTTTTCTAAGTCTAATAAAAATTTTAAAACTGAAAAACATAAACTTTTACCACTAAAAGACAAAAAACAGAAAATTAAAAGTTAATTAAAATAGCAATTAAATCTAAAAAATATTAAATGAACAGTAAAATAAAAATTAATTAAACAGAAAAATCAGAATTAAAATAAGAAAAATTACAAAACTGTTTGAAGATCTAATTCCTATTTTGGGTCACAAAAGACAAAAAAACTGAGTTTCTGAAAGTGACACTTGGTCACTTTTGTCTGGTAGCCAAGCAGGGGGAACTTCTAACACTACCAGTGGGAACTTGGTTCCCACTGCTTTCACAAAAAAACTATATGGGAAAAGATTAGCTTAGAAGTTGCTTGTTTGGTAATATTTTTTGGCAACAAAGGCACCCCTACACTCAGTGGAGTGTAGAGAGTCTATAAAAATTAAAAAAACACACAAGCTATTAACAAATATTGCACACAAATGAGCAAATCAAGTCACTGTTATGCTAGAGGCTAGGTTGTGGTGATTTTGCTGATTCAATATGCACAAAGACGAATTTCAAAAGCTGAAAACTTGCACTAAATCCAACCAAATAGCATACAAGGTAGTCTAAATACTACATGAGCAGTACACTTAACATCAAGCAAGATTACACTGTCAAAATCCTACAAAAACTGGCAGAAAAAGTCCAACAGATTTTTAGCTATGTTTTTATCTATTTTAACCATGCAATTTTCTTCTTAAGCTATCCAAACTAAATGCCAACTACTGATATCACATATAGCTATCAAATTAAGTGAGTTTAGATGGAAATTAACACCAAAATTTGTCAAGAATCTTAGTTAAAACCCAAATCCAAACACTCCCTTAAAATCAGTAACTAAAAGTTAAAACACCAAATCCAATCTAATCCTACCCAAATTGATTAAAATTACTTCTAACATGCACATAAACTAAAATTAAGCAATATTAACCCAGAAAATCAAAAATAGAACATGTTCTACACAAAATCACATAAATCATATAATAAAGCTTAAAAACAAAACCAAAAGGGGTTCAAGCCGTTTACCAGGCCGATGCCTTCCAAGAGGGCTTGTTTAGGGCTTATATGAGCTTATGTGAGCTTATTGGTGTAGAGAACTAGGGTGGGGACTACTGCAGTCCCAAACACCCCCAAATATCTTCTAATCTTGAAAAATCTTGAACCTGCCAAAAGAAAAAAACAGAGAAAGTAACCTGTTTACAAAAGCTATAAGCAATAGGCTAAGCTTATTGGTTAAGCTAGCTTATGGCTTATGGCTTATAAAAAAATTGGAAATCAATTTTTTTTTCAAACTGAAAAGCTTTTGAAATCTACTAAATCTTGACAAGAAGCTTTGAATAAGCTGAGACCAATCCCTCAATCCACTTTCACTTCAAGGGGAGGTTTGCTTTCAAGCTGATAAAAACTCTCTTTCAAAACAGAAATATGGAACCTTTTTTTTAAAACGTTTTATAAACTGAAACCTTGGAAACTTTTAAACTAACTTGCAATTAAAGTAAATACTAACCTATAAAAACAGATAAATTGGAACTCAGAATTTATGCCAAAAGTCTAAAGTGTTCATTGCCAATAATGACTTAAAATTTTTTACATAAAAAACTGGAACAAGAGCCTTCTCACAAGTTGAGGGGTCTCTTTATAGGACTAAGGGGAACTATCTAGAAGGCAAAAGCTGATAAACCCTAATTTACAAGAAAAAACCAAAAATGCCCTTGGTCTTGAGTCAAAATTCTATGTCAAAGTGGCTCACGGGTGATCTTGTTAGATGCCAGCTGTTCTTGTTGATCTTTAATATGGATGCCTTTAGGACCAAGTTTTGCTAAGGGACGTTTGATTGCTGTCATATTCCTTTTTTGCCAAAAAGAGTGAAGCAGGGGAAGGACGGGGACCCACTTTGTGGTCACGGGATGGGTATGGTTTGTTGTGGGTTTGGATTATATGGTCGACAATTGGTGATCTGGAAACAATGGGACTAAACCCCTTTGATTTGCCCCATAATCAAATTAGGGTTTAAGTGAAGGATTAGGGGGTAATTAGGGGTGGGGATGAACAGGGAATGTTTCCCACGTAAATTGGTTTAAAATAGATTAATAAATTAATCTATTTAGTTAAGTAAACGTAGAATCGGACGTGGCATGGGGAGGGTTTGTGATTGGCTGATGAAGGTGACGTGGAGGGTTGGTTGGCTAGGAGGAGTTTGAGTGTCTGGCAGAATGAGTCCCTCATCTACCCCATTTTCTTCACTTAGTAATAAACAGGCACAAACCCCTTTTTCCTTTGTTATAAGTTTGATCCAGTTGTCAAATATGGCACAAGGGTTTTGTAAACTTTGTATAAGGACCTCTCTTGTAATTTCTTCATATTCCAAGGACTAAACATGTAAATACTTGATATTTTAGGGACCCATAAGTAATTTTGAGGATTTACAGGGGTATAAAATGACAAGTCTTCAATTCTTGAGGGACCAATATTGACAAATCTTCAAACTTCAATGACCATTTTGGAAAATCATCGTTCGGGTCCGGTTCTTTGTGTGGCTTCGTTTCCCGTGTTCGTTTTTGCTTGATTCCTTTGATCTTTTGTTGATTTCACGATATCCGTACCTAAAATACACAATGAACAAACACAGACATATTTTTGGGTATTTTGATGATATTTTAAGCGTTTTAAGCCCGATTTGGATGATGAGACTATGTATAAATACAGTCTCATCAATACCTAAGAATGTAAGAATGTAAAAGGTCATCTTAGTCACAAGGAGCACAAGATGAAGATCTCAAACACTCAAAGTCAAATGACAAAGGCTCAAGATAAAGATCACAAAAGCATGAGGGAACAAAGCCATTACAAACAAGATCAAGATCAAGATAAAGATCACAAAAGCATGAGGGAACAAAGCCATTACAAACAAGATCAAGACCAAGATACAAGACCAAAGCAGGAAGATCTCCTCTACAAGAATGTATTCACTCAATCATCTTATGCTTTTTAATCTTTTTAAGATGACAGATACATTGGGGGAGATTGTTAGCCGTATATTCTATATAGTCAAAAAAGAATGTAATAGGTCATCTTAGTCGTTATTGATCTTGTATTGTAATAGGTTAGTCGGGAAAACCGGGCTTGGACTTTAAGCTAATATTGTATAAGTTAGGGGCGTAAGCCCAAGCAAAGCCAAGCCCGGCTCATGTCACTTAAACCCACGGCCCAATAAGCCAAGGGTATATATACCCTCTTCCATGTGTGGAAGAGGGTGTTGGTTCTCATTCTTTCTCTCTCTAGCAATCAACCATTCTTTCTAGTTTATCTTTCTTGTTTCTCTCTCTACTTTTCTTCTCTTTCTCTCTCTAAATATCATTAATATTATGTGTTATGGATTGAAGTGGGATTAACATGAATTAATATGGGTACAACAAATTTAGATACCTAAAACTTAATTTATAGGACCTAAATTGACTTTACATCAGAACCTAAGTCAAGGATAATGAGTTTTATAAAGATTTAACCCTAGATCATTAGAAACCCTAAACCACATAAGTTTTCTTCCCAAATTCACTTCAAACCTTTGATAAACTTCAAACAAAGGACCAAAAATTTCTAAATATAATGTGTAAACCCTAATTATACCCTAATCCATCACTAATCAGATTCATAAATCCCTAATCATCAAAATTACAAAGTACAAAGTTACAAGCCCTAGTTTTTAGACTCGGTTTAGTTTTTCCCTCCAAAACCTTGTTTAAGCACCTTCCATCCCAAATTCAAACCTCAATTCAGATATTTAGTGTATCCCTAGATATTTTGGAGTGCCAATAAGGAGGTGCATCGCCTACTTGACGGCTACACATCACTATTCTTATCAATATGTCGTCGTGATGTATTATAAGCCACAAGTCTTAGATATTTTGATCCTAGACTCAATAAACTTTCATTAACCTTCCCTAACCTTTCTTAGTCACTAACCTATCCTTGTACATGTTTGAGGCCAGAACTTGGAGCCTAAGTGTTGGACGCACTATAAATAGGGGCGAACTCTATTGTTTAGAACTTGCACCCCGTTTCTCTTATATCTCAATACCCCTTCTAAAAGAAACTTCTATAAACATCCTAGGACTCTTAGAAGACCAGAAACTAGGTCTATAAAGAAGCCATTGAAGCTCTTGAAGCTTTGATACCAAGTTGTGTTCATAGGAAGCCATAAGGAGCCATTTTGGAGCTACTTAGGTAATTTTTATAACAACTAAGCTTTGATCTTGTTATAATGGTTTCTTAGACTTTTTATTGTTAAAATGATGTTATAAAACTAACCTAAAAGAAATTAGAGCATATGATCATTTAAAATGAAAGTTATAAGCTAAAGATGTCTTAAAACCCTAATTTTATAATTTACATAAAATAATTAGCAAAAACTCATTTAAAAAGCTAGAATTCTGGAGAAATGTTGTTATTATGGTTATAAATTTGTTTTGAAACTTTGTTCTAAAATACTAGATCATTTGGTATATTTTTGAAGTTGTTATATGATTTTTAACAGTATAGGGACTAAAACTGTCATTTTTAAAACTATAAACATTTTGGGACAAAAATGTCATTTTGTGAAAGTTAAAACAATAATAATAAATATAAAACTATATACTTTAGGTGTTAAAAGTGTAAATATGCCAAACTTTCACTAAAAGGACTAATTTTGTCAATGTTGAAACTAAAGAACATAAAATGTAATAAAATACTATGTGTCATGTTAGTAGGGATCTGTGAACAAAGATGTTCCATCTCGATATTACGTTCTGACTGATTGGTTGGTTTTACGATTTAAAGTGTCCTCGTTCCTCAAACGTTTATAGAATGACTTCTAACTATAACGACCCAAACAATGACACTATAACTCCAAAATACATATAAATCAAAGAAAAAAAATTACTATATAAAGAAATTGAACTCAGAGGATACGACTTGATATATATACATATTAGTCTATCAACTCAGATTCTTTGAGTAGTTGATTGGTTATAACAGAGTAATTCAAGATTATATAGGCTAAGGTTAGTTCATAGCCTCACTTTTGAAAGTTTATAAATGATTTGAAAACACGTGAGGGGGATATATGCTAAAACTGTAATACAAGTGTTTGTATGTTTCCTCTATGTCTATTGACACTACGTTTTCTCATTGCCATTAAGTCCCTTTTTAATTATGGACCGCTAATCATTTCTAGAAAATGAGCGCTAATATTGTATATAGTACTATTGAGGACTGACATCCTCTATCTGGGCAAGTCGCACTTGCTGGAATGCTAATGGTTCCTACTAATACAAGAGATTTTGTATGTAAAAATTTATCGTCTCGGTCTCTTCGAATTGATTACAAGTTGAAAGTGCGACTCAGTCGTTCTTGGTGGAAGATAAAGTAAAATGATTATCTAATTTAAACTAAACAAAAATGAAATTGTAAATGTCGTGAAGTAAAAGTGGAAGCTTAAAAATTAAAACTAAAATTAAGACTTAAAAATAATTGATGAAAAATTAAATCTTTAATAGTAAATATGAAAACTTGATAAAAATGTAAACTTAAATAATTCTAAGGTAAAAACAATTTAAAATAAAGTTTGAGAAAAAATGGCGGGTAAAATTAATTTTGAAAACTAAAACAGTAAACAAATCCTCAACCTAAGTCTGAATATCAAAAAAGAACCTAACTCGGAATCTGAAATCTAATCTAATTCGGAAAACAAAATTTCCTATCTAATTCGGAATACAATCACGACCTAGTTCGGAATCCAAGTTCCTGGCGTAGTTCGGAATACTTGTCACCCACATAATCCGGAATCCATTGTTCAAGACCTAACTCGGAATAGGTTTGTCACCAACCTAACTCGGAATCCAATCCTTAACGCAATTTGGAATGAAGATATGGAAGTAATTCGGAATACTTGTCCCCTTACTAGTTCGGAATGTAGATTCTGAAGCTAATTCGGAATAAGAGAAACATGTAATTCGGGAAAGGATTAAATAGTTCCTAATTCGGGAAAAATAAAAACGAGACCTAACTCAGATTATGCATGCCACACGTAGTTCGGAATATACTAATGATGAACCTAATTCAGGAAAAGCTGTTCTTGGACGTAATTCAGAATGAAGATGTTACTACTAGTTCGGGAAAAGAGATACTACAAGTAATTCGGGATAAAAGGGTTTTGGAGTTCGGAATGAACAAAAATTAAGCAAAACGAAAAATTAAGCTAAAACCAAATAAGCACTTAACTAAAAGCTTAACCAAATCAAGTTTAAGAAAAAGTAAATAAGCCAAAATTTAAAAACTTTTAAAAACACTAAATAATAAAAATATTTAAAAACAACATTTTTATAAAAATTAACTAATAAGTACTTAATTAAAAATAAGAATAATAACTCAATAAGATAGAAAAGCAATAATCTAAAACATCAAACACAAACATTAATCAAACAAAGAACATGATTAACTAACTACATGATTATCAAAATCAAACAAGATTAAAAAGATTAAGAAAGGTAGAATGACAAAGATTAATTGAAAAGCTTGAAATTAAGATGATTAAAGATTCAAATTCCAAGATTAATGAAAGAGATTGAAAAGCATTAAGAAAAGCTAGAGAGAGAAAGTAATATTATGCTACTCCTAATTACCTTACACAAATTAAAACTAACTAAAAATTATCTAACCCCCTCCTAATGACACATTAGGAGGGTATTTATAGGAGGAGTAAATGTGATGATGCTTTCTTCTTTCTTTCTTCTTGTCTTTTCGTCTTTATAAATTCTTCGACTCTTTCGACTTTGTCTCGGGATTATTTGAACTCGTCTTATAATTTCTTCATTAATTAGACTTGGTTCTTCGACTTCATTAAACTTTCGTCTTTAGACTTTTTCTTCGATAAATCTTCAGAATAGGCCTTGGACTTCCGTTCTTTTTGCACTCTTGATCTTTTGACTTCGTCTTTTCTCGTTTTCATCGATAAAAGCCCGTGAAAGCCCGTGTTTTCTTCCCTTTTCACGTTTTTGTCCTAAATCACAACACAAACACAAACCACGCATAATTTTGACGCTTACGACATAAAATACACGTTTTGGATTGGTTACTATTATAGTTAAGTGGTAAAAGGATGGGTGTTTTCACACCTATCACCTACCTAGGCTAAACATATATGCTTTATTTTGCTAAACTCAAGATACCCCGACAAACTAACTGCATAAGGGCAATGTCTTGGTTTTTCTGATAATGTCAAGTCAAGGGATCATAAGCTAGTGACAATAAGAAAAAATAGGATGTATAACCCTGTAGCCCTATGATCATACTTGTATTCAAATATTTTTTAAACCTATGAATTCACTCAACCGTTTTGTTGATTTGTAAGCATATATTTCAGAAGAATGAAGACTGGTGGGCCCGCGGATGGTGGTGTCTTGAAAATTTATCATTCAAATAAAACTAGATCTTTGGGAAACCTGTGATGTACGTTGTATGTACAGTTGTTTTATTTAAACTCTGAATAAATGAATGATGAAAAGTTTTTAATAAAATGACTCTCTAAGCATTTTCTATTATTGTGACTTCGATACCTTGAAAGTAATACCCTATATTAGCTTCCACTGTTATATGGTAAAAATGGGGGTGTTACCGATTGGCATCAGAGCCGATGTTCACACCATCTCCCACAGATGTGCGTGTTCTGTCTCTATCACTTTATGATGACCCTAAAGTGTAAGAATATTTTGCGCGTCAGAATGAAATGATGAATAGTACACCTTCACCTACGTCTAGTTTTCTTATTCCCGAGGATCTTTACTCATCTCCTAATCAAAGTCGTGAAGAACCCTATGAAGTGTGGAATCTTAAGATTCACGAATCTTTAAGCTATTAGGATATGCATCATGTTCATATGATTAACATAGCGAAATAAGAACATGACACATAAACAAGATGTTTCTTTTCCAATGTTTACTTCTCATTAAACGTTAACACTCAAACCCTAGGCGTGTTACAAAGAACATCACGCCTAGAACACACACAAACTGACTTTAAGACTACATTGTGAATAATGGGTTTTCAAAACTAATGTAGGGTGTATGTGTTTATATACTACACATAACCTATCTTACAAGAAATCTATTTACACTAGGAGTCCTTCCATCTTTTTCACTTTAGTCCTTTTCTTTGTGTAGAAGGTCTCCATATTCTTGTACTTCTTGTTATTTGCATTTAAGTCCTCTTGTTTCATTATTGTTTGTTTTGTCTCATCAAATCTAATTCCCAACAATCTTCCCCTATTTGATGATGACAAAACCAAGCTTCAAATCTTGTTCTTTAACAAATGAAACAAGCTTCCCTTTAAAGTAAGATTTCTTATAAAACATATCACCACATAATAATAAGTTGCATACCTTAATCTTTGAATCTTATCTCCCTTTTTGTCTCATACAATAGGGGTCTTCTGAAGATAAATAACTATTAAACACTTCCCCTTTAGTGGTGCATGTAGATCAATCACGAACTATGTAGACTCTAATTGTAAATTACAAATGAAGAAAAATGAATATAACCGATTTGTTGAAGAAGTGGAATCTCCCAAACTTGTACCTTATATCTTGCACTATCCATGTGACGTCGAACTTATATGAAGTTTGAAAAGTATAAGCATACCTCGATCTCTTGTCAAAATCCTCATCTTTTTATGAGACACTGAGCACATATAACGTAACACCATCAAGTGATAGCAATCAATCCTTGCTAGATATGACAAGTCTTTGTCACCAACCATTTAAGTATGAACAAGTTATCTTTAAAGTGAGTGTGACAGGAAACACCACGACTTTAAGTATGATAAGTCACAAACCTAAGAAAAACAACTCCAACACCAAATAAGCAATAATCAGTCGTCTTCATCGAAACCTTCAATTTGTAATGAAGATTGTCTAAGTATAATAACATCCTCTTCTTTTATGCAACTGCTGCCTCTATCGGCGATCTGCTTCTAAACCAATTCGGTAAACAATCGCAAGGTTAGACTTGTCACATTATCAAATAAAAAGTCATTGCACCAAAACATCTTAAAAAACAAGCCATAAAACTTTAACAGTCAGTTCTGTCCGAGATCATGTATCATCCGATATCTTTCAGCACGTATCGTCCAATATCAGACAATAGTTGTCAGCGGGTAGATTTAATATATCGGAGAACACTATTATTCCTTCAGATGGTAGAATATATGTGTCACAGGCTAGTGCTACCCTCTGAATCCATCATTGGCTACACATAACATGACAGTGGCTAAAAATTAAACAACAATGGGATCGAAAATTACTTACCGTTAATAAACCATTTGATGTACTTCCTTTTTAAATAGCCAATTGAACAAAGCCTTGTCAAATCCCAAAACGTTACAATTACATGGAGATACCATGCACATCATTGATTTTGTTCTCACGTCCCTCTTTATTGATTCACACAGAATGTAAGTTACGTATTTATCACACCAACTCCTTTTGAGATCAGTGAATAGAAAAGAAACAAGTACTCCACCGTAACCACGTGATTTATTCTCACAAAGTGGATATTGCTTTGATTATAAAACTTCCTTCGATCCAGCTATGCAAAACTCACACGATAGACATCACTTTTTCTTCTTAGACCATACAAATATAAAGTAGCAATTGGATAATTGTATCCTTTAAAATCGACACAATCTTTTGGCCTGACCCATACTTTCTTAGGGTGTGTTTGTTTTTACTAAAAACGTCTGAACCGCCTCTGACTCTTACCAGTCAGACGTGGTCAGACATAATAGTTGTTTGTTTTTTTTCGTGTCATTCAGACGCGGCCAGACCAAAAACCTCTGACTGAGTCAGAGTCGGGTATTTGATCCGACTGGATTTTAATATTGCAAAATATTCATCCATCTTCTTACCAAATGTTGTTTGTGTTTCATATAAAAATAGAACAATAGAAAGAAACATATAACATAAATCTACAACCGTCTCTTTGAAACCATTACAAAAACTGAAGAACCTGCTATTAAAAACCATCTTTGGTTTGGCAGTTACAAAACATTTGGTTGAGATTACAAGTTTGTGGTAGAAGGTTTAGAAAGAAAAAAAAACAGATTGTAGGTGTGAGAATGGTGGCTATACAGTAAAAAATAGTGGCTGAGAATCTGAGACGAATGATATAAAATTTAGGGTTAGGTTCAAGTATACTTCATGCCAATCTTTGGACTTGGGCTTAATTTCACAATCCAAAAAAAACTAGTGGGCCAAAATTTTAACTTTATCAAACTTTCATTATACGAGATATTATACGAGATTGAGGTGTAGATTTTGTTTTTTTAAGTGTAACAATTTGTATATTATTATTGTTTAATATATCTACAAAAAATACCATTAAGACAATTATGAAAAAACAAACAACGTTTTTTCATTCAGATTCAGACATTAAGACCACCCTTACCGGTAAAAGGCGGTAGTCAGATTCAGACCCAAAACATCTTAGTGAAACAAACACCACCTTAGTTTCTTTATGAAAACAATACCCACGTGATGTATTGATGTAATTATGCATCCCTTAAGACTTTATAAACAATACGAACTGCAACAACAAATACTCACGTAGTACCTTAACTGTTTGGACCACATGGCTACGTCTTTACTTAAATCATCACGTGATGACACTTTTCTACTTTGTTATGGGGGTCACTTGCGTCTTTGTTTTGCTGAATCAGCTACCACAAATAATAAACCCATGGTTGACAAGCAATAACCAAAGCACAAATCAAATCCATGAATATTAGAACCTCGATCATACAAAAACAAGGTACTGTAATCCACCTTTGTTTTCGTCTGCTGCACGTTTAGCAGGCTTGGATCAGCCACTGTTGTACGACAGTCTTTGTATATTGCTCGAAGTCATTCTCTGCAGTCAACTTTGACGATCAATTACTCATTCATAACTGACTATATCGACGATCGCTCCGGTAAGATTCAAGACACATGTGTCTAGAACCTACAACAAAAATTTCATGACGATCCAACGGTTAACGAAAGAGATATATCTGTTTGAAAACCACTGCACAGAAAGATACGAACATATAATCATAGACGGATTTTTAAGATTCGTTCTTCGACATGAACACCTTGTTGGTTCCTAGTATCGAGAGTCACCCACTCTGATACCAATTGTGGAATCTTAAGATTCACGTATCTTTAATCTACTAGGATATGCATCATGTTCATATGATTAACATAGTTGAATAAGAACACGACACATAAACAAGATGTTTCTTTTCCAACGCTTACTTCTCATTAAACGTTAACACTCAAACCCTAGGCGTGTTACAAAGAACATCACGCCTAGAACACACACAAACTGACTTTAAGACTACATTGTGAATAATGGGATATCAAAACTAACATAGGATGTATGTGTTTATATACTACACATAACCCTTCTTACAAGAAATCTATTTACACTAGGAGTCCTTCCATTTTTGCACATTAGTCCTTTTCTTTGTGTAGAAGGTCTCCATATTCTTGTACTTTTTGTTATTTGCATTTAAGTCCTCTTGTTTTATTATTGTTTGTTTTGTCTCATCAAATCTAAATCCCAACATGAAGCTAAGGAAGTTTCTAGAGCACGTTTTTTAGAGAAACATGACAAGCAATTATTCGCGATTGCAAGTTATGTCGACGAAATATCTTTAGAAGCCTTTAGACGGATGGAGAGATATATTAAGAATTTTATGAAAGGAAGGATAGAGATTCAAGAGCATCTTAGCCAGTTGAAATATAAGTTGGACGTTACTCGACGCCATAATATTAAACTGAGCAAGAGAATGTACCAGTATGAGGATGATATGAAAAAGTTGAATTTTGAGAGCTCCGAGTTGAAAGAAGGACTAATGAGGACTGGGCTTAATCTAGAGAAACTCATTCATGATCTTAAGACAACTCAGCAATCAGATTCAGGATATATCTTGGATAGGATTGAGGAGATCAAGATGAGGAGTTAAGCTTAGGAATCTAGTTCTAGTATGTAACATATGTACAGTTTTCTTTATGTAATAGCGATGCTTACCGTGTAAATATGAACAACAAGTTGTTATTGAGTAAAGAAGTGTGACTTTGTACCCAAAACCCTTGTCACTTTATTTTCATCGTTACCGTCATTCGTATTATGAATTCTCATATATGAACTTGTCGAAAGAATTAGAAATTATTATTTTCCCATGATATGTTAAATTGATTCCTTACTCGAACTTATCAAAATCTAAATACAATATCATTCTTATCTAGTTTTATTTTGTGAATGTTGGTAGAATGGCTCATACGAGATCAACAACACCAGCAACTTTAAATATGACAACAGAAGAAATAAGGCAATTGGTTGCTGAGAGTGTGACTACAGCTTTGCAAGCACAAGCCGCCAATATAGCTACTTCAAGTAATGGAAATGCTGCTCGAGGAGAAGTTCATATGGAAAAGAAGAGTACTTACAAATATTTCATGAACAGTCAGCCTATTAACTATAAAGGATCTGAATGAGCTGTTGGACTTTTTCGTTGGTTCGAGACAACTGAATCAGTATTTGTTCGCAATGACTGTTCTGAAGACTATAAAGTGAAATTTTCTACGGTTACGCTGGTATAGGAAGCTTTGTCTTGATCGAATGCTTATGCTCAACCCACCGGGATAGAACAAGCTTATCAAACTCCCTAGAATGAATTTAAGAATCTGCTAATTAAGAAGTATTGTCCTCGCAATAAGATTAGAAAGATGGAGGAAAAAATCTATAATCTTGCTGTGAAAGAGAATAATCTTAAAGTTTATATCCGAAGATTTCAGGAATTGGCATTATTATGTCCTAATATGGTGCCTAATACTGAAAAATTGATGAAAGCTTTTATTGGAGGATTGCCTAGAAGTATTGAAGGGAATGTTACCGCCTCTAAACCCCAAACTTTAGAGGAAGTTATCACCATTACTCAAAGATTAATGGATAAAGTGATAAGGTATACTCCTGTACAAGCGACAATTAATAATAAAAGGAAGTTTGTTGATAGGAATAGCTTTCCTACTAATCGTAATTTCCATAAGAATAACAATCACAACTATAATCAAGGCAATGATCGTCAACAGCAGAACAAAAGAACTAATAATTCTAAAGTTTATGATGTAACATCAAGTAATGGTTATAGTGGAAGACTTATCCTATGTCAGAGATGTTCTCTAAATCACACAGGGTATGGCACTATCAAGTGTCAGAACTGTGGAAAGATAGGACATCAGACAAAAAACTGCAGAGGTAAAGGAGTTGAAGGTTTATCAATATCATAACAATTATATAAAACCCTAAACGAGACCAAAAAACACATAACGGAAGCGATTTACCAAGATCATAATAATAACAAAACTATACTTAATTGAATTAGGGTTACATACCTTTACGCTAAAGCAAATTCACATGACGAAGAACGAATCACCAATTCGGGTTTATACCGTATATAACCAAGATATAGTCTAAAGTAAGACTATATTACGATCTTGTACACACGTAATACAACGAGCTAACCGTGATTCTAGCACGTGTAAACCGAGCTATAATTCTTGTTGAAAATATACCCAACAACCATAGAGAGGGGCTAGGACTAGATTATAAGTAAAATTGATCAAACAAGAAAACCAACCAAAACCCTTGTGTGGTTTATCTTGCGATCGCAACAAGAGAGAGATGAGGGGAGAGATTTTGTGTCTTCATCTAAGCGACCGTTTAAGAAGGCAGTTTTAACATCCATTTGCCATATGTTATAGTCATAGTATGCTGCTATAGCTATGAGAATCCTAACTACAGGAAAAAATGTCTCCTCGTAGTCTACGCCAAAAGTTTGAGTAAAACCTTTAGCTACTAAACGAGCTTTATAGGATTGTACTTTTCCATCCATGTCGGTTTTCTTCTTGTATATCCACTTATGCCTCACTACTTTAGCATTTGGTGGGGGATCTACAAGAATCGAAACATCATTAACTTTCATGGATTTCGTTTCCTCATCCATAACAACCATCCACTTATCCCTTTTAGGATCAAGTATGGCGGAATTATAATTAGCAGGTTCTCCAAGATCCCCTACTTCATCATCATCCTCTATGTTAAGACATATATTGTTATTTGCGTTTTTAATCCTTGTGGACCTACGTAGAGGAACTAATTCCGGTGGAACCGCCAGACTTTTTGGTTCTAAAGGAATTATATCGCTAGTGTTTTCAGAAGGTAATGTATCTATATGACTCTCTTCAAGATCATAATTTCTCCCACTGAATTCTTGATTTATAAGATCAAGTTCAAGGAAGTCTCCTTACCTAGCAACAATCACTTTGTTCTCAGGTGGATAATAAAAGTAGTAACCCATAGTTTCCTTAGGGTATCCTACAAAGATACATTTTACAGATCGTTGTTGGAGTTTATCGCCCGAGTCACGTTTCACATACGCCTCGCAACCCCAAACCTTTAAATAAGACAAATATGGCTTCTCGCCATGCCATAGTTCATATGGTGTCTTATCAACCTTCTTCGTTGGAACCATATTTAAAATGAGAACAGCAGACTCTAAAGCATAATCCCAAAAGGATAAAGGTAAAGTTGTAAGATTAAACATAGATCGCACCATATCTATTTATGTATGATTTCTCCTTTCGGATACACCATTTTGTTTTGGAGTATAGGGAGAAGTAAGATGCTGAAAAATTCCATTCTCACTTAGATAATCTATAAATCGTTGACTTAAATATTCACCACCTCTATCAGAACGAAGAGCTTTAATCTTCTTTCCTTGTTGCAGTTCTACTTCTGCTTTAAACACTTTGAATGTTTCAAATACCTATGTTTATGTTTAAGCAAATAAACATAACCATAACGGCTATAATCATCCGTAACTTTTAAGAAGTAGCTAGCACCTTTCCTTGACAAATGTCTAAGTGGCCCACACACATCAATATGCATTAGACCAAGTAGATTAGTAGCTCTTTCAATATTGCTATTAAAAGGTTTCTTAGTCATCTTTCCAGAGATACAAGACTCACATTTATCAAATGATTCATCATTGATATTTTCCAAAATACCTTCATGTTGAAGCTTTTGTATACGAGTCTTCCTAGTATGGACAAGTCTCCAATGCCAAAGATAAGAAGAGTTCTTGTCAAACTTTCTCTTTTTATTCATGCTAAAAACAGATTAATTATTCTTGGATTCATTATCATGCATGTCTATTTCAAACACACCATTCACAAAAATTGCATTAAAATAGAAAATACCATCATTCCAAATAGAAATTCCATTATAAGCAATAGTGTGAACGAATCCATTATTCAACAAACAAGAAAAGGAAATAACACCCCTTACAATTGTAGGTGCATAATGACAATCATTTAAAATCAGTACTAAACCCGAAGGTAAAACTAAATTAAATGTTCCTATAGCTTCAACCGCTACTTGTGCGCCATTGGCCACTTGCAGAAATTGTTCCCCATAGGAAATCTTCCTTTCCAGATTAAATCCTTGCAGCGTATTACAAATGTTAATACCACATCCCATATCATATACCCAGGAATTTAATTTGTATGTTAAATTGAACAATTTGATCATAAATAAAGTACCTGAAGCTGCAGCTCTCTGCTCAGACTTCTTCTTTAATTTCTCGCAACTCTTTGAGGTAAAGAGGGCAATTCCTCTTCTAGTGACCACTTGCCTTCCAATGGTGACAAGTCTCATCCTTCTGAGATTGTTTCTTCTTGACAAAGTTCTGCTTAGGTTTTGAATAAGTCGCAACTTGCTTGCCCTTATCACCCTTGCCTTTGCCTTTCTTCTTGTTCGCTTGCGGTTTTGGCTTACTCACTCTACCCTTTTGTATGGTTAGTACAGGAGGCGTAGAAGTAGATGTCTTGCCTTTTAACCCCTTTTCATAGTCAATGAGAATTGTATGCAAATCATTAACTGTCTTCCCCATGCAATGCATATTAAAGTTTCTAACAAAATCATTAAAGTCCTTGTTAAGGGACCTATTGATCAAGTTGATAGCCATATTATGATCATAGGGTTGTCCTAGTGCAATGAGCTGTTCCATATAACTCTCATGTCCATATAATGGGCACTAACAGACTTTCCAGGAGCTTGCTTGCAGCTATGCAAAGCATCTACTAAGTCGTAGATCTCCACAAATTGTGGCTTTTCGAACATAGCCTTGAGTTCATGTTAAAATTGGTTGCGACTTAAAAATTATATAAAACCCTAAACGAGATCAAAGCACACATAGCGGAAGCGATTTAACAAGATCATAATAATAACACAATTATAATTAATCGAATTAGGGATACATACCTTTACGCTAAAGCAAATCCACAAGATGAAGAAAGAATCACCAATTCGAGTTTATACCGTATATAACCAAGATATAGTCTAAAGTAAGACTATATTACGATCTTTTACAAACGTAATACAACGAGCTAACCTTGATTCTAGCACGTGTAAACCGAGCTATAATGCTTGTAGAAAATCTACCCAACAACCCTAGAGAGGGGCTAGGACTATATTATATGTAAAATTGATCAAACAAGAAAATCAACCAAAACCCCTGTGTGGGTTTATCTTGCGACCGCAACAAGAGAGAGAGGGGGGGGGAAGATTTTTTGTGTCTTGAATTATGAGGTGAGGGGTTGTTTATATAGGCTTAATTCTTGTAACCCAAAACAAAATAAAAGGAAACTTTTCCTTCCCCTTCCCTTGCCTCCATAACCACGGCTGACACCCCCTTTGGGGTGTTCCGGAATCTTCCATCCTTCTTTCTATTTATCTTACTTACTATAAATTTATTTAACGCTCGTTAATACTTAACTCTTAATTATTTAACGATAATTAAAGTTATATCTCGGTTTAATTTAATAAATACATAAATATATATATTTATTAAATAAATTAAAATACAATAAATATATTTATTAAATAAATTAACTCTTTACCTATTGAGTGCAATCCCGTAATCTCAAGTGAGATCCTATCACACGACTACTTAATATAAGTCCATAAAATATTAGGAGTAGCTACTAAAAGTAATCAAATTCATGTAACTAAGGTTTGCCATAACTGCGGAGAAAAGGGGCATTTTACGAATGAGTGTCGTAAAGAGATCAATAAACGAGGAAAAGCCTATTTGTTGAACGATACTCAACAAGATCAGAATACGGTTATGGGTATCTTTCATCTAAATCAACGTCTGGTTAAAGTAATATTTGACTCGGGAGTTGAAAGAAGTTTCATATCTGTTAAACTTGCTGCTAAATTAGATATTCCAACTATTTCCTTGAATACTAAGTATGATATAGAAATAGCCAGTACAAAAATAGTTAGCACTAATACCGTTATCCGAGGATGTATTATTTTCTTTCTTACGTCAATCCTTTGAAATCGACCTTATACCCATTATGCTCGGTAGTTTTGACGTAGTCATTGGGATGGACTGGTTATCTAAATACCATGCTAAAATCCTATGTGATGAGAAAGCCGTTCATATTCCTATTAACGGAGAAGTTTCGATTGTCCTTGGTAATCAAAGTAGAACTCGACTAAATCTCATATCATGCTTGAAGATTAATCAGTATGTATACCGAGGTGGTCAAGTTTTCTTAGTTCAAGTGGGAGAAAACTAGAAAGAAGAGAATCGATTAGAAGATATTTCGGTAGTTAGATAATTTCCCGAAGTATTACAAGGTATTCCACCTGTGCGTCAAGTTGAATTCCAAATCGATTTGATACCAGGAGCGATACCAGTAGCTAAAGCGCCTTATCGATTAGCACCTTTGGAAATGAAAGAGTTGTTAAGTCAAATTCAAGAGTTAACTGATCGAGGTTTTATTCGACCAAGTATCTCGCCGTGGGGAGGGCTAGTCTTATTTGTTAAAAAGAAAGATGGATCTTTTAAGATGATTGATTATCGTGAGTTAAACAAACTTACTATAAAGAATCGTTACCCATTACCCAGAATCGAAGATTTATTTGTTCAACTTCAAGGATCGAGCGTATATTCGAAGATTTATTTACGTTCAGGCTATCATCAACTGATAGTTTAGGAAGACGATATTCCTAAAACTGCTTTCATAACGCGATATGAACATTATAAATTTCAAGTGATGGCTTTTGGCTTAACCAATGCACCAGTTGTTTTCATGGACCTCATGAACATAGTGTGAACACCTTACTTGGATAAATTTGTAATCGTTTTTATCGATGATATTCTTATCTACTCTCGTAATAGAAAAGAACATGCCAAGCATCTTGGTATCATTCTCGAATTACTTAAGAAGGAGGAGTTGTATGCTAAGTTTTCGAAGTGCGAATTTTGGATCAATGTTGTGCAATTCCTAGGGCGTGTCATTGATAGCCAAGGTATTCGTGTGGATCCTGCAATGATTGAAGAAGTAAAGAATTGGACTAGACCTGTTACGCCAACAGAAATAAGACAATTCTTAGGATTAGCTGGATATTATCAAAGATTTATAGAAGGTTTTTCAAAAATTGCTAAAGCTTTGACTGAATTGACTCAGGAGAACAAACTGTTTGTCTAGTTAAATGATCAAGAGATAGCTTTTTCAATTATTGAAACAAAAGTTGTGTAAAGCACCTATCCTAGCATTACGAGAAGGTAACGATGACTTTATCGTTTACTGTGATGCATCTATTCAAGAAATAGGAGCAGTGCTTATGCAAAGGAATCAAGTTATTGCTTATGCATCAAGGCAACTTAAACCTAATGAGAAGAATTATATTACCCATGATCTAGAATTAGGAGTCGTGATATTTGCTCTTAAAATATAGAGACATTACCTCTATGGTACGAAGTGTGTAGTATTTACTGATCATAAGAGTCTTTAATATATTCTTCATCAGAAGGAATTGAATATGAGACAGCAACGTTGGTTAGAGTTACTTGTTGATTATGATTGTGAAATTCGTTATCATCCAGGAAAAGCCAATGTAGCAGCTGATGTTTTGAGTCAAAAGGAGCATTTTCAGCCGTTACGAGTTAGATAATTAATGATAACTCTTTTCCCGAAGTTACTTACCCAAATTCTCGAAGCTCAAGAAGAAACACTTAAGGTATTGAATGTAGAAGCTGAGAAGTTGAGGGGAATGGATAAAGAATTTGAAGGTCGTCAAGATGTAATTCGTTGTATTATGAATCGTAGTTGGTTACCGGACCGTTGTAATTTACGAGATTTAATTATGCACGAATCTTATAAATCAAAATATTCTATACGACCTGGTTCCGAAAAGATGTTTCAAGATCTGAAGAAACTCTGTTGGTGGCCTAACATGAAGGAAATCATACCAGAATACGTTAGTAAGTGTTTAACGTGTGGAAGAGTTAAAACAGAGTATCAAAAGTCATCCAGACTACTGATACAACCGGAGATTCCAATATGGAAATGGGAAAGAATTATGAAAGATTTTGTAACTAAGTTACCTAAGAGATCAAATGGAAAGAAAAAGAAATTGAATCCAAGGTATATTGGACCATTCAAAATAACCAAACGAATTGGCCCTATGGCATATAAACTAGAGCTACTTAAAGAGCTTAGTAATGTTCACAATAATTTTCATGTTTCAAATCTGATGAAATGCTTATATGATGAATCTCTCATCATACCTATGAAAGAACTTCAACTCGATGATAGGTTAAAATTTGTAGAAGAACTAGTGAAAATCATTGAAAAAGAGATCAAATGATTGAAGGAGAGTCGTATCCCAATAGTTAAAGTACGATGGAACTCGAAAAGAGGACCTGAGTATACTTAGGAACATGAAGATCAAATTCGAGTTAAATATCCGTATCTATTCCATAGTAACCCTAGTTCTAGCTAAATCTCGGGATGAGATTTAAAATAAGGAGAAGAGACTATAGCATCCAGTAGTTTTGGCTAATGTAATATCAGTGTATATGCAATTTCCCATTTGATAAATGAATAAAGAGGAGAATTTGCAAGAAATTTTTGCATTTTGCTATGATATATGACTAAATTGTTAAATATATAAATTCTCACTATCTCAATTGTCACTCCAACATATTCCTATATATTGTAAATAATATGTATACATCAAGTTTGAGTTCTAAAAGTAACCATATGTATATAAAGTGAATAAGAACATAAGTATAATTAAAAATGCCTTAAATTACCAAAGAGCCTTAGAAACCCTAGAAATTCCTTATAAACCAATGTTTCAAGCAATATAACTACATAATATCTATGTATAAATATGAAATACAATATACTAATTATAATCTATCATATAAAGGAAAGGTAATTGATCACAAAACACTAATATTAACTAATCTAAAGCTAATTACAAGTAAAAGACCTAGTAACCTGGATTAGCACCTAAAATCCATCTCATATTGAATTAGAGTCTAATCATTTGCAAATAACTATAAATCTCAATCAAGTATCATATTAATATCATACATTTATCTCAAGCTAAGTTACAAATTAATAAAGCACAATGTACTAGTTATTAAAGCATAGAACTATAAGCTAATTTAATTGTACTTAGGATATGATTACCTTATATAAACCCTTAAACTAAGAATGTAGAATTCCTAGAAGTCATAAAAATACTATATAAGACCTAGAATAAGTTTAAAGTATGATATAAACACTAATTATCCAAGATAGAAAGTCATTAGGATTAGTGACCTAGAAACCCTTATATTAAGCATTTTACATAGATACAATACCTAGTCTTTTAGGACAAGTCTAAAAACACTTATATCATTACATTAAGGTTGTAAGATTATATTAAGACAATGTAAAACTACCCTAAAGCACAATGTACAATATTTCAATGCATGACTTTTAAATTAGGTCAAAATAGGTATTTTCACTCTTTAGACATGTTTACTTAGAATAACCTATCAAACCAAGTGTGAACCACTTTAGATACTTAAAATAGAATGTATAGGGCATAAATTAAGTTTACATCAGTATCTAAGTGAAGGATAATGAGTTTTACAAGGATTTGACCCTAGATCATTAGAAACCCTAATCTACATAAGTTTTCTTCCCAAATTCACTTCAAACCTTTGTTAAACTTCAAACCAAGGACCCAAACTTTCTAAATACAATGTGTAAACCCTATTTATACCCTAATCCATCACTAATAACATTCCTAAATCCCGAATTATAAAAAATACAAAGTATAAAGTTACAAGCCCTAGTCTTTAGACCCGGTTTAGTTTTTTCCTTCAAAACCTTGTTTAAACACCTTCCCTCCCAAATTCAAACCTCAATGCAGATATTTATAGTATTCTTAGATATTTTGGAGTGCCAAGAAGGAGGTGAATCACCTACTTGAAGGCTACACATCACCATTCTTATCAATATGTTGTCGTAACCTATTCTAAGCCACAAGTCTTAGATATTTTGATCCTAGAATCTATAAACTTCTATAGACCTTCTATAGCCTTCCTTAGTCACTAACCTATCCTTGTTACACGTTTGAGGCCAGAACTTGGAGCCTAATTGTTGTAAAAACTATAAATAGGGGCGAACTCCATTGTTTAGAACTTGCACACTGTTTCTCTTATATCTCAATACCCATTCTGATATAAACTATTATAAACATCCTGGGACTCTTAGAAGATCAGAAACAAGGTCTATAAAGAAGCCATTGAAGCTCTTGAAGCTTTGATAGCAAGTTGTGTTTATAGGAAGCCATAAGGAGCCATTTTGGAGATACTTAAGCAATCTCTATGATAACTAAGCTTTAATCTTGTTATAATATTTTTTTAGACTTTTTATAATAATAAAATGATGTTAGAAAACTAACCTAAAATAAATTAGAGCATATGATCATTTAAAAGAAAGTTATAAGCTAAAGATGTCTTAAAATCCTAATTTTGTAATCTATATAAAATAATGAGAAAAAACCATTTCAAAAGCTATAATTCTGGAAAAATGTTGTTATTATAATTATAAATATTTTTTGAACTTTTTTATAAAATCCTAGATCATTTGGTACATTTTTGAGGTTGTTATATGATTTTTAACAAGTATAGAGACTAAAACTGTCATTTTTGAAACTCTAAACATTTTGGGCCAAAAATGTCATTTTGTGAAAGTAAAAACTATAAAATAAATATTGAAAAGTTTGAGACCCTAAGGTTAATATTTGAGGGTTGAAAATGTAAATATTAAAACTATATACTTTAGTGGTTAAAAGTGTAATTATTCCAAACTTTAACTAAAAGAACTAATTTTGTCATTATTGAAACTAATGAACATACAATGTAATAAAATACTATGTGTCATGTTAGTAAAGAGCTTTGTACAAAGATGTTCCATCTCGATATTACATTCTGACTGAGTGGTTGGGTTTACGATTTAATGTGCCTTAGCTCCTCAAACGTTTATAGAATGACTTCTAAGTATAATGGCCCGAACAATGATACTATAATTACAAAATATATATAAATCAAAGAAAAATACAAATTACTATATAAAGAAATTGAACTCAGAGGATACGACTTGATATATATATACATATTTGTGTGTCAACTCAGATTCTGTGAGAAGTTGTGATTTGTTATAACAGAGTAATTCAAGATTCTATAGGCTAAGATGAGTTCATAACCTCACTTTTAAAAGTTTATAAATGATTTGAAAACCCACGAGGGGATATATGCTAAAAACTAGAATACAAGTGTTTTTGTATGTTGACTATATGATTATTGACACTACGTTTATTTATTGCCATTATATCATTTTTTAATTATGGACTGCTAATCATTTCTAGAAAATGAGTGCTATTATTGTGAGTAGTACTATTGAGCACTAACATCCTCTATCTGGGCAAGTCACACTTGCTGGAATGCTAATGGTTCCTACCTAGGCTAAACAGATATGCTTTATTTTGCTAAACTCGAGATAGTCTGACAAACTACGTGCATAAAGGAAATTTGTTGGTTTTTCTGATAATGTCAAGTCGCGGGGTCATAAGCTAGTGCAATAAGAATCGATGAATTTAAAAATAGGGTGTACTACCACTACTACAAAAAAGCCCATAGAGACCCCCCTAAAGAGACTGGTTTCGTGAAAACAAGTGTCTATGACCCAAAAATGGTGGGAAGGGAATGAATAGAAACTTGTTTTCTTAAAAAAAACCAGTCTCTATAAGGTGAATTCTAAAGAGACTAGTTTTGTAGGTTGCAACCACTCCTTTTATACATTTAAAGACACTGGTTGTTACGTAAAAACCAGTCTTTATGTGTTAATCTTAAAGACACTGTTTTATATCAAAAAACTAGTGTTTTTAGACATTTAAAAACACTGTTTTTTTTTAACAACCAGTCTTTTTTATGTAAATAAATTTTGTGCTTAATTTTTTTTAACTTATAATCATAAGGACTCAACGGTACCTACTTGTTTTTATAACATATTACGCTTTTAGTCTTTATAAACTTTATATGTGATTAAATTATAAGGACCATTAAATAAATTAAAAATTAAGAATCATAACTTGTGTAAAACTTATTTATAGGCACTTCCTGTTAATATATCCTCTTTTTTTCTTTTTAGTCTGATAAAAAAAGCAACATAGGGTCTTGAACCCTTGACCTCTCAACTTTCATCAGACGCAGCATCTCTCTGTTATGAGTGGTTAATTACCAAAAAGCTGATAAACAAAATAATATTTGAACAAAAAAAAGTTGCACACAGCAGGTCTAGAACCCCATACCTGCAGACAAACATCAAACTCAACATCCACAAATTAACCAACTAGTCAGTAGACTCTTTTTGTTTACATCTCATTATATTTTCTTTTTGTACGTTTTGTGTTTTTTACAAACTGTTAATTGAAAAAATAGAGTTAAAAAAGAGACCACTGTTGGTCTCGAACCCTTGACCCTGCACAACAGAAAGACGCAGCAAGAGCCACATTTCACCATCTCTGCTCTCTTTACATTTTGTTTATATTTTCTTTCATACTCTCTTTTATTTTTATTTTTTTTAGCTGACAATAAAAAGTAACAAAAGCGCCAATAGTGGGAATTGAACCCGTGACCTGCTGCTCAACAGCCCAACACCCCAACCATCTGCTCTGTGGTCACTTTTGGTTACTTGTTCCTTTTATGTTTTCTTTATACCTTTTTTTATTTCAACTTATTATTATATTATCAGCTTTTATAGCTTATTTCGTACTTTATTCTTAGCTTATTTTTAGGCCTTTTATTTTTCCTCAGTTTCAAATAGAGTTTATCATTTTATATATTTTTTTGGATTTTTATAAAATCGTTTAATATTTTTAAATCATTTAATTAGTTTAAATGGTTTTTACTTCATAAAAAACTATATAAAAGTCAAAAAAATATAATTCTTTTTCTAAAAAAATTCTTTTGTCATTTAGGATGTAGGAAAAATAAATTTGCTTTTGTGGAGTTTAAATTTGATAAAAAAAAATTTTGTCGCGTTTTTACTTTCGTTACTTAATTTCGTGCTTTCGTTATTTGAACTTTTTAGCCCGTTTGTTGTTTTAAACTAGTTTTAATTTTTCTTTTTAAGTTTAGTTAGTTTATTTTAAGTTAAGGTTTCAATTTTTTTTTAATTTAGTCGAATTTTCGTTGCGTTTTACGTTTTACGTCGTACGTTGTTTTTAGCGTAACTCGTTTCCGTTTTCTTTTCTTTCCCTATTTCCATAAGATATGAGTCGATAGAGTATCGTTGTACACGATATGAGTCGATAGGGTATCGTTTCACATGATATGAGTCGACCGGGTATCGTTTTAGATGATATGAGTCGATACGGTATCGTTTCACATGATATGAGTCGATCGGGTATCGTTGTACAGGGTATGAGTCGATAGGGTATCGTTTCACATGATATGAGTCGATCGGGTATCGTTGTACACGATATGAGTCGATAGGGTATCGTTTCACATGATATGAGTCGACCGGGTATCGTTTTACATGATATGAGTCGATACGGTATCGTTTCACATGATATGAGTCGATCGAGTATCGTTGTACAGGGTATGAGTCGATAGGGTATCCTTTCACATGATATGAGTCGATCATGTATCGTTGTACACGGTATGAGTCGATAGGGTATCGTATCGTTTCACATGACATGAGTCGATCGGTTATCGTTGTACACGATATGAGTCGATCAGGTATCGTTGTACATGATATGAGTCGATCGGGTATCTTTGTACACGATATGAGTCAATCGGGTATCGTTGTATACCATATAAATCGATCGGTATCATTGTACACGATATGAGTCAATATGGTATCGTTGTACACGGTATGAGTCTACAGGGTATCGTTTCACATGATATGATTCGATAGGTATCGTTGTACACTATATGAGTCGATCGGGTATCGTTGTATACCATATAAATCGATCGGTATCGTTGTACACGATATGAGTCAATATGGTATCGTTGTACACGGTATGAGTCGATAGGGTATCGTTTCACATGATATGAGTCGATAGGGTATCGTTGTACACTATATGAGTCGATAGGGTATCGTTGTACACTATATGAGTCGATAGGGTATCGTTTAACATGATATGAGTCGATAGGGTATCATTGTATATTATATGAGTCAATAGGGTATCGTTTCACATGATATGAGCCGATAGGGTATCGTTTCACATGATATGAGTCGATAGGGTATCGTTGAACACTATATGAGTCAATAGGGTATCGTTGTACACGATATGAGTCGATAGGGTATCGTCGTACACGATATGAGTCGATAGGGTATCGTCGTACACGATATGAGTCGATAGGGTATCGTTGTACACGATATGAGTCGATAGGCTATCGTTTCACATGATATGAGTCGATCGGATATCGTTGTACACGGTATAAGTCGATAGGGTATCGTTTCACATGACATGAGTCGATCGGTTATCGTTGTACACGATATGAGTCGATCAGGTATCGTTGTACATGATTTGAGTCGATCAGGTATCTTTCTACACGATATGAGTCGATCGGGTATCGTTGTATACCATATAAATCGATCGGTATCATTGTCCATGATATGAGTCAATATGGTATCGTTGTACACGGTATGAGTCGATAGGGTATCGTTTCACATGATATGATTCGATAGGGTATCGTTGTACACTATATGAGTCGATCGGGTATCGTTGTATACCATATAAACCGATCGGTATCATTGTACACGATATGAGTCAATATGGTATCGTTGTACACGGTATGAGTCGATAGGGTATCGTTTCACATGATATGAGTCGATAGGGTATCGTTGTACACTATATGAGTCGATAGGGTATCGTTGTACACTATATGAGTCGATAGGGTATCGTTTCACATGATATGAGTCGATAGGGTATCATTGTATATTATATGAGTCAATAGGGTATCGTTTCACATGATATGAGCCGATAGGGTATCGTTGTACACTATATGAGTCAATAGGGTATCGTTGTACACGATATGAGTCGATAGGGTATCGTCGTACACGATATGAGTCGATAGGGTATCGTCGTACACGATATGAGTCGATAGGGTATCGTTGTACACGATATGAGTCAATAGGGTATCGTTTCACATGATATGAGTCGATCGGATATCGTTGTACACGGTATGAGTCGATAGAGTATAGTTTCCCATTATATGAGTCGATCGGGTATCGTTATACACGATATGAATCGATATGGTATCCTTTCACACAATATGAGTCGATCGGGTATCGTTGTAAATAATATGAGTCGATAGGGTATCGTTTCACACGGTATGAGTCGATCGGGTATCGTTGTATACCATATAAATCGATCGGTATCGTTGTACACGATATGACTCAATATGGTATCGTTGTACACGGTATGAGTCGATAGGGTATCGTTTCACATGATATGAGTCGATTGGGTATCGTTGTCCATTATATGAGTTGATAACGTATCGTTTCACATGATATAAGTCGATAGGGTATCGTTTCACATGTTATGAGTCGATAGGGTGTCGTTTCACACGATATGAGGCGATATTGTACACGATATGAGAAACCTGAAAGATAATTAATATTTAAACGAAATTACAAGCGATAGATAACCTACTTTAGTGGAAAAAATGTTTTAAACGCAATGGCGAAAACTTCGTGTTTTGATTCATCCGTTAACTATTATAAACGAGACTCGAACCATTAATTGACGAAGATTATATCAATAATTACAATTTGAACCCTAAACTATTTCCAACCTAACACTTTGTTTTAATATAAATAGAAATTTATATTCTTTTTCTCATTTTCATAAAAACAAAAACACACACTCAAACCCTAGCAACTTATATACTCTCTCCCCCATCTTTTTCTTTTTCCGGCGCCGTCATCCGGCCACCACCCGTCGGCGATAGTCGCTGTACACCATCACAACCATCTACCTCCATCATCGTGACCAAGAGCCACCACCCCTATCACGGCTGCTGCTCCAGCCACGAACCGCCACCACCACACCATTTACAAACCAGACCCGCCACCACCATTTTACACCGCTCTCTGTCCACCACCACCTCCGACTGCCATCATCTAGCCGCTACATCATCAACCACCAACCGACACATCCTCCACCCTCATCATCTCGATCCACCACCACTTTGAATCACCACCAGCCACCATGGTTTCCAGCCTACACCATATCCATTGTCACCACCATCTATCACAAGCCAATGGTGTTTGTTTTGCTAACCACTGGGCAATTAATAAGTACTTGCATTATTGAAAATATTTATCAACTTTATGTGGTATACCCAAGACAAAAAGTTGAACCTATAATCAGATTTATATATACAGAACACTTTCTCGCACATTCCATGGTCGTCTTTATTTGAAAAATGATAAGTTATCAGCGGGGATGTTATTAAGCAACTGACTGTTGCCTTTGTTTTAAAATGCAGCTGGAAGGAAGTACCTTGCCTAGAGTATCACTCCCGTTTCATCGTGCAAATTCGACATATCCGAGGTAATCTATCATTTTATTTACTAACTTTTATCGTCATTTGAAAACTGCATAGTCATCTTTGTATGTCGGGTACATTTTAGTTTGTAGTGGTTAATATCTGTGTCTGTTGTAATGAAATGGGTATAAAGTCGGGGTTCCGGATCTTAAGGAGCAGTAGTTATTAGATAAATATAAGTTCCATTGATTTAATTTTATGTTTTTCCCCATTGATGTGATATTATCGTTAGCTAGAGCACGCCCAAATACCATTAACACACTGGTTGTGTAAGAATAATATTTTCTACCTTATGCTTATACAATTAAGCTTTCAAATGGTGCCTTATACAGTAAATATATATTTTTTATTCAGGCTCAAAATGTATAAATCCTTACATCATGATCAAAATAAGTGTATGAAGCATTTGATCTAAGCATTGAATCACTGAAATTATACCTCAGCATGGGATAAGCATTGATCCTAGTGTCCATGAAGAAGCAATACAAGTACTGAACCGAATGGTAAAATGCATGCCTGACCGTCGATTTTCTGTTGTGAGAGGTATGGTGAACTTCATTCTACGACTTCCGGATGAGTTCCCTCTTCTTATTCAAACTTCATTAGGACACCTTTTGGATCTTTTGCGTTTATGGATATCTTGCTTGTCTGATGAAAGTAGAGAATATGAAAACACTTCAGATGTAAAAGATGTGCAGATAAACCAATGTCTAAAAAAGTCTTCTTTCAATCGCGGAGAACTAATTGATTTCCATGCGTCAGAAATTGATGCAATTGGTCTTATCTTCTTTTGCTCCTCTGATAGTCAGATTAGATACGCAGCATTGGAATTACTACGTTGTGTGCGTGCTATACACAATGATATACGGAAAATTCTCGCTGAAGATGAAGCTGAAACGATACTTATAATCGATGTTTTTGAGGAAAATGGGGTGTGTTTTCCTTAACTTTTTACTATAAAATTTTTTCATCTGAAACAGCAGTAGTGTTGACACCTCGTTTTGACAGGATGAGATTATTCAGAGCTGCTACTGGGATTACAATCGTCCTTTTGATCTGAGACGAAAATCTGATGTAGTGCCTCTTGATGCAACACTTGAGGCTATGCTTTCTGATAGCCTTGACAAGAACATATGGCCTCGGTGTCTTAGTGAGCTTGTTAAATACGGTGCACTGCTCTGCCCTCGCTCAGTTCAAGATGCAAAGTAACCATCTTCTTATTAACTATCTGTGAAGTTTTCTCCTTATTTAAATATTACAGTAAAATCCAAATACTTATGTTCTCAGGGTAGAGATCACTAAGCGTCTTGCACTTATGACACCTGTTGAATTGGGGGGAAAAGCACATCAGTTTCAGGATGCAGATAACAAACTAGATCAGTGGCTCATGTATGCGGTGTTTGTTTGTTCTTGTCCCCCTGGGACAGATGGAGTGAATGCAGCAGCAACACGAGACCTATTCCATCTTATCATTCCCTCACTAAAATCTGGATCTGAAGCACATGTTGTGAGTATTACACTAATATTTTATTAATAAACACTAAAGTTATCTTATAACATATTATACTCTCTTTGATTTCAGAATGCTGCTACTATGGCTCTGAGGCACTCACATCTGGAAGTATGTGAAATAATGTTCAGTGAGCTGTCAACTTTCATGGATGAAATTTCTTCGGAAACAGAAGGAAAACCAAAATGGAAGGTATGTGTTCATACTTAGAATCATGCATTTTCCTTTCCTTCCAAAAAAGTATAATATCTTTTTCTTCTTCATGCAGACTCAAAAATTTTGGCGTGAAGAACCGCGTGTCCACATTGCAAACATATACAGAACGGTGGCCGAAAACATATGGCCTGGCATGCTGGCCCGTAAGCCAGTTTTTCGCCTTCATTATTTGAAGTATATTGATGAAACAAGATTAATATCAACAGCACCTTTCGAGAATTTTCAAGAGGTACAAACTCTTAGCTATTCGCTTGCATGTGTACTAAGATCACTGGCCCCTGAGTTTGTGGACTCGAAATCGGAAAATTTTGATCCAAGAGATTGTTCGATCTTTTTCTCTCATGTTGTGACGATTCAGGTAGTATATCGAGTCAGGATGGTCTAAGTGATTATCGGCGTGAAGTTGAACGCTACAAATCTAGTCATCATATTAACTTGAAAAAATTTAAATTATAGACGAACTAGAAGTGTTTTTATGTGTAAATGACATTAACTTGAAAAATTTTACATGTGTAGAATTTCTATAGATGGGATCCTTGCATCAATGAAGAAGTTCATGGTGCGTGGGAGGCATGGATAAGAAAGAATTTCCGCGACTTCATGAGTGAGGTTCGTAAGTGTGCCAAGATAAGGTATATGAAGGCCGAAGGGGAAGATTTTGATGGAGAAAATTACTTTGTCCTCGCGCCTTATGGGCCAGTCTGGATAAAAGACGATTATTGGCAGAATTTGATCAAAAAATAGAACGAACCCCAATGGCTTGATAAGTCAAAAAAGGCGTCACCAGGAACACACAAACAGGAACACACAAACAGATGGATCAGTAGGGAAGCATACATGTGGGTCCATAACAATGACTCAACATAGGTTAAACAAGGTAAACATGTAAAATTAAACATTTTTTTTATTTATGGTTTATATTATCAACTCTCAGTTACAATACTTGTTGCAGGAAAGGGAAACAAGGAAAGGGAAACAGGTGGCCCAGTTAGCTTTCAAGTTCTTTTTGAAGATACACACTCACAAAAAAGTGTCTACATTAACCAGAATGCACAAAAGCTTGGGGTATGTTTCTTTGTCTCATTAAAATTAAATGCAATGTTTTGATTTTCTCTTATTTGCTAGGCTGTAAGTGAGTAGTTTGCTTGTTTTCGATGTTTGGCTATTTACATATATGTTTGGTTATTTTATCTGCAGTTAGGTTGTTTTTATGTTAGTCTAAATATTTTGTATACTTCTGTGTAACAGAATACCTACAAGGATAAGAAAGAGTTGAACGCGATTGTTGGAGCTTGGTTTACATTGTGGCGACAAGTTTAATAAAAACAAATTTTATTCGAAATATGTATTTGACAATTTTAATCCTTCCAATTAATAAAGTTCTCTTTATTTACATACATTTGTTGTTTATGACAATTCAAGTCCTTTAATTTAGTTTTTTTTTATATAATTCTTATATTTACATTATTCCATTGTAGAGGGTTAAATTTGTAAAATTTGGAATTTAATAAAAATTCCAATTTGTTTTTTTTTTTAAAAACTAAGTAAAAAGAGACTGGTTTTAAAAAAAACACATTTTTTTACTCTATAAAAAGACTGGTTAGATGCTCTTAAAAAGACTGCTTTCTGGAGATTAGTATGGAGACCAATCTCTAAAGAGACTTGTTTTTATGAAGATAACCAGTGTCTATTCTTTTAATAGAGACTGGTTTCAAAACCAGTCTCTTTATGTTTCGAGCAAGGAGATCCTCCACATAGAGACGTCCTACAAAACCAGTCTCTATTGCTTTTTTGGACCAGTCTCCAGGGACTTTTTTGTAGTAGTGTACACTGTAGCCCTGAGGTCATACTTGTATTCAAATATTTTTTGAACCTATGAATTCATTCAACCGTTGTGTTGATTTGTAAGCATATATTTCAGGAGAATGAAGATTGGGGGGTCGCGGATGGCCGTGTCTTGAAAAGTTACCTTTCAAATAAACATGATTATTGGGAAACGTGTGATGTACATTGTATGTACCGTTGTTTTATTTTAACTCTGAATAAATGAATGATGACAAGTTTTTAATAAAATGACTATTTGAGCATTTTCTATTATTATGACTTCGATACCTTGAAAGTAATACCGCAGATTAGCTTTCGCTGCTATATGGTAAAAATGGGGTTTACATCGTACGAAGACACGAGAGCTTTATGAAAAGAGCGTACAAGTTAAGCCGCATGGACGGGAGAGACTTGCCCCAAACATGAAATACTTGCAACCTCAAGAGGTTTTATCTATAAGGCTATGACCTGCGCATGGACACCGCAGTTTCTAGCTAGTCCGACGGCCCCTATCTTTATTTAATTATTGTTTCAATTCTTTAGTTAATTGTCAATATTATTTTCCTACACACATACATATACGTATGATTTCTACGTGAAACAAAGGATTGAGTGAACCTACAAATTAGTTCGTCACACAAAAAGGATGCAACCCCAACGACCATAGAGGACGCATCATTCTTAAACACTTTGTATATGAGACGTTGGTTATAAATAATTTATAATCGCACTACAACTGACATACTATATAAAGACACACTGTGCACATGTTTAAATATATTATCTATGAGATACTAAGACATGGACACCATGCATATATAAACAGACAGTAGATAATTTATATAATGCAGACATTCACACAAAAAATGTTAGATTACAAGTTTGTTCCAAGACAACACATGCAGCACATATTAATAAAATAGATTGTTTAAAATTACATAACCAAATTACTAAAAGCACCCTACTTGGGACGTGAACCAGACAAAGGAAGGGACCGTGCACGCTCGATTCTTTCCATAATCAAACTAGATGGAGTAGAGGACGCGGGGCAGTCTCCAAAAACATAACAAAAAGCGACTGCCTTGTGGGAGCAGAAAAAGCAACCCCGTCGGACCTTGGGAGATGGGCAGACCCTGCCATGGGAGTTCTACATACAATGCGGTTCTGTCTCTTAGCTTTGACCCGTGCCTTGTTTGCGGCCACGGCCTTCTCCAATGTAATCTCTTCTTTCAAGGCCTAAAGGGTTTAGGACAGAAAGGGTTCTCTGCATAAAAAGGAATCATTACATGGCGAATGCTAGGCTGCAGCTTCCAGAACCATTCAAGCATGTCCCATTCACCAAAATCCCCATCCAAGTGAAGGCTGCCCATGAGCATGTCTAGGGGATCATCCTTTAGCTTTTCAAGCTCTCCCACCTGCAGATACTCTGCATCCTTTAAAGCTTTCATGGAGGCATCAAGTTGATCCGCGGATTCAGGCTTGTAGAACTCTTGCTGGCCGCGTCTCGCCACGCTTGAGCGTGTTTTATACCGTCCACGAGACCCTCGTGCCTACCTTGCTCAATGCCGTCGGACACAACATTCGTAAAAGGCTGGCACAACTCTTGGGATTAGGCACATTTCATTACAGTTAGATGAAGATCGTGCCTGATCACCCATCTACCCCCGACTATAGCCGTGAGCATATGAGGATAACGCTTTTCATCAAAATCGATAGTAAGAGCATCTACACGGGCATCTAGCTACGCGGCCTTCTCAGCAAGGAATTTATCCTTCTCATGTTTATCCTTCTCCTGTTTTTTCTTCGTCCACGAGCTCAACATCTTTCAGTTGATCATCCAAAGACATAGCATTTTCCTCAGCTGGCCTGAGCGTATCCAACCTATCCGTAAGCTCTTTCAACCTCGTCTCATGCTCTTGGATGGTCTTGTTACACCTATCAACCCTTTTATTTGCTTTCTTGACGAGACATACATCTTCTTCGTACTTCATCCTCAAGGCAGCCCCCAAGGCCACCTGATGTGCAGCGGCCACATTATACTCCTCCAAGAAATCCTGATGACTCATATCTTGGAGGGAAGAAAAATACATTGGGGGCGACCTGATTTATCAGCTCCCAGCATGACCGTGGGGTCTCCATTCGGTCTTCTTTTGTGATCCCTCAAGTTGGATGATATATTTGGCTAAGGGAGCCTTCGACCATTTTTTGTTGAGGGATGGATTCTTGGCCGGTTACAGGTGGAATACCCTCAGAGGCGGATAAGTGCTCATCATCTTTCGTACCTATGATAGGTGACGGTTGGTGCGTAATTTCATCCATCAGCACCGCGCCCGCACCTTTATCTTCACTGCATTCACGTATCAGTAAAGACAGTGTTAGTATATGAGCAGAGTATTGTTATAAACTGATAATGAAATTCAAGTGGGATACTTACGAGTTGGTAGTAGCAAGTTCTGATTCTATGGGCCACACGACCGACACTGGCTTCGAGTTAAGAATACTCGTAGTAGACGAAGGTTGGGCAGTCACCAAAATTTCCTCATCTACGTCGATGACATTCTCAACTACACCGCCATGCTACTTCCTCCGACCCGGTATTCTAGGTGATCTTTTCTTAGACTCTTGGCCGGGGCATTATATATAGAAGGGTCAGAATCAGGCATTTTCCTCTTGCGAGTGACCCTCCTCCTAGACTTTCGGGGGACAAGATACTCCCTTCTTCGGCTTCTATCTCCTCTGTAGTTACCTTCTGATATGCTCCGGTTGAGAGTAGATTGAAAAAAGTTTTAAATTTATAAACACGAGTTATCGGAATGAACTATAAACGCACATGCAAGTATGACCCTTTCGTTTGTGGTATAGTTTTTAATGGTAAATCGAGATCGTTTATGGGGATTTGGAAAACCTATGATCATTTAAAAATCGCAAATAATCTATTCTATTGTAGCAATATGGAGACAAATAATAACAAGTAAATTGATGAGAAATAATATGATTAAAAACAACACTTGGTAAAGATTAGTTGGGGTATCTGATATTGTGTGATATGATGACACGTAAACATATGATTATGAAAATTAGATGGTTAATCCAATCTATTGTTTACAAAATCTTCAATCATCGTCAAGACTTTGGTTCAAGAAAACAAGCATTAGACTCAATCACTAAATTTAAGACTCAATCCAATTTCAACTCGTTTGATTCGCGGTTCGTTTCACAAACTTGTTAACACTTATAGTGATGTTTCTTAGTGATCAAAACTTCTTAGAAAATGGTCAATATAAAACATAGCCAATCCATAGACAAACCGGATATGACTTATGTTTAGAAAATAACCCTTTCGACCTATGAAATCTTTAGCAACAAATTAAGTTTTGACAACCAATGTCACATGAATCATAAATACCAATGGTTCAAAGGAAAAAGGTTGAAATTGAATTAAAACATAAATCTCATCATACCACAAACATCATCTTACTAAGTGTAAATTGAAACTAGCCACTCATATTTAACATTGACATAAACTCAGAAAATATAGTCTTAAAAGTCATAATCAAGAGTCTTACAAAGTGGAAATATAGTGCTAATGATTAGGGTAATGATCCCTTTGAGTTTGGTGTAGTAAACTTTGCTTTTGGGGCTTCAATAGTGACTTTTCTTGGACCACCTTGCTCAAATCAAAATTTCAGGTTTTGGACAAGAGAGAGAAAGTTTATTTGGTTAATAGAGAAGTAATATGATTGTTATGAGAATACATATTGAAGTGGTGACCCCATGGGTCTTATTTATTTTACAGATTAATGGCATATACTTGAATGCATGGCTTGTTGGCTAAGGCTTTTGCTTGGTGCCTAAGGTGTTCTAGACTCTCCAATAGAATGTTCTTGTGGCTTTTTTAGATGCTTCAAGAACGAGTTAATATCTTGTAGTAAAGTTCTGCCTAAGGGAAAGAAGATGGTGGCAGCTGAAGTTGGCCAACATCTACTTTCATGGCTGGTGGCTGACAAAGGAAAAGGAGATGGTGGCAGCGAAGGACGACTAGAATCTGCTCACAAGGCTGGCATCTACTTTCAGGCTGACTTATTTTCAAACTTTATTCTACAAGTAGCATATTGATTTCCCTTGCATTTCCCAAGTTGGGATTACCTGTAAAGCTTGTATAGTATTGTAAGCACTTGTTCTTGTACCTGTAATTGATCTCAAAGGCCTGTAACTCGTACACGGCTCTTGAACTTGGTTGGGATTCTTCGTACTTGTACTAATCTTTGCTTTTGCATTGCTTTCTTCTTCTTTTAACTCTTTTTCCTGTATTAGGCTACACATAGACTTGCAAACATATTTTGGCACATATATGCACAAAAGGATGGAAATATAACCAAAATACATGTACAAAAGCACATATAACGCTCCTAAAAACATGTTGGATTTGGGCGTTATCACCTCTGCGCTGTCATTCTCTGAGTCTTGCTCACTCGGGTTCACAAAAGATGATTCCCTAGCTCCACCACTTTCTATGTGCAAGTTTTCCCCGTCTTCATTAGAGAGGTCCAATGGGGAATTCTGGATGTGAATGTCTTCAAAAACAACAGTGGGTGGAAGAATAGTAGTATCCTGAGGTACGTTCACGTCTAGCGTAGCCTCAAGAAACGTTGGCTCATCTTTCCTACGGGCGCGCGTACCCTCCTTGACCGCCTTTATTTCCTTGTCGCAACAAGCCAAAGATATTTATCTCTACAAAGGAAAGGACGAATATTAATAAGTTTACGGATAATGTAAGACACACACACTGGTTATCGGCACCAATGAATATGGGTTATTCATCCGGCCTGTAAAAATAATTGTGGATAATGCCTCTAAGGCATAGATGGGACTCAGAAAGTTAACTGAAGTAGGTGGAGTGTCTATCTAAATTCCGTGCATCGACTCCGTTCTACGTGTATGGGGCAGGGGGATAATCCTTAGCTATTTGGTGCACTACTTTGAAGGTCTCGAAAAATAAACCTCATCTATAAAGAAGAACCTATCCTTCCAGTTTTTCAATAAATCCATTGGTTTTGAATAACACCGCGGGGCATTCGTGGAACGTCTACTATAAGAAACCCATCCATTTATCATGTAGGGTGTGTAAAAGACACATAATAATTTAACGGAAGGGGTAATGTTTAAACAACGTCAACTAACCTTGAATTACCCTATCATACAGGTGTCTATACAGTGTAATTGGGAGATATGGAAGTCATAGTAATCTAAGAAGTTTACTAAGAACCTGGAGAGGGGGATTCGGTAATTAGCCGTATCAAACAACCTAATATATAAACCTTCCCAGGAGGACAGTCGGTCATCGCTTTCTCTTCGACTGGAATTTGAGGATGAAGAACCTGAGGTATATATAATATAAGATCAGAACTCCATAAACTGCTGGTTATCCAACTAATGTAGTGCGGAATATATGGTGGCGATACTCTTATCCATTTTTATATAAGATATGTTAAGAGCGCGGTGTGCTAACCTGTAAATAAGGAGATCCGTGAAAAAGAAAGTATGTGCGGAGATTGAAGGTTGCAACAATAGAGGTTATGGTTTAAATTTTGCAAACCCTGAACAGTGACGGTTGGGATATATATAGTGTAACACCCCATTTTGATAAATGGAATGTCACGCGTGATTATGGCGTGTCATCAAAGCATGCAAGGTGATATGTAGTAAAACATACATGACCATAGGGAAAACCGGAATCAAACATCGGTTCCCAAACATAAGCCCAAAACATAAATAAAGGAAAGGAACTGAATAAAGACTAAACAAGCATAACTATATGAAGGCAAAAAGGAAAAGAAGTCTCTGGCAGCTTCCATCCTATGTGCGTCCTCCAAATGCTCGATGTCTTGGGTACCTGCCGTTTTGGGACATGGAAAGGAAAGTAACGGCTGAGCAAGACGCTCAGTGCACGGATGTACAATATAGCATGAATAGGATAAGCATGTAACATATAACAGCGAAAGACTAAGTTCTGAGTAAACTGGTTAAGTATCATGAAAACTGGTTTTATAGTTTGAAAAGCCTTATGTTTAACCTGTGAAAACTGTTTTAACATATATATACCATAGCCCATATAGGTCATGAAAAGGTCACGTGCATGAATAATTAGAGGGGTGACCTCATCATGCAGATTAGAGGGGATGCCTCTAATCAATATACTGATTTGGGTAGGAGGGATCAGCTCCTTGTGAAGGGTGCAAGGCACACACCACATTCACCATGATAAACTGAATAAAACATGTAACTAGGATGCACCCATACGCCCCGACTGATATAATAATATGGCCAAACTGAAAAGGGACGCCACGAGCAATCACTCTGCCGTGGGGAAGTCATAACATCGGTGCCTCCAATGCTATGGTTATGGTACCTCCATAACTAGGTGAAACTGGTCATGCTTGTATATGGCTATAGTTTATGCTAAATTAACATAAGCAGTTCAAAACAATAAAACAAATGCTGGGGAAAACAGTTGGCTGCATACGGGGAAATCCTAATAAGGAAAGAATGTCCATACTGAAAGGACGGGAATCCGTACCTCAAGTCCAGTGAATGAACGGAAGAACGACTCCTACTTCTGGATCACTAACGCTACATGAATACACACGTGTATAAGTATCGATTCACTGATTACGTACTGGGTTCTGTGTCTTGTTATAGTTGATTTGGTATGTTTTAGGTCATGGTTTACTGTTTAAAGCCTTAAACTATGTTTATCTTGTATTTCTGGTTTATCTGATTAAGTATTACTGGTGTTTCATGTATTAATATACTTACTGTATAATAATAAGTAACTTTCCAAAATAGCAGGTTTCCAAAAATAGAAAGTTTCCAAAAATAGAAAGTTTCCAAAAATAGAAAGTTTCCAAAAATAGAAGGTTACCAAAAATAGAAAGTTTCCAAAAATAGAAAGTTTCCAAAAATAGAAAGTTTCCAAAAATAGAAAGTTTCCAAAAATAGAAAGTTTCCAAAAATAGAATTTACTGCCTAAAATAGATTAGTTTCTAAAAATAGAAAGTTTCCAAAAATAGATCAGCTGCCTTAATTAAATAAGTTTCCATATATAGAAGGTTTCCATAATTAGATTAGCTGCCTGAAATAGATTGATTTCCATATATAGAAGGTTTCCATAATTAGATTAGTTGCCTTATTTAATTAAGTTTCTATAAATAGAAGTTTCCATAATTAGAATTAAGCTGATTTCATAAGCTAACAAGTAGGTCTAAGTGTTATAAGCTTACTACTTAAGTCATATGATATAGTGTATAGTTTAATTATTATTTCATGTATTTTAATTAAACTATAGGTTAAGCATTTTAATTAAAGTATAACATGTATTAATTAAAATGAAATGAAAATACTTAGGTTAAAATGTGTATTATTATTAATAATAATATAACCTAAGTCATGTCTAAATTAATTAATTATAGGCATGTTTTAATAATTAATTAATTATAACTTATAACATAAAATACTTAGGTTAAATTAATGTCATGATAAACTAATAATTAAAATAACCTAAGTCATGATTTAATTAATATTTCATGTTATTAATTAATTATATCCTAAGTTCATGATTCATAAAAATTACATGTAACATAGATCATGATTTTAACCAACGAACCATGAATCGGGTATGAATTCGACACCGTACCCCGGGCCAAACCCGGGGCACACGTGTCCCCTTGCTGCCGTGGGTCCCACATGAGCCAACCAAGACCAATTGTGGTCTTGGTGGTGGCGGCAATAGCAAACCAAACCCCCCTCGGGTTTGTTTTGCTAGGCGGCTAGAAACAAACACCCCTTTAAATCATTCCTTGATTTTATTTAATACCAAAACATGTTAGATCAATGATTAATTATCTTGTTTTCAAGAAAAATAATAACATGTTCATGAAAATAATCAAAGATCAAAAGAATTAAAAAGAATTAAAAAGAAGGGTTAGAAAGGTATACCACTATGTAGCTTGGAAAAAGGATGAACAAACACGTATTCTAACACTTGTTTTTAAGATCAAAATCAATCAAACACCCCCTTATGGTGGTGTGAAGGTGGCGGCACCAAGAGAAGGAAAAGGAGAGGAGAAAACTCTTTTTAGGGTTTTTAGTTTATTTCTTGTAAAATGAAAATGAAAACATGTTTAACACTTTACCCCCCTTAACTTGTAATGTCCATGGGCTAAGCCCATTTCTTGGTTTGTGTGACGTGGGTATGGGGGCCCCACATGGGGTACCCGTACCTTTCTCGTGTCCCGATGTTTCGTGTTCGTTCGTGGTTAAACGTGCTCGTGTTTAACGTGTTTCTGTTTCTTTTAACGTGTCGTTTATCGTAAACTCCACGCTCGTAAATATATTATGAGTATTTACGTAATTATTTTAGTTAGTATTTTAAATGGTGATCATGATTTAATTATGTTCACGTGATATATTATTAACTGTTTATCATGGGTTCGTACGTAATCGATACTTGTCATGACATACACGTATGCACTTGCTTGATTATTAGCACATGAATGTGATCAATACTACATGAGGTAAGTTTTAATCTAGAACGTACGATCTTAAGGGCACTATTCATGGTAAAAGCATGCGGGTTTTACAATTCTTCCCCCCTAAAAAGAATAATTCGTCCCCGAATTATAGATAAAGTAACTGAAAGCGAAACATACCCGAATCAAACTGGAAAGGTATGCAAAATAACGGAAATGAAGGTGACATGGTAGAAGGGAACGTGGAACATGACATGTCTTGAAAAGACATGGAACGTGACGTGACTGAAAGAACATATCTAATCGATAAGAGAAAAATGGATAAGAAGTCCGGATGAACTTGTCCGTTTCCAAGTGGCCTCCCTCTTGGAACGGTTCCTTCAGAAGATCCTGACACTAATGATAAATCTTGGTCCTCCTGACCTTGACTTGGAATACGAAGAAATTCTTGGTTATCAACGGAAGGTAGATCCCCTAAATTTGATCGAGGAAAATAAGAGTTAACGTGTAAGGGTAGCTGAAACGTTACGATGCAAGACCATCTGACTTAACTGATAATTTGAAACGATGCGCGAGACATAAAGAAACGTAGTACGTGAAACATTTTGAACGTGATACGTGAAAAATTTTGAACGTGCTACGTGGAGATATGGCGAGTGTAGTATGAGTAAACATATCGTGATCCATGATACGTGTAACATATTTTGATCATGATATGAGGAACGTGGAATGAACATGACATGTGAGACATATCGTGATCATAGAATATAATGGCGGTAACGCCAAACGCTACAAGGTGAGACGTGGAATATGACGTGAAACGTCTATCTGATGATGGAGAGTTATACTAAACTTGGGTCTGGTCTCACAAGTTCTTGCAACTTCCAGAACGAGAAAAGAAATGAACGTAGAATCGTAAGCCAAAATACGATCATGAACGTGAATAGTGTCATGAACGTGAACGCGAAAGCAAGTCGTGGAATTAGAATGAAGACGTGAAGTAAGTTAGGAGTACAATTACGAATCTTTGTCTGATCCGATAGCTGAGGGATTGCCAAGTGATCGGATGAGCCTTGGCTGGAACATGTTTGTTCAATCTGTTGGTTCTGAAATCCGTACGGATGTAAGGATTCTGCAGACTTGATCAAACTGTTGACAATAACCCAGATAGCATCATGCTTCTTCTGAGTTTGCTGAAATCTGGTAACTAAAATCCATGGAGATCTTGTCCCTTTTCGATTCACAATTTCATATGATGAAAACATACCCGTCTGTTGGTGTCCTATCTTAGCCTGTTTGTATAACAGGTATGAAGATATGAACATAACTGTATCCTGCTTCATAGAAACTTGATACATGGAAGGTTGCGAAACTCTGAGTCTCTGAATCTAGACTTCTCCTAGCGTAGGATTTTACAGAACACCTAATGTAGTGTCGGGTTCTCTTCTTTACTCATAAGCTGAGTCATGGTAAGATTAACCGTAGAATGCCATGTGATTCCGCGTGTCACTGAAATCAAACAGAATTGATATCGGAAAGAATTTCCAGGGTAAAATTTCTCTTGTCAATAGAATTTGCAACATAGTGCAAATAGTGTCTTCCTGTTCTTCTCTAGGCTTAGAGGAAATCAGGTTATTCTCAATGAAAACGCTGATGAATTTGTTTAGGAGTTCATGGAAACACAATTTATTAAGTCCATAATGCTGTTGGAGCATTGATGAGACTAATCCAAAATCATAAATCTAGCATGACCGAGTCGTGTACAAATAGCAGTCATGGACATGTCCTGCTTTTTCACTCATCACTGTTGGCAGCATGATCGTGAGTTCGATCTTGGAAAAGTTATTAACACCATACGGTTGATTGGACATGTTGTCAATATGAGGAGGAGAATAACGGTCATGAATGGTGATTTGCTTACGCCGACGGTAGTCGACACATAATCTCATGGTACCGTCCTTCTCCTTGTAAGTTATTCTGGAATGTATGGGAAGACTTTGGAATAATCAACTGGCTATGCGTAAAAGACTTAAGTGGTCGTGTGTTACTGACAGCTAGAAAATTTTAGCGACCATGGATAACAACGAACCTGCTTGTAAGCGTAGATAATTTGTACGGATTTTCCTGATGGAAAATCAAGCTGAATGTATTCAGGAGCCTGAACATTACTGTACATAATTATGAATCGTTGCATGGTGTGGTGTTCATAGTACATAATTAGGATAAATTCATCTCGTGTCTGTCCGAGGAAATGCGTTAGCAGCTTGGATCTCATCATTAAGCTGACGGAAAAACTTCGTATACGTGGGAATACGAAAGGCGTCCTTCATGGTTATGAATATATGAACTATGGTGAAAGAAATGAAAGTGACATCGGCAACGTGACAGTTCTCACTGATGCGCCGATAATGGTACTGAAATTCTCGTGGCCTGATTAATACATGGCACAACAACATAGATATACCCTTGGAGGGTACCCCGAATTTCTTAGAAATGTTCCATAGTTGGACGTGAGTCATGTGTCTTGACTCGTGTCCTCAGAAAGTATACGTGAGACATGTGTCTTGACTGATGTCTTGACATGTGTCTCGAGATGTGAAACAATTAGAACTACAAATATTAGGTTAATATGCCAGAATTGGCGGATCGGTTGGACTACTGATCATTTGTATGTCTGATCACGTCCGCGGCCAGAGCCTCGGTTGTGATTTCTAGGATAGTTGCTGTCATAGTAGTGGTTACTATCATCTTGTCTGTCGGTTCCATGACGGTCATTCTCATGACCGTGACTCATGTAACTATTTAGCTGAGTGACCGGCTGGTACTGGTTTGAACTCATACGGCTGAAATGACAGCCGAACGACGTGTGACATGTAACTAAGAATTTGGGACAATGATTGATGGGAATTGTCTGATGGTGAAGCATCTTCTCGTCCAATTGTTTTGCTCCGACGCCTTTGTCTTCGTCTTTTAGAATCTCCAGGTTGTGAACAGCATCAGCATCAGCATCTCGTAGCGTCTCCCAACACCAGCAGCATCAACCTTCAGTAACATCTCCAATCTATGAGCGGCATCGACAACCTTGTAGAATATCAGCAAGTGAACATACGCCTGAGATGATTTAGAATCGACTAGCGAATACTCGTGAAGTATTGCAAGTGGAATACACATGGATTAAGGTACATGTAATACACATGAAATACGGTACGTGGAGTACACCTGGAATACACATGAAATGATCGGTATGGGCTCGATCATTTGTCCTAATTTAAGGAAAGTAAACCGGTTAAACGGTTAGGAAAACCATCATGATAACCTGGCAGTATTAGCATAGACATCATTCTGGTTGCATAGAGAAACGCTAAAGTGTGGTTACACAAAATTCAACGATGATTTGCCTGACAGCATGATCAATGAAAACCAACCATGACTATCATGAAAGCATGATTAAAGATATCTAACAATGTCTTGCAGGACAACGTAAATAACAAAAGAGGCATGAAACATAATCAGCATGAAGACGGAATTATCATGAGGAAACATGAAACCATCTATTACGAAGAAGTGTATAACATAATCAGCATGAAACTGAAGTTAACCATGACAGTATGAAGGCATACTTGACATAAAGACATAATAACTTATGATGGGACATGAAAAAAAATTTTTATGCCAATTTAAATCATGAGAAAAATTTTATGCAAGAAAACAGTGCATGAATGCGTAATGTAGTTTATAAAACCTTTATATGTGCGAGGGAACGCCTATGGGTCGGTTCCAAAACAAAAGACATGGCGAGGGGACGCCTATGGGTCGGTCCCAAAGTTAAAAGTTTCGATGAAAGCACATGCGACTAAATAGGGCCAGTCCTGTACCAACCATTACTTAGTCAAAATTCCTGCAACAGATGACATATGATATAAATGCATGAATGCATGGAACATAATAATTAAAAGTCATTGTCAAAACTTAACAGAAAAATTTTTATGTGAAAAGTATGAACTACTGGGGTTCAGTTCACATAATCACAGTTCACTAGGAACATCATGCATAGACACTGACACATAACTAAGTATGGATGACGGTTGTTCATTCCATATTAGTAAGACGATACTGGTGAAAACATCATGGTGAAAACAACAAGGTGCTGAAAACGTCATGGCTAAAACAAAAAGGTGCTGAAAACATAATGATTAAAACAACAACGCGCTGAAACATCAATACGTGGAATAACAATCGTTGGCTTAGGAAGCTCCTGGTGACTACCCACTAGTCACAGGTCGAGTTTTAGAGCCTACAGGTCGAAGCCTTGGCTCTGATACCATAATTGTAACACCCCATTTTGATAAATGGAATGTCACGCGTGATTATGGCGTGTCATCAAAGCATGCAAGGTGATATGTAGTAAAACATACATGACCATAGGGAAAACCGGAATCAAACATCGGTTCCCAAACATAAGCCCAAAACATAAATAAAGGAAAGGAACTGAATAAAGACTAAACAAGCATAACTATATGAAGGCAAAAAGGAAAAGAAGTCTCTGGCAGCTTCCATCCTATGTGCGTCCTCCAAATGCTCGATGTCTTGGGTACCTGCCGTTTTGGGACATGGAAAGGAAAGTAACGGCTGAGCAAGACGCTCAGTGCACGGATGTACAATATAGCATGAATAGGATAAGCATGTAACATATAACAGCGAAAGACTAAGTTCTGAGTAAACTGGTTAAGTATCATGAAAACTGGTTTTATAGTTTGAAAAGCCTTATGTTTAACCTGTGAAAACTGTTTTAACATATATATACCATAGCCCATATAGGTCATGAAAAGGTCACGTGCATGAATACTTGGAGGGGTGACCTCATCATGCAGATTAGAGGGGATGCCTCTAATCAATATACTGATTTGGGTAGGAGGGATCAGCTCCTTGTGAAGGGTGCAAGGCACACACCACATTCACCATGATAAACTGAATAAAACATGTAACTAGGATGCACCCATACGCCCCGACTGATATAATAATATGGCCAAACTGAAAAGGGACGCCACGAGCAATCACTCCGCCGTGGGGAAGTCATAACATCGGTGCCTCCAATGCTATGGTTATGGTACCTCCATAACTAGGTGAAACTGGTCATGCTTGTATATGGCTATAGTTTATGCTAAATTAACATAAGCAGTTCAAAACAATAAAACAAATGCTGGGGAAAACAGTTGGCTGCATACGGGGAAATCCTAATAAGGAAAGAATGTCCATACTGAAAGGACGGGAATCCGTACCTCAAGTCCAGTGAATGAACGGAAGAACGACTCCTACTTCTGGATCACTAACGCTACATGAATACACACGTGTATAAGTATCGATTCACTGATTACGTACTGGGTTCTGTGTCTTGTTATAGCTGATTTGGTATGTTTTAGGTCATGGTTTACTGTTTAAAGCCTTAAACTGTGTTTATCTTGTATTTCTGGTTTATCTGATTAAGTATTACTGGTGTTTCATGTATTAATATACTTATTGTATAATAATAAGTAACTTTCCAAAATAGCAGGTTTCCAAAAATAGAAAGTTTCTAAAAATAGAAAGTTACCAAAAATAGAAGGTTACCAAAAATAGAAAGTTTCCAAAAATAGAAAGTTTCCAAAAATAGAAAGTTTCCAAAAATAGAAAGTTTCCAAAAATAGAAAGTTTCCAAAAATAGAATTTACTGCCTAAAATAGATTAGTTTCTAAAAATAGAAAGTTTCCAAAAATAGATCAGCTGCCTTAATTAAATAAGTTTCCATATATAGAAGGTTTCCATAATTAGATTAGCTGCCTGAAATAGATTGATTTCCATATATAGAAGGTTTCCATAATTAGATTAGTTGCCTTATTTAATTAAGTTTCTATAAATAGAAGTTTCCATAATTAGAATTAAGCTGATTTCATAAGCTAACAAGTAGGTCTAAGTGTTATAAGCTTACTACTTAAGTCATATGATATAGTGTATAGTTTAATTATTATTTCATGTATTTTAATTAAACTATAGGTTAAGCATTTTAATTAAAGTATAACATGTATTAATTAAAATGAAATGAAAATACTTAGGTTAAAATGTGTATTATTATTAATAATAATATAACCTAAGTCATGTCTAAATTAATTAATTATAGGCATGTTTTAATAATTAATTAATTATAACTTATAACATAAAATACTTAGGTTAAATTAATGTCATGATAAACTAATAATTAAAATAACCTAAGTCATGATTTAATTAATATTTCATGTTATTAATTAATTATATCCTAAGTTCATGATTCATAAAAATTACATGTAACATAGATCATGATTTTAACCAACGAACCATGAATCGGGTATGAATTCGACACCGTACCCCGGGCCAAACCCGGGGCACACGTGTCCCCTTGCTGCCGTGGGTCCCACATGAGCCAACCAAGACCAATTGTGGTCTTGGTGGTGGCGGCAATAGCAAACCAAACCCCCCTCGGGTTTGTTTTGCTAGGCGGCTAGAAACAAACACCCCTTTAAATCATTCCTTGATTTTATTTAATACCAAAACATGTTAGATCAATGATAATTATCTTGTTTTCATAAGAAAAATAATAACATGTTCATGAAAATAATCAAAGATCAAAAGAATTAAAAAGAATTAAAAAGAAGGGTTAGAAAGGTATACCACTATGTAGCTTGGAAAAAGGATGAACAAACACGTATTCTAACACTTGTTTTTAATATCAAAATCAATCAAACACCCCCTTATGGTGGTGTGAAGGTGGCGGCACCAAGAGAAGGGAAAGGAGAGGAGAAAACTCTTTTTAGGGTTTTTAGTTTATTTCTTGTAAAATGAAAATGAAAACATGTTTAACACTTTACCCCCCTTAACTTGTAATGTCCATGGGCTAAGCCCATTTCTTGGTTTGTGTGACGTGGGTATGGGGGCCCCACATGGGGTACCTGTACCTTTCTCGTGTCCCGATGTTTCGTGTTCGTTCGTGGTTAAACGTGCTCGTGTTTAACGTGTTCCTGTTTCTTTTAACGTGTCGTTTATCGTAAACTCCACGCTCGTAAATATATTATGAGTATTTACGTAATTATTTTAGTTAGTATTTTAAATGGTGATCATGATTTAATTATGTTCACGTGATATATTATTAACTGTTTATCATGTGTTCGTACGTAATCGATACTTGTCATGACATACACGTATGCACTTGCTTGATTATTAGCACATGAATGTGATCAATACTACATGAGGTAAGTTTTAATCTAGAACGTACGATCTTAAGGGCACTATTCATGGTAAAAGCATGCGGGTTTTACATATAGTATTGCCTCGATGTTGGTGTATCGTTAGATGGTTGCCACTCGTACTCCACTACCTTGATCCAATGGACAAGGTTTGGTGGGTAGATGAATACTCAGTTAGGCCTATGGGGTCTCATAAGCCAGTTCTTGCGTTGCTCAAGGCGAGAACTCATGAGGTCACTTTTTCCGGCCTATATCACATTCCCCACGTAACGTCACTTCTACCACGGCCGATAGTTGATTTCCACATTTAATGACCACGTTCATGTGTGTGAAACGACATCATTTTTTCTCGCAAGTGATGGTGGGGTATTTTATTTTGCGGTACGTCCATTTTTGATATTTTATTGCTGATAGTCTAGTGGTCACGGTTGCGGCTATAACTACTAGACTAGCGGGACATGATGACATATAGTTCCTAGCTGGGTCAGGAATCCTAACCCACGGGTACTACCCGTATCAAGTCCATCACGAATGAATTAGACCACCAACATTAGCCCAAGAGGCCCAATGAAAGGTGGTCATACGCGGTCTCAAGTGAGCCGTACCTTGACCGTACGCAGTTATGGTTAGACAAAATCATAGTATAACTAAGACTATGATTCACCCAAGTTGATAGGATATACACTTTCTTATTTAGAAGATAAGGATCACAAGTATATGGTAATTATCCTCTCCTTGGGCCGTAAGATTCAGGAAACCCTACTTGAGCTTCACCAGTTAAAAAAGGAACCCCCTAGGTTCTCCATTCAAGGTACGATCCACTGCAATCACTATCCCTTATCGATTATAACCTTAAACCGATTACTTACTCTCACGCGAGAGTATAACTATGGGAGAATATCCCACGATAAGCTTAATAGTGCTTTTCTTAGTGCGAAGGATCCCTCAATAAAAGATTCACTTGGTGCAGGAGACGAAGCCTCAACACCCGAATTATCTCTAGTTCAAGTCATTCAAGGTCCAACCAAATTTTGTATCAACAATCCACTACCAATTCAAGTTTGATGTGATTAAATAGTAACGTCTAGCAGACCATTTGTGATAACATACTATATATCTACTACAGTAATAGTGATACAACCAAGATATCTTTCATTTGTTTATAATATATGTATTTAGGACAATTTATGTTTATTTAAGGAATGTGTATCGTATGGTATAATGTCTTTATGTTTGGCTTGTTTAACAATCTAGTTTATTCGGTTATATATACCAAAAGGGTCAGAATAATATATCAATCAATAAATCAAGTTTAATGTAAAACAAATGTCTAGTCCTCTTATCTCTCGTTCTTAAGGAGTCAGCACACGTTTGAAGTGGTTCCTTATCCCGATACTACCCGAGAGGGTCGTATCAATTGGTGCTCTCATTAAGAGCCCTCAACTCGTTGAGCGTTTTTGATTTAGGATTTCAATCATAAAAAAAAATTTACTGTTCATCGGCAACACTGTTCATCGAAGGAGTTACTATTGACATCAGACTGTTTATCGTGCACTGTTCACTGGGTGCTATTCATCATGCACTGTTCAGCGATAATGTTCATCAAAATCATTTATTTATTTTTTGATTTATTGTTTATTGCATCGATCAATAGTGATTGTTATGCATTATCTAAGCTTTTGCAAATGGGTACGGTGGTCGAATATGAGAGTGTTGTGATACTCGCAAGTCGAGTCACATGAGTTTTTGAATCTTTACTTACATGTTATTATATCACTGGATTTAAACCATCTTTACAATGTTCACTCTTGAGGAGAAAGCCCACAACCTTAGACGATGCTTTTTCATTAGCTCGTGCAACGAAAGCGCACTTCACGAACCTACAACTCTCAGAACTGTTGAGGTCAAATTCCGCAATTTAGGAGAAACCTTCTTTCGTGCCTGTATAATGAAGGCTCATATTGAGGAAATTGAGGAGAATATACATGACATTAAGGAGGAGGAAGTCGTTAATATTGTTTATCATCAAGAAGTTAGGAAAAATCATAATATGAATGATGACAATGATAATGGGACAAAAATGTTTAATGTGTTTAACGCCACATCTATTGACGATTCAGTGACAAAACTGAATATTGATATGAGTGAAATCTCATATCAGTTATATCATATTTAACCCTAAAACACAAAGAAAAATACCAGATTTTATGTGTAAAAGCAGTATTATGGGGTATTCTTTGTTGTTTGTGCTTGTGTAGGTAAAAAGATACAAATTTGATGTAAAGACGGATTCCAAGTCATTTATGATGAAGAAAAGACAAAAGAAGGACTCAATGTAACAAGTTTACAAAGTCAAAGGACCTTTCGTGCCAAACTGCCAAAGTTGAAGGACTAAAAGTGAAAATTCAACAAAGACAAGATCAAAGTCAAGTAAAGTCAAAGGACCTCAAGTCAAAGTCAAATAAAGTCAAAGGATCAATATTGCTCAAGATACAAGTTCAAGAATTGAAGATGACAAGTTACAAAGTGCTTTGATCAAATCAGAAATGTGCTATAAGCTAAGGGACCTAATATGCCAACTTTGGTACTTAAATATGGCTTAATCCGTGTGACAAGCAAATCAGCCAATAAGAAGCCACGAAAACGAATACATGGATTGCCAAGTGTGCCTTATTAAATGAAGAGTTAGAAGTATCTTCACAGTACCACCACTAGCAGCATTTAACCAATCAAATTTCATAAACAAGTTAATGATCTGTGTGACTCTTTCACATCCAATACTAACAAGAAACGTGGCACATCTCTTCCCAGAGCGCATAACACGAAAGAGGCACTCTCATGAAGAACTTTCAACAACAAAAATGGTCGTTATGAAGAGACGAACACATTCTAAGTGGTTAATTAACAATTCATCATAAGGATCAAAATCCCCCAAATTGGTAAGAACACATGAAGAACGAATTTGCGGAATTCGACACCTGGCAACCTCCCATTGGCTAGGACACGTCACCTACCTCTCCTATAGCTCATTTGTTAGCCTCAAAATGTTGAGTCAAACAAGAATGCTCGGTCATATGTTTATTATGTATCGTATATTAGAACGTTGTAATAGGTAGTAGGTTAGTCGTGTATTACGGGCTTAACTTTAAGCTAAGGTTCATTCATAAGTAACCAAAGCCAAAAAGAAAAGCCCGGCCCATAATCATATAGCCTATTATGCCACATGTAGGCAAGGCTATATAAACCTCTCCTTGCATGTAAGGAGAGGTTGGTTGGTCAATTCATTTTCTCTTAATCTAATATCACCTAGTTTCTCCAACCATTCTCTCTACTTTCTCTCACTACTTTCTCTCTCTAGAATTCATCTTTTATCTACCTTTCTTTCTTGTTTAATCATCACAAATATGGGACAACAATTGGTATCAATCGCCACGGGGTTAATTTGTGATTGGTTGTTGCTATTGTATTTGATTCGAATGATTTAATCCATAAATCCTCTCGGATTCAATTTTTTTTTGTGTTTTTCCTATTCTAAATCGTGTTACAAATCTGCTATATACTTGTGGTAGAAATTTGGTTGTTTTGGTTTGGTTAAAAACACGGATTTCGTGTCAAAAATCTTAAGTTCTTGCCTAAAGTTACGAACTTTATTCCTTCATTGCGACAGAAATCCATCAGAAAGCGCCCAGGTTTGTACATTGCTTAATCAGAGGGTTGCTACTGTTGTTGGAAATAGGGAAACTGTTAGTACTCAAGTTGTGCAACAAAGTGGGATTTAGTGTTTTAACTGCAGAGGTTTTGGGCATTTGGCTAGGGAATGCAGGCAGCTAAAGAGGGTTAAAGATTATGGTTATCATAAGGAAAATATCCTGCTGTGCAAGAAACTGGAAGCTGGGATCATGTTATCAGATGAGGAAGGAGAAATGCTTGACGATACAGATGATGAACTCTCCGACCAAGAACTCGAGGCACATTATTCATACATGGCAAATATTCATGAGGTCCTTAACGTCACTAAAGATGACAATGATCCTATCTTTGAATATAATGTGTTTGGTGATACACATGAGCATAGTGATCTACCAACAACAATTACTGACACATGTATTATGGAAACGGTTGATAGCAATACCACACCCGATTCATCAGACATGTGCAATAATGAGTTTGAGGATGATCAACATGCAAATGAGTATGATGACGAGGAGCGTGTCGCGCTTGCTAATTTAATTGCTAGTTTACAAAAAGATATCAATGAAAATAGAAAGAGTGAAAAGTAATTAAAGAAGGCAAACGCAGCGCTCACTCAAAACTTTGAAGAAAGCAAAACCGCTCTTATAAAATCTAGTGAGACAATTGATAGTTATAGGGCTGAGCTGCTTCAAAAGACCAAAGAGCTTGAGGGGTACAAAAGTCGTGTCATCAACGTTAAAAAGGACTATTTTGAAAATTAATACAACGAAGCTCTAGCTTTATTAACTAAAGAAAAACATCAATTTAATGTCTTATTAAGTGATGAACGTGAAAAAACGTACCTTGCCACAACAAAAGTTAATGAACTTGAACAATGGCTTTCTATGAATACCACCGTTTCCGCTAAAATTCTTGACGAAAAGAAACAAGAGGTTGAAACATTAAAACAAGATTTCAAAAATAGACAAAGCAAAAATACTGAAAAAGTAAAGGATCTCGAAGAACAAGTCGATTATTTGAAAAAAGTTGTTTATAATACACATGACTCTATTCAAACCGCCAGAATGATAGCACCTCGGTCGTTTTTCAAGGGTCAGCCTAGTTTTGCGAGTCCAAAGTACCTCGAACAAGCTCAAGCTGCAAACCCCCATTTATATCTTGATGAGTCTGAATGGACCGATCATGATTGCCCTGTAGCTAACCTCGATAGTGACGAGACGTCCCTTTGGGATGAGGAGAGTAGATCACCGGTCAATAAAGATTTTGTGAAACCATATAACTATGCTTATCTAAACAGTCTTTATGGTCTTTTCACTCCATAAAAACAGAATTTCTCGTGAGGAATTGTTTTTAGAATCTAAACAAAGAAGAATTAAATGGAAAAAAGCTTTTGCCACGAAGAGGAAAACTAATGTTTTCAAATATATTAACTATTTGCCTCTTGATGCTTCTAAAAGCAAAAGTATAAAAACACTTGGTTTTCTTAAACACCACATTTATAATGCTCAATCATTTGTTGAAAGCGATTGGGAAAAATGTCAAAAGGATAAGTGGAAAACCGAGATTCCTCACGACATAACTGTGCTTGTGAAAGAACTTTTAATACCAAATACGAAGAGAATAAAAGAACATATTCTTGAATTTGAAAATTTGATTCGGTCTGAAATGTTGATGATTTGAAATATGTTGAGTCTCTTGAAAAAGAAATTGATGAACTTTAAAATGACAAATTAGAATTTTCAAACGAATATGATCTACTTTTAGAAGAATGTCTCTCAAAAGATATTTTGTGTGTTACTATTCAATCTTGTGTTGATATCGCTGAATATTCTGATGTTGCATGCAAATATCTTGATAAAATCAAAGAATGTCAGCGTCTTGAACTTGAGCTTTCGAAACGTAAAGAAAATGTTGATAAAAAGGCTTTTGAGTTGCTTCAACACAAAACTGATTTCCTTCAAAAACATTGTCATTCTCTTGAACTTGCAAAAACACGTTGGTAGTTTTCCACATGATAATAACTTGCAAGAAAAACTTTCCAAAACGTTTCGAGAAATAAATGAAAAGAGTTTGGAAATTAAAGGGTTGAAGCTCAGTTACAAGACAGGGAAATAGCGATAGCAGAGTTGAAGAAACTCGTTGCTAAGATGGGTGGGAAAATTTTGGAACCTAGTGTTAACAAACCTGTTGTAAGACAACCCAATGCACAAAAAGTGACTAGACCCTCTGTCTTGGGAAAACCATCTGTTTTCTCTAATTCTGCATTTGCAAAACCTGTGTTTGCCCCCAAGACGGATGGGAAGGATAGGTTACCACAAACCACTCCCAAAACACATATTCTATCACAAAGCATTAAGAACACAAATGTGGTTAAAGCAGGGATGTATAGATTGGCCACTACACCTACACATAACAAAGAAAGTCAATCACCTTAGACTTCTAGAAACACTAATAGACGTGTGTCTTTTACTACAGGAGTAGTCCCCACTGATAGTGTTAGCCGGGTCCAGCTTAAGAGCAGGGAAGATTAAGACAGTAGAAGACCACCCTAGGATTTTCAATGTTTCTAAGAATAAAACGTCTGTAATCGCGTGTAATGACGATTTGAATGATTCGACTTTGAATGCTTTGAATGTTAAGTTTGTTTGTGTGAAATGTGGAAAGTGTGCTAATGCCAATCATGCTATGTGTGTTTCGAATAATGTCAAAAGCGTAGCTACTAGAACTAAGAAGTAAACTGTGATGCCTATTAGTGGTAGAAAACCCAAATGCAAAGTAAACCATTCTGGTGCAACCCCCCTAAGAAAAGTATTACATCAGACTCCACCACTAAGAACCCTAGAAGCAGAATTAGGGAATTATATGAGTCTGCTAACAAGTCTTGGAAATGGTGGTTTGCTGATCAATGTCCTCCAGGATATAAATGGATGCCTAAGGTTAGGACTGAAAATGTGACTACGAGCGTTAGTGTGCCTCTAAGTGATGAAACTAGGGAAACTAATGATTCGGAAATCACAACTAACATGGAATCCAATTTACCAAATGCTCCATCGTGTTCTAATTCTTCTGCAGGTGATCGAAATAATTATCTTCATACTGGACTCCGAATGCACGAAGCACATGACGGGGAATCTCAAGCTTCTAATTAACTTCGTGGAGAAGTTTCTGGGTACAGTCCGATTCGGAAATGATCAAGTTGCACCGATCATAGGATATGGAGACTTGGTTCAACGTGGTCTTCAAGCTCAAGTAAAAGTGGTACGTACTGACAGAGGCACGGAATTCTTGAATTCAACTCGGAAGATGTACTTTGAAGCCGAAGGGATTGAACACGAAACATCTATTGATAGAACACCTGAACAAAACGGTGTTGTTGAAAGACGAAACCGTACTTTAGTTGAGGCTGCTCGAACATTATTATCTGCTTCCAAACTACCATTATTCTTTTGGGTCGAAGCCGTATCAACCGCATGCTACACTCAAAACCGATCCTTAATTATCCCTAGACACGAAAAGACAACATATCACATAATTAATGATCGCAAACCTTCCCTTAAACACCTTCATGTTTTTGGATGTACGTGTTACATTATTAGAGATGGTGAAAATCTGGACAAGATGAAAAAGAAAGGTGATGCATGCATTCTAGTGGGATATGCAACTCAGTCTAAGGGATACAGAGTATACAACAAGAGAACAAAATTGATAGTCGAGACTATTCATATCAGATTTGATGAATTACAAGAAATGGCACTCGAACAAAGCAGTTTAATTCCCGATCCACAACGACAAAAGAATTTTGTGCACAACCGCACGGAACTCGGAACTCAAGACCACAACAATGAACCGTCAAGTTCAACGCTGGTTCCTGAACATGTTCCTAGAGTAGATATGACCGTTGATAAGACACTTGAAGAGTTGGAAATATTATATGGACCAATGTTTGATGAATATTTCACGGGGAGAAACATGTTGTATCGAAGTCTTCCGCTGTCACTTATGATAAGATTGATGATACCAATCATCGTCAACAAAAGGATACAACTTCATCTAGTTCAACACGGGTTGCTGCAGATTTACTTCCTATGAATATCACTTCAACAATCGATCCTACAACATCCACAACTATTGTCATTGCTCCAGAGAACACAAATCAAGCAGACGATGCATTATCTGACGATGACGATTTTCACAACCCATTCGGTACACCGATACACGAAACTGGAGAGTCGTCTACTCGCCATGTTGATCCATCAAATATGCATACATTCTACCAACGATATCCTTCAACACATCATTGGACCCGAGAACATCCTTTGGTTCAAGTAATTGAAAACCCTTTACAGCCAGTTCGTACAAGACGACAACTAGCCACCGATGGCGATGTTTGTATGTTCGCACTCACCGTGAGTACAGCTAAACCGAAAAACATCATAGAAGCCATGGCTGATCATGCTTGGATTGAATCGATGGCGGAAGAACTTTAACAATTTGAAAGACTTAAAGTCTGGGAACTTGTTGACAGATGTGATTCCTTTAAATCTTCGTTGGATCTGGAAAAACAAGATGGATGAAGAAAACACGATCATCAAGAACAAAGCTAGGCTAGTTGCTAAGGGGTATGGCCAGAAAGAGGGAGTTTATTTTGACGAATCATTTGCACTAGTTGCTCGGATGGAAGCGGTCAGGATTTTCCTTGCTTTTGCTGCACGTAAGGGATTCATTGTCTATCAAATGGACGTAAATACAGAATTTCTTAACCGTCCTTTGAAGGAAGAAGTCTATGTCACGCAGCCGGAAGGATTTGTAAATCCTTATTATCCTGACAAGGTGTATCGTCTCTACAAAGCACTTTATGGACTCAAGCAAGCTCCAAGGGCGTGGTACGATGAGCTCTCGACATTTCTGGTATCCAAAGGTTTCTCAAAAGGTTCATCTGATCTAACTTTGTTCACTTATAAATTTGGGGATGACATTTTGCTTGTGCAGATTTATGTTGATGACATTATTTTCGGGTCTACAAACCCAAAACTTTCAAAATGGTTTGAAAAAGTCATGCACAGCAAATTTGAAATGTCTATGATGGGCGAACTAAAATTCTTTCTAGGAATTCAAGTTCACCAATCCCCAAGTGGTATCTTTATAAACCAAGCTAAGTATTGTCAAGAGATAATCAAAAAGCATGGTATGACTTCATGTGACCCCGTTGGGACACCATTATCAACAACATCGCTAGATGCTGACTTGGAGGGAAATGCCATAGATCAAACGAGATATCGTTCCATGATGGGTTCCCTCATGTACTTGACAACAAGCAGACCTGATATATCACATGCTACGTGTTATTGTGCACGATATCAAGCACGACCCACTAAAAAGCACCTCAAGGAGGTTAAACGGATCTTTCGGTACCTCAAGAATACCATTCATTTGGGACTCTAGTATCCGAGGGAAACCGGCTTCTTTCTAATGGCCTATTAAGATTTTGATCATGCAGGGTGTCTTGATACACGAAAAAGTACTTCTGGTGGTGCACAATTTCTAGGTCAAGATAAGCTTGTGGAATGGTCTTCCAAGAAGCAGGATTGCACTTCACTTTCATCAGCCGAAGCGGAGTATGTGTCTCTATCTGCGTGTTGTGCTCAAGTTCTTTAGATGAGAACACAACTCACGGATTATGGCTTCCACTTTGATAAAGTACCTATGTATAGTGACTCAAAGTCGACCATAGCCATCTGTTGCAATCTGGTATAACATTCCCGCACGAAGCACATTGATGTCCGATATCACTTCATAAAGGAACAAGTTGAAAGAGGCATCTTCGAACTATACTTTGTTGGAACGGATTACCAATTAGCCGACTTGTTTACGAAAGCTCTGTCAAAAGATAGGTTTAAGTACCTCGTTAGGAAAATTGGTATGAGATGTTTGACTCCAGCAGACCTGGAGATTCTGGCAAAGGTGCCTGCTTGATTTATATATATCAAACATCAACCTGTAAATATCTTTGAAAAAAGCAAAATACAAAAATATAAAACAATTTAAAAACAAAACACAAAATTAAAAAATCTTTCAAAATCCAAAAATACTCTTCTCGACATGTCTTTCAGTATCGATAATATGGACGGGCCTAGAAATATCGCTCAATAACGACACGGGTGTGTACATAAAGCTCGAATGAAAGTTGTAAATATTTTTCAAAACATGTCATTTCTTCTTTCAATAAAGGAAAATGTCTATTTTGGACAATTTTTCCAACAACGGGTAGAGCAATCTATCTTGGGTTGATCTTGTCACAAAACATTCCACGTTTTAAGCTCAACACAATTGCTTGTAATCACTTCCAGATTGTAACCCGGTTCTATATTCACGGGGGAGTGTACGCTTTAGTGCCCTTACCCTCAGCAAAAGAAGAGAAATCTTCTTACACTTGAGTGGATTCGTCAAGACATTCAAAGTCTATGAACTCAAGTTTATGCTTTAGAAAAACCTCTTCACCAAAAAGAAATATGATTTTTCAAAAAGCGTTGAACACAATTTTTTCATGAATTTTTCAATGATTATTCAAAATCTTTCAAAAATTTGTGTGTTCAACAACTCCCATCCTCAAAACGAGAAATGTGGATCATATCCTCACAATTACAATTCAATTGGATCAATTTTTGAGGGGGAGCATTTCGACTTCATGCATAGATTGACAGATCTTTCTCCCGAAGATTTTCAAGACTATTTTTCAAAATATATTTTAACCAAATTTGGTATCTCTATTATCAAAAGATTTTATATATTAGAGATAGGGGGAGAAAATATGATTAAAATGTGATCTTATATAAGACTCAAGCACTTTAACTCTTACCTACATGTGCGGAACACTTTCGATTATCGATGCACATGTAAAGGGGGAGCATTTCTGAAATGACAAAACTAGCAAGGTGTTAAATGTTTTTCAAACACTTTGTTAGAATTTAAAGTGGTTTTCATGGTTACGATCAATACCCACAACATCTTTAATTCACGACGTTATTGGTGTCAAAAGGGTGGTAGGTTTAAGTCCTATGATCCAACCAGAACTGGAGGGATCTTCCCAAGGACAATCCAATAGATTATTAGAAGTCCTTAGGAAAGATGAAGTAGAATGTGAACGTAGTTGTATGCCGACTAAGTACTGATGCTAGCACTGGAACAATCACAACAAGGTTCTAGTAATGATGTCTTGGTAAGCATTGAAGGGGTTGAAGAATGAAAAACAAATGTAAGGATGAAGGGTGTAAACAAAGAAGCCCTCCATACAACTTAGGCTGAAACCGGGTTAACACATCATGAAGACAAACTCAGCGTGGACCCAGTGATGTGAAGCACAACCCTTTCCTAGCTACTCAGGATTCTCTCAAAAGAAGTTTGTTTTATTGTCACGGAGAACAACATGACCTCTATTATCTTTCTCATTCCGAGATAGTTGATATTGAATAGGTGGCATCTGCTCCAGCCTCCGACCACTAAAATTGCACAAATCGAGTCTAGAGCCTAGAGAACAATCGAATCTCACTAGGACACACGGAATGACGATAAAGAGAGTCATATGCTATATCCTTGCGATATTGCTAGAACACTCAGAGTGATACTACTTAGTATTCACAATGATGAGTGGAAATCCTTCCAGTGTTAACATCAAACAGCACTGCGGTAGGTCATATGTAAGATTCTTTATGAACTGAACATATGTAGAACTGGAAAGCAACAGTGGTTTGATTTTGAAATGATTCTGAATTGATTCAAACTCGTTTCAGGTTTCTACGCAATATCTTTATGGTCTTGCCATAACATAACGAGTGATATTCATTATTATTCACAGTGACGAATGGAAATCCTTCTAGCGTCAACATCAAACAGCGCTACGGTAGGTGACTTGTAAGATTCTTATGAATCAAGCTTGTGTCAACTGGAAAGCAAAAATGGTAAGATTCTTTATGAATCAAACTTGTTCTAGGAATTTGAATTGACGACTTTAATCAAGCAGATATTTATCCAATTGATTCACTCTTTATGTTCGCAGTCTTGCTTTGAGACGGTCGAGTAAAGAGAACGGCTAGTACAGCCGCGTGTCAAGGAGATTCTTAATTGAATCTACCTAATCACATGTATGGTATTTAATATCGTATAACGGTCTCCACCGACCGGAGGTAAAATGCTACCGATTTAGGACGAATGTCAAAGCCATTCAGTCTGTGTCTATGTTTTGTCTCGAGAAGGTGGCGTCACGGTGTACTCAGCAAAGTCAAAGGTTAAAAACCACATACTCATGCCTAAATACATATTCGACAATTAATAGTGTGAGCATGTGGATGAAGACACAAGATCACAAGATGGCAAAGACAACTCAAGGATGATTTGGAGATCTCAAGATCAAAAGACAAAGTCGAAAGACAATGACAAAGGCTCAAAGATCATAGTATGAAGGAAAAAGACTACCATTACATGTTCGAGACTCATTTATGGCGAGATTAGTAATCTCTACAAATCTCCAAATGACAAAGGGCAATGAACTCTCATAAAGGGTAATGACCTCTCATTGGGGGAGATTGTTAGCCTCAAAACGTTGAGTAAAACAAGAATGCTAGGTCATATGTTTATTATGTATCGCCTTGTAATAGGTAGTAGGTTAGTCGTGTATTATGGGCTTAACTTTAAGCTAAGATTCATTCATAAGTAACAAAAGCCTAAAAGGAAAGTCCGACCCATAATCATATAGCCCATTTTGCCACATGTAGGCAAGGCTATATAAACCTCTCCTTGGATGTAAGGAGAGGTTTTTTGGTCATTTCATTTTCTCTTAATCTAATATCACCTAGTTTCTCCAACCATTCTCTCTACTTTCTCTCACTACTTTCTCTCTCTAGAATTCATCTTTTATCTACCTTTCTTTCTTGTTTAATCATCACAAATATGGGACAATATCATTGCTAGTCTATAAATACCCTGTTATCTTCTCATTTCTTGTAACGTAGATAAAGTGTGAAATTCACACACACTTTTTAATTCTCTCTTCACTCAGTTAGAAATTAGTCAGTTAGAAACTTCTCAAGTGATTGACAACCACTTGAGATACTTTGTTAGATTGTTGTAACCGTTTTTGTAACTACCTTCTTCCATTAATAAAGAATTCACTTCACAGTTCACTCATTACTCTCTCATATTAGTAGATTCATTCTATATCTTCTATCTTGTTCTATCATTGATCAAACTCGATCAGTGGAGTTTGTTTGATGATTTGGAGTGATTATCTTGTTATCAGAAGCTGTTCTAGTTCAATTCCTTGCTACTTATAGCCAGAACTCAGACTTGATGCATAGTAGATCAGACTGATGATTTTGGTGATGAAAGTTGGATTGTAGATTGTTGATTGTGGTTAATGGTGGTGTAATTAGTGAGCTCATCGCTCATTACTCCATCGAAGGAGGCTTCTTGCTAAAAAGTGCTCTATTCTCATTTACTTTTCCACTAAAATGTTGATGCATGCTAAATTCCTAGTTCTTTTGTTTAATTGCTTGCTGCTGATTGATTTGTGAGATTTTTGATGTGACTGTTATGATTTGCTAGATTGAAGTTTGATTCTACAACTATATTTCTTAGTAGCTTTGATAATCTTGATATTCAGTAATTGAGGAGTAGTATTCAGGCTAGATTTAGTTCCATAGTGTTAGTACATGTTCTTGCTTACTTTGTGGTTGAATTGTTTCATTTGAGATAGTTTGATAGGTGATTACTTTATTCACTAGCTTATTCTTCATAATCCTTTGTAAACTTTTCAAATCTACTTTATAACTAGTGTTTGGATTAGTGTTGATTATGAGATTTACCAAAAGTATTGGAGTAAAACTTGTTTACACTAGTTCAACAAAACTGTGTAAGTCATTTGCAAAGATTTTGTAGTCAAATTAAAGGTCAAACAGGCAAACTGCTCTAAAACACTTTTGGTCCATTTTGACAGCTGAAATATGCTAGATTCAAACGCTCTCCATTTCTTTGTTAGTGGAATTTAGGTAGTGATTCAAGTTGCTGAATGTAGTTCAGAATATAAGCTTTACATTCATATAAGGTAGACCATACAGCTCTTCATATTAAGCAAGAAATAAGCCCAAGAATAAGCTGCTTAGCATTTGCATGTTTCTCTAATGAGTACTAAACTGCTTATCATTTCCCACTTATTTTTTCATAAACTTAGTGATTTTATTGCATAATCTTGTTGCCCAACTGGTTTTGAGAGCTTTTGGAACTTTTGAGCTTTTGGTCAACGAAAGTCAACATAAGCAAAAAACAGCTTATTGGATTTTTCTACTTATTCAGTTGAGGTTTTTGAGAAATTCTTGGATAGGTCTTCCTAATTTGAGCTAATAAACATGTTTTGAGCAAATCAGCCTTAGTGCTTATTCCATTAATCAGATCTCTTAAAAAGTGCTTATTGCAAATTAGCTTATTTGACTTTTAGTCAACTTTAGCTTAATTCCTTTTCACTGGCTAGGTGATTTTGCATTTAAAGACCTATGAAACAAGAATTATCTTATTTCGTAGCTTATAGCTTAAGTACTAGCTTATCAAAGTGCTTGTGCCCGTTTTTCTTGAATATTAGGTAATATTTACACTTAGGTCCCTATAATTTAGGGTATTTTATACTCTGTTTTAGATAGTTAAGTTTTCTAGGGTTTGCACATTTAGGTCCCTGGATTAGTGATAAGTTACATTTTCAGTTAGGAGTTTTACAAGTTGTTACACTTTTGGTTATAGTTTGTTACAAGTTTCATTTCAATTCCTTTTAGTTTCAAAATTTACATTTCCAGTCCTTTTACTTTACATACTTTACATTTTTAGCAAATTTTCATATTGTGCATTGTTTACTTGTACATTTGGAGTTTATTATAGTAAGTGCAATTTGTTTTAGAATAGTACGGTTACGTAGTGATAATATTTTACATCTTTTTACATGCTTTGTGGAATTAGACCTAGATTACCAAAAATCTTATAAAATCTAAAACCAAAAACAATTTGTGGACTTAATATCTTTAGGACAATCAATTCATTTTGAGTTGGGAATTACGAACTAAAAAGTGAGATAATAAATGGCGTCGCTGCCGGTTCATTACATTATGATTGACGATTGATTGACGATTACGATTGGATTTTGGGATCCGTTCACCTTGTGAACATTCCTTTTACGTATCAAAAATAAAAAAGATAAAAAAAATCAAAAAGATAAAAATATAAAAAATAAAAAACCACAAAATTCAATTCTTTCCTAAGAATTGAACCAAAAAAATTAAAAATTAAAAAAAGTAATCTTTTTCCTAAAATATTACAACCAAAAATATATTGTATATATTGGTTTCACTCGTTTTTACGTACATATAGTATTTTCTTGAAAACCAAATAAATACAAAAATATTTTTGATATATTATTATATGTAAATACATATACGTAGATATGAACAACAATCCATCTACTTCCATAAGTATTTCTTTTGCAATACACCGTGCTTGGGGGCGTTCTGGTCCTAAGTACGTGTATCGATCAAAGTTAATTAAGGCACAATAGATAAATACCATAATCTACTTGAGCTTGAGAAAGAGGCCACTGTGTGGGGGGGTATAAGGCCAGTGTATTACACATTCTAAAGAAGCAGGCTCTTAAGTGCTACGCGTTGCCTCGTCTCTCCGCTTCCTTGTGGGTCTTTCAAGAGTGATAGTGGTGAGTGGAGTGCCACCCAATTAGTACTTACATATATTATACTTTCTTGTGTATATTACTTATTGAACCTCGGAAAGGATAATCCCTTCTTTTCCAAAGTCGATCGAGAGCTCCTCTCTCATTCTTCGAGTTGACTTGCATGTGCACCCGAGCGCGTGCACATATACCTTTTGGTGTACGACCCCTTCCTCCCAAAAGGAAGAAATAGAACAAGAACAACACCGTCCATCGAGCCTATACCGAGCATCGTGCTTTGAACAACTTACAAGAATTCATGGCCGCCGTTGATAATAGACCATTCATTGAGATCCTTCAATCAAGTGTGGAGGGAAATGTGGATGCTATTTTTATACCCGAGATACCCGCAAACACTTTTGAGCTTAAGACAAACATGATCAATATGGTTTCTTCTATTCCATTCCTAGGGAGACCCATGGATGACCCACATGAACACATCAAGAGATTCATGTCACTTTACAATACACTTAAGTATAATGGGGTCCCCCATGAGGCAATTAAGATGATCATATTCCCTTTCCACTTAGAGGATGATGCTAGGAGTTGGTTGGACAAGCAACCATCTAGGAGCATTTTCACTTGGGAGGATTTAAAGAAGAAATTTGTGAATAAGTTCTTTCCTCTTTCACGAACCACTGCCTTGAGAAACCAAATCATTGGTTTTCAACAAAGCAAGACCAAAAGTTGAGTGAGGCTTGAGAAGAGTTCAAAGAGTTGTTAAGAAAGTGCAAACCATGGATTTAACCAAGTTCACCAAATCAACACCTTCTACAATGCTTTGAGATCTCACCATCAAGATTCCTTTAGCTTGGCCACGGCTGGGAACATTCTTTCAAAATCCACACAAGATGCATGGGATATCATTAAGACAAAATCCATGTTTCAAACAAATAACCAAAGAGATGAGGTGGTCCATGTTGTTCAAGAGAGTGCTCATACATCCATTGATAACCAACTCCTCAATAGTCACAATGAAATACTTCAAGCAATTGACAAGAATCAAAAGACGAATCAAGAGATGATTCAAGCCCTTATAAAAGTGTCCTTGAACAATTCCTCTTACAACTAAAGAGGTAGCGAGACTGACCGCAATTGCAGGAATAGGTTGACTTTCTTTCATTTTGTTTATGGAAAGTGAAAGTTCTTTCGTTTAGTAAATGAAGTAAATGCCATTACCCTAAGTTGTGAGACATGTGGAGGACCTCACTAATATTTGAAATGTGATAAAGTTCAAAACTTTCAAGGTGAATGCTATGCTTATCAAGATGAACAAAGAGAGAACTTTAAATCTAACATTAACCCTAACCATCTCTCTTACAAGTCTAACAATTACCTTGCTCCACCCGGTTTCCCACCCCATCAACCCACCCATAACCAAACAAACCCTCCACAATTGCTTCAAAGAAATCAAGGGCCAATGGGAAATTACCAAGGGCACAACAATAATAGAGCACCCAATAACTTTCAAAATCAAGGAAACAATTTTCATGCAAATAACCAAGGGTTTCACCAACTACCTCCACCTTTCCACAACCAAGGATATAATCAAGGGTATTGGCAAAATGAAACCATTGGGCTTCTTCACAAGATGAATCAAGATAATGAAAGGAGGTTTCAAAAAAGGAAAAGAGAATGAGGGAAATACAAGAGGAAACCAACAAGAGATTTATGCTACTCCTAAATCAAGGACCATAAGGTGCTTCACCCTCCAACACTCAAACCAATCCAAGGGCAAATGTAAATGCAATCACTACAAGGAGTGGGAAAACAACCATTGATCCTTCAATTTCTCTTACACCTCCTTTGGTAAATCCTACAATGGTTCATCCTTGTGATAAGCCTACACCTTCAATGTCTACACCTTCTAGTTCTACAACTTCAAAGTCTACACCTTCTACTCCTATACCTACTACTCCTTCACCTTACACACCTATCAATGAAGAAACCAACGAAGAGATTCCTTCAACAACTACTACTCAACCTACACCAAAATCAAGTCTTCTATACCCTTCAAGATTGAGAAAGGAAAATCTTAAGAACAAGGATGACATTCAAGTGTCTAACTTTTTGAGGATGTTTAAGCAATTGAATATCAACATATCCTTTGCGGAAGCTCTAGCTTACATGCCCAAGTTTTCCAAAATGTTCAAAGACCTTCTCTTAAACAAAGAAAAGTTGGTTGATATGCCTAACACGTCATTAAACGAAAATTGTTCCGATGTGTTGTTGAAGACTTTACCTACAAAACTTGGAGATCCGGGACGGTTTTTGATCACTTGTAATTTCCCGGGGGTGGAAAGTTGCATGGCACTTGTGGATATTGGGGCAAGCATAAATTTGATGCCTTTTTCGGTTTGGAAACAACTCTCTCTTCCCGAGCTCACTCCTACTAGGATGACCCTTGAGTTAGTAAACCGTTCAATAGCTTATCCGATAGGGATTGTGGAGGATGCGTTTGTAGGGGTTGATAAATTCACATTCCCTGTGGATTTTGTAGATGTTGACTATGACATGGACCCGAGAGTTCCTCTCATTGTAGGAAGGCCTTTCTTGAGGACGGGTCGTACTCTTATTAATGTGGCAGAAGGAGAACTAATTATGAGAGTTGAGGATGAGAAAGTAGTGTTTAAGTTTGGGAAAGTTACTAAGAAATCTCAAAGTTGTGAAACCATAAACATTGTGGATGTTCTTGATGAGGTTTGTAATGAACATTTTCATGAAGCTTGCAAGAATGATAGTGAGAACATACCACATGTGAAGACTGTTGCCTCAATTGCTCCCTCCTTAACACCATTTGGAGAGAGTGATTTCCTCTTAGAGGAATTTGAGTCTAACTTCCTTGGTAATGATGATTCTCCCATCAATTAGGAAGAAAATATTCTCACTATCCAAAAGTTACTCAATGAGGATCCCATTCCATCCCCTTCTCCACAAGAGGTTACTAATGATGATCCATCATTAGTGAAACCTTCTATTGAGAGTCCACCTTACCTAGAACTTAAGGATCTTCCATCACACCTTGAATATGCTTTCTTAGAGGGAGAGGACAAATTACCCGTTTTCATAGCCAAGGACTTAAAAGATGATGAGAATGAAAAACTCATATAAGTTCTTAAGAAGCATAAGAAACCTATAGCTTGGAAAATATCCGACATAAGGGGGATTGATCCTAATTTTTGTACTCACAAAATCCTTATGGAGGATGAATACAAACCCGCCATCCAAAACAAAGGAAGGCTTAACCCAAAAATCCATGAAGTTATCAAACTCCTTGATGCGGGTATGATTTACCCAATATCCGACTCACCATGGGTTAGCCCGGTGCATTGTGTGCCTATAAAAGGGTGGAATCATCGTTGTGCCTAATGAGAATAATGAGTTTATTCCCACTAGACTTGTCACGGGTTGGAGAGTTTGTATTGACTATAGGAAGCTTAATGATGCTACTAGGAAAGATCATTCCCATTACCTTTCATGGACCAAATGCTTGAACGCTTAACGGGAAATGAGTACTATTGCTTTCTCGATGGATTTTTAGGTTATTTCCAAATACCCATTGATCCAAAAGATCAAGAAAAGACCACATTCACTTGTACCTATGGCATATTTGCTTATAAAAGAATGCCTTTTGGCTTGTGCAATGCCCCGGGGACATTTCATAGGTGTATGATGGCAATCTTTCATGACATAATTGAGCACACAATGGAAGTATTCATGGATGATTTCTCGGTCTTTGGAGATTCATTCACTTCTTGTCTCTCCCATTTAGAACGTATGCTAAAGAGGTGTGAAGAAACACGTCTTGTTCTAAATTGGGAGAAGCGCCATTTCATGGTCAAAGAAGGGATAGTTTCGGGGAATAAGATATCCAACAAAGGTTTTGAAGTGGATCGTGCTAAGATAGATGTTATTGCCAAACTTCCCCCACCTACCACAATGAAAGAAGTTGGAGCTTTTTGGGACATGCAAGTTTCTATAGACGTTTTATTCATGACTTTTCTAAGATAGCAAGACCCGTGACCCACCTCTTAGAAAAAGAGGCTCCTTTCATATTCACACAAGAGTGTTTAGAGTCTTTTGAGATTCTTAAAGAAAAGTTGACTAAGGCTCCCGTTTTGGTATCACCAAATCGGGATTTGCCTTTTGAACTCATGTGTAATGCTAGTGATTATGCCATGGGGGCTGTTATAGGACAAAGAGTTAATAAGCATTTCCATCCTATACACTATGCGAGTAAGACAATGACGGGTGCTCAACTTCATTACACCACTACGAAAAAGTGTTGCTTGCTATTGTTTATGCTTTTGAGAAATTTAGACCGTATCTTGTGCTTTCGAAGACCATAGTGTATACGGATCATTCCGCTCTCAAGTACCTTATGACAAAGCAAGATGCTAAGCCTAGGCTTTTGAGATGGGTTTTGTTGCTACAAGAGTTTTCTATAGAAATCCGTGAAAAGAAAGGAGCCGAGAATTTAGTGGCGGATCACTTAAGTAGAATTGAGCATCCTTTCCAAGGAGAATTACCTCAAAAGGAAATCAATGAATCTTCTCCACTTGAGGAACTCATGTATATCTCTTCACAAGAGGATGCCAGCCTTTAGTTTGTGGATATTGCAAACTATCTTGTGGGGGATGTGCTTATTGAGGGTCTCACTTCCCAACAAAAGAAAAAGTTTCTCACGGAAGCTAAATATTACTTTTGGGATGACCCTTACCACTTTAGGCAATGTGCGGACCAAATCATATGACGTTGTGTAGATGTGCCCGAAGCATTTAAAATCTTAGAAGCTTGCCATAAGGGACCCACGGGGGGGGGGGGGGGGGGGGGCATTTTGGGCCTAACTACACGGCTAAGGATGTCTTTGATTCGAGATATTATTGGCCTTCCAATTACAAAGATGCCCAAGAAATGGTGAAATATTGTGATGTTTGTCAAAGACATGGAAAGATTAATCAAAGAGATGAGATGCCACAAACTTTCATACAAGAATGTGAGATTTTTTACGTATGGGCTATAGATTTTATGGGACCTTTTCCATCATGAAAGGGGAATAAATATATACTCGTAGCCGTAGATTATGTTTCTAAGTGGGTTGAGGCTAAACCCTTGCCTACCAATGATGCTAGAGTTGTAGTCAAGTTATTAAAGCAATTGTTTGCTAGATTTGGTGTACCTCGTGCCATCATATGTGATTGTGGGACTCATTTTTGTAATGATCAATTTACAAGAGTCATGAAGAAGTATGGTGTTGACCATAGACTTTCTACCTCGTATCACCCTCAAACGAATGGGCAAAACGAGGTCACAAATCATGGTTTAAAGAGAATTTTAAAAGAACAGTGGGAGAGCATCGAGTTTCTTGGTCGGATAAGCTTGATGATGCTTTGTTGGATTTAGGACCACTTTTAAGACACCAATTGGTTGTACTCCTTATAGACTTGTCTATGGAAAAGCATGCCACATCTCATTTGAGTTAAAACATAAGGCTTCATGGGCTCTTAAATGGGCTAACTTTGATCTAAACCAAACAGGTTCACATATGAAAGACCAACTTAATGACATGAATGAACTAAGAACCGATGCCTATGAAAACTCATTGCTTTATAAGGAAAATACTTAGCAATTGCATGATGCTAAGATCAAGAACCGTGACTTCAAAGTTGGAGAGCCGATTATACTCTTTAACTCACGGTTGAAACTCTTTGCGGGCAAGCTTAAGTCACGATGGTCCTGTCCATTCACTATTGTTCAAGTATTTCCATATGGGACTATTGAGTTGTCACAACCAAATGGCCCAAATTTCAAAGTGAATGGTCACTGTGTTAAGCATTACATTGGGGATGACATTTCCGTTGAAATGGTCCAAGAGATCCTCATTTTCCCCATGAATTAATTCATTGTGGGAAGAGTCAAGCTAGAGACTCCATAAATCAAGCTTGAATAACTAGGATTAGCTATTTTAGAGGATAGGAATAAAGGGTATATAGATGAGAACTAGTGTAGGGGGATGCCTCACTTTTTTCTTCTTGATGTTTGTAGGGTTTCTCTCTCTCATTGCATGCATTGGAGCTTATGAAGGAGGCCCTTGTATCGGGTTCATTTTGTTACTGTTATGATTTTCAAACCACTTATGCTTAAAATGAATTCACTATAGTAGACCTTTCCTTAGCTTGGGTTAAGCAAAGTTATCAATGTCATAAGTGTAGGGGAGTTTACTCCAATACTGTTAAACATTGAGGACAATGTTTGTCTCAAGTGTAGGGGGTCTTCTATCGAAGTGACCTTACGTAGAACTTTGTCACTGACTTCATGATAACTTGGAAATTAATTTTTCAAATATTTTTAAATTTTTGATCTACTTTGGCCACTAAAAATATGCATTCATAATTTTTGAATTAATCATTTTTCATTTTCATAACACATTCGCATTGTATATATTTCTTCTTTTATTTTTCATCAAAATATATAAAAGTAAAAAAAATATAATAAAGGATATGGTTTAACAAATAGATTTCTTTGACATATTAGGCCTCCCATGAATACTTTGACTCAACCCGATTTTTCTTATCTAAGCTTACTCTAGCTAGTATCCTTAACCATGTAGATCTTTATTGGTTTATTAGGCTAAGCATCCACTAGTCTCATTATTTGAGATTTTAAACTATGGAGAACATGAGATGATAGAGTTTTAAGTAAGTGCAAAGGGATAGATAAACCTCATATTAATTAATTGTGGCTTTTATATCCGCTTTCGTAACCTTTACTTTCTTTTCAACGCATGTATATATGTTAATTAATAATCAAGAACGATTTTAATTGGTTTGTAGTCTCTTATGCATTTTTGACTAATCATTTGTGGTTGGTATAAGTACGTCTTAAGATTCTATGTTAGAGCGTTTTATGTGTACTAGACATATATCATGCTTAATACTTAGCGGGTGTTTTTCCTTTTATTCTTTTCAACTTTCTTTGTGAGGAATAAAAAAAATAAGAGTGGCTTATGAAAAACATGAGTGGCAAGAAAAAAAATAGAGAAAAAGAAAAAGTAGAAAAAAAATATTTATACAAGACTCCCAAGAGGGGCAGTGAAGTGTTAATTATAGTAGCTATTGAATTCCAATATTACTCTCACAAGGGTTGCGGGGATTTAATAGTTGCTCCAATCCAATTTTACCTTGATGGGTTGCGGGATTGAAGATCCATTGTCTCAAAAAGGCGGCGTGTGACAAATCTAACATTTTCAGGTAGTGAAATATTTTCTCGTATAATATTTTGAAACTTATTTTTGTGTTGGTTGACGAACTCACAATTTATAGATTTAAATTTGGGCTTACGTTCATAATTTGGCGTCTTTTACGACTAAACCGGAAACCTTAGGATTACGTATTTACGTTTTTGAACTCCGTTTTTGATGAGACAATTTTTATTGGATTCGTTTGTGACGGTGATTCATAATTTATAAAAACGTTTTTCGTAAAACGACCCGAGGGCACGCAAATCGAGAAAACTAGAATCGAGAAATACCCGTAAACTAGTGAGATGGGACAAAACACTTTTCCCCATCCCACTAGCTTATATGAGACGGCAAGAAGACACCACCACACTTAGGTGGCACAAGTTTTAGCTAAGCTTGCACAAGTGTAAGCTTATGCTTACACTTTAAGCTAACTACTTCCACCACTAAACAAAACTAGCTAATGGTTTTCATTCAACCATTTCCTACATGCAATTCACTCTTAAAACTCTCTCTACTCCACCCTAGTGTCGTCCCAATTCAAGCAACAAACACCATCTTTGATCTTTTCTAGCAACAAACCACATGTTTACTAGTCCTATTAAGGTTTTTCCTTGAAGCCTTGATCATTTGGTGGCCATATAACCAATTTTGGAGGTGATTTGCTTGTGTCCTAGGGCTTATTTTCCAACATATGATCTTGATATTTGATGGTCTTGGAGATACTTGTTGTGTTCATCAAGTTCTTGCCTTCCTAAAACAAGAAATCCACTTGGATTGGTAAAGAAGATCATCCTCCACATTTTTCTCTTATTATTTTGTAAAGAACAAATGTATTTTCTTTTATTTTGTATATGTATATGATGTATATATGATGATAAAAATATTGTGTGGGGATCAAGTGTTGATAAACATGCTTAAAAATAATGATAACCATAAGAAATGAAGCTAAAATCATGACTAATTAGTTGGCTGTATAAAAACAGTAGATAACTAAATGATGAACTGATAAAAATGCATGGTTTGATCTATTTACAGTAAGTAGATGATGTTATACACATGTGAGAGTTGGCCATGCAATGGAATCAAAATAATGAGTGAGATATGATCAAAACAAGTTAGGTGGTACAATCTGAATAAGCAGTTTTGTAGGGACTGTTAAGGCAACTTAGACTCAAAATGGGCAGTAGCTATAACTAAGTTATATGTAGCACATATTATGAAGAAGTTGTCATCCAAAAATGAGCTTCTAAGTCATTGTAGAACTCTAGATATGGTAAAAATGGTAAACATGAAGTTAAAAATCAGATTTTGGAAATAATGTTTATTATTATTATATAAGCACTCACTTTATAATGTATAAAATGTAAAACATAAACCCACTAACTTATAAAACTTATTTATATAAATGTATAAAAGGTTAATTAAATGGGTAAATTATATAAATGGTGGTAAAAATAATATTTATAAGTAATAAAAACTATAAACTTGATTTTTACGACTTTTTCGGCTATCGCCGTGAAATTAACGTTTTTCATCAAATAAAACTTAGACGACCAAACCCGTCTAATGTAAAGTTTATAAAAGTTATATACTGATGTATAAGTAACTAAGACAAGTAAAAACCGATAAAACCCGAACTATAAGAATTACGGACATTTACGAGCTAACTAAACCTATTAGACTAATAATTGGACTTATAAGATAAAAACTTGTAAAAAGAATTATTTGGGCTTAACCCATTAGGGCCCAACATGAAAGATATATATACTGATCAAATAGGTATAAAATGGGTAAAAACAAGTAAAATAACTTATAAAAGAATTAATGGACTTAAAATAGGTAAAATCGGTAAAACTAGTGAACTAGTAAGACGATACTAAAACGTAAACACTAAAATGAGTAAATGAGGATTTATAAACCCACTTGATCATCATCATATGTACAAAATCATATATATGTATATTGTTATTTTGATAAAAGTCATTGGACCGAGTCTAAGACCGATTATTATTTATATAGGTTTCCGTGACCAAAGCACGCCCGTAGCCGATAATCCGCCTTTCATTAACAACGTGAGTTCATAGCCTCGCACTCTTTTAAATGTTTTATAAAATGATTTGTAAACCCGCGAGGGAGATAACATGCTAGATTTTTATAAAAATAGAACACAAGTAGTCCCGATTGTATGCTAAATAAGATGGACCCGAATGATGCTATGACCCTATATTCAAGACTAAAAGGATTATTAGTAGTTAGGTTATGTCACTTAAAGTCCCATTAGCATGAATTGTGAACTACCGAGATTTGGTAGACGCTTATGCATTTGATAGTACTATTTGGGGACGATCACCCCAGTTCGCGCCTTGACGGTTGATCCCCGTCGTACCACATTGATTGGTAAGCGAATTTATGTATGAGAAGATTCCATAGCGTGATTTTTGTGACGACACGCTAACTTAGATGGGCAAATTGTTTGTCGGGTTCGCGGCCCACTGTTTTCACAGTAAGGTAACAATGTCATGCGGCTAATAATAATCCAAAAACGTATCCTAATTCAGATACTATAATCTATACGACATGTATAATCTAAATAAACGATAACGACGCTATTACGATGAATATATTACCTATCATGGTAATATAGAGACTACGGTCTCATGGACGGTTTCAGATGTATGCTTGATTTATATATTGCCTGACTAGCAATATGTGGACTTACTTCCGATATTATACTTGTGTTCTGATTTTAAATGATTGTAAATGATTGTTTTATATAACGGTTTTCATTAAACTTTATGAATTCACTCGGCATTCGCTGATATGATTTTTGCATGTTTTCTATCTCAGGTGCTTGAAGGTAATCCAGATGGAGATCGACTCTGATGGCCCACACTTAATATTAAAAATGTTCATTCGATCTGTGTTTTGTAAACTTAATGACCTGTATAATTTGGGACCTGTTGTACACTTTTTAAACCTTTTTATCGAATGAATGTTTGTTAAACCTTGTACAACCATTTTTATGTGTTGTCTATGATTGGAGTTATTGTGCTATCCTGTAACACTCTGAAAGACCCTTCCGCTGTACCGATACGAAAAATGAGAGTGTTACAGTTTGGTACCAGAGCTCTCGTTGTAGAGAACAAAAGATTTTAAAAACCAAGGTTTTGAACAAAATTTTTCAAAATCTTTTGACAATGAACATTTAAGAAAATATTTGAAAAATCTTTTGACTATAACGGTGCCAAAGATCTCCGACGTTACCAACAAGCCCTATTGAGAAGATATATATTTTGATATATATAATTTAATTTATATATATGTATATATATCGTGATTTCATTATGTAATTGTTTAACTAGTATGTTATCCTAATACGAGATAAATATATATAAATGCAGATTGTCATGGCTGACCCTAATATTCCTGTAGAAAACCATGCTATTCCCGAACCTAATATAGAAGACGATCCTTATTTAGAATTAGTAGATTTTGATATTGATGATGAGGAGGAACCATTTGAAGATCCCGAGCCCGAGTTAGGACTAGGAGATCAGATTGCCCCTCAGGTTGACTTAGTAGAGAATGAGATTGAGAATGTGGATATTGAGAATGTGGGTAATGAGGACGTGGATATTGAGAATGCTGATATTGAGAATGAGGATGAGATTGGGTTAGATGATTTAGATGATGAGATTGACGACGAGGATGTCGAGGAGGATGTAGGTATAGATGTTGAGGTTGATGACGATGAGGAAGCTGAGCTTATTTATCCGTATGATGTTCCAGAGGGCGAGCCTTTGCCCCCACCAGTTTGTTTGTCTGATTCCGAGGATGAGTTACCTAGGGACGAAATGTCTGAATCGTCTGTATCTGATTCTGAATCAGAGGAGGATGAGGATGACGATGCACCTGACGGTACCGATGGTATTGCTACTCGTAGACGTGAGATAGGAGAGTCGTCTAGTGCTCGAGAGGCTACTCATATTGATGGTCCTGCACTATGGGCCTTGAGACGTGATCTAGATGCTTCCCGTGTTAAGAGTTGTGTGACAGAGGTTGGATTAGGTGTTGTTCAGACTCAGGTTGCTTATTTGGAGTCGAAGACTAAGGTTGGCGAGAAAGAGCGAGAATTGCTTAGTTTGGATTTGAGTGATGTAGAACGTGGTTTGAATGAGGCTTTTAGGAGGTTATCAGTGTTGGAAAGTGGTGAGTATGCTGCTATGAAGAGAAAGGTGAATTCTATGGAGATTCAGTTGAGTGTGGCTCGTGCGATGCGTGAGAAAGCTGAAAAGGAGTTGAATATATCTGTGGGTTGGAACAGTAGATTTGATGCCGACATGGTTGAAAGAGGAGTAATCCGTAAGCGCCCAGTTGAAGATGTGTCTAGTGATCGTCCGGCGAAGATCCAGAAGACGATGGATGATGGACCATCTGGCGGTTCTCAGTAGACCAGTCTGTATTTAGTAGTGACCTTTATATCTTTTGTGTTTGTAGCTTTGACTGAACCGACTTGTTAGTAGTAGATTTGGCACGAATTTTGAGTGTATATAGTGTTAGAACCTTGATATGGATGTACTAAGGCAATACTTTTGTTTCAGATCGAATAAAATATGTATCTTGTCTTGAATTCCATATTGTGCCTTATTTGTATCTTGATTATGAATTCGATCCATATTATATGAATCCTTTGTTGGATGAATGCTTAATGCTTTGAAATTGTGGAATTATAGAACTATGCCGCCCAAGAAGGCTGTGACTGAGGATGATGTACGTAGGATTATTACGGAGCAAGTTACCACATCTATGACTGAATTTATGGCAAATGCTAGAAATGAAGCTAGCGGTAGTGGAGCTGGCGGTAGTGGAGCTGGCGGTAGTGGAATTGGCGGTACTAATGTGAATGTGAATGCTAATAATGTGAATGCTAATGCTGGAGGAAATGCATGAGGACTTGGAATGAATGCACCTGAAGTTGGTGGCTGTACTTATGTGACGTTCATGAAGTGTGAACCTCTACCTTTTAATGGAACTGAAGGTGCTGTAGGACTAAGCCAGTGGATCGAGAAGATTGAATCGGTGTTTAGGATTAGTAAGTGTAAGGAGGAAGATAAGGTGACTTTTGCTATGGCTACTCTTAAAGGTCGTGCGTTGACTTGGTGGAACGGGAGAATTGCTTTCATGGGTCTTGATGCTGCTAATGCTACTCCTTGGGCTGAAATTAAGAAGTGGATGACTTTGGAGTTTTGTCCTCGTAGTGTGATCATTAGGTTAGAACAAGAGTTGATTCATCTGAGAATGAAAGGTGTGGACATTGATAGTTACACGAATCGATTCCATGAGTTGGCCTTGCTATGTCCTCGATTGGTTGAACCCGAAGAGATCCGAATTGAGCAATATGTGAAAGGGTTGACCAGGAATATCTGGGGGGACGTAACATCATCGAAACCACTGACCATTGATGATGTTGTTCGAATGGCTTACCAACTCATTGGACATATAATTCAGGATAAGGAAGATGAAGCCCGTGTAGGTGAGAAAAGAAAGGGAGATGGTGATCGTGTAGATAGAGGTGATAATAGGAAGAATTTCAATTGCCGTCAGAACAAGAGAAAGGGGAATGCAAATGCTCTTACCAACAATACACCGCGCAACGATGATAGATGTCCTAAGTGTGGCAACAAGAGGCATGCTGGCGACTGCTGGAAGTACCGAAATTGCGGAAAGCTTGGACACAAGGTTGAAAGGTGTAAGAAGGGAACCATTTGCTTCAACTGTAATGAAGAAGGTCATAGGAAATCGGAATGCCCCAAGTTGAAAGCGATTGTACCTGGAAGAAACCCCCAGGGTGGTATCTACCAACTTGGAACAATTGAGGTGAAGAAAGAGGATCCGAATGTCGTTACCGGTACGTTTTTACTCAACAATCATTATGATGTTGCTTTATTCGATTCGGGTGCCGATAGGAGCTTTGTATCCACTAAATTTAGTGCCCTTATTGATATTGAACCTGTTGAGATAAGTACCAGTTACGAGGTGGAATTGGCTGATGGTAAATTAGTGAAAACTAATAAACTATTAGAAGGATGCTCTCTAAATCTCTTGAACCATTCCTTTCCGATTGATTTGATGTTGGTAGAATTAGGTAGTTTCGATGTTATTATTGGTATGGATTGGTTGTCGTTGAATAATGCTACTATTTTATGTGGAGAGAAGAAGGTTAAGATTCCTCTTAGGAATAGGACGTTAGTAATTTATGGTAGTCGAGGTGAATCCCATTTGAAAATCGTTTCATGTATTAAAGTCCAAAAGTACATCAGGAACGGTTGTGAGTTATTCTTAGCTCAAGTGACCGGGAATGAGTCTAGGGAGAAACGATTGGAAGATGTACCTATTATTTGTGAATTTCTTGAGGTATTTCCTAAAGATTTACCGGGACTTCCACCGATAAGGCAAGTAGAGTTTCGAATCGATTTAATTCCTGGTGCTGCACCGGTGGCACGTGCGCCTTACCGATTAGCCCCTTCTGAATTAAAGGAGTTATCTGAGCAACTTAAGGAGTTGTCTGATAAAGGTTTTATTTGACCGAGCTCGTCGCCTTGGGGAGCTCCAGTCTTGTTCGTTAAGAAGAAGGATGGATCTTTTCGTATGTGCATTGATTATAGGGAACTGAATAAGTTGACAATTAAGAATCGATATCCTTTACCTAGGATTGATGATTTGTTTGATCAACTGCAAGGATCTAGTGTGTATTCTAAGATAGATTTGCGGTCAGGATATCACCAACTTCGCATCCGTGAAGAAGATATTCCTATAACTGCATTTAGAACTCGTTATGGACACTATGAATTTCAAGTAATGCCATTTGGGTTAACTAACGCACCTCCGGTTTTCATGGATTTAATGAATCGAGTGTGCAAGCCCTACTTGGATAAATTTGTGATTGTGTTTATTGACGATATTCTAATCTATTCTAAGAATGAAGATGAACATAGAGAACATTTGAGGATTTTTTTGAAGTTGTTGAAGGATGAAAAGTTGTATGCTAAGTTTTCGAAGTGTGATTTCTGGTTAGATTCTGTGCAATTTCTTGGTCATGTGATTAACAAAGATGGAATTCATGTTGATCCTGCAAAGGTTGAAGCTATTAAGAATTGGTCTGCACCGACAACGCCAACGGAAGTGCGACAGTTCTTGGGATTGGCTGGCTATTATAGGCGATTCATTAAAGAATTTTCTTTGATAGCTAAACCCTTGACTAAGCTTACTCAGAAGAATAAACCTTTCGTTTGGGGAAGTGATGAAGATGGAGCATTTCAGACATTGAAGCAAAAATTATGTAGTGCGCCAATCTTATCATTACCCGACGGGAGTGAAGATTTTGTAGTGTAATGTGATGCATCTCTTAGAGGTTATGGAGCTATTTTGATGCAGAGAGAGAAGGTGATAGCTTATGCTTCTATGCAATTAAGGAAGAATGAGGAGAATTATACTACTCATGATCTTGAGTTAGGAGCTGTGGTCTTTGCTCTCAGGTTGTGGAGACATTATTTGTATGGCACCAAGTGTACGGTATTCACTGATCACAAAAGCCTACAGTATATTCTTGACCAGAAGGAATTGAACATGAGGCAACGAAGATGGATAGAGTTGTTATGTGATTATGATTGTGATATAAAATATCACCCAGGAAAAGCCAATGTTGTTGCTGATGCGTTGAGTAGGAAAGATAGAGAGCCTATCAGGGTGCGTTCTCTAGTCTTGACCGTGCACAATAATTTGCCTGAGCAAATTAGGAATGCGCAAATAGAAGCTTGTAAGAAGGAGAATTTTGTTAATGAAGGGTTCCGAGGAGAAGGAGATCCTTTAGAGGTTAGAGCTGATGGAGTGAAATGTTTAAGAGGTCGTATGTGGATACCTAAGTTTTGAGGCTTAAGAGATTTGGTAATGTTAGAATCCCATAAATCTAAGTATTCCATTCATCCGGGATCTGATAAGATGTACCATGATTTGAAGAAGTTGTACTGGTGGCCGAATATGAAAGCTGACATAGCTATGTATGTTCTTCAATGCTTGACTTGTGCTAGAGTTAAAGCTGAACATCAAAAGCCATCAGGACTACTTCAACAACCAAAGATTCCTGAAAGGAAGTGGGAGCGAATTACAATGGACTTTATCACCAAGCTTCCTAGAACATCATCTGGAAACAATTCGATTTGGGTTATTGTCGATAGACTGACCAAATCAGCACACTTCATTCCGGTTAAGGAGCAGTTCTCACTGGAGAAGCTGACTCGAATATACCTTGATAATGTTGTATGCAAGCATGGAGTGCCTGTATCGATCATTTCAGATCGAGATCCTAGATTCGCATCGAATTTTTGGAAATCTCTCCAAAGATCTTTGGGAACGAATCTCGATATGAGCACTGCTTATCACCCCCAGACTGATGGGCAGAGTGAAAGGACGATACAAACACTGGAAGATATGTTGAGAGCTTGTGTGTTAAACTTTGGTAAGAATTGGGATAAACATTTGTCGTTAGCAGAGTTTTCGTATAACAATAGTTACCATTCTAGTATTAAGGCTGCACCGTTTGAAGCTTTGTATGGTAGGAAGTGTAGATCTCCTGTATGTTGGAGTGAAGTTTGGGATACCCAGCTCACGGGACCGGAATTGATCCGGGAGACTACGGAGATGATAGTTCAGATTAAGAAAAGGTTGTTGACTGCCCGTAGTAGACAGAAAAGTTACGCGGATGTGCGGCGGAAGCCAATGGAGTTTGAAGTGGGTGACCGAGTAATGTTGAAAGTATCGCCATGGAAAGGCGTTATAAGATTTGGAAAACGAGGAAAATTGAATCCCCGTTATATTGGACCCTTTAAGATTTTATCTAGAGTAGGTCCGGTGGCTTACAAACTAGAGTTACCCCCAGAACTTCATGGTGTTCATAACACATTCCATGTATCTAATCTAAAGAAATGTCTAGCAGTGAGTGATGAGAAAATTCCGTTAGGTAAGGTTCGAATAGATGGGAAGTTGCATTTTATCGAAGAGCCCGTAGAAGTTATGGACCGTGAGGTAAAGCAACTGAAACAAAGTCGGATACCTATTGTCATGATCCGATGGAATTTAAAGCATGGACCGGAGTATACTTGGGAACGAGAGGATGAAATGTGGAAGAAATATCCGCACCTCTTCGATTTCAATAAGAAACGGACATCCAAATGAAATGGATCACGAGGACGTTGATCCCTTTTAGGAGGAAAAGCTGTGACAAATCTAACATTTTCAGGTAGTGAAATATTTTCTCGTATAATATTTTGAAACTTATTTTTGTGTTGGTTGACGAACTCACAATTTACGGATTTAAATTTGGGCTTACGTGCATAATTTGGCGTCTTTTACGACTAAACCGGAAACCTTAGGATTACGTATTTACGTTTTTGAACTCCGTTTTTGATGAGACATTTTTTATTGGATTCGTTTTGTGACGGTGATTCATAATTTATAAAAACGTTTTTCGTAAAACGACCTGAGGGCACGCAAATCGAGAAAACTAGAATCGAGAAATACCCGTAAACTAGTGAGATGGGACAAAACACTTTGCCCCATCCCACTAGCTTATATGGGACGGCAAGAAGACACCACCACACTTAGGTGGCACAAGTTTTAGCTAAGCTTGCACAAGTGTAAGCTTATGCTTACACTTTAAGCTAACTACTTCCACCACTAAACAAAACTAGCTAATGGTTTTCATTCAACCATTTCCTACATGCAATTCACTCTCAAAACTCTCTCTACTCCACCCTTGTGCCGTCCCAATTCAAGCAACAAACACCATCTTTGATCTTTTCTAGCAACAAACCACATGTTTACTAGTCCTATTAAGGTGTTTCCTTGAATCCTTGATCATTTGGTGGCCATATAACCAACTTTGGAGGTGATTTGCTTGTGTCCTAGGGCTGATTTTCCAACATATGATCTTGATATTTGATGGTCTTGGAGATACTTGTTGTGTTCATCAAGTTCTTGCCTTCCTAAAACAAGAAATCCACTTGGATTGGTAAAGAAGATCATCCTCTACATTTTTCTCTTATTATTTTGTAAAGAACAAATGTATTTTCTTTTATTTTGTATATGTATATGATGTATATATGATGATAAAAATGTTGTGTGGGGATCAAGTGTTGATAAACATGCTTAAAAATGATGATAACCATAAGAAATGAAGCTAAAATGATGACTAATTAGTTGGCTGTATAAAAACAGTAGATAACAAAATTATGAACTGATAAAAATGCATGGTTTGATCTATTTACAGTAAGTAGATGATGTTATACACATGTGAGAGTTGGCCATGCAATGGAATCAAAATAATGAGTGAGATATGATCAAAACAAGTTAGGTGGTACAATCTGAATAAGCAGTTTTGTAGGGACTGTTAAGGCAACTTAGACTCAAAATGGGCAGTAGCTATAACTAAGTTATATGTAGCACATATTATGAAGAAGTTGTCATCCAAAAATGAGCTTCTAAGTCATTGTAGAACTCTAGATATGATAAAAATGGTAAACATGAAGTTAAAAATCAGATTTTGGAAATAATGTTTATTATTATTATATAAGCACTCACTTTATAATGTATAAAATGTAAAACATAAACCCACTAACTTATAAAACTTATTTATATAAATGTATAAAAGGTTAATTAAATGGGTAAATTATATAAATGGTGGTAAAAATAATATTTATAAGTAATAAAAACTATAAACTTGATTTTTATGACTTTTTCGGCTATCGCCGTGAAATTAACGTTTTTCATCAAATAAAACTTAGACGACCAAACCCGTCTAATGTAAAGTTTATAAAAGTTATATACTGATGTATAAGTAACTAAGACAAGTAAAAACCGATAAAACCCGAACTATAAGAATTACGGACATTTACGAGCTAACTAAACCTATTAGACTAATAATTGGACTTATAAGATAAAAACTTGTAAAAAGAATTATTTGGGCTTAACCCATTAGGGCCCAACATGAAAGATATATATACTGATCATATAGGTATAAAATGGGTAAAAACAAGTAAAAGAACTTATAAAAGAATTAATGGACTTAAAATAGGTAAAACTAGTGAAATAGTAAGACGATACTAAAACGTAAACACTAAAATGAGTAAATGAGGATTTATAAACCCACTTGATCATTATCATATGTAAAAAATCATATATATGTATATTGTTATTTTGATAAAAGTCATTGGACCGAGTCTAAGACCGATTATTATTTATATAGGTTTTTGTGACCGAAGCACGCCCGTAGCCGATAATCCGCCTTTCATTAACAACGTGAGTTCATAGCCTCGCACTCTTTTAAATGTTTTATAAAATGATTTGTAAACCCGCGAGGGAGATAACATGCTAGATTTTTATAAAAATAGAACACAAGTAGTCCCGGTTGTATGCTAAATAAGATGGACCCGAATGATGCTATGACCCTATATTCAAGACTAAAAGGATTATTAGTAGTTAGGTTATGTCACTTAAAGTCCCATTAGCATGAATTGTGAACTACCGGGATTTGGTAGACGCTTATGCATTTGATAGTACTATTTGGGGACGATCACCCCAGTTCGCGCCTTGACGGTTGATCCCCGTCGTACCACATTGATTGGTAAGCGAATTTATGTATGAGAAGATTACATAGCGTGATTTTTGTGACGACACGCTAACTTAGATGGGCAAATTGTTTGTCGGGTTCGCGGCCCGCTGTTTTCACAGTAAGGTAACAATGTCATGCGGCTAATAATAATCCAAAAACGTATCCTAATTCAGATACTATAATCTATACGAAATGTATAATCTAAATAAACGATAACGACGCTATTACGATGAATATATTACCTATCATGGTAATATAGAGACTACGGTCTCATGGACGGTTTCAGATGTATGCTTGATTTATATATTGCCTGACTAGCAATATGTGGACTTACTTCCGATATTATACTTGTGTTCTGATTTTAAATGATTGTAAATGATTGTTTTATATAACGGTTTTCATTAAACTCTATGAATTCACTCGGCATTCGCTGATATGATTTTTGCATGTTTTCTATCTCAGGTGCTTGAAGGTAATCCGGATGGAGATCGACTCTGATGGCCCACACATAATATTAAAAATGTTCATTCGATCTGTGTTTTGTAAACTTAATGACCTGTATAATTTGGGACCTGTTGTACACTTTTTAAACCTTTTTATCGAATGAATGTTTGTTAAACCTTGTACAACCATTATTATGTGTTGTCTATGATTGGAGTTATTGTGCTATCCCGTAACACTCTGAAAGACCCTTCCGCTGTACCGATACGAAAAATGAGAGTGTTACACGGCGAATATAAACTATTGCATGAGTTTTATTTTTCTTTTCTTAGCGAGTGTGTAGCTAATTATTAATGCATGACATAAGAATCTTACACATAAAACGAATGACTTATTATTTTGGGTCGGACTTATATCAATTGTGGGCAGTTTTTCGAGTAATGGATACGATGGTTACTTAGGATTAAAACCGTGCTTCCTTATTTTCAGATTTAACACTTCTTATATTTCACGCTTTAAATAATGATAAATTTGCCCAAAAGCATTTTGCTCAAAAAATAACCGGTCATAGAGGCATAATAAGTAGGGCTATAATAGTAACACAATTAATTTGCATGAATAAGTCGATGCACTTTCACTTATGGATAACAATGATCTTGTTTTTAAGCTTGGTATGGGGAAAGTGAAACTTGAGGATGATAAGTGTTCATGGTACCAAAGCCCTAATTAAAATCTTTGATTTCTTTATGAGTTATTTCAATCAAAACCATTTCAAGTAAAAATCCAAAAATATATAAATAGAATCATTTCCTTTGCATTGCATTGCAATAATTAAAATCATGCATCATATAGTGTAGAGTAGTGTATAAGCATTCCATATTGGCCAAGGTGGTTTAATTATGAGAAAAGTGATTGGAGCTTTGAAATGTAGCATTGCATGAGGTCATGGCAATGATCAAGTGTAGGGGATTTGATATGAGTGAAACTCATATCAATTATATCATATTTAACCCTAAAACACAAAGAAAAATACCAGATTTTATGTGTAAAAGCAGTATTATGGGGTATTCTTTGTTGTTTGTGCTTGTGTAGGTAAAAATATACAAATTTGATGCAAACACGGATTCCAAGGCATTTATGATGAAGAAAAGACAAAAGAAGGACTCAATGTGACAAGTCTACAAAGTCAAAGGACCTTTCTTTCCAAACTGTCAAAGTGGAAGGACTAAAAGTGAAAATTCAACAAAGACAAGATCAAAGTTAAATAAAGTCAAATGACCTCAAGTCAAAGTCAAATAAAGTCAAAGGATCAATATTTCTCAAGATATAAGTTCAAGGATTAAAGATGACAAGTTAAAAAGTGCTTTGATCAAATCAGAAATCTACTATAAGCTAAGGGACCTAATCTGCCAATTTTGGAACTTAAATATGGCTTAATCCGTGTGACAAGCAAATAAGCCAATAAGAAGCCACGAAAATGAATACATAGATTGCCAAATGTACCTCATTAAATGAAGAATGAGACGTATCTTCATAGTACCACCACTAGCAGCATTTAACCAATCAAATTTCTTAAACAAGATAATGATCCGTGTGACTCTTTCACATCCAATACTAACAAGACACGTGGCACATCTCTTCCCAGAACGCATAACACAAAGGAGACACTCTCATGAAGAACTTTCAATAGCAAAAATGGTCGTTATGAAGAAATGAACACATTCCAAGTGGTTATATAACAATTCATCATAAGGATCAAAATCCCCCAAATTGGGAAGAACACATGAAGAAAGTATTTGCAGAATTCGAAACTTGGCAACCTCCCATTGGCTAGGACACGTCATCTACCTTTCCTACAACTCATAGCTAGTCTATAAATACCATGTTATCTTCTCATTTCTTGTAACGTAGATAAAGTGTGAAATTCACACACACTTTTAATTCTCTCTTCACTTAGTTAGAAATTAGTCAGTTAGAAACTTCTCAAGTGATTGACAACCACTTGAGATAGTTTGTTAGATTGTTGTAACCGTTTTTGTAACTACCTTCTTCCATAATAAAGAATTAACTTCACAGTTCACTCAATACTCTCTTATATTACTACATTCATTCTATACACTTCTACCTTGTTCTTTCATTGATCAAACTTGATCAATGGAGTTTTGTTTGATGATTTGGAGTGCTTATCTTGTTATCAGAAGTTGTTATAGTTCAATTCCTTGCCATTTATAGCCAGAACTCAGACTTGACACAGAGTAGATCAGACTGATGATTTTGGTGATGAAAGTTGGATTGTAGATTGTTGATTGTGGTGAATGGTGGTGTAATTAGTGAGCTCAGCGCTCATTACTCCATCAAAGGAGGCTTCTTGATAAAAAGTGCTCTATTCTCATTTACTTTTCCACTAAAATGTGTTGATCCCAAACTCAGATCGATTAGCTTTGTATTAAACGAGATTGAATCAGGATTAATACTTACAGAAACTTTGTTGTAATGAACAATCCAAGTGTTATGCGGAATTAACACTTAGAATAAAGAACAAGCAAACAAGTAAACCAAACTTTAAATTTAGATTGATAAACAAACTTGCTTACAATGAAAGTTATGAAAACTGAATAATGTATATTAAACTACAAACCCTACGACCTCCTTTTATAACATAAGGAGTCGTGTACAAAGGATTACCTATCAACTATTCTAGGTAAAGATAAATATAGAAAATACAATATTGAGTATATCTTTACTTCAAATATTAAACGTGTTGATTAAGTATTCCTATCAGTGGTTGGACTTCTTCTTGTCATCGCTTGGATATTTCTTGTCAGTGCTTGATCTGTCAGCGCTTCATTTCCTCTTGTCAGCATCCCAATTACTCTTGTCAGCGTCTTAGTGACTTAGCTCATTTTATTCCCAACAATCCTTCCCTAAACTTGGTATCTACTCTAGCAACCAAGTTTCTGAATAAAAACTAAGAATAAGGAGGATTCTTACAAATACAAATTACTTGTTAATTAGAAAATACACAAATCTAATTAAATCCTTACTAACAACACTAGTATAATCAACCTCTAGCTGTGTAGACACCATCTTCTTCAAAACATCCTTAGACATAGCATATTGAGCATCAACCAGAAGATACACTAAAAACATTGTAGTACTTAGATGGTAAACACCAGCAGCTGAATGTAGACGCCACTTTAAACCACTGATATCATCTAGATCCAACCATATTGGATCAACTTCATCTAGTGCAATCATCCTCTTGAATGCAGTCCAGATCTATATTCCATTAGCTGAAGTAGGCTCTTCAGCTTCATACTTAGTCTTCATCAGATTCCACAGATCTACCAAGTCTTATCTATCCATGCTTGTAAACAATGAGATCAAGGAAGTAAAAGTATGTACCTTCTTACCATATCTGGTGATCATCCAGAACCCACTTGCATCTTCTTCATAATTGATGATTGGGTTTCTAAAATACAAGGGCAATACCTCTGCAAAATCTGAAGCCTCTAAACGTGAAAGCTTTATACTCTTTCTGATCACTACTTCACTAGGATTCAATTTATCAAGGATTGGAAATTCAATGGGAATTCCCTTTTTCACTGGCCTTGGTTATAACACCCCCAAATTACATTGCGCAGCGGAAATAAACAATTGGATGCTATTCTCAAACTTCATTTTACAATACTCTTTATATGACCTTACAACAGTATATTTAGGAATATAAAAAAGAAATAATTTAAATCAGTGTAAAAAACCTTCAATCCCAAGTAAAATCAGTTTAAAAATATCAGAGTAGCGTTTAGGTTCCCCAAAGATCTTAACCAATCGACACACCTTTTACCAAAATATTGGACCATCTACTATAAATTTATGACAAACGGGAAAGAAATTTGTTTTAGACCTAATTACTACAAAAGCAATCCTGCAGTCCTTCTCCAGCAAGCTCCGCAATTCATCAACTTTAAGTACCTGAAATACATGCTTAAAATCATCAACACAAAGGTTGAGCAAGTCTATAGGTTTAACAAAACACATTTGAACACATCATAAAAATCAATCACAATTGTTTAATAGCATTGTGGCCATACAATCTATTAATCAAGCATTTCATCTTATAGCAATAGCTAATGAATTGTATTAAGCTCATGACACCGACCCCTTAACTTAGTCACCCATGCCAAATGCCAGCATGACTATAAGAATTCCAGTGCCCCTACTAGGGTATCAATTGCAAGTATACCACATACTCATTCTCGTAAAATTAAACTTCCCAGAGGTTACTCAGCGTAAAGCCCTGGTCTCAGATAGGGTCGTCAGCCCAATAGTATTATCATTAGAATAAGCGGCTTTCCCAACTCACAACATCAAGTCAGAAGATAGTTAACGGCTCATGAATTTAGGGACTTTTGCAATTTAGGTACTTATACAATTCAAATCAACAAAGGAAACAAAGGCAATATTCGGGTCCAACAATTACTCATGACATGTGTTCATTTTACTTCAAATAGCATGTATCCCCCTCGCGGGTTTTAAAATCATTAAAATGAATAGAAAACGAGGCTATAGACTCACCTAAAGTATTAACAGTAGTATGACGACTTTCAAAGATCGATGATGCCCGGCGAATACGAAATTCACAATCTATCAAAATAAAACGCGTGCCTTTAATAATACATCTAAGTGATAATTCCTTCTTACATACACTTTTACACTTCTATTCTTCCAAAAACTGTCGATATATATATGTTAATTTCTGAAACTGTTTTTCTTACTTAAACACGTCAATAGCTTACGATACTAATCAAAAACATCACTTACTATATATAGAAAGACCTCCCAAAATTTGGTTAAAAGATTTTACTTTTAAAGTTCCCTGCCCGACTCATCTTCGAACTACAAAAACCGGACAGTTTTACGTCAACAAATCATATAGTCTTTTTAACCTATATAATTGACTCCGTTTACAAAACCGACACTCATCTTTGAAAATAGACTTAACATCATAATGTTTATCACTTTACATCATTCCTTGACCCATTTTAAAATCCTTTTATAGTCCCCGAGATTCGATCAAAATATCGACAACAATTATATATTGTGCCGATACTCGTCTCCCGGTACACGAATAATTAAACTATCATAACCTTTCGCTCGTTTGGAGCTAGAAGCTCTACTTTATACCAAATCGAAGCTTATGAAATCCTCTACAACAATATCTAATTAGTTCATATCATATTCAAACTTATATTTTTCAAAATTTAACTTTTAGCTGCTGGTCAAAAATACATCTTTAAAAACAACTCAAAATCAAAATTTTCACCCATTTTAACATCATTTTTAGCACTATAATCATCCTAATATTACTACTTTCAATCCTAACATACTATATCATCCTATATGATCAAATCAAATAAAACCCAACTCAAAATTTTAACATGAAACCAATTAAAATAATGTATAACACCATAAACACCTACATACAACACATATTTAAGATCAAACACACATAGTTTTCATCAAAAATGGGTTTTTTTATAAAAAGTTCATGCATATGGGAATTTTCATACCAAAATGATGAGAATCAAAAGATAAATATGGGATTCAATTAATTTTTAAGGATTCAAGCTTGATTTTAAAAATCATGAGTGTTTGTGTGTGGTGACGGTGACGGACAAGAAGAGGGGAGAGGAGGGAGAGAGAAATTGTTATTGTGAGTGGAGTTTGTATGCGTTTTCATGTTTAATTTTTCCTTTTATATGGGAAAAGTTTAGGGTAGTTTTTGCCAGTTGTGATTCTTGTGGACCAAAATGCAATTACTTGTTTAAAAAGCGGGAAATGACTATTAGTCAATTTCGAAAATATTTACGGGTCTCGGGTTTCATTAAAATACTTTTCAAAACTTAAAACGCACACACAATATGATATTATATAGTCCCGGCACGACTTAATACGAAATTTTAAAATAAAAACGTCAAAATATTAAACATCGACATGTCTAAAATAAAACGTAAAATTTTGGGCATCCGTTGATATCGTCATTACTAATAATCCTCGCAACTCGTCAAAACGTAAAAATATAACTTCCAACATTCGTCCAAATCAGATCACCAATTGTCATAACAATCAATCTCGTCAAAAATTTCAAAAATATACGTAAAAATATAATTAAATAATGACCACGGGTTTTGGGTTGTCACATTGGTACAATAGAAGCCCTCTTGATCTGCATATTCTCCTCAATCTCTTCTCTCCTTTCATCTGAGAGAAGCCTCATAGTGTTTGCCTCACAAACTCTTTCCCAAATAGGATAATCATGAAACTCCAATTCTTCAAAGGATAGCTTCCTCAATTTTTCATAGGTCCATCCACATTGATGACACCTAAGTAGCATAAAGTAGAGCTCTCTCCTATCCCTTTTTAGCTCAGAAAGCACCTTACTAGCCTTGTTCTTCAAAATCACCTTGCAATCTTCTTGAACTCTTAACAAAATCTTCAAACCCCAAATTTGTCCAGTGATTGACATATCTGGATTCTTCTCAATAGTATATTCCCATGCAAAATACATTTCCATCACTTCAGGCATATCAAAATATACTTTCATCTTCAACTCTCTCAGCCTTTCCTTAGCTAAGTCATCCTCTCCATATTCCAACCTCTCTGGCTCTTCTATAATCATAACACTAGAACCAGAGGTCTCATCACCATCACTACCATCCTTAGCATTTTCTATGGTAGTTTCCATCCTATCTTGTTCTTGTAATTGTGCAGCCAAACTAAATCAAAATGTACATGGCCTGCATTCTTTGGTACATGAACCTCTTCCAAAATCCCTTTACCCTTATCCTTAGCTCCAATAGTTGGTAAAGTCATGGTTGGCACCTGTGTAGTAACATCCCTAATGATAACTGGTGGTTGGGATACACCAATCATACGTGTAGGTTTGTCAATGCTTACTTTGCTCTTGTCAGAGCTTAAACTCTGAATGTCAGTGGCTGATTTAGAAACCTACATCATCATCTATACAAATGATAACTTCTTTGGAGTAATTGAAGAAACATCAAGAACTGGTTACTCCTTTAAACTAGTCAGTGCTTTAGCTATCTCCACCTGTTTACTTCCAATAGAACCACCTTCTTCTTGTAAGACCTTGTCACTCAAATTTAATGGCTCAGTAGTTGCATCCTCCTCCCCTTTGTAAGAATCCTCCTGTAATTAAAGGACTCTAGCCTGTCGTCTCCTAGCACTGGCAGCTTCCAAAACAACTATCCTCTCCCTCAATGACTTGAGTTCGAGGCCTTGACCTGTGACAACTTGTACATGGTCTGCATTTTGCTTTTGCAAGCTAATGCAAACCATCGTCAATTCCAAAAGTGATAAAGGTTCCAATCTTCCCTCCTCTATGATGGGAATTTGACCTCCCAAAAGAGATTCAACGGGCATGGATGGGGTCTTAATGATGTTGGGACTGCCTTGACCTGCTACTAAGCCAGAGTCAATAGTCCTAGCCCCACCCATTTCACCAGCTACACTTGTGGTGGTGGTTCTCTATGCTACATGGATAGGACCACTAGAGGAGGACAATTTACCAGTCCTTTGGCATTTCTCAAACCTAAAATCTGGTTGTTCTAAAGAGGAAGTGGAATGAGGGTCTGTTTGGGTGTAGGGGTGTGTTTGTGTGTGAGGAATACTGGTGTCAGCGTTTGGTTTGGGTGTGTCAGTGCCCACATTTTGAGTGTCAGCGCCTGATGGTTGAGGGTCGAGGTCCATGCGTTGGGGTGATGGAGGGTGTTCTGGTAGAGGGTCTAGTTGTGGTTGAGGATGTGCAACTGCCTCAATGAAAGCTAGCATGGCTGGGGTGAGTGGTAAGTCTCTATAGGGTGGTGAATTCATATTCCCAAAACAGGTTTTTTTCGAACAGGGACCTCATAAAAGTGGTCATGGTCCCTATTGCAATATCCTTGCATATCAAAAACCATTTTTAAAAACCTAGGGTAAGCAAGAGTCATATTGTTACCCTTGTTGTGACACATGCCATCAAAAATTAATTTTGAAAAATTATATCTTTGCCCAGTTGCAATAGAAACAATGGCACTCCCGATTGAATGGTTGATTTCATTGAATGAGGAGCATTTGGGACTCAAATATTGTAGGATGACATGTATAAGGAACTTCTAGGCTGGAGGAAATTGTTGTTTGGTATATTTGTTTAAATGGCCCACTAGGAGCAAAGCATACCCCAAGCCTTGAAGTCCTAACTCTAGCTCTGTGAGGGGAAGGGTAGTTATACCATCAGCATCATCAAGATGCAAAGCTTGGTGAACCAAAGCTTCAGTAACCACCCATTGAGCCCCATGAACAGTAGCAGTCAATGTAATCACTCCATTAATAGTTCTAGAACTTACAGTGTTCCAAAACTGCTTAATGTATGTGATTGGGACGAGTGGAGTATGTGAAAGTACATACCTTAAAGGAGACACATTCAAATACGCAATCATCTGAGTGTATTGGGGATGCAAAGATTTATCTTCTTCTAAGTAAGCCACCATTTTGTGTTGGCTTCGGAACCCCAATTCCACTTGAGCAGGTTTAAACTTTGGTGCCATGAAGATTGATTTTGGGAAAACTATGATATGAAAATAATGGAGATATAAAGGTTTGAGAGATTTTAGCAGACAAGAAATAGTAGTTACCCTGTTTGAAAGAAAAGAGCCAAATTTATAGGAGAGGTAAAAACATACGATTGGTTGAAAAATAAGGCAGTTATATTCAAAAAGTAATCATCACAATATTGAAAAATATACAACTTATCTCATACATTAATTAAAGTTACCAACTCGCTAAAATTACGGCCCATATTTTCGTCAAAAATAACAACTGGGTAGGATACTATGTTTTTCAACGGTCAAAAAGTAAACATCAGCGTCTAACGGCTATATTCTTGTTAGCGTTGAAATTTTGCCATGTCAGCGTTTAAATTGGTCTTATCAGCGTTTGGAAAGAAAACATGTCAGCGGCCAAAAATAAAAATAATTAAAAATAAAAAGGACCTTAACAAAGAAGTTTACCCTAGTGAAGATAACTCTTAGACCGAAAATGACTATAGGGTGGCCAGCACTGTCCAATCATGCACACTTGCTTAAGCAAGAGAGACATAATTGTCCTCAAGTGTCCCTTGTTAACCAAAGTTCTTAACAATGAATTTACCTCATATAAACCCTTTGAACTTCCCAGGTAAGCCCAATGAAAACTTCACCAAGTCTCCCAACCGACCAAACCCAATTCTAGGCCAAAATGTCTTAGCAGCATGCACAATATATCAACTTTGCATGCTACAGTCCCTCACGAATTAGAAAATGTAAATCGTACTCACCAGTGGACACAATCTAGAATTGTGATGAGAGTATTCTAAGAATACCCAAAATCATAAAGGTTTCCTAAACCTACCTTAAACTATGATATACAAAGTTGAAAAATAAAAAGTATATGACAAAAATTTATGTCAAGATAGGAATGTAAACATTCCAACCATCATACATAAATTTGACACATTCATTCTAAGATCCAAAGATCCATAAGAAACTCTGTATCCAAATGTACAATGCTCATAATTCCTGCATGATTAGATCAAAAACCACAAAACTAACATATTGTTGTCAGCGGCCATTTTAACACTTGTCAACGTTCATATAACCTTTGTCAGTGTTAGAAAAATAAAGTGGAAAATCTAATTCTTTACAAACTGTAACACCCCAAATATACACAATTCAATACAGCGGAAGACTCGTTGGTGTTACGGGATAGCACATTACTCACATCATTGACAACGCTTAAAAATTGCGTCATTTAATAATAAAGCATTTCCATTCATGAATATCAAATTTACATAGGTCCTAAGTCATAGTATTTCATACAAGTTTTACAAAGCATTTGAATGGAAATTATTATTTAAGTGCGGGCCATGAATTCTTGTTGTCTTCCCGAGAATTACCTTCAAGTACCTGAGACAAAACATGTTAAAAGAAAAGGTCAGCGATAACGCCGAGTGAATTCAGAGTTTAATAAAACCATCAATATATCATCGATATATAATTATTACCGAAAATCATTTTGTACAAATCTTTGTAATAGGCCATAAGATAGCCAAAGTCATTTTATACAAATCCTGATCAAAAATCATAATATAGGCTTTTGCCTTCAAAATCATACAAACCGTTATAAGAATATGGTTATGAAAAACCAAAACACGATCATAATATTAATAATAAGATCCCGTATTGCTAGTCATACAATATATCGTAATTCAGTGCGTATAGCAGTATTTCGTTATTTGGATTATTATAAGCCGCATGACATTGTTACCTTACTACAACCAACAACGGGTGGCTAACCTGAAACTCAATTTGCCCATCTAAGTTAGCGTGTCGTCACAAAAATCACGCTATGGAAATCTTCTCATACATAAATTCACTTACCAATCAATGTGGCACGACGGGGATCAACCGTCAAGGCGCGAACTGGGGTGATCGTCCCCAAATAGTACTATTATATGCATAAACGTCTACCAAATCCCGGTAGTTCACAATTCATGCTAACGGGACTTTCAGTGACATAACCTAACTTTAATAATCCATTTTATTCCATACATCGGGTCATATAATCATTCATCGGGTCATACAATCATTCGGGTCCAAATCAATAAACAAACAATCAGGACAACTAGTGTCCTATATTATCAAAACTAACATGTTATCTCCCTCGCGGGTTTATAAAACATTTCATAAAACGTTTAAAAGAGTGCGAGGCGATGAACTCACGTTGATTGGGAAAGGCGGTTTATCGGTGATTCGGATGTACGGTACGTGCTTCAATCACGGAAACCTAGACAATTAATACTCGTCTTAGACTCTTGTCCAATGACTTCATAAAAACAATGTTTATGTATATATATGATGATATCATGAGTATGATGATGATCATGTGGGAGTTTATATCTTTATACACATTATAATGTCATGTGTTGGTACATTTCTAGACTAGTTATACTAGTTCAATTTATTTACATTTTGAGGCCTAATGGGCCCATTAAAAGCCCAATATATTATATTAGCCCAATTATAACTTTAACATCAGGCCCAAACTCATATGTTAGGCCCATGTGGGTTAAGCCCAATAAGTAAGTTAATAAGTGTTCAGCCAAATTAGTTGGATTAATAGTCCAATAAGGCTAATTTGTCCCGTTAATGTCTACATGTTATAATGCTTGGGTTTTATCGGTTTTTACTTGTTATAAAAGTTTATACATAAGTATGTGAGTTTAAAAAAGTTTACATTAGACCGGTCCGACCGTCTAAGTTTTATTTGACAAAAACGTTAAATCTTTCTATTTTAGCCGAAAAGACGTAAAACTTATGTATATAGTTTTATAACTTGGAAAACATTTATACTTGTAATTTATATAAAATGACTCATTTTAATATCAATATATATAACTATTTATTTATAATTATTATTAGCAACTAGTGGGTTTTATATATGTATATTTTATAAATACAAAATTTTGAGTGCTTATATTATATACTATTTATTTTATCAAATCTGTCCTAAATTTTCAGTCACTAAAATGTTCATATCTAGAGTTCTATAAGGAGATAAGACCTCAAATTTTTATGACAGAAACTACATGATATGTGCTTCACTTAACTCCTCTATATAGCTACTGATGAATCAGCCTCTAAGTATTTTAATAAATTCGTCAAAAACAGTGTATGCAGATTTGCTTTCCAATCTTGTTTTGATCATATCTCACTCATTTTTAGGATTTCATTGTATGGCCAACTCTCACATGTGTATAAGACTTATAACTTACAGTATATTAAGTAATCTATGCCATTTTTACAAGTTATCATATGGTCATCTTCTGTTTTATACAGCCTACTTGTTTAAGCTAGATTTTATCATTCTTTCATATAACTTTTAATCATTTTAATCAAATCTATCAACACCAAATCCCCACATAATATTTTTGATCATCATTCATCATCATATACATATACATAAATAAAGAAAATACAAGATTACATAATCAAATTAACAAGAGGATAGAAAGAACAATCTCTATACCACCAAGATTGTGTAGGTTATGATCAAGGCTTGGATTTTGATGGAGAAACTTGTGATAGATCAACACCAACTTTTAAGACCACCAATCTTTGTAAACTTCTTATATAAATCAGCCCTAGGACATCATCAAATCACCTCCTTGGATGTTAGAATCACCTCCAATCTTCAAGTCTTCAAAAGGACATCATCATATATAGAAATAACATAAGATTTATGGTTAAATTTGATGAATCATGGTGGTGGTGGAGCTATGGTGGACGGCTAAAGGAGAGCCAAGAGAGAGTGATATGTGTGGTTTTGCATGTGGAAATGGTAGTAATGGTTTGGTTTAGTGGTTTTGGTGTTGATGTAGCTTACTTGTTAAGCTTAGCTAACAAGTGTTAGCTTAATAGTTACAACTTGACACATCATGAGATGTGGTGGCATAGTTTGGCCGTCCCTTTTGAGTGGGGTGGGAAAAAACTTGTTTTGTCTCATCCCACTAATTTACGGCTATTCTTCGATTCTAGTTTCCTCGATTTGCGTTCCCTCGGGTCGTTTTACGAAAAACGTTTTTATAAATTATGAATCAACGGCACAAAACGAATCTAATAAAAAATGTCTCATAAAAAACGGAGTTCAAAAACGTAAATACGCAATCCTAAGGTTTTCGGTTTAGTCGTAAAGGACGTTAAATTATGCTCGTAAGTCCTAATCTCTTCTCGTAAATTTGTGAGTTTATGAACCAACACAAATTTAAAATCCCAAAATAATATTAATGGATTAATTTATTTTTTGAAATTTCGGACTGTCACCAAAACGGTGTATGTAAACGTAAGCACGTAACGTAGAATCCTCCGGTTTAGACGTAGTCGATGCTACTTAAAGACGTAAATCCAAATTTCTTCCCAGAAAGGAGTGAGTTCATAATATAACATTAAAATAATGTTTTTAAATAATACTTGAGAATAAAATATCAACCATAAATTGACGGATTGTCATAGCATTTACCCCTAAACAGGATCTTTGTCCACAAAGATCGATTTATCTTACTACTCGCTTCTTATAGAGTTAGAGCCATGTGGGTATTTCCTCCACATTCGGTCTTTTCTCTCAAGTGTAATTCATCACAATACGCGAGTTTCATCAAACATAACTACGGGAATACGATCAGGCTTAATGTTGACTTACTTTCTCTATCCATGATGTTCATGGATTTTTTATGAATGTAACTTTTCGCCGGTCTAAACTTCATCAAGAAGTAATTAGATTTCACTTGATAGACATTTTATCAAGTTCGATATATGAAACATAATTCACGCTATCCTCGAAGCCCTAGGGTAGATCCAACTTATATTCCTTTCAAACCAACTCTTTATATTATCTCAATGGTCCCACACAACGGGGACTTATTTCCCATGATCTTTCAGATCATCAATTTACTTCTCTATGGTTAAAATTTTTGGCATAACTTCGCTACCCATCCTGCACTTCAAGATCTACACTTCATATTCACATAACCTCCTGCCCACTACTGGCAGTCAATAGTCAGGTCCTAATTCCAACAATCATTTCGGGTCTCACGGGACGGGTATTTTGTAAGGTTAGGTTTGTCAACATAGGCAACCTTAAACCTAAAAGACATGTCCAACTCACAATGGGTGTATGTCGGATGTCTCCATCCCAACTCCTGCTTACAGATGCTCTCACATTTAGATTCTCACAAGATTCAATCTCGATCCTAATATGATAATTATCAATGATAATATCTCCAAAGGAAAGCGATTATACGGTTTATTACTAAAGATCAATCATTCAAACATAAAACAATACTTCTAGTGATTTGTATCGTTACTTTACCTCGTCCCTTCGATTGGGGTGGTAAACAGTACTCTCATCAAGGTTCGTTCCCAATGACTTCTGGGCAAATCTCTAGAAATTCGATGTGAAGAGAGGATCTTGATAAAGATGATCGATATAGGCACACTATGTTTACACAACTCCCTTAAATACAAAAGAGTCAATTTCTTCATCAAGAATCTATCATTAACAGGAATGATATTAGGAGATTTGGTCAGTCTATCGACGATGACCCAAATCGAATCAAATTCAGATGATGACCTTTGCAATATTAAGACGTTTACTAATGTATGAGGCAATGTTAGTCTTCATTATTGGCCATCAGTACAACTTCTTTAGATAAAGATACATTAAATCAGAAATGGCATGAATAGAATACTTATAGTTACGAGATTCCAACATGACTACATCTCACAAACCTCCATATTTAGGCAACCGCAAGTGGCCTTTTAATCATCTAACGCCATCGGCTCTTATTTCTAATGGTTCACATTAGCCGTGAACCCCTTTTTATTATCTATATTATCCTTCTTACAAGCATTAGCTATTTTTAAATTGCTCGGGCAAATTATTTTGCTCCGTCATTACTAAGGCACACATCCTAATTGATTCTTTATCTTTTCTACATAATGTGTCAGTAATTACATTCACCTTTCCTCATGAAATAATTATCATGACCGTATTCATTCAAAAATTCCTTCTTCATATTTTCTAAGTTTTAGTTTCGTCTCAACTATCATTTTTATCAGTTTGCTCGATACGACGTCTAAAGCGTCGATAATTATTACAAGTAATTAAATAATAAATATTAAATTTTTATGAAACGTAAACGTAAAAATTTTAGATTTCTTAGCTCGACCAATTATATAAAAATGTTCAAAATGAATTTTGAATTTAATTAACACGATTTTTGTTGATTTATCGAAAATAATTAATAAGATTCGTAAATGTTCGAAAAATCTTTGGTTATACTTTGGTCAAAATTTTCTTAATTGAAAAGCAAACATTGTCGTTTTAAGTCTTGGTTTAAACGGTTTCCTCAATTCCTCTTAGGTTGTCTTGAAATATACACAAACATTTACCCCTAAACAGGAGTTTAGTTAAATAATTTGGGTATGAAGGAATGATTTCTTAAAAATCCTTTGATAAAATATTTATCAAAACATGTTTGCACTTTCTTTTTGATAAAACCCAAAGTCTTAAATGGCTCTAATCTTTGAAAAGTCAATTTAGATTCCATTACCATTAATCACACGGTCAAATAATATAAAGGATTAAGCCTTAAATCTTATGTTAAATATTTAAGGTACATGTTTTCATTATTCGGCCAATCCAGGGCAGTCTATAAATGATTATTAACTCCTTCCTATTCTTATAAACAAACAAATGGTCCTTAATGATCACAAGCATGAATGTATCAAATTACAGCCTACATACGTGGTTCACCAAATTTATGGATGCTACATGTGTATTAGTCAATCCGAACCACATCACGTGAAACACATAATGTTCATTACGAGTTCTGGATGTAGTGAAAATAATCTTTTTCACGGACGCGAAGTTGATGATAACCATGCCGTGGATCAAATCTTTGAATATACGCTAGAACCTTGTAAATGATCGAGCAAATCTATCATCTTGGGTAGTGGATATAGATTTTTATCATCAATTTACCTAGTTCACGGTAATTCAACAAACATAAGGAATGATAACACTATAGCTCTTCATGATGACGAGCTTGGTAGAATAAAAGCTTTCTCCAACAATTCTCTCAATTGTACGGTAATTCTTTTAATTCAGATGGTGCTAACGTACAGTGCACATGCCACAGGTGCAGCACCGGGAATATAATCAATACCAAATTCAACCTGCCTTAATGGCAAAAGTCTAGGTAATTCACCAACAAATACCTCCTAAAGTTTCAGATAACAGATCATCTTTTAATAAGTTTACTTTAAGTTCTTTGTAGATTACAATATCTATGACTAGTTCGCAACCATTCATGGTATAATTTCAAGTCTAAATGCAGGATATGTTCATCCATCAAGAATTATTTAGATCACTTTTGATAATCAACATCTTATCTTTTAGGGGATTTCTACTCGAGTTCCCATCAATTAAGACAATGTCGTCATGTCATAATCAATCAATCCATTCTACTGGCACTATCAACTTTCCAGTTTCATTATCGTTGATAAGATGTGATCTTCTCAAAAGAATAATAATAACTCATAATCCTTCATAATTCAAGGATATCTGGAGACATAACTAACATCAAAAGAGTAAGGCCAACGCATAATCTATGCGAGAGAATTTCAATTCAGATACAGACGAAAACATTTAACGAATATGAATATATCCCATGTTTTCATAATTTGAGTACGCATTCGAAAGCTCCTCGGATCGTTACCCATGTCATTCAAATGAAATCTAATCAAAAGAAATGATAGGAACTTCGGTTGTAACACCCTATTTTGATAATGGAAATGTCACATGCAATTATGGCGTGTCATCAAAGCATACAAGGAAAAATGTCTAAAAATTACTTGACCATAAAAGGAAAATACCGGAATCAAACATCGGTAGTCCAAAAGTAAAGCTCATCACACACAAACATAGTATAATAAAGGAAAGGACTAAACAATGTCCATAGAAAATATATCATAAGAAAGGAAATGCATAAAGTAAAGAAGGCTAGACAACTTCCAGTCCATATGCACGTACTCTTAGTGTCTACGAGCGTCCCTGAGTACCTACCGTTTTGGGAACATAGAAAAGGAAAACGGCTGAGCAAATACGCTCAGTGCACGGATGTACAATAAAGCATGAATATGATAAGCATATAACATATAACAGCGGAAGAAAACTAAGTCCCGAGTAACCTGGTTAAGTCTTGATAAAACAGGTTTAATAGTTTGAAAGTCTTATGTTTATCTTATAAAAACTGTTTACCATATTTTACCATTAGCCAATACAGGTCATGAAAATCCACCGTGCATGAATACTTGGAGGGGTGACCTCATCATGCAAATTAGAGGGGCTACCTCTAATTTAATATACTGGTTTTTGGGTAGGAGGGATCAGCTCCTTGTGAAGGATGCAAGGCACACACCACATTCACCATGAAATCCTGAATAAAAACATGTAACTAGGATACACCCATACGCCCCACATGATAAATATAATATAAATGGCCAAAAGCTGAAGGGACGCCACGAGCAATCACTCCGCCGTGGTGAAGTCATAACATCAGTGCCTCTAATGTTATGGTTATGGTACCTCCATAACTAGGTGAAACTGGTCATGCATGTATACGGCTATAGGTAATCTTAATTAAACAGAAGCAATCAAACACGTAACTTATACTACGGGAAAACAGTTGGCTGCATATGGGGAATCCTAATAAGGAAAGAATGTCCATACTGAAAGGACGGGAATCCGTACCTTATGTCCAGTGAACGAAGAAGATGAACTGAGAGGAATCCTACTTCCGAATCACTACTGCTACATAAATACATACATGAATAAGTATTTGCTTACTAAATACGTAGCTGGTTTTATGTCATGTCTTAGCATATTTTATGTGTTCTTACCATGTTTTACTGTTTTTAAGCCTTAAACCGTGTTTATCTTATATTCTGTTTAATCTGATTAAGTATTTCTGGTATTTCATGTGTTGTTATACTTACTATGTAATAATAAGTAACTTTCCAAAAATAGCAGGTTTCCTAAAATAGAAAGTTTTCAAAAATAGAAAGTTTCCAAAAATAGAAAGTTTCCAAAAATAGAAAGTTACCAAAAATAGAAAGTTTCCAAAAATAGAAAGTTTCCAAAAATAGAAAGTTTCCAAAAATAGAATTACTGCTTAAAAAAGATAAGTTTCTAAAAATAGAAAGTTTCCATAAATAGATCAGCTGCCTTAATTAAATAAGTTTCCATAAATAGATCAGTTGCCTGAAATAAATAAGTTTCTAAAAATAGAAAGTTTCCATAATTAGAAATAAGCTGGTTAAATAAGCTAAGTATATAAGCCTAAGTGTTTTCATGATTATTTTCTAAGTCATATGATATAATATATAGTTTAATAATTATTCCATGTAATTAAATTAAACTATAGGTTAAAATATTTAATTAATGTATAACATGTTTTTAATTAAATAATGTTAAATACTTAGGTTAAAACATGTATTATTATATATTAATAATATAACCTAAGTCATGTTAGTTAATTAATTATAATCATGGTTTTTAAATAATTAATTAATTATAAGTCTAAACTATAAAATACTTAGGTTAATTAATTTCATGATTATTAATAATTAAAATAACCTAAGTCATGTTATTAAATTAATCATGTCATTTTATTAATTTAGTTATTAACATAAGATCATAAAACACAAAAAAAACTAAACATACACCATGAACCGGATCTAGACTAAAAAAATGAACCGAACATGAAATCGACACCGTACCCCGAACCAAATCGGGGTACCCCGTGTCTTAAGGCTGTCGTGGGAACCACACACACCACCGAGACCATATATGGTCTTGGTGGTGGTCGGTTGCCCAAACCAAAACCCCTTTGGGTTCGGTGTAGCCTGCGGCCAAAACAAACACCCCTTAAAAACATACTTTTGATTTTATTAAACCCTAAATCATGTTAGATCCATGTTTATTTATTAGGTTTTTGTAAAAACATAACATGTTTTTGATTTATTAAAAGATCAAATCAAAAGAAAAAGTTTAAAAAGGATTTACCGAATTCGTATCAAAAGGATGATTAACAAACACGATCAACAACTAAAATTCCAAGATCCAAGATCACAAACCACCTCCTTGTGGTGGTTGTAGGGTGGCGGCACAAAGAAGAAAAGGGAAGAGGGTTTTAGGGTTTTTCTAAAATCTTCTATAAACTAAAAATGAGTAGTGAAAAATTATTAACCCCCCTTTAGTAAAATTTGACAAATGGGCTTGGCCCATTTGTCCTTGTAGCCGCGGGTAGGGGCCCCACTTGGGGTACCCGTACCTTTTCCCGTGTCGCGATGTTAAGTTATACGTTCGTGATTATTTGTGTTCGCGTTTTAAGTGTTCTCGTTACGTAACTATCGTGATCTAATATATTTAATTACGCTCGTAATAAATATATATACGTAATTAAAAATAGTTCGTGTTTTAATTACGTTCATGATTTCATGATCGCATGTTCGTGATTAATTATCGTCAAATAATTATTACGTGATCGTGCGTAGTAAATACTTATCGTGTTATAACACGTACCTAATACGTAAAATCCTAACACGTAATCGTAATCATGCTATATTAGGAAAGTTTAATCTAGTACGTACGATCCTAAGGGTACTATTCATGGTAAAATCATGCGGGTTTTACAACTCTTCCCCCCTAAAAAGAATAATTCGTCCCCGAATTATAGATAAAGTAAACTGGACAAGAAGAACATACCCGAATTCAAAATATGAAATGAGGGTAAGAAGCCCGGATAGACTCCTCTGTTTCCCCAAGTGGCTTCCCGCTCGGTATGATCCCTCCATAGAATTTTGACAAATGGAATCGTCTTCTTTCTCATGACTCGTTCTTGTCTGTCAAGAACTCGTTCGGGTTCTTCTATAAAAGTGAGATCTTCACGTATCTGTTCCAGTGGATACTGAACCATGTGAAGGGGATGATACTGGTACCCTCTGAGTAAGGACGCATGAAACACATTGTGCACATGCGAAAGCTGCAGAGGTAACGCCAATCGATAAGATACTTCACCGACTCGTTCAATGATATCAAACGGTCCGATGAAACGAGGACTGAGCTTCCCTTTAATCCCGAAGCGTCTAACACCACGTGCCGGCGAAACCTTAAGGAAGACGTGATCTCCTACGTTAAAGTGTATATCCCTACGATGCTTATCGGCGTAACTCTTCTGACGTGACCGTGCCTCCTGAATTTTCTGCTTAGCTACTGCGATCTTCTCATTGGTCATCTCTATGATTTTTAGTCCTTCAAGTGTTTGCTCACCAACCTGATCCTAGCAGATTGGGTTGCGACACTTTCTGCCATACAACATCTCAAATTGAGCACACTTGATACTTGCGTGCCAACTGTTGTTGTATGCAAATTCCACCAAACAGATGTAATCGTCCCAATCTCCTGTCCATTCCAATGCACATGACCTTAACATATCTTCCAACGTTTGAATGGTTCGCTCCGACTGTCCGTCCGTTTGAGGATGAAAAGCCGTGCTAAGCTTAAGTTGTGTACCCCAAGCTTTCTGCAGACTTTTCCAAAAGCGCGAAGTGAATCGAGGATCTCTGTCTGAGACGATGCTGGATGGTGCACCATGGAGTCTCATGATCTATCTTCTGTACGTATCTGCGAGTTTACTTACCGAATCTTCCTTGCAGATCGGTAAGAAATGAACTGATTTGGTAAGTCGATCAACGATAACCCAAATTTCATCGTGGTTCCTCTTGGTAGGCGGAAGACTAGTAATAAAATCCATGGTGATTTTGTCCCACTTCCACTCTAGAATATCTAACGGTTGAAGGAGACCGCCAGATCGCTAATGCTCGATCTTAACCTGCTGGCAGGTAAGACATTTGGAGATGTAAGTGGCCACATCCTGTTTCATACCACTCCACCAAAAGTACTGCTTGATGTCATGGTACATCTTAGTCGAACCAGGATGTATAGAGAATGGGGAGCTATGAGCTTCAGCTAAGAAAGCTTCCTGGAGTTCTTGGTCATCAGGAACACAAAGTCTCGTGCCCTACCATATGATACCATCTGCATCTACTCTAAATTCTGTCTGCTTCTCCAAATTTTGTACTATCGCCCAGATTTCTTCGTCATCCTTCTGAGATTCCTTGATCTTGGATAGTAACTCAGGTTCTACTCTAAGATTAGCCCAATAACCGTGCTGTCCACGCACCATGTACTCGATGTCTAGTCGCTCCAAGTCTCTTATGATTTCCTCTTCGATTCTAATGTCGTTGATCATTCCGGACTTCCTGCTAAGAGCATCTGCTACTATATTTGCCTTTCCGGGATGATACTATAGATTTATGTCATAATCCTTCAACAGCTCTAACTATCTCCTCTGGCTCATGTTCAATTCACGCTGAGTGAAGATATACTTCAAGCTCTTGTGGTCCTTAAAAATGTCACATGATTCTCCAAATAAGTAGTGTCTCCATATCTTCAATGCAAACACGATTGCAGCAAGTTCCAGGTCGTGCGTGGGGTAATTTTCTTCATAAGGCTTAAGCTACCGTGAAGCGTACGTGATCACTTTCCCATGTTGCATGAGAACACAACCAAGTCCCTTCCCCGATGCATCGCTGTAGATTTGAAATTCACCCGTACCAGATGGTAGAGTAAGAATAGGTGCAGATACTAGCTTCTTCTTCAGGTCTTCAAAGCTCTTCTCTCGATCTTCAGTCCAAGCAAATTTCTCCCCTTTCCGCATCAGTTTGGTCAATGGTAGTGCTAGGCGGGAAAAGTTCTCCACGAACCTATGGTAATAGCCAGCTAAGCCTAAGAAACTGCGGACTTCCGTCGCTGATGTCGGCCTTGGCCACTTAGTAATGGCCTCAACCTTCGCTGGATCCATAGTGATTCTTTCTGCTGATACAATGTGACCCAAGAATGCCACCTTGTCTAACCAGAACTCACACTTGGAGAATTTAGCATACAGCTGCTTCTGGCGAAGAATCTGTAGTACTGTACGAAGATGGTCTTCGTGTTCCTCATTGGACTTTGAGAAAATCAGGATGTCATCGATGAAGACAATGATGAACTTGTTCAGAAATTCATGGAAGATTCTGTTCATCAAATCCATGAACACTGCTGGAACATTTGTCAGGCCAAATGGCATAACTACAAAACTCGTAGTGGCCATGACGGGTACGAAAAGCAGTCTTAGAGATGTCCTGCTCCTTGACCCGTAGCTGATGATAGCCTGACCTAAGATCAATCTTGGAGAAGTGTTTGGCCCCTTAGAGTTGGTCAAACAGATCGTTAATGCGTGGCAGTGGATATCTATTTCGAATGGTAATCTTGTTGAGCTCGCGATATTCTATGCAAAGATGCATACTGTCGTCCTTCTTCTTAACAAACAAGACCGGTGCGCCCTATGGAGATGCGCTCGGTCGAATGAAACCTCGTTCAAGAAGTTCTTGCAGTTGATCCTTCAGCTCCTTCAGCTCTATGGGAGCCATGCGATAAGGAGCCTTGGAGATTGGTTCAGCTCCTAGAACCAGCTCGATACTGAATTCTACTTCTCGTGCAGGTGGTATGCCCGGAAGTTCTGGTGGAAACACATCTTGGAATTCTGACACTATAGGTTGATCCTGAATTGATGGGGATTCAGCATCCATGTCGTGAACCGTAGCTAGATAACCCTCGCAGCCATGTGACAGTAGTACACGCGCTTGCAGGATGGATATGACATGTACAGACCGTCCGGGTATGAACCCATTATGAATGTACTCTGGTGCATTAACATCACCGAAGATAACTCGATATGAATGGCAGTATATGGTAGCATGATGCTTGGATAGCCAATCCATGCCCAAAATCATGTCGAAGTCATTCATGTCCAGCGGAAGTGCGTCAACAGGTCGAATCTTATCGTCAAATTCTAGGGGAAGACTCTTGTATACATGGGTGATTAATACAGAGTCCCTCAAAGGCGTGGAAATAGTAAGCCTATTTTCTAGTGGCATGGGAAGCATCCTAATGTTCTTAGCATAAGCAGTAGAAATAACCGAGTGAGTAGCACCCATATCAAAAAGAACACATGCAGCTTGACCATACATATACAAGATTCCAGTGATGGTACCTGTAGACTTATTGGCCTGGTCTCGAGATGTCGTGTAGACACGCCCGATAGTAGGAGGCGGCTTGGTATCAGCATGTCCCGATGTACCCTCCATCTCGCCCTTACGGCAATCCTTCATAATATGGCCAGGAAGACCACACTTGAAGCACGCATCAGTATTACGGCGACATGGTCATGGGTTCCTACGGTGGCAAGTAGAGCAAAGAGGATGAGTGTATCCTCCAGCAGGTGCTTTGGCTGGCTGGGAACCTGATGAAACATTTTACATAAGACATGGTAATTGGGTGCAAAGGACAAAGCGGATAATTGTAAGATTGAATACCAGTGATAGCTGGACGACTAGGCTGCGAACCTATATGGTTCGGGTCCCTATCGTTTCCATGGTTCCTGGTAGAAGTTTTGTTAAAGTGTCAGAATATGATTTATAACATGAAAACATAAGGAAATGCGTAAGTATTAGGACCTGCTGCTGTTGGAGTTACCAGCGTTGTTACGGTAATTGTCATTACCGCCACGCCTATCCGTAGCAGAACGGTCGTTAGTCTGACTGTTTCCCTTGGGCTGATGAGGCTGCTGCTGAGTAGCCGGCTGAGACTGGTCCCCAGTTTTCTGCCTGGAAGATACATTTAAAGAGATGAATAATTCACATATGGAAAGTATACGGATTGGTCACCGCTTGAATACGAAGGTTTACCTCTTGTCGGGTCTTTCAGCTTCCCCGAACTCATCTCTCTCCTACAGCATCTCCAGTTTTCGTGCTGCATCGGCCACTTGTGCTACAGTGTTGAACGTATCACACACCAGATTGTTTGCGACCGATGTGCGAAGAGCCCATCTAAAGTGATGTGCCTGCTCTTCAGGAGTACCTGCTGCCGCACCAAGGAAACCAGCTAAGCGAAGAAAGCGCTGCATAAACTCGTTGCTATTCTCCCCAGCTCTCTGTCAGATCCCATGGTACTCTCTCTTGAGCTTGTCCTGCTCAGCCTTGGGAAAGAACTAATCCATCACCCTGTCCTTGAACTGAGCCCAAGTCAAACCAGCAACCCACTCGTCACCACCTTCAGACTGCATCAATGCTAACCACTAGTTGAGTACATCGCCTTCGAACCGATAGCATGCCAACCTCGCCTTGTATGCAGGGTCATAGCCCATAGCGTTAAAAATCTTCTCGATGTGTGCCAACCAGTTTTCAGCATCGCTGGGGCTATCTGACTTCTCAAAAGCTCGAGGGCGGAGCTTGTTGAATCTCTCCAGCCATATTGCTAATGTCACTGGAGGAGGAGGAGGAGGTGCCTGATTATGCTACTGATTGTTGGCAGCTTGAACTTCAGCCCTGATGTCATTCCTCAGTTGAGGAAGCAAAGCTTGCATGGCAGCCTAAATTGCAGCATTGAGCTTCTCCTGTTCGCGTGTGAGAACCATCTGACAGTATAACATAAAACATATGATTAAACAGATCAAAACATAAAATATATATATACATGAAAAAAAATTATACCAAAATTTCACGAGAAAAATTTTATGCAAGAAAATTTTGTGTATGAATGCATGATGCAGTTTTATGAAAACTTTTGTATGCTCGAGAGTGAACGCCTCTGGTCAGTTCACCCAAAACAAAAGACATAGCGAGGGGACGCCTATGGGTCGATCCCAAATCTAAAAGTTTCGATAAAACACATGCGACTAAATAGGGCCAGTCCTGTACCAACCATTACTTAGTCAAAAATCTGTGACGATGACATGTATATGTATGCTTAAAAATGATGAATGCATGAAAACAACTGTCAGTTCTAGGAAGACCATAGTGACTACCCACTAATCACAGGTCATATTTGAGAGCCTATAGGTCGAAGCCTTGGGCTCTGATACCATAATTGTAACACCCTATTTTGATAATGGAAATGTCACATGCAATTATGGCGTGTCATCAAAGCATACAAGGAAAAATGTCTAAACATTACTTGACCATAAAAGGAAAATACCGGAATCAAACATCGGTAGTCCAAAGTAAAGCTCATCACACACAAACATAGTATAGTAAAGGAAAGGACTAAACAATGTCCATAGCAAATATATCATAAGAAAGGAAATGCATAAAGTAAAGAAGGCTAGACAGCTTCCAGTCCATATGCACGTACTCTTAGTGTCTACGAGCGTCCCTGAGTACCTGCCGTTTTGGGAACATAGAAAAGGAAAACAGCTGAGCAAATACGCTCAGTGCACGGATGTACAATAAAGCATGAATAGGATAAGCATATAACATATAATAGCGGAAGAAAACTAAGTCCTGAGTAATCTGGTTAAGTCTTGATAAAACTGGTTTAATAGTTTGAAAGTCTTTTGTTTATCTTATAAAAACTATTTATCATATTTTACCATTAGCCAATATAGGTCATGAAAATCCACCGTGCATGAATACTTGGAGGGGTGACCTCATCATGCAAATTAGAGGGGCTGCCTCTAATTTAATATACTGGTTTTTGGGTAGGAGGGATCAGCTCCTTGTGAAGGATGCAAGGCACACACCACATTCACCATGAAATCCTTAATAAAAACATGTAACTAGGATGCACCCATACGCCCCACATGATAAATATAATATAAATGGCCAAAAGTTGAAAGGACACCACGAGCAATCACTCCGCCGTGGTGAAGTCATAACATCAGTGCCTCTAATGTTATGGTTATGGTACCTCCATAACTAGGTGAAACTGGTCATGCATGTATATGGCTATAGGTAATCTTAATTAAACATAAGCAATCAAACACGTAACTTATACTACGGGAAAACAGTTGGCTGCATACGGGGAATCCTAATAAGGAAAGAATGTCCATACTGAAAGGACGGGAATCCGTACCTTATGTCCAGTGAACGAAGAAGATGAACTGAGAGGAATCCTACTTTCGAATCATTAGTGCTACATAAATACATACATGAATAAGTATTTGCTTACTAAATACGTAGTTGGTTTTATGTCATGTCTTAGCTTATTTTATGTGTTCTTACCATGTTTTACTGTTTTTAAGCCTTAAACCGTGTTTATCTTATATTCTGTTTAATCTGATTAAGTATTTCTGGTATTTCATGTGTTATTATACGTAATATGTAATAATAAATAACTTTCCAAAAATAGCAGGTTTCCTAAAATAGAAAGTTTCCAAAAATAGAAAGTTTTCAAAAATAGAAAGTTTCCAAAAATAGAAAGTTTCCAAAAATAGAAAGTTACCAAAAATAGAAAGTTTCCAAAAATAGAAAGTTTCCAAAAATAGAAAGTTTCCAAAAATAGAAAGTTTACAAAAATAGAAAGTTTCCAAAAATAGAATTACTGCTTAAAATAGATAAGTTTCTAAAAATAGAAAGTTTCCATAAATAGATCAGCTGCCTTAATTAAATAAGTTTCCATAAATAGATTAGCTGCCTGAAATAAATAAGTTTCTAAAAATAGAAAGTTTCCATAAATAGAAATAAGTTGGTTAAATAAGCTAAGTATATAAGCCTAAGTGTTTTCATGATTATTTTCTAAGTCATATGATATAATGTATAGTTTAATAATTATTCCATGTAATTAAATTAAACTATAGGTTAAAATATTTAATTAAAGTATAACATGTTTTTAATTAAATAATGTTAAATACTTAGGTTAAAACATGTATTATTATATATTAATAATATAACCTAAGTCATGTTAATTAATTAATTATAATCATGGTTTTTAAATAATTAATTAATTATAAGTCTAAAATATAAAATACTTAGGTTAATTAATTGCATGATTATTAATAATTAAAATAACCTAAGTCATGTTATTAAATTAATCATGTCATTTTATTAATTTAATTATTAACATAAGATCATAAAACACAAAAAAAACTAAACCTACACCATGAACCGGATCTAGACTAAAAACAATGAACCGGACATGAAATCGACATCGTACCCCGAACCAAATCGGGGTACCCCGTGTCTTAAGGCTGCCGTGGGACCCACACACACCAACCGAGACCATATATGGTCTTGGTGGTGGTCGGTTGGCCAAACCGAAACCCCTTTGGGTTCGGTGTAGCCTGCGGCCAAAACAAACACCCCTTAAAAACATACTTTTGATTTTATTAAACCCCAAATCATGTTAGATCCATGTTCATTTATTAGGTTTTTGTAAAAACATAACATGTTCTTGATTTATTAAAAGATCAAATCAAAAGAAAAAGTTTAAAAAGGATTTACCGAATTCGTTGATCAAAAGGATGAAGAACAAACACGATCAACAACTAAAATTCCAAGATCCAAGATCACAAACCACCTCCTTGTGGTGGTTGTAGGGTGGCGGCACAAAGAAGAAAAGGGAAGAGGGTTTTAGGGTTTTTAAATCTTTTGTAAACTAAAAATGAGTAGTGAAAAATTATTAACCCCCCTTTAGTAAAATTTGACAAATGGGCTTGGCCCATTTGTCCTTGTAGCCGCGGGTAGGGGCCCCACTTGGGGTACCCGTACCTTTTTCCGTGTCCTGATGTTAAGTTATACGTTCGTGATTATTTGTGTTCGCGTTTTAAGTGTTCTCGTTACGTAACTATCGTGATCTAATATATTTAATTACGCTCGTAATAAATATATATACGTAATTAATAATAGTTCGTGTTTTAATTACGTTCATTTTTTCATGATCGCATGTTCGTGATTAAATATCGTCAAATAATTATTACGTGATCGTGCGTAGTAAATACTTATCGTGTTATAACACGGACGCAATACGTAAAACCCTAACACGTAATCGTAATCATGCTATATTTGGAAAGTTTAATCTAGTACGTACGATCCTAAGGGTACTATTAATGGTAAAATCATGCGGTTTTTACATCGGTTCACCCAGTCGGGTATTAATACTCGGTAATTAGATACTTTTCCAAATAATTCTTACTACGAGAGGTTTGGACAAGATGGGAATATCCATTGTCAAATAAGACAATTTCCACAGATGAGTAAATTCTATTCAGAAAAAAATGGTAGGGGCACATATGTAGGTGTCTCTAACAATATGTCCCTATTTTGCACTTCTTGAAGATCTCATAAAATTTAATCTTTCACAATCTTCAACGAAAATATAAGGTTTATTAACAATTTCATGGTGACTACTAATCAACCTTGCATGGTCCCTTCCAAATTGTATGTAGGCGCGTAACTATATACAATTTTAAGATTAACGATGCAATACTCAGTTCGTCAAAACTTTGTCATCATGTTTAAAATATATTTTCATGTTTAATTCTGGTATAAGAATAAAAATGAATTTACAGAGATGTTATTTGTTGTGAAAACAATTAAGTTTTCCAAGGTGTTTCATAAACAACTTTATTTTGATAACGATTACTTATAAATCTCACTTTGAATAATCCTTATAGTGATGAAAATTCAATTTTCTCAAGGGATACTATTGTATCTTATAAAAACAATGAGTGATCTGCAAAAGAGTGATGAAGAGTTGTTCACCAAGAACTAACTACAATATGATAGGAAATGAGCTTAGCCAATTAATCATGAGGTTCATGAACTCGATGGCGCTCAAAAAGAATAATCCACAACGTAACTCAAATCGAGATGAGTACTTGTTCAATGGTTGCATCACTAATGCGAACATTAGGAACAAGCAAGAAAATATACATAACATCGATACATGTAGGATTTAACAATCAAATGTAGTCTTTTCATTAATCACAAACAAGTCAAAATTGTACCGTAACACATTATGTGTCACTATGTCATACAATTCCAAGAGCTCACCCTACCAACTGATATCTTAGTTAAGTTAGGGATATTTAAAAGATACCACAATGAATATATATATATATATATATATATATATATATATATATATATATATATATATATATATATATATATATATATATATATATATATATATATATATATATATATATATATATATATATATATATATATATATATATATATATATATATATATATATATATATATATATATATATATATATATATATATATATATATATATATATATATATATATATATATATATATATATATATATATATATATATATATATATATATATATATATATATATATATATATATATATATATATATATATATATATATATATATATATATATATATATATATATATATATATATATATATATATATATAAAATCCAAGTTATATATATATATTAAAATAACACTTCTCAGTCTGGCCTTGTCGGTAACTCGGGAATTCTTCGGCACCATTATAGTAAAAACATTTTTAGACATTTTGAGAAAAATGTTTATAGTTAAAAGATTTTGAAATGTTTTATTCAAAACCTTTGTTTTAAAAATCTTTCATTCTCTATAACGAGAGCTCTGGTACCAAATTGTAACACCCCCAAATATACACAATTCAATACAGCGGAAGACTCGTTGGTGTTACGGGATAACACATTACTCACATCATAGACAACGCTTAAAAATCACGTCATTTAATAATAAAGCATTTCCATTCATGAATATCAAATTTACATAGGTCCCAAGTCATAGTATTTCATACAAGTTTTACAAAGCATTTTTGTTGTCTTCCTGAGAATTACCATCAAGTACTTGAGACAAAACATGTTAAAAGAAAAGGTCATCGATAACGCCGAGTGAATTCATAGAGTTTAATAAAACCATCAAGATATCATCGGTATATAATTATTACCGAAAATCATTTTGTACAAATCTTTGTAATAGGCCATAAGATAGCCACAGTCATTATATACATATCCTTATCAAAAATCATAATATAGGCTTTTGCCTTCAAAATCATTATACGAACCATTGTCGTAAAAACATCATACAATACGTTTTATAGAGTTGTATAGAGTTAAAAAAACCGTTATATGAATATGGTTATGAAAAACCAACACACGATCATAATATTAATAATAAGACCCCGTATTGCTAGTCAGGAAATATATCGTAATTCAGTGCGTATAGCAGTATTTCGTTATTTGGATTATTATAAGCCGCATGACATTGTTACCATACTACAACCAACAACGGGTAGCTAACCTGAAACTCAATTTTCCCATCTAAGTTAGCGTGTCGTCACAAAAATCACGCTATGGAAATCTTCTCATACGTAAATTCGCTTACCAATCAATGTGTCACGACGGGGATCAACCATCAAGGCGCGAACTGGGGTGATCGTCCCCAAATAGTACTATTATATGCATAAGCGTCTACCAAATCCCGGTAGTTCACAATTCATGCTAATAGGACTTTTAGTGATATAACCTAGCTTTAATAATCCATTTTATTTCATACATCGGGTCATATAATCATTCATCGGGTCATACAATCATTCGGGTCCAAATTAATAAACAAACAATCGGGACAACTGGTGTCCTATTTTATCAAAACTAACATGTTATCTCCCTCGCGGGTTTATAAAACATTTCATAAAACATTTAAAAGAGTGCGAGGCTATGAAATCACGTTGATTGGGAAAGGCGGTTTATCAACGATTCGGATGTACGGTACGTGCTTCAATCACGGAAACCTAGACAATTTGTAACACCCCCAAATTTATACGATTCAATACAGCGGAAGACTCGTTGGTGTTACGGGATAGCACATTACTCACATTATAGACAACGCTTAAAAATCTTGTCGTTTAATAATAAAGCATTTGCATTCATAAATATCAGATTTACATAGGTCCCAAGTCATAGTATTTCAGACAAGTTATACAAAACATTTGAATGGAAATTTGTTATTTAAGTGTGGGCCATGAATTCTTGTTGTCTTCCCGAGAATTACCTTCAAGTACCTAAGATAAGACATGTTAAAAGAAAAGGTCAGCGATAACGCCGAGTGAATTCATAGAGTTTAATGAAATCCATCAATATAACATCGGCATAAAATTATTACCGAAAATCATTTTGTACAAATCTTTGTTATAGGCCATAAAATTGCCAAAGTCATTTTATACAAATCCTTATCAAAAATCATAATACAGGTGTTTGCCTTCAAAATCATTATACGAACCATTGTCGTAAAAACATCATACAATACGTTTTATAACGTTGTATAGAGTTAAATAAAGACCGTTATATGAATATGGTTATGTAAAACCAAAACACGAACATAATATCAATAATAAGACCCCGTATTGCTAGTCAGGCAATATATCGTAATTCAGTGCGTATAGTAGTATTTCGTTATTTTTGGATTATTATAAGCCGCATGACATTCTTACCTTACTACAACAAACAACGGGTAGCTAACCCGAAACTCATTTTCCCATCTAAATAAGCGTGTCGTCACAATAATCACGCTTGTGTAAATCTTCTCATACATAAATTCACTTACCAATCAATGTGGCACGACGGGGATAAACCGTCAAGGCGCGAACTGGGGTGATCGTCCCCGAATAGTACTATTATATGCATAAGCGTCTACCAAATCTCGGTAGTTCACAATTCATGCTAATGGGACTTTTAGTGACATAACCTAACTTTAATAATCCATTTCATTTCATACATTGGGTAATATAATCATTCATCGGGTCATACAATCATTCGGGCCTAAATCAATAAACAAACAATCGGGACAAATGGTGTCCTATTTTATCAAAACTAACATGTTATCTCCCTCGCGAGTTTATAAAACATTTCATAAAAACATTTAAAAGAGTGCGAGGCTATGAACTCACGTTGATGTGGGAAAGCGGGTTATCGGCAATTCGGATGTACGGTACGTGCTTCAATCACAGAAACCTAGACAAATAATACTCATCTTAGACTTTTGTCCAATGACTTTATAAAAATAACAATTATGTATGCATATGATGATTTTATACATATGATGATGATCAAGTGGGTTTATACATTCTCATTTACTCATTTTAGTGTTATGTGTTGATAACTTTTATACTAGTTTACTAGTTTTACCTATTTACATGTTTTAGGTCCAATAAGCCTATTATAAGTCCATTAACTTGTATTAATCCATTTTATACTTTTATTATCAGTATTATACTTTATATGTTAGGCCCAAGTGGGTTAAGCCCAATAAGTAAATTTATAAGTGTTTTACTAACTAGTCGGGTTTATAGTCCAATAAGGCTACTTTGGCCCGTTAATGTCTATATGTTGTAAAGTTCGGGTTTTATCGGTTTTTACTTGTTATATAAGTTCATATATCAGTATGTGAGTTTATAAAAGTTTATATTAGACGGGTCCGACCGTCTAAGTTTTATTTGACAAAAACTTTAATCTTTCGGTTTTAGCCGAAAAGACGTATAACTTAGTATATAGTTTTTATAACTTATAAAACATACCGAACTACCGTTTTTATATAATGTCAATTTATTTATCCTTATTCGTATTTATATAAATGAAATATATAAGTTAGTGGGTTTTAATTCACATTTTATACTATATTTATTTGAGTGCTTATATAATAATATTAAACTTTAATCTCACAAAATCAGTCCTAAATTTTAAGTTCACTAAAATGTCCATATATAGAGTTCTATAATGAGATAGGGCCTCAAATTTTTATCACAGAAACTAAATGATATGTGCTTCATTTTATTCCGTTATAACTACTGATGAATCAACCTCTAACTATTTTAATAAATTCGTCCAAAACAGTGTAGGCAGATTTGCACTCTAAACTTGTTTTGATCATATCTCACTCATTTTTATGATTCCATTGTATGGCAAACTCTCACATGTGTATAACACCTAATACTTACTGTATATTGATTCCACTTTACCATTTTATCAGTTTAACAATTGGTTACTTACTGTTTTTATACAGCCATCATATTTAGCAAGATTTTAACCATTTTACATGTGGTTTTCCATCTTTTTACCCATGTTTATCAACACCAAATCCACACATAATATTTTTATCATCATTAATCATCATATACATATACATAAATAAAGAAAATACAAGATTACATAATTAAAATAACAAGAGGATAGGAAGAACAATCTTTATACCACCAAGATTAAGTAGTTTATGATCAAGGCTTGGATTTTTTATGACAAAACTTGTGATAGATCAACACCAATCTTCAAGGCCACCAATAATTGTAAACATCATGTAGAAATCAGCCCTTGGACATCACCAAATCACCTCTTTGGAAGTTAGAATCACTTACAATCTTCAAGGCTTCAAAGGTTCTTCATCTTATGTATGAATAACATAGGATTTGTGGTGTAAATTTTGATCAATATGGTGGTGGTGGTGGTGGTGGTGGAAGTGGACGGAAATGGTGGAGAAGTAGAGAGAAAAATGTGTGGTTTGCATGTTGCAAATGAAGTAAATGGTTTGGTGCAAGTGGTTTTTGGATGTGTAGTTAGCTTGCAAAGTTAAGCAAGACATGTGTCTTGCTTACTTTGTAAGCTTGACACCTAAGTGTGTGTGTTGGAGCTTAGCCGTCCTATATAGTGGGGTGGGCAAGTGTAAAACTTGTCCCATCCCACTAATTTACGGGTACTCCTCGGTTCTAGTTTCCTCGATTTGTGTGCCCTTGGGTCGTTTATGATAAACGTTTTTATAAATTATGAATCAACGGCACAAAAAGAATCTAATAAAAATTGTCTCATCAAAAACGGAGTTCGAAAACGTAAATACGTAATCCTAAGGTTTCCTGTTTAGTCGTATAGACGTTAAATTATAATCGTAAGTCCTAATCTCTTCTCGTAAAATTGTGAGTTTATGAACCAACACAAATTTAAAATCTCTAAATAATATTCACGGATAAATTTATTTTCTGAAATGTCGGACTATCACCAAAAACGGCGTATGTAAGCGTAAGCACGTAACGTAGAGTCCTCCGGTTTAGACGTAGTCGATGCTACTTCAAGACGTAAATCCAAATTTCTTCCCAAAAATAAGTGAGTTCATAATATAACATTAAAATAAGGTTTTTAAATAATATTTGCGAAAAAAAATATAAACCATAAATTGACGGATTGTCACAGCATTTACCCCTAAACAGGATCTTTGTCCTCAAAGATCATCTTATCTTACTACTCGCTTCTTATAGAGTTAAGCCATGTGGGTATTTCCTCCACATTCGGTCTTTTCTCACAAGTGTAATTCATTACAATACGCGAGTTTCATCAAACATAACTACGGGAATAAGATCAGACTTAATGTTGACTTACTTTCTCTATCCATGATGTTCACGGGTTTTTGATGAATGCAACTTTTCGCCGATCTAAACTTTATCAAGAAGTAATCAGATTTTCACTTGATAGACATTTCATCAAGTTAGATATACGAAACATAATTCACGCAGTCCTTGAAGTCCTAGGGTCGATCCAGCTTATATGCTTTTCAAACCAATCTTTTACATCATCTCAATGGTCCCATACAACGGGGACTTATATCCCATGATCTTTCAGATCATCAATTCATTTTTTTTCCATGGTTAAAATTTTTGGCATAACTTCGCTACCCATCTGGCACTTCAAGATCTACATTTCATATTTACATAACCTCCTGCCCACTACCGGCAATCAATAATCAGATCCTAATTTCAACAATCATTTCAGGTCTCGCGGGTCGAGTATTTTATAAGGTTAGGTTCGCCATCATAGGAAACCTTAAACCTAAAAGACATGTCCAACTCACAATGGGTGTATGTCGGGTGTCTTCATCCCAACTCCTGCTTACAGATGCTCTAATATTTAAATCTTAACAAGATTCGATCTCAATCCTAACACGATAATTATCAATGATAATCTCTCCGAAGGAAAACGATTTTTACAGCTTATTACCAAAGGTCAATCATTCAAACATAGAACAACACTTATAGTATTTTGTATCGTTACTTTACCTCGTCCCTTCGATTGGGGTGGTACACAGTAATCTCATCAAGATTCGTTCTTAATGACTTCTGAGCGAATTTCTAGAAATTCAATGCGAAGCGAGGATCTTGATATAGATGATCGATACAGGCACACCATGTTTACACAACTCCTTTAAATACAAAAGAGTCAATTTCTTCATCGAGAATCTATCATTAACAGAAATGGTATTAGCAGATTTGGTCAATCTATCAACGATGACCCAAATCGAATCAAATTCAGATGACGACCTTTGCAATAGTTAGACGTTTACTAATGTATGGGGCGATGTCTACCTTCATAATTTGCTATTAGTACAACTTCTTCAGATAAAAATACATTAAATCATAAATGTCATGAATAAAATACTTATACTTACAAGATTCCAATATAACTATATCTCACAATCCTCCATATTTAGACAATCACAAGTGGCCTTTTAATCATTTAGCGCCATCGGCTTCTCAGTTCTAATGGTTCACATTAGCCGTGAACCCCTTTTTTTATTATCTATATTATCCTTTTTACAAGCATCAGATATTTTTAAATTGCTCGACAATTTATTTTGCACCGTCATTACTAAGGAACACATCCTAATTGGTTCTTTATTTTTACATAATGTGTTAGTATCTACATTCATCTTCCCTGATGAAATAATTATCATGACCGTATTCATTCAAAATTTCTTTCTTCATATTTCTATGTTTTAGTTTCGTCTCAACTATTATTTTTATCAGTTTTGCTCATTCCGACGTTTAAAGCGTCGATAAATATAACAAGCAATCAAATAATAAATATTAAATTTTTATGAAATGTAAACGTAAAATTTTTAAATTTCTTAGTTCGACCAGTTATATAAAAATGTTCAAAATAAATTTGAATTTAATTAACATGATCTTTGTTGATTTATTAAAAATACTTAATAAGATCCGTAAATGTTCGAAAATCTTTGTTTATTCTTTGGTAAAAATTTTCTTAGTTGAAAAGAAAAAATTGTTGTTTCAAATTTTTAAGTCATGGTTTAATGGTTTCCTCAATCCCTCTTAGGTTGTCTTGAGGTATACACAAACATTTACCCCTAAACAGGTTTTTAGTTAAATGATTTGTGTATAAGGGAAAAAATCCCTTAAAAATCCTTTGTTAAAACATATTTCCATTTTCTATTAATTACACGGTCAAATAATGTAAAGGACTAAGTCTTTAATGTAACACCCCCAAATTTATACAACTCAGTTCAGCGGAAGACTAGTTGGTGTTACGGGATAGCACATTACTCACATCATAGACAACGCTTAAAAATCGCGTCGTTTAATAATAAATCATTTCCATTCATAAATATCAAAGTTACATAGGTCCCAAGTCATTATATTTTACACAGGTTTTACAAAGTATTTGAATGGAAAATATGGTTTAGGTGCGGGCCATGAATTCTTGTCGTCTTCCCGAGAGTTACCTTCAAGTACCTGAGATAAAACATGTTAAAAGAAAAGGTCAGCGATAACGCCGAGTGAATTCATAGAGTTTAATAAATTCCATCAATATAATATCAGTATAAAAGTATTACTGAAAATCATTTTGTACAAATCGTTTTGATAGGCCATGAAATAGACAAAATCATTTTTATACAAATCCTTATCGAAAATCATAATATAGGCATTTGCCTTAAAAATCATTATACGAGCCAATGTCGTAAAAACATCATACAATACGTCTCATGACGTTGTATAAATTCAAATAAAAACCGTTATATGAATATGGTTATGAAAACCAAAATACAAACATAATATCAATAGTATGACCCAGTATTGCTAGTCAGGCAATACATCGTAATTCGAAGCGTCTATTAGTATTTTGTAAATTCGGATTATTATAAGCCGCATGACATTGTTACCTTACTAAACCAACAACGGGTAGCTAACCCGATACCAATTTTGCCCATCTAAAGTAGCGTGTCGTCACAAAGGTCACGCTATTGAAAATCTTCTCATACATTAATTCGCTTACCAATCAATGTGGCACGACGGGGATCAACCGTCAAGGCGCGAACTGGGGTGATCGTCCCCAAATAGTACTATTAAATGCATAAGCGTCTACCAACTCCCGGTAGTTCACAATTCATGCTAATGGGACTTTTAGTGACATAACCTAACTTTAATAATCCATTTGATTTCATCTATCGGGTCCTTTAATCATTTATCGGGTCATACAATCGGGTCATTCAATCATTCGGGTCCAAAATCAATAAACAAACAATCGGGACAAATGGTGTCCAAACTTTTATAAAAACTAACATGTTATCTCCCTCGCGGGTTTATAAAGCATTTATAAAACATTTAAAAGAGTGCGAGGCTATGAACTCACGTTGATGTGGGAAGGCGGGTTGTCGGCAATTCGGACGTACGGTACGTGCTTCAATCACGGAAACCTAGACAAATAATACTCGGTCTTAGACGTTTGTCCAATGACTTTATAAAAATAACATCTATGTATACATATGATGATTATATATATATGATGATCAAGTGGGTTTACATTTTCTCGTTTACTCATTTTAGTGTTATATGTCAATAACTTTTATACTAGTTTACTAGTTTTACCCGTTTACGTGTCTTAAGCCCAATAAGCTTATTATAAGTTATTTAACTTATTTTAATCCATTTTATACTTATGTTATCAGTACTTAAACTTCACAAGTTGGGCCCAAATGGGTTAAGCCCAATAATAAGTTTATAAGTGTTTTTATCTTATTTAGTCCAATTATTAGTCCAATATGCTTAATTAGCTCGTAAATGTCCGTATTTCTTATGGTTCGGGTTTTATCGGTTTTTACTTGTTATACATGTCTATATATCAGTATATAATTTTTATAAAGTTTTCATTAGACGGGTCCAACCATCTAAGTTTTATTTAACAAAAACGTTAATTTTACGGCAATAGCCGAAAAAGTCGTAAAAATCATGTTTATAGTTTTATAACTTATAAAACTTAACAAGTTTCCATTTTTATCATTTATACACTTATTACACCTTTTATATATTTATATAAATAAGTTTTATAAGTTAGTGGGTTTTTATTTTACATTTTATATGTTAAAATGTGAGTGCTTATATAATAGTATTATTCTTTAATTTCCAAAAATCTGATTTTTAACTTCATCTTCACCAAAACTGCCATATCTTGAGTTCTACATGGAGATAGAAGCTCAAATTTTTATCACATAAACTACATGATATGTGCTACATTTAACTCTTCTATAGCTACTGTCGAATCATCTTCTAAATATTTTCTAAAAATCGTCCAAAACAGTAACTTCAGATTTATACCCTAGACTTGTTTTGATCATATCTCACTCATTATAATGATTCCATTGCATGGCCAACTCTCACATGTGTACAAGACCCATAGCTTACTGTAAATGGATTCTACTTCATCATATTATCAGTTTACCACTTGGTTCTTTACTGTTTTATACAGCCATGCAAATTAATCAAGATTTTAACCTTGTTTCATATGGTTTTTCACCTTTTTATCCATGATTATCAACAACAAATCCCCACATAACATTTTTATCATCATATAATCATCATAAATATATACAATAGGAAATAAAATACAAGTTTACATAATCAAAATAAAAAGAAGATGAGGAGGACAATCTTTATACCACCAACTTGATATAGATTATGAGTTTGGCATGGTTTTTGATAGAGAAACTTGTGGATATCCATGACCATCTTCAAGACCACCATGCTCCATGGACTTCTTGTGGAAAATCAGCCTCATGACACCATGAAAACTCTTCCATGGATGTTATAAGTACCACCAATCAATAGGGTTTTGAAAGGGCTTCAACATATGCAAGTATAACATATGGTTTCATGGTTGAATCAAGATCAAAGGGTGTTTTTGGATGAAGAATGGGACGGCATTAATGGAGTTAGAGAGAGAGTTTGAGAGTGGTTTTTGCATGTGTAAATGAAAGAAATAAAACTAGTTGCTAGTTTTAGATGGAAAGTGGGAAAGTATGGCTTAAAATGTAAGCTATGCTTACACTTGTAACATATTAGCTAACTTGATGCCACCTTAGGGTGTGGTGTTAAGTAGTGCCGTCCAAACTAAGCTAGTGGGGTGGGACAATGTGTTTTGTCCCATCTCACTAGTTTACGGGTATTTCTCGATTCTAGTTTCCTCGATTTGCGTGCCCTCGGGTCGTTTTACGAAAAACGTTTTTATAAATTATGAATCAACGGCACAAAACGAATCCAATAAAAATTGTCTCATCAAAAACGGAGTTCGAAAACGTAAATACGTAATCCTAAGGTTTCTGGTTTAGTCGTAAAGGACGTTAAAATAAAATCGTAAGTCCTAATCTCTTCTCGTAAATTTGTGAGTTTATGAACTAACACAAATTTAAAACTCCAAAATAATATTCACGGATAAATTTATTTTCTGAAATGTCGGACTGTCACCAAAGACGGTGTACGTAAACGTAAGCACGTAACGTTGAATCCTCCGGTTTAAACGTAGTCGATGCTACTTCAAGACGTAAATTCAAATTTCTTCCCAAAAATAAGTGAGTTCATATTGTAACATTAAAATAGTATTTTCAAATAATATTTGAGAATAAAATATCAATCGTAAATTGACGGATTGTCACAGCATTTACCCCTAAACAGGATCTTTGTCCTCAAAGATCATCTTACCTTACTACTCGCTTCTTATAGAGTTAAAGCCATGTGGGTATTTCCTCCACATTCGGTCTTTTCTCACAAGTGCAATTCATTAAAATACGCGAGTTTCAGCAAACATAACTACGGGAATAAGATCAGGCTAAATGTTGACTTACTTTCTCTATCCATGATGTTCACGGGTTTCTGATGAATGCAACTTTTCGCCGATCTAAGTTCTACTAAGAATAATCAGAATTTCACTTGATAGATATTCCATCAAGTTCGATTTACGAAACATAATTCACGCAGTCGTTGAAGTCCTAGGGTAGATCCAGCTTATATGCCTTTCAAACCAATCTTCTATATCATCTCAATGGTCCCATACAACGGGGACTTATATCCCATGATTTGTCAGATCATGAATTCATTTTTCCAAGGTTAAAATTTGTGGCATAACTTCGCTACCCATTTGGCACTTCAAGATCTACATTTTATATTCACATAACCTCCTGCCTGCTACCGGCAGTTAATAATCAGATCCTAATTTCAACAATCATTTCAGATCTCGCGGGTCGGGTATTTTGCAAGGATAGGTTCGCCATCATAGGAAACCTTAAACCTAAGAGACATATCCAACTCACAATGGGTGTAAGTCGGGTGTCCTTATCTCAACTCCTGCTTACAGATGCTCTAAGATTTAGATCCTAACAAGATTCGATCTCAATCCTAATACGATAATTATCAATGATAATCTCTCCAAAGGGAAACGATTATACGGTCTATCACCAAAGGTCATTCATTCAAACATTAAACAACACTTATATTACCTTGTATCGTTACTTTACCTCGTCCCTTCGATTTGGGGTGGTACATAGTACTCTCATCAAGGTTCGTTCTCAATGATTTCTGAGCAAATCTCTAGAAATTCGATGCGAAGCGAAGATCTTGATATAGATGTTCGATACAGGCACACCATGTTTACATAATTCTTTTGCATTTATCATTAACGAGAATGATATTAGCAGATTTGGTCAGTCTGTCGACGATGATCCAAATCGAATCAAATTCAGATGATGACCTTTGCAATAGCTAGACGTTTACTAATGTATGAGGCGATGTCTGCCTTCATAATTGCCATTAGTATTACTTCTTCAGACAAAGATACTTTTAGTCATGAATGACATAAATAGAATACTTATACTTACAAATTCCAACATAACTATATTATCCTTCTTACAAGCATCGTTTATTTTATATTGTTCGGCAATTTATTTTTCACCTTCATTATTAAGGAACATGTCCTAATTGGTTCTTTATCTTTTTTTTTATATAATATGTCAGTATCTATATTATTCTCATGATGATATAATTATCATGTCTACAATTCACTCAGATATTCTTTCTATATTATGCGTTAGTATTTACGTTCAACTTTCTTCATATTTTCTAAGTTTTAGTTTCTTCTCAACTATCATTTTTATCCGTTTTACTCAATCCGATGTCTAAAGCGTTGATAATTATTATAATTAATTAAATAATTATTAGTTAATTTTTATGAAGCGTAAACGTAAAAGTTTTAAATTTCTTAGTTCGACCAATTATATAAAATGTTCAAAAATAAATTTGAATTTAATTAACAAGATTTTTGTTGATTTATCGAAAATAATTAATAAGATTCGTAAATGTTTGAAAAATCTTTGGTTATAATTTGGTCAAAATTTTCTTTAGTTTGAAAAGCGTAAATTATCGTTTCAAATTTCAAGTCATGTTTTATATAGTTTCCTCAATTCCTCTTAAGTTGTCTAAAAGTATACACAAACATTTACCCCTAAACAGAAGTTTAGTTAAATGGTTTGTGTATAAGGGAATAATCCCTTAAAATCCTTTGTTAAAATATTTGTCAAAACATATTTCCATTTCTTTTTGGTAAAATCCAAAGTCTTAAAAGGGCTCTTAATTTTTGAAGAGTCAAGTTATATTCCATTATCCTTTTAATCACATAGTCTAATCATGTAAAGGTTCAAGTCTTTAATCACGTGTTAATTATTTAAGGTTCAGGTTTACACTGTTCGGCCAACTCAGGGCAATCTATGAATAATTATTAACTCATTCTTATTCTTATAAACAAATATATAGTTCTTTAATGATCACGAGCATGAATTTATCAAATTACAGCCTACACACGTGATTCACCAAATTTATGAATGCTACATGTGCATCGGTCAATCCAAACGACATCACGTGAAAACTCATAATGTTTATTACAAGCACCGGATGTAGTGATTGGAATAGATAATCTCTTTCGCAGATGCGAAGTTGATGATAACCATGCTATGGATCAAATTTGCTAGAACCTTGTAAATGATCGAACAATTCTTCCATTTCGAGTTATGGATATCGTTTTCGATTGTCAATTTACTTAGTTCACAGTAATCTTATAAATATAAGGAAAGATAACACCATAGCTCTTCAGGATGACAGGCTTGGTATAATAAAATCTTTCTCCGACAACTCTCTCAGTTGTACGGTAATTCCTTAAATTCAGATGGTGCTGACGTATAGTGCACAAGCCACAGGTGCAGCACCGGGAATATAATCAATACCAATTTCAACTTGCCTTAATGGCGAAAGTCTAGGTAATTCACCAATAAATACCTCCTAAAGTTTCAGATAACATAAACATCTTTTAATAAATTCATATTAGGTTCTTCTAGATTATAATATCTATAACTAGTTCACAACCATTCACGTTATAATTTCAAGTCTAAATGCAGGATATGGTCATCCATCAAGAATTATTTAGATCACTTTTGATAATCAACATCTTATCATTTAGGGAATTCTACTTGAGTTCCCATCAATTAATACAATGTCGTCATGTCATAATCAATCAATCCATTCTACCGGCATAACCAACTTTTCAGTTTCATTGCCGTCGATAAGATGTGAACTTCTCAAAATAATAATAATTCATAATCCTTCACAAATTCAGGGATATTAGGATACATAACTAACCTTAAAAGAGTAAGGTCAACGCATAACCTACGCGAGTGAATTTCAAATCAGATTCAGACGAAAACATTTAACGAATATGAATATATCCCATGTTTTCATGATTCGAGTACTCATTCGAAAGCTCCTCGGATCGTTACCCAGGTCATTAAAATGAAATCAAATCATAAGAAATGATAGGAACGTCGATACATCCAGTCGGGTATCAACATTCGGTAATCAGATACTTTCCTAAGAATCTCACTACGGGAGAATTGGACAAGAAAGAATTTTCAATTGTCAAATGAGACAATTTCCACAGATGAGTAAATTCGACTCAGAAGAATAGATGCTACAGGCACATATGTAGGTGTCCCTAACACTGTGTCCTTATTTTTCACTTCCTGCAGATCTCATAAATTTTTAATCTTTCACAATCTTCAAAGAAAATGTAGTGTTTATTCATTAGTTTTATGGTGACTACTAATCAGTCTTGCATAGTCCATTCCAAATTGTATGTAGGCGCGCAACTATATACAATTTCAAGATTAACGATGCAATACTCAGTTCGTCAAAATTTTATCATCATGTTTTTAATAAAAACATTTTCATGCTTAATTCTTAAATAAGAATCAAGAATAAATTTACAAAGATTTTCTTTATTATGAAAACAAATAGGTTTTCCAAAGCGTCTCATAGACAACTTCATTTTGATATCAATCACTTATAAATCTTACTTTGAATAATCCTTATTGTGATGAAAATTAAATTTTCTCAAAGGAAACCGTTTTAACTTTATAAAAAGAATGTGTGATCTGCAAAAGAGTGATGAAAGCTTGTTCACCAAGAACTAACTTCAATATATATATCAGGAAATGAGCTTAGCCAAATAATCATGAGGTTCATGATCTCGATGGCACTCAGGAATACAAAGAGAATAATCCACAACGTAACTCAAATCAAGATGAGTACTTGTTCAATGGTTGCATCACTAATGCGAACATTAGGATGAAGCAAGAAAAGATAGATAACATCGATACATGTAGAATTTAGTAATTAAAGGTAGTCTTTTCATTAATCACAAACAAGTCAAAATTGTACCGTAACACATTACGTGTCACTATGTCATACAATTCCCAGAACTCATCCTACCAACTGATATCTCAGTTAAGTTAGGGATTATTTTTAAAAGATACCACAATGAATACTAATCTACAAGAGTCATTAGGTGTTCCATATGTCCCGGAAGATCCATCGGTCCCAATTCAGAAGAAGATTTCTTCTATTCATTTCTTGGACACTGGGCATCCTCGTTAGTGGACAATGGTCTAAGAACAACCCTTAATACGAATCAACAATCAATTAAATCCTTATAGTTCAGTCACAAAACTTAACGACTTCCTCTTAACAATCTTATATCCCATACAAGTTAAATTTTTACTTTATTCAAGTTTCAACCACTTTTATACTCAATTCGATATCCTACCTTATATTCCAATACTTACAATCTTATTCTTCGGCCTTGTAAAGGCAATACAATCTCAATATGAATCAACACTTAATTTCCAATCCTATTAGCTCTTACAACAACAATTATCATATGAGTCATTAATATGAAATGACTTGATCATTCAACTTAGGCTTCTCGGAAAGGTATTAGTGGCATGAGGCTTTTGGGTAATGGTTCCAATGACAGCCTCAAGTGCAACATTCACCCTTTCGATTTCAAATTTAAGAATTGGATGACAACGAATCAGATGACATCTTTCCTGGTGATAACGTTTTGTCAAACTCCACTCTATAAGGAAAGATTGTCATGACATCGATATCAGATTTAGTCTCGCCAATTCTTCTTCAATATCATAATCAACTAATATCTACATTTCTACGAATATCAACCATTTGTTGGGATCATAAAGATCCACAACTTGGTTTAGATCTAGGATAGCTAGAATTCCTACGAGAATAGCTTCGATTAATTACTAGGGGAGTTTGGGTTACTTGTGACAATCTACGTCGTATAAATATCTCGTATAAAAATCAAAATAATTGTCAAACAATCATGTAATAAAATTACATCATATATATATAATCCAAGTTATATATATATATATATATATTAAAATAACACTTCTCAGTCTTGGCCTTGTCGGTAACTCGGGAATTCTTCGGCACCGTTATAGTCAAAATATTTTTAGACATTTTTAGAAAAATGTTTTAAGTTAAAAGATTTTGAAATGTTTTGTTCAAAACCTTGGTTTTTAAAAATCTTTCGTTCTCTATAACGAGAGCTCTGGTACCAAACTGTAACACCCCCAAATTTATACAACTCAGTTCAGCGGAAGACTAGTTGGTGTTACGGGATAGCACATTACTCACATCATAGACAACGCTTAAAAATCGCGTCGTTTAATAATAAATCATTTCCATTCATAAATATCAAAGTTACATAGGTCCCAAGTCATTATATTTTACACAGGTTTTACAAAGTATTTGAATGGAAAATATGGTTTAGGTGCGGGCCATGAATTCTTGTCGTCTTCCCGAGAGTTACCTTCAAGTACCTGAGATAAAACATGTTAAAAGAAAAGGTCAGCGATAACGCCGAGTGAATTCATAGAGTTTAATAAATTCCATCAATATAATATCAGTAAAAAAGTATTACTGAAAATCATTTTGTACAAATCGTTTTGATAGGCCATGAAATAGACAAAATCATTTTTATACAAATCCTTATCGAAAATCATAATATAGGCATTTGCCTTAAAAATCATTATACGAGCCAATGTCGTAAAAACATCATACAATACGTCTCATGACGTTGTATAAATTCAAATAAAAACCGTTATATGAATATGGTTATGAAAACCAAAATACAAACATAATATCAATAGTATGACCCAGTATTGCTAGTCAGGCAATACATCGTAATTCGAAGCGTCTATTAGTATTTTGTAAATTCGGATTATTATAAGCCGCATGACATTGTTACCTTACTAAACCAACAACGGGTAGCTAACCCGATACCAATTTTGCCCATCTAAAGTAGCGTGTCGTCACAAAGGTCACGCTATTGAAAATCTTCTCATACATTAATTCGCTTACCAATCAATGTGGCACGACGGGGATCAACCGTCAAGGCGCGAACTGGGGTGATCGTCCCCAAATAGTACTATTAAATGCATAAGCGTCTACCAACTCCCGGTAGTTCACAATTCATGCTAATGGGACTTTTAGTGACATAACCTAACTTTAATAATCCATTTGATTTCATCTATCGGGTCCTTTAATCATTTATCGGGTCATACAATCGGGTCATTCAATCATTCGGGTCCAAAATCAATAAACAAACAATCGGGACAAATGGTGTCCAAACTTTTATAAAAACTAACATGTTATCTCCCTCGCGGGTTTATAAAGCAGTTATAAAACATTTAAAAGAGTGCGAGGCTATGAACTCACGTTGATGTGGGAAGGCGGGTTGTCGGCAATTCGGACGTACGGTACGTGCTTCAATCACGGAAACCTAGACAAATAATACTCGGTCTTAGACGTTTGTCCAATGACTTTATAAAAATAACATCTATGTATACATATGATGATTATATATATATGATGATCAAGTGGGTTTACATTTTCTCGTTTACTCATTTTAGTGTTATATGTCAATAACTTTTATACTAGTTTACTAGTTTTACCCGTTTACGTGTCTTAAGCCTAATAAGCTTATTATAAGTTATTTAACTTATTTTAATCCATTTTATACTTATGTTATCAGTACTTAAACTTCACAAGTTGGGCCCAAATGGGTTAATCCCAATAATAAGTTTATAAGTGTTTTTATCTTATTTAGTCCAATTATTAGTCCAATATGCTTAATTAGCTCGTAAATGTCCGTATTTCTTATGGTTCGGGTTTTATCAGTTTTTACTTGTTATACATGTCTATATATCAGTATATAATTTTTATAAAGTTTTCATTAGACGGGTCCAACCATCTAAGTTTTATTTAACAAAAACGTTAATTTTACGGCAATAGCCGAAAAAGTCGTAAAAATCATGTTTATAGTTTTATAACTTATAAAACTTAACAAGTTTCCATTTTTATCATTTATACACTTATTACACCTTTTATATATTTATATAAATAAGTTTTATAAGTTAGTGGGTTTTTATTTTACATTTTATATGTTAAAATGTGAGTGCTTATATAATAGTATTATTCTTTAATTTCCAAAAATCTGATTTTTAACTTCATCTTCACCAAAACTGCCATATCTTGAGTTCTACATGGAGATAGAAGCTCAAATTTTTATCACATAAACTACATGATATGTGCTACATTTAACTCTTCTATAGCTACTGTTGAATCATCTTATAAATATTTTCTAAAAATCGTCCAAAACAGTAACTTCAGATTTATACCCTAGACTTGTTTTGATCATATCTCACTCATTATAATGATTCCATTGCATGGCCAACTCTCACATGTGTAAAAGACCCATAGCTTACTGTAAATGGATTCTACTTCATCATATTATCAGTTTACCACTTGGTTCTTTACTGTTTTATACAGCCATACAAATTAATCAAGATTTTAACCTTGTTTCATATGGTTTTTCACCTTTTTATCCATGATTATCAACAACAAATCCCCATATAACATTTTTATCATCATATAATCATCATAAATATATACAATAGGAAATAAAATACAAGTTTACATAATCAAAATAAAAAGAAGATGAGGAGGACAATCTTTATACCACCAACTTGATATAGATTATGAGTTTGGCATGGTTTTTGATAGAGAAACTTGTGGATATCCATGACCATCTTCAAGACCACCATGCTCCATGGACTTCTTGTGGAAAATCAGCCTCATGACACCATGAAAACTCTTCCATGGATGTTATAAGTACCACCAATCAATAGGGTTTTGAAAGGGCTTCAACATATGCAAGTATAACATATGGTTTCATGGTTGAATCAAGATCAAAGGGTGTTTTTGGATGAAGAATGGGACGGCATTAATGGAGTTAGAGAGAGAGTTTGAGAGTGGTTTTTGCATGTGTAAATGAAAGAAATAAAACTAGTTGCTAGTTTTAGATGGAAAGTGGGAAAGTATGGCTTAAAATGTAAGCTATGCTTACACTTGTAACATATTAGCTAACTTGATGCCACCTTAGGGTGTGGTGTTAAGTAGTGCCGTCCAAACTAAGCTAGTGGGGTGGGACAATGTGTTTTGTCCCATCTCACTAGTTTACGGGTATTTCTCGATTCTAGTTTCCTCGATTTGCGTGCCCTCGGGTCGTTTTACGAAAAACGTTTTTATAAATTATGAATCAACGGCACAAAACGAATCCAATAAAAATTGTCTCATCAAAAACGGAGTTCGAAAACGTAAATACGTAATCCTAAGGTTTCTGGTTTAGTCGTAAAGGACGTTAAAATAAAATCGTAAGTCCTAATCTCTTCTCGTAAATTTGTGAGTTTATGAACTAACACAAATTTAAAACTCCAAAATAATATTCACGGATAAATTTATTTTCTGATATGTCGGACTGTCACCAAAGACGGTGTACGTAAACGTAAGCACGTAACGTTGAATCCTCCGGTTTAAACGTAGTCGATGCTACTTCAAGACGTAAATTCAAATTTCTTCCCAAAAATAAGTGAGTTCATATTGTAACATTAAAATAGTATTTTCAAATAATATTTGAGAATAAAATATCAATCGTAAATTGACGGATTGTCACATTTAATCACATGTTAAATACTCAAGGTACAAGTTTTCATTGTTCGGCCAATCTAGGGCAGTCTATAACTAATTATTAACTCATTCTTATTCTTATAAACAAACAGATGGTCCTTAATGATCACAAGCATGAATTTATCAATTTACAGCCTACACACGTGATTTACCCAATTTATGAATGCTACATGTGTATTAGTCAATCCAAACGTCATCACGTGAAACTCATAATGTTCATTACAAGTTCTGGATGTAGTGATTGGAATAGATAATCTTCTTCGCGGACGCGAAGTTGATGATAACCATGCCATGGAACAAGTTTCCTGAATATACGCTAGAAACTTGTAAATGATCGAACAATCTATCTTCTTGGGTAGTGGATATAGATTTTAATCGTCAATTTACTTAGTTCACGGTAATCAGTAAACATAAGGAATGATAACACCATAGCTCTTCATGATGACGAGCTCGGTAGAATAAATTCTTTTTCTGACAAATCTCTCAGTTGTACGGTAATTCCTCTAATTCAGATGGTGCTGACGTACAGTGCACATGCCACAGGTGCAGCACCGGGAATATAATCAATACCAATTTCAACTTGCCTTAATGGCGAAAGTCTAGGTAATTAATCAGCAAATACCTCCTAAAGTTTCAGATAACAGAAACATCTTTTAATACATTTACTTTAAGTTCTTTCTAGATTATAATATCTATGACTAATTCACAACCATTCACGGTATAATTTCAAGTCTAAATGCAGGATATGGTCATCCATCAAGAATTATTTAGATCACTTTTGATAATCAACATCTTATCATTTAGGGGAATTATATTCGAGTTCCCATCAATTAAGACAATGTCGTCATGTCATAATCAATCAATCCATTCTACTGGCACTATCAACTTTTCAGTTTTATTGCCGTCGATAAGATGTGAACTTCTCAAAAGACTACTAGTAACTCATAATCCTTCACAAATTCAAGGATATCAGGAAACATAACTAACCTTAAAAGAGTAAGGTCAACACATAATCTACGCGAGAGAATTTCAAACCAGATACAGACGAAAACATTTAATGAATATGAATATATCCCATGTTTTCATAACTTGAGTATGCATTTGAAAGCTCCTCGGATCGTTACCAGGTCATTCAAATGAAATCTAATCAAAAGAAATGATAGGAACGTCAATACATCCAATCGGGTATCAACACTCGGTAATCAGATACTTTTCCAAAGAATCTCACTACGAGAGATTTGGACAAGAAAGAGAATATCAATTGTCAATTAAGACAATATCCATAGATGAGTAAATTCGGCTCAGAAGAATAAATAGTACGGGCACATATGTAGGTGTCCCTATTTTTCACTTCTTGCAGATCTCATAAAATTTAATCTTTCACAATCTTCAAAGAAAATGTAGTGTTTATTAATAATTTCATGGTGACTACTAATCATCCTTGCATGGTCACTTCCAAATTGTATGTAGGCGCGCAACTATATACAATTTCAAGATTAACGATGCAATACTCAGTTCGTCAAAATTTTATCATCATGTTTATAATAAAAACATTTACATGCTTAATTCTTAAATAAGAATCAAAAATAAGTTTACAAAGATTTTCTTTGTTATGTAAACAATTAAGTTTTCCAAGGTGTTTTATAAACAACTTCATTTCGATAACGATCACTTATAAATCTCACTTTAAATAATCCTTATAGTGATGAAAATTCAATTTTTCTCAATGGATACTGTTTTATCTTATAAAAACAATGAGTGATATGTAAAAGAGTGATGAAAAGTTGTTCACCAATAACTAACTACAATATGATAGGAAATGAGCTTAATCAATTAATTATGAGGTTCATGACCTCGATGGCACTCAGGAATACAAAGAGAATAATCCACAACGTGACTCAAATCGAGATGAGCACTTGTTCAATGGTTGCATCACTAATGCGAACATTAGGGTGAAGCAATAAAAGATAGATAACATCGATACATGTAGGATTTAGCAATCAAAGGGAGTCTTTTCATTAATCACAAACAAGTCAAAATTGTACCGTAACACATTATGTGTCACTATGTCATACAATTTCAAGAACTTATCCTACCAACTGATGTCTCAGTTAAGTTAGGGATTATTTTTAAAAGATTCCACAATGAATACTAATCTATGAGAGTCATTAGATGTTCCACATGTCCCGAAAGATCCATCGGTCCCAATTTCAGAAGAGGATTTCTTCAATTTATTTCTTGGACACTAGACATCCTCGTCAGTGGACAATGGCCTAGGAACAACCCTTAACACAAACCAACAATCATTTAAAACCTTATAATTCAATCACAGGACTTAATGACTTCCTCTTAATAATCTCATATTCCATACGGGTTAAATTTTACTTTATTCAAGTTTCAATCAACATATACTCAATGCGATATCCTACCTCATTTTCCAATTCTTTCAACCTTATTCTTAGACCTTAATAGGGTAATAAAAGCTCGATATGAATCAACACTTAATTTCCAATCCTATATCTCTTACATCAATAGTTATCAAATGAGTCACTAGCATGAGATGACTCACACATTCAATTAGACTTCTCGGAAAGGTACTAGTGGCATGAGGCTTTTGGGTAATGGTTCCAATGACAGCCTCAAGTGCAACATTCACCCTTTCGATTTCATATTTAAGAATTGAGTGACAAAGAATCAGATGACACCTTTCCAGGTGGTAACGTTTTATCAAACTCCTCTCTATAAGGAAAGATCGTCATGATATCGATATCAGATTTAATGTCGCCAATTCTTCTTTAATATCACAATCAACTAGTATCAACATTTCTACGAATATCAACCATTTTGTTGGGATAATAAATATCCACAACTTGGTTTAGATCTGGAATAGCTAGAATTTCCTACGGGAATAGCTTCGATTGATTTGCTAGGGGAGTTAGGGTTCCTTGTGACAATCTACGTCATATAAATACCTCGTATAAGTATTAAATAATCATCAAACAATCATGTAATCAAATTACATCATAAATATATATATATATATATAATCCAAGTTATATATATTAAAATAACACTTCTCAGTCTGGCCTTGTCGGTAACTCGGGAATTCTTCGGCATCGTTATAGTCAAAAGATTTTTAGACATTTTTAGAAAAATGTTTATATTTAAAAGATTTTGAAATGTTTTATTCAAAACCTTGGTTTTAAAAATCTTTCGTTCTCTATAACAAGAGCTCTGATACCAAACTGTAACACCCCAAAATTTATACGATTCAATACAGCGGAAGACTCGTTGGTGTTACGGGATAGCAAATTACTCACATCATAGACAACGCTTAAAAATCTCGCCGTTTAATAATAAAGCATTTCCATTCATAAATATCAGATTTACATTGGTCCCAAGTCATAGTATTTCATACAAGTTATACAAAACATTTGAATGGAAATTTGTTATTTAAGTGCGGGCCATGAATTGTTGTTGTCTTCCCGAGAATTACCTTCAAGTACCTAAGATAAGACATGTTAAAATAAAAGGTCAGCGATAACACCAAGTGAATTTATAGAGTTTAATGAAATCCATCAATATAACATCGGCATAAAATTATTACCGAAAATCATTTTGTACAAATCTTTGTTATAGGCCATAAAATAGCCAAAGTCATTTTATACAAATCCTTATCAAAAATCATAATACAGGCGTTTGCCTTCAAAATCATTATACGAACCATTGTCGTAAATACATCATACAATACATTTTATAACGTTGTATAGAGTTAAACAAAAACCGTTATATGAATATGGTTATGTAAAACCAAAACATGAACATAATATCAATAATAAGACCCGGTATTGCTAGTCAGGCAATATATCGTAATTCAGTGCGTATAGCAGTATTACGTTATTTTTGGATTATTATAAGCCGCATGACATTGTTACCTTACTACAACAAACAACGGGTAGCTAACCCGAAACTCATTTGCCCATCTAAATTAGCGTGTCGTCACAATAATCACGCTTGTGTAAATCTTCTCATACATAAGTTCACTTACCAATCAATGTGGCATGACGGGGATCAACCGTCAAGGCGCGAACTGGGGTGATAATAATAAAGCATTTCCATTCATAAATATCAAATTTACATAGGTCCCAAGTCATTGTATTTCATACAGGTTTTACAAAGCATTTGAATGGAAATTATTATTTAAGTGCGGGCCATGAATTCTTGTCGTCTTCCCGAGAATTACCTTCAAGTACCTGAGATAAAACATGTTAAAAGAAAAGGTCAGCGATAACGCCGAGTGAATTCATTGAGTTTAATAAAACCATTAATATATCATCGATATATAATTATTACCGAAAATCAGTTTGCAAAAATCATTGTCATAGGCCATAAAATAGCCAAAGTCATTTTATACAAATCCTTATCGAAAATCATAATATAGGCGTTTTCCTTCAAAATCATTATACGAACCAATGTCTTAAAAACATCATAAAATACGTTTTATAACATTGTATAAAGTTAAATAAAAACCGTTATATGAATATGGTTATGAAAAACCAAAACACGAACATAATATCAATAATAAGACCTCGTATTGCTAGTCAGGCAATATATCGTAATTCAGTGCGTATAGCAGTATTTCTTTATTTGGATTATTATAAGCCGCATGACATTGTTACCTTACTACAACAAACAACGGGTAGCTAGCCCGAAACTTAATTTGCCCATCTAAATTAGCGTTTCGTCACAATAATCACACTTGTGTAAATCTTCTCATACATAAAGTCGCTTACCAATCAATGTGGCACGACGGGGATCAACCGTCAAGGCGCGAACTGGGGTGATCGTCCCCAAATAGTACTATTATATGCACAAGCGTCTACCAAATCCCGGTAGTTCACAATTCATGCTAATGGGACTTTTAGTGACATAACCTAACTTTAATAATCCATTTCATTTTATCTATCGGGTCATTTAATCATTCATCGGGTCATATCATTCGGGTCCAAATGAATAAACAAACAATCGGGACAAATGGTGTCCTATTTTATCAAAACTAACATGTTATCTCCCTCGCGGTTATATAAAACATTTCATAAAAACATTTAAAAGAGTGCGAGGCTATGAACTCACGTTGATTGGGAAAGGCGGTGTTATCGACGATTCGGAAGTACGGTACGTGCTTCAATCACGGAAACTTAGACTAATAATACTCGTCTTAGACTCTTGTCCAATGACTTTATAAAAATAATGGCTATGTATATATATGATGATTTTATACATATGATGATGATCCAAAAATAAGTTGGATGACATCTAAATAATATCAAGGTAATTTATAACATTATTAAATCAAATTTTATTCATATTCTAATAAAAATTCGTTGTCAAGGCCTATATTATTACAAATCTACAAAGATTTGTACAAAATGATTTTCGGTAATAAATATATACCGATGATATATTAATGGTTTTCGTTAAACTCTATGAATTCACTCGGCGTTATCGCTGACCTTTTCTTTTAACATGTTTTAACATGTTTTATCTCATGGCCCACACTTAAATAATAATTTCCATTCAAATGCTTTGTAAAATTGTATGAAATACTATGACTTGGGACCTATGTAAATTTGATATTTATGAATGGAAATGCTTTTATTATTAACGACGCGATTTTTAAGCGTTGTCTATGATGTGAGTAATGTGCTATCCCCAAATTTACACAATTCAATATAGCGGAAGACTCGTTGGTGTTACGGGATAGCACATTACTCACATCATAGACAACGCTTAAAAATCGCGTCGTTTAATAATAAAACATTTCCATTCATAAATATCAATTTTACATAGGTCCCAAGTCATTGTATTTCATACAGGTTTTACAAAGCATTTGAATGGAAATTGTTATTTAAGTGCGGGCCATGAGTTCTTGTTGTCTTCCCGAGAATTACCTTCAAGTACTTGAGATAAAACATGTTAAAAGAAGAGGTCAGCGAAAACGCCGAGTGAATTCATAGAGTTTTAATTAAATCCATCAATATGACATCGGTATAAAATTATTACCGAAAATCATTTTATACAAATCTTTTTAATAGGCCATAAAATAGCCAAAGTCATTTTATACAAATCCTTATCAAAAATCATCATATAGGCTTTTGCCTTCAAAATCATTATACGAGCCATTGTCGTAAAAACATCATACAATACGTTTTATAACGTTGTATAGAGTTAAAATAAAAACTGTTATATGAATATGGTTATGAAAAACCAAAACACGAACATAATATCAATAGTAAGACCCCGTATTGCTAGTCAGGCAATATATCGTAATTTAGTGCGTATATCAGTATTTCGTTATTTGGATTATTATAAGCCGCATGACATTGTTACCTTACTACAACAAACAACGGGTAGCTAACCCGAAACTTATTTGCCCATCTAAATTAGCGTGTCATCACAATAATCATGCTTGTTTAAGTCTTCTCATACATAAATTCTCTTACCAATCAATGTGGCACGACGGGGATCAACCGTCAAGGCGCAAAAACTGGGGTGATCGTCCCCAAATAGTACGATTATATGCATAAGCGTCTACCAAATCCCGGTAGTTCAGAATTCATGCTAATGGGACTTTTAGTGACATTAACTAACTTTAATAATCCATTTCATTTCATTTATCGGGTCATATATTCATTCATCGGGTCATACAATCATTCGGGTCCAAATCAATAAACAAACAATCGGGACAAATGATAACCTATTTAATCAAAACTAACATGTTATCTCCCTCGCGGGTTTATAAAACATTTCATAAAAACGTTTAAAAGAGTGTGAGGCTCTGAACTCACGTTGATGTGGGAAAGCGGGTTATCGGCAATTCGGATGTACGGTACGTGCTTCAATCACGGAAACCTAGACAAATAATACTCGTCTTAGACTCTTGTCCAATGACTTTATAAAAATAACAATTATGTATACATATGATGACTTTATACATATGATGATGATTAAGTGGGTTTATATATTCTCATTCACTCATTTTTGTGTTATGTGTTGACAACTTTTATATTAGTTTACTAGTTTTACCTATTTACATGTTTTAGGCCCAATAAGCCTATTACAAGCCCAATACTTTATATTAGTCCATTTTACACCTTTATTATCAGTATTATACTTTTCATGTTGGGCTCAAGTGGGTTAAGCCCAATAAGTAAATTTATAAGTGTTTAGCCCATTTTGTGGATTAATAGTCCAATAATGCTAACTTAGCCCGTTAATGTCCGTATGTTATATGGTTCGGATTTTATCGGTTTTTACTTGTTATGTAAGTTCATATATCAGTATGTGAGTTTATAAAAGTTTACATTAGACGGGTCCGACCGTCTATGTTTTATTTGACAAAAACGTTAATCTTTCGGTTTTAGCCGAAAAGACGTAAAACTTAGTATATAGTTTTTATAACTTATAAAACTTACCAAACTACCATTTTTATATAATTTCCATTTATTTATCCTTATGCATATTTATATAAATGAAATATATAAGTTAGTGGGTTTTAATTCACATTTTATACTATATTTATTTGAGTGCTTATATAATAATATTAAACTTTAATTTCACAAAATCAGTCCTAAATTTAAAGTTCACTAAAATGTCCATATCTAGAGTTATATAATGAGATAGGACCTCATATTTTTATCACAGAAACTACATGATATGTGCTTCATTTTATTCCTGTATATCTACTGATGAATCAACTTCTATATATTTTAATAAATTCGTCCAAAACAGTTTAGGCAGATTTGCACTCTAAACTTGTTTTGATCATATCTCGCTCATTTTGATGATTACATTGCATGGCCAACTCTCACATGTGTATAACACCTAGTACTTACTGTATATTGATTCCACTTTACCATTTTATCAGTTTAACATTTGTTTACTTACTGTTTTTATACAGCCATCATATTTAGCAAGATTTTAACCTTGTTACCTATGGTTTTCCATCTTTTTAACCATATTTATCAACACTAAATCCCCATATAATATTTTTATCATCATATATTCATCATATAAATATACAATATAAAAGAATATACATGATTACATAATCAAAATAGCAAGAGGATGGGAAGAACAATCTTTATACCACCAAGGTTGTGTAGGTTATGATCAAGGCTTGGATTTTTGATGGAAAAACTTGTGATAGATCAACACCAATCTTCAAGACCACCAATATTTATAAACTCCTTGTAAAAATCAGCCCTTGGACATCACCAAATCACCCTCTTGGATGTTAGAATCACCTCCAATCTTCAAGGCTTCAAAGGTTCTTCATCTTATGTATGAATAACATAGGATTTGTGGTGTAAATTTTGATCAATATGGTGGTGGTGGTGGTGGAAGTGGACGGCAATGGTGGGGGAGTAGAGAGAAAATGTGTGGTTTGCATGTTGCAAATGAAGTAAATGGTTTTGATATGTGTAGTTTTGAGGTGTAGTTGTAAGTTTAGCTTAAATGTTAAGCTAGTTACAAGTGTATAAGCTTCCTTGTGATGATTAAACTTCATATTATGTGCTACAAAACCTGTGGCGTGTGCACTGTACGTCAGCACCATCTGAATTAAAAGAATTATCGTACAACTGAGAGAGTTGTCGGAGAAAGCTTTTATTCTACCAAGCTCGTCATCATAAGGAGATATGGTGTTATGATTCCTTATATTTGTCGAATTACCGTGAACTAGGTAAATTGATGATAAAAATCTATATCCACTACCCAAGATGATAGATTTGTTCGATCATTTACAAGGTTCTAGCGTATGTTCTAAAGATTTGATCCACGACATGGTTATCATCAACTTCGCGTCTACGAAAAAGATTATCTATTCCAATCACTACATCCAAAACTTGTAATTAACATTATGAGTATCACGTGATGTCGTTTGGATTGACTAATACACATGTAGCATTTATAAATTTGGCGAATCACGTGTGTAGGTTGTAGTTTGATAAATTCATGCTTGTGATCATTAAGGACCATTTGTTTGTTTCTAAGAATAAGAAGGGGTTAATAATTATTTATATATTGCCTTGAATGGCCGAACAATGAAAACCTGTACCTTGAATATTTAACATGTGATTTAAGGCTTAATCCTTTACATTAAATGACCATGTAATTAACGATAATGGAATCTATATTGACTCTTCAAAGATTAAGAGCCCTTTTAAGACTTTGGGTTTTACCAAAAAGAAAGTGAAAATGTGTTTTGACAAATGTTTTATCAAAAGAACTTTTGAGGGATTATTCCCTTATACCCAGAACATTTAACTAAACTCCTGCTTAGGGGTAAATGTTTGTGCATACCTCAAAACAACCTAAAGGGGATTGAGGAAACCGTTAAACCATGACTTAAAATTTGAAACGACAATTTTCGCTTTTCAAACTAAGAAAATTTTGACCAAAGTATAACCAAAGATTTTTCGAACATTTACGGATCTTATTAATTATTTTAATTATTTTCGATAAATCAACAAAAATCTTGTTAATTAAATTCAAATTTATATTGAACATTTTTATAATTGGTCGAACTAAGAAAATTAATTTTTTACGTTACGTTTCATAAAAATTAAATATTTATTATTTAATTAGTTGTAATAATTATCGACGCTTTAAACGTCGGATTAAGTAAAACTGATAAAAATGATAGTTGAGACGAAACTAAGACTTAGAAAATGTGAAGAAATAATTTCCGAATAAATACGGTCATGATATTTATTCCATCTAGGAAAGTGAACGTAATTACTGACACATTATGTAGAAAAGATAAAGAACCAATTAGGACATGTTCCTTAATAATGAAGGTGCAAAATAAATTGTCGAACAATGTAAAATAGTTGATGCTTGTAAAAAGGATAATATAGATAATAAAAGGGGTTCACGACTAATATGAACCATTAGAATTGAGAAGCCGATGGCATTGAATGTATAACAGGCCACTTGAGGTTGCCTAAAAATGGAGATTTTGAGATATAGTTATGTTGGAATCTTGTAAGTATAAGTATTCTATTCCTGTCATTTTTGATTTAATGTATCTTTATTTGAAGAAGCTGTGCTAATGGCAAAATATGAAGGCAGACATCGCCTCATACATTAGTAAATATCTAACTATTGCAAAGCTCATCATCTGAATTTGATTCGATTCGGGTCATCATCGACAGACTGACCAAATCTACTAATATCATTCCTGTTAATGATAGATTCTTGATGAAGAAATTGACTTTGTGTATTTAAAGGAGTTGTGTAAACATAGTGTGCATGTATCGATCATCTCTATCAAGATCCTCGCATCGCATCGAATTTCTAGAGATTTGCTCAGAAGTCATTGAGAACGAATCTTGATGAGAGTACTGTGTACCACCCGAATCGAAGGGACGAGGTAAAGTAATGATACAAAACACTAGAAGTGTTGTTTTATGCTTGAATGATTGACCTTTGGTAGTAAACCGTATAACTGTTTTCCTTTGGAGAGATTATCATTGATAATTATCGTATTAGGATCGAGATCAAATCTTGTTAGGATCTAAATATAAGAGCATTTGTAAGCATGGGTTGGGATGAAGACACCCGACATACACCCATTGTGAGTTGGACATGTCTTTTAGGTTTCAGGTTTCCTATGAGGACAAACCTGACCTTACAAGATACCCGACCCGTGAAACCGGAAATGATTGTTGAAATTAGGATCTGATTATTGACTGCCGGTAGTGGGCAGGATGTTATGTGAATATGAAGTGTTGATCTTGAAGTGCCGGATTGGTAGCGAAGTTATGCCAAAAATTTTCACCTTGTAAAAATGAATAGATGATCTGAAAGATCATGGGAAATAAGTCTCCGTTGAATGGGACCATTGAGATGATGTAAAAATTGGTTTGAAAGGCATATAAGCTGGATCTACCCTAGGACTTCAAGAGCTGCGTGAATTATGTTTCGTATATCAAACTTGTTAAAATGTCTATCAAGTGAAAATCTGATTACTTCTTGATAAAGTTTAGATCGGCGAAAATTTGCATTCATCAAAAACCCGTGAACATCATGGATAGAGAAAGTAAGTCAACATTAAGCCTGATCTTATTCCCGTAGTTATGTTTGATGAAACTCGTATATCGTAATGGATTACACTTATGAGAAAAGATCGGATGTGGAGGAAATACCCACATGGCTTTAACTATATAAGAAGCGAGTAGTAAGATAAGATGATCTTTGAGGACAAAGATCCTGTTTAGGGGTAAATGCTGTGACAATCCGTCAATTTATGGTTTGTATTTTATTCTCAAATATTATTTAAAAACATTATTTTAATGTTATATTATGAACACACTTATTTTTGGGAAGAAATTTGGATTTACGTCTTGAAGTAACATCGACTCCGTCTAAACCGGAGAATTCTACGTTACGTGCTTACGTTTACATACACCATCTTTGGTGACAGTCCGACATTTCAGAAAATAAATTTATCCGTAAATATTATTTTGGGATTTTAATTTTGAGTTGGTTTATAAACTCACAAATTTATGAGAAGAGATTAGGACTTACGATTATAATTTAACGTCCTTTACGACTAAACCGGAAACCTTAGGATTACGTATTTACGTTTTTGAAATCCGTTTTTGATGAGACAATTTTTATTAGATTCGTTTTGTGTCGTTGATTCATTATTTATAAAAACGTTTTTCGTAAAACGACCAGAGGGCACGCAAATCGAGAAAACTAGAATCGAGGAGTACCCGTAATTAAATGGGGACGAGACAAGATAAACTTGTCCCACCCCCACACATGGGACGGCTACAAATGCTCCAACACACACCTTAGGTGTCAAAATCTTCACAAAGAAGCTTAACACATGTCTAAGCTAACTTAATCAAGTTAGCTACTCCACCTCAAAACTACACATCCAAAACCACTTCTCCAAAACTCATACATGCAAACCACTCTCTCTTTCTCTCCCTAATTTCGTCCACTCTCTCTCTAAAATACCATTTTGATCAAATTTTGATCATTTCTAGCCATAAACTATGTGTTATCTACACATATAATGAAGAAACCTTGAAGCCTTGAAGATTGGAGGTGATCCTAACATCCAAGATGGTGATTTGGTGATATACAAGGGCTGATTTTTACAAGGAGTGTAAAAATATTGGTGGTCTTGAAGATTGGTGTTGATCTATCACATGTTTTTCCATCAAAAATCCAAGCCTTGATGAATACCTACACAATCTTGGTGGTATAAAGATTGTTCTTCCCATCCTCTTGTTATTTTGATTATGTAATCATGTATTTCTTTCTTATATGTATATGATGAATATATGATGATAAAAATGTTGTGTGGGGATCAAGTGTTGATAAATATGATTAAAAAGATGAAAAACCATAAGAAACAAGGCTAAAATCTTGCTTAAATTGTTGGCTGTATAAAAACAGTAAGTAACCAAGTTATGAACTGATAAAATTGCATGGTGGAATCCATTTACAGTAAGTGTTAGATGTCATACACATGTGAGAGTTGGCCATGCAATGCAATCATCAAAATGAGTGAGATATCATCAAAATAAGATTAGTGTAACAATCTGAATAGTCTGTTTTGTAGGGATTGTTAAGGATAGTTAGACATAGAATGATCAGTAGCTATAACTAACTTATTTGTAGCACATAATATGAAGTTTATGCCATCCAAAAATGAGCTTCTATCTCCTTATAGAACTCAATATATGATAAAAATAGTGAAAATGAAACTAAAAATCAGATTTTGAAGAATTAATGTTTAATAGTATTATATAAGCACTCAAACTAATATAGTATAAAATATGAATTAAAACCCACTAACTTATAAATTTCATATATAAATATGTATAAGGTTAAATAAATGGACATTTTATAAAAATGGTAGTTGAATAAGATTTATAAGTTATAAAAACTATAAACATGATTTTTTACGACTTTTTCGGCTATTACCGTAAAATTAACGTTTTTCGCCAATTAAAACTTAGACGATCAAACCCGTCTAATGTAAAGTTTTTAAAAGTCATATACTGATGTATAAGTACCTAATACAAGTAAAAACCGATAAAACCCGAACTATATGACATACGGACATTAACGAGCTAAGTTAGCATAATTGGACTAATAATTTAACTAAATAAGTTAAACACTTATAAAAATTACTTATTGGGCTTAACCCATTTGGGCTCAACATTTAAAGTATAATACTGATAATAAAAGTATAATTGGGCTAATGAATAGTATTGGGCTTGTAATAGGCCCATTGGACTTCAAAATGTAAACAAATTGAACTAGTGTAACTAGTCTTGAAAATTTCCAACACAAACACTAAAATGTGTAAATGAGAATATATAAACCCACTTGATCATCATATATATAAGATCATCATATGTATATGTAGAAACTAGAAGGGGGGGGGGTGAATAGTTTCTTATATTTACTTGTTAAAATGTGGTTTCCAAAAATCCTTTTTCAAAAACTTAGGCTTGAGGAAATATGTGAAATCTTCTTATGCACAATATGAACAATGATAGTGTAACTAAACTAATACTAACAAAAATATATCCACAAAGAATAAAGAATGATAGTGTAACTAATCTAATACTAACACATGTATATGCATAAAGAATAAAGAATGTAAAGAGTTAAGGGTAAAGAAAGATCAAACCGAACACCAAGGATTTATAGTGGTTCGGCAACGAACCTCACTCCTCGTTCCTAATCCACTCCTCGAGTACTCCTTACTCGAGAGTTCACTACACAACAAGCTCCTTATGGTGGAGAAAACCGTACACGTCGGTTAACCAATTTCCGACTCTAAGCTAAAAGTCGAGCCCTAATCGTAGCTAGGACCAATCTACACAACTATACTTAGTATATACACAACTTCCAAATAGACACAACTACTTGGATCTTCACAACTATCACACAACTACAAATGTATAAAATTAGATCTTAAATGGATCTTTGGTGGTGGACTCAACACTTCACAAGGATAGTGTTCTTCTCTTTGCACTTGGAGAGGAAGGGATGGAAGACCAAGATTCACTTCTTAAACAAGTAATAATCAACCAAATTATCAAAGATTTGAGTGATTAAAGAAGGGGTTTGAATCTGGAAATAAATGTGCAAAAGAGGTGAGATGAAAAGCTGAGAATGGTTCACTATTTATAGGACAAAGGAGCCAACAACTAGTTCTGCCCGCGGTACCTTATCTTAGCCTGCGGTACCTTATTGATAAGGTACCGCCTATGTGCTAAGGTACCGCTGGACTAGACTCTGCTCCTTTTTGTCCTTTAGTGGTGGAGGTCTTATCTGGATATAAAAAATATCCTGAAAGGATATTCTTAACCAAATAAGAATATGCCATTTTCAAATTTCAAATAATTAATTTAATAAAACATTTTCTTAAAAAGAAAGTTTAATAAAAACTTGTCACACTTAATAAAAAGTGAGTTTTAAGAAAAGATTAAATCATTTGATCACTTGATTACGGTTAGTACTTGTTTATCCATACCTTAAGTGAAAATGGGTAAAATGAAAAATACTTGAACTCAAGAATTTGTTTTTCGTTGTTTTTGTAAATGCTTGTTTTTACATATTGTCGTAATCAAAACTAAGCGAGATCGAAAAATGCAAGTAACGTTTTTAGTCATTATTGCATTAACAATCTCCCCCTTTTTGATTATGACAATACATAAACTCAATCACACAAAAACAAGATTTTCGAAGACGAGTTTATTCATTTCTCCCCCTTTGTCGAAGCAAAAAGGTTGCGTAAGCCGGTGTTGAAGAAACGGACTTTGCAAAGACTCCCCTTGGTGCTTACTCCCCCTAGCTTGGGGCACCGAGGAATCGAGATATGGTGACAAGCTACATAGAAGGGTTAGTTGAACAAAAGAAACAACCAACAATATATAGCAATAGGTCACATAAAAAAATAAAAGAGAAGAAAACAAAAAGACAAAGATCCAAGATAAGTTACAAAAAAACATCATACAAAGTTGTATGGAAAAAAGAAAACAAGCCAAAAGCATAAATCTAATCCTAGTTATTCTAGAATTGTAAGATTTGCTAGAGTTTGGTGTCTTGTGGATAAGCAACCAATGCTTATAAGAAAGACAAGGTAATTGCGGAGGGTGGTGGTGGTGGCTTGTTGGAGATCTCATAATCATAGTGAAGAGGAGGCTTGATTAAGAGACTCTTGATGTAGCTCAACTCCTCATAGATGTGTGCCATAGCAAGGTGTTTATATTGACAACATTGACAATATGTTCCATGATGCATGACATTATCATGAGAAGGAGGAAGAACACTAAAGGGTGGTGGTGGAAGAAAAGTGTAACACCCCCACAATTGCTATGCGCAGCGGAACTACAACAATGGGTGCTACACAGTATTCATTGCACACAAGAAATATCAAACGACGCTAAAAAGACGTCAACTTAAAACATGAAATTTAGAATTGTTAGATGATACATGTACACAGTTTTTCCAACCCCAAATAGTACACAGAGTTTAGCGTTTTCGGTCCCCATGAATCTCAACCCAAAAAAACTTCAGTTTTACAACAACATAACATTAAACTTAAAATGTTTAAGTAGAAAAAGGAGGGAAAAACAAGCGGACTCCAAGCCGTACACACAACATCCATCCCATGCATGCTCCATCCTACACCTCAGCGGTTACCTGAAACACATGCCAAAAATTTGGTCAACGAAAACGTTGAGTGGAATTCATAGGTTTTACAATCCATTTGAACGTATATATAATAAAAACCATTCGTGATCAGTTATAGTCTTGTCGATCAAACAAACTATAATCAGGATACTGACAATTGTGTTTAAGCTCATGACACTAATCCGTTAACTCAATCACCCGCGTAAATAATACCGGCGTGATTCAGATGAAACCAGTGCCCCTTCTAAAGGCATCAGTTGCAATTATACCTTATTTCTCATACAAAATAATCTACCGCAGAACTTACTAAAAGTACAGCTTCTCGGCTAGCATTGGGTCGTTAACCCCGTAGTACTACAAATTGCATAAGCGGCTATTTCCCCCTACTCGAGGGCAGGACAATAGTTAATAGTTCATGATTTTAGGGACTTTTGCAACTTTGGTACTCAACACAATTTCTAAGGCAACTTTCGGGTCTAACAATCATTCATGATATACGTTCCTTTTAAAAACTAGCATGCATTTCCCTCGCGGGTAAAACAATTTGAAATAAATATAAGCGAGGCTATAAATTCACACCTTATATCTTAAGTAGTCGGTAGTTCGAGGGATGATCACTGACGACGAAACGGATGCCCGGTTAAATCAACACCTATCACAAGTAACGCGTAATGAGTATTCTCATTTAAATACTTTACGGTACTGTATAAAATACATATATACTAGTCACTTAGGACAAGTATAACTCACGCCAAAAACAAAAACAACAAGTATCACTCATTTTATTCCATTCGTTCTCATTACTTACGTTGTCCATTTTTTTACTCATTCTCGCCGGTACTTGACTAAAGTACGGGCTGTTTTACCTTATTTAACCACACTTGTAAAATTTGACAAAATTTCCAAAAATCCTATAAGACCTGTAGATAACATGTTTTTAAGCCCAATAAAAGTTTTTACTTTTACGACCCGTTACGCAACTCTTTTCCACGACTACATTTTACGGGCTGAAATTGCGCTTCGACCAATTTTGACCTCTTTGACCTATATGAAAAATACCTTTGACTTCTTTGACTCCTAAGTCAACATATAGACCCATTAGTACAGGTTAGGGGCCAAATTTTGACCCTTGACCATTTACCAATTTATACTTGTGACCCTCGGGATTTGACTAAAACTTTGCACAAATTCGGATTATGAAAGTCCTCGTCTCCCGGTACCCGATCTTTAAAATGTCATAACTTTTAGCTCGTTTTGAGTCACGGGCTCTACCTTATAACAAATTAAAGACAAGAAGACCCTCTACAACTACATTTTGTTTTCAAGACCTGGAACAAAAATCATTTTTATGAAATGGACCAAATGTTTCTGCCTAAAAATGACCATACCAAAAACGCACTTAGACTCGATTCCAAGCCTTCTAACCACCACTAAACATCATCCTAAGCCTTCCCAAACATATCCTAACATCAAATTTCAGTCCTACCCCTATTGATCAACCAATCTCAAAATCAAAAATTCAAAGAAATGAACATGCAACTAATGAAACCTATGTAAAACATCCTAAAACAATAAACCAAACATAAGAACAACACTCAAAATCAACAACCACCATGGCTCCCCAAACACCCCCATTGCCGTGGGGTTTGGGTGACCCAATCACCACAACCAAATTGATTTTGGTGGGTTTTCTTGGTGTTTATACTTCCATAACTCTTAAAATCAACCTGCATTAGCATATTTAGCCACAAAAACGAATTTGGATCATCTTGAAAAATCTTGGAAAATTTTTGTTAGTGCATGTGGGATTTAAGCACATGAAAATGTGGGGAATGACCAAACTAGATGTGGTCTAACCTTAGTTTTTAGGAAACTCAAGTGGAAAAAGATTTTTGGTGAATTTTCTTGGTGTTGGGGGTGTCCGTCGGCTTTAGAGAGAAAGGAGGGAGAGAGAGTTTGATTTTTGGTGAATGTTTTGTATGTGTTTGTGTGTTTGTCACTTTTGGCCTTTTTGGTGGGTTGGGAGGGGCCTAATTGCAATTTTTAGCTTCTTTTGGCCTCAAATGGAAAACGTCCTCAAAACTTTGCGGGTTCGACTCATTTGTCAATTTTGAAAATTTTACGGGAGTCGGAAATCTTCCCGAACGCTCCAAAATATTTTTGGGATACTTTAAATGTACTCGGAAGGCTATAAAACTTACCCGACTCAACTTAACACGAACCGTAAGTAAAATTCTCGAAAAATTACATTATCGATAAATCGTCAAAAATTATATAAAATTGGGCATCCCTCGGGATCGTAATCGTCATCGTCCTTCTTAAAACGTCAATCGTAAAAATTATAACCTCGAACATCGGCTTTAACCAAAATACTTATAAATATAGAAATTAAAATTTATTAAAAATTTCAAAAATTAGCGGAATTTAGGGTAACGTTAATGACCCCGATTCTAGGGTGTCACATCCACCCCTCCTTAAAGAGAGCGACGTCCCGGCGCTCGCCTCTTCTTGTACTCACATTTCGTCTTACTGGAACAGATGAGGATACCTTTCCTTGAAAAAGTCCTCACGTTCCCAGGTGTATTCCGGTTCACGCTTAGAATTCCATCGGACCTTCACAATAGGAATCCTACTACGCTTCAACCGCTTGACCTCCCGGTCCATGATTTCCACAGGTTCTTCCACAAAGTGCATTTTGTCGTCTAGTCGAATCTCGTCCAAAGGAATCACCAATTCCTTGTCCGCCAAACTCTTCTTCAGGTTCGATACGTGAAACGTGTCATGAATAGCACTAAGCTCGGTCGGCAATTCTAACTTGTACGCTACCGGTCCAATTCGTTCAACGATCTTAAACGGTCATATATACCTTGGACTCAACTTTCCTTTCTTTCCAAAACGAATTACACCCTTCCACGGCGATACCTTGAGCATAGCCATATCTCCAACTTCAAACTCCAACGGTTTCCTTCGGTTATCGGCATAACTCTTCTGTCGGCTTCTCGCAGCAAGTAGTCGGTTCTTGATCTGCACGATCTTCTCTGTCATTTCTAAAACCATTTCGGGTCCAGTCAATTGACTTTCCCCTACTTCACTCCAACACACAAGCGATCTACACTTCCTTCCATACAATGCTTCGAACGGTGCTGCTTTGATACTCGCATGATAACTATTATTGTACGAAAATTCCACCAGAGGCAAGTGGCGTTCCCAACTTCCTCCAAAATCAATCACGCATGCTCGGAGCATGTCCTCCATCGTTTGAATCGTTCGTTCACTCTGGCCGTCAGTTTCCGGGTGATAAGCCGTGCTTAAACTCAACTCAATGCCCATCGCACGTTGAAGCGATTTCCAAAATTCCGACGTAAATCTACTGTCGCGATCTGAAATGATCGACAAAGGCACTCCATGTCTACAGACGATCTCCTTCACGTACACGCTGGCGAGTTTTTCCATGCTGTCCGTCTTCTTCATAGGTAAGAAATGAGCAGATTTCGTCAACCTATCCACAATTACCCATATCATATCGCATCCACTAGGAGTCCTAGGTAAACCCATCACGAAATCCATTGCGATTTTCTCCCATTTCCATTCTGGGATCTCCGGTTGTACCAACAATCCAGATGGTTTCTTATGTTCTGCCTGAACCTTCGCGCAAGTCAAACACTTACTAACGTAACGAGCAATATCTGCCTTCATATTCGGCCACCAATAGACTTTCTTCAGGTCGTGGTACATCTTATCCGATCCAGGATGTATCGAATACTTCGACTTATGCGACTCATTCATAACCAATTCTCGAACTCCAGGCTTTCCTTCCTCAGATGAACACAGTGGTAACCAAATTCGATTCTCAAAATATCTCAGTCCGTCTGACCTAATCACGAAAAGAGGTTTCAACATTCGTCCCAAGTTCTCGGCTTCAACATTCCCTTTCATTAATCCTCTCTCCTGTGCCTTCAGTATGGTTTCGGTTAAGTCAACGCTCTCACTCATCACTAAAGTTCTAACCCTCAAAGGTTTCTCCCGTTCCTTCCTACTCAGTGCATCCGCTACAACATTCGCCTTCCCAGGGTGGTAGCGAATTTCGCAGTCATAATCACTCAATAGTTCAACCCATCGTCTTTGTCGCATATTCAACTCCTTTTGATCTAAAATGTGCTGCAAACTCTTGTGATCAGTGAATACAACACACTTTGTCCCATACAGATAGTGTCTCCACAGCTTTAACGCAAAAACTACCGCTCCTAATTCCAAATCGTACGTCGTGTAGTTCTCCTCGTTCTTCCTTAATTGCCTCGACGCGTAAGCTATCACCTTTTCACGTTGCATTAATACCGCTCCATAACCCTTACGAGACGCATCACAATACACTACGAAGTCTTCGGTTCCTTCAGACAATGATAAAATCGGTGCGGAACATAACTTATCCTTGAGCGTTTCGAAAGCAAGCTCTTCCTCAATTCCCCATTCATACACCCTTTTCTTTTCGGCAAGCCTCGTCAATGGTTTTGCAATCAAAGAAAATCCTTCAATAAACCTTCGATAATACCCCGCTAAACCCAGAAATTGTCGAACTTCAGTCGGCGTCGTCGGTGCTGACCATTCCCTGATCGCTTCTACCTTAGCAGGATCTACACGAACTCCCTCACTATCAATCACATGACCTAGAAACTGCACTGATTCCAACCAAAACTCACACTTAGAGAATTTTGCATACAACTTCTCCTTTCTTAACAACTCCAAAATCTTTCTTAGGTGCTTCTCGTGCTCCTCCCTATTCTTAGAGTAAATAAGTATATCATCGATGAAAACAATAACAAACTTATCTAGATACGGCTTGCACACGCGATTCATAAGATCCATGAATACAGCAGGCGCGCTCGTCAACCCAAACGGCATCACTCGAAATTCAAAGTGTCCATACCGTGTACGAAAGGCAGTTACAGGAATATCCTCCTCTCTTACACGCAGTTGATGATACCCTGATCTTAGATCGATCTTTGAGTATACTCTAGAACCTTGCAATTGATCGAACAAATCATCAATCCTCGGCAATGGGTACCGATTCTTAACCGTCAGCTTATTGAGGTCCCTATAGTCAATACACATTCTAAACGAACCATCCTTCTTCTTTACGAACAACACTGGCGCTCCCCAAGGTGATGAGCTCGGCCTAATAAATCCTTTGTCCATCAATTCCTTCAATTGATCCGCTAACTCCTTTAACTCAGATGGTGCTAAGCGATAAGGTGCACGTGCAACCGGCGCAGCTCCTGGCACTAAATCAATTCGAAACTCGACCTCACGGGTAGGCGGTAAACCTGGCAACTCGTCTGGAAAAACGTCCGGATACTCGCAAATAATTGGTACCTCCTCGATCCTCGCCTCTACATCACCATCGCTCGAAACTTGTGCCAAAAACACATCGCATCCGCTCTCTACGTACTTCATCATTTTCAAACACGAAATCACCTTCAAACGAGAAGTGCATTCGTCTCCCTTTACCGTCAAAACCCTATTCCTCAGCGGAATCTGAACCAATCTCTCACCACAGACGATCGTAGCACTGTGCGCCATTAGCCAATCCATTCCCACAATCACGTCAAACGATCCTAGCTCTATAGGCATCAAGTCGATCTTAAAAGCGTAATTTCCTAACTTCAAGGTACACCCTTTCAGTATAGAATTCGTACTAACAATTTGTCCATCGGCTAATTCAACATTATAACTAGTCGTTAACAACACCGGTTCTCTATCAATATGACGACTAAATCTAACGTCTACAAAACTCTTGTCGGAGCCAGAATCAAATAAAATACTAGCATAACAAGCGTCTAGCAAAAATGTACCAGTAACCACATTGGGACCCTGTGGTTTATCAGCAGTTCCCACTTGATACACAGCAGCCGCATTATTACCTCCCCGCCTGTTACCTGCCTTCGGGCAATTCGCTTGCACATGACCCCTTTCTCCACAACTATAACATCCCCTCATCCTGATAGCATTAGCCCCAGTGGCTACTCCTCCCGTTCGACAACCAGAAGTCCTATGACCTGCCTTTCCACACTTGCCGCATGCCGGCGGGCAATTTCCAACATGATACAAGTTGCACTTACCACAATGGGGATTCACTTTCACACCTCTAGGGTTCGTCACTGCCCTCATCCCTTCGTTCCTTCTCTGATTAAACTGCTGATTACGGTTCGGCCCATGGTTGTTTCGATTTCCACCTCGGTTCTGGCCTTGGGATTGATTACTTTGTGCCGCTTCCCATTTTCTTTTGTTGCCTTCGGCAATGTAGTTCTGCTTGTCCTGAAGCTTAACGTCCATCAAAGCGTGTGCCATTTGAACCGCTTCATCAAACGTTCCAGGTTTTGACGAAGTTGTTTCACCCTTGATATTGCTAGATAAACCCTTAATATACTGCTTCATTTTCTTGGCATCATTGGCAAATATGTCCGGACACAAAAGACTTAACTCATTGAATCTCCTGGTGTAAGCAGCTATGTCGTTATTCTTCAAGGTTAAATGCCTCAATTCGTCCTCCAATTGCCCCAATTCCTCCTCTGGGCAAAACTTCTTAGTCAACAGAGCTTTTGTCGCATTCCACGTCCTTGCATTCGCTACAGCCAATCCAACCGTAGCTACCTGGGTATTCCACCAACTTAACGCATCATCAAGAAACGTAGCAGCTGCAAACTTCACTTTATCTGCTTCTGCACAACCACTGATTTCAAACGTACTTTCAACTTTTTCCAACCATCGTCTAAGTTCTAAAGCTCCACCCGTTCCACGGAATTGCGTGGGACCGTACTTCATAAAGCTAGAATAGGTACACACCCTCGGGGCTTGCTGTCTCCCCGCGTTCCTTCCTGGATCCTGATTTCTCCCAGCTCGGTCCGCTTCCAACGCATTTGCTATAGCTTCCTGAATCATGGTGTTAACACGATCGGCGGTCAACTTTGGAGGCATGGTGTTATCGAATATCTCTTTCTGCAAGACAAGGAAAATAGAAAAAAAACAATGTAAGTATTCATATCAAGTTTCCCAGACATAAAATACATACAACGACACATCACTACGGAGTTACTAATATTCATCAATTCACACTACAAAAGATCAAATTTAAGACATATCACAGATCATGAAAGGTAACATAGATTGTATTGATAGTTAACCAAAATCGTGACAAGTATTGCCACTACAATCGTTCACCACAAAACATCAAGTACTTGAGTTTCTCGTCATAATACCATCATACAAAGGTCTAAAATAGTTCTATTACAATGATCAAAGAAAATACAAAACAAGTAACTAGGCATGTGGTGATCCACACGGCCTCTTGGATGGCGGCTCGTCGTCGTCTTCCTCGGTCTCCTCATCACTCACGTCCTCATCCACATCATCCACTTTTCTCTTTCCTTTTTCATCCGGCTCACATTCCATTTCCTTTTTCATCCCTGATGTGGATCCACACTCAATCGCTACCTGATTTCCCACCGTAATACAAGCACCTCTAGTAGGCGGCTGAATCATAAAGTCATTCGCCTCCATCTCCAAATCGTCCACGAATCTCCAATCCGGGGGCAATGAATCCCTCACACGATGCTCCCAACTCTGCATCCTCGACAACCTCACCTGATCCTTCCTAACACGGTCAAGACTAGCACTTAAATTCGCAACCATTGATTTTAAAATGTTGATGTCACTTGTGTTCACTATCCCATCATACTCAACTCTTGCAGTCCTTTCCAACAGTCTTTCGTCCGCCTTTTCATTCTCGTCGAATCTACTGACCACCCTTGATTCCACTACATACCTCATGCACATCGATCCTTCCAAACCTCTCACAGTCCGTCGTACGTCATGATAAATCCTCGGTCCGGGACAGCAAATTCTTGGGATGCCTTGATGAAGAGAATTTGCGCTCATTGCACCTTCGGCTCTTCTGGGGATATCTGGTACACCAACCAGATGGGAAGTACGCATAGGCGTGGGGCAAGTAGTTCTCCTTGAGTCGGGGTCCTGGGCTTGTACATCGTTCGTCTCAGCTTGTCCTTCAGCTGCTGTTCCAACACTTCCCCCTTCACGACCTACGACGTAGTTGTTTCCGTTATCGTTGGGCGGTACCTCGGCCATTCCTGCAATAACAGCGAATTTCGGAGGGTACATAAGTAATTATACAATAATTATAAATATATGCATGCAAATGCAATGCAAAGGTGGTACATATGCCCGAAATGTAATAATATGATGCTCATGCATGATTAATACAAAAATTACGATGTCGGATATTTCACGTAAAATTTAACGTCTACATATAGTAATTCCATACTTACGTAATAATTACCCACATATATACTTTACTCAAAAGTATACGTCAAATGCCATAATTACAACAATAAATCTTACCGGAGCCATGCAGGATAGTTGTGTGTGCTTGGACCCTTTCTTACGACACCAAAAGTTATAGTTTAGGATTTTCAAAAACGACCTAGTTCTCTATAACTCGTGGCTCTGATTACCAATCTGTAACACCCCCACAATTGCTATGCGCAGCGGAACTACAACAATGGGTGCTACACAGTATTCATTGCACACAAGATATATCAAACGACGCTAAAAAGACGTCAACTTAAAACTTGAAATTTAGAATTGTTAGATGATACATGTCCACAGTTTTTCCAACCCCAAATAGTACACAGAGTTTAGCGTTTTCGGTCCCCATGAATCTCAACCCAAAAAAACTTAAGTTTTACAATAACATAACATTAAACTTAAAATGTTTAAGTAGAAAAAGGAGGGAAAAACAAGCGGACTCCAAGCCGTACACACAACATCCATCCCATGCATGCTCCATCCTACACCTCAGCGGTTACCTGAAACACATGCCAAAAATTTGGTCAACGAAAACGTTGAGTGGAATTCATAGGTTTTACAATCCATTTGAACGTATATATAATAAAAACCATTCGTGATCATTTATAGTCTTGTCGATCAAACAAACTATAATCAGGATACTGACAATTGTGTTTAAGCTCATGACACTAATCCGTTAACTCAATCACCCGCGTAAATAATACCGGCGTGATTCAGATGAAACCAGTGCCCCTTCTAAAGGCATCAGTTGCAATTATACCTTATTTCTCATACAAAATAATCTACCGCAGAACTTACTAAAAGTACAGCTTCTCGGCTAGCATTGGGTCGTTAACCCCGTAGTACTACAAATTGCATAAGCGGCTATTTCCCCCTACTCGAGGGCAGGACAATAGTTAATAGTTCATGATTTTAGGGACTTTTGCAACTTTGGTACTCAACACAATTTCTAAGGCAACTTTCGGGTCTAAAAATCATTCATGATATACGTTCCTTTTAAAAACTAGCATGCATTTCCCTCGCGGGTAAAACAATTTGAAATAAATATAAGCGAGGCTATAAATTCACACCTTATATCTTAAGTAGTCGGTAGTTCGAGGGATGATCACTGACGACGAAACGGATGCCCGGTTAAATCAACACCTATCACAAGTAACGCGTAATGAGTATTCTCATTTAAATACTTTACGGTACTGTATAAAATACATATATACTAGTCACTTAGGACAAGTATAACTCACGCCAAAAACAAAAACAACAAGTATCACTCATTTTATTCCATTCGTTCTTATTACTTACGTTGTCCATTTGTTTACTCATTCTCGCCGGTACTTGACTAAAGTACGGGCTGTTTTACCTTATTTAACCACACTTGTAAAATTTGACAAAATTTCCAAAAATCCTATAAGACCTGTAGATAACATGTTTTTAAGCCCAATAAAAGTTTTTACTTTTACGACCCGTTACGCAACTCTTTTCCACGACTACATTTTACGGGCTGAAATTGCGCTTCGACCAATTTTGACCTCTTTGACCTATATGAAAAATACCTTTGACTTCTTTGACTCCTAAGTCAACTTATAGACCCATTTGTACAGGTTAGGGGCCAAATTTTGACCCTTGACCATTTACCAATTTATACTTGTGACCCTCGGGATTTGACTAAAACTTTGCACAAATTCGGATTATGAAAGTCCTCGTCTCCCGGTACCCGATTTTTAAAATGTCATAACTTTTAGCTCGTTTTGAGTCACGGGCTCTACCTTATACCAAATTAAAGACAAGAAGACCCTCTACAACTACATTTTGTTTTCAAGACCTGGAACAAAAATTATTTTTATGAAATGGACCAAATGTTTCTGCCTAAAAATGACCATACCAAAAACGCACTTAGACTCGATTCCAAGCCTTCTAACCACCACTAAACATCATCCTAAGCCTTCCCAAACATATCCTAACATCAAATTTCAGTCCTACCCCTATTGATCAACCAATCTCAAAATCAAAAATTCAAAGAAATGAACATGCAACTAATGAAACCTATGTAAAACATCCTAAAACAATAAACCAAACATAAGAACAACACTCAAAATCAACAACCACCATGGCTCCCCAAACACCCCCATTGCCGTGGGGTTTGGGTGACCCAATCACCACAACCAAATTGATTTTGGTGGGTTTTCTTGGTGTTTATATTTCCATAACTCTTAAAATCAACATGCATTAGCACATTTAGCCACAAAAACGAATTTGGATCATCTTGAAAAATCTTGGAAAATTTTTGTTAGTGCATGTGGGATTTAAGCACATGAAAATGTGGGGAATGACCAAACTAGATGTGGTCTAACCTTAGTTTTTAGGAAAATCAAGTGGAAAAAGATTTTTGGTGAATTTTCTTGGTGTTGGGGGTGTCCGTCGGCTTTAGAGAGAAAGGAGGGAGAGAGAGTTTGATTTTTGGTGAATGTTTTGTATGTGTTTGTGTGTTTGTCACTTTTGGCCTTTTTGGTGGGTTGGGAGGGGCCTAATTGCAATTTTTAGCTTCTTTTGGCCTCAAATGGAAAACGTCCTCAAAACTTTGCGGGTTCGACTCATTTGTCAATTTTGAAAATTTTACGGGAGTCGGAAATCTTCCCGAACGCTCCAAAATATTTTTGGGATACTTTAAATGTACTCGGAAGGCTATAAAACTCACCCGACTCAACTTAACACGAACCGTAAGTAAAATTCTCGAAAAATTACATTATCGATAAATCGTCAAAAATTATATAAAATTGGGCATCCCTCGGGATCGTAATCGTCATCGTCCTTCTTAAAACGTCAATCGTAAAAATTATAACCTCGAACATCGGCTTTAACCAAAATACTTATAAATATAGAAATTAAAATTTATTAAAAATTTCAAAAATTAGCGGAATTTAGGGTAACGTTAATGACCTCGATTCTAGGGTGTCACAAAAAGATGTTCCACAATCAACATTCTTGGTAGGAGACATGTGATTAAGAGTGTTCTTGGGTGGGTTTGGATTGTAATGGTTTTTGGGTGAGTTGGGATTGAAATCAATTGGAGAAAATGGAGGAGATTCAAGGCTTTCATTGGGAGAATAAGACATTTTGAATGTGAAGTAATGCAAAATGCTTATGGTTTAAATAGGGAAGGCTTAGGGTATTTTTGGGGTGGTCAAAGGGTTTGAAACAAAGATTCTCAAAAATGTTGGAGCAAATCTGGAGTTTCAGACAAAAACCCGAAAAAGGAAGGCATTGTAGGCGGTTCCTTATCTAGGGTGGCGGTACCTTATCAATAAGGTACCGCGGTTCACATATGGAACCGCCTGCAGAGGCAGGGTTTGGTGTTTGGAGGAATATTTTTCAGCAATCTTATTTTTCTAGTCTAACTTATCATAGGGATATGCTTAAAAGCAAAGATAGACAAAGAAAACATATGCAAACTTACCAAATAGAGATTTGACCAAAATACATGGATTAAAAAATCGATGTAGGAGGTGTGTAAGACAAGACCTTAAGTCATGACAAAATGATCCTCTATGATTCTATCTTGTTCTTGCTATGTTTGAGAGAATCATACATATGAATTATGTAAGCTCTAGATTAATAGCGAGAATCTATGAAAAATCATTTTTAGATTGAATTAACAATGTCAAACGAATTTCTCAACCATTTTCAAAAGAGACTTTGAGAATTTTGAAAAGGAGAGGAGAATATTTTTCAAAAGGAGTTTAAAACACTCAAAGACTCAAAGTGGTAAAAGAAAACACACAAGAAGAAAAGAATTTAAGGAAGATGTTCCATTAATCCTAGAACTAAACGCAAGTAATTAAAAGGTTCCCTCTTAAGTGGCTTAGTGAAGATATCGGCTAAGTTGTCCTCGGAGGGCACCTTTTCAATAGAAATGTTCCCCTTTTGAACATTATCCCTAAGGAAATGGTGTCTAATTTCTATGTGTTTGGTTCGCGAATGTTGCACGGGATTCTTGCTAAGGTCTATAGCGCCTTTATTATCGCACATGATGGGAACATCATCAAGAGAAATTCCGTAATCAACAAGCGCTTGCTTCATCCATAGAGCTTGTTGGCATGCTTTTCCGGCACTCACATACTCGGCTTCGGTGGTGGATATTGAAAGAGCGGTTTGTTTCTTGGAGAACCAAGAAGTTAAACAACAACCCATGAAGGTACAAACTCCACTAGTGCTTTTCCGGTCCACATAGTCTCCCGCATGATCCGAGTCCGCCTAGACAATGGTTTCTACGCCGGTCCGTTTAGGATACCATAATCCTAAATGTATAGTGCCTTTAATGTATCGGATGATACGCTTAACCGCTTCAAGGTGAGAGGTTTTGGGAGCCTCTTGGAAGCGAGCACAAAGGCAAACACTAAACATGATATCCGGTCGACTTGCCGTTAGGTACAACAAACTACCAATCATACCTCTATATTTGGTGTTGTCTACCGACTCACAATCATCATCTACGGTGAGTTTAGTATCCGAGGCCATAGGGGTCTTCATTGGTCTAGATTCTTCTAATCCAAATTTCTTTAGCATTTCTTTAGCGTACTTAGATTGACTAAAGAAAATACCATCGTCCATTTGTTTAATTTAGAGTCCTAAAAAGAAGTTAAGTTCTCCCATCATACTCATTTCAAACTCATCATGCATGATTTTGGCAAAGTCATCACACAATTCTTGACAAGTTCAGCCAAATATAATGTCATCAACATATATTTGTACGATTATGAGGTGAGGACCTTTCTTCTTTGTAAAGAGTGTATTGTCTACCATTCCCATGGTATACTCATGTTTAACAAGAAACGCTTTAAGTCTATCATACCAAGCTTTGGGTGCTTGTTTGAGTCTATAAAGTGCTTTCTTAAGCTTGTAAACATGGTCCGGTTTCTCAAAATCAATGAAGCCGGGAGGTTGAGCCACATATACCTCCTCATTGATCAAACCGTTAAGAAATGCACTCTTTACATCCATTTGTTGAAGCTTAAAATCTAAGGCACAAGCGTAGGCTAAAAGTATTCTAATTGATTCTAATCTAGCTACCGGTGCATATGTCTCGTCATAATCAATCCCTTCTTGTTGATTATAGCCTTAAGCTACAAGTCTAGCCTTGTTACGAGACACAACACCATTCTCATCTAGCTTATTCCTAAATACCCATTTGGTTCCTATAATGATAGAACTTCTAGGTGGAGGAACAAGTTCCCAAACATCATTGGCAACGAATTGATTCATATCTTCTTGCATCGCAATGACCCAACTCTTATCCGTCAAATCTTCTTTAACATTCTTTGGTTCACTCAAGGAGTCAAAACAAAAGAAGTTGCTTTGGTTTTGGACTTGAGATCTTAGGGTCCTTTGATTTAAGTCACCAATGACATTATTGAGAGTATGATCCCTAGATTCCTTAATGTTTACTTCCTTTTCAACACTAAGGTCTTCAATTCCTATTTTTCTAACCTCTTTGGCTTTAACTACTTCTAATTCATCCAAGTCATCATCAACCAATGGTGGTGTCTTGGGTGAAGGAGGGGTTTCATCAAAGGTTACGTTGAGTGATTCTTCAATAACCCCCGTGGTTCTATTTAGGACTATGTAGGCTTTACTAGTTTGGGAATAACCTAAAAGGATACCTTCGTAAGACTTTGGGTCAAACTTGGTAAGGTAGTCTTTGGTGTTGAGGATAAATCACTTGCTTCCAAACACCCTCAAGTATTCTAATGAGGGTTTCTTACCTTTAAGAATCTCATAGGGGGTCTTTTCTAGGAAAGGTCGAATAAGAATTCGGTTGAGAATATAAGTCGATGTGTCCACGGCATTGCACCAAAACTTTTGAGGCAAAGATTGCTCGTTTAACATCGTCCTACTCATCTCTTGGAGAGTCATATTCTTCCTTTCAACTACCCATTTGATTGTGGAGTGCGAGGAGCCGAGAAGTTATGGGTAATACCATGAGCTTCACAAAAGGCACCAAATTGCACTTCATTATCAAATTCCCTACCATGATCCGTCCGAATAGAAACAATTGAACATCCTAGTTGATTTTGAATTCTTTGACTAAAGATTTCGAAGTGATCGAAAGCTTCATTCTTAGATGCCAAAAATCTAGTCCAAGTGGATCTAGAATAGTCATCAACTATAACTAGGGTATAAAGGTTACCTCCATAACTCCGTATGGCGGAAGGTCCAAAAAGATCCATATGTAGGAGCTCTAAGTACCGAGAGGTCGAATCAAAATTCTTGGCTTTGTGACTTGAGTGAACTTGCTTTCCAACTTTTCAAGCATCACAAAAGTGACTATCAAACTTAATCTTGGGGAGGTGTCTTACCAACTCCTTAGAGACTAAAGATTGAATTAAACGCATATTAGTGTGACCTAATCTCCTATGCCAAAGAGTAGAACTATCATCTATAGTCGCAAGACATATGTTGTCTTTTGACTTCTTATTAACCTTCATGACATAAAGCCCATGCTTTCTAACACCTTTTCCAATGACTTTTCCATCTTTTACGATTTCACTGTCATGTTCTGAAAAGATGACCTTACACTTATTATCACAAATTTGACCTATACTTAAAAGGTTAAATCCTAAGTTATCTACGTGCTCAACATTTTCAATGGTCATGGAGTCAAGAGAAACCGTACCTTTGCCAATGATATTACCACATAGACTACTAGCGAATGTGACGTTACCTCCATCATATGCTTTGTAATGCGAGAACAAACTTCGATTACCCGTCATGTGTTTAGAACATCCACTATCCTTAATCCACTCATCGGGCTCCAAATCAATTCCCAAGCATATCTCTTTAGAAGTGTGAGCCATTAGACATTTCTCCTCTTTGGGGTTGTCATCATCATCTTCACCGCTATCGCTCCAAGCACCCCGTGTGGTTCTTATCACGAGCGGGCTTTGGATAATCACCAATGAAGTGATTTGGATCACCACATCTAATGAAATTCCTATCACCTTTTTTGTTCTTGACAAACCGATTCTTTGACAATGGTTTCTTGTCATAGTTGGTTTGCCTAACGTGTTGACCTCGTCATCGCTTTCCGAGGAACTATCATGGTCACTTTGTGCCTTCTTGGATTTAAGTGCAAGAGATTTCCTTTCACTCTTGGTTTTCACTAATTCCGAGTCCTTCAAAATTATCATCTCATGAACCTTCAAGTTGCCTATGAGTTCATCGAGTGATAAAGTTGAGAGATCTTTCGATTCTTCAGTCGCCGTGACTTTTGCTCTCCACTTTGGATGTAAAGCCCTTAGAAACTTCCTAACATTGTTCTTGCCAGAAAAACCTTCATCAAGTGCTTTTAGACTAGTAATAATGGTGTTAAACCTAGCAAATGCACTATCAAAAGTTTCATCTTCTAAGATGAAAATTGTTCATATTGTTGGACAAGAAGATCGATTTTGCTTTCTTTGACTTGGCTATTACCTTGGTGGGTTACTAAAAGAGTGTTCCAAATATCTTCAGCGGTTTCACACATAAAAATTCTTTCATACTCTTTCTTAGGCAAAGCATTATAAATCACCATTTTAGCCTCATTATTTTTTGAAAGTTTCTTTTTAGTATCGTCATTAGCTTTGTCAAAAGTGACCAATTCTTTTGTTTTAGAAACTTCATTAAATTGAAAGGGTAAAAAATCACCATTGGTAATAACATGCCAAAGATCTAAATCTTTTGATTTCACATAAGTTTCAAATCTATTTTTCCAATAAATAAAACTATCGGTTTCAAAAAGTGGTGGTCTTTGCATAGATTGCCCTTCTAGGTATTTGTTGGAATCCATAGATCGATTCAAGTTTTAAAATACAATATACATTAAAAATTCTTGAGCAACCCGCTCTGATATCAATTGTAGAAACTAGAAGGGGGGGGGGGGGGGGTTGAATAGTTTCTTATATTTACTTGTTAAAATGTGGTTTCCAAAAATCCTTTTTCAAAAACATGGCTTGAGGAAATATGTGAAATCTTCTTATGCACAATATGAACAATGATAGTGTAACTAAACTAATACTAACAAAAATATATCCACAAAGAATAAAGAATGATAGTGTAACTAATCTAATACTAACACATGTGTATGCATAAAGAATAAAGAATGTAAAGAGTTAAGGGTAAAGAAAGATCAAACCGAACACCAAGGATTTATAGTGGTTAGGCAACGAAGCTCACTCATCGTTCCTACTCCACTCCTCGAGTACTCCTTACTCGAGAGTTCACTACACAACAAGCTCCTTATGGTGGAGAAAACCGTACACGTCGCTTAACCAATTTCCGACTCTAAGCTAAAAGTCGAGCCCAAATCGTAGCTAGGACCAATCTACATAACTATACTTAGTACATACACAACTTCCAAATAGACACAACTACTTGGATCTTCACAACAATGACACAACTACAAATGTATAAAATTAGATCTTCATTGGATCTTTGGTGGTGGACTCAACACTTCACAAGGATAGTGTTCTTCTCTTTGCACTTCGAGAGGAAGGGATGGAAGACCAAGATTCACTTCTTAAACAAGTAATAATCAACCAAATTATCAAAGATTTGAGTGATTAAAGAAGGGGTTTGAATCTGGAAATAAATGTGCAAAAGAGGTGAGATGAAAAGCTGAGAATGGTCCACTATTTATAGGACAAAGGAGCCAACGGCTAGTTCTGCCCGCGGTACCTTATTTTAGCCCGCGGTACCTTATCGATAAGGTACCGCCTAGGTGCTAAGGCACCGCCGGACAAGACTCCGCTCCTTTTTGTCCTTTAGTGGTGGAGGTCTTATCTAGATATAAAAAATATCCTGAAAGGATATTCTTAACAAATAAGAATATGCTATTTTCAAATTTCAAATAATTAATTTAATAAAACATTTTCTTAAAAAGAAAGTTTAATAAAAACTTGTCACACTTAATAAAAAGTGAGTTTTAGGAAAAGATTAAATCACTTGATCACTTGATTAAGGTTAGTACTTGTTTATCCATACCTTAAGTGAAAATAGGTAAAATGAAAAATACTTGAACTCAAGAATTCGTTTTTCGTTGTTTTCGTAAATGCTTGTTTTTACATATTGTCGTAATCAAAACTAAGCGAGACCGAAAAATGCAAGTAACGTTTTTAGTCATTATTGCATTAACAGTATACATAATTTTTATTTTTATAAAGTCATTGGAAAAGAGTCTAAGACGAGTATTATTTGTCTAGGTTTCCGTGATTGAATCACGTACCGTACATCCGAATTGCCGATAACCGCCTTTCCCAATCAACGTGAGTTCATAGCCTCGCACTCTTTTAAATGTTTTTATGAAATGTTTTATAAACCCACGAGGGAGATAACATGTTATTTTTAATAAAATAGGACACCATTTTTCCCGATTATTTGTTTATTGATTTGGACCCGAATGATTGTATGACCCGATGAATGAATATATGACCCGATAAATGAAATGAAATGGATTATAAACGTTAGGTTATGTCACTAAAAGTCCCATTAGCATGAACTGTGAACTACCGGGATTTGGTAGACGCTTATGCATATAATAGTACTATTTGGGGACGATCACCCCAGTTAGCGCCTTGATGGTTGATCCCCGTCGTGCCACATTGATTGGTAAGCGAATTTATGTATGAGAAGATTTACACAAGCGTGATTATTGTGACGACACGCTAATTTAGATGGGCAAATGAGTTTCGGGTTAGCTACCCGTTGTTTGTTATAGTAAGGTAACAATGTCATGCGGTTTATAATAATCCAAATAACGAAATACTGCTATACGCACTAAATTACGATATATTGCCTGACTAGCAATACGGGGTCTTACTATTGATATTATGTTCGTGTTTTGTTTTTTCATAACCATATTCATATAACGGTTTTTATTTAACTCTATACAACGTTATAAAACGTATTGTATGATGTTTTTACGATAATGGCTCGTATAATGATTTTGAAGGCAAACGCCTATATTATGATTTTTGATAAGGATTTGTATAAAATGACTTTGGCTATTTTATGGCCTATTACAAAGATTTGTACAAAATGATTTTTGGTAATAATTTTATACCGATGTTATATTGATGGATTTAATTAAACTATATGAATTCACTCGGCGTTATCGCTGACCTTTTCTTTTAACATGTTTTGTCTCAGGTACTTGAAGGTAATTCTCGGGAAGACAACAAGAATTCATGGCCCGCACTTAAATAATAATTTTCATTCAAATGCTTTGTAAAACCTGTATGAAATACAATGACTTGGGACCTATGTAAATTTTATATTTATGAATGGAAATGCTTTATTATTAAACGACGCGATTTTTATTCGTTTTCTATGATGTGAGTAATGTGCTATCCCGTAACACCAACGAGTCTTCCGCTGTATTGAATTGTGAAAATTTGGGGGTGTTAGAGTTTGGTAACACCCCCAAATTTATACGATTCAATACAGCGGAAGACTCGTTGGTGTTACGGGATAGCACATTACTCACATCATAGACAACGCTTAAAAATCTCGTCGTTTAATAATAAAGCATTTCCATTCATAAATATCAGATTTACATAGGTCCCAAGTCATAGTATTTCATACAAGTTATACAAAACATTTGAATGGAAATTTGTTATTTAAGTGCGGGCCATGAATTCTTGTTGTCTTCCCGAGAATTACCTTCAAGTACCTAAGATAAGACATGTTAAAAGAAAAGATCATCGATAACGCCGAGTGAATTCATAGAGTTTAATGAAATCCATCAATATAACATCGGCATAAAATTATTACCGAAAATCATTTTGTACAAATCTTTGTTATAGGCCATAAAATAGCCAAAGTCATTTTATACAAATCCTTATAAAAAATCATAATACAGGCGTTTGCCTTCAAAATTATTATATGAACCATTGTAGTAAAAACATCATACAATACGTTTTATAACGTTGTATAAAGTTAAATAAAACCGTTATATGAATATGGTTATGTAAAACCAAAACACGAACATAATATCAATAATAAGACCCCGTATTGCTAGTCAGGCAATATATCGTAAATCAGTGCGTATAGCAGTATTTTGTTATTTTTGGACTATTATAAGCCGCATGACATTGTTACCTTACTACAACAAACTACGGGTAGCTAACCAGAAACTCATTTGCCCATCTAAATTAGCGTGTCGTCACAATAATCACGCTTGTGTAAATCTTCTCATACATAAATTCACTTACCAATCAATGTGGCCCGACGGGGATCAACCATCAAGGCGCGAACTGGGGTGATCGTCCCCAAATAGTACTATTATATGCATAAGCGTCTACCAAATCCCGGTAGTTCACAGTTCATGCTAATGGGACTTTTAGTGACATAAACTAACTTTAATAATCCATTTCATTTCATACATCAGGTCATATAATCATTCATCGGGTCATACAATCATTCGGGTCCAAATCAATCAACAAACAATCGGGACTAATGGTGTCCTATTTTATCAAAACTAACATGTTATCTCCCTCGCGGGTTAATAAAACATTTCATAAAAACATTTAAAAGAGTGCGAGGCTATGAACTCACATTGATGTGGGAAAGCGGGTTATCGGCAATTCGGATGTACGGTACGTGCTTCAATCACGGAAACCTAAACAAATAATACTCATCTTAGACTTTTGTCCAATGACTTTATAAAAATAACAATTATGAATACATATGATGATTTTATACATATGATGATGATCAAGTGGGTTTATACATTCTCATTTACTCATTTTAGTGTTATGTGTTGATAACTTTTATACTAGTTTACTAGTTTTACCTATTTACATGTTTTAGGTCCAATAAGCCTATTATAAGTTCATTAAATTGTATTAATCCATTTTATACTTTTGTTATCAGTATTGTACTTTATATGTTGGGCCCAAGTGGGTTAAGCCTAATAAGTAAATTTATAAGTGTTTTACTAACTAGTCGGGTTTATAGTCCAATAAGGCTACTTTGGCCCGTTAATGTCATGTTGTAAAGTTCGGGTTTTATCGGTTTTTACTTGTTATATAAGTTCATATATCAGTATGTGAGTTTATAAAAGTTTATATTAGACGGGGCCGACCGTCTAAGTTTTATTTGACAAAAACGTTAATCTTTCGGTTTTAGCCGAAAAGACGTAAAACTTAGTATATAGTTTTTATAACTTATAAAACATACCAAACTACCATTTTTATATAATTTCCATTTATTTATCCTTATGCATATTTATATAAATGAAATATATAAGTTAGTGGGTTTTAATTCACATTTTATACTATATTTATTTGAGTGCTTATATAATAATATTAAACTTTAATCTCACAAAATCAGTCCTAAATTTTAAGTTCACTAAAATGTCCATATCTAGAGTTCTATAATGAGATAGGACCTCAAATGTTTATCACAGAAACTACATGATATGTGCTTCATTTTATTCCTTTATAACTACTGATGAATCAACCTCTAAATATTTTAATAAATTCGTCCAAAACAGTGTAGGCAGATTTGCACTCTAAACTTGTTTTGATCATATCTCACTCATTTTTATGATTCTATTGTATGGCCAACTCTCACATGTGTATAACACCTAATAATTACTGTATATTGATTCCACTTTACCATTTTATCAGTTTAACATTTGGTTACTTACTGTTTTTATACAGCCATCATATTTAGCAAGATTTTAACCATTTTACATGTGGTTTTCCATCTTTTTACCCATGTTTATCAACACCAAATCCCCACATAATATTTTTATCATCATTCATCATCATATACATATACATAAATAAATAAAAAACAAGATTACATAATAAAAATAACAAGAGGATAGGAAAAACAATCTTTATACCACCAAGATTAAGTAGTTTATGATCAAGGCTTGGATTTTTTATGACAAAACTTGTGATACATCAACACCAATCTTCAAGGCCACCAATACTTGTAAACTTCATGTAGAAATCAGCCCTTGGACATCACCAAATGACCTCTTTGGAAGTTAGAATCACCTCCAATCTTCAAGGCTTCAAAGGTTCTTCATCTTATATATGAATAGCATAGGATTTGTGGTGTAAATTTTGATCAATATGGTGGTGGTGGTGGTGGTGGAAGTGGACGGCAATGGTGGAGAAGTAGAGAGAAAAATGTGTGGTTTGCATGTTGCAAATGAAGTAAATGGTTTGGTGCAAGTGATTTTTGGATGTGTAGTTAGCTTGCAAAGTTAAGCAAGACATGTGTCTTGCTTACTTTGTAAGCTTGACACCTAAGGGTGTGTGTTGGAGCTTATTTAGCCGTCCTATATAGTGGGGTGGGCAAGTGTAAAACTTGTCCATACCACTAATTTACGGGTACTCCTAGATTCTAGTTTCCTCGATTTGCGTGCCCTCGGTCGTTTTATGAAAAACGTTTTTATAAATTATGAATCAACGGCACAAAACGAATCTAATAAAAATTTTCTCATCAAAAACGGAGTTCGAAAACGTAAATACGTAATCCTAAGGTTTCCGGTTTAGTCGTAAAGGATGTTAAATTATAAACGTGAGTCCTTATCTCTTCTCGTAAATTTGTGAGTTTATGAACCAACACAAATTTAAAATCTCAAAATAATATTCACGGATAAATTTATTTTCTGAAATGTCGGACTGTCACCAAAAACGGCGTATGTAAGCGTAAGCACGTAACGTAGAGTCCTCCGGTTTAGACGTGGTCGATGCTACTTCAAGACGTAAATCCAAATTTCTTCCCAAAAATAAGTAAGTTCATAATATAACATTAAAATAAGGTTTTTAAATAATATCTGCGAATAAAATATAAACCATAAATTGACGGATTGTCACACAATTAATACTCGTCTTAGACTCTTGTCCAATGACTTCATAAAAACAATGTTTATGTATATATGATGATATCATGAGTATGATGATGATCATGTGGGAGTTTATATCTTTATACACATTATAATGTCATGTGTTGGTACATTTCTAGACTAGTTATACTAGTTCAATTTATTTACATTTTGAGGCCCAATGGGCCCATTACAAGCCCAATATATTATATTAGCCCAATTATACTTTTAATATCATGCCCATACTCATATGTTAGGCCCAAGTGGGTTAAGCCCAATAAGTAAGTTCATAAGTGTTTAGCCAACTTAGTTGGATTAATAGTCCAATAAGGCTAATTTGGCTCGTTAATGTCTACATGTTATAATGCTTGGGTTTTATCGGTTTTTACTTGTTATATAAGTTTATACATCAGTATGTGAGTTTATAAAAGTTTACATTAGACGGGTCCGACCGTCTAAGTTTTATTTGACAAAAACGTTAAATCTTTCGGTTTTAGCCGAAAAGATGTAAAACTTATGTATATAGTTTTATAACTTTGAAAACATTTATACTTGTAATTTATATAAAATGTCTCATTTTAATATCAATATATATAACTCTTTATTTATAATTATTATTAGCAACTAGTGGGTTTTATATATGTATATTTTATAAATACAAAATTTTGAGTGCTTATATTATATACTATTTATTTTTTCAAATCTGTCCTAAATTTTCAGTCCACTAAATTGTCCATATCTAGAGTTCTATAAGGAGATAGGACCTCAAATTTTTATGACAGAAACTACATGATATGTGCTTCATTTAACTCCAGCTACTAATGAATCAGCCTCTAAGTATTTTAATAAATTCGTCCAAAACAGTGTATGTAGATTTGCACTCCAATCTTGTTTTGATCATATCTCACTCATTTTTAGTATTCCATTGTATGGCCAACTCTCAAATGTGTATAAGACTTACAACTTACTGTATATTAAGTAATATATGCCATTTTTACAAGTTATCATATGGTCATCTTCTGTTTTATACAGCCTACTTGTTTAAGCTAGATTTTATCATTCTTTCATATAACTTTTAATCATTTTAATCAAATCTATCAACACCAAATCCCCACATAATATTTTTGATCATCATTCATCATCATATATATATACATAAATAAAGAAAATACAAGATTACATAATCAAAATAACAAGAGGATAGGAAGAACAATCTCTATACCACCAAGATTGTGTAGGTTATGATCAAGGCTTGGATTTAGATGGAGAAACTTGTGATAGATCAACACCAACTTTTAAGACCACCAATCTTTGTAAACTTCTTATAGAAACCAGCACTAGAACATCATCAAATCACCTCCTTGGATGTTAGAATCACCTCCAATCTTCAAGTCTTCAAAAGGACATCATCATATGTAGAAATAACATAAGATTTATGGTTAAATTTGATGAATCATGGTGGTGGTGGAGCTATGGTGGACGGCTAAAGGAAAGACAAGAGAGAGAGATATGTGTGGTTTTACATGTGGAAATGGTAGTAATGGTTTGGTTTAGTGGTTTTGGCGTTGATGTAGCTTACTTGTTAAGCTTAGCTAACAAGTGTTAGCTTAATAGTTACAACTTGACACATCATAAGATGTGGTGTCATAGTTTGGCCGTCCCTTTTGAGTGGGGTGGGACAAAACTTGTTTTGTCTCATCCCACTAATTTACGGGTATTCGTCGATTCTAGTTTCCTTGATTGCGTTCCCTCGGGTCGTTTTATGAAAAACGTTTTTATAAATTATGAATCAATGGCACAAAACGAATCTAATAAAAATTGTCTCATAAAAAACGGAGTTCAAAAACGTAAATACGCAATCCTAAGGTTTCTGGTTTAGTCGTAAAGGACGTTAAATTATGCTCGTAAATTTGTGAGTTTATGAACCAACACAAATTTAAAATCCCAAAATAATATTCACGGATAAATTTATTTTCTGAAATTTCGGACTGTCACCAAAACGGTGTATGTAAACGTAAGCACGTAACGTAGAATCCTCCGATTTAGACGTAGTCGATGCTACTTCAAGACGTAAATCCAAATTTCTTCCCAGAAATGAGTGAGTTCATAATATAACATTAAAATAATGTTTTTAAATAATACTTGAGAATAAAATTTCAACCATAAATTGACGGATTGTCACACAAAGACTAATAACAGTACATATCCTGTACAAACTATACATTGATTTCAAAAACACATTTAGGTGATACTGATCATTCAAATACTTTTTACCAAGTACTGGAACCTCCCAACATTAAAAGGTTTAGTTAAAAGATCAGCCACATTTTCCTCTGTGTCTACCCTATCTGGATGTATTAAACTTTTTTTCAAACAATCTCTTATAAAATGATGCCTAATTTCTATGTGCTTTGTTTTAGAATCATGTACATGATTCTTAACAATGCATAATATACTGTTATTATCTACACATATCTTGGTATGCATAAATTATACCCATAATCCAACAGCTGGTTTTGTATCCATAGAACTTGTCCACAACAAGCAGCTGCAACAACATATTATGCTTCAGTTGTAGAGTTTGCCAGCACTGTTTGTTTCTTTCATTGCCAAGATATCAGTCTGCTCCCAACAAATTGGCATCCATCAGTTGTGAATTTTCTATCAAACTTATCACCTCCATAGTCACTGTTTGAATAGCCAATAAGCTCCAATGGATAATATTTAGGATACCATAATTCCAAGGTGGGATAACACCTAAGGTATCTAAAAATCCTCTTGACAACATGAAGATGACACTGTTTGGGAGTCACTTGATGTCGTGCACACGCACACACCACAAACATGATGTCAGGTCTAGAGGCTGTAAGATATATCAATGAACCAATCATTGATCTATAATGCCTCACATTCACTTCTTTTCCATCTCCAGTCTTTCCCCAAGGGTGTTCCCTATCCATAGGTGTGCTACCCTGCTTTTCATGTGGAGAAAACCAAACTTCTTCAAGATCTCGCTACATACTTGTATTGAGAGATAAAGATACCATCTTCTTTCTATTGTACTTGTAAATCTAGAAAGAAGTTCATCTCTCCCATTGCACTCATCTCGAATTTGTTTGTCATGAGCTTGGAAAAGTCTTCACTCATCTTTAGATTTGATGAACCAAAGATAATATCATCCACATAGACCTGAACAAGAAGAAAATACGTACCAATATTCTTGGTAAATAATGTCTGGTCTATGGTGCCCCTCTTAAACCTATTTCCACCAGGTAGGTGGACAATGTACCATACCATGCTCTTGGGGCTTGATGAAGTCCATACATTGCTTTCTTGACTTTATGCACTTTGTATGGATGCTCTGAATCTTCAAACCCAGGAGGTTGCATCACATACACCTCCTCCTCAATTGTGCCATATAAGGAAGCACTTTTCACATCCATCTAATAAATTGTGAAACCCATGCAAGAAGCATAGGCTAGGAAAATCCTTATTGCTTCTATCCTTAAAACATGTGCAAAAGTCTATTCATAGTCTATTTCTTCTTCTTGTGTATAGCCTTGAGTAACTAAACATTCCTTGTTTCTGACCACAATTCCTCTTTTATCATTTTTGTTCCATAGAACCCAACGTGTCCCAATAGGTCTAACATACTTTGGACAATCCACTAGCTCCCACACATCTTGAATGGCAAACTGGTGAAGCTCATCATGCATTGCTTCTACCCAGCTTGGTTCCTTAAGAGCATCAAAAATATTTTTGGGTTCCTTTTGTGACAGAAAACAAGCAAACAAACATGCCTGCACAAGAGGGGTATCTTCCTTCTTGTGAATATTAGCAATGAAACCTCTTGAGTCTGATGAGATCTCCTTGTTTGAACAGGAGTCTGAACATCACCAATTATTTGTCTAACACCCCCAATTCACCTTCCGCAACAGAATATCACAATCGGGTGTTAGTCAAAGAATCATCCCACACAAGCCATATTGAACGACTCAAAAGAGACGTGTAAAGCATAAGTAAATTTAAACCATGTTAAATTACAACAACAACAATGTCTAATTGTTTCCAACCCCAAAAGTTATATCAGAGTAGCGTTAGTTCACCACAAATCTCAACCCATATTAACCAACCTATATTGTTTTACAAGACATTAAGAACTATAAAGTTTGTCTTTGATCAAAAGGGAGGAAAACAAGTTAGACCACCCACAAGCCACAACAACATCGATAGCATGCTCCGCCACAATCATCCTCGATTACCTGAAACACATGCTTAAAATCATCAACAAATAATGTTGAGCGAGATCTATAGGTTTATAAAAATCACAATTGAACATAAGTATAAAAATCATTCACGATTATTCAATAGTATGCAGATCATTACAAACTATTATTGGGTATTACTCATTATATCATAAGCTATTTAATTGTGTTTAAGCTCATGACACTGACCCCATAAACTAATCACCCGCGCCAAATGTCGTCGTGATTTAAATAAATTCATTGCCCCTCTTAGGTATTCGTTGCCACTTATACCTTTTTCTCGACACAAGTTATCCATGCGAAGAGGGTACTCAACGTACTACCTCTCGTCTAGGATAGGGTCGTCAACCAAATAGTACTATAAATTGTTCAAGCGGCTATTTTCAATCCATACAAGTATCAATCAATAGTTAACGGTTCATGAATTTAGGATCTTTGGCAACTAGCTACTTAACATAATTCAAGACATCATTCGGGTCCAATAATCAATCACGACTTATGTTGCTTTTCATTTAAATAGAATGTAACCCCCTCGCGGGTAAAAATCATTTAAAATACAGTAGAAAGTGAGGCTATAGACTCACCTTATGTAGTAGTGGTAGTATTAGCAAAGACGTAAACGAGAAAACAATCACCGACGATGAGGACGCCCCGAGAAATCAAATACAACACCTAACAAACAAAACGCTTAATGAATCAACACTTTCAAGTAATGTATGTACATAATTAAGAACACTCAAAGTTCATATAAACTCACGCCAAAAACCCAAACAAGTGATATTTACTAGACACGTTCACTGTTATACGTTATTAAAACTATTACTCAATTTACAATTCTATCAGTACATACCTAATGTACGGACTGAATTCCCATACTTAAACATCACAGATTTTTACGAAACTCGCTGTAGACTTTAATTAAATCATGTAAAAAGCTCACAAAAATTTTCATCAAAAGATATTACCTTTAGGTCACACTGCCCAACACATTTCCATCCTTGAAAATCCGGGAAGATTTACACCCTTACGTCATCAAACCATTTTGACTCACTTAACCAATTCCATTTGTAAAACCAATTCCTAAGTTTGAAAATAGACTCATAAATCCATGTTTTGAGCTAAAGAACAGCCCTCAACCATTTTTGAAACTCTACTTATAGTCCCCGAGAATTGACCTAAAATCGAACACAATTTCGGATTATGTCGACTTTCTCCTGGTACACGAAACTTCAAACTAACATAACTTTTGACTCGTTTGTAGTTAAAAGTTATATCTTATACCAAAACGAAGGTAAAAAGAACCTTTACAATTAAATTCTCTAACATAAACCTGGATATAAACTTAAAACCATGAAAAATATCCTTAAATAATCTGATTAAAAATGACACTTTAAAAATCATATCTCTGCTTATTTTCAATCCATTATGTCAATTCCTATAGCCCTAATATCATCTTTAAAAAAACCTAACACATTTACAACATCCTAAATCACTTGTATGAATCATCTTCATAAAAACCCATTTCATAAAATCAACATGCATTCAAATCAAAACAACTAAAAATGATAAGAACATGTTTTTAAACATAATAAAACAACAAAAATCATCAAACACCAAGATCAAACCAAACCCCCCTTTTTGGCCGTGGGTTTTGGTGATCAAAAACACCAAGAAAAATATATTCCAACTTGTTTTAATTGTCAATTATCATCACAAACACCTAATTAAAACATGCATCAAGTTTAATTAGATCAAAATCCCCTTTTTAAAAATCATAAATTTTTGTAAGAATCAAAGCCTTGCATGTTTGTATTTAATGGATTAAAAGACATACAATGATGAAAGAAAGGATGTTTTTTGATTAGTTTCTTCAAAAACTAAAAAAAAAACATTGGTGGTGGTGTGGTGTGTGGTGGCTGGCGGTAAAGAGAGAAGAAAAAGAGAGAGTGAAAATTTTTTAAATGAAAAAATGATGTTTGTGTGTTTGGTTCTTCCTTTTGTAAGATTGGAGGGACCCAAACTTGCAATTTTTGCTATCTTTTGGCCTAAATGCCAAACAACTATTTAAAGAGCGGGAATATAACCCAATAGTCGGTTTTGACTTTTTGCGGGAGTTGGGGTTCATCCCGGCTACTCCAAAATACTTTTAAATGGTTCAAACGCACACAAAATGGAATAATAACTGTTCCGACTCGACTTAACACGCAATAAAAATAAAAATTTCAAAAAATCCAAATATCGATAAATCGATAATAGAAGATAAATTTTTGGGCATCCGTCGATATTGTAGTCGTCATCGGTTCCTCTTAAGTCGTAAAACGTTAGAATTAAAACCTCCAACATTGGTTTCAACTTAAACCGTCAAACTTATGACCAACAAAAATTTTAAAATTTCAAAAATATACGTAAAATAGGATTAAATAATGACGTCGGTTTCTGGGGTGTCATATCCTCCCCTCCTTAAAGGAACGACGTCCCGGCGTTCTCCTCTTCTTATACTCACATTTCGTACCACTAGAACAAATGAGGATACTTTTCCTTAAAGATGTCCTCACGTTCCCACGTAAATTCCGGTCCACGCCTAGAATTTCATCGTCACAAGGAACTCACACAATCACTATTGTGAAGATACGATGGAATTCTACTAGGCTTCCATCTCTTGACTTCTCGGTCCATAATCTCCACCGGTTCCTCCGCAAATGCAATTTATCGTCGAGCTGAATCTCATCCAAAGGAATTTCCAAATCCTTATCGGCTAAACACTTCTTCGGTTTTGACACGTGAAATGCGTTATGAATAGCACTAAGCTCATTCGGCAAATCCAACTTATAAGCTACCGTCCAATTCATTTTATGATCTCAAATTGTCCAATCTACCTCGGACTTAGCTTTCCTCTCTTTCCAAACGAATTACAAAACATAAATTCCTACCCCATAGAAAAGTGTAATTCTTCTGTCGACTTCTCGCAACATGCAAACGGTTCTTGATTTGCACAATCCTCTCAGTAGTCTCTAAAATTGTCTCAGGTCCATTCAATTGACTTCATCCTACTTCACTTCAACATACCGACGATCTACAATTTTGTCCATTTAAAGCTTCAAACAGCGCTGCCTTAATACCGACATGATAACTGTTGTTATACGAAAATTGCACTAAAGGTAAATGACATTCCCAGCTTCCACCAAATTCAATAACGCACGCTCAAAGCATATCTTCCAACGTCTGAATAGTCCTTTCGCTGTGGCCATCGGTCTCGAGTTGATAGGCCATACTCAAACTCAACTCAGTGCCTAACGCACGCTGAAGAGATCTCTAAAACTCATAAGTAAATCTATTGTCGCGCTACAAAATAATCGATAAAGGCACTCTATGTCTACAAATGATCCCCTTCACATACACCTTCAAAAATCTTTCCAGTCAAATCCACACTCTTCGTTATTGCCAAAGCTCTAACTCTCAAAGGCTTTTACCTTTCCTTCATACTAAGTACATCATCTACTACATTCGCTTTTCCAGGATGGTAGCGAATCTCGCAGTCATGACCACTTACAGTCGATCACCTCTCATAAGTGAGTGGCTCCCTACTTATCCCGATTCTTCTTAGTAAGCTTGGTCAATGGCTTCGCGATCAACAAAAATCCTTCGATGAATCACCGAGAATAACCAGCTAAACCAAGAAATTTTCTAACTCCAGTCGGCGTTGTTGGTACCGACCAGTCCTGTGATAACCTAAAACCGAGGTCATTGCTTAATCTGACTTTATGACTATTTTTGAAATTTTTGATGAGTTTGAATGATTTTTATTTTTGGAGGTTTAAGTTTAAACCGATGTGAGGAGACTTATATTTTATCTTTAATAAGTATAAGGAGTATTAGCAAGCGTGATGTCGATGGATGCCTAATATTTTACGTTTTATTGTCGGTTGTTTGATGTTTGTCGTTTTTGATGTTTTAAATTAAATGACGTGTTAAGTCAAGTCGGGAGACAATATTATTATATTTGAGATACATTTTAACTTTTGAGAAGTATTTTTATGAAACCCAAGACCCGTGAATATTTTAAAATTGACTAATAGTCATTTCCCGCTTTTTAGCTAACTATTTTCATTTTGGACCACAACTATTGCAAATTGAAAAGAATGGTCCCTCTACCACCATATATAAACCTATAATTTCACCTAACTTCTCATATTTACCACTAAACCTAGCAAAATCTTTCTTCTCTCCTTTTTCTTTTCTATGACGTCACGCCCCCCCCCCCCCCCACACCCCTACACCATATAATCAATTTTCTCTCAAATTTATGCTTGATCTAATCTAAACTAACACAAGACCCATCCTTAGATTTGGAAGAAGATCATTTTGGTACTAAATTTGGCTACATGCATGAAGTTTTATTTTTTAGGGTTGGTAGGTCAAAAGTATGACCATGCATGTGATTTTGATGATGATCAATAGATTTTCATGCTAAGTTTTTGTTAAAAACATGATTTTAATTTTGGGTTTTTGATTTTTATGATGATACAAGTGTAATAGATGAGCTATGTTAGTGTTAGGGTTATTGGATGATAATAAAAATGAGTGGGTTTGGATAAAAACATGATTTCATGCAAGTTTTAGAAGGGTAAATTAGATCAGAAAAGGGTATTTTGTGTACCTTATGATTTTATTAAGGCTTTACTAATGGGATATGGTTTTAGATAATTTGATTAGCTTCGATTTGATATAAATTAGAGCTTATAGCTCCAAACGAGCGAGAAGTTATGATAGTTTGATTTTTTGTGTACCGGGAGACGAGTATTGGCACAACATATAGTTGTTGTCGATATTTGGATCGAATCTCGGGGAATATAGATTGAGTTTTTAAATGAGTCAACTACTGATGAAGAAGTGTAAATCCTAGAGGGTGAGTCTAATTTCAAGCCTAAGTGTCGGTTTTGTAAATGGAGTCGTTTATAGAAGTTAAAACGGTTGTATGAATCGGTGACGTAAAACAGTCCGGTTATGTAGTTCAAAGATGAGTCGGGTAAGGAAATTTAAAAGTAAATTCATTTGATAAACTTGTTAGATTAATTTCTATAGAGAGTGAGTTAGTTCCTCGAGTCGTTTCATAAACGTTTGACGAGTCTAAATGAGGTAAATGGGCTAGTACATTTGGTATGTGTTGGCGGATTTTGTTGAGAGTATAGCATGATAAAGTAGATGTGTAGAAGAGTGTAATAGTATTACTTGTATCGTTTTATCTCGAGTTTTTCGTGATTTTATGAGTTTGAGTTTGATATTCTTATGTATGGTTTATTGCTCGAGTCATTATTAATGAACGCGCCTTATTTTATAGGTTGCGGTTCTCGTGTTTGAAAGGCATCCTCTATCATCGACGATCATCTCGCTAGGTATCTTATACAAAGGTGAGTATGTAGCCTCGCTTTTCATGCTAGCTACTAAATGTTTTATTACCCGCGAGGGGGATACATGCTATTTGAAAATAAACAAACACAAGTCATGAGTAATTGTTTGGACCCGAATGTTCCCTATGTTGCCTTACATTTTATTGAGTACCTTGTTGCTAAAGACCATAAATTCATGAGCCGTTAACTATGTTCTGACTTGATGTTGTGATTTGGGAATAACCACTTATTCAAATGATAGTACGATTGGGTTGACCACCCTATCTGAGACCAGGGCATTACATTGAGTAACCTTTGGGAAGGATAATTTACGAGAATAAGATTTGGGTATATATCTAGCAACTAATACCCTAGAGGGCAATGGTTTTTATCTACTCATGCTGGCATTTGGCGTGGGTGACTAATTGGTTAAGGAGCCGGTGTCATGAGCTAAAATACAATGTGTTTCCTTGAAATAGATTGTGTGCACGGAAATTATATAAATGATTATGATTGATTTTATTCTTGTGTTTAAATGTGATTTGATAAACCTATGGACTCGCTCAACATTATTGTTGACTCGTTTAAGCATGTGTTTTGAGGTAATCGAAGGTGATTGATGGCGGAGCTTTGCTGTGGATGTTGTGGGTTGGCTTTTGAAGTCTGTTGGTCTAAAACAATTTCTATCCTTTTACTGTTGAACAATTTGTTAAATGTTAATGTATTGTACTGAAACTTGTTGGTTTGATGGTCGAGATCCGTGGGGACTAAACGCTTTACTCTTGTGTCGTTTTAGTACATTATGGTTTGAAATTATGTTTTAGACATATTGTGAAAATCTTGTTTATATTTTATGTGTAAACATCTCTCTTTTGAGTCGTTCAATATACCTTGTGTGATGATGCTTGTGTTTAGCACCCAATTGTGTATTTCCACTGCGCAATGTAAATTGGGGGTGTTAAAAGTCCTTAATCGCCTCAATCTTGGCAGGATCTCCACAAACACCTTCGTTGTCAATCACATGCCCAAGAACATTCTACCGATTCCAACCAATATTCACACTTAGAGAATTTTGCGTACAACTTCTCTTTCTTCAACAATTCTAGAATTGTTCTCAAATGCTCCTCATGTTCTTCCTTGCTCTTGGAATAAATAAGGATACCATCAATATACACAATGACAAACTTATCCCATTTACGGCTTGCACATATACACGGTTCATAAAATCCATAAACACAGTTGGCACATTCGTCAAACCAAACGGCATCACTTGAAACTCAAAATGCCCATACCGGGTATAGAATGCAGTTATGGGAATATTTTCCTCTCTAACTCGCAGTTGGTGATAAACCGATCTCAGGTCGATCATCCAGTACACACATGCACCAATCAGTTACAAGGATCAAATAAGTTAATACACCAGGATTGATGACTTATTGATTTAGCTCCCTATATCCAATACACAATGATCCATCATTCTTCTTCAAAAACAACACAGGCGCCATCCAAAACTAACTAATCCATCCCAATAATTACATCAAACGATCCTAGCTCTATAGGCATCAAATCTACATCAAACATGTAATTCCCTAACTTCAAGGAATACCGTTTTAGTATAGAATTAGTTTTAACAATCTTTCCATTGTCTAAATCCACATTATACTTAGTTTCTAACTCTATTGGTTCTAAATTGATAAGGCGACTGAATTTGTATATCTACAAAAACTCCTATCTGAACCAGAATTAAACAATACACTAGCATAACGAGCATTAAGTAAGAACGTACCGTTCACCACGTTCGGACCTTGGGGCTTGTCCACATTCCCTACAGCATAAGCTGGAGCAGCAGCTTTTCCTCCTTGTCGATTCACAGCCTTAGAACAGTTTCCTTGTTTGTGTCCCTTCTCACCACATCCAAAACATACCATCACTCTAGTGGCATTTGCACACGTCGCCACACCTCTTGCTCGACATTCCACAGCCTTATGACCTGCTTTTCCACACTTGTTACACGCAGGAGGGAAATCCCCCACGTGATACAAACTACATAGGTCACATTTCGGATTGACCTTGTTTCCTTTTGGCACTATGGCATATCTCATTCCATCATTCCTCCTTTGATTAAACTGCTGATTTTGGTTAGCTCCTTGGGTGTTATTGCAGTAACCGCCATGGTTCTGACCTTGTGCTTGACTTGCTTGAGCAGTCTCCCATTTACTCTTGTTACCTTCAGCTACACTATCTTTCTTATCTTGCACCTTCACATCCATTAGAGCATGAGCCATTTCGACAGCTTCATCAAAAGATCTCGGCTTTTACGAAGTAGTCTCACCCTTTATGTTGCTTGACAATCCTTTGATGTATTGCTTCATCTTCTTGCGGTCATCCGCAAAAGTATCAGGGCACATCAAGCTCAACTCATTGAACCTCCTTGTATAAGCAGTGATGTCATTGTTTCCCAACACTAGATGCCTCAGTTCATCCTCTAACTGACCCAATTCCTCTTCAGGACAAAACGTCTTGGTCAAAAGTTCCTTTGTAGCATTCCAAGTCCTCCCATTGGCCACTACAAGCCCAATAGTAGCCACTTGGTTGCTCCACCAACTCAGAGCGTCATCAAGAAAAGTAGTAGTCACGAACTTCACTTTATTAGCCTCAAGTCACCCACTTATTTCAAACATGCCTTCAATCTTCTCCACCCAACGACGAAGTTTTAAAGCTCCTCTAGTCCCACGAAATTGCGTAGCTCCGCACTTCATAAAACTGGCATAAGAACACTCCCTTGGGACTTGTCCTCTAGTATTTCCACCTTGGCCTTGGACTCTAGCTGCACGATCCGCTTTAAGAGCATTATCAATCGCCTCTTGAATCATAGTGTTCACACGATCAGTTTTCAACTTTGGAGGCATGATTAACAATTAGTCACACAATGGTTTAGTGATACAGAACAATGCCTCCTCAGATCCTTCCCTTACACCTCACTACAATGATAGAGAAGGTAAACAAAGTAAGTATACCCATCAATATTAAGAAGGATTCCTTTTTCAAGACATAATATAAATACAACAAGCACAATCATCAAATGCTACACATATTCATCAACAAATAACAAAAGAGCTAGTAAAGAAACATCACAGATTATGAGAGGTAACCATCGATTGCATTTACATCAACAAAATTGTGACAAGATTTGCCACTACAATCATTCACCAAATAAAACTTAAACATCAAGTTCTACCATAATACCATAATACAAAAGTCTGAAATAGTTCAATTACAACGAGGAAATAGAAATGAAATGCAAGTAACTAATCACGTGATGATCCACATGATCTCTTTGATGGCCGCTCGTCCTTGTCATCATCGTCCTCTTCTTTTGCCTCTTCATCACTATCCTCCATGTTTTCCTTGCCCTTCGAAGTAGTTCCCTCATTCACCTTACTCTTTCCTTTCGATGTAGAGCCTTCACCTGATGAAACCATACGATGAGCCAAATACAACTTATCCTCAAAAGTATAGTACTCGCCAACTTCTTGTGGTTCGATCATGAAATGTGTGTTCGCATACTTTGGGTCACTTCGAAACTTCCATGCATTCATCAAGAAAGGTCGTACACGAGCCTCCCAATATCAAAGACGATCATACATGACACGATCTCCCTTGATTCCTTCAAAGTCGGCACACAGATTCTCCACAATCATTTTCAACTTTGCCATCTCTACCCTTTCACGATCCCTAGTGTTGTTAGTTCTCATCACACCTGAATAAAATCTCTGAAAAGCCTTCTCATTTTTCTAAAACCTCTTAATCACCCATGTCTGTACCACATACCTCTCGTATAACAGTCGATCAAACTTCTTCAAAAAATTCTCCGTGTTACTATATATCCTCGGTCCAGGACAGTTAAACCTTGCAATGTTCTCGTGGAGAGAACGCGCATTAACCGCAGTACTAGAATCAGCTTGATCATCATCACTACTATCACGAGCAACTACTGGCAAACCTTTCCAATGAGCATCACATGTGGGTGTATCAGAACGAGAACGAACATGTTGCGGCTCAGTCCGTCCAACCGCAGCCACAGGAACTTCATCCTCCACAGGATCATCTTCCGGGTCCTCATCGCTGTCAATCTCATTCTTTCCAACCTCATTCCTTTCAACCTCATCTGGTTCTATCCATCCATTATCACCTTGCGGGTTTAGGGCATTGGGTCCACCCTCAGCTCATACAATGTACTCGTCTCCATTACCGTTCGGTGGTATTTCTGCCATTTCTACCAAATACAGAAAGTTCGAGGTATATAAGGTCATTATCTCAAAATTATATATACATGCATGCACAAGCAATGCTAATGTAGTACGTATGCCAATATGCAACAAAATGATAGCCATGCAAATGCAATGCAAAAATTACGATGTTAAGTACTCCGTGTACGTTCACAATACCTCCATATAATACCATAGAATTTACTTAATAAATACTCAGGAAATCATTTCAGTTTCAAAGGGATACATCTAATAATAAAACAATGCTAAAAGAATTCTTACCGGAGCCATGCGGGATAGCTGTTTTCTTTGGGAACAAAATATTTACGACACCAAAGTTATAGTTTAGGACCTTTTTCAAAAACGACCTAGTTCTCTATAACTTGTGGCTCTGATTACCAATCTCCAACACCCCCAATTTACCTTGCGCAGCGGAATATCACAATTGGGTGTTAGTCAAAGAATCCTCCCACACAAGCCATATTGAACGACTTAAAAGAGACGTTTAAATCATAAGTAAATTTAAACCATGTTAAATTACAACAACAACAATGTCTAATTGTTTCCAAACCCAAAAGTTATAACAGAGTAGCATTAAGTCCCCACAAATCTCAAGCCATATTAACCAACCTAAATTGTTTTACAAGACATTAAGAACTAAAAAGTTTGTCTTTGATCAAATGGGAGGAAAACAAGTTAGACCGCCCACAAGCCACAACAACATCCATAGCATGCTCCGCCACAATCATCCTCGATTACCTGAAACACATGCTTAAAATCGTCAACAAATAATGTTGAGCGATATCTATAGGTTTACAAAAATCACAATTGAACATAAGTATAAAAATCATTCACGATTATTCAATAGTATGTAGATCATTACAAACTATTATTGGGTATTACTCATTATAGCATAAGCTATTTAATTATGTTTAAGCTCATGACACCGACCCCATAAACTAATCACCCGCGCCAAATGCCGGCGTGATTTAAATAAAGTCATTACCCCTCTTAGGTATTCGTTGCCACTTATACCTTTTTCTCGACACAAGTTATCCATACGCAGAGGTTACTCAACGTACTAACTCTCGTCTAGGATAGGGTCGTCAACCAAATAGTACTATAAATTGTTCAAGCGGCTATTTCCAATCCACACAAGGATCAAACAATAGTTAAAAGTTCATGAATTTAGGGTCTTTGGCAACAAGCTACTTAACATAATTCAAGACATCATTCGGGTCCAATAATCATTCATGACTTATGTTCCTTTTCATTTAAATAGCATGTATTGTAACACCCCCAAATTTATACAACTTAGTACAGCGGAAGACTAGTTGGTGTTACGGGATAGCACATTACTCACATCATAGACAACGCATAAAAATCGCGTCGTTTAATAATAAATCATTTCCATTCATAAATATCAAAGTTACATCGGTCCCAAGTCATATTAATTTATACAAAGTTTTACAAAGTATTTGAATGGAAAATATTGTTTAAGTGCGGGCCATGAATTCTTGTCGTCTTCCCGAGAATTACCTTCAAGTACCTGAGATAAATCATGTTAAAAGAAAAGGTCAGCGATAACGCCGAGTGAATTCATAGAGTTTAATAAAATCCATCAATATAATATCAGTATAAAATTATTACTGAAAATCATCTTATACAAATCATTTTAATAGGCCATAAAATAGCCAAAGTCATTTTATACAAATCTTTATCGAAAATCATAATATAGGCATTTGCCTTAAAAATCATTATACGAATCATTGTCGTTAAAAACGTCATACAATACATTTTTGCAACGTTGTATAGATTAAATAAAACCATTATATGAATATGGTTATAAAAAGCCTTAAAAATCATTATACGAGCCAATGTCGTAAAAACGTCATACAATACGTCTTACGACGTTGTATGAAAATAAAAACCGTTATATGAGTATGGTTATGAAAACCAAAACACAAACATAATATCAATAGTATGACCCAGTATTGCTAGTCAGGCAATACATCATAATTCGGAGCGTCTAGTAGTATTTCGTTAGTTTTTGGATTATTATAAGCCGCATGACATTGTTACCTTACTAAACCAACAACGGGTAGCTAACCCGATACCAAATTTTGCCCATCTAAAGTAGCGTGTCGTCACAAAGGTCACGCTATGGAAATCTTCTCATACATAAATTCGCTTACCAATCAATGTGGCACGACGGGGATCAACCGTCAAGGCGCGAACTGGGGTGATCGTCCCCAAATAGTACTATTAAATGCATAAGCGTCTACCAACTCCCGGTAGTTCACAATTCATGCTAATGGGACTTTTAGTGACATAACCTAACTTTAATAATCCATTTTATTTCATCTATCGGGTCCATTAATCATTTATCGGGTCATACAATCGGGTCATTCAATCATTCGGGTCCAAAATCAATAAACAAACAATCGGGACAAATGGTGTCCTATTTTATAAAACTAACATGTTATCTCCCTCGCGGGTTTATAAAACATTTATAAAAACATTTAAAAGGGTGCGAGGCTATGAACTTACGTTGATGTGGGAAGGCGGGTTATCGGCAATTCGGACGTACGGTGCGTGCTTTAATCACGGAAACCTAGACAAATAATATTCGTCTTAGACTCATGTCCAATGACTTTATAGAAATAACAATTATGTATACATATTATGATTATATATATATGATGATCAAGTGGGTTTACATATTCTCGTTTACTCATTTTAGTGTTATATGTCGGTAACTTTTATACTAGCTTACTAGTTTTACCTATTTACACGTTTTAAGTCCAATAAACTTATTATAAGTTATTTAACTTGTTTTAATCCATTTTACATTTATATTATCAGTATTTAAACTTTACAAGTTGGGCCCAAATGGGTTAAGCCCAATAAGTTCTTTTTATAAGTGTTTATCTTATTTAGTCCAATTATTTGTCCAATAACGTTAATTTAGTCCGTTAATGTCTGTATGTTATATAGTTTGGGTTTTATCGGTTTTTACTTGTTATACATGTTTATATATTAGTATATAAGTTTTATAAAGTTTACATTAGACGGGTCCAACCATCTAAGTTTTATTTAACAAAAACGTTAATTTTTACGGTATTAGCCGAAAAAGTCGTAAAAACAATGTTTATAGTTTTATAACTTATAAGTATTATTTCACTACCATTTATATAAATTATTCATTCATTTACCCTTTTACATATTTATATAAATAAGTTTTATAAGTTAGTGGGTATTAATTTATATTTTATACTATTAAATTTTGAGTGCTTATATAATAGTATTATTCTTTAATTTCCAAAAATCTGATTTTTATCTTCACTTTCACCAAAACTGCCATATCTTGTGTTCTATATGGAGATAGAAGCTCAAATTTTTATCACATAAACTAAATGATATGTGCTACATTTAACTCTTCTATAGCTACTGTTGAATCATCTTCTAAATATTTTCTAAAAATCGTCCAAAACAGTGAACTCAGATTTATACCTTAAACTTGTTTTGATCATATCTCACTCATTACAATGATTCCATTGCATGGCCAACTCTCACATGTGTAAAAGACATATAGCTTACTGTAAATGGATTCTACTTCATCATTTTATCAGTCCATGACCTGTTTCTTTACTGTTTTATACAGCCAACAAATTTAACCAAGATTTTAACCTTGTTTCTTATGGTTTTTCACCTTTTTAATCATGTTTATCAACACCAAATCCCCACATAATATTTTTATCATCATATAATCATAATATACATATACAATAGGAAATAAAATATATGTTTACATAATCAAAATTACAAGAAGATGAGGAGGACAATCTTTATACCACCATGATGATGTAGGTTGTGATCAAAACATGGATTTTGATGGAGAAACTTGTGGATAACCATGACCATCTTCAAGACCACCATGCTCCATGAATTCCTTGTGGAAAATCAGCCCTAATACTCCATGGAAACTCCTCCTTGGATGTTATAACTTGCACCAATCTTCATCTTTTTGAATGGAGATTAACATATGTTATTTATAACATATGTTTGTGGTTAAATTTTGTATGAATGGTGGTGTTATTTGGAGCAAATGGGACGGCCAAATAGAGAGGATGAGAGAAACTTGAGTTATTTTGCATGGTAGAAATGAGAGCAAGTTGTTTAGTGGAGTGGTTTTGTGTTTTGAGTGGAAAGTTGCTTAACTTGTAAGCTTAGCTTACAAGTGTAAGCTTTAAGCTAAAAATTGGACACATCATGGGATGTGTGGCTACTTAGGCCGGTTTTGGAGTGGGGTGGGACAAGTGTCCCACTTGTCTCATCCCCATTTATTTACGGGTACTCCTCGATTCTAGTTTCCTTGATTTGCGTGCCCTCGAGTCGTTTTACGAAAAACGTTTTTATAAATTATGAATCAACGTCACAAAACGAATCCAATAAAAATTGTCTCATCAAAAACGGAGTTCGAAAACGTAAATACGTAATCCTAGGGTTTCCGGTTTAGTCACAAAGGACGTTAAAATAAATTCATAAGTCCTAGTCTCTTCTTGTAAATTTGTGAGTTTATGAACCCACACAAATTTAAAACTCCAAAATAATATTCACGAATAAATTTATTTTCTGAAATGTCGGACTATCACCAAAGACGGTGTATGTAAACGTAAGCACGTAACGTTGAATCCTCCGGTTTAGACGTAGTCAATGCTACTCCAAGACGTAAATCCAAATTACTTCCCAAAAATAAGTGAGTTCATATTGTAACATTAAAATAATGTTTTCAAACAAATATTGAGAATAAAATATCGACCATAAATTGACGGATTGTCACAGCATTTACCCCTAAACATGATCTTTGTCCTCAAAGATCATCTTACCTTACTACTCACTTCTTATAGAGTTAAAGCCATGTGGGTATTTCCTCCACATTCGGTCTTTTCTCACAAGTGCAATTCATTACAATACGCGAGTTTCATCAAACATAACTACGGGAATAAGATCAGGCTAAATGTTGACTTACTTTCTCTATCCATGATGTTCACGGGTTTCTGATGAATGCAACTTTTTGCCGATCTAAGCTCTACTAAGAATAATCAGAATTTCACTTGATAGATATTCCATCAAGTTCGATTTACGAAACATAATTCACGCGGTTCTTGAAGTCCTAGGGTAGATCCAGCTTATATGCCTTTCAATCCCAACTTTTACATCATCTTAATGGTCCCATACAACGGGGACTTATATCCCATGATTTGTCAGATCATGAATTCATTTTTCCAAGGTTAAAAATTATGGAATAACTTCGCTACCCATTTGGCACTTCAAGATCTACATTTCACATTCACATAACCTCCTTCCCACTATCAGCAGTTAATAATCAAATCCTAATTTCAACAATCATTTCAGATCTCGCGGGTCGGGTATTTTGCAAGGATAGGTTCGCCATCATAGGAAACCTTAAACCTAAAAGACATGTCCAACTCACAATGGGTGTTTGTCGGGTGTCTTCATCTCAACTCCTGCTTACAGATGCTCTAATATAGACCCTAACAAGATTCGATCTCAATCCCAATACGATATTTATCAATGATAATCTTTCCTAGGGAAAGCGATTATACGGTCTATTACCAAAGGTCAATCATTCAACATAGAACAGCGCTTATAGTATTTTGTATCGTTACTTTACCTCGTCCCTTTGATTTGGGGTGGTACATAGTACTCTCATCAAGGTTCGTTCTCAATGATTTCTGAGCAAATCTCTAGAAATTCGATACGAAGCGAGGATCTTGATAAAGATGATCGACACAGGCACACTATGTTTACATAACTCCTTTAAATACAAAAGAGTCATTTTCTTCATCGAGATTCTATCATTAACAGGAATGATATTAGTAGATTTGGTCAGTCTGTCGACGATGACCCAAATCGAATCAAATTCAGATGATGACCTTTGCAATAGCTAGACGTTTACTAATGTATGAGGCGATGTCTGCCTTCATAATTGTCATCAGTACAACTTCTTCAAACAAAGATACTTTTAGTCAAAAATGACATACATATAATACTTATACTTACAAGATTTCCAATATAACTATATCTCACAATCCTCCATATTTAGACAATCACATGTGGTCTTTAAAATATTTAACACTAATTGCTTCTTAATTCTTATGGTTCACATTAGCCGCGAACCCCTTTTATTATCTATATTATCCTTTTTACAAACATCGTTTATTTTTATATCGTTCGGCAATTTATTTTGCACCTTCATTAATAAGGAACATGTCCTAACTGGTTCTTTATCTTCTTTTTTTATATAATATGTCAGTAATTACGTTCACCTTCCTGATGAAATGAATATCATAACCGTATTTATTCAAAATTTCTTTCTTCATATTTTCTAGGTTTTGGTTTCGTCTCATCTATCATTTTTATCCGTTTTACTCAATCCGACGTCTAAAGCGTAGATAATTATTATAATTAATTAAATAATTATTAGTTAATTTTTATGAAGCGTAATCGTAAAAGTTTAAATTTCTTAGTTCGACCAATTACATAAAATGTTCAAAATAAATTTGGATTTAATTAACAAGATTTTTGTTGATTTATCGAAAATATTTAATAAGATTCGTAAATGTTCGAAAAACCTTTGTTTATACTTTGGTCAAAATTTCCTTAGTTTGAAAAGTAAAAATTATCGTTTTAAGTTTTCAAGTCATGTTTTAAATGGTTTTCCTCAATTCTTCTTAGGTTGTCTTTAAGGTATACACAAACATTTACCCCTATACAGAAGTTTAGTTAAATGGTTTGTGTATAAGGGAATAATCCCTTTAAAGTCCTTTGTTAAAACATTTGTCAAAGCATATTTGCACTTTCTTTTTAGTAAAAATTCAAAGTCTTAAATGACTTCTAAATTTTAAAGAGTCAATTTATATTCCATTATCTATTAATCACACGGTTAAATCATGTAAAGAATTAAGTCTTAAGTCTTATGTTAAATGTTTAAGGTTCATGTTTTCATGGTTCAGCCAATTCAGGTCAATTTATAAATAATTATTATCTCATTCTTATTCTTATAAACAAACATATAGTCCTTAATGATCACGAGCATGAATTTATCAAATTACAGCCTACACACGTGATTCACCAAATTTATGAGTGCTACATGTGCATCGGTCAATCCAAACGACATCACGTGAAACTCATAATGTTCATCACAAGTTCTGGATGTAATGATTGGAATAGATAATCTTCTTCACAGATGCGAAATTGATAATAACCATGTCGTGGATCAAATCTTTAAAACATACGCTAGAACCTTGTAAATGATCGAACAAATCTTCCATTTCGAGTTATGGATATCGTTTTCGATTGCCAATTTACTTAGTTCACAGTAATCTATAAATATAAGGAATGATAACACCATAGCTCTTCAGGATGACAGGCTTGGTAAAATAAAATCTTTCTCCGACAACTCTCTCAGTTGTACGGTAATTCCTTTAATTCAGATGGTGCTGACGTACAGTGCACAAGCCACAGGTGCAGCACCGGGAATATATTCAATACCAATTTCAACTTGCCTTAATGGCGAAAGTCTAGGTATACCAACAAATACTTACTAAAGTTTCAGATAACAAAAATATCTTTTAATACATTTATTTTAAGTTCTTAATACAGGATATGGTCATTCGTCAAGAATTATTTCAGCATCTTATCTTTTAGGGGATTTCTACTCGAGTTCCCATCAATTAAGACAATGTCGTCATGTCATAATCAATCAATCCATTCCACTGGCACTATCAACTTTCCAGTTTTATTGTCGTCGATAAGATGTGAACATCTCAAAAGACTAACAATAACTCATAATCCTTCACAAGTTCAAGGATTATATGGAGACACAACTACTATTAAAAGAGTAAGGTCAACACATAATCTACGCGAGAGAATTTAAAATCAGATACAGACGAAAACATTTAACGAATATGGATATATCCCATGTTTTCATAATTTGAGTACGCATTCGAAAGCTCCTCGGATCGTTACCCAGGTCATTCAAATGAACGTCAATACATCCAGTCGGGTATCAACACTCGGTAATCAGATACTTTTCCTAAGAATCTCACTACGGGAGAATTGGACAAGAAAGAATTGTCAATTGTCAAATAAGACAATTTCCACAGATGAGTAAATTCGACTCAGAAGAGTAGGTGTTACAGGCACATATGTAGGTGTACCTAACATTATGTCCTTATTTTTCACTTCTTGCAGATCTCATAAATTTTAATCCTTCACAACCTTTAAAGAGAATGTAGTGTTTATTAATCAGTTTTATGGTGACTACTAGTCAGCCTTGCATGGTCCATTCCAAATTGTATGTAGGCGCGCAACTATATACAATTTCAAGATTAACGATGCAATACTCAGTTCGTCAAAATTTTATCATTATGTTTATAATAGAAAACATTTTCATGCTTAATTCAAAAATATATTTACAAAGATTTTCCTTGTTATGAAAACAATTAAGTTTTCCAAAGTGTTTTATAAACAACTTCATTTCGATAACAATCACTTATAAATCTCACTATGAATAATCCTTATAGTGATGAAAATTTAATTTTTCTCAAAGGATACCGTTTTATTTTATAAAAATAATGTGTGATATGCAAAAGAGTGATGAAAAGTGGTTCACCAAGAACTAACTACGATATGATAGGAAATGAGCTTAGCCAAATAATCATGAGGTTCATGACCTTGATGGCACTCACGAAGAATGATTCACAACGTAACTCGATTCAAGATGAGTTCTTGTTCAATGGTTGCATCACTAATGCGAGCATTAGGGAGAAGCAAGAAAAGATAGATATCATCGATACATGTAGGATTTAGCAATCAAAGGTAGTCTTTTCATCAATCACAAACAAGTCAAAATTGTACCGTAAGACATTACGTGTCACTATGTCATACAATTCTCAGAACTCATCCTACCAACTGATGTCTCAGTTAAGTTAGGGATTTTTAAAAGATACCACAATGAATACTAATCTACAAGAGTCATTAGGTGTCCCACCTGTCCTGGAAGATCCATCGGTCCCAATTCAGAAGAAGATTCCTTCAATTTATTTATTAGACACTGGGCATCCTCGTCAGTGGACAATGGCATAGGAACAACCCTTAACACGAACCTACAATCATTTAAAACCTTATAATTTAATCAAAGAACTTTACGACTTCCTCTTAACAATCTCATATTCCATACGGGTTAAATTTTACTTTTATTTATTCAAGTTTCAACCACTTTATACTTAATTCGACATCCTACCTTATTCTCCAATACTTACAACCTTATTCTTCGGCCTTGTAAAGGCAATACAATCTCAATATGAATCAACACTTAATTTCCAATCCTATTAGCTCTTACAACAACAATTATCAAATGAGTCATTAATATGAAATGACTTGATCATTCAACTATACTTCTCGGAAAGGTATTAGTGACATAAGGCTTTTGGGTAATGGTTCCAATAACAGCCTCAAGTGCAACATTCACCCTTTCGATTTCAATTTAAGAATTGGATGACAACGAATCATATGACATCTTTCTAGGGGGTAATGTTTTGTCAAACTCCACTCTATAAGGAAAGATCGTCATGGCATCGATATCAGATTTAATCTCGCCAATTATTTCTCAATATCACAATCAACTAATATCTACATTTCTACGAATATCAACCATTTGTTGGGATCATAAAGATCCACAACTTGGTTTAGATCTAGGATAGCTAGAATTCCTACGCGAATAGCTTCGATTAATTTACTAGGGGAGTTAGGGTTTCTTGTGACAATCTACGTTGTATAAATACCTCGTATAAAAATCAAAATAATCATCAAACAATCATGTAATAAAATTACATCATATATATATAATCCAAGTTATATATATATATATTAAAATAACACTTCTCAGTCTGGCCTTGTCGGTAACTCGGGAATTCTTCGGCACCGTTATAGTCAAAAGATTTTTAGACATTTTGTGAAAAATGTTTATAGTTAAAAGATTATGAAAGTTTTATTCAAAACCTTGGTTTTAAAAATCTTTCGTTCTCTATAACGAGAGCTCTGGTACCAAACTGTAACACCCCCAAATTTATACAACTTAGTACAGCGGAAGACTAGTTGGTGTTACGAGATAGCACATTACTCACATCATAGACAACGCATAAAAATCGCGTCGTTTAATAATAAATCATTTGCATTCATAAATATCAAAGTTACATCGGTCCCAAGTCATATTATTTTATACAAAGTTTTACAAAGTATTTGAATGGAAAATATTGTTTAAGTGCGGGCCATGAATTCTTGTCGTCTTCCCGAGAATTACCTTCAAGTACCTAAGATAAATCATGTTAAAAGAAAAGGTCAGCGATAACGCCGAGTGAATTCATAGAGTTTAATAAAATCCATCAATATAATATCAGTATAAAATTATTACTGAAAATCATCTTATACAAATCATTTTAATAGGCCATAAAATAGCCAAAGTCATTTTATACAAATCTTTATCGAAAATCATAATATAGGCATTTGCCTTAAAAATCATTATACGAATCATTGTCGTTAAAAACGTCATACAATATATTTTTGCAACGTTGTATAGATTAAATAAAACCATTATATGAATATGGTTATAAAAAGCTTTAAAAATCATTATACGAGCCAATGTCGTAAAAACGTCATACAATACGTCTTACGACGTTGTATGAAAATAAAAACCGTTATATGAGTATGGTTATGAAAACCAAAACACAAACAAAATATCAATAGTATGACCTAGTATTGCTAGTCAGGCAATACATCGTAATTCGGAGCGTCTAGTAGTATTTCGTTAGTTTTTGGATTATTATAAGCCGCATGACATTGTTACCTTACTAAACCAACAACGGGTAGCTAACCCGATACCAAATTTTTCCCATCTAAAGTAGCGTGTCGTCACAAAGGTCACGCTATGGAAATCTTTTCATACATAAATTCGCTTACCAATCAATGTGGCACAACGGGGATCAACCGTCAAGGCGCGAACTGGGGTGATCGTCCCCAAATAGTACTATTAAATGCATAAGCGTCTACCAACTCCCGGTAGTTCACAATTCATGCTAATGGGACTTTTAGTGACATAACCTAACTTTAATAATCCATTTTATTTCATCTATCGGGTCCATTAATCATTTATCGGGTCATACAATCGGGTCATTCAATCATTCGGGTCCAAAATCAATAAACAAACAATCGGGACAAATGGTGTCCTATTTTACAAAACTAACATGTTATCTCCCTCGCGGGTTTATAAAACATTTATAAAAACATTTAAAAGAGTGCGAGGCTATGAACTCACGTTGATGTGGGAAGGCGGGTTATCGACAATTCGGACGTACGGTGCGTGCTTTAATCACGGAAACCTAGACAAATAATATTCGTCTTAGACTCATGTCCAATGACTTTATAGAAATAACAATTATGTATACATATGATGATTATATATATATGATGATCAAGTGGGTTTACATATTCTCGTTTACTCATTTTAGTGTTATATGTCGGTAACTTTTATACTAGCTTACTAGTTTTACCTATTTACACGTTTTAAGTCCAATAAACTTATTATAAGTTCTTTAACTTGTTTTAATCTATTTTACACTTATATTATCAGTATTTAAACTTTACAAGTTGGGCCCAAATGGGTTAAGCCCAATAAGTTCTTTTTATAAGTGTTTATCTTATTTAGTCCAATTATTAGTCCAATAACGTTAATTTAGTCCGTTAATGTCCGTATGTTATATAGTTCGGGTTTTATCGGTTTTTACTTGTTATACATGTTTATATATCAGTATATAAGTTTTATAAAGTTTACATTAGACGGGTCCAACCATCTAAGTTTTATTTAACAAAAACGTTAATTTTTACGATATTAGCCGAAAAGGTCGTAAAAACAATGTTTATAGTTTTATAACTTATAAGTATTATTTCACTACCATTTATATAAATTATTCATTCATTTACCCTTTTACAAATTTATATAAATAATTTTTATAAGTTAGTGGATTTTAATTTATATTTTATACTATTAAATTTTGAGTGCTTATATAATAGTATTATTCTTTAATTTCCAAAAATCTGATTTTTATCTTCACTTTCACCAAAACTGCCATATCTTGAGTTCTATATGGAGATAGAAGCTCAAATTTTTATCACATAAACTACATGATATGTGCTACATTTAACTCTCGTATAGCTACTGTTGAATCATCTTCTAAATATTTTCTAAAAATCGTCCAAAACAGTGAACTCAGATTTATACCTTAAACTTGTTTTGATCATATCTCACTCATTACAATGATTCCATTGCATGGCCAACTCTCACATGTGTACAAGACATATAGATTATTGTAAATGGATTCTACTTCATCATTTTATCAGTCCATGACCTGTTTCTTTACTGTTTTATACAGCAAACAAATTTAACCAAGATTTTAACCTTGTTTCTTATGGTTTTTCACCTTTTTAATCATGTTTATCAACACCAAATCCCCACATAACATTTTTATCATCATATAATCATAATATACATATACAATAGGAAATAAAATACATGTTTACATAATCAAAATAACAAGAAGATGAGGAGGACAATCTTTATACCACCATGATGATGTAGGTTGTGATCAAAACATGGATTTTGATGGAGAAACTTGTGGATAACCATGACCATCTTCAAGACCACCATGCTCCAAGAATTCCTTGTGGAAAATCAGCCCTAATACTCCATGGAAACTCCTCCTTGGATGTTATAACTTGCACCAATCTTCATCCTTTTGAATGGAGATTAACATATGTTATTTATAACATATGTTTGTGGTTAAATTTTGTATGAATGGTGGTGTTTTGTGGAGCAAATGGGACGGCCAAATAGAGAGGATGAGAGAAAATTGAGTTGTTTTGCATGGTAGAAAAGAGAGCAAGTTGTTTAGTGGAGTGGTTTTGTGTTGTGAGTGGAAAGTTGCTTAACTTGTAAGCTTAGCTTACAAGTGTAAGCTTTAAGCTAAAATTTGGACACATCATGGGATTTGTGGCTACTTAGGCCGGTTTTGGAGTGGGGTGGGACAAGTGTCCCACTTGTCTCATCCCCATTTATTTACGGGTACTCCTCGATTCTAGTTTCCTCGATTTGCGTGCCCTCGGGTCGTTTTACGAAAAACGTTTTTATAAATTATGAATCAACGTCACAAAACGAATCCAATAAAAATTGTCTCATCAAAAACGGAGTTCGAAAACGTAAATACATAATCCTAGGGTTTCCGGTTTAGTCACAAAGGACGTTAAAATAAATTCGTAAGTCCTAGTCTCTTCTTGTAAATTTTTTAGTTTATGAACCAACACAAATTTAAAACTCCAAAATAATATTCACGAATAAATTTATTTTCTGAAATGTCGGACTGTCACCAAAGACGGTGTATGTAAACGTAAGCACGTAACGTTGAATCCTCCGTTTTAGACGTAGTCGATGCTACTCCAAGACGTAAATCCTAATTACTTCCCAAAAATAAGTTAGTTCATATTGTAACATTAAAATAATGTTTTCAAACAAATATTGAGAATAAAATATCGACCATAAATTGACGGATTGTCACATGTATCCTCCTCGCGGGTAAAAATCATTTAAAATAAAGTAGAAAGAGAGGCTCTAGACTCACCTTAAGTAGTAGTGGTAGTATTAGCAAAGACATAGACGAGAAAACAATCACCGACGATGAGGACGCCCCGGAAATCAAATACAACACCTAACAAACAAAACGCTTAATGAAACAACACCTTCAAGTACCTTCAAGTACTGTATGTACATAATTAAGAACACTCAAAGTTCATATAAACTCACGACAAAAACCCAAACAAGTGATATTTACTAGACACGTTCATTCTTATACGTTATTAAAAGTATTACTCAATTTACAATTCTGCCGGTACATACCTAATGTACAGACTGAATTCCCATACTTAAATATCACGAATTTTTACGAAACTCTCTGTAGAGTTTACTTACATCATGTAAAAAGCTCACAAAAATTTTGATCAAAAGATATTACTTTTAGGTCACGCTGCCCAACACATTTCCAACCTTGAAAATCCGGGCAGATTTATACCCTTACGTCATCAAACCATTTTGACTCACTTAACCAATTCCATTTGTCAATCCAATTCCTAAGTTTAAAAATAGACTCATAACTCCAAGTTTTGAGCTAAAGAACAGCCCTCAACCATTTTTGAAACTCTACTTATAGTCCCCGAGATTTGACCTAAAATCGAACACAATTTCGAATTATGTCCACTTTCATCTCCTGGTACACGAAACTTCAAACTAACATAACTTTTGACTCGTTGGAGTTAAAAGCTATATCTTATACCAAAACGAAGGTAAAAAGAACCTATACAACTACATTCTATAACATAAACCTGGACATAAACTTAAAACCATGAAAAATAGCCTTAAATAGTCTGATTAAAAACGACACTTTAAAAATCATATCTCTACTTATTTTCAATCCATTCCGTCAATTCCTATAGCCCTAATATCATCATTGAACTATCCTAACACATTTAAAAAATCCTAAATAACTTGTATGAATCATCTCCATAAAAACCCATTTCATAAAATTAACATGCATTCAAATCAAAACAACTAAAAATGATAAGAACAAGTTTTTAAACATAATCAAACAACAAAAATCATCAAACACCAAGATCAAACCAAACCCCCTTTTTGGCCGTGGGTTTTGGTGATCAAAAACACCAAGAAAAATGTTTTCTAGCTTGTTTTATTTATCAATTATCATCACAAACACCTAATTAAAACATGCATCATGTTTAATTAGATAAAACGCCCCTTTTAAAAAATCATAATTTTTTGTAAGAATCAAAGCCTTGCATGTTTGTTTTTAATGGACTAAAAGACTTACAATGATGAAAGAAATGATGGGTTTTGATTAGTTTCTTCAAAATAAAAATCAATGGTCGTGGTGTGGTGTGTGGTGGCCGGTGGTAAAGTAAAGTGGTAAACCAATGATGGGTTTTGATTAGTTTCTTGAAATGAAAAAAATGATGTGTATGTGTTTGGTTCTTCTTTTGTAAGATTGGAGGGACCCAAACTTGCAATTTTTGCTATCTTTTGGCCTAAATGGCAAACCACTATTTAAAGAGCGGGAATATAACCCAATAGTCGGTTTTGAATTTTGCGGGAGTCGGGGTTCATCTCCTCTACTCCAAAATACTTTTAAATGGTTCAAACGCACACAAAATGGGATAAAAACGGTTCCGACTCGACTTAACGCGCAATAAAAATAAAAACTTCGAAAAATCTAAATATCGATTAATCGATAATAAAAGATAAATTTTTAGGCATCCGTCGGTATCATAGTCGTCATTGGTTCCTCTTAAATTGTAAAACGTTAGAATTAAGACCTCCAACATTGGTTTCAACTTAAACCGTCAAACTTATGTCCAACAAAAATTTTAAAATTTCAAAAATATACGTAAAATAGGATTAAATAATGACTTTGGTTTCTGGGGTGTCACAATTTGGGAAGGAGGATGATCTTTGGCCACCTTTGTAAGTATTCCTCCCCCAGATAGTGAATTATCTTCTACAACTGATTCCATGTTGCCAATATCATATTCATTGCCACTCCCCTCCTCACTTGAATGGACCTCTTGATTGAGTATCGGGGGTTCATCATGTTCAACAGTGTGTCTGTTGGAAAAGAGAATAAATTTCAAAACAGATTATCAGCGTCTGAATACAACCTGTCAGTGTCTGAATTGGCTTTGTCAGCGCTTGAAGATGCATGCATGGTTTCATCAACTGGCTTTTCTTGTGGCTTTTCTTCCTCATTTTCAGTAGCAGCAGAGGCTTGCATAAACCCATCAGTCCATATAGGAATGGTAAGATAATCAAGTATGGGGTTTGGCTTAACTGCATGTGATCCTTCTTCTTTAGAATCATGTGTACCTTAAATCTCAACAGTAGGATCTTCCAAGACATTTGAATCCTTCTTTACAATGTCTGGATTAGTAACAGGCATATAATTCCATGTCCTAATAATGGTTCTAAATCAAATAACCAATCTGGTCCATTCTCAGGATCATTGGACTTACTTTCTAAAAACTTAACATGTACCTTTTCAAGGATGTGTTTTTCCTTTTTATTATAAACCCTATACCCTCTGCTATTTATAGAATGACCCACAAACTATCCTTCATCACCTTTTGCATTAAACTTCCTGTTCCAAAATAGCTCATAAGGTGTCTCATTATGGATCTTGTTGACCAAGGCTCTATTTCTAACATAGCAAGCTGTGTTCACAGCCTCAACCGAAAAAGCAATGGGACACTTAGCATCGGCCAACATTGTCCTAGCTGCTTCTATTAGGGTTCTATTCTTTCTTTCAACCACACCATTCTGTTGTGGAGTTCTAGCTATGCTAAACTCTCTAGAAATCCTTTTATCAACACAAAAGGTATCTAACAGTGTATTTCTAAACTCACCACCATTATCATTTCAAAGAATTTTAACCTCATTACCCATTTTCATTTCAATTTGGGTAATAAAGTTAATCAAAACCTTGGTAGTATCACTTTTTAAGGCCAAAAAGAAAGTCCAACTAAACCTAGAAAAATCATCAGTTATAACAAAACAGTAACATTTACCATTAAGACCTTCTATATTAGTTGGGCCAAATAAGTCCATATGTAGCAAGTGAAGTGGTTTAGAACTGTAATGCACACTTTTAGACTTAAGGGAGACCTTATGTTGTTTGCCTTTAAGGCATGCAACACAAGAATGATCATTGTGGAAATCCTTTGAAGGCAAACCATCAACTAGATCATGTCTTACAAGTCTATTAATATGCTTAAAAATTATGTGCCCTAACCTTTTGTGCCATAAATTAGTTTCATCAACTGATGCTTTAGCATAAATACATGACAGATTTTTGTTCATTTTAATCCCCTTGAGATTAACATTATAAATGTCCTTATGCCTAGGTGTTCTATATTCAATAAACTTCTCATCAGGGATCTTAAAATCCTTACTCAACACCAAGCATTCAGTATCAGTAAAAAGAACTTTATTTTAGTTGTCAAAAACTTGTGACACACTAAACAGGTTATAGTCAAGTTCCTTTACCAGAAAAACATTCTCAAAATGTAAATTGTTGGTGATAAGAGTAACTTTGCCTGATATAGTTCCATATCCTCCTCCAAAGTATACTTTGTCACCATCTTTAATGGGGGTAAAATCTGACAAATAATCTTCCTTCCCCATCATGTGCCTAGAGCATCCACTATCCTAATATCCATGATCATTGACCTACTTTTGAATGCCCTAAACATAAAGAAAACAAATTAGTTTTCTTTGGGAAGCCAAGCCTGAGCAGTCTTGGATTCATGTGGTTGTTCAACACGAACAGACTTAGTCCTTATAACAACCCCTTGTTCATCCTTTTGTGGCCTGAACACCCAGTTTACCCCAATTGGTTTAGTAATGACCTTTGAAAGATAATTAAATCTTTTACAGTTCATAGAAATTCCATCAGAATTAGGGTTTTGGTCTTGTTTAGGTCTCCATGTCAAACTAGATGAAGCTTTAGACCCCTTTCCCATAGGTTGTAAATACCTATTGTTACTTGGTCCAACACAAGGTCTAACAGCAACTTGTTATGGCATTTTCATACCAAACCTAGAGCTGTCAGCATTGAAATTGTTCCTGTCAGATTTGAATTTGTTACTGTCAGCGCTAAATTTGTTCTTGTCAGCGCCCAAATTAGGGTTTGCTAGAGGAACCCATTGTCTGTTAGACCATGTGTTGGTCTTTTGAAAGGGCCTTTGTCCTTGAGTATTTGTCCCTTTAGAAAAGAAGGGAGCTGGTCTAGTGACTTGTGGGCTTGGTTGGACAAAAGGTCTGGGTTTGACCATGGTTGACCTATTGTCAGTGGTGTATAAGTGAGAAAAACTCACACATGTGTAACAAGCTTTTCTAGACATAACCTTAGGTCTAGATTGAAAGAATCATGTGCCATTAACACTAGCCTAGCTTTGTGGTGACCTAGGTTTTCTATACATTTCAGCATATTTAACACTAGGGTTTCTCTTAATTGGTGAGCCAAGGTCAACGGGTTTTTCCAGTAGTGGGGTTGGTCACAGTAATAGGTGTAGGCACAAATGGACTCTCACTAAGCATTTCACCCTTATCAAAAAGAAAAGGGTTGGCTGCTTTCCATTGCTCAAGATCAGTCACCTTTTGTTGATATTCCTCAACAAGGGTGAGTACTCTAGGTGGAGGAATAATTTCCTCTTCTTGGAGTTTTAGAATACCTGTCCAAGATAGATCTTTCTCTGAACACCATATAAGTTCCCAACAGGTGGAGGAACAACAACATATTCATTCATCCCAATCCCAGATTTGTCCCTAGGGACTCTTTGTTCACTAACACACTTTTCTAGGGTTTGAATAGCTTTATCAAACTTTTCAATCTTAAGCCCTACATTTGCTTTATCTTTAATGGCTTCATCTAACCTAAGTTGCACATCTGCTCTAGATCTCATCAAAGTGTCCCTAAGTTCAACACTAACTCTAAGATCATGAGACAAAACATTAATTTGATCTTTTAGGTCAAATTCCATTTTCTTATGTTCCTCTATAGTCCCTTCAGTTTGTGCAAGTGCCATTTTATAATTTGCTAGCCTGCATTCTACATCAAACACATCTTATTTTAACTTTAAATTATCTTGTTAAGTTTTTCAGTGTTTAATCGACACTCTTTACTACAGAAAGCGTCATCATATACCTCATTATCTGATGAAGATGAGGAGTTGGCCATGAGAGCAAAGTGAACATGCTCTTCTTCTTCCTTCTCAGCAATCAAAGACTGATTCTCTTCCACATCCTTAGCCATAAAGCTCCAATCCCATCCAACACCGTCAATATCTTGCATGGCGACCATAGCCTTTAGCTTAGCATCTTCAACCTTAATGATTTGGCTTAAAGTCTTTCCAGCATCAGATCTTCTTGGAGATCTGCATTCCCTCATGAAGTGACCCATCCTATGGCAGTTATAACACTCAACCTTAGATTTATCAAATCCAGCTGTGTCTTTAGCGTTAAAGGTCATCTTTCTTCCAAATATCATATTTCATATGTTGGCTCTAATGCTTACAAGTGCCATATTCCACTTGATATCCATCTCTTCCAAATTTTCATCACTGATTTGCTCAAGATCCTTATACGTAATTAAGGAACCATTGGGCAGTGCATCAATGTATGCACATACTGTATCCAAATCAATACCAGCAGGTTTAATCTTTGGTGAGTAAACATTGTATGTGTCAACGTCAAAATGTGAGCCGCTGACAAAGGTTGATCCACCGCTGACACAAGTTAATCCAGTAACAGGATGTAAGCCATGTTTCCAGATGTTGACTTGCTTCCACGATCAAGTATGATCTCACTCTCCACAATCTTTAACTTATTGTAGACGTCATCAAAGGAAGAACTATTTGTTGGGAATAAAATTAGCCAAGTCACTCAGACGCTGACAAAGGGATTTTAGACGCTGACAAAGGGATTTCAGACGCTAACAAGAAGAATTGAGGCACTGACAGATGAGACGCTGATAAGAATTATCAAGGCGTTGACAAGAAGAATCTTAACACAAAGACAAGGACTAAATCTGCCAATGATGAATTCTTCAAGCTGGTGGACAAAATATGAAGATAAGAATTTAGAATATATTCTTAAATGTTTAAAATATTTAGTTAATAAGTTATTTGAGTATGTTTATGTTATGTCTCTTCCTAAAATAGTTGATCTTAGCTTTTTGTACAAGGCTCCTTAAACCTATAAAAGGAGGCCTTAGGGTTAGACATAAGACACACCCCTTTCATACACCTCTTCCACATATCTCATAACACTTTCATTGTAATCATTCACTGATATTATTAATCAAAGTAAAAGTTTGGTTTACTTTGTTTTGTTCTTTTTTCTAAGTGTTAAATTCCGCATAACACTTAGATTGTTCAATACAACAAAGTTTCTCTACGTGTTAAACTTGATTTAATCTCGTTAACACAAAGCTAAATCGATCTAAGTTTGGGATCAACAAGTGGTATCAGAGCTTGTTGAGAAAATTTGATTTGAAAAACGAGATCCAATACTGTGAGGTGAACCATGCTAAGGAAGAAGGTGAAGAAGAATCTAATGATGTTTTCAGTTAAGGCCAATTCTACTTCAAGTTCCACAAGTTCCAATTCTTCTTCAAGTTCTGATAATGAGGTATGTAATGCATCTTCTTGTAGGATAAATACTGAAAAACTTAATAAAGAAGTTTTAAAATTAAAATCAGATGTTTTAGATGTAAAAGCTATACATTCAAACTATAAAATAGCACTTGCTCAAACTGAAAAGACTGTTTCAAAGCTAATCCTACAGTGTTTTCCAAGTATCGGACCATGTTGTCCTCCTTAGCCACATATCCACCTAGAATGTGGTTCGCGACAAGCCGTGAGTCCACGTAGGCCTCAAGGTTGCGAACTCCCATTCTAGCGGCGATTTTTAAACCCACAATTAATGCTTCATATTCCGCTTCGTTGTTGGTGGCTGTGAACTCAAAACGGAGGGCGTACGTAAACTCCATTCCTTCCGGATTTGTGAGGATGAGAGCGGCTCCTGACCCATCCGTACACGACGATCCATCCGTAAATAACACCCATGGTTCTGTTGGAGTCTCGTCTTGTTTTACGATTGGTCCATCCTCATCCGGCTTCTCTATCAAGAAATCTGCCAAGATTTGGCCTTTAACAGCCGTCCTTGGCCTATAAGATATATTATGCTCCCCCAATAGAAGGCTCCATTTTGTAGCCTTCCTGCTACATCTGGTCTAGAGATGACTTGCTTTATTGGTTGGTCAGTAATGACTACAATTGGGTGCGCCTGAAAGTATCGGCGCAACCGCTTAGTAGCAAACACTAGTGCCAAAACCAATTTTTCCATAGAGGAGTAATTCAACTCCGGCCCTTGTAATGTTCTACTTATGAAGTAGACCGGAGTTTGTACCGTATCTCTATCCATCATGAGTACCTCACTTATTTCTCTATGTGTGGCTGAGAGATACATAATGAGTTCCTCGTTTGGCCGGGGAGCTACTAGCATAGGGAGAGATGCAAGGTGCTGCTTGAGTTGGCCAAAGGCTTCCTCCGCTTCCTTTGTCCACCGGAAGTCTCCTTTCCTAATGCACTTCTTGAGTGTCTTAAATAAGGGTAATGACATCTCTGCGGACTTTGATATGAACCTATTTAGCCCGGCCTGCTTCCCATTTAAGGATTGTACCTCCTTCCATGTCTGAGGGGATGGCAGCTGTATTACTGCGTCCGTTTTCTCTGGGCAAGGTTTGATTCCATTTGGATCAATCATATATCCAAGGAACATTCCCTCTGTTGCCCCAAACGTGCATTTCTTTAGATTTAGCTTCATATTAATCCTCCTCAGTGTGTCGAATGTCTCTTGGACATCCCGGAGAAGTGTATCCTCCGTATGACTTTTTATGACTAAGTCATCCACATAGACTTCCAGGTTGCGGCCTATATGTGAGTCAAAGGCTTTGTCCACAAGCCGCTGGTATGTAGCACCGGCGTTCTTTAGTCCAAACGGCATTTTCGTATAATAATATACGCCTTGACTAGTATGGAACACCGTCTTTTCTGCGTCCTCCTCCGCCATCTGGATCTGGTGGTACCCTTTATATGCGTCTAGGAAGCACTTAAAGGGATATCCACATAGGGATTCCACCTTCCAGTCAATCTCCGGTAACGGGTAACAATCCTGTGGACAGGCCTTGTTCAGATCCGTGAAATCCACACACATGCGCCAACTTCCGTCATGTTTTTTGACCATGACCGGATTGGATAACCACTCGTGGTAGTATACCTCGTGCATGATACCTGCGTCCACTAGTTTCCGTACTTCCTCCAATATCACTTGGCTACGCTCAGGCGCCTGGCCGCGCTTCTTTTGCTTGACGGGTTGGTACCCCTGGCGGATTTGGAGCTTGTGTTCTGCTATCGCGCGTGGTACGCCTGTCATATGCTTTGGCTCCCATGCGAATATATCTAGATTTGCACTTAAAAGAGAGCACATGGCCCTTTTTCCGCTAACCGAGAGCGCCCCCCTATGGATACCTCCTGTTCCGGGTAGTCAGGATGGATTGCCACCCTCCAATTGTGAGGTGGTGACCCATCCTTGAGTGGAACAGGTGGAGCCGGTGTTGTCACGGTATGACACTCGGATGCTGGTACGATTGTGTTGTAAATGGTGACGATTCCTCCCTCAACAGGGAACTTGATCATTCCGTGTGCCATGGAAGGTACCGCCTGTATAGCCAGAATACCTGGTCTGCCTATGATCCTATTGTACGGAGAATGTGATCGTATCACCATGAAGTTCATCCACGCAGTAGTGGAGTGTTCCTCATTCCCAATGGTTACAAGCAGACGCAGTTGCCCTATCGGCCAGATGGTGTCTCCACTAAAGCCAGTGAGCGGCGCCGTGGCCGGTACTACTTGGCTTCTTATTTCTGGCCGTAACTACACAAAACAGTGTTCGTACAGTACTTCTGCTGATGACCCTCCATCCACATACATGCGACGAACATTGTGTGTTCTAATGCTTATCTCAATAGTGAGAGGCGCATCAATCACATCGCTTGCTGTGATGGGAGGGAATGAGATTTCCCTGCCGCGTGAAAATTTTTGGCCAATTTTCTGCCTCATGCGGCGTTGTCTGGATTGGATCATGTATATGGTTGAAGGTTTGTCCTTTTGGGGATCCTTCTTGTCATACTTCTTGTTGTCTTCTCCATCCTTCCAATCCTTAACCAAATGCTTGAGTTTACCTGATTTGATCAGTGACTCAATGTGCTTCTTGAGCTGGATACACTCCTCCGTGCCATGGACCTTGTCATTATGGAACCTGCAGAAGCCATTGCCTTGCCGACGGTCCGGCGGAGTTGTCATTGGGGGAGGCCTCGGAAAATTTGCCCCTTCCGTCAGCAAGATCTCCCGGTAGGACATCTTTAGGGGGTAAACTTATCGTCCGGCCGTCCTCCTTTGTTTTGGATCTTATAGTCTGAGCCCCTACTATTGTTCTGATTCCTTTGAGCGCCCGATTGCCTCCTGGATTGGGCATTCGATCGGTAGTCGTTTCCTTTTGAAGGGTAAGCCGCGGCAACCGCCGTTTCTCCTTCTATGAAGTTTCTGACCCTTTCAATGAGATCATCATATCTCTCCAGACGCTTGTCATTGAGACGCCTGATTAATTCCCTGTTTGTTATGGCGTGCATGTAGTCGGAGATTTTCAGGAGTTCCGGCATTGTCTTTGTGCGTGTGCACTCGTCGTTGAAGCGTTCTGTGAAGGCTTCTGTAGACTCCACCGGTCGTTGCTTGACAGTTGCCAATGAGACCGGATCCCTATTATACTTCTTCCGCTGAGTATAATTATTCTTGAACGCAGTGCGTAGTTCCGTGAAGATATCAATGCTTCGTGGAGGGAGTCCCTCAAACCAGTCACGGGCATTGCTGATCAAGGTTGAATTGAACATTTGGCACCATATAGGCATGGGCCATCGCACAATTTTAGCCTGTGTATCAAATATTTTGAGGTGATCATCCGAATCACCAGTTCCATCATAGGTCTTGACACTTGCCGGTATGCGACGTTTTGTGTCCTCGGAGTAGTTCCGTATACGGAGAGTAAAAGGATCTTCCCTGGGATCCGCCCATGGACGGGTGAACCTAGGGTCATCCCACGGGTCACACCACGGGAGGGAAAGATCCTCCGCTTCTGCCTCTCGATAATAGGGGCCACCGTAATACTCATCATTGTTTGGTGGTGGTGGAGGGGTACGCCTAGGTCGGCGACGCTTGGGCGGATGGTCATCCGAGTCCTCCCCTGATGGATCTGGAGAGGGGGTGGTTCCCCCTCTCTTGGGTGAGGACCGCTCTTCTGAGAAGATCCAGGAGCCTTCTTTCAAGTGTTCATCCTATCCCACACACTTGTGCGGCGAATGGCTCTGGTTAGTTCCAGATCTGGTCGCTCAGGTGAACCGTCAGACTTATCTCCTTCCGGAGATTGCGTTAATTCCTGCATGAGGCGGTCTCCTATGCGCTCAAACACATTCCTAGGTTGGGGAGTTTCCTCGAAGAGGCTCCGCTCCTAAGGCCGAGTCTTTCTTTTCCTCTGATTTTGGGAAGAGGTGCTTGGTCCGGCGTTGCCAAAGTTGAGTCTGGACTGGAGGTTCCTTCCTAGATTCAACCTTGACGTGATCCCTGGGATGATCCTATCAAAGTTCTGCATGAGAACCCGAGTGAGATCTTCCTCGCTGAGTGGTTGGACTTCTACTTCTTCCTCAATCGATGGTCTGCGCGGCTCCTTGTTAGGGGGATTGGGCGCACTCCCTGGGTCAGGGTTGTCCAGGGTCGAAGTAGGTGGAGGATTCATAGAGATCGTGCTCGTCACTCCCATAAACTGAAAACCACTACGATTATTCTGTCCGCCCGTTGGACGGCTAGGGGATTGATTGGGGATGAGTATCCCTTCCCCTTGGGACTTCCGATTTTCAGGATTTATGTTCCTGGGATTAGCTTGCGGATGCCCCTTCGTCATTGAGAGTTCACGATGATATTTTGCTCTATCTTAGTGTAATGGGTCCCACGGATGGCGCCAATTTGTTGATGCAAAAGTTGGGTGATCCTTGCTAGACCCGAATTAGGCTTAATTCGGGTTGGCTGGGATCCGGCTCCTGCACCAAGTGTACTATATGGTTGGGATCCTGCACACTAAACAACACACGTTAGACTTACCATGGGAATGTTTCCCACGATTAGACTCCAGCGTGAGAGTAAGTATCGGTTTAGGTTTTATGAGAATCGAGTGAGTTGAGAGTATAGAACGTAATCCCTTTGTGGAACCCTTGGGGGTTCCTTTTATAGGCAGTGAAACCCTAGTGGGTTGTCACTGATACTTCGGCCCCAAGGAAAGGATAAGTACCAGAATTAGATTGATTTGTTATCTCCTAATTATGGTGAGTGAATATCCTCTTCTTTGGGGTAAATCCTATTCATAGACAGAATATGATTCTGTCTTAACCCTGTACCGGCCGTGCCGGGCCATGGGCCGCACACGTGTGTGCGGTTATTGTTCATCCAAGCCTATAAGCTTAAATGACATTATTCCCACCCAACTGTGATGGGCCGGATACGGGTAGTACCCGTGGGCCGGGTTCCTGACCCGGCTGGGGACTATACGTCATCAACTGGAAAACCCATTGACCTTGGCTCACCAGTTTAGAGAACCCCTAGTGTTAAATATGCTGATATGTATAGAAAACCTAGGTCACCCCAAAGCCAAGCAAGTGTTAATAGGACAGGGTTTTATCAGTCTAGGCCTAAGTTTGTGTCCAAAAAGGCTTGTTATTCATGTGTGAGCTTTTCTCATTTGGCCTATAATTGTGTCAGTAGATACAATTCATTCGCTGACAATAGGTCACCCAATGTCAATCATAGACCTTTTGTCTATACTAGACCACAGGCTACTTGACCAGCTCCTTTCTTCTCTAAGGCAGCTAATACCCAAGGTCAAAGACCCTTTCAAAAGACCAACACTTGGTCAAATAAAGACTATGTTCCTATAGCAAACCCTAACTTGAGCACTGACAAGAACAAATTCAGGGCTGACAGGAACAAATTCAGCGTTGACAAGAACAAATTCAGCGCTGACAGGAACAAATTCAACGCTGACAGGTACAAATGCAGCGCTGACAGCTCCAAGTTTGGTATGAGACCTTATTTTAGACCATATAAACAAAGATACTTGGTTAATAAGGGTCAAGGGTCTAAAGCACCATCCCACTTAACTTGGAAACCAAAACAAGAGCAAAACTCTAGTTTTAATGGTATTTCAATGATTTGCAATAGATTTAAATATCTTGAGAAGGTCATTACTAGACCCATTGGAACAAATTGGGTGCTTAGGTCACAAAGGGATGAACAGACATTTGTGGTAAAGAATGCGACAACTCTAGTTGAACAACTAGATAGATCCAAGTCTGACAAGGCTTGGATCTCCAAAGAAAACTAATTTGTTTTCTTTTTGAGCAGCCTATCCAAAAGCAGGTTAATGATCAAGGATATTGGGATAGTGGATGCTCAAGGAAGGTGCGTTGTTGGTCTTTCCACTAATATTATTTTTATCCACTAACATGTTATCTCTACCCATTGTCGTGGTAAAGGTAGCCTCTGTTGGTGTGTTTTTGTGGTTTTTGTCTAACTGTGCAGGAAAGTGGAGCTACATTACGATTGATACAAAGTTGCAAACTTTTATTTATAATGGTTAGAATGTTTACATTCCTATCTTGAAATAAAATTTTGCTTCTTTACATATAATGATTTGTATGCTTCTGTTAAGGGAGGTAATCCTCTAGGTTTTTGGGTACTCTTAGAGCACTCTTGTACAATTCTAGATTGTGTCCACTAGTGAGTACGATTTAGTTTTCTAATTCGCGAGGCACGGTATCATGCAAAGTTTATATACTGTGCATGCTGCCAAGACTTTTGACCTAGAATTGGGTGTGGTCGTATGGGTGACTTGGGGTAGATATATTTTTGGGCTTACTTGGGGAGTTGCAAAGGTTTTATATATATTAACTTTCTCTTTGGGGCATTTGTGAACAAAGGACTCTAGAGTTCATGTGTGTCTGTCATGCTTTTTGCATGAGTGTATGCATGAACAGTGTTTGTCACTTTGCTTATTAGTCTCTAGTTAATTTCCTTAGGATTATTACCTTTGTTTATGTTCTAACTAAAGTTTTCTATATTCTCAAGTCCATTTTATGCTATGACATCTTAGCTGGTGTAATTTATAAACTTCTTTATAGACCCAAAACGTTTCATCACCCTTTCATTTTTATGAATTTTTGAATATCTGTAGGCCTAACGATTATTAAGATGTTTTTCCTAGTGATAAACATCTAGTAGCAGTAGAGATCACTTTCACAAGGGTGTATAGTGTTATGGAGATGACTGAGACTATTGGCACTAGGTTTAATGTAGGTCAAGTCAGTTTTATCATCAGTAAGTCCATCTCCATGTCCTATGAATCAACATTGAGGATTTATTTCCCGAATGTGGATGAGGGCAGTATGAAACCTTTGACATAATCGAATTGACGAAAATCTGTATTAGCTTGAAAAAGCAAAATATAGAACTGGTATAAAGTGTCAAGGATCACTGTTTTGGACTGATAGACTGTTTGTTTTGGAAGCTGATATGAAGCTATGGAGGATATTCATGGTTCCGTCCTTTGATACTAATCTTGGAGAGGAGTCTTAAAAAGGGGAGGAGTAACTGAATTTGAGTGACAAAAGGTATAAATAAGGCTCCAAAAGACTCTATAGGTAACTCAAAAAGCTTGCTGTTATAAGATGTATTGCAGAAGATGATTAAGATCAAGTTTGAGTGTTGACTTTTTGAGGTTTATTCATACTCAAAAAATTCAAGGATACATCGTGTTTGTAAAATCATCTCTGTATGTTTTATTTTATTCAGAAACTTGATTACTAGTGTAGATTTCAAGTTTAGGGGAGGATTGTTGGGAATAAAATTAGTTAAGTCACTCAGACGCTGAAAAAGGGATTCAAACGCTGACAAGAAGAATTGAGGCGTTGATAGGTGAGACGCTGATAAGAATTATCAAGGCGTTAACAAGAAGAATCTTAACACAAAGACAAGGACTAAATGTACCCATGATGAATTTTTCAAGATGGTGGACAAAATATGAAGAGAAGAATTTAGAATATATTCTTAAATTTTTAGAAGATTTAGTTAATAAGTTATTTGAGTATGTTTATGTTATGTATCTTCCTAAAATAGTTGATCTTAGCTTTTTGTACAAGGCTCCTTAAACCTACAAAAGGAGGCCTTGGGGTTAGACATAAGACACATCTCTTTCACACACCTCTTCCACATATCTCATAACACTTTCATTGTAATCATTCATTGATATTATTAATCAAAGTCAAAGTTTGGTTTAATTTGTTTAGTTCTGTGTTCTAAGTGTTAAATTCCGCAAAACACTTAGATTGTTCAATACAACAAACTTTCTCTACGTGTTAAACTTGATTTAATCTCGTTAACATAAAGCTAAATCGATCTAAGTTTGGGATCAACACTCTTATGGGAATTGGTAGCAATGATTGACCTAGTGATAGGTGTGAAAACACCCATCCTTTTACCACTTAATTACAATAATAACCAAGCCAAAACGTGTATTTTGTGTCGTAAATGTCAGAATTATGTGTGGTTTGTGTTTTTGTTGTGATTTAGGATCAAAATGTGAAAAGGAAGGAAAACACGGGCTTTCACGGGCTTTTATTGAAGAAAAATACAAAAGACGAAGTCAAGAAATCAAGAGTGCAAAAAGACCGGAAGTCCAAGACCAATTCTGAAGATTTATCGAAGAAAAAGTCCAAAGACGGAAGTTTACTAAAAGCCGAAGAACTCAAGTCTAATTTATTGAAGAAATTACAAGACGAGTTTATTAATCCCGAGACAAAGTCAAAAGTCGAAGTATTAAGAAGATTAAGGCCTAAAGGATAATTAAAGAATGAAGAAAGAGGGAGGAAGCTTCCACTAAGCACCTCCCTAATCCACTATAAATAGGGTCCTTAGGCTTTCATTTTTCTTGTTAGCTAATTTGACAAATTAGTCTTTCCACCATTTTCATTACTTGCACAATTCTAATTTCATTTACTAAATTGTTCTTTAATTTCATGTCTTAAATTTCGTACCTTTTAATTCCAAGTAAGTTAATTTTATTGTTAATCTTTGTTTTCCTTTAATAAAGCTTTTCTTTATCATTCTCATCCTACTTTTCTTGTTTTTGATTTGTTACAAATTCGGATTAAGCAATCTTTTGCCTAATCCCATTGCTTATTTGATTAAAAAGTTCATCTTTTTATTTCCATCTAGGCTTGTATACGAATTAAGCTATAAGTTTGACAATCTTATTGGCTTATTTTGTATTTAGCTTATTTGATTTTAAAGTTTTCTAAAAAGTTTTATCTTTTTAAAGTTCCTTTCATAAAGTTTATGAATTTCATATTTCAAAAGTTGTCAAATTTATGCTTAGTGAGTTGCTTTAGATTTGGTTAAGTGAGTTTATTGAAAGTGCTTATTGAGATTTTTACTTATCTCCATTTTCGGATTTGTTGGTGTTCATCGCAATATTGAGGGTAATACACATTCCGATGGATTGCTTATTTGTATCGCAATAACCAATTGTGGTTCTACTTTGCGATCTAGAGTAACTTCCCCCTTATTCCGATCGGGATTGCGATCGCTCATTGCGATCACATATTCCAACGGAGTTTAAGGTTTATTGCGACGAAGTGCTGCCCAAATTTTGACAGCCACATTCGGATAGATTTTGGCATTTTAGTTATTCCGACAGCTTTTATTTTTAGACATTCCGACATTTTTTTGTTTCACATTACGATAGTTCTTTTTTAAAACATTTCGACAATTTTTTTTAATATTAGTATTCCGATACATTTCTTTAGTTTACATTCCGATTGTTTAAAAAAAATAAAAAGAATAAATAAAAAAACATTCCGATAGCTTTTTATCACAACATTCCGATACAAATGAAATAAATATTCCGATGAAATGTTTAATCACATTGCGATGGTTCAATATCCATCCATATTGCGATCAGTAACAAAGCCACCAGCATGCTTGCATGCTTAGCTTTTTTCCCGCCCAATTTGAGCTAGTAGGCTGCTAGCTTGAGCTAGCTGCCTGCTAGCTTGTTTATTTATTTATTTTGTTCCGTAATTGTTTAGTTTAATCTGAAAGTTATTCCGATTTTAATTCTGAAAGTTACGTATTTTAGTTGAATTTCTCGTCTAATTTTAAAATTAATATTTTTTCGTAAAGTTCAAGTTTTATCTTTTATTTAGTACCCGCTTTAGGTTTTTTCTCGTTTAGCTTTAAAGTACCATCTTAGTTTTATTCTCTCCTTTTTCATTAAGTAAACTTTATTTTCGAGTCGATAGTTAATTTTCGTCTTTTAGATTTGTTTTTATTAGTTGTTTCGCTTTAAATTTCGTTTTATTATTTGTTTTAATATTCGTTTTAATATCGTTTTAATTTTTTGTTTTTAATATTCACCTTGTTTTACTTTTATTATTTGAACTTGTCTTTAGTTTGGTTTTTAAATACTTTTCGCATTTACTTTTTAATTAGTTATAGATAATCAACTTCCCTTTTTCTTAACCAAAAACAATTGACTCGCACTTTGAACCGGAAATCAATTCGATTAGAAACCGAGAAAACGAAATTTTTTAACCTAGCAAAATCTTAATTTCAAATAGCGCCGCTGCCGGCTCTTTTCGTGAAGATTAACGGTTTTTTGTGAGAGACGCGTTGGCTTTTGGGATCCGTTCACTCGTGAACGTTATTTTTCGTGTCAAAAATTTTCAAAAATCCCAAAAACATTTAAAAGATCATAAAAAGCATTTCTTTTTCAAAGTTTTACACCAAAAATATTCTTCTTTCTTATCTATTTTTCTTTATGGATTCATATGTCCATTGCGTCGGGTGTGGGAGACGATTATACGGGAACGACTCATGTCAATGGTGTACATGTGAGCGGTGCGGAAACGATATTGACTATACCCAATTCGAATTTTGTCCATTGTGCAACTCGACTAATTCGTCCTTTTCTAATCCACCTCCTGTTCCCCCTTGCATCTATTGTGGAAGTGATTATCATTGGCATGTTTCGTGTCCGGTTCGATACCCGTATGATCACGGGAAAGAACCGGGTTACAATTATGACAATGGTAATAACTTTCCACATATCGCACCCGGTTTTTCTCCATACCCATGTTGCCAAAATTGTGGGGGCCCTCACGATACTTCTTATTGTCAGCCAATGAATTATTATGAGCCAAATCCGTGTCCTCAGTTTTCTTCACCAATGGATTATTATGAACCAAATCCGTGTTTTAATTCTTCTCAACCGATGAACTACTATGAGCCACACCCATGCTATAATTCTGGTTTTCATAACTGTGAGCCCCCACACCCCAACCTCAATCATCAATCATCTCAGAGAATTCGTATTGCCCAACAACTCACTACTTTGAATGAAGAAAGACAAGCCATTCTTTTGAAACTTCATGACGGCTTAATTCAACTGACCGAGGCATTCAAGGAACAAAAGCGACAACAACAAGAGCGACAGCAACAAGAGCAAGTATCTAATCTTAGTGATTATACCCCTCCTCTTGTGCGTCAATACTATTATGATGATGATGACGACGATGATGTCTACGCTCTCGACCCATCTTCTGAAGTTGCTACTCCTACTCTCGATATTCCTAATGCGTCTAAGGATGATGATTCATTGAGTGAGATTAGTGATTTTGGTCTCGATAAATTCTTTGATGATGAGGTTTGTGACATGCCTACTGCTATGGAGTCTGAGGACGACGTTGCTCTTACGGAAGAGGTCGATCCTAATGATGACGATTTTTCTCCTCGCTATGAGAATTTCACTTTTGAAATTTCTCAATCTCCATCGGGATATGCGAGCGATGACTATTTATTCTCTCGGGCTTACGAGAAGTTCACCAATGAACTTGCTCTTGAAGATGAGGTGGAAGACGTGATTATCCGCGACAGATTACGGAAAGTGCATCTTCTTATTGCTCAAATCGAAGAGTTGACTTATCCTCCTCTTTCCGAGTCTTTACCTCCATCTATTCCTCCCGTTGAAGATAATGACCCATTGCTGGAAGAAATCGACATTCACTCAATACCTCCGGGTATTGATGATGATGACACGGAGGGGGATATTATTTTTGATAATTTGCTGCAGGAAGGTATTGTCCCAAGTCCCCCTCCCGAGCACATGTCATCCTCCCCTTTAGCCACTATCACGGAGGATGAGTGTTTTGACCCGGGAGGTGACATTCACTATTTCATGATTGATAATCTTACGGCTTTGCCGAGTGCTCAGCATCCATTGTCTTTGCGGGATGACAATGTGCTTACTTTACCCACCCCACCTCCCGTGGATTTCAATTTCACATATTTTCGTATGTTGAAAGAACCTTTCTCCCATTCAAGACTTATCCCCCCGCCTCTCCTTTATTGATGTCCTCCGGGAACAAGGACAAGTTCTTTGATCCCGGTATTACATTCGAGAATTCCCCATGGACCATTTAATTCGGGGACGAGTCAGGCTCGTGACTCGGTTAAGAAAAACAAGCGCTCTTTGGGAGGCAACCCGATTATCTATCTTTATCTGTTTTCATCATAAGTGTAGGGGGGAGCCCCGTTGGTGTTTCTTGTTTTCTTTCTTATCATGTGCGGGGATTAGAGCTTCAAAGACACACTCTTGATGACTTTTGACGACCCGTGATTCCGAGTTTCCGTCTTCCCGGTTCTATCCTAAACTCTTTTCGATTCACTATTTTATATTTCTCAATATTAAAATAGGAATCTCTATAGTTGTCTCTTTCTTAGCGAGATTTAAACAAAGTGCACAATGTCCTAAGTGTAGGGAAGTTTACTCCCACATGCTTAAACATTGAGGACAATGTTTATATCAAGTGTAGGGGGGACTTCTATCGAAGTTAAGTGGTCTTTTCCTTGTATTTGTACTCATTTCAACCGGAAAATTCGATTTTTCGACATTTTTCAAAATTTTTGATCTATTTTGGCCTATTAGTTTTACCTTTGTATAGTTATTTTCTTTCTTTAATAAAAATAAATTTTGAATAAAGTGGTTTTAATTTTCAAACGTTGTGAATCTTTTGACTCAACCCGAGTTTACTTATCTAAGTTTACTCTAGCTAGTATCCTTAACGTGTTTAAGTCAAGTTTTGCTAGGCTTTTATATAGGGAGCTATAAAACGCGAAAGTCTTAACTCTCACGGGTTAAGAACAAGAACTTTTCGCAAGTTCCTATAATTGATCCTAGAGAGTCGTTTATCAAGCGAACTTTAAAATGCGATTTCTAAAACATGAAAAAGTCTAAGAGTTTGCAAGATCCTATAGGCGACTCGAAAACCCAAAACTTTGATTTAATAGGCTAAGCATCCACGAGTCTCATTACTTGAGATTTTAAACTGTGGAGAACGAGAGATGATAGAGTCAATTATAAGTTTGGTATTCTTTCGTGAATTTATGTGAGTTAATTATGAGCCTATTCTCCCATCGCTTGCTAATAAATGTATTTGCAATAAATAAGGTTGTACGATTTGAAAAGTTACTTAGCTTCTAGCCCAAGATCGTTTAAAAGTTACTCGGTATGGATTAGAGTTCATAGCCAAAGTATAACTTATTGAAGCGGGATGCGAAGATTGGCGAGTCCAAAAAGGCCCTAACAAGGCATGAGGGCTACATTTTGTTGCTAAAGATCCAAAAGTGATGTGAAGAATCATTTATCAAAAATCAATATGAAGGATCGAGACACACGACGAAAAGCAAGTACTCCCCAAATGATCATGGAGAAGTCTATCCGAAAAGACCCTAGCAAGGTATGAGGATAAATAGATCCAAGTCCAAAAAGGAGGCAGATCGTTGTATATCAAAGTCCCAAATAAAGATTGGAGAAAAATGAAGAGGTCGTGGTCCAAATATGAAGAATCTCTCAAAACTTCAAGTGAAGAAATTCCTATTATGAAGAGAAGGCCATTATTTCATGAACGTCTCTCAAGGTTTGAAGTATGAAGTCGCTGCCAAATATCGGTCCGAGAAAGGTCTCAAATCGTGAAGCGAGTTATGCAAAGATATGAACTTTATGAGGTCCCGAGAAGCAGTTTTAAAAGATTTTGTCCTTTAGCTAACTATTGATTAAATTGTCCCAATTTATTTTCAGCCTAATAAACTATCGAAATAAGTCGACAATGCATCCTCGTGATCATTCAAGACAATAATAAAATATAAGAGATACACGTAGGAATAAGGGAGTCTAAGTAATAATTGGCCCACATGAGTTCGTGTTAGTTTGCTAACTTATAATAACAATGATCTCGTTTTTAAGCTTGGTTTGGAGAATGTGAAAACTTGAGGATGATGATCATTCATGACATTTCCAAAACCCTAAGGTATGTCTTTGATTTCTTTACTTACTTTCTTCCTTTGAATGTTTATAATTTTCTATCTCTTTAATAAAGGCCAATATGGAATGATTATGATGGAAAATGTTATCTTGCTTTGTAATTAATGCATTGCATGAGGACATTGCAATGGTCAAGGGTAGGGGATTTGATAGGTGTGAAAACACCCATCCTTTTACCACTTAATTACAATAATAACCAAGCCAAAACGTGTATTTTGTGTCGTAAATGTCGGAATTATGCGTGGTTTGTGTTTTTGTTGTGATTTAGGATCAAAATGTGAAAAGGAAGGAAAACACGGGCTTTCACGGGCTTTTATCGAAGAAAAAGACAAAAGACGAAGTCAAGAAATCAAGAGTGCAAAAAGAACGGAAGTCCAAGACCAATTCTGAAGATTTATCGAAGAAAAAGTCAAAAGACGGAAGTTTACTAAAAGCCGAAGAACTCAAGTCTAATTTATTGAAGAAATTACAAGACGAGTTTATTAATCCCGAGACAAAGTCAAAAGTCGAAGTATTAAGAAGATTAAGGACTAAAGGATAATTAAAGAAAGAAGAAAGAGGGAGGAAGCTTCTACTAAGCACCTCCCTAATCCACTATAAATAGGGTCCTTAGGCTTTCATTTTTCTTGTTAGCTAATTTGACAAATTAGTCTTTCCACCATTTTCATTACTTGCACAATTCTAATTTCATTTACTAAATTGTTCTTTAATTTCATGTCTTAAATTTTGTACCTTTTTATTCCAAGTAAGTTAATTTTATTGTTAATCTTTGTTTTCCTTTAATCAATCTTTTCTTTATCATTCTCATCCTACTTTTCTTGTTTTTGATTTGTTACAAATTCGGATTAAGCAATCTTTTGCTTAATCCCATTGCTTATTTGATTAAAAAGTTCATCTTTTTATTTCCATCTAGGCTTGTATACGAATTAAGCTATAAGTTTGACAATCTTATTGGCTTATTTTGTATTAAGCTTATTTGATTTTAAAGTTTTCTAAAAAGTTTTATCTTTTTAAAGTTCCTTTTATAAATTTTATGAATTTCATATTTCAAAAGTTGTCAAATTTATGCTTAGTGAGTTGTTTTAGATTTTGTTAATTGAGCTTATTGAAAGTGCTTATTGAGATTTTTGCTTATCTCCATTTTCGGATTTGTTGGTGTTCATCGCAATATTGAGGGTAATACACATTCCAATGGATTGCTTATTTGTATCGCAATAACCAATTGTGGTTCTACTTTGCGATCTAGAGTAACTTCCCCCTTATTCAGATCGGGATTGCGATCACTCATTGCGATCGCATATTCCGACGGAGTTTAAGGTTTATTGCGACGAAGTGCTGCCCAAATTTTGACAGCCACATTCGGATATATTTTGGCATTTTAGTTATTCCGACAGCTTTTATTTTTAGACATTCCGACAGTTTTTTGTTTCACATAACGATAGTTCTTTTTTAAAACATTCCGACAATTTTTTGAATATTAGGATTCCGATACATTTCTTTAGTTTACATTCCGATAGTTTAAAAAATAAAAAAAATAAAAATAAAATAAAAAAAACATTCCGATAGCTTTTTATCACAACATTCCGATACAAATGAAATAAATATTCCGATGAAATGTTTAATCACATTGCGATGGTTCAATATCCATCCATATTGCGATCAGTAACAAAACCACCAGCATGCTTGCATGCTTAGCTTTTTTCCCGCCCAATTTGAGCTAGTAGGCTGCTAGCTTGAGCTAGCTGCCTGCTAGCTTGTTTATTTATTTATTTTGTTCCGTAATTGTTTAGTTTAATCTGAAAGTTATTTTGATTTTAATTCTGAAAGTTACATATTTTTAGTTGAATTTTTCGTCTAATTTTAAAATTAATATTTTTTCGTAAAGTTCAAGTTTTATCTTTTATTTAGTACCCGCTTTAGGTTTTTCCTCGTTTAGCTTTAAAGTACCATCTTAGTTTTGTTCTCTCCTTTTTCATTAAGTAAACTTTATTTTCGAGTCGATAGTTAATTTCGTCTTTTACATTTATTTTTATTAATTGTTTCGCTTTAAATTTCGTTTTATTATTTGTTTTAATATTCGTTTTAATATCGTTTTAATTTTTAGTTTTTAATATTCATCTTGTTTTACTTTTATTATTTGAACTTGTCTTTAGTTTGTTTATAAATACTTTTCGCATTTACTTTTTAATTAGTTATAGATAATCAACTTCCCATTTTCTTAACCAAAAACAATTGACTCGCACTTTGAACCGGAAATCAATTCGATTAGACACCGAGAAAACGAACTTTTTAACCTAGCAAAATCTTAGTTCGATTAGATTTTTCAATACAACAAAGTTTCTCTACGTGTTAAACTTGATTTAATCTCGTTAACATCAAGCTAAATCGATCTAAGTTTGGGATCAACACTTTTATGGGAATTGGTAGCAATGATTGACCTAGCCTCAATCTTCCATGAATCACCAAGACCTTTAAGGAAAGTAGTAATGAGATCAGCATCATCATGTTCTGTTCCCATAAAGGATAACTTGCTAGTGATGTCTAGAAGCCTGCTTCTCACCTCACTAAGCTTATCATTGGGATGAGCCTTAAACACAGCATAATCATGTAAAAGTTACTTCTTCCTTTCTTTGGCAGTATCTTCATTACCACCATAGGTGACTTGAAGAGCTGCCCAAAGATTTTTAGCAGACTCAAAACTTTTGTACTTGTGTTGATTCTTTGGTCCCAAAGAGAGTTTAAGAATGCTCAAAGTTTTCATGGCATTCCTTCTTGCGGCTATATCTGCAGTTGAGATAGCACTTCAATCTTTAGGTCTTTCTCTAAGCTCTTTAGCAGTGGAACCAGCTGTGGTTCTTGCTGCAATAGCATCAGTAATCCTAGCTGATTTATCAAATTGATTTCCAAATTCAATAATTTCCTAGAGAGTATGGTCATGAAATTGAAGGTATTGTTCAAAATTGAACATCCATTGTTCAAAGTTGTCAGGGTCGAGGATAAGGATTTTTAGGTTGTGATTTGATGAGGAAGAGGATTCTGAGCAGACATCTTGTCTGGTTTTAGAGTTTCTGGTGTTTTTAGGGTTTACTGTTCTTCTAGATCAAAGTTCCTCAACAAGCTCTTATACCACTTGTTGATCCCAAACTTAGATCGATTAGCTTTGTATTAAACGAGATTGAATCAAGATTAATACTTAGAGAAACTTTGTTGTAATGAACAATCCAAGTGTTATGCGGAATTAACACTTAGAATAAAGAACAAGCACTCAAGTAAACCAAACTTTCACTTTAGATTGATAAACGAACTTGCTTACAAATGAAATGTGAAAACTGAATAATGTATATTAAACTACAAACCCTATGACCTCCTTTTATAACATAAGGAGTCATGTACAAAGGATTACCTATCAACTATTCTAGGTAAAGATAAATATAGAAAATACAATAGTGAGCATATCTTTACTTCAAATATTAAACGAGTTGACTAAGTATTCCTATCAGTGGTTGGACTTCTTCTTGTCAGTGCTTGGATATTTCTTATCAGTGCTTCATCTGTCAGCGCTTCATTTCCTCTTGTCAGCGTCCCAATTACTCATGTCAGCGTATCAGTGACTTAGCTCATTTTATTCCCAAAAAATGTTGATGCATGCTAAATTCCTAGTTCTTTAGTTTAATTGCTTACTACTGATTGATTTGTGAAAGTTTTGATGTGACTGTTATGATTTGCTAGATTGAAGTTTGATTCTACAACTATATTTCTTAGTAGCTTTGATAATATTGATATACAGTAATTGAGGTGTAGTATTCATGCTAGATTCTTAGTTCCATAGTGTTAGTACCTGTTCTTGCTTGGTTTGTGGTTTAACTATTTCATTTGAGATAGTTTGATAGGTTATTGCTTGATTCACTAATTTATTCTTCATAATCCTTTGTAAACTTTTCAAATCTGCTTTATAACTAGTGTTTGGATTAGTGTTGATTGTGAGATTTAGAAAAAATTTTGGATTAAAACTTGTTTACACTAGTTCAATAGACTTTGTAAGTCATTTGCAAAGATTTTGTAGTCAAATTAAAGGTCAAACAAGCAAACTGCTATAAAACACTTTGGGTCCATTTTGACAGCTGAAACATGCTAGATTCAAACCCTCGCCATTTCTTTGTTAGTGGAATTTAGGTAGTGATTCAAGTTGCCGAGTGTAGTTCATAGTATAAGCTTCACATTCATCTAAGGTAGACCATACAGTTCTCTATATTAAGCAAGAAATAAGCCCAAGAATAAGCTGATTAGTATTTGCAAGTTTCTGTAATGAGTACTAAACTGCTTATCATTTCCCACTTATCTTTTTCATAAATCTAGTTATTTTATTGCATAATCTTGTTGCCCTACTGGTTTTGAGTGCTTTTGGAACTTTTCAGCTTTTGGTCAAAATTTTGGTCAACGAAAATTAACATAAGCCAAAAACAGCTTATTGGATTTTTTTGCTTATTCAGTTGAGTTTTTTGAGAAATTCTTGGATAGGCATTCCTAATTTGAGCTAATGAACTTGTTTTGAGAAAATCGCCTTAGTGCTTATTCCATTAATCAGATCTCTTAAAAAGTGCTTATTGCAAATTAGCTTATTTGACTTTTAGTTAACTTTAGCTTAATTCCATGTCACTGGATAGGTGATTTTGCATTTAAAGACCTTTGAAACAAGAAGTAGCTTATTTGGTAGTTATAGATTAAGTTCCAGCTTATTGAAGTAATGTTGCCCGTTTTTGGTTAAGTGATAGAAATATTTTCACTTAGGTCCCTATAATTTAGGGATGTTTATACTCTGTTTTAGATAGTTAAGCTTTCTAGGGTTTGCACATTTAGGTCCCTGGATTAGTGATTAGTTACATTTTCAGTTAGGAGTTTTAGAAGTTGTTACACTTTTGGTTATAGTTTGTTACAAGTTTCATTTCAAGTCCTTTACTTTCTAAATTTACATTTCTAGTCCTTGTACTTTACATTTTTAGAAAAGTTTCATATTATGCATTGTTTACTTGTACATTTGGAATTAATTGTAGTATGTACAGTTTGTTTTAGAATAGTACGGTTACGCAGTGATAATATTTTACATCTTTTTACGTGCTTTGTGGAATTAGACCTAGATTACCAAAAATCTTGTAAAATCTAAAACCAAAAACAATTTGTGGACTTAATATCTTTTGGACAATCAATTCATTTTGAGTTGGGAATTAGGAACTAAAAAGTGAGATATTAAATATTAATGAGGTTGTTAATGATGTTGATTTTCACGGACCCATGGATAATGGAGAATAAACTTGGGTGGAGAACAAACTGTGTTGGAGAAGTATTTATGTTCGAGTACTACTTGTGTGGGAGAACTACCTAACCTGGAGAATTATATGTGTGGAGAACTGTAGGACTGTAAGACTAAAGTGCGGTACGATTCAAAGAAGATTATGGGATCCCGGAATCACGAGCTTTTCTAGACATCACCTTGAGGGTAAGGTGAATTCGAAGGAGTGGGGAATGATACAACAAAGATATCTTTCATTTATTTATAATATATGTGTTTAGGACAGTTTTATGTTTATTTAAGAATGTGTATCGTGTGGTGTAATGTCTTTATTTTTGGCTTGTTTAACAAGCTTGTTTTTCGGTTATATATACCGAAAGTGTCTAGAATAATATATCAGTCAATAAATCAAGTTTAAAGTAAAACAAATGTCTAGTCTTCTTATCTATCGTTCTTAAGGAGCAACACACGTTTTAAGTGGCGCTTTATCCCGATACTACCCGAGGGGGTCGTATCAAATAGTTTTACCATCTTACTTCTTTGTTTCAGGTACTTCTACCATTTGATGCCGTGTGCATAAATCTACGTCACAACATGTAAATCTGTGTTCAATATTTCTCATACGTACATTATGATAATTTGATACATATCAATACTAGCAAATAAGTGACATGCTAATAGGCCATACTTGTTTACACAATTGTAAAGAACGACCCATAATATTCTTCATATGTTATAATTACCCTTCCTATTATAGAGGGGAATCACGTTCCCAATGAACAGTGTTTCCCCTCAAAATTCCATTAAACAATCTTATAATTTCCCCCTCACATAACCTTCCCTCCCTCACAACATTTACACACACATGTCACCCACCGTTCGTTGTCATACCGTTTTGTTTCTTCATCCTGTTGCCCCTTTATAATTTGTTGCCCCTTTGATAATTAATGTTGGGTTGACCCTTCGGTTTCCCATTCGTTCCATAATTAATGGATTTGAACCTTGATTAAATTAACCAAATTACATTTGTATGATTGTGGTAGTGGCTACAAGAACTCCATGTATGTATATATTCACCTCTTTATTATCGGCAACCATAAATTGTTTTTTTCCTAAAAATTGGATCGACAGCCATAGTTGACCTTTTAATCAATAATATGGGTTGGTTTGATTGTCACGATTATACGGTGACACAATGGTTATGCAATTGTTGTTTTTATGGTTGTTCTCGATTTTCCATTTGTTTTAGAAACAATATTTGTTGATTTGTTTGTAATAGTTATATTTGTTTGCAGGTTTTGTAGATCTTATCTCTCTCTCTCTCTCTCTCTTAATATCTCTCAAAGAAAACATGTGACGCTCTAACGTCTCTCGATCCTTCTCATTTCATCACCAACAAGATCATCACATGTATTAGAAGTTGTATAAGTCAATTTTATTTTGAATATAATTTTCATTCTATTAGGGCTTCAATTGAAAATTAGGTTAACACGAAATTTGAGGTTTTTTCTTTCTTTTGATTTATTTTGATATGGCTGCTTTATTTTGAGTGTTTTTTTGTTTTTATTTATAGTTTATGTTACATGATGAAGGCGAGGAGGAGGATGAATGGGGGATAAGGGTGTTGTAGAATCATAAACTGAATATTGAAGATGATGATATTGATCTTCTAAAAAGTAATTTTTTTATAATTAATTTTGAAATTTAAGTTTGCTTTTTTGATAAGACAATTAGGGGTTTGTTTTCTGTGATTTCTATGTTTTTTATACCACTATTAGCTTTTTTAATGATTTTGGCATTGCGGTGCTAATCTCGGACTGAAATGAGTTTTGAAAAATGATTATTGTGTTATGAAGGACTGAATATGACAAGCATGATGAGACTGGTTATTAAAGGCTTCAGGGATTAAAAATTATTTCTTTTTTGTGTTCACTTTTTGGTTCGATTATGTATATCGGTTTTCAGTTTAGTTGCATATTAGCTCAAAAAAGTTTGAAGCTTTATCAAATCCTTGCATCAGTTTAAGATGAAAGTGTCGTTCAAAATCTAAGAAAATGATTAATTTGTAGCACTGTTATAGTGAATGTTTTGTTATTTGGAAAAGGAATGCAGATATGTGAAATAAGGTATAGTTCAAACGGATGTATATTTGGTAAAGTTGCGATATTTATTTATGTTGTATACTCTCACACTGATTAATTTGTAGCGCTGTTAAACTGATGTATATTTAGTTAAGTTGCGATATTTATTTATGTATATATTCACCTCTTTATTCTTTCTGGTGACATTACATTTTCTAAATTTTTTTAAGGATAGATCTATTTTCAATGTTTAGTTGCTGCTCAATGAAACCATGTCGCCATCACATACAACTTATTTTGTACTACGGTTTGAATGACAGGTTGGGGTGGAAGATATGCACAAAAGAAGCAATCATGTATTTTTTTTTCTGTGTGACAATGTTAGGCTGCATCTTTGATCAGTTTGACCCTAATATGAATGCGTATGATTCATATTTTGGGTTAAGTTTGCGTGTGGATTAATTAATGTTATATAGGTGTTTAGGCAAACTATGGTTTATATTTAAGGGCGATTGGTTTTAGATAACATGTTGTAGCTTTCTTCGATGTCGTCGACCCCGTTGTTGCCGCCAATCATGGTGCGTGGCGTTGGTAGCCGGCTGGTGACGTTGGTGACCTTACTTTGGCAAGTTTGGATTAGAATGATGTAATTTCACTATGCAAATTTTGAATAGGCAATTATTATTGCTATTGTTGGGCCTTTTGATTGTTTCATACCATTGATATAACCTATGTAACACCCCCAAATTACCACGCAGTGGAATACAACAAGGGCGCTACTAATAGCACATCGCACACAATCATAGACAACGACCTCAAAATAGACGTTAAAATAATATACAATCTTGTCGAAAAAGTTTCCCATCCCAATATATATATATATATATATATATATATATATATATAATTAGAGTAGCGTTGGTCCCAAAAACCGTTACCGATACATTACACTCATCAAAGACTTAAAAGTCATTTATTCAGTTCAATGGATGGAAAAATAAAGTAAACTTTAGACAAGTAAGCACCAACTCCCTCCTCGTATGCTCCACTGCTATCCATCTTGATTACCTGAAATACATGCTTAAAATCATCAACAAAACGGTTGAACAAGTCTATAGGTTTTGCAAATCATCAGTTGAACACAAGTAGCAAACCAATCATGATTGTCAGTCAACAATTAGGGCATCTCGTATAAATAGCAAACGCTATGTGATTATATTAAGCTCATGACACCAACCCCTTAACCTAGTCACCCACGCCTAAAGCCGGTACGACTATACGAATTCCAGTGCCCCTACTACGATATCAATTGCAAGTATACCACATTCTTATTCTCGTAAATTATTCTTCCTAGAGGTTACTCAGCGTAAAGCCCTGGTCTCAGATAGGGTCGTCAGCCCAATAGTATTATCATTTGAATAAGCAGTTATTCCAAACTCACAACATCAAGTCAGAACATAGTTAAGGACTCATGAATTTAGGGACTTTTACAATTTAGGTACTTATACAATCACGACAATCATTCAACAACATTCGGGTCCAAACAATCAATCACCACTTGTGTTCCTTTTCATTACATATAGCATGTATCCCCCTCGCAGGTAAAAATCATTTACAACATAGTAAAAAGCGAGGCTATAGACTCACCTTAGATAATACACGAAGCTAGTAGTAGTAGTGATCTCCGAAGTGAAGATGCCTCCCAAATATACACATCAAAAGCCGCCACCTAACAAATAAGGTGCGTGCTTAGCAACATACTTAAGTATCTAAAACATACTTAATATGATAAAATCATCGACTCAAAGAAGTATGTACATAGACATGACCAACCAATGCAAGTGATTCCCTTCTAAACCCCACAACACATACTAGCTTTCCAAAACTAGTACCTTCGATGTTGATCCATCTTAAGATGCCAAATCAACACGGTTTAAGTACCTAACACGGGTCTCCAATCTCAGAGTATACACCCACACATAAGACTTATATCCTTTTAGAACTTTGAGAAGAAAATAGTTTAGCCTCTCGCCTCAAACTATGATGTGAGGTTAAGTACCTCCCAAATAGTACTCAGTCGGTACTTACCAAAAGTACACGCTGTTTTCCCCTACCTAAATAACTCCATTTTTGACGAAACTTAGTGAGAAACTCGCTTAATATCTTCAGAAGACTCAGTTAAAATTTCATTCAATGATTCTCATTTTAGACCCACCTGCTCGTCACATCTTTAGACCTTAAAAACCGGACTGTTTTACACACTTGACTCGTAAAACCATTTTGACATTGTTAAACATTCCTGTTTATAACATCGCCACTTGAATTTGAAAATAGACTCTAAATTCTAAGTTTAGAATCTAACAACAACCTTTGATCAGGTTTAAAACTCAACTTATAGTCCCCGAGATTTGATCCAAATATCGACAACAATTTCGTATTGTGTCAATACTCGTCTCCCGGTACACGAATAATAAATCTAGCATAACTTCCTCCTCGTTATGAGTTAGAAGCTCTATCGTATATCGAAACGAGCGTCTCGACGACTTACAACACTATCTAATAATATCAACACTTTCTCAAAGTTATACCCACGAAAATCTACCTTAACTCACTGATGTAAATTGACACTTTAAAAATAACTTCAACACCCATTTTGACCAATTTTTACTATCATCAACACCTCAAATATGTTATACCCATCATCCCTAACATCTAATAACATCCTTAAATCACTTGCATGATCCATACTTTTAAAACTCACTACACAAATCATACATGCAATAATAATAATTCAAATATAATAATATTAACACCATCCTTCAACAATAAAATGGATCAAACCTCATGTTCATCACCAAAATCTTTTGACATAAATAAAGTTCTTGCATGTGGAAGATTTTTACATCAAAATGTTCTCCTTTTAATTTCCAACATGGGACTTTAATTTGTTTTTCTTAGATCATCCTAAATTTAGATATCAAGGTGTGTTTTGTTGATGGAGGTGGCGGCAAGAAAGGGAGAGGGTAGAGAGAAGGAAAAAGTTGGGTGGAAGTTACATGTATGTGTGTAAAATGAGGCTTTTATATGGTGGGTGGGGTAGAAATTGTAATATTGGCATTCTTGTGGACCAAGTTGTAAATATTTGTTAAAAAGCGGGAAATGACTACCAGTCATATTTATAAACATTTACTAGAATCGGGTTTCGTCCCGGGTTCATAAAAATATAAATGTCGTTTGTTAAATCGATCGTTTTAATAATTAAACGCACACAACACGAAATAATAAAGTTCTGACTCGACTTAACACAATATGAAATAAAAATTTCATAAATATCAAATATCGAAATAATCGATACTAAAATATGATAAAAAGGCATCCATTGGCATTGCGATCACTATTAGTACTCTTCAATCGTCACAACGATTAATTATAGTCACACATTACCGGTTTCAACATAAACCGTCAAACAATACAATATTTACCATCACATAGAATTTCAAAATCAATTACATAGTTAGGGTAAAATAATGACGTTAAGTTCAGGGTATTATATTACTACCACCTTTTAAGGAGCGACGTCCTGGCGCTCACCTGCCTCATATGCGTATTGCGTACCACGAGAATAACGAGGGCACTTCTTCCAAATAAAGTCCTCACGTCCCCACGTGAATCTCGATCCACGTCTCGAATTACATCGCACATTCGTGAAGGAAAACTTACTCGTTTTCTTTAACACCCCCAAATTTACACGCAGCGGAATATATCTTTGGGTGCTAAACTGTGACAATCCGTCAATTTATGGTTGATATTTTATCCTCAAATATTATTTAAAAACATTATTTTAATGTTATATTATGAACTCACTTATTTTTGGGAAGAAATTTGGATTTACGTCTTGAAGTAGCATCGACTACGTCTAAACCGAAGGATTCTACGTTACGTGCTTACGTTTACATACACCGTTTTGGTGACAGCCCGACATTTCAGGAAATAAATTTATCCTTGAATATTATTTTGGAATTTTAAATTTGTGTTGGTTCATAAACTCACAAATTTACGAGAAGAGATTAGGACTTACGATTATAATTTAACGTCCTTTACGACTAAACCAGAAACCTTAGGATTACGTATTTATGTTTTCGAACTCCCTTTTTGATGATACAATTTTTATTAGATTCATTTTTTGTCGTTGATTCATAATTTATAAAAAAGTTTTTCGTAAAACGACCCGAGGGCACGCAAATCATGGAAACTAGAATCGAGGAGTACCCGTAAGTGGGATGAGACAAGATAAATCTTGCCCCACCCCACTCAAAAGGGACGGCCAAAACAAGGATACTACATCCTTGATGTGGCAAACTTGTAACTAACAAGTTACACTTGTCATAAGCTTACAAAGTAAGCAACTACACACCAAAACCACCATCTCTAAACCACTAACCTCATTTTCACTCATGCAAAACTCACAACTCTCTCATCTCTCTCAAACTTGCTGTCCAATATACCACCATAAACACCCCTTTGATCAATTTTCAACCACAATATTTGGTGTTATACACACATATGATGATGTCCTTTTGAAGTTATGAAGATTGGTGTAAGTTTTAACATCTTAAAAGGAGTTTTCAAAGGAGTCAAGGGCTGATTATCATCAAGGTGTTCATGTAGATGGGTGGTCTTGAAGATGGTCTTGGTTTATCACAAGTTTCTCCATCAAAATCCATGTCTTAATCACAACCTACATCATCTTGGTGGTATAAAGATTGTTCTTCCCATCCTCTTGTTATTTTGATTATGTAATCATGTATTTTATTTCTTATTGTATATGTATATGATGAATATATGATGATAAAAATGTTGTATGGGGATCAAGTGTTGATAAACATGGGTAAAAAGATGAAAAACTATATGTAAAAGTGGTTAATCTTGCTTAATTTAGTAGGCTGTATAAAAACAGTAAATAACCATATGATGAACTGATAAAATGGTATAGATGAATTGATATACAATGAGTATTGAGACTTGTACACATGTGAGAGTTGGCCATGCAATGGAATCATAAAAATGAGTGAGATATGATCAAAACAAGTTTAGAGTGCAAATCTGAGTACACTGTTTTGGACGAATTTTATAAAATACTTAGAGGTTGATTCATCAGTAGCTATAGGAACAAAATGAAGCACATATCATGTAGTTTCTAATATAAAAATTTGGGGTTCTTTCTTTATGTATAACTCTAGATATGATCATTTTAGTAAACTAGATTTTTAGGACTGATTTTGTGAAATTAAAGTTTAATATTATTATATAAGCACTCAAATAAATATAGTATAAAATGTGAATTAGAACCCACTAACTTATATATTTCATTAATATAAAAATACATAGGGATAAATAAATGGACATTATATAAAAATGGTAGTTTGGTTAGTTTTATAAGTTATAAAAACTATATACTAAGTTTTACGTCTTTTCGGCTAAAACCGAAAGATTAACGTTTTTGTTAAATAAAACTTAGACGGTTGGACCCGTCTAATGTAAACTTTTATAAACTCACATACTGATATATAAACATATATAAAAAGTAAAAAACGATAAACCCCGAGCTTTACAACATACAGACATTAACGGGCCAAAGTAGCCTTAGTGGACAATAAACCCGACTAATTTGGTAAAACACTTATAAACTTATTTATTGGGCTTAACCCATTTGGGCCCAACATATAAAGTATAATACTGATAATAAAAGTATAATTGGGCTAATGAATAGTATTGGGCTTGTAATAGGCCCATTGAGCTTCAAAATGTAAACAAATTGAACTAGTGTAACTAGTCTTGAAAATTATCAACACATAAACACTATAATGAATGAGTAAAGATGTATAAACCCACTTGATCATCATCATATTTATAAAATCATCATATGTATACATAATTGTTATTTTTATAAAGTCATTGGACAAGAGTCTAAGACGAGTATTATTTGTCTAGGTTTCCGTGATTGAAGCACGTACCGTACATCCGAATTGTCGATAACCCGCTTTCCCACATCAACGTGAGTTCATAGCCTCACACTGTTTTAAATGTTTTTATGAAATGTTTTATAAACCCGCGAGGGAGATAACATGTTAGTTTTGATAAAATAGGACACCATTTGTCCCGATTGTCTGTTTATTGATTTGGACCCGAATGATTATATGACCCGATGAATGATTAAATGACCCGATAGATGAAATGTAAGTTATGTCACAAAAAGTCCCATTAGCATGAATTGTGAACTACCGGGATTTGGTAGATGCTTATGCATATAATAGTACTATTTGGGGACGATCACCCCAGTTCGCGCCTTGACGGTTGATCCTCGTCGTGCCACATTGATTGGTAAGCGAATTTATGTATGAGAAGATTTACACAAGCGTGATTATTGTGACGACACGCTAACTTAGATGGCCAAATTGAGTTTCGGGCTAGCTACCCGTTGTTTGTTGTAGAAAGGTAACAATGTCATGCGGCTTATAATAATCCAAGTAACGAAAATACAGCTTTATGCATTGAATTACAATATATTGCCTGACTAGCAATACAGGGTCTTATTATTGATTTTATGTTCGTGTTTTGGTTTTACATAACCATATTCATATAACGATTTTTATTCAACTCTATAAAACGTTATAAAACGTATTGTATGATGTTTTTAACGACAATGGTTCGTATAATGATTTTGAAGGCGAAAGCCTATATTATGATATTTGATAAGGATTTGTATAAAGTGACTTTGGCTATTTAATGGCCTATTACAAAGATTTATACAAAATGATTTTCGGTAATAATTATATACCGATGATACATTGATGGTTTTATTAAACTCTATGAATTCACTCGGCGTTTTCGCTGACCTTTTCTTTTAACATGTTTTATCTCAGGTACTTGAAGGTAATTCTCGGCAAGACAAAAAGAATTCATGGCCCGCACTTAAATAGTAATTTCCATTCAAATGCTTTGTAAAAACTTGTATGAAATACAATGACTTGGGACCTATGTAAATTTGATATTTATGAATGGAAATGCTTTATTATTAAACGACGCGATTTTTAAGCGTTGTCTATGATGTGAGTAATGTGTTATCCCGTAACACCAACGAGTCTTCCGCTGTATTGAATTGTGTAAATTTGGGGGTGTTAAAGTTTGGTACCAGAGCTCTCGTTATAGAGAACGAAAGATTTTTAAAACCAAGGTTTTGAATAAAACATTTCAAAATCTTTTAACTATAAACCTTTTTCTTAAAATGTCTAAAAATGTTTTGACTATAACGGTGCCGAAGAATTCCTGAGTTACTGACAAGGCCAGACTGAGAAGTGTTATTTTAATATATATATATATAACTTGGATTATATATATATATATATATATATATATATATATATATATATATATATATATATATATATATATATATATATATATATATATATATATATATATATATATGATGTAATTTTATTACATGATTGTTTAATGATTATTTTGATATTTATACGAGGTATTTATACAACGTAGATTGTCACAAGGAACCCTAAATCCCCTAGTAAATTAATCGAAGCTATTCTCATAGGAATTCTAGCTATCCTATATCTAAACCAAGTTGTGGATATTTATGATTCCAACAAATGGTTGATATTCGTAGAAACGTTAATATTAGTTTATTGTGATATTAAAGAAGAATTGGCGAGATTAAAACTGATATCGATGTCATAACGATCTTTTCTTATAGAGTGGAGTTTGACAAAACATTACCACCTGGAAAGATGTCATCTGATTTGTTGTCACCCAATTCTTAAATTGAAATCGAAAGGGTGAATGTTGCACTTGAGGCTGTCAATGGAACCATTACCCAAAAGCCTCATGCCACTAGTACCTTTCCGAGAAGTCTAATTGAATGTGTGATCCATTTCATACTAGTGACTCATTTGATAACTATTGTTGTAAGAGCTTTAGGATTCGAAATTAAGTGTTTTTGATATCGAGCTTTTATTGCCCTTTTAAGGTCTAAGAATAAGGTTGAAAGTATTGGAGAATGAGGTAGGATACCGAATTGAGTATAAGTTGATTGAAACTTGAATGAAGTAAAAAACATTAACTCGTATGGAATATGAGATTATTAAGAGGAAGTCGTTAAGTCCTGTGATTGAATTATAAGGTTTTAATTGATTGTTGGTTTGTGTTAAGTGTTGTTCCTAGGCCATTGTCTACTAACGAGGATGCCCAGTGTCCAAGAAATAAATCGAAGAAATCTTCTTCTGAATTAGGACCGATGGATCTTCCGGGACATGTGGGACACCTAATGACTCTTGTAGATTTGTATTCATTATGGTATCTTCTAAAATAATCCCTAACTTAACTGAGACATCCGTTGGTAGCATGAGTTCTTGGAATTGTATGACATAGTGACACGTAATGTGTTACGGTACAATTTTGACTTGTTTGTGATTAATGAAAAGACTATCTTTGATTGCTAAATTCTACATATATCGATGTTATCTATCTTTTATTACTTCATCCTAATGTTCTCATTAGTGATGCAACCATTGAACAAGTACTCATCTCGAATTGAGTTACGTTGTGGATTATTCATTTTGAGTGCCATCGAGGTCATGAGCCTCATGATTATTTGGCTAAGCTCATTTCCTATTATATTGTAGTTAGTTCTTGGTGAACAACTTTTCATCACTCTTTTGTAGATCACTCATTGTTTTTATAAGATACAATAGTATCCCTTGAGAAAAATTGAATTTTCATCACCATATGGATTATTTAAAGTGAGACTTATAAATAATCGTTATCGAAATGAAGTTGTTTACAAAACACCTTGGAAAACTTAATTGTTTTCATAACAAAGAAAATCTTTGTAAATTTATTTTTGATTCTTATTTAAGAATTAAGAATGAAAATGTTTTTATTATAAACATGATGATAAAATTTTGACGAACTGAGTATTGCATCGTTAATCTTGAAATTGAATATAGTTGTGCGCCTACATACAATTTGGAATGGACCATGCAAGGCTGATTAGTAGTCACCATAAAACTGAATAATAAACACTACATTTTCTTTGAAAATTGTGAAAGATTAAATTTTATGAGATCTACAAGAAGTGAAAAATAGGGACATAATGTTAGGGACACCTACATATGTGCCTGTAGCATCTATTCTTCTGAATCAAATTTACTCATCTATGGAAATTGTCTTATTTGACAATTGACAATTCTTTCTTGTCCAATTCTCCCGTAGTGAGATTCTTAGGAAAAGTATCTGATTACTGAGTGTTGATACCCGACTGGATGTATCGACGTTCCTATCATTTCTTTTGATTTGATTTAATTTGAAAGACCTGGGTAACGATCCGAGGAACTTTCGAATGCGTACTCAAATTATGAAAACATGGGATATATTCATATTCATTAAATGTTTTCGTCTGTATCTGATTTGAAATCCTCTCGCGCAGATTATGCGTTAACCTTACTCTTTTAAGGTTAGTTATGTCTCCAGATATCCTTGAATTTGTGAAGGATTATGAGTTATTATTAGTCTTTTGAGACGTTCACATCTTATCGACGCCAATAAAACTGGAAAGTTGGTAGTGCCAGTAGAGTGGATTGATTGATTATGACATGACGAAATTGTCTTAATTGATGGGAACTCGAATAGAATTCCCCTAAAAGATAAAATGTTGATTATCAAAAGTGATCTAAATAATTCTTGATGGATGACCATATCCTGCATTTAGATTTGAATTATGACATGAATGGTTGTGACTTAGTCATAGATATTATAATCTAGAAAGAACCTAATATGAATTTATTAAAAGATGTTTATGTTATCTGAAACTTTAGGAGGTATTTGTTGGTGAATTACCTAGACTTTTGCCATTAGGGAAAGTTGAAATTGGTATTGATTATATTCCCGGTGCTGCACCTGTGGCGTGTGCATTGTACGTCAGCACCATCTGAATTAAAAGGAATTACCGTACAACTGAGAGAGTTGTCGGAGAAAGATTTTATTCTACCAAGCTCGTCATCATGAAGAGCTATGGTATTATTATTTCTTATATTTATAGATTACTGTGAACTGAGTAAATTGACAATCGAAAAAGATATCCATGACTCGAAATGGAATATTTTTTCGATCATTTACAAGGTTCTAGCGTTTGTTTTAAAGATTTGATCCATGGCATGGTTATCATCAACTTCGCGTCCGCGAAAAAGATTATCTATTCCAATCATTACATCCAGAACTTGTAATGAACATTATGAGTTTCACGTGATGTCGTTTGGATTGACTAATACACACGTAGCATTCATAAATTTGGTGAATCACGTGTGAAGGCTGTAATTTGATAAATTCATGCTTGTGATCATTAAGGACCATTTGTTTGTTTATAACAATAAGAATGAGTTAATAATTATTTATAGATTGCCCTGAATTGGCCGAACAATAAAAACATGTACCTTGAATAATTAACATGTGATTTAAGACTTAATCCTTTATATTAAATAACCGTTTGATTAATGATGGTAAGATATATATATATATATATATATATATATATATATATATATATATATATATATATATATATATATATATATATATATTGACTCTTTAAAAATTTAGAGCCCTTTTAAGACTTTGGGTTTCACCAAAAAGAAAGTGCAAATGTGTTTTGACAAATGTTTTATCGAAAAGGACTTTTGAGGGATTATTCCCTTATACCCAGAACATTTAACTAAACTCCTGTTTAGGGGTAAATGTTCGTGTATACCTCAAGACAACCTAAGATGGATTGAGGAAACCATATAAACCATGACTTGAATTTGAAACGATAATTTACGCTTTTCAACTAAGAAAATTTTGACCAAAGTATAACCAAAGATTTTTCGAACATTTACGGATCTTATTAATTATTTTAATTATTTTCGATAAATCAACAAAAAAAATCTTGCTAATTAAATTCAAATTTATTTTGAACATTTTTATAATTGTTCGAACTAAGAAAATTAAAATTTTTACGTCACGTTTCATAAAAATTAAATATTTATTATTTAATTAATTGTAATAATTATCGACGCTTTAAACGTCGGATTAAGCAAAACTGATAAAAATGATAGCTGAAACGAAACTGAAACTTAGAAAATATGAAGAAAGGGGAACGTAATTACCGACACATTATATATAAAGGATAAAGAACCAATTAGGATGTGTTCCTTAATAATGACTACGCAAAATAATTTGCCAAGCAATTTAAAATATAACTAATGATGGTAAAAAGGATAATATAGATAAAAAAGGGGTTCGCGGCTAATGTGAACCATTAGATTTGAGAAGCCTATGGTGTTAAATGTTTTAAAGACCGCTTGTGGCTGCCTAAATACGAAGGATTTTGAGATTTAGTCATGTTGGAATCTCATAGGTTTAAGTAATCTATTCATATTATTTCTAAATTAATGTATCTCTGTCTGAAGAAGTCGTACTAATGGCAAATTATGAAGGTAGACATTGCCTCATACATTAGTAAACATCTAACTATTGCAAAGGTCATCATCTGAATTTGATTCGATTTGGGTCATCGTCGACAGACTGACCAAATCTGCTAATATCATTCCTGTTAATGATAGATTCTTGATAAAGAAATTGACTCTTTGTATTTAAAGGAGTTGTGTAAACATGGTGTGCCTGTATCGATCATCTCTATCAAGATCCTCGCTTCGCATCGAATTTCTAGAGATTTGCTCAGAAGTCATTGGGAACGAACCTTGATGAGAGAGTACTGTTTACCACCCCAAACGAAGGGACGAGGTAAAGTAATGATACAAAACACTAGAAGTGTTGTTTTATGCTTGAATGATTGACCTTTGGTAATAGACCGTATAATCGTTTTCCTTTGGGGAGATTATCATTAAAAAAATTCGTATTAGGATCGAGATCGAATCTTGTGAGGATAAATACTAGAGCATCTGTAAGCAGGAGTTGGGATGAAGACACCCGACATACACCCATTGTGAGTTGGACATGTCTTTTAGGTTTAAGGTTTCCTATGATGGCGAACCTAACCTTGCAAAATACTCGAACCGCGAGACCTGAAATGTGTTGAAATTAGGATATGATTATTGACTGCCGGTAGTGGGCAGGAGGTTATGTGAATATGAAATGCATATCTTGAAGTGCCAGATGGATAGCGATGTTATGCCAAAAAATTTAACCATGGAAAAAGAATTGATGATCTGAAAGATCATGGGATATAAGTCCCCGTTGTATGGGACCATTGAGATAATGTAAAAGTTGGTTTGAAAGGCATATAAGCTGGATCTACCCTAGGACATCAAGTGCTGCGTGAATTATGTTTCGTATATCGAACTTGATAAAATGTTTATCAAGTGAAAATCTGACTATTCCTTAATGAAGTTTAGATCAGCGAAAAGTTGCATTCATCAAAAACCCGTGAACATCATGGATAGAGAAAGTAAGCCAACATTAAGCCTGATCTTATTCCCGTAGTTATGTTTGATGAAACTCGCGTATTGTAATGAATTACACTTGAGAGAAAAGACCGAATGTGGAGGAAATACCCACATGGCTTTAACTCTACAAGAAGCGAGTAGTAAGATAATATGATCTTTGAGGACAAAGATCCTGTTTAGGGGTAAATGCTGTGACAATCCGTCAATTTATGGTTGATATTTTATTCTCAAATATTATTTAAAAACATTATTTTAATGTTATCTTATGAACTCACTTATTTTTGGGAAGAAATTTAGATTTACGTCTTGAAGTAGCATCGACTACGTCTAAACCGGAGGATTCTACGTTACGTGCTTACGTTTACATACACCGTTTTGGTGACAGTCCGACATTTCAGGAAATAAATTTATCCGTGAATATTATTTTGGAATTTTAAATTTGTGTTGGTTCATAAACTCACAAATTTACGAGAAGAGATTAGGACTTACGATTATAATTTAACGTCCTTTACGACTAAACCGGAAATCTTAGTATTACGTATTTACGTTTTCGAACTCCGTTTTTTATGAGACAATTTTTATTAGATTCGTTTTGTGTCGTTGATTCATAATTTATAAAAACGTTTTTCGTAGAACGACTCGAGGGCACGCAAATCGAGGAAACTAGAATCGAGGAGTACCCGTAAATTAGTGGGATGAGACAAGATAAATCTTGCCCCACCCCACTCAAAAGGGACGGCCAAAACTAGGATACCACATCCTTGATGTGGCAAACTTGTAACTAACAAGTTACACTTGTCCTAAGCTTACAAAGTAAGCAACTACACACCAAAACCACCATCTCTAAACCACTAACCTCGATTTCACTCATGCAAAACTCACAAATCTCTCATCTCTCTCAAACTTGCCGTCCAATATACCACCATAAACACCCCTTTGATCAATTTTCAACCACAATATTTGGTGTTATACACACATATGATGATGTCCTTTTGAAGTTATGAAGATTGGTGCAAGTTTTAACATCTAAAAAGTTTTCAAAGGAGTCAAGGGCTGATTATCATCAAGGTGTTCATGTAGATGGGTGGTCTTTAATATGGTCTTGGTTTATCACAAGTTTCTCCATCAAAATCCATGTCTTAATCACAACCTACATCATCTTGGTGGTATAAAGATTGTTCTTCCCATCCTCTTGTTATTTTTATTATGTAATCATGTACTTTCTTTCTTATTGTATATGTATATGATGAATATATGATGATAAAAATGTTGTGTGGGGATTAAGTGTTGATAAACATGGGTAAAAAGATGAAAAACAATATGTAAAAGTGGTTAATCTTGCTTAATTTAGTAGGCTGTCTAAAAACAGTAAATAACCATATGATGAACTGATAAAATGGTATAGATGAATTGATATACAGTGAGTATTGAGACTTTTACACATGTGAGAGTTGGTCATGCAATGGAATCATAAAAATGAGTGAGATATGATCAAAACAAGTTTAGAGTGCAAATCTGAGTACACTGTTTTGGACGAATTTTATAAAATGCTTAGAGGTTGATTCATCAGTAGCTATAAAGAAATAAAATGAAGCTCATATCATGTAGTTTCTGTGATAGAAATTTGGGATTCTATCTCCATGTAGAACACTAGATATGATCATTTTAGTAAACTAGATTTTTAGGACTGATTTTGTGAAATTAAAGTTTAATATTATTATATAAGCACTCAAATAAATATAGTATAAAATGTGAATTAAAACCCACTAACTTATATATTTCATTTATATAAAAATGCATAGGGATAAATAAATGGACATTATATAAAAATGGTAGTTTGGTAAGTTTTATAAGTTATAAAAACTATATACTAAGTTTTACGTCTTTTCGGCTAAAACCGTAAGATTAACGTTTTTGTTAAATAAAACTTAGACGGTTGGACCCGTCTAATGTAAACTTTTATAAACTCATATACTGATATATAAACATATATAACAAGTAAAAACCGATAAAACCCGAGCTTTACAACATATAGACATTAACGGGCCAAAGTAGCCTTAGTGGACAATAAACCCGACTAATTTGGTAAAACACTTATAAACTTATTTATTGGGCTTAACCCATTTGGGCCCAACATATAAAGTATAATACTGATAATAAAAGTATAATTGGGCTAATGAATAGTATTGGGCCTGTAATAGGCCCATTGAGCTTCAAAATGTAAACAAATTGAACTAGTGTAACTAGTCTTGAAAATTACCAACACATAATCACTATAATGAATGAGTAAAGATGTATAAACCCACTTGATCATCATCATATTTATAAAATCATCATATGTATACATAATTGTTATTTTTATAAAGTCATTGGACAAGAGTCTAAGACGAGTATTATTTCTCTAGGTCTCCGTGACTGAAGCACGTACCGTACATCCGAATTGCCGATAACCCGCTTTCCCACATCAACGTGAGTTCATAGCCTCGCACTCTTTTAAATGTTTTTATATAATGTTTTATAAACCCGCGAGGGAGATAACATGTTAGTTTTGATAAAATAGGACACCATTTGTCCCGATTGTCTGTTTATTGATTTTGACCTGAATGATTATATGACCCGATGAATGATTAAATGACCCGATAGATGAAATGAAATGGATTATTAAAGTTAGGTTATGTCACTAAAAGTCCCATTAGCATGAATTGTGAACTACCGGGATTTGGTAGACGCTTATGCATATAATAGTACTATTTGGGGACGAACACCCCAGTTCGCGCCTTGACGATTGATCCCCGTCGTGCCACATTGATTGGTAAGCGAATTTATGTATAAGAATATTTACACAAGCGTGATTATTGTGACGACACACTAACTTAGATGAGCAAATTGAGTTTCGGGCTAGCTACCCGTTGTTTGTTGTAGAAAGGTAACAATGTCATGCGGCTTATAATAATCCAAGTAACGAAAATACTGCTTTATGCATTGAATTACAATATATTGCGTGACTAGCAATACAGGGTCTTATTATTGATTTTATATTCTTGTTTTGGTTTTACATAACCATATTCATATAACGATTTTTATTCAACTCTATACAACGTTATAAAACGTATTGTATGATGTTTTTAACGACAATGGTTCGTATAATGATTTTGAAGGCGAAAGCCTATATTATGATTTTTGATAAGGATTTGTATAAAATGACTTTGGCTATTTTATGGCCTATTACAAAGATTTATACAAAATGATTTTCGGTAATAATTATATACCGATGATACATTGATGGTTTTATTAAACTCTATGAATTCACTCGGCGTTTTTGTTGACCTTTTCTTTTAACATGTTTTATCTCAGGTACTTGAAGGTAATTCTCGGGAAGACAACAAGAATTCATGGCCCACACTTAAATAATAATTTCCATTCAAATGCTTTGTAAAAACTTGTATGAAATACAATGACTTGGGCCCTATGTAAATTTGATATTTATGAATGGAAATGCTTTATTATTAAACGACGCGATTTTTAAGCGTTGTCTATGATGTGAGTAATGTGCTATCCCGTAACACCAACGAGTCTTCCGCTGTATTGAATTGTGTAAATTTGGGGGTGTTACATAAACAATGGTATAATAACACATAATTTATAAAGAACGACTCGAAAAGAGACGTTTTAAATTTACCGTTCCTAAAACATTTGTCAGAGTAGCGTAGTCCCAAGACATCGTAACCAAAGTACAACTAAAACAAAAGGTTTAAATTGTTTTAAGCAAACGAACGATAAACATTCAAAGAGTTTGAACAACAAAAGCAGTGCACAACTTCATCCCCGTGACTCCCAAAGTTCAGACTCCTTGATTACCTGAAATACATGTGAGAAAATCATCAACAAAAATGTTGATTGAAATCTATAGGTTTATATAAACATTTTGAACACAATCAAAAGTTATAATTTGATGGCATACTTGAAGGCAACAAGCATCGAATAATTTGCATCAACAATATAATTGTATATAGCAACAAATTGCATTAAGCTCATGGAACCGAACCCTTAGACACTCCCATATCAGTCTACGAGAGATTTATTAATTGTCATTACCTCTAGACTATAGGCACATTGCTGCGTACCAGACTTCTCAATACAATATGTTCAAACATTGTGGATGTCAGGCATAAGCTTCTATGAACAAGTCCACACAAACTGAATCGGGGCGGCTTCCGCCATAGATCTATTAATTGTACTAGCGTTTAACCCATCATAGGTTAATTAACGGTCCACAATTGAGGATTTAACAAAGGCAATCACTTAATGCAATTTAAGGCAACCACGGGTCCATTCATAAAGGGACAAGCATACCATAAAAGACTTGTGTTCTAAGTTTATAAAGACATGTATTCCCCTCACGAGTTTTTAAAACAATTAAAGTGCACAAGCGAGGCTATAGACTCACCTTAACGATAGCGATATTAAACAATGATAGCGATGAGATAATAGTGATGGACGTGAAACGATTAAATATGATAAGTCGAGAGCCCACGAGCTTCTAATGCCGACCTAAAATAAAGTGGCGCGTCTTAGAATCATAAACGACAACGATCACCAAGGCAGCTCTCGAACATCGATCTCACTAGCCACGACCTAAAGCAATTAAAAATGCTTATTAAAATCTAAATGATATGCTCAAACAAAAACCATTTAGCTAGACCACCCATTTTGACATGGCAAATAATTTTAAAAATATCACATAAATATTAAAATGAGAATAACATAATAAAATATAAACCTTAACGTGACGAAAAGCATTATATATTTTTGATAAAGCCAAAAATGTGTATAATTATATTTTGGTGGAAAATTATAGTTTTCCAACATAGTTTATGTAAAACCTCTGATTTTACCTTATTGACTTTGTCAACTGTTGTACTACTTATTTATGGAATTTATATAATTTCACTTTTATATGACTTATTATGTGTCATATACCTTTTGTCATACTACCTCTCATATCTATTTCACATTTATATGAACTCTTAGTCATTTATTGACTACTCTGGCAACTGACTAGCCACTTGATTTAATAATAGACTCATCACCTCAGTACATATTTGAGATAAACTGTAACTTTACTTAATTTATTTATTAAGTACTTGGATTATTTTTATATGTACAAATTTACATATATTACCTAAAAGGAATAAACACCTAAACACTTTAAACCAATGTACATTAGTTTACATTGTCATTTATTTACTTTACTTAAGTAAAAAAATTATAGTGATGTATTTAATATACACTTTCACTAAATTACCTAAAAGCTTCAACAAAATACCTACAACTCAACAAATACATACAATAATATACAAGGGCTATTATTATCATACAGCACTTGGCAAAATTTACCAAAAACCTTCCTACATGCATAATATAGACGTGTATATGTATGCATGCCTACACTACCATCATTTGTTAGCTAGCTTGTAAGTAATCAAGTGTATAATCCACTAATACCCTATACTAACCATGCTTACTTACACAACTACATGCATAACCATGCTTTTTCTATACCAACCTCACTTTTCTTACACAATCACTTACACACACCATACACTTTACTATACAATGTCATGTCTTGTCCCTTGACTTCCCATAAACAGACGGCGACTTTGCAACTTAGGGAAGAAAGTCAATTTCCAATTGTGGCATGTGTTGAAATGATCTAACAAGTGTATCCAACAAATATCTTGTGTATCTTAGTGAGATACTAGGTACATGGTACAAGGATTCTATTTGGTTCACTCTCTCTCTTTGTCTTAAGCCGAAACACACACTATCCACAACACAAAACATTTGCCAATCTCATCATCTATCTCTCTCTCAACCTACTGTTAAATACCCCTTTCCACCATTTTTGAACCTCCAAGTTTATCTACTACTCCTATACTATGTCTCCTACTATATAAAGGTTAATCACTAGCTCATCCTATAAGAACCTTGTCCATGGAAGCAACAAAGAAGCCCTAGAAGCAATACTTGAAGCCCACGGCTTGTTTAATGTCACCAAGACCTCCATTGTTGAAATCTTGTCACTTGTTCTTACTCATTCTCCTATCACTCCTAAACCTATCTAAACAAGTAATTCCAAGCTAAAACCTATCTTTCTAATACATTTACTTTCATACATATTAACATACACATTGTTATTTTGGTAAAAGTTAATATTGAAACAAGTATATGAAACCCTAAAATCCATAATAACCCACGGCTTGATTTTTAATATGGCATAAAATTATGTAAAATCTTGTCAACCATGAAGAACATGTCACCATGATCTTGTTAAACTTGAAAAACCATGAAAACCTAAACATGCATGATTTTTGGACGTGGGGTTTATGCCCATTTTTCCATTTCGGGTAATCTTGTAATGTTTCAATATAACTAGAAACACTAAATTTATGTTCTTAGGTGCCTTAAAAATGATAAGTTCACTATTATGCCTTAAAAGGTTTAGTTTTAAGCTCACTATAATAAGTTACCTAAATAAATATTCATTATCATTAAATAAAATGTGTTATAAAACTTTTAGTGTCAAAATATAATTTTATAAAGTTCATGTTGAAAGTATAGATCTATAAGTATTTTGGACTAAAATAATAAATCTAAGAAGTTTTGGATTAAAATAATAGATCTACTAAATTTTGGATCAAAAATAACAAGTAAAATACTTTCGGGTTGGATTTGTAATTTTACAAAGTATAAGGATCTAAATAAACAAGTGTAGAAACTTATTTTCCAAAAACATAAACTTTGGACCACTTTTGTAAATAGCCGTGAGTTGAGGGTGTTGTTTTAACAACATCCAAAACTTAAAGGTGATAAAAAGGACTTAAATGGAATAATATAACGTTAGGGTAAATTGTGTAAACTTTAGAAAACCTAGGGATCACATTGGTCTTTTGCCGAAACTTAATATAAGCCTTAGGGACCAATTATGCCAAGTTAACAAACTTATTTAAGCCCTAAGTAACCCTAGGGACTAATTCTGCCTTTTGCCGGAACATATACAAGCCCTAGGGGGCATTTGTGTAACTTGTATTTAAACTTAATTCTAGCCAAAGGTTGGAGGACTAAAACTTCCAACTTGTGAAACTTTAATAAGCCCTAATTTAATCCGAATACTTTAGGGTCTATTTTTGCCATTTAATGAAACTTAAACAAGCCCTAGTTACACGTGTAACTAGGGAGGGACCAAAACTGTAATTACTTGAAAGATTTAGAAACCCTAGGGTATAAAAGTAATTTAACCGCGAGTAATTATTTAAATAGAAGGACTAAAATGTAAATTATACAAAGTATAACGAACCCTAAAACTCCTATATATTTATACCCGTTATTTAAAATGTAAAACTTAAATAAACATAACAATTGTCATTTTTCCAAACTTATAATTTAATAATTATAAACACTACGTAAACGTGGAATTTAGTTAAAATGTTATACGTTTTATAAACCTTATTTATATATTAAATATAAATTAAAAAAGATTAACTTATAAAATAAATATATTAATTATATTTATTTCCTATTACTTTAAATGTATATAAAACTATCCTTTATAAATATTTAAAGTGTTTTATAAACAACGTAAGTACAAAATATTAATTAAATGGATTAATTAATTTAACCTTATTTTTTATTTTATACTTAAAATAAATACTATTAGAACATGTACAACGATGAACAAAAGTACAAGTATCGTAATAAAATGCTTAAAACCAGTATAAGCATGTACAGATTTATTTTGAAACTTTTATGCATTATGTTATGCATTTACTGAGACCTTATAATTATTTAGGTCGTTGATTGTATCGTAAGCATCCCTAGCAGATTTATCTTCTGACTTATTGCTGTAGTACTGAGGTGAGTTCATGGCCCCACTTTATATATTGACAAACTTTTAAACCTTTTAATGGGGAAGAAAACATGCAATATATTTTATTTTGTAGACATGGATTGAAATGTGAAACCTTTGATTACATTGCCTATTGTAGATGAACCCGTATGACCCGTGCATCCGAAACTTTTAGAATTACTGAATTACCTGAATGTTATAAATAGATCTATTTGGGATTGACCGTCCCCATCTGGGTGAGTCATGCTCACTGTGCCTAGGCTAGGACAACAGATGTTTCACATGTCAGCACTTATTTTTGTTATGGGTGCCTTTTTATAAGGCGAAGGGTCCTTATTTGTTAAGGACTTAACTGTCAAGTTTCAGTTTCGGGCAATATGGGAATGTAATTACATTTAAGTATTGATGCTTTGTGCATTACTACTTCAGTGAATATTTAATGTTCAAACTTATTTTAATTAAACCTATGAATTCACCAACTTTATGTTGACTCTCTAAGCATGTTTTCTTAGGAAACTGAAGCAGGTATTGGTGTGCATGGAGTCAAGCATCATGATAGGTTGCATTTATAGAGCTCATATGGGGTTTTATAAACTGGGGAATAATTCAAACTATTGAACAATGTTAAAGACTATTTTAATACTATTTGCACTTTCAATCATGTAATAAATGTAAGGATAAACTTTTATTTGTTGCTCTATATTCTGTATGCTGTTGATCCACCTACGTGACACCCAAATATTATTTCCGCTGCATTTTACTCAATTTAGGGGTGTCACAGAATGGTATCAGAGCGATAGTTATAGAGAATCAGAACAAAATTAAAATAAATATAAAAATAAAAATTTTATATAATCTGGACTATAACTGCTTTAAAAATCTTTTAGGATTTTCAGGACTAGAATAGTTAAGCATATAGACTGTAGAGCATACATCGATTGTGTGATTGCCTGTGCATTGATTATTAACATCCGGTTGCTTAATCTTATAAGTATTAACGTAACCGTTAGCATGGCGAGTGTTAAACGGCAATATTATATAATTTTAAATTATATTTCCCAAAATTTTTAACTTGAGTAAGTTTATACTTATATCAATTAAAACTATATTACTTTCAGATTTATCATGACATCACCTACCGATACACCTGCTGCCGTATCTCCGACGACCGTCTTATGTGGATGGTTATCTGCCAGTGACTCTGGCGATAGTCACGCCTCTGTCGATGCCACATCTATCAAGGCACTTATCTCTACTCCCCCTATTTCCCCCGTTGGGGAAGAGGTCCAGCCTCCTGCTGCAATACCACCTGTACCACTTGTGACTATACTACGGGATCATGCACCCGAGTCTCTGCCACCTCGTAAGAGGAGGTACGAGGCACCTCTCAATTCCACCTTTAAGATCGGTGAGGGTTCCTGGGCCAGACATGCTGACCCCGTTCAGGCCCAGATCACGACACTGGCCGCACGCCAGGCCCAGGATGTAGCAGACATTCTTGCTCTGCTATCGGCCGGTCAAACTGAGTGCGCTGTTCTATAGCAGCGCCAGGACCTTCTATCATGGACTGTGAGTGCGGAGGCGCACGCTGCACGAGGGGCGTGGTCGACTACTTATCATTCTCTCCAGTGGTTGCTGGATGAGAATGAGTTCCTCCGTGAGCATATCTACCTGCTCCAGAGCCAACAGAGGGACACTCATACTGCCCTCTTGACCATGGAGGAGACTCTTGCTATATTATTCAACCTCTAGGAGGTCCGTCATCAGGGGTTGACATCAGAGACCGCTCATCTCCGGGGAGTTTAGCAGACTCTCAGAGACCAGTTCCTCGAGGCACTCCGACTGCTCAAGGAGACCAGGACTGCCATGACCGCGATGCAGGTTGCCATGCAGGCACCAGCTGTCTCATCACCGCCCGTGGCACCAGCCGTATCCGAGGAGTCAGTTAAGCGCCAGTAGATTAGATGTACTAGATCTTTTGTACATCATGATAAGCTATTAGGGTTGCATCCCGGCTATCATGATATAGGATCTCATGTATTTGTACTTTTCTTTAGTCAGTTGTATCTTTGTACTATACTATTTAGATTAGGGATTCATAGATGATGTACTTTAGATTTCATGTACCACCATCCCAGACAGGCGGGCTGTACTCTGTCTTGGATCAGGTTGTGCATTTTGTATTGTATTCCTACTCTAGACTTATGGCATGTACTCATTAGCTTTTGTTATATCCTATATTGTATTATATTATGAACTTTAAACAAGTTATCCAATTTGTTGCAAAGTCTATGCATGAATTTCTTTTCGTGTAATTATATAAAACTGTGCTAACACCTTGAACTAATGATTTCATTTTTGTGTATAATTATAGAAAAATGGTAATCACTAGAACGAACCCCAACAATGCCGACACTACCCAAAACGTCACTGCTGCCCAACTAAGGGAAATGATTGATCAAGGCATCGCATCTGCGATGGATGCCAGCAGAAACGTAGACGATAGTCAAAACTCCAACAACCGCCGGAATAATCAGACCACCAGGGGCTGCTCTTACCCCGACTTCTTGAAGTGTAAGCCTTCCTACTACAAGGGCAAAGAAGGAGTGGTGGAACTGATGTAGTGGTTTGAGAGGTTGGAAACGGTTTTTCGCATCAGCGACTGTGCAGAAGAGAACAAAGTGAAGTTTTCCACCTGCACCCTACTTGAGAGTGCTCTTACTTGGTGGAACTCTGTTGTTGCTATTCTTGGACACGATGCTGCCTATGCTCTCAACTGGACTGAGCTGAAGGAGAGAATGACAGAGAAGTACTGTCCAAGGGGAGAAATGAAGAAACTTGAGATCGAATTGTGGGATCTCAGATGCAGGAACAAGGACATCACTGCGTACAACCAGAGGTTCCAAGAATTGACCCTAATGTGCACCAGAATGTTTGTGGAGGAGGAAGATAAGATTGAGAAGTATGTGGGTGGACTCCCAGACGCCATTCACGAGAGTGTGCTCGCATCTCGACCTACTACCGTCGAGAATGCCATTGAGTTCGCTACTGAGTTGATAAACAAAAGAGTCTGTACCATATCCGAGAGGCATACTGACAACAAGCGAAAGGCAGATGAGTATTTCCGTAGTCAGCACCAGCAGCATCCTAAGAAGCAGAATGCTGGGTAAGTTTACAGTGTTACCTCTGTAGGAGCTAACTCATACGTGGGAGCCAAACCTTTGTGCTCAAAGTGCAACTATCATCATACTGTTGATAGCCCATGCCAGACCTGCTACAGATATGGACAAGTAGGTCATTTTGCTAAAACCTGTCGAGTTAATGCTGTCACTCAGGCCCGACACACTCAAAACACTGGGAACTACAACAACAGGGGCGAATACAATGCCCGTGGGAACGGGAATGGACAGCAGGGGAACCACAACGCTACTGGAGGAAACAACAATGGACCCAAGAAGGGAGTTGTATGCTATGAGTGTGGAGCACCAGGACACGTGAGACCAAGTTGCCCTAAGCGGGCCAACCAGAACAAGAACAGTGGAGGAGCTTCATCCAAAGTGTACGTGGTCGGCAATGCAAAAGCCAACCCCGATTCGAATGTCGTTACTGGTACGTTTCTATTGAACAATCGTTATGCATCTGTTTTGTTTGATACTGGAGCAGACCGAAGTTTTATATCCACTGAATTTAGCCAAGTACTAGAAGTTATTCCTACAAGCTTAGATCACCGTTACTCCGTAGAATTAGCTGACGGTAAAACTGTAGATGCTGACACTATCATTAGAGGTTGTACCTTAAATCTTTCCAAACATCCGTTCAACATTGACCTTATCCCCATAAACCTTGGTAGTTTTGATGTTATTATTGGCATGGACTGGTTAGCAAGATACTGCGCAGTCATTGTTTGTGACGAAAAGCTAGTCCGTATTTCATGGGGAAACGAAACTCTAATCATTCGAGGCGATGGTAACACCGACCTCGCTGACACTAGACTTAGTGTTATCTCTTGTATAAAAGCTCAGAAATATTTGTTGAGAGGATGTCCTATCTTCTTGGCCCATATTTCTCAAACAGATGAAGAAGACAAGCCCGAGAAGAAACAAATCAAGGACGTACCCATCGTCCGAGATTTTCCAGAAGTCTTTCCTGATGAGTTGCCAGGCTTACCACCGACCCAACAAGTGGAATTTCAAATTTATTTGATTCCCGGAGCAGCACCTGTAGCTAAAGCTCCATACCGGTCGGCACCATCAGAGATGAAAGAACTAGCTGAACAACTTCAAGAACTATCTGATAAAGGATTCATTTGACCCAGTTCCTCACCATGGGGAGCTCCTGTGTTATTTGTCAAAAAGAAAGATGGTTCTTTTCGAATGTGCATCGATTACAGAGAGCTGAATAAGTTAACTGTGAAGAATCGTTATCCGCTTCCTCATATTGATGACCTATTTGACCAACTGCAAGGGTCAAGTGTGTATTCCAAGATTGACCTGAGATCTGGATACCATCAACTACGAGTCAGAGAAGAAGATATTCCAAAAACAGCTTTTAGAACCCGTTACGGTCATTACGAATTCCAGGTTATGCCATTTGGGTTGACCAATGCACCAGCTATTTTCATGGATCTTATGAACCGTGTGTGCAGACCCTACGTGGATAAATTCGTGATAGTCTTCATTGACGACATACTCATTTATTCCAAGAACGAACAAGAACATGGGGAACATCTTGCACAAGTACTAAAGGTACTCAAGGAGGAGCAGCTCTATGCTAAGTTCTCCAAATGTGAATTCTGGATTCACGTGGATACAGCAAAGGTCGAATCTGTCAAGATTGGGTATCTCCTAAATCACCGACGGAGATCCGCCAATTTTTATGCCTTGTCGAGTAGTACCGCAGATTCATTGAAGATTTTTCCAAAATAGCCAAACCAATGACCAAACTCACAAAGAAAGGAATATAGTTCTATTGGGGAGAGAAGGAAGAATCAGCTTTCCAACTGATCAAGCAGAAGTTATGCAGTGCACCCATACTGGCTTTTCCTGAAGGCAACGATGATTTCGTTGTATACTGTGATGCCTCACACAGGGGCTTAGGTGCAGTATTGATGCAGAGGATGAAGGTGATTGCCTACGCTTCAAGACAACTGAAGAAGCATGAGAAGAATTACACCACTCACGTGTGAGACCCCCAAAACCCGACATGCAACAACTAGGCAACAAAGGGGTAACACGTCATAGTACAAGAAACAATGAATTACAGTTCATACAAAGCTGACGAAATAAAAACATGTAAATTACATCATAAAAGGTCAGAGTTTTTAAATATAGGTCCCAGAGTTTTAGAAGCGGAAAATTATATTATTTCGTCTCAGTTTGTAACATAAAGTTGCCCAAAAGTTAGAATAAACTTCTGATAGTTTATATAAAACAAATCTTTCAAAAGCATCACATAAATCTCCAAGTTGCGATAATATCCTGCGGGCTCCCATCCAAGCAAAGCTAAGTAATAATACCTGAGATTAAACATGTAAAATCATCAACACAAAGTTGAGTGATATTCATAGGTTTAGCAGTAAACGTGTGGATCACAATAGAATTTGTAAAACACGTAATGGGGGGGGGGGGGTTAACTATGTACGTCCATAGTCACGATGCATATTATTGCTATTTAGTCTCATGAACCGAAGCTTAACTCAAATGTAAGTTCCTCTAGGGAGTATTCAGCCTAAATACTCAAGTATAAACGAATATTAGTGCGTCAAAGTAATTAGGACGGGGATTGTCAATCCCGATGGATCCACCCACAACATTCGCGCTTAGCGCAAAGCATACGGGACAATTAACGGTTCATGATAGGAGAGGAAACATAAGGCTAATGTCTAAAAGCAATAATACCATTGAAATCATCTTTAAAGCATACACGTTCAGAATAACATACGAGTTCTGGATAGCAATACAATTTTTAATTTAGTTGTGTTCCACCATGTAAAATCTCACCCCGTGTTTAGAAACCATGTACACGTAAAAAGGGGCTATGAACTCACCTTAGCCACGAGGTAAGTCAATCACGGTACTCAGCAACTGAGTAGAAACGGTAGTGGTAGACGATCACCGACGATATGGATGCCCGGGGAAACACGAAAACCGCAACCTATCAAAATGAGGCGGGCGTTAAGATTCGAACTCGAATATCGATATGTACCAAATATAATATGACTCAAATGTTTTCAAAGTTTACACGTTTCAAAACCATTGACACGAATAAATGAATACATTTATCCAATGTTACACGTTAAAACACTTGAACACTTGAAAATGACCCGTTATACGACGCCAAGTCAACGCAAGTCAAACTATCCTTTAACCTTACTTGGACCAGTAGCTAAGTCATTTATATAATGACAAAACACTTGGGTAAGTCACCATGTCCGATGGTGAATACTCAAACTCACGCAACACAAGCATTGGACTAAGTGTCCAAAATAAAAATCAGCAAGTACACACCGAATGTACACACCGATTTACCCTATCTAGACTTGTCCGTTTTAGATGAAAATTGGTGTCAAGGCCACTTATAACCTGTATAAGGCCACACCAAAATTTGAGCCAAAGTTCACACTTAAAAATCCATCAGCTCGACACTTTACTCGACTCCAAATTTGAGACAGATTTGTGCACTTGTTTTGTAAAACCGTTTAGACCGCTTTAAAATTACTATCTCGACAATCCGTCTTTTGAAACCACTACTAGAATCATCAAACTTAGTTTGTAAACTTTGAAAATCAGTAGTATAAACTATCTAACCAAGCCTAAAGTCCCCGAGAGTCGACCCAAAATCAGCCACAATTTCGGATTGTGCCGACGGTACACGAAAACTAAAACTAGCATAACTTTTGACTCGTAATGACTTAGAAGCTCTATCTTATACCAAACCAGCGTCTTGGAAAACTCTACAACAATATCAAATAATCCTAGCCTTTCACAGACCTTAAACCCACGAAACATTCTGTTTAAAGCTGTTGTCCTAAATTAACCTATTAGAAAACATGACAAATCCATTTTTCAAGCAAAACAACTCATTCCCATACCTCTAGGATCACTATACTATCATTCCTAACAACCAAACACTTAAAAAAACACTTTCATGTAAAATCTAACAAAATCAAAGATTAAAAACAAGACTTTTAAGGATTAAAATGTGATGAGCATACCAAAAACAAAGCATGCAAGATGTTTTAAACATCAATCCACCATGGATTTATAAAATCTTCATAACTTGATGCATGTAAGTGATTTGTGTATCATTGGAATCACCATTGGATTATAAGTTTGGGTCTTAAATTTGTTTTGATTGATTCATAGTAGAAAATCAAAATTTGAGGGTGTTTGTGGGTTGAGATGTGACAGAAAAAGAGAGAGGGGAGGGAGGTGATGTTTGATTTTTTTTATAAAAATGGTTAGTGTGTGTGTTGTGGAAGAAAAATTGGTTTATATATGGCTAGTTATGTGGAGGGACCTAAGTTGCCAATTTGCAAACTTGTGGATCTAAAAACAATTAATAATTTTAAAGAGTAGAAAATGGTTATTGGTAAATATTGAAAATATTTACGGGGCTCGGGTTTCGTAAAAATACTTTTCAAAAGTTACAATTCATCATAAAAATGATTATACGATTTCTCGACACGACTTAATACGTAATTAAAACGACATCATTGAAAATATTAATTATCGAAATAATCGATAAATAAACGTAATATTTTTGGCATCCGTCGACATCGCGATCACTAGGAAATTCTCATTGTACATTAATTTTGAATAAACTCGTTGTAAAACGCACGCGGGTGATTTTAAATCAAAAACTTTGATTTAAATAAATATAGAAAAATAAAATAAGAATTCCATAATTCCATGCAAGGTATTTATCGATGATCAGAAAAATACTTAAAAAGTATAGTTTAAAAATCTCAGGATTTACATATAGAAATACAAGAAAACGTAATACGTTGGAAAAATCAAGAAACAGGAATAAAAAGAATAAAATATTGCTCGGAAAGTACGGGTTCTCACAGTCTTCGCCCCTAAAGGAACTCTGGTCCCCAAAGTTCTCCTGAAAACAGTAGAAGATGCAAACAAGAGGAGGTACAAAGTGTAGAACAAAATTCATTGCTTCCCAGGTAACTTCAGTATCACGACGAATCTTAACGGTTAGAATTCACTATGGTTCAGTTTCTTAACTCCTTTTCGTATACTTTTCAGTCTTGGATTAAGATAACGATCTTTCAATACGGAGATACATCGAGAGATAGAGTTGTTGGAAATACGTGCGATAAACTAACAAGAATGAACACAAGAATCGCTTAAACAGGCAAAGTGCGATAAAATGAACCAAGATTGTAAATCAACAAGGGGTCGCAAATCGTGCAACTGTAAAAATCTAGTCACAAGCGAAATAGAAGGAAAAATGAATAACATATGATCATTTATAATACAAGCTGTCAAAATCAGTTGTCTTGGATTTTGGTATTACTTTAAAACTTAGTTTTAAATATTTTCTTTATTAAAAGAAAATTTTACAATGTGTAGTGATTTAAAAATCAAACTCCATATAAAATGAGTGGGTAAACAGTTGTCAAATCTTTTTCTTGATCAGGATTTTTGAAGCAAAAGTAGAACAGTTCAAAATAGTTATCCTGATCGGCTTAAGAACTTTTAGGTGACTACATGAAATTATCGTTAAAACTCAAGTTTATCGTTACCATTAGAAAAATGAGGTTTTTCCAATTTATTTAGAATCATTGTTAGAAATTATAAATTAATTTAATAATTTCATTAGGTTGACAATAAAGTATGATAAAATCAATTACTTTAAAAGATACAACTTGACACTGTTTAAACATAAGTTATAAATTTACCCAAGTGGATGTACAGATTCGATATTAAACTTGAAATGGGTATTTTGACAATTTAAACATTTGGTAAAATGTATAAAACGTTCTTAAAAATTAATAATTTTTTTTTAGAAATTCAAGAAAGTTTTTAAGATATCAAACGATAAACACGTAACAGTTTCTGGTTTTTAGAAAGTGACAAAATAGCAAACGATTATGAAACGAATATCGATCAACAATTAGTATACAAGCAATAACACGAGGGAATAAAACGAAAGTCGTATCAACTCTTAACGAACATGATAGAATAGATGCATCGATGATAAGGACAATAAGAAACAAAGATTATAGCAAGATTAATTCACGAGTGCGGTTGGCGTCACCAATAACGGCTTATTAAGTTCTCATTGGTCGATACACAATCGAAAGAGAAAAGCCACACAATAAATTTCCGAATCAAAGAAAATTCTTAAGAAGTCACTTGAGGATAATTCCTGTAAAATGAACAACATTAGCAATGAAAGGCGAAATCAACACATGATTCACACGAATGAATTTCAAGACGACAAAGTCTAACACACATCATGACAATTACACGAAATCATCGTTCACATCCAGTCGAAAATCATTAATCGCGTTCAGAGATGTTTCGAAGGTCTACCAAAATAGATAAAGAAGGTTGATCGATTGATGTAGAAGCATAACAACGTTGAAACTTTCAAGTCAGGTATCAATGGTAGGAAATTAGACAAGCAGTAACACGAATTGTATCACGAAGGAAGACGAGGTAACAAGTGAAATAAAGGTTATTGAGTAAAGAAATATGTGCTTGAGGCACGCACTTTGTTCAAGAAAAGATAAGGGTTCTTACGTGTATGTCGTGAATTGTTGCTACCCGCATAAGATGTAAAAGTTTTCAAAACTTTATTTTATCAAACTTTTTAAGGAACATAATTAAAAAGTTGATTATTGGTCAAATATTTAAGGCGACTACTATTCGGCCTTGCATGGCTCCTTCTAAATTAAGCATAGGTGATCTGGCCATGCATAATTTAGGACTAGCAATGCGATGCTCAGCTTCGTCAAACCAGTATTACAGGTCATATTATTTAAAATATGTATATAATGCCATTTGTAAAAAAAGTAATCAAAATAGTTTATGAAACTATTCGCCAATAAGTTACTGGCTAGATATTTAATTCAACAATTATAATGTTACAAGGGTTCTTTATACGACCGTATTAGAACAATTTGTGAAAATGCATTGTAAAATTAATATAAATTAATTTTGTAAGATAACCTTCAAGTATTTTGTAAAGTCCAAGTGGAACTTTTGTAAAATGTTTCCCAAACAATACCAGTTAAATTCATGTGATGACATGATGATAGCTTACAAAATAGCGAGTGGGTTACATGAGGGAAATAAAGAGTAGTTCAAGACAGTCTATGAAAAGGTTACAACGTGCTAATGTTTCAAGAGGTTTAGCAGGAATCGTCAAGAGACACGTGTCAAGATGGTAACGAACGATACGAAAGCAAGATCTTCAAATCTCGGTCCAATTCAGTGGTACGATCGAAGCAAAGAAAGAAAATATAATGGCAATTAAGTCATAAATAAAAGAAATGATAAAGGAATCCGTATGTGTGCACATCGTGATTAATTTGACGGTAATGTACTTTTAAGAGAATAGGGTATCAGTTAACAAATAGTACAATCACTCCGAAAAGTTTCTATATTAGGGAGTTACCGAATTTCAAAAGTTCAAGATCTATGTATAAGTATGACCGAACTCAAAGTTACTATTTTATACTTGTTCAAACGCAATCATTGTTTTTAGTTTGCAAAATATTATTAGTTAAAGTTTTGCGAGCTCAACGAACTCAAAACGATTGAAATCATATTTTTAAAGTCTATCAGTTTTGACTTTTAGGGTTTGACTAGACCAATTAACTCACTAAACGATATTCTAAGACTCAAAGTCTAATGGATTTCGATGTTAAACAGTGTTTTGAACAACTTTCTAGTTTTACCCGAGACTTGAAACGGAATAAAAATAGACGAAAATGCCCTTGCATTAAATTTGTCAACAAAACGATATTTTAGAACTACGCAAAAATAAGTTCTTAAATTTCACAATCTCAAACGAGCGTAACCTGCTCGACTTTAAAGTTTACTGGTCAAATTTTATGTCCTAAACGGACGTCTCAACATGTAGAAATATATATTTTTATGTCTAAGGTTATAAAAATATTTTCTCGACACAGATTGAAATTAAATCCAAATTTCATGATAACTCAAACTTAATGTACACACAAGACTTGTGGATTCCATAAAGACAAAAGAAGATAAACTGTATAATTAATCATGTAAAGAAAACACAGTATAAAATGGTTCAAGAATGTCAACGATAATCTGAGAGATAAAAAACGACGCATATCATCCGTGTCTTCGGCTGCAAGATGCAATGCAAGAAGGTCTCCTGGCGGCATGATTTCCAAAATCACAAGATATATCGAGAAAGAAACGAGACAATAACAAGTGGTACTCCTGGAGCGAGGAGGTTCAATGGAAAGAGAGGACAAAAGCAAGATTCTATTTCAAACAACCGTCCCATAATAAATGACGATCATGTGTTCAAGGTACAACGGATGTTGTAAGTCGAAGTCGAAACGTAGAATGGTCAATGAAATAAGATGTAATCCATGTACATTTGTCGTGTAAAACGGTGACATAAAGGTAAATCAAGATTATGAAAACCCACAATATTATTCAAGTACTGATTCAACGAATGCTTCGAGATGTATGACTCACACGGTGTCCTTCAGTCCTTCCCGGAGACACATTGAGCTTCACAATGGTCTATATACTAGACATTCAATTACGAATGGTCGGAAAGAAAAACTGCGTATCTAAATAGATATTTTAAGGGAAACAAACAATTAGAGCAACATGCACGGTAGTAAAATGAAAATCAGGAGTTTTATCGAAAACAACACTTCTTAATCCCGAACAATGGTATCTCGAGAGTACGCACAATATGTATCAGCGAGTCGAGAAAAACAGACGGTTCAAAACGAGCGAGCATATGAAGTCAGTCGTATCACGCATAAATGAAATAGCAATAATACTCAGAAGATTGAGTATGAAAAGTCGGCAGTACACGCGCTCTGAATACAAGTACGTAACGTCATAACGATATAAAAAAATCATCGCAAAAAGATCAAGTCACTAAGAACAAGAATTCAAGAAATACAATATAGGCAGATGTAATCAAAGAAACATTCAATGATAGTTCATGAAGCACATAGGCTTTGAAAAGGCATAGTAATTATCGTCATTAGCGTAAAGTAATATTTCAAAATGAAATCAAGATATGAAATACTACAACGATAATTAAAAGTAAGTAATGAGGATTAGAGGGTTACCCGCGCAGATATCGAACAACATTGGCAGATTCTGTGTTTGACACTTAGGAACAATAAAATATTTGAACTTTCGGTTATAGACTAAGTTTTTTTTTTAAATGAGTCAGTTCCCTATAACCATCTCTCCGATACCACTCTGTGAGACCCCCAAAATCCGACATGGAACAACTAGGCAACAAAAGGGTAACACGTCATAGTACAAGAAACAATGAATTACAGTTCATACAAAGCTGACGAAATAAAAACATGTAAATTACATCATAAAAGGTCAGAGTTTTTAAACATAGGTCCCAGAGTTTTAGAAGCGGAAAATTATATTATATCGTCTCAATTTGTAACATAAAGTTGCCCAAAAGCTAGAATAAACTTCTGATAATTTATATAAAACAAATCTTTCAAAAGCATCACAGAAATCTCCAAGATGCGATAATATCCTGCGGGCTCCCATCCAAGCAAAGCTAAGTAATAATACCTGAGATTAAACATGTAAAATCGTCAACACAAAGTTGAATGATATTCATAGGTTTAGCAGTAAACGTGTGGAACACAATAGAATTTGTAAAACACGTAATGGGGGGGTTAACTATGTGCGTCCATAGTCACGATGCATATTATTGCTATTTAGTCTCATGAACCGAATTTTAACTCAAATGTAAGTTCCTCTAGGGAGTATTCAGCCTAAATACTCAAGTATAAACGAATATTAGTGCGTCAAAGTAATCGGGACGGGGATTGTCAATCCCGATGGATCCACCCACAACATTCGCGCTTAGCGCAAAGCATACGGGACAATTAACGGTTCATGATAGGAGAGGAAACTCAAGGCTAACATCTAAAAGTAATATTACCATTGAAATCATCTGTAAAGCATACACGTCTAGAATAACATACAAGTTCTGGATAGCAATACAGTTTTTAATTTAGTTGTGTTCCACCATGTAAAATCTCACCCCGTGTTTAGAAAACATGTACAAGTAAAAAGGGGCTATGAACTCACCTTAGCCACGAGGTAAGTCAGTCATGGTACTCAGCAACTGAGTAGAAACGGCAGTGGTAGACGATCACCGACGATATGGATGCCCGGGGAAACACGAAAACCGCAACCTATCAAAATGAGGCGCGCGTTAAGATTCGAACTCGAATATCGATATGTACCAAATATAATATGACTCAAATGTTTTCAAAGTATACACGTTTCAAAACCATTGACACGAATCAAATGAATACATTTATCCAACGTTACACGTTAAAACACTTGAACACTTGAAAATGACCCGTTATACGACGCCAAGTCAACGCAAGTCAAACTATCCTTTAACCTTACTTGGACGAGTAGCTAAGTCATTTATATAATGACTAAGAACTTGAGTAAGTCACCATGTCCGATGGTGAATACTCAAACTCACGCAACACAAGCATTGGACTAAGTGTCCAAAATAAAAATCAACAAGTACACCCCGAATGTACACAATGATTTACCCTATCTAGACTTGTCCGTTTTAGATGAAAATTGGTGTCAAGGCCACTTATAACCTGTATAAGGCCTCACCAAAATTTGAGCCAAAGTTCACACTTAAAAATCCATCAGCTCGACACTTTACTCGACTCTAAATTTGGGACAGATTTGTGCACTTGTTTTGTAAAACCGTTTAGACCGCTTTAAAAGTACTATCTCGACAATCCGTATTTTGAAAACACTACAAGACTCATCAAACTCAGTTTGTAAACTTTGAAAATCAGTAGTATCAACTATCTAACCAAGCTTAAAGTCCCCGAGAGTCGACCCAAAATCAGCCACAATTTCGGATTGTGCCAACTTGCGTCTCCCGGTACACGAAAACTAAAACTAGCTAACTTTTGACTCGTAATGACTCAGAAGCTCTATCTTATACCAAAATGAGCGTCTTGGAAAACTCTACAATAATATCAAATAATCATAGCCTTTCACGGACCTTAAAACCACGAAACATTCTGTTTAAAGCTGCTGTCCCAGATTAACCTTTTAGAAAATATGACAAATCCATTTTTCAAGCAAAACCACTCATTCCCATACCTCTAGGGTCACTATACTATCATTCCTAACAACCAAACACTTCTAAAAACACTTGCATGTAAAATCTAAGAAAATCTAAGATTAAAAACAAGACTTTTAAGGATTAAAATGTGATGATCATACCAAAAACAATGCATACAAGATGGTTTAAACATCAATCCACCATGGATTTATAAAATCTTCATAACTTGATGCATGTAAGTGATTTGTGTATCATTCGAATCACCATTGGATTATAAGGTTGGGTCTTAAATTTGTTTTGATTGATTCATAGTAGAAAATCAAAATTTGAGGGTGTTTGTGGGTTGAGATGTGACGGAAAAAGAGAGAGGAGAGGGAGGTGATGTTTGATTTTTTTATAAAAATGGTTAGTGTGTGTGTTGTGGAAGAAAATTTGGTTTATATATGGCTAGTTAAGTGGAGGGACCTAAGTTGCCAATTTTCAAACTTGTGGACCTAAAAAAAATTAATAATTTTAAAGGGTAGAAAATGGTTATTGGTAAATATTGAAAATATTTACGGGGCTCGGGATTAGTAAAAATACTTTTCAAAAGTTACAATGCATCATAAAAATGATTATACGATTTATCGACACACTTAATACGTAACTAAAACGACATCATTGAAAATATTAATTATCGAAACAATCGATAAATAAACGTAATATTTTGGGCATCCATCGGCATCGCGATCACTAGGAAATTCTCGTTGTACATTAATTTTGAGTAAACTCGTCGTAAAATGCACGCGGGTGATTTTAAATCAAAAACTTTGATTTAAATAAATATAGAAAAATAAAATAAGAATTTTATAATTCCATGCAAAGTATTTATCGATGATCAGAAAAATACTTAAAAAGTATAATTTAAAAATCTCAAGATTTACATATAGAAATACAAGAAAACGTAATATGTTGGAAAATTCAAGAAGCACGATTAAAAAGAATAAAATAATGCTGGGAAAGTACGGGTTCTCACATCACGATCTAGAACTTGGATCCGTAGTTTTTGCTCTCAAAATCTGGAGACATTACCTATACGGAACAAAGTGCACAGTACATACTAACCATAAAAGTTTACAACACATATTGGATCAGAAGGAGTTGGACATGAGACAACGCCGTTGGATTGAGTTATTGAGTGACTACGACTGCGAGATCAAATACCACCCTGGTAAAGCAAACGTGGTTGCTGATGCTTTAAGTCGTAAGGAAACGGACCCTCCTATGAGAGTTCGGGCATTAGTTATGACAAGCAGTTTGGATCTAGCCAAACAGATTTTGGAAGCTCAGACTCAAGCCCAATTACCTGAAAACCTCGTGAAGGAAGATGTCGGGGGAATGCTCAGAACCGATCTTAGCAAGGAGAAGCTAGAACCTAGAGCAGACGGAACCCTATGCCTTCACGGACGAAGTTGGTTACCTTGCTATGGAGATTTAACGAACGTGATCATGCACGAATCTCATAAGTCTAAATATTTTATACATCCCAGATCTGAAAAGATGTATCAGGATATGAAGAAGTTATATTGGTGGCCGAATATGAAATCCAACATTGCCACCTACGTTCAGAAATGTTTGACCTGTGCTCGTGTCAAGACTGAACACCAGAGACCATCGGGTTTACTTGTACAACCCAAGATACCGAAATGGAAGTGGGACAACATCACTCTGGACTTTGTCACCAAACTCCCAAAGTCATCTCTCGGTTACGATACTATCTGGGTAATCGTCGATCGACTCACCAAGTCCACTCACTTCCTGCCAATTAGGGAAAACGATTCCCTTGCAAAACTAGTAAAGACGTACCTGAAGGAGATTGTGACCAAACATGGAATACCAGTTTCGATAATCTGTGATCGAGATGGTAGGTTCACGGCAAACTTTTGGAAGGCTTTCTATTGGGTTTACTTCTTGAAGGATCTTTGAAGCCTTGATGACAATACAAAGAGTGTGCGGAAACCAATCTTTATATAAGAAGAACAATAGAAATAACCAAACGTTCAAGCCTCAGTATATTAATACGATCACTCTAAATAGTGATAGGGTTTACAACCTTGAAGCTATAACAAACAATGAGAGAAATATGTAGAGAATATGTGTGTGTAGAAGTGTGTTCATCTCTACACCCTAGGACCTCCTTTTATAGTGCAAGGGGTCCTAGGTGGTTACAACATAATTAATACTTTCCAAAGTATTATACATTAATACCATTTAATTATTTCCTAAATAATCTTGTAACCTCCTCATCATAATCAATATCTTTAATACTTTCCATATTAATAGGAAGACTAAATATTTGATCATATCTTCTACAATCTTCCTTGATCTTATCTTCTACAATCTTCTATCAACTTTATAATACGACCAGGAGGAACTGTATCACCAGGAGGAACGAAGAATACTACCAGTAGGAACTGTAACACCAGGAGTAACGAAGTACTCCAGTAGGAACTGTAACTCACCAGGAGTAACGGAGTACTCCAGTAGGAACTGCATATTACCAGGAGTAACTTCTAAATCCATGAGTCCTAACAATCCTCCCCTAAACTTGAATTTAACTTTGTTGAGTTCAAGTTTCCAAGTAGATGTGTCACCAATAAGCATGAGGATTGGAATATGAACCACAACAACAACAATCTCACTTGATAACACCAGAAGAAACACAAAGTGATGCTCTGTACTAAACTGCTGAAATTCTTTAAAGCTTGAAAACTTCTGCACATGTTGAATCTTCACAGCAACATGAGCAGATTTGATAAGCCTTTACCAAGTAGCTGCTCACTCTTGGGCTAGCTAGTCTTTTGGTGGAATCATGGCTTCAACCTGGGAGACTAATACCCAGTCCAACTCTTAGAACGTGAATCAATGGTGAGTTGGAAAACCCTGATGATTTTGGGCAAATCATCACAGCCGTCAACGGATTTGATGTGTTCTTTACCAGAAGCCGTACCCTTCTGGACTAGCCAACTCTTAGCAATAAAGCATCGGTGAGTTGATTACCCTATAGCTTTGAGCAAGCTATTATAGCTATCAACGGATTTGGAATGTTCTTTACCAAGAGTCGTACCCCCCTGGACTAGCCACTCTTCAGTCTAGGACCAAGGCGAGTGAAGACCATCCAATTTTGGGTAAACTGGAAACCATCAACGGATTTGAGAATCACACCAGAGCCGTACCCTCATGGTGAACCAACTCTTTCTTGTCTGTGAGACGTGGTGAGTTGAACACCATTTGTTGTGTGGACGAATCCAACACTAGTAGTACATCCCATGAGTGAAAACTAGAACCATGGTGGAAAAGTATAAGCGGATATTATATGGTATGTACAAATTTCCAAATGGCAAGATTTATGAAAAGTATAAGCAGATATTATATATAAGGTAATTTTTTTTATGGTCCACCAGAAGCAGGATTAATGCAACTAGGAGGAACCATGTGCGACTAGGAGCAACTTATTTCTATTAGGAGAAACCATATCCTCCAGCAGCAACGTCATCCTGCATAATTGGTTAGACGAAAAACAAAATAATATACACAGAGATACATACAACAAGCCTCCCCTTAGGCAAAAACCTCCCCTCAAACAGAGCTAAGTATCCACCAGCAAGAAAATCCTTTTATTTTTTTTTTAAACAACTTTTCTTTTCCTACAAAAAGTTAGTTCACACAAATACAGAAAATAATAATCATAGAAATTTACAATCACACTTGCTGAAAAGAACACAAACCAAGAAAAGATTAGTGCTTATGGAAGTCCCAAGCCAAAACAGACTTGAATCTTCCATATACATCAACATAGTCATATCTTGTTAAGGACTTTGAGGCACTATTTGATTTGGAGACATGTTGTAAACCATCTTGTTTAGGTTTCCAAACCCACCTAGCTAAAGCATTAACAATATTAAGTTTTGTTTTTGACCGTGTAGACTCAACCCTTATACCCTTAATATTGTTAAAGCATCTTGGTTGTGGAATTATGTTACTTTTTGTATTTGGGTGAATATTTATACCAAAGTTCTTGTGATTCACCCGTCTTGAGTTATTCCACACTGGTTTAACTATTTGTTGATCATTAATCTTTCTCTTGTGTTTACAAGTATATTGCAAGTGATCAAAACTACCACACACATAGCAAGCCTTACTTTTGAACTCAAAGTTACCATCTAATTTCTGAGTCATCATGCCATTCCAACCTCTTTGATTACCTCTAGGACTCTTATTGTTTTTCCTAGGGTTATCTGCTTTCTTTTTACTGTCATTCTGTTGGGAATCTAAACTTGTTAGATTCCCTGTTCATTGATTTAAACATAATTAGGCTGATAGATAGTCCCTTGCCTGTGCCTAGGAGGCAGGCAAGTTTCACAAGACTCACAGAGATCCGAGTCTCTGTGAGCAACCTCAGAGGAGTCCATGTCAGAGACATTGTCAGGGAAGTCAAAGATTACCTGAAGACATACTCCTTGGCTGTGATGGATAACAGCCAAGATGTATTAGGGACTCTGAGGGGTTGAGAGTTAACAGGGGTGGCAATACCCTGATAACTCTCAGCACACTTTGGACATGCCATTTGTGTGTTCGAGAATATGAAGAATAAGGAAACTGTTTTTGACAACTGTTCCTTAAAGCATAATGGAAGACTACCAAGAATAGAAGGACATCATGTGACTGATGTGGGAACTTGTAAAAGCTTGTGTAGTCGACATCAAGTACTGTTTAAGTCAAACTCGTAACACTATAAATAGGATGTGTATCCATGCATTAATGTTTAACACTTTGAGATATTTAGAACATTAGTGCATATAACTTAGTGAATCAAACAGCTACGACTGTATTCATAAGTTAAGGTTTATTGTTGTTCAAAGTGTGCACAACACATTGTCATCAAACGGTGTTATCCATAACACTTGTAATTCTTTATTATACAATAATAAGATTACGTTTGAAAAGTAATACCTTGTGTTGATTAAGTTAAGATTAGGGTTTCTTGCATTGATTAGGGACTTTCAATTGGTATCAGAGCGGTGTTTGATATTAAAACCTTCAAGAAACATTGTTCTCAGTTTTATAATCAAGATCCACCATGCCGGAAACTTCTAGCCCACACTCACCTTCCACAAACCCATCTTCACTAAGACTTAACCTCCCAGCAAATGACGATGATCTACCCCAACTTCTTGACTCGAGAGGTGGATCACACGTAACCAGTGTACCAGTCTTTGTTGAAGAAGACTTTGCCAGTTGGAAGAGTCAATTTCTTGTATACCTTGATGGACTTGAACCTTTTCTCTTAGAAATTTTAGAAAATGGTCCATATATTCCCATGGCGCTTACTTCTACTGAAGAAAACCCTCTTCCCAAGTCTGTCAAACAATGGACCGCAGCTGATAGGAAATTAGCAAACCAAGATAAACGTCTCAAAAGCATCATAATTTCCTGTCTTCCAAAGCATATCATGAAGTCTGTCATTCAGTGTCCCACAGCTAAACAAATGTGGACAGACCTCATTCTTGGCCATGAAGGACCCTCTGAAACAAGAGAGACAAAGATTCAGGCACTCAGACTTCAGTTTAATGCCTTTAAGTCTCTTGAAGGTGAAAAAGTTCAGCAAACCTATACTAGGCTGAAGATTCTTCTAAATGACCTCGCTATGAATGATGTCACTATTGGTCAAGCTGAGATCAATGCCACTTTTGTCAACAGCCTTCCAAGAAAGTGGCTGAGCATGAATCAGACTCAGAGAGCTAACAACTCAATCAAAAATGATACCCTTGCTCAGCTCTATGGTAAGTACAATTATGAAGAAGGGCTGATCGATACTATCTACAAATCAGAGACTGAAAGATTTGTAGTCCAAGGAGCATCTTCCAAAGCTTTGATCTCTGCAACACATCCTCTTGACAGCGATTCTGATATTGAAGAAGATACCCATAGCAGCCAAGAGTTCTTGTCAGACCTCAATGCAGAATTTCATGAAAGAGCACTGCTAGCCAACCAAAGAAGATACTACAAAAGATCTGGAAGAGTAGGATCAGCTAGCAAACCAACTGACAGGTCAAAAGAAACATGTTTTGCCTGTGGAAAGCTTGGACATTTTCAAAAAGAATGTCCTTCCACCAAAACATCCTCACCCTCTTATCCATCATCTTCATCCAAACCCTACAAGTTCAAACAACATAACAACTTATCTCAATCCAATTCTTCAGACACTGAGAAGAAAGATTACAAAAATAAGTACAAGGCACTTAAAGCTGAGTTAGAACAGATGAACTTGAAGATTGAAGCTATGTCCAAAAAGAAAGGTGGTGAGAAAAAGGCTGAGAAAGGGTTGGTTGCTGAAACCTATGATTGGAATGATGAACCATTGACTTCAGATGAAGAAGACACCACAAGAGTCAGGGCTTTTATGGCGATAGCTGAGGATGAACCGGCTGTTGGAAAAGGTGATGCAAGATCAGGACAATGGGTTGACATCACAATGAAAAAGGTACACAGGCTTCTATCTATGTCTGATAGTGATGAACATAAGCATGTCCTTGATTACACCATTGTTGATTTGCACTTTGTTGAGGAACAAAGGAAGAACCTACTTGATAAGTTTCACTCTGTTAAAACCGAAATGATAAATACTAAGGCTGAATGTGAAACTCTCAGGCGGGTTAACTTAGAGAAAATATCCCTGCAAAATGAAGTAGCTAGATTAACCTTGAAAAACATAGCTTTAAATGATCAAGTCACTGAATTGAACAAGATTATTGAAAAATGGTTGTGTGCTAGGTTTACTATTGATGAATTGCTTAGGGATGAAGTGCCTGCTGACTTAAACAGGGATATAACTGCTAAGAATAAAAAGCTGAGGATTCTCACAAAACCCAAAGACATTGTCTTTAAATCTACAGAGACTATTCATATGTCAGATACCTCTTTGACTAATGACCCTGTCTCTGAAGATGTGGCTGAGCTACCACCTTTGCCCAAACTCTCTGGAGTTGAACCTAGCAGTTCTTCTAGATCTGCTAAGGATGAACTTAAGACAGATATTGAGAATCCTCCAGCCAAAGTTTTTCGTGTACCTACTAAACCAACTGGTAAACAAGTAGCTTTTAAGCATGTTTCTACTAAAGCTGTGAATAAGGTTGACCCCACCACTGAAGATCGCCTGTTGTCTCTTATGAAAGAAGTAGAACTCTTGAAACAACACATTAAGCCTTCCGCTGAATGCTCTACTTCTCATGAACCTAAGTCAGTCCTAGGTGAACCCAAAGGGGAAAGGTTAATCAAACCTTATTGCAATGTTTGTAAGAATTCTCACCACTCGACCTTAGATCATGACAGACACATGGCAGCTAAAAGAGCTCAGACACCCTCTAGGGACAGACCACAGAGTTCCAAAAGACAACAGGGAAATTACAATTCTTATCCTCCCTGTAAATTCTGTGGGTTCACAGACCATCACTCATGTAGGATTGTAAATCTTGCTTATGTTTCTAGAGAGAGAAAGAGATAGAGAGATGGTGGATTTCACACAAAGCTAGAGAGAGAAAGTAATGTTTTCTATGTGAAAAAATAATGAAACCACACCCCTCTCCATCAAAGGAGAGGGTTTATATACCCAAGCCCTTGTCATGGGCTTGGGCTTACATTTTGGGCCGGCCTACACATGTTGTAGGCTAGGCTTGATGTTGTTTGATAAACAAATAAAGTTAACTAAACTACGAGCTATTACATGAACTATCGTTGGAGTGACCGATCCTTCTTAATACGTAAAACGTATTTCCAACAATCTCCCCCTAAGGGAGGTCACTCCAAACAAGGGCGTTCCCCAAGTTACAATAATAAAATAAACCTAGCATACTATGCTTGTCTTGAGCTCGTAGTCTTTGTCTTTCTTTTTCTTTTTCTTTTCTGGTGAACATGCTGATGTGATCTTTGATATCAATCTTTGAGCATTAATCTCTTGCCTTGATCTCGTGCATCCATCACTTGTGATCTTCGCCTCTTCGTGACACCATGTCCCACATACTTATGCCTTAGTAATTCTTGAAAGCTTCAGAGTTCGATACAGCGGAAGACTTAACTTTTAGGCTTTCTTGAATTAGATGAGATATTAAGTGCATAAAGTATAAGTATGCGGGGACGACTTCTTCTTGGATTCCGCAACGCCACCGTCTTCAAATGCCGCAACATAAGTAGACACGAACGAAATGGCTTTGAACATTTCATTCTAATTCGGTAGCATTTTACCTCCGGTCGGTGAAGACCGTTGGACGATATTAGATATCGTACCCGTGACGGATAGTTTCAATTAAGTAACTTCCTGACAGGATTTCGCGGGTAAACCCGTTCTCTTTATTCGACCGTCCAAAGCTGACTGCGAACATAAAGAGTGAATCATTTGGATGATAATATCCGCATGATTTGAAGCCGTCAATTCATGTTCCTGGAACAAGTGAAATTCAATTAAGAACCGCACCATCGTTGCTTTCCAGTTGTCACGAGCTTGATTCGTATAGAATCTTGCAAGTTACCTACCAAGTGCTGTTTGAGGTTAACACTAGAAGGATTTCCACTCATCACTGTGAACACTAAGGTATCACTCTGAGTGTTCTGGCAAGATCACTAAGATATTGCGTAGAGTCCTGGAACGTGTTTAAATTCAGTTAAGAATTAAACAGCTGTTGCTTTCCAGTTATCACAAGTTTGATTCATAAAGAATCGCACAAGTCACCTACCATGAGCTTTTTGATGTTCGCTCAAGAAGGATTTCCATCTTCATTGTAAATACTTTCGTATTACTCGGATGTTCAGGCAAGATCATGAAGATTTTGCGTAGGACTCTTAAAATCTTTCTTACTTTTCACAGAGTGTGAAGAAGCAAGGAAATATAGTGTGTCCTAATGAGATATTTGATTATCTCAAACGGCTCTAGACTCGATCGTGCATTTTGGATTTTTAGTGATCGGAGGCTGGAGAGGAGTGCCACCATTTCAATACCAATTTATTCGGAGTGAATAAATCGATAGATAACGTGTTGTCTCCGTGTGATTAAAACAAATACCTTTTGAGAGATATCTGAGTTAGCTGGGATGGGTTGTGCATTGCATCACTGGGTCCATGATGTCTGTCTTCAATATCGAGAATCATTAAAATGATCTCAATAGCATATGTGTTGACCCGGTTTCTGCCTAAAGTTGTAAGGAGGGCTTCTTTCTTTACACCCTTTATCTTTACAATTCTTTTTCATTCTTCAACCCCTTCAATGCTTACCAATACGTCATAACTAGCACCTTGTTGTGATTGTTCCAGTGCTAACTTAAGTACTTGGTCGGCATTCAGCTACGTTCACATTCTTTCTCCACCTTTCCTAAGGACTACTATTTCTAGCTATGGAATGTCCTTGGGAAGATTCCTCCGGTTCTGGAAGAATCATAGGACTTAACCTATCCTACCATCCTTATGTCACCACAATCTTCATCATCGTGAAATAAATAGGTTTTGGGTAAGTATATGTCACCATGAAAATCCATTTTGATATGCAAATCCGTTTTGCTCCCCCTTAACATATGCCACGATATTCGAAAACATTTCGCATATGTCGGGATGAGCCAGCACATTAAGTCAAACCATTTGTGATAATATCCCATATTAAATCACATTTTCTCCCCCATATTAAAAATATTAACCCAATCGATGTTTTTAATATCAATTGATTTAATGAAGTTTGAACAAAGGTTTTGGGAAGAAAAATGCGAGTCCTTTTTATCTTCATGGTATCAAATGTATGAGATATGATACCGATTTGTAACATGATCACATATTCACCATATTAGAAAAGAATTGACAAGGTTGGACCTGATAGATGAGAACATCAAATGATAAGATCAAATGGTTCTTGTCAGCATATGTTGGTCGCCTCGTCGCGTCTGAAGTCATCTCTTGACACCACGTGTACAACTGGTATTGTCGTCTTGACACCAACTTGTGAACTTGACACGTTCGGCATCGAAGATTCTGAATGCTTGACAATTGCTCCCCCTCAATTGTTGACTCGTGTTCTATCGAAAGAGCTGTAGTCGTCGGTTGAGTAGTCGCATCGTCGAGTATGTAGATACCAATTGTAGATAGCATGGTTGTAGAGATGATAGCTTCATAAAAACAAGACTTCTCTTGTTTTAACAAATAAATGCACTGAAACGTACATTGATTTGTGTTAGACCAAGTTATAAAGTAAACTTAATCCCTTACAAGGTTTTAAAGTAAACCTTGCCCGAGAAAATTAATTCCCGTTGTTAGCCAAAGCTTTCATAAGAAATACTTGACTTTAATATGAAAACCGGGTTGTAGTCAGAAATAACTACAAGCCATTTAGGCATGTTTTATGAAATATTTACAACTTTTGTACGAACTCTATTTATGGCGCCGTGTCGATATTAATCAACATTTCTAAGGCCGTAAATATTATCGTACCAAAAGACATGCCTTTGAAAAATAAAGTAAAAATATTTTTTGATTTTGCTAGATTTTTCAATTTTTATGGTTTTTATATGGTTTTATATTTTTGTATTTTGCTTTTGTGGATAAAAATATAAACAATATATACGGATGATCACCAAGGATACGGAGAATAGTTTTACCACCACTATTCTTTCGCTTCATCTGCTAGTTCCTTTAGAGTCTCTGGCGAGAAAGTTCTCATTCCTAGCTTGTCGGCCAAAAATTCAATTCGAGCGCGATCTAAAGCCTTCGTGAAAATATCCGCCAATTGATACTCAGATCGGACAAAGTAAAGCTCGATTACTCCATTTTCCACTTGCTCCTTGATGAAGTGGTAGCGAATGTCAATATGCTTCGACCGGGAGAATTGAACGTTGTTGCAGCATAAGGCAATTGCACTCTTGTTGTCACAGTACATCGGAATCTTGTTAAAACCTAGACCATAGTCGGTTAATTGCGATCTCATCCAAAGAATTTGAGCACAGCAACCGGACATAGCTATGTATTCTGCTTCCGTACTTGAAATTGCAGCGCTTTTCTGCCTTTTCGATGCCCAACTGATTAGTCGATCTCCTAGTAGTTGCAAAGTTCCACTCGTGCTACGCCTTGTATCTTGACAACCCGCGTGATCCGCATCTGCATATGCCATTAGTGCAATAGAAGAGTCCTTCGAATACCAAAGTCCCCGATTAATGGTTCCTTTAAGATATCGAAAGATCCTTTTAACAGTAGCTAAGTGTAACTCAGTAGGCCTAGTTTGATACCTGGCACACATACATATAGCAAACTGAAGATCAGGTCGACTGGCTGTGATATACAGAAGAGTACCGATCATTCCACGATAAAGTGTCGGATCAATGGCAACTCCATGTGGATCTGCATCAAGCTTAGTTCGTTCCACCATTGGAGTATCCACGGGGTCGCAAGATTCCATCTTATACTTCTTAAGCGATTCAAGGGCATACTTGGATTGATTGATAAAGATGCCTCTGGGACTCTGAGATATCTGAAGACCTAAGAAGAATGATACCTTGCCCATCATTGACATCTTAAACTTGGAAGACATGAGTGTCCCAAACTCGTCGGATAAGGTTTGGGTCGAGGCTGCAAATATAATATCATCAACATATATTTGTACCATAATCATATCTTTACCTCGTTTCTGAATGAACAGCGTTGGATCCACCTTGCCTTTAGCGAAGCCTTGCGTGATGAGAAATTGTGATAATAGATCATACCATGCGCGTGGAGCTTGCTTCAACCCATACAGAGCCTTCTTAAGCTTATACACATGATTAGGATAATTAGGATTCACAAAACCATCCGGCTGTTGAACATAGACCTCTTCCTTGAGTTCACCATTAAGAAATGCCGTCTTTACATCCATCTGATAGACGATCATATTCATATGGGCTGCATAAGCAAGGAATAGTCGAATAGCTTCCAAACGGGCAACAGGTGCAAAGGATTCCATAAAGTCGATGCCCAATAATTGCTTGTATCCACGAGCTACTAGACGAGCTTTGTTCTTCAATATTCCTCCTAACTCATCGAGTTTCACCTTGTAAACCCATTTCAACGTGAATAACTGCACTTGATCCGGGCATGGGACAAGTTCCCAAACATCAAGACGTATGAATTCGTTAAGTTCTTCTTGCATAGCTTCTATCCAACAGGATTGAGTAAAAGCTTGTTGCCATGTCTTAGGTTCAACTTCAGTGAGAAAAGCATCAAAGTGACAAAACAGTGCACTTTCTTGTAACTGACTTCGTGTGGATACTGGACGATTAGGGTCACCAATAATAGAATCTATAGGATGATCCTTTGTCCACTTGCTGTCATGTTCACGAATCCGTGGATTGGAGTAAACTGTAGAAGGAGCTTCCTCTGAGGTGGACGACCCGGCTTGATTAGGGTCGGGAATAGATACACCAAAGAATGGAAGTTCACGCATTTGAGCGAATTCCAAATCGTGATCATCATCATCCTCTTCATCATCAATAGGCATGACATGGGTAGTTGAAACATGTGTTGGTTGAGAATTACTTGTTGAAGGTATATCTTGACCAATTGTTGGTGCAGATGTATCTGATTGTGCAACGGTTGCTGGAGCGACAACTTCGGTTACCGGAGCTATTACTTCAGGTTCTGGAGCAACAATACTTGGAGGAGTAAAGAATTCATCAAAGAACGGTTGAAACAACGTATCCCATTCCTTCCTAGTAGGTGGTGTAAATGATGATGAAGTAGGGTTGTTTGGGACAAGACCAGAACTAATATTACTGGGTCCCATTTCATGTAGTGCGGGTTCAGAGCTGCTTTGCTCAGAAGCCATTGCTGTCAGCTCATCAAAATCAACATTCATAGTTTCGAGGATCTTGCGAGAGTTACGGTTGTAGATTCGGTATGCCTTCTTTGTGGGTGCGTAACCAATGAAAATACCAATATCAGCCTTTGGTTGAAGTTTTCCCAAATTGTCACCATCATTATTTGGATAGCAAAGAGAACCAAATACATGAAGATATGATAAATCTGGTACTTTTCCATGGAGAAGCTCATAAGGTGTTTTACCATGGCGTTTACGAATTAGTGACCGGTTTTGGGTGTACACTGCTGTTGATACTGCTTCTGCCCATAAAAACAATGGAGCCTTTGCGTAAATTAACATCGTTCGAGCAGCTTCCATAAGTGTGCGATTTCGCCTTTCAACGACACCGTTTTGTTGTGGAGTGCGTGCAACGGATGTTTCATGAGAGATGTCAACTTCTTCATAATAATCACGCAAGATTTGATTCACAAATTCGGTTCCATTATCTGTACGAATGCGTCGGACAGTAGTGTTGAGACGCACTTGAATCATCTTGAGAAATCCGATGATGAATTTAGGTGCCTCATTCTTTGCTTTAAGAAATTTCACCCATGTAAACCGAGAGTAATCATCGACAATGACGAGGATGTACTTTTTGCCACTAAAACTTTCAACACGCATTGGCCCACAAAGATCCATATGCAAAAGATAAAGTTTCTCCTGGTTGGTGTCTTCTGTCTTGGGTTTGTAAGATTTCTTAGTGCTTTTCCCCATTGTACACGCGGAACACAAATGATCCTTGTGAAATGAAAGTTTAGGAAGACCACGAACAAGTTCGTTTTTCGCCAAGTGATTAATAGCGTCAAAGTTAAGATGAGATAACCGTCGATGCCATAACCAAGACTTAGTCTTCGATGCTTTGGAGAGAAGACATACGGGAGAAGCGGCCATCATGTCTTGTAGAGACAAAGTATACAAATTATTCCCTCGAGTACCTTTCAATAAATCAACCCCTTCCAAATTACGAATGAAGCAGGTATGCTCTCGAAAAGCAACTTCTAGGTTTGCATCACAAAATTGTCCCACAGAAAATAAGTTGTGACCAAGACCTTCCACGTAATACACTCTTGAAATTATAACATTCCCAATATGATATTCACCATAACCCATTATCTTTGCAATATGATCATTACCAAATCGAACCGTACCAAGAAACTTGCTAACGAAATTTCTGAGCTGAGAGCGATCTCCGGTCATATGCTTGGAGCAACCAGAGTCCAAATACCAGAGAACAATTTGGACCACCTGTTTTCAATCACAACAGTAGACAATGCATTGGAAACTATTGGTTCCGGAGTGTTAGCAGATACAGATATGTTATTATCAGAATTGCTAACATTTTTGTTATCCTTAGATTTCCTGCATTTTCTAATGTGAGTTTTAGCATTTACAGGTTTTACTGTTCCAACTTTCTTAGGTTTTGGATTATTCGCGGGCACTACAGTGGGAGTAGACCTATTTAAAGGGCACTTTGTTCCTACAGTAGTGTTGGTGTTCCTAGTTAAAGGACACGCTTGTGTTTTGGTAGCCTTGGTACTCCTAGTTAAAGGGCACGCTTTCTTCGCTGTAGTGGGAGTGATCCTAGTCAAAGGGCACATATTTCCTACTATAGTGAAAGTTCTACCAGTGGGACGCCACATCCAGCCAACTTGGGTTAACACCTTCCCAGTCGGTTTCCATTCTAATCCATTTTTTCGGGCATGCATCTCATTCACATGGTCAATAAGGCAAGAATCATGACGACTAGAAAACATACATTCATTGCAATTCCAACATTTCAAATTAGAATTCACACTAGGCTTAGAACGCTGCACAACCGCAGAGCCTTTAGGTTTAGCTACATGATTCTTTTTATTCAAAACAGAAATAACATTCCTAGGATGGGCTTCTACTTTCTTCTTCACTTGACTACTAGTTGGGGGCAAGATCCTATCATTCTTCTTGTTTCTTTTAAGCTTAGATCTTTGAGCCTTAGTAGTGGTGCTTACTCCTGTAGAAGGCAACACGGGAATATTAGAAGCTGGTTTTGATTCCTCCTTATCTTTAGTGACCAAAGTTTGAGATTGTTTAGTCTTAGGGCCCTTGTTAAGTGGTGTGACGGCTATAAGGTTCCTTTTGATGGCACTAGAGGACGGTGCTGAGATAGTGGCTGCGTTATCCACAACATTCTTACCTTGTAGAGTACGAAGTGTTTCCTTTAACTCAGCCAAGACTAGATTTTTATCACAAATTTGTTCCCTCAAATCAGATATTTCCACCGACTTTCGATTCAATTGTTCAATCAAAGATTGATTCTGTGCAGTGGTATCAACACATGCGGGCTGTACTGAATCGAAGAGTCGTGTATTTTTCTGTTTTAAGTTATCAACTTTGGACAAAATCTTGGAAACTCGATTATCTAGATCAAGTCTTAAATTCTCAGCGGCCTCAAGTACGTTCACACAGTTATTCTCCTTAGATTTCTCTATGGCTATCGGCAAAGACTTAGCAACCTTGTCACTTGGCTGACGCTGTTTTGATTGTAAATTCAATCGAAAATTCTTTTCAAAATTTGCATCATCGATATTAACACCTTCGAATGACGTTTCAAAGATTTCTTGAATAAATTGTTGCTTGCATTCAAGCGAAATACAATGTGTTTGAATCTCATCAAAACGTTTTGAAAGCGAAGAATATGAATCTTGAAGCTTTAAAAATTCAGCGTCAGATTCGTGACAAGTACTATCTACCACATTATCCACAGATTCAACATTATGCACAATAGAATCATTATCAACACTTGTATTCACACAGACAGAAACTATATCATGAGACATCACTTGCTTCAGAAGCTGATCATTTTGGCGTGAAACTCGTTCTATTTCAAGTAAACTGTTTTCATAAGCATCATCCATTTCATTGAAAACACGTTTAACTTCTTCTATTTCCAAATACAAATCTTGATCAAGATTACTAAGACAAGCTTTAACATTCTTTACAAACGGAATAATTTCGTCTCGGAACGCAGCTCTAGTGTGCTCAAAGTTCCATTCACCTTCCGTTATGGCCGAAGCCGTCGTACGTTCCAAAATGACCTTGTCAAAATCGGCTAAGTGTTGGTGAACCGTATTTAAGTTAACGGACGCCTTACTTACCGGTGGAATTAACTTCGTTAAATCCTTTTTGACGAGTGTAGGAGACGTACTAGGAAGGTTTTCATTTGACAAACTTTGGGGCACAAGAACTGTTAATTCTGCTAATTCCTTTTGTAAGCGAATGCGTGTCTTTTTCGAAAATTGATCTTTGTTATGTTGATCATAATCAATTGTATGGAATTTTGAAAGCATTTTAGAATGAGTTTCATCCGCAAGTGATTGTGTCTCCTCAGTACTACGAACAAAAGGTGCTTCTTTCGATTTGCCAATTATGGTCATATCATAAAGACCGGGAATATATTCCTGAGCTTGTTTTGCATAACCAGGATTAGGTGGTAAATCTTGAAGACGCTTAAGTTCGAATTCTTTAAATGATTTAGTTAAAAGATGAACCTTTTCTGTGGAAGCGTATTGTTTTAAAAGCTGTTGTTCTTTAAATTTTAGAAGTTTGGTAGCATTAATTTCCGATTCAACCTTTTTAGACTCGAGAGTTTCGAAATCCATTTTAAGTTTCTGAAAATCATTGACAACCGACTCCTTTTCTTTTAATTCATTGGAGAGATTAGCTTTTAATGATTCTATTTCTTTCAAGTGTTCAATCTTTTCAAAACGAAATTGGTCAAATTCAGAACATGTTATTTTCTCTTCTTGAGGGACCATTTCAAAAGTTTTGACCTTTTCTTTATGCAACGCAAGCTCAGCAGTTAGGGTGGAATTCGTATCTACGGATTGTCTGAGGGCCATATGCATTTGATCAATAATATGTTTAGGCACCATGACCAAATCATGTTGAGCATATGATTCCATACCCGTCGTAGCATTTGGTTGAGGTTCACTCAAATGTGTTGGATTGGGTACCACATCATTTGAGTTACTAGTCCCCGAATGCTGTTCGAGGTTGTCATTTTCATGCCCAACTTGATATTGGTTATCATCAATATTATTAGATGTGGTTGGTACCTCACTGATGACATCAGAACCGTAGTGAGAGAGATTAGCAACGAGAGCAGCTTGGGCAGAGTGAATGTCATCACAATCCGAATCGTATGCATCAAGATCGTCCGCTTGATAAGCTGCATTAGAAGTGGAGACGACTGCAATGCCTTCAGTATCTGCTGCCCCTGGGTCTGCAAGAAATGCTAACTCCTCTGAATCCAAAATCTTCCCCTTAGACTGAGCATCAACCAAATACATCTTCTCACGAAACCATGCATCATCCCTCCTCCTTTTTGGCTGAGTGCATTCCCTAGCCATATGACCTTGTCCTCGGCAATTGTAGCAAGTCACAAACTTTTTAGGACCACTAGGACTTCCATTTCCATTAGCTTGAGAATTCACAGCTTGATTGTTCCCAGTCCTTGTAGGAGGTCCATATGAATTTTGCCTTCCCTGAATAGGTTGCACCATCACTTGACCATCTTGAACAGTGGCTTGTTGTCGAGGATTTGAGGAGGTGCGGAGCTGATTGTTTGTTGGTGGAAATCCTCTAGTTGCAACAAGTTTTGACAAGTAGGCTGTGAGATGGTTTAGAACATCAGCTGGCGTATCATTTGGTGTAAAGACCGGTGCTTCGATTGGTGGAAGTTCATTAGAGTAGAAAGCTTGTGCTGGTTGTGCTTCAATTGAAAAATATCCTTGCTGAGGAGTATAGCCCAATGGAGAGGTGTTGGCTTGTGATGGTGATGTCTGGTATGGTGGTTGCTGTGGAAAAGATTGTTGATGAACACCTTGTTGAAATGCTTGCTGTGGCATCACTAGTGGTGGATAAGATGGTTGCTGTGGTTGCTGATAGTTGTGTGGTGGTGTCTGCTGCAAGTATGATGGTTGCTGATAAGTATAAGCCATGTTTTGTTGAGAAGCATACATTGCAAGTGGATCATGAACTTGAGGTGTAGACAACCGAGCCTCGATCACATGGCATTCGTGTTGTTGAAGAAAGGCTTGAAGTTGATCCACATTGGTGTTATGCAAGTCCTTAGCCAATTTAACATCCGTCACGTATTTTTTCCATTCTGAAGGAAGAGTGTTCAAATACTTGGTGTTCAATTGAAAGGTAGGAATTGTCATGCCATAGATATTGAGCTCATTCAACAATAGGGTAAATCTCAGATAGTAATCATTGAGAGTCTCCCCTGGCACATAGGCAAACTTATCAAAAGTATCATAAAGCTTACACTCTCGTTCTTGTTTAGTTAACGAGGTGCCTTGCATTAGAACACGAATTCTATCCCATAACTCTTTGGCAACCTTATGTTTGCTGACGAGTTTGTAGACATCTGGAGGAAGGGCTTGGAGAATGATGTTTGTAGCATACTTATCACATTTATCTTGAATCTTCATATCTCCAGTCAACTCACCCGTTGTGCGAGGACGAGTAGTTGTACCTTCCGTCACTGTACCATAATCTAATGGTCCATTGAGCACCGATGCCCAAATTAGATGTCCATTCTCCTTGTTCAACATATAAAGTTCCATTCGGGAAGCCCATTCCTCATACATAGTCTTCACCAACATTGGTGGACGATTATCCGTACCCGAGAGGATGGACTTATCCGTAAGAGATGTGTACTCCATTTCAATAAGTTAAGATTTACAAACTTTGATCGATCAATGAAAGAAAGTAAATGTGTTTGTTGTTGTGAGTTAAAGTCGAGAAACAATGTTAAAATCCCTTAAAATATGTCCTCGATAAACCAAAAATTCCAAGTCAAAATTACACACGATTCCACAAACTGCAAGTTTGTTCGAAATTTTTTAAGGAATAATTTTTGTTATCGGAATAGTGATCGGAATAGTGATCGGAATGATGATCGGAATGAGTTAGCGGAACACTTCGATCGGAATGTCAAATCTGAATACCAATCGGAATGTACCTAAACTGAATACCAATCGGAATGTACCCAATCTGAATACCAATCGGAATGTACCCAATCTGAATACCAATCGGAATGTACCTAATCTGAATACCAATCGGAATGTACCCAATCTGAATACCAATCGGAATGTACCCCAATCTGAATACCAATCGGAATGTACCCCAATCTGAATACCAAATCTGAATACCAATCGGAATGCGTGATCTGAATACCAATCTGAATATAGTGATAGGAATACCCAATCTGAATACCAATTGGAATGTACAAGAAACCCCTTTCCGATGACCAGATCGGAATATTTTCCACTTTTCTCGGACAAAACTCAACCAATTCGTGATTTTAAGCCAAAAAATGATCAAAACACCCAAAATTTTTGTGTTTTTAGCCAAAGTAACTATACCAAATCCCTACCACAACTATGTAGAAGATTTGTATCAAGAAAAAACCATCAAAAACACAAAAAAAAAATTTTTTGGACGTATGTAATAAGGATCAAAATAGGCGTGTAAATCAAGAACACAAACACAAAAACCAAGCAATCATCCCATGGCTCTTGATACCATTTGTAGGATTGTAAATCTTGCTTATGTTTCTAGAGAGAGAAAGAGATAGAGAGATGGTGGATTTCACACAAAGCTAGAGAGAGAAAGTAATGTTTTCTATGTGAAAAAATAATGAAACCACACCCCTCTCCATCAAAGGAGAGGGTTTATATACCCAAGCCCTTGTCATGGGCTTGGGCTTACATTTTGGGCCGGCCTACACATGTTGTAGGCTAGGCTTGATGTTGTTTGATAAACAAATAAAGTTAACTAAACTACGAGCTATTACATGAACTATCGTTGGAGTGACCGATCCTTCTTAATACGTAAAACGTATTTCCAACAACTCAGACGAGTGTGGTGACTTCCCTGGGTGTGATATCTGTGGGAGTTATAACCATTAAACTATGAACTGTCCATCCCAACGCCAAAAGTTTTTCAGGAACACAAGAGTTGCTAACAAGCAATTCAGGGAACCCACTGGAAAGTGGGTTCACCATAGGAACTAATCTGTTTCTATGTATCTGTGCAGAAATATCTCAAGGAATCGGTATGGTATCTAGATAGTGGTTGTTCTAGACACATGACAGGGATTCAACAATACCTGCACAGATACTCAAAGGAGCCAGGTCCCAAAGTGGTGTTTGGAGATAACTCTTCAGGTGACACAGAAGGATATGGCTCAGTGAATTGCAATGGGATCACATTTACCAGAGTTGCATATGTGAATGGTCTTAAACATAATCTTATTAGCATCAGCCAATTATGTGATGCTGACTATAAGGTTTTGTTTACTAAGACTCAGGGAACCATATTCAACAAAAATAATGATGTTGTGCTGGTTGCACCTAGAAGGAGAGATGTTTATGTCATCAACATGGCTGTGTGCTCTGAAGACAGTTCAAATTGTTTTCTTGCCAAAGCCTCTGAAAGTGTCAACTGGCTGTGGCACAAAAGACTGTCTCATCTCAACTTCAAGAACATCAATAAGATAGCCACTCAAAACTTTGTTGCTGGTCTACCTTCAGTAATGTTTTCCAAAGACAAAACTTGTTCTGCCTGTGTTAAAGGAAAACATCACAGGTCTTCATTCAAGACTAGGCAATCATTCTCTATTGACAAGTGCTTACATCTCCTTCACATGGACTTGTTTGGGCCTGTCAAACCTCAAACCATTAATCACAACAAATACACCCTGGTCATAGTTGATGAATTTTCAAGATATACATGGGTGTTCTTCCTCAGAAGGAAAAGTGATGCAGCTGATACCATCATGTCCTTCATCAGACAGGTTGAAAATATGAATGATGTTAGAGTCAAAGCTCTAAGAAGTGATAATGGTACAGAATTCAAGAATCATCAACTTGAATCATTTTGTGATGAAAAAGGGATTTCTCCGAACTTCTCTTCAGCTGGCACTCCTGAACAAAATGGTGTGGCTGAAAGAAGAAACAGGACTCTGATTGAAGCAGCAAGAACTATGTTAAATGGTGCAGCCTTACCAAAGCAATTTTGGGGAGAAGCTGTACACACTGCCTGCTATACTCAAAACAGATCAATCATTGTCAAAAGACATGGCAAAACCTCCTATAAAGTTTTCAGAAAAAGATCTCCAGACGTCAGCTATTTTCATGTGTTTGGATGCCCTGTGTTTATTTATAACTACAGGGATAAACTTGGAAAGTTTGATGAAAAAGCTAATGATGGATTCTTTTTGGGATACTCTCCAACAGCCAAAGCCTTCAGAGTATTCAACATCAGAAGACAAGAAGTAGAAGAAACTTTCCATGTCAGATTTAATGAAGATGATGAAGTCATACAGAGGACAGGAACAGAGGGTGATGAAGTAGATTTTAATGAAAATATTTCTTTCCCAAGTGATGAGTTCACAGAACCCAGACCTACCAGTCATCACCACTCCAACACTCTCACTCCTTATGTTCCTGCTTTTGACCCTCTGTCTACTCACAACATAGAAGTTCCTACCTCTCAGGAACTTGATGAAGAAGAACCTCAAATCTCTGATGGTCCTTCTCATGATATTGATGACTCACCAATTCTTCAAACCTCTGAAGTTTCTCCTGCTGATAATGAAATAGCTTCCCTTGATGTGGCTGAAGAAGACTCAGACACTGAAGTAGTCTTTGAAGAAAGCCCTCCTAGTCAGCAGGATGAGGCTCAAAGTGTACCAGCTGTGCCCTCAAGTACCCCTGTTCTTGAAACTCCAGCTCCTCAAAATAAGTGGTCAAGAGATCAACACATTCTACTTGTCAACATTATTGGGTAATCAAATGCAGGGGTCACAACCAGACAGCGAATTCAAGACTCAGAGTCAGCCTCAGCCAATGAATGTCTATTTGCTGAATTTCTTTCTCAAATTGAACCTAAAAGAGTTGCTGAGGCTCTGGTAGAAGATGGATGGGTAGCTGCTATGCAAGAAGAAATCAGTCAGTTCAAAAGGAACAAAGTATGGACACTAGTGCCAGCTCCACCTGGAAAGAATATCACAGGCACTAGATGGATCTATAGAAATAAGATGGATGAAATTGGGAACATCATCAGGAACAAGGCTAGACTGGTAGCACAGGGATTCTCTCAGACTGAAGGAATTGATTATGATGAAACTTTTGCACCTGTTGCTAGACTTGAGGCCATCAGAATCTTTCTTGCTTCTGCTGCCTATATGAACATCACTGTCTATCAGATGGATGTAAAGAGTGCCTTCCTCAATGGTGATTTGGCTGAGGAAGTCTATGTTGCACAACCTGAAGGATTTGAGAACAGCGAGTTTCCCAACCATGTGTACAGACTTCACAAGGCAATGTATGGTCTGAAACAAGCTCCAAGAGCATGGTATGAAACTCTTTCAAATTTCCTATCTGAAAATAAATTTATCAGGGGTTCTATTGATAAAACACTCTTTACCTTCAAGGACAAGAGTGATTTCATCATTGTGCAGATTTATGTGGATGATATCATCTTTGGGTCAACAAATGTCAATCTTAGTAAACGTTTTGCTAAATTAATGACCAAGAAATATGAGATGAGTATGATGGGTGAATTAACTTACTTTTTGGGTTTTCAAATTAAACAATGTCCTAAGGGAATTTCTATTTGTCAAGAAAAGTATGTTAAGGATTTACTTAAAAAATATGACTTAGCTGATTGTGCATCAGTGAAATGCCCCATGCTTCCACCCAACGACTTGGGCCCTGATGAGTCAGGTGTCTCTGTCAATGAGACTTTATATAGAGGCATGATTGGGTCACTGATGTATCTAACAGCCAGTCGTCCAGATATCCAATTCTCCACATGTCTCTGTGCAAGGTACCAAGCTAACCCAAAAGAATCCCATCTAGTGGCTGTTAAGAGAATTTTCAGGTATCTCAAAGGAACACCATCCCTAGGACTATGGTATCCAAAGGAATCAGGCTTTGATCTCAAGGCTTATTCAGATTCAGATTATGCTGGATGCTGTATTGACAGGAAAAGTACTTCAGGCAGCTGTCAAATCCTAGGAGGAAAATTGGTTGGATGGAGTGCTAAGAAGCAAAACTTTGTGGCTATGTCTTCAGCTGAAGCAGAATATGTCGCTGCAGCCAGCTGTTGTGCTCAGGTGCTCTGGATGAAAAGTCAATTGGCTGACTATGAAATCTTGTATGACAAAGTACCAATCTTTTGTGACAACACCAGCGCCATTGCCATATCCAATAACCCTGTTCTTCACTCTCGTACCAAACACATTGATATCAGGTATCATTTTATCAGAGATCATATTATGAAGGGAGATATTGAGCTGCATTTTGTTCCCATAGAGCTGCAACTAGCTGATATCTTTACAAAGCCTTTGGCTGAACCTACGTTCAACAGGCTAGTTGCTGAGCTAGGGATGCCCAATATCTCAAAGCCTGTGGCTTGATATTAAATGTGTTCATTAAATGATTGATTCTATATTAAATGTTTATTAAATATTTTTCACATGAAACTAGGTAGTTATTTTCCAAGTAAATGCAAAAAACATTCTCACATTTTTTAATCATTTATTTTTTGGATAACGAGGAGACAAACTTTTTGAAAGGTCAAGGGGACCCACTTGAGCAGTCATTTTCGCCCTTGCATTTAATACGGTTGAATAACTGTTCACTCAAGTTTGAATATATATATTGTCTTCTTTCTCTTCTCACCCACCACCATTCTAAAATCAACTTCTCTCTCTAAACTCTTATCTCTCTCAACCATCCGCCATTTTCATTCTCCTTCAACCTTAAATCAATGGCGTTTCCCGTACCAAAAGCCTCCAATGTGAACTTCGAGATCAACGAGAGCATCATCGCCTCCAACAACTCCATTGTATGGATCAAGGCACCAAACAGCACCTACTCAGATCTGGTAAATTTCATGCAGAATTGTGACCTAATTGAAGCCTTCACCAAATCTCCATCCACCTTTTACCAAGAATACCTTAGGGAATTCTGGTATTCTGCTGAAGTAGTTGAAGACACCATTACATTTAGCCTTTTATGCAATGAACATCCTTTTGCCTTTTCCCTAAATGATTTTTCTAGTGTGGCCGGACTCAAACATGGAGATGAATGCTTGAAGACTGTTGACAAAAAGGCTGTCAAGGAAGCCTTAGCCACACTAAACCCCTGCCATGATGTTAACCCTTCCCTTACACCAGCTGAGGTCCTTGCCAAAGCCCCTCTGAAGATTAAGTATTTTACTCCTATGTGGCGTGTCCTCTTCACCCACATTGTGAAGTCCCTGGGAGGAATGCAGGGATCACAGGATCAGATGTCGTCCAATCATCAGGCTATTGCGTATGGACTTATCTGGGGAGCTGATGTCGACTTTGGAAGCATCCTTTTCTCAAACCTGGTAGAAAAACTGAAGGGACGGAATCAGGTCAGGGAAAAGAACATCTGTTATGTGCGCTACCTGTCCCTGATCTTTGAGAGTTTGCTGGGAGAGAATTACCATAACAAGGTCTTGACAGCTCTGAAGCCCTATCGCATCACAGGCGCCATCTACAAGGAGATAGGAGCTGAGGATATCCCTGTCACTACACACATGCTGAACGTTGCCAACCAGGTACCCAACGCTGAGAAGCCCTTGCTCCCTTCCTCTGAGAAGGTGAATACTTCTAGTGTCGCTGGCAAGTCTACGTCTTTGACCTCTGGGCAGCACACTACTAAGTCCAAGGCTTCATCTGGCTAACAGCCAAAGAAGAAGAAAATCCCCTCTTCTTCCCAACCCAAAGCTGTTAGTAAGGCCAAGGAAAAGAAGATTGACACCGCCTCTGGTCCAGATACTCATGTGGATACAGAATCTTTGGCTGACAAACAAACAGGTGTCTAGTGTCTCTAGGTCAGCAGAGACTACAGGAAACCAGCCAAACCAAGCTGATATCTCACAGGTAATCAGTGTACATTTTTAGAGGTTCACAATCAACCACTCTCATTTGTCTGTAGGATAGAGTGGTGAAGTTAGGGTAATCCTCGACCCATAGAAGTCTGTCATTACACTTAGAATACTTTAAGACTTCTGTACACTCTGTCTTTGCACCAGGGAGTGATTCATTTGTGTTTATAAAGCACCCCGATGACCCTGAACCCTCTAGACAGTATTCAGGCTAACAACAACCTGAATACATTAATGTCTCAACCTTGATCAGCTGTACTTCACACAGCCTCTTGGTTTCCTCCTTAAAAGAGTCCCAAAGGATTTATCCTTTCAGGGGGAGCTGAATCATCACCCTCAGCTTTCCTAGGGGCAGCGTAATAGGCGACCTACCGCAACATATGTTTCACTCTCAAAAGAGTCCCAAAGGTTTTTACCTTTTTGGGGGGGGGGGGGCTGAATAATCACACTCAGCTTTCCTAGGGGCAGCGAATGGCGACCATTAACCACAATTTATTCACACTTAAAAGAATCCCAAGGATTTATCCTTTGGAGTGGCTGAGTAATCACCCTCAGCCTCTCTGGGACAGCGAAATGGCGACCATTCACCTTATATTTTTCCCTGTTACTAATTACAACAAACTTGCAGGCTGAAATTATACAGCCAGTCAAAGAATCTCAGGTACATGAAAAGGAGGCTGAAACAATAACTCAGGACATTCCAAATGAAGAAGAACCTGTGCTCAATGCTGATGAAAAAATGCTCTCAGTAGAAGATTATGTCTCTGAGTTTGAACCCATGCCTGAAGATGAATTCCCTGAGGGAATGTTTGATGAAGAGGAGGAAGAAGATGAGGATGACCAGCTGACAGCCTCTCCTCCTAAAGAAGATGACAAGACTTCTCCTCTCAAGGAAGCTGTTGACACTCCAAACTCTGCTACATCTGCAACAACAGTCTTCCAAATACCAACATATGATCCAACAGCTGAATTCCTCTTGTTTGATCATCCTACCCAGACCAACTTCGACTTGATTCCAAGGGGGGATGATTTTGCTCAGCAAAGCCTCAATATCAAAAATCTTCAGCCCGTACATCATCAGTCTGATATTGAGCGCTTATCAAGGAAGCTGGACATGATCAAGTCAGAGATGCACAATTTTACTGTCACTTTTCCAGGCATTATAAAGAAGGCTGTGACTGAGGCTGTCACTGAGCCTATTCAGGAGGGTGCAAGAAAAGGTGTGGCTCAGGGACTAAGTCATCTCTCGACACGAATCAAGGATGCAATTGACTCAGTTGTCCCTGCCATGTTCCATGAACAAGAAAACAACATGAACAGGCACTTCAATGCGGTTCGCAACAGGCAATACAATCATGCTGGTTTTATTGTCAGGCGTGTTCAGGCAAATACCAATGCCAATGCCAACCTCTTGCTGAAGATTGCCAGGGCGTCAAGAAAAAGACAGCGTGCCATGGCTGCCTCTGTGGAGCAGATTGCAAGACGATTTCAGGCACGTTCATCCAAGCATAAGAGAAGTAAGGATGAACGTGAGGGGGAGAAGAATGCTACACTCAGCCTTGCATCTGCTGAACAAGGCTCATCTTCAGCCAATCCCTCAACAACACCTGTTCCTCTACAAGTCATCACACCAGTTATAGTACATGATGATGAGGATGATACTCAGGGGGAGCAACAAACACAAGATGGAGCTGACTCATCTAAATCCATGATCTTAGTTAACATCAGCAAGCCTGAGGATGATGATGAACCAGCGGCCAAGAAACTTAAATTCACTGTGAGCTCTCTCCCAAAATCTATTCAAAATCAGGCTCAGACAGCGTTTCTCAAAAGAGCTGATGATTTGAAAAACATAAGTGTGGAGTCCTCTGTCTCGAAGAAAGGTAAGGAGATAGTTTTGGTTGATACTGACACCAAACTTAAGAAGATAGCTGCGATGCTAGAGACAGGAGGATCCACAACAGACCTTTCCCACTTTTCAACCTTTACACCTTCCGATGAGAGTCCTTTAACGCCTGAAGAAATAGAGCAACAGGCTGAAGAATTCAAAAGACTAAATGAGCTCAAGGCAGCCAAAGAATTAAATGAAGCTACTCTGAGGAAGATGACACCACCTGAAAGGGAAAAACAAAAACAAACGTTGAGGGAAATGTAACTTAAACGCGCTGAGGCCTTAAAGAAAGTCAAAGCTGACTATGATGCCTGCGTGAACAACAGGTATGCTGCTGGCAAGATAACCAAGTTTACATACACCATTCACAAATCCACAAACACCCCATAGATGATCTTATGGAGGGAAAATCAACGGAGGAATATGGATGTGTTTGACAACTTCAGGTTAAAAACACTTGGGTTATCAGAATGGTTTGAACTTGAAGCCTTAGCTGCCAAAAAGTCTGGACAGGCAAATTTCCTTCTGCTTAAAACTCTTAAGGCTAAGTTTAACTGGATCAAGGAAACAGCTGCCAAACTCAAGATTGATCCCCCACCACAGCTTTTCGAACAAGGACCCCCAAAGACAGGCAACAAAAGAAGAAGAATTTCCCAAATTATTGATGAAACTTTTGTTACTGAAGATGTTCGTGTGGATGGCATGCACAGGGATCTGATCCTTCCAAATGGTATCGTTGGCCCTGTTCATGGTCAGACATACTCAGTGCCTGAAAGAGGAATGGCATTTATGAACAAGGCCTGCCAGTATGCTTTTTAGAGGGAAGATGAACTGTGCCTGGCTTCAACTATTCGGCTACTTTGTCACAAGAAGTGTCTCAAGATCAACTCAGAGTATTCCAAGAAGTTTGCAAAGACTTTGCAGGATGAAATTGATAACAGATTAGATGTGGCCGAAGCTGAAGAAAGAATCAAAAATGATGACTATTGAAGATAGTATCAGCCCTTTTTACCTTCATCTTTTATTTAACTTATGTATTGAACTTGTAATTTTTCTTTAAGTCTTAATAAAATCATGAGGTATGTTTGTTTAGATCTGTTATGTGTAAGAAGAAGATGTTAAACTCACTTACCTTAACTTAGTTAGATCTAGCATTATTTATGTTTAAATAGGGGAGATTGTTGGGAATCTAAACTTGTTAGATTCCCTGTTCATTAATTTAAACATAATTAGGCTGATAGATAGTCCCTTGCCTGTGCCTAGGAGGCAGGCAAGTTTCGCAAGACTCACTGAGATCCGAGCCTCTGTGAGCAACCTCAGAGGAGTCCATGTCAGAGACATTGTCAGGGAAGTCGAAGATTACCTGAAGACATACTCCTTGGCTGTGATGGATAACAGCCAAGATGTATTAGGGACTCTGAGGGGTTGAGAGTTAACAGGGGTGGCAATACCCTGATAACTCTCAGCACACTTTGGACATGCCATTTGTGTGTTCGAGAATATGAAGAATAAGGAAACTGTTTTTGACAACTGTTCCTTAAAGCATAATGGAAGACTACCAAGAATAGAAGGACATCATGTGACTGATGTGGGAACTTGTAAAAGCTTGTGTAGTCGACATCAAGTACTGTTTAAGTCAAACTCGTAACACTATAAATAGGATGTGTATCCATGCATTAATGTTTAACACTTTGAGATATTTAGAACATTAGTGCGTATAACTTAGTGAATCAAACAGCTACGACTGTATTCATAAGTTAAGGTTTATTGTTGTTCAAAGTGTGCACAACACATTGTCATCAAACGGTGTTATCCATAACACTTGTAATTCTTTATTATACAATAATAAGATTACGTTTGAAAAGTAATACCTTGTGTTGATTAAGTTAAGATTAGGGTTTCTTGCATTGATTAGGGACTTTCACATTCTTAGCATAAACAGATTGAGGGTAGAACTTAGGTGATTTAGCACTTAAGGTAGAATTGCATGAGGCATTTTTACTAGTGATTGGTTCAGTTATAATAGGATCAGGCACAGACTCAAGTGTACCAACACTAGAGTCAGACTCACAAGAGTCAAGTTCATGGTGTTAGGTTCTAAAGACTTGTCACTAGAGTTACAAGTGAAAAAGTCATTAGAGACAGAAATAGTTTCAATTGAGCCAATGGACTTTGTACCATATGTCATTTGTGAGTCATCAAAGTCAAAGTGGTCTAAGGTAGGCATGAATGTCCCTGTGAGAGGTAGAGGAACAACATGCATCTCTGCAGCTGGTTTATACCTATTGAAAACAGGCCTACCTTCCACATCTTCAGGGGTAGTGTCAAACACACTAGACAAAGAGGAGTCAAAAACATCATTTGGCCCAATATAGTTTTTAAATCCTAAGCCAATTTTGGTTCTACCAGACGTAGAGCTATCTACTAATTTGACTAAGTTTTTAGATGAATTTTTCCATTTATCAAACCTAGCCAAAGCATTATCTAATTTAGTTTGTAGTTCCTGCTTCTCTTTATTTACCTCAGTATTAAGCTTTTCAGAATATGTCAATAGATTAGTTGTATTTTCTAAGTCAATACTTAATATCCTAATATTATCTTCATACTCTAATTGGGTATTTTGAAACCACTTTTTCTGTTCTTCTAATGTTTTTAGAGAACTTTTGTATGACTGAACTTCTAGATAATATTTATCATTTTCAGCATTCAGATCAGCACATTGTTTTTGAAGTTCTAGAAATTTTTGTTCATATGTTTCTACGCAACTAATTGCTAAGTCAGAGTTATTATAAACATGCATTTTATTCTTTAGTCTAGCATTATATTCTCTAACTTCAGATTCAGTCATATAAATTACCTCATCGTCTGGAATTGAAGTTCTGCACGCCATGTCTTCTTCAGCAACACGAATGTAGAAATCTTGTTCTTCTCAATCAAAGCTTCTCAACGAGGCTCTGATACCACTTGTTGGGTTTACTTATTGAAGGATCTTTGAAGCCTTGATGACAATACAAAGAGTGTGCGGAAACCAATCTTTATATAAGAAGAACAATAGAAATAACTAAACGTTCAAGCCTCAATATATTAATACGATCACTCTAAATAGTGATAGGGTTTAAAACCTTGAAGCTATAACAAACAATGAGAGAAATATGTAGAGAATATGTGTGTGTAGAAGTGTGTTCATCTCTACACCCTAGGACCTCCTTTTATAGTGCAAGGGGTCCTAGGTGGTTACAACATAATTAATACTTTCCAAAGTATTATACATTAATACCATTTAATTATTTCCTAAATAATCTTGTAACCTCCTCATCATAATCATTATCTTTAATACTTTCCCTATGAATAGGAAGACTAAATATTTGATCATATCTTCTACAATCTTCCTTGATCTTATCTTCTACAATCTTCTATCAACTTTATAATACGACCAGGAGGAACTGTATCACCAGGAGGAACGAAGAATACTACCAGTAGGAACTGTAACACCAGGAGTAACGAAGTACTCCAGTAGGAACTGTAACTCACCAGGAGTAACAGAGTACTCTAGTAGGAACTGCATATTACCAGGAGTAACTTCTAAATCCATGAGTCCTAACACTTTCCAACGAGCCTTAGGTACCAATTTGGATATGAGCACTGATTATCATCCGCACACTGATGGTCAAAGTGAACGAACCATCCAGACTCTAGAGGACATGCTACGAGCATGTGTGATTAATTTTTGAAATGGATGGGTTGACCACATTCCTTTAGTGGAATTCTCCTACAACAACAGTTATCACGCCAGTATTAAGGCTGCCTCTTTTGAAGCACCGTACGGTCGCAAATGCCGTTCGCCTGTGTGCTGGGCAGAAGTAGGTGAATTTTAGCTCACTGGACCAGAATTAATCCAGGAGACTACAGACAAGATCGTCCTCATCAAGCATAGAATTCAAGCTGCTCGCGATTGACAAAAGAGCTACGCGGACCTGAAACACAAACCCATGCAATTTGAAGTAGGTGACCTTGTTATGCTCAAGGTATCACCTTGGAAGGGTGTAGTACGCTTTGGCAAACGTGGAAAACTGAATCCACGTTATGTTGTCCCTTTCAAAGTAATAGCCAGGATCGGGGAAGTAGCTTATCGTTTAGAGTTGCCCCAGCAATTGAGTCGGGTTCACTCTACCTTTCATGTGTCTAACCAGAAGAAGTGCTATGCTGAAGAACCACTGGCTATGCCATTGGAGGGAGTTCAATTTGACGACAAACTCCAGTTCATAGAGGAACCAGTGGAAATCATGGAGAGGACAGTTAAGAATTTGAAACGCAGTCGCATCCCGTTGGTCAAAGTACGTTGGAACTCTAGGAGAGGCCCTGAGTTCACTTGGGAACGAGAAGACTCGTTCAAGACCAAGTACCCATACTTGTTCACCTAACCAATAGCTTCATCTTAAGCTTTGAGGACAAAGCTAAAATAACGGGATGGTGCAGTAAAACATCTGATTTTACCTTATTGACTTTGTCAACTGTTGTACTACTTATTTTTGGAATTTATATAATTTCACTTTTATATGACTTATTATTTATCATATACCTTTTGTCATACTATCTCTCATATTTATTTTACATTTATATGAACTCTTAGTCATTTATTGACTACTCTGGCAACTGACTGGCCACTTGATTTAATAATAGACTCATCACCTCAGTACATATTTGAGATAAGCTGTAACTTTACTTAATTTATTTATTAAGTACTTGGATTATTTTTATATGTACATATTTACATATATTACCTAAAAGGAATAAACACCTAAACACTTTAAACCAATGTACATTATTTTACATTGTCATTTATTTACTTTATTTAAGTAAAATAATTATATTGATGTATTTAATATACACTTTCACTAAATTACCTAAAAGCTTCAACAAAATACCTACAACTCAACAAATACATACAATAATATACAAGGGCTATTATTATCATACAACACTTGGCAAAATTTACCAAAAACCTTCCCACATGCATAATATAGACATGTATATGTATGCATGCCTAGACTACCATCATTTGTTAGCTAGCTTGTAAGTAATCAAGTGTATAATCCACTAATACCCTATACTAACCATGCTTGCTTACACAACTTCATGCATAACCATGCTTTTTCTATACCAACCTCACTTTTCTTACACAATCACTTACACACACCATAAACTTTACTATACAATGTCATGTCTTGTCCCTTGATTCCCATAAACACACGACAACTTTGCAACTTAGGGAAGAAAGTCAATTACCATTTGTGGCATGTGTTGAAATGATCTAACAAGTGTATCCAACAAATATCTTGTGTATCTTAGTGAGATACTAGGTACATGGTACAAGGATTCTATTTGATTCACTCTCTCTCTTTGTTTTAAGCCGAAACACACACTATCCACAACACAAAACATTTGCCAATCTCATCATCTATCTCTCTCTCTTAACCTACGGTTAAACACCCCTTTCCACCATTTTTGAACCTCCAAGTTTATCTACTACTCCTATACTATGTCTCCTACTATATAAAGGTTAATCACTAGCTCATCCTACAAGAACCTTGGCCATTGAAGCAACAAAGAAGCCCTAGAAGCCATACTTGAAGCAAACGGCTTGTTTAAGGTCACTAAGACCTCCATTGTTGAAAGCTTGTCACTTGTTCTTACTCATTCTCCTATCACTCCTAAACATATCTAAACAAGTAAGTCCAAGCTAAAACCTATCTTTCTAATACATTTACTTTCATACATATTAACATACACATGGTTATTTTTGGTAAAAGTTATTATTGAAACAAGTATATGAAACCCTAAAATCTATAATAACCCACGACTTGAAAAACCATGAAAACCTAAACATGCATGATTTGTGGACGTAGGGTTTATGCCCATTTTTCCATTTCGGGTAATCTTGTAATGTTTAGATATAACTAGAAACACTAAATTTATGTTCTTAGGTGCCTTAAAAATGATAAGTTCACTATTATGCCTTATAAGGTTTAGTTTTAAGCTCACTATAATAAGTTGCCTAAATAAATATTCATTATCACTAAATAAAATGTGTTATAAAACTTTTAGTGTCAAAATATAATTTTATAAAGTTCATGTTGAAAGTATAGATCTATAAGTATTTTGGACTAAAATAATAAATCTAAGAAGTTTTGGATTAAAATAATAGATCTACTAAATTTTGGATCAAAAATAACAAATAAAATACTTTCGGGTTGGATTTGTAATTTTACAAAGTATAAGGATCTAAATAAACAAGTGTAGAAACTTATTTTCCAAAAACATAAACTTTTGGACCACTTTTGTAAATAGTCGTGAGTTGAGGGTGTTGTTTTGACAACATCCGAAACTTAAAGGTGATAAAAAGGACTTAAATATATAATGTTAGGGTAAATTGTGTAAACTTTAGAAAACCTAGGGATCACTTTGGTGTTTTACCGAAACTTAATATAAGCCTTAGCGACCAATTATGACAAGTTAACAAACTTATTTAAGCCCTAAGTAACCCTAGGGACTAATTCTGCCTTTTGCCGGAACATATACAAGCCCTAGGGGGCATTTGTGTAACTTGTATTTAAACTTAATTCTAGTTGAAGGTTGGAGGACTAAAACTGCCAACTTATGAAACTTTAATAAGCCCTAATTTAATCCGAATACTTTAGGGACTATTTTTTCCATTTAATGAAACTTAAACAAGCCGTAGTTACACGTGTAACTAGGGAGGGACCAAAACTGTAATTACTTGAAAGATTTAGAAACCCTAGGGGTATAAAAGTAATTTAACCGCGAGTAATAATTAAATAGAAGGACTAAAACGTAAATTATACAAAGTATAACGAACCCTAAAACTCCTATATATTTATACTCGTTATTTAAAACGTAAAACTTAAATAAACATAACAATTGTCATTTTTCTAAACTTATAAATTAATAATTATAAACACTACGTAAACGTGGAATTTAATTAAAATGTAATACGTTTTATAAACCTTATTTATATATTAAATATAAATTAAAAACGATTAACTTATAAAATAAATATATTAATTATATTTATTTCCTATTACTTTAAGTGTATATAAAACTATCCTTTATAAATATTTAAAGTGTTTTATAAACAACGTAAGTACAAAATATTAATTAAATGGATTAATTAATTTAACCTTATTATTTATTTTATACTTAAAATAAATACTATTAGAACTTGTACAACGATGAACAAAAGTACAAGTATCGTAATAAAATGCTTAAAACCAGTATAAGCATGTACAGACTTATTCTGAAACTTTTATGCATTATGTTATGCATTTACTGAGACCTTATAATTATTTAGGTCGTTGATAGTATCGTGAGCATCCCTAGCAGATTTATCTTCTGACTTATTTCTGTACTACTAAGGTGAGTTCATGGCCCCACTTTATATATTGACAAACTTTTAAACCTTTTAATGGGGAAGAAAACATGCTATATATTTTATTTTATGGACATGGATTGAACTGTCAAACCTTTGATTACATTGCCTATTGTAGATGAACCCGCATGACCCGTGCATCCGAAACTGTTAGAATTATTGAATTACCTGAATGTTATAAATAGATCTATTTGGGATTGACCGTCCCCATCTGGGTGAGTCATGCTCACTGTGCCTAGGCCAGGACAACAGATGTTTCACATGTCAGCACTTATTTTTGTTAAGGGTGCCTTTTTATAAGGCGAAGGGTCCTTATTTGTTAAGGACTTAACTGTCAAGTTTCAGTTTCGGGCAATATGGGATTGTAATTACTTTTAAGTATTGATGCTTTGTGCATTACTACTTTAGTGAATATTTAATGTCCAAACTTATTTTAATTAAACCTGTGAATTCACCAACTTTATGTTTACTCTCTAAGCATGTTTTCTCAGGAAACTGAAGCAGGTATTGGTGTGCATGAAGTCAAGCATCATGATAGGCTGCATTTATAGAGCTCATCTGGGGTTTTATAAACTGGGGAATAATTCAAACTATTGAACAATGTTAAAGACTATTTTAATACTATTTGCACTTTCAATCATGTAATAAATGTAAGGATAATCTTTTATCTGTTGCTCTATATTCGGTCTGCTGTTGATCCACCTACGTGACACCCAAATATTATTTCCGCTGCATTTCACTCAATTTGGAGGTGTCACAGTTTATCATCAATAATCATAGTGTTTTAAATTTATAAGTTATGTTGATTCAATATTATATCAAAATTTTGATATAATGAAAACTGTTGACATTAAAATAGTAATCCAACACAAAAAAAAAGTTGAATTAACTCATTCTTTATATATATGAAAAGATCATACGCAGATCCTATTTGTTATTTGTATGTTTGAAATATTTTAAACAACTTTTTATTTTCATTTTCTTATTCTAAAACATTAGCTTCGACGTACTACATATACATCTAAAGTTTGATAAAATTAATACCTGCTTTGATCGATGATATTAAACTCGCACTACCACTTTCCCCATGCTTATACCATAAAAATTATATTGAAATAGATATTTGTTTAGTACTCCATTTACCAAGTAGCATGTTTAAAAAAAACAATTGCTAATGAAATATATGCTTCGTCAAATTGTAAATGAAACACAAGCGAACACGTTGCAAGTATGAGAAATATGTAATTCTAACTTTGACACGTAGATGCCATATCTTTTATTTCATGTCTTATTTAAAAATAAACTTTAAAGTATAATATAGCGGGTATTATTAAAGTCCAATATTTTAAAAGTCACGCGATTAAAAAGTTACACGGATAACAAAAAAATAAACGCTAGATATAAAATAAAAACATCGGCAGTCGAAGGACATTTATATTTTGATAATTAGATGACTTAAAATATTTAATGTGTCGAATGAACGAATGACACATAAAGGTTTAACGTAAATTACGAAAAATAATTTTAAAATAAAATAAAATAAAAATTAAACGACAACAATAGAAAATATTAAATATCGAAACTATTGATAATAAAATATAAAATTTTGGGCATCCGTCGGTATCGTGGTCACTAATAGGTATCGTTACTCGTCAAAACATAAAAATAAAATGTTAAATATCGGTTTCAACTTAAACCGTTAAACATAATGGTATCTAACGCCATTAAATGTTTCAAAACTACTTGAAAGATAGAATTAAGTAATGACATTATTTTTGTGGGTTTTACATTTTCAAACACTTAACGGCTCGAATTTCATCGTACCTTAGTAATGGGAATATTTCGCTGCTTCAAACGCTTAACCTCTCGATTCACGATCTCCACTGGTTCTTTTACAAAATGCAACTTGTCGTCAAGTTGTATCTCACCAAAAAGGGAAGAATAAACCCTTATTCACCAAACACTTATTCAAGCTCGACACACTAAAATTACACGAATCGCACGGAGTTCATCTGACGACTCAGATTTATGAATGACCGGTCCCATTCGTTGGGTGATTTCAAACGGTCCAACGTACCTTGGACTTAGCTTTTCTCCATTCCCAAAACGGATTTCACCTTTCCAAGGTGATACCTTAATCATTATTATGTCACCAACTTCATATTTCCAACGGCTCCCTACGGTTATTGGCACAGTTCTTCTGACGGCTCCTCGCGGTTTACAAGTAATTCTCAATCCGTACGATCTTTTCGTAGTCTCCCAAATCGTCTCAATTCCAATCATTTGTCCTTCCTGTACTTCATTCTAACAGTCTGGCGATCTAGACCATCGTCCACGATCCTCACAAAAACAATTACTCATGAAACAAAGTCGCATGGGTCGCACAAAACTCCATCGAAAACATTCCAGAAAATTAAGACGAGATAATTAGTACTGGTCGTACAAAACTACCTTATTGGAAAATCTCGGACATGCCAACCTACTTCGTCAAAAGTAGGTTCATCTATACGGAAATTATTCGGCGTATACATTATGCTATCGGACGTATTACGATCTAATTCAAACACAAAAGACAACCCCAGGGACTTAAAATCAAGTCACGACATGTTTGCCAAGAGCCAAACCATGCAAAAATAAATAAATTCAATCGGGTTAACTCATGCTTGCTAAATAGCCAAGCCATGATAAATAAGATCACTTGACAAGACCTTCGGGTAAGTCCAGTCAATTTGAAAATTGCAAGTAAAAGGACATCCACTGGTCGGATAGACATGGAAGCATATCAAAGGAATAACAAGAAAATATTTCGTTATCAGGGGGTGCTCTCACACGGATCCATACCCAAAATATAATACAAAGACACCATCTCACTTTCGCCCACACGCATTCAAAGTCTCAATAAGCATCGTCATTGGAAGTCAAAAAGATATTACATGGTACACGTTCTCCGTGATCGGACGTCATTGGACAATGCCGCCTCAAGTTCTCACAACTTACGATCACTCAACTAGATCACATACCACATAAGTACCTAAAAGCAAATGTCAAACATAAACATCAAATACTTAGAATTCCACCGTTGATAATCGAGAAAACCTTGAACGAACCCTTGATAATACCACTCGATCTCCAAAGTCTTTCCACTTTCGGTGTCGGCTACAACATACTCCTCGAAGTGATAAAGAATTTATTAACTCCAGTCATAAAGAAATTCGGTCCATTGGCGAAAGTTCACAACATATCGGGTGTACCATTATCTTCTACTCCAAGGTCAACATGCAAAAGTGTGCCACTAACTTCTACTCCATCATTCGTCATACAAAGGCGTCCCAATAATTTCTACTTCAGCATTCATCAAGCAAAGGCTTTCCAATAATTTCTACTTCAGCATTCATGTGCTCAAGGCGATGCATCATATTCCTCGTTTAGTTCATCATACTAGCCCCAAAGAGTTTCGTCATCAAGAAAAGTCTTCGGTGACCCTTCGATAGTAGCGAGTAAAATTACAAGAGCTTCATACCCATTATAAGTTACTGTTGATAACTTGATCCTCAGTCAATCCACAAATACACTCATAAATCCTGGTGACGCTTAAACAAGTCGCCTATTCTTGGGACGATCAACAGTTCTAAACGGTTAGTTTATAAAACTCGCGACCATCAAGACACATTAGAAATGGTCCATTAAAACAAATCATCACTCGAGAGAAGTCCAACGAGTTACTCGTACATAAATGATAATCAACGATCATCATAATGACAACGACACTGAACGATTCATATCAACTAAACACGATTTGAAGGAAGACGTACTTACACCAAACATCCACAAATCGAGCCAAACATACTTGGGTCCACTCATTTATAACTCCTTGTCTACATCAAAATGAGTCCCCTTTCATGTATACAAGAGTTTATAAATATACGGTTTGGGAACTTATAAATTTCTTGTTCAAATGAAAAGGCGTCCCAATCCATTTCAACGAGACGATTATATGTCATCCTACTCAAGTATTACTACCTCTCAACACGATGTCAAATCCAAATTACATACCGTAGTAAAAACAAGGTGTTATTAAACTTACTTCATGATTTCCGTATTCAAACGTCCCATTCCATCTGAATAAGGAAAACACAAACAATCTAGGGTCCAGTAGTTTAAAACTTTCTTATTCAAATGTCTCAATCCATTAAATAAGACAACCTTAAATAACTCATAGTTGGGCGAGTTAAAATCTCTATATCTAAATGTCCCATTCCATTTAGATACAAGGAATTAAGTCACTCAACTGAATGACTACTACGAGCATATCTTTGTTGTACATAACTAGATATATTTGATTAGGATATATTTATCTTAAGCCCAACATTGACATCCTCCTTTTCGCCAATAAACGTAGTCATATAAAATCAAATCACACATCGTATTACATAAGATATCGCCTCGGATAAATGATTCTTCAAAATCATAAGAAGTATTTGGGACACGAATATCACATCAATTAACTACGTTTCGAAAGGAGATGTCCTAAAATGGCACATCACGGTACAATGATAACAATCGAACTTAAGCAAGTCGATATGCGATAGCTTACGAAACAATATATGCATACTCAAGGTATCAAACGAGTTTCATACTTGTATTCAAATAATACATAATTATCAAGATCGGTGATTTGCGGTGAGGCCAAATCCAATACAAAACCGTACTATGAAATGTACTAAAACCATTCAAGGACTATTGCTTCGCGCACAATGCCTTCAAATATCATAGTATATTCATAAATATACATACTACCATTCTTACATACACATAGGATCACATAATTATAACCAAACATAAAGTAATGCAAGAATAGCCTTACCGGAGCCATGCGGAGTAGTTGCGTGCATACAACTTTTTAGAACACACCAAAGTTATAGTTTAGAATTTTCAAAATCGACCTAGTTCTCTATAACTTGTGGCTCTGATACCATTTTTTAGCACCCCCAAATTATCACGCAGCGGAATACCATAATAGGGCGATACTAATAGCACATCGCACACAATCATAGACAACGACCTCAAAAGAGACGTTAAAATAATATACAATCTTGTCTAAAAAGTTTCCCATCCCAATATATATATATATATATATATATATATATATATATATATATATATATATATATATATATATATATATATATATATATATATATATATATATATATATATATATATATAATATATATATATATTGGGCTAAGTTTGACATAGGAAAATAAGATGACGCCATGTTATATTCTACGTGGCATTTTCTTATTGGCTATTAGGTTATATCTAATTTATTTTGGAAAGTAGATCTTTAGATCTCTAAATATCCGCAGATTTATTTAGATCTTATTTTGGAAACTATATTTCTTTAATCGGCAGAATTATTTTGATGCATATAAGGTATATATTTTTCCAAATTCATTGGCACTGACCCTAACTTCTTATTCATTCGTACCTTCACATATTGCTACCAGGGGTAATTTTATATATTATACGAAATTATCATATGTTCTGGCTTCAAAAAAAATATTGTATCTTTTTTCAAAAACCCTAATAATAACCTTAATATCAGTCGACAACTTCAAAAACACACCATTCGTGATCCAAAAAAAAGTATGTATCTCTCTATACAACGCATATGATCCAGACATGTTGAACCTATTACACATAACCTAATTATTTGTTTATTACATAGCCCTAATTTCACTAACGATTAAGTTCTTTTGTTTTTGTTTGTAATGGCTCGATCTGTGTTTTTAGATTCTTTTCAGGGATCAATATAATTTTTGTTATACAACTACTTCTATTGATACTGGTAACAGGTGGTCCTTTTGTTTATCATGAAACCATGATATATCTTCTTAAAACCCTATTCATTGCGTAAGTCTTTGCACATCTACTCTTTCTGTCCCGAAAGCTTCTAAATATTAATCTTGAATTGAAAATTTGATTTATTTTTTTCATGTTGTGAAAACGGGATGTCATAGCATGGAATTTATGTAATAAATCAGGTGATTTTCTAGAGTATTATAATGACTTTCTGGTCTATTCATTAAGCTTGCTTATGGTTTGATCAAACGGTATCACGTCATTGACCTTTTTTATGCAGGGTAATCCATCGTGAAGTATCACTTTTTTTGCAATGTTATTGTTGTGTTTTTTGTATTATTTAAGCATGTTTTTGATGTTTCAGTTGTTGTTACTGATTTATCCTAATACCCACCAGTTCAAAAAAGACAAATACAATCCAGGTTCTTTTTTACTTTGTTTCAACTTTAATTTGATTTTTATTCGAAGAGACCAACATATTAGCACAATGTTTCAACTGCTTTTGTATTATGTATAAGCTGATGTGGTATTGTCAGTTGTTGATATCATCATCTTCATGTGTATACAGGTTTGATATGGCAGTATACTTTAGTGTGGTGAAGGGAGACCCTGACCGAAAAACCCAACCCCGAGAGCTCACGTGACTCACCAACACCAACACGTCCGATATCTTTATATTTTATTTTGGTGGGAAAAGTAAGTTCACCTATCCATTCTAATTAATCTAATATTGTATATTTATTTATGTTTCAAGTAGTTGATCTTGTTGTATTTTGGATGTTGATATGATTAATAAAACCTGAATAGTCCATACATACAAGAAAAGTTTCTTTACTGTTGAGTTATTCCTCCTTAGTATTGATATGGTTTAAAAGAATTATAGTCTTTGGATTATTTTCAGTTTTTGCTTCTGATGAGGCGTTATTACTTCTCATTTTTCGAACCCGTGAAGCCGAGGAAATACATACGATTTGGTCTTTGAAGGGGATTTTGAGAAGAGTTTTTGTATATTATTAATGAAGAGGGGGGTTCAGAAGGTAGTGTTATCGTCCAGGTGATTGCTTGACTCAAACTTTTGATTCTTTATCAGTGTAGTAAGATTGCAATGTATATCTTTTCTCTATCTTGAATCTGAGGGTGACTATAGCATTTGATCTTACGCCTTTATTAATCTGAGTTTTCAGCGTCTAAGTAAATATAATTTGTATACCTAGCGTGTTGATTGGGATGCCAAAATTAAACGTCTTCTTTAAAGTGTCTACAGATCCATACATTTCAATAAAGTAGTTAATAGGGAGTCATGTCTTTTCATTGGGGTTGGATCTTTGGACGTATCGATTTAGAATTGATCGAGGTGAAATTAGTTGTTACGGTATTTTATATATAAGACAGATGATGTAGTAGAATTATTATTAACACGACTTTCACTTTATGCTCTCAGTTACATAATAATTCTTAGATATAGAAAGATTAAATGAGGGAGTAGATCATCCCTAACATCTCATCTTTATCGGGTCCGACGTGATCTTCAACGGTCAGGACAAAATGGTCTTCAAATGGTCCAGCAACTACAAACATCATATCTTCGTTCCATAAAAGTCTTCCGGCTAGACTGAACTTGTTTCGCTTTTAAAACTTGATTATTAGTTTCGCCTCTTACGTAAACATCTGGGACCTGGTCTTTTTGGAGCATATAAGATCAGTAGAAGCAGCAGCCTACACATCAACAAGAAACAAACATCAATTTTTTGCAGTGGTGTCAAGGGATCTATGACAACAAAGAACAGAAGTTTCTTGGTTCATTTCTAGATCATGCGCGAAAACTGGTTTTCTGGACAGTATCCAAGCCTAGCCAGAAGCCCACCAGTTTCTGACAGAAGTAGTTGCTGATCCCCCCATTGCAGATACCGACTTAGAACTACGTAAAACCCCTGAATTAGTTTATGAGATTGTGGGGATCATATGATAGCCTGCGTCGCATTCGCACAGGTGCTGCAGATGGTTTTGATTCTGGTGTAGTTTGCGAAACTGAAAGAGAGTTTTCGTTTTGGAAAGTTTTTAGAATAGATGACATAGTGTATTTTGTTAGTGTTAAATGTATGTTGTATTAGGAGATTATAAGCATCCTCTTATTTCTAGATTTCCGATATCGAAGAATGACTTATTGAATTAAGGTAAGCTCTTAGGATAGAATGAAATTATATACACATACAAGAGATTGATACCTTTGACTGTACTCTTAGAAACAAACATAACATGTTTTAAATCAGACTATAGGTGCAAAAATGTTATTGTCTTAATAGAAAGTTTATTCCACTTATTTAGTAGGCTTATGAAAAAAATGATTACATGTTACTTATGAACCTTAATCCTGTTGTTATGACTCTGCCTTTTGGTGCCAATATCGACATCAGAGACACTATTCGTTACAAGGAAGTTATGAAACATTTCAATCTTGGATCCAAATGGTATGTTTAAAGATAGTTTAACCCATTTTATAAAAATAAACAAACTATCTTAGGGGAATCATATTTTTTAATCTTTATGTGTTTATTACTATATTTTTTTACTGTCTATTTTTTTCAATTCGTAATATTGATTTAGCATATGAATATACGATTCATTCGTCTTATTATGTATGATTATTATCATTGACTGAAAATTAGTCTTCAATTACATGTTTAGCAAGTCTTCTTATCTTTTTTTACCCAGCCCTGATTTAATCTCCAATGTGATTGGTTCAGGTTGTTAGAGGGTGATCAAGTAAGTCGCTATTATAGCTTAAAACTTTTATGCTTTCGTTAGAATTTTGTTTGCCTTGTCTTTATTATTTTGTAATATTCCTAAACATGTTCTGCTACCAACTTAAGCAACCAAGTCCTGAACCGTAACTAAGATTCAATTGACATGTATGTTGTGAAGTTTAATCATCACATTATTTGAAGTAGTCTAGCTTGAGATTGTCCATACTCATTTATGTACTGCATGTTACTAATAGGAACACCTTGATGTGCTTGACCATAAGCATATAATTGGTCACTATTGCTTCTTTTACTAATTTTTTTTGCTTAAAACTAAATTGTGTGAGAAACCTTATATTCAAGGTTGCGAGCTTATCTGATTTATGTTTTCAGCTGCAGGCGAGGCAATAAGTGCTGCCACTGCTTGCAAAAGTACCACCAAAACACGGGAGTCTGTAATCCTTTTTTTTAAATAAATCAACAAAGCTTCGTACCACTTACCTTTGATATAAGATTCAAATTTTGCTGAACTGAAACCGCTATGTCTATTTCTAAGCTCCCAGGAAGAATGTGAAGGAGCCAGTAATGATCATTAAGTGAGGCATTCACTACAGGCCCAAGTTGCTGAGGGAAACAAACTTTCAGTAATTTGTAAAAATGCAGAAACTTGATGGAGTCATTTTAGAAACTTTTATTCGATTATTTACAATTTACTTTAATCATATTTGCATTATAATTCTAACTAACATTGTAATTTAGTTTAATCATATTTACTCATACATATTACGAACGAATTGAGAGAACAACAACCACACTAGGACCATAGTCACATGGATCGCCAAACCCTTGGCGAATTTCGATCTGGTACGAGCGATCCCATTCGTGGTACGATCGCGATCCGGATCGCCAGGGATCGCGAACCGAAACCCATAAATTGTCGTTCCCTATCGCACCCAATTGTCGTTCCCAATCGTACCGGATCGCGATCCAACACTTTGCAAATCGGCAATCTATATGCATCGAAAACGTGTTTGATTTCTATGATAAGGGGATTCCCAAGAAGACGCAAGCTTTTTGGAAGGTATGTAAGAAAAGTAGATGTGTTTCAATGGTGGTTTTGAGATGAAGGACAGAGATGAACCATACATCCAAAAATGTGCTTTTTATTACTCCGTAGTATTTTTAATAAATTATTGTTATACCTTGGTTAAAACTTAAAAGTATTGTTTAACCCCTTAGTCTAAGTATTTTTCACAAGAAAACCTATTATATTTGACATTTTTTATTTGTATGTTACTAGACGAGTACCCGCGCATAGCGGCGGAAATTGTCTAGCAATAGATAATTAACACGATGTGATATTGTGGTAAGTGTTTCGGTGACGTTCAAAATATAACGTCAAAAGAATAAACTTTTATTGCAAAGCGTTGTAACATGTTATAATTCAAAATATCTTATAAGTATGTTACAATTGGATGAAAGGGTGCCATTTGTTTAATTAACCAAAGTTTATATCTTTTTTAATGAATAAGATTTGCATGTAGTAGTTTTTAGTGGGACCCACATTTTTCAAGCATTCAACATTTTCAACTTTCAACCAATAGGATACACCCTTTATAATATAGTATAGATATAGATTAGTGGGACCCATATTTTTCAACCATTCAACATTTTCAACTTTCAACCAAATGGATACACCCTTTATAATGTAGTATAGATTATAGCGGAATTTGTTTTAGTCTAGCTTCGTCCGTGAATACAAAATGCGTAAATGAGAAGTGTGAAGGTTTATTTATATTTAATATGTTTGATTCGGATTTAAAGGGTTTTTTCTTAACTGCTCTTAAATGTGTTTCAATGAGAAGCGTGAAAGTTTTCTTATATTTATAATGTATTTTTCTTTCTTATATAAACAATACTCTTGAACCATCAAAGTATTTGTTACACCGAACCGAAATATATGGTACACCGAACCGAAGCGAACCGGAATTAGCCTACCCTCGATCGAACCGGAATTTTGAGAAATAACGAACCGCGGTCCTGTACCGCGATCCCGTACCGAAGCGATCCCCGTTCCATGTGACTATGACTAGGACTATGATGCACCTGGCTGGGAAAAACAACACCTGCATATGCTGTTGTTAGGCACTGTGTGTAATCTTGAAGCACCTAAAGTTATTGAAGCTCTTGATAGGCAAGTATTATATATACCATATTTATATGCAAGCTACGACCATGAATGAGCTTACATGTATCATGTGATTAGTTTGGTAAAGAACCTTACAACAAGGAGTTTATAGTCTTCATGTAATAATATGATGCACACTACTATTCTACACTATATTTTGTGTTCGTAATTTACATTCCAGTAAGGTTTTTTAGCAAGAATGATATGCATCTAGAATAAAGTGAAACCAACATTTTACCACTGTACTCAAGTTAATGTGTTCGAGTGTTTATCTTTGGTTGGTTTCAACCATTTTCCTAAATGCTTATAATTTTACTCTTCCACTATTAGGAGGTCTTTAATTAGCTTATTTTATGGGGTTAGCCTATTATCGTAGACCACACTTTTATTTACGTGCAACGGCTACTGATGAAGGTATTGCTATGAATCAATGAAGATGTTCCACCGTAGTATTTTTAAAAAACTCGGGTGTTTAATTGGAGAAAAAATATCTTATTTTTCAAAAAAAGTTTTTATAAAAAATGAAAAAATAAAAAACCTGTTTAATCGTATTTCTTTCAATATTTTTGGAAAAATGCATTCTTCGCTTTTACAAAAAAATAAAAAACACTATTTTACTCTTTTTTATTTTTTCTTTTTACATCTAAACACTTTTTATTTTTGAAAAAAGAAAAATATAACTCCAATAAGCAAGTTTTTAAATTTTTTTATTCTTTTTTATAGAATGAAATCACTTGTCTTGCCTTTTTATTGAAAATTGCATCCGTTGTTTAACAAATGTGACGTTATGATTGTGAAGTTTAGATTAGTTTTTCATTTGATTCACATCAATGAAATTAACGTGTTATGAAAACTACTATTTTGACACTTAAATCAACAAACATAATATTCAATAAACTTGGTTTTGCTATACAAAAAGACTAACAGCGCAGTTTATTGCCCGTTTGACTTCTCCTACCATGTAAATTATGATAATTATAATAAAACTTCCACTAAGTGATATATTTATTGATTATTTTGTTTCTATTTGAATTTTAACTCTTCATTTAATAAAAACTCAGTTTATAACATCCACTTTAACATTTTCTCATATTTTTCGCAATAGGTCATAAAATAATTATGATAGTTAAGATACAAGTTTATTATGACGAAAAAATCAACCTAATGAGAAAAAACTATCACAAATTAATCTAATGACAAAAAGCTTTCAAAGGTACTACAAAATGTCAAAAAAAAAAGAATTATGACAAACAAAAATAAACAATTTAAACAACAATAATGCTTTGAACAAAAATGGGTACTTAAGTACGTATCACCTAACATAGTTACTCATGCTAGATTGTTGCACATTATTTTGTTTGAAAAATACAACATAATTTTCGATAATATATAAAAACAAACATACTTCAAATTTTATAATTGTTATCAAAGAAGTAAAACTTACTAAAGCACATAAGATTATTTGTCTTTTAAACCATTTTAGGCTAGGCCATATTAGTTTGGGTTCCAACATGTTTTGAAAGTTTCGTTTAAACTAAAAAAGTGTCTGAAATGACGAGCAAAATATAGTTAATAGTTTATAATGAAAGTAAAGATTGAACCCTGTCACGTTTTTTGTATTTTTGTAAATGAACTTTATTTTCGAAAGTAGTTGATTCTATGACGAGGTTCATCTCATCTTGTGTGTTTCTTCATGTGTTTGCTAGAAAATAATCAATCAAATGTTTTCTAAATAAGATTTATTAACCGTACCCGTTCGTTAGGTCAGACAAGGATACACAATATCAAACGTTGTTTCAAAACAAGATTTATAAACAAACATAATCCGTTGGGTGTGTCAAGGCCAGACAATATCAAAGGTAGGTTTAGTTTTAACAAAGATGGTATTCTCACACTAACAAAAACACCTATATGTCACATTGTCAAGTGTAAAAACATGAAAGGAGTAAAGATTTTTATCATTATAACTAATCGAAAAATGTTGTATCAAAAAGATTTACGAACCGGTCCCGCCCGTTAGGCGGGTTACGAAACTAGTATATATATATATATATATATATATATATATATATATATATATATATATATATATATATATATATATATATATATATATATATATATATATATATATATATATATATATATATATATATATATATATATATATATATATTCAGAGTAGCGTTGGTCCCAAAAACCGTTACCGATACATCACACTCATCAAAGACTTAAAAGTCATTTATTCAGTTCAATGGATGGAAAAATAAAGTAAACTTTAGACAAGTAAGCACCAACTCCCTCCTCGCATGCTTCGCTGCTATCCATCTTGATTACCTGAAATACATGCTTAAAATCATCAACACAACGATTGAGCAAGTCTATAGGTTTTGCAAATCATCAGTTGAACACAAGTAGAAAACCAATCATGATTGTCAGTCAACAATTAGGGCATCTCGTATAAATAAAATCGCTGTGTGATTGTATTAAGCTCATGACACCGACCCCTTAACCTAGTCACCCACTCCTAAAGCCGGCATGACTATATGAATTCCAGTGCCCCTACTAGGGTATCAATTGCAAGTATACAACATTCTTATTCTCGTAAAGTATCCTTCCCAGAGGTTACTCAGCATAAAACCCTGGTCTCAGATAGGGTCGTCAGCCCAACAGTACTATCATTTGAATAAGCGGCTATTCATAACTCACAACTTCAAGTAAAAACATAGCTAACGACTCATGAATTTAGAGACTTTCGTAATTTAGGTACTTATACAATCACGACAATCATTCAACAACATTCGGGTCCAAACAATCAATCACAACTTGTGTTCCTTTTCATTACAAATAGCACGTATCCCCCTCGCAGTTTAAAATCATTTACAATATAGTTAAAAGCGAGGATATAGATTCACCTTAGATAATACATGAAGCTAGTAGTAGTAGTGATCGTCGAAGTGAAGATGCCTCCCAAATATACACATCAAAAGCCGCCACCTAACAAATAAGGTGCGTGCTTAGCAACATACTTATGTATCTCAAACATACTTAATATAATAAAATCATCGACTCAAAATAGTATGTACATAGACATGACCAACCAATGCAAATGATTCCCTTCTAAACCCCACAACACATACTAGCTTTCCAAAACTAGTACCTTCGATGTTGATCCATCTCAAGATGCCAAATCAACACGGTTCAAGTACCCAACATGGGTCTCCAATATCATAGTATACACCCACACATAAGACTTATATCCTTTTAGAACTTTGAGAAGCTAATAGTTTAGCCTCTCGCCTCAAACTATGACGCGAGGTTAAGTACCTCCCAAATAGTACTCAGCCGGTACTTACCAAAAGTACACGCTGTTTTCCCCTACCTAAACAGCTTCGTTTTCGATGAAACTTGGTGACAAACTCACTTAATATCTGTAGAAGACTCAGTTCACATTTCTTTCAATGATTCATATTTTAGACCCACCTGCTGGTCACATCTTTAGACATTAAAAACCGGACTGTTTTACACACTTGACTCGTAAAACCATTTTGACCTTGTTAAACATTCCCGTTTACAACATCGCCACTTGACTTTGAAAATAGACTCAAAATGCTAAGTTTAGAATCTAAAGCAGCCTTTGATCAGTTTTAAAGCTCAACTTGTAGTCCCTGACATTCGATCCAAATATCGACAACAATTTCGTATTGTGTCAATACTCGTCTCCCGGTACACGAATAATCAAACTAGCCTAACTTTTTCCTCGTTATGAGTTAGAAGCTCTATCTTATATCGAAATGAGCGTCTCGACGACTACTAAAACAATATCCAATAATACCAACACTTACTCAAAGTTATACCCACGAAACTCTGCCTTAACTCACTGATGTAAATTGACACTTTAAAAATCAATTCAACACCCATTTTGACCTATTTTTACTATCATCAACACCTCAAATATGCTATGTCCATCATCCCTAACATCTAATAACATCCCTAAATCACTTGCATGATTCATACTTTCAAAACTCACTACATAAATCATACATGCAATAATAATAATTCAAATATAATAATATTAACACCATCCTTCAACAATAAAATGGATCAAACCTCATGTTCATCACCAAAATCTTTGAAATAAATAAAGTTTTTGCATGTGAAAGATTTTTACACCAAAATGTTCTCCTTTTAATTTCCAACATGGGACTTTAATTTTTTTTCATAGATCATCCTAAATTTAGATGATCAAGGGAAGTTTTGTTGATGGAGGTGGCGGCAAGAAAGGGAGAGGGTAGAGAGAAGGAAAAAGTTGGGTGGAAGTTACATGTATGTGTGTAAAATAAGTCTTTTATATGATGGGTGGGGTAGAAATTACAATATTGGCATTCTTGTGGACCAAGTTGTAAATATTAGTTAAAAAGCGGGAAATGACTACCAGTCAATTTTATAAATATTTACGAGAGTCGGATTTCGTCCCGGGTTCATAAAAATATAAATTTTGTTTGTTAAATCGATCATTTTAATAACTAAACGCACACAAAACGAAATAATAAAGTTCTGACTCGATTTAACACATTTTGAAATAAAAACTTCATAAATATCAAATATCGAAATAATCAATACAAAAATATAATATTTGGGCATCTATTGGCATTGCGATCACTATTAGTACTCTTCAATCGTCACAACGATTATTTATAGTCACACATTACCAGTTTCAACATAAACCGTCAAATAATACAATATTTACCATCACATAGAATTTCAAACTCAATTACATAGTTAGGGTAAAATAATGACGTTAAGTTCGGGGTATTATAACCTGTCAGTCAGCTTGCTCCCATCGCGCGGTATATTTGAACATGATTAGGTGTACAGGAGTGGATCGTTAAACGATTATGCTTCCCACCGGTTGCATTTGATTGATTAATAAAAAATAGGAAGATGCCCGACAATCTTTATGGCACGCTGTGATGAGTAATGGTATGCTTTTATAATTATGGCGGGTTGTGATGAGTTTAAAAGGGCGTGGGTAAAGACAAGATAGCCCGGATCTTGGCGGGGCGACCTTTGAAGGTTGTAGCCATGCCGGGTTATGACTCTTTTTCCTAAATAACGCCTTATCTGAGCCTATGCTAAAACCCGCAGAAATTAGGAACGAACGGATAATACTGTCCGGCAATCTTTATGGCACGCTGTGATGAGTAATGGTATGCTTCAATAATTATGTCGGGTTTTGATGAGTTTAAAAGGGCGTGGGTAGAGACAAGATAGCCCGAATCTTGGCGGGGGGACCTTTGAAGGTTGCAGCCATGCCGAGTTATGACTCTTTTTCCCAAAAAACGCCTTATCTAAGCCTATGCTAAAACCCGCAAAAATTGAGAACGAAGTTCGAGAATAAAAACAGATTTACTGGTCAAATATATATTCATGGCGTGTCACATTTGCGTTGGCGTATTTTGTGTGCTGAAACAATGCACCTTATATTTGGGTGCTTTAGTGTCGGGTGAACATAATGGAAGTAATGCTGCCAAAAGTGGCCCGTATCTTGGCGGGTATGAACGACACATGGTATGAATTTTTACAACTGTTTAGCATTTAAAGTCGTTTTACATAACGTGATGATATTAGGTGTTGATCTCTTATGTTGAAATGTTTGCAGGGATCTAATGTTGAAACTGTTGGTATCTTTGACAAATGAAACGAAAGGATCGAACTAGTGATTTAGTAGGACATGGAGCAAAAGTTGAGCGACCAACGAATATACATGTAAGCTATAAATAGTATTACTTTATAATTGCATCTTTTATGTTTCTCTTCATAGGCATGCTTTTTTTAGTTTGATATTTTGTTATAGACCGAGTGGTTATCAAATGGTCGGAATGAATATCAGGTAGTCAAACGGCTAGGTGATATGGCTAACACTTTAGTTTGTTTTCTTGAAAAAATAGCTTTTAGCTAGAATTTAATTTAGTTTTATTGTTAGGGACTTACCAAACCAAATGAATAGACCCCTCCGTCTCTGGAACATATAATCACCTGTCATGTGAAACAATAGAGCATGGACAGTAAAATTACTAGCATAATCAGATAAGTGAGTATGAATGCCCTTTGGGATGGCAATAGTGTAAACAGAACGACATATAGAATGGGATAGAATTAGTGTGGAAAAGCTAATCTGGTCATGTAAAACACGAGATAAGCATGGTCCAGCAAAGATTGGGCCTCCAGTTATTGCGTGGATTTTAGAATTGACAGCACTTATGTAAAAGACAAATATGTGGGTACAACTGTGAGTTGGAATATGATCTATAGTTTACAGAGAGGTAGATCTCGCATAAATATCTACAAACAATACCAAATATGTTTGTATATATACAAAAATGGAGATGAACCTTACTATCCAACCAATGGACCCGATAGGATCAACAGCAAAGATGTGTCCATTCACCAAGCAACAAATGACTGCAAAAGTATGCCACTAAATCAAAATTTGTTCTAAATACTTCTTGACTAATGATAACAATCTACATTGGCTTTGATATACTGAATATAGAATCCTTACCTATTAGGATATGCTAATTAAACACGTTTTATTTGGATATCAGACTTTCCACTATTGATTTTGCTAAAGATTAAATGAAATATGAGATTACACATACCGTTTCCATTATTATGATCGATTACAAAAGAACCAAATATAGGTGTTCCCATGTCTTGCCTCCATAACATGCTGAAGAATTAGTCTGAATTATGAAGATAAATGATATAGTAAAAGCTAAATACGTACTAATAGAGAGTCAAACATAGATATTTCCAATACCTTTAAAGACAACGCGGTCATAGAGCCATTAGTGGATGGGAAATATAGCCTTTCATCAACCTACATATAAGCAGTATACACAAAAGTTAGTGTACATAAGCAAACATATAATCATATCTGGTATGAGTTGCAATTAGATACTTAAGAAGTTATGGACCGCACATGTGAATAGCTAATCTATTATACCTCATTAAGTGCAAGAGCCACATATATACTCCCACCACAGTCAATCTTGTAGACACAACAATAACTTTGATAATCAAGGGCATATAGATTATGGTCATAAGATCGAGTGCTCAAGTACTAACTGATGGTATTTGATATTAAAGATTATGAGTAACTGGTGGTATTTGATATCACATATTATGAATTTTAATGATTTTGTTTGTGGTATTCTTGAAAATATTTGAATTAAAAACTCATAACGCATGATTAAAGAAAATTACAAAACCATGTTTTGAGAAGAAAGAGCTTATTCGGAGATACAAAGGACGCCGGTGCGTACAATAGTTACAAATTTTAGGATCTTATATGTTTCTATTTTAAAGGACCCTGTCTGCGAAACCGACTCATGCTGATGTAACAGGGGTGTTTGGCTGCTGTTAGCAACCAAACACAATGCTGCAGCATAATGGGATGTTTGGCTGCTGTTAAACTAGGAACCAAACACCTTACGCTGTTAAAACAACAGCCAAACGCCCATTTACATTCTGTACCACATTTTCTTGCTTACTTTCACCTGCTTCGGTTAAGATTTATGAAAATATATTGTTAATAGTTCCAAACACAGTAATACATTTATGTTGCAGGAAGTAGCATTGAAGGAAATGTCATTGTTGGCAGGTACATCCTTTGCTATATTTGTTGTCATGTTTTTACTTGCCAAATAGAAACCTGGGCTACATCTTGCAACCGTTAGATCATTTAGGTGTTCAATATACCAAATTGATCATAAAGATTTGATTTCGAGGAGTAAGCTGCAAAATTAGTCAAAATCTGAAATAACGGACCGGTTCCAATAATGTTTTCCTTAAGACTTTTCTTACTTCGCCCATTACAAATTAAAAAATTAACGTCTGACTCCAGAACTGATGTAGGGGTGGGTCCGAGGGCACTTTTGAAGTTTTGTGACGTAATGCTTTTCCGATTTTCTTAAATACCATTTTATCTCATGATATATTTGCTTTTGTGTTATAGCTACATTTGGGATTAACATGTTCAAATATTTCAACTGCGTTCAAAGCGAGATTAATACCCGTTAAATGTTTTTGGAAATTTCAAATCGCGACCATATTTGCCTATGTGATTATTTGTTACCTAGCAATCGCTTGAATTGATGATTGTGATTTTTCATTTGGTACTCTTAGATGTCTTTCACTGAACAAATTGCACAACAGGGACTGTATAAGCTAATAGAACACATCGATGTGCTTCCTATATCGTCATGAATACGGATTCAGAGACATGGTGTCCCCCAAACCTAAGCTGTCACGCTTCAATCTTGACTACACAATTCAGACTTGCCGTTCTTCTTTACAGGTTTATTCTTGCTTCTGTTCACTCTACAGAACATAATGTATTAACTTAAGTTTCAGGTATATTCTTGCTTCTGTTTACTCTAGAAATCATTATGTATTAACTTAAGTTTCATTCAGTTTCTCTGCACGTCTACTGAAGTTCATTTTTATAAGCGAGTGGAAGCTAACGACGTTGCTCAAAGAACGATTAAAGAGCTGCATAGGCGCGAATAAGTGGTAGATCAAATAGTTGTTAGTTTTGTTCTTAGATTCTCTTTTCAGCAGAAGTTCACTAATTTTACCTAAATTTTTTTTTATAATTGTCATTTTAAAGCTTACTTACTGGTGGGCTGAAATGAGTGAGTTTGCAGATAAGGAGGGAAAAAAAGGTGTGTGTGCACAATCATAACCGTCATTATTATGTTTGTATCTTTTACCTAAATTTTTTATTTTTACAATTGTTATTTTAAAGCATACATGGCAAAATAAAGAATCAATTAACCCTTTGCAAGCAACAAACCATTTTCATATCAGAGTCAAGGTATTAAGTCATGGTAAGCATGTGGATTTGCAGCAAGCAGCATATAGTATGTATCATCATCAGCAATTAATTGCACGCAAAGATGATATAAATTGATTAGCATAGTCTAAAGTGGAGTCAAATACAGGAGGTTAATTTAGAAAGAAAGGAAAAACTTTGCTATGTTCATTTGTTGTTTCAACGATGGCAAAATATAATGAAGATTTAATTCATCCCTCGCAAGCAACTAACGAGACCAAACGAGGTAAAACTTCCTGCGGCAGAGCGTGGCACCCTAACTAGTCACAATTATATATAAGCTATTTATCCTGAATGTTTTGGGCGACGACGAATATATTAAGATGCAACTAACGAAAGGCTAGACAATCTATCTTATGTTTAGTCTTGGAGAAAAAGAATCATCGGTTTTATTCTGTTACGGGATTGGAGTAAAAACCACCTTACCCTCACAAGAAAATTTGACCTAGGAGAATAAGAATGAACAAGAACCCAATTGACCCATTAATTTTCGTTATCAAGACAGAAAGAACAATAAAAAGTAACCATATCATGTTGGTGATTTTGTGTTACCAATAATGATTTAAGTGTAATGGATTTACTTTGTTGACCAATGTTGTGTAATCGTGATAAACGTTCATCAAGTCAGGGTTGTGCGGAGTGCACACTTGTATGACATTATTACGGTTATTATACGGGGGCGAAGCCCCCGTACGACGGGGGGCTGCCCCCGGGTAGGGTCCAAGGGGCGGCAGCCCGTTATTTACACTGTCGGTTTATGGTTAATATAACTGCTTTTGCAGTTACAACCGTATGACAGTTATTGGTCATATTACCTTTCTGGTTTTCTGGTTCTGGATCATAACAACAAAACACGTAAACAGTTCGAATCTGAGTTTTATCCGATTGGAGATTTCGATAGAACCATCGAAATACTTTGATCTGAAAGTGTTTGACACGACTGTCAGATTATTTGATCCACCCATATTTCTAACATATCATGTCAAATCCAAATCCATATTACGCATATATAAAACCTAAGAAGATGCAACTGATCAACTAAGGAAAATTCTAATTAGGCTCTCCACGAATACGACGAGCTAACTGGATGTCTTTCTGCATGATGGTAACTCTCTTCGCATGAATCGCGCACAAGTTGGTATCCTCAAATAAACCAACAAGGTAAGCTTCCGCAGCCTCCTGAAGTGCCAACACAGCATGACTTTGGAATCTCAAATCAGTCTAGAACCAAACATCATCAGTAAATCCATTAGAATAATGTCATAAACAACTTATGTTAATTAGTACCATTCTAACATTAAGCAATTATAATGAGTTATTGTTACCTTGAAATCCTGAGCAATTTCACGAACAAGCCTTTGAAATGGCAACTTGCGACTTAAGAGATCAGTACTCTTCTGATACTTGCGGATTTCACTGTTTTAATAATGATAATCAATATAAATTATTCTCACAAACAAGTATGATATGTAACCATTATTAATGTAGCCTAACAATATAGTAATCTTAATGTTAAAAACATTATTATGCTAGGGTTTGATGAAAGATGCTAGGGTTTGATCAAAGAAGTTCGAGTAGACTCACCGAAGAGAAACGGTTCCTGCACGATAACGGTGAGGCTTCTTCACTCCAGCAGTTGTTGGCACAGTTTTCCTATTAACCCAGTGGCACAACATCTTCATTGGAGCTCTCCCACAGCTAGAAATACGAGCGGTTTGCTTTGTGCGAGCCATTGCGCGCTTCAAATATTAATGAGCTAAAGCAAACTAAAGAAGTAAACTAAAGAAAGTAACGATCGAAGTAGATTTGTACTGGGTCGATCGATGGGTTTTTGTATGTGTGATACGTTTTGACTTGCGGGTATTTATAGACATGCTTGATGATTATTAGACCTTACGATCGTGATCTGTGTGCTTTGTTTGTATTGGCCAGATTTGAGAAATTTAGGCTATCACACGGATTGGACTATTTTGTGTTTTTTTTTTTTTTTTTTTTTTTTGTTCCTTTAAGCTTCTAGCTATATATCTTGAAGATTTGAATAAATATGATAATTACTATTTTTAATAGCTAAATAAACCATTGATTTGTATGTTCGGATAACGTGGATTTTGTAAATAATTTAACATAACAAGAAACACATCCGTTTTACAAAAAAGAAACACAAAAAACACAGATCCGTGTCATGGCACTAATTTCTCATATCCAACCAATAGAAACAAAGCACACGGATCGTCATTGCGCATTGTCTACTATAAATACCCTTTAATACATCCTGTAATTTCACACTTTCAAAAACCCTACATAAAACGATTCCTTCGAACCAAATAGTTTTTATCGTTGTCTTTTTTATATCTACTTCTTTTATTATTAGGTTTAATAAAACAATATTTTTATAGAATTGAACTGCAATGGCTCGTACAAAGCAAACCGCTCGCAAGTCTAGTGGTGGAAAAGCTCCGAGGAAGCAATTGTCTCTTGGATTCAAAGTATGTAATTTTTTTATTCGATTACTATTAGTATATTTTTCACTTCATTCTTTTCTGGTATTTCGATTACTTATTGTTTGTGAACTGTTTATAGGCTGCTAAAAAATCTGCTCCTACAACCGGTGGTGTGAAGAAGCCTCATCGTTATCGCCCAGGAACTGTTGCTCTCCGGTGTGTCTCTTTTCTAAACCTCAAATTAATATTTAATTATATGTGGAAGTTGTTTACTTGAATGCTTGAATATTTATTATCGTTAATTGAATACATAAATATAGTTTTAGGTTAGGTATCAATATATTTTGTTGAATGCATAAATTTCACCATGCTCATTTAACTTTGGGGATTTTAGATTTTGTTGATTAGATTAAGAAGCCTGAGTACCGAATTAGGTTAGTACTAGTACTGTATATTATTATGCTAGGATAGTTACTAAACTGAGTATGTTGTTAAATGCAGAGAAATTCGCAAGTATCAGAAGAGTACTGAACTCTTGATCCGCAAATTGCCATTCCAGAGGCTTGTTCGTGAAATTGCTCAGGACTTCAAGGTGATTATTTCTCTCTCATAATGTTAGATATACCTCTAAATGTTATATTGGTATCAAGTCCTAACGTTTGTGCTGATTGTGTTTTCGTTGCAGACTGATTTGAGGTTCCAGAGTCATGCTGTCTTGGCACTTCAGGAGGCAGCTGAAGCTTACCTTGTTGGTTTGTTTGAAGATACTAACTTGTGTGCAATTCATGCCAAGAGGGTCACCATCATGCCTAAAGATATCCAGTTGGCTCGTCGTATCCGTGGAGAACGTGCTTAGAGTATTAGTTAATTGAATTTGGTTAATTGTGTGTTGCCGATACATATTGAACCATGTCCAGTGCCTTGTTTCTCATGGTCATCTTGTTTAATAATTCTGACTTTATTTTAATAACAGATTTTGTTGAATTTTACTTATTGAAATAGAATCGTTGTGTTTTTGTCTCTATCAATTTGTTATCTTTCAACTCGAATTAATCAATGGAAACAATATTGTGAATTACGCATACAGATACCAAATGGTGAAATGGACCACATATTGGCTCGAACTTTTTCCTTTATTTTTTACTCTTTTGGATGGCGGAGATTAAAAAAAGGTACCATATATCAAGAGTAATTATATTAAAAAAATTCTTTTAGCGTTGTACGAATCTTTTTTAAGCTTTGATCTGTGTATGTATTGATATTAACTATATCATTTGGAGCTGGGAGTGTAAATGTTGTTGCTGAAAGTATCTTGAATATTCCGATTCTGTTTTGCATATAACGTACGAAATAAGGTGACTAACCGGATTTTGATATAACTGATTTCCGGTTACTGGTTTGAGCACACACAATTATTGATATAATGTTCTTTTCTTGCTTAATCGATACTAGAAAATATTGGGTGGGAGTAATTCGACTTGTGACTTGATATGCTGTCTCTCAAATCTTGTCATTGGAAAACAATCATGATCGATCTAGGTCATGCTGGTTTGATGTTTAGTGTTGATACAGACGTTTCGGAAATTTCTGACGTATTGCATAATTGCTTCTAGTTTATAAGTTTCGGAAATCGGTGTCGGTCATATTTTAGCTACGTACTATACGTGTATAGGAGTGTTAAAAAAGGGATTCATCAAATTTATGGGAGTCGCTTGTGAAAAACGATTATGTTGTGTCATTCTTCCATATAATGAATTTGCCACATCACATTGGACGGCGGATCTAGAATTTATAACCGTGTGTGGCACAATTTGGCTCGTTTGCACCGCGGCAAGATTTATAGCTCGTTGGTCATTAATCATCGGCGAATTGGAAATTGTGAAAGGGTACAGCACACTTACACCAAAATTCTTAAATGTCTTTCAAGGAAGATTTTTTCGGGGTAGTGACGGTAATATGCATCAAATAGGATAATGTGTTAGCTTCGAATGAACACGGTGGCTTGGGGTTGGTAGTTTGAAAGCTTTTAATATCACATTGCTTCAAAGATGGCGTTGGAGATTTCTGAATAATCCGGATTTGATATGGGTAAAACTAATAAAAGCAATTCATGGTTTAGAAGCGGGTTTAGATGGTAACCGTTGTTATACGCATGGAATGTGGGCCAACATTGTCGGTACCTCTAGCTGTCTTCACTCGTGGAATCTGATCCCAACCAATACACTTAAATGCCAAATAGGTTGCGGGTCATCTATACGTTTCTAGAAAGACTTATGGCTTGAAGATGAACCCCTAAGCACCCGTTCTAACAGCCTTTATCGCTTGTATTTAAACAAAAATTGCACTACTTGTGATAGATTTGTTGAGGGGATGTGGTCATGGCAGTGGAGGAGATCGGGTAACTTCATGTCGGACTAAAGATATGTTGGATTCTTTTATTTATGAGAATCAACATCTCACGCTATCTTCCCGCCTAGATGCACGGAAATAAAGCATCAGTTTAGACGGTTTGTTTGCAGTGTGTTCTACTATAGCATACATTGATAAACTTCTTTTTTCTTCTTCGAACATAGTCACAAGATAGAACAAATTGCCTTTCATGAAAGGTAAACATTTTTATATGGAGAAGGCGTTTGGATAGGCTTTCGAACAGGCTTAACATCTCCAAACATGGTTTAGAAATCGATTCTATCCTTTGCCAGATTTTCGATCATAATGTCAAATCAACCAATCACATTTTCTTCTCTTGTGATGTTGTCTTTTCTGTTAGAAGATTTAATCGTATATGGTGTAACATTTGTCGATGCCTTCGTACGCCGATTGGATATCTTGGATTGACAACATGTCGGGTTCACACGTTAAGAAAGATAGGTTATCTGTTATTGTTGCCTCTATGTTTTGGGTCCTTTGAAGTATCAAAATAATGTAACTTTTAACTCTAACTCCAAGAGGAAATATGATAAATTTTTATTACGTTTCTTTATTTTCTTTTAATTTGTTAAAACATAGAGGTAGGAACATTTTTAGTTGGACATATAGGTTATGTAATCCTTTGTAATGTTACAACATCTTGCTAGCTTTTAATATATCTTTTGCCGTTCAAATTTTTTTTACACACATAAAAAGTTTTTACTAACATAAATTAAAAAGTTTGATACACAAAAAAAATGATATACTTAGTAGCTACTAAGACCTCTACGTCTAGTTTGCATGTGGAAGAGCAAAGTTCTACCCTATATTGGAAAGATTAATAGGATTGAATAAGATTTAGTAGAGGAGAAATGTGTGCTTGTAGGTAATGATAGGTAAACTTTTGGAAATGTTGGTTATATGGTTGATCATGATAGTCAGGATGAAGTTACATATGTTGATAATAACATGGAGAATTTTTGGGTGGCTAAAAATTTGAGGATTGGATATTATACTTCAAGCTTCCTAGAATAATGGATGGAAACTTATGGTGATGTTAATCTCGATTATGATCCATATGATGATAAATTGTATGATGGTCAATAACTTCTTGATTATCTTCGGTCTATTGCTAATAATTTGTGATGATCCATTTTGATCGTTTAATCCAGCTTGTAGATTTAGATTACCAAAGAGTCAACTATATATAGTCTTAGTAGAAACTTTGTATTGATATCAAAGAGTATGAGGAATCTGCTCTTTAATATTATGAATATTGAATATGAAGTATTATGAATGAACATGACAAATTGTACACAAAACACTTCAATATTATAGATTATAACAAGAATGCTCTTAAACAAGTATTAGGGTTACAAAACCTTGAAGTCTAGAAAACGTAATGTGTTGTGTTGCTAACATCTAACCCTAAGACCTCCTTTTATATACAAGGAGTCCTTTACAAGATAAAGATCCTAAACAATATTTTAAACTTAGAAGATATATACATAATATCTTTTGTTGATAACTCACACGTCTTTATTCTTTATCTTCGTAGCAGCATTCACAACATAGACATCACTAATCTTAACCATGGCCAACTTGGTCATATTTAACCAAACACCACCAACACTAATACTACATACTACCATCATTAATACTATTAATACTGGTAGTGCAAAATACAAATAACAATAATTTATTCGTAACAATCCTCCCCTAAACTTGTGATTACACTTTCAAATCCACAAGTTTCTTGAATAAAAATAGGAATTAACTTAAAACTGCGTGAAAGTACTTCTACTACCTCCTTCTCCAAATGTGGGGTAGTTTCTCCTTGTCTCAAACCTAATCCTGTTATACTGAGCATAAATCCGTTGTAGAAGATTTAAGGCCATCTTAGTAAACTCATTTGACATTTTTAAACTTGATGCAATCATTTGTTCCAAAACACCAACATTAGAGGATACATCTTTTTTATGAGCATGTAAATCTTAACATCACCAGTAGTAAACACATGATGCATAAAACAAGATTCAAAAGCATCCACACAAGCATGTGATACCTTTTTCTCTGCTATTTCTAGATATCATCTATTGTATATTGTTCAAACAACCTTTTTATCTCAACCCGAAGCTCTCTTTCCTTATCATGAGTAGGTTACTACCTTTTAAACCTAGTCTTGAACAATTCCCAAAGTTCCACCTAATCATCCCTTCCTACCCTAGATAACAATCATCAAAAGTATGAAATAACTCTATTTCTTCTAATCCAATTCTATACACCCTCCAGTAAATCCTTGTGAAACCTTTAGTTTATTTAGTGTACAAATCCCAGTTCTAGATAGGATGTCTGACAAGTAGAGGTTCAACATTAACTACCTCACTTGGAATAATAGTAAGAAGATTCTTCAAATTTTATTTAGAAAGATAATCTCGTTTGATAGATTTCTTTAATTTCTTAGAAAATTTCTCTACCTTTTCTTTAGCGGTTTCATCAATCTTTCTTTGAATCTTTCTCTTGGTTAACAATCTTCATATCTTCAAAATTGTGAAAAGATCTGCAAATCCCCATAACCCAATTGTAGAATTCATCATATGAGTACCCTTGCAATGATTTATTTGTTCTAGTGGTCTCATGAGCTATGAAAGTTATCATATACTGTCTCTTCTAATTTGCAGTTGATGAGACTGCAATTATACATAGTCTCATCATTCATATCGGGCTTAAAATGTACAAAATATCATAAAAACCGTGCAAAAATCCTTTGTATTTGTTCATTGTGTGTTTGTAGGTTCGGATATCGTGAATTTAACAAAAGATCAAAAGAGACAAGCAAAAACGAACACGAGAAACGAACTGCACAAAGAACCGGACCCGAGCATTGATTTTTCAAAGAAGTCCTTGAAGTTTGAAGATTTGTCAAGATTGGTCCCTCAAAATTGAAGAATTGTTAATTTAGACCATTGTAAAACTCAAAAATTTCATAAGGGTCCTCAAACTTTCAAGACATGTCATTTATAGCCCTTGGAGAATGCCTTTATTACATAAATAGTCCTTGTTCTGTTATCTATCAAAGAGGGGTACTGTTTTTATAATTATGTCTAAAATGATAACAAAGGAATAAAGAGTAAAAGCTGTTGAAGATTGGATATGCAAAATTTCTGTAAGGGGTCAAATATGCCTAAACCTAAACCTAAACCCGTTTTATACCCACCAACAACCCAGTCAACCTATCCTATAACCCTTAACCCTACACAAAACCAACCCAGCCCAATAAACTGACCCGAGTTTATTAATACTTAATTGCTATTTTAACATGTTTTTTATTAATAAATCTGGCGGTATACATTTACTATTTCACCAAAACGAATCAAACCACCCCTAAAATCAGTTATAAACCCTAATCACCCCCAAAGCGTTAATCCTGTGATTTGGGTCTAAATATGATCCAGATTCATAATTCAACACACATTAAACCAAACCCCACCCCAAGATTTGATCTATCAACCCTGTGGACCCCTCCACGTACCTCCCCTACAACAAAAGACAACAGGGCAACATTGAATTAATGGCTATTACATAATACTTGGTCCCAAAGTATTTTTTGGACGTCTCAATTGCTTTTCAACAACTCATCAAGCATAAGCATCCAAGAAACGACAGCAGATGATCACATGGCATGACTTTTGACAAAATTTCAAATTTTCTCAAGGGCAGATTCAGAATTAGCTATGCTAAGGTTTATGCATCTTTTTTTATTCTAGATAGTTCTATCTTCTTATATAAATAGGTTCAACTTGTAAACCTATTTCTTTGTTCCAGCTTTTGTAAAATTTTAATAAAGTTAATGAAAATTGTAGATTTTAATTTTTATAAATTTGATGAGTTCCATTGTTTTTTATTGTCTAAGTGTAATGACATTTAATTTATTGCAAGTTTAGTGTAATTTTTATAAAAAGGTTTTTGTTCAAATCTTTGGCAAAAGTTTTTTTGAGATCCAAATCTTTATCAACTGTTGTGAGTTCTTAGTTTGACAACCTAATTTCTTGTATGGTGTATAAGAATTTGTTATACTTAAAGTTGGTTACCATTTGAGTTTGCAAAAATCTGTTCCAAGTTGAGATTTTTGAGTATATTTTTTGTCTTTTTGTGACTTATTGTAGCATAAGCTTGTATAAGCTTGATTGACACCAAGCTTATACAAACCCTGTGGTTACTTGGATATTTTTATTTTTTGTGTTGTGGTTATAAGCAGGTAACAAGACATAACTCATAGACTATTGTAGTCTATGAGTGGACTGTTGTAGTCCAACATTTTTATATCTTGCACAAAACAAGCTCTCCAAAGCTCCATTTTTTCAGATTAAGCTCAGTCTTCAAGGTTTGGTGTGTCTTGGGCTTGAACAAAGCCTAAGGTGGTAACCCCCTTTTTCCCTTATTGAATCTGCTTGTGTGTAGTTCTTTTGTTTAATTTTGTTGTTATTTCATGTTAATCTAAGGTTTCTTGCATGATTATTTTGTTTGAGTTCTTTCAATTAGCTCAAATTTCTGAAAACTTTGTAAAAAATTTCTGTCAAAAATTAAAGGGGGTGTTTGGGTTAGGGTTGTTAGATTAGTGGGTGACACACAAGTCAACTAAACCTGTCCTCAGATGTTCTAGTTTTGGTAACTATTGGTTTTTATGTTTGGTTAGGTTTGTGGTAAGCTAGAGTAAAAAATTTGCAAGTTTTATTCAGTTTCTTCCAAACAGCAATATTCAAACAGTGGGCTCTTGAAGGCTAGATGTGATGTTCTATGATTTGTAATCTTGGTTACAGTTAGAGAGTAGGTTAGTCTAGGGCTGCTTGCCACTTATTTGATGATTGGTTTGGTGGTTAAGTTTTTTGTAGCTTAAAGTCACTGTTTTGTACTTTACAACATTTTTGTCTGCATAAATACAAACAGTAGGCTGTAGGATTTGATTTGTTGTTTTAACACATGAAATAATGATAATTTGTTAGTTTAAGGAGTTGTTTAGGTTTGTATATCATTTCTGTGGAGTATTCTTTGCTTAGATTCAAGTTTTGGTGAGCTAAAACTCACTGAATTACCATCTGTATCAGCAACTCAACATTTCTATGAGCAATTTTTTTGGCTATCTGATCTAGGGTGCTTAGTTGATTGATTATGGTTATTGTTGCTTTTTCTTGTTTGTATTGACTCCTCACAAGCCAGAGCTTGTGGGGGTGCCTTTTGCTCCAAGAAAAACCAAGAAACAAAGCTAATCCGTGCACTTTTAACTTTCTGTGATAATTACACTATCAATGGGAACCCATTTTCCTACTAACTTCACATTGTTTTTCCCACTGTTAGTTATAAAGTTAAAACAGCTTATTTTCTTGCCATTTTGCTTATTCTGTCACCTTTTTTAGCATTTTTCATTTTTCCTCTGTTGTTTAAACTAAAATATAATTTTCAAAAGAAGTTTCATATTTTTCCACTGTTTATTTTATTTTTTATGATTATTTTAATTTAAGAATTGTTTTTAGGCATAAAAAATTGATTTAATTAGTTAAAAAATTTGTAAAAAATACTTTTTAGTGTTAGTGAAGTATATTTGAGGTTTATAAATTATAAAATCTTAGATTGGGCTTTTTATTAATTTATTTGATTATTAAAGCTCTAATTAGCAATTAAAAACTAAATATTAATTAATTTAAAAAGTTTCAACAAATTTTCTTGATTTGTAAACCCTAGGTATATTTTTAGGAACTTAATTTAAATTTTTGAGAATTTTTAGTTATGTTTTAATTTTCGTCGCATTTTACGATTTTACGTTATTTACGTCGTACTTTGATTTTTAGCGTAACCGTTGTTATTTTTCTATCTTTTATTCCAAATTAGAACTAATCTAAACAAGGTTTTATTAATATTGGCACACATACACATACACCTCCTTCGAGAATGAACTTGAACGAGTTTCGTGTTTTCCTAAACATGTCACTTAATACTTACCATATTTACGCGTTTTTCCTAGAACGTGTATTTTTACCACAATCAGTAGTCATTCTAGCATTCCTCTCACCCCTTTGTCTAGAATAAGCTTCTAAAAATAGCCTAGACCACTCTTGCTCATTTACTTCTCAAAAATGCTGAGCCACCTCTACATTGGCTCTCCACTAAAACCACTTACTCTCTACATCCTCCTTTTCCTATTCTTTCTTCTTCTTGGAAACAGAAACCAGTTCTTGTTCAAACTCTGCAATAGATGCTTTAATTAATGCGTGTGTTACTGGATCAGGATCAGAAGGACCTTTTTTCCTCTTTTTTTGTTTTGGTTCTTCAACCAAAGCATACCCTCCTTTGTCTTTTGGATCAATGTTTGGAGCTGGTGTTGATGTAGCTACTTGAACAGTTGACTCCTTTATTTTAAACCCTAGCAAAACCACCCTTGTAGAGACCCTTGGACTAAGTAAGTATCGTGACATATAAGAAATAAATCTACCACCAGAACTAGCCAAGTTATCACCAACATTAACATTTTCAATACCAACATTACATTTTCAACACTATTATTGGCCTCCCTTACAGCCATATTCACATCCTCATTAACTTTGGCTGAATCTAAACCAACATAGTCTTAGCTACATCCATCTCATCAGAATGAAGCTCCTCATCAAACAACTGTTCTTTTTCCTCCCCTGGATTAACGGGGGCTTTTATGTCTTCAACACTATAGTTTGTTCGAAAGAAGAAGACACTTTGAACTTTCTTGATGAAGATGTCCTTTAACGTTAAAGCATTTGAACAAAATCCTTTAGACATGAAATCTACTTATTTTGTAAAGCAATCATGTGAGCTTTCACATCTTTATCATGCTCTAGAAGAACAACTTTGTTACCTAAGGTTGATGTTGGTGATTTTAGTGTCATCAACTATTTTAGTTAATCGGGATTTACTAGAGACCAATGACATTTCATATTTGGCTCTGAAACGAGTTAGGGGAAGTGCGGAGTGCACACTCGTTGAGCTAAAATGTTATCGCCCACGACGAAAATACAGGGGTCAAGGGGGTTGCGCCCCCTTGCGGGGTCAAGGGGCAGCGCCCCTTGCGGGGTCAAGGGGAAGAGCCCCTTGCTGGTATAAAGGTTTTGCTTTGTTTTTCCCGCGAAAGCCCAACCAACATGCCTGTTGGTGAACAGTTACAACTGTTCATTTACAACTGCCTGTAACCATTTTTCATGCTTGTTGATTAACAGAATTTGGTCTCATTTAGACATAACGAAAAACAAATAATTCTCTCTATTCCTGCTTTGATCTCTTGTGCCTAGAATCAAAGTGTTTCTGCTTCAATTATCCCGATATGGATTTCGTGTAACCCAGGCACCAATAGGTTCGAAATACTTTATACGGAAAGTAAACTTAACACGATTCAAGTTAGATATCCAAGATTATCACACCGTCATATAGACACCCTATATACCAACAAAAGTATAAAGTAAATTCTGTGTTAATCACGATTAGAGGAAGTACTGTGAAAGAGATGACTAAGAATTTTGGGAAACTTGATAAGTTTGAAGGGCATGACTTTAGGCGATGGCAGAAAAAGATGCACTTCCTGTTAACAACTTCAAAGGTTGGTATATTCTGTCTACCCTGATGCCAGAATTGTTGGAGGATGATACGGTGGAAGCGATCAGACGCATATCAAAGTGGGAGAATGACGATTACATCTACAGAGGACACATACTAAATGGTATGTCTGGCCCCTTGTTTGATATTTATCAGAATTATGAATCTGCAAAGGAGTTATGGGATTATATTGAATTCAAGTACATGGCAGAGGATGCTTCAAGTAAGAAGTTCCTGGTAAGTAATTTTAATAATTACAAGATGGTCGATTATAGGCCTGACATGGAACAATTAAATGAACTACTTAGAATCCTAAGACAATACACACAACACCGTTAAAAAATGGATGAATCGATATCTGTTTCTTGTGCGATAGACAAGTTGCCTCCTTCTTGGAAGGATTTCGAACATAATTTGAAACATGGGAAAGACGATCTGTCTTTGGTACAACTTGATAGTCACTTGTGCATAGAGGAATCTATAAGGGTGCAAGACAGTGACAAGGGTAATGGAAAAGAAGTTGTTGGACCCTCGGTCAATATGATTGAAAAGGGTGGAAAGAATAAGAAAAACAAACAAAACAAAAAGACATGTTGTTTTAAGGATAACAGCGGTGCTTCCGATTCCAACAAAAAGCCCACAGGGGGCTGTTGGAAGTGTGGCAAATCTGGCCACTTTAAGAGGGACTGTCGTGGTGGAAACAAAAAGAATAATGCAAGTGCTGGTGGTTCCGGAAAGGGATCTAAGGACCAATCCCAAGACCAAGGTCAAAATTTAGTACAAATTTGGAACAGTTTTGGTTTATATTATGTTTCACTAATTTCTGAAGCATTTTATGTGCAGGTTGATGTAATTGCGTGGTGGATTGATTCCGGTGCCACAACACATGTTTGTAAAGATCGTTGCTGGTTTATGACATACGAAACGGTGGAAGACGGATCTGTCCTTTACATGGGTGATGATCATTTCTCTCCTATTCATGGAAAAGGAAGTGTGGTGTTGGAATTCAGTTCTGGAAAATCTATTACTTTGCTTAATGTATTGTTTGTTCCTAAACATCGTAAGAACTTAATTTATGGTCTTGTATTAAATAAATGTGGCTACAAACAAGTCTATGAATCTGAGAAGTATATCTTATCGAAGGCTGGTGTATTTGTAGGATTTAGTTATTATAATAATGGAATGTTTATGTTAAATTTGAGTAAAGTTCCTGGTGATTCTGGTTCTATTTATATGTCTTCTTCTACTATTGTTGATACCTCATTATGGCATGCTCGTTTAGGACATGTACACTATAAAAGAATGCTTGAAATGTCTAAAGATGATTTAATTCCTGCTATTGATGGAAATGCTGGAAAATGTAATACTTGCAAGTTAACAAAAATCACTAGGCAACCATCTAAAAGTGTAACAAGGAAATCTATTATACTTGAATTAATACATAGTGATTTATGTGATTTTCATGCAACACCATCTTTAATAAACAAAAAGTATGTTATCACTTTTATAGATGATGCCTCTAGGTTTTGCTATGTTTATTGGCTGCACGCAAAAGATGAAGCCCTATACAAATTTAAAATTTATAAAACAGAAGTTGAATAGCAACAAAATGACCTGGTTAAAACCTTACGCACAGATAGAGGTGGTGAATGGTATGATCCTGTATATTTCCAAGCTGTAGGAATCATTCATGAAACTACAACTCCTTACACACCCCAACAAAATGGGGTTGAAAAGAAAAACAAAGCTCTTAAAGAAATGGTTAATTTCATGTTGTCTTACTCTAGTTTGAGTGACGGGTTCTGGGGAGGAGCCATGTTAACGGCTTGCTATCTATTGAATAGGGTTCCTAATAAAAGGAACAAGACTACCCCATATGAACTTTGGTATAAGAAACGATCCAACTTGACATTTTTGCGAGTTTGGGGATGTCGGGCCGTTGTTAGGCTTCCGGAGCCTAAAAGGAAAACTTTGGGTGAAAAGGGTATTGATTGCATCTTTGTTTGATATACTGAGCATTCCAAGGCATATAGGTTTTATGTGATTAATGATTATGTTTATATTAACTCAATAATAGAATCAAGAGATGCAATATTTGATAAGAATTGTTTCTCTTCAATACCTAGACCAAAGGATGTCATACCAAATTCAGATGAATTTCAAAGGTATGATCATTCAGATGATGTACCAAGTGAGATTTCTGAACCTTGTAAGAGTGAAAGAGCTAGAAAGGCTAAATCATATGGTTCTGATTTTCAACTATATTTAGTTGAGGGATAAAGAGATCAAATTGGATCTCAATATTCTTACTATTATAGTATAGAGGAGGATCCAAGAACCTATAATGAAGCTATGCAATCTCGAGATGTTGCTTTCTAGAAAGAAGCAATAAATGATGTGATTGGTTCAATTAAGGAAAATAATACATGGGTCTTGTTTGATTTACCACCATGATGCAAACCTTTAGGTTGCAAATGGATCTTCAAAAGGAAGATGAAAGTTGATGGATCAATTGACAAGTTTAAGGCTAGATTGGTAATCCAAGGATTTAGACAAAAGAAAGGAATCGATTATTTGGATACCTATGCACCAATTGCTCGTATCACTACTATTAGATTGTTATTAGCTTTGGCGGGTATTCACAATCTAGTGATCTATCAAATAGATGTCAAAACAACATTCTTAAATGGTGATTTGGAAGAAAAAGTGTATATGAAGCAACCGGAAGGATTTTTTATGCCCGGTAGAGAGCATATGGTGTGTAAGCTGGTTAAGTCATTGTATGGGCTGAAACAAGCACTTAAGCAGTGGCATCAAAAGTTCTATGCGGTTGTGTTGTCTAGTGGTTTCCTCCTAAACCAATCTGACAAATGTGTATATAGCAAATTTGATGACTCTGGTAATGATTTTATAATTTGTCTATATGTTGATGAGATGTTGATATTTGGCACTGACAAAAAACAAGTGGATAAAACTAAAAAGTTTTTGTCATCTAAGTTTTCCATGAAAGATATGGGAGAAGCTGACGTTATTCTTGGTATTAAGATTAAACGTGAAAATAAAGGGATTGTAATTACATAATCTCATTATATTGAGAAAATACTCAAGAAATTCAATCATGAAGATTTTTCTCCGGTGAGTACTCCTATTGATCCGGTAGAAAAGCTTATGCCAAACACAGGTAAACTTGTGGATCAGCTCGAATACTCACAAGCCATTGGTTCTTTGATGTATGCTATGATGAGCACTAGACCTGATATTGCTTATGCATGTGGTAGGTTGAGTAGGTTTACTAGTAATCCTAGTAGACAACATTGGCATGCAATAATAAGAGTATTTAAGTACTTGAAAGGTACTAAGGATTATAGTTTATCATATGTTGGATATCCTTCGGTGTTAGAAGTTTATTCGGATGCTAGCTGGATAAATCATGTTGAAGATTCGTCTTCTACTAGTGGATGTGTGTTCTTGCTTGAGGGAGGTGCCATTTCATGGGCTTTTGATTGTGGTAAAAATACGCTTTTAGGAAAAAGACGTATAAATGGTAAGTATTAAGTGATTGATTTAGGAAAATCAAACACCAATGATCCACTTAAGTTCGTTCACCAAGGAGGACTAAAGTGTGTGTTCAATTTATAAGTTTTGGATTAATATTGAGAGAAAGGGGAAAAGAAGATGACGGATTATGGTAAAAATTACACTAATACGAAAAACGCGTATTCACGCAAATCTAGGCAAAACTAAAACTTACTCTAAAAATTCCCAAAAAAATCACAAAAAATTTCTAAAAATATCACTAAGGTTTAAAAATGATTAAAACTTCTTGAAACTTTTTGAATTAATTAATATTTAATTTTTAAATGCTAATTAAAGCCCTAAAAATCAAATAAATTAACAAAAGGCCCAAACAAAGAATTTTCACTTTGAAACCTCAAAAATATTTTAATTAAGCTAAAAACTATTTTTCCAAAATTTTAAACGTATTAAATCTATTTAAAAATCCTAAAAACAATTTGATAAGTGTGAAAACACTCATCAATAATGATCCAAAAACCACTCAAAACATAGTCAGATACATTATTTTAACTTTAAAATATCAGAATTATACGTGTATTTGTGTTATATGTGTTTTTCAGGTAAAAAGATACATTTCTGAGCAAACATGCGTTTTCAAGGGATTTATATCACAAAAGATGAAGAAAAGGACGAAAGAGCTTCTAAGGACTTTATTTGCCAATATTATCAAGAAGGAGGGCTAGACTTGTAACTTTAACAAGAGAAAGGATAAAATGGAGAATTACTTAAAATTTTTATACACCATTTGCAAAGAAATGAAAAAGAAGGGACTTAAAAAGAAATTAAATGAAAAGTTGTCTATTTACTTGGTCAAAAGACCAAGTCTCGGTCAAACTAAAACACAAACACGTCTTCTTCTCCAACGTGAAGAGAGAGAGAGACGGTTTATTTCTCCTTTCCACCTCAAACCTGCAATTCAATTTTACGAAAGACACAAGAAGATTCAGAAGAAACTTAAAGAATCAAAAACTCTCATCTCCTTCTCCTCTACATGATGGTGGTAGTTAATTAGATCAAGAGTTGAAGATAATGAAACGCCCAAATGGGATGAAGATGAAGAATGAGTTTTATCCTCGTATTTTACACGTGTCATCAAGGGATTGGATGAAGCACGTCATCAAGACCTCTACTCCACCATCTCGACGCTTATAAATAGAGACGAAGACCTTCATTTCAATCGGTTAGCATAGGTGTAGATTACACATAGTTGATTAGGATTAGATAGTTAGTTTTCTTTGCTAGCTTAATGATTTTTTGTTAAACATTCTGTTAGATATTTTGTTAGTCAGTTGTTTATCTCCATTAATGAAAGCTTCGAGTTACTTTTTACTAATCTCTCTCTCTGATTTCTTTGAGTTTGATTTCGGTTATCTTTTTCTATTTTTACTGTTTTAGACTACTGTTCATCGAAGGTCCTTCTCATTCTTCATTTCTCATTAGCTAAAAGTAGTTGAATACTTGTTAAATCTGTTAAAGTTTTTGGTAATCAGTTATAACCGATTACGTTTTTCCACCATTAATGAATTCTCAATGTTTTTCTTAAGCTTTTTTCTTATTTTCTGTTATAAAAGCTTTAAAAATCCTTCATTTTAATTCTGAGTTCTTTAACGAGTATACTTACAAGTTTGTAAGATAAGTTTCAGTCAGTTCAATTTGGTTAGAAATCTGTTTTAACAGTCCTCCATTAATGAAATATTAAGCTCTCTCTTAATCTTCTTTACCAATTCTTGTTATAACCGAAAGTGAATTTTTCTCCATAGATGAAGTACTTAAATTCTCTCTATTACTCTCTTTATATTTCTGTTACGATATGTTACCGTAGTTAGATTAGTTTGTTTTCTGATATGATATTGTTCATTTTCGTCCTCTCGTGAGATCTAATTCGTTGACTGAGAAAATAAGAAGATAATAGATTTTGACTAAGCAGATTTGCAGCTTATCTTGTTAGCACAGCATATAGTTTCCATTTCTTTTGCAGGTTTTATGTGTTTTTTCGAGCTCCAGGTTGAAGGCTGTTGATGATTTGATAGCAGATTAGCGAACTGTAAAGTGTAGCAGTGTTTGGTTTTAAATCTGTTTTGCAGGTTTATTGTGGATGTTTGCAGGTTTCAGATTTTCTGTATGGAAGTAGCAGGCATTTGTTTCAGTTCCAGTTATAGGTGTAGTTGCGTTTGAGGAGTGATAGCGAAAGCGAGCTCAGCGCTCCGCTTCTCGTCATCAAAAGGCTGGCCTGGATGACGCAGGTCAAGCGCATCGTTTTATATTCCTGCATTTTCTTTAAGTATAATCTGCTTGTTAGTGTAATCTTTAGTGTAATTTTGTTGCAATTTGATTAAAGCGATGACATTTTAGTTACATCTGTGTAGATGAATGTAGTTCAAAATCTGTTTAGTTCTTGTAGTTTGATGTCAGTCCGATTGTAGAATGCATTACTGATATTCGTGATAATCTAGTGTTTGGCAGTCCACTTTAACAGCTTTCGGTTCAAGCTATGTCAATTGCAGATTTAGAGTTTAAGTGCAATAGGTAGTCTTTGATACTTCCACTTGAATCTGTTTCTAATCTGTTCATTTTCAGAAGTTTCGCTAGTATACATGTTTGGTCCTTGTTTCCGTATATACTCGTTTCAGTTACAGTCCTTGAAGGTTAGGTATAACGGTTAGGTTTCAGTTGTGTACGATTTTAGTCCCTGAACTTGTATACCTGTGTTACATAACCAGTCCTGTATCGTTATAGTTAACGAGTTAGTCGGTTAGTTGCTTGTTGGGCCAATTAAACTTGTTTTGGGCCGACAGCTTAATTCTCATTTCTACTAAAAAGATTTGTTTTACATTTTAAATATTTCAACTTCCATTTTTTGTTTTATAAAAGTTTTATTTTGTTTCAATCAAATTCAGTTTAAATTCATTTTTACTTTTATAAAAATTACATGTAGCTTTATATTTTGAATTCTGTCTTTTTTCTTTCTCATTTGTAGTATAAATTTGTTTTACATTTTTCATTCTGTGGATTTAATTGACGTAATTGCTAAATGTTTTAGATTAGTAGGTATACGTAGTTAATATAGTATACAAGTTTTGTGCAAAGTAGTTAACAATTCCAAACAAGATTTTTACAACCAAAAACGATTAAGTCTTTGCTAGAAAACGTTATATCAATTCGTTAAGATACCGAGAAAAACGAACTTAAAAATGAAATATTAAATGGCACCGCTGCCGGGTCTTTTCGTGAAGATTAACGGTTTCGAGTGAGACGATTGGATTTTGGGATCCGTTCCTTTGTGAACGTTATTTTTACGTATTATAATAAAAAGATAAAAAATCAAAAAGATACAAATACCAAAAAATAAAAAAAATCAAAAAATCAATTCTTTTCCTAAAGAATTAAACCAAAAAATAAAAAATCCAAAAAGTAATCTTTTTCCTAAAAGATTACACCCAAAAATATATATTATATCGGTTTTCATCGTTTTTACGTACATATAGTATTTTTCTTAAAAAAATCAAATAAATACAAAAATATTTTTGATATATTATTATATGTAAATAAGTATACGTAGATACGAACAACCAAGTTACCTATCTCCATAAGTATTGCCGAGGCAATACACCGTGTTAGGGGGCGTTCCGGTCCTTGACACGCGTATCGATCAAACAAAATAAAGCAAGAATAGATAAATACTTCCAATTGGCAATAATTCGGAGAATACAAACTACAAAGTGAATAGAAAGGCGATGTGCTATAAAATGCCATCTAAGGGTTAATAGGTACTTAAGTGCTTCGCGCCACCTAACCCCCCGTTCACTAGTGCGTATTCTAAGAAGGAAGGCTTTATTGGGGGTCTTGCACCCAAGTAGTAATTATATATATACTTTCTTGTGGAAATTTCATATCGAACCTCGAGGGAGATAATCTCTTCTCTCTCAAAAGTCGACCGAGGGCTACTCCCTCATTCCTCGTGTTTACTTATACGTGTACTCGCACACGTGTAAACATACCACCTTTGGTGTATTACTTCCTTCCCAGAGGAAGCTTTTAAACGTCATTTTACTTGTATATACATTCGGCCACCTTGTTAAGCATGGATACTCGTTCCATGTTGGAGATTTTGCAACAACGATCCGCCAACGCTAATTATTCGATTTGTTCGACTTGTGGTGGTCCACACGATACTTATTTATGTGATCAAAACAATGGCTATTATGGGGAGGGATATGCTTACAATGGAACCGAGAACCCTAATTTTCAACCTAACACTCAAATGGACTACACTTGTAATGACTATATGGGATATTCCGGTTTTTCATCACAAAATCCATCATCATTTCATGATCAACCCCTTGATGCGTCATACCAAAACCAAGGATTTTCAAATAATGAAGGTTTTCAAAATAATGATACTTTTCAAGGCTATAATCAAGAAACCTTTCAAAACCAAGGATTTTCCAATTATGGAGGTTTTCAAAATCATGATACTTTTCAAGGCTATAATCAAGAAACCTTTCATAATCAAGGATTTTCAAACAATGAAGGCTTTCAAAATGATGAAAATTTTCCATGCCATAATCAAGATACTTTTAAAAATCAAGGATTTTCACATTATGAGGGTTTTCAAAATGAAGGAAATTTTCAAGGTTACGATCATGAGAACTTTCATGATCAAGACTCTTTTCAAACCTATAATTCACCTAATTATGGAAATCCACCTCCACCATATTCTTCGACTTATTCATGTGAGTTTTGTGGGAACGCACCCCATTATGGTTATGATTGTAGACCGCGGGATCCGCCATCCTATGACCCTAATTTTGTCAAGAAGTTTTATTCTTTACTTGAGAAAATGAACAAGTCGAACGATGACGCTTCTAAGATGCTTGATAGTATGAAAGACATGAGCCTTGAGGAAATGAAAAACGCATGCCCGTTGTTCGAGGAACCAATTAAGTCTTTTGAGGAAGTGGAAATTATGACTTGGCAACTTTATGACAAGGAGATCGGTGCAATGTGTCGTGAATCGTTGAAAAAAAGTTCTTGTCGCCTCAAGGAAAATTTAGATAATTTCCTCTTTAAGATTGCTACAAAGGAAAAAGAAGAACAATTCATTGCTAATCGTGCTCGTTTGCTTAAACAATGCTTATTAGATGAAGATGATGAGGAACCTTCGATTTGTATGACACTTAGTGATGACACACCTTCATCACCTTTACCTCACGTGGAACCCACCGACTCTTTAACCATGGGGGACGAGCCTCTTAGCACTAATACAAACACCGATTTGGATGAATTAACCTCTTCTAGTGTTGAGAACCTTATCCCAATCCAAAGAGAGCTTGAGTGTCTTTCCAATGAACCATGTGACTAGCTTTGTCTTGATACCTCTTCTCCTCATGATCACATTGAGATTTCATCACATGTTGACCTTCATGCTACTACTAGTGATTTTGGTGATTTTGATCTTGATGAATTGTTCAAAGAAAGGGATAATGAGATTGAGGAAGAGTTTTTGCAAGTCTTACCACAAGTAGAGGATGATGATTGTGATTCTAGTGAGGCACCTTATGATATATTATCCGAGGACTTTTCATGTCAAGATGACCTTCCTAATTTGGATGATGATGTTGATCATATAGAAGAAGTGGAAGATGTTCATATTCGAGAGGTTTTATCAAACGTTTATAATCTTATCTCCTCGATTGAAGCATTGAACACACACCATAATGATGATTCCATAGACGAAGAACCTTTCATTGACATTTCTTCATCGGTTTTTGAGGTTTCACCTATTGACTTTTATGATGATATCATCCCTTTGAGTGATTCTCTCAATACACCTTCTTTTGAGCCTTCTATTCCCACCCTTCCACCCTTGAAGTTGGTTATTGATGAAGATCCTATACTCTTAGAGATTGATCCTTTTTCACCTGTGGCACCTTTAGAACTCAAAACCTTTGATATGGATTCTCATATGGATATTGATGACACCATAGAGGCTTATCTTGCTAATATTGATATTGAGGTCGATGATAGTGATTCTAATTGGGAAGAGGAGATTTGTCTTAGTGAGAACTTTCTTTTTGGGACCCTAGAGCCTACACCTCCTTCACAAGACACTATTAATCTTGATCCTCCTTTTTCTACGCCTTCTATGGAAGATTACCCACCTTTTGATGATGATGAGGAGTCCAACATGGACATAATAGTTATGAATGTTTTGATACCAACACCTTCATTGTCTCATAATGCTTTGATCACTAAGGGGGAATCTTATATGGTTGATACGAGTTCATCTTGGGATACGTATGTTTGGGAAAAATTGGTTTTCATCTACTCGACTTAAGAGTGAGATTTCGATTGATCTGGGCTTCTTGTATGAGCTTACTTTGGTGATGCTTCCTACTTTGGAGTTATTCACATGTAGAGATGGAAACTTTGTATTTGATCCTGGGGTTCTTTCTATACGAGAGCTTTCGTATGTTGGACAAACTTGAGACACGTTGGACCGTTCCATTTATCGAGGCGGATATTGTAAATCTTATAGTAAATGGCAACGTGCTAAGTTTGAGTGTATCATGTGAGATGTGCTTCAAAGTGGATATTCTTTAATCTCCATGATGGTTTCCCCAAGGACAACCTAATTCGGGGCCGAGTCGAGCTAGCGACTTAGGGTTAAAAAAACTCAAGCATTGAATAACTAGGTTAGAAAACATAGAGTAGATTTTCAATAGGTTAGGTTTAATTAAAAGGATGTTATAGTTGAGTTGAAGTGGAGGGGTGCCTTTCTTCTTCTTTTGGTGTTTGTTTCAAGGGTTGCTCTCTCTCATTTCATGCTTGGAGCTTATGGAGGAGGCCCGTGTATCTGGTTTACTTCGATTAGTTTTTGCTATCGTGATATTAAACACTTGTGCTTAAAATGAATACCCTTTTGTTGTCTCTTCCTTAACTCGAGTTAAGCAAAGTAATCAATGTCATAAGTGTAGGGGAGTTCACTCCAATACTATCAAACATTGAGGACAATGTTTATCTTAAGTGTAGGGAGACTTCTATCGAAGTGACCTTACCTAGACCATTGCCTTAACTTCATGATAACATGGAAAATTAATTTTTCAAACATTTTTCAAATTTTTGATATACTTTGGCCACCAAAAATATGCATTCATAATTCTTGCATCAATCATTTTTCATTTGCATAACACATTTGCATTGTATATATATTTCTTCTTTTATTTTTCATCAAAAATATATAAAAGAAAAAAAATATAATAAAAACATGGTTTTAACAAATTTAGACTTCTTTGACATATTAGGCCCGCCATGGATATTTTGACTCAACCCGAGTTTGCTTATCTTAGCACTCTCTAGATAGTATCCTTAACCATGTAGTCCTTCATTGGTCTATTAGGCTAAGCATTCACCAATCTCATTCTTTGTGATTTTAAATTTGTGGAGAATGGGAAATGATAGAGTTGAAGCAAGTGTAAAAGGGCTAGATAAACTTCATGATAATTACTTGTGGCTAAACCCTTCTCTTCTTTACCTCTATTTTCTTCGCATGTATATAATTGTTAATAAATAATCAAGAACGGTTTTAATTGATTTGTAATCTCTTATGCATTTTTGTCTAATCATTCATTGTTGATATAAGTACGTCTTAAGATTCTAAGTTAGAATGGTTTATGTGTACTAGACTTATGTCATGCTCAATATTTAGCGGGTGTTTTTCCTTTTATTCTTTTCTACTTTCTTTGTGAGGAATAAAGAAAAATAAGAGCGGCTTATGAAAAAAAAATGAGTGGCTAGAAAAAAAAGAGAAAAAAGAAACGAAAAAAATAATAATTATACAAGACTCCCAAGAGGGGCAGTGTGGTGTTAATTATAGTGACTATTGAGTTCCAATATTACCTTGACGGGTTGCGGAGATTCAATAGATTGCTCCAATCCAATATTACCTTGACGGGTTGCGGGGTTGAAGATCCAAAGTCTCAAAAAGATGGCGGATGTAAATTATTGCGTGAGTTTTATTTTTCTTACCTTAGCGAGTGTGTAGCTACTTATGAAAGCATGACATGAGGACTTTACACATAAGGCGAATGACTTATTATTCTTAAAACGGACTTGTATTAATTGTGAGCGGTTTTTTAAGTAATGGATGAGAGGATTACTTAGGATTAAAACCGTGCTTCCTTATTTTTGGATTTTGCACTTCTTATACTTCACACTTGAATAAATGACAAATTTGCCCACAAGCAATTTGTTAAAAAAATCCGGTTCCACATTTATTTGTCATGAATAAGTTGATGCACTTTTTACTTGTGAATGCAATGATCCCATTTTTTAAGCTTGGTATGGGGAAAGTGAAACTTGAGGGTGATAAGTGTCCATGGTACCAAAGCCCTAATTTAAGTCATTGAATTCTTTATGAGTTATTTCCATCAAAAGAATTTATGAAAAATCCAAAAATATATAAATATAATTGTTTTCTTTGCACTGCATTGTAAATATTTAAAACCATTCATCATGTAGTATAGTTTAGTTTATTAAATCATAAAATGGCCAAAGTTGGTTAATTATGAGAAAAGTGCACTTTAGAGCTTTAAAATGTTGCATTGCATGAGGTCATGGCAATGGTCAAGTGGAGGGGAGTTGATAAGTGTGAAAACACTCATCAATAATGATCCAAAAACCACTCAAAACACAGTCAAATACATTATTTTAACTTTAAAATATCAGAATTATGCGTGTATTTGTGTTTTATGTGTTTTTCAGGTAAAAAGATACATTTCTGAGCAAACATGTGTTTTCAAGGGATTTATATCACAAAAGATGAAGAAAAGGACGAAAGAGCTTCTAAGGACTTTATTTGCTAATATTATCAAGAAGGAGGGCTAGACTTGTAACTTTAACAAGAGAAAGGATAAAATGGAGAATTACTTAAAAGTTTTATACACCATTTGCAAAGAAATGAAAAAGAAGGGACCTAAAAAGAAATTAAATGAAAAGTTGTCTATTTACTTGGTCAAAAGACCAAGTCTCGGTCAAACTGAAACACAAACATGTCTTCTTCTCCAACGTGAAGAGAGAGAGACGGTTTATTTCTCCTTTCCACCTCAAACCTGCAATTCAATTTTACGAAAGACATAAGAAGATTCAGAAGAAACTTAAAGAATCAAAAACTCTCATCTCCTTCTCCTCTACATGATGGTGGTAGTTAATTAGATCAAGAGTTGAAGATAAAGAAACGCCCAAATGGGATGAAGATGAAGAATGAGTTTTATCCTCGTATTTTACACGTGTCATCAAGGGATTGGATGAAGCACGTCATCAAGACCTCTACTCCACCATCTCGACGCTTATAAATAGAGACGAAGACCTTCATTTCAATCGGTTAGCATAGGTGTAGATTACACATAGTTGATTAGGATTAGATAGTTAGTTTTCTTTGCTAGCTTAATGATTTTTTGTTAAACATTTTGTTAGATATTTTGTTAGTCAGTTGTAACGATTTTGTTTATCTCCATTAATGAAAGCTTCGAGTTACTTTTTACTAATCTCTCTCTCTGATTTCTTTGAGTTTGAGTTTGGTTATCTTTTTCTATTTTTACTGCTTTAGAGTACTGTTCATCGAAGGTCCTTCTCATTCTTCATTTCTCATTAGCTAAAATTAGTTGAATACTTGTTAAATCTGTTAAAGTTTTTGGTAATCAGTTATAACCTATTGCGTTTTTCCACCATTAATGAATTCTCAATGTTTTTCTTAAGCTTTTTTCTTATTTTCTGTTATAAAAGCTTTAAAAATCCTTCATTTTAATTCTGAGTTCTTTAACGAGTATACTTACAAGTTTGTAAGATAAGTTTCAGTCAATTCAATTTGGTTAGAAATCTGTTTTAACAGTCCTCCATTAATGAAATATTAAGCTCTCTCTTAATCTTCTTTACCAATTCTTGTTATAACCGAAAGTGAATTTTTCTCCATAGATGAAGTACTTAAATTCTCTCTATTACTCTCTTTATATTTCTGTTACGATATGTTACCGTAGTTAGATTAGTTTGTTTTATGATATGATATTGTTCATTTTCGTCCTCTCGTGAGATCTAATTCGTTGACTGAGAAATTAAGAAGATAATAGATTTTGACTAAGCAGATTTGCAGCTTATCTTGTTAGCACAGCATATAGTTTCCATTTCTTTTGCAGGTTTTATGTTTTTTTTCGAGCTCCAGGTTGAAGGCTGTTGATTGTAGTGTTTTACTACTCTTTAGGAAAAGAGCGTAAATAGCGGTAAGTATCGAGTGATGATTTTAGGAAAAATCAACACTAATGACCCAGTCACTTAAAAGAGAGAAGAGATTCGTTTCCCAAGGAGGTATATGTGTTGTGAATTAACTTGTATGTATTTGAGATTAATATTAAGAAGAATGGGGATGAGAGGATGAAAAGACGGATACGTTAAAATTAAACTACGACGTAAACGTAAAACCGTGAAAAAACTACTCAAATTAAAAATTATTATACTAAGACCAAAAACAAAATCAATAATTAAAAAGACTAAAAACAAGTCAATAATAATATAAATAAAGACAAAAATCCAACAAAGATATTTTAAAACCTTTTATTAATTAAATAATTAATTTTAAATGCTAATTAAAGCCCTAAAATTAAATTTAACTAATTCAAATGTCTAAAATATGATTTTATTGAATAATCACTTAACTTATATTATTATAAGACTAAAAAGTAATTTTCTAAAAATTAAAACCTATTAAAACTATTTTTAAAACTCTAAAAATGATTAAAAATGATTAAAACCTAATTAAACTTAAAATAATTATAAAAATAAATCTAAAAACTATAAAAATATTCTAAAAATGGAAATAGTCCTAATTAATGACAAAGAGCCTAAGAAAAATGAAAAAGAAATAAAAATAAAATTTTGAAAAATTAATAATAAAATAATATTAAAATATTACTAAAAATAAAAAGTTTCTAAAATTTGAAATAAAAAATTTCTAAAAATCCTAATTAATATAACTAAGAGAAAAACACAAATTAGAGCTCCTAAACCTTTTTTAATAATTTTATAAAAATGTTTAAAGTTTATAAAAAACCTTAAAATAATATAAAATTAAAAATTAAAGTTTATAAAACCAAAATAAGATGTAAACCTCAAATTAAATATTAAAAAGCTAAAAACTATTTTTCCTAAAAATTAAAAATCTTTTTGGTATTTTTTATTGATTTAATAAAATACGTCTATAAAATAAATTATAAAAAATAATCTAATAAGTGGAAAAATATCAAACCATGCTTGAAAAATCAACAATCCTATTACTTTCCTAGGAAAAATAAGAGAAACCAAATCAGCTTAATAAATAAGCTGGAATAAGCTAAAAAACCTACGGCTTATTAAATAAGCAAAAGATGAAAAAGGTGTTAAGTAGTTTATGTGTTGGGAGGCTAACAGAAAAAGCCTCATAGATCAATGGTAAGCCCTTTCACTCCTGCACGACAGGTCGGGGGTTCGAGTCCATGCTATGACGGTTTTTGCTTTTTATTTTTTTTTATTTTTTTCCTTTTTACCAAACCAATATGTGACCTTAAACAAGCTTAATTCCAATCCTGTTTCCTTTTTACTCTGATTAAGCCAAGTTTGGAGATCAAAACGTGCCAGTATTCACTATGAACACAAGCAGGGAAGCTTTGTGTATGCTTGAGTTTTATAGCCAAGAGGACTTAGGCTTATGCTTATTTGGTGGTTGTTTATGGAACAATGGGGCACCCTTGTGCTTATTTAAGCACAAGGAGTCAATGGCAGTCAAGAAACAATCAACTAGTACACACAAAAGATAAAACAAAGCACATAAGGGCCAATGAGAGTTGCTGATGTACAAATGAGCAGGACTGGGGACTGATTAAGCTATAACTTGCACTCTAGCCAACTTAAAAGCCTCAAACTATGCACACACAATCACAATATGGTACTCAAACAGTAACAACAACAAGATAACCCTATGACTTAACAGAAATCAAAGAATCAAGCACAAAAATCTGATGAAAATAAGCATGTTTTAGCCTAAGTAGATTTTTAGCAACTCTTTTCCTTTAAATCCACACCAAATTGCTTCTAACTTGTTCCAAATGACAACACAACTAGCAAACAATATATTCTAACCTTACCAGTAACTTTTAACACTTAATCAATCACAAACCAAATCCTTTTCCCCTGCTTAAACCTGTTTCCAAACACCCTTTAAGAACTTTTGAAAACGTTTTAACACACCAAAACTCATTCAAAAGCCACAAAACTGATTCCAAACTTTAAAAACATACATAACATCATTCAAGAACTCAATTCAATCAGTTTTAACAACAATCAATCCTTAAATCATGCAGGATCACATAAACAGCTTTTCTGATATTTTCCAAGAGGGAAAAGGATTGTTACCTCAGGTCCTTACATCCAAGGACCTAGTGGTAGCACAACCACCTCCTTATGCACCCGGGTGCATGCAGATCAGAAATCAACAGCCTTCAAACCTGCTTAAATCAAATCAAAAAGAACAAAAAATACAAGCATAATATATTTCTGATTCTTTCTTTCTTTCTTAAATCTTATCCAAAACCTTAACAAACCTCTTAAACACGTTTTTATAACTCTATTACACCTAACCAATGAACTTCTTAACACACAAACCTTGAATCAAATTCTTACCCAAAATTACTCAAATTTCAAAACCTTTGAACAAATTTTGAAAATCAAAATCAATCAACCAAATCAAATAAATGGAACTCAGTTTCCTCTCACAAATAGACACCAACTTTAAATAAATAAAAAGGAATTATATTGTTTTAGAACAAAAACCAAACTTTTATTTCAAATAAAAGGGATTACAAAATTTTGAAAGGAAACTGGAACAAGGGACATCCACATACTGGAGCCTCTATTTATACTACTCTATAGAAGAGCCTAGAAGACTAAAAACACAAACCCTAACAGTAGAAAATCTCTAAATTGCCCTTAAAGTCTTCTAGACGAATTTGCTGTCCTTTTTTATCTCATCCATTCATTTTTGCGTTGTGATGAAGCATTGCATCTCCACTGTTGATTATGGCCACGTCATAAGCTTGGGGACCAAGGATTGATGTGATTGGTGGATTGGGGAATTGGGGGTTTGGTACACATGCGTGGGATTGGGAAGTTTGTGTGTGGGTTAGGTTTTAGTATGTGTGAATTACTCGTGTGCACGTTTAATTGGATTTTAACCCAAGATTAAGTTGGGTAAAAACTGGGCTGGTAAAAGATGTACAGTAAACATTTAGATCCGATATTGGGGGAACTTTAAGTGTTAGGCGCCTTTTTTTGATTTAAACGTTTCCACTTGACACTTTTGGCCCTTATCTTTTGTTATTTTTGGCATAAAAGGTTTTTCAGCCCTAAAACTGATTTCTCTTTGTTAATAAGTTTCCCCTATTGTCACTTTTGGCACCAAACTTAGGAATAAGGTTTCAAAGGATCATTTTTGCCATTATGAATAATTTCAAGGGCTGAACTTGGACAATCTTGATCTTCAAAGGTCTTCATTGTGACTTTCACTTCATGAGGGACCATAATTGGCAATTTGAAATTGTTGAGGGACTAATCTTGCCATTTCTTCAAAGTTGAAGGACCTTTTTGCAATTTTGACAAACTTAAGGGACCAAACTTGTAATTATCAATATACAAGGGTTTTAAGTGTCATTTCTTCATCGAATGAGGATCAATCTTGTTTGTCTTCAAGTCTTCAAGGGTATTTGTTGAAAATTCCATGATTAGGGCCCGGTTCTTTATACGGCTTCGTTTCTCGTGTCCGTTTTTCCTTGTATCTTGTGATCTTTTGTCTTTTTCACGATATCCATACCTAAAATACACAAGTAAACAAACACAAGCATATATATGGTATTTTATGACATATTAGTGCATTAAAAGCCCGAAAAGAACGATGAGATCATGTATAAATGCCATCTCATCACTCCCCCATACTAAGCCATTGTCGTGCCCTCACGCAATGCTAAAATAAAGTATCTAAGCATCACCAAAGTTCAATTTTATTAACCTTTATTGAAGAGTAAAAGACTTGCAACATACTACGAGATTGTGCAAAGACATAATGTATGATTTTTATCACCAAAATGTGACTTTTAGGGTCAAAGAATAGAAACAAGTCAATGTCCCTTAGAGTAAACTTCGTCATCCTTGATTGTCATACATTCCATGCTAAGTGCAAAAACAAGATCATTGTTGGTACAAGTCACAATGCTAACACTACTCATACGTTCAAATTGTGTAATACTTTTTCTCCCCGCAATCCTAGTTATTATAAAAGGAAATGGGTTACTAGCATTTTTTATCTATTTGTCATGGATCACAAGTGATTCATATTGACTTATTTGAGTAGTTATTAGTCCGAAAGCAAAGGAGCACGATTTGATCAATAGTTAGCCGAAGGACAAAATCTTTTAAAACGGCTTCTCGTGTATCTCCTTAAGTTCATATCTTGGCATAACTCGTTTCACGATTTGAGACCTTTCTCGGACCGATATTTGGCATGTACTTCATACTTCAAATCTTGGGAAGACGTTCTCGAAATTATGGTCTTCTCTTCATATTTTTGGAATTTCTTCACTTGACGTTTTTGAGAGATTCTTCATATAGGACCACGACTTCATCATTTTTCTTCAATCTTTACTTTGGATTTTGATATACAACGATCCGCCTCCTTTTCGGACTTGGATATATTTATCCTCATACCTTGTTAGGGTCTTTTTGGATAGACTTTCTCCATTCTTTAGGGGAGTAATTGCTTCTCGTCGTGTGTCTCGATCCTTCATATTGATTTTGGAAAAATGATACTTCACATCATCTTTGGATCTTTAGCAAAAATAGAGCTCCTCATGCCTTGTTAGGGCCTTTTTGGATGATCGCCAATCTTCGCGTCCCGCTTCAATAAGTTATGCCTTGGCTATGAACTCTATTCAACCCCGAGCAACTTTTAAACGATCTTGCGCTAGAGGCTAAGTAACCTTTCAAATCGTATGACCTTACTTATTGCAATTATGTTTTATTCCAAATGCATTGATCTTATGGGAAGAAAAAGCCACAATTAAAAACATATGAGTTTTTGAAAGAACATTTTCATGTTCTACGTTTAGCATGATCACTTGTCTAACTCTATCATTTCTCGTTCTTCACTATTTAAAGACCTCTAATTAAAGAGACTCGTGAATACTTAGCCATGCAAGTCAAAATTAAGCCAAATTTGGATTAGCTTTCATTAAGACCATATCAAATCAAAGTTTTGGGTTTTCAAGCCACCTATAGGATCTTGCACTTTCTTGGACTTTTTCAAGTTTAGAGAATGCGTTTTAAAGTTCCCTTGATAAGTGACTTTCTAGAATCAATTATAGGAACTTGCGAAAAGTTCTTGTTCTTAACCCGAATGAATTAAGACTTTCGCGTTTTAAAGCTCCCTATATAAAAGTCTAGCAAAACTTGAGTTGAGCGGGTTAAGGAATGTAAATGGCTCCAAATGCCCATCAAGTCAAAAATTAACTCTTATTCTACCCAACGGAAAATATACATTCGTGTCTTAAAAACACTTATGAAAACTAAGAAAAATTTTAAAATTTGGCCATTTTTAGCCTTATTAGCAAAACATAACATTGAAAGTTGGAAAACGTGAGGGCGTAGCAAAGCAAGTACCTATTCACCCCCCCATACTAAAAGTAAACATTGTCCTCAATGTTTCGAGTCTAAAGGTGGAGCACCCCCATACTAGAGACGAAGAGTCGAATGCTTAGGATCTAGCATGGAAAGGGTGATCAACAATATATCTAAAGCCGTTTATTAATTATGCTAAAAGATAATTGTTAGAACAACAAAGGATATGTCATGGATTCGTGAAAAACTTCTTCAAACGAACGATGGAGGCTCACGTAAACGAACACGAGAGTCTTCAATCGTAGATGATGATGATCTAGATAACACAATCACAAACAACCACGAGACAACGAGTTGGAAGGGTACAAGTCCCCTTATTAGTGAACATAAAGCATAAAGATAAGCATGGGATCTCCCCCACGAGGCACCTCGTTTTTGATTACCGAGTCATGAGCTCGACTCGATCCCCTCAAAATGCGAACATTTAGGGAAATCATGGTGTGGTCAATTTTTGATGGGGCTTACATGATTAACAAGACCCAAAAAGCAACCGGTATAAAGGACTAAGTCCTTAGATGATGCAAAATACCGGGGTCGAAGATGGCGTTCTCGTTTTCATTGGAAAAACAAATTAAAACCACTCCAACATGTGCCATAAACTCAAAGAGTTTGAAGAAAATAGATGAGAAGTAGAAGGGTGAGCCAATTGGTAAGACAAACGTTCGAGCTACTCGAGGTAGACTCGCACCAAGCAAATAGATATAGTTTCCATTTATTGCATCGGTGGAAGACCGAGATTTCCCTTTACATGAAATTCCGGGATCGAATATCTCGTCCTCGGTGGACAAGGATGAGGGAACATAAGGGGCCTCCCCCATACTAGAACCACACAAAACATCGTCAAAAGGAGTAGACGAGTTTGTAGTACTCAAAACACGTGGTGATGACGGAGTTAGATTTGTAGAAAAATCAATTAAATCACATTTAAGATCTTTTCCTTTTTTATCTTTTAAACTCTCCTTATGAAAACCCTTTTTGATTATGTCGAAAATATTCGGTGTTTCTAAGACGATGTTAGTCATACTAAAAATTCTCACATTTTGAAACCGTTTTGGTTTTGGTGGTGGCAAGTTCTCAAAACGTTTATCGACGAAGAAAACCTCCCCATCGGGGCCAACATATTCATCATCCGAAAGATCTTCCGTAGAAACCGGTAACTTATCAACACTTTTCAAGAATGAATGTTCGAGATGAGGCGAAGGATTTTTCGATTCAAGTATTGATGGTTTCTTCTTTGTAGGCTTTGCACTCATAACCTCCACCGGCGGAGGAAATGGTAAATTGTTTTTGGCGACATTCCCTAAAACTCTTGGTGAAAATTCTTTGCAAACGACATTGGTCGAGTCACCATGGTTTAAAGTAGCAATAGAATAGACATGAGAAAGATTGGAGTTTTGTGTTGCATTGATGACAAGTTCTTCTTCATTGAAACGAAGGGTGATTTTTCGAGCATGAACATCGATAAGTGCTCGTGATGTATCCAAAAATGAACGACCCAAAATGAGAGGAACTTTTCGATCGATAGGAATGTCTAAAACGATAAAGTCAACGGGATAGTAAAACTTTCCGACTTTAACAAAAACGTCCTCGGCTACTCCACATGCCATGATCGTAGAATGATCGGCCATCTCGATGGACATGTTCGAAGGAGTAAGAGCCGGAAGCGAAAGCGATTTGAAAATCTCGAGAGGCATCAAATTAATACTAGCGCCAAGATCGGCCAAGGCGTAGCATTCCTCCATATCTTGAATAGCACACGGAATCAAAAATTTACCGGGATCACCGACTTTTTGTGGTATGCGGCTAAGAAAAACCGATGAACAACTAGACGATTGTTGTAACTTCTCTTTGTTGTTTAGCATACTTTTGAAGTTTGCGGCGAATCGAGGCATCATGATTAAAGCATCGGCAAAACTTATGTTAAAGTGCAAATCACGAAACATTTTCATAAATAGCTCAAATTGATAATTGTTCCTTTCTTGTGCTTTCTCTTTGTTTCGTCTCGAAGGGTAGGGTAAAGGTGGTGTGGGTTGGTCATTAGGCAACGGCCTTGGAAACTCGGGTTCCATAATTGGTATTGGTTCAACCGTAGGTGTGGTTTGAGCGGTACTTCGTGGGATTGTAATGTGCTCCTTTTCGACCATCACCTCGGGTTCTTTCTCGATTTCCTTCTCCGTAGAAGTACTTGGTCGAGAGATTGGTTCCTTGAAAGTTTTACCACTTCGTGTAGTAATAACCTTCATTTCTCCCCTCGGGTTGTTAATGGTATCACTAGGAAGACCACCCGAGGAAGAGGGCTTACACATGATTGCTTCAAACATTTTACCCATTCGGTCCTCAAATTTTGATTGCCTAGCATCCGCTTTCAATAACTCTTGCTTAATCTCATGTTGTCCTAATTCCATCTTTTGTTGGTTTTGTTGAAGACGTTGGACATTTCCTTCCATTTTGTTTGCATGAGTTTTAAGTTCATTAGCAAGTTCATTTTTAAGCTCGTTTTTCAATTCGGACCTTAAGCTAATCATCTCACGTTGCATGTTATCAAATTTAGCATCATTTGCTTTAGCATAATCTAAAAATTCTCCTTGCAAATTTTTCGTGTGAGCATTTTGAAAACCTTGAGTAGTGTTTTGAAAATCACGGTTTTGGTTTTGATTAGAGATTTGTCCATTCCCACTTTGATAATTCCCTTTGTTGTAATTGCGTGTGTTGCCTTGGTAATTACCTTGGTTGTTATTTCGATAATTATTAGCATTTTGGTTTGGTGGAGCTTGATTTTGGCGGGAACCTTGGCCGTTTTGGTTGTAAGTTCCCGTTGCTACATAAGCACTCGAAGTGTTACCATCCGCGGTAATGCACTCGGAAAGATCATGAGCTCCCCCACAAGATAAACAATTCTTAGCAACCGCTTTAACCGAAGCGGAATTGGAAGCTTCTTAAGCCTTCCAATGGGACATTAGATTAGCAAATCTATCAAAAAACCGATTTTCCTCATTAGCTTCATCATGTAAGGCATTAATGCTACGAGACGATTGTGACGAAGATGACGAACCCATATTGGCAACACTCGGTGTGTTACGAGGGCTATAAACCTTAGATCGATTTTCAATGATTTGTAAAGCCTCATTTGTCGTCTTGCACAAAAAATTACCACCCGCGGCGGCATTCAAATAATCTCGTTCATGATCATTAAGCCCATTATAAAAAGTATCAATTTGATGCAATTCCGAAAAGTCATGGTGAGGACATTCATGTAACATCTCTTTAAATCGTTCCCATGCCATTGAAAAACTTTCATTGTTACGTTGCACAAATCGTGAAATCTCATTTTTTAAGTGTGTTGTTTTAGATGGTGGAAAAAACTTGTTCACAAACTTAGAAACGAGATCGGCCCATGTCAAAATCGAATTTGGCGGTTCTTTTTCGAGCCAAATTTTTGCGGGACCATCCAACGAATATGGAAACAACATCATCTTAATGGCGTCATGTGGAATATCTTTGAATTTGCTAGTGGCGGTGAGACGGTTGAAATTCCTAATATGGTAATGCGGGTTGTCTTTCTCGTGACCTCGAAACTTGTTTGCTTGCAACATCGACATTAAACCCGTCTTAATCTCGAAATTCTCCGCAAGGATGGCGGGAATAACAATGGCCTCTCCAAAACCCTCGGTGGGTGCTTGTAGCAACTCCATCATAGTACGATTAGCCATGACGACTTCTTGTTCTATAATAGGTTCAACAATTGGAGGTTCTTCAACAATCAACGATCCTTGATTTGCTTGTTCTTGAAGACGTTTACGAGCTCGTTTAGCTTGATTACGAGTGATCATAAACTACACGAAGAATGGGAGGTGAGCAAAGAAGATTCTTTTTGGTTGTTTTGTGGATTTTCAATTTTTTTGTGTTTTTGATGATATTTAATTTTTTTGGATTTTGGTGTATCTTCGTAGACAACAATCTACAAAATCTCTCCTCGAATCAAACTCTTGATTAAAGAAGCCTCAAAGGAATGAAAACGATCACGTGGAGTGAACGCCTTCGAATGACTTTAGAACTTTGGTGAAAACCAAATTGTTCACGAGGGTTTAATCACAAAGAAAACCAAGCAAATATAGTATACGTATTAATACTTTGGGCGGCAAAACCCTCGATTAGCCTTCAATCTCAAAATATTCACAAGCAAGCGGGGAAACGAGGCGGCGCGAAGCACTTAAGAGCCTTTTTCCTTAGGGTATATTTTATAATACCCGCCTTATACCCACCTTATAGTTTGTATTTTTCAAAATCGAGCTTCACGAAAGTATTTATCTATTTTTGCCTTTTCTTTTTGTTTGAGATTCGAATACAATAATTAGGAGATCAAATCCCAATTAAGGTTGTGTTTTCACACTTTTGGAGATATTGTATTTTGGTTGTGATACTTAATACAATATATTAATAATATTCACAAAGAAAAACCAAGAAAACCGATAATACGTGTTAAGGGAGTTCCACTTAACACAAATACTATTTATGGATAATATCAAAAACAAAAGTTTCCAAATTAAAGCACAACACACCTCCCCGGCAGCGGCGCCAAAATGATTGTAGTGTTTTACTACTCTTTAGGAAAAGAGCGTAAATAGCGGTAAGTATCGAGTGATGATTTTAGGAAAAATCAACACTAATGACCCAATCACTTAAAAGAGAGAAGAGATTCGTTTCCCAAGGAGGTATATGTGTTGTGAATTAACTTGTATGTATTTGAGATTAATATTAAGAAGAATGGGGATGAGAGGATGAAAAGACGGATACGTTAAAATTAAACTACAACGTAAACGTAAAACCGTGAAAAAACTACTCAAATTAAAAATTATTATACTAAGACCAAAAACAAAATCAATAATTAAAAAGACTAAAAACAAGTCAATAATAATATAAATAAAGACAAAAATCCAACAAAGATATTTTAAAACCTTTTATTAATTAAATAATTAATTTTAAATGCTAATTAAAGCCCTAAAATTAAATTTAACTAATTCAAATGTCTAAAATATGATTTTATTGAATAATCACTTAACTTATATTATTATAAGACTAAAAAGTAATTTTCTAAAAATTAAAACCTATTAAAACTATTTTTAAAACTCTAAAAATGATTAAAAATGATTAAAACCTAATTAAACTTAAAATAATTATAAAAATAAATCTAAAAACTATAAAAATATTCTAAAAATGGAAATAGTCCTAATTAATGACAAAGAACCTAAGAAAAATGAAAAAGAAATAAAAATAAAATTTTGAAAAATTAATAATAAAATAATATTAAAATATTACTAAAAATAAAAAGTTTCTAAAATTTGAAATAAAAAATTTCTAAAAATCCTAATTAATATAACTAAGAGAAAAACACAAATTAGAGCTCCTAAACCTTTTTTAATAATTTTATAAAAATGTTTAAAATTTATAAAAAACCTTAAAATAATATAAAATTAAAAATTAAAGTTTATAAAACCAAAATAAGATGTAAACCTCAAATTAAATATTAAAAAGCTAAAAACTATTTTTCCTAAAAATTAAAAATCTTTTTGGTATTTTTTATTGATTTAATAAAATACGTCTATAAAATAAATTATAAAAAATAATCTAATAAGTGGAAAAATATCAAACCAAGCTTCAAAAATCAACAATCCTATTACTTTCCTAGGAAAAATAAGAGAAACCAAATCAGCTTAATAAATAAGCTGGAATAAGCTAAAAAACCTACGGCTTATTAAATAAGCAAAAGATGAAAAAGGTGTTAAGTAGTTTATGTGTTGGGAGGCTAACAGAAAAAGCCTCATAGATCAATGGTAAGCCCTTTCACTCCTGCACGACAGGTCGGGGGTTCGAGTCCATGCTATGACGGTTTTTGCTTTTTATTTTTTTTTATTTTTTTCCTTTTTACCAAACCAATATGTGACCTTAAACAAGCTTAATTCCAATCATGTTTCCTTTTTACTCTGATTAAGCCAAGTTTGGAGATCAAAACGTGCCAGTATTCACTATGAACACAAGCAGGGAAGCTTTGTGTATGCTTGAGTTTTATAGCCAAGAGGACTTAGGCTTATGCTTATTTGGTGGTTGTTTATGGAACAATGGGGCACCCTTGTGCTTATTTAAGCACAAGGAGTCAATGGCAGTCAAGAAACAATCAACTAGTACACACAAAAGATCAAACAAAGCACATAAGGGCCAATGAGAGTTGCTGATGTACAAATGAGCAGGACTGGGGACTGATTAAGCTATAACTTGCACTCTAGCCAACTTAAAAGCCTCAAACTATGCACACACAATCACAATATGGTACTCAAATAGTAACAACAACAAGATAACCCTATGACTTAACAGAAATCAAAGAATCAAGCACAAAAATCTGATGAAAATAAGCATGTTTTAGCCTAAGTAGATTTTTAGCAACTCTTTTCCTTTAAATCCACACCAAATTGCTTCTAACTTGTTCCAAATGACAACACAACTAGCAAACAATATATTCTAACCTTACCAGTAACTTTTAACACTTAATCAATCACAAACCAAATCCTTTTCCCCTGCTTAAACCTGTTTCCAAACACCCTTTAAGAACTTTTGAAAACGTTTTAACACACCAAAACTCATTCAAAAGCCACAAAACTGATTCCAAACTTTAAAAACATACATAACATCATTCAAGAACTCAATTCAATCAGTTTTAACAACAATCAATCCTTAAATCATGCAGGATCACATAAACAGCTTTTCTGATATTTTCCAAGAGGGAAAAGGATTGTTACCTCAGGTCCTTACATCCAAGGACCTAGTGGTAGCACAACCACCTCCTTATGCACCCGGGTGCATGCAGATCAGAAATCAACAGCCTTCAAACCTGCTTAAATCAAATCAAAAAGAACAAAAAATACAAGCATAAACTATGTATATTTCTGATTCTTTCTTTCTTTCTTAAATCTTATCCAAAACCTTAACAAACCTCTTAAACACGTTTTTATAACTCTATTACACCTAACCAATGAACTTCTTAACACACAAACCTTGAATCAAATTCTTACCCAAAATTACTCAAATTTCAAAACCTTTGAACAAATTTTGAAAATCAAAATCAATCAACCAAATCAAATAAATGGAACTCAGTTTCCTCTCACAAATAGACACCAACTTTAAATAAATAAAAAGGAATTATATTGTTTTAGAACAAAAACCAAACTTTCATTTCAAAAAAAAGGGATTACAAAATTTTGAAAGGAAACTGGAACAAGGGACATCCACATACTGGAGCCTCTATTTATACTACTCTATAGAAGAGCCTAGAAGACTAAAAACACAAACCCTAACAGTAGAAAATCTCTAAATTGCCCTTAAAGGCTTCTAGACGAATTTGCTGTCCTTTTTTATCTCATCCATTCATTTTTGCGTTGTGATGAAGCATTGCATCTCCACTGTTGATTATGGCCACGTCATAAGCTTGGGGACCAAGGATTGATGTGATTGGTGGATTGGGGAATTGGGGGTTTGGTACACACGCGTGGGATTGGGAAGTTTGTGTGTGGGTTAGGTTTTAGTATGTGTGAATTACTCGTGTGCACGTTTAATTGGATTTTAACCCAAGATTAAGTTGGGTAAAAACTGGGCTGGTAAAAGATGTACAGTAAACATTTAGATCCGATATTGGGGGAACTTTAAGTGTTAGGCGCCTTTTTTTGATTTAAACGTTTCCACTTGACACTTTTGGCCCTTATCTTTTGTTACTTTTGGCATAAAAGGTTTTTCAGCCCTAAAACTGATTTCTCTTTGTTAATAAGTTTCCCCTATTGTCACTTTTGGCACCAAACTTAGGAATAAGGTTTCAAAGGATCATTTTTGCCATTATGAATAATTTCAAGGGCTGAACTTGGACAATCTTGATCTTCAAAGGTCTTCATTGTGACTTTCACTTCATGAGGGACCATAATTGGCAATTTGAAATTGTTGAGGGACTAATCTTGCCATTTCTTCAAAGTTGAAGGACCTTTTTGCAATTTTGACAAACTTAAGGGACCAAACTTGTAATTATCAATATACAAGGGTTTTAAGTGTCATTTCTTCATAGAATGAGGATCAATCTTGTTTGTCTTCAAGTCTTCAAGGGTATTTGTTGAAAATTCCATGATTAGGGCCCGGTTCTTTATACGGCTTCGTTCCTCGTGTCCGTTTTTCCTTGTATCTTGTGATCTTTTGTCTTTTTTACGATATCCATACCTAAAATACACAAGTAAACAAACACAAGCATATATATGGTATTTTATGACATATTAGTGCATTAAAAGCCCGAAAAGAACGATGAGATCATGTATAAATGCCATCTCATCAGCTGTTGATGATATGATAGCAGATTATCGAATTGTAAAGTGTAGCAGTGTTTGGTTTTAAATCTGTTTTGCAGGTTTATTGTGGATGTTTGCAGGTTTCAGATTTTCTGTATGGAAGTAGCAGGCATTTGTTTCAGTTCCAGTTATAGGTGTAGTTGCGTTTGAGGAGTGATAGCGAAAGCGAGCTCAGCGCTCCGCTTCTCGTCATCAAAGGACTGGCCTGGATGACGCAGGTCAAGCGCATCGTTTTATTTCTTTAAGTATAATCTGCTTGTTAGTGTAATCTTTAGTGTAATTTTGTTGCAATTTGATTAAAGCGATGACATTTTAGTTACATCTGTGTAGATGAATGTAGTTCAAAATCTGTTTAGTTCTTGTAGTTTGATGTCAGTCCGATTGTAGAATGCATTACTGATATTCGTGATAATCTAGTGTTTCGCAGTCCACTTTAACAGCTTTCGGTTCAAGCTATGTCAATTGCAGATTTAGAGTTTAAGTGCAATAGGTAGTCTTTGATACTTCCACTTGAATCTATTTCTAATCTGTTCATTTTCAGAAGTTTCGCTAGTATACATGTTTGGTCCTTGTTTCCGTATATACTCGTTTCAGTTACAGTCCTTGAAGGTTAGGTATAACGGTTAGGTTTCAGTAGTGTACGATTTTAGTCCCTGAACTTGTATACCTGTGTTACATAACCAGTCCTGTATCGTTATAGTTAACGAGTTAGTCGGTTAGTTGCTTGTTGAGCCAATTAAACTTGTTTTGGGCCAACAGCTTAGTTCTCGTTTCTACTGAAAAGATTTGTTTTACATTTTAAATATTTCAACTTCCATTTTTAGTTTTATAAAAGGTTTATTTGTTTCAATCAAATTCAGTTTAAATTCATTTTTACTTTTATAAAAATTACGTGTAGCTTTATATTTTGAATTCTGTCTTTTTTCTTTCTCATTTGTAGTATAAATTTGTTTTACATTTTTCATTCTGTGCATTTAATTGACGTAATTGCTAAATGTTTTAGATTAGTAGGTATACGTAGTTAATATAGTATATTTTACACTTTTTACAAGTTTTGTGCAAAGTAGTTAACAATTCCAAACAAGATTTTTACAACCAAAAACGATTAAGTCTTTGCTAGAAAACGTTATATCAATTCGTTAAGATACCGAGAAAAACGAACTTAAAAATGAAATATTACAATTTTTAATTAATAAAATAATAATTAAATTCCAAAATTTTAAAAACTTTTAAAAACTTGCAAACTAGTGTATTTTGAACTAACAAATCCAAAAATAAACTTAAAATTATCTAAATACCCCTATTGGGCCCTCAAATGGGCCAAAACTCAAAACAGTCCACTTAAATATGCTTTTTAGCCCAATAAGCAAAAGTCAACCAAATAAGCTCAATAAGCACAGTCTGACTTAAAATTTAATTTTAAACAGAAAACTCTAGAGGCCCAAAAGCTGAAAGTGAGCTTATCACAAATTATGAGTCAATAAGCTTAATCTTAATGTGCCAATAAGCCCATTAAGCTATAAGCTGATGCCATAAGCTGAAATTCAACACAAAACCTTCTCTTGGGATTATAAAGACAACTATAAATAGAAATTTTGAAAAGCTTGATGAATAAGCCAGAAATAAGCAAAGTACTTTTTCACTACACGACAAAATAGTCGGGTTTGAGTTCTAGACCACCTTAGGACTTGATTCTTTTTGCAAAAGGTTCTAAATGGCTTAACTAAGAATAATAAACAATAAAATCTCCAAAAAGCTAAGTCAAATAAGCTATAGAAGGAAATAAGCTAGTTGAATAAGCACCATAAGTTGATTTTTTAGTAAAAGCTAAACCAAAAGAGCTGCAAACTTCCAATATTGATATTAAGGTGAGAAAAATGACACCTATTACAAAATTAAAGTTGTTGCATATACCAATAAGCTAAACAGATTCAATAAGCTTGTGGACTAATGTCAACAAAAGTCAAACTTTGTTTTCTTGGACTTATGGCTTTTTAAGCTGTTTTAGGAAGTGAAATAGCTTTAATGGAGGAAGCTTTTAAGTTCAAAAGCCAATGAACAAGCCTCACTAGTTGGTGAGCTTGCTTGATTTTTTGACAGAAAGCTCAATGAGTCAAGTGAGCTTATGAGCTTGTGAGATAAGATAAAAACACTTAAAACACAACAAGTAGATACCAAAGAACAAGTTTAAAGAAAAGAACCACACAATTCAATTCAACAAAGGCAAATCAAAAGGTATGCATTTTGCTGATATACTTCACCAAAAGGGTGAGACTCAATAAGCCACAACTTTCTCTATAAGCCACCTAATTGCAAAACCAGATTATGCAGAGATGAATACCCACAAGAACTATAAGCAAACCAATTTTCAGACTTTAAAACCAACAAACAAACAAATTGGACCTTCTGATGTGTTTGACCGTGTTTTAAGTGGAAAGATTGTTAATATGCAAATTCTTGTTTATTTGTTTATACAACTTAGCAAAGCACGAATAGCACCTAAAATGAGCAAAGGAATGGTATAAGGACAAGAGAAACAAATGCCAAAGGCCTTAAGCCCCTTTAACAAACTGATCCAATCAACACTTAAACCTACTGATTTCAAAACAAATATTGATTTTATCCTTGTAGCATGCAATTTTATCACTGAAATAAGTTCCTATAAACCTATGTGACAGATTCAAACACAAAGAATACAACTTGCAGGCATGTAACACCAAATCACATAGCATGCATATGTTTGATAGAAATATGAAAGAAGAGATATTCAACCCTCCAAGATGCACATCCACACCTTGGGATCAAAGGGCTTTGGTGCTAGCTAAACAAGTACCAGCTTCCAACTGCTAAGATCAAAGAAAATCACAGCCAAAGGCTTGGACTTATGGTTAGCACAAGTAATATGAATAAAATGGCAAAAGGTCAAATCTTTGCAACACCTAAGTCCCACAAGGCCTTGAATCCTCCCTTAAAACCTCACCACCCCTTAATCAGTCAAGATTAGGAGGTTATGATCAGTCTTAAGCTCAAATAGCAAGGCTGTTGAACCACAAGTACTTAGCAAAAGCCTTTGACAGATATTTTTGGAAAACCTTAAACATACTTCACAATTGTTCAATCAAGTTTCAATGTGATTTATGTCACTTAAAGAACACCTCAATGAATCACATGTTGGGAATAAATTATAGCCAGTCTACTTGAGCGTTGACAAGAGTAAAACAAGCATTGTCAGGAGTAAAACAAACGCTGACAGATCAAGCGTTGACAAGAAGAAGTCAAGCGTTGACACATTGAAGACAAGAACTGATGGAAGTTTATGATCTACACGTTTATTATATTCTAGATTACTTCTAGTAAAGATAGGAACAACAATGTATTTTCTATATTTATCTTTACCTAGAATAGTTGATACGTAGATTATTGTACAAGGCTTCTTATGTCTATAAAATAAGACCTTTAGGTTATTGTTCAATATAAGTTTTCATACGTTAAACACTTTCATTGTTAGCAAGTTTGATATCATTAATCAAAGTGAAAGTTTGTTTACATCTTGTGTGTTCTTGTTTAAGTGTTAATTCCGCATAACACTTAGATTGTCATATACATATACAAAGGTTTCTCTAAGTGTATTACTTGATCTAATCTCGTATACATAAAGCTAAATCGATCTAAGTTTGGGATCAACAAGTGGTATCAGAGCTTGTTGAGGAACTTTTGATCTTAAAGAACACAAGAACCTAAAATCATCAAAACCCTAATTTTCTCAAAACCCTAAACAACATCATGTCAAATCTAGAAATAACCTCTTCCTCCTCACCTTTGCCAAACATCAAAATTACCATGCTTGATGCAACCAACTTTGAATTGTGGAAATTCAACTTTGAGCAATATCTGGGGATCTATGACTACACTCTCTGGGAGATCATCGAATATGGAAACACATTCAATAGAGCTGAAAAGGTTGCTGCTGCTATTGCTACAAGAACTACTGTTGTTGGATGTCCAGAAGCAGATAATAAAGAAAAACCTGTTGATGGTAGAGCTGTGTCTGCTGAAGACATAGCAAAGAGAAGGGTTGATATGAAAACCCTAAATATTCTGAAACTCTCTTTGGGACAAGAGAACCAGCATAAATACAGAGGTTATGACTCTGCTAAAGACCTTTGGGCAGCTCTTGAAGTTGCATATGGTGGCAATGAAGATACTAGGGAAGAAAAGAAGAAGCAACTCATGCATGATTATGTTGTTTTCAAGGCTCAACCTAATGAGAAGCTTAGCAATGTGAGAAGCAGACTGCTTGACATTACAAGCAAGTTGTCCTTCATGGGGACACAACTTGGTGATGTTGACGTTAATGCCACTTTTCTTAAAAGTCTTGGTGATACGTGGAAGATTGAGGCAAGATCTATACTTGCCAACAACACTCACAAAAGTTCTACTTTTGATGATATCTACAACAAACTAAGGCTGTTGGAGAATGAAACCCTTTTGGAGCATGGAAGTAAGTCTACTAATAGTAACATGGCCTTCTTCTCACATAGTGAAGGCCAATTTGATCAGAAGGACTCTTACATGTATCCAGTCACTGGATCAACATGTGTCAACGCTAGAACATGTCTTGTCAACGCCTCATATTCAGACGCTGACACATACAAAAGTAACTCACCAAGAGTTAAACCTGCTGGTTTGGATCTAGATACTGTATGTGCTTATATTGCTTCTTTGCCCAATGGTTCAGTGATTACATATGAGGACCTTGAGCAGATAAGTGATGAACACTTGGAAGAAATGGATATTAAATGGAACATGGCTCTTGCTAGTATAAGAGCAAACAGGTGGAATAGAAGGTTTAAGAAGAAGATGACCTTCAATGCAAAGGACACAGCTGGATTTGATAAATCCAAAGTTGAGTGCTACAACTGTCATCGTATGCGGCACTTCATGAGGGAATGTAGATCTCCTAGAAGATCTGATGCTGGTAAACCCTCAAGCCAAATTGTTAAGGCTCAGGATCCTAAGGCCATGGTTGCAGTTCAAGAAATTGATGGTATGGGATGGGATTGGAGCTATTTGGCTAAGGATGTGGAAGAGGACAAAGCTTTGGTCGCTGAGATTGAAGAAGAAGAGCATGTTCAATATGCTCTCATGGCACACTCCTCCTCTTCATCAGATAATGAGGTATACAATGATGCCTTTTGTAGTAAGGGTTGTAGGTTAAATACTGAGAAACTTAACAAAGAGGTGGTAAGGTTGTTAGATGATGTGAGTACTGAGAGATGCAAACTGTATAACTATCAATTAGCTCTCACTCAAACTGAGAAAACAGTTTCTGAATACAATAAAATGGAATTTGATTTAAAGGATAAAATAAATATCTTAAAACATGAGTTAGATGCTAGTAATGATGTTAGGAACATCATGGAAAGGGTTAATAGTGAATTACATGCTAAGTTAGATGAGGCCGTTAAGAATAAAGATAATGTTGGCCTTAAAATTCAGAGATTTGATAGGGCCACACATACCTTAGGAGAATGTGTTAATAAACAAAGGGATCCTAAGGACATGACTGGGATTGGGATGAAAGACTACTCTGTGGTTCCACCACCAGCTGGTGACTTCTATGGTGTCCAACAAAAGGACCTATCTTGGACTGGTTTACCAAAACTCCAAGAGGAGGAATTCATTCCTCCACCAAGAGTTGTTACCCCAGTTGAAGAGTATCAACAGAAGTTGACTGACTTGAATGAATGGAAGAAAGCCAATCCTACCTTATTTGTTAAGGGTGGATTGTTATGTGATAGTCCTAATGAGTCAACCCCCATTAAGGTAACAAACCAAATCACTGGTAAGGCTGTTGACCTTGGCTCAAACACTGTTAGAAAACCTAGCATTAAGTATGCAGAGATGTATAGGAATACTAGGTCACCTAAAAGCCAAGTTAGTAATGATGGAACAGGTTTCTTCTCTTCTAGACCTAGGGTTGTGTCTAGAAAAGCCTGTTACACTTGTGGTAGCTTTTCACATTTAGCATATAAGTGTGTCAACGCTTCTAAGGTCAACGTTGTTAGAAAGTCAAACGTTTTCAGACCCAAACCTTGTGTGCAGCAAAGTCCACAAGTTGTTAGACCTGCCCCATTCTTCACTAGAGGGTCTAACACTCATGGAAAAAGACCATTTCAAAAGACAAATACTTGGTCTAATAGGAAATGGGTTTCTGTAGCAAACCCTAGGTTCAACGCTGACAAGGGAAATTTCAGCGTTGACAAGACCAAATCCAACGCTGACAGAAACGTGACCAGACATAAATATTTGCAACCACAGGGTAAGGGGTCTAAAGCTTCTTCAAGTTTGACATGGAGACCTAAGAAAGATCAAAACCCTAATGATAATCGGATTTCAATGACCTGCAACAGATTTAATTACATTTCAAAGGTCATTACAAAGCCTATTGGGGTTAACTGGGTATTTCATCCAAAGAGGGATTAACAAGGGGTTGTTATGAGAACTAAGTATGTTCTTGTTGAACAACCAGATGAATCCAAGTCTGCTAAGGCTTGGGTTCCCAAAGAAAACTAACTTGTTTTCTTTATGTGCAGGGCATTCAAAAACAGGTCAATGATTATGGATATTGGGACAGTGGATGCTCAAGGCACATGGCAGGGAAGGAAGATTATCTTACTAACTTCACTCCCATTAAGGATGGTGATAAGGTTTACTTTGGAGGCGGATATGGTACTATCATAGGCAAAGGAACACTTCTCACCAAGAACTTACGTTTTGAAAACGTATTTTTGGTAAAGGAACTTGATTACAATCTTTTTAGTGTATCACAAGTTTGTGATAACAAAAATAAAGTTATGTTTACTGATACTGAATGTTTGGTGTTAAGCAAGGATTATAAGATCCCTGATGAGAAATATATTGACTATAGGACACCTAGACATAAAGACATATATAATGTGAATCTGAATGGGATTAGAATGAATAAAAATATGTCATGTTTTTATGCTAAAGCTTCAGCAGATGAAAGTAATCTATGGCACAGGAGACTAGGGCACATAAACTTCAAGAATATAAACAGGCTTGTGAGACTTGGCTTGGTTGATGGCTTGCCTGAAAAGGCTTTCCACAATGACCATTCTTGTGTTGCATGTCTTAAAGGCAAGCAGCACAAGGTCTCATTCAAGTCCAAACAGGTGCACTCTAGTACTAGACCTCTTCACTTGCTTCATATGGACCTTTTGGTCCAACCAAGATAGAGAGTTTGAATGGTAAATCATACTGCTTTGGCAGATGACTTTTCTAGGTTTACTTGGACTTTCTTTTTAGCTATGAAGAGTGATACAGCTGACACTTTAATTGACTTTATCACTCAGATTGAGAAGAAGCTTGGTAATGAAGTTAAAATGCTTAGGAGTGATAATGGTGGTGATGTGACAATCTAACATTTTCAGGTAGTGAATTATTTTCTCGTATAAACTGAAACTTATTTTTGTGTTGGTTGATGAACTCACAATTTACGGATTTAAATTTGGGCTTACGTGCATAATTTAGCGTCCTTTACGATTAAACCGGAAACCTTAGGATTACGTATTTACGTTTTTGAACTCCGTTTTTTATGAGACAATTTTTATTGGATTCGTTTTGTGACGTTGATTCATAATTTATAAAAACGTTTTTCGTGAAACGACCCGAGGGCACGCAAATCGAGGAAACTAAAATCGAGGAGTACCCGTAAATTAGTGAGGTGGGACAAAATACATTATCGCATCCCACTACACACATGGGACGGCACACATGACACCACATCAAAGATGTGGCATCATGTTAGCTTATAACTTTTAAGTGTAAGTTAAGCTTACACTTTAAGCTACCAAACTAGCTAAAACCATCAACCATTTCACATACCACCATTTACACATGCAAAATCAACCAAAAATCCTCTCAACATCACCACCATTGCCTTCCACTTTTAAAGAACAAACACCCCTTTTTGATCTTTTCTAGCCACAAAATACTTGTTATCTAGCTCTATCATGGAGTTACCTTGAAGCCTTGATCACTTGGTGGCCATTTTAACAACAAAGGAGGTGATTTGCTTGTGTCCTAGGGCTTATTTCTCAACTTATTTTCTTGGTGTTTGATGATCTTGGAGTTACATTTGGTGTTTATCAAGTTCTTGTCTTCCAAAAACAAGATATACTCTTGGTTGGTAAAGAAGATCATCCTCTCCATTTTCTCTTGTTATTTTTGTAAAGATCAAATGTATTTTCTTTCTTGTTGTATATGTATATGATGAATATATGATGATAAAAATGTTGTGTGGGGATCAAGTGTTGATAAATATGCTTAAAAAGATTAATAACTATAAGAAACAAGGCTAAAATCATGATTAATTTGTTGGCTGTATAAAAACAGTATGTAACTAAAACTTGAACTGATAAACTTGCATGGTAGAATCCATTTAAAGTAAGTACAAGATGTCATACACATGTGAAAGTTGGCCATGCAATGGAATCATTATAATGAGTGAGATATGATCAAAACAAGATGAGTGTGCTAATCTGAATAAGCTGTTTTGTAGGGACTGTTAAGGCTAAATAAACTTAAAATGAGCAGTAGCTATAACTAAGTTAAATGTAGCACATAATATGAAGATCATGCCATCCAAAAATGAGCTTCTAATTCATTGTAGAACTCTAGATATGATAAAAATGGTGAAGATGAAAATAAAAATCAAATTTTGAAGAATTAATGTTTATTACTATTATATAAGCACTCAAAATTATATTGTATAAAATGTAAAATTAAAACCCACTAACTTATGAATTTCATTTATATAAATATGTATAAGGTTAAATAAATGGATAAATTATAAAAATGGTAGTGGAATAATACTTATAAGTTATAAAAACTATAAACTTGATTTTTACGACTTTTTCGGCTATTACCGTAAAATTAACGTTTTTCGCCAATTAAAACTTAGACGATCAAACCCGTCTAATGTAAAGTTTTTAAAAGTCATATACTGATATATAAGTAACTAATACAAGTAAAAACCGATAAAACCCGAACTATAGGACATACGGACATTAACGAGCTAAATAAGCATATTGGACTAATAATTGGACTAAATAAGTTAAACACTTATAAAAAGAACTTATTGGGCTTAACCCATTTGGGCCCAACATGTAAAGTGTATATAATGATAATATAAGTATAAAATGAAATAATACAAGTTAAAGGACTTATAATAAGCTTATTGGACTTAAAATAGGTAAAAAGGTAAAACTAGTAAACTAGTAAAAAGTTACCAATACGAAAACACTAAAATGAGTAAACAAGGATATATAAACCCACTTGATCATCATCATATGTACAAAATCATCATATGTATATTGTTATTTTGAAAAAAGTCATTGGACAAAAGTCTAAGACCGATTATTATTTATATAGGTTTCTGTGACCGAAGCACGCCCGTAGCCGATAATCCGCCTTTCATTATCAACATGAGTTCATAGCCTCGCACTCTTTTAAATGTTTTATAAAATGATTTGTAAACCCGCGAGGGAGATAACATGCTAGTTTTTGATAAAAATAGAACACAAGTAGTCCCGATGGTATGCTTAATGATATGGACCCGAATGATGCTATGACCCTATAAACGAGACAAAAAGGATTATTAGTAGTTAGGTTATGTCACTTAAAGTCCCATTAGCATGAATTGTGAACTACCGGGATTTGGTAGACGCTTATGCATTTGATAGTACTATTTGGGGATGATCACCCCAGTTCGCACTTTGACGGTTGATCCCCATCGTACCACATTGATTGGTAAGCGAATTTATGTATGAGAAGATTCCATAGCGTGATTTTTGTGACGACACGCTAACTTAGATGGGCAAATTGTTTGTCGGGTTCGCGGCCCGTTCTTTTCATAGTAAGGTAACAATGTCATGCGGCTAATAATAATCCTAAAACCTATATATACAAAACGATAACGACGATAATAACGATGAATATATTACCTATAATGGTAATATTGAGGCTACGGTCTCATGGACGGCTTAAGATGTATGCTTGATTTATATATTGCCTGACTAGCAATACGAGGACTTACTTCCGATATTATACTTGTGTTCTGATTTTAACGATTGTTTTATATAACGGTTTTTATTAAACTCTATGAATTCACTCGGCATTCGCTGATATGATTTTTGCATGTTTTTATCTCAGGTGCTTGAAGGTAATCCGGATGGAGATCGACTCTGATGGCCCACATAATATTAAAAATGTTCATTCGATCTATGTTTTGTAAACTTAGTGACCTGTATAATTTGGGACCTGTTGTACAATTTAAAACTTTTTATCGAATGAATGTATGTTGAACCTTGTACAACCATTTTTATGTGTTGTCTATGATTGGAGTTATTGTTCTATCCCGTAACACTCTGAAAGACCCTTCCGCTGTACCGATACGAAAAATGAGAGTGTTACAGGTGAATTTAGGAATAAAGTGTTAGATGATTTCTGTGCTAGGAAAGGGATTACTAGGCAATTTAGTGTTGCCAGAACCCCTCAGCAAAATGGGGTTGCAGAAAGAAAGAATAGAACCCTAATTAAAGCAGCCAGAACTATGTTGGCTGATGCTCATTTCCCTATAGCTTTTTGGGCTGAGGATGTTAACACAGCTTGCTATGTTCAAAATAGAGCATTGGTCAACAAGATACAGAACAAAACACCTTATGAGTTACTTTGGGGAAGAAAACCTAATATTGGTTTTCTTAGACCTTTTGGTTGTCATGTAGATGTTCTTGACACTAGTGATGCCTTAGGAAAATTTAGTGCAAAAGGTGATGAATTCTATTTCATGGGGTATTCAGTGCAGAGCAAGGGATATAGGGTTTACCTTAAGAAGGAAAAATGTATTCTTGAGAGAGTACATGTTAGGTTTTTAGAGAGTAAACCTAGTGATCCTGAAAGTGGTCCAAATTGGTTGTTTGACTTGGAACCTTTATCTAGGACTTTAAATTATATGCCTGTCACTAATACAAACATTGTGAAGGTAACTTCAAATGTTGTGGAAGAACAAGTTGTTGATGTTTCAGGTACACAGGTTAATGAAAAGGTTTGATCACAAGCAGAAAAGTCATCTCCTATACCAGAGTATGTCATAATTCCCATATGGACAGATGCTTTTGCTGCTGCTGCTGCTGGAGAAGATAATGGTGGTCCCCAAGTACCACCAGATAAAAACATGCATGGTCCTTCAGGCGCTAACAAAGGAAAAGCTAGCGCTGACAGGACAAATTCAGACGTCGATGGCTCAAACGTTGACAACAACAGTTCAAGCGTTGTTAGCCCAAACGCTGACAACCAAGGTTCAGGCGTTGACAACACATTTGCACATCTTTTCTCTTCTACTTTTGAACAGGGTGAACCTTCCAATTTATATGAAGAGGTTCATCCTCATGTTGATGAAAGAGAGTCTGAAGAATAAGCTATTGGCAACATAGATAATGAGATTAAGACACCAGACTTTTTGAAGGAGGAGTTCTCACTTGTACTATGAAGAATCACCCTACTTCTCAAATCATTGGTGATATTATGACTCCTGTTCGGACTAGAAGATCTCATCAAGGTCTTGGTGGATTTATTGCCAATATTCACAAGAAGGTTGATACCCCTCTTGTGCAAGCATGTTTGTTTGACTGTTTTCTTTCACAACAGAAACCCAAGAAGATATTTGATGCTCTCAAAGAACCAAGTTGGGTGGAAGCAATGCAGGATGAGCTTCACCAATTTGCAATTCAGGATGTTTGGGAGCTGGTTGATTGTCCCAGGTATGTCAGACCTATTGGGACAAGATGGGTTCTAAGAAATAAGAGAGATGAAAGAGGTATTGTGGTCAGAAACAAGGCAAGATTAGTGGCTCAGGGATATACACAAGAGGAGGGGATAGACTATAAGGAGGTCTTTGCACCAGTTGCAAGGATTGAAGCTATAAGGATCTTTCTAGCCTATGCATCCTGCATGGGTTTCACTGTCTATCAAATGGATGACAAGAGTGCCTTCCTCTATGGAACAATTGTTGAGGAGGTATATGTGATGCAGCCTCCTGGTTTTGAGGATCCAGAGAATCCAGACAAGGTGTATAGAGTCAAGAAGGCTATGTATGGACTTCATCAAGCCCCAAGAGCATGGTATGGTACTTTGTCTACTTATTTGGTGGACAATGGATTCAAGAGGGGCACCATAGATCAGACATTGTTTACAAAGACGAAGGGTAAGGATGTTTTGCTTGTTCAGGTCTATGTTGATGATATCATTTTTGGGTCTACTGATCCAAAGATGAGTGAGGATTTCTCCAAGCTTATGACAGACAAATTCAAGATGAGTGCAATGGGGGAGATGAACTTCTTTCTAGGGTTACAAGTTCAGCAGAAAGAAGATGGTATCTTCATCTCCCAGGATAAGTATGTGGCAGACATCTTGAAGAAGTTTGGCTTTTCTCCACATGAAAAGAGGGCTACTACTCCTATGGATAGAGAACACCCTTGGGGAAAGATTGGAGATGGAAAGGATGTTGATGTCAGACACTACAGATCAATGATTGGTTTATTGATGTATCTCACAGCCTCTAGACCTGACATCATGTTTGCTGTGTGTGCTTGTGCACGCCATCAAGTGACTCCCAAAGAATGTCACCTTTATGTTGTCAAAAGAATCTTTAGGTACCTAAGATGTTATCCTAGTCTTGGCTTGTGGTATCCAAAGGATTCACCATTGGAGCTGATTGCATATTCAGACAGTGACTATGGAGGTGATAAGTTTGATAGAAAATCCACAACTGGTGGATCTCAGTTTCTTGGGAGCAGGTTGATATCTTGGCAATGCAAGAAGCAAATAGTGGTGGCTAATTCTACAACTGAAGCAGAGTATGTGGCTGCAGCTGGTTGTTGTGGACAAGTTTTGTGGATTCAGAACCAGCTGTTGGATTATGGGTATAATTTCATGCATACCAAGATATTTTTTGACAATAACAACACCTTATGCATTATTAAGAATCCTGTACATCATTCTAAAACTAAACACATAGAAATTAGACACCACTTTATAAGAGATTGTTTTGAAAAAGGTTTAATACAACCAGATAGGGTTGACACAGAGGAAAATGTGTCAGATTTACTAACTAGACCTTTTGATGCTGGAAGGTTTCAATACTTGGTAACAAGTATTGGAATGATCAATCTCACATAATATGTGTTTTGGAGTCTTTTTGTAAAAGTATGTACAGGATAATGCATTGTTATTGGTCTTTTTGAGGATTTAGATTTTCCACTATATTTTTCTAACACTGACAAAGGTTGCTTGAACGCTGATAAGTGTTTTTGTGACGTTGTCAGCAATATATTTGTCTAACGCTGACAAAGCTTTTCTTAACGCTGACAAGTGTTATCGGGGCGTTGTCAACAACAATGTTAGTTTTGTGGTTTTTAATCTAAATGTGCAGGTGGTGTTAGCATTATACCATTGGATACAGAGTTGCTTATGGATCATTGGAGAAGCATTTGGGCATGTTTTTGTTTATGGATGATGGTTGGAATTTTCAATTCCTATCTTGACATAAATTTTTTATGTTCATGCAAATTTTTGGCAACCTTTGTATCACAGTTTAAGGGGAGGTTTCAGGAACCTTTAGGACTTTTGGTATCCTTATGATACTCTTATCACAATTCTAGATTGTGTCCACAGGTGAGTATGAGTTAGTTTTACTAAATCATGAGGCACTGTAGCATGCAAAGTTAACATACTATGCATGCTGCCAAGACATTTTTGGCCTAGAATTGGTTGTGGTCTATTGGGAGACTTGGGAATGATTTTATCATGGGTTTTACCTGAGAGTAACAAGGGATTTTATAAGGTAACTTAGTTGTTAAGAGTTTTGGTTAGCAAGGGACACTAGAGGACTGTTGTGTCTATCTTGCATAAGCAAGTGTGCATAACTAGACAGTGCTTGCCGCCCTATAATAATTATCAACTTTTTGGTTATCTTCTCTAGGATAAATTACTTTGTTAAGGTCATTTTTCATTTTTATAAATTTTTATAAGGTAACTTAGTTGTTAAACAGGGTACCTATTATTCTTGTCTAACACAATTTTCTCCTATAACTTCATCTTTATCAATCATTCAAACAGCTTTCAACAATGGCACCAAAATTTAAACCAACTGATTTGGAATTGGGGTTCAGAAGTCAACACAACATGGTAGCATATCTTGAAGCTAATGATACTCTGTTTCCCTAGTATACACAAATGGTGGCGTATCTGAATGCATCCCCTATTAGGTATGCTCTTTCTCATGCTCCACTCATTCCTGTCACACATATTAAACAGTTTTGGAACAATGTCAGTTCCTCAACAGTTAATAAAATGACTACATTATCTTCTATTGTTCATGGGCGCACATGGGTGGTTACTGAAGCTTTGGTACGCCAAGCTTTGCATCTTGATGATGCTGATGGTATAACCACCCTCCCCATTAGTGAAATAGAACAAGGACTAAGGGCTTTGGGTTATCCTTTTCCTGATGAAGGAACTTTAAATAAATAGCATAAACAGGAGTTTCCCCCAGCCTGGAAGTACCTAATACATGTCCTCTTACAATGTTTGAGTCCCAAGTGTACTGCACACAATGAGATCAATAGATCTATTGCAAGTGCTATTGTGTGCATTGCTACTGGGCAAAAATTTAATTATTCCAAAATGATTTTTGAGGGCATGTGTAAAAATAAAGGGAACAAAATGACTTTAGCTTATCCCAGATTTTTACAAATGTTTTTTGAGGTGCAAAATTACTGCACAATGGATCATGATGATTTTTATGAGATCCCTGTGCAAAAGAAAGCAATTTTTATGAAGATGAACTCACACCCACATCGTGACCTACCCCTCACCCCAGCTATGATTGTTGTCATTGAAGCAGCACAACCCTAACCAGACCACCAACCCCAAATTGATCCAATACCTGAACCATTACCTTCACCCCAACATATGCAAATTGACCAAGAACCCTTCGACGCTGACACATTAAATGTTGGCGTTGATGTGCCTATTTCAAACGTTGACACATATCCTTCACAGACCCAAACACCCCTTAACCAACCCACATCCACCCAATCCACCCAATCCGCATCTTCTTCTCCCCCAACACAATATAGGTTACAAAAACGCCAAAGGACTACTAGAGTGTTCTCCTCTAGTGGTCCTAGCCATGTAGCAGAGAGAACCACCACCACATGTGTGGTTGGTGTTATGGATGAGGCTGGGACTATTGGTTCTGGCTTAGAAGCTGGCCAAGACAGTCCTACCATAATTAAGACCTCATCCATGGCCAATGAATCTAACTTGGGAGGTCAAATACCCATTTTAGAAGAGGGAAGATTGGAACCAATGACCCTAATGGAATTGACGGCTGTCTGCATAAGCTTGCAAAAGCAAAATGTAGACTTGGTACAAGTTGTCAGCACACAAGGCCTTGAACTCAAGCAATTGAGGGAGAGGATTGTTATCTTGGAGAATGCTAGCACAAGGATAGGGATGGAGGAATCTTCCAAAAGGGAGGATGAACAAATAAATGTGAGTGATAAGGGCTCTCATGATGGTCAATCCTTGGATGTTGCTGAGGCCCTAACAAGTTTGAAGAAACAGACAGGTTTTGATACGTCTCTAGTCTCTCCTAAAAACTTAAATTTGTCATTTACAGCCATGTTGGAGGAAATTGCAAGAGGCGCTGAGACAGGTACTTTGGGCGTTGACAAGACAGATTTGAACGCTGACATGTGTAACTTGGGCGCTGACAAAGCAAAAGTGAGCGTTGACAGACCCGCAAATGAGGTTGATGTATTCCAGTCATCATCCATCATCAAAGAGGTTTCTTCACAGGTATTACCATCTACCTTACCAACAGTTGATCCATTAGATAAGGGTAAGGGTATTATGGTAGAAGAAGTTTTTCCAAAGAATGCAACACAAAATGAGTTTGATAGAAAGTTTGCTGCACAAATTGTGGAACAAGAAAGAAAGGAGGTGGGTGAATCACCTTTTGTTGTCACTTCAGAAGAGCAAGAAGGAAGTGATGAAGCCAGTTCAGACTCAAGTGTTATGATCATAGAACAACCAGAAAGGCTTGAGTATGGTGATGAATTGGCAAAAGAGAAGTTGAATGAGCTTAAATTGCAGGTTGATTTTGATATGCCAGAAGTTGTTCAGATGTACCATGCTTGGGAAGATAGGTGTATGGAGAATCCACATTTGACCATTTCAGATCAGATATGGGGATTGGAGATTCTTCTCAGAGTACAAAAGGATTGCAAGGTCATTCTGAAACACAAAGCAAGCAATGTTCTCTCAAATTTGAAAAGGGATAGAAGGGAGTTGTACTGCATGCTACTCAGGTGTCATGGAACATGGTGGACTTATAAGAAGTTGATTGGATTGACATTTGATGAGTTGGAATGTAGAGCTTATCCCATTTGGGTTAGAGTGCAGGAAGAAAACACTCTAAGACTTCTTTCTGATGAAAGAAAAGAAGAACTTGCAGAGGAAATGGAGCTTAAGAAGACGATGTTTGTTCCCAGACCTGTGAAAAAAGGAGTCTCTCTTGAGTTTCCCAAAGACATGGATCCATTAAATCCAAGTGAAGCTGTTATAAGAAAGAGACTCAAGCTCTCACCATTAGAAGCTTCAGATATGGTACAAGTGTTACCACTTGATTCCAGAAACCCTATTGTAAGCTATGAAGAAGATGAATGTGGGTTTTGGAAGATTGGCAGGTATGGAAAAGAGGTTCACACTTTTACAACCCTTATATCTTTGTTTACAAGTTTTGATAGAGAAGACTTGGTAGATCTATGGAGGTTGTTAGAGGCCAAGTATGAGACTGAAGCACCAACTTCAGTCAATGGAGTAATACTGTGGTCAACATTCAAGAGAATGTGTGGACCAAGAGATGAAGATCCTGCTATTTGGAAGGATCTTGAAGATGACCTCAGTGGTCTTCAATGGAGGTTGTATTCAGCTGCTGGTGTTTATTATTTGAGTTCTACAAAGTTTGCTGAGTATCTACTTGTAGATGGTCAGTATTTCATGTCCAAGGAAGTCTTGGAGAAGATGAAGAACACACAGCTGGAAATTGATTATTCAAGTGACGTGGCCAAAGATTTGATCAGATTTATTTATTACCAATATGAGAAGGTTTGTAAGATTCCTCCTAGTCCTTAATGTTTATTCAGAAACTTGATCACTAGAGTAGATATCAAGTTTAGGGGAGGATTGTTGGGAATAAATTATAGCCAGTCTACTTGAGCGTTGACAAGAGTAAAACAAGCGTTGACAGGAGTAAAACAAACGCTGACAGATCAAGCGTTGACAAGAAGAAGTCAAGCGTTGACAGATTGAAGACAAGCACTGATGGAAGGATATGATCTACACGTTTATTATATTCTAGATTACTTCTAGTAAAGATAGGAACAACAACGTATTTTCTATATTTATCTTTAACTAGAATAGTTGATACGTAGATTATTGTACAAGGCTTCTTATGTCTATAAAAGAAGACCTTCAGGTTATTGTTCAATATAAGTTTTCATATGTTAAACACTTTCATTGTAAGCAAGTTTGATATCATTAGTCAAAGTGAAAGTTTGTTTACATCTTGTGTGTTCTTGTTTAAGTGTTAATTCCGCATAACACTTAGATTGTCATATACATATACAAAGGTTTCTCTAAGTGTATTACTTGATCTAATCTCGTATACATAAAGCTAGATCGATCTAAGTTTGGGATCAACATCACACCTCTCACAAGCACACACCAACTTTTCTTTATCATAGAAAGAAAAAGGAATTATATGCTATTAGGAGATTTTTGGAATGATTCGAGGTTTTGTTTAAGCAAACTTCTTGACACACAATGACTCAAACAACACTACGCTCGACCGTAGGTGTGGATTGAGCGGTACTTTGTGGGATTGAAATATGCTCCTTTTCTACCATCACCTCGGGTTCTTTCTCTATTTCCTTTTCCTTAGAAGTACTTGGACGAGAAATGGGCTCTTTAAAAGTTTTACCACTTCGTGTAGTAATAACTTTCATTTCTCCTTTCGGGTTTGCAATGGTATCACTTGGAAGACCACCAGAAGAAGAGGGTTTACACATTATAGCCTCGAACATACTTGCCATTCTATCCTCAAATTTTTATTGCCTTTTATCCGCCTTAAGCATTTCTTGCTTGAATTTCATGTTGGCCTTGTTCCATCTTTTGTTGATTTTGTTGCAACCTTTGCACGTTACTTTCCATTTTATTTTTATGAGTCTTAAGTTCATTAGCAAGCTCATTTTTCAACTCATTTTTCAAATCATTTTTAGTCTCGGATCTTAGGCTAATTATCTCCCTTTACATGTTATCAAATTTAGCGTCATTTGCCGTTGCATAATCGATAAATTCATTTGGAAGATCTTTTACATTTTGCAAACCTTTGTTATTGTTTTGAAAATCACGATTTTGATTTTTGTTTTGAAATTGCCCATTGTTCCCATCATTGTTCTTGTAATTACCCTTGTTATAATTTCTTTGATTCCCTTGGTAACCAACTTGATTGTTGTTGTTTTGATAGTTATTAGCATTTTGATTTTGTGGAGCTTGATTTGGGCGGGAACCTTGGTCGTTTCGGTTATAAGCTCTCGTTGCTACATATGCACTCGAAGTGTTACCATCCGCGGTAATGCACTCGGAAAAATTACGAGCTCCACCACAAGATATATAACTCTTGTCAACCGCTTTAACCGATGCGGAATTCAAAGCATCTTGTGCTTTCCATTGAGTCATAAGCGATGAAAATCTATCGAAAAACCTATTTTCCTCATTTGCTTCATCTTGCAAGGCACTCATATCACGAGACGACGATGATGAACCCATAGTGGCAACAACACTCGGTGTGGCAACAACACTCGTTCATGATCATTAAGCCCATTATAAAATGTGTCAATTTGATGTAACTCGGAAAAATCATGGTGTGGACATTCATGTAACATTTCTTTAAATCTTTCCTAAGCCATTGAAAAACTCTCATTAGGTCTTTGAGTAAATCTTGAAGTCATATTTTTCAAATGTGTGGTCTTAGATGGCGGGAAAAATTGGTTCAAAATTTTAGACACGAGATCGTTCCACGTCAATATCAAATTGGGTGGTTCTTTCTCGAGCCAAATTTTGGTGGGCCCGTCTAAAGAGTAGGAAAACAACATCATCTTAATAGCGTCGTGTGGAACATCTATAAACTTGCTAGTGGCGGTGATGGTTAAAATTCCGTATGTGATAATGAGGGTTGTCTTTTTCATGTCCGCAAAACCTGTTGGCTTGGAGCATAGACATTAAACCCGTCCTTATCTCAAAATTCTCCGCAAGGATAGCGGGGATCACAATCGCTTCTCCAAAACCCTCGGTGGGTACTTGAAGCAACTCCATCATAGTACGATTAGCCGTGGAAGCTTCTTGTCTTACAATGGGTTCTACAAATGGAGACTCTTCAATAGAAGGAGTTGGTGTTCCTTCCTTTCAGTTTCGACGTTTACGTGCACGTTTTGCTCGAGATCGAGTTAGCATAAACGTAACGTAGAACGTCGGGTGAGTAAAGAAGATTATTTTGGGGTTTTTATTGATTTTCAATTTTTTTGTGCTTTTGATTATTTTTAATTTTTTGGATTTTCTTGTGTGTTACGTGACTCAAATCTACAAACCTCTCCTCGAATAAATTTCTCGGTTAAAGGAGCCTCAAGGAATGAAAACGATCACGTTGAGTAAACGTCTTCGATGACTTTAGTATGTTGGTGGAACACCAAAACGTTTAAGAGGGTTTAATCTTTGAAAAACAAGCAAATATATATGATACGTAGATAATACTTTGGTTGGCAAACCCTCGATTAGCCATTTTTCTCAAAACACGCACAAGCAGGCGGGGGAAACGAGGCGGCGCGAAGCTCTTAAGTGCCTTTTTCCCTTTGACCTTGGTCTCCTTATACCCACCTTATAGTTTGTGTTAATCAAAATTAAGCCTTTCGAAAGGAATTATCTATTTTGCCTTTTCTTTTGTTTTAGATTCGTAAACAATAATTGAGTAATGAAATCCCAATTAAGGTTGCGTTTTCACGCTTTTGGAGATATTGTAAATTTATTGTGATACGTAATGCCACTATTAAAAGTATTCATAAAAACAACGATAACTGATAATACGTGTGATTAGAGTGCTAATCATACAAATATTATATATGGTTATATTAAAAACAAAAGTATCTATATTTAAACACAACACGCCTCCCCGGTAGCGGCGCCAAAATGATTTCAATAAATAAAGGACATACGGTTTAAATTGTGGCTTTTTCTCAATGCATTAGAACAAATAAATTGCAATAAATAAAGGACATACGGTTTATAAGGTATTTTGCTTCTAGAACAAGATAGTTTGAAAGTTAATTATGATTACATAAAGTACATTTTCAAAACATAATTTATCAAAAAGGGATGCGAAGATTGGCGAGTCCAAAAAGGCCCTTACAAGGCATGAGGATTACCTTTTGTTGATAATCTAAAAAGATGTGAAGTTCATGAATCCAAATCCAAAATGAAGGATGAAGACACACGACGAAAAGCAAACTACTCCATTAAGATTGCGTAATAGCCTATGAGTCTAAAAAGACCCTTACAAGGTGTTGGGAATCTAAGTTTATTAGATTCCCTGTATCATAGATTTAAACACAAATCAAACTGTTAGATAGTAACTTGCATGTGCCTAGGAGGCATGCAAGTATCGCAAGACTCACAGAGATCTAAGTCTCTGTGAGCAACCTTGGAGGAGTCCATGTCAGAGACATTGTCAAGGAAGTCGAAGATTACTTGTAGACATACTCATTGGCTGTGATGGATAACAGCCAAGATGTATCAGGGACTCTGAGGGGTTGAGGGTTAACAAGGGTGGCAATACCCTATTAACATTCAACATACTTTGGACATACCTTAGTGTGTACGAGACTATGAAGAAAAGGGAAACTGTGTCACCTTTGTTTTCCTAAAGCATTGTGGTAGACTACCAAGAATAAAAGAGCATCTTGTGACAGAGGTCTGACAAGTGTCTGTCTAGTGTAGTCACCATCAACAAGTACTTAGAGTCAACCTCATACCACTAGAAATAGGTTATGTAGCCTAGCATTAAAGTTCAACACTTTGATAGAATTCACACATTAATGCTTAGAACTTATAGAACCAAACAACTGCGACTGTGTTCATAAGTTAGGTTTTAGTTATTCAAAGTGTGCACAACACATTGTCATCAAACGGTGTTATCCATAACACTTGTAATTCTTTATTATACAATAATAAGTATTACGTTTGAAAAGTAATTACGTGTGTTGATTAGTTAAGTTTATTGTTTCTAGCATAGTTTAGGGACTTTCAATTGGTATTAGAGCGGTGTTTGATATTAAAACCTTCATCAACATTGTTCTAAGTTTTATAATCAAGATCCACCATGCCGGAAACAAGCAATGCACCACCGTCTTCTGGGAACAACAACAATACACCACCAACTTCACCAAGACTCACACCTTCACCTGCAAATGAAGATGATCTACCCCAACTTCTTGACTCAACAGGCGGATCTCATGTCACCAATGTACCAGTCTTTGATGAAGAAGATTTTGCAAGTTGGAAGAGTCAATTCCTCATGTATCTCGACGGACTTGAACCATTTCTTCTAGAAATTCTAGACAATGAACCTTATGTTCCCATGGCTCTCACCTCTACTGATGAGAATCCTCTTCCCAAACCTCTCAAACAGTGGACTCCAGCTAATAGGAAATTGGCAAACCAAGACAAACGTCTCAAGAGCATCATCATATCCTGTCTTCCCAAACACATCATGAAGTCTGTCATTCAATGTCCCACATCCAAACAAATGTGGACAGACCTTATCCTTGGTCATGAAGGACCCTCTGAAACCAGAGAAACCAAGATTCAGGCACTCAGACTTCAGGTCAATGCTTTCAAGGCACTTGAAAGTGAAAAGGTTCAACAAACATATACAAGGCTGAAGATTCTTCTCAATGACCTTGCTATGAATGATGTCACCATTGGTCAAGCTAAAATTAATGCCACATTTATCAACAGCCTTCCAAGAAAATGGTTCAGTATGAATCAGACTTAGAGAGCCAATAACTCAATCAAGAATGACACCTTAGCTCAACTTTATGGAAAGTACAATTATGAAGAAGGGCTGATTGATACCATATACAAATCAGAGACTGAAAGATTTGTAGTTCAGGGAGCAACTTCCAAAGCTTTGATTTCTACCCCACACCCTCATGACAACGACTCTGATGTTGAAGAAGACACACACAACAGCCAAGAGTTCTTGACAGACCTTAATGCTGAATTTCATGAAAGAGCCTTGCTAGCTAATCAAATGAGATTCTACAAAAGATCAGGGAGAGTAGGATCAGCTAGCAAACAAACCGACAAATCAAAATAAACTTGTTTTGCCTATGGAAAACTTGGACACTTTCAAAAAGACTGTCCTTCTAGAAAGACATCCTCACCTTCTTATCCATCACCTTCCTCCAAACCATACAAATTCAAATCACAACACAACAACTCATCTCACCAATTCAACTCCTCAGACAATGAGAAGAAGGATTACAAGAATAAGTATAAGGAACTTAAAGCTGAGTTAGAACAGATGAATTTGAAGCTTGAAGCTCTGTCTAAGAAGAAATGGGTGATAAAAAGACAGAGAAAGGGTTGGTAGATGAAGCGTAGATTAGAATGATGAGCCGCTGACTTCAGATGAGGAAGATACTACTAGAGTCAGGGCTTTCATGGCAATAGTTGAGGATGAACCAGTTGTTGGGAAAGGAGATGCAAGATCAGGAAAATGGGTTGACATCACAATGAAAAAGGTACACAGGCTTTTATCTATGTCTGAAAGTGATGAACGCAAACATGTCCGTGATTACACCATTGTTGATTTGCACTTTGTTGAGGAACAAAGAAAGAACTAACTTGATAAGTTTCACTCTGTTAAACATGAACTGTTAACTGCTAGGGCTGAATGTGAAACTCTCAAACGGGTTAATTTAGAAAAGATATCTCTTCAAAACGAAGTTAATAGGTTAACCTTGAAGAATAGTGCCTTAAATGATCAAGTATCTAAATTAAATAAGGTTATAGAAAAATGGATGTGCAGTAGGTTCACTATGGATAAATTGCTTAATGATGAACTACCTGCAGATATTAAAAGGGATATCTCTGCCAAGAAAAATAAGTTGAAAATTCTCACCAAACCCAAAGAGATTGTTTTCAAATCTACAGCGACAATTCATATGTCAGATCCCCTCTTGACTGATGTCCCTGTCTCTGAAGATGTGGTTGATTTACCACCCTTACCTAAACTCTCAGGAGTTGAACCTAGCAGTTCCTCTAGAGGAGCTAAGGCTGAACCCAAAACAGATGTTGAGAAACCAACAGCTAAGGTATTTTCTGTACCTGCTAAACAATCTGTTAAGCAAGTTGCCTTTAAGCCTGTCTCAACAAAATCTGTGAACAAAATTGGTTCCTCAACAAAAGAACGCCTGTTGTCATTAATGAAAGAAGTAGAACTCTTGAAACAACATATTAAGCCTTCCGCTGAGTGCTCTACTTCCCATGAACCTAAGTCTATTTTAGGTTAACCCAAAGGTGAAAGGATAGTCAAACCTTACTGCAATATTTGTAAAAACTCTCATCACATGACCATAGATCATGATAGACAAATGGCTGTTAAGAGAGCTCAAACACCTTCTAGGGAGAGACAACAGGCTTCTAGGAGACAAATAGGTAACTATAGACCTTATCCTCCCTGTAAGTGTTGGGAATAAATTAAGGCCAGATCACTTGAACGCTGACAAGAACAACTCAAGCGTTGACAAGAACAAATTGAGCGCTGACAGCTTAAGTGTTGACAAGTTAAAGTCAAGCATTGACAGATTGAAGACAAGCACTGATGGAAGATGTGAGCTACACGTTTATTATATTCTAGAATACTTCTAGTAAGGATAGAAACGACAATGTATTTTCTATGTTTATCTTTACCTAAAATAGTTGATACGTAGCTTATTGTACAAGGCTTCTTAGTCTATAAAAGAAGGCCTTTAGGTTAATGTTTAGTATCAAGTTTTATATAAGTTTTCATTCGTAAACATCTTTCATTGTAAGCAAGTTCGACATTCATAATCAAAGTGAAAGTTTTGTTTACATCTTGTGTTCTTGTTTAAGTATTAAAATCCGCATAATACTTAGATTCACAAAGCATATAACAAAGGTTTCTCTACGTGTTATACTTGATCTAATCTCGTATACACAAAGCTAATCGATCTAAGTTTGGGATCAACAAGTGGTATCAGAGTTTGTTGAGGAACTTTTGATCTTTGAAGAACACCAGAACGATACACGAATACCAAACATAAAGATTCCCATGCTTGATGCAACCAACTTTGACTTATGGAAGTTCAACTTTGAACAATATCTGGGGATCTTTGATTACACACTCTGTGAGATTATTGAATATGGAAACTCATTCAATAAGGCTCAAAAGATTCAAGATGCCATTACAGCAAGATCAGCTGTTGAGGGATGTCCTGATGAAGATAAGAAATAAAAACCTGGAGATGGTAGAGCTGTAGGTGCTGAAGATATTGCAAAGAAAAGGGTTGACATGAAAGCCTTAAATATTCTGAAAGTCTCTTTGGGACAAGAAAATCAGCACAAATATAGAGGCTATGAATCTGCTAAGGATCTTTGGGAAGCAATTGAAGTTGCATATGGTGGTAATGCAGACACTAAGGAAGAAAAGAAAAAGCAACTTCTGCATGATTATGCTGTCTTCAAAGCTTAGCCCAATGAGAAACTAAGTAGTGTGAGAAGCAGATTGCTTGACATCACAAGCAAGTTGTCCTTCATGGGGACACAAGTTGGTGATGTTGACACCAATGCTACCTTTCTGAAAAGTCTTGGTGAGGCATGGAAGATTGAGGCAAGATCTATTCTTGCCAATAATACTTACAAGAGCTCCTCGTTTGATGACATCTACAACAAACTAAGACTGTTGGAAGATGAAACTCTTTCAGCACATGGAAGCAAAGCTAGCACCAGCAACATGGCCTTCTTCTCTCATAGTGAAGGTCAATTCAATCAGAAGGACTCTTTTATGCATCTAGTTACTGGATCATCATTTGTCAGCGCTGGAACAAGTCCTGTCAATGTCTCCTTTTCAGACGCTGACACATTCATGAATGACTGCCCAAGAGTTAAACCTGCTGGTTTGGATTTGGATACTGTGTGTGCTTACATTGCTTCTTTGCCCAATGGTTCAGTGATTACATATGAGGACCTTGAGCAGATAAGTGATGAACACTTGGAAGAGATGGACATCAAGTGGAACATGGCTCTTGCTAGTATAAGAGCAAATAGGTGGAATAGAAGGTTCAAGAAGAAGATGACCTTCAATGCTAAAGACACTGCTGGATTTGATAAATCTAAAGTTGAATGCTACAACTGTCATCGTATGGGGCACTTCATGAGGGAATGCAGATCTCCTAGAAGATCTGATGCTGGTAAACCCTCAAGTCAGGTTGTTAAAGCTCAAGATTCCAAAGCCATGGTTGCAGTTCAAGGAATTGATGGTACTGGATGGGATTGGAGCTATCTGGCTAAGGATGCTGAAGAGGACAAAGCTTTGATTGCTGATATTGAAGAAGAAGAGCATGTTGAATATGCTCTCATGGCACACTCCTCCTCTTCATCTGATAATGAGGTATATGATGATGCTTTTTGTAGCAAAGGTTGTAGGTTAAACACTGATAGACTTAACAAAGAGGTGTTAAAACTAAAAGATGATATGAGCACTGAAAGGTGTAAATTGTCCAATTACCAACTAGCTCTTACTGAAACTGAGAAAACCGTTTTTGAATATAAGAAAATGGAATTTGATTTAAAAGATAAGATAAATATCTTAAAACATGAGCTAGAGGGTAGTATGGATATTAGAAAAATCATGACAAAGGTCAATAGAGACCTTCAGGCTAAGTTAGATGAGGCCATTAAGAATAAAGATAATGTTGACCTCAAGATTCAAAGATTTGATAAAGCCACCCAAGCCTTAGGAGACTGTGTAGCTAAACAAAGGGATCCTAAGGACATGACTGGGATTGGTATGAATGATTACTCTCTGGTTCCACCACCAGCTGGTGACTTCTATGGTGTCCTTAGAAAGGATTTATCTTGGACTGGTATACCAGAATGCCAAGAAGAGGAATTCATTCCTCCACCAAGAGTTGTCACTCCAGTGGAAGAGTATCAACAAAAACTGACTGACCTAAATGAGTGGAAGAAAGCTAACCCTACTTTATTTGTTAAGGGAGGTTTGCTATGTGAAAGTCCCAATGAATCACCACCCATTAAGGTTACTCACCCAGTTACTGGTAAAGCTGTTGACCTAGGCTCAAACACTGTTAGAAGACCTACCATTAAATATGCAGAGATGTATAGAAATAATAGGTCACCCAAGAGCCAAGTTAACAATCATGGAACAGGTTTCTTCGCTTCTAGACCTAAGAGTGTGTCTAAGAAAGCCTGTTATACTTGTGGTAGCTTTTCACATTTGGCATACAAGTGTGTCAACGCTCCCAAAGCCAGCGCTGATAGGAACAATTTCAGCGCTGATAGAAAGAAAGTCAACGTTGTTAGGAAGTCAAACGTTGTCAGACCTAGACCTTGTGTGCAGCAAAGTCCACAAGTGATTAGACCTGCCCCATTCTTCTCTAGAAGGTCTAACACTCATGGACAAAGACCTTTTCAAAAGACAAACACCTGGTCAAATAGGCAATGGGTTCCTGTAGCAAACCCTAGGTTCAACGCTGACAAGGGTAATTTCAGCGTTGACAGGACAAAATCCAACGCTGACAGAAACGTGACCAGACCTAAATATTTGCAGCCACAAGGTAAGGGGTCTAAAGCTTCTTCAAGCTTAACATGGAGACCCAAGAAAGATCAAAACCCTAATAATAATAGAATTTCAATGACTTGCAATAGATTTAATTACATTTCAAAGGTCATTACAAAACCAATTGGGGTTAACTAGGTTTTTCATCCTAAAAAGGATGAGAATGGGGTTGTTGTGAGAACTAAGTCTGTTTTTATTGAACAACCAGATGAATCCAAGTCTTCTGAGACTTGGGTTCCTAAAGAAAACTAATTTGTTTTCTTTATGTGCAGGGCATTCAAAAGCAGATCAATGATTATGGATATTGGGATAGTGGATGCTCAAGGCACATGACAGGAAAGGAAGACTATCTGACGAACTTCTCTCCTATTCAAGATGGTGATAAGGTATACTTTGGAGGGGGCTATGGCACCATTACAGGAAAAGGAACCCTTCTCACCAATAATCTACGTTTTGAGAATGTCTTCCTGGTAAAAGAACTGGATTATAATCTGTTTAGTGTATCACAAGTGTGTGATAACAAAAATAAGGTTCTTTTCACTGATACTGAGTGTTTGGTGTTAAGCAAGGATTTTAAGATCCCTGATGAGAAGTACATTGAGTATAGAACACCTAGGCATAAGGACATATATAATGTGAATTTAAATGGGATTAAAGTGAATGCAAATATGTCTTGTTTTTATGCTAAGGCCTCAGTAGATGAAAGTAATTTGTGGCACAGGAGACTAGGGCACATAAATTTTAAAAATATAAATAGACTTGTGAGGCTTGGTTTAGTTGATGGTTTGCCTGAGAAGGCCTTCCACAATGACCACTCTTGTGTTGCATGTCTTAAAGGCAAGCATCACAAGGTCTCATTCAAGTCCAAGCAGGTGCATACTAGTTCCAGACCTCTTCATATGCTTCACATGGACCTCTTTGGTCCAACTAATATAGAAAGTTTGAATGGTAAGTCATATTGTTTTGTTGTCACTGATGACTTTTCTAGGTTTACTTGGACATTCTTTCTAGCTATGAAGAGTGAGACAGCTGATGTTCTTATTGAATTTATCACTCAAATTGAGAAAAGGTCTGGCAATGAGGTTAAAATGCTTAGGAGTGATAATGGTGGAGAATTTAGGAACAAGAAGCTAGATGATTTTTGTGCCAGGAAGGGAATTACTAGGCAATTCAGTATTGCTAGGACCCCACAACAAAATGGGGTTGCTGAAAGGAAAAAATAGAACCCTAATTGAAGCAGCCAGAACAATGTTGGCTGATGCTCACTTTCCTATAGCCTTTTGGGCTGAGGCTGTTAATACAACATGCTATGTGCAAAATAGAGCATTGGTTAACAAAATTCAGAACAAGACACCTTATGAGTTACTTTGGGGAAGAAAACCTAACATTGGTTTTCTCATACCTTTTGGATGTCATGTAGTAGTCTTAGACACTAGTGATGCCTTAGGGAAATTTAGTGCAAAAGGTGATGAAGGTTACTTCATGAGGTATTTAGTGCAGAGCAAGGGTTATAGGGTTTATCTTAAGGAGGACAAACGTATAGTTGAGAGAGTACATGTTAGGTTCTTAGAGAATAAACCTAGTGATCCTGAAAGTGGTCCTAATTGGTTATTTGATTTGGAACCCTTATCTAGAACTTTAAATTATATGCCTGTCACTAATCCAGACACTGTGAAGGTAACTTCAAATGTTGTGGAGGAACAAATTGTTGATGTTTCAGGTACACAGGTTAATGAGAGGGTTGGATCACAAGCAGAAAAGGCATCTCCTACATTTGAATATGTCACAATTCCCATTTGGACAGATGCTTTTGCTGCTGCTGCTGCTGCTGGACAAGATAATGGTGGTTTCCAAATACCACCAGATACAAACATGCATCGTTCTTCAGGCGCTGACAAAGGCAAATCTAGCGCTGACAAGACCAATTCAGACGTTGATGGCTCAGACGTTGACAACAACAGTTCAAGTGTTGTTAGCCCAAGCGCTGACAAACAAGGTTCAGACGTTGACAACACCTTTGCACATCTTTTCTCTTCCACTTTTGAACAAGGAGAACCTTCCAGGGTTTATGAAGAGATTCCTGTGGATCAAAGAGAGTCTGATGAAGAAGATATTGGCAACATGGAGCGTGAAGTTGAGGACACCAGACTTTTTAAAGGAGGAGTTCTCACTTCCACAATGAAGAATCACCCCCCATCTCAGATCATTGGTGATGTTATGACTCCAGTTCAGACAAGAAGATCTCATCAAGGACTTGGTGGATTTATTGCCAATATACACAAGAAGGTTGATACCCCTGTTGTGCAAGCATGTTTGTTTGCATGTTTTCTGTCACAAGAAGAACCCAAGAAGATATTTGATGCTCTCAAAGAACCAAGTTGGGTGGAAGAAATGCAGGATGAGCTTCACCAATTTGCTATTCAGGATGTTTGGGAGCTGGTTGATTGTCCTAGATATGTCAGACCTATAGGGACAAGATGGGTTCTCAGGAACAAAAGAGATGAAAGAGGTATTATGGTCAGAAACAAGGCAAGGTTAGTGGCTCAAGGTTATACACAAGAGGAGGGGATAGATTATGAAGAAGTCTTTGCACCAGTTGCAAGGATTGAAGCTATTAGGATTTTTCTAGCCTATGTATCTTGCATGGGCTTCACAGTCTATCAAATGGATGTGAAAAGTGCATTCTTGTATGGCACCATTGTTGAGGAAGTTTATGTCATGCAACCTCCTAGTTTTGAGGATCCAGAGCATCCAGATAAAGTGTATAGAGTCTAAAAGGCTATGTATGGCCTTCATCAGGCCCCTAGAGCATGGTATGGTACTTTGTCTACATATTTGGTGGACAATGGATTCAAGAGGGGCACCATAGATCAGACACTATTTACAAAGAAGAAAGGCAAGGATGTGTTGCTTGTGCAGGTCTATGTTGATGATATCATTTTTGGGTCTACTGATCCAAAGATGAGTGAGGATTTCTCCAAGCTTATGACAGACAAATTCAAGATGAGTGCTATGGGGGAGATGAACTTCTTTCTTGGTTTACAAGTTCAGCAGAAAGAAGATGGTATCTTCATCTCCCAGGACAAATATGTTGCTGAAATCTTGAAGAAGTTTGGCTTTTCTCCACATGAAAAGAGGGCTTCTACTCCTATGGATAGAGAACACCCTTGGGGAAAGATTGGAGATGGGAAAGATGTTGATGTCAGGCATTATAGATCCATGATTGGATCCTTGATGTATCTTACTGCTTCCAGACCTGATATCATGTTTGTTGTATGTGCTTGTGCACGTCATCAAGTGACTCCCAAAGAATGTCACCTTTATGCTGTGAAGAGGATCTTTAGGTACCTTAGATGTTTCCCTAATCTTGGTCTGTGGTACCCAAAGGATTCACCATTGGAGCTGATTGCATATTCAGATAGTGATTATGGAGGTGACAAGATTGATAGGAAATCCACAACTGGTGGATGTTAGTTTCTTGGGAGCAGATTAATATCTTGGCAATGCAAGAAACAAACAGTGGTGGCTAACTCTACAACTGAAGCAGAGTATGTGGCTGCAGCAGCATGTTGTGGTCAAGTGTTGTGGATTCAGAACCAGCTGTTGGATTATGGGTATAATTTTATGCATACTAAGATATTTGTTGACAATAATAGTACTTTATGCATCATTAAGAATCCTGTGCATCATTCTAAAACTAAACACATAGAAATTAGACACCATTTTATAAGAGATTGCTTTGAGAAAGGTTTAATACAACCAAATAGGGTTGACACTGAGGAAAATGTGTCAGATTTATTAACTAAACCTTTTGATACTGGAAGATTTCAATACTTGGTAACAAGTATTGGAATGGTTAATCTCACTTAAATATGTGTTTTGGATTCTTTTTGTAAAAGTATGTACAGGATGATGCATTATTATTATTAGTCTTCTTGATGATTTAGATTTTCCACTATATTTTTCTAACACTGACAAAGGTTGTTTGAACACTGATAAGTGTTTTTGCAACGTTGTCAGCAATATAATTGTCTAAAGCTAACAAAGCTTACTTCAACGCTGTTGTGTGTTATCGGGGCGTTGTCAGCAACAATGTTAGTTTTGTGGTTTTTAATCTAAATGTGCAGATGGTGTTAGCAGTATACCATTGGATACAAAGTTGCTTATGGATCAAAGGAGAAGCATTTGGACAAGTTTTTATTTATGGATGATGGTTGGAATGTTTCATTCCTATCTTGACATAAATTTTTTATGTTCATGCATGATTTTAGCAAACTTTTTGTATCATAGTTTAAGGGGAGGTTTTCGGAACCTTTAGGATTTTTGGGTATCCATATGATACTCTTATCACAATTCTAGATTGTGTCCACAAGTGAGTATGGGTTAGTTTTACTAAACCATGAGGCACTGTAGCATGCATAGTATATCAACTTTGCATGCTGCCAAGACATTTTTGGCCTAGAATTGGTTGTGGTTTGTTGGGAGACTTGGGAATGATTTTGATATGGGATTTACCTGGGAGTAACAAGGATTTTGTAAGGTAACTTGGTTGTTAAGAATTTTGGTTAGGAAGGGACACTAGAGGACTGTTATGTCTATCTTGCTTATGCAAGTGTGCATAACTGGACAGTGCTTGCCGCCCTATAATAATTATCAGCTTTTGGTTATTTTCTCTAGGATAAATTACTTGTTAAGGTCATTTTTCACTTTTTAAAACAATTTTATTTTTGGACGCTGACAAGATTTTTCCAAGCGTTGTTGTGACCAAATTGGACGCTGACATGGCTTTAGGCGAACGTTGACAAGATTATAGCCGTTGGGCGTTGCTGGGTTATTTTTGACCGTTGACACTCAATGGGACCTACCCAGTTGTTACTTTTTGACATATTTTCAAGCCATAATTTTAGGAGTTGTTACTTTCATTAAATGCATGAGATAACTTATAACTTTTTCAATATTTTTATGATTAGTTTTTGAAAATCTTTGCCTATTTTTGGGCCAATCACATGCATTCTTTATCTCCTATAAATTTGGCTCCTATTTTTAAACAGGGTATCTATAATTCTTGTCTAACACTTTTCTCTTATCAACCTTCATCTTCTACACTTCAAATTAACAGCTTTCATCAATGGCACCAAGATTTAACTCAGCAGAATTGGATTTGGGGTTCAAGTCTCAACACAACATGATTGCTTATCTTGTTGCTGATAATACTTTGTTCCCTCAATACACACAAATGGTGGCGTATTTGAACGCATCCCCCTTAAGGTATGCTCTTTCTCATGCACCACTCATTCCAGTCACACACATTAAACAGTTTTGGAACACTGTTAGTTCCTCAACAGTTAATGGAGTGACCACATTAACTTCTATTGTTCATGGTAGGTCTTGGGTGGTTACTGAGGCCTTGGTACGCCAGGCCTTGCATCTTGATGATGCTGATGGTATAACCATCCTTCCCATAAATGAAATAGAACAAGGGATTAGGGCTTTGGGATATCCTATTCCTGATGAAGGTACTCTTAATAAGTACCATAAGCAGGAATTTCCCCCAGCCTGGAAGTACCTCATCCACATCCTCCTTCAGTGTTTGAGTCCCAAATGTACTACACACAATGAGATCAATAGATCCATTGCAACTGCTATTGTGTGCATTGCAACAGGGCAAAAATATAACTATTCTAAAATGATTTTTGAAGGGATGTGTAAAAACAAGGGGACAAAAATAACTTTAGCTTATCCCCGTTTTCTGCAAATGATTTTTGATGATCAAAGATATTGTTCAAGGGATCACAATGATTTTTATAAAATCCCTGAACAAAAGAAAGCTATTTTGCAAAGATGGATTCACCACCTCATAGAGACTTACCTTTAACCCCAGCCATGCTTGTTGTTATTGCAGCAGCACAACCCCAACCAGACCCCCAACCTCATGTAGACCCTCAACCACAACTTGAACCTATTCCTGAACCTTTACCCTCACCTGAACAAATGCAAATTGACCAAGAACCCTTTGACGCTGACACATCAAATGTTGGCGTTGATGTGCCTATTTCCAACGCTGACACCCAACCATCACAATTCCAAACACCCCTTAATCAACCCATATCTACCCATTCTTCCACACCATCTTCCACACCACCTGAATATAGGTTGATCAAACGCCAAAGGACTACTGGAGTGTTCTCCTCTGGTGGTCCTAGCCATGAAGCAGAGAGAACCACCACCACAAGTGTGGTTGGTGACCTGGATGAGGCTGGGACTATTGGTTCTGGCTTAGAAGCTGGCCAAGGCAGTCCCACCATCATTAAGTCCTCATCCATGCCCAATGAACCTGACTTGGGAGGTCAAATCCCCATTTCAGAAGAGGGCGGACTGGAACCAATGACTATTTTTGAATTGACGGCAGTCTGTATTAGCTTGCAAAAGCAAAATGCAGACTTAGTACAAATTGTCAGCTCACAAGGCCTTGAACTCAAGGAATTGAGGGAGAGGATTGTTGTTTTGGAGAGTGATCATGCTAGGAGGGGTATGGAGGAGTCTTCCAAAGGGGAGGAAGATCAAAGAAATCTGAGTGATAAGAGCAGTCAAGATGGTCAATCAATGGATGTTACTGAAGCTCTTACTACTTTGAAGGAACAAACAGGTTTTGATACGTCCTTAATCTCTCCAACTAATCTAAATTTATCATTTACAGCTATGTTGAGAGAGGTTACACAAGGCGCTGAGGGAAAATATTTGAGCGTTGACAAGATAAGTTTGGACGCTGATAGAAGTATTTTGAGCGCTAATAGAGGAAATTTGGGCGTTGACAGATCTGCACATGAAGGTGATGTATTCCAGTCATCATCTATCATCAAGGAAGTTCCTACTCAGGTATTACCATCTACCTTACCAACCATTGCACCATCAGATAAGGGTAAGGGTAAATTGGTAGAAGAAATTGTTCCAAAGAATGCAGCCCAAGTTGAATTTGATAGAAGATTGGCTGAGCAAATGATGGAACAAGGTGAAAAGGAAAAGTCACCATTTGTTGTGACTTCTGAAGAAGAAAGTGATGGAGATAGCTCAGACTCAAGTGTGATGATTATTGAACCAGAAAGGCTTGAGTATGGTGATGAGCTTGCTATGGAAAAGTTGAGAGATTTAAAGTTGCAGATTGACTTTGACATGCCAGAGGTGGTTCAGATGTACAATTCTTGGGAAGAAAGCTGTATGGATAATCCAGACTTGACCATTTCAGATCAAATATGGGGTTTGGAGCTTCTTCTTAGAGTTTAGAAGGATTGTAAGGTGATTTTGAAGCATAAGGCAAGTAACATTCTCTCTGAGTTGAAGAGGGATAGAAGGAAGCTCTACTTTATGTTGCTCAGATGTCATGGAGTTGGATGGACACATCAGAAGTTGAAGGCTTTGACGTTTGATGAGTTGGAACATAGGGCTTATCCTATTTGGGTGAAAGTGCAGGAAGAAAACACTTTCAGACTTCTTTCAGATGAAAGAAAGGAGCAACTTGCAGAAGAGATGGAAATCAAGAAAGCTATGATAGTTCCCAGGCCAGTGAAGAAGGGATTTACACTTGAGTTTCCAAAAGATATGAATCAACTATATCCAAGTGAAGCAGTTATTAGAAAGAGCCTCAAGCTCTCCCCCATTAGAAGCTTCAGATATGGTGCAGGTGTTACCATTAGATTCCAGGAATCCAATTGTGAGTTATGATGAGGATGAATGTGGATTCTGGAAGATTGGAAGATATGGCAAGGAGGTATACACTTTTACCACTCTCATATCTTTATTTGCAAGTTGTGATAGAGAAGACTTGGTGGACCTTTGGAGGTTGCTGGAGACCAAGTATGAGGCTGAAGCACCAACTTCAGCTAATGGAATAAAACTTTGGACCACATTCAAAAGAATGTGTGGGACAAATGAGGAAGATCCTGAAATATGGAAGGATCTTGAAGATGACCTCAGTGGTCTTCAATGGAGGTTATATTCAGCTGCTGGTGTATACCATTTGAGTTCTACAAAGTTTGCTGAGTATCTACTTGTAGATGCTCAGTATTTCATATCCAAGGCTGTTTTGGAAAAGATGAAGGACACTCAGCTGGAGATAGATTATACAAGTGACGTGGCAAAGAATTTGATCAGATTTATTTATTACCAATATGATAAGGTTTGTCAGACTCCTCCAAGTTCTTAATGATTATTCAGAAACTTGATCATAAGAGTGGACATCAAGTTTAGGGGAGGATTGTTGGGAATAAATTAAGGCCAGATCACTTGAACGCTGACAAGAACAACTCAAGCGTTGACAAGATCAAATTGAGCGCTGACAGCTTAAGTGTTGACAAGTTAAAGTCAAGCGTTGACAGATTGAAGACAAGCACTGATGGAAGATGTGAGCTACACGTTTATTATATTCTAGAATACTTCTAGTAAGGATAGAAACGACAATGTATTTTCTATGTTTATCTTTACCTAGAATAGTTGATACGTAGTTTATTGTACAAGGCTTCTTAGTCTATAAAAGAAGGCCTTTAGGTTAATGTTTAGTATCAAGTTTTATATAAGTTTTCATTCGTAAACATCTTTCATTGTAAGCAAGTTCGACATTCATAATCAAAGTGAAAGTTTTGTTTACATCTTGTGTTCTTGTTTAAGTATTAAATTCCGCATAATACTTAGATTCACAAAGCATATAACAAAGGTTTCTCTACGTGTTATACTTGATCTAATCTCGTATACACAAAGCTAATCGATCTAAGTTTGGGATCAACAGTAAGTTTTATGGATTCATAGACCATCACTCAGATGAGTGTAGTGACATTCTAGGATCTGATATCTGTAGATGGTTCACCCATGAAACAGCTAACTATCCTTCCTATCGTCAAAAGTTCTACAGGAACTCAAGAGTTGCTAATCAGCAATTCAGGGAACCCACTGGAAAGTAGGGTTCACCATAGGAACTAACTTGTTTCTATGTATCTGTGCAGAAACATCTTAAGGAATCGGTATTGTATCTAGACAGTGACTGTTTTAGACACATGACAGGGATTCGACAATACCTGCACAGATACTCAAATGAGCCAGGTCCTAAAGTGGTGTTTGAGGATAATTCTTCAGGCGATGCAGAGGGATACGGCTCAGTGAACTACAATGGGATAACTTTTACAAGGGTTTCATATGTGAATGGTCTTAAACATAATCTTATTAGCATCAGCCAATTGTGTGATGCTGACTACAAGGTGTTGTTTACTAAGACTCAGGGAACCATATTCAACAAGAATAATCATGTGGTGCTTATTGCACCAAGAAGGAGAGATGTGTATGTCATCAACATGGCTACTTGCTCTGAAGATAGCTCAAACTGTTTTCTAGCCAAAGCCTCTGAAAGTGTCAATTGGCTGTGGCACAAAAGATTGTCTCATCTTAACTTTAAAAAGATCAACAAGATAGCCACACAAAACCTGGTTGCTGGTCTACCTTTAGTGACTTTTTCTAAAGACAAGACTTGTTCAGCTTGTGTCAAGGGAAAGCATTACAGGTCTTCTTTTAAGACCAGGCAATCATTCTCTATTGACAAGTGCTTACATCTCCTTCGCATGGATTTGTTTGGGCCTGTCAAACCTCAGACCATTAATCACAACAAATACACCTTGGTCATAGTTGATGAGTTTTCAAGGTATACATGGGTTTTATTCCTCAGAAGGAAAAGTGATGTTGCTGATATCATCATGTCCTTCATCAAATACGTTGAAAATATGAATAATATTAGAGTCAAAGCTCTAAGAAGTGATAATGGTATTGAATTCAAGAATTAACAAATTGAATCTTTTTGTGATGAAAAAGGAATATCACAAAACTTCTCTTCAACTGGCACCCCTGAACAAAATGGTGTGGCAGAAAGAAGAAATATGGCTCTGATTGAAGCAGCCAGAACTATGTTAAATGGTGCAACTTTACCAAAGCAATTTTGGGGAGAAGCTGTTCACACTGCTTGCTACACCCAAAATAGGTCAATCATTGTCAAGAGACATGGTAAAACTTCCTATGAAGTTTTCAAAAATAGAGCTCCAGACGTCAGCTATTTCCATGTTTTTGGATGCCATGTGTTCATTTATTACTACAGGGATAAACTTGGAAAATTTGATGAAAAAGCTGATGACGGTTTCTTCATAGGATACTCTCCCACCGCCAAGGCCTTCAGAGTATTCAATACTAGAAGAAAACAAGTAGAAGAAACCTTTCATGTCAGATTCAATGAAGATGATGATGTCATACAGAGAACAGGAACAGAGGGTGATGGAATTGATTTTAATGAAAACGTGTCCTTCCCAAGTGATGAATTCTCAGAACCAAGACCTCACTGTCATCACCATCATCACTCCAACACTCTCACTCCTTATGTTCCTGCTTTTGACCCTCTATCAACACACAACATTGAAGTTCCTTCGTCTCAAGAACTTGATGAAGAAGAACCACAACCTCCTTGTAGTCCTTCTTCCTCAACTGCTGAAGATGACTCACCAATTTCAAATCCCTGAAGACTCTCTTGCTGATAATGAATCTGTACCCCTTGATATGGCTGAAGTGGACACAGATACTGAGGTCATCTTTGAAGAAAGTCCTCCTATTCAGCAGGATGAAACTCAAATAGTGCCCGCTACCCCCATAGTTGTCCCTGTCCATGATTCCCCAACTCCTCAAACTAAATGGTCAAGAGATCAACACATTCTTCTTGACAACATGATTGGGGAACCTAATGCAGGGGTTACTACTAGACAGTGAATTCATGACTTAGAGTCAGCCTCAGCCAACGAATGTCTCTTTTCTGAATTTCTCTCTCAAATTGAACCTAAGAGTGTAGTTGAGGCTCTTGTGGAAGATGGGTGGGTAGCTGCTATGCAGGAAGAAATTAATCAGTTCAAAAGGAACAAGGTATGGACTCTAGTGCCAGCTCCACCTGGTAAGAACATCACAGGCACTAGATAGATTTATAGAAATAAGATGGATGAAATTAGAAACATCATCAGAAACAAGGCCAGGCTGGTGGCACGGGGGTATACATAGACTGAAGGGATTGATTATGATGAAACGTTTGCTCCTGTGGCAAGACTTGAAGCCATCAGAATCTTCCTTGCTTATGCTGCATATATGAACTTCACTGTGTATCAGATGGATGTTAAGAGTGTCTTCCTCAATAGAAATTTGGCTGAGGAAGTATATGTTGCACAGCCTAAAGGATTTGAGAACAGAGAGTTTCCTAATCATGTGTATAGACTACACAAAGCCATGTATGGACCGAAACAAGCTCCAAGAGCATGGTATGAAACTCTTTCTAATTTTTTAACTGAAAATAAATTTGTTAGGGGTTCCATTGATAAAACACTCTTTACCTTCAAGGATAAGAGTGATTTCATTATTGTGCAGATTTATATGGATGATATCATCTTTGGGTCAACCAATGTTAATCTTAGTAAACGTTTTGCTAAATTAATGACCAAGAATTATGAGATGAGTATGATGGGTGAATTAACTTACTTTTTGGGTTTTCAAATTAAACAATGTCCTAAGGGAATTTCAATTTGTCAAGAAAAGTATGTTAAAGATTTACTTAAAAAATATGACTTAGCTGATTGTGCATCAGTGAAATGCCCCATGCTTCTACCCAACAACTTGGAACCTGATGAGTCAGGGGTCTCTGTTAATGAGACTTTATATAGAGGCATGATTGGGTCACTCATGTATTTAACAGCTAGTCGTCCTGATATCCAATTCTCAACATGTCTCTGTGCAAGGTACCAAGCTAACCCAAAAGAATCCCATCTAGTGGTTGTTAAGAAAATTTTCAGGTATCTTATATGAACAACCTCCCTAGGTCTGTGATATCCAAAGGAATCGGGCTTTGATCTCAACGCCTATTCAGATTCAGACTATGTTGGATGTTGTATTGACAGGAAAAGCACCTCAGGTAGCTGTCAAATCCTAGGAGGAAAATTGGTTGAATGGAGTGCTAGGAAGAAAAACTCTGTGACCATGTCATCAGCTGAAGCAGAATATGTTGCTGCTGCCAGCTATTGTGCTCAGGTGCTCTGGATGAAGACTCAATTGGCTAACTATGAGCTTATATGATAAAGTGCCAATCTTCTGTGACAACACTAGCGCCATTGCTATCTCCAACAACCCTGTTCTTCACTCTCGAACTAAACACATTGATATCAGGTATCATTTTATCAGGGATCACATAATGAAGGGAGATATTGAGCTGTATTTCGCTCCCACTGAGCTGCAACTAGCTGACATTTTCACAAAGCTTTTGGCTGAACCTTCGTTCAACAGGCTAGTTGCTGAGCTAGGGATGCTTAATATCTCAAAGCCTGTGGCTTGATAATTTATGAGTTCTTTAAATGTCTGATTAAATATTAAATGTTTTTCACATGAAACTAGGTAGTTACTTTCCAAGTAAATGCTAAAAAAACATTCCCTATATTTAATTATTTCTTTTCCGAATAACGAGGAGACAAATGGTTTTGAAAGGTCAAGGGACCCACTTGTGCCGTCATTTTCCCACTACGCATTAAATGCGTTTGAATAACTGTTTCAAATTTTGAATATAAATATTGTCTCACGTTTCTTCTCACCTACCACTATTCTCATTTCTCACAATCTCATCTCTCTAAGCTTTCTCTCTCTAAACCCTTTCACCATTTTCGTTTTTCTTCAACCTTGAATCCATGGCGTTCCCAGTTCCCAAGGCTTCAAACGTCAACTTCGAACTCAATGAGAGAATCCTTGCTTCCAACAACTCGATTGGATGGCTCAAGGATCCCAACGAATTCTACACAGATCTGGTGAACTTTATGAAGAATTATGATGCAAGTGAAGCACTCACAAAGAACCCAATTCTACCAAGAATACCTTAGGGAATTCTGGTACTCTGCTGAAGTTATTGACGACAATGCAACGAACACCCCTTTGGCTTCTCACTCAAAGATTTTGAAAATGTGGTCGGGTTAAGACATGGAGATGAATGCCTGAAGGTGGTCGACAAAAAGGCTATAAAGGACGCCCTAGCCAAACTTAATCCTACTCATGATGTAAACCCTGCTCTCACACCTACTGAAGTTCTTTCCAAGTCCCCTCTGAAGATCAAGTACTTTTCCCCTATGTGGTGTGTCCTCTTCACTCACATAGTCAAATCCCTAGGAGGTATGCAGGGATTCTAAGATCAAATGTCTTTTAATCACCAGTCGATTGCTTATGGGCTGATCTGGGGCACAGATGTTGATGTTGGAAGCATACTTTTATCCAATCTATTAGAAAAGCTTAAGGGACCAAATCAGGTCAGGGAGAAAAATATCTGCTACGTTCGCTTTCTTTCTCTTCTCTTCGAAATCATGTTGGGTGACAGCTACCATAACTCTGCGCTTACATCCCTAAAGCCCTATCGCATTACTTGAGCTATCTACAAGGAGATTGGACCTGAAGATGTCTCGGATACTTATCACATGCTGAATATAGCCAATAAACAACCTTCTGTTGTGAAGTCCTTGCTCCCTTCCTCTGAGAAGGTGAATACCTCTGATGTGTCTGGAAAGTCTACGTATTTGACCTCTGGGCAGCACACCACAACATCCAAGGCAACAACTGGCCAACAGCCAAAGAAGAAGAAAAAACCCATCTTCTTCCCACACCAAAACTGTTGCAAAGGCCAGGGTAAAGAAGAACGTGAACCTCTTATCTTCCTCTGTTCTAGAGACTCCTGTAGATTCAGAGACTTTAGCTGACCAACAATAAGGGTCTAGTGTCTCGATGTCAGCCGAGACAACAGGGAACCCGCCAAATACTGCTGATATCGCACAGGTAATCAGTCTTATCATTTTTAGAGGTCCACAAGCAGCCACTCTCAATCGTCTGTAGGTGAGAGTGGTGAAGTTAGGATTATCCTCGACCCATAGGAGTCATTGTATGCACTTAGAAATCATTTAATACTTCTGTACACCCTGTCTATGCACCAGGGAGGGATTCATTTGTGTTTATAAAGCACCCCGATAACCCTGCACCCTCTAGACAGTATTCAGGAAAACAACAATCTGAATACATATATGTCTCGACCCAGAGTAGTTGTACCTCACACAGCCTCTTGGTTTCCTCAGAAAAAGAATCCCAAAAGTTTTACTTTTAGGGGAGCTGAATAATCATCCTCAGCTCTCTTGGGACAGCGTTACAAGACAACCTTACCCTACATCTTTTTCACACTTAAAAGAATCTCAAAGGATTTACCCTTTCAGGGGGAGCTGAATCATCACCCTCAGCTTTCCTAGGGGCAGCGTAACAGGCGATCTTTACCTACATATGTTTCACACTTAAAAGAGTCCCAAAGGTTTCTTAACCTTTTGGGGGGGCTGAATAATCACCCTCAACCTTCCTAGGGGAAGCGAATGGCGATCCTTAACAACATTTGTTTCACAATCAAAAGAGTCCTAAAGGTTTTAACCTTTTGGGGGGGCTGAATAATCACACTCAGCTTTCCTAGGGGCAGCGAATGGCGACCATTAACCTCATGCTTTTCACTCTTAAAAGAATCACAAGGATTTATCCTTTGGAGTGGCTGAATAATCACCCTCAGCCTCTCTGGGATAGCGAACTAGCGACCATTCCCCTTATTTATTTCCTTGTTACTAATTTAAAACAAGTTGCAGGCTGATGTTGTACAGCCAAACATTGAATCCCTGGAGCAGCCAGAAAAAGAAGCTGACACAATGAATCAGGATCAACCAAACGAGGAAGATCCCATGCCTAACGTTAAAGAGGATGTGCTCTCCTTAGTAGATGATTTCTCTGAACATGAATCCATGTCTGATGATGAGATTCTCCCTGAGGGGATGATTAAAGAGGGGGAGGATGAAGAAGATGACGACCAGCAATCTCTGTCTCCTCCAAAGGAAATCGCTATGTCCACACCAGCTGTTGATACCACTCCTCCTCCCAAGGAAGCTGTAGTAACCCCCACCTCTGCTACCTCTGCCACTACAGTTTTCCAAAGGCATGCATACGATCCGACAGCTGAATTCCTCTTGTTTGATCATCCTTCCCAAACCAACTTTAATATATTGCCAAGGGAGGATGATTATGCACAACAAAGCCTGAACATCCATGATCTTAAACCTGAACATCATCAGTCGGATATGGAACGCATGTCAAGGAAGTTGGACATCATAAAGTCTGAAATGCACTCTTTCACTGTCAACTTTCCAAGGATCATAACACAGGCGGTTAAGGATGCAATCACTGAACCTATCAAGGATGGTACAAGAAAGGGAGTATCCCAAGGACTTAGTCATTTTTCCACATGTATCAAAGATGCCATCGTCACAGAGGTCCCTGCACTTTTCAATACTCATGAGTTAACAATGCATAGAGAGTATGAAGTTGTACACAACAGGCAACTTCGTCACACCAACTTTATCATTAGTCGTGTTCATCGCAACACAAATGACAATTGCAACCAACTGCTGAAAATTGTCAAAGCTTCAAGTACCAGGCAACGAGAAATGGCTGCCTCTGTTGAGCAGATTGTTAAGCACTTTCAGGCACGTTCATCCAAACGTCTAAAAAGACAGGCTGAACGTGAGGGGGAGAAGGAAAAGGTACTTAACCTTGAATCTGTCAAACAAGGCTCACACTCTGCTAACAACACAATCCCTTCACCTGTCCCTCTCCAAGTCATCACACCATTGATTATAACTGATGATGAGGATGAAATTAAGGGGGAGCAACAAACTAAGGATGGAGTTGATTCATCAAAGTCCATGACTCTGGTTAACACCAGCGAGGTTGTGGATAATGGTGAACCAGCTGCCAAGAAACTCTAGTTCACTGTTAGCTCCCTACCCAAAGCTATACAAACCCAAGCTCAGACGGCTTTTCTCAAAAGAGTTGAAATGCTGAAAACATAAGCGTGGTATTCTCTGTCTCAAATAAAGTAAATGAACTAGTTATGGTAGACTCAGACGCCAAACTAAAGAAAATAGCTGCGATGCTAGAGACAGGAGGATCAACCACAGACCCATCCCAATTTACAACCTTCACAGCTTCAAATGAGAATCCTCTAACACCTGAAGAAATTAAGAAACAGGCTATTGAATTCAAAAGGCTGAATGAAATCAACAAAGCCAAGGAGCTTAATGAGGAAACTCTGAGAAAAATGACTCCACTTCAAAGGGAGAAACAAAGGCAAAGGTTGAAAGAGATGGAAGTTAAACACACAGAGGCATTGAATAAGGTAAAAGCTGATTATGATGCCTGCGTCAACAACAGGTATGCACTTGGAAAAATCACCAAGTTCAAGTATACTATTCACAAGTCTACTAACACACCACAAATGGTTTTGTGGAGAGATAACCAAGAGCCAATATGAATGTATTTTAAGACTTTAGGTTAAAGCAACTTGGCTTGTCTGAATGGTTTGAACTTGAGGCTTTGGCTGCTAAAAGAACTAGACAAGAAAATTTTACTCTTCTTAAGACCCTCAAAGCTAAGTTTAATTGGGTTAAAGAAACTACAGCCAAGCTCAAAATAGATCCCCCACCACAGCTGTTTGAATAAGAACCTCCAAAGTCTGGAAAGAAAAGAAGAAGGGTGATTCAATTTGTTAAGGAAACCTTTGTTATTGATGATGTTCCAGTGGATGGAATGCACAGGGATTTGGTATTACCAAATGGAATCATTGGTCCTATTGATGGTCAGACTTACACTGATCCTGAAAGAGGTATGGCCTTCATGAACATGGCTTGTCAATATGCATTCCAAAGGGAAGATGATCTAGGATTAGCATCAACCATTCAGCTGATTTGTCTCAAAAAGGGACTTAAAATCAACACAGAGTATTCCAAGGTATTTGCACAAGCCTTGCAGGCCGAATTAGATACTAGGACAGACTTAGCTGAAGCTGAAGAAAGAATCAAGAATGATTACTATTGAAAGATTTCACAGCTAAATTTTACCTTCATGTTTTATTTCACTTTTGTATTGTACTTGTAATTTCCTTTAAATATTAATTAAATCATGAGGTGTGTTTGTTTAGATCTGTTATGAGTAAGAAGAAGTTGTTATCTCATATACCTTAATTTAGATAGATTTAGCTGTATTTATGTTTAAATAGGGGGAGATTGTTGGGAATCTAAGTTTAGTAGATTCCCTGTATCATAGATTTAAACATAAATCAAGCTGTTAGATAGTAATTTGCCTGTGCCTAGGAGGCAGGCAAGTATCGCAAGACTCACAGAGATCTAAGTCTCTGTGAGCAACCTCAGAGGATTCCATGTCAGAGACATTGTCAAGGAAGTCGAAGATTACTTGAAGACATGCTCATTGGCTGTGATGGATAACAACCAAGATGTATCAGGGACTCTGAGGGGTTGAGGGTTAAAAGGGGTGGCAATACCCTGTTAACACTCAGCACACTTGACATACCTTATTGTGTACGAGACTATGAAGAAAAGGGAAACGGTGTCATCTCTGTTTTCCTAAAGCATTGTGGCAGACTACCAAGAATAGAAGAGCATCTTGTGACAGAGGTCTGACAAGTGTCTGTCTAGTGTAGTCACCATCAACAAGTACTTAGATTCAACCTCGTACCACTATTAATAGGTTATGTAGCCTAGCATTAAAGTTCGACACTTTGATAGAATTCACACATTAATGCTTAGAACTTATAGAACCAAACAGCTGCGACTGTGTTCATAAGTTAGGTTTTAGTTGTTCAAAGTGTGCACAACACATTGTCATCAAACGGTGTTATCCATAACAATTGTAATTCTTTATTATACAATAATAAGTATTACGTTTGAAAAGTAATTACATGTGTTGATTAGTTAAGTTTATTGTTTCTAGCATAGTTTAGGGACTTTCACAAGGTATGAGGATGAATTTATGAAGCCAAGTCCTAAAAGAAGGCGGATCGTTGCATAATCTAAGTACCAAAATGAGGAAGAAAGACAAGTGAATGAAGTCGCGGTCAAAGAAGAAGCATCTCAAATTAAGATGAAGATGCTTATACCAAAGAACGAAGAGAAGACCATAACTAAGATCGTCTCTCAAGATGAAGTACGGAACACATGCCAAATATCGGTCTGGGAAAGGTCCCGCGTCGTGATCAAAGTTATGAGGAGATATGGACTTTTTATGATTATAAGGAGCGTTTTGAAAGAGACTGTCCTCTTGCTACTTATTAAGTAAACCGTGTCAACTTTATTTTCGGCTTAATAAATACTCAAATAAGTCAATACGAATCCTTGTGATGCGGTATTTTTGTACACTTTATTTTAGGAAAAACAAAGCGACAAAAGCGGGTAAGTTTTAAATATCACGTTTTGTGAAAAACGTGAATACTCGTCGTTGAGTTCGTTCTCGAGGAGGTATGGTGTTTAGCCAACAATATAGACGTTATTTAAATGAGATGTTACGTTTTTGGAAAGAAAGAAATAAAAGAAAACGGAGACGAATTACGCTAAAATCGGTCGAAAATGCTTAAACATACGAACGCAAAAACGCGACCCAACGAAAAATTTCACCTAAAATATAATAAAAAATCACTAATAAATCCTAAAAAACCTAACTAATAATAATATGAAAACAAAAAAATTTGAAAAGGTTTTACTTAATTTATATTAATTTTAAAATTTAAATAAAAATCCTAAAAAAATAAAATAACTAATAAAAAGACAAAATACAAACTTTTTATTTGTAAACCTCAAATACATTATTTAAAAACTAAAAAATATTTTTTGGAAATTTTTAAAAAAAAAATTCTATTTTTTAAAAGGCTAAAAACACTTTTTGACTAAAATAATCATAAAAAATAATAAATTAACAATAAAAATAATGTTACTTTTCTAAAAATCCTAAAACACTTAACTAAATATAAGAAAAATGAAAAAGTTGGAAAAAGGTAAAACTTTCTCTAATAAGACAAAAATAGATTAAATAAAAACCTATTTTAACTTAAATTAATTCTAAAAAATAATTAAATAAAATGAACAGTGAAATTTCTTTTCTAAAAATTTTAAAATAAAATACTTAAACTAAGAAAAATTGTAAAACTGAAAAATACTACTTTTTGACACTAAAAGACAAAAATCAAAATAATATCTATTTAAAACTCAATCAAAATGCTAAAAATAAAAAATGAACAGTAAAAAATATAACTTTACTAAAAATATTAAAATAAACAAACAAAAATAAGAAAATTAAAATCTCTCAAAAGTTCTAATTACAATCCACTAAAGACAAAAAAGGAGTAAAATGACAATGACAAGTATGGGAGCTTTTGTCTTTTTGCTAGTCAGTGGGAACCAACAAGGAAGCAGTGGGAACCTTGTTCCCACTGATGAACCTCAGAAAGTGAAATGGTCGTTTTGTGGCTTTGTTTGATGGTGTTTTTTGGAACAAAAGACACCCCCACACTCAGTGGAGTGTGGGGAGTCAATAACAAGCAAGAAAATACCTAACTAACACACAAAAGTGCACTCAAATCGAGAAAACCAACAGAAGAACAAGGCAATGAGGGGTCTGGTGGTCTCTAAGGCTAAACAGTGAGTGTCAACAAGGTTTGTGAGCCGCCAAAAGTATACCAACACCTAAATACTTGATTACCTGAACCTACATTAACCCTACACTAGCTTTATAAACCTAAGTGTGCACTATACAACACCTATATGAGACCTCAAGGGTTGTCGATGTCCTATGGTACACAGAGAATGAGATTGCTGATCTCATTGACAATACAGTGTCCTATAAAACCACTAATCTTGCATAATAATTGAGCTAACTAAAACTTAGACCTAAATGGACTTGTAGATTAACAAAGTTCAAGATTTAACCACCCAAATCAGTCAAAGTAACCTTACTGTGGACCTATTGTTAAAAATATTTCACAAAGAAAATGGAAATACTTATATCTTGTGCAAACCAGCGAGATTTCTAACTCCAAAACTTTAACCAATAAGTGCTACAACCTTCAATAAGATGGCATACAGTCCTGAGTAACCCTAAATCCTATCAATGTACGAAGTTTCAAGTATGATTTATAATAAATAACACTCGAACCTAAGAGATCTAATCCTACTGGCATGGATACCACATAAATAACCAAGCACACAACTTATGACTTCTAAGTTGTTTAAGACAAATTACAAGCAGAGTTTGGACTACACTAAGCCTAATATCACTAAAGCAAACTAACTTAACCCTATACCTAAAACTATAGCAGCAAAATAAATCATTACCAAACACTACTTTGAACTCCAAAAATGAAATTTAAAACTATGCAAATCAACAATAAAGTAAGACAATAAAAAGTAAATGCATATATGTAAAATAAGCAGTAAAGAAAGCATAAAAGTCAAACGAATAAGCACATAAGCATATAGATTAAGCAAACACAGTTTTAAAGCTACAGTGAGTAAGATGAAGGAAATCACTTACTTGAGGGCCAAAAGCATAGTCAATATGCTAGCACACAATAATTTAAGCATCTCAACTTACTTTCTTACAACTTAATCACCTAGAACCAAATAAGCTTCTTCTCCAACTTATGCTTAAAAGCTTATCACCATACAAGAAGAACAATGAATATGACTTCAATTCAGCAACAAAGAAAACATCATCAAATAATCACCAAACTTATCTAAAGCACTTGTAACGCAACCACAAGCTTACAAAAGGGCTTATTGTCAGAAAACTCATAAGTAGCTTATGCTACAGTTCTTTGTTGAAATATGTTGATAATTGAGATTTAATCGACAAAACTTAAAGTAAATTTAACAAGTGATATTTGAAATGTAAGAAACCGTTAGAAACAAGGTGAGAAACACAAGCACAAGCTCTTTGTCAGAGAGCTTGTGACTAGAGCTTATCAAACAGTAAACTTGGAAAACTTTTGGAAATTGTGAAAACTTGAGTAACAATACATAAAGTAAATTGCAAGAATTTGAATGACAGAAAAGTAAAGATAACCAGATTTAAATTGCTCAAAATTGAACTCTCATTAAAACAAGGGAACTCAAGCATGATTTTTTTACATCAAATTATGGAACAAAACTAAATGCTGAGATTCTAGTACTATATATGCAATGTGAGAGATCTAGAAAAAACTCAAACCCTAACGTCTAGACTTCTAATTTTGCCCCTGAATGGATCTTGGTATATGCTTCAAAGATGCTTGAGTTTGAATTCTTGGTCCTTGGCAGATTGTGATAACCCATCTGATGCTAGCTGGAAGAAGTGATCCAAACCATCCAAGATTCCTTAGTCATCAAGAAATAGATATCAAGCGTTGGATACCTGGCATGTTTTTGGAATTTGGTAGCAAGGAGCCACGTGGGGGTCCCACTCGTTACGAGGTTGGTTTTCTGGGAGTGGGGTTCTCTTAGTTATGAGATTAATTAGGGGTATGCATAAAAGGGTGTATTAATTTAGGGTTAATTGAAAAAGGGGATTAGGGTTCGTGAGTTAAGGTTTGGGGAAGAAATGGGATGCGGAAGTGTTTCCCGGGTAGATGTATTACTAATTAAATGTGTTTAACAGTTATTTATTATATAAACTTGGGTTAATGGTTTGTAGACATGGCAATGGTGGTGGATTTCGGGTTTGGAATGGTTTGGGCTTGGGTATTGGGTGGAGTGGTATAGAGTTGGGCTTAGGTTGGGTTATAACGGGTATGGGTTACATTTTATACACATTTGTCCCTTAATCTTTGTAGAAAGTGATATAACAAGTTTCCACAGTTTTTCTCTTGATTCCTTTGATATCACCTTTGAGCTAATTGCATTTTACCCCCTTCTAACTTTGTAAACATGACATAAGGACCATTTGTGTACTTTAGCCATACTTTAAGGACTATAGTTGATAAAACATGAATCTTCAAGGACCTTAGTTGTTCAATCTGGATTCTTCAAGGGTAAAAAGTGACAACTTGCAATTCTTGAGGGACCAATCTTGACAAATCTTCAAACTTCAAGGGTATTTTTGGAAAATCATCGTTCGGGTCCGGTTCATTGTGCGGCTTCTTTTTCCGTGTACGTTTTTGCATTGTTCTTGTGATCTTTTTGTCATTTCATCGATATCCGTACCTAAAATACACATTGAAAAAACACAAGCATATATATGGTACTTTTTATGATATTTTATCGTTTTAAGCCCGCAAAAAGCAGTCTCATCGCCTTGTGATCCATGACAAATAGTTAAAAAATTCTAGATATCTTTCATTTCTTAATAAATAGGATTGCGGGAAGAAAAAGTATTACACAATTTGAATGCATCAGTAGTGTTAGCATTGTGACTTGTACCAACAATGATCTCGTTTTTACACTTAGCATGGAATGAGTGACAATCAAGGATCACGAATTTTACTCTATAAAACATTAACTTGTTTTTATTCTTAGACCTTAAAAGTCACAATATTGTGATGAAAATCATACACGTTGTCTCTAACACCTTAGTGGTAGTCTAGCAAGTTTACCTTTCAATAAAGGTCATAAAAATGAATTTGGAGATGCTTAGATACTTTATTCTAGCATTGCGTGAGGATACGGCAATGGTTTAGTATGGGGGAGTGATGAGACTGCAATTATACATGGCGTCATCATCCAAAACGGGCTTAAAATGCTTATAAATGTCGTAAAATACCGTGAAATCTACTTGTGTTTGTTATTTGTATGTTTTAGGTTTAGATATCGTGAAAAATACAAAAGATAAAAAGAAACAAGCAAATATAAACACGAGAAACAAAACTGCACAAAGAACCGAGCCCAAGATGTGAATTTACCAAAAAGACCATAAAGAATTGAATATTGGCAAAACAAGTCCCTCAAGAACTTGATAATGACACTTTATACCCCTAGGAATCTCAAATATACAAGAGGGGTCCCTAAAGTTTGAAGACTTGACAAAAACAGCCCTTCAAGATTGATTACAAGTCCTTTGTTATCCCTTGTTAATCAAAAGGACTAAAAATGAAATGCCATAAGGACTGACTATGAAATGGAGCAAGGACTAACCATGCAAAGCAAAACAAAGAAGGATGTAACGGGGAGGGTTAATTCTGCCAAAACTACAAACCTACTTAACCCTAAAAACAAACGGCCATTAAAGCCTTGCCACCTCACACCCCACTCAGCCTTTTCCACCAATCAAAACCCACCCAGCTTCCACCTCATCATCCACTTAACCTATTTATTAATTATATTTTCAAAATATAATTAATTAAACAAAATGCGCCAAACAACTTTCTTAATCCCAAACTAGATCAAAACCTTGTTCTTAATCCAAGAATACGAATTGGGCATTTTTGATTAAGTAACAATTAGAACATAAAACCCTCCAATTTTATGATTAAACTTATGATAATCAAAAGCTAAACCTCACTTGGTCCCCTCCTATTACCCAAGAAGGCTCCACGTGTCTCCCCTGCCCACTCACTCTTCGTCTTCAACAACAAGCCAAAACCAAGGCTTTCATCCAACGACCAAGAGCATTTCCTTGGTCCCTACTTATCATTGGACGTTAGAGATTGCTCTATAATAGCTCAGCATCAGCAAAACACCAAGACTTCTTCACATGGCATCCAATATTCAAATTCGACAAGGGCATACTTGGAAATTCACAATCTAGGGTTTTTCTTTCTTCTTTATGTTTCTAGAATTAAAGTAGCAGTATATATGGAGTCCTCAACATGTGAGAGACCCTTGTCCTTAGTTTTTCTTTTTATCAAACCTTGTAATTCCTTTTTCTGTTAATTAAAAGTTGGTGTTGTGTTATTATTGAAAATCTGAGTTCCAATATCTTGTGTTTCATTTGAGTCATTGTGTGTCACGAATTTTGTTTAAACAAAACCTTGAATCATTCCAAAAATTTCCTAATAGCGAATAATTACTTTTTATTTATGTGATAAAGAAAAGTTGGTGTGTGCTTGTGAGAGGTATGATTCATTGAGGTGTTCTTTAAGTGACATAAGTCACATTCAAACTTGCTTGAACAATTGTGAAGTGTGTTTAAGGTTTTCTAAAAAACTCTGTCAAAGGATTTTGCTAAGTACTTGTGGTTCAACAGCCTTGCTATTTGAGCTTAAGACTAATCATAACCTCTTAATCTTGCCTGATTAAGGGGTGGTGAGGTTTTATGGTAGGATTCAAGGCCTTGTGAGGCTTAGGTGTTGCAAAGATTTGACCTTTTGCCATTTTATTCATATTACTTGTGATAACCATAAGTCCAAACCTTGTTGTGATTTTCTTTGATCTTAGCAGTTGGAAGCTGGTGCTTATTTAGCTAGCACCAAATCTCTTTGATTCCCAGGTGTGGATGTGCATCTTGGAGGTTTCAATATCTCTTATTTCATATTGCTATCAAACATATGCATGCTATGTGATTTGGTGTTACATGCGTGCAAGTTGTGTTCTTTGTGTTTGAATATGTCACATAGGTCTATAGAAACTTATTTCAATGATAAAATTGCATGCTACAAGGATAAAATCAATATTTTCTTTGAAATTAGTAGGTTTAAGTGTTGATTGGGTCAGTTTGTTAAAAGGGCTTAAGGCATTTGGCCTTTGGTTCTCTTGTGCTTATACCATTCCTTTGCTCATTTTAGGTGCTTTTTGTGCTTTGCTAAGTTGTATAAACAGATAAACAAGAATTTGCATATTAACCAAATTTCCACTTAAAATAAGGTCAAACAAATTGGACCTTCAGATGTGTTTAACCTGGTTTAAAGTCCATCTAGATCTACTACCTATGATGTAAGACCCCCAGAATCAGACACGGGATAGGTAGTCAACTTGGGGGTCCCACTTCATGATATCCCAAAACATGCTATAATGAATGACATGAAAATGAAGTAAAAATGACATCATAAGACTATAATTACTTCAAAAGCTGCGGAATTTAGATAAAATTATTCTTTTTACATAGGGTCCCAGACACGGATATTACACATCATAAGTTTTATAAGATGTACCAAACATTTTTTTTATTGTCTTAGTGCAACCAAATTTGAAGGGGGTAGATACCAAAATGGACATCTTTTTACAATATTAACAAAATATTAGACCAACAAGACATGAAATCTTCAAGGTGTCGCTATCCTGCGGGCTCCCATCCTTAGCATAATTAAGCATTAGCATTACCTGATAAATAACATGTAAAAATGTCAACATAAAGATGAGTGAAATTCATAGGTTTAATAAGTAGTAATGTGAAATACAAACATTAATTTTTATAAATTAGTAATAGGATATGATTTAGTACCGTCGTACAAAACCATTTATATTTATTTATTGCAATAGCTCATGACACCGAAGCTTTAACATAAATGTTTTACCCCTAGTAAGTATCTAGTCAAAATACTTAGATAATTAAATGTGCGTGCGTCAAGGTAATCGGGACGGGGATTGTTAATCCCGATGGATCCATCCACAACATTCGCGCTTGCAAAATGTGAATTAACGGTTCATGATGTAGGGGCTTTTTGACTAAGGTACTAATGCAATAAGTAAATGTATAATCTGGGGAAGCATACAGTTCTCGGATAGCATACTAAAAGTTTTAAATGATTGTATTCCACGCATGTTATTCTCACCCCGCAATTTGTAACAAAGTATATAAGAAAAGGGGCTATGAACTCACCTTAAAAGGAAAAATGAGACAAGATAAGATCCGGCTGAAGAAAGGAAATAGTAATACTTTGAGAATTATCCGCGACCTACAAGTGTGATCACGACCTTAGATATTTGTTTTATAAAAGTATAAAACGTTTGAATCAAAATATTTCGTAAAATTGAGATATATTAGTAACTTGCACAAGTAACCGAGTCTAAGAGTAAACATGACCTATAAAGCTCACAATCTGTAAGAAATACTTAAAATGAAAGCTAAATGTCTTAGACTAATATTCTCAAACAATTTGGAACCTAAAAACGCCAATTATACGTTAACCGCGACCTAATACGTAAAAAGTCAACAAAAGTCAAAGTACGACTCGAGTATGAATTAATAATGAAAAGTTGTAATAATATATGTAAGTTACTGGAATACAATAAAATATGGTCATAAAAACTTGTTTCATCAAGTTATATAGCTTAGAACTCGTTTTTATAAGTTTTGACTAAACGTATAGAAAATAGTCAACTTTTGACCTTTTCCGACTTGGGGCGGATAACAAATCATTGAACCTCCAATTCACTTCAGTTATGATTTTATACATCCTAAGTATCAGTATTGATCATTTCAAATCCATTCCATAAGGTTTAGGCTTGCTTAACGGCGTTCGTGTAATGAACTATTCATCTACCCGCTTAGTAAAAAAATGCAGAAAACTCCTTTTCACGAAGCCTAAAAATCCTATCTAGACTCTTGGAAAAAAAACAAAAAAAAATTCAGAGAAGTCATATAGATCATGAAGTTAATATCTTGTGAATTTCAAGAAAAGGTTTGAAGTCTAGATGTCTTTTTAAAAATAAAAACCAAAATGCATTCTGCGCGAAAAAGTCAAACATCACAGTCTGTATTTTGCATTTTTGAGGGTCAAATGCCCACTTTAAAGCTTCCGTTCCCGAGACGGTGACTAAAAATATCATTTCGAACAACTTTGTAGTTTTATCCGAAGGTCGGAAACACCTTTTCGACACACTTAAACCTCGGACAGCAGCTATATCAGCAAAACTTTATAAATTTTCCAATTAGTCAACTATACCCACTTATGTGTCAAAAACTTAGATGTAACTAACGGACACTAAACCTTTGCATCAAAAGTCATCATTATAAGTTTTTCAAATGCTTCAAGTGAGAAATCATGGCTAAACGCTCGATACCCATATCAAACGCGCTAAACCAAACGCTAGTTTAGGTCGGTTGCTACTTATTAGACTAGTTTCTAAAAATGCCCGCCATTTCTTCGTTATGAAGAGATAGACGATGAACCTTATACCGCCGGAAAGGTATTTCCGTACCCAACGTTCCTAGACATATGAATTTATCTCAGTTTTCTAAATGGGAAAAAAATCCATCTTAGAGAAAGGTTAAAATTTTAGAAAATCGGTTATAAAATTGGCGATCACCGTTTTAGTCATAAAACTCAATTGGTGATGGCTATTAACGCAAGGTCAGCGGAAAAACTTAATTTATAAGTCCTACTAAGTCCTCATAACCTGAAATTTCAAGTTTAGGGGACCTAAGGTGCTGTAGTACACTAAACAAGTCTGCACTTTCAGATTTGAGCTAAAATCTTTTTTCGGCCATAACTTCTTCATTCGGATGAGTTGGTTGACCATCCGACTCGCCACAATCAAGTAGGGTGGATATAACACCTAAAAAAGTCAATATAACAGTGTCTAATGTGGCAAAACCCACGGATTTTAACCTAATCAAACTGCTGTCCGGGATAGACGTAAAATTCGCCCACCATGACAACTAAAGGCTATTCTAACAACATCTCTTAGCACCCTAACAAGCATAACCTGAATTCACACCCTATTCACACTACTATAAGTATGGTTTAATCCAAGGTGTACTAAAATTTAGGGCTAGTGAAATCACTTAATTCATATTTCCCCAAATCCATGACTAATCAATACAATAACCTAATCACTTATAACTCTAAATTGATCATTCTTGTTCTAAAAAAAATAATGCATGGGGAAAATTGAACTAGGATAGGTTATGATTCTTACCAAAGATCAATTTTACATACTTGGATAATTGAAAATACAATAGATGATAAAGATTGTGATGGTTTTGAGATTACAGTGGTTTGATTTTGGTTAGGAAGGAAAGAAAAAAAAATACGTGTTTTTTTTTTGTTGTTGTTGTAGCTACAGGAAGGAAAAAAAAAGAAAAGAAAAGAGGTTATGGGTTATATATTTTTTTTTCTTGGCCCAATAGTCCAATTTACCTAGGCCCGGTTCTAAATCCTAGTCCGATTCTACTTAAAACACGTAAAATAACTATGACTCGGTGCAAGTTAAATTCTAAAAACGAAATATTTATTGAAAATAATATTTTTTTTTTGCCTTCTTCAAGTTGAAGTATAAAAATTACCGGTTCTCATTCCGTCGGTTCGAGCAACTTTATAAAATACACGAGAATGTATTTAAATCAAAAAAATTTCGATTTAAGTTAAACTTGGAAAAGAAATAAAAATTTCTAAAATTCCCATAAATATTATTAAATCATTAGAGAAATAATTAATATAAAATAAATTAAAATTTCTCGAAATTTCTGGGATTTACGTAAGCAAGGTATGTAATACGTGAATAGCATGTAAAATAAGATACAAATAAAAATTACGAATAAATAAATGGTTTTTAATTACCAAGAAAAATACGGGTTCTCACAGTCGACCCCCCTAAAGGAATTCTGGTACCTCAGAGTTCAACTGGAGATGGAAGATGACGGAAAAAGATGGGGATACTTGTCTTTGAACTGGTCTTCGCTCTCCCAAGTAAACTCAGCACCTCTACGAGAATTCCAACGAACTTTGACGATTGGAATCCAACTACGCTTCAACTTCTTGACTTGTCGATCCATAATTTCGATAGGTTCTTCTACGAAATACAGTTTCTCATCCACTTTGATCTCTTCCAATGGAATTTGAATATCCGATTCAGCTAAACATTTCTTAAGATTAGAAACGTGAAATACATCATGAATGCAACTTAACTCTTGCGGCAGCTTCAAACGATAAGCTACTGGACCAATACGTTCAACGATTTCAAATGGTCCTACAAAACGAGGGGCTAACTTACCTCTCTTGCCGAATCTTACTAATCCCTTCCAGGGGGATACCCTTAGTAGTACATGGTCACCAACTTGAAATTCAAGTGGTTTACGCCTTTTGTCCGCGTAACGTTTCTGTCGACTTCTAGCGGTTTTTAATCTCTCTCTGATTTGCACAATCTTGTCTGTAGTTTCTTGGACTAATTCCGGTCCAATTAACTGAATTTCACCCACTTCATTCCATATCACGGGTGATCTACATTTACGTCCGTATGGTGCCTCAAATGGTGAGCACTTGACACTCTTGTGATAACTGTTGTTGTATGAAAATTCAACTAGTGGTAGATGAGTGTCCCAACTTCCTCCAAAATCCATAACACATGCTCGCATCATGTCTTCTAAAGTCTGAATGGTGCGCTCACTCTGCCCGTCCGTTTCTGGATGATAAGCCGTACTCAATAATACCTGTGTTCCCAACGCCTTTTGAAGAGCCCGCCAGAAGTGAGATGCAAAACGACTATCTCTATCAGAGATAATCGACACTAGTACTCCATGTTTTGCAACAATTTGGTTTACATAGATTCGTGCCAACCTTTCAGTCTTGTAGTCTTCACGGATGGGAATGAAATGAGCAGATTTGGTCAACCTATCTACGATAACCCAAATAGTATCGTAACCACCACTACTTCTAGGTAATTTGGTAACTAGATCCATTGTAATCTTCTCTCATTTCCATTCAGGGACTTCCGGTTGCTGTAGGAGGCCAGAAGGTTTCTGATGTACTGCTTTAACTTTTAAACAAGTTAAGCACTGGTTGACATATTCAACTATGTCTGTCTTCATTCCAGGCCACCAATATACATCTCTCAAATCGTAGTACATTTTATCTACACCAGGGTGGATTGAGTATCTTGATGCATGAGCTTCATCCAATATTACCTTCCTGATTCCACCAACAAATGGAATCCATATTATACCAACAAACTAAAGAGTTCCATCCTCTTTTTGTTCCAGTTGGGCTTCTAATCCTCGCAGTCGTTCGACTGGAGTCTTAAAATCCTTGGCAGCTTCTTTCTGTGCTTCTAAAATCCTAGCCTTGAGGCCAGATTTGGATAGTCATGCTCATAGCACGTACTTTTCTGGGTTTAAGCCTTTCCTTTCTGCTTAAAGCATCTACCACAACATTTGCTTTGCCTGGATGGTATTGAATCTCACATTCGTAATCGCTAAGTAGGTCTAACCATCGTCTTTGTCGCATATTCAGGTCTTTTTGATTAAAGATGTATTGAAGACTCTTGTGGTCAGTGTATATTATACTTTTTGTCCCATAGAGATAGTGTCTCCATATTTTTAGTGCAAATACCACTGCACCAAATTCCAAATCATGAGTGGTATAATTCTTTTCATGGATTTTAAGTTGTCTCGAGACATAAGCAATCACTTTACCTCTCTGCATGAGGACACATCCGAAACCTTGGTGAGATGCATCACAATACACTACGAAATCATTCGGTCCATCTGGAAGTGTTAATACTGGTGCATTACACAACTTTTCCTTCAGTAAGCGAAAGGATTGCTCTTGATCATCACCCCAAATGTATTCCTTATTCTTTTGGGTTAGTAAAGTTAGAGGTTTGGCAATCTTAGAGAAATTTTCAATGAATCTACGGTAATATCCCGCTAACCCAAGAAATGAACGGACCTCTGTAGGTGATTCAGGATTTTTCCAATTCTTTACTGCTTCCACTTTACAAGGATCCACATGTATACCGTCCCGATTAACCACGTGACCTAACAATTGGACCTCTTTTAACCAAAATTCACACTTAGAGAATTTGGCATATAACTTTTCCTTCTCTAGGAGACTCAAAATTGTCCTCAGATGATGTTCATGGTCTTCTTCAGACTTTGAGTAAATGAGGATATCGTCAATAAAGACTATGACGAACTTATCAAGATAAGGCTTACAAACACGGTTCATTAAATCCATAAAGACGGCAGGAGCATTCGTAAGACCAAAAGGCATTACTGTAAATTCGAAGTGACCATAACGGGTTCTGAATGCGGTTTTAGAAATGTCACTTTTATGAACTCTTAACTGGTGGTAACCTGATCGAAGATCTATTTTTGAAAAACAGCAAGCACCTTGTAATTGATCAAATAAGTCATCTATTCGAGGGAGAGGGTATCGATTTTTGATTGTCAACTTATTTAATTCCCTATAATCAATGCACATTCTCATTGCACCATTTTTCTTAACAAAGAGAATAGGAGCACCCCAAGGTGAGTGACTTGGTCTAATGAAACCTTTCTCTTGAAGCTCTTTAAGTTGATTCGACAATTCATTCATTTCAGACGGGGCTAAACGATAAGGGGACTTAGCAACAGGTAGGGCGCCCGGAATAAGTTCGATATGAAATTCAACTTCACGCACGGGAGGTAATCCAGACAAATCATCTGGGAACACTCCAGGAAATTCACAAACGATACGAATGTCATCAAGCTTTTTCTCCCCAGCCTTGATACTTAAAAGAGAATTCAGATTTTCGTCCGGCTTCTCACCACGGATTTCTAAGATTTTACCAGATGGGAGGGGAATACGCACGATTCGTTCAAAACAAACAATGACAACACGATGGGATGCTAACCATTCCATACCCACAATAACATCAAAACTGCCTAGACGCGTCGGTAAAAGGTCGATTTTAAACAAGTGACCAAGCAAGTCGAGAGTACAACCACGTATGACGGTGTTGGTACTAAAAATATTACCATCAGCTAATTCTATTTCAAAACTAACATCTAAAGCAGAAGGGGCAATATCAATAAAATGAGTAATGGTTGAAGACACGGAACTTTTCTCAGCACCCGAATCGAATAAAATGCTAACATAGTGACCGTTAAGAAGAAATGTACCCGTGACCACCCTTGGATTCTACTGAGGGTTTTCGAAAACTTGATACACCTTTCCTCGAGTTCCATCATTTTGCTGGTTTCTGGCCTTGGGACACCGATTCTTGAAATGACCTTTTTCACCACAACCAAAACATACTACAGTACAATTTCCTTCATCATGACCAATTCTTTTACATATAGCACACTTAGGAGGGCAGGGTCCAACAGGATGATGCCAGTTGCATCGATCACATTTTGGTAAGTTTCCAACATAACCTTGTCTGGCAGTAGGGGATACAGGAGCAGCAGCAACATGAGCAGGAGCAACAGGAGCATGAATAGGAGCAGCAGGAGCAACTGCATACACTGCTACCGCTTCTTGTCTCTTGTTGGACTGACGGTTATTGTTCTTATTGTTGTTTCTATTATTGCCCTTGTTATTTTTACGGTTGTTACCTTGGTTGCCTCCTTGATTAAACCCCTGGGTGTCCTCCCATTTCCTTTTATGATCCTTATCAGACTTGGCAGCCTTACCTTCTACAGCTTGCTCAACAAGTTCACGTGCTATACTCACAGCATCGTGTAGAGTGGAAGGCTTAGAGGAAGTGATGTTCCCTTTAATCCTTTCCAGAAAACCCTTAACATACTTCTTTATTTTCTTTCTCTCAGTGGGTACCAATTCAGGGCACATTAAAACCAATTCATGAAATCGGTTAGTGTATAAGTCAATATCGTAGTTCTTCATCTGCAGGGTCCACAACTCCTGTTCTATTTTCTCGATTTCGGTATCAGGACAATACTCAGTATTCATCATTACCTTAAATTGATCCCAAGGGATTTTATTTGCATTTTCCAAACCCAAGGTTTTTATGTTCCCATTCCACCATGTTAGTGCGCGTCCTTCTAAGGTACTGGCAGCGAAAATGACTTTATCCTCTTCTGCACATTTGCAAGTACCAAACACTTGCTCCATTTTCTCGAACCAACGAGTTAAGCCTACCACACCTTCAGTTCCATTGAAAGCATGTGGCTTTCCAGACATAAATGTTTTATGTGAACACCCTTTAGCATTAGAGGAGCTTTCAGCTTTATCCTCAGGATTTCGTTTCTTTTCATAATCAGCAATTGCCTTGTCAACCCTTCTTGTAATGATCCTTTCCATCTTAGCCTTTCGGGATCGCCTGATATCAGAGGTTTTACGGAGTGGAGGCATGTTTCTGTCAACAACACAATACTAAATTCAGTGAGAATCAGTAAAGATATGCTATTTCAAGATTCATGTAGAATGAAGGATAAAAGAGGAAATATTGTAGTAATGCATAACTGAATGTCAACACGAAATGCAACACAGAATAATTTAAATTACAATGGCAACGCTTAAGAATAAGAATCCAAGGAATATAGTAAAGATAGATGTAACCACAAAGATACTAAAATGTTAATTCATTAGCCAAGGTTTTCCATACATACTACATCGAGAGTTTGGTTACAAGGGTGCATATACAAAAGATACAAAATTACACCCAAGATGCAATGTAGCACTAACTGTCTTAGCAGCTTAGTAGAAATACACAAAAGATACAATATAAAAGGCACCAAGTGTACAAAAGATACATGATTAAGGGTGCATAAACATAAACACTAATAAGGAAACTACTGGGAGCCACTAGATGACCCCAAAGGTGACGATGTTGCACGAGTTGGCAGACTCTCTTGGTCATCCGAATCATCCGAGCTGTCTGAGATGTCATCAATCTCTATACCTAATCGTTCCTTCATGAGAAGCTGCATACTTTGCATGGCTTTCTGCAGCATCCTGATCTTTTTGCTTTTCCGCTGGCTATCGAATTGGAGATTTGCAAATTCCTCGCGCATTCTTACCATAAATAGAGAGTCTCCATGGGAATCACTAGCATACTGCTTCTTATGTTCCTCCAATTTCCCATCTAACTTACTTATCTCAGATTTCATTTCCTTGTTACTGTTCATCAGATAATTCATCCCAAAGTTAATATCATTTATCTCACTAGCTATAGAAGGGTGAACATAATCAGAAGATGCATCTGAGGAAGCAGAGCGGACAGTAGAGGGTTCTCCTGTCTCTTGATTGTCATCCTGATTTGGCAGGTTAAGAGTATTCTCCTCTTCTGGCTCTTCCTCAGGATCTTCCTCAGGATCTTCCTCAGGATCTTCCGCAGGATCTTCCTCAACATGCATAGGCTCTCCCTGAGAGTTGTCATCAATGAAGTCGTCTGCATCAGAAAAGTGAAG